>CP124718.1:96414166-99058333 GCA_031232105.1 Capsicum rhomboideum
GTCTTAGACCAAAACTTCCAGTAAACTGCCTCAGATGGAAATTTTAATGGCACCGTTAGCTCTGGAACATTGATTTTAGGCTATAGGGACCCTTGGTACGGGTCCCGAGGCTTTCAGACTCATTTTGGGCTATTGGGTGGATTTTAGTAAAAATAGAACTATAAGTGTGGGATCCACATTTTGTCGAAACAACCTCGGATGGGAATTTTGATTATTCAGTTGAGTCTGAAATGTTGAATTTGGTTTGTTTGCATGTACGACGTTTTGAACATATCCTGAGAACCCGATCAGTGTCCGTTGGGACCTAGCCATTTTGCTGGTTTACAGCACCTGGTACAGGCATATTTTGCCTTTCGGGTTCGTGAGGAACTGTCCGTATTTGTGAAGGGTTAAGTTTTTGACCTTTACATTTGTAATCACTCCCATTGCGTTCGTAATGAAAGGTCAGCCTGACCCGGTCTATTTCCTTCTTAGCGATTACGATTGGTTTACCGCATTCGTGATGGTCTGTATCATCTGGTCTTCAAGATCGCGGCTAGTTGCCCATTCGCGATGGTCTATCTTACTAAGCCTTCATATTTACGGCCCTTTGCCCACGTTCACGAAGGGCATTTTTTTGTCTCTCCCGATCGCGACCAGGGCCACCCGCATTCGTGATGGGTAACCTCCTGGCAGTTTATAGTCTTCTCTTCCCCTATTTTTCATTATTTTCTTGCACATTTCTTCCATTATTAGACCTAGGATCTCAAGGAAGTGTGGGAATCAATCAATTAGAGTTGGGAATGAGTAGAGGATGTTGAGATGGTCATTTCCCGTTAATTTTTTTGTATGTTTTCGGCCTAAATCCTTCGTCTAATTCTTATTTTCCCTCTTATTTTCATTATCTCTTGGGGATGATTTGAGCCCCGGCTTATGCTCAAATTTTGATCACACATTTCTTGTCCTTCGAGGGACCTCATGACGGATTCAATTTTGAAATTTTATTTGTGGACCCCACGAGCATATTTTTGACCCAATTTCAGCCCAAACTTTTATATTGTAATATGGGTCTTATTTTACTCGTATTAACATGTAGATTATTATTTTGATAACATGATGATATTCAGAGATCATGGAGTAAAGATGAGCAGTTCGTGGACCGTTCGAGATTGTTTTTCGGCTATGAGGTTGGCTACGGTCTACTCTTCTTTATGAGATTGCGTATTGTATAGATCGCATGCAAGGTAGTGATTGTATAATAGGTTTATACCTAGTTATAACTTGACTTGACCTATTTAGGGGATTTAGAATAGGAATGTGACCCAAACCTTAGCATAGAATACCCGTTATGATTGTAGGATATTATTATCCTTGATTATTGACTTGTTTAACCATAGGTTGGCATGAAGGATCCTTTAGTATAAGACTTACCGTATTACTTAGTGAATTGGGTGATATTTCCCCGAGTAAATTCTTCTAGTAGCTTTATACCCTTGTTTACCTTAGTTTCCCGAATTATGGTACTGATATCCTATTAATGTATATATTGTTGGGCCCAACGTCATAGTTACGATATCAGTTGGGTACCAAGTTAGTATTTTATCCTTTGGAAGGAAGTTGTTATAACTTTTAGGTGCTTGAATGCTTACGTTTGTTTTGTTTGAATACTGGTGATGCCATGCATGCATTTAGACATATTTAGGCTTATTTAGTGGTACGATTCCGACTAAAACCTTGGTTTTACTACTGTTTTCTAAAAAGGAATTTATTCCCACTTTTTAACTTTAAATTGATTCTTTTACAATGGAAGTCGTACCACCCTTATTATTGTATTATGATATTTAAACTAAATATACTACTTTAGAAATTAGACTGAGGCTGATTCCGATTAATTATTGATCCACTCTTTTTGCCACTACTTACTCACTTCGATCGAGGGAGATTTCAGCCCCTTTCTACATTATTATACCATTTTAGTTCCAGATTCGATCTCGGGCAATGGAATTACAGATTTATACTTATTTAGTATCGGTTCGAGTTTGAGCACCTTATTATACTCTTATTTCTCTTCGGTATTGGACGGAGTAGATTAGTTCTGATGGTTATTGGAAGTCCTGGTTTTGGAACATGCAATATATACGGATATCTTGAGTCCCCTATGAATTTATCTATACGGGGACCACTTACCAAAAGAGGTGATATTCATAGGTCCTGCCTTGTAAGCCGACGAGCTGAAGGAGGTGTATATACTTGGTACGGTTTGACTCTTAGTTGATATGGTATTATTGGTTTATGTTTCATCCGTTCGTTCATTTGCATTATCTATCACCAGTATAATTATTTAGCGCTTGTATATATGGATCTTATGGGGGGTTGTATAGGTACAAGTTATGATTATTATTTGTTGAGTGTTTGTGTGTGCCTTCTGGGCTTATGGGGGCCCTATTAAGTTATTGGTTGTCTGGGATAGTCAGTTTGATTACTATTTGGTTTTTATTGTATAGTTCGTGGTACGCTGGTTATGGATTGTTAGCCGAGGTTGTCGGTACATAGCTGACTCCTTTTCTCATATTATAGTAAGATTTATCATTATAGATTATCTTATGATTATTCACATTTTGGTTTGAGACCCTGATTATGCTAGAGTTAGCTCCCCTAGTTGGTTATGTTCCTCGAGATGTTAGGCTAGGCTAGTTCCCTCAGGTTAGTGCCTTCGTGTTCAGTCCTATATATATAGTATTATCGTATATCCCTCTTCTTTCTCATCTATTCTTATTGTATATACCCTTTTTGACTCGTAATACTATTATATATCCTTTTTTCACTCTTTATTTGTGTATTGACTAGTTATTTACAGTATTGCATCTTCGTCTTGGATTACTTGTAGGGAATGATAGTTTATATTTACTCCTCCATGAGCATTATTATTTCTCATTTCTTAGATAGTTGTATGTAATGTATATTCCTGCTTTACATGTTATTTTTACTTGCATTATCTTTAGAGCTCAATCGATCGATGCCTACTGAGTACCTCATGTTTGGTACTCATATTACACTTCTGCACCCTGCAGATCATCGTAAGAGTTCTCGCCATTAGCGTGTGCATCGTGTGGAGCTTCCATGGATCGGAGATTTGGGGTGAGCTCCTGACGTCCGGAGTTGTTCCTGCTCTCCCTCTTTTGCTGGACTGATATTTTTTTTGTGTTTCAGAGATAGTTCTGTATATATATTTACATTATGCTTACTTTATACTCTTGTCTTGTTAGTAGCTCTTGTACTGACTTCACCAGGTTTTGGAGTTATTTTTTTATATTAGTCTCTTTATTGAATTTATTTTCCGTTGCTTTCTTCTCTTCTCTTGATAGTCTATTACTCGCTGTTCTGGATTATGGACTAGTTTACCTACTGGCGGGTTATAATAAGTGCCATCATGACCTGAGAAATTGGGTCATGACAAATTAATAGCAAAATCTAGGTACATCAGTATTATTGGTACAAGAGCAAAGTGCCTAGAAGAGTCATCCGGATTGATACGAAGACGTCTGTGTCCTATCTTTAGGAGGCTATAAGGCGTTCTTAAGAAATTCTAATTCTTGATTTCTTATCGTGTTTCTGTACTTTTACGAACCTATAAGTACTTCTTTTGACTCCACTCTTTCCCAAATGGATAGCACGAGGTTGTCGATAGATGTGGATGTGACTTTTGTGCGTGTTAACAGAGTTTCAGCTCAGCATCAGTCTAGGGAGTTAGAGATTGATATCGAGGATCTTCAGCACCAGCCAGAGGGTTTGGGGCCAACCCAGCTCCGGTAGAATTTGTAACCGCCTCAGCTTTTCAGGATACCATATTAGGGATTCTGAGTCTTTTCGTGGATACTTCATAGTCAGTGGTGGCGCCTGGTACATTGAGTGGTTCTTAGGAAAGAGTTGGGTTTATTAGTGTTCAACAAGGCACTTTATCCATTTGAGAGTTTGAGATTAGATTTCTCGAGTGGGCCAGACATACTTCTATGTTATTTTCTATAGAGCATGAGATGGTGCGTGGATTTATAAGAGGATTGACTTTACCACTCCACTTGGCATCAGAGCATTTAATAGTAGCTAGGTCTACTTTCTCTCAGGTTGTTGATAATGCGAGGACTATAGGGAGGGCATGTATTTAGATCTATAGAGGTGACAGTAAGAGACAATGTCAGCAGTTCAGTGTTAGTGGTATGCCGTCCGGAGGTAGGGATCTTCCCAGCAGAGGTCAACATCACTTGCAGCCTATCAGGTCTGTGCATGTAGTACCTCAGATTATAGGTGACTCTCTGATAGGTCGTGGTGGTCTCATTGGATAGAGTTCTAGTCAGATATTATGGGGCTCTCGGTATAGGTCTTCAGGCCATGGCGGGCGTTCTAGGTCAGCAGGTACATTGCATCAGAGAGTTCCAGGGGCATGTTTTAGCTGTGGTGAGATCGGACATTGGTCTAGGGAGTGTCCCAAGAGTGAGTTGGTCAGCTAGTTGGGGTCAACTAGTGTTTCTTCCTATGTTAGAGCTTTAGGGGTTTGTTATGACTATAGAAAGATTAGTCATTAGTCCAGAGAGTGTCCTCGACGTGGGATTATTGAGCAGTCAGTGTAGCCAGATCAGTCTCTTAGGGATGTGGCACCTTTAGGCAGAGGTAGTACACTCAGTATTTTAGTTGGTCGTTCAAATTCGTACTTTCTTGGGCAGGTCAAGAGCTGTGGCTTTGAATTCCATCATTGTAGGTACACTTTTGATTTTCTATCTTTAGTTTAAATTTGAGTTGAGTTAGGGTATTTATACCCATCGGTGTTCATGTGCCTTGATATTACTATATTGGTTGTTGTAGCCTTTGTGTAGATTTTATGCGTATGTGACTACCCCCATAGATATTTTCTTTTAGTAGTGGATTGAGTGAACTGGTGTTGTGATTTCCTTAAGGTGTAGTACTTAGGTTAAAGTCCCTTTTCTTTGGCACAATGGCCTTGATGTGATATTTGAGTAGTACTAGTTGTCTTTCATTTTGTGCCACCTTCATTTTATATTGGTGTTACGATTGTTATTGCTTTGACTTTAATTGATTCTTACTTGATAGACGGCTAGACTAACGTTATCTAGTTAGTATCCCTTCCTGCGATTCTTATCCATTTAGCTTAGACGACTACCTTAGTTGAATGGTTTTCCTTTTCTGTTATCAAGGTTAGATCGGTTGTTGAGAGGGTTGTGGGAAAGTTTGGCCTTCCGTGGTTTCTTGTTATTTTAGCATTGGCGACCCTTTTCTATGGTCAGTTCCTAAGGTTGGTAAATTGAGGGTTGTTCTTTTGGTTTGTCTAGTTCGTCACCCGATAGTAGTCTTGATCTTGGTATTGGTGTTGATTTGGATACTCCGTTCTTTCTGGGATGTGGTTCATGGGTTAGTTGATTTATGGTTGGTTTAAAAGGGTGAATTCAGAAACTTCTCCTTTTGGTAATTATTCGGCCTAATGTCACTTCGTGGAATGCTTCTGCTGGTGATATGTGCTTGTGTATCAGTTGTAGGTAACCAAAATGGGTGTCTTTGAGAGTGAGTATTTGTTGCCATAGATTGAGTATTGCTTTGACCAGATGCAGATTGAGATATTTTTTTATTGCTTTGACCAGATGCAGATTGAGATTATTTTTTTCTTAGTGTCTCGAGATTTAGCTACCATTAGTGCTCTTTGCAGCCCTAGTGGGTTCTTAGTTATGCCTTGATGTGTTATGCCCTCAGCGGATGTGGATTTGATTGCTCGTGTCTTTAGCCTGAGGTTTTTTTCAGTTGTGATTATGTTCTTCAGTAACATTTTAGTTTCAGCTATTGTGGGAATCATTGGGTATACTTTTGGTTTTTGAAGGTGAGATAGGTTTGGGTATTTGACATTCTTGAAGACTTATTGACTCTAGTTTTGATTTTGACTTTTTCAGATGATGACTTGAGAGTTGTGATAGACTTTGGAGTGTGGATGGTTACTCATCAACAGGATCAAGTTGGATAATTGAGATTGAGTAGCTTACCTTTGGTGTTGAGATTATAGTTATGCATTGTGTAACTTGGTTGCAACCCATTTTGAGGTTTTAATTCAGCTGAGCGTTTGTTGACAGGTTGACTAGGTCTGCTCTCCATAAACCGGTTCAGTTTTCCTTAGTTCAGGGAGATTGTGTTAGATAGATGCTCGAAGGATGGTCGGTTGGCACATGATATTAGTTTCTACTATTTTTGGACCTTGGTTCTCAGTTTTCATCGGAATTTTGTATGTCTACTCAGTGGGAGAAGTGTAGTCTAGTTGGGCTTAGCATGGTTTCACCAGTAGTTGGCAGGGCATTCTGAAGCAGATCATTTAGTTTTGAGAGTTTATGCATTGGACTTATGACTATTAGTTTCGAGGGTCATCCGAACCAGTTAGTGGTATTGGCAGAGATCACAGACTTTGGTCACCACCATTTGAGTATTCAGGTAGAACCTTATTGAGCATTGTTCATATGCTAGCCTGTGTGGATTTTTAGGTAGATCAACTTTAGTTTTTAAGGCTAAGCTGGTGTGATTACACGAACAATACTCGAATGATGTTGGAGAGCTTTGGTGTAGTTCAGAGTAGCCAGCAGGTTTGGAAAGGCAAGAGAATGTTAGATTTGGAGTTTGGAGTTGGCTATATGATTAAAACTTTGGATTGTCTTTAGCTTGGTTGATTTTTCAACTAGTTGTTCTAGTATCGGTGTGATATCAACATGGTGTGGTTTGGGTTTGCGTACTTCAGTCGTGCTCGGTTCAGTTGGAAGCCAGTTAGTTGTTAAGAATGAGTTTGTAGTTAATTTAGAAACTGAAGTTAGGATCTGAAGGAAAAAGAGATACCTTTAGCGAAATCCCTTAGAAGCATTGGTTAGCCTTGGAGGTTATCTTGGGAGGCTTGTATGGGGCATGCTGGCCCAGTACCTTGTCTTTTCAATCTTTTAGGCTCTTTCTATCCATTGAGTTTCGAGGATGAAAGTCCTTTTAGTAGTGGATATTGTAATGATCCTTCAGGTCATTTTCTAGGTTTCCATGCATTTTTTGTATTTCGTTTCTTCCGTCAGCCGCTACAGGTCAGTTATGACATGCCAGGACCGTCGGTTTGGATTTTGGGCAGTTCTTTTGGGTTTTAAGCCCATTTTCCTATTTTAGAGATTTTGAAGTTGAAAAATTGGTCTTGGACCAAAAATTCTAGTAAATGGCCTCGGATGGAAATTCTGACAGAGTCGTTAGCTTCGAACATTGATTTTAGGCTAGGGGGACACTTGGTCCGGGTTCTGAGGCTTCCAGACTTGTTTTGGGTTGGGTGGATTTTAGTAAAAACAAAACTATGGGTGTGAGGCCGACATTTTGTCGAAACAACCTCAGATGGGAATTTTGATGGTTCCGTTGAGTTTGGAATGTCAAATTTGGTAGGGTAGCATAGTTCATTTGTGCATACGGGGTTCTGAATGAATCCTGAGCACCCGATCGGAGTCCATTGGGACTTGGCCATTTTGCTGGTTTACAGCAGTTGGTGCAGGCAAATTTTGCCCTTCGCATTTGCGAGGAGCTGACCACGTTGACGAAGGGTCAAGTTTTTTACTATCGCGTTCGTGAGCCCTCCCATTGCGTTCGCGATGAAGGGTCAGTCTGACCTGGTCCATTTTCTTTTTTGCGATCGCAGCTAGTTGCCCACATTCGTGATGGTCTGTCTCATCTAGTCTTCGCAATCGTGGCTAGTTTCCCTAGTTTGCAATGGTCTATCTTTCTAAGCCTTCACGAACGTGACCCTTAGCCCATGTTCACAAATGGCATTGTTATTGTCTCTCGCAATCGCGACTAGGGGCCCCCACATTCGTGATGGATAACCACCTGGTAGTATATAGTCCCCTTTTCCCCGATTTTTCATATTTTCTTGCCCATTTCCGCCATTGTTTGACCTAGGAGCTCAAGAAGATGTTGGAATCAATCAATTGGAGTTGGGGATGAGTAGAGGATGTTGAGATGGTCATTTTCCGTTAATTTCTTCATAAGTTTTTGGCCTAAATCCTCCATCTAATTCTTGTTTTCCCTCTTATTTTCATTATCTCTTAGGGCTGATTTGAGCCCCGATTTGTGCTCAAATTTCAAGCACACATTCCTTGTACTTCGAGGGACTTCGTGACGGATTCAATTTTAAAATTTTATTTACAGGCCCCACGGGTCTATTTTTTATCCGATTTCAAACTGAGCTTTTATATTGCAATATGGATCTTGTTTTACTCGTATTAACGTGTAGATTATGATTTTGATAGCGCAATGACATTTAAAGATCGTGGAGTAAGGACGAGCAGTTTGTAGATGGTTTGAGACTGTTGTTCGGCTACGAGGTAGGCTACGGTCTACTCATCTCTATGAAATTATGTATTGTACAGATCGCATGCTAGATAGGGATTGTAGGATAGGTTTATACCTAGTTATATCATGACTTTACCTATTTAGGGGATTTAGAATAGGAATGTGACTCGAGCCTTAGCATAGAATACCCGTTATGGTTGTAGGGTCCTATTATCCTTGATTATAAACTTGTTTAACCATAGGCTGACATGAACGATCCTTTAGTATAAGACTTACCGTATTACTTAGTGAATTAGGTGATATTTCCTCGAGTAGATCCTTTTAGCAGCTTTATGACCTTGTTTACCTTAGTTTCCCAAATTATGGTGTTGATATCCTATTTATGTATATATTATTGGGTCCGAGGCAGTGGTTACGCTACTAGTTGGGAACCAAGTTAGCATTCTATCCTTTGGAAGGATGTGGTTATAACTTTTAGTTGCTTGGATGCTTACGTTTGTATTGTTTGAATACTGATGATAGCATGCATGCATTTAAACATATTTACACTTATTTAGTGGTATGATTCCAATTAAAACCTTGGTTTTACTACTGTTTTTTAAAAAGAGATTTATTCCCATTTTTTAACTTTAAATTGATTCTTTTATAACGAAAGTCGTACCACCCTTATTATTGGATTATGATATTTAAACTAAACATACTACTTTGGAAATTAGACTGAGACTAATTCCATTCCATTATTGATCCACTCTTTTTACCACTACTTACTCACTTCAATCGAGGGAGATTATGACCCCTTTTATATTATTATACCATTTTAGTCCCGAATTCAATCTCGGGCAATGGACTTATAGATTTATACTTATTTAGCATCGGTTTGAGTTCGAGTACCTTATTATACTCTTATTTCTCTCCGATACTGGACAGAGTAGATTGTTATAATAGTTATTGGAAGTCCTGGTTTGGGACCAGGCAGTATATACAGATATCCTGAGTCCCCTATGAATTTTTCTGTCTGGGGACCCACAATAGGAAGAAGTGATATTCATAGGTCCTGCCCTGCGAGCCGGCGATCCAAAGGAGGTATATATACTTGGTAAGATTTGACACTTAGTTGATATAGAATTATTGGTTTATGTTTCATCCGTTCGTTCATATGCATTGCCTATCACCAATATAATTGTTTGGCACTTATATCTATCGGTCTTATGGAGAGTTATATAGGTACAAGTTATGATTATTGTTTGCTGAGTGTTTTCTTGTGCCTTCCGGGCTTATAGGGGCCCGGTTAAGTTATTGATTGTCCAAGCAAGCCGGTTACATTACTGTTTGGTTATTATTATATAGTTTGTGGCAGACTGGTTCTGGATTGTTACCCAAGGTTGTCGGTACGTGGCTGATCCCCTTTCTCATATTATGGTAAGATTTATCATTGTAGATTATCTTATAATTATGCACATTTTTGTTTGAGACCCTTATTATGCTAGAGTTAGCTCCCCTAGTTGGTTATGATCCTTGATATGTTAGGCTAGATTCTTCAGGTTAGTGCCTTCGTGTTCAGTCCTATATATATAGTATTATCGTATATCTCTCTTCTTTCTTATTTATTCTTATTGCATATACCCTTCTTGCCTCGTAATACTATTATATATCCTTCTTTCACTCTTCATTTGTGTATTGACTAGTTATTTACGATATTGCATCTTCGTCTCAGATTACTTGTAGGGTATGATAGTTTATCTTTACTCTTCCATTAGCATTATTATGTCTCGTTTCCTAGATAGTTGTTTGTAATGTATGTTCCTGCTTTACATGTTATTTATACTTGCATTATCTTTGGAGCTCAATCGGTCGATGACTACTGAGTACCTCATGTTTGGTACTCATACTACACTTCTGCACCCAGCAGATCATAGTAGGAGTTCTCACCATTGACGTGTGCATTGTGCGGAGTTGCCATGGATCAGAGATTTGGGGTGAGCTCCTGACGTCCGGAGTTGTTCGTGCTCTCCCTCTTTTGCTGGACTGATCTTTATTTTGTGTTTCAGAGACAATTTTGTATATATATTTACATTATGCTTACTTTGTATTTTTGTCTTGTTAGTAGCTCTTGTACTACATCTCTAGGTTTTGGGGTTATTTCTCTATATTAGTTTCTTTATTGAATTCATTTTTTGCTGCTTTCTTCTCTTCTCTTGATAGTCTGTTACTCGTTGTTTCAGATTATAGGCTGGCTTACCTACTGGCGGGTTATAGTAGGTGTCATCATGACCTGAGAAATTAGGTCGTGACACAACATTGCTGAGGGGTCTTTAATGGAGCATACACATCTGGAGGATGCTGAGATGCTAGATCAAATCACCAAAATAAATAGAGCCTAGCATACTAGAGAGTCTAACGTTTCTACCAGTGCTTATCCAAAGGGGATGTCAGTAGAGCAACTCCGCAGTGAAGAAAAAACTGATTAGGATATGGCTCACTTAAAAACTTAAGTGGACTTGATTACCAAGTATTTAATAGGGGTTTGTTCAGAAAAGGTGAATGTTGTGGGTTCGCAAGGTAAAACACCTCAACATGATGATTATTACACTGATTCGGATAAGGAGGCGAATTTTGTTAATAATCAGACGGGGGTTTTTGGGCCAAAACCCAAGGTCTAATCAAGACTTTTGGCATCAAGTCTAAGGGAATCAAGATTGGAACAATCACAGAGACAACAACTTTGAGAAGTCTGGAGGGAGAGATAGAGATAGAGACCAAGGCAATTGGAGGAATAAGGATGGCCATAAAAATGATCGAAGCAGTTTGTACGTTGCTCCAAAGGGCAAAGAGCAAGCATCTAACGATTTCTCGCGGTCAAATATGAAGGATATGCTTGCTAAGGTGCTGAAAAGAGTGGAATCCACTTATTCTAGTGTTAAAGAGATGCACGGAGATATACCAAATATGAGTTAGTTGGTGGATTTATATTCCACCTCCATAAAGCACCTAGAGCAACAAGTGGGTCAACTTTTTACAGCATTCAATCAGAAGAAGAATGGTACATTGCCTAGTGACATAGTACCAAATCCAAGAAATGATGGTCAGTGCATGGTCGTCACCACTATAAGCAAAAACGTGTTGCTGGAGCCTGACCATTTTATTGGTGAGTAGAAAGATGATGATGGCTTAGACTGATGGGTTTTTGTTGATGAGATGTAGAAAAAGGGAAAGCAGCTAGTTCTGAGAAGCTGATTGTTATTGATGATGGCCATGAAAATGCTGAGAAGTCTCAAGTTGATGAAAAAGAGACCACTACTGAAAAGGTAAAGAGAAAGAGGTTCTAAATATTTTGACTCCTATACCGTGACTTCCACCTTCTTTCCCTCAGAATTTGAAGAAGAAGGTGGTGGAAGATGGTAAGTTCCACAAGTTTATCTTTGTGCTGAAATAATCGTTCATGAACATACTAATGGTGGATGCACTTGAGCAAATGCCTGGATATACAAAATTTATGAAGGATCTAGGTACAAAGAAGAGAATTATTAGTTTTGAGCCATCTAATAATTTGTACAACTGTAGTGCAATTGCTTCATGTTCTCTAGTTCAGAAGAAAGAAACTCTTGGCACCTTCACTATTCCTTGCACCATTACCATTAAGTGCATTTTTATTTTTTTTACAATTCTACCACTTAATGGATCTTAAAGGCTATGATTTGGTTAGATCTACCATGAAGTCTAAAGACCATTCAGTGCTCTTTGGTTATTACACCTTTTAGCTGATATGCATCAAATGGCGTTGCTCCCACAAACACATTCTTTAATTAAACTCATTGATACATCATCTCACATTTGCTTGAATATACATAGTGTTTAATTTCTTTTAGATACATTAAATTGTTATCAACTTTATATTTTATTAATTTAGTGATCTTATTATATTATATTGATTTTTTGGCTCAAATATATTATTAATGTCATTTTTAATTATTATATTTTTTAAATTTTATTTTTTGGGACTATATTGATTATGTTGTTTTGGTATTATTTAAATTTTCTACTTAATAATTCTTAATTCAACATATTTATGTACTTAAATCAAAACTATCTCCGAGTAATTATTTTAGTTTGTTGGATAAGTTCGATTAATAGATTACTTTATGTTAAATTCAATTTTTTATTATTATATTCTATCACAATATTTTATTTTATCTATATGTCTTTTTTTAAATTAATTTAGATATTTCAATAATTGTATTTAACATAAAATATTTATTTATATCTTTAAGTTTTTCAATTTATCCTTCAAACAATAATGTAGTTGTTTAAGTTAATATTTTATCTAATATTTTTTTGATATAATATTAATTACTGTTTAAATTTGAATTATATATTTATTACAAATAAATGAATTATGTAAATTCAGATGTTAAAAAACAAATAATCTTAACCATTCAGTATTCAGATATAGAGATAACATCTTAATCATTCAGATATGCATTCAAATTCAAATGTTTTAATCTTAATAAAAATAAATGCAGCCTAAATCTAGCACAAAAGTTCATGTATAATCATTTGAAATTGATGAAGATAATTACTCCCGCTATATATGCTCCCCCCTCGCTCTCTCTCTAGTTCATGACTCACTTCTCCCAAAATTGAGTTAGAACAATAAAATCTCGTAATTAGCTCCTTCTATACTATAGTGATAGTTGCAATGTGGTGGCCAGCCTCACAATTGAGACGTTGCCATTACAAACCTAGCTACACAATTATGACTAGTCCTTAATTGACAATCTTTGCAACAACAACAATGCCCCGTAATTTTGGTCCTTCATTTGAGAGGTTATGTCTGTAAAAGTGATTGCATCATAAAAAATATAATATGTAACAGTTTATTTTGTGATTTCTTGCTCGAAACTCGCTTGAACCCCTTGGTCCAAACCTATACCACCCCGACAAGTTCTCAAGTACTTTATGGGCCTAAGAAAAGTCTCAAATCATTGAAAGAGATTCAAAATAATCAAAATTAAAGGTCGGGATATTACAAAATCGTTTGAGTGTTGATTATTTGTACTTTAATCTTAAGTTCAAATATTGCTTTAGTGATTTGCCCAAAGAATCTCAAACTCTATTTTTGGTCCTTATAAAGGTGCGAGTGTTCTTGATATGGTATTGTGGACTCAATTGGTAGTTGGAGATTACTTGTGTTGGTGTTTGGATGCTTTGCTTCAAATTTGAAATTATTTGAAATAAATTTAGGGTGGTTGGATCAAAATTAAAATTACGAATTCAAAGAAAACCTTATTATTTAATATGCAAATATAATATTAGCCTTTTTTCAATTGGAGAGTATTTTAGTTCACTTTAATCTAATAATAGAACAGTTTCACACGATTATTTAAATCATGACAAAATTTAAATAGTAGCCAGGAAGTATTTCTTATATGCAAATTTCTCTAGCAAAATCCACTAGTGATTTACAAGAATGACCTTAAAAATGAGAAGTACCTTGCTTGATTAATGGATAAGGTTTTGCCTCATGCAGAGGAGGAGCCAGGATTTGAGGTCTGTGGACTCTGAATATTAACCTTTACTTTGAGCACCTGTGTCTCGGTGAAGAAACCAACAGTCCGACGTTTTGTTTTAAGAATAGGCGTGTTTTTTTTGTTTCCTTTCTTTAGTTACTATTTTATGTTATTTTCTAAAAAAATAACCTGAAACAAAAACTTGCAAAAAAGTGAGTAAAAGAGTGAAAAACAAAACAAAAATAAAAATTCTGCTAGTGGGTTTCGAACCCACCTCTCAACAACGCAAGCCTTTGGTACTCGCACATACACCACTAGGCCATCCTTCAGTTGTTTGTATGTGGGTTGACACCTATGCAAATATATATTCTTTTCTTGTTTTTATAGTACAAATACAGAATCTACGCAAAAGCTACTGGATTCGTCGAACCCCTCTTTTGCATTGTAGCTCCGTCCCTGGCCTCATGGACACCGCTTTTGACTTTTAACCTTGAAGTTTTACCTATAGAACAAATGGAGGTAAAAAAATTTAAGACTATCATTTCAAGGTCATTGAGTGTAATTGCCTGAAAATAAACTTATTTTGGGCCCAAATCTTTTTTCCCTTTCTACGTAAACGGGTTAAGAAAATCTGACCCGGTAAAAGCCCAAATGCATTTGTTCTGCAGAAATGGCTTGTCGCTCAAGTTAAAACAAGTAGAACAAATCAATTTGTCAGTCTAAAAACAAACAATCAGTTCTTAGCTATCGAAGATTCTTAAAGCTGTGACTAATCAGATCAAAGATGTTTCTCACTAGGTAAGCTGCATTTTTTGCCTTAATCTAGGGTTTCTTCTCAATACAGTTAATTTTTTTTCTCTTTCAAATCTTTGAAAATTTCCACTACCTTATTTATTCTTCATTTAATTACTACTTTGATTTGCTATCACTTGAGCCGAGTTTTCGAAAACAGCTTCTCTCTACCTCCAATTGGTAGTGGTAAGGCCTGCGTACTCTCTATAGTCCCCGGACCCCACTTTGTGGGATTTTGCTGGGTATGTTGTTGTTGTTGAATTATTGAAGATCTTACTTTTCGATGTTTTGGCCATTTGGGTTTGAAGAACTGAGTATGATAGAGGTGTCAACACTTTCTCTCCTGAAGGAAGGTTATTTCAAGTTGAATATGCTATTGAAGCTATTAAGGTAATTATAGCTGGATTTATCATCTGCCTGTAATTGTAAATGGATTTGGGTATTATTTAAATGTTTTTTGTTGTTTTTGTGGGATTTTTAAAGTTGGGTTCAACGGCAATTGGGATAAAGACCAAGGAAGGCGTTGTTCTTGCTGTTGAGAAGCGAATTACCTCTCCACTTCTGGTATGAATTTCTGCTTTGTGGTTGTTATGGTAACTGGGTTATTTGTGTAGCGGATTTGACTGCGTAACAATCATTTGTTGTTTATTGTGTTTTAGTTATCATATTAGTTCGCTGATGTTACTGTGCCTTTCTTGTTGGCTCTACATTGCTTTCCTTATTAATTGCTATGCTTTCTTCTGCTTTTACGTGGATTTGTTACACTTGAGCTTGGGGTCTTTTGGAAACAGCCTCTCTACCTCCACGAGGTAGTGGTAAGGTCCACGTACACTCTATCCTCCCCAGACCCCACTTGTGGGACTTCACTGGGTATGTTATTGTTGTTGTATTTGACTGCATAACAATAAATTGTGTTATGAACTTTTTAGTCCTTCATGGTCTACGACAGTTTTGAGGTAAGGGTCTTTCAGAAATAGTCTCTCTATTTCCCGAGGTAAGGGTAAGATCTGCATACATTGTACCCTCCCCAAACTCCGCTTGTGGGAATACAGTGGGTATGTTGTTGTTGTTGGACTACAACAGGGTTGATATAAGACAATCTGCTAAAGGCAAGGGTAAACAGACCAAAAATGCTATGGAGGGATAAATTGAACAATTTTGAATAGTATAGGGGAAAATTTGAACCTTTCCCCTCTTTTTTTTTTTGACAAGTACAATTAGAGTATTTTGAAAATCAAATATTATAGGATCTCTTTGATGTAACATGAAGTAATACATGTGTAGGATCTTGTTTGTTGTGAAAGAACTTTTTCTGTTGCTGCACTTGTCTCTCTGTTCGAGAAGCTAATACATGGTAACTTATATCCTTTGGATTCTTTGTTAATTGATCAATCGCAACAAATGAATGTGCATGTACATTTGCAAATAAAGAATTCATATTTTTGTAGAGAATATCATGTTGGCTTGAATTTGAATTGGAGTTGTTACACACAATCGGCACATTTATCATCCATGTGGCCTTTTTCTCTTATGGGAGATAGAAAGGCCAAGGCCTTCTTTTGGTTGAGAGGGATGTTAGGCTGTAGGTCTAAACTTGAATTCTGTACTTTCTTGTGACAGCATACCCTTTAAAGAACTAAACGACACTATCTAGGGCTGGGTACAATGTTAAGAAGTGGTTTAAACATACTAATAGCTAAAAAAAGTAGTGTAGACGTCAATACAAGAGAAGGCCGACCTAATTTTAGATCAGGAGTTTTAAAATTAAAGAACTACTTTTCCGTTTATTGCCTGTTGCTCTTCTTTATGGCTTGCTTGGTTATGACTTTTGTTACTTAATTACTGGATCCCAAATAGGATAATACTTTTTCTTTAAATACAAGAAATACTTTTCATT
This sequence comes from Capsicum rhomboideum, assembly GCA_031232105.1. Lineage (NCBI taxonomy): Eukaryota > Viridiplantae > Streptophyta > Magnoliopsida > Solanales > Solanaceae > Capsicum > Capsicum rhomboideum. Next base: position 96,430,694 of record CP124718.1, read on the forward strand.
TTTTTTTTTCCTCAGTTTATCTGTATTTTTATCATTCGTCATTCGTGACTCAGATTTGATATTCTTGATCTTGCAGGAGCCAAGCAGTGTGGAAAAAATTATGGAAATCGATGAGCACATTGGCTGTGCAATGAGTGGATTGATAGCTGATGCAAGGACTCTCGTTGAACATGCACGGGTTGAAACTCAGGTATTTAGAGCTAAGGTTCAACTTCAAGTCATACTATGCATGTGAAAATTCACTGACTAAGCCTGCTTGCTCTCCCCCTCCCCCCTCTTTTCAATAGAACCACAGATTCTCTTATGGTGAGCCTATGACTGTTGAGTCCACAACACAAGCTCTGTGTGATTTGGCCCTGCGATTTGGTGAGGGTGATGAAGAGTCCATGGTTAGCACCTTTTCTTTGACGTAGCAGTTTTGCTATTGCTACTTGGGCACAAGCATCCTTCAAGCAAAAACATTCAAAATCTCAATTCATTACTGTGTAATTTTGACCAAAAGCATGTGTGGTTAAAATATTTTGTTATTCCCATTTAATTTGATTAAAATCTGAGGAGCTTAGATGTTGTTGGACCATTAGATTTTCTTGTTAGTGTTGCTACTTGAGTGGGGAAAAAATGTTCTTCCTTGACTGAATTGAGCTGTTTCATTTTATGTGGCTGGTAAGTCATTTGTTGTTTACTCTGCTTTCTCATCTACCTGTCTCACCAAAAAACCATGCTGTGTGTGTAACAACGCCTGAATGTGAAATACTTTTGATTTTGCATATCATAACTTCACACAAAAGTTTTATAATATCCCGAAGGTCATTAACTATTGCTCCTCTCTTTCTATGTTTATGTGTTGTCTCAATATGTTAATGTACGTCAAATTCTTTAGACCATTATATATGAAAGACCTTATGATTGTATTAGTAGAACTAGTGGCCGACTAATGGATCTAGGCTGAGCTGGCATTTGCTTTTCTGGTAGTCTAATGTTGACTGTAGACTCTCTGGTGTATTTCCTCGAATAATATAGTTTCTCTGTGAACATAGTTTCTTGAAAGATATTCTTGTGTTCATTTTAGTGTGTATAGATTATCCATATGTATGTCTATTATTGTATTATGTAGCACGAATATCCTTGATCAAATTTTTACATTCTAAGACAAGAATGTTAGATCTCTTGTTAAAGGAAAAGGGAAAGGAATGCGATATCTGAACAAAACTTGCTGCTTTATGACATGTATTTATAAATCTGAGTGGACAACCTGGTTAATAATGGTTGTTTTCTGTGTGGATCTGGCTCATTGCATAGAACATTTTCTTGTGCTAACCTAGCGTCTGCTATTTCGTTTTTCTTCTCTTGAAAAATCTTTTAAACAGTAACGCTGTGAGCTAGCATCTGAATCCTGTTAAAGGAGCAAACACACTATCTAGAATTGTTTGATTTGACTCATCAACCTGAAGGGATTGACATTCCTTGTTTTTCCTATTTCGACTAGAGGAAGATTCAAGTCTCACATTTAAATGCATTATATTTGGTTTCTTGCAGTCCAGACCTTTTGGAGTATCACTTCTCATTGCTGGTCATGACGAGAATGGTCCTAGCTTGTAAGTATTTTCTTCCCTCGAGATTGTTTGAAAATATGGTATTATACTATAAAGTTTCTTTTCTGTTTGTGTTTGATCATATCCGATGTAGCTGCATGTAATCATCTATCAGTTTGTTCATCTTGTTCTGACTATTTTATTTTTTGATTGTTATCATGTTCTGAATTTTCTTTAGAATGGTGAAAGAATATTCCTCTTTTTTCTCCTTTACCTTCGATTTTGAGGAACCTGACCATGAAAATTCCTTTCGCCAGTTTAATAGCCAAAGACAATTAAGCCTTCTACTTATGACCTTATATCCCCTGCTTCTCAAGTTTGAAAAGATATTCTGAGTTGTCCCACTGCTTCATCTTCAAAGAGTTTATTGTCCACTTAGTTCCATGTGTTTCATGCAGTTTATTCATTTTCTCTTTGTACAACAACATACCCAATGTGATGGGGTCTAGGGAGGGTGGGGTGTACACAGACCTTACCCCTACCTTTGTAGGGTAGAAAGATTGTTTTCAATAGACCCTCGGCTCAAGAAAAGCTTTTTTTAAAAACAGGTTTGACAAATAGAGTACAAAAAATCTATGATGGAAATATCGAAGAAAAGGAAAGTATTGATAACAAGAAGAGTAAAGATAACCAAAGTAAAAGAAACAACACTAGTAATAAAATTGAAAAATAGGTTAATGATAGAACAATAATAATAATAATGGTTGGGAGAATGGGGAGCAAATAAGATGCTCTAAACTAGAAACATGCTCTCCCACAGAAAGAGTGACATTGCTTGATTACCATCTGACCTTCTACCCTAATCCTTAACCTCCATGCTCTCCTATTTAGGTTTATGTCCTTTGGTGACCTAAAGATGTTTTATGTCTTGTCTAATCACCCCTCTCCAATTCTTCCTCGGTCTATCTCTATCTCTATTTAGACTTATCACTGACTACCTCTTGCACCTCCTCACTAGGATATCTGCGCTCCTCTTCACATGTCTGGACTATCTTAGCTCCTTCCTTTTTCACCACAGAGGCCACTCCCACCTTGCCTCGTATATCCTCGTTTCTAATCTTGTGTCTCCTAGTATGCCCACACATCAATCTAAGCATCCTCATTTCCGTTACATTCATCTTCTACTCATGTGAGTTCTTTACTAGCCAACACTCTACCCCATAGTGTTATCAAAAGTGCAAAGCGCAAAAAAAGCTCTAAGGTCCTTTGTGGCTTTAAGCGCAAAGCACAAATAAAGCGTGGACTTTAATGAAAAAGCTCAAATGGAGAAGAAAATACAAATATGTATGTGTAGTCCATGATTAATAATCATAAACATGAATAACAAATGTATGGACAAAGAAATTGAAAAAATTATGATAAAGTGAAATATCTATTGTTTAGTGTCTCAACAACAACAACAACAACAACAACAACATACCCAGTGAATTCTCACAAGTGAGGTCTAGGGAGGGTAGAGTGTACGCAGACCTTACCACTACCTCGTGGAGGTAGAAAATTGTTAAGTGTCTCATCTTCAAGATTATGCTCATTGGCAAGGAACAATATGCTTTAGAGCCTTGATGATGACATTGAAGCACTCACAAAGCGAGGCGAAGCGTTGAACGTGATTTGCGCCTCTCTTCAAGGCTTAAGCATGCCTTTGACAACATTGCCCGATACAACATAGTTGGTCTAACAATCACTAGATAAACTTACCTCTATGTCTTATTCACACATTGTTATCACATAGGATACCATATATGAGCCTTCATTTTATATACCCTGCTTTGATACAAATGTGTGACATCATCGTTTATCTCTCCATTTCCTTGGATTATTGACCCCAAGATACTTAAAGCCCCCTCTTTTGGGGATGACTTGTATATCAATCCGCACGTGCGCATTCGCCTCATGAGATGTGTCGCTAAACTTGTACTTTATGTATTCTGTTTTAGTACTACTCAACTCGAAACCTTTAAGACTTCAGGCTACTCTAGCGTTAATTTCACCTCGTGTCCCATCAATCAATATTATGTCATCTACAAACAATATACACCATGGTACCTCCCCTTGAATATGTCGTGTCAATTCATCAATCACTAAAGCAAATAAAAATACACATCTTTCCTCATCCTCATCTCTACCACCATTTCCCAAGGAAACTTTCATTGTGTGGCTTAGTAATTGGATACCCCTGTAGTTGCAACTTTGAATATCACATTTGTTCTTGTATAACAGGATCATTATACTCCACCTTCATTCTTCGGGCATTTTGGCGGTCCTAAAAATGACATTAAGCAACCCTATTGACCACTTCACACCCACTTTTCCTGTGTTCTTTCAAAATTCCAACGGAATCTCATTCAGCCTAGTCGCTAATCCCCCTCATCTTAAGAATTGTCCCTTTAACCTCAAACTTTGTACACCTATAGTATCCAAAATCTTGACCGCTCTCGAGGTGCTCTAAATTACCCAACACATTATTCTTGTACCCCTTAGATTTAAGAGTTTATGAAAGTATCCTGCCATCTTCGTTTAGTGTGTGGCTCTTCCCCCAATAATTTGTCATCCTCATTTTTAATGTACCTCACTTGGTCTAGGTCGCGAGTCCTCCTTTCTCTCGCTTTGGCAAGCCTATACAACTTTTTTTCCAACTTTGTTGTTTTGTTCTTCTTGCAAATGTTCAAACTCTATCGTTTTAGTCGCTGTAACCGCTATCCTCGCTTTCTTCGTCACAGTCTTATACCTCTCCTTAGTTGTCCTCATTTTTGTTGTCCACTAACTTCATGCAAGTAACCTTCTTGGATTCCACTTTCTTGAGGACCTCTCCATTCCACCACCAATCCCCTCTATGTCCACCAAAGTTACCTTTCGAGACCCCTAACACCTATGTAGCTGCTTCTTTGTACAATTAGTTGTCCTAGTCCACATGCTATCTGCCTCCCCACTAATCTCCCAAGCCCCCATAGCCATCAACTTCTCCCCCAACTCATGATCTTATCATTAGTCAAATCCCCCACACCACACACACACACACACAAAACTTAATCTTGGTTGGTCAGACGGAGCCCGTATTTTCCTTCTCCCTTTCAATCTCTAGATCCATTACGAAGAGATTGTGGTGGGTTCTAAGGTTCTCACTCGGGATAACCTTACCGTCCTTACATGAACCTCTATCACTCTTCCTTAGGAGTAGGTAATCGATTTGAGTTTTTACCACCGTACTAAGAAAAGTGACCAAGTGCTGCTCCTCCTGAAAACTCGAGTAAGCCATCACCAAATCAAAAGCTCTAATCCAAAAGTGAAACTCCTTTGTTTCTATCCCCAAAACCAAGATTGCCATGCACATCATCGTAGCCCCTCGAAGTTGTCCCGATGTGGCCATTGGAATCTCCTCCTAAGAATATCTTCTCGGTGTGAGGGATACCCCGTATCTCGTCCAAATCCCCCCGAATGTGCTGTTTCCTCGTCCAAGTACATTTATGGTGGGTAAGCACTAATAATGTTAAAAGTACCTCCAGTAACTAGCTTAATAACCATCATCCTGTCATTCACCATCCTAGCCTCTACCACTTGCTCCCGCTCCCGAGGTTCCCTATCTACTAAAATGCCTATTCCATTCCTACTTCTCGAGACTCCTGAGTACCACAATTTATACCCGTCTACATCCCGTGCCTTATTTCTCTTTGTAAATAAATAAAATGATATATTATGCTTGTCTTGAACGCTAGTGATTTCTTTGTAATGACTGCTGCTTCTTCATGGTTTGTGAATTAGCAAATTCCCATGTATTTTTTGCTGATAAAAGAGTTGGTTGCCTGCTAGTTCAACCCCTTGCCAGCATGGCATAACTTTCTGTTAACATGTTGCACTGTAGTTTCCATCTCAGTAAATCTTGCCATTCATCAAATCTTCATACAAGATTATGATCCAAGCTTCCTCCACTTTCTGTCCTTTTTCATTTAACTTCCTTGAATAGTTAGCTTTATTTGTGTGCGCGTCCACGTGTACATGTCAGTAGGTCTTCATTGTAAATTTTCATTTAGTGAACCTGGCTTATTTTAAAGAAGGAACAAAAAGGATTTACTTTTGCTGACATTTCCCTCTCCTTTCCCCTGTGTCAATGTTCTCCCATTTAATATTTGCTTAATTAGGTAGTCAGCCGCATATTCTGTTAGCATGTGAGTTGCTTGGAAAATACCTCCAACTTCCTCACAACTAATAATGAGCTGGTGTTACTCTAGGCATGGATGTGACTTGCCTTATTAATTTAGATTTCATGGGAACACAACACTTAGGAAAGAAGTGAAAGCAGAAATTAGTGATGATACTAAAATTCTGGTAATGCTAGAAGTAGGTATAGAATTTGAGAATTTTAACTAATAAATTTATGTTATTTCAGGAATAAGGTGGGCTACTGTATATTGTACATACACTTGAAGGAAACATAGTCGTACTGAGCTAGTTGGCTGTGCAACCATTAGTTGAAATCCTAATTGCTGTTATCCTTTAAATTCATCATTGTGGTCACCTGGTACCCTGTTGCCACTAACGACAATAGGCCTTTTGATATGCAGATACTATACTGATCCTTCTGGCACATTCTGGCAATGCAACGCAAAAGCCATTGGTTCAGGTTCAGAAGGTGCTGACAGCTCTTTGCAGGAGCAATTCAATAAGGTATATAAGTGAGATTTTATTTTCTAGTTAATGTGATATATTTGTACATTGGCTATTCTTCATGGCATTTATTAAGATATTTTAATGATCTTAACCACGTCCAATTCCAAACCTCCGCCCCAAGTAATTGGTATACTATGGTTTTGAAAGCTGATCTGAAGTGAATTATTTGCTATTCTGCAGGACCTTTCCCTTAAGGAGGCTGAAAAGATAGCACTGTCAATTCTGAAGCAAGTGATGGAAGAAAAGGTAAACTCCATGACACTGCATCTTCATTATCATTTGTTTTCTCTACTTCTACCATTGATTGAAAATCATGTCATTCAATTCCAGGTGACTCCCAATAATGTTGATATTGCGAGGGTATCACCAACTTATCATCTCTACTCGCCTTCTGAGGTGGAAGATGTTATCAGCCGCCTATAAGAAGGAAGCGCTCTTTGTTATGCTTGTACCCAATTCTCTGTTATGGGCAATGTTTGCTTTCAATTGTGCTAGAATGCGTTAATTGTTTTGCCCTTCAAGCATGATACATTGTTAGCTTTGAGTTAAATTTTCCTTCAAGGACAAAGATCAAATCTTTTATGTTGCTTGACGAAATTCCGTATAATGGGATAGCTTTTGAAGTTAATTTGTTTCTTTAAGGGCGTGGAGTCTTTATTTATATGAAGATTTAAAGTCCTTGGATGTCAAGAAGAAATATGGTTGTGGTAGAGATGTTTGTAGTTGAAAAAAAGTTTTTATATTTTGAACTTTGAAGCATTCCATTTTTCACAAATGTTGGTCTTTTCCCCAAAAAAATAAAATTCACTTGAATTGTTGTGCCTCTTCAGTAAGGGACTTCCACTATACAAGCATTTCTCAAGTAGTTACTCCCTCCTTTTCGTTTTACTTGACCTCGTATTAAAAATAATTATTTCAATTTACTTGTCCAATTTATGAAATTAAGAGAATTTTGTTATATTTTTCCCTTTCTAGCCTTATTATTAGATAACTGCATAAGGTAATAATAATAGTCAAATTTAGTGTTTCAAAGCACCACTGATAAGGTTAATTTAGTAAAATATATTCCCAATTAAAGTTTTCTAAAGGGGGTCAAGTAAAATGAAACGGAGGGAGTATCAAATTACGTTTAAACCAAACATTTATATATATATCAGTTTGCTCGCCGTACTTATATGGGTGTTTATGGCTACTGCTTCAGCTAGTTTTTTACTTTAAGATAGTTCATATCATTTGCTGACTTTTAAATAAATAAAATAGAATCGGTTCTTTCGGTTTCAGCTTCTTGGGTTCTTTTTCCATCACATGAAATACAAATTAATCATTAATTAAATATATAAGAGAGTTGCAAGTAAATTTCTCGTGGTCAATAAGTTTTGTATGTTTTTTTTTTTTAATCATGTAACCATATGATAAAACTAATATAATTATAGTATAGGAAAATTTTGGAGATTGTTAAGACGAAATTATGAAAGTACTTTGTGCTTCAGCTTTTATTGTTCTTTTTTCACTTTAAAGGCTCGCTCAAAAGCTTAACAAGGACTTAAAAAGAGATATTTGTAAGAGATATATGCTGTCTTAGCAGCAAAATGTTGTTTAATTTTCCTTTCTCAAATCTTCCTAATTGTGTTTTTCAATGGAACAACTGGATGATTTTCATCCTCCAGTTATACTTGGAAGTTTTGTAATTTTGTAAGTGATATTTTTTAAATTTTCCAATTTGATTTCATCACTTGGAGATACCATGATCAATATATAATTTCGCTTTGAAACTCTGAGAAGACACTAGATGTGCAAGCATCATAGTTAATTATCATGTCACATCGTACTAGTTTCTACCCATGAGCAATCAGTTGAAAGGAAAAACAAATGATCTCCATCTCCAATGGCATCTACCTCATCTATTTCTACATCTTCTGCATTTACAACTTTCTTGAGATTGTAGTCCCCAAATCTTTGACCTGCAATTAACCAAGTTATCATAAAAGTTAGTACTCGCTACGTTTCATTTTAGAGTGAAGTGTTAAAAACACACCTAAACTATCCCCTTTTTTTGAGTTTCACACCTAAACTAATGGAAGTGTGAGAAACACACCTAAACTATCACTTTTAGTTTGAGAAACACACCTAAACTATAACTTATAGTTTGAGAAACACACCTAAACTATCATTTATTAGTTTGAGAAACACACCTAAAAGCTGACTATACCAAATATTTGTTTACAAACTCTTTAAGTGTGTCTAGCCATTAAAAATCAGTCTACGTGACATATTTTATTCTTTTTTACTAACACATTATTTTTTTTCATTTTTTAAATATTTTTATTCTTTTTGAGGTGTGTTTCTCAAACTAATGAGTGATAGTTTAGGTGTGTTTCACACACCCTGAATAGTTTAGGTATGAAACTCAAAAAAAGAGAATAGTTTAGGTGTGTTTTTGATACTTTACTCTTCATTTTATTTGTTTTACTTTTCTTTTTAGTTCTGAATCAAAATTGATGTCTCTTTTTTTTTTTGACAACTCTTTAATTCTAACTTTTCACATGACATGTTTAAGATCACCAGATTAAAAGACATTTCGTATATTCTATATATTTTTAGCTTTAAGACCACAAGATTAAAAAGTCTTCTTTACTTTCTTAAACTCCGCGCTAAGTCAAAACAGGACAAGCAAATTGAAACGGAGGGAGTATTATTTTTGCTCAAATTTGGAAAGACAAAACCATCTCCGGTTATTGGTCATGTTAGTAATCATTAATTAGGTTTAATTATCTAAGGATATACAAGAAGGTGGGGAAAAAAAACTTCACCTGCTATTCTGAGTATCTCTTCTAGCGTATCAGGTAGTATTATTAGCTTCCCATTGGTCTCCTGCAATGAATTGATGTTCTTTTTCATGTGAATGGTAACTCTTTTCTTGATGGATTTTTTCCCTTTTTCACCAGTTTGACTTGTATTGCCTGAATAAGAACAGCAGGGGACCTCATTTGTGGAAGGCTTGAATTGACTACTCCTTGTTTCTTCATCTAATCTAATGAAATTGCCCTCCTGTTCATTTAATTCACTCTTATTTACATAACTTGATAGTAACTCATGCATGCTTTTGTTTCCTCCACGTTTTTCTCGAGCCATCCCTATCCACCCTTTTGCCTGGAGTTGATCTTCTTTCCATCTTCTTTCTTGTGTGCTCGGAGCCATTTCAATACGCCCCTTGGAAACTGCAGAATGATCAAGAACTGTTTGGCCTTTAGGTCCATAATTTGCACCTTCATTTTCTGTTTGTTTCTTAGCTCTGGCTTCTAAGTTTCGGATATTTAAACTAATCAGGTTGCTAGGATTGATTGGTGTATCTTGCTGAGAAACATGAGAACAGCCGTGGTCTTTCTGTCCTCTATCCGACCAGTTGTTGAAGCCTGAACTTGCGTCCCTTTCCTCGTTCACATAATCAAAGCCTCCAAATCCTTGCAGTTTCTGTTTATCAAAAAAAGGATCAAGAAAATTGAGTGTATATTACACTTTGCTCATTATAGTTGTGCGTAACGCAATTTGTTTATATCCTTGTACACATACCTGAACAAGATTTCTCATTATAATCCGTTCATCTTCTGGATTGTCTCGAAGAATGTTCAATAATGTTTTCCTGCTTAGGCATAAAATTTGAGATATTTCAGTTGTTCTAACAGCATATGGTTCTGGCCTTCCAAGTAAAACACCTATTTCTCCAAATGACTCTCCAGCAACAGCCTTCCCAATGATCTGTTTGTGGACAGGTTTCAGAAAAAGTAAGTTTAGGCTATTGTAATTGAATTCAATATTTGAAATGTATATAATGGTTGTTGAGTGTTATACTTACTTGTTCATGTCCATCGATATCTGCTAGAAAATCCTGCAATGATACATAACTGATTAATAACACGAACAGAAAATCCGAGGGTTGAAGTATTTGTTCCCAACATATTAACTTACCAATGCTCCTAAGACTATTATGCACAAATTTGTTTGAGCCTCATTCTGTAAAATCACATCTACCTTGGGAGGGAAGTATTCTGCTTCCATTTCAGGAACCTTAAACCAGGAAACAACACCACATTGTTTGAACAAACATTAGTATATTTGTTGAAATTTAGTGGATTTTCACATATATCTATGTTTTGTATCGGAAATACTGGTTCGTTGAACCTATTGAGCAGTGTAGAACAAAAATTACCAGTTGGAAAAGCAAGTCCCTGGAAACGCCGTGGAATAGACTGATATTTTGAACTATTGGGAAAAACAGGTAATGTGAAATGCTTGATCTGATGGCTTTTGGCAGGACATTTAAGGTCTCTTTTTGTTGCAATGCTTCAGTTTTGAACTTGAGACAAATATGAGACAAAATCTGATCTTCTATCTTGGGTGACAACTGATTCCGTTTCGCAAATTCTTGAGCTGCTTCCACTTTATCCCTCTGCACAAAAAAAAATCATGAAGTTGAATATTTTTTACACGATCAGTGCGCTTATGCACACGTGCATAAATATGTTTAGAGAGAGGGAGAGAGAGTATACGAAATTTCTTGTGTAGCCGGTCCAGTGAACTACAAGATTTGTCATGTTTCCAATGATGTAAGATGTCAATCCCAAGTTGAATAACATGTAAAAGATGTCAAACAGCATCTCCAATGGGTTCTCAGCATGCAAGTCTCCATAACCAGTTGTTGTTAGTGTAACAATAGACCAATATAATGAAGTTATATATCTATCCCACAGGCTATCTTCTTTGAAATTGGGATTTGCTGCACCAATCCATGTTCTTTTAGTATCAGGATATCTATCTGCAATCGCATAGTTAACGCATCCAGCACAATGCACTGCAAACAAAGTCACCTGAATTCAAACAAACAAAAGAAACGCATTTTCTAAGTGGTGAAATATCCAGATTATCGATCCATCACTTTATAATCATACACTTGAATAAATAGTGTCTTACAGATATCAGTTTTGCATATCTTGTCCAGAAATAGTTAAAACGGATGTCCTTCTCAAGCCTGAATTAGGAAAACAAAACCAGCCTTTTGAGTATTTGGCTCACGCAAGCATTAGCATTTCATGATGGTGTAGAGAACGACCAAATACTATAGCTTATATATACTGACAGTGTAAATAATTTTTACGGTATTGGTGTAAAATATGTAACGTTCTGACCTTGCAAACAGGGCACTGACTCTTCTAAGACGCCAAAGTCTGAGCATACTAAGCAATTTAAATCCAACTCCACTTTCTTTGTGATCAATAAATAGGAAATCATGAAATGGTACAGTGGAACAAATATCAAATATGAACCACGTTGATAAGTACCTGTTAATCATGTAAATTAAAGTGTTAGAACTATGATTCCTCTAAAACTTTGAGATAGATTTATGTTACATATTCACCTTACTGCTATCTTCTTAGGATCATCAACAAGAAAATTGGAATCTTTATCAAGATAAGCCAGGAAGAAGTTGAGCAAAATGTCAATAGCAAAGAAGCAGTTGACAATGTTGTCAAAGAGGACAAAGGCATCTATTTTGTATATCAGAAATGCAAACTCGAAAGGCGTAATCCAGGCCGTGTAGATGACAAGAATCAGTAGAAATATCTCCCAAGCCCTGCAAACGATTTACGGGAACTTCAGCGTTTCTGCCAAACTTGGTACAGACGGATTCAAGATTTGATTTCGATAAGTACTTAGCATTTGCTGAACTTCTAGTGATTCTTTTTTCTAACATATTTATTCTCCGTGTAAAAAGTAATGAGATGGAAATAGAAGGGTTATCAAATTTTTACCTGTAACAAGGATCAAAGGGCGAAATGATATATTTTCGAAGCTTTGTTTCGTGGTTGATTTTGGTTCCAAGAGAAGGAAGGAGGTCGCTGGAGAAGAAGCCAGAGTATTTAGCATGAGAAAATGACATTGCTAATCCTCTTGTGTTGGTGGGGTTTTGAAATTTTGGAGTTTGTTGGAATGCTATAGTAAGAGTCTATAAAAAAAACTACTATATTGATGGTAAAGTCCATTTTGAAGAGCCTTATATATAGACGATGAAAGTGAAGTTGTTGACTGTTGCAAGTTTAGTCAGCCTCATCTTTGCCTTTAGAATGATTCTTTTGATATGCTTTGAACTTATGGAAAGTGATTATGTAACTTATGTACTGGTATCACTAAGGAGATGAGAGGAAAAAAAAAAAAAAGGAATTGTAAAATTGTAGTTATTTAAGCTAAAATACTTACGGGTGGAAGTGGATTTGCAGCAACCACGACTCGTGTCACCGGTCGTCGGAAGTCCTCATGAGGCAAATGAATTCCACAACAGTGGTGAAACCAAAAATTTCGTCGAGGATGTTCAAGATTTAATATGTATATTTGAAAGTACCTTTTGATCTATAAATGCGGTATGATTTTCACTATAAAAAGTATAATCTTCTGATGAAGGGTGTTCAACTGACCCCGCTTCGGTCGATATAGCTTCATCACTGGTCCACAACCCAGATATTCTCTAAAAGATGCTGACAATGCTTTTGGATAACTAACTCTTAGCCATAATGGGGAAAGCATTTTAATTTGTTGAGTAGTGTTTGAACAAAGAAAAAGTAACAAATGAAAAAAAGATTGTTATTGGCTGAAGACGGTTCTCGAAATGGCAGACATGACCACTCACTTAATGTAGTTGTAGTGAAGAGTTTCTTAGACAAGGAGCACAGAGGGAGGAAAGGAAAAGAAATGGTGATGTCCATGAGAGAAAGTTGGTGTGTAAATGGTTGTAATGGTGGGAGTTCCAGTGTTCCACCATCAAGAAAATTTTGTGGGGGCTAGAAATGAAACAATTATAAAGCATGTGCCAAAAGAACAAGTTTGAGTGACAAGCTAGATGGGTGTTTTCATTTCATGTTCTACAATTGGATTATTCACACAAATTTCATGCATAACCAATAGGTGAAATCTAATGAGGAAATTTAGCAAGATTTTAATTTATATACTTAAATTAGTGTAGTATAATTTGCACTTAGGATCCTATTTTATTTTATGTGTCTTAGCTAGCTTGTCTAATCAACAAGAAATTTAAGAAGGTAAGAGAAACATTTTAATTTTGTGGTCTTAAGCTAAAAATATTTGTAATGTACCAAAATGTCACTTGAATCTTATGATTTTGAACATCTCAGGTAAACTATTGAAGTTGAATATCATCAACTAGTAACTAGTAATCCCCTATCATAGAAGTTTAACCTATAACAACCTTATAAATAATCTGATTGTGTATATATTTTTTTTATATCACTACCGCGTCAAATTTAAATTTTATGGATTTAAGTTTATAGTCACTTCTAGGGTATGTAAATATTCGTTTACACTATTAGTATATAGTTTAACATATGATAGTAGGTTTTCATTTTTATCAAGTTACCAATTAATACTTATATTATAAATTTATCTGTAGTTATTTTGTAAGTGATTTAATTGTGTAAATATCATAGCACGGTCAATGTATAGTAGAATTTGAGCAAAATTCTTCTCCCCCTTCCTTTCCTTCAACTAAACATGACTCAAATTGGTTAACCTTGGAGTTGTAATGTTGTTTGTTTTTGCAGTTCAATCAGAACCATATGTGGTGGACAGATTCCCAGCACATATTCAGCCGCAACATTATATTCATAAATTTTAGTTTTGGGTTTTGTGGATAACCCATATTTCCTCTCACCATTAATTTCCCTCCATGTGTTTGCCTAAGAAACCACTAATGATTGCATTAGGATAGCTTATCTACGTCACATTCTTAGAATGCAGTCTTTTCCTAAATTTTGCGTGAACGCGAAATACTTTGTTCACCGAGTTGACTCTTTTTTTCCCCCATACGGGACCTCATCTTCTTCTTGATAGCTTGCATGTGGCTCTTGTATGGGTTATTCCAATCATTTTCGCATAATTCTTGGAACAACTGGTTTTTTTGATACGATCTTTCTTTGTCTTTTAAAGGTTTCCACACGCCTTTAGAGAACTAGTGGTAAATGTAACCTTACTTCTGCGAGTTTAACCGAACCTAATGGTTTTAATATGGAATATAGATATATATGTGGAAAATAATAAATTTTTCATAAATATCATATTTGAATACATAATTTTAAAGTACGGAAAGGGATATATATACCCCCGAACTATCATAAATGGTACACATATACCCTTCGTTATACTTTGTGTACGTATATACTCCTGCCGTTAATCTTTTGTATTGTATATACCCTTTACCCAAACGGCGGGACACGTGGCTTAATCCTGTGCGTTTACCCATTTTTTATTTATTTTATCCAAAATAAAATTAACCCCACCCAATTTAGACTCGAAATTAAACCCATTAATTTAGTTTTATCACTTAGACCCCCGTTTTAGATCACCTAACAGAAGGATCCTGATGGAGTTTATCAGAATTGTTGTGGTGGATGAATTCTACCAGTGGTTTTGTTCACTCGTGGTTGGAGCGCAAAGCTCACTGGTGGCCTAGTTTCACTGGAGTGGTGACAGAAAATGGATAGATGGAGGACAACGCGAGTTCGCTGGAAAAACAGAGGTGGTGGCGAAGGGAGTTCGCCGCTGGTGGTAATTGAGAAACGAGTCCTTGGTTGCTGGAAATTAATGGGTGTTAATGGCGGGACTTGAAGTGTTAATTGTAATTAATTTATTTTTTGTGGCTGATTGGAAGGGAGGTGAGTCGAGAGGGAGGTGGAGCGGTGTTTTCTGGCCAAGAGTTGGTCGGAGTGGTGGTGGTTCTGATTTTTTTGTTGATGGATGAAAGGAGGAGAATTGATGGTGAACGGGGCGACGGTGTTAATGGAGAATTCAGGTGGAGAATTGATGAGTTTAATTTCGGGTCTAAACTGGGTGGATTAATTTTATTTCGGATAAAATAAATAAAAAATGGATAAATGCACAAGATTAAGCCACATGTCCCGCCGTTTGGGTAAAGGGTATATACAACCCAAAAGATTAACAGCGGGGGTATATACGTACCCAAAGTATAACAAAGGATATATGCGTATCATTTATGATAGTTCGGGAGTATGTATGTCCCTTTTCCGTTTAAAGTATGATAAATTTTGTGCTAAAAACTTAATTTAATTTGAATCCATGATCCGTTAAAATCTTGGAACATACTTTATAGTATTTATAGTCTTATTTCATAAAGTATTTATCTACCCTTTATCTCTCTCTTTAGTACAACAACAACATACCCAATGAAATCCCATAAAGTGGGATCTTGGAAGGGCAGAGTGCACGCAAACCTTATCACTACCTCTTAGAGGTAGAGAAGCTGTTTCGAGACCATCGACTCAAGAGAAGTAATCAAAACAGTAACGGAAAGGAAAAATGGCAGCGGACAAAAACATGATAATTACTATGAAAGCAGTGCAGAGCATATATACAAGGAACTGTAACAACAATAACAAGGTACGACCACTTAAGCATCTATAGTAAACAATAGATGATAACAACTACCAAAAGTCAAAGACTACATGTCTAGGCTAATTCTATGATAGACACAGTGATCTAGACTACCACCAAGCTAAAGACTACAAGAATAGCTAATACTAAGACAACACCGACTACCTACTAACCTTCTACTGTTATCCGTAACCTCCACATCCTCCTATCTATGGTTATATCTTCAGTAAGATGAAAATGTGCCGTATCCTGTCTAATCACCACTTCTCAATACTTCTCCGGCCTACCTCTACCTCTCCTCATCCCTGCTATATCTCACCGCTAACACCTCCTCATTGGGCTTCTGCGCATCTCCTCACAGAGGTCACTCTCACTTTGTTTCGAATATCCTCATTCCTAATCCTATCACTCCTATTATGCCCACATATCCATCTCAACATCATCATTTTCGCCACTTGCATCTTCTGAATGTGGGAGTTCTTGACTGGCTGACACTCTGCCCCATACAACAAAGCTTGTCTGACCACAACTCTATAGAACTTACCTTTAAGTTTTGATAGATAGTACCTTTTTATTACACAAGACTCCGGACAAAAGCATCCGCTTCATCCATGCCGTACCAATATGATGTGTCACATCATCTTTGATCTCCTTATTTTCTTGGATTAAAGACCCAAGATACTTAAATCGTTCTCTCTTGGTGACAACTTGTGTATCAAGTCTCACTTTCATGTCTGCCTCATGTGTTGCATCACTAAATTTACACTTGAACTACTCTGTTTTGATCCTGCTCAACTTCAATCCTTTAGAATTCAGAGTCTGTTTCCACACTTCCAACCTATCGTTAACTTCATCCCTAGTCTCCTCAATCAAAATAACGTCATCTATAAATAACATAAACCAAGGCACCTTATCCTGAATATGACGCGTCAAGTCATCCATCATCAGGAAAATAGAAACGGGCTAAGTGTTGATTGCTCCGAGTATCCTCCCATTGTTCTTACCCGAGTTTTGGAGCCATCATATATGCCTTTTATCACCCTAATATAAGCTAACAATACACTTTTAGACTCCAAGCATTTTCAAAGGACTTCTCTCGGGACTTTATCATAAGCCTTTTTGAGGTTAATGAACACCGTATGTAAGTCCCTTTTTCTTTCTCTATATTTCTCCATTAGTCATCTCATAAGATGAAATGGCTTCATTAGTTGAACGCCCCGACATGAATTTGAACTGGTTTTCGAAAATGAACACACCCCTCCTTACCCTCAATTCACAACCTTCTTCTGGACTTTCGTGGTGTGACTTATCAGCTTGATACCCCTGTAATTGTTGCAGTTCTAAATATCTCGCTGGTTTACAATAGAATCATATATAGTACTCCACCTCTATTTACCGGGTATTTTAGCCGTTTTAAAAATGATAGTAAACAACCTAGTCACCACTCCAGACCCCTGCCTTGTCTGTCCTCTTCCAGAACTCTATCAGGATCTCATTTGGACCTATCACTCTACTCCTGCTCATCTCACACAATGCACCCTTAATCTCCTCAACCTTAATACACTTGCAGTATCCAAAATCCCGCACTTAAGTATCTCAATTCATGAACCATCCATAAATTGGATTATTAGTAAAGATAGATTTTTGAGAAAGAAGAAGTGATAAATGACTTTTTTTTTTATAAGCGTCAACTATTTTAAAACAAGTTCAAAATTTACCAAAGCCAAATATATATATATATATATATATATATATATATATATATATTTATTGAAGACCGAGAGAAGTAATACTTTCTCCCTTTCAATTTATATAACATTATAAAGTTTTAAAAAGATAATTTTTTTTTGAAATTTGTGATCTAAAACAGACTTTATTCACTTATGTAGATATAAATCAATTCATTAAGGGTAAAAATAAAATTTTAAATTTAAGTTATTTCTAGTTATAGAACGGTAACATTCTTTTTTAGGACAGATTAAAAAAGAAAGTGTCACATAAATTAAGACGGATGGAGTTACTCTTATCGTTTACCTAGCATGTTTTAAGTGTCTAAAACATAAACATGATAATCGTAATAAAAACATACATTTTATATTAGTTTATCTTCTTGTCCAAAGGGTGGTGAGACATGTGTTGAGGGGTGGGATATACATATTTAATCACATGTATATATGTATGCATGAAGTTTCTTTGAAAGTGAGATTTTTTCTTTGTCGAAGAGGAGATTAAACGGGGAAAAGGTATAATATAATTTTACTTTGACGAAGGTTGGGGTGGGCATGGTATGTATATACCGAATTATCATATCGAATCGAAATTTTTGATATCGTGATTTTGGTATTATGGTATTTGATATGGTATATGGTATATATTTAAAAAAAAATTGATGTTCAGCATGGTATTTGATATTTATAAATGTCATACCGAAATACCGAATACCATACCGAAGTATATAGTTATATAAATAATTTGTATATATTATTTAACAAATATACAACTTAGTATTAGTATAAAACTAAATGTTTAGACGTTGAAACTCTGACTACTCTATTTTGATGAAATATTTTTTTTTTATGTAATTGATTAACAAGAGGAGTTGTTTGTACTTTCTTTTTACTATGTATTTATATATGTGTAATGTGTTAATTAGTATGGTATAATTGAGGCATTTTTTTTTAAATGTCAAAGTCATAATACACTATTATACAAGTATATATTGTTGAAATTGAACAAACTATGGTAACTAATTTACCATACCGCAAAATACCAAAATTGAACTTCAAAATACCGAACCATACCGACTTAATGTGGTATGATAATGGTATAGTATTTTCAAAAACTAAATACTAAAATTATTGTATCGAAGTTTCAAATACCGTACTATATCATACCATGTACACTCCTAGATGAAAGGAAAGCGAAAGGCCAAGAGGACCCCATTTGGTAAGCCTTAAAAAAGACATTGTTCGTGGCATGGGCACAACTTCTACTTGCATAGTAGCAAATCAGAAGATTCTTAATAAAGTATAATAAAATATAATATATTAATAATTTCTAGTGTTGGACAAGATTTAAATATACATAATGTTAAAATATTTTAAATATATTGGATATGTTGTTGTTGTAATGTTAAAATATTTTGAATCCAAACAGCATAAATATGATATTCAGTATTCATACACAATTAAATCAAGTTGTTTAAATATTTTACTATGAAAAGGGGTGGGGTCTCCTTGAGGAGGAAGGTGGGATTCTCCATTTTATTATTTTTCATTATATGTTAGTCTTATCCAAGATGAGGAGATCACCAAAAAAGAAAAAAAAGAGAATATTTTGTTTATTGGGATGAATGTACAAAATTTTAGAATGCACCCAACGGCCTTTAGGGGTGGGTGGGGGGTGTCAACGGCCTTTCAGTGAAATTTGAAAAAATTAGCACTGAATAAAGACAAAATTAATACTATAGCATACCTGCAAGCGGCTGTGATTAATATCAATTTGTAATGTGATAAAAGGGGTAATTAACCTATACATTATCACAAGTTATAATACAGTAGTCATATACAATATATACAATAAAGGTAGAGAGATTGTTTCCAACAAACCCTCTACTCAAGTAATGTAGCTATTAGAGATTAAGTATGTAAAACATATACAGTAGTCGAGAAGCCGTACTAAAACAGACAATGGAGAAGATAGTAGTAGCAACCAATAAGTAATATGATAATCAAAGCAAAGGAAACTGAGAAACAACAGTAAACTAAATAGAAGAACAAGCAAGTAGGAGAGTAATATAACAATACTGATAAGGAAACTAGACAAAGCTCGACTATCCACTACTCCTCTACCCTAATCCTCGACCTCCATATCTTTCTATCTAGGATAATGTCCACGATAAGCTTTAGGTGTGTCATGTCCTGTCTAATTATCTCTCCCCAAAAATTCTGACCTATATCTATCTCTCCTCACACTCACCATAATTAACTTTCACAATTCCTCATTGGGCATCTGTACATCTCCTCTTCACATGAGCAAATTATCTGAGTCTCGCCTTCCTCATCTTATCCACCATGGAAGCTAGTCCCACCTTATCTCGGATATCCTCTTTCCTAATCCTATCTCTCCTAGTATGCCCATGCATCCATCTCAATATTTCCATTTTTGCTACTTGTATCTTCTAAACGTGCGAGTTCTTGACTGTCGATCACTTTGTCCCATACAACATCGCTGGTCTGACCACCACTTTATAAAACTTACCTTAAGACTTGGTGGCACATTCTTATCACACAATACACTGTATGCATGTGAGCCTCCATTTCATTCACTCAATTTGGATATGATGTGTAACATCCTCTCAATTTCTCCATTTTCTTGGATTATTGACCTCAAATACTTGAAACTTTCTCTCTTGGAGTGACTTGTGCATCAACCTCCACTTTCACACCTTTAACGTGAGTTACTTCAATTAACTTACACCACCCCAAGTATTCTGGCTTAGTCTTGTTCAATCTAAATTCTTTAAACTTTAATGTTTGTTTCCAAACCACCAACCTATCGTTAACTTTGTTGCATGTCACGTCAATCAAAATGATGCCATCTATGAATAACATACACCATGGAACCTCTTCTTGGATTCCACTTCAATTCAACCATCACCAAGTCAAATAGAAACATACTAAGGGCTTATCCTTGGTGCAACTCCATCATGATTAGGAAGTGCTCCGAGTCCCCTCCTGCTATCCTTACTCGGGTTTTGACTCCATCGTATATGTCCTTAATTGCACCAGTACAGGTAACCCTTCGCTTCCAAACATCTCTATAGAACCCTCTAGGATTTGGTCGTGCTTTTTCTTGGTCAATGAACAACATATGTAAGTTCATCTTCTTCTCCCTATATTGCTACATCAATCTCTTTATGAGATGTATGGATTCGGTATTTGAAATCCCTGACATGAATTTAAATTGGTTCTCGTAATAGACACACCACTGCTAATCCTCATCTTCTCCATCCTCTTTCACACTTTCATAGTACAGGTGATCTTGGGCGTATTTATATGTCTAAGTGTAGTTTTATACCCATATTATAGCTTAGTTTGTGAACTAATTCGATTATATTCTCATGTGTTTTGATTAAATTGTGTCCATTAACTAATGTACTTGATTTTCCCTTTTATAGGTTGGAATTGCTTATGGATTGAGCTAAACTTGAAGACGAAGGTCCTAATCTTGAAGATAAATGGTAAAGGATGGATTACGAGACACGTGACTAGCTAAAAATGATAGTTGGAGTTAAATCCATGCCACGGAGAAGCATTAGGGCGTTCAAAGCCATGGCACGGGGCAAAGGAATTAATTTGGAACCTATAGGATGCCCAAAACAGTGAGCATATATAACCAAGGCGTGGCACGCTGCCCTGTTTTCCACGTCCATGGAGTGCCACAGAGCCTAGGCTCTGCATTGGCTAGGGTGGTATGGAGGGGTTGCATTTAGGCTACCAATTCCCACACAACTATATAAAGGACACTTGCTTATTTTCTAAACACACTTGGATGACTTGGGAGCAAGAAATACATTGGAGGAGGATCTAATTAGGGTTCTTATTTTTTTACTTTACCACTTTTTATTTTTACATGAACACTTTCAAATTTGTAAGTTCATATAAGACTATGAGTGGTTAAAAACCCCCGTTCTAGGGTTGAGGCTACAAGCATGATTGTATAGCGTATTTCTTGATTTGGTTTATGTTGTCTATCGTATTAGTTGTTCTTACATTCTTGTTTTTACTATTTAATGATTCACAACCATTAAAATAAACCTTTACTTCTTGTGTGAACCCAGAAGGAGAAACACAAGGCTAGAATGAAGAATGTGAGGGATGGGATCTTGTCTTTAACAATTAAGGACTAGATTTGCGTTTAGGATAGAAATATACCTAATACGACTCATTTGGTTTATAAATAGGATGATAACTTATAAAACCTAGGTTGGATTATTGCATCATCACTCAATGTATGAAGTTGCAAGTTCAGTTTAGGCAAAATACTAGAGGTTCAGAAGACCATAGTTATACTATTAGCCCCGTAAAGCAACAACCAAGATAGATAACTTAACCGATGAGAAAAATACATGATTGCGAATTATTCCTTAACCCTGAAATCCTCCGAATTCTTGATTACTACACTTTGAATTGCGTTAGTACTTTCATTATTAATTTTTGAATTATAAAAATCACAATTTTTTTTGGTTCTTGTTAAATTTCATAGTATTAATTGCATTGGAATTTTGCTAATTCACAAGTCCTTGTGGGTTCGATATCTGGCTCGCAAGAGCTACTGTATTATTTGTACGACTACGTACACTTACGTGTGCATTTTAACGCAACAAGTTTTTAACGGTACAACTTAGTGGCTTGATACCCCTGTAGTTATTGCAATTTAGAACCCTTGTTCTTGTACAACACAATCATTATACTCAACCTCCATTCTTCAAAAAATTTTGACATCCTAAAAATGACGTTAAACAATTCGGTTAGCCATTCCATACCTTCTTTACCTATTCTCTTCCAAAATCTACCAGTATCTCATCTGGCTTGGTCACCCTCCTCCTCCTCATCTTACGAACAAACCTCCTTAACCTCAAAATTAATATCCCTATAATATTCAAAAATTGATGACTCACAGAGTGCTCTAGATCGTTCAG
Organism: Capsicum rhomboideum; assembly: GCA_031232105.1. Lineage (NCBI taxonomy): Eukaryota > Viridiplantae > Streptophyta > Magnoliopsida > Solanales > Solanaceae > Capsicum > Capsicum rhomboideum. Next base: position 96,453,107 of record CP124718.1, read on the forward strand.
AACAATATTAATGTCCCCCACTTCATTCAAGAGTTCATAGAAGTATGTTTGTCATCTTTCTTTAATGTGTGTCTCTTCCACCAATACTTTGTCTTTCTCATATTTGATGTACTTTACCTTGTGCAAGTCACATGCCCTCCTTTCTAATCCGTGCCTTTATCCTGAAGTTCTTCACACAAGTGTTCAAATGGTGTCGTTTTAGCCGCTGTAAATGTTAACTTCTTATCCTTTTTCGCCGCCTTTCGAATATATATATATATATATATATATATATATATTAGGTTCTAGGAAAAATGTGAATGGAAAATAGAGGAAAAGTGAAATGTATGTTCACTTTATAAAAGAAGTGTTCTCCCACATTGGTGGGAGAAAGGAAAATCCTTATGCTTAAATTAAGAAGCATTCCTTCATGTGGATAGTGAGCCAAGAAGAAAACAAGCCTCGTACTGTCATCGTCGTCGCTCGCTTGGTTCGGCTTTGGATTTATCAAATGATCGATCGAGAGATTATCTTTTTGGACAAAACTCATTTGAAACTTGAGAGTTAATGATTGTTTAATCTAAAAATTTGATAAAAAATATTCTCCATTTATGGACGCACCCAAGAATGTGTGAACGCATGTCACAACGCACCTCGAAGGGACGTGACCCTTCGAGGAACAGTTTGAAACCAAAAAAGTAACCTGTGGATGCAGATAGGGTCTGTAGGTGGGACGAAAGTTTCTGGTTTGTGCCAAAAGTCGACCTGCGGCCGCAAGTGACCCATTTGCGCGCACAGGTAGGTTCATAAGTGGCCCGACGATCTGAAATAGTGCAATTTTTTAAAATTATTGCTTCCTTTATGAAGCACCACCTTTTGGCTATAAATACCTAATGTTTTCCTCAGGTATACGCACACAATTTTGAAGGGAAAATCATCATCTTCTTTCTAAAAACTCAAGTGTCATTTATGAATCGTTGAGTGCATTTGTTGTTCGACAGAGTTTGAGGTACTGTCAAAGTTATTTATTTTATCCTAGGAGGATATATTCTATTACCTCGGGTACTTGAGGGAAATAATTTCCTTAAGGACACACTATGAATTCAGTGGACTTGAATCTTCTAATCTTTATCTCTTTCTATACATTTGATTTTTCTATTTTCCAGAAAATAGTTTGAACTTCATTTTTTGGTTGTTCATAAGTTGGGTTGAACTTATTGTTAAAGTTCAAAGTTGAGAATACAGAGTTACAACTTCATTTGATTATTCATTCTTTTTTTTTGAACATGTGTTTGAAGTTCTTGTTGTAAAATACAAATTTTACTAAACCCAAAAAACAACAATCTTAAGGAAATTATTAAGTAATTAGTTAATCTGTATCGGTTCTGATTTTGTGGAGACTAAAATCTTTTGATTTCTACTCCCTCGGTTTAAAGAATATGAAAACTTTGACGAGAAATCAAATTGAGAATTCGATTCGAAGAATTGAAAACTTCACCAATTCATTGAACTTTCTGTATTGGTTTCTAGAGTTTAAAATCCGTGGGTTTTCACTCTGTTTGAATTTGATTCTGGTTTGAAGAACATAAGAACTTCGTCAAGTTTCAAAGTTCATTCAGCTGACGATTTGAAGACATAAAAACTTCATCGTTGACTAGAAATAAGTGGTTTAAAGATTAAGTCTTTATTATTAGTATTCTGAAATACTAAAGTTTTTCTCGAAGATTGACAAAAAAATGACGAATGAAACTGAACAATGAATCGCTTCATTTGTGAATGGTGCTATTCCAACGACAACTAATGTTGCATCATTAAGTCGTTCAGATGTTGCTCTAGCAATGAAAACGACAGAGAAACCCAAAAATTATTCTGGTGTGAACTTCAAAGAATGGCATCAAATGATGTTCTATTAGTTGACCAAACCTGAAATGCAAATGTTTACAAGTAGAGATCCTCATGTTCCAGAAAAAGGAATGTTTGAAAATCAATAGTCTGGTTTGGAAGATCTTCTGATTCGTCTCAAGATAGAAGAGGATACTGAGTTCAATGAGAAATCATCAATGATGGTTGTAAATCCTGTTAAGGATTATGCTTCAAATAATAAGAAGAGGAAGAAGTCTTCTAGACAAGAGAAAGATCAGAACAAGAAAACGTTCAAAGGCAAGTGCTACAATAGTAGTGATGTTGGCCACAAAGCTCTAAATTGTCATGTTCTGAATAAGAACAAGAAAAGAAATTAGATAAACATGATTGAAACAACTAAAAAGATTGAAAATCTGTGTACAATGATCACTGAATGCATCTAGTTGGAAATCCAAATGAATGGTGGTTTGACTTAGGAGCCACTAGACATGTTTGTGTGGATAAAGAAGCTTTTGCTACTTATGGTACCGCTGGTCCCAAAGAAGTGATTTTCATGGAAAATAATGCAACAGCCAAGGTTGAAGGAAGTGGGAAGATATTCCTAAAGATGACTTTCGGCAAAGTGTTGACTCTCAACAATGTTCTCCATTTTCCTACTATTAGGAAGAACTTAGTGTCGACAACACTTCTCGTTAAACCTGGGTTTACGTGTGTGTTTGTTTTGGAGAAAGTTGTAAAAAGCAAGAATTAAATGTATGTAGGAAAGGACTACCTTAATGAGGGCCTTTTCAAACTTAATGTAACGGCTGTTGAAAAGAATAAAGCTGAGCCTTCTTCTTACTTGCTTGAGTCAAACGAATTATGGCATGAACGTTTAGGACATGTCAATTACAAAACCTTGCAAAAATTGATTAGTTTTAAAGTTTTGCCTAACTTTGAGTGCTATAAATTAAAGTGTCAAACATGCATTGAGTCGAAATATGCTAGGCATCCATATAAGTCTGTTGAAAGGAATTCTAATCCCTTAGACTTAATTCACACAGGTATTTGTAATACGAAGTCAACACCATCTCGTGGTGGAAAAAAATATTTCATAACTTTTATTGATGATTGCACTAGATATTGTTATGTTTATTTTTTGAATAGTAAGGATGAGACAATAGAAACATTTAGGCAATATAAAACTGAAGTTGAAAATTAGTTGGATAAAAAGATTAAAATGATAAGAAGTGATAGAGGTGGAGAGTATGAATCTCCTTTTGCGGAGATATGTTTGAAAAATGGAATTGTCCATCAAACTACTGCCTCGTATTCACCTCAATCAAATGAAATTGTGGAAAAGGGAAATAGAACATTGAAGAAAATAATGAATGACTTACTTATAAGTTCAGGTTTACCGCAAAACTAATGGGGGGAAGCTATCCTTACAGTAAACCAAATACTCAATCGAGTTTCCTATAGTAAAACACAATCTATTCAATATGAGAAATGGAAAGGAAGAAAATCCAAGTTGAAATATTTCAAAGTGTGGGGGTGTCTAGCCAAAGTCTAAGTTTCTATACCCAAAAGGGTGAAAATAGGACCAAAGACTGTGGACTGTATTTTCATTGGTATGCTACAAATAGTAAAGCATGTCAATTTTTGGTTCATAAATCCGAACATCTGGATATCCATGATAATACGGTAATGGAATCAAATAATGCTGAGTTCTTTGAACACATTTATCCGTATAAAACTAGAAATGAATTGTCTAGTGAAGGGTTTAAATGACCTAGGGATGAACCAATGGAGAATGTACTTGATGAAGAGAATCCAAGGCGTAGTAAATGTCAAAGGACGTCGACTTCCTTCGGATAAGATTTTGTAACATTTCTTCCTAAAAATAAGCCTCAAACATTCAAAGAAACAATGTCGTCTTCGGTCTCATCCTTTTGGAAAGAGACAGTGAGATTGATTCAATCTTGAGCAACCATACTTGGAAGTTGGTTGATTTTCCTCTAGGTAATAAACCTTTAGGTTCTAAATGGATCTTCAAAAAGAAAATGAAAGCTGATGGTACTATTGACAAATACAAGGCAAGACTTGTTGTGAAAGGCTTTAGACAAAAAGAAGGTCTTGATTATTTCGACACATATCGCCATTAACAAGGATAACGTCTATTCGGATGTTGGTTGTATTAGCAACGGTATATGGTCTTGAAATTCATCAAATGGATGTGAAAACAACTTTTTCGAATGGAGAATTGGAGGAATAAATTTACATGGAACAACCCGAGGGTTTTGTGGTTCCTGGTAGAGAAAGAAAAGTGTGCAAACTTGTTAAGTCACTTTATGGACTAAAGCAAGCACCCAAACAGTGGCATGCAAAGTTTGACCAAACCATGTTGGCAAAAGAATTAAAGATAAATTAATGTGATAAATGTGTTTACATTAAATGCACTCCAAATCACAAAGTCATTGTTTGTTTGTATGTGGATGACATGTTAATCATCAGTAGAGGCATTTCTGACATAAATGCTAAGAAATGAATGCTTGAGAGCAAGTTTCACATGAAAGACCTTGGAGTTGCTGATGAGATCTTAGGGATAAGAATTCATAGAACTTCACAAAAGTTGGTATTGTCACAGTCTCATTACATTGAAAAGGTACTTGACAAGTTCAGATATTTGGATTTCAATATTGCCAAGACGCCATTAGATGTGAGCTTTGCACTTCAAAAGAATGAAGGTGAAAGTGACTCACAATTGGATTATGCAAGAGTATTGGGAAGTTTGATGTATATCATGAATTATATGCAACCAGATATAGCATGTGCTATTTGTATATTGAGTCGGTACATGAATAATCCCAATCAAACTCATTGGATGGGAATGAAAAAAGTTTTGGGGTATCTAAAACATACTCAAGACTATGCTTTGAATTATATCAAATATCCTGTGGTAATTAAAGAATATAGTGATGCAAATTAAATCACCGGATCAAATTGAAGTAAAATCTATGAATGGATATGTATTTACTATTAGTGGAGAAGCAATCTCATGAAAATCATCCAAACAGACATGTATTGCCGGCTCTACAATGAAATATGAATTTACTGCATTAGATAAAGCCGGCGAAGAAGCTGAATGACTCCGAAATTTCTTGGAAAAGATTCTTTATTGGCCCAAACCTTTGGCAACAGTATGCTTACACTGTGATAGCCAAGCTGTAATAGGTACGACAGGGAGCATGATATATAATGGTAAATCTCGTCATATAAGATGGAGACATAATACCATTAGAGAATTACTCTCTAGTGGAATTATCGCTATTGACAATGGAGGTCAAAGGATAATGTGTCGGATTCACTTACAAAAGGCCTGTCTAGAGAAAGAGTTGAGAGATCATTGAAGGGAATGACTTTATGGCCTAGGACAAGTCATCACGGAGGTAACTCTACCTAGCAGACTGGAGATCCCAAGAATTAGGTTGAAGGAGATAAAACAAAGTTGTGACTGATAGTTCAACATTGTCAATTAACTCAACCCATTCTCATGATGAAGAAAATGTTTAGGAAATAAGGATAAGGCTTATGGTGTGAAGCTTTGTAATGGTTTCTAAGTTTGGAAGGTTTAGCCAAATAGTTTGATCTAAAAGATTAAACATTTAGTAATCACCCATATGAGGGTGATCTGGAAGCCGCTTCAAGGAGAATGATAGTAAAGGCCTATTCTATAAGCTCTCATGAAACTAGGTAGTGTTCATGGATGAAACGAATAAAACTGTGAGAATCATAAATGGTAAAAGGATGATTGTGTGACTTGTGTTGTCTAGGTGTACACTAAATTTCAACGGTTCAAAGATATTGCATCTACCGATTGACCAAGTGCATCCGATGCAAGTTTACTACGAAAAGTCCAAAGGAAAACCTACTTATTCAAATATAATTAGTCTTTATTTGTAGATCACACACTTGTCCGTATATATTTTTGATAAAATAGTCATTCCCTATTCATGTGGGGGATTGTTGGGTTCTAGTGAAACTATGAATGGAAAATGGAGAAAAGAAAATGGAGGAAAAGTAAAATGTATGCTCAATTTTTAAAAGAAGTGTTCTCCCACATTGGTGGGAGAAAGGAAAATCCTTGTGCTTAAATTAAGAAGCATTCCTTCATGTGAATAGTGAGGTAAGAAGAAGACAATCCTCGTGTCGTCATCGTCGTCGCTCGCTCGGCTCGGATTCAAATTTGGATTTGTCAAATGATCGATCGAGAGATTATCTTTTTGGACAAAATTCATTTGAAACTTGAGAGTTAATGATTGTTTGATCTAAAAATCCGATAAGAAAACATTCTCCATTTGCGGATGCACCCGAGAATGTGCGGACACATGTCACAACACACCTCTATGGGACACGACCCTTTGAGGCACAGCTTGAAACAGAAAAAGCGACCTGCGAACGCAGGTCACCATCTATGGACGCAGATGGGGTCCGCAGGTGGGACGAAAGTTTCTGGTTTATGCTAAAAGTCTACCTGCGGCTGCAGGTGATCCATCTGCGAGCACAGGTGGGTCCATAGGTGGCCCGACAGTTTGAAACAGTGCAATTTTTCAAAAACATTGCTTCTTTTCTGAAGCACCACCTTTTGGCTATAAATACCTAATTTTTTCCTCAGGTATAGGCACGAAATTTTGAATTGAAAATCATCTTCTTCTTTCTAAAAACTCAAGTGTCATTTACGAATCATTGAGTGCGTTCATTGTTCGACAGAGTTTGAGATACAACCATTTTTTCAAAGTTATTCATTTTATCCTGGAAGAATATATTCCATAACCTCGGGTACTTGAGTGGAATAATTTTCTTAAGAATACACCGTGAATTCGGTGGACTTGAATCTTCTAATCTTCATCTCTTTCTATACGTTTGGGTTTGCTATTTTCCAGAAAATAGTTTTAACTTCATTTTTTGGTGTTCATAAGTTGGGTTGAACTTATTGTTAAAGTTCGAAGTTGAGAATACAGAGTTACAACTTCATTTGATTGTTTGAACATGTGTTTGAAGTTCTTGTTGTAAAATACAGATTTTACTAAATCCAACAAAAATAAATATATATTAATGTATCATATAACTTAATACAAAACCCTGACCAGTCGTTTTCTTGGCGTCAAATTCATGATGATCATTTACTTTCGAATATTAAAAAGGAAATTAGGTCCACCCTCTAATAACCACCACCCCTCTAATTGGGCATAATTCATTGAACTCCTTAGTCCTATTTCATACTTCTGATCCTTGTCAACATCCTACATTTTGGGAGGTTTAATTGACCAATTTCCTCTCACCATGCAAAAATGAGAAGAAAAAAAAGAACTTTTGTTTGCGTGTGGGCAGGGTGGAGCTAGTTATAATATTGGTGGCATAATTCAATAATTTTGACTTAAATTTGGTGTTTGTGTTGAAAAAATTATTTAATATATATAAATAATTTATTAAAAATAATTATAATCCAAAGTTTATAAACTATTTTTTTAGCCCCACAGTATGTTGTACCGGTGGTGCCTTTAAAAGAAGAGGGTCCAATTAGATTAGAAAAGCCAACGCTTAACAGTAGTCCCAAGGTGATCAAGAAATGCTTGAACCTTTTTGTGGCTATTCAACAATAATCAAGAAAGTTATAGAGCTTTGTTTTAAACACAAGCCAAATATATGATGATAAAAGGGAATATGACTTGTACATTGTTATGAAGTCTTTGGGAAAGCATATATATTAGGATTTAAAACTTTTTGGATGAAAGCATATAGGATTATCACCACCAACTGAGAGAAAAAAAAAGCATAAGTTACTACTCTTTCAATTTATTTCTCTTATTTTTCCCTTTAAGTATGATTAGAAAAAATATCTTTACAATTTAACAACTTTTTAGTTTCAACATTCACATGAAATATTTAATATCAATATTAAAAGACCTTTTGGTACGTCACACATATCTTTAGTTTAAATTCACAAAATTCAAAAGTCTATTTTACTTTTTTATATTTTGTATTCAATCAAATTAAGACAAATAACTTAAAACAGAGAGAATATTTATACATAGAAATTCAAAGCTCTATCTATAGTTTAATCTCCTGCCAACCAGGTGGGGGAAAACATGAATAATAGCATTTAAAAGAATATATGGAAATTTTAAATTTGAGAAAGGTCAACTTTCTGCACTTCTCTATACCACGTGGATGAACTTGTTAATAGTAGATTATGATAAAAGAATAATAAAAAGAAAGAAAAAGTCAAATAAGAAGTAGTCAAGTAGGATATATCCGCAAATTTAAAGTGAAAATCCCTTTCTTTCCATTGCTTCCTTCTTTTTTCTTCTAATCATTAATTCCATTCCTTGTTTAGAATGGAAAGGGATGAAAAGAAAAACAAAGGATGGTAAAGGATAGGGCATTTTGTACTTCAATATATACTATACGGAAAAGGGACAAATATACCCCCGAATTATGATAAATAATACGTATATACCCTTCGTCATACTTTGGGTACATATATGCCCCTACAGTTAATGAAATGGTACGTATATGCCCCTCACACTAACGGTAGGGGCATATGTGTACCCAAAGTATGACGTAGGGTATCGATGTACCATTTATCATAGTTCGGAGGTATATTTGTCCTTTTTCCCTTTTAATCCCAAATAATTAACCCAAACCCACTACCCGGCCCAATAAACCCACTACCCAACTCGGCCCAATTAAAACCCAAGAGACGCCTATCTAACAAACGTATTTTTTCCACCCCTATAACGATATACACACATAATACAGTAACACCCACTACTACCAATTTAAAAAAAAAACCATTAACTCATAACATCCAAAAACAACACCAAATAAATTGAACCCTTCACATTTCAATTTCCAGTGAATTTCCGTCGGGAAAACACTACCCACCACCGGTAAACACCACATAGCCACTGTCTCCATCGAATCGAAAACACCCCACCGTCGAACCATCATAGCACCCCTAGCTCCGGCCACCTCCAGCCTAATCTCCACTCCCTCTAACCAATAAACACCAACTCGCAGCAAGGATCAATCACTGTAATTTGATTGGGGTTCACGTTTAAGAGAAAAACAGAGCGAGTATCAGGTTTGGAACAAAAAATAGAGGTCGGATTGAGTTCATTTGAAATCGGGTTCGATGGGTTTATTGGGTCAGGTAGTGGATTTGGGATAAAAAAATTCAAATGGAAAAGGGACAAATATACCCCTGAACTATGATAAATGGTACGTATATACCCCCCCTCCCCGGTCATATACTTTGGGTACACATATGCCCTTACCATTAGTGTGAGGGGCATATATGAACCATTTCACTAACGGTAGGGGCATATGTGTACTCAAAGTATGACGAAGGGTATATACGTACTATTTATCATAGTTCGGGGGTATATTTGTCCCTTTTTCGTAGACTATATGATCATTCCTCTCCTGCTTTTCCCTTTCCCTTTCATTAATTCTGTCTATCAAAATAAAACCATAAAGTATTTGACTATGAAATAGTCTCTATTTGATTTGATTAATATACTTACTGGGTCGGACAAAGTTTTCTTATATTAGTGTTTGAAAAGATTATGAAGCTACCTATAAGATGCAGTTAGTGGTGTACATGACCGGGTTGATTTGAGTTTCTTAAATACTGAACCAAATTATTTGTGTCTAGTTTTTAAATCAATAAACCAAACCAAACCAATAAAATTTGGGTTTTTCAACTTTGGGTTTTTTCGGACTTTCGATTTTTTCTGATTTTTTGAGTTTTTCGGTGAAGTGTTCATGAAAACATATAATTAATTTGTGCTTCAAATATTTTTGTAGTCCTAGCAAGAAACAACTATCTTAGGTGTTTCATAAAAAAAATAACACTAAATATTACATAAAAAAATAAATTTAGGTTATGTATTTATGCAAAATTAAAGAATAAATATCCACTATTATTGTCATTCCTAGTGCTTAATTGAATATTTTTGTTAGCATTAGTATTGATTTGAGCTTTATTTGAGCTACAATATCTATGGGCTATAAAACTTATTGGACCATTCAAACTTCTAAGTATAAACTTGAAATAATATGTTGAAAGATAAAAACAATGAAAAAGTTTAAGAAATATTTATAAATTACATCATAGTAAATATTTTTTTAAAATTGTACAAATGTAATATCGGGTTGGTTCGGTTTGGTTTGACCTTTTTAAGTTAAAACCAAACGAAACCAATTACAGTCGAATTTTTTTTTTCCAACACCAAATCAAATCAAACCAAACCACTAGTCAGATTTTTTTTTCCAGTTTGACTCAATTTGCAGTTCGATTTTGTTCACCCCTAGATGCAGTGATACCCTTAATTATATGAGACATGTTGAGAAAAACTGTGCAGACTTGACCTAGTGGTGGAATCAAGATCTTCACTGAGGAGATTTAAACTATAAAAGAGTAAACATACAAAGAAGTCAAGGAACTTCAAGAGAGAGAGAGAGAGAGAGAGATAATTTAGACCTCTTATATACGGTGTAATTTATCAAGGAAAGGCATTCTGATGAACCCCTTTGCGGTGGTATTCTAATTTCGCCCATGAATTTGTATGGGGTAAAATCAGCCCAGGGAACATGTGGCACAACAGAGGAACCAACATAAGGATCCATCGCAACAAAGAATGCAGAAGCTACAAGAAGCCTTCTCTTAGATAACAGTGGTAGAAGTACCCTTCTCATACAGGATATGGCTCAGTGAATCGATCCCTGTGATGACATGGCACTAGGGACAAAAGAGAGACAAGTTTGTATGATTGCTCAGGTGCTCCGGAGAGTTCGTACAGAGTTGAATAGGAATATAAGTCGGTTCACCCTCCAACGAATTGAACGCATGATGCAATAACATAGGTTTTAGTGCTTTAGGGATCTAGTGAAATATTCTAATTGGTCAAGGACTAATGTTGTAGTTATCTTATATTAGTTGTTGAAAAGATTGTGAAGCTACCTATAAGATGCGGTGATACCCTTAATGATATGAGACATGTTGAGAAAAATTTTGCAGACTTGACCTAGTAGTGGAATCAAGATTTTCACTAAGGAGATTTAAAATATAAAAGACTAAACATACAAAGAAGTCAAGAAAATTCAATAGAGAGAGATAATGTTGACCTCCTATATACTGTGTAATTTATCAAGGAAAGGCGTTCTTATGAACCCCCTTGCGATGGTATCCTAACTCCGCCCATGACTTTGTATGGGGTAAAATTGGCTCAGGGAACACATGGCACCAATAGAGGAACCATCATAAGGATCCATAGAAATAAAGAATGCAGAAGCTATAAGAAGCCTTCTCTTAGATAGCAGTGGTAGAAGTTTCCTTCTCATACAGGATATAATCGACGCCCGTTATGACATGGCACTAGGGACAAAACAGAGACAAATTTATCAGATTGCTCAGGTGCTCAGGCAAGCCCGTACATAGCTGAGCAGGAATATTAGTCGGCTCACTCTTCAACAAATTGAAAGTATGACACAATGTCATAGGTTTTAGAGCTTTAGGGCTCTAGTGGCATATTCTAATTGGCCAAGGCCTAATTTTGTAGCCTATAAATAGTAGTCCCTCCTCACTTGTAAAGGCATCTTGACTCCAATTCTTTCATTAAATAACATAGTTTACTTGGTCTCCAAGCATTTTTATTTTTCAAAGTTTGTCTTGCTTCATTATTTGTTTTGCTCTGGTTGTTTGTCGAGTAATTGGGAGATGATCTCAAGAACACTCATATTCACTCCTATCGCACTTAGATTTGTCTTATTTGCTTTTTTTTATTCCTCTTACGTTATATTTTGCTTGTTCTTGTTATCACTTGAAAACTAAACTGCTAGTAAATCAGACCTAAAATAAAGTTAAATTGTAATGCGTGCTCTTAACTCACTTATATTCAACTGTATCAAATTCACGGTAAAATATTTAACGTCCACCGTGGGGACTAAGAAAATGTGTGGATTTAATCTTGTTTTTTCTCTGTTAGCTTGTTATGCTTTATTTTGCAGGCAATAGGGTATGGCAATACAACAAAAAATAAATCGAGGGGCTGGTCGTAACTAAGAAGTTGGCCAGGACCTTGCTTCTAGGTTTGACCGACTCCAGCAGGAAGACAACTCAATGGGATAAGGGAAATCTTCCCCTTAATGTGGATTTGACAAATGTGAACACTCAAAAAAAGTACCCTAGGCCCTTCGATGAGGAAGAGGAAGTAGAGGAAAGAGCCATAGACCTGGAAGGCCTCCAGAAGATCTTCAAAAGTTGTGCTGACTCCCAAAAGGATCTAATGGCAAGGATGGAGGCTTAGGATTAGAGAATGGATGAACTTTAGAGTGGTATAGCCTAAGGGACTCCAAACTCCTTAATAGAAAACTAGCGGAACAACGACATGGTGCTTGATGGAAAATATGAGGAGCGTGAAGAAGAGAAAGCAAAAGCTGGTCTCAAAACCCCAATTTTCTTAATGGCACCATGATGGAGTTGTGGGGGGGGGGGGGGGGGAGATGAAGGAAAGTATGTAGAAATTCAGTCTTGCATGTGTCACAAACTGGGAGTCCCTCCCATTATCAAAGGGCTGGACTCGAAGTGTTGTGCCTTGTATGGATGACGTGGTGACTAGACCTATTTCAAAGAAGTTTAAGATGCCTGACATCCCCAAGTATGATGGGATTTCAAACCTTCAGAAGCAATTTTTATTATTTTTGACAGTCATGAATTGCATTACCTGACGATGTAAAAAGCTGAATTCGTGATGGTGATGAAGTTTGGAGAGGCCCTGTTGGGAGGAGCTCTAGTCTGGTATTCCCTTGTACCTAAAAATTCTATTGACTTGTTTAATATATTGACAAACAATTTTATCAGGGCTTATACAGGATCCAAGAAGGTACAGTCCCGAAAGGGGACATTTTAAAGATAAAACAAAGAGACACAGAACTGCTAAAATAATTTGTGGTAAGATTCTAGAAGGAAAGGATGCAGCTGTCGATGGTATCAGACCAATGGGCTGCTGCAGCATTTACTAAGGGATTGAATCTCGAGAACTCCATCGCCTCATTTAAATTGATTTAAAGTCTTACAGAGTTTGAGGCTAAAATGTGGGTAGATGTTCTCAGTTGATATGAGTCCAAGATTTGGATTGATGATGACTGCAGAAAGGTTGTCGACAGAACCCCTTAAGTGTAGAACAAGGTAAAAGCTGAGAAAACCCATGGCAGACTAGTGAAAGAACCGCTAGCTAGGATCCCCTCGAGGTGGAATATGCCAAAGGATACATCCAAAGGTAGGTATGTGACTTACGTAACAGATTTAAGGAATAATACAAGTCGACATGGTGGCCCACACTCCCTGAACCAATTTCATCCCCATAAAGGGATAGACATAGACTCTCAATGAAGAGGGATACAATACAATGAAGGTTAAAGGCATACAGTGTTTACTGTTAATATGGTTCTCCTTCTCTCAGAGTACTATTTTATAGTCAGCTTGGTATAGCTGGTCTCAACCATTCGAGATATCAAAGGTTCTAAATTCTCAAAGCCTAGTTGTTTAAACCCAAATTTGAGGTATAGAAGCCCGTGGTGTGAGTTCCATGGGATACATGGCCACGCCACTAGGCACTGTTGACAACTTCGGGAAGTAGTAGTTGGCTTGCTAAAGGATGACCATCTAGAAGTTCTTGAGTGACAAGGCCAAGAATAATTATGAGAAGGGTGCCAAGGGGAACATGCAACCTATCAACTTGGGAACACCACGAAAGATAAACTTAGCGCCCCTTGGCGAAGTAACAAGTATGTTTCTCTCTTTTTAGTATCTTCCTAAACTATTTGTCATTTTCCTCCAAAATCCTGTAGGTTTTCAAGATAATTCTCTCTCTATTATAAGAAAGATCAACCCTCTGATAAAGCTAAACCAAACACCTAAATTCAATGACGAAAGACCTCTCCAGAACCTCTAGATATGGAGGAGCCCTGCCAATGGGTGACAGATATAAAGTCTCGAAAGGACGCGCTCTTCATTCAATATTTGTCCCCCCATAGGGTTTTTCTGCAAGATTTTTAACGAGGTAGCAGAAGGGACTTCTGGAAAGATTCTAGGATTTCTTTTCATTCATATTATGAATCGGTCTCATAGTCTCAGAAAAATAATAGTGTGAATAAAAGATGGAATTTATGAAATATGTGTTATGATCCTTCTTCAAACATGGATACCCAACAAGGTTCCTTAGCATAAAAACTGAACAATCTCGAGCCTAAAGGGCATTACGCCAAGAGTGCTCGGATGTTGAAATCCCAAAGGCATCGGGAATAGCTCATTTTGAGCAATAATGGGGAAGCAAGCACAAATTCATGGATCCATAATCTCGACTCGGTGACCCCCCAACTCTCTAAAATAAGGGATAATCTAGAGCCTTAAGGTCCCCATAATAGTGGATGGACACTAGGAACTGTCAAAGAGGTCTATAATAGCTTTTAAGTTAATAGACTAAGACGTTATCTCCAGTCGAGATGGCAAAACCATAGCCACACTAGAAGTGAAAATTCATGCAAAATGTATGAATTGATCATCCAATAGTGAAAAATTAAGGTAGTACCATCACACACTCGGGGCAAACCCAATCATGAGGTGCTCCCTAAATACTATGAAAGTTTAAGTCCCAATCAGGAAGTCATAAGTTGGAAATTGACTTAGTAGAGATATTTCTCTAAAAATCTACACTCTAAAGTAACTCGAAGACATCTTGACGTAGAATCTCAGTGATAAAAACTAAGGGGTGTATTAATAATTAGAATTAAATAGTCTTCGCTAGATGAAAACTAAAGAACACACCCACCTAACAAGATAATTATGTAAGAAATACTAAAATAAAAAACTAATTAGCTACTATATTCAATCATCGAATGAGATAACCCAAAACTTACTAACCCGGCTAGAATTACTAAGTATGAAGTTCTAAGGACAAGGAACACTAAGGGTACGACGCCTTAAGGAAACTAGAGAGGTAGTGACTGATGCCTTTAAGGGAGGTGTGTTTATCCAAGCCGTTTAGTTGACAAATTTGGGCTCTCTATTTAAAAGAAATAGCAACAATTCTTTCAAAATAATAAAAGAAATGGTAGACTGCTTGCAAAAAGGAAAATACATAAAAAAGGGCAAGTTAACACTGGTAAGCCACAAAATCATGAGAAAGCATAAAAATTTCCTTATTTATTGCATCCAAAATGGGTTACATATTACAAGACCCCAAAATAGGTTAAAAATTACAAACTACGAGTCCTAAATGGGTTACGAAGTGTAAGCCCAAGACAACTCATAATATTGAAAACTATGCATACATAAAGATATGGTGTCACGCTGCTATCGTGTCTCTAGGAAGGTTGATAGGGCAGAGAAGTTTTGGTCAAGCATGGGTGCCCACAGAAAGTACTCCCAATCTTTTCCCAATTCACAGTGGAAAGAGGGAGGATATATAACAAAGATTGCTCCTCCTAGTAAAGGTAAACCTGCCTAAGAGCAAGGTTGCAACAACAGTAGAGGTTCTCAATATTAGTGGTTCCAGGATACCACCTCATATTTGCGTATATTCTCACAAAATGGGAGGCATCCAGATAGATACCACAGACCTTGTGACAGTTGAGAAGGAGACTCTTTTCTCAAGTATGCCCTAGCTGCTCCTCTTTTTTGGCTTTATCTCTAGATTTTGCTCCACCCCCATCAAACAACCCCAACAGTTGACACCACCTGATTTGAAGACAAGGATGAAGCAGTAACTAGGGAATAAATAAAACTTGATGAGGGTGCTATCAGGACTCATCATACCAAGTCCTATTTCACCATAGTAGATCTTCTTCTATGAGAAAAGGTTTGTTGTAGTGGATGACACGAGGTAGAATACATGTTTAAGTCACGTATTCCAAATTTCATGTCATAAATTTCAAAACTTTATTCCAGAGCTCCAGAGAGGCAATTTTTCCAAGGCTAGGGTGGATTTTTTTGTTAAGTTAAGTTATTTCATCAATCTCTTTGCCTAGTAATCTGTTAAAATCATAGAATCACTAGGGAGATTGTAATGGTGGAATTATGAGTTAGAACCTAGGTTCATGAAAAGTGTGGGAAAATCTATAGGTAGATGTAATAATCATCTGGAATGCTTCTAGGTTATAAATTAACACTTCTTAGCTTGAAATTATAGTCCTTAAATATGAATTGTGGTGATTGGGCACATCGAATTCAATAAATTTGGGATCTTTAGCACAAAACTGATTTAAAGAGGGTAATCAAAGTAGAAACTCCAAGAATTGAGATAATGTGAGTATTGTGGAACTAGTTGATGGTTGATTGACCCTTGATAATGTAATAGACCATGAATAAGGGTAGAGTTAGTGGGTTTGAATTACCAAAGTGTATATTTGAAGAGTAGATAATTAATTAATCTTATAATATTTTGTTTTAGACTTTGAATGCTCTGAGGCATTGAGGGAAGAAAAGACTCTTGTGATTTGCCTTGCTTGATTCTGATCCTTTGGTTGAGGCAGGTTACGATTTATGTGAAGTTAGACTTAATTTAGTCTCTTGTATGTGTTTGAATTGATAAGCATGTTGGTTGGTCTTCATACATAAACTGTGGTTGATTAATTGTTTGGCTTGACAATGCTTGCGTGAATAAGCTTATAACTGTTAAAGCCTGTCTTTAAATGACTTGTGAGAATAATGTACACTTATTAATCTTATTGTGTACTTGCTGATAATATCTTGAGAGATAGCTGACTATGAGAACATTCTGAGATATGTTGGTAGAGGTTGAGAATATATAACTATTTTGTTGTTGAGTGGATCAAGTCCGATTTGATCTTACAGATGTGCTTTTATGTTATGGAGTAGGTACCATGTTGGGACGATACATGGACCTTAGGCTATCCCCTAAAGTTCATGACAAGTTGGGTAGAAATAAGAGGCAGAAATATGACCCTTTGGCATGGGTGCACAAATGAGTGATTCTTGTCAGTTTTGATATGGAACAGAGTGAAACTGATGAGATATAGAAAATATACAGTTGTAAGATCAATATCTACGTGAATCTATATTTGTGATGTGACTGCATTATATTTGTAGATTTTGTAATGATTTATTATATCTGTTGGGTGACTTATATGTCCTTTATTTGTTGACTTTGATATGTCTGGATTTGGGTGATTTACCTGGTGGATGTAACTACTTGATTATGTGATGATGTGCTTGTCTACTTCCCTTACTTAATTCATGAGATATACTTGCTACTATTTTCAATCTGCCTGTGATACCTACCAGTACATAGTGTTTGTACTGATGCTACTCCTACACTTTTTTTCTGAGTGGAGACTATATTCCAGAGACTTTGATGTGACCTTGCATCCAATTTTGTTCAGTTGAATGATTCAAGGGTACACTGCTCTCATTCAGACTGTCACAGATCTTCTTAATTGCATATGTCTCTTTCTTTAGATAATGTTTATTTATTACTGATTTGGACCATTCTTAGAAACTATTTTGTTGGAGTCCTCTATACGATGACTTTTGGATCTTGGGGATGTAATAGCTAAATTTTCATAATTTATTTTATTAAGTTTGAAATTTATATTATAATGTCTTGCAAATTGCCTAATCTTGGGTTAGATGGTAATGTATGGTTCGCCCATCAAAAATTTAGTGTCGGTGCCATTCATGGCCATTTGGGTCGTGACATTGTTAGTATCAGATCTTTAGGTTCGTCGATCTCATCGTACAAGGCCGTGTCTAGTAGAGTCTTGCGTAATGGCACAGATACATCTGTATTTTTCCTTGAGAGGCTACATGACACTAGGAAAACTCAATACTTTTCTTCCTTTGTGCTATTACTTGATTCTAATTGGTATCTGACAATCCAAATTGGTTTATGAACTCTTTCATTCTTTTCTCTCACAGATGGTGAGGACATGTGTAGTAAAAGCAAGAGTAGAGGCACCTACGCTAGTTGATGGGAATTTAAATCATGGTGTAGGACACGAGAGAGGATGTGGTATAGGTAGGGGATGAGGAGTAGAGCTTTCTAGGGGCAGGGCTTAGGCTGCTGGATAGGTTCATGATAGGTTAGATTCCCCTCCCCTACCAGAGGATTACACTAGGGTAGCAGCACCAGTCCATGAAAGTGTTGTGCATGATCCGACTTCTTCAGATGTACTACAATATGTCTTAACTCTACTGAGTAGTTTGGCATAGACTGGAGCAGCACCCATAAGTTTTACAGGTCAGTATCCGAGGGTTCAACATGTTGCTACTGTGGCTTTGCGGATGGAAGATATTTTTAAGATAGGGGATTTCTGAGACTAGTGGCAGGGCCAGTGATGACTAGAGAGGAGCATGATTTATTTTGAAGGATCACTAAATAAAGTCTCTAATTTTCTATGGAACTGAGACTGAAGATGCTTGTGAGTTTATCATTGATTGTCATGAAAGGCTCCATAAAATAGGGGCAATAGAGCGACATGGGGTGGATTTGTTACTTTCCAACTGCATGGGGATGCAAAATTATGGTACAGAGCTTTTATGGAGTGTAGGCCATGGGTCACCTCCGTTGACTTGGACACAAATTGACTCTATCTTCTTAGAGAGGTACGTTCCTCATACTTTACAAGATAAGAGGTGGGTGAGTTTACTAGTGTTGAGCAGGATAGTTATTTTATTGTAGATTATGAGGCCCGATTTCACTCACTCTCTAGGTATTTATTGTAGTTGTTGCACACAAAGGTGGAAAGGATCCATCAATTCATCAAAGGGTTGAATACGGGACTTCAATTATCAGCACTTCAGATGGTGTCTCGGGTAAGACTTTTTAGGAAGTGGTTGAGTATGTTAGGAATGTGGAAGGGGTAAAACAGGATGGTTACTCGAAGCCTATAGAAAAAAAGGCCCAAAAGGGTGGTAGCTACAGTTGCTCTTTCACTAAGGGTCTGATTTCTAAAGGGTATTCTGTGTGTCTCGTTAAGTCAGCCATGCAGGTATCAGTTGAGAGTCTGTCAGGGGTTAGCCATCCTTCTTCAGAACATAGTGGGTATATCACTTCTTTGGCTTTGGCTCAGAGGCCCACTTTTGGATAAGTCATGTTATGAATGCGGTGAAGTTGGGCATATTTGGATATGGTATCCCAAATTTAGATAGACTGGTCAGTCAGTAAGGGTGGGCATGGTATGGTATATACCAAATACTCTATCGAAACCAAAATTTTTGATACTGCAGTTTTGGTATTATGGTATTTGATATGGTGCATGGTATATGCTTTTAAAATTTTTGGTATTCTGTACTGTATTCGATATTTATAAGAAGAATACCAAATTACCAACTACCAAACCGAAGTATATAATTATACATACAATTCATATATATCATTATAATACTAGCAAATATAGAAAATAGTATTAGTACAAAACTAATTATTTAGACATTTGAACTTTAACTTGTTAGGGTTGGTTTTTGCGAAGATTTTCTTTCCAATTTAAGTTTTATTTTTCTTGGAAGGAAAATAAAAGTAATACCATAATTACTTTTATTTTATCCTAAAAGGAAAATATAAAACTTTATCATATTTGGTTTATTCTTTGCTTATAGGAAAAGTTTTGGACCTCTATAAATAAAAGACCCCTCTTCTCATATCATAATACAATAGCATCCACAATGTAGTCGTCAAAGAGTCTTGTTTAGGAGGAGATTATTCTCCTAATAAGTTTTTATGCCTTTTGAATTAGTTTTTAATACCAATTGGCCAAACCATATTAATAATATGCTTTTTAGTATTGTTTTATTTGTCATCTGATTTATCGCCGACGTTGTTTGCAACTATTAGCTTTCGTATGACACCTTCTCGATTTCGAACCCAACAATCCTATGGGTCCGATGGTTCAGATTGAAGACATGTTAAGATCAAAGTTGCAACCAACTTGACGACGATGAAGGAAAATAAAAAGTCAAAAAAAAACACTACATGTGGAGATAATTTTCAACCATATTTTCAACAATTCTGCTGCTACATATTTAAAAAAAATACTTTTAACCCTGCAAAGTACTCATTTTTAACCCTGCGAAGGACTCACTTTTAACCCTGCGAAGAGCTCACTTTTAACCCTACAAAGGGCTTATTTTTAACTTGAAAGGGCTCCAATTCTTTTAAACCGAAAGGGCTCTAATATTTTCAACCCGAAAAGGCTTTAATTTTTTTAACCTACAAGGGCTCCATATTTAAACATGCCAAGCAACAACGATGAAGATTATGTAAAGAACAAAAGTTATGCAGGTGACATGAAGAAGATGGATCAAGTTTTATCAAGAAAATCAAGCCAAAAATGGGAGATTTGTTAGGGGTTTTGCCCTGATTTTCTTGCCAATTTAAGCTTTACTTTTCTTGAAAGGAAAATAAAAGTAATACCATAATGACTTTTATTTTTTCCTAAAAGGAAAATATAAAACTCTAGTATATTTGGTTTATTCTTGCTTAGAGGAAAAGTTTTGGACCTCTATAAATAGAAGACCCCTCTTCTCATATCATAGCCCAATAGTATCCACAATGTAGTCGTTAAAGAGTCTTGTTTAGGAGGAGATTATTATCCTAATAAGTTTTTATGCTTGTTGAATCAGTTTTAATATGTAGGCCAATTGGCCAACCGTATCAATAATATGCTTTTTAGTATTGTTTTATTTGTCATCTGATTGATCACTGACGTGGTTTGCAAATATTAGCTTCCGCATGACGCTCTCTCGATTTCAAACCCAACATAACTATACTATCTTTGATTAAAATGTCCTTTTTATGTATTTGATTAACAAAGAAAATTGTATGCTTGTACTTTATTTTGAATATTCTACACGAGTAATGTCTTAGTATGATGTAATTAAGACATTTTTGAAAAATCAAACTCATAATTCTATATTATATGGGTATATGATAGTCGAATTACAATAAACTATGGTTACCTATTTACCATACCCCAAAATATCAAAAACAAACTTTAAAATACCCAACCATACCAAATCAATTTGGTATAGTAATGGTCTATTATTTTTAAAAACCAAAAATTGAAATTATCGAATCGAAGTTTTCAATTTCGTACCATACAGTACCATGCCACTCCTATCATTCAGCTCAGTAAAAGGATCCCCAAGCTCCATCTCCAGCGGGTATGGAAGCTGATGTAAATGTAGAGATCATCCTCAAGGTGGGCATGGTGGCCACGCGAAAGGTAGAGAGGGTACTTAGCCTGGTAGGGGCGGCGTGTAGGTATATGGTCAGACTCACTTCTATTATTTCCCAAATAGACCCGAGGTAAAGGCATCTGATGCAGTGATCATGAGAACTATTCTAGTCTATGACCGAATGGCTACAACCTTATTTGATCCCAATTATTTATTTTATTATGTGTCAACCCATTTTTTTATGGAATTGGCTATGATATGTGATTTTCTTGATGTTCTTGTCCATATTTCCACCCTTGTTGGTGATTCTATAATTGTAGATAGAGTCTTCCATTCCTGTCTTATTATAATCATAGGTACAAAACCTTGGTAGACTTGGTGATTCTTGACGTGGTTGACTCTGATGTATTTTGGGATGATTTAATTATCTCCTTACCATGCAATATTAGACTATCATGCTAAGACAGTAACTTTAGCGATGCCAGGTATGTCAAGGCTTAAGTGGAAGGGTGACTTTAGCCCTTTTCCTAAAAAGATTATGCCATTTATTTACACTAAAAAGTTGATAGAGATGGGGTGTTTGGCATTTTAGCATATTTTTGGGACACTAGCCTAGAGATTCCACCTATTGGGTCAGTTCTCATGGTTTGTGATTTCTTAGAGGTGTTTCCTACGGATTTAACTGGCATGCCACTAGACCATTATATCGATTTTTGCATTGATTTAGAGCCTGGTACTCGTCTTATTTCTATTCCTCCATATAGAATGGCACCAGCTATGTTGTGAGAGTAGAAATTTCAGTTTATCCTAAAGAAATCTAAAAAGCGCTGTTTGATGAGCCTGCGTAGTATTAGGTAGTTTGTCAGGTAAAGGATGACCAAGGCAATGATGCTTAGCTGGTTTGTAGGCCTTTTTGTACGAATTCGACTGGATTTGCATAGTATGGGATATATTCATTTGAGTGTCTCCCCATGGAGTGCTCCTGTGTTGTTTGCAAAGAATAAAGATGGGAGTATGCAATATGTGTTGACTACTGTTAGCTAAACAAGGTCACAATCTAGAATAAATACCCTCTTCCCCATATAGATGACTTGTTCAAACAGTTTTAGGGTGTGTCAATCTTTTCTAAGATTGACTTGAGGTTTGGGTATCATCAGCTGAATAATCGAGTTGAAGATATTTGATGTCGCCCAAAATATACCTCCAGAAAAGTATAATGCGGTCGATGTATCAAATATAGAACCCAACTAGGTTGGGGTCAATCCCACAGGGAATAGGACGAAAGTCTGTCGAGTGCTAGTCTGAGTGATTGGGAAGTAAGTAAAACTGGGTTTTTTTTGTGAATAAGTAGTAACAGTAATGATTGTTGGTTTTCATATTTGTAGACAATATGAGAAATACACTAGGACTGTGATCCCCAATGATTCCTTAACTCCACCGGTTACTTGTGCTAACAAAACTATCCCACTGTGTTGCATGCAAAATCTAATAAGATATGTTCATCTGAACGTCTCTCGACCTTGGTTAGGTGAATTTCACTCTTCTCCTCTCGGCCTCTGAATGTCGCACTATTAACCCTTGTCCTGGATCTCAGATAACTATCCCTATTACGACTCAAGTAATTAGATGAAGGTTGATAGCTTCAAATCTCTATTTTTATTCCCTTTTCCCAATCTCTACCTCTTTCTCAAGAAAGTCCAGAATACAGACGAGTTTCTAACGTTTGCAACCGTTAGAAGATCAATTATAATGAAGGTAATAACAATACATGCATTCACACCGGTTCAGAATTGCTTTGTACTTAACCCATTTCGTTAATTCCTCATGGTTCACACAACCCTAGTTGATGGGTTTAGCTACTCATGATTGCAAGAAAACAAAAAGAATTCAATGATGAAAACATAATTGTAAACTAATAATAAGAAGAAAACTCTGAAATCTCAATATCAATAAAACCCTAGAATTTGTGTTCCAAAATTACAAAACCAAAAATGTCTTTATGAACTCAAAAATAATGAAAAATATCTCTCAAAACAATGTACTGACCAATCCCTCAACATAGGACAATATAGGGGTATTTATAGATACAAGGTGAATTCTATCCTAAACAAAATAGGAAAACAGAGTCGGCACTTTTCCACGGTACCAACCCACGCCACGTGGGTCATGCCATGAAAATCAGGCTGCTTCAACTAACTGCAGGAGTCGACCTATGGAACAGACCCACACCACGTAGGTTGACTCACGTGACGTGGGTCCTACTGTGAGTCACTCCTATGGTGCAGTACTTGGCTCTTTTGTCTTCAGATACTTCGTTCTCGAGCATGATTCTTCCTTTTTGTCCATTTTGCCTCCAAAAACCTATTTTCCTGCAATATAGAACAGAAAACTCATCATACCAACCATATTTGCTTTATTTTAAGCATCGAAAGTGCCATGAAACCCTGACAAATCAACACCCTTAACTTAGAACGTTTGCATATCCTCAGGTAAAAAAAACAAAACTAACACATACGATGTTTAACTAAGAGAAACCTAAGAGACCTATGGCAGTCGACTTATTGCTTTTGGCACCAAAACTTCTCCGACCTCTCGTATTTTCAAATCAAAACAGTGGTGTGTATACATGCAATATATTATCATGACATAGCAGGGATCAAATGATGGCATCAGATTATGAACAAATAACTATGCATATATGCAAATGACATTATCCGAACAAATTGCAGCTAACAATGCAACCAATGTACTCTTACAACAAAGAAGTCCCATACACTCACAGTATACTAATGAATATCAAAGTAGGGACTAGGTCAAAACACTCTCTCTCACAAAGAAGTCCAAACAGTGTGCATGAAATACCATAGGCTTGCCCTTATTTTCTATACCTTAGTTTTCGGACAGTTGGACTAGGATCACTATAGGACTTTCATCGGCTTGTAATATAGGCTTGAGGATGGGTGTGGTACATATGGATATGGTGACTCAACCCTCCTTGATACTACACTATTTTTGGCTTCACTTTCCAACCATTCTTATTTTATTCTCCCTTATTCTCCTTCATTTATTTTCAAATTTTGGGTGTGATTTTATTCATACTTTCAAAACACTTTTCTTTTTAATCTTCACACCCAAATCTGTTCTCTTTTTCTTTTACTAACCCCTTCTTCATACCCAAGTTAAACTACGCACCCCTATAATCTTTTTATTTTACTAACCCCTTCTTCATACACAAGTTAAACTACACACCCCTATAATAGCCACCCTCAACTTAGGCAATTTACCTGAGTTGAAGTACACAATGTCTAAGGAGGGACCAGGGCCAAGACAGGTTGATTGTAAGTCAAAATGAGAAGGTGAATAGGCTAATGAAAGAAATAGGTCAATTAAAGCTCAAAATCTGGATCAAGGGATATTAAGTTCATTTGGTCGGGCATTTAGGCAAAAAGTGGACTTATTCAAAAATGGCCTATGATCATTTACTAACCACTATCTTATAACCTAGGCAAGACTAACCGGGCAAGTTATGGATCGTACACACAAAGTGAACTAGGTAATGACCTCACACACACATAGCATAGGGTTACACTATCAACTACTACCTACCCAGTTCATGTATTTCTAGCTACAGTGATGTTGCCTATAATACTAATGCCATAACAAGATCCAACAGCTGTCACAAACTATCATAACTACACATACAGTTTAAAATAAAATTTTTAGGAGGGGTGTCCTTTAAACAATCAAAAAGCATCATTATCAAAAATTTGTTCAAAACTTGTTCAAAACTGGACTGCACTAAGGTTCCCCTATTTTTCT
Source organism: Capsicum rhomboideum (assembly GCA_031232105.1). Classification (NCBI taxonomy): domain Eukaryota; kingdom Viridiplantae; phylum Streptophyta; class Magnoliopsida; order Solanales; family Solanaceae; genus Capsicum; species Capsicum rhomboideum. Next base: position 96,478,008 of record CP124718.1, read on the forward strand.
CCTAATTAAATACAAAAACACATGAATAATATAAATAACAACCTAAACATGAGGGTTCTACTATGATAGCACACTTGGGGGAAAAGAAACACGACAACAAAAACCCCCAAGTAGTGGTGTACCCCCACCCCCAATTAAACAATAGTGCACTGCCCTCAATGCACAACTATCAATATGGTATGTGTAAGGGAGTGAAGACATACCTGCGGCGTGATAGGAGTCGGATGTGGGACCGTCCACCATAGGATCATCTATATGCTCTCTAGGCTCCATGCTAGGTGCGGCCGGTGGAGGTGGTGGCTGACTAGAAGATGCTCCCCATGCTCTCTGCTCATGGTCAATTTGATTGAGATGGTGCTCTGCCCGGGAGGCCTTGGTCACCCTCCAGAGGTCACTCTCAAACTCGTCTCCACTATCAGTCTGACCCTCAGGACTCCGTGGCCTCTTGCCTCTAGCAACAGGAGGCTCCTTATCAGTAAACAAATCCATCTCAAAAATTGGTGTTGAGGATACTGGTGTAGGTATGGGTGGAATGATAGGAGTATGGCTAACTGCTAAATCTCGAATCTAAAAAATTTGAGACATGGGCATCTCTCAACCGGCTACCCATCCGATGCTCAAAATTATCAATCCACCCATGCAGCTCACGCATAAACTTCTCCATCGCAGAAGTCATGTGAGCCTCAACTCTTGCCTCAGACGCCTCTATGGATGTCCTAACCCATGGCTTAAGATGAGATACTAACTTAGCCATTTGGGCCTCTATGTGAGCCTGTCGCTCTATAACCTACATCTGTCTATCTACTAACTGCTGTAGAAACTCTCGTGAAACTACAACCATGCCAGATGGTGATGGTGCTATGGGGCCAGCTGCCCCCTTATTAGTCATAGGGCCTGCGCCCTCGGTAGGCAACCTCCCAGCCTCGGGGTCACTAACAGGTGTTGCAGTACTAACTGGTTCCTCACGATCCACTGGCCCTTTAAAAAGGGTTGTGCCTGACGAAGTAGAGGGCTGAGACCCCCTCTGGGAAATTGAAATAGCACCTCATTACTGTATCAGTCCTACATCAGCGATGAGGGTCACCTCAATGGCATGATCTACTGCAGGCATCCAAATTACACCAGTGTTATGGCATAGGCCCTAAATCAGACATGGGAAAGGGATGCTGGTATAGTATCCAAAGGCGCGCTCATGAATCTCCCTAATAATGTAGCGGGCGATGTTGATGTCATATTCGGCAATGATGCTCTCTACCAAAATAGCTCGATCAAGAGTAAGAGAATTGTCTGCATCTGTGGGATCGAGATGGTTCAGTACAACCGTCCACCAAAACCTTCCCTTAAAGTGAAGTGAGGACTTCTTAATATCCAACTTCTCAGCTACCCATTTTGCATCTATGCCATCCTCCGCGATATACTGTGCAACCCACCATAGTAGCTCTAAACGTTGATCAACTGTAACACCTCGTATCCTACATGTACTAGTTCTACTTATATATCACTTTATATAGCCTTATAGTATGGGTAATAGACTCGATTTCCTATATGACTAGCGATGGTAAGATGGGCTAGAAGGAACTGCCCGTACATTTTAATGTGACACGACTATGTTAACATCGATGCAACTATTTAAACTTGGGATCGTGAGTAGGTATTTGAATCTAAAATTTAAAGTGACCAAGTGTACATAAGCTATAAGTTAAATTAAAGGGATTAAGTACAAAAAAATGGAATTAACTATTGAGGTGCTTGCTTGACTTAATTAATCTTTTAGGTGAATCACCTACTTGAGATATATGGACCAAGTTAATGGACCCAAGGCTATGGATCAGATTTGGGCCAAGGTAAATGTACCAAAGAGGTGTATTACCTACTTAAGCTAATGGATCAGATTAAATCCTATTATAATGGACTCTTTGAAGGCCCATACTAAGTAAAATCAAAGGAGAAGAGAATGGGCAGCCCAACACAAAAAAAAATCTATCCCAAAAGCCCAATAAGCTAAAGGCCCAATTTAGACAATATAAAGTAAGTAGGTGCATCACCTACTTTGACCTTTAAGTAGTGATTAACTTATGGATTTAGTTTAATTTAACAATAAGAAGGTGATGGAAATCAGGTTATTCATGTTTGAAGTGTAGAACAACCCCCCAAGTTTGGCAGTCCACCTTTATCTAATTTTTACAAGGTTTCTCCTCTTTATGGTTCTAGTGATAAGAAGTTCAAGTTCTTATGGCAGTTGAGAGTATAAGTATTTCCCCCAATAAAAGGTAGGCTACTGCACATTTTATTACTCCTCCTTGTTTATAAATTTGAGTGGAAAATTGTGGATATGTTTCTAAGAACTTAGAGATGGTGAGTGCAATATTGTGTTGCTAGGATGAAGAGTATTTGGGGCTATTTTAGAGACTATTTATGTGTATATGTTGGGACATCTTGGTTGATCTTAATGAGGGATGTAAGTAATTGGTATTGACATTTAAAAGAAGGGTGTATCGATACACCACCTAATCAGATGTTCTATGAGCTTGTTGCGTAATACACTTGGCATACTGTTTTATGTGTGTTATGAAGCGAAACCAATTTTAGGGGGTCATATATGCATTCGTATAGTATATAAAAGTAATGAGATGAGAAGGGGTTGAAAGAACACCCTTGATTTGGTGAATTATGGGTGTGCTGCCCAGCTACTATTTTGAGTGAAGTTAAATAGCCCGAATTTGTTAATTAATTACTAATACTAGTTTTACCACGTACTTCATTGTAGATAAGTAATCTAAAAGGAAGGAGGTTAATTCGGGGTAATACCGGAGTTATGCAGCAAGGTATTTAAGGATACTCTATTCCGTATCCTTTAGCAGCGTATGACGTCCCATGTAGCTAACGACCTTGTTTTCACTCCTTAATGTCTTAAAATACCTCAATACATGTTTGTTATCAGGTCTTCATGTCCACTTTCACTTGCAAGTTTTAGGTGTTCTCCTTTTAGCCAACTAATATCTGTGTGCTAGATCAGCCCCTAAGCATTTCATTTGTATACAATTGCTCCCTACTTTATTGCTACTACACCAAGGGTATATTCACATGCTTTTTACTAAGGCACTATTATTCCAAAGTTCAATAATGTTATAACCGCCAACGTAACAATCTCAAAGATTAAAGAAATTAAGTAACGCAAATCTGGTTATATTCGGTTGGCAGCTCAGGGGCATAAGCCTAGCATGGGCCGATCCCTATTTGTTTATATATATGGGTGGCAGCTCAGGGGCGTAAGCCTAGCATGGGCCGATCCCAACTTATATACCACTGATTAGTTGGTCAGTTGTATTACATGACTTATAAAGATTATAAAGGAAAGAGGGAAAAAGAAAAGTAAAGAATGTAATGTACATGGTTCCACTGATACCAACAAAGGTAGTTTTATTAGCATTTTCTATACACTTTTGCCTGACTTCATTTAAGCTCTTGTGTTATGTATAGTTACTCTTAGCCTTATATACTCAGTACATTCTTTCATACTGACGTCCCTCTTGGGGGACCTATATTTCATTCTACAGGCACAGGAGCTAGTAGACCTCTCCCATAGGAGCACAGGACGTCCAGTGGCTATTGGTGAGCTCCAGGTTGATTTGGGGCTTCCCAAGTCTGTTTTATATGTTTTAGAATTGTGTAGTAGTTATGTGTAAGGTGGGGACCTGTCCTGACCTTAACTAAGTCTGTGTATCTTATAGAGGCTTTATAGACATTATAAAGTTAAGCATGGTAGTGTCTTGTCTTTTAGATGTTGTGGCCCCAACGGCCAAGCCTTGTATATTTATTCTGAATTTACCTACATAATTTGCATTATCGATGCATCATGTCCATACTTGGCAGAACTTTTGTTTAGCTCAGTTACATGCATGAGAAACACATGAACATAGGTTGGTACTCTTGGGCCTATACGGCTACGGGTGCCTGTCCGCCCCTATAGGATTTGAGGCATGAAAAAAGTGGTATCAGAGCGGGTCGTCCTAAGGAGTCTACGAAGCCGTGTCTATGTAGAGTTTTGCTTATGGGTGTTGTGCACCACATCTATAAACAGGAGGCTACATGGCATTTATTAGTTGTCTCTTTTTCTTTATATCTTAGATCGTGCAATAGAGCCAAGATTGTAGGTGGAGTCATATTTAACCATTGATTTTTTTTTCATAATAGTAGAGATACCGATTACAAAAAGAAGTAAGAATAAAAGTAAGCAAGTAGATGTGGCTGCCGGAGAAGGGACCAGCAAGTCACCACCTAGACAAGCTAATCAAAGTGAGGCTCAAGATGAGTTTGAATCATGGACCTCTTCTACTCCTCCATCTCTAGAAGAGCTAAAAAGGAGAGAAGTACCTTCAGAATCACCTATTAATGCTACTGAGCAAGATTTAAGGAATGCGGTGTAATTGTTGACTCGTATAGTTGCTGGACATGGTCAAGGACAAGCTAGTCCAATTACAGGTACTAGTGATATGGATAGGGCAGCTAGTCTACGAACACATGATTTTATTAAATTGGATCCTCCCACATTTATCGGGTCAGATCTTAATGAAAACCTACAAGACTTTATTGATCAAATACAAAGGGCCTTGGATGTCATGCATGTATCTTCTAAAAAGACAGTTGAGCTAGCAGCATATAGGTTAAAAGAAGAGGCTATATTATGGTATGAAGACTGGAAATAATCTAGGGGTACAGGTGCACCTTCAGCTAGTTGGAAATAGTTCAAAGAGGCATTTCTTGATCATTACCTTCCCTTTAAAATTTGGGAGGCCCGTACAGATCAGTTTTTAAATCTTCGTCAAGGAAATATGAGTGTGAGGGAGTATAGTCTTTGATTTAACTCTTTGGTTAGGTATGCTCCTAATGTAGTAGCTATTATGGATGATAGAGTTCATCAATATGTGGATAGATTTGATCTGTATTTGGTTAGAGATTGTACTATTGCTGCTTTGAATAAAGATATGGATATAGCAAGGATACAAGCTTTTGCATAAAAAATGAAAGATCAAAGGCAAATGAGAAGAACACAAGATTTAGAAGGAGGGCATCCCAAGAGGGATAGACCTACGGGGCAGTTTATGTCATCCTAAAGTGAGTTCAGACCTCGGTTTCCTAACAGACCACCTAGGCTATCATCTTCCTACTCTGCAGCAAGTGCTCTACCCCGATTCCAAGGGTTTAGGGGCAATCAATTTGGGCAAAGAAGTGAGAGACAAGGTTCACGGACAGCGAGGTATCAAGAGCAAGGGAGTATGAGCCAATCAAGACCTCCTCGAATTCCATGTAGGCAATGTGGAAAGCTTCATTTAGGTGCATGCCAGTTTGGGACAGATGCTTGCTTTTGGTGTGGTATGTCGGGGCACATAATGAGAGAGTGGCCACAAAGGGGCATGAGTGGTATAACACGACCTACTGGATCAGCCGTTGCATCGTTATCATCGGTGCCTTCTTTGGGTAGGGGCATATAACCTATAGGTCTTGGTAGAGGTGTTAAAGGAGCAACTAGTTCTAGCGGAGTTTAGAATCGTACATATGCTCTAGCGGGTAGACAAAATTCAGAGGCTTCTCCTGATGTGGTTACAGGTACATTGTCCATCTTTTCACTTAATGTATATGCATTAATTGATCTGGGATCTACGCTATCATATGTCACTCCATTGATTGCTGGAAAGTTCAAAAGAACACCAGAATCACTGGATAAGCCGTTTGAAGTATCTATACCGTTTGGCGAGTCTATTATAGCTAAAAGAGTTTATCGTAATTATATAGTAACTGTTTGTGATCATGATACATTGGCTGACCTTGATGAGCTAGAAATGGTAGATTTTGATGTTATAATGGGTATAGATTGGTTGGCTTCTTGTTATGCCACAGTAGATTGCCGAACTAAGAAGGTGCATTTCCATTTTCCAAAAGAGGCAGTCCTTAAATGGAGGGGTAATATTGGGGCACCAAGAGGTAAGTTTATTTCTTATCTCAAGGCAAAGAAGATGATATCCAAGGGGTACATATGTCATCTAGTGAGAGTGAAAGATATAGATGCGGAGCCACCAAATCTTCAATCAGTTCCAGTGGTAAATGAATTTCCCGATGTATTTCCTGAAGATCTTCTAGGTTTACCTCCAGAATGAGAAGTAGAGTTTGGTATTGATGTGATCCCAGATACTCAACCTATCTCTATTTCTCCATAAGGAATGGCCCCAGCAGAATTACGGGAATTAAAAGAGCAATTGAAAGATTTGCTAGAAAAAGGATTCATAAGGCCTAGTTTGTCCCCTTGGGGCACACCAGTGTTATTTATGCGTAAGAAAGATGGCACGTTGAGAATGTGTATTGACTACTGACAACTGAATAAGGTGACTATTAAGAACAAATATCCCCTTCCAAGAATTGATGATTTATTTGATCAGTTACAAGGTGCTAAGTGTTTCTCAAAGATTGATTTGCGATCAGGTTACCTAAGACAGTTTTTCGAACACGGTATGGTCATTATGAGTTTTTAGTTATGTCATTTAGGTTAACGAATGCACCAACAACTTTTATGGATTTGATGAATAGGGTGTTTAAGCCATTCTTAGATGTGTTTGTGATAATGTTCATAGATGATATTCTAGTTTATTCAAGATCAAAAGAGGACCATGCGAGTCACTTACGACAGGTGTTACAGATTCTTCGTGATCAAAAGTTATATGCAAAGTTTTCTAAATGTGAGTTTTGGCTACAATCTGTAGCATTCTTGTGTCATATTGTATCTGATGAAGGAATAAGGGTTGATACTCAAAAGATAGAAGCCGTGAAGGACTGGACAAGACCAACAACACCTACAGAGGTTCGTAGTTTCCTTGGGTTGGCAGGTTATTATAAAAGGTTTGTTGAAGAGTTTTCTTCTATTTCTGCACCTTTAACAAAGTTAACACACAAAGCAGCCAAGTTTTAATGGAATGATACATGTGAAAGGAGTTTCCAAGAGCTGAAGAATAGGTTGACTTCTACACCCGTATTGGTACTTCCAGAGGGTACAGAGGGGTATATGGTGTATTATTATGCTTCAGGAGTTGGCTTAGGGTGTGTATTGATGCAGCATGGTAGAGTAATAGCTTATGCCTCAAGACAATTGCGGTCACATGAGAAAAATTATCCAACACATGATCTTGAGCTAGCAACGATTGTCATTGCTTTAAAGATATGGCGCCACTACTTGTATGGGGTTCATGTTGACATATATACCGACTATGAGAGTTTTCAATATATCTTTAAGCAGAGGGACCTAAATTTGAGGCAGCGGAGGTGGCTTGAACTATTAAAAGACTATGATATTGATATTTTGTATCATCCGAGGAAAGCAAACGTAGTAGTTGATGCGTTAAGTCGTAAGGCAATGGTGAGCACTTATGGGTAGTCGATGAAAAGACAAGGGATAACTAAAGATCTACACCAACTAGCTAGCTTGGGAGTTCGCCTTCTTGAATCTCCAGACGAAGAAGTTATTGTGCAAAATGCAGCAGAATATTCATTAGTAGCTGAGGTGAAAGAGAAGCAGTATGCAGACCCTATTCTATTACAGCTTAAGGAGAATGTACACCAAGGTATGACAAAGGCATTTGAGCTTACACAAGAGGGAGTACTTCAGTGCCAAAACAGATTGTGTGTACCTAATGTAGATGGGCTAAGAAAGAGGATTATGACGAAAGCGCATCATTCAAGGTATTCCATCCATCCGGGATCAACTAAAATGTATCATGATTTGAAAGGAGTGTATTGGTGGGGTGACATGAAGAAGAACATTGCAGAATTTGTAGCCCAATGTCCAAGTTGTCAACAAGTTAAAGTAGAGCACCAAAAACCCAGAGGTTATATGCAACGTATGGATCTTCCAATTTGGAAGTGGGACATGATCAACATAGATTTCATCACTGGTTTACCCCGCACAATTCAAAAATTCGATTCCATATGGGTAATAGTTGATAGACTTACCAAATCAGCACACTTGCTGCCAGTTAAGACCACTTATACAGCTGAAGAGTATGCAAAATTGTATCGGCTACACGGAGTCCCAATCTCCATTATATCTGATAGGGGAGCTCAGTTTACTGTAAACTTTTGGAAGTCATTTCAGAAGAGTTTGGGAATGCAAGTGAATTTAAGTACAACTTTTCATCCTCAAACGGACGGACAAGCAGAACGTACCATTCAAACACTTGAAGATATGCTGCTAGCTTTTGTATTGGACTTCAAAGGTATTTGGGATGATCATTTGCCGCTTATTGAGTTTGCCTACAATAATAGCTATCATTCAAGTTTCAAAATGACGCCTTATGAAGTTTTATATGGAAGGAAGTATAGATCACCAATTGGATGGTTTGAAGCGGGTGAAACTGCCTTATTTGGGCTAGATCTTGTTCATCAAGCTATGGAAAAATTTAAGGTGATACAACAAAGGCTAGAAGCAGCTCAAAGTCGACACAAATCATATGCTAATGTTAGAAGAAGGGGGCTAGAGTTTTCTATAGGTGATTGGGTATTCTTAAAGGTGTCACCAATGAAAGGGGTAATGAGGTATGGTAAAAAGGGAAAACTAAGTACACATTATATAGGGCCATATAAGATTATTCAAAGGTTTGGCCAAGTCACATATGAGTTAGAGCTATCCCAAGAGCTCCCAACAGTTCATCCGATGTTTCAATTCTCAATGCTCCGAAAGTGCATAAGAGATCCATCCTGTAGTACTCCTACTGAAGATGTACAAGTTTTGAAAGATCTCGTTCATGAAGAAGTACCCATTTCTATTCTTGATCGAGAAGTTAAGAAGTTAAGAAATAAAGAAGTAGCTTCCGTAAAGGTACTTTAGAGGAACCAACAAGTCGAAGAGATCATGTGGGAAGCTAAGAAAGCGATGAAATCTAAGTATCCTCATATATTCAAATCCGAAAAGAAGGTCCATGTTGTTGAATTGGAGAAATAATAAGTAAGTATATATATATAAATATTATGTTGTAACAGGAAGATTAGACTTAGACTTGAACTTGTTTAGGTTGTATAATCATGCTAACATTCGAGGATGAATGTTCCTAAGGGGGGGGGAAGGATGTAACACCCCGTATCCTACGTGTACTAGTTATACTTATATATCACTTGGTATAGCCTTATAGTACTGGTAATGGACTCTGTTTCCTATATGACTAGTGACGGTAAGATGGATTGGAAGGAACTACCTGTACATTTTAATGTGACACGACTAAGTTAACATCGATGCAACTATTTAAACTTGGGATCGTGAGTAGGTATTTGAATCTAAAGTTTAAAGTGACCAAGTGTACATACGGTGTAAGTTAAATTAAAGGGATTAAGTATAAAAAATGGAATTAACTATTGAGGTGCTTGCTTGACTTAACTAAGCTAGTAGGTGAATCACCTACTTGAGATATATGGACCAAGTTAATGGACCCAAGGCTATGGATCAAATTAGGGCCAAGTTAAATGTATCAAAGAGATGTATTACCTACTTAAGCTAATGGATCAGATTAAATCCTATTATAATGGACTCTTTGAAGGCCCAAACTAAGTAAAATGAAAGGAGAAGAGAATGGGCAGCCCAACAGGAAGGAACGTAAGGGCAATAAGGCAAAAGACAGGGGTAGGACCCCGAGTTTGGATGTGCTTCTTTATGAAAGATTCACCGGGCGGAAGTCCAAGAGTCTGATCTTCTCGCTTAAGAATATGCGATTCCTCCGGAGTGAAGTTGTTGGGGAAGTTATCTTGAGAAAAGGTTTTAGCACCGGTGTATCCTATATGTACTCAAGTTTATTCGAAGTATCCCAATGGTGTAACGCCGTCGACTTCTTGGGAAAAAGGAGAAAGATGACTTTAATCTCTTATTTCGGAGAAATAAGTGGCTCACGAGGAATGGAAAGAAATATATTCTATTTGATCTCTAAGTACGTACATAGCAATCCTGGGTGGGTCATCACTTGTAGGAATGACATAATGCTAATCCATGTTCCACACGGCCAAGGAAGCATCGATTTTTAATCTCATTATGACTTGGTCGTTCGGAAGAGCAATTAATTCACACAAAAAAAATCTGTCCCAAAAGTCCAATAAGCTAAAGGCCCAATTTAGACAATATAAAGCAAGTAGGTACATCACCTACTTTGACCTTTGAGCAGCTTGAACTCCCTAAGTAGGTGCATTACCTACTTGGATCAATTTATGGCTGAAAATAGACCTAAAAGAGGAGGTTCTAGAGAGCCTATTTAAGGGTCAATTTGACACATTTTAACTCATAATAATTTAGAAAAATAACCAGAATTCTCTCAAAGATAATAATCTCTCTCTCTCCCTTCAAGTAGCAGCCACAAAACCCCTCTAGTGTTCTTGGTATAGTTGCCTCTTTGAAGCCAAGGTAAGTAGTGATTAACTTATGGATTTAGTTTAATTTAACTAAGAGAAGGTGATGGAAATCAAGTTTTTCATGTTTGAAGTGTAGAACAGCCCCCCAAGTTTGGCAGTCCACCTTTATCTAATTTCTATATGGTTTCTCCTCTTTATGGTTCTAGTGAAAAGAAGTTCAAGTTTTTGTGGCAGTTGAGAGTATAAGGATTTCCACCAATAAAAGGTAGGCTACTGCACGTTTTATTACTCCTCCTTGTTTATAAATTGAGTGAAAAATTGTGGATGTGGTGCTAAGAACTTAGAGATGGTGAGTGCAATATTGTGTTGCTAGGATGAAGAGTATTTGGGGCTATTTTAGAGACTATTAATGTGTATATGTTGGGACATCTTGGTTGATATTAAGGAGGGATGTAAGTAATTGGTATTGACATTTAAAAGGAGGGTGTATCGATACACCACCTAATCAGATGTTGTATGAGCTTGTTGCGTAATACACTTGGCATATTTTCTTATATGTGTTATGAAGCCAAACCAATTTTGGGGGGTCATATATGCATTCGTAGAGTATATAAAAGTAATGATATGAGAAGGGGTTGAAAGAACACCCTTGATTTGGTGAATTATGGGCGTGCTGCCCGGCTACTGTTTTGAGTGTAGTTGAAAAGCCCGAATTTGTTAATTAATTACTAATACTAGTTTTACCACGTACTTCGTTGTAGATAAGTAATCTGAAAGGAAGGAGGTTAATTCGGGGTAATATCGGAGTTGTGCAGCAAGGTATGTAAGGCTACTCTATTTCGTATCCTTTAGCAGCGTATGACGTCCCATGTAGCTAACGACCTTGTTTTCACTCCTTAATGTCTTAAAATACCTCGATACATGTTTGTTATCAGGTCTGCATGTCCACTTTCACTAGCAAGTTTTAGGTGTTCTCCTTTTTGCCAACTAAGATCTGTGTGCTAGATCAGCCCCTAAGCATTTCATTTGAATACAATTGCTCCCTACTTTATTGCTACTACACCAAGGGTTTATTCACGTTCTTTTTAATAGGGAATTATTATTCCATAGTTCAATAATGTTATAACCACCAACGTAACAATCTCAAAGATTAAATAAATTAAGCAACGCAAATCTGGTTATGTTCGGGTGGCAGCTCAGGGGCATATGCCTAGCGTGGGCCGATCCCTATTTGTTTATTTATATAGGTGGCAGCTCAGGGGCATATGCCTAGCGTGGGCCGATCCCTGTTTGTTTATTTATATAGGTGGCAGCTCAGGGGCGTAAGCCTAACATGGGCCGATCCTAACTTATATACCACTGATCAGTTGGTCACTTGTATTACATGACTTATAAAGATTATAAAGGAAAGAGGGAAAAAGGAAAGTAATGAATGTAATGTACATGGTTCCACAGATACCAGCAAAGGTAGTTTTATTAGCATTTTCTATACACTTGTGCCTGACTTCATTTAAGCTCTTGTGTTATGTATAGTTACTTTTAGCCTTATATACTCAGTACATTCTTTCGTACTGACGTCCCTCTTGGGGAACCTACATTTCATGCTATAGGCACAGGAGCTAGTAGACCTCTCCCATAGGAGCACAGGACGTCCAGTGGCTATTGTTGAGCTCCAAGTTGATTCGGAGCTTCCCAAGTCTATTTTATATGTTTTGGTATTGTGTAGTGTTTATGTGTAAGGTGGGACCTGTCCCGTTAGAGGCTTTGTAGACATTGTAAAGTTAAGCATGGTAGTGTCTTGTCTTTTAGACGTTGTGGCCCCAACGGCCAAGCCTTGTATGTCTATTCTAAATTTACCTACACTATTTACGTTATCGATGCATCATATCCATAGTTGGTAGAACTTTTGCTTAGCTCAGTTACATTCACGAGAAGCACATGAACATGGGTTGGTACTCTTGGGGCTATACGGCTAGGGGTGCCTGTCCGCCCAAATAGGATTTGAGGCGTGACATCAACATCTTTCATTTTGTTTCTATTTTTCACCAGCTCCATGCGGTGATCGAACACAACAGTACTAACTGGAAGTGGACGTTCTGCACCAAACAAGAATCGGTGGATAGTCTGCTCAGAAATGTCTACTCTGGTTTCACAAACCAAAGTGTGAGTCAGTGGTGGTTGGTCCCGAAATCACTGTTCAACTGGTGTGATCAATTCAATAGACACAAAATATGAAGCATAAAACTCACGGACCAACTCTGGGTTGTAGCTACCAGTAGGCTTCGTCATCCATTCAAATCCATAGCGATCAAATACTGCCTTGATCTCGGGTAGTGCCTTTAACTCATCTAACCAATACCGGGGCTCCTCAGTGATACTCCGTCTACACACACCCCACTCAGTCAGCTCTGCATCCCTGTCATAAATGGCCTTCATACCCTGAACACACCACCTCTTATTTTCCCTTCGTACTGCAGCTGCGGCCCGCTGTGCTGCCACCTGTCTCTGTGAGAAAGTCATGGAATCCTGAACACCAACATCACCACTACCCGCTGACTCAGAATCATTTGCACCCTCGGTAACCTTATTGGTCCCAGGTGCCTCAGCCTCATCTTCAGTATCACCGGTTGTAAAAGCATCCCCCCTCTTCAGACTGGGGGGCGAATTCTGAAGACTGAATAGGAGTCACCACTATAGGCTGAGTGGTGGCCCGGGCTACAGCCTGTACCCTAGTTTATTGTCTTGTGGAGCGAGGTACAAGAGCATACTTATCTTGAGCGACCTTATAAACCTCTTCAGACCCACTTTTCTCCGGCTCTGAAGACTCATCTCACAGCCTTGCTGTGCCTTCCTGGTTCTTGGGGCAGATTCGTGAAGAGGAACCCATATCTTTATGTTTGGGGTTTCCTTTAGGTGGAATGGTCGGGTTTTTAGTGGGGTTTGGTAGGGTCAGGTATGGGTATTCGGGTTAGGGTTCTGTGGTGTAGGGTCGGGTCGAGTTTGGTTTATTGGGGTAATGGGATTCGAATTTTCTTGCAATTGGAGTGGTGGTAATATGAATTGGAGTGGTTGGTACTTGGGAATTATAGTGATTATAGGATTTGAAGTGTTGATTTGGATGAATTGGGTAAAGAAATTGAGTATGTGGAGGCTTGGAGAATCGGGGTTTGGGTTTTTTTTTTTAACTGGGTAGTATCAAATTTTATAGGGAGTAGGCCGAAATTAGGGTTGGGTCATGTCGGATCTTGACTTTTAATTTTTGGTCTGAGTCTCATGGTACCGACCGACGTCACGTGGGTTGACCCACATTATGTGGGTCCCTGTAGTGGGTCGGGTTCTGCAGCCATAAATAATCTCTGATTCCCACTATACTGACCCATGCCACGTGGGTTGACCTATGTCACATGGGTCCCTGTCGTGGGTTAGATTCTGCAGCCAAATTTTTTTCTCTGATTCCCACGAGACCAACCCACGTGATGTGGTTGACCTATATCACGTGGGTCCCTCTCGTGGTTTAAGAAACACACTTTTTAGTTCACTTCTTTCCTTTCAACTCACGTCCGGTAACAATTCTTGGGTTGCCTCCCAAGCAGCGCTTGATTTAACATCACGAAATGACGTGGCTAGGTTATATTACTTAAACTTCACCAACCATCCCATGGGTTGCCTCCCATGAAGTGCCTGATTTAACGTCGCAGCATGACCCAACTTACTTGACTACTCAGACTTCGTCAAGATTAATATCCTCATATGTCCTTATTTCTTCCGTGATTCCCACATAGTGCTTTACATGCTGCCTATTGACTTTGAATAGAACATAATCATCACCTTTCATCTCGATAGCTCCATGCGGGAACACCCTAACCATCATGAATGGTCCAGACCATTTGGACTTTAACTTTCCAGGAAACAAATGAAGCCTGGAGTTATAAAGTAGTACCAAATCTCCCGGGTGAAACTCTCGTCGCTCAATCCTTCGATCATGATATAATTTCATCTTTTCTTTATACAGTGCTAAACTTTCATAAGCACAAAGACGAAATTCATCCATCTCATTCATTTGTTCTAGTCTCAATTTAGCCGCATCACTCCATTCCAGATTCAACCTTTTCAGTGCCCATAATGCCTTATGTTCAAGTTCGACAGGGAAATGACACGATTTACGAGACACCAGCTGATATGGAGATGCACCAATCAATGTCTTTAAAGCACTTTGATATACCCATAATGCATCATCCAATCTTTTTGCCCAATCAGTCTGATTGGCATTCACCGTCTTTGCCAAAATATACTTTATCTCAGGATTTGACACCTCAACTTACCCGTTTGTCTGAGGATGGTAAGGTGTTGCCACCTTATGTTTGACATCATATTTTTCAAGCAAGGCTTTGAACAACCGATTACAGAAATGGGATCCTCCATCACTAATGATAACTTGGGGTGTACAGAATTGTGAAAAGATGTTCTTTTTCAAGAATATCGTGACACTTCTTCCTTCATTATAGGGAAGCAATATTGCGTCCACCCACTTAGAAACATAGTCAACAACTACTAGAATGTATTTCATCCCATGTGAGCTCACAAATGGGCCCATAAAATCAATTCCACATATATCAAACAATTCGAGCTCTAGAATAGTGGTCATAGAAAGTTTGTGTCAGCGCGAGATGTTTCCTTGTTTTTCACATTGGTCACAAGCTTGAGCATAGTCATGAGTATCTTTATAAATAGTGGTCCAGTAATACCCACATTGTAAGATCTTATGAGCGGTACGCACACCTCCATGATGACCCCCAACTGGAGATGAATGACATGCTTCCAAAATACTCATCATCTCGACTTCCAGAATACACCTTTGAATTATTCCATCCACACACACCCTAAATAGATAAGGCGCATCCCAGAAGAATTTTCTCACTTCATGCATGAATCTCTTCCGCTGCTGATACAACATAACTTTCGAAACTAGGTCACTTGCCAAAAAGTTAGCAAAATCTGCAAACCAAGGGATTAATTCTTGTGATGCTGCCAATACTTGTTTGTATGGAAAAGTATCATCAATATCAAGATCATCCCTCAATATACGCATGGCCTCCTCCTCAAGGCGTGATAGGTGGTCTGCAACCTGATTCTCAGTCCCCTTTTGGTCCTTGACCTCAAAATCAAATTCTTGCAATAGCAGTACCCACCGAATCAGTCTTGGATTGGCGCCCTTATTTGACTTAAGATATCTAAGTGTTGCATGGTCTGTATGCACAATCACTTTCGCACCAATCAGGTATGAGTAAAATTTTTCGAAAGCAAAGACCACTGCCAATAATTCTTGCTCGATTACAGTGTAATATTTCTGAGTTGGATTAAGAGCTTTGCTAGCATAATAAATCGAATGTAGAATCTTCTCACGTATTTGGCCAAGGAATTCACCCAAGGCCAAACCGCTAGCATCATACATAATCTCAAATGACATAGTCTAATCTGGTGAAACAATGATGGGGGCTGAAATCAACTTCTCTTTCAGACACTCAAATGCTTTTAGACATGCCTCATCAAATACAAACTTCACCTCCTTCTCTAAAAGCTTGCATAATGGATGTACAATCTTAGAGAAATCCTTGATGAATCTTCTATAGAAACCTACATGTCCCAAGAAACTTTGAATTCCTTTAATCGAAACAGGTGGAGGTAAGTTTCAATCACCTCAATCTTGGCTTTATCAATTTCAATACCTTTCTTTGAGATTTGATTCCCAAATATGATACCCTTATTAACCATAAAGTGACATTTTCCCCAATTTAGCACTAAGTTGCACTCCTTGCATCTTTGCAACACATTAGCAAGGTGGGCTAAGCAATCATCAAATGAGTCTCCCACAACAGAGAAATCATCCATAAAAACCTCAATAGTGTCTTCCACCATGTCGGATAAAATGGACATCATGCAACGCTGTAAAGTGGCCGATGTATTACATAAATTGAAGGGCATCCTTTTGAACGCGAACGTCCCATATGGACAAGTGAAAGAGATCTTTTCTTGGTCCTCGGGAGCAATGAGAATCTGATTATACCCCGAATAGCCGTCAAGAAAACAATACCATCCTCTACTAGCAAGACGGTCTAACATTTGATCCATGAAAGGCATAGGAAAGTGATCTTTTTCGGTACAAGAATTCAGCTTTCGATAGTCCATGCAAACTCTCCATCCAGTAACTGGCCTCATTGATATTAACTCATTCTTATCATTTGGAACCACAATGATTCCTCCCTTCTTTGGCACACACTGAATTGGGCTCACCCACTTGGTATCAGCAATGGGGTAAACCACACCTGGATCTAACCACTTGATGATTTCTTTCTTCACGACCTCTTGTATAGGTGGGTTCAGACGACGTTGGTGCTCGATGCTTAGTATGTACTGAGGATCAACCTATGTTTTGTGATTGCAAATTGATGTCGCCCAAAATATACCTCCAAAAAAGTATAATATGGTCGCTGTATCAAATATAGAACCAAACTAGGTTGGGGTCGATCCCACAGGGAATAGGACAAAGCTGTTTAGAATACTAGACGAAATAATTGGAAAGTAAGTAAAACTGGGGGATTTTTATAAGTAAATAGTGACAGTAACTATTGCTGATTGTATCGAGTTTGTAGACAATAAGAGAAGTACACTTGTGATCCCTAATGATTCCTTAACTTCACCGGTTGCTTGTGCTACCAAAACCATCCCGCTATGTTGCATGCAAAATCTGACAAGATATGTTCATCTAAACATCTCTCGACCTTGGTTAGATGAATTTCACTCTTCTCTTCTCGGTCTCCGAGTGTCGCACTGCTAACCCTTGTCCTGGATCTCAGATAACTATTTCTGCTAAGGCTCAAGTTATTAGATGAAGGTTGATAGCTTCAAATCTCTGTTGTCATCTCCTTTTCCCAATCTTTACCTCTCTCTCGAGCAAGGCTAGAATACAGGCGGGTTTTTAACATTTGCAACCGTTAGAAAGCAATCAACACGAAGGAAACAACAATACATGCATTCACAGTGATTCAGAGTTGCTTTGCACTTAACTGATTTTGTTAATTCCTCATGGTTCTCACAACCCTAGTTGATGAGTTTAGCTACTCATAATTGAAAGAACACAAGAAGAATTCAGAGATGAAAACATGATTGTAAACTCACAATAATGAAGAAGAACTGAAATCTCAATTATCAATAAAACTCGAATTAGGGTTTGTAACTACAAAACCAAGAATATGTTTATAAGCTCAAAAATAGTAGAAAATATTTCGCAAAACAATGTAATGACTCTCTCTCGCACATAGGACTATACAAGGGTATTTATAGATACAAAGCTAATCCTATCCTAATCAGAATAGGAGAACAGAGTTAGCAACTTCCACGGTATCGTGACTTGGTGTCGTGGAACCAAGTCACGCCACGTAGGTGAGTGTCGTGTAAATCAGGCTCAAATTGGCATCTTCAGAAGTTGACTCACGCCACCCTTTCAAGCCACGTAGGTGGACTCACGCCACGTGAGTGCTGTCGTGGAAATCAAAGTCTTGTCCAGGCTTGCAGAGGGTGACTCACGACACGTGAGTCCCTACCGTGGGTCCCCTATGTGATTTCATCTAGACTCTGTCATCTTCTGCTACTCCTTTTTGGTGTAATATTCTTCACTTTATCTCACTTTTGCCTTCATACCCTATTCTCCTGCAAACTAGGACCGAAAACACATCATACCCAAGTTGTTGCATTTTCCTTGTTTTAATCATCGAAAGTGTCATGTGATCATGACACATCAACACCCTCAACTTAGAACGTTTGCATTTCCTCAGGCGAACAAAACCACACAAACATGTACGATGCTTAATTAAGAGAAACCCAAGGGACCTATGGTAGTCGCTTATTGCCTTTGGCTTTTCTGACCCCTCCTATTTGCAAATCAAAACCATAGTGTGTATACATGCAGTATATTATCATGACATAGAAGGGATCAAGTGATGGCATAAGATTATGCATAAACAACTAAGCATATATGCAAATGACATTATTCAAACAAATAGCAGCTAATAATGCAACCCATGTTCTCTTACAATCAAAGAAGTCCCATGCACTCACAGTATGCTGATGAATCTCAAATTACGGACTCGATCAAAACACTCTCTCTCACAAAGAAGTTCAAACAGTGTGCATGAAATACCATAGGCTTGCCCTTATTTTCTACGCCGTAGTTTTTTGGACAGTTGGATTAGGATCACTATAGGACTTTAATTGGCTTGTAATGTAGGCTTGGGAACGGGTATGGTACATATGGATATGGTGACTCAACCCTCCTTGGCACTACACTATTTTTGTCTCCACTTTTCAACCATACTTATTTGTTTCTCCCTTGTTCTCTTTTCTTTTATTTTCAGATTTTGGGTGTGATTCTCTTTATATTTCAACACACAATTTTTTTTTCTTCACACCCAAATCTATTTTCTCTCTTTTCCTTTTTCTAACCCCTTCTTCATACCCCAAATCAATCTACGCACCCCTATAATAGACACCCTCAACTTAGGCAATTTGCCTGCGTTGAGCTACACAATGTCCAAGGAGGGACCAGGGCCAATACAGGTTCATTATAAATTAAAAAGGGAAGGTGAATAGGCTAAAGAAAGAAACAAGTCAATTAAGGCTCAAAATCGGGATCAAGGGATGCTTAATTCATTTGGTCAGACATTTAGGCTAAATGTGGACTTATTCAAAAAGGCCTATGATCCTTTCCTAATCACTATCCTCTAACCTGGGCAAGAATAACCGGGCAAGTTCTGGATCGCACACACAAAGTGAACTAAGTAATGACCTCACACACACAGCACAGGGTTACATTATCAACTACTACCTATCCAGTTCATGCAATGCTAGCTACAGTTATTTTTTCTATAATTCTCATGCCATAACAAGATCCAAAAGCTGTCACAAACTAACATACCACACACACACTTCAAAAACAAAAAAAAATCAGGAGGGGTATCCTTTAGATTATCACAAACAACATTAAAAACATGTTCAAAACTAGACTGCACTAAGGTTCCCCTATTTTTCTCCTAATTAAATATGAAAACCCATAACTAATATAAATAAAAACCTAAACATACCGGTTCTACTATGATAGCACTTGAGGGAAAAGAAACACGACAACAAAAACCCTCAAGAGGACATATAGACCTACAAGTACCTCTGCCCCCACCAAATAAGCATGCATTGTCCCCAATGAATAAAAATAAAGGGAGTTAGGAACATACCTGTGGCACCCTAGGTGCATGGCTCTAATGTAGATCAAAATAATAAAAATTAAAGCAAATGTAGAAATAGCAAGACACCTTGGATTACCTTCCAAGCAACGCCTGATTTAACGTCGCAGCACGACGCGGGTATATTTATTACTCAGAATTCATCAAGATATCCCTTGGGTTTTCCTCCAGGGTCATCTAAAATATTTATTTCCATAACCACCCTCATTTCGTTTGGCTGCTTCATAGTTCTGCAAATATTGAACGTGACTTCCTTATTATTCAGCCTGAATGTCAGCTCACCTCGCTCCATATCTACCAATGCTCTATCGATGGCTAAAAATGGTCTCCCTAAAATTATGGGTATCTCAAAATCGACCTCACAATCCAAGACAACAAAATTAGCAGGAAAGATGAAGTTTTCAACCTTGACCAAAATATCATATAATATGCCTACAGGCTTCTTGATCGTACAATCCTCCATCAACAACCGCATCTTTGTTGGCTTGAGGGCTCCCAAACCTAATTTCTTGAATACTGCCAGCGACATCAAGTTAATGCTTGCACCTAGGTCACACAAAGCTCTGGCAAAGTCAACTGACCCAATTGTGCATGGAATTGTAAAGGCACCGGGATCATCTTTCTTTTGCACAAGAGAACGGGATGCAATTGCACTACAATGGTGTAAATTATCTGCTGGCTCAAAACTGACAGTTCTCTTCTTTGTAACCAAATCTTTCATGAACTTTGCATATCAAAGTTGCTTCAATATGGAAAGAAATTTATTAAATTTTCACCCTTCTTATTCTTCTTCAAGCGCTGAGGGAATGGAGGTGGTGGCTTAGGAATGGGGTTTAGCATTTGTGGGGCTCCCTTTTCTTTCTCGTTTTCAGCATTCACCTCGTTTTCATCAATCTGAGGCTTTTCAACTTCTTTCATGATCTCCCCACTAACAATTTTATTTTCATTCACCTTTTTCTTGAGACCTTGAGGGAAAGGTGGAGGAAGTTTTAGGAATGGAACATACTTCTTTAGAGCTTCCTTTACCTTTGGCGTGGCGTTCGTTTGCTCTTCTAGTGTATCCTGAACACCCTCAACTTGTTTCGATGCCTCAATGAGAGTCATTCCACTCCTTGTTGTGATAGCCATACAATGCGCATCATTTTTCGAGTTTGGGATGGTGTTGCTCGAAAGTGTACCTAGTTGACGCTGGTTTAATGCCACTGATAACTGCCCGAACTGTTGCTCCAACTGTTTGATGGCAGTTGAGTGAGATTCAACTTTCTGACTTATTCCCGAAATATCTGTCCTAATCTCTTTTAGACAGTTTTCTTGGCTTTTTGACCTCTTAACCAGTTTAGTAAGAAGGTCTTCAATCCTTGAATTTGCAGACTCAGCATCGCGGCTTCCTGGTAGTACGTAAAGACCATTCTTTTCACTATAATCATCCTTTCACCTCCAATCGCCATCACGATCTCGTTCTCTATCTCTATATCCCGACTTGTTATAATTGTCTCCATAAGAGTTCCGACCTTGATTCCCTTGCCTTGAGTTCCAAGAGTCTTGATTAGACCCTTGGCCCTTGGCTCGAAAACCCGCCACTTCTCGATCTAGGTATTTAGCCTCTTCATCAGACTCACTATCATTATGTCTAGGCATTTTACCCAGTGCACCTACAACATGCACCTTCTCAGTATCTCTAGCTGTAATTTGTTTAGCTAGCAAACCAATTTTTGTCCTTAGTTGCGCGATTTCTTGAGCCACTGTTTCGTCCAATGCCCGTTGTATAACTGAGGCTCCAATAGCATATGTATCAGCAAGCGTATCTGCCTCCCGAGTATGCCATCCTCGGTTGGTCTTAGTGATGCGATCTAATATCTCTGAAGCTTTCTCCTATCTCAGACTCATGAATGCTCCACCCGTGATAGTATCTGCTACAGCCTTAGTGTTTGCGTTCAAAGCCCTGTAGAAAATTTAAAGTAAATTTCTACCACTCATCCTATGATTCGGCACATTCTGCAACTTCTTCTTAAATCTGAGCCATGTCTCATAAAGTGCTTCAGAAGGTAGTTGTCTGAAATTGTAGATCTCATCCTTCAACTGCAGCATCTTAGAAGGTGGGAAAAATCTTTCTAGAAATTGATTCCTCAAGTCTTGCCAAGTAGTGATGGAACCTTGTGGTAATTCTGCCAACCACAATGTCGCTTCTCCTGTTAGGGAGAATGGGAACAATCTCAATCGAATCTCCTCTTGATTAACTCCAGGCAGATTATAGGAAGTGCAGACCCCCACAAAATTTATCACGTGCATGTTTGGATCATCTGAAGGAAGACCGGCGAACACACCTTTCAAATTTAGCAAATGAATCATGGCACTGGTAATGTCAAACTTCATGCCCGGAGGTAACTCTGGTGGAACGATGGCACCAGTTTCAACCGGTTCGAGATAAGACATATCCTCTTCTTCAGGATCATTATAAACAGGAACATATGGTCTTTGCTGCGCTCTAAGTCTTCTTTGTCATTCTTCAGCATCAGCCAGACGCTGTCCTGCTTCTTGCATCGCTCGATTATCTTTTTTTGCTTATCTAAGAGCAGCTTGCCTAGCTTGCTCTTCCTGTGTTAATCGAGCGGTAGTTTGATCCGCTGTTTCATGAATGTCTCCCACAGCTGCGGGATCCTGAACTCCTTCAGTATTTACCATTCTTCGATTAGCTCTCAGAGTTCTTTCAATTTCAAGATTAAGTGGAGTCAGGGGATTGCCTTGACTCCTAGTATTGGGCATACACCGGCGTGTACCCTCAAAAGTGTGTAAAAGAAAAACCAATCAACTCTAACCAGTACTAATCAACTCCGTAACCGTATTCCCCGACAACTACACCAAAATTTGATGTCGTCCAAAATATACCTTCGGAAAAGTATAATGCAGTCGCTGTATCAAATATAGAACCCAACTAGATTGGGGTCGATCCCACAGGGAATAAGACAAAGCTGTTTAGAATACTAGATGGAATAATTGGAAAGTAAGTAAAACTGGGGGGGGGGGGTTTGTAAGTAAATAGTGACAGTAAATATTGCTAATTGTATCGAGTTTGTAGACAATAAGAGAAGTACACTAGGACTGTGATCCCCAATGATTCCTTAACTTCACCGGTTGCTTGTGCTAACAAAACCGTCCCGCTATGTTGCATGCAAAATCAGACAAGATATGTTAATCTAAACGTCTCTCGACCTTGGTTAGACGAATTTCACTCATCTCTTCTCGGTCTCCAAGTGTCGTACTACTAACCCTTTTCCTGCATCTCAGATAACTATTCACGCTAAGGCTCAATTTATTAGATGAAGGTTGATAGCTTCAAATCTCTGTTGTTATCTCCTTTTCCCAATCTATACCTCTCTCTTGAGCAAGGCTAGAATACAGATGGGGTTCTAACATTTGCAACCATTAGAAAGCAATCAACACGAAGGAAACAACAATACATGCATTCACAACGATTCAGAGTTGCTTTGCACTTAACCGATTTCGTTAATTCCTCATGGTTCTCACAACCCTACTTGATGAGTTTAGCTACTCATAATTGCAAGAACACAAGAAGAATTCAGAGATGAAAACATGATTGTAAACTCACAATAATGAAGAAGAACTAAAATCTCAATTATCAATAAAACTCTAATTAGGGTTTGTAACTAAAAAACCAAGAATATGTTTATAAGCTCAAAAACAGTAGAAAATATCTCTCAAAACAATGTAATGACTCTCTCTGGCACATAGGACTATACAGGGGTATTTATAGATACAAAGCTAATCCTATCCTAATCAGAATAGGAGAACAGAGTCAGCAACTTCCACGGTATCATGACTTGGTGTCGTGGAACCAAGTCACGCCACGTAGGTGAGTGTCGTGGAAACCAGGCTCAAATTGAAATCTTCAGAAGTTGACTCACGCCACCCTTTCAAGCCATGTAGGTGGACTCACGCCACGTGAGTGCTGCCATGGAAATTAGAGTCTTGTCCAGGCTTGCAGAGGGTGACTCACGGCACCACCCACGTCACGTGGGTGGACTCACGGCACGTGAGTCCCTGCCGTGGGTCCCCTCTGTGATTTCATCTAGACTCTGTCATCTTCTGCTACTCCATTTTGGTACAATATTCTTCACTTTATCTCCATTTTGCCTCCATAACCTATTCTCCTGCAAACTAGGACAGAAAACACATCATACCCACAAAACATACCCAAGTTGTTGCATAATTTCCTTGTTTTAAGCGTCGAAAGTGTCATGTGATCATAACACATCAAAAATACTGGGTGGAGTTCCAATAATGTCAGTGATGGACCAACCAATGGCCCTCTTAAACCTTTTTAACACCAAAATAAGAGCTTCTACTTGCCACTCCACTAACTTAGCAGAGATAATTATAGTCAAGGTGTTGTTGGCTCCTAGGAATGCATAACTAAGGTGAGATGGGAGAGCCTTAAGCTCCAAAACTGGAGGATACTCAATAGAAGGTCGAGCTGGCGGGGTCACCCTAGTTTTTAAATTAAGATCCATTTTCTTAGGAGCATAAGTGTATGATACCCTACCAACAAGTGCACCAACCATCTCATCATATTCCTCAATACCATCGCTGTCAAAATTTATAATCACGGTTGCAAGAGCTTCTACCCCCAATCTTTCTTCAAGAGGTACGACAATATCACTCTCATCAACTGCATCTATTACCGAAATCACCCGCATATCTTTTGGTTGTTTCATGGAACGATAAATATTCAAAGTGACATGTTCATCATTTAACTTGAATTTTATCTTTCCTGTTTATATGTCAACCAATGCACGACCAGTGGCAAGAAATGGTCTTCCCAAGTTGATGGGAACCTTAAAATCAACTTTACAATCTAGAATCACAAAGTCAGTTGGGAAGATGAAAGATGCAACCTTCACCAAAACATCATAAAAAATGCCCACCAACTTTTTCACAGTTCTATCCGCCATAATGAGTCTCATAGAAGTCGTTTTTAATGCTCTCAATCCTAACTACTTGAAAACGGCTAGTGGCATCAAGTTTATGCTAGCCCCAAGTCACATAGAGCTTTTTCAAACTTATAGGACCCAATAGCACAAGGATTTGTGAAGTTTCTCGGGTCTTTCTTTTTCTCGACAAGTGTGCGAGAAACAATTGCACTACAATGGTGTAAATTATCTGCTGGCTCAAAATTGACGGTTCTCTTCTTTGTCACCAAATCTTTCATGAATTTCGCGTAACCTCGCATCTATTCTAAAGCCTCGACAATAGGAATATTTATCGATAAGTCCCTTAATATTGAGATAAATTTCTGATATTTATGCTCTTCTGCTTTCTTTTTCAACCTTTGAGGAAAGGAAGAAAGAGGTCAAGGAATTTGTTTATATAATTGAGGGACCTTCTTTTCCTTCCCATTATCAGACTTCGCCTTTTTGTCGACATCCTGAGGCTTTTGAACTGCATCACCCTTTAAACTCTCTGGCTCTATTTTAGTTTTTACATCAACTACCACTGACTCATCTTTCATATCACTATCCACAGGTATGGATGGGTCAGTCGTACACTTCCCGCTTCTAATAGTAATGGCCAAACAATGGCTATCATTCTTTAAATTCTGGACGGTGTTGCTCAAAAGGTTACCTGGCTGACGCTGGTTCAATGACACCAATATTTGCCCGAACTGTTGCTCCAACTGTTTAATGGTAGTTGAATGGGATTCTACTTTCTGACCTATTCCTGAAATGTCTGACCTAATCTTCTTCAAGCAATTGTCTTGACTCTCTGACCTTTTAACCAGTTTATGGAGAAGGGCTTCCATTCTTAAATTTCCATAGTCAGCATCGCGGTTTCTCAGTGGAACATATGCACCACTCTTCTCTTTATAATCATCTTTTCACCTCCAATCACCGTCATAATCTCGATCTCTGTCTCTGTATCCTGACTTGTTATAATTATCTCCATAGTAGTTCCGACCTTGATTCCCTTGCCTCGAGTTCCAAGAGTCTTGATTAGACCCTTGGCCCTTGGCTAGGAAACCCGCCTCCTCATCAGATTCATAATCATCATGCCTAGGTGTTTTGCCTTGTGCAACTATGACATTCACCTTTTCAGCACTTCCAGCCATAATCCGTTTGGCTAGCAAGCCAATTTTTGTCCTCAACTGTGTGACCTCTTGAGCTACAGATTCATCTAAAGATCGTTGTGCTGCCGAGGCTCCAACAACATACATCCCCACAAGTGTATCTGCCTTCTGAGTATGCCATCCTCGGTTGGTCTTAGTGACACGATCTAAAATTTTTGACGCTTGTTCCCACCTCAGACTCATAAATGCTCCGTCAGTGATAGTATTTGCTACAACCTTGGTATTGGCATTTAAAGCCTTGTAGAAGATCTCAAGTAAACTCCTACCACTCATCCTATGATTCAAAAAATTCTGTAGCTTCTTCTTAAACCTTAGCCATGTCTCGTAAAGTGCTTCAGAATGTAGTTGTCTGAAGTTGTAAATCTCATCCTTCAACCGTAGCATCTTGGAGGGTGGGAAAAATCTCTCCAGAAATTGATTTCTCAACTCTTTCCAAGTAGTGATGGAACCTCGTAGTAACTCGACCAACCACAAAGTTGTTTCTCCTGTTAGAGAGAATGGAAATAATTGCAAACGAATAGCCTCTTGATCAACTCCGGGAAAATTGTATGAAGTGCAGACCCCCATAAAATTCATCACGTGCAGGTTTGGATCATCTAAAGGAAGACTGACGAACACACCTTTCAAGTTTAGCAGGTGGATCATGACACTTGTAATGTCAAACTTAGTGCCCTGAGGTAACTCTGGTGGAATAATAGCACCAGCCTCAATCGGCTCAAAATAAGCCACATCCTCTTCTTCGCGATCATCATAAACTAACACATATTGTTTTGAGGGGGTTGTTGAACCCTCAATCTTCTTTTTCTTTCTTCAAGTCAAGCTAGATGTTGTGTTGCCTCTTGCATTCCTTGATGATCCCTATCCGGTTGTCTAAGAGCTGCTTGCCTTACATTTTTCTCCACCGTTAATCGAGCAGTGACTTGCTTTGCAGTTTCATGACCAACCGGCTGAATTGGCTGGTTATGAATATCTCCTGCGGCTGTGGAATTCTGAGCTTCATCGGCATTCACCATTCTTTGATTTTCTCTCAGTGTTCGATCGATCTCAGTATCAAGTAGAATCAGGGGATTGACTTGACTTCTAGTGTTGGCAAGACACCGGTGTGTGCCCTCCATAAAAGTACAGAAAGATAACACCAATCAACTCCAACACGCAAACCAATCAACTCCGTAACCGTACTCCTCGGGAATGGCACCAAAATTTTGATGTCGCCCAAAATATGCCTCCAAAAAAGTATAATGCGGTTGATGTATCAAATATAGAAACCAACTAGGTTTGGGTCAATCCCACAGGGAATAGGACGAAAGCCTGTCAAGTGCTAGTCTGAGTGATTGACAAGTAAGTAAAACTGGGGGGGGGGGTTGTGAATATGTAGCAACAGTAATGATTGTTGGTTTTTGCATTTGTAGACAATATGAGAAATACACTAGGACTGTGATCCCCAATGATTCCTTAACTCCACCGGTTACTTGTTCTAGCAAAATTGTCCCACTACGTTGCATGCAAAATCTAACAAGATATGTTCATCTAAACATCTCTTGACCTTGGTTAGATGAATTTCACTCTTCTCCTCTCGATCTCCGAGTGTCGTACTATTAACCCTTGTCCTGGATATCAGATTACTATCCCTGTTACGACTCAAGTTATTAGATGAAGGTTGATAGCTTCAAATCTCTGTTGTTATTCCCTTTTCCTAATCTCTACCACTCTCTCAAGCAATTCTAGAATACAAGTGAGTTTCTAACATTTGCAACCATAAGAAGATCAATTATAATAAAGGTAATAACAATACATGCATTCACACCGGTTCAGAATTGCTTTACACTTAACCCATTTCATTAATTCCTCATGGTTCACACAACCCTAGTTGATGGGTTTAGCTACTCATGGTTGCAAGAACACAAGAAGAATTCAATGATGAAAACATAATTGTAAACTCACAATAAGAAGAAAACTCTAAAATCTCAATATCAATAAAACCCTAGAATTTGTGTTCCAAGATTACAAAACCAAGAATGTGTTTATGAACTCAAAAATAATGAAAAATATCTCTCAAAACAATGTACTGACCAACCCCTCAACATAGGACAATATAGGGGTATTTATAGATACAAGGTGAATCCTATCCTAAACAAAATAGGAAAACAGAGGCGACACTTTTCCACGATACCAACCCACGCCACGTGGGTCATGTCATGGAAATTAGGCTGCTTCAACTAACAGCAGGAGTCGACCTACGACATAGACCCAAACCACATAGGTTGACTCAAGTGACGTGGGTCCTGCCGTGAGTCACTCCTCTGGTGCAGGCCTTGGCTCTTTTGTCTTCAGATAAATCATTCTCAAGCATGATTCTTTCTTTTTGTCCATTTTGCCTCCAAGAACCTATTCTCCTGCAATATAGAACAGAAAACACATCATACCAACCAAACATACCCGAGTTATTGGATATTTTCTTTGTTTTAAGCATCGAAAGTTCCATGAAACCATGACACATCAATATTCTTAAGACTACTTTTTGGACCCGATATGGGAATTATGAGTTTTTAGTGATGTCTTTTGGGCTTACTAATGCCCCAATTTCTTTTATGAGTTTGATGAATAGAATTTTTAAGTCCTAATTAGATTATTTTCCAATTGTATTTATTGATGACATTCCAGTGTATTCGAAGAGTAAGGAAGAACATGAGAGCCATTTGAGAGTTGTGTTGGGGTTGTTGGAAAAGAAGCAATTTTCTAAGTGTGAGTTTTGGCTAACTTCTATGTCCTTCTTCAGGCATATAGTTTCAATGAAGGGAATTGTGGTCGATCTGTGGAAAATAGAGGCAGTTAAGAGTTGGGCTAGGACTACTTCAGTGATTGTGATTTGTGGCTTTATCGGGTTGTCTAGCTATACTATTAATTTTGTGAAGGGGTTCACCTTTATTACTTCCCAGCTGACTCGTTTGACTCAAAAAGGTTTGCCATTTTAGAGGTTTGACAAGTGTGAGGAGAGCTTTCAAAAGATCAAAACTTTGTTGACTAAAACTTTCATACTTGCATTGTTTGTAGAAACAAAGGACTTTGTTGTTTATTGCACTGCCTAACATTTTAGTTTGGTGATGTTTTGATACAGGATAAGAAATTCGTTGCATATGATTCTAGGTAGTTGAAAGTGCATGAAAAGAACTATCCTACGCATGACTTGGAGATGGTAGTGGTAGTATTTGCTATTAATTTTTGGAGGCACTATCTTTATGGTGTCCATTGTGAGGTATTTACTAATCACTGCAGTCTGTAGCATGTGTTTACACAGAGGGATCTCAGCTCAAGACATCTTAGATGGATGGATTTGCTCAAGGACTATGATGTCACTATCTTATATCATCTAGGTAAGCCAAATATGGTAGTTGATGCTTTGAGTAGGAAGTATGAGAGTATGGGTAGCCTGGCTTGTTTAGAGGCTACAAGGCATTCATTAGATAGAGAGATTCAAACTCTAGCAAATAATTTTATGTGGCTTAAGGTGTTCAAAAAAGGTGTAGTGTTAGTGTTAGCTTGTGTAACGGCACATTCTTCATTTCTATAGTAAATCAAGGCCAGAGAGTTTGAGGATGCTAAGTTAAGCAAAATTCATGATAAGGTCTTACAGGTAGAGGCCAAAGAGATTGTGATTGATGATGAGGGTGTCCTGAGGATTAAGTTGCGTCTATGTGTTCCTCATGTTGATGATCTTATTCAAACTATCCTTATAGAGGCTCATAGTTTGAGGTACTCTATACATCCTAGTGCGACCAAGATCTATTGTGATCTGAGACAACATTATTGGTGGGGTCTAATGAAGCATGACATTGTTGATTTTTTTACCTAGTGTCCAAATTGTCAGTAAGTAAAGTATGAGTACCAGAGACCTGGGGAACACTTCAAAGAATGCCTATTCTAGAATGGAAGTGGGAAAGGATAGCAATGGACTTTGTAGTTGGTCTTCCAAAGTCCTTGGAGAAGTTTGATTTGATATGGGTGATTGTTGATAGGTTGACTAAATCTACACACTTCATTTTCAGTTAGGTAACTTCTAATGTAGAGAAGTTAGCCAAGCTTTATTTTTGTGAGATTGTTGATTGCATGAAGTTCCAGTCTCCATTATCTCGGATACAGGTATGTATTTTACTTTAAACTTTTAGAGGACGTTGCAGGATGAGTAGGGTACTAGGTTGGACCTTAGTATAACTTTTCACCCTCATATTGATAAGCAGTCTGAGCAGACGATTCGAGTTTTGGATGATATGCTTTGCATGTGTTTGATAGACTTTGGTGGTCATTGGGACCAGTTTTTTCTTGTGGCAGAGTTTGCGTACAAAATGTTATGACTCAAGTATTAATTTGGCTCTATTTGAGACGTTGTATGGAAGAAGATGTAGGTCCCTCATTAGTTGGTTTGATGCTTTTGAGGTGAGATCATTGGATACTCATCTTTTGAGGGAATTATTAAAGAAGGTAAAATTCATTCAAGAGGAGCTCCTAGCATCCTAGAGTCTGTAGAAAGAGTATGCAGATCGAAAGGTCAGGGATATTAAATTTAGGGTAGGAGAGCAAGTATCGCTCAAGATTACAGTCATGAAGAGTGTGATGAGGTTTTGTAAACGAGGCAAGCTCAGTCTGAGGTTCATTGGTCCTTTTGAAATGCTTAAGTATGTAGGGGAGGTAGCCTATGAATTGGCTTTACCTCCAAGTTTGTCAGGAGTTCACCTGGTGTTTCATGTGTCCATATTGAATAAATATCATATTGATGGAAATTATATTATTCTCTAGGATTCAGTCCTATTTGATGAGAATCTATCATATAAAGAGAAACTTGTGGCTACCTTAGATAGAGAGGTCCATAGTTGAGGTCAAAAGAGATTGTGTCTGTGAAGGTCCAGTGGAAGAACCGTCCTGTTGAGGAGGACACTTAGGACACCAAATCAGATATGCATAACAAGTTTCCTAGCTTTTCGCTGAGTCAGGTAATCTTTCCTTGTTTCCCTTCTAGTCCATTCAGGGACAAATAGTTGTATAATTAGTATATGATATAATGACTCTCCCAGTCATTATAGAGTGGCTAGGGCCTAAGTACCCTGTTAGAGTTCCCCTAGTGAGTTGAGATAATAAAATCTCAAGGTGGGGTGGTTCAAAATTGAAAAACTTGTGATGTGTTTATTCATGGTGAATTATGATTGAAGATGTTATGTTTTGTGTTGTTGTATTCTGTTGGGTTAACCTAGTGATCCATACCTCCGTAGAAAATTCTGAGACTATGAATGAATTCATAGCATGTGTTTTTATTGGTTTTTATATTAGGATTGCCTCGTAGTGTCTTAAGTATAAAATTGGTATTGTGAAATGGGGCAAAAATTCAGTTTTTTCGAGCTACTGATTAAGGACCAATGTAGCATAGGATTCCCATTGCAGCGAGACCTTCGTAGTGGAGCTAGGAAAATTCGTAGGGCTCGCCAAAGCAAGTCCTATTTCACCATAGTGGATCCGCTGCAGTGAGAAAAGGTCTGCTAAAGCGGATGACGCGAGGCAGGATGCCTATTTAAGTCACTTATTCTGAGTTTCATAGCATAAACTCCCTAACTTTATTTCAGAGCTCCAAAGAGAAAATTTTCCAAGGGTAGGATGGCTATTCTCGTTGAGGTAAGTTATACCATCAATCTCTTTGCCGAATAATTTGGTAACATCATAGAATCATTAGGGAGATCGTAATGGTCGAATCATCTAGAATGTTTCTAGGTTGTCAATTAACACTTCCTAGCTTGAAAATGTTGTTCATAAATGGGAATTATGGTGATTGGGAACCTCGAGTTCAATAAAAATGATATATTTAGCATAAAAATTATTTTAAAGGGGGTAATTGGAGTAGAAATCCATGAACTGAGATAATGTGAGTATTGTGGAACTAGTTGATGGTTGATTAATCGTTGGGTAATATTATAGACCATGAATAAGGATATAATTAGTGGCTTTGAATTCTTAAAGCGTATATTTGAAGAGTAGATGATTAATTACTCTTATAATTATTTGTTTTATATTTTGAACTTTCTGAGGCATTGAGAAAAGAAAAAGCTCATGTGATTTAGCTTGCATGATTAGGGTTCTTCGATTGAGGTATGATGTCGCCCAAACTACACCTTTAAACAAAGTATAAAACGACCGTTGATCAAATATAGAACCCAACTAGGTTGGGGTCTATCCCACGAGGAACAGGTCAAAATATCTATAAAGTGTTTTTCTAAGCAATTAGTAAATCATCTCCAGTCAAAAAAGGGTTTCTTGTAAATCAGAGCTTCAATAGTAACAATTGTTGATTTCGTTGGATTTGTAATCAAGATGTAAAAGGTACTAGTACTGTTTTCCTCAATAACTTCATATCTCCGTAGATTCTTCGTACTTGTTGATCTCTTTGTGGTGTTCGGCATGCAGAATCAATAGGTTGTGTTCATCTAAACGACTTTAAGCCCCATTGGACGACTATTCGCAAGAATAAATTAATGTCTCATGGGTTTTACAATACTAACCCCTATCGTTGATCCCACATTAACCTATCCCTACAAAGTTCATCACATGCATGTTTGCATCAGCAGTAGCAAGGTCGGTAATACCCCTTTTAAGTTCAGCAATTGTATTATAGCACTGAATATGTCAAATTTAGTTCCTAGAGGCAATGCCGGTGGAATAATAACACCTGTCTCAATCGGCTCTAGAAAGTCTAGCTCATTCTCCGCATCATCAAACTGAGGAAGATATAATTGTAGAGGTTGTTACCCCCATACCTTCTCTGCCTCTCTCATTCATCAAGTGGGGCCAGATGGTTGGCTTCAACTTATCTAGCCCTTTATTCCCTTACTTCCTATCTGGCAGCTTCTTACATAGCATTCTCCTCATCCATTAACCAAGCAGTGGTCTGCTCTACAGTCTCCTGAAGTCCATGCTGATGTCCTAGATGATTTAGGACTCCCGCATCATCAACTCCTTGATTATGAACTCTTTTGTTCACCATCCTTTTTCTAGCTCTCAAAGTTCTCTCCAGTTCTGTATCTATTGGAATCAGGGGATTGACTTGACTCTAAGTGATGGTCATGCACCAGTTTACGCCCTAGAAACAATAGAAAAGTAAAATCAGGAAACAAAAATTAACAGCCCGGCAAACACAATCAATCAACTCCGTAACCGTATTCCTAAGAAATGGCGCCAAAATTTTATGTTGCCCAAATTACACCTCTAAACAAAGTATAAAGTGGTCATTGATCAGATATAGAATCCAACTAGGCTGGGGATTCGATCTTACCAGGAATAGGTCGAAATATCTATCAAGCGTTCGTCTAAGTAATCAGTAAATAATCTCCAGTCAAAAGGTGGGTTTTGTAAATTAGAGTTTCAATAGTTACAATTATTGATTTCGTTGGATTTGAAATCAAGATGTGAGAGGCACTACGACTGTGTTTCTCAATAACTTCATAACTCCGTAGGTTCTTCGTACTTCTTGATCTCTCCCGGTGTTCAGTATGCAGAATTGATAGGTTGTATTCATCTAAATGACTTTATGTTCCTATTAGATGACTATCCCCAAGCACAAATTAATGTCTCATGGGTTTTGCAATACTAACCCCTATCATTGATCCCATATTAGCCTATCTCGTATACCGGCTCAAGTCTAATTAAATGGAGGTTGATAGCTCCATGTCTCATTGTTTTTTCCATTTTTCCATTCGTTACTCATCCTTTCATCCAGAGTAAAGATAAGGCTAGTTCTAACATTTTCAACCATTAAAAAGTAATCAAACCGAAGAGAAAAATAATACACGCCCAAACACCCTTTGAGAATCACTTCGTACTACGAACACTACTTTGTTAATCCCTCATGGTTTCCACAACCTTAGTTGTGATGTTAAGCTACTCAAAATTGCAAGCACATAACAATAATTCTGAGAAGAAGACAAAATTATGAACTTGCAAGAATAAGATGAAAACCACAAATCTCAATTTATGAATAAAACCCTCAAAATCGATGTTTGTACTTCAAAGAACAACAATATATCTCAAAAGTATCAATAGAATGTAAACTAAAATAATAAACCTAATAGGAGTATTTATAGACAAATGTAAAACCTATCCTAAATACAATTGGATTCGCTGAGTCGTCACATCATACGAAGGAAGGTACGATCGTGGTAAGACTCCACGATCGTCCTTGGTGCTCGTAGGTTGGCTTTTTTACTTTTGCATCTTTCAGATAATGGTTGGCACGATGCTCAGTATGGGCTCATGGTATCATTGTACGATCGTGTTTCCCTCTTGTAGCTTCTTCCTTTGATTTTTTAGTTTGCAGAACATTTCACCTATGATCCTCAGTACGATCTCGTGGTATCATCCCACGATCGTGAGTTCATCTTTTCTTATCTCTTCATACTTAACATCGACAAGCTTCAGTTCTGAACTTTCTTCCTATGATCAATTGTACGATTGTGACATCTTGGTATAACAACTGCATATCAACTCTCAGGTTCAACCCACAATAGATATGGTATGACCGTGGTAAGATCCCACGGTCATGGAATGCTCTCGTCTGATGCTTTTAAGTCCAAAAATCTACATTTTTCTTCTCTGACATTGTTTGACCTGCAAATACCATAAATAACCTCATATCCACATAGAAATAACTTTGTACTTACAAATATCCCTCGTTTTAAGTATCTAAAGTGCCATAAGTTCACATCACATCAACACCCACAACTTAGAATGTTTGCATATCCTGAGGCAAACAAAACAATACCAAACTAAAACTAAACTAAACGACACTTAATCAAGAGAAATCCAAGAGTACTAGGGCAGTCACATTTTCAAAAATCAATTTAGGTGCGCATTAATCAAAAAACATGTTCAACACCCTCTAATACCATCAAAACCAACATTTACTGTGTGCACACAAATCACTCACCATAACATAATAGGATCAAGCAATGGCATTACATTATCAACAGACAACCTAGAACACAAACCAATGGCACTACCCGAACAAGCAGCAACTACCATGCAACCCCTACGCCCTCACATCAAAGAAGTCCATAACACTCAAAATATGCAATAAATATCATGACACTCACTCTCGCAAAGAAGTTCAGAAAGTGTGCGTTTGATACCATAGGCTTGCCCTTATTTTCTACGCCTTAATTTTTCAAACAGTCGGATTAGGATCACTATAGGAATTTTATTGGCTTGTAATGTAGGCTTGGGGACGGGTATGGTACATATAGATAGTTACTAAACCCTCCTTGGCACTACACTACATTTGGCTCCACTTTCCTACTCTTTTTACTTTTTTCCATTTTTTAACTTTTTTGAACCTCGGGTGCGGTTTTCTTTTCACAACTTCTTCTTCTTCTTTTTTCAAACTTTTATTTTTCACTTTTTTTTCCAGACTTTTCTTTTGAACACAATACCGCACCCGAATCCTTTTTCATTTTACTAACTTTTCTACATACCCAAACTTCTTACGCACCCCAATGATAGCCACCGTTAACTTAGACAATTTACCTGAGTTGAGGTGCACAATATCCAAGGAGGAACCAGGGCCAAGGCAGGTTTATTGTAGACGATTGCGATGGTGAATAGGCTAGTTTAAAAAAAAGTCTACTTAGGCTCAAATGTCGGGATCAAGGGATATTTTGTTTATTTGGTAGGCTTTTTATGCTTATAGTGGACTATTCAAGAACGACCTATGATCCTTTCCTAACCTTCAATCCTACAACTTTTTATGAGACTAATTGGGCAAGTTCTAGATTGCACACACATTTCGCCTAGGTAAACCTCACACACACTTAGCTCAGGGCGAGCTCAGGGCGACATACTCAGTCACTACCTATTCGATTTATCCAAGTTAGGCTAAAGTTATCACGCTCATAATCCTAATTCCATAATGAGATCTACATTGGTCACAATTCAGGGTAAGCACACAACACATCAAAAACATCCCAAAAGTTTTTGGAGGGGTATCATTTAAACACAGAATTCATTAAAATTAGTTGCATGCTCCTATTTATTCAGACTGCACCAAGTTCTCCTATTTCTCTTTTGATTACACAACTAACACAGAGATAACACAAAACACAAAAATTAACTCCTAAACATGCCGGTTCTAACTTGATAGCGCATTCGAGGGAAAAAACCACGATAATAAAAACCCTCAAATGTGGTACACCCCCAACCCCAACTTAGGAACTGTGCAATGTCCCTATTTGCACAAAAGTATGAAAAATATAAACTAGGGTAGGAACATACCTGTGGCGCACTAGATGTCTAGCGTCGACTCATCAATAGGGATCAAAAGTGAGACTACTGTCTGTAGTTCATATCTAATGGCCTCGACTATAGCCATGGCACTCTCACTTTAGTGGGCACTGGTAGTGGCTGGTGCACTCAAAGATGTCATCACGGGGGCAATCTCTATGCCCCCACGACTCTCAATCACATGATCAACAATAATAGTGGTGACACTAGCATGTGGGACCTCAATCATCTATGAAATATATACCTCAGATATCCTCTCAGTCTCGGAAGTTGCTGTGATTATGTCACCCTTATCCTTCCTCGTTCTTCCTTTCTTATCCTTCTTCTTCTACTCACCTTTATCTATCATTTTCCTCTTTTTGTAGGGCTGCAAATCATCCCCCATCTTCTCTACTACATTACCCTTTCCCTTATCTACTGAGGCTTGGGTATAGAAATCTGGCACCTGTCCATCCACATCTATGGAAAAAACCTTAAAAGATGGTATTGGTGGAGGTGGAGGTGGCACAACCTGAAATTGGCACTCAGTTAGCTCCTTCATTATTTTTTTTCAATTCGGTCAACTCAAATGTGACCGTGGTCAAGTTAGGATCCTAAAAATCCTCCAACTTAGACATTATCCAACTCTTAAAACTATCAAAATGGGTCTGCATACTCTATATTACAGCCCTTATCTCATCCTTCACGTAGGACTCACCCCTACCTCTAACTTCTTAATTCTTGCATCAAGTAGAGCCTGGTTCTTTATCATCTGCTCTAGTAAGTATGTAGGTACTAATGTATAGTCGGTAGGCACCGAATTAACTGTACCCAAATGTGCTACGAGCTGTGGTATAGAATATGAGCTAGCACTGGCTTCAGAAGCTGGAATGTCTGTAGCCTGGGCAGCCCCCTCTGCTTCCTATGAAGGCACATTTGTCAAAATACCTCAGACCTGAGCCACCGGGTTCAAACTATCTTTGATCAATTCAATGTCTATATTCTTGGTTAGCCGGGTAAACCTGTCAACTGTCGGAATGAAAGGCACCTGAAAATTCCATAATAGTTGAGTAACCAAGCACGGGAATGGTAAAGTAGTTTTAGACAGCAACACCTTTTCCCTAATCTCATCTGCAATGATCCATGGAATATTTAGCTCCAACTTTTCCATAAGGCTGCCACCATCCCTGCTTTATCGGCACTAAGTGTGTTATTGTTTGCGGTAGGTGAAATCCGATGCTTGATAATCGACCACCAAGCCTTGGAAGTGAAACTTAGTGTATGCTTATAGATAGCCGAACCATTGATCTAATCCACTTTCTCCTTGGCTTTTTCAATGTAGTCCTCCAACCATTTGTAATGTATTAGCTTATCTTCCATACTCAGCTTCTTAATCTCTTTCAGTTTCATCATCCAGTAATCATATTCATGTGTTTTTGCTGCCGGCTCAAAGTCAGTACCAAATAAGGTTGTAGTAATAGCCTTCACCAAAATATCAATCTTCTTACCCCACACTACCACCATGTCGAGTCGAAGTTGTTTCCTCATGTACTTCTTCTTACCATAATGAGTCATATTTTTTATTATTGCTGGATTATAGTTGCAAAGTAGTCTAGTTATCCACCCCAGCTGATACTTCTCGAATACCATGATCAATTCCTGAACTTTCTGTACTGACTTGGGAAGTATACGAGGTTCTTTCTGGATACTTCACTTTTGGTTCCCTTTGTTGTTTAGATAAACCTCATCAGTGTAGTAGTCCTAGAAGTTTGGTACACTCTATCTCCTTGGGTCTACACCCCTTGGAGGTTGATTTGAGCAGCAACTTTGGTGGAAGATTTTGGATTAGCACTTCCGGAACCATCTATGTACTCTTCTTCCTTAGAGGAACTCTCCTCATCAGCAGCTACAGGCTCACCCCCATTAGGGTTTAAGATAAGACCTCCCTTCTCATACTAGGAAAGTTCAATGAGGGGTGGCCGCGGGCACTATTGTTGTGGATGGTGTCGCCTTATACTTATCAGTAGCTTGTTCTCTAGTGGTTCTAGGTGAGTGTTGTTCTTCACTTTTACTTTCAGAGTATTCGACCTACGAACCAATAGACTCTACCGATTCACTCTCTGAGGCCGGGGTGTGTATTTTAGTGCCCAGTCCTTAGATATTTACTTGTGGAGTGCCTCATCTTGCTTCTTCTTAGTAGCTTGAGAAGCCTTGGGTGCCATAGTACCTATACACAAAAGGATAAGTTCCAGAAAAAAAATCAAAAACGGGTGCAGTAATTCCTACAGATGACCCTTGGTACGATCATGTTAAGGTACCACAATCATACCTTCGATCATAGGAAGCATCTACTAAAAATTCCTGGGGTTTGTCACATCATGATCGTACAAAGATATGATGATCATCGAATGTGGTCATCTGATGAACTCCTGCAATATTACAAACTAGCACCCACAACGATCCGACCTACGACCGTACATTGATATAATGATCGTAGGTAGTGTCGTGGAGTGTGCACTAACACTTATTAGTTTAAAATAAACCTCTTGACTCCTTGTTGACATCCAATTTTGACCATCTTTTACGTCATTTTACTCATTCGAGCGCTATTTTGTTTACGAGGCCAAATCACTATTTTTACTTATTTTTATCAAAAGTTGTGCTAATAGATACTATTCACATTATTTAAGTATTATTATTATTATTATTACTATTATTATATGATTATTATTTTAACTGTTTTTATCATGTCATATTCTTTACTTAACTTTTCATATTTTTCACTTTTATTCTATTTTAAAAGTATTTTGATCAAATATTTTAAGAGTTATTATTCTTTTATTGTGAATTATTTTTTATATATAAAATATAATAATTAATTTAATAATTTGGTATTATTTTTCCTTCACTTAGTAATTTAGTAGTCATTTTATATATTTTTTGGTAGAAATCAATTTAGTACTAAACAAACTCAAATTTCAAATTTCAAATTCAAATTTTGTCAAATCTTCATAAGTAGGAATATCCTCCTCACTTTCTTTCCTTTCTTGTAAAGAATATTTGGAATATCCTCCTCACTGTCTTTCCTTTCTTGTGAAGAATATTTTTATTCTAAAAATCATTTCAAATCAATTTTACCAATTATATTTTACTCCCTCCATACCAGTAAGATTCTTTTTTTTTTAGGGTGAGGAATATTATTTTCCCCAATTTCACCCCAAATTAAAATTCTTATTTCAAAATCCATTTCTTTTCTATTTAGATTATTGAATTTCTTTTCTGTGAGAAAATATCACTTTTCTTCCCTCCCTCTCGAAAATATATTTTTTCCATATCACACAAGCTCAGAAAATCTTCAACTTTTTATTTTCCTGAAATCACTCAAATTAATTTTTTCCTTACTTCACCTTATGTTCCTTTTGTTTTTCCTTTTTCCCCTACATATACATGGTATGAATGGAGGAAGAAGGGGGACACATTTAGTATAGAATATCTCCATAGAAACCATCATTTTTAATCTCTTTCTCTGAAGAAGAACTCGACCATTTTCATTCCAGGGGAATCGGAGAAAGTTAGCTCTTCGTCACATCTCCCACCGCCAGCAAATGCTATGTAAGCCCACCAAAAATCATCACTGCTCTTTCATCTCCATATCATGGATAAGCAGCCACCATCCATAGTCTTAAAATATCCATAGCTCTTCTTTCATCTTTATCGAAAAGCACCTATGAAAGCGCCAAAAACAATCCGCAAAAAGAACTACACCGTAACATTCCTATATCCTCAATAACCTCATCGTCTCTTCTGGTTTCCATGGTGAAACAACCCAAAGTACTGCTCAAAATTGTCACTCGAAGCTCTAGCCGGTGTTCAACGCTCTTTGAGGATCTCAAAAAGTGTGTTTTCACCATACCACAATAGCAGATGTTTTTATCTAAAAAGTCAGCAATAAAGGTCCTTTCTCTATCATTGAAATGCTAATTTAATCTTATCATATACACATGTTGATTTTGTGTGCTGAACTAATTTAGCATGACGAGTTTGTGAATTTGTGTATATATATCTACTCCCGTTGGTAGTATATACGTTGGTCGTGTTTTGCCATCCATATGGGCTCCCTATTTCTTCGTTTGTGCATTTGAAAGTACGTAGTTTAATTTTTTCACTTCGTAGCAGACTTTTAGTGTTCCGTGCCATTTATGTTAATATTAAGATAAAGTTCATTAGTTTCTTCAATGATTTTAGAGTGAAACGGAGTCTAGTATTTCATTTAAAATTTTAAGCACCATTATTTGAGTTAAAATTAGAGTTAAGTTCTATTGCAAATGTGTATCCAGTTAGCTCTTTGAATCACTGAATCAAAACTTCCCAATAATTCACTTTATAGTTAAAAGTTCAATTTGTATGCCTTATACTCTCAAAAAAATAAAACAAGTTGCATCATGGTTTTATCTCCAAATAAAGATACATATTTGGCCTTAATTGCATAATAGCCATTCTTAATCATCACGTTCTTATCACCTGTTTTAAGAGCCTATGTTTACTTTCAAGTCTTAAATGAGTTTCCTCTTGATTCCTTGTCTTGTGTTTGTAGTATTAACTAGTTTTGGTGTTAAGTCATGAACATTAAAATTATTGGCATCTGATTAACTTAAAATACTTTTTCCTTCTTATGTGCTTGCTTCATACATACTATCACCCCCCCCCTCCTTTGAATATTTTTTTTTTACATGTACACTACAATGAAATGTCGTCATTGGGAGTCCAACCACGAGAGTGAAAGAGTCAACGCTTGAAGCAAGGCTCAAATGGAGTCGTCACCCCATCGGGGGAGGGGGGGTCAGGTACGTTTGGGAAATGATGACAAAGAGACAAGCTATAGCTGACTTCTTGTATGAAGCATACATATAGCTTTATTAAATATAAAGCACCTCGTTACTCCCATCTTTTCTTATTTTACATGTCACCCTTTTAAAAGTCTCAAAGGCTTGACAACTTCTATTACTATATTAAATTATTCGCATGTTTTGATACAATCTATATATCATACATATATATTTTTGCTTTACATGATTTTTAAATGTTAAAATATTTTATTTAATAATCTTAAATAAGTTTCTTTAAGAATTTCTTTCATTTTGTCTTAAGGCGTTTAAGAGAATAGACATAGAAATTGGAATAGAGGGAGTAACATCGCATTGAGCCCATTTCAGCCTTGTCATACCCTGATCCCACATTCTCTCACTCTTAGCCTTAACTTTATGTATTGTTAATTTATTATCCATTCTCTTACATTATATATATTTTCCACCAAATTAAGGCGGCATAAAGTTTACTAACAATTTCTTTTCTTATGTGAGATGTTATAATTTACGAGAGGTCTAGAACACTATGTGGAATAGAGAGAGGTACTCAGACTTCCCCCTTCACCATACCCATCCAAACACCCAGAGCACATTGGTCAATTTTAATCAATACTATTGGTATTCAACTCCCTCAGAACTAGTTTATCAATACTTGGCACTTTGCACGGTAATGTATGACTCCTCTTTTCTCATGTCTTAAACCTTATCAAAAATTAACCATAAATGTGAAAATTACTTACTTTCAACAAAATGCATGTGCCTTGAAATTTGAAGAGTTCCAAAAATTTGAGGGAGTATCAGATTAGTAGTTAAAATTGTACAGTCTTAGGTAGAATTTCATATTTTTGCTCTATGATCATGTTCTTTGGATGTATTTTTTTATTTGAATGATGAATGGGTGTCTATCGGGTGAAGGGTATAAGTATTTGGAAATTAAAAATGAGTTGGGTAGGGTCGGATTGGGTAATGTTATAATAGTAAGACCCAACAGACGGTTACAACCTACAATCATGGAATCATGCCACAATCATTGTAGGTGTTTGTACCATAAGAGTTCAGGAAAACTTACCTGGGAACCTACAAAGCTTAAGGAAAATCGTGGTATCTAACCACGATCGTTCTTTAAAATTGAAGGTTCCATCACTTGGAAGTTGATTTGCATGAGTTCAATCAGTTGATGGATTCCACGATTGTACTATCTTGGTATGATTATGGAGGCTCAATGGTAGGACCAACTCCTGGAAATCTCTTTCCTGGACTTCATGCAGACTTCAAAACCTCCTACGACCGTATAATGCTTTCGTGG
Organism: Capsicum rhomboideum; assembly: GCA_031232105.1. Classification (NCBI taxonomy): domain Eukaryota; kingdom Viridiplantae; phylum Streptophyta; class Magnoliopsida; order Solanales; family Solanaceae; genus Capsicum; species Capsicum rhomboideum. Next base: position 96,520,275 of record CP124718.1, read on the forward strand.
GTTCTATTTTTGTTCCAGATCCTTGGTTTCTTTTCTATATTATCCATGCACAAGTAGCACATATTACCTTATAAATAAAATAAGTACAAAAACATTGGGTTGCTTCCTAAGCAGCATTTAATTTAACGTCACGGCACAACATGGCTAGTTTGGTTACTCAAATTTCACTAAACTATCCCATGGATTGCCTCTCATGAAGTGCCTGATTTAACGTCGTAACACTACTCGAGTGTGTCTGATTACTTAAGCACCATCTAGATCCACTTCACATAACACCTTGACCTTACATCACCAAGATTGTGTTTCACCCTTTGGCCATTCACTTTAAACTTCTGACCCTCATTATTTTCAAGCTCAATTACTTCATAGGAAAACACTGTCACCACTCTATATGGCCCTCTCAATTTTGACCTCAACTTTCCAGGAAACAGCCTCATCCTTGAATCAAATAGCAGTACCATGTCACCAATGGTGAACTCTCTTTTCTCAATCTTGCGATCATGATTCTCTTTGTACAAGGCTGAACTTTCATAGGCACGGAGACGAAATTCATCCATCTCATTCAACTGTTCTAGTCTTACCTTTGCCATATCACTCCATTACAGATTTAGCCGCTTCAGTGCCCACCATGCCTTATGCTCAAATTCAATACACAAATGGAATGCCTTACCAAATACAAGTTTATATGGGCAAGCACCAATAGGGGTATTGAATGTTGTTCGGTAGGCTCATAATGCATCATCTAACTTTCAAGCCCAGTCCTTCCTATTGGCATTCACAGTCTTCACCAAAATAGACTAAATCTCGCGCTTGGAGATTTCAACTTGCCTGCTTGTATGAGGATGGTAAGGTGTTGGCACCCTATGTTTCACAAAAAATTTCTCAAGAAAGGCTTTGAATAGACGATTACAAAAGTGCGAGCCTCCATCACCAATGATTGCCTTTGGTGTCCCAAATCTAGAGAATATATTCTTCCCAAAAAATATTGTGACGCTCTTCCCTTCATAGTTTGGAAGCACAATTGCCTCCACCCACTTCAAAACATAGTCAACAGTAACCAAAATATACTTCATACCATATGATCTCACAAAAGGTCCCATGAAATCAATGCCCCATACATCAAACAGCTCAAGCTCAAGTATTATGGTCATTGGAAGCTCTTACCTTCACAAGATATTTTCTTGTCTTTGGCATTGGTCACATGCTCTAGCATAATCATGTGCATCTTTAAGCATGGTGGTTCAGTAGTACCCATATTACAAGATCTTATACAGACTACGCGCACCACTATGATGACCCCCAACTGGTGACGAGCGACATACCTCTAAAATACTCATCATCTCTACTTTAGGAACACATCTCTGAATCATTCCATCTACATAAATTCGGAACAAGTATGGCTTATCCCAAAATAACTTCCTCACATCATTCATAAACTTCTTCCGTTGATGAAATAATAGGCACTCAGGTGCCATATCACTTACCAAATAATTAGAGAAGTTTGCAAACTATGGAATCAAATCTTATGATGCAGCCAATACCTGCTCATTTGGAAAACTATCATCAATCTCAAGCTCATCCTTTAGTTTCATCATTGCTTCTTCTTTAAGGCGTGATAAGTGGTCAGCCACTTAATTTTCAGTCCCCTTTTGATCCTTGACCTCAAAGTCAAACTCCTGCAGCAGAAGTACCCAACGAATCAACCTTGGCTTAGCATATTTTTTTGCCATGAGGTACCTAAGAGTTGTGTGGTCAGTATGCACAATCACTTTTGTGCCAAGCAAATAAGATCAAAAATTTTCAAATGCGAACACCACAGCAAGGAACTCTTTTTCAATCACAGTGTAATTTTTCTGAGCAGAATTATGCATTTTTCTAGCATAATAGATGGGATGTAAAATCTTCTCTCACCTTTGGCCTAGGACTGCTCCTAGCTCCACGCCGCTAGCATCACACATAACCTCAAATGGTATGAACTAATCGGGTGACACAATAATAGGGACCAAAATCAACTTCTTTTTTAGCACTCAAATGCCTTCAGGCTTGTATCATCAAACACAAACTTCACTTCCTTCTACAATAATTTGCATAAGGGACGTACAATTTTAGAGAATTCCTTGATGAATCTTCGGTAAAATCTGGCATGCCCCAAAAAGCTCTGGATACCTTTCACAGAAATTGGTGGAGATAATTTTTCAATCACCTAAATTTTTGCCTTGTCAACCTCAATCCCCTTTTTCAAAATCTTATGATCAAGCACTATTCCTTTTATGACCATGAAGTGGCACTTTTACCAGTTTAGCACTAAGTTGCAGACCTCACATCTCCTCAAGTCACTAGCAAGATGAGCCAAACAATCTTTAAATGAATCACCAGAAACTAAGAAGTCATCCATAAATACCTCAATAGTATCTTCCATAATGTCAAAAAAGATGGACATCATGCAATGCTAAAAAGTTGTTGGCGCATTACACAGACCAAAAGGCATTCTTTCGAACGTGAACATCCCACATGGACAAGTGAAAGTGGTTTTTTCTTGGTCCTAGGAGAAATAGAAATATGATTGTATCTCGAGTATCCATCAAGAAAATAATACCATCCTCTACCAACAAGATGGTCTAACACCTGATCTAAAAAATACATCGAAAAGTGATCTTTCTCAATCTATGCATTCAGCTTCCAATAGTCCATACAAACTCTCCAACCCATGACTGGCCACATAGGATTGAGTTTATTTTTCTCATTTAGAACCACAGTGATTCCACCCTTCTTAGGCACACATTGGACCGGGCTAACCTATTTGCTGTTGGTAATAGGGTAAATCACCCCTGCATCCAACCACTTGATAATTTCCTTCTTCATCTCCTCTTGCATAGGTGGATTAAGTCTTCATTAATTCTCAATACTAATGTAACACCCCGTACCTTCCTAACTCAATGTTATGATGATGAACAATGTATACTTGAGTGTCGATAGCCACACGAATGTATTTTGTAATGTTATTGACAAGAAAATTAAAATTTGGCCTCGTACGTGTGATTAGCCCTTCATAGGAGGTGTTTTGTGATTTTCATGGAGCATTGGTGGGGTCCAAAACGAGGCTAAGAGAACCTCTAAACAAAGGATATTAAGGTTAAGAAGTAAGTTAAAGAATAGGAGTTGAAGTATCTAACCAAACCCGCGAAGAAAAGTCGAAAAATGAAATTTTTGAAAAATTTAAGGGAAGGGCGCGTTGGGTAGCGTGCCACGCCGCTCTGGGCTGAAATTTTCAGTCCAGAGGCAGTAAAGGGGCGCGCCAGGCACGTGCCACGCCGCCCCTGCGCACCTTTCAAAAGTTGAAAATTTTGTTTAAGTCTCAAGGGTTCCCGGGGACGTATTGAGCCGATTTTTGCCACGATTCTTCTACAACCACGAGAATATACATGAAATAAATGACATATTATATTGGTATGATAAATTAACTCGAGAACGAAATTGGGGTCAAAATGACGATTTTACCCTTTTGGGCAAAATAAGCCATACGTGGCTAGAATCGCTTGTTTTTGGGATTGAGGCTACGGATGTGAATGACATGAGTCGGAATATTGTCGTAACATGTATGAGATGATGAAACCACGAGAAATTATTAATTTTATTGGGTTAAGTAAATTGGGCCCAAAAAGGACCCAAAAACGAAAAGAAAACATGGCCCAATGGGTCACAAGACCCATTCTTCCATTTGACTAAGTCATACACATCAATTATTGAATCCAAGTGGCTAAGAATGGACTTGATAGCCTATATAAAGGGCAAAAATGCTGATTTTATTCATTTGGAAAACACATGCCTTTGTAGATATTTTGCAACCCTTTTTTTTTCTCTCAAACCCTAAGGGTCAAAGCTAACCTTTGGAGCAAGATCAACATCTTCCAAGCCTAGGTAAGTGATTATTGTCATGGATTAATATATTATATGCATGGGAGAGTATGTGAATCTTGTTGGTTATGCTTTAAAGAGTTGAACATAGTACTTTGGGTTTTTGTACAAGATGTGCCATCCATGAGATTTGAACTTGAATTAGGACTTGTGCCTTTGATGAAAGATCATGGTATGGATAAAATATGAACGTCTATGGCGTTATTTTTGTTGTTAAACTTGTTCTTGTCTATAAGTGTAAATTGTGGGATTTTGGCCGATATGTGCTATGAAGTGTATTAAGGTGAATTGATGGATTATTTGTGATGTGTTGTGGATAAGAAAGTGTAAAGGAGAAGTGTTGTGGTGAAATGCAATGATTATTATGTATTGGTCAATGTTGGGAATATTGGAGGATTTTTGGAATAATGATGCTATCAATGGTTTTGTCAAGGAGAAATGACATGTTCAAGGCAAACATGTACCCTATTGATGTTATATGCAATTGTAAAGTAGTTGTTGGTTAACGTGAATCCCGTTATGTATTTGTGTTGTAGAATGACACATAAGAAGGAGCGGGACTATTGTATGCACATCTAGGATTGGATATCCGTATTAAGAGTACAAGGTATGTAAGGTTACTCTGTCCGTATCTTTCTGCGGCAAATAGTATCCACATTGCTATTTCACTAGTCCTATCCCAAAATGTGCTAAGGTATCCTATATCCGTTTATCAATAGTCATTGTCATATCTTTCCTACTCATGGATCATTTGTGAGTCTCATGTCTCATTATCATGGTTAATGTTCCGAAAGCTCAAACAAGGATATGGTCCAATGTTCCAATAGTGGTTATGCTCAAGTATCTTGTTATGAATGATTGTCCAATGGTTCCAATGGTGTCATGTTTCCAATAATGTTTATTCACATGTTTTCTATTTTGATTATGGTTCCAAGTTTCCAAACATGCTATGTCACATGAATATGTCAATCTCTCACAAGTGAATGTACCAATCTCATATGTCTCTCACTCATTGGCTAATGATCCAAAGTTTCAAGTGATGTTATGACTATCAAAATACCAATCTCAAAGTAAAGAACAAAGTAATGCAAATGTGGTCAATGATCAAGTATAGGTGGCAAGTCTAGGGGCATAAGCCTAGCTCGACTCGATCCCGATGTGTTGATTTATGGGTGGCAAGTCTAGGGGCATAAGCCTAGCTCGACTCGATCCCGATGTGTTGATTTATGGGTGGCAAGTCTAGGGGCATAAGCCTAGCTCGACTCGATCCCGATGTATGATTTATGGGTGGCAGGTCTAGGGGCATAAGCCTAGCTCAACCCGATCCCTGGGTGCCAGGTCTAGGGGCACAAGCCTAGCTCGACCCGATTCCAACATGACGATAAGTCATGTAAAGACCCACTGATCAGTAGGGGCCCGGGTACATTGTGACATATGTAATGACATTGAAGTAAAGAAGCATGAAAGCGATGAAATCAATGAAAGTAATACACATGGTTTCCAAAGTGCAAAATGGTTACTTATTCATCTGATTATGCATATGCATTTGAGTTCCATTGAGTTCATTGAACTATTCATGTGTTGTATAGTTTCATTTGAGCCTTACATACTCAGTACATTCTTCGTACTGACCCCTTTTGGGGAACATACCTTACATGTTGCAGGTGCAGGTACTAGTAGACCTCCACCGTAGGACGACAGTAATTGCAGATCATTGGTGAGCTCCAGTTAGTTCGGGGCTTCTCCGAGTCACAGTTGTTCAAATGTTTTGATATTATACATAGTGTATAAAGCGGGGACTTGTCCCGACTTTCAGTTAGTTTTGGTCAATGCATCTGTTAGAGGCTTTTGTAGACGTATGTGGGTACACAAATGTAAGATAGTATATGACATTTTGACTTGATGGCCTCAACGGCCGAGCTTCTCATATATATATACGTCACATGTTCTATGATTTTTGCTTTTAGCATTTCCTGTTCCTATGGGATAGTAGTGTTTCCTAAGACATGTATATGAAGGAATAAAAGCAAAGCTTGGTTCTCTCGGGCCTTATCGGCTTCGGGTGCCAATCACGCCTCGTTGGGATTCGGGGTGTGACAAAAGTGGTATCAGAGCGAGGTTGTTCTAAGGGTGTCTACAAAGCCGTGTCTGAGTAGCGTCTTGCTTATGGATGTGTTGCGCGCCACATTGATAAGCAGGAGGCTACGGGACATTTAGGAGTTGTTTCTTTTCTTCACTTCTAGATCGTGCAGTAGAGCCAAAGTTGTAGGTGGACACATATGTACGTATTGACATTGGTTTTCTTTTGTCTAGTCAACTGTTGAGTCTCAGACAAGATAAGGGCAAAGGTGAGCAGGATGATATGCCTGCCGAAGTAGAAATGAGTAAATCACCACTTGACCAAGTTAGTCAAGGTAGAGCTGATATGGAAATTGTTATACGGGTCTCTCGTAGCCAAAAGATGGAGGAGTACCTGCAGAACTATCTATAAATGTCACTGAACAGGATTTACGAAATGTAGTGCATATGTTGCCTCAGATAGTTGTTGTACAATGTCACGGGCGAGATGGCCTAATGACGAGTAATGATGGTGCGGCTAGGGTAGCTAGTCGTCAAACACAGGAGTTTTAGAAATCATACCCTCCCACGTTCACCGGGTCAGATTTGAATGAAGACCCATAGGACTTTATGAACTAAGTTAAAAAAGGGTTCTAGATGTTATGCATATGACTGATCTACTGATGTATTTTCAGATAGTTGGGAGGAATGTAAAATGGCATTCTGTGACTAGTACCTCCCATATGAGGTCAGAAAAGCTTATGTGGACCAATTGTTAAAAAAAAAAAAAAAAAATTGCCAAAGGACTATAAGTGTCAGGAAGTGCAGTTTTTAGTGTCCTAATTTGACTAGATACGCTCCAAACGTGATAACTGTGATGATCGATAGAGTGCATCAGTATAGAGACAGATGGATTGTACAATGGATATAGGCATTTTGCACACAATAATGAAAGACCAGAGGCAACAGAAAAGGACACAACTATTTGACAAAGGGTCGTTAAAGATGGCTATTCATGGCGTCCCAAGGAGAATTGAGGTCTTGGATGATTAGCATACCGCCTAAATGATTATTTCTTTAATCTATAGTAAATGTTCTACCTCGATCCCAAGGGTTTAGAGACAGTCGGTTTGGCAAAGGGATCAAGCATAAGAACGAAGAAGGTAGAGACCAAATGTCGGTTGGGGCCAAATGTTGTTATTGGTGTGATATGTCGGGTCACAAAATGAGGCTTCTCCTGGTAAAGCTACATGTACCGTACACGTATTGATTGACCCATAGAGCATATGGTATTTTGTTAATTGCTGAAAAGTTAAAAGAACACCAAAATGACCAGTTATGTCACAGGAAGCCTACACATCAGTTGGTGAACCTATTGTAAGTAAAAGAGTATATCATAAGTGCATAGTCATTAATTGTGGTCATGAGATACTGGTTGATCTTATTGAGTTATAAAGGGGTTATGCCATAGTAGATGGCCGAACTAAGAAGTTATATTGTCATTATCCCCAAAGGAATATTTTGAATGGCCAGGAAAATGTATTCCCCATCTCACGGCAAAGAAAAGGATACTCTAAGGGATACATATGTCACTTAGTAAGAGTGAACGATATTAATGCGAAGCCCCCACCTCTTTAATTAGTCCGGGTGGTAAATGAATTCCCAGATGTATGAGTTGGTATGAATGTGACGTCATGTACTCGGCCTATTTTTATTTTCATCATATAGCATGGCCTCTTCATATAGCATGGCTTGGTAGAGTTACGAGAATGACAGGAGAAAGTAAAAGACGTGTTGAATAAGGGATTCATAAGGCCTAGTACTACCCCTTGGGGTGCATCAGTGTCACTCAAAAAAAATAAAAATAACATGGCCTATTGAGAATGTGTGTTTACTATTGGCAACTGGATAAGAATAGTTTCCCCCCAGAGTTGACGCTTTGTTTGATCAGTTACGGGATAAATGATAATGAATGATGATAAAATAAAAAGGAAAATATAAATGAACGATGATGATATACCCAAGGCAGCATTACAAACATGGTATGCTTATAAGTCTTAGTATGTCAATGGGGCTAGAGAATGCACCTGTAGTTTTATAGATTAATGAACAAGGCGTTCAGGACACTTGTAAATGTGTGTGTGACCATATTCGGTGATGGTATTCAAAAAAAAAAAATCACAAGAGGACTATGCTGGTATAGGATGAACAGATGAAAGTTGTCACACAAAAGATAGAAATGGTGAACAATTGGCTAAGGCCTACGATGCTTACAGAGATCCATCGATTTCTTGGGTTGATTAAACAGTATATGAGAATTGTGGAAGGATCTTCTTCTATCCCTACACCCTTAACAAAGCTTATACACAAGGCAATCAAGTTCCAGTAAAATAATGCACGTGAGAAAAGTTTTCAAGAGTTGAAAGATAAAGTAACTTCCACATCCGTTGTAGGTGCCTTCTGAAGGCATAAGAATGTTATGCAATGTATGGTAATGCTTCCGGGGTTGGCCTCGGATGTATATTGATGTAGCATGATAAGGTAATAGCATATGCGTCACGACAGTTGCGGCCACATGAGAATACAAATTATTACTAAACACATGACCCTGAAGTAGCAGCAGTGATATTTGCTTTAACGTTATGGTATCACTATTTGTAAGGGATTCATGTTGATATCAATGTAATATATTGTTAAGCCGAAAGACTTAATTTGAGGTAGCGAAGGTGGCTTGAAATCTTAAAAGGTGAGGACATTGGTATCCTATATCATTTGGGAAAAGCAAATGGGGTAGTTGATACATTAAACTGCAAGGCAGTAGGAAGTGTGAATGGACAGCTCACAGAAAAGAAAGATATAGTCAGGAAATCTATATTAATGAGTCAATATGGGGTTTTGTTTCTTGAAACTCCAGAGGAAAGAATTATAGTGTCAAATGTGGATGTTCATTGATATTGGAGGTAAAGGGAAAAGCAATATGTAAATTCCATTTTTAGTTCAATTGAAAAAAATATGTACAGCACAGTCGACGAGAGTATTTGAGCAAACACAAGGGGGGAGTATTTTAACGCCAATGTAGATTGTGTGTACTGAGTATAGATGAGTTAAGAAACGTAAATGTGACAGAAGAACATCGTTCACGGTAGTTTGTTTGTTCGAAAACAACCAAAATACACCATGGTGTAGCAGAGATGTGTTGGTAAGAATATATGAGAAGCACATTGTAGAACTTGTAGTTCAATGTCCAAGCGGTCACTGATGAACAGTATGGCATCAGAAGTCTGTATGTTTTATGCAATATATTACCCTCCCGGCTTGGGAGTGGAACATGAATAACATGGAATTAATTAAAGGGTTGTCTCGTACATTGCGAAGGTTGAGTCCATATAAGTAATCATGAACTGGCTTACCGAGTCAACCTATTTCCTACCAGTAAAGCATGAGTACACAGATAAATGTAAGTATGGCTGGTTATCCTTCAATGGATGGACAAACAGAATGTATTATAAGAACATGTGAAGATATGTCACGAGTTTGTACGTTGTGACTTTAAAGGTAGTGGGGATGAATATCGATCTTCTAATGAAATTGCTTACAATTAAGATATCAAAAGGTACCTTGCGAAGGTTTATATCAAAGGACATATAAGATCATCCATTGGAGGGGTTACGGCTGATGAAATTTTCCGTTACCTAGGTCAAGTTTTGTTCATCAAGCTATAGAGAAAGTGAAGGTGATATAACAGTAGCTACAAATGGCCCAAAGTCGGTATAAATCATATGCCGATATTAGAAGTTGATAGTGTCACCAATGGAAAAAGATAATAAGATTCGAAAAGAAAGAGGAGTTGTCCAAAGATTTAGGCAACTTGCGTATCTATTAGCACTAGTCCAGGAATTCTTTACAGTCCATTTAGTATTTTATATTCGATGCCCCAAAAGTGTATCGGAGAGTATATAGTATTGTTGCCAGTGGAAAGGTACAAATTTCAGAGGATCTCACACGTAAAAAGGTACATCGAGAAGTGAAAGAATCAAGAAATGCAAAAGTAGCTTTCGTAGGGGCACTATTGGAGAACTTCGTAAATCACAAGGGAAATCAAAGCATTAATGAAATCTAAGTACTTGTACTTGTGATACATGGAAGGAAAAGTTCAAGATATAGATTTGGAGTTATAAGTCTTTACAAGTGTTAAGTGTGTATATTATGATATAGAGAATTCACTTTGACTTAAGTGTTGCAATGAGACAGTGTTACTAACATTCGAGGACGAATGTTCCTAAGGGGGGAAGAATGTAACACCCCGTACCTTCCTAACTCAATGTGATGACGATGAACAATGTATACTTGAGTGTCGATAGCCACACGAATGTATTTTGTAATGTTATTGACAAGAAAATTAAAATTTGGCCTCGTACGTGTGATTAGCCCTTCATAGGAGGTGTTTTGTGATTTTCATGGAGCATTGGTGGGGTCCAAAACGAGGCTAAGAGAACCTCTAAACAAAGGATATTAAGGTTAAGAAGTAAGTTAAAGAATAGGAGTTGAAGTATCTAACCAAACCCGCGAAGAAAAGTCGAAAAATGAATTTTTTGAAAAATTTAAGGGAAGGGCGCGTTGGGTAGCGTGCCACGCCGCCCCTACGCACCTTTCAAAAGTTGAAAATTTTGTTTAAGTCCCAAGGGTTCCCGGGGACGTATTGAGCCAATTTTTGCCACGATTCTTCTACAACCACGAGAATATACATGAAATAAATGACATATTATATTGGTATGATAAATTAACTCGAGAACAAAATTGGGGTCAAAATGACGATTTTACCCTTTTGGGCAAAATAAGCCATACGTGGCTAGAATCGCTTGTTTTTGGGATTGAGGCTACGGATGTGAATGACATGAGTCGGAATATTGTCGTAACATGTATGAGATGATGAAACCACGAGAAATTATTAATTTTATTGGGTTAAGTAAATTGGGCCCAAAAAGGACCCAAAAATGAAAAGAAAACATGGCCCAATGGGTCACAAGACCCATTCTTCCATTTGACTAAGTCATACACATCAATTATTGAATCCAAGTGGCTAAGCATGGACTTGAGAGCCTATATAATGGGCAAAAATGCTGATTTTATTCATTTGGAAAACACATGCCTTTGTAGATATTTTGCAACCCTTTTTTTTTTCTCTCAAACCCTAAGGGTCAAAGCTAACCTTTGGAGCAAGATCAACATCTTCCAAGCCTAGGTAAGTGATTATTGTCATGGATTAATATATTATATGCATGGGAGAGTATGTGAATCTTGTTGGTTATGCTTGAAAGAGTTGAACATAGTACTTTGGGTTTTTGTACAAGATGTGCCATCCATGAGATTTGAACTTGAATTAGGACTTGTGCCTTTGATGAAAGATCATGGTATGGATAAAATATGAACGTCTATGGTGTTATTTTTGTTGTTAAACTTGTTCTTGTCTAAAGTGTAAATTGTGGAATTTTGGCCGATATGTGCTATGAAGTGTATTAAGGTGAATTGATGGATTATTTGTGATGTGCTGTGGATAAGAAAGTGTAAAGGAGAAGTGTTGTGGTGAAATGCAATGATTATTATGTATTGGTCAATGTTGGGAATATTGGAGGATTTTTGGAATAATGATGCTATCAATGGTTTTGTCAAGGGGAAATGACATGTTCAAGGCAAACATGTACCCCATTGATGTTATATGCAATTGTAAAGTAGTTGTTGGTTAACGTGAATCCCGTTATGTATTTGTGTTGTAGAATGACACATAAGAAGGAGCGGGACTATTGTATGCACATCTAGGATTGGATATCCGTATTGAGAGTACAAGGTATGTAAGGTTACTCTGTCCGTATCTTTCTGCGGCAAATAGTATCCACATTGCTATTTCACTAGTCCTATCCCGAAATGTGCTAAGGTATCCTATATCCGTTTTCAATAGTCATTGTCATATCTTTCCTACTCATGGATCATTTGTGAGTCTCATGTCTCATTATCATGGTTAATGTTCCGAAAGCTCAAACAAGGATATGGTCCAATGTTCCAATAGTGGTTTTGCTCAAGTATCTTGTTATGAATGATTGTCCAATGGTTCCAATGGTGTCATGTTTCTAATAATGTTTATTCACATGTTTTCTATTTTGATTATGGTTCCAAGTTTCCAAACATGCTATGTCACATGAATATGTCAATCTCTCACAAGTGAATGTACCAATCTCATATGTCTCTCACTCATTGGCTAATGATCCAAAGTTTCAAGTGATGTTATGACTATCAAAATACCAATCTCAAAGTAAAGAACAAAGTAATGCAAATGTGGTCAATGATCAAGTATGGGTGGCAAGTCTAGGGGCATAAGCCTAGCTCGACTCGATCCCGATGTGTTGATTTATGGGTGGCAAGTCTAGGGGCATAAGCCTAGCTCGACTCGATCCCGATGTGTTGATTTATGGGTGGCAAGTCTAGGGACATAAGCCTAGCTCGACTCGATCCCGATGTATGATTTATGAGTGGCAGGTCTAGGGGCATAAGCCTAGCTCGACCCGATCCCTGGGTGCCAGGTCTAGGGGCACAAGCCTAGCTCGACCCGATTCCAACATGACGATAAGTCATGTAAAGACCCACTGATCAGTAGGGGCCCGGGTACATTGTGACATATGTAATGATATTGAAGTAAAGAAGCATGAAAGCGATGAAATCAATGAAAGTAATACACATGGTTTCCAAAGTGCAAAATGGTTACTTATTCATCTGATTATGCATATGCATTTGAGTTCTATTGAGTTCATTGAACTATTCATGTGTTGTATAGTTTCATTTGAGCCTTACATACTCAGTACATTCTTCGTACTGACCCCTTTTGGGGAACATACCTTACATGTTGCAGGTGCAGGTACTAGTAGACCTCCACCGTAGGACGATAGTAATTGCAGATCATTGGTGAGCTCCAGTTAGTTCGGGGCTTCTCCGAGTCACAGTTGTTCAAATGTTTTGATATTATACATAGTGTATAAAGCGGGGACTTGTCCCGACTTTCAGTTAGTTTTGGTCAATGCATCTGTTAGAGGCTTTTGTAGACGTGTGGGTACACAAATGTAAGATAGTATATGACATTTTGACTTGATGGCCTCAACGGCCGAGCTTCTCATATGTATATATGTCACATGTTCTATGATTTCTGCTTTTAGCATTTCCTGTTCCTATGGGATAGTAGTGTTTCCTAAGACAAGTATATGAAGGAATAAAAGCAAAGCTTGGTTCTCTCGGGCCTTATCGGCTTCGGGTGCCAATCACGCCTCGTTGGGATTCGGGGTGTGACAACTAAGCACACAATCCAACTCAAGTTAGATTTTGTGTGTACAAATTCCAAGCGAAATCCCAATGATATCATCAATGGACCATCCAATGGCCCTCTTGAACTTTTACAACACAGACATCAAAGCCTCAACTATCCAATCTACCAAATCAGCTGCAATAATAACCGATAAAGTGTTGTTGACTCCCAAAAATGTATAACAAAGATAGGATGTAATAGCCTTGAGCTCCAAGACTGGAGGCTCCTCAATAGAAGGCTTAACAGGTGGGGTGGCTCTATTCTTTAAATTAAGATCTAGCTTTTTTGGTGTAAAAATTATATAAAACCCTACCTTCAAGTGCGCTCACCATCTCATCATTGTCATCAATGTCATCACCCTCAAAATTCATAATAGCCATTGCAAGTACTTCAACTCCAAGCCTCTCCTCAATAGAAGCTACCAATGCATCCTCATCGACTATATCAATCATAGAAATCATATGCATATCTTTCAGCTGCTTTATGGATTGGCATACATTGAAAGTAACTTGTTCATGATTCAATCAAAACTTCAGTTGCCCAGTCTCCATATCAACCAACACACGTCTAATTGTAAGGAATGGTCTCCACAAGATAATAGGAACCTCAAAGTCAACCTCACAGTCTTGGATGACAAAAACAGCCAGAAAAATAAAAGATGCAACCCTTACCAAAACATCACATAAGATCCCCATATGCTTCTTCACAGTATGATCCGACATGAGGAGTTTCATCAAATATGATTTGGGCTCACCCAACCCTAACTGCTTTTACACTACTATCAACATCAAATTAATCCTACCACCCAAGTTACACAAAGCATTAGCAAAAATTAAAGGACCCAATGGTACATGGAATCGTAAAAACTCCTGGGTCTTTCTTATTCTCAACTAAAGACTGTGAAGCGATTACACTATAATGGTGCATATTATCAACAAGCTCAAAACTCAGTCTTTTTTTTTTCACCGAGTCTTTCATAAATTTAGCATAACCCAACATTTGTTCAAGAGCCTCAACTAGAGGATGTTCACTGATAATTTTTTCAATATGGAGATGAATTTATGATACTTTCCTCTTCTGCCTTCTTCTTTAATCTCCGTAGAAAAGGAGGAGGAGGTCGTGGAATAGGAGTCAATACTTGTGTAACCTCCTTTTCTTTCCCATTTTTTGCCTTAGCTTCTTTTTCAGCAACTAGAGACTTTTCAACTGCATTCTCATCAACCACTAAATTTTCATATTCAGCCTCTTTGTCAACAATTTAATTTCATTCTCAACAACTACGAACATAGATGGATCAACAGTTAGCTTACTGCTCCTAATAGTAATAACCAAGAAATGACCACCATTTTTGGGATTTTGGATGATGTTGCTTGGAAGTGTAACATGTTGATGCTGATTTAATTTGGTGGACATCTGACCAAACAGATGCTCAAGCTACTTAATGGCGGTAGCATGTGATTCGACCTTTTGACTCATGCCCAAAATATCTGCTCTCAGCTCCTTAAGGCACTCATCATTTTTCTCTACCCCTTTCAACAGTTTAGCAAGCATGTCTTCCATCCTTGAATTGCTTGAATCAGCATCTTGGTTCCCTGGTGGAACAAAGAGGCCACTTCCATCCTTGTAATTATCTTTTATCCTCCAATCACCATCTCTTCCTCTACTCCTATCTCTATACCCAGACTTGTTGTAGTTGTTGTCTTTATAGTAGTTCTGACCTTGATTCCCTTGTCCAGAGTTCTAATTGTCTTAATTAGAACCTTTTCCTTGGCTCTAAAAATCGCCACTTGATTGTCTAGATACTTAGCTTCCTTCTCAGAATCATAATCATCATGCCTAGGTGTCTTACCTTACAAACCAACTGCATTCACCTTTTTTTATCCAGCTGCTACAAACTGCTTAGTAAATAACTAAGCTCAATCATCAACTGCGCTACCTCTTGAGCAACTGAATTATCTATCACTCTCTGCTCTGCAGATTACCCAATCATATAAGTGCCTGTGGGCACGTCTGTATCTTGACTGTGCAAACCCTGGTTAGTTTTAGTAATCTCATCTAGAATCTCAAAAGCCTGATCCTAATGCTACCTCATAAAGGCCCCACCAGTGATAGTGTCTGTTTTAGCCTTGTTGTTCGAATTTAAAGCTCTATAAAAGATCTCCAACAAATTACGGCCTAATATTCTGTGGTAGGGTATATTCTGCACCTTCTTCTTAAACCTCAACTAGGTCTCATATAACACCTCTGAATGTAGTTGCCTGAAGTTATAAATCTCATATTTCAATTACAACATTATGAAAGGTGGGAAAAATCTACCCAAGTAGTGATCGGTCCACATAGAAACTCTGTCAATCATAATGTAGCCTCCCCCATCATAGAGAAAGGAAACAACCATAGTCTAACTCCCTTGGCTCACTCCAGGTAGGATATAGAAATTATAAACCCCTATAAAGTTCATCATATGCATGTTTACATTAGCAGTAGCAAGGTGGTGAATACCCCTTTTAAGTTCAACAACTGTATCATAGCACTGGTGATGTCAAATTTAGTTATTGGAGGCAATACTGGTGGAATAATAGAACCTGTCTCAATCGGCTCTAGAGAGTCTAGCTCATTCTCTGTATCATCAAACTGAGGAAGATACAGTAGTAGAGGTTGTTACCGCCTATACCTTCTCTGCCTTTCTCATTCATTAAGTACAGCCAGATGGTCTGCTTCAGCTTGTCTAGCCCTTTCTTCCCTTACTTCCTGCCTGGTTGCTTCTTGCCTAGCATTCTCTTTAGCCATTAACAGAGTAGTATTCTACTCCGTAGTCTCCTAAAGCCCATGCTGATGTCCTAGATGATTCAAGACTCCCGCATCATCAATCCCTTTATTATGACTCTTTATTTCACTATCCTTTTTCTAACTTTTAGAGTTCTCTCAAGTTCCATATCAATTAGAATCAGGGGATTACCTTGACTCTGAGTATTGGGTATGCACTGGTGTGTACCCTAGAAAAACCAAAAAGGTAAAATAAAGAAACAGAAACTAACATCCCAACAAACACAATCAATCAACTTCGTAATCGTATTCCTAGAAAATGGTGCCAAAATTTTATGTCACCCAAATTACACTCTAAAAAAAGTATAAAGAAGTTGTTGATCAGATATAGAACCCAACTAGGTTGGGGTCGATCCCACAAGGAATAGGTCAAAATATCTATCAAGCGTTTGTCTAAGTAATCAGTAAATAATCTCCAATCAAAAAGAGGGTTTTGTAAATCAGAGTTTCAACAGTAACAATTGTTGATTTTGGATTTGTAATCAATATATGAGAGATAGTGGGACTGTGTTCCTCAATAACATCATAACTTTGTAGGTTATTCATATTTGGTGATCTCTCCCGGTGTTCAGCATGAAGAATTGATAGATTGTGTTCATCTAAATGACTTTACGCCCCTATTAGATGACCATCCCCAATCTCAAATTAATGTTTCATAGATTTACAATACTAACCCCTATCATTGATTCCATATTTGCCTATACCATTTACTGGCTCAAGTCTAATTAAATGGAGGTTGATAGCTCCAAGTCTCATTGTTTGTTCCCTTTTCCCATTCGTTACTTATCCTTTTGTCCATAGTAAAGATAAGTCTATTTCTAATGTTTACAACCGTTAAAAAGCAATCAAATCGAAGAGAACAATAATACATTCCCAAATATCCTTTGAGAATCACTTCATACTACGAACACTACTTTATTAATCCCTCATGGTTCCTACAACCCTGGCTGTAGTGTTTAGCTAATTACAAGCACATAACAATAATTTTAAGAAGAAGACATAATTATGAACTTACAAGAATAAGATGAAAACCACAAATCTCAATTTATGAATAAAACCCTCAAAATTGATGTTTGTACTTCAAAGAACAACAATATGCCTCAAATGTATCAATAGAATGTAAACTAAAATAATAAACCTAATAGGAGTATTTATAGACAAACAAAAAACCTATCCTAAACACAATTGAATTTGCTAAGTCGGCTCATCGGACGAAGGAAGGTGCGATCGTGGTAAGACTCTATGATCATCCTTGGTGTTGTAGGTTGGCTCTTTACTTTTGCATCTTTTAGATCTTGGTTGGCATGATGCTTAGTACGAGCTCGTGGTATCGTTATACAATCATGCTTCCCTCTCATAGGTTTTTCCTTTGATTTTTTACTTTACAGAACATTTCACCCACTATCCTCAGTATGATCTCATGGTATCAACCTACGATCGTGAGTTCATCTCGTCTGATCTCTTCACACTTAACATCTATAAGCTTCAGTTCTAGACTTTCTTTCCACAATCAATTGTATGGTCCTGACATCTTGGTACGATCATGGAAAGCCTTTGTCTGCATATCAACTTTCAGGTTCAACCTACGACAGTTATGGTATGATCGTGGTCAGATTCCATGGTCTTGGAATTCTCCCATTAGATGCTTTTAAGTCCAAAAATCTGCACTTTCCTTCTGTGACATTGTTTGACAAGTAAATATCCCAAACCACCTCATATCCACATAGAAATATCTTCGGACTTACAAATATCCCTCATTTTAAGCATCAAAAATGTCATAAGTTCACGACACATCAAGGTAGATTGCGGTTTATGTGGAGTTGGAATTAACTTAGTCTCTTGTATGTGTTTGAGTTGATAAGCATGTTGGTTTCTCTTTGGATATAAATTGTAGTTGATTATTTATTTGTTTGACAATGTTTACATGAATAAGCCTATAACTGTTGAAGCCTATCTTTAAATGAATTGTGAGAATGGTGTACACTTATTGTGTACTTGCTGATAATATACTGAGAGATAGTTGAATATGAGAACATACTAAGATATGTTGAAAGAGGTTGAGAATATGCATACTATTCTATTTTTGAGTGGCTAAAGTCCGAAGTGAGCTCACTGGCGAGTGGTTATGTTATGGAACAGGTACCACACTGGTACTATAAATGGTCCATAGGATGTCCCCTGCAGGTAATAACTAGTGGGTAGAAATAATACCCTTTAGCATGTATGTACAAATACTTGATTCTTGAGAGTTTTGATATAGTACAAAGTGAAACTGTTGAGATATAGAAACTATACAACTATAAGATCAGTATGAACACAAATCTATATTTGTGATGTGACTGTATTATATTTACAGAGTTTGTAATAATTTATTACATTTGTTGGGTGACTTATATGTCCTTTATTGGTTGACATTGATGTGTCTGGATTTGGGTGATTTACCTGGCTGATGTAACTACTTGATTATGTGTTGATGTACCTGTGTACTTGCCTTACTTGATTCATGATATATACTTGCTACTATTTTGAGTCGGCCTTGATACATATCAGTACATAGTGTTTGTACTGATGCTACTCTTACACTTCTTTTTCTAAGTGCATACTGTATTCTAGAGACTTCGACACGACCTCACATCTAGCGATATTTAGTTGAGCGATTCGAGGGAGAGCTACTCCCATTCAGGCTGCCACGAATCTTTTAAGTTACATATGTCTCTATCAATGGATAAGGTTTATTTATTAGTTATTTTGGACTACTCTTAGACACTTTTTTGTTAGCGGCCTTTGTACAATGACTTTTGAATTTTGGAGATGTAATAGCTAGATTTCAACACATTATTTTATTAAGTTTGAGATTTTGATTATTATGCCTTGCAAATTGCCTTGTTTTGCTAAATGAATTAGTTAAAGCTTGAGTTAGATAGTAATATATGGTTCGCCCATTGGAGGGTTAGTTTTGGTTCCACTCTCGATCTTTTGGGTAGTGACACCTCCACATGAGAAAATTTTGGCAGAACAACGAACGAAGAAGCACCGACATCAAAGATGGCTTGGGGATCGCCAGGAAAAGCTCATTTTTAAGTTCAGATTACTTCTTTAGAAGGCCCTCAATTACTTTGGCTTGCTTGATGTTTTCCTGTTGTAAGTCTTTGACTTCTGAAAGTCATTGGTGAGTTTCCTCATGATAAGCATATCTTTCGAATGAATTCTTATCCAATTGAGCTTTTAACTTCTCAATCTTAGACTCATATTAAGTGAGGGTCGATGGACGTCGACTGACCCTAGGTGGACACTACAGCCTTCTCGGGCATTTCACACCTTAGTTATTGCTTCTTTTTCTATTTTAGCCGTCATTGGAGGTTCTTAATAACAAACAAGTTATCTTGACAGGGAAAATGCACAAGACAAAAACAAGATTACAAATGTACATAGCAAAGATGACTGAGAAAAGGAAAAAAATAGGAAGTTTGGTGGAAGAATCTAACCCTAACGGCAGCATATGCACTGTCATTCTCAAGACATTTAATGGAAGCCTCACTCATCATCCTATGAACCTCTGACTAGATCGTGGGTCTCAGATAGTCGGTCACCTTCTTTGGATTCAACATGAAGTCAACCTCCTCGATGATGGACATTGTTACCAACAGACATATTGTCGTATCCTAAATCAAGGCTGGAAAGGACGTTGATAAAGCATAAGGTTTGGCAAGATCCACATGGGATTCAGGCCCGAACTGATTTGAGTTTCCATATGAATTTAGGATTTCCTCTCCTACGTAGACCCCACTAGGAGATAG
The DNA here is from genome assembly GCA_031232105.1 of Capsicum rhomboideum. Taxonomy (NCBI): domain Eukaryota; kingdom Viridiplantae; phylum Streptophyta; class Magnoliopsida; order Solanales; family Solanaceae; genus Capsicum; species Capsicum rhomboideum. The sequence goes on from CP124718.1 coordinate 96,540,216, forward strand.
AGCAGGCAAAGGGAGGATGGACAACCCTGAGTCCAGGGAAGCCTTTTGGTTTCCTTGCAAGGGGCTCACTGTCTAACTTGTTTGAGCTATCTTTTAAAGCAACCATATCTGGTGTAGATTCTCTGCCCCCTTGAGGAGGATTTGGGACCTCACTATATTTTCTTTTTGCCCCACTATGTTGGCTCTTTCTGAAGAGATGGCCACGTTCTTGGAGCACGAAGATTAAGGCACGACCAGAAGAATCGTTATTAATTAGGATATGTACTTTTGCAGTAGGGGATAAAGTTGTGACACCCGCTGGAAAACCTACAAATAAGAAAGAAGAAGTAAACAAAAAGAAAAATAGAGGTAGAAACCAGTGATAGAAAATAACCACGTTTATTTGCTCCATATATTAGATATTAAGAAATCTCATTCCAGGATCGGCTATTAACAGTAGTAAAGCTCATAATCTTCATGACCCATTCTTAGATAATTTCTCACTAACACGAAAGGGTGATATCTGAGGATGGGTACCATCGAGAAGCTGTATGGGATACCCAAGAGGTCAAAAAAAAGTATAGTACAATGGTAAGAGTACTGATATAGAAGAGATTTTGTGGTTATGATATGTAAACTCACGTTGTGTGTTCCAAAGTGTGTGAAGTGGAGGAACGTGACGGTCCTAACTGGCCACGATAAAAAGTGGTCAACCCATCTTTTGTCATGGATATTGTTTGAACTACCTACTTGTGACCTTCTCCTATAGTGAACCAATTGTTTTAATCCTCCTCATATTAAACGAGAAGTATAGAACGAAAGCAGATGGGTCAAAAAAATATTTCGTCGACCAAAATAGCCAGCATGTGAAGGCAAGAGGTGATTGTCCATACTTAAACAAATCTAGAAGGTGTTGCAGAACAAGATGATTACTTTGTCGATAGTATTACGAAGGCCCATGCTAAATGGGTAGGTATAAATAAAGGCATAGCCAGGCTTGAGAGATGTGATATTCTCTAGGGCGTTGGGGGTATCCACTCAGAACTTTTTGGGAGGCCAATCAAAGGTTGCCTGACTGCTTTAATATCCACCTCTTTTATGGATGAGCCCAATTCATCTATGGATCATTCCTTTTGTCAACGTTGGTCTTAATTCTGGATTTTGAAATCATCCTTGAAGTCATATGAGAGGGGAATAATTTCCTCAATAGAAGGTTCATGGGCGGTTTTCATTTTTTCCTTCTTCTTGGAAATTCCCTCACCAGAGCAGAAGATACAACACTTGACAAAGATGAAGACATGGTATAGAAAGGGCAATGAAAAAGATACATGGGAAGGCGAGTGCATCAGAAGTAGAGAAAACAAGGAACACTTGAGCAAGTGCAGAATATAGGCAAAGATAGAGTATGGAGGCAATATTTAAGGAACGGGGAAAGCAGTGGCAAGAGAGTCGTTCATGGAAATAAACGGCGTTTCATTTCCATATATGAAGAGAAAATTAAGACGAGTCAGATGAGGGCTTCATGTTTCTTTTTGTCTCTCGAGATCAACTGAGCTCAACACCTGATTTGAGGCTAAAATTATATCAATTTAGTCATTATTTGCCTCATATTTAGTATTTTTGTCCTTTTTTAGCATTGCTTTATGAATTATGCTTAGTATTATATTTTATGTGTAGGATTAAATTGATGTGAAGATGAAGAAATTTAACGTAAAAACGGATCAAAATCGAAAAGTTATATAAGAAAATCAAGCAGTCAGCTTAATGAAAGGATTGTAATATAATAATATTATTTTATATGCGTGCAATGGCAATTGAAATTGCAAGCTGAATTGAAGAGCTCCTACCATGTGGTAGGATTTGAATACAGGAGAAAAAATTGAGGTGGTCCACTGTAGCGGCGGCGTGCAGTCCCAATTGGATTAGATTTTAATTTTTCAGTCCATTTTAGACTCAGTTATTTTATTTGAGATTTTTATTCTATACCTATAAATATTCCATAAATATATTTTTGAAAAACTTTAGATCTAGAGAGAGTTAGGGACCGTTGTGGAGGACGGAGAAAATTGATTCGCTCTTTTCTTCTTCATATTTATTTAATTTTTTAAGCTTTCTTTGAGGATTGAAGAGTTCGGATTTCTTCTACTTTATTCGTAAGTTTATGATTATGAATTCATCTATAAATTCTTGTTGTGATCTTATGAAATGAGTAGCTAAATTTCATAACTAGGGTTGTGGGAACCATAATAAATTAACAAAGTAGGCAAAGTACTTAGTGATTCTTTAATGGTGTTTATGCATGTTTTATTCTTTCCTTCAAATATCACCACGCAACTTGATCAAATACTCGTAGATGGATCAAATTGCGTGGTGATATTCATCTATCTACGGGACCAACCATTTAGGTGAATTTAACTTACCAATTTTGCATGCTAAGCATCAGGATAGATCACTGGTACGACACATCTACTTAGTTATGAAACCATGGGGAACACAATGTTGGTTCATTATTCTCATTGATAACAAACAATGTTAATTGATACTCTGTTACTTATTATTTAATTTACAAACTGCTAATTGTTCTTTTAAATGCCCCTTTTGCAGAAATAACCGATTAAAAGCCAAAATAACTACATTGATTGAGGTCTTAATCATATTCCTCGTGGGAGCGACCGTAACTTTAGTTGGATTCTATATTTGAGTTAATGACCGCTTTATATCTCATTGCAAGGTGTAAATTAGACTACATCAGCACACAAAAGACATAGGGACTATTTGTATGGGGTAAAATCGGCCCAGGAACACATTGGCACTAATAAAGAAAGCATCATAAGGATCCATCATAAGGAATGCAAAAGCTATGAGAGCCTCCTCCAAGATAGCAATGGCATAAGTGCCCTCTCGTACATGACATGGCTCAGTGGATTGACGCTCGTGATGACATGGTACTAGGGGAAAAAGAGAGACAAGTTTTTTAGATTGCTCAGTTGCGCAAACGAGCTCGTACGAAGTTGAGCAGTGCAGGAATATTAGTTGGCTCACCCTCCAATGAATTGAATACGTGGTGCAATGGCATAGATTTTAGTGCTTTAGGACTCTAGTGGCATATTCTAATTAGTCAAATATTATAGCTTATAAGTAGTAGCCCCTCCTCGCTTGTAAAGGCATCCTGACACCAATTTTCTCACTGAATAGAATAGATTTACTTGGTCTCCAAGCATTTTTATTTTTCACAGTTTGTCTTGTTTCATCATTTGTCTTGCTTTGGTAGTAGTTCGAGTAGTTGGGAGATGATCTCGAGAACGCCCATATTCACTCCCAACGCACTTAGATTTGTCTTTTTACTTTGTTTATTTTGCTTACGTTATATTTTAATTGTTATCACTTAGTAACTAAACTGCTAGTAAATGAAACCTAAAATAAAGTTGAATCATAATGCGTGATCTTGGCTTACCTACAAATCAATTGTATCAAATTCATGGTAAACAGGCTTGACCCCAACAAATAATATCATATAATGTTAAGAGTATCTTTAGGTAGACTTTGTTGAAGAATAGTGATTAGTTCAATACAATAGTTTGTACATGGTACTACTTGTCATTTTAAAAAGATATGGTTTTGTTTCCATTACAAATTTATTTTTAGTTTTATGTTCTTCTTACAAAAAAATCATTTTTACACATAAGAGATTTTTAGTTTTGATGCATAAAAGAGCAGAAATTATTTCTCTTATTCAATTTATAAATGGTAATAAGAGATCGTGCCCACAAAATCAATATCATCACTAGTTTATATAATGTGGAAGTTATCTAAGTAATTTTTAGGAAAAATTACATAACACCACAACTTATCTTTACTAAACTACATAAAATCCCTACCCTTTTTATTAATTACCTAAATCCCTTCTTTTTTTAAAAAAAAACAGCCGGATACATCCACAAACCCATAAATTTTCGGATACATAATTCTCGACCAAATAGTTTCAGAAATGGATGTATCTCAGTATTCAAAATTATGTATTTCAACTTTAAAATTATGTATCCGGATGCTAATTATGTATCCGAAAATTGTAAAATAAGGGATTATTTATAATTTAGCAAAGAATAGGGATAGGGAATAATTAGGGGTAAACTTGTTGAGATTTATGTAAGCTTAACTAATTTTTAGTTTGTTTGACCAAGCTTTTGGGTAGTCAAAAGGGCTTTTTTTTTAAAAAAAAAAATGTTTGACCAAGCTTTTGAGAGTAAATAAGTATATTTCTAGGGAGTAGCAGAAATTATTTTTTAGAAGCTTTAAAAAGTAGCTTATCTCCAAAAATAAAATTTGAAAAGGACTTTTGAGAAAAATAATTGACAGTCTTCTAAAGAAAATTTGAAAAACATACAAATCCTATATTTATACTAACTTTATACGAAAACATGGTATGTGACTACAGGCCTGGGGTTGTTCAGGCTTGAGTAAACTGTTGTATTTCTGTACTTTGATAGTAAAATTTAGTTTATTTACCCAAAAGAAAAAACATGGTATGTGTCTCTTAAATACTTCTGATGAATTACCCCATGACTATTCAATATATATTAGAAATAATAGTAAAAGTCACATCTGAATTATATCTTTTGTCGTGAATTTTATGTTCCAATTATTTGTTATTCTCCTACCTAGTCTAACTATCACTATAAATATATATTAAACGTACCTAGATGAAATATTAATAGTGTGTATAGTACACTCTCCTTGTTGGTTACACTCCACAAGAAAATATATTTCCGTTTATGTAAAAATAAAATAAAAATTAGATATAGGTTTAAATAAGGGGGTTAAAAAAAATTCAGGAATAAGTGTAAATGGGTCATTTGTAAAAATCTGATGAGTCGTTGATGTTTGTATTAACCTTTATATTTTCTACTATTTCTCTGAATTTTTAGCACTTCACCGCAACTTTTATTCAAAACTGTAATATTTGAGTTCATCTTGCTTTATTTGTGATGCTTAGGTATAATTAAGAAGATTGAAGAAATTTTTTATCATTTCATGAAAATATAAAAGTGTCATACATGAAGGAGAAACAAAAGGACTTTCAATAAGCAGTTGAGCCACCATTTGCATAGCAAGCTAAGGGTGGTGCGAACAAGGAGCAGTGACCGCAAACACAATATAGCGCAGTGCTGTCGTGAGGAAGTTGCACTCGTAAAAGTTCAAGTAGTACTCTTTTGTGCCACTTCTTGTGCAATAAAGATGGTGTGAAACGTGTTACAGTAATCATGAATCTTCCATAACGAAGATGGCGTGAGCAGAAGAAAGCTGTAAAATTTGGAGTACTCTTTCGCGCCACCTCTTGTACAGCACAGGTGGCGCACGAATGATTTTCCCACTCCGATCGGAATTTGGCTTTTAAACTTTTAAGAGTCCCTATGCTCTATAAATAGGTTTCTTTAATGAAAAAAATACATATTTGATGTAATTTTGAGCAAGAGCTAGGGTATAGAGCAGTTCTTCACTGATTTTATTTCTTTTCATCATTATTTCATTATTTATTCTTATATTATTCATGAAACTCCTATTCAAATAATGAGTAGCTAACCCTTTTAGTTCTTGGGTTGTGGTTTATCCATGGATATTGGCATTTGAAGAATACATTCAACTTATTTTGAATTATTAAATTGCGATTGATTCTGTAATCTCGTATTTAATCATTTGATTATAGCTAAAAATTGAGTTCTATATATTATCTTATATCGATACTTGAAAAAGATAATGTTAAATTAGAGATGAATTACAGAGAATGTGATCTAAATCTAAAAAGTTGAGGCAAAAATTTGCGATTATGATATGAATATTCCTAGCCGTTACGTTACGTTATATACCATATGTGTCATGCATTCTTAATACATCAATTTCATAGGAATATAGACGACAATCTATTATTAATAGGTTAGTAGTAATTGAGGAGAATATTATGTATAATAATAATCCGGTTTATTAGCAATCATTAATAATTCATGTTAACAGAAAGTATTTGGATGCTTCAACAGAATTGGTGAACCAACCACAACCCTGAAATATCCATCTCTCTTTATTGGTCTTAAAGTGTGAAATTGTTCATAGATTAATTGTTAAAATAAGTAACTTAGTTTATATTTTTTGAGTAGTTTATAAACAAATCAATTTATGATGAAAATACTTGCTTAATTAATTAATAATAGTAAAATCTAATAAAATCGTAAATCATAATTCCATTTGAGTAAAATATTCGACTCTCAAGTCACTATATTACTTAACCTTCACGCACTCCTGAATGTGCGTTTGAGAGCAACATTAATCTATAAAAATCAAAATCGAGTTTTTTCCTTCTCCGGTCATGCTTCGTTCCTCTAAACCTTTCTCCTCGCCTTATTTTTTCTCTATTTAGCTCCAATTATCATAGATTTTAGGTTAGGTGCTGGTTTTTTTTTAAAAAGTAAGGGTTCTTCTTCTCATATGAAGATATTGACTTATTCTGTATGAAATTTTAGGATTCTTTGTGAGATTCTTATCGTTGCAGACTATCCACAATCATAAAAGATATTTATCCTCATTTTAGAGAAATAAAAAAGAAGAAAATATAAAGAATGAAGAAGCAGAAGCGTACAAAATACGGTAAAAGAAAAAACAAGAGAAAATTTGATTAAAGAAGTGAAGGAGAAAGGTTGATAAATGAAAAAGAAGTGAAGGAGATAATTTGATTAAAGAAGAAGAAATGAATAAAAGGGCCGAGAAATGAAGAAGGGAAAAGCATGGGATTTAAAGTAATTAAATAAAAAATAGAAAATAAAACAAAATTAGTCAGCTTAATTAACCACGTGGATGAATTTTATGGACTAGTTAAATTTCTACACACCTATTAGTGATTGTTTTCAAACATCTGGTTTTGTCAGTTTTAAGGTGTGTTTCAATACATAGATAGTGATAGTTTAGGTAAGTAAAGAGAATAACAAATAGTTGGAATGTGAAATTCGCAACCAAATGATAGCTCGAGTGTGTTTTTGACCATTATCTCTATATATTATTATGAATTTATCATATAACCATGGTAAAATAATCCAATTTAGTGTAAACATTAAGAAGGTGTTTGGATTAACTTTCAAAAATAGCTCAAAGCTAAAATTCAAAAGGCATAAGTTGAAAATATTCAATTTTTGACTTTTAGCTTATTTTGTACTCTTTTAGCCTAAAAATAAGTGGTAAAAAGCAATTTTACTCTTTTTTAAATACCAAAAGAAGTACAAAAAGAGCTTAAAAATCAAAAACACTTAAATAAGCTAATCCTAATACCCAAGTTTTTTTGACTTTTTTTTGTCTCTTCCTAGGAGCTAATATCCTTTTTCTTGCTCCCTTGGTGACTTTGAACCCACAACCATAGGGTTAAAGGCAGAGGGCGCTTACATCTAAGTAACACTCTCTTGTTAAAAATCAAGTATGAATACATATATGTCGTTAAATTGTCGAGACTACAAAGGAAGAACATTAATGAAAAAATTATCTGAACTAGCAATCTCGCTCCACATATTCTTTTTTTAAAATTTTAAAAAATTACATGACATGGCGAAATTATGCAATTTTATAGCATATATGTTAATACATGTATTTGTGCATCTAGCCACCACTAACCACACATACATATGCATATAGTTGACCAGACATATATACATTCAGATCCTGCTTTGAAATCACATACTGTCACGATCCGAGTTTATACCCTGGACGAGACAAGACACTTGAAGTTGCTAATAGTCCCAAATAAGTCCTTCGCACAACATATCTAAGCATAACATGAGATAAGAAAGTGGAAGTTGTAAACTAACAACTTGACGGTATTATGAATTCAAATAAAATAAGATTCATCACAACTGAATACTAAGTCTGGAAGCCTCTAAACTGAATTAAACAATTTGTCGGGACAAGGCCCTCAGCTACCCATAAAAAAATATCTGAATTAAGAAGAAAAAACAACTAATTAAGTCCCCGAATAAGGACATCTCACCACTACTGGAATCTGAGTTGATAATAACAAGCCACGTGCCTAAGAAAGATCACCCGTATCTACATCAAATAAAAAATATAGGTAGAAAAGATATGCGATTAGTATAGTCTTAGAAAAATATAAGACTGTAAGTATAATCTTAGAAAAATGTATGGATTTCATAAAGGCACGTATCAACTAAAAGTAAAAGCAATTTAAAGATAAAAATGAGGATTTCTGTAAATGTAATGCATACTTAAATTCATGTTATCTGCATTTATATAATGATCGTATCGTGTAAACTATAAAAATGGAGTTAAATAATTGAGGTGGGATTTTTTTTAATAACCGACATAATGCATCATGGAGTCCAGTGTCATATACCCACACTGAAAAAGGTTGTTCTAACCAGCCAAAGTTAGAAACATAAACATAAGAATCCTAAAAGTGTGCCTCAAAAGGGGCAAAACCAATGGTGGCGCTTAGTTATGAAACTTGAGTTTATCTGAACCCTTGTTCTCTCGATGCTAAATAATACTCCCAAAATAGTTCATACTATATGCTCGTATCATACATAAATCATGTCTAGTCATGTATAAAGCTTGAACCTTTACTAAAATTCCATATTTAACAACTATCATGAATTTTTACCCTTATATGGGTCATTCTACCTTCTTGAATGTTCATACTATTATAAAGACTCAAAATTTTATACTTTAGAACATAGGCTTCATAAACAATGTGTAAAAATCATGCCAAGAATAAAATTCAACAAGGAGAAACCTTGCTAAGCGTATAAATAAAAATGCAATATTTCTAAGTATCATAAACATAAGTAAAAGATTCAAGTAAACCATGAAATTTACTTAAATAAAGAGAAAATTGAAAGTGGGTTTATAACCCTAACCATAGGCTTGAATTTCATAAAATTAAAGGAGTTTTGGAAATTGGGGTGGAAAGATAGCCTCCATCAAAGACCTACATACCTAAGCAAGAAGAGTTCTTGTAGAGAATCTTGAGCTTGGGAGTTTTAGAGCTTTGAGATTTAAGAAACCCTTCTATGTGTTCTTGAGTTTTAGAAGAAGGGGAAATGAATTGGGAGAGACTATAGATGTTTTCTTCTAAGAACCCTTATTGGATGTTTAAAAATATGGGGAGTGGCCTTGGGTAAGAAAGGACTAAACTACCCCTCAAATAACTATTTAAAAGTATAGAAAAATCCCGTCCGACGGTCCAGACGATGGACCTTGGATCAAGCCATAGAATTCTGGGTAAATTTTGAGCTCACTGGATAGGTTTGAAAACTTTACAAAAATGTGCCATCGTCCCAATGATGGTTCGTCACTATGTCCGTCGGTCTCTAGTAGACTGATACTCTCTGGTAAAATGATCATAACTTTCTACTCTGGAATTAGATTAACAAACAGTCAATGTTGTTGGAAAGAAAACTCAAAGACCTTTAATTTCGTGGATATTGGGTCTCGTAACTCTTTATATTCAAGGAGTAATGCTCATTTTAAGTTGACCCTAGTAGAATCTTAACAGAAACTCAATCAGTAAAGAAGCTTTCAACTTATCTTTGAGCTAGAAGTTTCTTATGAGCTCAATTCACATCCAAAGCTCTTTCCACACTAAGGAATTGATCTTAACACCTATGTAAAGAGAAAGTTTCACTGAGTTCGAGTCTAGCTACACGTGTATAATGATTCAGATCTTAACTCAGAAGTTTGAGGTGTTACATATACATATTTATACAATTGTCCAAGCATATATACACATACAGTTACAATTAAATACAGTATTTACATGATTTTTTATTAGAATGAGAGATTATATATGTGGCTACATATGTTCTGCTATGTTTGAAATCAAAGTGCTGCTACATTTTAAAATATAACAAACTCTTGCTTTTTTTTTTTACAAAAAAATGACGCTAATAGTGCTATTTACAAAATTTTCCTTAAAATTAATCTCGTTAAGTAAGAATGGGCGTACCTAGAAGTGAAAAAATTAGCCCCTAAAACATAACTCATTCTATCCGTTCAATTTTGAGTAGGTCATTGACTCACCTGTTTAGTGGCTCAACTCCTTAATTTCATCCCACAAATTCCATTGATCTAAAAATTGGGCTCTGCTATGTTGTAGATTTACGGTACTTAAGACGCTTAAAATGAGGGATATGTGCAAGTTTAAGGGTACATTTTGTATATTTAATGTTTTTGTTGAGTGTTTGCAGGCCTTACAGACTTAGAGAAGAATAATGTGAAAACTAAACAAAAAGAGGCATCAGACGAGCCATGCTACGATCGGGGGTTCAAACCACGATCGTGGGTAGGCTATCGTACGTTGACTTAGAGATTCCATACTCATGAATCTATCAGACGACAGATTATATGACAGTGGTATGATGTCACGATCATACCTTGAGATGGTGACATGTGAGTGAAATTCAACCTACAAGAGTCAAGTGTGGCATGATCCGACGATGGATCCCACAATCGTATGTTGGTTGTACGATCGTACCTTGTAATCATCAGAAGAAGAGCAGATTTGAAGAAGTGTAGGAGTGTTATAAGAATGATCAGACGATAGGCCAAGCACGATTGTAAGATCAACCACGATCGTATGTTCTTCTCGTCTGAAGAAGCCGACATCAGTTTCTTATTTTATTTAGGATAGGATTTATTAAGTCTATAAATACTTTCTTAGGTTTATTTTTATCCATTAGACATTATTATTATTCTATAACACTATTTTGTAGGATTCCAAGGCACTTTCTTGGGATTTTATGAATATTGATTTTTACAGTTTTAATTAAAGTTGAGATTTCGGAGTTTATTCATTCTTGTATGCTTCAATTAAAGTTTTCACACAATTATGAGTAATTAAACCCCATAGCTAGGGTTGTGGGAACCATACCAGAGTAACAAAGTAGAGTTCGAAGTAAAAGGTGTTTCTCGTAGGGTATTAGGGCAAGTATTGTTGTTTCTTTTGAATTGATTGCTTTTTGACGAGTGTACACGTTGGGACTCATCCAGTCTCTACCCTGTACTATAGCAAGGGTAATAGGATAGGACTAGCGATTCAACAACAAGACTTGGAGTTATCTTCGTTTAATCAGCTTTGAGCTGTGATACGGGAAAGGTTGTATTAGGATCATAGATAGGGAGAAACATAGCAACACTCATGATGTATTAAACTTTGTGTTTGGGGATAGTCATCTACATGGGGCATAACATAGTCGGTTAGACGATACATAGCCTATCGATTCTGCTTGTCAGATACCTGAAGACATCATTGAGTGTAGAGAACCTATAGAGTTATGAAGTTATTGCGGAAAATAGTCCTAGTTCTTTTCTCATCTTGATTTCAACCTCAGTAAATGATTAATAATTTACTTTATAAAACCCCCCTTTTCACTTACTTGCTTATTTACCAAGTAACTCAAACAAACAAAGTTGATTAAAGTTCGACCTACTCCTCGTGGGATCGGCCCCAACCTCAGTTGGGTTCTATATTTGAATAGAGACCGCTTTATACTTTCTTAGATGTGTAATTTGGGCGACATCAAATTTTGGCGTTGTTGCCGGGGACGACGGTTACGGAGTTGATTTATTTTGCTTGTTGGAGTTGATTTTTTGTGGCTACTTCAGTTACTTTTCTGATTTTCTGAGGGTACACGCCGGTGTATGCCCAATACTCAGATTCAAGGTAACCCCCTAATTCCACTTGACCAAGAAATTGAAAGAACTCTAAGGAATAATCAAAGAATGGTGAATAATGACGGAGTTCAAGATCCCACTATTGTGGGTGACATTCTTAATCAGCCACCACTTAATCCATCTGGTCAGGACACTGTGGAACAAATAACTGCTAGGTTGATGGATAATGAGAATGCGAGACAAGCAACTGCTAGACAAGCAGACAGAGACCATCGAGCAATGCAAGAGGTAGTGCAGCGTCTTGCTGCACTTGAGGAAAGATAGAGAAGACCTAGAGTGAAACAACCCCTGATCTATGAGGAGCTAGAAAAAGATTTAGCCTATTTGGAGCCGGAGGAGACTAGTGCCATTATCCCACACGAATTTCCTAAAGAAACTAAGTTTGATATTATGAGTGCTATGATTCACCACTTAAACTTAAAAGGGGTGTTCGCTAGCCTCTCTACTGATGATGCAAACATGCATGTGATGAATTTTGTGGGAATCTATACTTCGTACAATCTACCTGGAGTGAGTCAAAAAGCAATTCGATTGAAGTTATTTCCATTCTCTCTTACGGGGGAAGCAACTTTATAATTGGCTGAATTACCATGAGGTTCTATTACCAATTGGAAAAAGTTAAGAAATTAGTTTCTGGAATGATTCTTTCTGCCTTCTAGGATATTGCAATAGAAAGATGAAATATATAACTTCAGACAGATACATTCAGAGGCACTTTACGAAACATGGCTAAGGTTCAAGAAGAAGTTGCAGAATGTTCAAAACTATAGGATGAGTGGTAGGAATCTTCTTGAGATCTTTTACAGAGCTTTGAATGCAAATACTAAGGCTGTAGCAAACACCATCACTGCAGGTGCATTTATGAGTTTACGCTGGAAGCACGCATCGAAGATTCTAGATCGGATCACTAAAACCAATCGAAATTGGCATACTCAAGAAGCAGACAGACTCGCGGGTATATATGTTATTGGAGCTTCGGCAGAACAAAGGGCTTTTGATGAATCTGTGGATCAAGAGGTAGCACAACTGAGAACGAAAATTGTCTTGCTAGCGAAATAGATTGTAGTTGGAGGTGCGTAAAAGGTTAATATTGTAGGTGCACAAGGCAGAGCACCTAGGTATGAGGAATCTAATTCTGAAGAGGAGGCTAAGTACTTGGATAGAGAAGTGGTGGGTTTTCGAGCCAAGGGACAAGGGTCTAATCAAGATAATTAAAACTTGAGGTAAGGGAATCAAGGTCGGAACTATTATAGAGACAACTATAACAAGTCTGAGTATAGAGACAGAGATAGGGATTGTGATGGTTATTGGAGGCGAAAGGATGATTACAAGGACAAGAATGGCTTGTATGTTCTACCAGGGAACCGTGATGCTGAGTCTGGAAATTCAAGGATGGAAGACATTCTTGCAAAACTTGTTAAGGGATCAGAGAATCAAGAAAATTGCCTTAAGGAGATTAGAGCAGACATTTCAGGGATAAGCCAAAAGGTGGAATGTCATGTGATCGCCATTAAATAATTGGAGCAGCAATTTGGGTAGATTTCTACCATATTAAATCAACGTCAACCAGGTACTCTTTCGAGTAACACCATCCAAAATCCCAAAAATGACGGTCATTGCTTATCTATAACTACTCGAAGTGGTAAGACTACTGTTGATCCACCTATGCTTGTAGTACTTGATGATGAGCCTATAGTATTTGATAATGAGAATGAGAATGAAACTAAAAACTTGGTGGTTGAAGACAAGGCGGCTCAAGAGCCTCGAGTTCCAAAATAGGAGGTTAAGTCTGATATAGGAAAGGTGAAAGAGGCCTCTAAATTATTTAAGCCTATTCCACGACCCCCTCCTCTCTTTCCACAAAGGTTAAAGAAAAAAGGTGAAGAGGAAAAATATTAAAAATTTATTTTAATGTTGAAGGAATTATCGATGAATATCCCTCTTGTTGAGGTTTTGGAGTAAATGCCAGGTTACATAAAATTTATGAAAGATTTGGTGATGAAGAAGAGGACAGACGATTTTGATCCTGATGATAACTTACATCATTGTAGTGCAATCGTTTCCCATTCCTTTATTGATAAAAAGGAAGATCCGGGAGCATTCACGATTCTTGTACTATCGGGTCTTTCAATTTTGCAAAGGCTCTATGTGATTTGGGTGCTAGCATTAACTTGATGCCGCTAGCCATTTTCAAACAGCTTGGATTGGGATCACCTAAACCATCTTCTATGAGACTTCTCATAGTTGACCGGACTGTGAAAAAGCCTGTGGGAATTTTTTATGATGTTTTAGTAAAGGCGGTGTCTTTTATTTTTCTGGCTGATTTATGATTTTGGACTGTGAAGTTGATTTTGAAGCTTTCATTATCTTGGGAAGGTCACTCCTTGCTACCGGTCGTGCATTGGTTGATATGGAAGCTGGACCGATGAAGTTTAGACTGAATGAAGACCAAGTTACTTTCAATGTATGCCGATCCATGAAACAAACATAAGATATGTGTGTAATCTATATGATAGATACTATTGACAAGGATGATTTGGTCGCTCCTATTGAGGAGAGATTGGGGGTCGAAGCACTTGCAGCCATGATCATGAACTTTGATAGTGAAGGTATCAATGAGTACGATGAGATGGTAAAATCACTTGTTGGTAGGGGTTCCTACACTTATGCGCCAAAGAAGCTTGATCTTGATCTGAAGAACATAGAGACCCCACCATCTCGTCCTTCTATAGAGGAGCTTCCCATATTGGAACTTAAGGCTCTTCCTTCCCATCTCTGTTATGCTTTCTTGGGAGCCAATAACATATTAAAGGTTATTATTTTAGTAGACTTGTTAGAGTGGCAAGTTGAGGCCTTAGTTTATGTGTCGCAGAGATTTAAGCGGGCCATTGGCTGGACTATTACTGATATCATCGGGATTTTGCTTGGAATTTGCCCACATAAAATCCAGGTCGACCTGGATTATATACTTAGCATTGAGCATCAACGTCATCTCAATCCACCTATATAAGAGGTTATGAAGAAAGATATCATTAAGTGGTTAGATGCAGGAGTGGTTTACCCTATTGCGGATAGCAAGTGGGTGAGCCCGGTCTAATATGTGCCAAAAAAGGGTGGGATCACTGTGGTTCCAAATGAGAAAAATGAGTTGATCCCAATAAGGTAAGTTAATGGATGGAGAGTTTGCGTGAATTATCAAAAATTGAACTCTTGGACCGAAAATCACCATTTTTCTATGCCTTTTATGGATCAAATATTAGACCGTCTTGTTGGTAGAGGATGGTATTATTTTTTTGATAGTTATTCGGGGTACATTCAGATTTTCATAGCCCCTGAAGACCAAGAGAAGACCACTTTCACTTGTCTATATGGGACGTTCGCTTTCAAGAGGTTGACATTTGGTCTATGCAACGCATCGACCACGTTTCAACATTGCATGATGTATATATTCTCCGACATGGTGGAAGACACTATTGAGGTATTTGTGGATGATTTCTCTATTGTGGGTGACTCATTCGATGAATTCTTAGCACACCTTGCTAATGTTTTGCAAAGATGTGAAGAATGCAATTTAGTGTTGAATTGGAAAAAGTGCCATTTTATGGTAAAGGAAGGCATAGTGCTGGGACATCGGATTTCAAAAAACGGAATTGAAGTAGATAATCAAAAATTGAGGTAATTGAAAAGTTACCCCCACCTATTTCTGTAAAAGGTATTCATAGTTTTTTAGGCCATGCGGGATTCTATAGAAGGTTCATCAAGGATTTTTCTAAGATTGCAAATTCATTGTGTAAGATCTTAGAGAAAGAGATGAAGTTTGTGTTTGATGATGCATGCCTAAAGGCATTCGAGTGTCTAAAAGAGAATTTGACTTCAGCTCCCATCATTGTGTCTTCGGATTGGACCTTACCATTTGAGGTTATGTATGATGCTAGTGGGATAACCTTGGGTGCAGTCCTTGGCCAAAGGTGAGAGAAGATTTTACATTCTATTTACTATGCTAGTAAAGCACTCAATCCATCCCAAAAGAATTATACTGTGACTGAGCAAGAGATATTTGATGTGGTCTTTGCGTTCGACAAATTTTGATCTTACTTGATTGGCACGAAGGTGATTGTATACTAATCATGCATCTCTGAGATATCTTATGGCAAAGAAGGATGCCAAGCCAAGGTTGATTAGATGGGTGCTTCTGTTGTAAGAGTTTGATTTCGAGATGAAGGATCGAAAAGGGATGGAGAATCAGGTTGCCAACCATTTATCACGCCTTGAAGAGGAGGTCGTGCTAAAACTAAGGGATGATCTTGAAATTGATGATACTTTTCCAGATGAGCAAGTGTTGGCAGCATCACATGACTTAATCCCGTGGTTTGCAGATTTTGCCAACTTTTTGGCAAGTGATCTAGTTTCAGAAGCTATGACGTATCAGCAGCAAAAGAAGTTCATGCATGAGGTGAAAAAATTCTTCTGGGATGAGCCTTATTTGCTTAGGGTATATCCATATGGTGTGATTCAAAGGTATATTCCTAAGGTCGAAATGATGAATATATTAGAAGCTTATCAAATTTCTCCAGTTGGGGGTCATCATGGAGGTGTACGAACTGCGCACAAGATCTTGCAATGTGATTACTATTGGCCTACCATTCATAAGGATGGTCATGATTATGCTAAGTCATGTGACCAATGCCAAAGGCAAGGAAATATCTCAAGACGGCATGAGCTCTCAATGATTGCGATCCTTGAGCTTGAATTATTTGATTTCTGGGGTATTGATTTCATGGGTCCATTCGTGAGTTCTCATGGTATGAAGTATATCTTGGTAGCTTTTGACTATGTATCAAAGTGGGTAGAGGAAATTTCGCTTCCCAAAAATGAAGGTAAGAGTGTCACGGCTTTCCTAAAAAAGAATATATTCTCACATTTTGGAACACCTCAGATTATCATTAGCGATAGAGGATCCCAGTTTTACAATCAATTGTTTAAAGCCCTGCTTGAGAAATATGGTGTAAAACACAAGGTGGCAATACCTTACCATCCTCAGACAAGCGGGTAAGTTAAGGTCGTAAATTAGGAGATCAAGTCCATTTTGGCAAAAACAGTGAATGCCAATAGGACTGATTGGGCAAGGAGATTGGATGATGCACTATAGGCATACTGGACCGCATTCAATACACTAATTGGTGCATATCCATATCAGCTCGTTTATGGAAAAGCTTGCCATCTGCCTGTTAAACTTGAACTTAAGGCATTATGGGCATTGAAGCTGTTGAATCTAGAATGGTAAGATGCAACGAAGTTGAGACTGGAGAAGATGAATGAGATGGAAGAGTTTTGTATTCAGGCATATGAAAGCTCTGCCTTGTATGAGGAGAAGATGAAATTTTACCATGATCGCAAGATTGAGACAAGAGAATTTGCTACAGGCGACATGGTACTATTGTTTGATTCAAGGCTAAAACTTTTTCCTGGCAAATTGAGATCAAAATGGAATATACTAGATAGAGTGGTCACGGTGTTCCCCTATGGCACAATTGAATTAGAGAATAAGTATGGAAAGAAATTTAAAGTTAATGGCTAAAGGGTGAAATACTATATGGGCGAAGAAAAGGAGGCCCGAATGATTTGTGATGTGGACTTGAATGAGGCTTGACTAATCAATCCGACCTGAGTCATGCCACAACATTAAATCAGGCGCTTCATGGGAGGAAACCCATGAGCTTGTTGGTGAAGTCTAAGTAATCGACATAGCCACGTCGTGCCACGACGTTAAATCAAGCGCTTCATGAGAGGTAACCCATAATTTGTACTTCAAATTTTTTTAGGGTAATGTGTGCTTTGGTGCAGGTAACCATAAAAGAAAATTGGTGTTGAACTAAACTCCATACTAAACCCACAACAGGGATTGTACGATCGTAACTTGAACATACGATCGTGGGTTCAATCGTCTGATGGGAGTTTTGCAAAGTGACAAATTGAGGAGTAATCCCACGATTGGGTATCACGATCGTAACTTCATTGCATAATCGTAGTCCTAATCATCTGATGATACTCCTGCAAACCTTCAAAGCAGGGAGACAAACATACGACCTTTAGTCACCATCGTGAATACAACCCACGATCGTACTTAAGGATCGTATGTTCTTAGGTAAGTTTTATGGTTTTATCAATTTATGAAAGGAATATACGATCGTGGAATCCAACCACGATCGTACAATCCCTTCATCTGAAAGGCCCATCAGTTTTTTAAAATCGCGACACGACTCGACCTGAATTTAAAACCTAAAACTATAAAAACATCTTGAAACCGTCCCCATGCCTTTTCTCACATTTTCAAAGCATTTTCTTAAGCAAAATTAGCAACCAATACATATTTCAAAGGCTAAAAAGATGGTACCTTCAATTTTGAGTCAGATATCACCATTTTATCCATTTTTCGTCACTTGTACTTCACACAGTAAGTTTACATCGCTTGTTAACCTAAAATTTATAGGTGTTTTACTTCAATTATGTTGATGAATTTGTTTTGATTTAAGTGGAGAGAGATGAAAATGGGTATGTATGGTTTCAACAATATAGGGGAAGTCTGAGTACCCGGTAGTGTTTTCGTATTTTAAAATTCTAGTTTAAAGTAGGGTCAAAAAAGGGTCAAATTATGGGTCCATATGTTAAGTGGTCAAATCTGGTAGTGTTTGAGGTCCTATGACACAACCCACGATCGTGAGTTCTACCTGCGTTCGTAGGTTGGATTGTTGTACGATACTGGTTGATGATCTTTAGGAGTTCATCATACGAACACATCCCATGATCGTAGCATCAACAAACAATCATGGTATGTGGTCATCTGATGTGACATAAATTTACTGGTCTCAGGGATTCAACGTATGATTTGATGGTACGATCGTACCATCATTGCACGATTGTGGGTTGTGATCGCCTGATAGATATACTGGAGTTCAATTTTTACTAGACCAACCTACGATTAGAAGGCACAATCGTACCTTCATTGAACGATCATAGGTTAGGTCATCTGTTTATAAAACTGAACCTGTACATATATTGAACTGTGATCTAACATGTTTTGCAAATACAGGTACCATGGTACCCAAGTCCAAGGATATTTCCGACAAGTCTCTCCGAGAAAAATTTCAAAGGAGAGGGCCTCACCAAGTACCTTGGAAAATGGGTCAAGTATGAGTAAGTCGAAGGAGGAGTATCACATTAGCTCCTCCGATGATCAAGTCACCACCAGGGAGACTAGGAACCATAAAAAGGACAAGGAGGCTATAACCTCCAAGGCCCCGTCAACGTTCCCCAGTATGAAGAGGGGATGAAAGACACCCAAAAAGGCAATAGTGAGGATGATGATGATGAGTCCTAATCTGTGGATGATGTCAAGGAGATAGACTCGACACCTTCAAACAATGATCCTCCGGCAAAAGCTAGTCAGAGGGGGCCTGATCCACGACGTTGGCTTATTCCAAACTCTCACCAATACTATGTGGACTAGATCACTCTCGGGGATAATGGAAACCTACAGAGGAGCATCCAAGAGGAACCATGCATATTGAATGTCTTTACAGAGGATGTCGGAGGTGGTGCAATTTTTTCAACGGCACCAGTTGGGATGGATGACAAGGACACTTTCTCTTTATAGTAGAGAGATCATCAGGGAGTTCTAAAAACCTATGCCACGACCCTCAAGAATATGACTCCCTTTGGCAAGGACATGGATATGAAAAAGCAACTCTGCTTGGACATGATAATGGTGTGGGAAAAGAAAGTTGATATTTCTATTGAAGCTATTTCTAGGGTCTTATTCAGAGAGGATTTTACACTACCTACAGAGACTCCGGAGTATGATTATCGAATGCCAGAATTGAAGAAGGTTAAATAGCTATCCGTTGAGGACAAGACGATGCACTTTACTTGGCTAGCGGGACATATTGCTGAGGCTGGCATAAATGCCTCTTGGGTAAACGTATCATATATTACAAAGAAGAGTCTCAAGTTTGCCGCCACATGGTGGTCCATTGTGAGGCATCGGATAGTACCCACAGTAAACGATAACACGTTGGGTGCGACTAATGCCTACCTGGCAGTCTTTTTTGTAGAAGGGTTAGAGCTGAACATTTCGCTCATTATCACGCAAGAGATTAGAGACCGAGCCTTAGAGAGCAGCTCCACACTTTCATTCCCATGTTTGGTTACTCAGCTAATGCAAAATACGGAGGTGCCATAAATTCCTCTAGTGGACAAATTTTTTCAGCCCACTAAGACTGCGGACTTGGCCATGATAAAAAGACATGCGCAACCCAGCAGCCCAAGTTTGAGGTTTGGGGATCCCAGAGGTAGGTGGGGATGCTTCGAATGGTGATATACCATCAGCTTCTAATGTCGATGCTTCACATTCTTCCGCATCAGTAGGTTCTCAGCCTAGGACATTGGTTCTGGCAGGCTACATATTGATTTCATCCACTCAGTTGGAGGAGATTCTCCGGAACCAAGTCCTACATAATGCCCGGATCTGAAACTTAGAAGTAAGGGTAAAGCCCCATGTTGATGATGAGATTTGGGTGGCTCTATGATTGGTGCAGAATGGATGGATAGTATAGAGGGTCGGCTCATGACTCAATTGACATAGTCCAGCCACCTGACATGGTTTTTTTCGAATAGAGTTGACCGAGTTGAAGGACACGGTCTAGGACTTAGCTACACGACATGACATGGTACCTCTACCTCCACCACTACCTATGCCTTCCACGACATCTATTCAGGTGGATATTGCCTCACTTGTCACCCTATTATACACCCCTCCCATTCAGCAGATTGAGCTAGATGGTGATGAGGAGGAGGACAGAGGTCATGATCCTAGAAAGAGGCCGAGGGAGGATGTGTCTTGCCATGATAAGAGGAAAGAGAGATCTGGAAAGAAAAAAAGAAGGAAGGAGAGAGCTACTGAGGAGACCTCAGTTATTCCAGAAGGTGAGAATACGGGAGGGGGTTCTGAGATGACCCCCGTACCTGTTCCTTTGAGTGCCCCTACCACCATTGGGGCCCATGAGACTGTGAGTATCATGGCTATAGCCTAGGACACTACTGTTGATGTCACTGTGGGGGACCCAGCCGCATACCCATATGACTCGAGTTCCACCGATGCCTAGAGCACCCCAGGTATGCCCTTTACCCTAATTTTATTTTTCTTATATGATTTCATAAAATGGGGACATTACATGATTTTAAAGTTGGGGTGGGGGTATACCACAGCTGAGGGTTTTTATTGTTGTATTTCTTTTAACTCAGCTGCGCTATCATAGTTAGAACCGGCATATTTAGGTGTTTTTATGTTTTTATGTGTTATTGTGTTGTGTATAATCATTGTAGTGTAACTTAGAGTAATAAAAGAGAACTTGGTGCATTCTGGATTAATTAAGCATGCTTACCTGTTTTGAAATTGTTTCATATGATTACCCTCCAAAAATATGTTTTTGTGATATAGTGTGTGCATAGACTGTACCGAAATCGATGTTAGGATCTAGATATGGCATTAGGATGGTAAATAGGACAACCTAACCGACCTTGCATGAACTGAATAGGTAGAAACTTAGATAAAAGCCCTGATCCATGAGTGAGTGAGAAGTATTACCTAGTCGGTGTGTGTACGATCTTGAACTTGCCCGGTTAGTCTCGCTAAAAGCTGTAGGATTAAAGGTTAGAAAAGGATAATAGGTCATGTTTGATTTAGCCCACTTTAGTACAAAAGAACTTCCAAATAATGTTGTATCCCTTGAACCCGAACGTTGAGCCTTATCCTATTTCTTGAAACTATCCATGACACCTTCCCATTTTATAATGAAACTTTTTTTGCCCTAGTCCCTCCTTGGACACTGTATACCTCAACTTAGGCAAATCACCTAAGTTGAGGATGGCTATTGTATATGGGTGTGTATAAAAAAATGGGTATGAAATTTAAGTAGTAGAAAGAAAGAAAAAGGACGTGGGTGCAGTAAAAGAAAGGAAAAAAAGGGAAAAAAAGGGGGGAAAGGGAAAAAAAGAAAACAAAAATATAGCAGTGAAATTTGTGAAAATAAGCCGCACTCGAGGTCCTACAAGAAAATGGTATAACTGGAAAAAAGGGAGGAAAATAAAGAACAATAGGAAAAATGGATTCAAAAATAGTGTAGTGCCAAGGAGGAATAAGTCACTATACCCACATGTACCACACATGTCCCCGAGCCTACATTACAAGCCTAGAAAGACCTATAGTAATCCTAACCCGACAATTTGAAAGTAGAAGTGTAGAAAATAAGGGCAAGCCTATGGTATCAAACACACACAACAGGACTTCTGTGTGAGAGAGAGAGATTTGATTCAGTTCCGGTGTTAGATTTCATTGCATATTCTGAGAGATTAGGGATTTTCTTATGTGAGGGAATAAGGGTTGTAGTCTAGGTATTGCTTGATTAGGTGGTGTGTTGGTCAATGTGTTTGATTGCCTAGTCACAATGCATTGTCATAGCTTGATCCCGCTGCGTTTTAGTATTTGTATAGCATATACACTGCATTGGTTACTTTTGATAGGAAAGGAGGGTGTTGAATACACGTAGTGATTTGCATGCACGCTTTAAAAAAGTTGACTGTCATAGCGACCTCTATTGTACTCTAGGTTAAGTGTCTTAGATGGTTTAGGATTTTGTTTGCCCGAGGACATACAAACATTCTAAGTTGAGGGTGTTGATTTTCCATAGATTTACGGCACTTGAGACACTTAAAATGAGGGATATGTGCGAGTTTAAGACTACTTTTTGTGAATTTAATATGTTTGCTGAGTGTTTGTAGGCCATACAAACTCAGAGAAGAATAATGTGAAAACTGGACAAAAAAAGGCATTAGACAAGCCATGCCAGGATTGTGGTTATGCTATCGTACGTTGATTCAGATTAACAAAGTAGAGTTCGAAGTACAAGGTGTTTCTCGAAGGGTATTAGGGCAAGTATTGTTGTTTCTTCTAAATTGATTGCTTTCTAACGAGTGCATGTGTTGGGACTCGTCCTGTTTCTACCCTATATTGTATGAAGGGTAATAAGATAGGACTAGCGATTCAATAACAAGACTCGAAGTTATCTTCATTTAACCAGCTTTGAGTTGTGATACAAGAAAGGTTGTATTGGGATCGTAGATAGGGGCAACATAGAAACACTCATGATGCATTAACCTTTGTGTTTGGGGATAGTCATCTACAAGGGGCATAACATAGTCGGTTAGACAATACATAGCCGATCGATTCTGCTTGCCAGATACCTGAAGAGATCACTGAGTGCGGAGATCCTATGGAGTTATAAAGTTATTGGGGAACATAGTCCTAGTGCTTTTCTCATCTTGATTTCAACCTCAGCAAATGATTACTATTTACTTTATACCCCCCCCCACACACACACACATTTTTACTTACTATCTTATTTACCAAGTAACTCAAACAAACAAAGCTGATTAGATTTTGACCTATTTCTAGTGGGATCGACCGCAACCTCAGTTGGGCTCTATATTTGAACAGCGACCGCTTTATACTTTCTTAGAAGTATAATTTGGGCGACATCAGGATCATGTGTTGTTCAAATTGACACATGAAAGGCTGTATCAAAATATTTTCAAAAAAAAATCTTTTTGTTTGATATGCATGTTATAAACAACAATAACAACATACTCAGTGAAATCCTACAAAGTGAGATCTAGGGAGCGTAAGTGAATGTAGATTTTATCTCTACCTTTTGGAGGTAGAATGGTTGTTTTCGATTGGCCCTCGGCTCAAGTAAAGCAAATCAAAGTAGTAATAAGAAGAAAGAAAAAAAAGACAACTAATAAAAAATTAGAGCGAAACAGTAGCATAAACAACAAGGTGCGACCACCTAAATAGAATAAACAACAGATGATAAAAGATATCAAAAGCCAAAGACTACATGAATAGGCTAATACTACCACAAACCCGGTCTCTAGACTACCACCAAACTAAAGACTACAAGAATATCTTAATACTAAGACAACACTCGACTACCTACTAACCTTCTACCCTTGTCCCCCACCTTCACAACCTCATATCTAAGGTTATATCATTAGTAAGTTGAAGATGTACCATATCCTATCTAATCACCTCTCCCAACATTTTCTTGGCCTACCTCTTCCTCTCATTATCCCCACTATATCCAACCTCTTATACCTCCTCACTAGGAAATTTGCACATCTCCTCTTCAAATTCCCAAACCATCTTAATCTCCTTTTCCTCATCTTGTCCACTATGAAAAAAAACTCTCATTTTGTCCTGGATATCCTCATTCTTAATCCTATCACTTTTAGTATGTCCTTACATCCATATCAACATACTCATTTTTATGCCACTTGTATCTTCTGAACATGGTAGTTCTTGAATGGCCAACACTTCATCACATACAACAAATCTGGTCTAACCACCACTCTATAGAACTTACCGTTTAGTTTTGGTGGTACTTTCTTAACACACAAGACTCTAGAATTAAGCCTCCACTTTATCCTACCTCATGTGTCACATCACTGAATGTACACTCTAAATACTCTGTTTTAGTCTTGCTTAACTTAAACCATTTAGACTCTAGAGTCTGTCTCCACACCTCTAAGTTATCATTAACCCATCGCGAGTCTCCTCAATCAAAACAATTTTGTATCCAAATAACATACACCAAGGCACCTCACCTTAAACTTGATACGTTAATTCATCCATCACCAAGGAAAATAGAAATAGACTAAGCGTTAATCCTTTGAGTAACCCCATCTTGATAGGAAAGTGCTCCGAGTCTTCTCCCACTATTTTCACCCGAGTCTTGATTATATCATACATTTCCTTTACCATCCTAATGTAATCCACCGGTACACTTTTAGACTCTAAGCATCTCTAAAGGACTACTATCGAGACTTTGTCGTAGGCCTTTTAGAGGTCAATGAATCCTTTTTCCTTTCCCTATATTTCTCCGTCAGTTTTCTCACAAGATGAATAGCTTCAGTAGTTGAACGTCTTGGCATAAATTAGAATTAATTCTCAAAAATGAACACACCCCTCCTCACCCTTAGCTCCACCATCTTCTCCCAAACTTTCGTGGCATGACTTAGCAACATGATACCCCTATAATTGTTGCAGTTCTAGATATCACCCTTGAAGTACAACTGTAATGACCCTCCAGGTTATTTTCTCAATTTCCATGCATTTTTTTCATTTTGAGTCTTCCCACAGTGGCTACAAGTTATTTATAACTTGTCAGAACTCTCAGTTCGATCATTGGACAGTTTGTTTGGGTTTTAGTCTCATTTCACTATTTTTGAGCTTTTGTTGTTAAGGAATTGGTCTCGGACCAAAACTCCTAGTAGACAACCTCTGCTGGAAATTTGGACAGTGCCAGCAGCTTTGGAACATTGATTTTAGGCTAAGGAAACCCTTGGTCCAGGTCGCGAGACTTTCAAACTCATTTTGGACTATTGGGTAGATTTAATGAAAAATAAAACTATGGGTGTAGGGCCCATATTTAATCGAAACGATCTCGGATGAAAGTTTCAATGGTTTCATTGAGTCCAAAATGTCAAATTTGGTATGGTAGCATAGTTCACTTATGCGCAAAGGATTCCGAAAAAATCCCAAGCAACCGACCGGAGTCCATTTGGACTTAGCAAAAATTTGTTGCCTGATATCTGGTGTGACCACTTTAGCGGTCAAGGTCCGCTTAAGTAGATGTCACTCTAGCGGCAGTTTTAAACTTTAGCACACGTCGCTTCAGCGACCAGAGTACCATTTAGCGGCCACTCGCCCTTTTGTACCAACCACTTTGGCGGTAAGTAGCCGATTTAGCGGCCAAGTGACCGCTTTAGCGACACCTGGAGCTGTTAAATCCCCTTCTTCACCCATTTTACTCCCTCATTTCTTAACCTTTTCCCTCCATTTTTGAGAGCATGGGACATCATAAAGTGTGGGAAATCATCCATTGAATCAAAGGTAAGCTAGCTCAATACTCCTTGGTCGTTTCCCATTATTTTTCCCCTTTAAATTCCATCATTTTCCTTGTAAATTATTAGGATTTAGGTCTTAAAATCCATAAATGTTAGGGGCTGATTTGAGCCCCGATTTACGCTCCGTTTGTGCTCAACTTTTGAGCACACATTCCTTGTCTTTTGAGAGACCTCGTGACGAATTCAACTTTGGATTTCGTTTGCAGGCCACGCGGGCCCGTTCTTGACCCAACTTTTGACCCAACCATTTATATTATAATATGGGTCTCATTTTACTCATATTAATGTGTAGATGATTGTTTTGATAGCGTGGTGGCATTTTGAAAATATGGAGAAAAGTCAAACAATTTATGGGTAATTCAAGAATTGCGAATCAGCATCGAGGTAGGCTTCGGTTTACTTTTCTCTATGAGGTGATGTAAAGTGTGGATTGAATTCTAGGTAGGGATTATAGGATTTGTGTATGACTAGTATATCATGACTTGACCCATTTAGGAAATTTGGGGTAGGAATGTGAACCGAACATTAGTATAAAATACCTGTGATGGTCATAGTATCGTATTACCCATAATTATAATCATGTTAACCATAGTTTGATATTAAGGATCCTTTAGTATAAGATTTACCATTTGACTTAGTGATTTGGGGGGTATTTCCCCAATTAGATCCTTTAGTGACTTTACGTCTTCATTTACCGTAGTCCCCCGAGTTATGAGGAATTATTATATTAGTTATATGTTGTTGGGCTCGAGGCCTTGATTACAATGCCAGTTTTACTCTAGGTGTGTATTTTATCCTTAAAGAGGACATGATTCTAGTTTATAGATGCTTAGGCGCTTATGGCAGTGTTGTTTGGATACTGGTGATGGCATGCATACTTTTAGGCGCATTCATGCTCACTTAATTGTACGATTCCAACCAAAACCTTGATTTTACTACTATTTTCCAAAAGAGATTTATTCCCACTTTTCACTTTTAAAATGGATTCATTTATGACAGGAATCGTACTACCTTAATTAATGAACTATGAGCTTTTGAAATTTAATATCGTACTTTAGAAATCCAACCGAGGCTGATTCTGGTCCAATAGTGATCCACTCATTTTACCACTACTATTTCTTTGATTAAAGGAGATTCTGACCGTTTTTATATTATTACATCGATTTAGTCCCAAACTTGAACTCGAGCAACGGATTTACAGACTTACACTATTTTAGACACGGTTTGAGTCAGTGCACTTATTCTATTTATATATCTCTCCGATACTGGATGGAATGGATTGATTATGATGGTTATCGGAAGTCTTGGTTTAGGACCAGGTAGTGTATATGAATATTCTGAGTCCCCTAGGGGTCCCTTCATTAGTGAGCCACAGTGCCGGAGAAGGATGGTCGTCGTAGGTCCTGCCTTCACAAGTTATTGAGCTGGAAGAGGTGTATACACTTGTTACATTATGGCACTTGGATCGGACATGGTACTACTAATTTATGTTGCATTCATTCATATATATTGCCTATCAACAGTATAATTTTTTGGTGCTTGTATCTATTGGTCTTATGGGGCCGTAAAGGTATAAGTTATGATTTTTCTTTGCTGAATGCATCCGTAAATCTTCCGGTCTTATGGGGGCCGATTAGGTTATTGTTTGTCCAGGCTAGCCGATTACTTTATTATTGATTATTATGGTTAGTTCGTGGCAGGATGGTTATGGACTGGTACTCGAGATTGGCGGTACATTTCTGATTCCCTTCTTTATTATGGTAAATTACATTATTGATAGGTACCTATCAGTTAGACATTACAGTTAGGGACCCTGATTAGGCTAATATTAGCTTTCCTACTTGGTTATGATCCTTGAGATGTTAAGTAGACTTCCTCAGGATGTTACCTATGATTTAGTCCTATATGCATATATGTATATATATATATATGGTATTACCGTATATCCCCCTCGTTTCTTATCTATTCATATTGTATATGTATCCTTTGGCCTAGTATTATTACTGTATATCCTTCTTTCACTCTTCATTTGTATATTGTCTGGTGATATACGGTATTGCATTTTAGTTCTAGAATACTGCTAAAATAGGATAGTTTATCCTTATTGCCCTGTTAGCATTATTATTTTTAGTTGCCTGGATAGTTGCATGTAGTTTACTTTCCTGCCTTGTATATTATTACATTATTTCTGGAGCTCAGTCGGCCGATGCTTACTGAGTACTATGTGTTTGGTACTCATACTACACTTTTGTAGCCTGGAGCTCATAGTATGAGTTATTGTCGTTGATATGTGTATCGTGCGAAGCAAACATGGATCCAAGATTTAGGGTGAGCTCCTGACGTTCGGAGTTGCTCCTACTCTCTCTTTTTTATTGTTAGACTGATGTCTATGTTATATTCAGATACACCTTTGTATATATATTTATCATGTATTTCACTTATACTCCTGATGTGTTAGAAGCTCTTGTACTGGCTCCACCATATTTTGGGATTATATTAGCCTTTTTATTATATTTATTCTGCAGTTTCTTCTTTTCTCTTAGTAGTTCGTTACTAGCCTTTCTGGACTAAGGGTTGGCTTATCTACTGGTGGGTTAAAGTAGGTGTCATCAGGACCTAAGAAATTGAGTCCTGACAAATTGGTATCAAAGCATAGGTTTATCGGTGTTGTTGGTACAAGAGCTAAGTATCTAATAGAGTCTTGCAGATCGGTACGGAGACGTTTGTATCCTATCTTCAGGAGGCTATAGGGTATCTTTAGGAAATTCTATTCTTGACTCTTTGTCTTATGTATGTACTTCTATAATACTCTAGTACTTCATTTGACTCCACTCTTTCCCAGATGGATAGCATGAGGATGTCAATAGATGCGGACGGTACTTCGCGCGTGTTTCTAGAGTTTCAGTTCATCATCGTACTAAGAAGTTAATGATCAATATTGAGGATCTTCAACATCAGCTGGAAGGTCTAGGGGCCAGCCCAAGCTCCAATGGAGTTTGTAACTGCCTCAGTTCTTTAGGATCCAATGTTGGGGATTTTGAGTCTTTTCATGGATACTTCTCAATCGGTGGTAGTGCCCGATACATTGAGTGGTTCTGATGCCAGAGTTGAGTCTATAGGTGTTCAGTAGGGCTCTCTATCAATTTTAGAGTATGAGATTGGGTTTCTGAGTGAGCCAGGCACACTACTATGTTATTTCCTATAGAACATGAGATGGTGTGTGGATTTATTAAAGGATTGGTTGTCCACTCCGCTTGGCGATGGAATATTTAATAGCAGCTGGGTCACCTTCCTCTCAAGTTGTTGATCATGTGAGAACTACAGAGAGGGCATGTATTGATACATATGAAGGTGGCAGTAAAAGGCTATGTCAGCAGTTTTATGTTAGTAGTGTTCCGTCTTGAGGTTAGAATCCTCCTAGCAGAGGTCAGCCTCACTTGCAAACTATCAGGTCCATTCGGGTAGCTCTCAGGTAGATCGTAGTGGTCACAGTGGGCAGAGTTTTCGTCAGACATTGCAGAGTATTGGGTATAGATCTTCAAGCATTGACGGTCATTCTAGGTACGCAGGTACAGTACATTAGAGTGTTCCAAGAGCCTGTTTTGATTGTGGCGAGATTGGCCATTGATCTAGGAAGTACCCCAGACGCGAGTTGGTTGTTTAGACAGGGTCAGTACTTATTCCTTGCCAGCCTAGAGATATTGAGGTATATTGTGAGTGCGGAGATGATGATCATTTCAGTAGAGAGTGTCCTCGGCGTTAGTTGCCAGCCAGTTGGGATCAGCTCGTGTTTCTCACTGAGTTAGAGCTTCAGGGGTTTGTTATGACTGCAGAGAGATCGGTCATTGGTCCATAGAGTGTCCCTGGCATGAGATTATTAGTCATTCAACTCATCCAGATCAGTCTCATAGAGATGTGGCACCTTCAATTAGAGGTAGTGCACTTAGTGCCTCAATTGGTGATTCAGACGCCCAGTCCGGGTTCGGGCATACTCAGATTCACACTTCTTCGGGCATGTCAGGGACTATGACTTTCGATTTCCACCATGATAGGTGCGATTTGACTTACTATTCTTTACTTTTTATTTAAGTTGAATTGGGGTTTTCATACACGTCGATGATTATATGCCTTAGTATTTTTGTATTGGTTGTTGTGTGCGTTGGTGTAGATTTCGTGCATATGTGACTACCCCCCTTAGATGATTTTTTTTAGTAGTGGATCAGTATTGTGTTTTTCCTTGGGGTGTAGCACTTGGGTTAAAGTCCCATTTCCTTTGGTAGTAAGGCCTTACTATTGACCTAGAGTGGTAATTGTTGTTGATTTTCATTTTTGGTACCACCTGCACCTGATACTGGTGTCACTATTATTGTTGTTATTATTGTCATTGTCTTGACATCGATCAATTTCTACTTGATAGACGGCTAGACTAGCATTATCTAGTTATAATTTCTTCCTTGTGATTCTTATTTGTTGGCTTAGACGGTTAACTCTGTTGGTTGGTTTCTCTCTTTTAGTAAGAGGACGTTGGTTGTTTTCCTTCTCTGTTGGCAAGGTTAGATTGATTGTTGAGTGGGTTGTGAAAGTGGAGGTAGATTGGCCTTCCATGGTATTATTGTGGTTCAAGAGTTGGAAACTCGATTCTATCGCCTGTTTCTGTTGTTGAAAAGCCTAAGGCTTGCTTTTCTGGTCTGTTTAGATTATAGCATTGGCTATCCTTTCTATAGCCATTCCTGAGGTTGATAAATCTAAGATTTGTTCTTCTAATTTGGATAGTTTATCGCCCGGTAGTGGTCTTGATCTTAATGTTGATATTGAGTTGGGTACTCCGTTCTTGCTATGATATGGCCTATGATTCAATTGAGTTAAGGTTGGAGAAAATGGGTGAATTTAGAAAATTCTCATTTCAGCAGTTGTTCGGCTTAATGTGACATTGTGGAGTGCTTCTTCTTGACCATATGTGCCTATGGGTATTCATTCTCATAGATCGAGTATTGGTTTGACCAAATTCAGGCTATCTCTAGTATTGTTTGCAGCTTTGGTGAGCTCTTAGTTATGCCTTGATGCATTATGCCCTTCAGCAGATGTTAATTTGATTGCTTGCATCTTCATCCGGTGGTATTCCCCAGTCATGGTTATGTTTTTCGATAACATTTTAGTTTCAACCCTTGCAAAAATCGTTGGATATATGCTTGATTTTTGATAGTGAAATTGATTTGGGTATTTGACCCTGGTGAAGGCTTGTGGGCTTCAGTTTTAGATTTGGACGCCTTGGAATGGTGGCTTGAAGGTTATGATAGATTTTGGAATTTCAATGCATAGTCGTCAACAGGATTGGTTTGGACAGTTGAGATCGGGCGGTTCAGCTTTGGTGTTGAGATCCCAGCTATGGGTTGTAGAGCTTGGTTGCAGTCTCTATTTTGAAATTTGGCTCAGTTGAGACTTCATCTATAGGCCAACTAAGCCTACTTCTTACCTACCGATTCGATTATCTTCAGTTTAGATGGGTTATGCTTGATAAATACTTGAGAGATGGTTCATTGGCACACGGTATTAGTTACTACTACTATGGACCTTAATTCCCAGTTTTTGGATTATCTGCTCAGCAGAAAAAGTGTGTTCAAGATAGACTTAGCATGGTTTCATCCACAGTTGGTGGGACAATCTGGAGTAGATCATTTGATTTTGAGAGGTTGTACTTCGGACTCCTGACTAACAGTTTCCAGGGTCATTTGGACCAGTTGTAGCTTTGGCTAAGGATTGCAGGTTTTGGTCATCTTCTTTTGTGTGTCCAGGTAGCACCTTATGGGTTTATTCTTATGCTTGCCAATATGGATTTTCAGTTGATCAACTTCAGTGTTTCGAGTATAGTGTGATGGGTATGAGGTGACAGGACTCGGATGATATTTTGCGTAGTTCAGAGTAGATAGCAGGTTTGGAAAGGCAAAAGAAGGTTAGATTTGGAAATTAGAGTTAGTTGCATGATTCATGCCTTGGATTGCCTTTAGCTTGGTTGACTTTTTGCTTGGATGTGCTTGTATCGGTGTGTTGTCAACATATTGTGGTTTGGATTTGCGTGCATCAGTCGTTCTCGGTTCAGTTGGAGGCCAATTGGTTACTGAGGATGAGTTTTTGCTTTTTGGAAAGTGAAGTAAGAAAGTTGGTTGAAAAAGGGATACCAATAGCAAAATCCCTTGGAAGCATTGTTTCTGGTAGGAGGATTATTTGGGGAGTCTTGCTCGGAGCATGTTTACGTATGAATATCATTCTATCCCATGTAACTAAATATCAATGGCGAAAGTCATGGCAAACATATACTATATATGAAACTTGGCCGTTAGGGCCATCAAGTCAAAATGAACATACATCTTTTACTTTCATCTCCCCACATATGTCTACAAAGCCTCTAATAGATACATGACCATGTCTATACAATATTTACATAGTACCAAAACCTAATGTACACATATGACTTGGGACGCCCCGAAGCAACTGGAGCTCACCAATACTCTGCAATTGGTTCGCAACCTACTGTAGAGGTCTACTGGCACCTACGCCTGCAACAAGTAAGGTAAGTTCCCCAAGAGGGGTCAGTACGAAAAAAGTACTGAGTATGTAAGGCCATATGAAACTATATGATACCTGAATACTTCATGAAATTAAGCGTAAGAGAATAATCAATATGGATAGATCTCGGTTATGAATATGTGGAACCATGTTCATTACTTCCATTATTCTCATTACTTGATCATTCATTCTTATCATCATCAATCTTATAACCTCATTCTTATTCATATATTCATGCAAGGGATATTTTCTCATTTCTTTTACAACTATCTTCATTACTGTTCATCCACTAGTTAGTGATTCATATTATAATACCGATCATCCACCTTATCAGTGGGTGATAATATAATACCGGACATCCAGCTGATCAGTGGGCTATAATATAAACCGGACATCCAGCTGATCAGTGGGCAATAGTCATATATATAATAATAATAATATCGGACATCCAGCTGATCAGTGGGCTATAATATATACCGGACATCCAGCTGATCAGTGGGCTATAATAAATAAATATATAATACCGGACCTCCACCATTGGTGGGCTATAATAAATAAATATATAATACCGGACCTCCACCATTGGTGGGCTATAATATAATAAAATAGCATAATATTGGGATTGTTCCATCTGAACTTATACCCTT
Source organism: Capsicum rhomboideum (assembly GCA_031232105.1). NCBI lineage: Eukaryota > Viridiplantae > Streptophyta > Magnoliopsida > Solanales > Solanaceae > Capsicum > Capsicum rhomboideum. Next base: position 96,573,149 of record CP124718.1, read on the forward strand.
TAGATTGTGATCCATACTCCATGAAACATAAAGTAACCATGTGTGCATTACTTCTTTGCAATCTTCTTTCCTTTACGTTTGTTATGAGAGTGATACATTGGTGATTGAAACATTATTGGGTACGCATATATACATTACTTCATTCATTTACTTTCATGAGATTGATACCTTTTCTTGTGAGAGATTGATACAATGATTATAACATTGTTGGAACTTTGACACACAATATTATTAGGACTTTAGAACGTAACACTTTTGGAACCTTAGGATAATGATCAATGAATAAGACACATGTGGATATCAACTGTTCACCAACCTGAGATGCGATACCTTAGAACATTTTGGAACTTTTGACATATTAGCCAATGAACATGAGTCAATCAATGGACGTGAGTCATATGAATCACCATTGACCAATAAATAAGGAACAGGTGAGTAACACTAGTCAACAATCGGAAATGGAATACCTTAGAGCATTTCAGAATCGAATAAGTACAATGACAATGTGAACACTATATGTGCTGCAGAAAGATACGAAAAGAGTAACCTTACATACCTTGTGTTCCCAATGTGAATACACAGTCCTATATAACAATCTAGCTTCTTCCTTATTTTTTACTCTACAACACAAGTACATTACGAAGCTCAAGTCAACCATTAACCATGTTACAAGTGCATAAAACGACAATGGATTACATGACTACCATATAACGTCATTTCGCCCTCTTATATTACCATTATTGCATCACCAAACCAACCATACCATAACATGTCACACATCGACCAAGGCATCACAAACCAATAACATTTCACACCAACTTTACCCTTTATACTCCCATATTAACACTACGTCACAATTACTCCTTTAAAGTCATCTCAATACCTTCCGTAACAACACATGAACAACAATCCATAATTGATACCATCCAAAATGCCTCCGGGATACTCCTTTAAAGTCATTCAAAAGGTATCACAAGTTGATAATTGCATTCATGAAGGGTATAGGGGTTTCGGGGGGTCAAAGGGATGCAAAAACAATAAATTTGGAGTTCTGGGCCGACCTGCTAAGCCACCTGCGCCTGCAGGTGGATGAACTGCATCCGCAGGTGCCCTTTGGCAGTAGCCAGAGGCACCTGCATTGGCCCCTGCACCCGCAGGTGCTCCAGTCTCGAGGGCGGATGCCCGTTTCAGCCTCCGGGGGTCATTTTAGGGTCCTTTTTTACCATGAATGATCCATGATCATAACTAAGCTTCTCATAACATATTTTAGATCATATTAGATGCCAACGAACATCCATGGCTTCACAACGCACATAAACATCACCAAAACTACATTTCCCTTTCAATACGCCACCGGTTCCATGTAAAATTTCACAACAACAATTCCAAACGTTACACACAAAGAGAGAGAAAGTTAAGGACATAAACACATATTACATATTTCTATTTAATACATAAATTTCACTTCCTTCAAGATCACAAGTCTCCTTTCAAGTTACAAGGCAAAACCCTTTACCGATTTAGCAAAAATAGACTATTTTACACATAGTGGATTTCTCAATACTTTATCAACATAACCAACATCATCTACACCATATTCCATGCATATCATATATTAAACCATGAGATTAAACACTTACCAAGCTTGCAAGATAATGGTCTTGACCAAGGGGATGAGGGCTTAGGGTTTGAGTGAAGGAAAATATTTTGGGAAATTTCTAGAAATGGCAAGTGTATTGTATGGATTAAAATCTGATTTGTCCCCCTTATATAGTCCCCTAATGGTCCTTGATTTAACCAAACACTTGGTCCAATCATGATATAGTAACTTGGTCTCACAAGAATGGGTCAAATACCCCTTTTTGGGCCATTTCTTGTATGTCTCTTTGGGCCTCCATTGAGCCCAATAGTTCAAGATTAATTTGGCCCATCAAATTTAATGTATAATTCCTCAAAACTCCCATGTTTAATTAATTTCATAAATGTTACGGTAATCAACTAGATTCGAAAATGTACGGGGTGTTACAATGCGAGCCCAGTACCATGTCCATTCAAGCTTTCGGGCTCCTTCTATCCATTAACTTTTGCGAACTAAAGTCCTTTTAGTAGTGGATATTGTAATGACCCTCCAAGTCATTTTCTTGATTTTTGTACATTTCCATCATTTCAATCCTTCCCACAATGGTTACAGGTCATTTATAACTTGCCGAAACTATCAGTTCGATCATCGGACAGTTCATTTCGATTTTAGGCTCATTTTCCTATTTTGGAGCTTTTGTTATTAAGGAATTGGTCTCAGACCTAAACTCCTAGTAGACGACCTCCTATGGAAATGACAGAGCCATCAACTCCTAAATGTTACTTTAGGCTAGGGGGACCCTCGACCGAGGTCCCGAGGCTTTTAGACTCATTTTGGGCTATGGGGTAGATTTGATAAAAAATGGAACTATGGGTATAGGGCCCACATTTAATCAAAACGATCTCGGATGAAAGTTTTGATGGTTCTATTAAGTTTGGAATGTTGAATTTGGTATGGTAGCATAGTTTGTTTGCACGCACGGGATTTAGAACGAATCTCGAGCACCCGGTTGGAGTCCATTTGGACTTAGCAAAAATCTGATGCCCGATATCTGGTATGACCACTTTATCGGTCAAGGTCCGCTTAAGCGGAGGTCGCTTTAGTGGCAGTTTTTCGCTTTAGCAGACATCGCTTAAGTGACCAGAGATTCGCTTTAGGGTCCACTCGCCCTTTTGTACCAGCCACTTTAGCGGCCAAGTGACCGCTTTAGCGGCCAAGTGACCGCTTTAGCGGCACCTGGAGGTGTTAAATCCCCTTCATCGTCCATTTTTCTCCCTCATTTCTTAATCCTTTTCCTTCATTTTTGAGAGCATGGGACATCGGAAAGTGTGGGAAATCATCCATTGAAGCAAAGGTAAGTTAGCTGAACGCTCCTTGGTCGTTTCCCATTATTTTTCCCCATTAAATTCCATCATTTTCCTTGTAAATTCTTAGGATTTAGGTCTCAAAATCCATAAATGTTAGGGGGCTGATTTGAGCCCCGATTTACGCTCCATTTGTGCTCAACTTTTGAGCACACATTCTTTTCCCTTCGAGGGACCTCGTGACGAATTCAATTTTAGATTTCGTTTGTAGGCACCGCGGTCCTATTCTTGACCCGACTTTCGACTCGACCTTTTATATAGCAATATGGGTATCGTTTTACTTTATTGACTTATAGATGATTGTTTTGATAGCGTGGTGGCATTTCGGGATCATGGAGCAAAGTCGAGCGATTTGTGGTTGATTCAAGATTTGTTGTTCAGCATCAAGGTAGGCTTCAGTCTACCTTTCTCTATGAGGTGATATAAAGTGTAGATTGCATGTTAGGTAGGGATTAAAGAATTTGTGTATGACTAGTATATCATAACTTAGCCTATTTAGGGAATTTGGGGTAGGAATGTGACCTGAACCTTAGTATAAAATACCCGTGATGGTCATAGTATCCTATTACCCGTAATTATAAGCATGTTAACCATAGTTTTATATTAAGGATCCTTTAGTATAAGATTTATCATTTGATTTAGTGATTTGGGTGGTATTTCCCCAATTAGATCCTTTAATGACTTTACGCCTTCATTTACCGTAGTCTCCTGAGTTATGAGGCGTTATTATGTTGGTTATATGTTGTTGGTCCCGAGGTCGTAGTTACGATGCCAGTTGGACTCCAGGTGTGTATTTTATCCTTAAAAAGGACATGATTCTAGTTTATAGACGCTTAGGCGCTTATGGCTGTGTTGTTTGGATACTGGTGATGGCATGCATACTTTTAGGCGCATTCATGCTCACTTAATTAAACGATTCCAACCAAAACTTTTATTTTACTACTGTTTTCCAAAAGGAATTTATTCCCACTTTTCACTTTAAAATGGATTCTTTTATGACAAAAATCGTACCACCTTAATTAATGAACTATGAGCTTTTGAAATTTAATATGGTACTTTGGAAATCCAACCAAGACTGATTTCGGTCCACTATTGATCTACTCATGTTACCACTACTATTTACTTCGGTTGAGGGAGATCCCAACCCTTTCTATATTATTACATCGATTTGGTCCTGAACGTGACCTCGGGCAATGGATTTACAGACTTACACTGTTTTAGTCACGGTTCTAGTCTGTGCACTTATTATATTTATATATCTCTCCGGTACTAGACGGAGTAGATTGATTATGATGGTTACTGAAAGTCCTGGTTTGGGACCAGGTAGTGTATACGGATATCCCAAGTCCCCTAGGAGCCCCTTCGTCCGTGAGCCACAATGCCGGAGAAGGATGGTCGCCGTAGGTCCTGCCTTTACGATCTACTGAGATGGAGGAGGTGTATACACTTGTTACATTATGGCACTTGGATCGGACATGGTACTACTGATTTATGTTATATTCATTCATATGCATTGCCTATCACCAGTATAATTATTTGGCACCTGTATCTATCAGTCTTATGGGGGACGTATAGGTATAGGTTATGATTTTTGTTTGTTGAATGCTTCTGTGAACCTTTCGGGCTTATGGGGGCCTGGTTAGGTTATTGTTTGTCTGGGCTAGTCGATTACTTTATTGTTGATTATTATGGTTTGTTCGTGGCAGGATGGTTATGGACTGGTACCCGATATTGGCAGTACATTTCTGATTCCCTTCTTCATTATGGTAAATTACATTATTAATAGTTACCTCACACTTAGACATTACGGTTAAGGACCTTGATTAGGCTAATATTAACTTCCCTACTTGGTTATGATCCTTGAGATCTTAGGTGAACTCCCTCAGGATGTTAACTGTGATTTAGTCCTATATGCATATATGTATATATATCTATGGTATTACCGTATATCCCCTTTTTCCTTATCTATTCATATTGTATATGTATCCTTTGTCCTAGTATTATTACTATATATCCTTCTTTCACTCTTCATTTGTATATTGTCTGATGATATATAGTATTGCATTTTAGTTCTGAATACTGCTAGAATAGGATAGTTTATCCTTATTGCCCTGTTACTATTATTATGTTTAGTTGCCTGGATAGTTGCATGTAGTTTAGTTTCCTTCCTTGCATATTATTTATACTTGAATTATTTCTGGAGCTCAGTCAGTCGATTCTTATTGAGTATCATGTATTTGGTACTCATACTACACTTCTACAGCATGTAGATCATAGTACGAGTTATCGTGGTTGATGTGTGCATCGTGCTGAGCAGCCATAGACCGGAGATTTAGGGTGAGCTCCTAACGCTCGAGTTGCTCCTACTCTCTCTCTTTTATTATTAGACTAATCTCTATGTTGTATTCAGAGACACCTTAGTATATATATTTATCTTGTATTTCACTTGTGCTCCTGATCTGTTAGAAGCTCTTGTATTGGTTCCACCAGGCTTTGGGATTATATGAGCCTTTTTATTATATTTATTCTGTAATTTCTTCTTTTCTCTTGGTAGTCCGTTACTAGCCGTTCCTGACTACGGGTTGGCTTACCTACTGGTGGGTTAGAGTAGGTGTCATCATGACCTGAGAAATCGGGTCGTGACAACAACAGAATCATTGTACTCCACTTCCACTCATTGGGCATATTATATGTACTAAAGATGACATTAAACAACCAAGTCAGTCACTCTATAACTGCCATGTCTATGCTCTTCCAAAACTCTACCAAAATGTCATTTGGTCTGGTCGCTCTACCCCTGTGCATCTTATGCATAACACCCTTTACCTCCTCAACCTCAATACATGTACGGTATCTAAAACTCCACCAACTCTCCGTGCTCTCCAAAGCACCCAACACAATGTTTTTGACTTTTTTTATTGAAAAGTTTATAAAAGTATGTCTATCATCTTCGTCTAATGCGAGCTTCTTCCACTAGCACTTTACCGTCTTCATTCTTGATGCACTTCACTTGATCTAAGTATCTTTCCTTCCTTTTAGTCATGTTGGATAGCTTATAGAACTTTTTATCCCCATCTTTTTCTCATAGCTAGGCATACAAACACTCAAAAGCTTCCATTTTTGTTGTCGTGACTGCCATCTTTGCATCCTTTTTTGTAGCCTTATACCCTTCTATAGTTGTCCGCCTTTCCTCCTTATCTTTTCTCTCCACCAAATTTGCATAAGCAACCTTCTTTGCTTCCACTTTGCTTTGAACTTCTTCATTCCACCCCCAATCCCCTTGATGGCCACCAAAGTTGCCCCTCGAAACCCCTAGCACCTCTCTAGTTGCTTCCCTAATGCAACTAGTTGTCTTATCCCACATGACGGTTGCATCTCCACTACTTCCCCAATCCCCAATCGTCCTTAACTTCTCCCCCATCTCCTAGGCTCGGGCAGGGGTCAAGTTACCCCATTTTATCCTCGATCGGTAATACGAGGTCCTCTTCTTCCCCTCTCTCTTAATCTCCAAGTCCATCATCGAAACTTATGTTGGGTAGTAAGAATCTCACTCGGGATAACCTTACAGTCCTTACAAAGGCCTCTATCGCTCTTCCTAAGGAGTAAGTAATCTATTTTAGTTTTGGCCACCGCACTACGAAAGGTAACCAAGTTGTACTGCTATTTAGGAAAGAATGAATTAGCTATCACCAACTCAAAAGCTTTAGAAAATCCAAAAGTGAGGCTCCTCCTCCATTTCTAACCCCAAAACCTCCATGCACACCATTAAAACCACTAGTGGTAGACCCATTGACACCATTGAAATCTCCACTAATGAAAAGCTTCTCGTAGGGCGGTATACCCCTCACCACCTCATCCAAATCCTCCCAAAAGTGCTTCTTGACCTCCTCATCCAGGCACACTTGTGGAGTGTAAGCACTAATAATGTTCAAAGTAAGCCCTCTAATAACTAGCTTAACATTCATCACCATATCATTAATCCTCCTAAACTCTACCACCTGCTCCCTAAGCTACCCATCTACTAAAATACCGATTTCATTCCTATGTCCCTCATAAGTACCACACCTTAAACCAGTCCACCTCCCAAGCCTTGGTACCTACCCATTTGGTCTCTTGGATGCAAGCTATTTTGGAGAGCCTTCACTAACTCTGTGGACTTACCCGGCAAAGTACCAGTGTTCCAAAACCCCACTCTTAGTCTAGAGGACCCCTTAACCGACTTAGCACTTCTACACCTCACCTCCGGCCCCAACCAAAGACATGACCCTAGGCCAACATTGTTCACCAAAGCCACTAAAGTAGACTAAACAGGAAACAAATAAAAAAATATTAACTCATTCGTAGCCAGGAATCGATGTACAATACAAGTTCACTAACGAAAATAGAAAGAAACACGAACTAGTCCGAAAGGCAACAAGGATAATCCGATCTAGTACTGGCAGCAGTCTAAAATGCTTCAATAAACCTCTTACACCCGATACAACTCAGGAATGATCAACAAGAAGCAAGAATGATCAATTACAAGCACACATGATCAATAACAACCAGAAATTATACAAAAGGTGCAGGAAATAGCAGTCACGCACACACAAGAAGTTGTGTTATATATAACCATAATAAAAAAAAGTTTTATTATGTACTTGAAATTTGTAAAAGAACAAACAAAGAAAATAAACGTTAGTAAGAATCGAACAGCTTAAATTATAACCCATTTTTAGTTTATTTTATCCCGACTCATTTCATCCCAAGTAATTTTTGAACGAATTCATTTATTAGCTCAATCCCTTTCAACTCGTCTAGACCCAGACCCACACATTTGACACCCTAGCCACAGCCAAATTTGTGATGATGCCTGGTCCTAAGGATTGATGGCGCAGTATCTCTATACAAGAACTAATTCCCTTATTCTCTGTACATTCACCATCTTCTTCTTGTGGTCCATGACCACAAATGCTTAGCTATATCGTCAACATAAGTCTTTGGTTGGGAACAAAGAACTATATTATTTTTGGACTGTGTGCTTAATTTAGTTAGGAGTTCCTTTCGTACATTTACAGGAAGTATCTTTTTGTAATCAAAATGCTACTTCTGGAAAGTATTGGGGCTTTCTTGATAGTTTAATTTTTTATACAACGACAGTGGAAAATATATTGTATATATGCCAATAGTTAGTGTAAATGTCCACTACTCGAGAATTATATTTCTACTATCATATACAATCTCTGTAACTCCTATCACCTCATCTATGGTCTCAAAATGTGGTAATGTCATGTTCATAGCAATCACTTGTATCCCTCAATATAATATTCTATAAATAGTAACATTGATTATCAAATTAAAAATACCTGGATACAGTTAAATGAGAATATATCTATACTCTCCTCTTTGCACGTTTTGCCTATTTTTCTTGTTTTATATTACTATAATTTTATAACAAAGTCGAAAGGATACAAAAATAACAAACTTACTATTTGAATATGTGATCCTAAGCAGTTTTTGAAACCCCCCTATTGACTGCATGCCCTATTGTTTTTCTTTATGTGTTGAGAATTTAATAATTTATATATAAGCAAAAAAGAATAAATTAATTTGTCCTATTTATATAGTGTAATTTTTGAGAAAACCCACATTGTGCCCTTAGCTCTACTCCTCTTTTACACTACTAAATTATTTCAAAAATAACTATAAATAATCCTTCATCAATAGTGAAATTACTAACTATAAAATGTGATGCAATAACAGGTTAAAATACCTTAATAGTGCAAAGAAAATATTTTACACTCTCGCATATACGTTTACAAAAAATCCTTTTTTTAATATATAAAAATTTATCAATTAAATAGCAGATATACTTTTAAAGGCTTGAACGTTCAACTCACCTAATTGATGATAAGCAAAATTGGAGAGCGACTAATCAACATATAGGTTGTGTTCTGTATGAAGGAAAATGTTTTCTATGATACTTTTTTATGCTTATGATACTTTTTTATGCTTGGTAAATAAGTAAAAAGTATTATGCTGAAATTATTTGTATATAATTTAGATAAATATTATGGGAGGTGGACTGGGGGTGGGGATGGAGGTTATGGGGGGTGAAGGTGAAGATACGGTGTGTTGGAGAGTGAAAAAGACAATCAATGTGAATGTTACTTGTTGAACAATTTTTGAGATTTATGTTTTACTACGCCAAGTTTAACTAAGAACAATAATAACTTTATAGCAAGTTGAAGATTGTTTGGCATAAATCGGATGAGAAAAAGGTCCAGCATCATGGCAAGTTAACAATCTGATTGAGCTATTCAATAGCACGCTTAATTATTTTCCTGGTTACTAATTGTAAGTTGATATATATCACTTATTAAGCATCATGTCGATAACTCTAAGACTACTCGACTATTAATTCCTAATTTTTATATTTGTATGATCGACGGTCGATAGTGAAATGCATGTGTATTTCATCTGTATCAACTAAGAAAGGCTTATTGGTATATTCCTATATATCCATGTTAGCGAATCGATCCGCCGCCTTATGAAGTTCACGCTCAAGCTTTACTTTTTCTTATTACGCTCACAAAATTTTCTCTTTTAAGTCCAATTTACGAGCCACATATAATATTCGATAGTTGACCAGAAAATCAAGTAATTAAGCTCGAGAAAAAGTAAGCAACTCAATTATCAAAAATCTTCATAAGCATATGATTGTCAAACTACAGCCTCAATGTAAGTGTCACAACCATAGAATTAAAACGCTTAGTCATTTATGATTCGATAACAAAGTAAAAGAATTCATGAATAGCATAGATTCAAGGGTAAATTTCACAATGGTAAGTTAATTATTACTTTTTTTCATAAAAGTAACTTAACTATTTTTTCTAACACAAAAATAAGTTAACTATCAATTTTTTTCACAAAAGTAACTTAACTATTTTTTCTAACACAAAAATAACTTAACTTTGAGCAAACTAACACAAAAATCACATTGGCTGAAATATGTACTTTTCCGATCAACCCACCATTTTTCACTCTTTTTTATTTTTAAATCTAATAAATAAATTCTAAAAAACACCCAACCCAACCCACCTCCACCAAAAATCTATTTGAAAAAGTGAATATCTTTTTTAATTGCTAATGTCATAATCAGAGTATACGCAGTATTTTCAAATAATACACGGTAATTTTTTAGTACCTAACTTAATCGGAATTAGCATTCACACGTTATACATATACTTTGAGCTACAATTTAGAAGAGATGTGACAAGTATGATTCATTGACTAATAAACATGAAACTACTGGTTATTTCATTCGATAAATAGTTAATATGTCCGCTTCATAATCATCTTTTTCTTCCATAATATTTCAAAAGTAAATTGTGCAAGACCATAAAGTTTATATAAACAACGAAAAATGTGCATCGATAAAAAATAAAAATAGGCACAACATATTGTGCCATATAATGTATGTCATTTACAAAAGACGAGACATTTTAGAGAAACAACACTATTTTTTCTTCTTTGACACAACTTGCACGTAATTATGCATTGCTCTTTCTGTGTTTTCTATTCTTTGGGAATAATGATCCTTTTGTCTTTTTAATATATTTTTCAAATGGGTGGTTGGATGTTTTTAAAAATTTATTTATTATATTTAAAAATAAATAAAAAAGAATGAAAAATAGTGGGTTGATTGGAAAAGTACATATTCTGGCTAATGTGATTTTTGTGTTAGTTTACTCAAAATTAACTTATTTTTGTGTTAGAAAAAATAGTTAAGTTATTTTTGTGAAAAAAAGTGATAGTTAAGTTATTTTTGTGTTAGAAAAAATAGTTAAGTTACTTTTGTGAAAAAAAGTGATTGTTAACTTACCATCTGTGAAATTTACCCATAGATTCAACGGAAAAGGGCCTAAAATGCCTTTTACCTATTGAAAATGGTACAAAAATACCCTCCATCCACCTTTAGGCTCTATAATGCCCTTCACATTTATCTTTGGGCTCCAAAATGCCCTTCACATCCACCTTTGGGCTCCAAAATGTTCTTTATTTAATATCTTCAATATTAAATTAAAAAAAAAGTTTCATTAATGGCGTGTCAACTTCCCATTGTTAAATTATAAAGATATATGTATTACATTTAACAGAATAGAACAAAGTAACTCTTTTCAAGAAAAAAATAATAGTTTAAAAGATAATTGTCAAGTATTACATAGTTTAATATACAAAAAAAAATTATAAAAAATAAGTAAAATATTTGCAACAATGATTAAGTTTGCTAATTTAGCAACGCATTATAATTATATAATTATTTAAATTAATCAATATTAAAACTCACATGCAATATTTTTTATTAGGGGTGTTCATAATTTGGTTTAGGAATTTGGTTTAGGTCTTTCTTGGTTAAAACTAAAATCAAATAAATTTAGTTAATTTTTTAATTATTAAAATCAAATATAACTCATATCCATCAATTTGGCTAGTATCGATTTGGTTCGAAATTTTTTATTTTTAAGAAAATAATAATATTTTCCTCTCTTATATTTTCCCTAGAAATAGAAAAAAAGTATTTAATCATTTTTCAACTTATAATCTGTTATTAACCTATTACTATGGTGGCTATAATTTTCTTGAATTGTGAAGGAAATGTCTTAAAAATAATTATAAGCTTCATTTAATCAAGTGAATAAAGTTAATAAAAAAAATATATATATATATATAGGTAAATCTCATGGTTTTTTTTTTTTGAATAATAAGTTTAGATTCATGACTTTCTTTTAAAAAATGAGCGGGTAACAATGTGGATCGGGTCTATTAGTTTTTGGGTGAGTTTTTTAAAAAAATTAATTAGTTAAATGGGGATCAATGGAAAATTGACACGTCATTAATGAAACTTTTTTTTTCAATTTAATAGTAGGGATATTAAATAAAGGGCATTTTGAAACCCAAAGGTGGATGTTAAGGGCATTATGGAGCCCAAAGGTAGATGTGAAGGGCATTATAGAGCCTAAAGGTGGATGGAGGGCATTTTTGTACCATTTTCAATAGATGAAGGGCGTTTTAGGCCCTTTTCCGTAGATTCAATGATGAAAGAAAAAAATAATACAAAGAAATCTTCGGAAATATTGCTCCTCTCCCTTTCGCTGCATACTCATCTTGATAACCTTTAAAAATTCGGATTTGAAATGTATATATAGAGTTCCTAAAAATCTCGAGACAAAAATATCCTTTATTAAAATGGAGTGCAAAATAGTCCACTATTTTCCTTATCGCGTCGCGTCGCGGCCCGTGTAGCACGAGTAAGACGAATAATGACAAAATAGAAAATATTAAAATGTAAGACGAATAATGACAAAATAGAAAGCATTAAAATATAAGACGAATAATGACAAAATATATAACTTTTTAACGTCGGATCATAAGTCATGAGTAGACTCAAGTTTCATGTCACATATATTAAACTTTGAAATTTCAGTGTTAACTCAGTCCAACCTACACTTATAATCTTTCTGTGCTGAAAGATTCGAATCAGAACCCACACATAAATCAACTGAGGCATGCCCCATATATTGAAGTGATTGGCCTGTTTCCAGCATACATTACATTTGTGAATTTTGGGTTTGCATCAATTGGCCATTACAGCTACGGGTGTTGAATGGGCGTGTCGGACTGAATTAATAATCCTTTAAAAAGTTATTTGATTGAAATAACTTGGACTAAAATTAGCTAAAGACTGAGTCGCATGTCAATCCACCAAATCCGTACTAAATTTTAATTTCTTTGTTCATCGTTTTATAAATTTTTAAGTACCTAATAAAACCCTTTTTTCCTTTATTATGACTATATATAATATATCAAACAAACAAAATATCTTTATGAAATTATTTTGATAATATCTTTCTGAAACTATTTTGATAAGATTTCTCTTGAATCAATTTGGACTACACATCAATCCAAACTATTAATAAATGATTTGAATGTACTAAGTCATATTTTTATATGCTAAGTTTGTGACCTCTAATTATGCCATAGCGTGTTGCATGTGCAACAAATTGGGTGTTATTGTGGGTCTTCAAAGGGTCCTCTAATATGAAGAGGCACTTTCTCATAATTAATTATCTTATCACTAAATTGGATCAGACGTCTAAATTTGAGAGTGTATATAAATTGTCCAAACATATCAAAAGTACATGTCCTTGTTAGGTTTTGTGATGGATGCGTTGGTTTTTATTTTTATTCAAAGGTTATATATACAACGTAAAAACATTGTTAAATCATACATTAAGGTAAATGTGCTAAATTCTCTTGGACTGAAAAGAAAAGTATGCAATAAATATTCCAAATTGATGTACTGATCAAAACTTAGATCAGTTCAAATTATTCATCAGAACGTATATATGAATATAGCGTAAAAATCGTTTCTAATAAATCTTGGTGTTAAAAATCAAACTCTCCTTCAAACTTCAAACTATACACATTCTCCCCATCCTGCTCTCCCTGTTGAAGACCCAACAGTTGATGATTTTACTAATGAATTGTCTGTCTTTCCTCTAATTATCAACCCCTCCTCCTGTTAGGGTTTTTGCCCTGATTTTCTTACCAAATTTAAGTTTTATTTTTCTTGAAAGGAAAATAAAAGTAATACCATAATTACTTTTACTTTTCCTAAAAGGAAAATATAAAATTCTTTCATATTTGGCTAGCCTCTTTCTTGGAGGAAAGGATTTGAACCTCTATAAATAGAAGACCCCCCTTCTCATATTAAAAACACAATAGCATCCACAATGTAGTCGTTAAAAGAGTCTTGTTTAGAGGGAGATTTTCTCCCAATAGATTTTTATGCTTTTTCAATATTAGGTTTTCATATGTAGGTCAATTGGTCAAACCCTATTAATAATATGTTTTAGTATGTTTTTATTTGTCATCCGATTTATCGTCTACATGGTTTGCAACTAATTAGCTTCCGCATGACGCCCTCTCGATTTCGAACCCAACAAGTGGTATCAGAGCCTACGGTTCAATGATCCGATGGTTCAGATTGAAGACATGTTTTGATGAAAGTTGCAACCAATTTAATGATAATGATGATTTTGTCCAACTACATGTCGAGAAGAAGTTTCAATCATATTTTCAACATTCCTGGTGCTGCATCTTTAAAAATAAAAATAAAATATTACTTTAACCCATTTTTAACCATGATATTTTAAACCTTATTTTTAACCATGGCAAGCAGCAGTGATGAAGATTATGTGAAGAACAAAGATCATATATGCAAGTGAAGAAGGCGGATTAAGTTTTGCCAAGAAAATCCAGCCAAAAAGGTGAAATTTGTTAGGGTTTTTGCCCTGATTTTCTTACCAAATTTAAATTTTATTTTTCTTGAAAGAAAAATAAAAGTAATACCATAATTACTTTTACTTTTCCTAAAAGAAAAATATAAAACTCTTCCATATTTAGCTAACCTCTTTCTTGGAGGAAAGGATTTGAACCTCTATAAATAGAAGAGCCCCCTTCTCATATTAAAAACACAATAACATCCACAATGTAGTCGTTAAAAGAGTCTTGTTTAGAGGGAGATTTTCTCCTAATAGATTTTTATGCTTTTTCAATATTAGGTTTTCATATGTAGGCCAATTGGCCAAACCCTCTTAATAATATGTTTTAATATGTTTTTATTTGTCATCTGATTTATCGTCTACATGATTTGCAACTAATTAGCTTCCGCATGACGCCCTCTCAATTTCGAACCCAACACCTCCTTGTATAATTGTTGTATGATTGATATTTTTTTCTTTTATGTTCATCATGTTGCAAATGAGATAATCAAGTACATTCTCCCATAGTCCAAGTAACAAAACAAAAGGCATAAATATAAAACGGGATTAAAATAAAACGAAGGATATTCAATTAATAAGTACACTTAAGACTTAAATTAAAAATTGTTTAGAATATAGTGGTACATTTTGTAGAAAATTTATAAAAGAGAGTTGCTCTGTTTTATATTGTGAGTGAATTTAGTATCACAATTGAGAACAAGAGATGACAACATTTAAAATAAGATCTAGTATGGCTCCAAAAGACTAAAAGAGGAACAAAAATTTCATGATACACAAAAATAAATGTTTTAAAAAATAAATTAATGAAACGGTGATAATAATTCAAATAAAGGGCTAATAGAAATTTTCCCCGGCCCTTGTTTGAGCCAAACATAAACAAGACAAAGCATGCACCTCGTATATATCCACATCAAATGTTGGACATGATAGAGATGATTGAAGAGAGTTAGTGGTCTTTCTCACTAACAAAGTATTGGATCCACCTTGGCTTTTGTACCTTTGTCCTACCAACGAACATTATGAGTTATGACTATTTAGTCAACATATGATATGATATCACATGGCGGAATGATTTGGAAGACCCTTGTTTTTATTTTTAATAGTCATTCTGATTTCTATACTTTACGAGGTTTCATCCATGTCCCAAAAAAATAAAATTAAGCTCTTTTGAATTCGTGTGGTGCTCACTTGCTTGACATGAATGATGAATCAACATCTACGTCAATGTTTATGCCAAACTAATAATTTACAAATTAAACCCACCCAAAAATACTTGAAATTGATTGAGGATTAACCATTGCAGATGAGAAAAGATAAACTTCAATCATACATTAATAAGAAGATATACTAACTTAAAAATTGAATATACTACGTTAAGGTTTCATTTTCTAGTCAACTATCTTTTTTATTTCAACGTTTTAAAAAAAATCGGATTACGACATTCAGGACACTTAGTTCATTGAGGAAATAAATTTTTAAGAAAGAGGAATTCATAGTGCTTGTTGATTGGAAACCCTTTTCGCTGTGTTGAGAGTGGTCGATGATTCGTGAATGTAGGGAAATATGAGACATCGACAAGGCTAATAAATTTATTTTGGGTTTAATTAATATTCTCAGTATCTAAACTTGCTAATTAACATTCAAAATAAATCCAGGTTAGGGGCATACAAGAGATGCACCAGTTGGGAATAGATCTTTAGGAAATCCCCAAGAATGCCGACACGGGTTAGCGAATTACTTAATTGGCCATGGAGACGTTAAAGAGGACACATGAGGCCAGATAGATTGATGAGTGTCCTATACCAGAAGGTCAGTAGTAACTGTTAACCAATGTGCCTCCCATGTGAGGGCATGGACGTGATGAGGGATATGGATGCGAACATCGAGGAGGATGGCCCTCCTAGAAGGTGGGCAGGAAGGTGGCATGCATCTGGTTGACTAGCTTTAGCTCTAGTTCCAAATCCAGCTCTAGCACACCAATTTTTGAGTACACCTTGATCTTCCTCTCAGTCGAGTCAGGATGCTTACGTTCTAATGCGTGATGACATAGATTGGGAAGTTCTCGACAGAGCCTTAGAGGACCAGCTCCACGAGATTTACAGGGAGGTATATGTCTGAGGTCAGCGATGCGACTGACATATATATATTCTAGCATATATATCGATTAGTGTTTAAAAATAAAATACTTCTTTTAAAATATATGTACCATTTAATAAAAATATACTTAAAATTATTATATTTCTTGCTTATTAGGATTCATCCACCTAACATCCTGCTCGTGAGATGGTCTCACACCTACATCAGTCTTAGTCGAGACACATGTTAATTTTTTTTAATGGTAATGTATAATTGATTAAGATTAATTTAAATTAGTACTCATTTTGGTATGCTTTAATATTTGTTTAGATTTGTACTCCTATTTTATGTTTTTCAGGTTCACATGTCGATGTATGTGATCCCGCCTCCAGATGAGGTAGATGAGAATCTTATTGAGTCGGAATGTACTCCATTGATTATTCAAAGAAATTTTAACAAAACATCTAATTCCTATTAATGCAGAAATAGAGGAAAGGGGAAAAGGAAAGAGCCGTGAAGGGGCGGACGATCATAGCATGAAGCATTCTATTATTAAGAGGGGAAGGAGTGGGATGGGTATGACAGTGAAGGCAGGGGAGGAATAGCTGATATGGATTTTTATACCCGACAGATAGGCGAAGACATTCACCGGATGGAACCCATTGACGTATATATATGTAAGTTTTTTGTATAATTTAAATAAATATTATATTTTACATATTTATTTCTTAATAATAAATATTATCTTAAGTTTTATTATTCATTTATCCTAATATGTGTGACATCCTATATCAATATTATAAAATAAAGACCTTCACATATTCAAAGCAAACTATGCATTAACTTAGGATGTCTGACAATTTCATAATTTTATTATTTAAAAAAAAAACTAACTAATAGTTATCTTGTAAAGTAATTAATATAAAATAGGAGGGATAAATAAACTACCAGCTAATTACACTTAAACCAAATAACACACTTAAACCTAAGTCTTACCCAAAAAACTATGTGTTGGACCTAATATGTTTGTTAGTTATATACAAAAAATAAGTATTAAAGTAAAATTTAAACACAATTATACCGCACTAAATAAATGTTCTATATTACTCAATTGACCATAACAGCGTTAAGGCGTGATCCATTTATGAAAATCATATAAGGTACTAAATTAATATGATATAGATTGAAAATGCAAACTTTCTTTTTGCTCATTAATTTGGTTAACTTTGAACTTTTTTTCCCTCATTTAAGTTTCGGATTCAAATCTGACCTCCTATGCAAATATTCAAATTAACATGTATTTACAGTTCTACTATTTCATACTTTGGCTAACTTTGTCTCAAGCTGCCGAAATATAACTTCACATGTTAAATAGAAAAAGAATAACCTTCAACAAAAGATAAGAACTCTCAAAAAGGAGAGATCCACTAGTAATTTTATTCTTGATTAAATTAACATGTATTTACAGTTCTACTATTTCATACTTTGGCTAACTTTGTCTCAATCTGCCAAAATATAACTTCACATGTTGAATAGAAAAGGAATAACCTTAAACAAAAGATAAGAACTCTCAAAAAGGAGAGATCCACTAGTAATTTTATTCTTGATTGACGCAGCGATTCCTCAACCTAAGGTGCAATCCAACAATACCGCAATACCGTACTAACCGTGATTCAAATGATCTTTACTATTTGTGTAACTTACATTATATCTGGCCACCTAAAAGATAATTTTATGTATTCATCCTTCCTCTTTTTAAATCCTTCTTAACTTCCTCCATATATGAGGCTATATATATATATATATATATATATATACTATAGCCTACTTTAACATGTCTAAAATTAATTAATTCATAATTTAAAAAATTTACATTGTCAGTATATATTAATTAAATCTTTAATTTATTTCAAGGATTTTTCTCAACCACAAAGAACTGAGATATAATCCACAAATCAAGAAAAGTACACATGTTTCAAATTAAACTTGTGTGAGAAGAATGTCTTATATGACACAAATCTTGTCAAGTTGATAAAATTTTCATAAAGTTACTTATCCGAATTCCACTAGTAATACTTTACATTGATGGTGAGTTTGAAACTTAGAAATCATTATATGTATTGGACTGAACCCTCCTAAATAAAAGTTATACTCTAATGAAGTTGCCTTTCAGAATCTTGTCTGTTTCATGTTGCTTTGAAATAATTCGATTGTCATGATTTCTTTCAATGAGTTGATAATTTACACTTATATTATTCTCTCAGGGAAAAAAAGGACAATATCTCAAATATTAATAACTAGTAAATCTATTTGTTCACATGAATTTCCATACCTTTTCCCCCAACCACCCTTGTGTTGCCTCTTACGACTAATCCTGAACCACAATCTTTTATGCCACTCTTGTCACAATTCAAATTGAGTCACATTTAACAATAGGGTTATTTTCATGTATAATTATTAAATCTTATTTGTATGATAATAAAGTCATAAAATCATTTTTCATCACATTAAAGTAACTGTACTTTATCTACTATAATGTCTGTGTAACAACTCAACTCCTCGTTTTGAGTATTCATGTCATGTTTCAAGATTTGAGACTTTCTATAGGTTCATATGATGTCTTGAGATTTGTTGGTATGCTTGATTTGGGACCCGAGGAACTCGAGAATGTTTAGGCACACTTGAAATTCAATTTGCAATAGCAAATTTTCTGGCCGCACGACCTTATTCACAACTATGAAGGGAGGCTCTATGCATTGAAAAATAAGTCACTTGTCTTAGGGCCCTAAATTTGGGGCCCTAAATTTTTTTAGTAATAATAAAATTATTGTGTGTATTCTTAAAAATTAAAAAAATGGTACTGTGTTTCAATTTTTAGTTTAAAACTAAAAGATTCAAAAGTCTTTTTTAAGTTTTTACTAAAATCCAAACTTGGTGTCAAGTCAAAATTATATAAACAAATTAAACGGAGGGAGTACTATTTATAGAAAAAGTAAAATTTTCATATAAAAGGAAAAAACAACTTTACATCTCAATATATTTTTTTACGAAATACATAAACAACTTCGCTTCTTAAAACAAAATCTAGAAGAATAGACTTTGGATAAAAGAATTTTATTATTATTATTCAAAAGTTAAGGCCTTCGATTTATTTTTGGCTTTAGGCCACTAACGTGCTTGAGCCACCCCCTAAGGGAGGCCTCTTGGTAATACTCACGGTCGCATTCGCATTGGGTCTCTTCGGTTGTCATTCCCAGTCGCGTGGGGACCTGTTGTGACATCTATATAAATTGGATGGTTTTGGAATTCCAAATTCATTCCACCATTTTTCTAACTTGAAAGCTCGTATTAAGGCAATTTTAGAAGGAATTTTCACCTACATATTGAGGGCAAGTAATTTAGATTTGATCTTCATTGTATATCATGAATACCTATGGGTTATTACCCCTAAAGATGAATTAAAGAGGTGAAATTGGAGGGAGAGGGGGGGGGGGGGGGGGGTTAGACCCAAATTTAAGAAAGTGTATTTTGATGAATTGAATACCGAATTGGACTTGGATTGAAATCTAATTACATATTTGAATTTGATTTTTATTTTAAAATTTGACCACTAGGCTTTGGGTTGACTTTTGGCGACATTGACACAGGTCGTATATTAAATTATGGGATTGAGTTCTTAGCTTCATTTGACATTTTTAAGGAATCTTTTGCTTAGACTTAAGTTGTTTGTACGCATCCGAAAGTGAAAAAGTGATCTTGAAGGGTTGGAACTTTGGTTATATCCAGGTAAGTTAAGACATTGACCTTAGTAGAAGAATTTTTTCCAAATTTTTTGGGTTGTATGTTCTTTTTAATGTGGGGATAGCGTATATATGGCGTGACAAACATATATGTGACAATCAGGTATTAAAAAGATTACTTGAAAGGCTCGAGTTCAGCCTTATTTTCAAAATCTATATTATGATTAGTTGAGCATATTATCTATGCCTTGTTGATGATTCTTGACTAGTTTACATACTAAAAGAACATGATTTATCTTTGTATTTTATTGAATTTCATATCTTAACTTCTACATGTTGTGCACTATGTTATTTCTCTCTTATATTTTTATGAAGCGGTTATATGGAGGTTTTGGGACTGTGTGAGCCTGATATGACACAGTGATGGAAGTCGTATGAGCCCGATATGGCATGGTAATGGGAACTATTGAATCCTATAATAATGTGTGAACTATTAAATCCGTAAGATTATTGATAAGATCAATGTGAATGATGAGATGGTGTTAGCATTTTACTGGTTTTGGACAGTACATAGTTCCTGCATAGTCCAGGTTGCCACCACTATGTATAGACGTACTGGTGATATGCTCAGTTGGTTGCGGTAAATGATGAGGTGATGTTGATTATGGATGCTCAATTAAAATTAATAGTTCAATTCAAGTAAGGGTAAGCCCTATGGATGATCTGTTAAAACATATAGGTGCCACTGAGCTTTTTAGTCGGGTTAATCATGTATATTTTTATCGTCAGATATAATAATAGCACATGTTTAAAAGTTATAAGTATTTTCGATAAACCTGTTATTTTTGTCAAATAAAATTTGTATTCAAAATATGAACTTCAGCAACAAGTTCAAAACAACTTATGAACAACAAATGAAGTTCAAACTATTTCTTTAAAAATAGTAAACCAACTAAGAAAGTGATAAAGATTGAAGAATCAAGCCCACTGAATTCACAATGTGTCCTTAAGAAAATTATTCTCTTCAAGTACCCGAGGTTAATGGAATATATCCTCCCAGGATAGAATGACTCACTTCAGCAAAATAGTGGTACCTCAAATTCTACTGAACAACGAACTCACTCAATAATAGCAAATCACACTTGAATTTTTGCAAGAAGGAAGAGTTTTTAACTTCAAAATTCTCATACTAATATCTGAGGAAAAATCAGATATTTATAGCCAAATGGTATTGCTTCAAAAAAGAAGCAATGTTACTAAAAAGTTGCATTGTTTCGGACTGTCGAACCTGTTTGCGGAGTTATTTGTGAGAGCAAATGCCCATTTGTAGCCTCAAATCAGTCCACAAACCAAAATAGAATGTTGAGAGGTGGTTTGCATTGGATTTTGCATCCGCAAATGGCCATTTGCGCCCACAAACCTCTCAGCATAAAAACAGTGAACTGAAAGATCGTGTTCCTTTAATGTGCATTGGATATGCGTCAGCAAATACATTTTTACAACCACAAATGGAGGAAAACTTTAGATCAGATTTTTGAATTAAATAATTATTAAATAATTAAGTTTCAAATGAATGTTGTCTAAATAAATAATCTCTCGATCGATCATTTGATAAATTCAAATTTAAAGCCGAGTCGAGCGAGTGACGACGACAGCGTGAGGCCTGTCTTCTTCTTACCTCACTAACAACATGGAGTCGTGCTTCTATTTTTAAGCATAAGAAAGTTACTTTCTCCCACCAATGTGGGAGAAACACTTCTTTTATAATGTGAAAGCATATTTCACTTTTCCCACTATTTTTCATTTACATTTCATCACTAGAACCCAGTAATCCCCTACATGAATGGGAAATGACTAGAAAACCAAGAAATATACTGACAAGTATATGGTTATAAGTAAAGACTAATTGCATCTGGATAAGTAGGTTTTTCTTTGAACTTTTCATAGTAAACTTATATCGGATGTAGTCGATCAATCGGTAGATATGATATCTTTAAACCATTAAACTTTATTGTACACCTAGAAAATTGTCACGACCCAAATCACGGATTGTGCAGTCACCTAACTAGCTCTACCCTAGATAGAAGAACCCTTACCACCTAACCGTTAATTTAAAGCGGAAGTTAATTATTTCTAAAACCAAAATAAAGCTTATTCATTTAATTTATAAAAATTTATGATTTAATATAATTAATAAGTAAATACAAAGAGGAAAATAACTAATAGTGAATCCCCAAAACCTAGTCTAAATCGATATAAGAGCACTAGAAAAGGAACTGGAAACTCCAAGACCCAGCATCCGTGTAAGATCGAGAGGACATGAGCTGCTGCAGAATAATCACCGTCTCTGCTATAGAAACCCAATTGACCTACACCATGGTTATACCCCTAGGCAGAGATATAGTAAGTGTAGCATCAGTACAACCACACATACTGATAGGCATCATTAGCCGACCAGGGTTAGAAACAGATAACACTAATAGCAAATAAGAAGAAGTCATGACATCAAGTAAATTACTGCTACTAACTCCCAATTATACAATTGTTAGCATATTACCCTTAGCATCTCTGTGACCTACCTATTATTTAACATTTTGTGTATCTTTGTCCTTAACAATCCATTCTAACTTACATCTTTTAAATTTAACTTATCTCATTATTCAGGTTCCTATAATCCTAACCCACCTCAGATAATCCTACAAATTTCCCTAATTTAGAACTCCGAGTGCACTGCATCGTTAGCCCAAATTTCCTTGGTACTCAACTAATATAGTGTACTATGGGATGTACAATAACCAAGACACTTTACAGCATCAACAACATTGTAGGAAGGAATGCTATGATATACCCCATATATATAACTATATACTTAGGAGAATAAATGTTATACATAATCCAGGACGTACCTTGTATTCACGAATCGCTACCATGCGCAATCACAAACATCAATAGGACCGGTCTGCTCAAAGAACCATCAACAACATATAATTATAATCAAATATTCAATGCATATGGATAGATGTATGAATGCAAGATGTGCGCATCATCTCTTTCTCTTCTCAATCTCTTCAACATCATTCTCAACATCATGAACATCATGATTTCAATGTCATCATCATTATCACCAACTCATCATCATTAATAATCATCTCAACATTATGAAAATTATGTTCTCAATATCATCAACTCGGCATCATCAATATGTATGAATATGTAAATGCGGTCAATAATCACAAATAGTGCCCGAAGACAATTACGATTCTTTGATTTTCATACAAGCACAGATGCCTCAAAATCTTATTCCTGTATATATATATATATATTTGCATACACACACTTCCCAAGAGGTTATAAGTGTTCTACCCAGACGACTATACTAATTCCCTATTTCCAACCCATGCTCGTACCCCAACATCGTTCCCAGGCCTTCTTTTCCTAATACCTTATCCGAAACACTAATACTTGGTATTTCTATCCTAGATCTTGTTTATTCAACACCCTTTATGAAAATGCCTACCCTTCCTCACGCTTTGCCACTAGGCTATCCTCCAGGTCATCTTATCTATTTATTTATGCTTTTATGTCACTTTAAACTCAAGTAGTTTGACTAATAGCCCTTACCTCGCACTTATGCATCCTTACATTTTCCCAACACAAGTCTACGGATTTCCTAGGGTTTTGTGAGTATCCTAATTTACCCTTACTAATATCCTCTCCTAATCTTTTGATCGGCCTTACCCCCACATTATACCCACAATATAGTTGCATCTGCTCGACTAACTATAAACTTCACAAAATTTAACTAAATCATACCACTAATATAACACAGCAGAGTTCAACAATAATTTACTATAATATTTAAGCCTATATCTGTTATTATTATTTATGTCCATCCAAACACCATGTCCGAAGATCTAAGACATAAAACTCTCGATATTACTATCAATGTCATATGCATCTAGCCTAATTCTACTACACATTAAACCATAACCTACCTCGCATACAAATTATGCTGCTATTGAGAAGATAAAGTTATCCTGCACGTGCTAAGTGTCTCGCCGCATCGAGTTCTCATCGGGTGTGCCTTGAAAACGCCCTTACAAAGCATGGTCTTTAAAACCTCATTGCTCTAAGAGTAGGTTTTTTTCAGAGTGTTTTTTTTTTGGGGGGGGGGGGGGAAGATGACCTACGAAGGCTGTAAAAGAAGGGGGCTTTTTAAAAAAAATTGGATGGGCCATTGCGCAGGTTACCGTTACAGTGGTTGATTTACTGTTCCAACAGTAGGCAGCAAGCTGGCCCAATTATGTTGGGCCTCGTTCTTCCTACAAATTAATTTTTACTAGGCCCGGTTAGGAGGTTTCATTTGTAGTAAAATTTTCTCAAAATGATTTTTTGATGTAACGACATTTGGGCCGTTACAAAAATACAAGTCATACAACTAGCCTTTTACCATCTATGGTTCTCACAGTTTTATTCATTTCAGCCATGAACATTGTCTGGTTTCATGAGAGCTTAGAGAATCGGCCTTTACCATTATTCTCCTTAAAATGGCTTTCACTTCAAACTCACATAGGTAATTTCTAATCGTTTAATCCTTTAAATAAACTATTTGGTCATACCTGCCAAACTTAGAAACCAATAAAAAGTTTCAAACCTTAATCTTTATCCTTGTTTCCTGAATATTGTCTTCATCATGAGATCTTGAGATCTCCAGTCTTCTAGGTAGAGTTGCCGCTATGATGACTTGTCCTAGGCCTTAAACTCATTCCCTTTGATGATCTTTCAACTCCCTCTTTAGTTAGGCCTTTTGTAAGTGGATCCGACACATTATCATTTGACTTCACACAGTCAATCGTGATAATTCCACTAGAGAGTAGTTTTCTAACATATTTTGTCTCCATCATATGTGACAAAAAATTTCGTTATACATCCTGCTCCCTGCCCTACCTATTGCATCTTGGCTATCACAGTATATGCATACAGGTGCCAAAGGTTTGGATCAAAAAGAAATATCTTTCAAGAAATTTTGGAGCCATTCAGCTTTTTAATCGGCCTTATCTAAAGCGATAAATTTATATTCCATAGTAGAGCGAGCGATACATGTATGTTTGGATGATTTTCAAGAGACGACTCCTCCACCAAGAGTAAATATATATATCCATTTGTGGATTTAACTTCATTTGATTCGGTGATCCAATTTGCATCACTATATCTTCAATTACTGTTGGATATTTATTATAATGCAAAGCATAGTTTTAAGTATGTTTTAGATACCCCGAAACTCTTTTCATTGCCATATAATGAGTTTGATTGGATTACTTATGAACCGACTCAATTTACTAATATTACATGATATATCTGGTCACGTACAATTCATGATATACATCAAACTTCTCAATATTCTTGCATAGTCTAATTGTGAGTCACTTTTACCTTCATTCTTTTGAAGCGCAAAACTCACATCAATTGGTGTCTTGGCAATATTGAAATCCGTATACTTGAACTTTTTAAGTACCTTTTCAATGTAATGAGATTGTGACAATGTTAAACCTTATGGAGTTCTATGAATTCTTATTCCTAAGATTACATCAGCAACTTCAAGGTCTTTCATATCAAATTTGTTAGCTAGCATTCGCTTAGTAGCATTTATGTCAGAAATGTCTCTACTGATGATAAACTTGTTATCAACATACAAATAAATAATGACTTTATGATTTGGAGTGTATTTAATATAAACACATTTGTCACATTCCTTAATCTTAATCTATTTGCCAACATGGTTTGGTCAAACTTTGCATGCCATTATTTGGGTGCTTGTTTTAGTCCATAAAGCGACTTAACAAGTTTACACATTTTTCTTTCTTTACCAGGAACTACAAAACTCTCGGGTTGTTCCACGTAAATTTTTTCCTCCAATTCTCCATTTAAAAAAGTTGTTTTCACATCCATTTGATGGATTTCAAGGTCATATATCACCACTAGTACAACCAACATCCGAATAGATGTTATCCTTGTCACTGGCGAGTATGTGTCAAAATAATCAAGACCTTCATTTTGTCTAAAACCATTAACGACAAGTCTTGCCTTGTATTTGTCAATAGTCCCATCAACTTTCATTTCCTTTTAAAGATCCATTTTAAACCTAAGGGTTTATTTCCTGGAGGAAGATCAACCAATTCCCAAGTATGGTTGTTCAAGATTAAGTTAATCTCACTATTGACAGCCTCTTTCCAAAAGAATGAGTTCGTAGAAGACATAGATTCCTTGAATGTTTGAGGCTCATTTTCATGAAGAAATGTTACAAAATACGATCCAAAAAATGTACATGTCCTTTTACGTTTACTACATCTTGGATTCTCTTTATTAAGCTCATTGTCCCTTTGTTCTTTCCGAGGTCATTTAAACCCTTCACTAGACGACTAATATCTAGTTTTATATGAATAAATGGTTCAAAGAACTCAGTATTATCAGATTCAATTATAGCATTATCATGAATATTAGGATGTTCGGATTTGTGAATCAAAAATTGACATATTTTACTGTTTGTAGCATATCCAATAAAAATACAGTCTACAGTTTTTTGTCCTATTTTGACCCTTTTGAGTATAAGAACTTGGACTGGACTTGGACTAGACACCCCCACACTTTAAAATATCTCAAGTTGGGCTTCCTTTCTTTTCATTTCTCATATGGAATAGATTGTGTCTTTATGTGGGGCACTCTATTGAATATTTGATTTGATGTAAGGATAGCTTCCCCCTATAATTTTTGCGGTAAACTTGAACTTATAAGTAAGACATTTATTATTTCCTTCAACGTTCAGTTTTTTCTTTTCGTAATTCCTTAGATGAAGGTGAGTAAGGGGCAGTAGTTTGATGGACAATTTCATTTTCCAAACATATCTCTGAAAAAGGAGATTCATACTCCCCACTCCTATCACTTTTTATCATTTTTATCTTTTTATCCAACTAATTTTCAACTTCACTTTTATATTGCCTAAATTCTTTAATTGTTTAATCCTTACTAATTAGCATATAAACATAATAATATCTAGTGCAATCATTAATAAAAGTTATGAAATACTTTTTCCACCACGAGGTGATGTTGACTTCATACCACAAATATCTGTGTGAATTAATTCTAAAGGATTGAAATTCCTTTCAACAAATTTATAAGGATGTTTAATAAACTTAGATTCAACACATGTTTGACATTGTGATTTATTTCACTCAAAGCTAGGCAATACTTCTAAACTAATCAGTTTTGTAAGATTTTGTAATTGACATATCCTAAATGACCATGCCACAAATCATTAGACTCAAGCAAGTAAGAAGAAGCCTCAGCATTATTCATTTCAATAGCCATTATATCAAGTTTGAAAAGGTCTTCATTGAGGTAACCCATTACTATGTACATATTATTCTTACTTATTACAACTTTCTCTGATACAAACACACACTTAAACCTATTTTAATAAAAAGTGTTGTAGACACTAAGCTCTTCCTAATAGTAGGAATATGGAGAATGTTGTTGAGAGTCAACACCTTGCCGAAAGTCATCTTTAGGAATATCCTTCCACTTTCTTCAATCTTGGTTGTTGCAGTATTTCCCGTAAAGATCACTTCTTCAGGACCAATGGTATCATAAGTAGCAAAAGCTTTTTTGACCGCACAAACATGTCGAGTGGATCCTAAATCAAACCACTATTCATTTAGATTTCCAACTAGATTGCATTCAGTGAGCATAACACATAAATTTTTAATCACTTTAGTTGTTTCAACCATGTTTGTCTGATTCTTTTTCTTACTCTTGTTCAGAACTTGATAATTTGGAGCTTTATGGCCAATTTTACTACAATTGTAGAACTTGTCTTTGAACATTTTCTTGTTCTGCTCTTTCTCTTGTCTAGAAGACTTCTTCCTCTTCTTATTATTTGGAGCATAATCCTTACCAAGATTTGTACCCATCATTGTCGATTTCTCACGCAACTTATTATCCTCTTCTATCTTGAGATGAATCACAAAATCTTTCAAATCAGAAAATTGGTTTTCAAGCATTCCTTCTTCAGGAACATGAGGATCCCTACTTGTGAATTTTTTTATTCCAAGTGTGGTCGGCCAAAAGAACATTTGCTGGCAATCTTTGAAGTTCACATAAGAAAATTTCTCTGGTTTTTCTGGGTCGGAGAAACATCTGAACGGCTTGATGATGTAATATTGGTTGTCATTGGCGCAACAACACCATTCACAACCGAATCAATTTGTTGTTCAATTTCATTTGTCATTTTCCTTTCAATCTTTGACACACAATTTAGAACTTTAAAATACTAGCAATAAAGACTTAATCTTTATACAAACTTGTTTCTAGTCAATGATGAAGTTTTTATGTTCTTCAAATCACAAATCGAATGAACTTTAAAACCTAACAAAGTTTTTATATTCTTCAAATCAGAATAAAATTCAAATGGAGTAGAAAATCATAGGTTTTAATCTCTAAAAAACCAATACAGAGAGTTCAGTGAATTGGTGAAGTTTTTATATTCTTCAAACCGAGGGAGTAGAAAATCAAAAGATTTTAGTCTCCAAAAAATTAGACACAATACAGATATAAATAATTTCCTTAATATTGTTATTTTCGTCAAATAAAATTTGTATTCAAAATAGAACTTCAACAACAAGTTCAAAACAACTTATGAACAACAAATAAAGTTCAAACTATTTCTGAAAAATAGTAAACCAACTAAGAAAGAGATGAACATTGAAGAATCAAGTCCATTGAATTCAAAGTGTGTCCTTAAGGAAACTATTTCCCTCAAGTACCCAAGGTTAATGGAATATATCCTCCCAGGAACTCACTTCAGCAAAATAGTGGCACCTCAAATTCTACTAAACAATGAACTCACTCGATGGTAGCAAATCACACTTGAGTTTTTACAAGAAGGAAGAGTTTTTAACTTCAAATTTTTCATACTAATATCTGAGGAAAAATTAGATATTTATAGTCAAATGGTGTTTATTCAGAAAATAAGCACTGATTCTAAAAAGTTGTATTGTTTTAGACTGTCGGACCTATTTGTGGAGATGTTTGCGGGAGCAAGTGCCCATTTACGGCCACAAATCAGTTCACAAACCAAAATAGAATATTGAGAGGTGGTTTGTGTTGGCTTTTGCGTCCGTAAATGGCCATTTGCGCTCGCAAAACTCTCAGCATAATTCAAAAATTTAATTGAAGGTTCCTTTAATATGCATTTTGCTGCCACAAACCGAGAAAAACTTCAAATAAGATTTTTGTATTAAATAATCATTAAAAAATTAAGTTTCAAATGAATTTTGTCTAAAAATATAGTGTCTTGATTATTTGACAAATCTGAAGTTAAAGCCGAGCGAGCAACGACGGCGATTGCGCGAGGCTTGTCTTCTTCTTACCTCACTAACAACAAGCATAAGAAAGTTCCTTTCTCTTACCAATGTGGGAGAAAAACTTCTTTTATAAAGTAAAAGTACAATTCACTTTTCCCTTCATTTTTCTTTCCTCCATTTTCCATTCATATTTCATCAATAGAAGCCAACAAAACACTTGCCATTACCTTTTTATACACAATCAATGATACTTACTGAGTATGTATTGGTATAATTATACTATATTTGTTAAACCATATGTGCATTTAGAAGTTTGAGCTGTTGTGAAGTTATGGAGAAAGCTTTGGAGATATAGTATCGTTCTAGTAGTGAGTTGTCATCTAGCTCATAGTATCTTAGAGTCTTGTACTTCTCTTTTATATCTCAAACAAATGATGTATTATTCATATAAGAGTTGTATTTTCTACTCCTAGTAGCTTATGACTTGTACCACTATTTCTTGATGTGATTGTATTAGTTTTGTGTCATTTAGTTTCTTTATTTATATAATTATCTTTCATTTTGCTGGTCTTAGTGGTTGGATTAGGTGTCATCAGAACTTAAAGAGAATTAGATCGTCATAAAATGAAATCAAAGTCCTAGGTTTCACAATCTTACGAGTTATGAGCAATGCCTTAGTAAAGTCTCATTTATGGATATATAGAGCTTTATATTCATAAGTGGGAGACTACATAGACATTTAGGGGTTTGTTTCCATTCCTTCATTCATTCTCATTCTATAGAACTTGAAGGAGGAGTTCTGACATTCTTCATTATCTTTCATACGCGATGATGAGAATATTTCTTAATTTAGGCAATGGTGACGTGGAATAATTTCATGGATGAGGTATGATACATTTCCCTATGACGTGAGAGTATCCCAGTGTAGAGGATATGTGGCTAGGTATAAACCATACTTAGACTTTTGAGACTCAATTAATTAAGTTTATGATTCAAGATACTTTAGATCGGTTATGGAAATGATGGTATGAAGAGACACATGATAATCACGACCCAAACGGTCATGATTGGCACCCACCCTAACCTATGGTGGGAAAACCATGCTTAAATCAAGCCTCAATCAACCAAGTATTACATTCACATTCACTTTGAACTAATTCATCATTAAACAAGTTCTAAAATGTCTTTGTTCAATCAATAGGTAATCAATATCAATCAACGAAACTATCCAATCATTATAGAGTGTGAAAACCTCTATTTATTATATCTTTAGGATCTGAAGTCACCATACAAGAACAACTACGAATGTCTAAACAGAAAAACTGATAGAATATCCAAAATGCTGAATAAAATAAAAGAGTGTCTTAGTCCCAGAACAAGGTACATGAACAAGAAATTGAAGATCCAAAGGTTGTTCGGTCATGGTACTCACCCTTAAACCTGAATATGAAACTGCTAGCTAAAGTTGAGGTTTTGTCTCAAATACCTAAACACACTCTGCACTCAACAAAAAAAGAGTACAGGGAGCATCAGTACAGCAACAAGTACTGGTTGGCATCATAGGTCGACTCAACCCTACGCCATACAAATAAGTAAACCAAATAAATGCAAAGCGATCATCACAGAACTTATAATCAGAGACAACAATACAATTATGACACTTCACATTAAAGGAATTACAAACGGACATTAAACATGTTTACACTTATCCATTTCCAACCATAAGTTGGATCACAACATATGATAAACAACATTCAATACATGTGAATGAATATATGAATGAAAGATGTGTGCATCATCTCTTTCTCTTCTCAATCTCATCAACATCATCAACATCATTATGAACATCATGATTTTATCAACATTATCAACATCATTATGAACATCATGATTTTATCAACATCATCCACATCATCATCATCATCTTCACAACATAATCATCTCAATAACATCAATATGTATGAATATGTAATGCAGTCAATAATCACAAGTAGTGCTCAAAAGCATTCACAATTACTTAATTCACATATAAGCATAGAGGCGGGCAAGTCTAATTGATACAAATAAA
The DNA here is from genome assembly GCA_031232105.1 of Capsicum rhomboideum. Lineage (NCBI taxonomy): Eukaryota > Viridiplantae > Streptophyta > Magnoliopsida > Solanales > Solanaceae > Capsicum > Capsicum rhomboideum. Next base: position 96,604,662 of record CP124718.1, read on the forward strand.
TTGTAACCTACCTCGATTCCTTGCTCAAAGTCACTTCTAGGCCACAAGCTTGCCTTTTATTTTCCTTTCAACTTGTTCTTGATCTATAACAACAAGATGACACACCCATTTCAATCAATTCATCCCTTTTAACCACTAAGAATTAATAACTAACAACTTTAGCCATAATTTCTCCTTAATTCATCATCTTAGGGTTTTCCTACCTTTAAACCTCATGAACCCTACCTCATTTGGCATGCACAACTAAGATTATACTCCTATTAGTGATTTCTAACACCCTAGAATCATTAATTGCTAATTTTATATTCATTCCCACAAATTTGCATTAAATTCTTGAATTAGGGCTAAACCCCAATTTTCCTTATGAACAAGGTTTCTAATGATTTTCAGTAATTAGAAGAAGTAATTCAAGTTTAGATTGTAAAATACTTACCTCAAAAGATGAAAACCTCTGAAAATTGGCAGAAAATCATCTTCCCCAGAGTTGTGGTACGTTTTTCAAAAAGTGTAAAATGAAAAATGTTTTATGAAAACTTACGGCGTTTTACTGCTACAGCGGTTCGTGATGCAAAAGAGGTTACCGTTATAGCGATACCCGTTCTGCTGCAGCAGTATCGCTGCAGTGGTTCCATTTTCTGCTACAGTGGTCCCGGGTAAAAACTTGGGACCTCTCCACAGCTTTATCCATGTCACAACACACTCTTCAAATTACTATATTGTGAACCAACCCTTCCACGGTAAACTCTATAATCGGAGTTCTATAACTCCATTTTACGTTCCAGAAGTTGCTACGGCTTTCTAAACTCGTGATCTATCTAGAAATACAATCAAATATACCTAAAAACATTCACATTAGTACCAGATTTTCTTATAGTAACACACCCTCAAAATTCATTGAATAATAGTCCAGCCCTGAATTTCTTAAAAATCACATAAGTAAAGTTTTACGAGGTTTCCACTTCCTATTTTTAGCGTAACGATGATTTGGATCATTATATTAGATACCAAATTTATCCCTGGTTCATCCCCGAATGACAAATAAACTAAGAGGATAAAATTAAGCAAGAATTACCTGGGCCAACGAATAAGTGCAGATATCGCTTGCGCATGTCAACCTCTGTCTCCCAAGTGGCTTCCTCTATAGTATTGTTCCTCTATTGAACCTTTACACATGGAATGACTCTGGTTGTCAACTTTCTCACGTTTCTACCCAATATCACAATTGGTTCCTCATCGTATGATAACTCCCTATCAAATAACTCGGGGTCCCAATGAATGATAAAGTTCCCATCTCCATGGTAATTCTTTAATATCAACATGTGGAATATAGAGTGGACCCCCTATATACTAGGAGGAAATGCCAGCTTATAAGCTACTACCCCTATCTCGTTCAAAACCTCAAAGGATCTGATGTACCTCGAACTCAATTTGCTCTTCTTACTAAAATGCATTACACTCTTCATGAGTGACACTTTCAAGAGTACCTTTTCTCTTATTTCAAACTTCACATCTCTCACCTTATTGTCTGCATACTCTTTCTGTCAGATTTGAACTGCAATGAGATTTTATTGTATAAATCTTACCTTCTTTATTGAATCCTTGAGCATGTCAGTGCCCCAAGGCCTTACTTCGAAACCATCCGATTAGAGACCTACATCTTCTAACATATAAAGTTTTAAAGGGATCCATGTTAATGCGAGAGTAGTAGCTATTGTTATAGGTGAATTCACACAAAGGCAGATATTGGTCCCACTGACCCCCGAAGTCTATTACGCATGCCGAAAGTATGTTCTCAAGCACCTGAATAGTCTGCTCTGACTGACCGTCGATCTGTGGATGGAAAGATGTACTTAAGTCCAATCTAGAACACAACTCTGACTGAAATTTCTCCCAAAAATTAGAGGTGAACTAGGTACCTCTATTTGACACAATCGAAACCAGTACCCAATGTAGCCTTACAATCTCCTTCACATAAATTTTAGCCAGCTTAAACCTATTATAATCCACTCTTATCGGAATAAAGTGAGCCAACTTAGTCAATCGATCAACAATGACCCATATAGAATTACACTTCCTCAAGGTCTTAGGGAGATCAATTACAAATTTTATGGTTATCCTTTCTAACTTCCATTCCGGAATGGGCATCCTTTGTAAGGTAACACCAGGCTTCCGATGTTCATACTTGACCTGTTGGCAATTTTGAAACTTGGTCACAAATTCCATAATATCCCACTTCATTCTTTGTAACCAATAATGTTGTCTTAAGTCCTTATATATCTTGGTGGAGCCCGGATATATAACGTACTTAGAGTTGTGGGCCTCTACAAGAATAGTTGGAATTAGATTGCCCACCCGGGGTACACACAAGTGTCCCATAATTCTCAACACTTTCTCATCATCAAGGAAGTCCTCTCTAGCCTCACCCTGCAATACCTTTTCTATGAGGTTACTCAGCTTATTATCCTTAAACTGCTTGCTTTTGATTTGGTCAAAGAATGTGGATCTGACTTCTACATGTGATAATATTCTCCCTTCGCTAGTCTCCTGTAATCTCAGAAAATCATTAGCCAAAGACTATACCTATCTTGCCAACGGGTGCCTTGACACTTCCAGACATGTTAAGCTTCTCATACTCACGGGTTTCTAACTCAGAGCATCAGCCACCACATTGGCCTTACCTGAGTGATATAGAATTGAGATGTCATAGTTTTTAATCAACTCCATCCACCTTCTTTGTCTCAGATTCTGGTGTCTCTGAGTAAACACATGTTGCAAGTTGTGGTGGTTTGTGAACACTTCACACTTCACCCCATAGAGGTAGTGTCTCCAAATCTACAAAGCAAACACCACGGCTGTCAATTACAAGTCATGTGTGGGATAGTTTTTCTCATAAGGCTTCAGTTGCCTCGAAAGCATAAGTAATCACGTAGTGGTCCTACATTAAAACAACACCTAAACCCAACTGTGAGGCATCACAATATATAATGAAATTCTTACATTTAGTAGGCAAGGTGAGATAAGGGGTTGAGGTTAACAAGGTTTTGAGACTTTGGAAACTCTCTTCTAACACGACCCAAACGGTCATGATTGGCACCCACACTAACTATGGAGGGAGAACCAAGCTTAACCCAACCCTCAATTAACTAAGTGTTACATTCACATTCACCTTGCACTAATTCATCATTAAACAAGTTCTAAAATGCCTTTGTTCAATCAATAGGTAATCAATGTCAAGCAACAAAACTATCCAATCATTATAGAGTACGAAAACCTCTATTTATTACATCCTCGGGAATTGAAGTCACTGTACAAGAACAACTAAGAATGTCTAAATAGAAAAACTGATAGAATATCTAAAATACTAAATAAAACAAAAGAGTGTCTTAGTCCCAAAATAAGGGACATGAACAAGAAACTGAAGATCCAAAGGCTGCTCGGTCATGGTGCTCACCCTTAAACATAAATTTGAAACTGCTAGCTAAAGTCGAGGTATTTTCTTAAACACCAAAATACGCTCTGCACTCAACAAAAAAAGAGTACAGGTAGCATCAGTACAACAACAAGTATTGGTTGGCATCATAGATCGACTCAACCCGATGCCATACAAATAAGTAAACCAAATAAATGCAAAGAAATCATCACAGAACTTATAATCAGATACAACAACACAATTATGACACTTCACATTAGGGAATTACAAACGGACATTACACAAGTTTACACATAGCCATTTCCAACCATAAGTTGGATCATAACATATGATTATAAACAACATTCAATGCATGTGAATGAATATATGAATGTAATATGTGTGCATCATCTCTTTCTCTTCTCAATCTCATCAACATCATCATGAACATCATGATTTCAACAACATCATCTATATCATCATCATCTTTATAAAATCATCATCTCAATAACATCAATATGTATGAATAGGCAATGCATTCAATAATCACAAGTATTGCTCAAAAGCAATCATAATTGCTTAATTCACATATAAGCATAGAGGCAGGCAAGTCTAATTGCTATAAATAAACAGAAACCTGCCTCGATTCCTTGCTCAAAGTAACTTCTAAGCCATAAGCTTGCCTTTTTTTCCCTTTCAACTTGTTCTTGATCTATAACAACAAGATGACACACCTATTTCAATCAATTCATCTTTTTTAACCACTAGGGGTTAATAATTAACAACTTTAGGTATAATTACTCCTTAATTTGTCATCTTAGGATTTTTCTACCTGTAAACCTCATGAACCCTACCTCATTTTTCATGAACATCTAAGATTATACTCCCATGGTGTTTTCTAACACCCTAGAATTATTAACTACTGATTTTATATTCATTCCCACAAATTTGCAGTAAATTCTTGAATTAGGGCTAAACCCCAATTTTCACCATGAAGAAGGTTTCTAATGATTTTCAGTAATTTTAAGAAGTAATTCAAGTTTAGATTGCAAGATACTTACCTCCAAAGATGAAAACATCTGAAAATTGGTAGAAAATTATATTTTTCAGAGTTGTGGTACGTTTTTCAAAAAGTAGGGAATGAAAAATATTTATTGGGTTTAAAACTGAAACTTACTGCATTTTACTGCTGCAGCGGTAAGGCTACTGCTGCAGCGGTACCGCTACAGCTATTTTGATTTTCGTTGCAGTGCTCCCGAGCAGAAACTCAGGACCTCTCCCCAGTTTTATCCATTTCATACCACACTCTTCGAATTACTACATGGTGAATCAATCCTTCCACGATAAACTCTATAACCGGAGTTCTATAACTTTATTTTACATGCCGAAGGATGCTTCGGTTTCCTAAACTCGTTATCTATCTAGAAATCCAACCAAATATCCCCACCAACATTCACATCAACACCAGATTTTCTTATAGTAACACACCCTCAAAATTCATCAAATACTAGCCTAGATCTGAATTTCTTAAAAATTGCATAAGTAAAATTTTATGGGGTTTCCACATCTTATTCTCAGTGTAATGACTATTTACGTCGTTACATTAGATACCAATTTATCCCTCGTTCATCCCTAAATAACAAATAGATCGAGAGGATAAAATTAAGCAAGAATTACCTGGGTCAATAAACAAGTGCAGATATCAGTTGCGCATGTCAATCTCTATCTCCCAAGTGGATTCCTCAATAGCACGGTTCCTCTATTGAACCTTTACACATGGAATGACTCTGGTTCTTAATTTTCTCACATCTCTACCCAATATTGCAATTGGTTCCACATCGTATGATAACTCCCCATCAAATAACTCGAGGTCCCAACGAATGATATAGTTCCTATCTCCATGATATTTCTTTAACATCGACATGTGGAATATAGGGTGGAACTTGAATATACTAGGAGGAAACGCCATCTTATAAGCTACTGCCCTATCCCCTTTAAAACCTCAAAGGGTCCGATGTACCTCGAACTCAATTTGCCCTTCTTACAAAAATGCATTACACCCTTCATGAGTGACACTTTCAAGAGCACCTTTTCCCCGATTTCAAACTACACATCTATCACGTTATTGTCTGCATACTCTTTTTGTTGGCTCTGAGCTGCTATGAGATTTTCTTGTATAAACCTTACCTTCTCTATTGAATCCTTGAGCATGTCAGGTCCCTAAGGCCTCACTTCGAAAGCATTAAACCATCCAATTAGAGACCTACATCTTCTACCATATAAGTCTTCAAAGGGAGCCATGACAATGCTAGAGTAATAGCTATTGTTGTAGGCGAATTCATACAAAGGCAGATATTGGTCCCACTGACCCCCGAAGTCCATTTTGCACACCTGAAGCATGTCCTCAAGCACCTAAATAGTCCGCTCTGACTAACTGTCGGTCTGTGGATGGAAAGTTGTACTTAAGTCCAATCAAGAACATAACTCTAACTGATATTTCTCCCAAAAATTATAGGTGAACTGGGTACTTCTGTCTGACACAATCGACACCGATACCCCATGTAGCCTTACAATCTCCTTCACATAAATTTTGGCCAGCTTAGCCTTATTATAATCCACTCTTACCGGAATAAAGTGAGCCGACCTAGTCAATAGATCAACAATGACCCATATAGAGTCGCACTTCCTCAAGGTCTTAGGGAAACCAACTACAAAGTCCATGGTTATCCTTTCCCACTTCCATTTCGGAATGGACATCCTTTGGAAGTTACCACCAGGCTTTCGATGTTCATACTTAACCTGCTGGCAATTTTGACACTTGGTCACAAAGTCCACAATATCTCACTTCATTCTTCGCCACCAATAATATTGTCTCAAGTCCCTATACATCTTGGTAGCACCCGGACGTATAGCGTAGTTAGAGTTATGTGCCTCTATAAGAATAGTTGAAATTAGATTGTCCACTCGGGGTACTCACAAGAGTGCGTCCACTAATTCTCAACACTCTCTCATCATTAAGGATGGCCTTTCTAGCCTCACCCTACAACACCTTTTCTCTAAGGTTGCTCAGCTTCTTATCCTCAAACTGCCTATTTTTAATTTGGTCAAAGAATGTGGACCTGACTTCCATATGTGCTAATATTCTCCCTTTGCTAGTCTCCTGCAATCTCAAAAAATTGTTAGACAAAGATTGTACATCTCTTGCCAACTAGCGCTTTGACACTTCTAGACATGTTAAGCTTCTCATACTCATGGGTTTCTGACTTAGAGCATCTGCCACCATATTGGCCTTAATCGGGTGATATAGAAATCATATTTCATAGTCTTTGATCAACTCCATCCACCTTTTTTGTCTCAGATTCAGGTGTCTCTGAGTAAACACATGTTGTGAGTTGCGGTAGTCTGTTAACACTTCATACTTCACCCCATAGAGATAGTGTCTCTAAATATTTAAAGTAAACACCACGACTGCCAATACCAAGTAATGTGTGGGATAGTTTTTCTCATAAGGCTTCAGTTTCCTCAAATCATAACCAATCACGTTCTGGTCCTGCATTAAAACAACACCTAAACCCAATCGTGAGGCATCACAATATATAATTAATTCCTTACCTTCAGTAGGCAAGGTAAGAGTTGGGGTTTTAGTTAACAAGGTTTTGAGCTTTTGGAAAATCTCTTCACACTTGCTATCCCACACAAGTGGGACTTCCTTTTGAGTAAGGCGGTTCATATGCAAAGCAATGGCAGCAGACCCCTTGACAAACCGATGATAATAACTAGCTAACCCCATAAAGCTATGAATCTCTATCATGTTCGTCGGTCTAGCCTAATTTTTAACAGCTTCAACCTTCTGCGGGTCTACTATAACCCCTTCTTTAGAAACCATGTGCCCCAAAAAAGACACGAAGACAAGCAGAACTCACACTTGGAATATTTAGCATATAGTTGCTTCTCCTTAAGCAACCCCAATACTATACACAAATGAGCTTCATGTTCTTCTTCACTCTTGGAGTAAACCATATGTCATCAATAAAAAATAATAACGAATGAATCAAAAAATGACTTAAAAACCCCATTCATCAAACTCATAAAAGCAGATAGGGCATTGGTCAAGCAAAGGACATAACTAGAAACTCATAGTGACCTTAACGAGTTTGAAAAGCAGTCTTTGGGATATCCTCCTCCCTAATCTTGAGTTAGTAGTAGCCCGATCTCAAATCTATTTTGGAGAATACTATAGCGCCATACAACTGGTCAAACAAGTCATCTATCCTAGACAAGGGATATTTGTTGTGAATGGTCACCTTATTCAACTGGCGGTAGTCTATGCACATCCTTATGCTACCATTATTCTTTTTTCACAAATAAAACACGTGCACCCCAAGGGGAAGCACTTAGGAGAATAAATCCCTTCTCAAATAATTCCTGTAACTGCAATTTCTACTCCGTTGATGCCATACGATAAGGAAGAACAGAGATGGGCCGAGTTCCAGGCTCTAAATCTATACAAAAATCAACCTCTCTGTCTGGTGACATATCCGTAAGGTCATCAGGAAATACTTCTAAGAACTCATAAACAATTGGGACTGAAGTTATGGGAGGAACTACATATTTATCTTCCCGAAGACGGGCTAAAAATGCCCTACACCCCTTCTTTACTAATTTTTAGGCACGAATAGCTGACACAATCCTTACAGGAGTAGACTTAAAAGTACCCTCCCACTCTAACTTCTCCATCCCAGGCATCGCTACAGTGACGGTTTTGGAATAACAATCAAGAATGGAACGATAAGGAGACAACCAACTCATCCATAAAATGATATCAAATTCCTCCATATCTAGAATCACTAAGTCTGCCAGAGTCTTAAACCCCATAAAAATCATAGGACACGCACGATACACCTGATCAACACATATAGACACTCCAACTGATGTGGAAACATACATAGGAGTATTAAGATAATCACAGTCTAAGTCCCAGCCCAAGGCAATTTCCACAGACACATAAGAGAAAGTGGAACCGGGATCAAACAATACAGAAGTCATACAATAACAGACAAGAATAGTACCCGTGATCACAGCATCAAAAGCTTCTGCTTCACGATAAGTCGATACAGTATAATATGAGCCTTATCACCATCTTGATCGACACATCTTCCTACAGCCTGTCCACCACGCCCACCTTATGGACGATCCATATTGTTTCCTCTACCACTACTACCTGCCGGAACTAGAGCAGTAGAAGTCGGTTGTTGAGTTAACTTACCCGCAGATAAGAAATCAGGACAATACCTTCTGATGTGGCCTAAACCACTACACTCATGGCACCTGATGCCCCAACCAGGCCTCTGAACTGAAGAGGATGAAGGTCTATAGTTGCCTGCTCGTGAAGGTTGATAACTGACCCCAGATGGGCCCTCAGTAGATACAGGAATGGCTGAATTGTAAGGCTTAGAAGAACCATGCCCTTTCGAGAAAGTACCGCTAAACTGGCCTGAGGTCCGAGCCTTCTTCTCTTTTTCTTTTACCTCTCCTTATTTCTCAAGTGCCTCAGCCTTCTTGGCAAACTTAACTATCTCCTGAAAGGACTTACCAGATGTAGCCACAGATAAGGTAACCAACTGAATTCCAGAATTCAGACCCTTCAAAAATACCTGATCTGCTCTCCTCTGAGGTTATCAATTATTGTGCATAGCGAGACAAATATGAAGTTTGGCCTCATAGGCCGCCACAGACATGTTACCCTACTCCAACCTTAAGAACTCATCCTTCTTCTGATCATGATAAGTGTGGGGAACATATTTCTTAAGAAATACATTCTGAAATTGTGCCCAAGTAAGTGGAGGTAAGACATCCCTGCATTCCACAAATAACCTCCACCATTGCTTGGCTACGGCCTGTAGCTGAAAAGAAACAAACTCCACACCATAACTTTCGACAATACCCATTTTGTACAGACGCTCATGACAATATACTAAAACTTTGAATTCATCCTCAGACTCTGTAGCCTGAAATACTGGGGGTTTCATCTTCATAAACTTGTAGAATAGCACATGTTCATCATTAGTCATCACTGGCCCAAGTACATATTGGGGATACACCCCTGTTCCAGAGCCTTCGTCCATCCTTGGTGATACTACAGCAGCATGTTGTAAAGCTGGGAGCGGAAAGGCGAGAATAATTAAGGGTTATCGATACCAGCCAAGCTACTCAAGAATCCCAACACATGCTGAATTATGGTCCTCCGACTGCCTGAGCTACACCCCTAACAAGTGCTACCCTTCATCCTTCCCATATAGCTCTGCCCTTAACTCGAGGCGTATCCCAAACTGTGGCCCCAGCGGTTGGTGCAACTGTTGCTGCTCTGGTGAAATGAGTATTCACTATCTGCAAACAAGAACGAATGAGTTAGATACCAATTTAGATCACCAGATACCAATTGGAATCAAGTAATAGCACGAAAGGAAGAAAGAAAGGAATTTATTTCCTAAAGCCCAGTAGCCTCCCCAAGAAAAGTACAGACGTCTCTGTATCATTTCGTACGACTCTACTAGACCTGTTCTTGTACAGTGAGATCTAAGAACCTAGTGCTCTATTACCATCTTTGTCACGATCAAAACGGTCATAATTGGCACTCACCCTAACCTATGGCTGGAGAACCATGCTTAACCCAACCCTCAATTAACCAAGTGTTACAATCACATTCACCTTGAACTAATTCATCATTAGACAAGTTCTAAAATGTCTTTGTTCAATCAATAGGTAATTAATATCAATCAACAAGACTATCCAATCATTATTGAGTGCAGAAACCTCTATTCATTACATCTCCGGGACCTGAAGTCACCGTATAAAAACAACTAAGAATGTCTAAAACAGGAAAACTGATAAATATCTGAAATACTGAATCAAATAAAAGAGTGTCTTAGTCTCGGAACAAGGGACATGAATAATAAACTGAAGATTCAAAGGTTATCCGGTCATGGTGCTCACCCTTAAACCTAAATCTAAAACTGCTAGCTAAAATCAAGGTCTTGTCTCAAATGCCGGAACATGCTCTGCACTCGATAAAAAGAAGAGCTCAGGTAGCATCAGTACAAAAAGAAGTACTAGTAAGCATCATAGGTTGACTCAACCCGACGCCATACAAATAAGTAAACCAAATAAATGCAAAGCGATCATCACAGAACTTATAATCAGAGACAACAACATAATTATGACACTTCATATTAAGGGAATTACAGACGGACATTACACATGTTTATACTCAGCCATTTCCAACCACAATTTGGATCACAACATATGATTATAAGCAACAGTCAATGCATGTGAATGAATATATGAATGCAAGATGTGCGCATCATTTCTTTCTCTTCTCAATCTCATCAACATCATCATGAACATCATGATTTCAACAACATCATCCACATCATTGTCATCTTCACTACATCATAATCTCAATAGCATCAATATGTATGAATATGCAATGCAGTCAATAATCACAAGTAGATTGCTTAATTCACATATAAGCATAGAGGCGGGCAAGTCTAATTGCTACAAATAAATCGGAACCTACCTCGATTCCTTGCTCAAAGTCACTTCTAGGCCACAAGCTCGCCTTTTATTTTCCTTTCAACTTGTTCTTGATCTATAACAACAAGATGACACACCCATTTCAATCAATTCATCCCTTTTAACCACTAAGAATTAATAACTAACAACTTTAGCCATAATTTCTCCTTAATTCATCATCTTAGGGTTTTCCTACCTTTAAACCTCATGAACCCTACCTCATTTGGCATGCACAACTAAGATTATACTTCATTAGTGTTTTCTAACACAATCATTAACTACTGATTTTATATTCATTCCCACAAATTTGCATTAAATTCTTGAATTAGGGATAAACCCCAATTTTCACCATGAACAAGGTTTCTAATGATTTTCAATAATTCTAAGAAGTAATTCAAGTTTAGATTGTAAGATACTTACCTCCAAAGATGAAAACCTCCGAAAATTGGCAAAAAATTGTCTTCTCCAGAGTTGTGGTACATTTTTCAAAAAGTGGGGAATGAAAAATATTTCCTAGATTTAAAACTAAAAACTTACTGCATTACCGCTGCAGCGGTTCCGTTTTCCGCTGCAGCGGTTCCGTTTTCCTCTGTTGCGGTCCCGGGGAGAAACTCAGGACCTCTCCCCAATTTTGTCCATTTCACAACACACTCTTCGAATTACTACATCGTGAACCAACCCTTCTACGGTAAACTCTATAACCGGAGTTCTATAACTCTGTTTTACGTGCCGGAAGTTGCTACGACTTTCTAAACTCGTTATCTATCTATAAATCCAATCAAATATCCCCACCAACATTCACATCAATACCACATTTTCTTATAGTAACACACCTCAAAATTCGTCGAATACTAGCCCAGCTCTGAATTTCTTAAAAATCACATAAGTAAAATTTTGTGGGATTTTCACTTCCTATTTTCAGCGTAACGACGATTTGGGTCGTCACATTAGATATCTATGATTTCACATCTAGTTGCTCGGGAATATAGCGAGTACATCCATAACCATATAGGGAAACAAGGAGCATGGTTGCCATATATTAATATGACTAGCGAGACAACCAGATAATAAATACTTGAAAATTTTGGACATAATTAACATAAGGGTCTTGCTTGAGATGTAAAGAGGAATAGGAAATGCTTCAGCATCTTCCTAGTTTATCACTAGTCTTATGATATAAATATATCACTGAGATTTTGATTGTACATTAATGGGTTGAAACATATACTAGCATCTAAACTTGGAAAGATCAATTGACTACATAGTAGATAGTAGCCATGATAAGTTTCATATGGGTAAAATTGCTTTAATTAATTCTTATTATTAGTAGTAGTAGTATTAATATAATTAAGAAATTATTCAATTTTGTTTCTGATAAATTTTTTATTTAGGCTACCCTTGCAGCTAACAAATTATCTCATATATTACCCTTACCTTTATTATAAACAAAACTCGGCATAAAATGGTTGAACTCCACACATTCAAATTCCTAGAAGAAGAAAAAGGCAAATTTACCCTCAATTTTTTAGCATGATTAATTTAAAATTACGTTCCACTTAAAATTCCATTAGGGGATCAAAGGAAAAAAACTAGACTTTTCCTAATAGCAAAATTAAGATTAGACCAAAAGCATACGTGGACAAATTGACCCTTTTCCCTAGTTATTATTTGTCAAAGACAATGACTTTAAATAAGGAAAGATCAACTTTGATATACTAAACTATAAAGTTTATCTAGTGCCAAATCTTCTCAAGAGGTAAATGCCATTGATATGAACCACAAGTTTAAACAAAGGTTGTTCGGTGTACTAAAGTTTTCTCTATGTGTAGAGTTCGGGGAAGGGCCGAATCACAAGGGTCTATTGTATGCAGTCTCACCTTATATTTCTGCAAGGGACTATTTCCACGGCTTGAACTCATGACCTCCTAGTCACATGGCAACAACTTTACCAGTTACTCCAAGACTCTCCTTCATGAACCACAAGGAAGAAATCTCTAATTATAATTACTTTCTTTTTTTTGAAATTTATATTGTAGATGATACTTGCCTTTTCTAATATAGGCATCTTTTTGTTGAGAGATGAGGGAAGATGCTAGTTCCTAGCTTTCCGATATTCTTATAATGGGAATTTTCTGTTCATATTTCATTTTAAATGGTCTGCCACAATTTAAATACTTTGTTCCCACATATGAATAATACTTATCAAACTATATCTTAATTTATAAAATTTATTTGATACCTTAGATTATGTGGTTTCCCACAAGACACATATCCAAGTATTCAATTTCGCCTTTCCAATTTATTTCTTTTGGCCAAGGAACATATTCAAATTTTATGTAACATTATCATAAAATTCTTCTTATTTCTATTACCATCTTTAATGCAATGCATGCATTTCCCTCCTTATCATAAAAATCATTTTGATCTATACATATCCTTATAATATTTATTCCTTCTTATCCTAATTCCTTTTGAATTAAAGCCTAACAAGTTTATGTAGATATATCACCTGCCCTCCTAAGAGGAAAGGATTCAATAAAACTATATCACCAGAGGCATTACTTTTTCTCTTGAGAAAATTACAGCCCAATTAAATAAACATTGTTGTCGGATTCTATAAAACTATATCATCAGAAGCATTACTTTGGGTCATCTAGTTTATAAAATACATACATAGTGTATATGTAATGTATACTTTATACTATTTTACATATCATATACATACATATACATATAATATACATAGATATACATTCCTATACATAATATTCATATCTATACATATCCGTACATATAATGTGCATATAATATATACACGTATACACAATATATATATACACCATATACAATTACATATATATGTAGTGTATGCTTCGGCTGTTTTTGGTAAACTAGATCGCGGAATGATACATATTGGTAACTATCCATTCTCTTTAGGTGCATTTGGTACAAGGAAAAATCTATTTCATAAAATTTATTTTACGGGGAAATCAAAAATGGTTTACCTTGTAGAAATTATTTTTAAGACTTTGGTTGAGTATTAAAATAGATGGAGATGGAAGAGACATGTAACATGTGCATAATGGCTGGTTGATGATTTTTGAGTTAAAGAGTCCGACAACAATGTTTATTTAATGGCTGAAGTAAATGATATCAAATCAGAATTGAGATATTTGTTAAGAAAACAAAAACTTAACTTCCATAGACGCAAGATATTTTCCCTCATTTCATATAAACTATGTTCAAATTTAACAAGCTAAATCAACCAAATACTAAGGATAGGAAAATATAGCTTTTGGGCCTATAGTACACCCGTAAGGAGTGTTGAGTTAGTTTGACGGTTCATGTCCAATTTTAAATTTTAACGTTTCTTATATAAACATCATTATGAGTGTCATGCTGAAAAACTTGGAAAACGGTTAGGTTAGGTTAATAATTCTCTGCATCCATTAGAGGGATCTTTAGGATGTGGAAATAAAGAAATGCATCCGTTTCGTGCGAATTCCAGGCAACCAGGTGACATGAGTGATAAGAAAAAATTTGTAGATCTACTGACTAGTATTTTACAAGCTTAAATACTACTACACTTGGAAAAAGATTTTTCCTCAAAGGTCTCTCAAGGAAAACATTCCATTCCATATTAAACTTTAAGAGTTTACAATTCCTACCAAATCATCTTCCTTTATTGTTGTTTTTTTCTTTTCTCTTCAAAAACTGACGGTCCTATACGGCTATACCCATGCATGCTGCAGTACTTCATCAGTTCAGGTTCATAATTTCTTTTAACAGTGAGTAACCACAACCCTATGTTAAATATTTTAAGAGGTCAAATAATTTCTGAAATAAATGAAATCAAAAAGGGAGTAAAGGGATTTAATGACGAGACAATGTTACGAATTTTACTTAACATAATCCTTTACTAATTAGCTACTTGAATATTAAGTTAAGCGATTCATTAAAGTCGAAGAGGAGAAAGTGTAAGACACCCTTTCTTATACTATTGCAATTATTTTGCGATAAATTAACACCCTATGTCTTTTGTTAAGGCATTAGTTTTAATTAACATCCAATGAAAAAATGGAAATAAGAAGAAAATCATACTGTTACATGCTAGATATAAATAATAGACATAAATGAATTATAATAATATACCTTTGATAAAGGGAGAGAGAGGGAGAGATCAAATTAAACATGGGCCTAAAACAACTATGGCCTTACCCAATACAATGCGGCCTTAGTTCTAAACTGGACTTGGGCTTCAAAGCCAGAGGTCCATGACACTGGTTTGGCAGGGTCATTTGCACTTTTACCATAATTTGTGTTGATCTTTAATTTTTGCCCCTTAAGACAGAGTATAATTTTCTGTCGAGGCATAATTTTATTTTTATATCATAATAACTCAGAATTTATGTCTCGCACCCTTAAAAACTCAGGCTTCCTCCGTTAAAGCACTTATGCCCTGTGAGGCATAAGTTTGATTTCTAAAGGCAAAAATTAAAAACCAATCTATTTTAAAACAAAAATTAAAGACTATCCCATTTGAAAGACAAATCGTGCAATTAAATAGAATTGGCACCCTATGTCAGGTCGCCTAACTAAGGGGTTGTTTGATAGAGAGTATAAAAATAGTGTAAAATATGGTGTATTAGTAATGCTTGTGTTAGTTATGCTTGCATTAATTATGCTTGCATTTTTTTTATGTTGTGTTTGGTTTGGTGTATTAAAAATAACATGAATTGCATAATTTCTAAAAAAAAATTGTTTACAAAAATATCCTCCATAAATATGGTGGAAAGTATGTGAAAAAGATTTTGAGGGACAATTGTGTCTTTAACAACAATAATTCATGCATTAGAATCCATTACATTACTAATACCATGGATTTTCATGTATTAGTAATACACACCTTAATACCAAATAGAGTGTATAACTAATGCATTAGTTATACATAGGACGAAAAAGTGTACCAAACAAAGTGCTAGTAATATACAAAGTTAATACATGCATTATTTTTTCTAATGCACTCTACCAAACGATCCCTAAGTGGCACAAAATAGATCACCTCTTTTTATTGGCAAATTTAATCCAAATCTATATATCTATATAAAGGAGGGTCTTCAACATGATGACGTGGCGATCTAATATTTGAGTATTGCCATTTATCTTTTTTCTCAAATTTTGGGGCTTTTAAATTTATTTTTCAGGTTAAAAAAGAGTAATAATTCAGTACTTTTCTTCTCCCACAATTGTAACTTACATCTCATTTAAACTCATTAAAACCCCTTTAATTAGGTACCAAATACTCCACTTAACCATCAATATATTCTTCTTTTCTGGTTCTCGAAGGAAGCAGAGAAGGGCAAATATAGTGTTATGCCACCAATTAATAACTTCCAGGTTTGCTAACAAAAAAAAAAGCTTATGGACGACCTTATCAATTCTCAAACTGAGAACCACATTTGGATTTTGTTCTTTTTTATTTGTTTATTTTGAGATGAGATCAAAAATACGTACATGACATTTGTTTTTTGTGAAAATATTATCTTATAGTAAAATTATTTATCTTTCAAATTCAAAGGTTGTTTTTTCCTCTACATAATGCTCGTTCACTTCACAGAGTTCCTACAAAAAGGAAGATGAAACTCTACGTACAACAAAGCAAGACCTGTTACCATACTTGGACTTTCTACAGATGTGATCCAACATGAGGCCCAACAACAATTAGTGTAATCCGGTCCAGCTGTTAATTTCTTTTATTTTTGCTTTATTCATTGTAAATATAAATAGGTGGGAACTCTCTAGAAAGTGGTTAGATTTTTTATTTTCTCGGTTGCCAAAATGTCTATTTAAATTTCTCTCTCTCTTTCATTTCAATTTAGGATTTCACCCATCTTCTTTGTTCGATTTCTGATTATTTCGCAAGTTAACATGGTATCAAAACGAGTGTTCTAGCTCTCCTTGATCTCCTCCTTCGAGCGATATTACCCTCGAAGCATTTCGTGAATATTTTTTTTTGAAGATATCCATGGAGAATTGGTTCAATGGCGGGTTTTATTCATCTGTTTGAGCTTGGTGTTCGTGTTTTCCAGTGTAGATTTCATTCAAGTTGTCGTTATTTGCTGAACAATACCTAGTCTTCCTCAGGTTCGGAGGAAGAATGGTAACGATATTCTATTCGCTTATTGGTAGATTTGCAGTATCTCTAGTCTATTTTGCCCGATTGTTGATGTTTTTGGAATTATCTGTGAGATCATGACCACAAATTCTTCGAATCCAGCTAATACTAGTTCTACGGAAGGTTTCATACCTTTTTATATTGATCATTCACATTCATTTTATGTGCATCCATCGGATAACCCTGGTACTCAGATTGATGCAGTACCATTCAATGAAAGTGATTTTGTTAGTTAGAGAAAGAGTATGTTGATTTTTCTTTCTGCCAAAAACAAATTAGGGTTAATCATTGGTAGGAACCCTAAACTAACCCTGAGTCACCTTACTATCCCTATTGGGAACATTGAAATGACATGGTAATTGCCTGGACCACCAACTCTCTGTCTAGGAATATAGCTTTGAGTGTCATAGGGTTTAATACTGCTAAAGAAATTTGAGATGATATAAATGATAGATTTGGCCAATCTAATGGATCAAAATACATTCAAATACAAAGAGAACTAGGAAGAACAGTTCAGTGGTCATCAAATGTAGCAACATTCTTCACTAGGCTTAGAAGCCTTTGGGATGAGTTCAACAGTGCTTATGTAGGACCAACATGCACTTGTGGAGCACTGCCTAAACTTCTTGAAGAGCAAAAATTGTTCTAGTTTCTTGGTGGACTGAATGAGACATACTCAACTTGAAAGAGCAACATTCTCATGTTGACTCCCTTACCCATGCTTAGTAAGGCATACTCAATGGTCCAACATGATGAGAAACAAAAGAAACATTCCCCTACACCTTCATCCTTTTCCAGTAAGTCTATGTATTTTCATACTTCTTTCGTATTTCAAAGTTCATCTTCTTCAAGGTATAATGATGCTAAAAATCAACCTCATAAGATGTATTCAGATTTCCATGCCCCTTCTTATGTTATGTCTCATGGAGGTAGTAGGAACTTTCCTTCCAAAACTCAAGTAGGAACTTTCCTTCCAAAACTCATGCTGATTCTCCAAGGTCTTTCTCATCTCTGCACCATGGGGGTGGTAGGAATTATCCCCAAAAGATCAGTTTTGAGTATAAAGGTCCATCTACCAGCACCTTATTTTGTAGATACTGTAAGAAATAAAGACATGTCATGGGTAAATGCCACAAATTATTTGGGTATCCTCCAGAGTATCAGTTTAACAGAAACAAGAAGTCTATTGCTTGTGTCCAGTCTGGTCCATCTCCTTTTGACCATTCAACTAGCAAGTCTGTTCTTCCTTCATTACAAGGCTCTAATATTGATCAATATCAATATCTTCTGACTTCATTTGATCAACTTCATTTGTCCACTGGTTTTCAATCACCTAAATCAATAAATGCAGAGTTGTCAAGTCTTGCCAATTTTGCAGGTGTGTTTAACAGTGTCTTTAGTAGTTCTGTTGACAATTCTGCTAATTTTCATATTTGTGCAACCTCTTAACTTGGTGTTAATCCTTAGATTTTAGATTTCGGAGCTACTAACCACATGACTCCACGTAAACACTTACTTCACAATCTACAACCTATCTCTATTCCCTTTCTCATTACTTTACCTAATGGATATAAAGTAAAAGTTGCTTCTATTGGTTCTTTATATCTAAGATCGGATATGGTCTTACACAATGTGTTACTTGTTCCTTCTTTCCAATTCAACTTAATTTCTATATATCAACTTTTAGATCAGTTTGACTGCTATGCATTCTTTACCAAACATAATTGTTTCTTACAGGGCCCTTCTCTGAAGAGGCCACTAGATGTTGGTAAAGCTGCTAAAGGTTTGTATTTCCTTTATTCAAAAGCTTTTTCATCTCCTCCCAAATCAGTTGCTCCTCCAACTAGTACTCAATCGACTACAAACAATGTTATTCCTGATCTATCATCTTGTACTATCCCAACTACATCCATATCTACTAGTCCTTTTTTCCTACAATCTCTTCTTGTAATACTCAGAACATTAGTCCTTTAATTCCTGCATCAACTATCTCTTCTGCTTGTAATATTCCTGTTTCATCATTTTTAACTTCTTGTAATATACCATCTGTTATGAATAAAAATGATCTATTTTGGCATAAAAAACTTGGCCACATGCCTTTTCATAAAATGTATAGTATTTCATTTTTATCTGATAAAATTTCTCCCAAACAATCATTTATTTGCCCTGTTTGTCCTATGGCTAGACAATAGAGGCTTCATTTTCCAGAAAGTTCAATTCATACTATTAAACCTTTCCAATAAGTGTATATTGACACTTGGGGTCCTTATCGCACTCAAGCATATAATGGGTTTAGATACTTCCTTACTTTAGTGGATGATTACACAAGATCTACTTGGACTCATCTTCTATCATCCAACGGTGCTGCTTTATCCATCCTCAAAGCCTTTACCAAAATGATTCAAGTTAAATTTCATACTAATATTCAATGTTTTAGGTCTGATAATGCATTTGAACAGAGTAGCAGTCATGCAGCATCTCAATTATTCACTGATAATGCATCCTCCATCAAACCACAATACCCCATACTCCACAACAAAATAGAGTGGTTGAAAGAAATCACAAACATTTTCTTGAAACATCTAGAGCTTTACTTTTTCAATCAAAGTTACCTATGAAATATTGGGTTAGGTGATTGTGTCTTGACTGCCACATACTTGATAAATATATTCTCTTCCACTGTTTTACAAAGCAAGTCCCCATTTGAAAAACTTCATCAATTTCCTCATTCTTATGCACATTTGAAATCTTTGGATGTTTGTGCTATGCTACATCACCCAAAGTTGACTGGGGTAAATTTTAATCAAGAGAAATACCTTCTATTTTCCTAGGTTATCCATTTGGGAACAAGGGTTATAAACTTTTAAATCTCTCCAATCATGTATTTTTTTACTCTATAGATGTGGTCTTTCAAGAGCACATTTTCCCCTACTATTCTCCTACTCCCTCATTTTTTTCCAGTTTCTCCTCCTCCTTTTACTGATCCTATGCCTACACCTACTTTTACATCTATTACACCTCCTTCTCCACCTTCTACTATCCCTACTACTTCTTCTTCATATGTTTCTCCCCCTCTCAATCCTCTTATTATCTCATCTACTTCTATTGTTTCAGTTGTTCCTTCTTTCATTTCTAATCCTTCTTCTCTAGTCCCATCTATACAATCTGTCAGGCATACTCACAAACCCTATTATCTTAGAGACTATGTTTGCTCCTCTGTACATACTTCTGCCCCTGCATCTACAGGTTAAAGATTTTTATCTCTTGATGTTCACTTACAAGAACCTCAGAATTATCATCAAGTTGTTGCCCATCCTGTTTGGCAAAAAGCCATGCTTAAGGAGTTTTAAGCCCTTAAGGCTAATCTCACATAGGATATAGTCTCTCTTCCTTCTCATAAGAAGGCAATTTTATGTAAATAGGTGTACAAAATCAAATAGAAATCTTATGGTTCTATTGAAAGATACAAAGCCCATTTGGTTATTAGAGGTGATACTCAAAAAGAAGGGGTGGATTTTACAGAAACTTTTTCCCCAATCATTAAGCTCACTACTATCAAGTGTCTTCTAACTATAGCTGCCAAAAAGGGCTGGAAAGTGTTTCAATTGGATGTGAATAACGCTTTCCTTCATGATGATCTCCATGAAGATGTTTATATGAAACTGGCACAAGGTTTTGAGATGCCTTCTACATCTGTTGTCCCTTTGATTTTTTGCCTTAAGAAATCATTATATGACCTTAGACAGGCTTCTATCCAATAGTTTTCCAAGCTCTACGAAGCTTTACTTTCCTGTGGTTACACTTCCAGCAAGAATGACTATTGATCTTAAGCGTATTTGTACTCTTAGTGTTATTATCTATGCATTTTTAGCTTAGTTTTGAGGATAATTTGAGGTGCTTGTGAGATATAAAGAGTATATATGTGTATTTGTGTGTTGAATTATATGTTCATGATGTTTAAAGTGCATTTGAATCAATTCAAGAGTCAAAATGATCAGTTAGA
The DNA here is from genome assembly GCA_031232105.1 of Capsicum rhomboideum. Taxonomy (NCBI): domain Eukaryota; kingdom Viridiplantae; phylum Streptophyta; class Magnoliopsida; order Solanales; family Solanaceae; genus Capsicum; species Capsicum rhomboideum. The sequence goes on from CP124718.1 coordinate 96,625,821, forward strand.
GCTTAGACGAGGAAACTAGTGTCGCTAGCTTGAGCTATGCATGTTCTAGTGTACTTTGATGGGTTCTATTGTGTTGTATAGACTTATGGTTGTGTTGAGATGTTATAGGAGACTATTTTAGGATCTATGGAATCTAAATCAAGCCTACAATAAAAGCACAAGACGTTCAAAATGAAGGAATAAGAGTACAAGAAAATGAGACGTAAAACTCCCACGCATGGAGCTTGGTGTGCGCCACACCCTCCAAGGAGTGGAAAGGGGTGTGCGCCACACCCTCGATCACAGAAAAAAAGAGGTGCGCCGTACCTTGCTCCACGTAATTCCATTGGTTTGGTCCCGTATCCATGGTGCGCCGCACCTCCACTCACGCGCGATGGAGGGTGCGACGCACCCCCTCCCCCCCTCTCCCCCCCCCTCCCTTTTCGACTCCAAATTGGTTTTCGAAAGTTGTTTTAAGTGGAGGTAAAGTTGTAATTGATTGGGATTGGATTAAGTAAGCCTATGTACGACCTAAAGCACTATAAAAGGAGTACTTGGCCACAATTATATACATCATTCACCTTACACACGAATTGGAGAGCAAAGGAGAAGGCAAGGAGCTTTATACTAGGGTTTTTTTTCTCTTTACCTTTCATTCTTGTAATTTAAAGTTATAAAATTTATTTTGGAGATTGTTTGTATGAATATGAGTGGCTAAACACCCTCATTTTATAGTTATGGCTAGAACATGATTGTGTAGTAGTTTGTTTTATTCAATGACATCGTTTCTCATCCGATTATGCTTTTGTTCTTGATTTTTTCTGTTGTGATATTTGGCCAACGTTGGAATATATGAGTAATTCGTGCATGAACTAATCATTGGATTATATGAATAAGACGAGGAACTTAAGGAATAAGATCATCTCTAGTGCAAGTTTGGGTTGATTTGCAACTAGGATAGACGTATACCTACGTTGCCTTGTTTGGTTACGAACGGGATAATAAACTAACGTACTTGAATTAAGGAAATGCATCCCCACTCAATGATGGAGTTGTGAGACTAGTTCAAGTAGACGATTTAGAGGATCACAATTCCCGGATCAACACTTAACCCCGAAACCCATAATCTGAGAAATAAAGCTCATTGAATAGAATAACTACCAGGCATGATTATATCGAATGTCGTAATCTTGGAACTCTCCATATATTGTTTACAATCCAATTTACTTATCGTTGTTATTTTTATTTTGTAGTTATAAAAACAAACTAAGTCTCTCTTAGTTACAATTTGCACTTAATTAACTTGAATAGTAACACTTGAATTAGATAGCTTGTTAAACGCAAGTCCCTGTGGAATAGATATTTGGCTCACGAAGAGCTACTATATTACTTACACGATCACGTACACTTGTGTGTGCGCTTGGGAGCGATAATTTTTTGGCGTCATTGCTGGGGAGTTTAAAATTAGCAACCTTCTAATTTTCAGTTTTACTATTTTGTTTGATAAAGTGCTAACAACTTGGTCTTAGCTACTGAATTTTTTGGTACAGGTTTAAATCTTAAGTGAGCTGGCAAGGGAGAGGGAATTGGTCAAACCATATCCCGAACCTGAGAGACTCTTGCATCAATTAAGGAGAGAAACATCACTTCTCCAACCAGCCCAGCAAGTTCAGCAAGACGAGTCTGTTCTTGCAACAATGGCTGAAGAACAACCAGCCCGCAGGACAGTGTGCAAAGTGGCAATCCCACTCGCAACTACTATGACCTTCTGTATTCAAAAGTCAGTCGTAGGAGGTCGATTTGAGCTGAAGCAAAACATGGTGCAACTGTTGCACACAAGCGAGCAGTTTACAGACTTGTCACATGAGGATCCACAGGTCCATCTACAGAATTTTTTGGAGATAAGTGACACTTTTATTCCCGCTGGAGTCTCCACAGACTATGTGAGGCTCACACTTTTCCCATTCTCGCTTTGGGAGAAGCAAAGAAATAGTTGAAGGCAGAACCTTCAAACTCGATCACAACTTAGGAAGACTTAGCAAAGAAATTCCCTATTCGTTTCTTCCCATCAGGCAAAACTGCAAGGTTAAGGAGTGAGATTTTGAGTTTCAAGCAGAAACCAGACGAGAATCTCTATCATGTATGGGAAAGATCCAAGTCTCTCTTCAGACATTGCCCGCATCACCAGTAAACCAATGAGGTACTTGCTCACACTTTTGTTGAAGGACTTGACCACAACACAAAAATTTTGCTAGATTCAGCTGCAGGTGGTCAAACATTAGAGAAAACTTATGATGAGCTATACACTCCACTGAATAGAATTGCACAAGGTAATACAGACTGGAATGGTGATATTTCTAGAAGCATGGTAAAGAAGCCTACAGATATGATAGAGGTAGATGGTGTCACAGCATTGTCCACACAATTGGCCAGCTTTCAGAATCAAATAATGGCTTAATTTAGCAAATTGAGTGTGCCTCAACCTCAGGCACAGGTTAATGCAATGCAACATGTTCAGACTTGGTGCAAAACTTGTGGTAATGGAGGTCACCTATCAGACTTTAGTAAATTTTATGGGTAATGCGCAGAGAGAAAATTAGAATTATGGTAACGCCTACAACCGCAATTGGCTGGCTCAACCCAACTACTCTTGGGGCAATAATCAAGCCCAATCTCAGCAGTTTCAGCAGCAGCAAGGTACGCAGACTAATACTCAGGCCAAAATATTGAAGAGACATTGAAGAAAATCATGTCCACCCAAGAGCAAATGGCTGCAGATCTCAAAAATCAGTAACTTACCCAAAAGAATTTGGAGATACAAATGGATCAGTTAGCTCAGGCGCAGAATCTAAGACCTCAAGGGGGTATTTCGGGTGATACATAGCAAGCTCCAAAGCAAGTTATGGCTATTACATTGAGGAGCGATAAAGAGTTGGATGATGCACATCCAAAGAAAAATCATGAGTTGCAAGCTGAATTGGTCATACCCAAGCAGACAGACAAGCAAGTTGAGTCTGAAATTGCTAATGAAAAAGGAAAGTCTGAGTAACCAAAGGAGAAGTCGGTTGAGCAACCTCAAAACAGACCATTTCCACCTTTCCCTCAAAAGTTCAATAAAGCAAAAGAAGATACATATTTCAAGAAGTTCTTTGACACGTTCAGAGAGCTCCACATTAACCTTCCACTTGTATATGTGTTACAGGGAATGCCAAAGTACGCTAAGTACTTAAAAGATGTGGTGATGAACAAAAGGAGGCTTGGTGATATTGAAACTATGGCACTTACTGAAGAGTGCAGTTCTGTGGTCATGAGCAAGATGCCCAAAAAGCTCAAGGACCCTAGGAGTTTCACCCTCCTTATACAAATTGGTGAAAGTGATGTGGTTCATGCCTTGAGTGATTTGGGGGCAAGCATCAATGTGATGCCCCTTTCATTTTTCAATACTTTTGGTTTGGGGAAGCCAAGTCCCTCCACGGTGATTATACAAATGGCAGACATAACTAGAGTGAGGCTCGAAGGAATCATAGAAGACGTTCTCATTAAGTTTGGTAAGTTCATTATTTCGACTGATTTTATTGTTCTTGATTATGATGCAGATGAAAGGGTACCAATCATATTAGGGCGCCCATTCTTGGCCACTAGTGGAGCATTGATAGATGTAAGAGAAGGCACACTCAAAATGAGACCGAATGACGAAAAGGTGGTCTTCAGGGTGTACAAAGAACTCAACACACCCTCATACTATAGAGATATATGCATGACCACAGCAATGGAAGTGGATGAGTATGGGATGGAAGAGTGAAAACCACCAATTACTTCTTTGGACTCTCTTATGGAGTTGCCCAAGTTGACAAATAAGCCTGAACCTGAAAAACTTAAATGGCATGCTGAAAAGGTAGGTGTAAGAAAAGTTGTAGACCTCGATCATAAGTACTTGAGAGGTCAGAAAAGAAGGAGAAGATGGGCTCCAAGTAGGAGGAGAAAGAGGATGAGAGAATATGGATGATGAAGTTGTGATTTGAGTCGTGCCGCGACATTAAATTAGGCACTGCTTGGGAGGCAACCCAAGTTAAGGTAGTATTTTACTTTTTAGTTTTTATTTAGTAGCACCTTTGTTTTTGTTTTGTTTTGTGTTGACGGGTCGAGAGGAAGTCTGAGTACATGAGATCTTAGCTAAGAAGCATGGCAAACACTGAGTGTGGGGTCCCCCGGACCTCCTTGATGACTAGATGTTACTAGCTAGTCCTAGAGGCCTCAGGGAGTATTTCTATCCTTACTTTTAAGTTGTACTTTAGGGACAAAGTGTGATTTTAAGTGTGAGGTGGGAAATCTTCCGATTTGGTTAGGGTGGAGTGTGCTATATGAGTCTTTTGGTTATTTATTTTTACTTATGTTTTTGCTTATGTTGCTGAAAATTTAAAAAATACAAAAAGATTTTCTTTTAGTAACTTTTAGTTTTTTTAGAAGCACACTTCATCCACCCTTCGATTTTTCTTTTCGGTTCTTTTCCGAAGGGATGCCCTTTGGGCCCAGTATCCTTTTTATTTTTAGGAGTAATTTTAAAATTTTAGAGATGTTCTTGTTAGATACTACGCATGATTACTTGATGCAAGTTGGTGTTGAATGTTGAAGCATGTATAGTGAATTGAGTGACTACTTGGAGACACCTAGGCTCATTTGTTTGACTCTTTTGTGATGTTGGCTTAATGTTAAATTCTTGCGTTTGCTTGGTTTTGAGTCTATAGGGATCCAACTTGATTTGAACATGTGCCATGTGTGAGTGAGGTTTTTGTGATATTCCATGTGCATATTGATGACTAGAACTTGCTTGTTGTATTTGCAAAGTGAAATAAAGAGTGTTGAGTTTAGGAGATCATATAGGTATTTCTTTGATAGCCATGTTTTATACCTACTTTATCTACCCTTTTTGCATGATCTTAGATAGCCCCGTTGAGTCTTTAGCCTATTCTTTGGTAGCTTTATATGTAGCTTAATCCTTTTCTTTCAATTAACCGTAATTTGATCCAAAACTCCTAAGAACTATAGTTGAGAAATTAAGATGTTAAGGAGTGTAAAAATTAAAGAAGGAGAAAGTGAAATTGATGCCCCAAGTAAACAACTTTTGGTGTTTTAAAAAGGTTTATGTATTGTTGGTAGGGAGTAATGTAATGAAAAGAGAAATTGATCCAAAGAAGTGAATCATGTGCTGATAGCAAATACTCCTTACCTAATATATGTAAGCTAGCTTAAAAAGATGGGGTAAAACAAGAGAGAATTAGGCAGATGAAAGTGGTGTAAAATAGGTTGGTTGGAGATGATCTCATGTAAATTGTAGAGTATTAAAGCGCTTAGGGAAGATAGTCACTATTCTTAACCAAATAGTTCCTACCCGTCCCTTAGACTACATTACAACTCTTAAAGTCCTACTTGATCTTGAGCTTTGACATTATGATATTAGTGGAGTACTACACTAAGGGCAGGCTTATGGTTCATTTTATGTCACATGTAAATTCTTTGTGAGAGTGAGCGAAATGTGATTCTTACACTCATTCTTGTGTTAAATTGCAGACTTGTGAGAGAATATGAGTGACTCTCTTGTGGTGAGGGCACATGTTTTATGATATATAGGCGACATATATGATCTATTTGTTGAGTAATCAATTCTTGAGGCTAGGAGGTTTTGAAGTAGTATTCATGTGTTTCGAAGTTGTACTATGACATGCCAAATGTAGAACTTGCTATTCATGTGGTCTGTGTGGTTCTAGCTTGAGTGTCTTAGTTGTAGTAATTTTTTTAGAGTCTTCCTTGATAGTGATGAATGTAAATAGTTGTTCAAGGACGAACAAGGCTTTAAGTGTGGGTTGGTGATCTTAGGCGTATTTGTACTCTTAAGTGTCATTATCTATGCGCTTTTAGCTTAGTTTTGAGGATAATTTGAGATGCTTGTGAGTTATAAAGAGTATATATGTGTATTTGTGTGTTAAATTACATGTTCATGATGTTTAAAGTGCATTTGAATCAATTCAAGAGTCAAAATAATCAATCAGAGCTTAGACGAGGAAACTAGTGTCGCTAGCTTGAGCTATGCTTGTTCTAGTGTACTTTGATGGGTTCTATGGTGTTGTATGGACTTATAGTTGTATTGATATATTATAAGGGAACATTATAGGATCTATTAAAGCTAAATAAAGCCTTCAATCAAAGCACAAGACGTTCGGAATCAAGGTACAAGAGTACAAGAAGATGGGATGCAAAACTCCAAGGCATGGAGCTTGGTGTGCATCGCACCCTCCAAGGCATGGAAGGGGTGTGCGCCGCACCCTCTATCACGGAAAAGAGGAGGTGAGCCACACCTTGATCAGTGTAATTCCACTGGTTTGGTCCCGTATCCATGGTGCGCCGCACCTCCACTCACGCACAATGGAGGGTACGACGCACCACCCTCCTTTCCGACTCCAAGTTGGTTTTTGAAAGTTGTTTTAAGTGGGGGTAAAGTTGTAATTGATTGGTATTCAATTGGGGAAGCCTATATATGACCTAAATCACTACAAAAGGAGTACTTGGCCATAATTATACACATCATTCACCTTACACACGAATTAGAGAGCAAAGGAGAAGGCAAAGAGCTCTACACTAGGGTTTTTTTTCTCTTTACTTTTTATTCTTGTAATTTAAAGTTATGAACTTTATTTTGGAGATTGTTTGTATGAATTTGAGTGGCTAAACACCCTCATTCTAGGTTTACGACTAGAACATGATTGTGTAATAGTTTATTCTATTCAATGACATCGTTTCTCATCCGATTATGCTTTTGTTCTTAATTTTTACTATTGTGATGTTTGGCCAACGTTGGAATATATGAGTAATTCATGCATGAACTGATCATAGGATTGTATGAATAGGACAAGGAACTTAAGGAATAAGATCATCTCTAGTGCAAGTTAGGGTTGATTTGCAACTGGGATAGACGTATACCTACGTTGCCTTGTTTGGTTATGAACGGGATGATAAAGTAACACACGTGAATTAGGGAATCGCATCCCCACTCAATGATGGAGTTGTGAGACTATTTCAAGTAGATGATTTAGAGGATGATAATTCCCGAATCAACACTTAACCGCGAAACCAATAATCTGAGAAATAAAGCTCATCGAATAGAATAACTACCATGCATGATTGTATCGAATGTCGTAACCCTGGAACTCTCCATTTATTGTTTACAATCCAATTTACTTATCGTTGTTATTTCTATTCTGTAGTTATAAAAATAAACTAAATCTCTCTTAGTTACAATTTGCACTTGTTTAACTTGAATAGTAACGCTTGAATTAAATCCCTTATTAAACACAAGTCCCTGTGAGATCGATATTCGGCCCACAAAGAGCCACTGTATTACTTGCACGACCACGTACACTTGTGTGTGCGCTTGGGAGTGACAACTATTCACTTTTACACTGGCTCTTTTAGAGTTGTTTTAGCTGTTTATGTTGACGACATCCTCTTAGTTGGAGATGACCTTGAGAGGTTGACTTCTCTTAAGGATTTTCTGGATGATCAGTTTAGGATTAAGGATTTGGGATCTGTTGATTATTTTCTCGGGCTGGAGGTTTCTTCTCACCCTCAAGGATATATAGTCAGTCAACATAAATACACCCTTGATTTACTACAGGAATATAATTGTCAACATTTTTCTCTAGTTGGTACTCCCATGGATTATTCCATCAAACTTGTTGCTGACATGGGGGCACCCATCACTGATTTATCGACGACTCATTGGTAAACCTAACTTCCTTCAACATACCAGGCCTGACATATCCTACTCCGTTCAATATTTGAGTCAGTTTGTTTAACATCCACAAGTCCCACACATGTTGGCTGCTATGCATGTTTTACGATATCTTATGTTGTGTCCTGATCAAGGTGTTCTTCTTTCCAATAGTTCTAAATTTTCTCTTAAGGGCTATTCTGACTCGTATTGGGCTTCCTATACTGATACTCGCAAATTCGTTACTGGGTTTTTCATTTCTCTTAGTGGCAGTCCAGTTTTATGGAAGAGTAAAAAGCAACCGACTTTATCTTTTTCCTTTGTTGAGGCAGAATATTGAGCCCTCCGAAAGGTTGTTGCGGAGGTTGTTTGGCTCATTCATTTGCTTGGTGATTTTGGAGTTATAATTTCCTCTCCTGTTCCCATTTATTGTGACAGCAAAGCTGCATTGAGTATTGCCAAAAATTTAATTTTTCGTGAACGGACGAAACATATTGAAATTGATTGCCATTATGTTCATGATTGTTTGTGTTCTAATTTGATTTCTCTTCACTATGTTCCTAGTGCAGATCAGTTGGCAGATGTCCTCACCAAATCTTTGCCTGGGCCTGCACATAGTCATTTGGTTTTCAAGCTTAGAGTGTCGACACCCTCCAGCTTGAGGGGGGTGTTACCATACTTGGGCCTTCTACAGATGTTGATCCAACATGAGGCCCAACAACAATTAGTGTAATCCGGTCCAGCTGTTAATTTCTTTTATTTTTGCTTTATTCATTGTAAATATAAATAGGTAGGAACTCTCTAGAAAGTGATTGAATTTTACATTTTCTCGATTGCCAAAACGCCGACTTGAATTTCTCTCTCTTTCATTTCAATTTAGGTTTTTCACCCATCTTCTTTGTTCGATTTCTGGTTATTCCGCAATTTAACAAGACCTTCCTAGAGATGATCAAATGGAGACTTTAGTTGGACACTAGGGAAAAGATATTGTGGATGACACGTTCAGACAATTTAAAATGAAAGAGCAATAATTAATATTGGTATTTGTTCGTAAGTTTCTTGCCTAATTTTTTTCCGACACTCTCTCTTACTAAAGTTAGTGCAAGTAAAACTTTTGACATTTCTTTATTGTATATCTGTAGAGTTACTGATGATGAGGTACAAATACGTGGTCATTTGGAGGCTCAGTTGGATTTGACTCTAGCATGCTTCCACCAAAAATGAAATATATGACTTGCTGATATGTGTATATATGATTTTGGTATTTAGAAGGCTTAATTTTACTTCATATGCATCGCATATGTGCTCTTTTTAATATTTTTTTATTTTATGTAGTGAACTTAATTTGTGATAAATTGTGACAGACAATGTTGGAATTGAATGAAAAAAGATAAATAACACTATATATATTCTTAATGTACAACTAATAAGAACGTAATTTTTTTTTGTTTATATGTCAATTAATAGTTTCAAGATGATATATATATAATATTACATTTAATTTTACTTTTATTTTTTCATTCTTAAGTACTCTTGAATCATCCTTATACCTAAAATTTAAATAATTTTCCTTGATAATATATAATAAGACATACTAAGAAAAGTTTTTATATAATTAATTATACATAATACAAAAATATATGTTTAAAATAACCCAAATATATGTATTAGTGATTGAAATTTTTTTGGTTTAAAAAAAAAAAGAAAACATAGAAAAAAGATACTTTTACATAAAATAATGAACAAAAAAGAAATTAAAATAAAAAAATATTAAAAAGAGCACATATGCGATGCATATGAAGTAAAATTAAGTCTTCTACATATCTAAACCATATATACACATATCAGCAAGTCATATATTTCATTTTTGGTGGATACATGCTAGAGTCAAATCCAACTGAGCCTCCAAATGACCACGTATTTGTACCTCATCATCAGTAACTCTACAGATATACAATGAAAAAATGTCAAAAGTTTTACTTGCACTAATTTTAATAAGAGAGAGTGCCGGAATAAAATTAGGCAAGAAACTTACGGACAGATATCAATATTAATTATTGCTCTTTCATCTTGAATTGTCTGAACGTGTCATCCACAATATCTTTTTCCTAGTGTCCGACCAAAGTCTCCATTTGATCATCTCTAGGAAGGTCTTGCTTTGTTGTATGTAGAGTTTCATCTTTTTTTCTGTAGAAACTCTGTGAAGTGAACGGACATTATGTAGAGGAAGAAACAACCTTTGAATTTGAAAGATAGATAATTTTACTATAAGATAATATTTTCACAAAAAACAAATGTCATGTACGTATTTTTGATCTCATCTCAAAATAAACAAATAAAAAGAACAAAAGCCAAATGTGGTTCTCAATTTGAGAATTGATAAGGTCCTCCATGAGCTTGTTTTTTTTATTAGCAAACCTGGAAGCTATTAATAGGTGGCATAATGTACAACTAATAAGAACTTAATTTTTGTTTTGTTTATATGTTAATTAATAGTTTCAAGATGATATTTATATAATTTTACATTTATTTTCTTATTCTTAAGTACTCTTGAATCATTCTTGTACCTAAAATTTAAATAAGTTTCATTGGTAATATATAATAAGATATTAGCAAACCTGGAAGCTATTAATAGGTGGCATAATGTACAACTAATAAGAACTTAATTTTTGTTTTGTTTATATGTTAATTAATAGTTTCAAGATGATATTTATATAATTTTACATTAATTTTCTTATTCTTAAGTACTCTTGAATCATTCTTGTACCTAAAATTTAAATAAGTTTCATTGGTAATATATAATAAGACATACTAAGTAAAGTTCTAATATAATTAGTTGTACATAATACAAAAATATATGTTTAAAATAACTCAAATATATGTATTAGTGTGTGAAATAATTCTAAATGCATGTTGTTTTTTTTGTATTTTTTCTTCCTCATAAAAAGAATGATAGTTTCTGAATTTATTATTAAATTGAAATGTGTATTATAATACACGAGGAAATAGATAGAAATGAAGACAATCCATAATAAAAAGTATTGTAAAAATATTGCATTATGTCTCAATTAGACAGTCTCATGTGTTGGGTATCAAACGTGTCGGGCTAATTTTTTTTTTCTTTGATATTAATCTAGAAAATATAAATAAAACAATTGATAAAGTGTTATGGCTGGAGTCTACAGAAAAATGATAGAAAAGTTAATATTTTAAAATTACAAAAATTAAAAGCAACATATAATTTATCCTCTTTTTTTTTGTTTTGTGTTAAAATCCATCAGAAGCGCGATCGATTTACTATTTTATCTTAAAAGTTGGTATAGCCACCATCCTCTTCAGCCTCCTCTATTGCCTACGTCATGTGATATCTCTTCTACCAAAATAATTACAAATTCACAATCATGGCAATAAAATTTGAAACATAAAATGTAAACATAGCGTTGAATACATTATGCCATTTAAAAATTGAGTTGAAACTTGAAGAAATTTATGAAGATCTTTTGCTATGCTTGGAATCAAAATTCAAAAAATCTAACTGTGTACAAGAAGTATAACCAAAAGTAGAGGATCTTCAAATTAGGCTTTTCTTTTAGGGTTTGTTTGGAAAGCCGCCTGATAATTGAAATTGATGGTAGCAATTGTCAGCCGAGTAATTATATAACCTAGTAATTATAACGACATGTTTGTTTACTACAATGTAATTGTTTGGTTGCACAAGTGTAATCACATTGTTATATTATATTTTTAAAATAAAGTTAATTATCAAAAATTTAAAAATAATATTTGACAAATAATGACCTTTATAAATGATATTAAATGAGCTATTTAAGATATATATTGTCTTTTGAGAATATATTAATTAATAAACATATGTTCTTAACTAATATTATAAAAAATAATTAATATGCATTTTTTAAATTAGTATGTTTTAATTAAATTAATTATAAATACTAAAAATACATGATTTTTAAGAATATCATGAATGCATATTTGACAAAATAATTAAGGATTTTGCCAACATGCTACATGAAGTAGTATGTTAGCATCCTCCCCATTTTTTAATTTCCCTAAAAGCCATTACTATTTTTTGCCAACTAATTAAAACAAAGGACATTTTTGTCTTTTCAAGCTCAAAACACCCAATTCATTTTCTTCTTCCTCCCGTCACCCAACAAACACCTTTTCTTCCCTGCAATTTCTTTATTTCAGCAACAATTTTATCAATTTGAGCTTCATTCAACTCCCCCATTTCTCGTTCTATCTGTTAATTTCTTATATGTATTAAATCTCAATCTCCAGATTTCCCTGTTGCTAGAATTTAGATAATACAAAAACTGAAATGATATATAAAACAAAATAAGACCGCTGCTAATGGGTTATTATGGTGTTCGAAAGTAGTACTGTTTGGCGGATTATTGTTGTTGTAGAAGTTCCTAGGTGTAGAAGATTCTTGCAAAACGTCACTAAAAACTGTACCAACTTCTCCATTTTGTGCAGCACAAAAATAACTCAGTTGAAAAATAAAAGCTAAACATTTTGGTGAAAAAAATGAGAGAAGAGGTTGGAATGAAGCAACAAAAAATAAATTTGAAGAGACAATTGAGAAATTTTGACAATGGAGTTTATGGGTGTAATCAAGGAAAGAGAAATGAATTGAGGGTATTTGGTGAATTGACAAAAAAGTCTCTGCTTTTAATTTGTTGGCAATAAAAAGTAAGGACTTTTAGGAAAATTAAAAATGAGGAGGATGCTATCATACTACCTTCATGTAGTATGTTAGTAAAACTCAATAATTAATATTGTAAATATAATGTCATAAAATTATTAAAATATTTGACAAAAAAGATAATCTAACAATTTTAATTGAAAAATAAATGGCTTGCAATGTGAAATATTAAGTCAATACTACTAAACCAAATAAATTAAAACAAAAAATATAACATAAGTTCAAAATTCAAAATCCAAAAAATTAACATAATACTCTTATGCCAAATTTCAACATAACGTACATAAATATAATTCAAAAGAAAGAAAAACATAAGTGTATAACTGTATTCAACAATGAATTATACTTTAATTTAAAAATTAGAATACTAACACAATTATGCTAAACGAAAAAAGTAAAAAAAAAAAACTATAAGAACAATTGCATGGAATCACAAGAAATAAATGTTGGGAAATGCGAAGTAGGGAAATGAATATAAATAATGTAAACTATATTAGAATAATAAAAATAAAAAAGAATTTAAAATAATAGAAATAAAAATAAATTAAAATAAAAAGAAATAAAAATAAAAATAAAAATAAAAGGAAGAAAATAAAAGGTAAGCTTGTAATTACACTATATAATTACCAGCAATTCACAGTGTAATTATCCTCTATCAATTACACTCAATTCAAGTAATTACCTCACTAACCCAACATACCAGACAAGGTAATTAAATCCAATTACACCAAATTTAATTTCCATGGCTTTTCAAACAAGCCCTTGAAGCAAAATTTCACTTTAGTCTCGACACAATACAATATATTTCCACCCCTTGACAAATTTTGAAACCTAAGGGACTAAAGTGGAGTAAATTGCAAAACTTGGGACTAAACAAATGTATCCTATATTTACTTAACTATTGAAGTCGAAAGGAAAACGAAGAGCAAACCCCCACTCCCCGCCCGCTCGCCGCCCAAAACTCCGGTAGCAAATCAACACAAAAACTCAATTGTAGAAGAGATAGTTACAAAGAAGGTATGACTTCGCCAGCCGCTGTACGAGAATTGCAGCGTGACCTAGAGAACAAAGCCAACGATCTTAGCAAACTTCAAAAAGGCATACATAATCTTCCTGTATTTATATCTTGCTTACCCTACACTATTTATTTATATCTTACTATTTGTCTTGTAATTTAATTCAGATATATCAAAGAATCACCAAATCAGAAAGAAGTACACTATTCAACTTGGTGAAAACGAACTCGTTCTCAAGGTATTCTTTCTCTTTTTTTTTTTGATAATTGTGGTGTCCAGACCAGCTTTTGCGCACTTTAACTAATTCCACGAGATACCTGCCACCAAGGCGAGGACAGATGGGAAGAAATTACCTATTGTTTTTTCTTTGTCTCTGGTGGGATTTGAACCTGAGACCTCCTGCTTCTTCTTTTCTTATTCATAAACTTAGATGGGTGTCTCTTTTTTCTTTTTTTGCGGATATTGAGACTTTTTTTGCGGATATTGAGACTTTTTTTGTTTTTGAGTTGGTATGTAGGAATTGGATCTGTTGAATGAAGATGCCAATGTTTACAAGTTGATAGGCCCAGTGCTTGTCAAGCAGGACATGGCAGAGGCTAAGGCCAATGTAAAAAAGCGAATTGAATACATTTCGGCTGAACTGTATGTCATTCTATTTTGATTTTAAGATTCTTTCAGTTTTTAGTTAAGCTGTAGTAGTTTCCTCTTGTTTGAGTGAGTACCTAAGGTTGTTGTCCATTGAAAGAGGTTGGTATGATCAATTAATAGGTTTCTCTGAGATACTAGAGTAGTGGTGACAAATTCATCAATCAGTAAAAGAATGGAAAGAGTTTATATGAGAAATCCTTTTATCGAAGTTTTACGATTTCTTGATAATGCTAACTTATAACCCTCATTGGTTTGACATTGTGCTGATATCCTGCTGAAATATGCTGCTTATTTATCTAAATAGTTGTGCTTTAGTTAATAGTCGTTTACGTGGATTTTCACTAGAAGTACGACAATACTTGACCACCTATTATCCTTTTACCCTGATCTTGGACCTTCATGCCTTCCTATCTAGCGCCATATCCTCAGAAAGATAGATGAAGTTGTGTCATATCTTGTCTAATCACCTCCTTAGTTCTTCATCGGCCTACCTCTACCTCTCCTAATTCCTGCAATAGCCAACCTTCTCACATTTCCTCACTGGCGCATTCTCACACCTACTATTCATATGTCTGAACTATCTTATTCTTGCTTCCCTCATCTTGTCCGCTACGAAGGCCGCTCCCACCTTGTCCTGTGTGACTTCATTCTAATCATAGCTCTCTTATTATGCCCACACATCCATCTGAGCATCCTCATCTTCGCTACTTTCATCTTTTGAACATGAGCATTCTTGACTGGAGTCTGGACAACATTCAACCCCATACAATAGTACTGGTCTAACCACCACGTTGTAAAACTTATCTTTAAGCTTTGGCGACACATTCTTATCGCGTAGTATCTCAGAAGCAAGCCTTAATTTAACCCACCCGCTCCAATACCGTGTGGACATCATCGTTAATCTTTCTGTCTCCTTGAATTATGAATCCAAGATACTTGAAGCTTTCTCTCTTGGGAATGGCTAGTGTATAGATCTTCACTTCCACCTCCACCTCGTGCATCACCAAATTTGTACTGTAGGTACTCTGTCTTAGTCCTGCTTAACTTGAAACCTGTAGACTTTAGGGTCTCTCTCTAAACTTCTAGCCTATCATTAACTCCATCGCGTGTCTCATCAATCAATACTATTCCAATTGCGAATAACATACACCACGACACCTCCCCTTGAATATGTCATGTTAATACATTCTATCACTAAGGAAAAAAGGAACGGGCTAAGGTTTGATCCCTGGTGAAACCTCATCATGGCTGGGAAGTGCTTCGGGTCTCCTCCTACTGTCCTAAACTGAGTTTTGTCTCCATCGTACATGTCCTTAATAGACCTAATATAAGTCACATGTACAACTTTTGACTCCAAACATCTCCAAAGAACCTCCCTAGGGACTTTATCATATGCCTTTTCTAGGTCAGTGAACAACATGTGTAAGTCCCTCTTTTTGTCCTTTTACTGCTCCAACAATCTCCTGACAAAATGGATGACTTCTGTAGTCGAAGGCCACGACATGAATCCAAATTGGTTCTCAGAGGTGGACACACCCCTCCTCATCCTCATATCGACCATCCTCTCTCAAGCTTTTATAGTGTGACTTAGTAGCTTGATACCTTTTTAGTTATTGCAATTCTGAATATCACCCTTTTTCTTGTACAATGGCACCATAGTACTCCACCTCCATTTATTTGCATCTTAGGCGTTCCAAGTATGACATCTTGCCTCACCTGCGTTCTTCCAAAAGTCCATCAAGATCTCGTCTGAATTGATTACTCTTTTATTTATCTTACGACTAACCCCCTTAACCCACCCCGCCTTTATGCACATACAGGACCCAAAATCTCTACGCCTCTCGAATTACTCTGACTCTTGTAGCATGATATCCCCGTCCCCTCTTCATTCAATAGGGTATGGAAATACGTTTGCGATCTATAAGATTTTCGCTCGGAATAATCTCTCAGTCCTTATATACCCTTTGTCACCCTTTCTAAGAAGCAAGTAATCTATTTGAACTTCACCCTTTCTAAGAAGCAAGTAATCCATCTGAGTCTTAGCTACCACAACTAATTATATAGATTGTGAATTTGCTAGTTGTTTTTTTCCCCCTGTAACTCTTAACATGTATATAATTTAAAGGCCGAATACATGTGCATCCCCTTGAACTTGTCAAGAATTTTCATTTAGACACCTCAACTAGGGGTGTAACCTATTGAACACTTGAGCTTAGTTAAAAATGTGTCTATTGAACACATGTTGCTGACATGGCATGAAGAGTGTATCGCACCTTCTTTTGAGAGAGTCCAAAATACCTGGTTTTCCTTTTTCTTTTTTCTTTTTCTATGTGATGTCTCCACCACCATATGCACTGCTGCATCACCACCATTTTGCAACCACCAAAACGGCCATCGTCCACCAGCCAAAACCACCTGAAATTGCCATAGCAATCAGTCTATGGTGAAGAAGTGGTTGAACTATTTATCTTCTCCACCATTATTTTCGACACATCCAGATGCCGTTGTTACCACTCTTTCAACAAATTCTGGCTTTTTTTTTTTTTTTTTTTTTTAAATTATTATTAAAGACATCACCAAAGGTGTAAATTCCGGCGTCTTAATTCTATATTTTCCACTGATTCCTGCCTTTTTTTTTCTTTTGCTATTTGAACTTATTTTCGTAATCGTGTTCTTCTTTGCTGGAACGAAGACGCGCGTGGACTATGGTGTGTACATTTTCTTTTTCAGTCGAAATAATTTCTCTAACCCTTTTTCAAAAGTTTGGTTGAAGAAGCTCATGTCCCCTATTTCATCATCCCAATCTTACTAAAGATCCTTTAATCCCTTTTTGCTACAAGTAAACCAAGAAATATGCACTTCCACCGGAATTCCTTACTTTCAATGAATGTTTCTCTTTTTTTTTTTTTTTCCTTTTTCGACTTTGATTTTTTTCCTTTGCTGATTGTTGTTTTCTTATTAGTCTTATGTGCCACATCATTAGCGAGTGACTTTCACTCAATCTAACTTGTTTAGACTTGTCAAATATGTGTTCAATAGACACATTTTTAATTAAGATCAAGTGTTCAATAGGTTACACCTCTAGTTAAGGTGTCTAAATGAATTTTTTTGACAAGTTTAAGGGGCCACGTATGTATTCAGCCTAATTTAAAGTTGCACTATAACAGTGCTTTTCAGTAATTACAAAATGCAACCAAACTTAGGACTACTGCTTCCTATCATATCAACTAGTGTTTCAGTCTCCTTACCGTTGCTTTCTTTACACCAAAAATAAAACAACAACAACAACAACATACCCAGTGTATTCCCACCGAGTGGGGTCTGGGGAGGGTAAAGTGTATGCAGTCCATTCCACTACCTCAGATGAAGTAGAGAGGCTGTTTCCGATAGACCTCTGGCTTAGAACAGATAACAATAAAAAACAAAAATCATAAAAACAAACAACAAAAAGAGATAAAACATCGCTAGATAATAAAAGAAGCAACACTACTATGCACAAAATTGTATCGTCTTCAAGAACTCTACATTGCTATCAGTAATTTGTTATGTGTATTTTGTAAATTTAAATCTAGAATTAAGCAGAAGATGGTAGTCAGTAAATTACAAAACATCTGATTTTTTCTTTGCTGCTTCAATAGTTCCTGTTACAGTACTTTTATCATTTAACTTATGCTCTCATTTCCTCATTCAACAGAAAGCGATTAGATAGTACTCTTCAAGACTTGGAAGAAAAGCAGAACAGCAAAAAGGAAACGGTCGGTTTACTTCTCAACTTATGTAATTTCTTATTATTTTTCACATTGTGCCCAAAGTAATAACCATTAATACGACTATCAATTTGGTGTTTTAAAAAATATAATGAAATTGTGGTGATGATGAAATTTGTTTGTGTTAGATGTTATTCATTGTATGAGCATATTTGTCTTAAATTTGCTGCTTTTCAGTGATTATGGAGTAACAAATTGCAGATAGTTGTTAATAATTTTATCGGAACTTCTATGTATTTCTTTGAGAGTTACATCAAAATAGAACTTTCCACTCGTTTTTTTCTGATCAAATTAAGAAAAATTTGGCATAGGTAAAGTATATATGTGTCAGCCACTTCCGAAGAGAGCCTATTGAGTTTTCTAGGGTCTCTGCTTGTGTCAAAAAAATGGTTATTTCCCAACTCATACTATGTGCTCAAACCTACTGGATTGTTTTTTGACACAGGTTGCTAATTTATTAGCAATAATCAAGAAAGACTCATGTTTTTAATACCTGAAAAATAACTTGGAAATTACTACAGCATGTTCAGATCTCACATTGGGGTTTCCACATTATTCATTTTTCTTATTTGTATTTGATCTATTTCTCTCTACCCCATTCTTGGAATGCCTTTGCATGCTGTCCAGGATTAGAAGCTTTATGTTCACAGATGGTTTTCATGATTTTGGAGGATGTACCAAGAGGCTCAGGGAACCAAGTCAAAGTAGAGCCGTTATATTGTAACCAAAAGGCCATCTTTTGACCTTCTTATTCTGTTGGATATACCAATTGACCTTTATTTAAGGAAGGAGTTGAGACTGAGTAGGCATAAGTCTGACCTTTATAACCATTCTCCTTATTCTGTCGGTATGACCATTCATGGGTTCTGAGTCAGAGTTCTTAGAAGAATAGTGAATAGCTTTTTGTTTTTCGTGAGTTTTAGATCCCTTCTTAGTATGAACAAAGAAACTAATTTGCCTATAGATATAAACATATCGTTTCATTTGTCCCAACATAGTGTTTTAATATAAAGTAAACTTGTTGGGGGGTTTTTGTGTCTAGTTCTTGTATAAATTAGGGATAATATGCTCGTCATCCTGGTTGGTTGGTGATTGAAACTTAACGTGGGTAACTAATAAAGGTGGTGATTTTTAAAAGTACCTTTTAGTAGGAAAATGAAGAAAAAAGTGATTGGAAATGACATTTTTGTACAACAACATACCTGATGTATTCCCACCAAAGTGGGGTCTAGGGAGGGTAGAGTATACGCAGTTCGTATCTCTACCTTAGAGGTGAGGTAGAGAGGCTGTTTCCGGTAGACCCCCGGCTCAAGACCACAATAGTGTAGAAGAGGACGTAATAGATAGTATCATAAAGAAGACTACCACAAACAATCAATCTACCCAAACACAACATGCATCACCAAAATAGAACAAGAAACTACCAGCGTAGCATGACGACTAGTCGACTACTAGTACAGAGACTAGTCGACTACTAGTACAGACAACAAGACTAAGCACTCCTACCTACTAGCCAGAACGCACTCCTTTCTACTAGCCGTCTACCCTAATCCGCGTCCTCCATACCTTCCTATCTAGGGCCATGTCCTCGGTAAGTTGTAACTGCGTCATATCTGTCTAATCACTTCTCCCCAATATTTCTTTGGTTTATCTCTACCTCTCTTGAATCCATCCATAGCCAACCTCTCACACCTCCGTATTGGGGCATCCGTGCATCTCCTCATCACATATCCAAATAATCTCAACCTCGCTTTGAGCATCTTGTCTCTCACCGAAGTCACTCCCATCTTTTCTCGGATATCCTCATTTCTAATCCTATTTCTCCTAGTAAACCCACACATCCATCGCAACATTCTCATCTCCACCACCTTCATCCTCTATACGTGAGAGTTCTTGACTGGCCAATATTCTGCCTTATACAACATAGCTAGTCTAACTGCCAGTCTGTAGAATTTGCCTTTAAGTTTAGGAGGCACCTTCTTATCACACAAGACTCCGCATGCGAGCCTCCATTTTATCCACCATGCACCAATATAATGAGTAACATCCTCGTCAATCTCACCATTTCCCCGGATAATAGACCCAAGATACTTAAAACTACCTCTCTTTTGAATGACCTGTGTTTCAAGCCTCACTTCCACATTAGGCTCATGCGTCACCTCACTAAACTTGCATTTCAAATATTCAGTCTTGTCTTGTTCAACCTAAACCCTTTAGACTCCAGAGTCCGTCTCAAAACCTCCAACTTAGCATTAACTCATACACGAGTCTCATCAATCAAAACTACGCCATCCCCAACTAACATACACTATGGAACCTCACCTTGAATTTGTCGAGTCAATACATCCATCACCACGGCAAATTAAAACGGGCTAAGGGATGATCCCTGGTGCAACTCCATCAACACAGGAAAATGCTCCGAGTCTTCCCCCGCAATTCTAACTCGAGTCTTGGCTTCATCGTACATGTCCTTAATTGACCTAGTGTATGCCACAGATACACTCCTAGCCTCCAAGCACCTCCACAGAACCTACCTAGGGACTTTGTCGTAAACCTTTTCTAGGTCGATGGACACCATGTGTAAGTTTTTCTTCCTCTCCTTATACTGCTTCATCAGTCTCCGCACGAGGTGAATGGCTTCTGTAGTCGAGCTCCCTAACATGAATCCGAACTGATTTTCGAAAATCTTCGCCGTCCTGAAAATGACATTTAACAACTCAGTCAACCACTCCAGACCTGCCCCTCCTATGCACTTCCAAATATCCACCGAAATTTTTTCTGGCCTAGTCGCTCTACCCCTATGCATCCTACAAATAGTACCCTTAACCTCCTCGACCTTAATAAGCCTACAATAACCATAGCCGACATGCCTCTCAGAGTGCTCCAAATCCCCCAACACAATGCTTTGTCCCCCTTTTCATTCAAAAATTTATGGAAATATGACTGTCATCTCCTCTTAATGAGTACCTCCTCCACCAACACTTTGACGTCCTCATCCTTGATGCATTTCACTTGGTCAAGGTCTCGAGCCCTCCTCTCCCTAGCCTTGGCTAGCATGTAGGGAAGCGCGAAGCGGAAAAAAGCGACAAGGCTCCACCTCACGCATTAAGTGAAGCGCTCGCATCACTGAAGTGAATCGCAACTTAAAAGAAAAAAGGCTAAACAGAGCAGCCAATCAGTAAGACAGAATTGAACAGACCACAACAACTATATAATCAACAATAAAGACGATACATATAAGCAAACGTTTAAATTAAACACCAAAATCAGAGGTTTGATCATTGAAACACCTGCTGCGAAACAAACCAGCAAAACAACACAGACCACAATAGCAAAACAAACCAGAAAAAAGAAGGGAAAAAAAAAGAAAATCAAATCTAAATTAATAATGTTTCAAAAACAGAAAGAATAAAAGAAAGAAAGAAGAAGAAGAACACAGCACTGCTGCTGCTGAAAGAAACAGAGCACTGTTGTTGCTGAAAAACAGAGCACCGCTGAAAAAATAAAAGAAAAAGAAGAAGAAAGAAGAAAAGAAAATCTTAAGAGAAAGAAGCAAAGAAAATCACAGCATTGGTGAAGTTGACTCTTAAGAGAAAGAATTAAAAAAAGAAAGAAGAAGAAGAAAAATTACCTGGGTTTAGTCGCAGCAGTGGGAGTATAAAACCCTAGAAAATCTGAAGTTTAACACAAGTGGACTCTATTTTTTTAATTTAAAATTGATCCTTAAAAGGACAACAACATGGAGCGAGAGCTTCACGCCGCATCTTGCATCACGCCGCCTCACCGCAACACCACTGGAAGCGGTCGCTTCAACACAATTGATCGCCTCGATGTCCCTCAGTGACAAACCTCGCATCGCCTCGGTTCACCGCATTAAGCGACGATACGAGCGCATTCTTGAACACTGGCATGTACAACTTCTTATCTCCACCTTTACCCTCCAATGTTGCCTATAAGCTTTCAAAAGCTGTTGTTTTAGCCGTCGTAACCGCCAACTTAGCCTCTTTCCTAGCTATCTTATACTCTCCCTATTCTTCCGCTTCTCCTCCTCATCCTTACTCTCTACCAACTTGGCCTAAGCTCCTTTCTTAGCTTCTATGTTCCCTTGTACTTCTCCATTTCCACCACCAGTCCCCTAGATGCTTGCCAGAGCGGCCTCTCGAGAGTCGAGACACCCAACACCTCTCTAGCCGTCTCCCTGATTCAACTGGCAATCGTATGCCACATACTATCCGCATCCCCTCTACTCTCGCAAGCCCTCATAGCCATCAACTTCTCCCCTATCTCTAGGGCATTGGCCATAGTCAAGCTATCCCATTTAATCCGCGACTAATCATCTAGACCCCTTTTCTTTCTCTCCTTCTTAATCCCCAAGTCCATCACCAAGAGCTTATGTTGGATCAAAAGGTTCTCATTTGGTATCACCTTACAGTCTTTACAAAGACCTCTATCACTCTTCCTATGGAGTAAAAAGTCTATCTGAGTGTTGGCCACCGAACTATGGAGGCTAACCGAGTGTTCCTCCTTCTTCAGGAAGCTCGAATTCGCTATCATCAACCCAAAGGCTCTAGCAAAATCCAAAAGTGAGGCTCCTCCTTCGTTCCTCTCCCCGAAATCAAAGCCTCCACGCACATCGTCATAACCTCTCAGGGATGATCCTATGTGTCAATTGAAATCTACTCCTATAAAAAGCTTCTTGGTGTTTGGTACACCACCCACCACCTCATCCAAAGCCTCCCAAAAGCTCGTCTTCTCTTCCTCGCTCAAGCCTGCTTGCGGTGCGTATGCACTAATGACATTCTTGTGTACGTTTTTTTTTTCCAAATATAACATTTTTTAGATTTTCAGTTCATTTAACTTGTCAAGCTCTTATATCATTCTCCTTTCCCCAAAGCCCACGGGGAAATATATAGGGTTAACACTGGTATGTTAGGACAAAGTCGGGTGGTTTTTGTCTATTTGGCTTTCTTTTTAGGTTTTCTTTCAAGTGGACATTGAATCTATTCCACTTTATCTCCTTCCCTTTTTTTGTTTCTTTTAACTGTTGGTATGCAGCATTTAAGACCTATTAATACACGTCTGGACTCACCGACTCCATGTACTTGATATCAATGTTTTTCAGTCCTTGGCCTCTATTATTTTCATCGTTATCAAATTTCTATACCCAAAGTGGCTGAGTTCTGCCGAACCCATAAATACACTTGTAGCTCCGCCCCCTGAAAACCTCATGCTATCTCTGAGTTCTGCTAAAATATTCTTGCTTTACTTTCTGCTTCAATGTCCAATTAAATTAAGCACATGGTACTAGTCAATTCTGGACTACAACAACAGCATACCCAGTATAATCCCACAAGTGAGGTCTGGGAAGGGTTGGGTGTACGCCTGCCTTGTGAAGGTGGAAAGGCAGTCATTTCTGGAATACTGTCTGAAATATTGAATTCTTGTTGTTCAATAGTTATTCTGTAATAATCAACTCGGTAATGTTAATTGTGATCAACTTGTCCGTTTGGTGCCTAAACAAATCATGACAGTTCATGAGTACTATAGTCCTCAGCTATTCAACATACTTTTGGACCACATCAAGAAGGAGAGTATGGAGGTGATGGTGGAATTTGAACTTGTTTTATTAGGGAGTAGTAATGTACTAGTATGAGGACCAACAATGCTTGAATATTTTTTTATTCTTGTGTTCTCTATTTTATTAGTAATAGAATATATGCAGGGTTGCAACAATAGAATGACACCTAATGATAAAAAATTAGCAGAATGACACCCAAGCGTGTGCGTAAAATTCGATTAAATAGGTGAAAAACACGTCAAGGTTCAAATTGTAGCAGCAATACAAAATACTATATGCGTTTTTCTCATCTGCTGAGATCTGTGGCAGAGTTGTCTATTATCTGTGTCGGGTAACAGAATAATCAAGGTGTTCACTGCCCTTGTTTAAAACAGATACATGAAAACAGTAGATGTCACGAGCCTGTTTATAACCACAAAAATAGCATGAATATAAGTCATCATGCAAAAAGTCGGTAAGCTTTGACTGATTAAAACATAACGTCTTTTTTGTAGCTTTTTGTCACATAGATTGCCACATTCTACTAGTTCAAACATAAGTGGTTTGAGTCATTTATTCAAGTCACTGCTTACTGTCATGTGCAGCATATACTGTCCGAGGATTGTTCATATTATTTATTGTTTGATCTTACTAATTTTTTTTTTTTTTTTTTTGTGTGTAATACTAATCATTTAAACGAACAGGGAATAAAGAGGTGCGACCAGTTGAATTGAATTGCATTTGCTCCATTTTTAATCATTTCATTGTATAAAAAGGAAGTTATTGCAGTAGAATTGGAAATATACTAGATCTAAAAGGGAAGAAGTTTATGTTTGTGTAACGAAGTGCTGGAAGCTAAGAGGATCGATACCTGCAAGTACTTAGGTGCCATTCGGCGGTGTTTTAGAAGAGTGAACAAATTTGCCTGTATATATAAACATGTCGTTTCATTTGTCTCAAATAATGTCATATAATATAAAATAAACTTGTTGTGTGGGGGGTGGGGTGGGGGGAGGGGGAGCTGTTGCAGTTATAATTGCCCTAGCAGCTACCTAGTTCTAGTATAAATTAGGGATATAGTGCTCGTCAGCCAACTCAGTTGGACCTTAACATGGGTAACTAATAAAGGTGGTGATTTCTAAAAGTACCTCAAATTTAGCAGGAAAATGAAGAAAAAGTGATTAGAAATGACATTCTTGCGCATGGCTTCTTTTTTTTTTTTTTTTTTCCTTGGAGAGCATATATTCAAGTAACATTTTTTTAGATTTTCAGTTCATTTAACTTGTCAAACTCTTCTATCATTCTCCTTTCCCAAAAGCCTTCTTTTCAGTTTTGTTTCAAGCGGCTGTTGAATCTATTCCACCGTATCTTCCTTGTCCCTTTTTGTTTCTTTTAACTGTGTGTATGCAGCATTAGACACCTGTTAATACATGTCTGGACTCACCATTTACTTGATATCAATGTTTTCCAGTCTTGGCCTCTATTATTTTTATCGTTATCTCCTTTGATCATTTAATGAGTCGTCTCGTTACTACACTACCTACTCTAGTCCCTTAGGGAGCTGAACTGTATAACTAATTTTCAACTTATATCGAGGCATTTAATGAGTCGCCATGTTACTAAAATACCAACTCTAGTCCCTTGGGGAGCTGACAGGTTGATACAAATGTTGGAAAAATCAGTTTGTTGATTTATCTTGCTTCCTGCTGAAATCATTTGGTGCCTTTTGCGGTTTAGTCAACTAGTAATATTTCTATGAGGTGGATGTATTAACCTGATTCATTTGGTTGTTGATATACTTGTCATTTTTCAGATTCTGAAGTTGCAGCAAAAGATTCAGTCTCTCCAGGCTGGAAAAGGCAAGGCCTGATGGGCCTAAGGGACCAACATTGCACGGGAATGTTAATTTGATCCGCATTAAAACAGGTCTTATTTGTATTTGTCCCAGAAACTCGAAGCATTTTCTTTATTGTTCTGTTGGCTTTTGTAGATCAAGGGTTACATGATTTGTACGATCTTTTGTCACGTGTGATATTATTATTAACTTTATAACTTAGCTACAGCTCCTCTTCTATGGATGATTATTATCGCGGTTGAAATATCTTTCGAGACAAGTTTCTGTAGAGAAAATGGAACATTGAAATTTTTGCATATTTCTGCCTTCATTTTAATTAATATGCAGGTGGACTTGATAAAGGAACAGAGTCCTCATTTTGCTAATGCTTCAGTATTTAGGTCTCTGAATACTGCAAGAAAGGGGTTAACGCTAACATGCTTAGAACTTTTTTATTTTTTGGTTCCACCCGGTGTTTGGTACCCGCATTGGGGTCCGACTAAATCCGAATTCGCACTGAAAAGTTCCACATTGAGAGATAATTTGCTATGATAAAGATGATTCCATACTCGGGAAATCTTGAACAGTCTCTAGAACCTTCAATAGGAGCAAATGGCCGAAGAGCTGTTTACGTTTTGATCCCTATGAATTTATTCCATTTACAGTTTCCATAGTAAATAATTACGTACACTTCTCCATGAATTTTTTTTCTCTGCCCCCCCCCCCCTCCCCCCGCCCTCCCCTCCCTCTCTCCCTTTTGAAAGGACGAATTTAAATTATTCAGTTATGCATTTTTGTTGTCATTCCTATAGCCAGAACTTTCATGTTCTCAATTCTTGCTGTTCATTATTTGTTTGCAATAATAATGGCTCATCCGGACGATGGGAATTATTCATTCCAGTAATTATTTGGAATGAAATTAAACAAAAGTTTTTTTTTTCTTGGATTATGTTGCTTTTTGCAAAGTTCAACTACTTTAGACTGCTATTTACACAATTTTCCCGCCTCCTTCTCGGATTTAGTGGGTGTTTAGATTTTCTTATTTTTAAGTGTTTTTGGCTTTTAAGCACTTTCAAAGTTTTGGTAGTGTTTGAAAAAACTAAAAATTGCTTTTAAGCGCTCTTTTTTAGGCCAAAAAATGTAAACATAAGTCAAAAGTCAAAAGTTGGGTACTCCAAACTTACATGGCTATTGTTACTAGAAGTCAAAAAGAAGTTGTACATGGCTATTGTTACTAGAAGTCAAAAAAAAGTTGTCGATGTGGTGGAGGAAGTTGAAGAATCTCCAAATGATGAATGCAATGTTGAGCAATCCAACGTTAAAAGAAAGAGAGCTGAGAAGTCTATGGATGGTGATGACCCTTCAAAGGGTGATGTTGACAAACCTAAGGCTAATGGAAATAGTGTTGAACAGATTTTAGCTTTTAGCTTTTAGCTTTTTGCTTATAAGCAATTTTTTAAAATCCAATCCAAATACTCTTAGGAGTCGTTTGATAGAGTGTATTAAAAAGAATAATGCATGCATTAGTTTTGTGTACTATTAGTACCTTGTTTGGTATATTTTTTAGCTTATGTATAATTAATGTCTGCATTAATTATACACTCTATTGTGTATTGAGGTGTGTATTACTAATATCACCCTTTTTCATGTATTAGTAATACAAAGGATATCAACACATGCATTGACTTAATTAATGACATTATTACCCCTCAAATCCCTTTTAAAATAGAGAAAGACATGAAATCCCCCCTACACTTGTCCCCGAAACTTACTTTAGCACTCTAACTTTACATGTAATTATTTACCTCCTTAATTTTGTTTCAAGTGAATTTAATACCTCCTCTGACAAGGAGAGTGTTTTCACTCTCCGAAACTCGCTTGAAAAAAGGGAAAAGAAGATAAAATCGACTAGGTCCTAATTTATTTATTTATTTTTACCTTTTTTTTCTCTCTCTCCATCTCACCTTTCTTCTTCTTTCACAACCACCTCCATTACTCTTCCTCCATCGTGACCCCCCACCCCCAACTCCCACTTCTCCGGGTCCAATCAGAATAAAAAAACGAAAAAAATACCCTAATTTACTCTAATTTTCTTGGCATAGGACAATGAGCTTGTCGAAGGTGTCTATGACGGTTGTTAAAGAGAGCGTAATTGCTATACATTAAGACTCCGAGGAGGGTGTTCAATTCATGAGGAAAAATAATTGCTCGTGTCGTTAGTGTTTGTTGCGGGTTTTATGGAATCGGTGATGGGCATTGTTAATGCCTCCCCACAAGCCACCATCTCATCTCTTGCCATTGCTCTTTAATTTGATTATAATTTGTTTTAGAACAATTCTTGTGGCCCAATTGCTCATTGTCGTTGGTGTTGGTGATGGGTGTTGTGGAATTGGCAACGACGGTGAAGTATTTTGGAGTTGATATTAGTGACAGTGGTTGGAATTCTGAAATTGACAAAGATGAAAATGATATTGCTCTTGGTGATGGGTACTATGAATTGCTGGGAAGACGGTGTTAGCAGTGATGGTGAGTTTTGTGAATTGATGGTGGCGATAATGAAGAGGATGAGTAGTAGTACGGCGGCGATATTTTGAAGGGAGGAAGGCTGGTGGGTGATTTTTTTTTTGGTAGAAAATATTTTAAAAAAATTGACAGTGGAGGTGCGGAGGTGCGTGTAGAACACCTTCCACTACAAGTGTGATTCTCTACTTTTGAGAGGGTATTAAATTCACTTGAAACGAAATTAAGGGAGTAAATAATTACATGTAAAGTTAAGAGTGCTAAAGTAAGTTGTGAAGACAAGTTTAGGGGGGATTTCCGGTCTTTTCTCTTTAAAATATGTCTTTTCCCACCATATTACCTTTTCCAGTTCCTTTTCACATCATATTATGTTCAATTTTCAACTATATAGAGCGAAAGTTACAATCTCTAGATCCTATTTATCAATTACAAGACGCAATGAAAAATCAAAATTGACTTCACAATAACTAGATGTGAGACTTATTGGAGCTTTCAAACATGAAAGCGACGGTGTCACTGCCATCGTCAGCCTTGATGGTGATGATATCACCATTTCCAGCACTTTTGAGCATTTGAGCCATGTTAGTAAGGTTCATCCCCATTGCAATGTTATGGGTTGTGTAGTGTTCAAAACCCTCAGATTGAAGTAGCAGCGCCACTAGAGCCATACTAACAACTATTTAATTTTATTTTGGAGGAACTAAAAATGTGCTAGTTAATTTAAGCAAAAGAACTTTGTCGAGAAGAGTGCATACAAAGTTAAAAGGAGGTTATTTTTGTAAACAAACATTATTTTATAGAAATTATGTCTTGCATGTTATTTTTAATACATCAAATCAAACATAGAATAAGAAATAATGTCAACATAACTAATACAAGTATAACTAATACTAGCATTATTAATACAAACATTACTAATGCACTTTATTAAGCATTTTTTTTATACATTCTTCCAAAAGGGCAACTAATATTTGAAATAAACCAAAGGGCCAAAAGCGTGGGAACTCCCACGACTTGTTGCATTCGTAATGGATTCCGTTTGCCACCTTTTTTAAATTTTCTTTAGTAAGTTGTGGAATTTCAAACGAGTTGAATAAATAATTTTTGATTTAAGTCGTGGAAATTCACAGAACTTGATGGATAAGGTGTCAAGTTTTCACACGACTTTTCCTTTTTGTGTCAACCTAATGTTACCTCTCATTTGTCTCTTTTCCTTGAGTGTTCATCATAGAGGCGGATGTAATGTACAGATTACAGTTCATGGCTTTGGCTCAGGCTTAAACCTTGTATATGTTAAAAAATTCATTAAATAAGCGTAAACAATATATTTCCAACCCAGTAAATCAAATAGGTTGTGATAGAATTTCGAAAGCTCAAACTCATAAATTTCAAATCGTGAATACGCCTTTGGTTCGTCACCACATCCTTTAGGTATGCTAGTTTGTTCTGTTTTTTAAGTGTTGAGATAAACCGGTTTGTGCGATTCTCACGAGGAGAATTGCATGTAAAGTTTATTTTCTGTGCATGTAAAATTTATTCTAATCATTAATGTCCGTGACCATGTCCTGTCAAGTTATCTAGTCATATCTCAGCAACCTTCTTGTTTCAGCGTAGTAACATTCACTTAAATCAAAATTTAAGTGATTCCCATCAAGTCGAGTGAATTCCACGACTTGCATCATTTTTTTTTTTAATTTGTGTGAAATTCCACGACTTTCTAAAGAAAATAAAAAAAGGTGGCAAACGGCATCTATTAACAAGTCGTGGGGATTCCCACGTTTTTGCTCCTTTGATTTATTCAAATATTAGTTGTCCTTTTACAATTTTTGTGAAAAAAATTGCCCTTTTGACTCCGGATTCATTTTCTTCATAGTTCCTTCTAGCTGTACTCAGCTATCCCACTCTAGCTTGTGGAATAGCAAAAAGAACAAGAGGGTTTTCTCTTTCTTTCTTAGCAATGGAAATGTCTTGGAGATGTACAAGCTGCAAATTGGTCACAACATTCTTGGTGTTGCTAACTTGCTCAGCTGCTGGACAAGTTGAAGATGGTATGTTCTTCTTATAATTATTACTCCATCCGTTTCAATTTATATGAGGTAATTTGACTTGACTTGGAGTTTAAGAAAGAAAGAAAGACTGACTTTGAAACTGTGGTTCAAAAAAAGTCATAGATGTGTTGATGTGACTATAAATCATTTCATGAAGGATAAAATGAGTCTTTCCAAGTCAAATTGTTACTAAATACAAAAATGTGTCATTTTTTTTGGGACTGACTAAAAAAAAAAGTGCGTCATATAAAAAAAGTGAGTCATATAAATTGACACATCGGGAGTATATTATTCCCTCTTTGTAGTTCAAGCTGCTTGCATTGCTTTATTTGAATAATTTCTGTCTCTGAGATCTGATGATAAAGATTATGGCTTCATTTTCTGCTTCGATCTCCAATAATTTAACCAAAGTAAGTACTAGTACCTCCATAAGAATTTGTCTCAATTTATGTAAAAGTATTTGATCGAATGTGGAATATAAGAATGAAAATAAGATTTTTTAACATGTGATTTAAAATAAATTATAAATATTTATGTGATATATAAAACGAATTTAAAATCAAATTGTTACTAAATATAAATATTAGTTATATTTTTAAATTCAATTCTTTCTGCCCATAAGTATCATTAGTGTTCTTTAATAATCAATTTATTATTAATGTTTAAATGTGTTAATAAGGTTGTTTGTATGTTTGATACCTGAAGGTATTTTACCCTTATTTAGAAATGACACTTGTGGTGTACCAACACAGCACTAACAAATTATACATAAAGCAACATAATATATACCAAAACAATGGCCCTTTATTGTACTGATACCAAAACAATGACTCTTTATCTTTTTAGAAAATGACGAGCAGAATCAAGTTTCAAACAAAGCTAATAGAGATTAACAACAACAAAATTGAATTTGTATGAAGAAGCAATATATCAAGAGTTACAATATTGTTTTTTTATGAAATAATAAAAATGGATCGGACTCCGTTCGAAGTTGCTACAATGGAAGAGGATAGTGAGCGGATGAGTAGGGAGAGCCCATCATGAATGAGGATGGAGAATGGGTCATAACTTGACTTATTGGTGCTGGACTACTGCGGCCCTCCACTACCCTCCTAGGCCCTTTTTCAGCCCATACAAGCTCTTGTTGTTTCACCCTGCTTTGGTACCCCATGCAACACCCAATCTCTCCTGCTCTTTTTATGTACCTGCACGTCATACTCTAGGTAAGGTTGGCCATGAAAATTAAAAAAAAAAGAGTTGGAGTTGAAGTTGGAGTTAGAGTTGTGTTGATTATAAATATAAATTGAAATTGTTTTTAAATTTTTGTGATAGAAATAGGTTGAAGAAAAGTGAAAACAAGTATCTATTTTGTATTTGGAATCAAACACTATAATTTAGAATAAAGTGAAGAAAATTTCTGGAAAATAGTAAAAAATATTCATGGCCAAACGAAACCTAATTATTAATAGAGTTTAGCTGCAGGCCACATTTATGTGTTTGTAATGTAATGCCAAATATGTTGAAAAGTCGTTGGACTATCTGAAACCAGAGTATGGGACAGAAACAAATACTCCATCCGTTTCATTTTATATGACATCATTTGATTGACATTGTATTTAAGAAAAAAGAGGACTTTTGAAACTGTGGCCTAAAACAATCTTTAGATATTTGTGTGGTTGTACATCATTTCATTAAGGGTAAAAGATAAATTTTCAAGTTAAATTATTTTTAGCCATAGTAATATAACATTCTTTTTGAGATGGCAAAAAAAAAAAAAAGGGTGCGCAAATAAAGTGGTACGGAGGGAGTAGAAAAGTTAGTACAACTATGAACAGGTGTTCCTGAAAATTGTTATGCCTATCTGGATCTTAGTTTCTGTGTTGGTCGTTCCTTTGAGACTTCAATTTTTTTTGTTTGCATATAATTGGAAGGATTCTTTGGAAGTTTGTCTTATACTCTTTCCTTACATCGTATTCTTTTAATATATATATATATATTGTATGAATCACATAAGAAAACACAAAATAGGAATAAGACATTATTTTGCTCTGTTATCAGCATTTTCAAATTGACATATACAAAATAAACTAATATTAATGTAGACAAATTCTTTTAGAAAGGGTTAAAACCTAATAATGGTTTGATGACCAAATCCGTGAGACCAAAGTACTGTAATAGAGTATTTTTAAAGCTTTCTCAAGGACTTTATTGGACCTTTTGAAGTTGGAAAATAGTCAATCTTTCACATTGACAATATATCCAAGAAGTGATTCGTATCTAGTTCTCCCTAAGTTTCATTTTTTCCCTTTATATATATTTTTTTTTAAAATTTGGTCTATTTTAGCCAATCAAGAAAAATTTATTATTCCCTTCGATTAATGTTACTATAGTTGTTTCTATTTACTTATCTAATTTATGAAATTAAGAGAATTTTTTTTATATTTCCCCTTTCTACTTTTTGTATGAAATAACTATATAAAACAAGAGTAGTAGTTAAATTTAGTGTTCCAAAGCAGTATTAATAAGATTGATTTAGTAAAATACACCTCTAATAATTTTTTTTTTTAAATGGTGTGTCTTGTCAACATTGGATAAGTAATAGGAAACACAGGGAGTGTTTGTTTCAAATACTTCCCCCGTTTACTTTTACTTGTTCACTATATTAAAATAGATGTCCACGTTGACTTATCTATTATATACTAAAAATAGATATCAACTTTTACTTAACCAGTTTAAAAATTAAAAGATAATTTATTATGTTATACCTATTTTACCTTTAAATACTACTATTCACTTTTCAATATTTAAATGACTAATAATCAATAGGTACAATTAGCATTAGAAGGCAAAAAGTAAAAGTTGAAACTTGAGAGGGTAGGAATTATACCTTTGACTAAATCTTTTGCCCAAGCATTCAATACATTTTCTACCTTCTGACATCTCTCCCATGCCGATTCCAACGCACTGCCTACAGTACACTCTTCCACATACCTGTTAATACATATTCAACGTTTATGTAAACGTAATTGGAGAGATAATAATCGAGAAGAAGAAATTGAAAAAAGTAAAAATAATAAATACGTATGTTATAATGTTTTTTGTTTGTTCTTCAAACTCTCTTCTATGCAATATCAATATTGTTTAGGGACCTTGGCAAATTTTAAGTGTGTCTTTAATAAAAGTAACATGGACTACTTGAGGGATAATTTATGTAGTCTCCTTAGTTTTTAGTTAAATTGGAACGAAGATTCATTAGGGTAATACTCACTCCGTTCCTAAATATATGTCACACTTTTTGTTTGCATACTCTTTAAGAAAAATATTAATTAGAGAGTAATTTGACTAAATTAATCTTATTTATTATTCATCTCTATTTAATACTTATCTCTTTTGCACCATATTAATATCTCTCCATATTTATGACTAAGGTTAAAAATGAAAACAAACAACTAATTATGTCTTGAGTTTTTAAAATGACAAGTATTATAAAATATCTATTTTTAGTATTAATGACAAGTATTTAGGAACGAAGGGAGTACTAACTAACCAGGCAACGGTGACGAAAGAGGTAGATGTAGGTGCTGCAAAAGGTACAAATATTGGAGTGAGGAATCCCTGCTCGACGCCTGTAATTATGATGTCCATGCCCTTCCATTAACATTGCATGATGATGACCACCATGTCCCTGCAAAATTAATGCATGATGATGGCCACTATGTCCATGCAACATTGCATTCTCCTCCATCACATGGTTTTGCGGACCATGATTATTTTGATGAATATTAATATGATGACGATGATGATGATTTTCGACGATTGTATTTTCAAAAGCTCTACTAAAGTCTAAGCTGGGAAACTTAGTTAGTGCAGGACTAGGCAGAGGTTCCTTTGTTTTGGAAATTGCAATATGATCAGACATTATTTTCTTGTTTGAAGAAGAAGAAAGGGTGTGGGGACGAACTTGAGAAAGATCTTCAAAAGTAAGATTGACAGAATCATCAGCAACTCCAAGATACATATCTTCAAGCTCTCTTCTTGCCTTTGCCAAAGTTTCTAAATTCCCCATTACTTTAGTTTAGTCTAATTAGACAAAAAAAAATTGGACAAGAGAGGGAGGGGTTGATTGCAAGTGCTGGAATGGTGGTGTTGTATATGAAGAGAGAAAGTAGTATAAGGACAAAAGTAGCAGCTCAGGCCGGTCATGCATCAACATTCACTAACAGACAGCTATATCACATTTTTTTCGTTTAATTCAAGAGAAAAAAAAAATACTAATAAACATCCTTTTTAAATATATATATATATATATATATATATATATATATATGATGTTAGATGCTAGTTTTTTTTGTTAGTTTTAGTTTTCCTTTTTAAATATATATATATATATATATATATATGATGTTAGATGCTAGTTTTTTTTGTTAGTTTAGTTTTGATGCGAAATTGGAGAAGAGATAATTGATGAATCTAAGTGGTTACTAATCAAATATAGATAGTGTCCCATGTTGTATTTCAACACATACACAGATCCAAAACGCATCAGAAAAATAAATAGGAACATACCTTCAACCATTATTATTCAAGTGTTGTTGATAATCGTGTTCGCGTTGCCAAGAACTATAAGAAGAAAGAGATAGAGAAGAAGAAACCTATAGAGACTTCTAGCCTATGCCTATTAAAGGTTATGCCAGACTGATGGAGTCACAAACGTATTTATAGGTAGACTAGGGACTCTTAGGCAAATAACTTTAATCCTAGGGACTTTCATACTTATTTCTTGCCATCAAAGAAACCCCATATATGCATAACTTGGAGTAAAAGTAATTGACTGATTTGTTACTTTACTTGGGAGACAAGGTAAATTTGTTACCAAAAATATGTGGATCACTAATACGTAATATTATACGTAATATTCTTACATTCTCCCACTTGACCCACATATTAAAATCAGACAATCCTTTATGAGTGAAAATAAACAATATGGCCATAAACGCATATTCACTCAACTTAATAGTCATGCAACAATCACTTTTATCAAGAATATATTAATACAAGAATCATGGCGGTCATGCTCTTAATCAAGCACTTCCTTCCATGTATTACAACGTACAATATATTCTAAATAAAGTGTCCAACAACTTTATAAATGAGCTTAATATAAGTCATTCAGAGTCCAACTATATTTGATCCAATGATCACTTTATAATACATGAAAATCAAAATGTGCACGTTCATGTATAACAAAAACGATAATGTCTAGACAAACTGTTAGAGAATAGAGCAAGACTACAATGAGTTACTAAGTCCCATACGAGTTACATGATCCTTGAAAACATTAGCTGGTAAACCTTTAGTCATAGGATCAACAATCATCAAAGTAGTACTAATATGTTCAAAACTCATATCTTGCTTCTTGACATGATCTCTAACTATCAATTACTTTATGTCGATGTGCTTACTTCGGCTACCACTCATATTATTCTTTGAAAAGAATACCGCAGTTGAATTATCACAAAATATTCTCAATGGTCTCGCAATAGAATCGACAACTTTAAGGCCTGAAGTAAAATTCTTCACCCATAACGCCTGTGATGTAGCTTCATAGCATGCTATAAATTCAGCTTCCATCGTGGATGTTGCAACAATGGTTTGCTTGACACTTCTCCAAGACACAACACCTCCAGCAAGAAGGAAAATGTATCCAGAAGTAGATTTACCACTATCTTTACATCCACCCAAATTGGAGTCTGAATAACCAATGACTTCCAATGAGTCAGAATATCTGTATGTAAGCTTAAGATCCTTGGTTTCTTGCAAATATCTCAAAACCCTTTTACCATCTTTCCAATGATCAAGACCAGGGTTACTTTGATATCTACCAAGCATTCCTACTACAAAGGCAATATCAGGTCTAGTGCAGACCTTTGCATACATAAGGCTTCCAACAAGTGAAGCATATGGAATACCTTTCATTTGCTCTTGTTCCAATGCATTTTGTGAACATTGATTCAATGAGAAGTTGTCATTTTTAATGATAGGTGTTGCGATAGGTGAATAATTTTTCATTCTGTATCTTTCCAGAACTCTTTCAATGTAGGCTCTTTGAGATAGTCCAAACAGTTGTTGAGATCTATCTCTGTGAATCTCTATGCCAATGACATATGAGGCTTCACCTATATCCTTCATTTTAAAATTTTGGATAAGAAACTGTTTTGTCTCATGCAACAATCCCAAATCACTACTCGCAAGTAAAATGTCATCCACATATAAGAATAGGAAAATATATTTGCTCCCACTTATCTTAAGGTATATACATTGATCAAGCACTCTTTCAAAGGTGGCTGCTTCTAGGCAAACCTCCTGGCTGTCTCTGTACCCCTACCTCCTTTATCACTGAGTGGTCATTTAGGGGCCTTATCTGGTGATCCGGGCTCTTTCCCTCTCGACGATGAAGCTTATCTCCCATTATCTCACTAGCCAACCTTGACCCCTGTTATTTTGAGGTCATATCTAGTATTCAGAGTTTGCCTTGATTTGGTACCGCTCTCGCGGCCCGCATCGAAACAGTGCTTTACCCCTAGATTTCCAGCCAACTGCTGCCCCTCAACGCATTTCAGGGAGAACCAGCTAGCTCTGGGTTCGAGTGGAATTTCACCACTAACCACAACTCATCCGCTGATTCTTTAACATCAGTCGGTTCGGACCTCCACTTAGTTTCACCCAAGCTTCATCCTGGTCATGGATAGATCACCCAGGTTCGGTCCATAAGCAGTGACAATTTTCCTATGAAGACTCGCTTTTGCTACGGCTCCGGTGGGTTCCCTTAACCAAGCCACTGCCTATGAGTCGCCGGCTCATTCTTTAACAGACATGCGGTCAGAGCACCGAATTGCTTACCCGTGGAACTCATTTAACCCGACCCTACATAAGTACCAATGCCCCTTCCCCTTTCGCCTCTAGGAAAAACTTCTGGGATGAGCCCTTCTCAAAGAGGTATCCTTTTATTGGGAGCATTGCTGAGCTTAGATGTACGCTCGCCTAGCAAGTTGGCAGCAAGCACTTCCTCCCCTCTTTGAGTGGAAAAGCTTTGAAGAAACAACATTATGAAATTTAATATACCATTGACGGAAAGCCTGTTTTAGTCCATAAATAGATTCATTCAACTTGCAAACAAGGTGACTTTCATCCTTATCACAAAATCCTTCAGGCTGACGCATGTATACCTCTTCTTCAAGATCTCCATTCAAGAAAGCCGTTTTCACATCCATTTGATGTAGCTCTAAATCAAAGTGAGCAACTAATGCCATAATTATCCTTAGTGAATCCTTCTTTGATACAGGAGAGAAAGTTTCATGGTAATCAATACCTTCCTTTTGAGTGAAACCCTTGGCTATAATTCTAGCTTTATGTTGTTCAACATTACCAGATGAGTATCTTTTGATTTTATAAACCCATTTGGATCCTATAGTAGAGAATCCTTTAGGCAATTCAACGATATTCCAGACTTTATTTTTAGCTATAGATTTCTACTCTTCTTTCATGGCATCATACCAAAGCGTGAAGTTTTCTCTACTCGTGGCTTGTGAAAAGGAAGATGGATCATCTTTTAGTCCAATATCATAATCAGACTCTTGGAGATATACAACATAGTCACTAGAAATTGCTGGTTTACGAACTCTTGAGGATTTCCTTACTTCCACTTGTTCAGGTGCTCTTTCAACAATGGGTTCAAGTAAAGCAGGTTGCACTTCATGTGCCTCATCAAGTGGTGGTGGCTCTTGAGCTTGTTGCTCTTCAGGTAATTCATGAGAATTTAACTGATTTGCATTCAAGTTTTCAGTATATAAAGGCACCATAAGTGGTTCCCTTATCTCTTTTAGTTCCACCACTTGAGTTGAACCACTCCCACTTACTTCATGTTCCTCAAGAAATTTAACATTTCTAGCCTTAACAATTTTAGGAGAATGAGAAGGACAATAAAATCTAAATCCTTTAGATTTAACCACATAGCCTATAAAGAAACCGCTTATTGTTCGTTCATCCAACTTTTTTAACTGTGGGTTATAAACCCTCACTTCAGTTGGAAATCTCCAAATGTGTAAATGGCTTAAACTAGGTTTCCATCCTTTAAATAATTCAAAAGGTGTCTTGGAGACAGCCTTGGATGGAACCCTATTTAAAATATACACAACAGTTTTTAAGGCTTCACTCCATAAGGATAAAGATAAACTTGATCTGCTAATCATGCTTCTTACCATGTCCATTAATGTTCAGTTCTTTATTTCTGCCACACTATTTTGTTGTGGTGTTTCTAGCATGGTATATTGAGCAATTATACCTTTCTTTTCAAGTAACTCAGCAAATGGACCTTTAACTTGTCCCTTTTCTGTGTACCTACCATAATATTCTCCACCCCTATCAGATCTTACAATTTTGATCTGAGCTTCAATTTGTTTCTTTACTTCTGTTTTAAAAACTTTAAAATCATCAAGTGTTTCTGATTTATTAAACATAAAATAGAGATACACATATCTTGAATAGTCATCAATAAATGAGATAAAATATCTCTCACCATTCAAGCAAGGGGTAGGAAAAGGTCAACAAATGTCTGTATGTATGATCTCAAGCAATTGAGAACTCCTTTTGGCACCTTTAGTGGATTTGTTGGTCTGCTTACCCTTTATGTAGTCCATACAAGTCCCAAAGTCAGAAAAATTAAGAGCTTCAAGAACTCCATAATTAACTAACCTTTTGATTCTTTCAATAGAGATATGTCCCAATCTCTTGTGCCAAAGACTTGATGAGATCTCATTGATAATACATCGCGTAGTGTCACTTTCTTTATCATGCAGAGTTAAGACATTACATTCAGTTGTGGGGGCTATCTCAAATTTAAATAACTTTCCATACAAATTTTCAAAACCAATAACTTTGTTGCCTTTCAAAAGTTTCATTGTAGACAAATGAAAATTGATATCATAACTAGTTATTGATAGTCTTGAAAGACAATTTAAATTTCTAGAATACGATGGAACATAAAAAGTGTTTTCTAAATCTAATTGAAACCCATCTTTTAAAATGAGCCTAGAAGTCCCCACGTCTTTCACATGTGATGTCGTTTTATTACCAGGATAAACATTTTGTTCACTTCCCATTGGCTTATTTAGAGTTGAAAAATCTTACATGATTTTGGTAATACGACTTGTGGAATCAGAATCGATCCATCATGTATTATCAGAAACTTCAATGAAGTTAAATTCATAACAAACAAAGGTAAAATTACCTTTATTCTAAAGTCATTTCTTGTATTTCAGACAATCTTTCTTCTAGTGTCCCTTTAAGAGTCTTTGTCAAGATTGTCTTTCTTCTTCATAGGAACACTTTTGCTCTTCTTTGTATTTCTCTTATTATGAGTCACCGAATTAACACTTTCAGGTATCTCATGTTCAACTTCTCTTCTTCTTGAACACACATGGTCAAAAGTTCATTAATTAACCATTTATCTTTATGTGTGTTGGAAGATATCTTGAACGAATCATATTCCGCATGAAGGGAGTTGAGAATAAAATACATAAGAAATGATGCAGACATATCAACCTCAAGGTACTTGAGTTTAGCAGCAATATCTCTCATCACCATAATGTGCTCACGCACTGTATGACTTCTATCAAATGTCATATTTGAGAGCCTCTTCATAAGGGTGCTGACCAATGCCTTGTCAGAGCTTACAAATTGTTCATCAATTGCCTTCATGTAAGCTTTGACATTGTCATTGTTAGGGATGGAACCCCTAATGATTTGGCTTATATGAGCTTTTATGATCATTAAGGTCAAGCGATTAGATCGCTCCCACCGCTCATAAGAAGCCTTAGCCTCTGGCGTACTTGATTCTCTGGGCTTAGGTGGTTCTTCCACACGGAGTGCCAGATCCAGATCCGAACACCCTAAAGTGGAAAGGACTTTCTCCTTCCATTCAGTAAAGTTGTCACCAGACAACATTGAAATTCGAGCATTTTCATTAAATAGAGCAGTAGGAAAAGCTGTGTTAACTGAAAAACAAGGTTACACATACATAAGCTATGAAATACATAACCATCAAAGTGAATTGCGTAAATATCGATTCTTAAATAAATTCTAAACCTTCCTGTGCAGAGGTTACAACCCATGCATAGAATTACTTAACTTCATTGGACTAGTAAACCAAATAAAACAAGAAAATAATCCATACCTGTGGGCATAGGATAGTTTTTAAACAGAAAGGTTTACTATCTCATTGCAATTAATCTAACCAAACTAGTTACCTCCCTGTGGGGTAAGGTTACTATTTTGATAAGATAATCGGACTTTATTATATGTCATTATTATATCTTAATCACTTAACTTTATGTGATCAAAGAATTTAATTTTTCTTTATATCAAATACCCAAGATGTTGTGTCTAACCCAAGTATATGACAAAAGAACTCAA
Source organism: Capsicum rhomboideum (assembly GCA_031232105.1). Classification (NCBI taxonomy): domain Eukaryota; kingdom Viridiplantae; phylum Streptophyta; class Magnoliopsida; order Solanales; family Solanaceae; genus Capsicum; species Capsicum rhomboideum. Next base: position 96,666,151 of record CP124718.1, read on the forward strand.
AAATGACATCTTACAATAAATAATTAACTTAAACTTGATGTTAATTATCAAAATACGAAAACAGATTGAATAGGCAGAGCCTACATCAAAGCAATCCTTTGTAATAAAGCATCTCAAAGTATTTAACTTTAATAATTAACTTAAACATATAGTTAATTAATCACAATGCTAAAACTGGATTGAATAGGCAGAGCCTACATCAAAATAATCTGGTGCACAAAAGATCTCATGTTAATATGAAAAGAACCGTACAACAAAGGAATAGGCTGAGCCTACATAACCTTTATTAAAACGGTAATTTCTTAGCCATAGTAATAATAAGTTGCACATAATAAAGGAATAGGCTGAGCCTACATATCTCCCATTCATACTATAGCTTAAGTAATATCAGAAAAACACCACGAACTTTAGTAATAGTTGTGTAAACTATTCATCCACAGAATATTGGTAAATATGGAATGACTTAATATTAAGGTCCAAAGTAAACAGAAACTTAGAAACGAGAAGACAAAGATAAAGCACAATATACAAGCATACTACTGTGTCTCTTCATCTTTATCTTATAAATTGATATTATTAAAATATCATCTCAATTTAAAAACAACTTCAAAGATCTGACAGTAGATCAAGTCCTTCATTAATTTATAATTAGCATAGGACTTCAATTACGTAAGCTTTGAAAATAGGTGTGGACAAACACACAAAATCCAATTTATCCTTTTGTTTTAACCAGATACTGAACAATATGGATAAAGAAGGCTCTTGATACCACATGTTGTATTTCAACACATACACAAAGCCAAAACGCAGCGAAAAAATAAATAGAAACGTACCTTCAGCCATTATTGTTCAAGTGTTGTTGATAATCATGTTCGCGTTGCCAAGAACTATAAGAAGAAAGAGATACAAAAGAAAAAACCTATAGAGTCTTCTAGCCTATGCCTATCAAAGGTTATACCAGACTGATGGAGTCATAGACGTATTTATAGGTAGGCTAGGGACTCTTAGGCAAATAACTTTAATTTTAGGGACTTTCATAGTTATTTCTTGCCATCAAAGAAATACCATATATGCATAACTTGGAGTAAAAATAATTGACTGATTTATTACTTTACTTGGGAGACAAGGTAAATTTGTTACCAAAAATATGTGGATCACTAATACGTAATATTATACGCAATATTCTTACATCGCATACTAAAAGTTGAAAAAAAGTATTTATTCGTGGATGGTGGATGATTGCCAAAGGATAAACTATTTATATTCGTGAAAATATTATACTAGTTTCACTAACATATGAGGGAGTATTATTTACATATTGTCGAAAGATGATGCATTTTTTCCATAGAGATTAATGTTTTTAGTTGTTTTTGACCAAAAATACATTATTAAGAGTTTAATTTAATAAAGTAATCTTATTAATTATATTTTAAAAGTTTAGATTTGACTATTCATACTTTATAATTTAATGATAAGGTAATATATAAAGAAAATAATAAATTTCTCTTAATTTGTTAATGAACAAGTAAAAAAAAATATTCTTATACTAGGGTAAAAAGGAAGAGAGTATGTCACATATATGGAGTTTCTTATTTAATTATAATTAATTTGATATGAATCATCATCTTATTAAGTTATTTAATTATAATAAATCTACAAACTTCTATATAAACCTGAGTATAAATATATGGAGGAAACTAGATTAAACTAGGGGTCGTTTGGTATAAGGGATAAGGAAAATAATTTTGAGATTTATCCCATATTTGGTGTAAGGTTTACTTAGTCCCAAGACTATTTTATCTCACCATTTGAACTAAAATGGTGGGATTACTATCCCATGTGAAGGATGAGATAAAATAATCCTTTGGGATATTCCTACTTATTCCATCTGGCATACCAAACGATCCCCACAGGCCTACCAAGTTTGAGAACAATATGGAAGTTCGATGACCCTACAGTATTTAGTGACTTCTCAACTTATGGTATGTTAGTAATTGTTTAAATAAAATAATTAATATTTTAATTTTTAAATGAAAGAATATATCTTTTATTGAAAGTGTGTGTCTTTTATTGAAAGGGCGTGTCTCTTATTGAAAAGGTGTGTCTTTTATGAAAAGTTTTCAGCTATTTCTATTTAAACAAATCAAACGTTACTTTGCAAAGTAATTTTTCTCTCTTCTCAACTTTCTGCAAAAACTTTTTCTTCTCCACACTATCAAGTTCTAAATTTCTTACTTTCCAATAGGATTTCTTCATTATTTGCTTAGTGCAGAAATTCATAGGCTTTTCATAGTCACTAAAATTATTTGCATTCAATTCCATAGCAATCTCGCAAAGGAAAGGGAGAAAATATAGTTTTTAGGAAAGCGTTTCGTGCGTGTTTCAAACCTCCAATCCAATATTTATTATTAGTCATATTCTCCAACAATCTAAAAATGATATTTGATTTTGGATTGGAGCTATCCCTACAGTTTTTTTTAAGTTGAAAATTGTTTCGTTTGGTTGTGCGTACTGTAGACATCAAAATTTTGTAGGACTCTACAAGTCGAATTCAATTTCTGTCAGAGTTCTTGAAGGCTACTCTACCTAAACCCTAAATCACACCTATTTAAGAGGCATCTTAAAATCCCACATATCCTTGGGATATTTATAAAGAGATCAAGATGGGAGCGGATTCTTCTTTAAAATTAAATACTTCAAGAACATCCACAAATTCCCCTTTAATGGAGATCAAATTCAAATCGTCCTAAGTTCGAGAAATACGCTATTAACGACCCTCGAATCATAGAGAAAATCAAGAGAGAATAATCACGGGAGGAACAAAATTGTACCTGCATGTTTATCAATAAAATATTCTTGATTCTTCAGATTTTGTTTGCGGTTGTTTATTTTCTATCGATTATAATTTATTGCAAATAAATTGGCACTCCCAGTGGGACCAAATCTGCCCTTCATCTCTTCTCTCACAAATCAGATCTGCAAATCTGGAGCCACAAAATTACAAAGATGGAAGAATACTTCAAGACTCGTCTTTGAGTTTTATCAAGTCTACACTCTGACAAGCCTTGAAGTAGGGGGCATTTGTAGACATCAAAATTTTATGGGACTCTACAAGACGAATCCAATTGCTGTCAGAATTTATAGACAGTAAAATTTGTGTCGAAAAAATAATAATCGGGACAGAAAAATACCGCAATAATTTTATTATTTGATTTCAATATATAAGTTTTACGATCTCTATGAATCCTCCGATTCTTCTTTCTAGATATAAATTCAAGGGCCTTTGAGCTTGATCTCAAATTTAATTTGATGAAATTGATCTTGACTTGTATTTGAATCTAAAGGCTTTTGATCTTGATCTTGAATTTGGTGGACTTGATCTTGACTTGTATTTGAATCCAAGGGCTTTTGAGCTTGATCTTGAATCAGGTGGTCTTGATCTTGACTTGTACTTGAATCCAAGGGCTTTTGATCTTGATCTTGAATCTTGTGGTCTTGATCTTGAGTTATATTTGAACTTGAATGCTTGAACTTGTAGCTTGTAGAGAAATCTGCAGGTGGACTGCAGCTTTGATCCAGAAGCTCTTTCTCTTGCTTTTTGTTAGAGTTCTGGTCCCTTTTCTAAATTATGGAGACCCCTATTTATAGTTGTAGAATGAAGGAGTTGTGATGAGGATAAACTCTTTTCGGACAATAAGATTTAAGTGACATGGAGGTATTTGATTGGTCGGAATACATCACTTGTATACGTGTCATATTTTTATCGGCCTTTGATTTCACTGGGCATGCTACATGATTTTAATACGTGACGTGGTTATATTGGCTCCTTCGCTTGATTTGGCATGCCACGACATCAGACATGTGGCACTAAATTGGTTATTTAGTACAAGATGACATCTTGGACCTAGCAAAGTGGGTTCATCATTTGTAGTCCAAATCAATGGACTAGTCCAATGAAATTAGATTTTAATTAAATCCGTATTTGTTACACTTAATTAATTAATTTAATGATATTAATCCATAATATTTATTCGGACCAATATATCTTGAATTTAATTTAATAAATTTTATATGATTACAAATACCCCCACTTCAAGATTTGTGGGGTTACCAATTTTATGACCTCAAGACTAGGCTAGAAGTACAATATCAAATATCTTGAGCACCTTACATGTCAAACTTGATGAAATATGCTACCAAACTTTAAAATCTCAACTTCCTTTTCTTTTCTTTTTACCGGAAAGTTTATGAGTAATATTTCAAATGTGATGAAGCACTAGACTATTACATGTCCTTCTAATAGTGTGCCAAATAATGATGAAATAATTGCTTTAATAGGCAAATTTGACTTTGAATTGGAGTCTGGAGACTACAAAGATGATTCCTTGTATGAGTAAAATAAAGATAAGCCGCCCATCACATATTTGTGGCGGTATCTTTATCCCACATCGGTAATAAATTCTCAGTAGTTGTATTTTGACATCTATATAAACTCAATGCTCTTTCAACCCTAAGCATAAATTGCAACAGTTGGAGTCACGAGAAGCATGATTGTGCGATAATTCTTTCCCTTTTTTTTTAATCCATTTCTTGTTATATTTTGTCGTTATTTTTTTCTTTTCAGAGAACAGAAGATTTGTTCCTGAACCATAATGACGGAGTACCCATATTGATGGAATGACTATGTTGAAGGAATATCCATATTGTCAGAATGCCCATATCAACGGAGTAGGCGTATCGACAAAATATCAAAAGACAAATTCGTGAAAAGGTCAACTTAAGGTGCAAAGGGACAAATTTTGTCCACCTTAAGGCATGAAAATTTGGATATTCTCTTAAGGATAAATCCACAAAAAGATTAGTTTAAGATGTAAAAGGACAAATTTTGTCCACCTTAATGCATGAAAATTTAGAAATCCTTTTAAGGATAAACCCGTGAAAAGGCTAGCATGTCGTGCAAATGGACAAATTTTGTCCTCCTTAAGACATGGAAATTTAGAAGGCCTCAACTTGGAGACTTGAAGTTTTTGATGACTTCAACTTACAAACTTGGTGGATTTGGAAACTTCAGTTTGCAAACTTAGAGATTTGATGATTTTAACTTGCAGACTTGGCGAATTTGATGATTTCAACTTGCAGACTTGGCAAATTTGATGATTTCAACTTGTAGACTTGATGAATTTGATCACTTTAAACTTTCATACTTGGAGAATTTGATAGATTTGAGATTTTGAATTTCTGAACTTCGAGAACTTCAACTTGTAGATGTGGTGAATCGACCTCACAGACTTAGTGGATTTTTGTCTTCAATCCATAGGCTTGGAAGACTTGCAATTTCAACTCGTAGTCTTGGAAACTTGAGGATTTCAAATCCTGTTGTAAAAACTTATTTTTTCCATGAAGATATGCCCCCATCGAACTATGAATATTTAGTGTAAGTCCAAAGTTTGATGAAAGTGTATTGTAGACCTAACTTTCATGTGATAAATCAAGTAGAAACATGTATTTTGTTTGGCACTCATGCGACTGAACTTAGAATATAAATCAAAGCGCCTAAGTATCTCGATGAAGAAGATCAAGTCATAACGTAGTTCTAAAAGAGTAATTTTTGTGTCTTAACTTTTGCCTAGACCGCCTTTTGCGAGATTTTCTACCTAGTGACCTTTTATTTTTTGGATCATGCACAGTTTATACTGTTGCAGGTCAGGAGTAACATACAATTTATGCTCGTTCCTTAAAGAGCGTTGCACTTGAAGGCTTAGCTCGAATGTAAAGAGCTTCATGACTTGAAGTTTTAGCTCGAATTTGATGAGCATTTGAAACATGAAAATTTGGCTCATAATTTGAGGAGCTTCAGGTATTGAAGACTTAGCTCGAATTTAAGGAGCTTTATAACTTTAAGATTTGGCTCAAATTTGAAGAAGTTTGCAACTTGAAGATTAATTTGAATTTGACAAGTTTCATAACTTGAAGATTTAGCTCGAATTTGACGAACATCATGACGTATAGTTTAGGCTCGTACATCCAGGAGCATTTCAACTTGAAGATTTATCTCAAATTTGGAGAGTTTTTTGAAAGGTTAAAGTGATCCATTTTTTTAATTAAATACTAGTACTATAGTTAATTAATCTTCTAAAGATTTGTTTTGTTTTGTTTATGCTCATGACTATTATTGTTGACTATGTTCTGATCTAAAACATAGTTTGACTAGATGCAAAACTTTAAAAACAAATAACTTTTGAAACTCGTACTTTTAAATATTTTACAAAATTTGTGTGGTTATAAAGTTTATTATGGATAAAATATTGTGAATTTAAAAATAAATTAGTTTCTAAACATAAAAATATATCTTTTTTATTGGGATAAATTTACAAGAAAATAGTGTTAAAATGGTAATATAGAGAGTGGCCGGCTAGTTTCTTAACTTGTAATTATATGGTTGCCTTTTTTTTTGGAAGCTTTTATGTTTGTAAAATGGAGTATGTTTCTCTCTTTGCAAAAACACTTCTTCAGTTTTAAGTTTACTTAATTAATACTTCCTACTTACCTTGTAGTCATTTGACTTTATTTTTTCTAACAACCGTGATAATCAGGTTATTAAGCAATTAATAAAAGAGAAGGTCGATCTTGATTCCGAGAATGAAGAAAAATAGACAGCTCTTGACATCATTCCGAATCGAATGGCAAGTCATCAACAAAATGCAATGAGAATCAGACATCAGTTCTTCCAACTGATAAAGAAATTCAAAAGATATTATGGGGGGCCGGTGCCTTAGAAATGGATGAACCTTCTGACTTCGTATCCATGTCAGATATTCTGACCTCAAACAAGCATGGATATTGTAGGGAGGCAGCGAGAAGATATGTGGATTTGAATAAAGGAGTTAGAGATGACATGCGAAATGTATTCCTGATAGTAACTGTATTGATACTAATAGCTACTTTTCAAGCCGGACTCAGCCCTCTAGGCGGCGTTTGGCAAAATCAAGATCACAAATGTAACAACAATAACACTGCTCTACCTCCATACACTCCACTAGCTTCCATCGCCAACATGAACCGTTCTAAGTTAAAAGATGAGGCATTTTTTCTATTTATAGTGATAAATATAATTGTATTTTTTTACTTCAGTTGTGTTGACTTTGGAAATATTAAGAGGTGGGGGGGGGGGTTGACTTACTCTTTTTTAATTTATTTAGTAGGCTCATTTGAACAGTTAATTAAATGCACGAACATTAAAGAAAATTGCAAACACAAAACATAATAGAAAGTGCTGAAGAATAATTGACACCTGATATTTTATATTGATTGGGACCCAGAATAGGTCTGACTCCAGTCCTCTTGGGTTGCAAGGGATTCTACTAGCTTATTTGGTGATCTAAAAGTAATACAAAACTTGAGTATAACTTTTTGGCATATACTCACACTCAATATTCTTTTCTCTAGTTTGATACAAAATGCCTCACCAACTTCTTTCTTTTTGATACACAGTATAACTTGAAAAAATTACAATGCTTAATAAATGTAAAGTAAAGAGCTAGAGAAGGTTGAGACTCAATGTATGTCTCTTCCTTAATCTTTCTTTGTTTAAATAGTAAAGGCTATAATACTAGCTGTTTGGAAGATCTAAACTAAAAGGCAATCCAAGAGATTTGATCCTTGGAAATCGGATGTGAAATATCCTTTTTTCAAGAATAAGATTGGACCATAAGTATGGTCCTTTAATTATTGTTAACCCGCGATCTTTGCTCCTTAATTAGACTTCCTTAAAATGTACGTGGTCTTCTTTCCTTTGCTGATATTGTGATGATATCTTCTCAAATCAGTATTGATTTCTTTCCATATGAAACACCCTTGATGAGCACTGCTTCCTACTTCTTCCTTTTATATGAGATCCTACAAAGTTGTCAACATTAAAATTAGATATTCAATATATATTTAAAATAGGACACCAACAATCTCTCCCTTTTTGATGGATGAAAATTTTAATTTAATGTAGTCAACTTCTCTGTTAAAACTCCCCCTGAGTAGCTGGCTGGTTTAACTTTCCCTGAATATTTGCATATTTGAGTTGACTTACTGATGTACATGTTTGTTAGTTTTTCTCCCCCTTTGACATCAATCAAAAAGAAGAAGTCAAACCAAGAATAGATAACACACAGGGATGGACAAAAGTAAGCATAAAACAGAGTCACAGAGACAAGCATTCATAGGCTTATTCCTACATATAGTCCAAAAGCAAAACAAAAATAGTTTTCTTAAGGAACCAAGAGAAACACAGTCTATGGAGCATCAGGAGGAATAAAACGACCCAAAAAGAATGCCAGAGTGTTAGCAGTGGCGTCTTTAAGGTTAGTAAACTGATCCACTATAGTAGTGGAGAGAGCATCAGTCGTGGTCTGAATCTTCACAGCAATCTTAATGGCTTCCTTTATCACTTGATCTAGCTTCAGACTAATACGAGAAACATCTGTACCTGTCTCCTTGCTAGCCACTTGGAGTTCGCCCATCTAAAAGTGAGTTGCAACAAGAAAATCCTTATGTACCTCCAGCTTAGAGTTAATCTCGTCAAAACAAACAACCATGTCATATGGAGTGGAAGAGAAACCAGGTTCGAAAAGAGGAGAAGACTTGAGTTTGGGAGAAGATGGAGTGCTAACAGTGGAACCCTCTAATTTAGGAACCCAAACATCACCAGAAAGAACATACCCCATATTTCCAAAGGCTTTAGAATTGCAACACTGTTTCACAATATTAGAGGGTATATCATCAAGAAAAATGTTGCTAACTTAAAATTTTAGTGTTTAGCAAACCATAAGGAAGACTGGAAGGATCACGGGAAACTTCAATCATGAAATTGATAATGAAGGAGGATAATTTCACCTTCCTTTAAGAGAGAATGCAATAGGTTAGCAGACTATCACACTGAGATAGGGTAGAGCGAGATCCTACTTTAAGAAGAAGAGTAGTCGCCATAATATGGGCAATAACACGAGATTCAAAGGAAAGATTTTTTGGACCAAGGGCAGAGGGAAGAGATTCTGAGGATTCAAGAGCAATGGCATGTTTGGCCTGCTCAAAAGAGACATCAAAGTTAGAGGGCCAGGGAATTTTAGAGGAGGTGGAACAACCCGCACACTGAATTCCAAAAATGGAATCAAACACATCGCAATCAATAAAAATATGTTTACCCAACAGAATGGTTTCCAGTTCATTCGAATGAAACAACCTTAGATTTGTGTAGAAAAGGAGAATGAGAGGCTCATAGACGACCTTAGGAGTGGAAGAAAAGAGATTTGCCCAGCCTCGGGCTTTAAAGAGGGGCTTAGTGGAACAATGAAGAGTTTTAAGAGATCAAGATCCACAAGTCGACCATAAACAACGGATAGGTCTTTGAGAGACTGGAAAAGGATTTCATTAGAGGGACGCCAAAAATCAATTTTAACATTCAAGGAACTGTTGAAATTGAATTTTACCTTCTTTTTGGAGCATTCAGATTCATCATCTTGAAGAGGACGTTGTCTAACAAGGAGCGAGAAGAGCCAGATGAGGCTTGAGGAAGATTTTGCTATGAGAAGTCAGAGTCGATACGCACAAGGGAGATAATTTTTCCTTTGCCTTTAAAGTGGGAACTTTTCTAGGACCCATGGTGGTGGATTTAGGGTATTTTGCCATGAGTATTTTTGGAGAATGAAAAAGAACTGTCACGACTCAATTTCTCAGGTCAAGATGACACATACTATAACCCACCAGTAGGTAAGCCAACCCATAGTCCAGAACATCTAGTAACTGACTAATAAGAAATACGGAAGTAAAACTAAATAACAATGAGAAAAAAGGCAAGAAGCAAGTAAATATATCCCCAAAACCTGGTGAATTCAGTACAAGAACTTCTAGTACAACAGGAGTACAAAATAAAATACAGAATAAATATATACAAAGCCGTCTCTAAAATACAAAATAGAGATTAGTCCAACAATAAGAGAGAGAGCAGGAACACTCTGGACGTCAGGAGCTCACCCCTAATCTCTGATCCATGGCTGCTCCACTCGATGCACACATCAATGGAGAGAACTCGTACTATGATCTACAGGCTGCAGAAGTATAGTATGAGTTCCAAACACGTGGTACTCAGTAGGCATCGACCAACTGAGCTCCAAAGATAATGCAAGTATAAATAACATGTAAAGCAGGAATATATGCTACAAATAACTAATAGGGAAATGAAACGTAATAATACTAATGAAGAAATGAGTATAAACTATCCTATTCTACTCGTAATTAGGCACGAAAGCGCGATACCATAAGTATCTGGCCAATATACAATAGTAGAATGAAGAAAGGGATATATAATATACAATTGTAGTAGGAAGAAAGGATATGATATACAAATAATAGCTAGAGAAGAAGGGATATACAACCACACTATACCGATAACCAAACATAAAGGTACTACCCTAAGGGAGCTAGTCTAACATTACCAGGAACGTAAGCAATAAAGGACTAACTCTAGCATAATTAGGGTCTCTAACTGTACATGTGCATAATCATAAAGTTATCTAAAAATTATAAATCCTACCATGGTAATGTGAAAGGGAATTAGAAATGTACTGACAACCTCGGGTAACAATCCATAACTAGCCTGCCACAGACTATACGATAATAACCAAATAATAACGTAATCGGCTAGCTCGGATAACCAATAACCTAATTAGATCCCCATAAGCCTAGAAGGCACAAGAAAACACTTAGCAAATAGTAACCATAACCTGTACCTATACATCCCCCCATAAGACCGATAGATACAGGTTCCAAATAATTATACTGGTGAAAGGCAATGCATGGGAATCAATGGAAGTCACAAAAGAATTGGATGATGTAAGATAATCCAAGTACCATGTCCAACACAAGTGTATACACCTTCTCTAGCTTAGTAGCTCACAAAGGCAGGACGTACAGTGACCACTCTTCTTTGAAAGTGTGACTCATCAGATGAAGGGGCCCATAGGGGACTCGGGATATTCGTATACACTGCCTGGTCTCGAACCTGGACATCCATGATCCCTCATAACAAATCTACTTCGTCTAGTACCAAAGAGAAATAAGAGTATAATAATTGCTCGGACTTGAAGCGAGGCTAAATAAGTATAAATCTATAAATTCATTGCCCGAGATTGAGTTTGGGACTAAAATGGTAGAATAATATAGAAAAGTTTGGAATCTCCCTCAACCAAAGTGAGTAAGTAGTGGTAAAAAGAGTAGATCAATAATGGACCAGAATCAACCTCGATCTAATTTCCAAAATAATATGTTTAGTTTAAGATGTCATAATTCAATAATAAGGGAGGTACGACTTCTGTTTTCAAAGAATCAATTTTAAGGTTAAGAAAAGTGGAAATAAATCTCTTTTTAGAAAATAGTAGTAAAACCAAGGTTTTAACCAAAATCGTACCACTAAATACACGTAAAAACGTCTAAATACATGCATGCCATCACCAGTATCCGAACAATATAAACGTAAACATCCAAGCATCTAAGAACTAAACCACATACTTTGATACAATACTAATCTGGTGTCTAACTGGTGTCGTAACCACGGCTTCGGGCCCAACAATATATGAATTAATAGGATATCAGTACCACAATCTGAAAAACTATGGTAAACAAGGGCATAAAGCTACTAGAGGGATCTAATTCACGGAATACGATCGAATTAACTAATTAATGTGGTAAATTTTATACTAAGGGATCCTTCAGGTTGATCTATGGTTAAACAAGTCTATAATCAAGTGAAATAGGATCCTACAACCATAACGAGTATTCTAGTCCATGGTTTGGGTCACATATCTATTCTAAATCTCCTAAATAGGTCAAGTCATGATATTACTAGATATAAACCTACCTTATAATCCCTACCTAGCATGCAATCTATATATTACACCATCTCATAGAGAAAAGTAGACCGGAGCCTACTTCGTAGCCGACCCATAACCTCGAACCATCCATGAATTGCTTGTATTTGTCCCACAATCTTGAAAATTATGCCACACTATCAAAAGCATAATCTAAATATTAATACGAGTAAAATGATAACCATATTACAATATAAAACTTGGGGCCTATAATCGGGTCAAAAATAGGTTTGTGGGACCCTCTAATGAAATTTTAAAATTGAATCCATCATGAGGTACTTCAAAGGACAAGGAATGCATGCTCAAAATTTAAGCACAAACGGAGCTCGAATCGAGGCCCAAATCAGCGCAAATAGTTAAGGAATTCAAGGATTAATTTCTAGGAATTTACAAGGAAAAGAATGGAATTTGATGGGTAAACAATAATAGAAAATGATCAAGAGGTGTAGAATTATCTTACCTTATCCTCAATGGATGATTTTCCACAGTTTCCCACGCCCCAAGCTCCAATAATGGTGAAATAGGGCTTTGAAAATGGAGGAGTTGAGTTTTTTATTCTCAACTTTGGATAGAAATCTTGAAAATAGAATGCATATTCTTGGAAAAAGAGACAGGTGAAGGAATAATCACATAGCCAATGATTATACGAGAAAAACGCATCAAGAATTGCCTAAAACGGAGCTTCCTAGCTCCCAAAATGTCAAAAATACAAAATGGTCGGTTTAGGTCTTTAACTTATCGATTTTTGCCTAAGCAGACATTTCATCGCTTAGGCGGCATCGCCTAGGCGACCCCCACCATCGCCTTAGCGGACCTATTTCTTCTTAGGCGGACATTTGGTCGCCTTAGCGATGCACCAGCACCAGCAATTCCCAAAACTAATTTTTGACCCTCGAAACTCATCCGAAACTTTATAAGCATGAACTAATAGTGCAAATTGATCTTGATACACATTCCGGATCCAATGGAATCATCATATTTATGAAAAAAAAGGTTGTTTACAACAAAGTAACCCCCGAGACCCCTTTTAAGGTATTTTAACTAATTTTCATCTAAACACTCAAAATGAAATATAAAGGATCAAGACCCGAACTAACTATGCTTTTAAACCAAAATCGATATTCCAGACACAATAGAGCCATCAAAATTTTCATTCGAGGTTATTTCGACAAAAAGTGGACCCCACAGCCAATGAGTCATTTTTGCCAATTTTCAGCCAATAGCCCAAAACGAGTCTGAAAGCCTCGGATCCCGGACCAAGGGTCCCCCTAGCCTAAAATCAACTTTTCGGAGCTGATAGCACTGTCGAATTTCCATCCAAGTTCATTTTCTAGGAGTTTTGGTCTGAGACCAATTCCTTAATAGCGAAAGCTCCAAAATAGGGAAATAAGCCTAAAACCCAAACGAAATGTTCGAAAATCGAATCCACCATTCCGACAAGTCATAAATGACCTGTAGCCGCTATGGGAAGGCTTGACATGCTAAAAATGCACGGAAATTGAGAAAATGACCTAGCGGATCATTACAATATCCACTACTAAAAGGACTTTCATCCTTCAAAGTCAATGGATAGAAAGAGCCCGAAAGCTCGAAAGAATGAGGTACTGAACCCGTATACCCTCAACAAGACGTCTTAGGTAACCTCTAAAGCAAAACAACACTTTCAAGGGATTTTACTAAAGGTATCCCTTGTTCCTTCACATCCCAACTTCACTTTCCAAATAACTAAAAACTCATCCTCAACCACCAACTGGCCTCCAACTGAACTGAGCACGATAGCCCAAACCACAAAATACTGACAAACACTAAAATAAGCACAACTAAGCGAATAGTCAACCAGGCTAAAGACAACCCAAGTCATAAATCATACAGCTAACTCCAAACTCCAAAATCTAATATTCCCTTGTCTTTCCAAACCTACTCCCTACTCTAAACTGCTCGAAATCTCTTCGGCATCATTTGAGTCCTACCTTCGTAATCACATCACACTAACCTCAAAAGACTGAAGCTGACCCATCAAAAATCCACATGGACTAGCATATGAATAATGCCCCATAAAGTCTACCTGAATATCCAAGCGGTGACGACCAATGTCTGCGATCTCTACCAAGCCACTAACTAGTTTGGATGACCCTTAAAACCAATAGTCATGAGTCCAAAGCACAAGCTCTCGAAATTAAATGACCACTCCAGGATGCCCCATCGAGTGTGGGTGAAACCATGCTAAGCCCAACTAGAATACACTTTCTCCCACTGAGTAGACATATAAAATTTCTGACGAAAACTAAGAATCAAGGCCAAAAGCAGTAGAAACCAATACCATACAACCTCTCTGAACTGAAGAAGACTAAACCAGTGGATAATGAATAGGCTTATTCAGCCTGACAACGAACGCTCAACTGAATCAAAACCCCAATATGTGGCTACAACTAAGTTATGTAATCTAAAGCTATAATCTCAACGCCAAAGTTGAACTACTCAATCTCAACTTTCCAAACCAATCCCGTGACGAGTAAGCATCCGTACTCTAAGATCTATCACAACAACTTTCAAGCCATTATTCGAAAGAGTCAAAAACCATAACTGAAGCTAACAAGTCTTCACTAGGGTCAAATATCCAAATCAATCTTACTATCAGAAATCAAGTATGTACCCCATACCAAACTCACTTTCAGAGACTAAGAATATATCCAACGGTTTCAGCAAGAACTGAAACTGAAATATCGCCGAAGAACATAATCACAACAGAGGGAAACCATAGGCTAAGGATACGACCAATCAAATCCACATCCACTGAGGGCATAACACATCAGGGTATTACCCAGAACTCACCAAGGCTGCAAGGAGTACTAATGGTAACCAAATCTCGAGCAACTCAATAAATAAAATCTTAGCCTAAATCTGGTCAAACTGATATTCAATCTATGGCAACTAATACTCACTCCCAAAAGACATCTACTTTAGTTACCGACAACTGATACACAAGCACATATCACTAAGCCAAAGCATCCCACAAAATCACATTAGGCCGAATAAATATCAAAATGAGAAATTTCAGAATTCACCCATTTACACCAATCTTAACTCAACTGAACCATGAACCACATCGCAGAAAGAACGAAGTACCTATCTTAGCATCAACACCAAGATCAAGACTACTACTAAGAAATAAACTAGACAAACCAAAAGAACAACCCTCAATTTTCCAACCTTAGGAACTGACCATAGAAAAGAGTCGCTAATATAAAAATCACAACAAACCACAGAAGGCCAAACTTTCCAACAACCCTCTCAACAACCGATCTAACCTTGCTAACAGAGAAGGAAAACCAACCAACCAAGATAGCCATCTAAACCAACAGACAAGAATCGCAAGAAAGGGATACTAACTAGATAACACTAGTCTAGCCATCTATCAAGTAAGAATCAACCAACACCAAAGCAATATAATTAATAACAATAGTATAAAGTGCAGGTGGCACCAAAATGGAAAACACCCAGTACCACTCTAATATAACAACAAGGCCAATATGCCAAAGGAAAGAGACTTTAACCCAAGTGCTACACCCCAGGAAAATCACAATACTGATCCACTCAATCCACTACTAAAAGAAAATATTTACGGGGGTAGTCAAACATGCATAAATCTACACAAAGGCTTACAACAATCAATATAGAAATTTTAGGGCATAAGACCACCGATGGGTATGTAAACCCCAACTCAATCCAAATAAAAACTAAAGAATAGTAAATCAAATTGCACCTACACGATGGAATCCAAAGTCATATTCCCTGACATGCTCGATAAAGTACAAATCTAAATGCGTCTGAACTTGAACTGAGCGTCTAAACAATTAACTGAATTACCAAAAGCACTGCCTCTAACTGAAGGTGCCACATCCCTAAGACACTGATCTGGGTGCGCTGACTGCCCAATAATACCACGCTGGGGACACTCTCTAGAGAAATGACCAATCTCACCACAATGAAAACATATCCCTAGAACTCTCTGATGCATTGTACCTGCTGACCCAGAATGGCTGCCACAACTTAAAGACCTAGACAGAATACCCCATGCTGTCCGACTAGAACTCTCTCCACTGTGACCACCACGACCTACTTGTGATCCATCCATAATCAGAGGTGCTACCTATACGGACCTGATAGGCTGCAAGTGATGCTGACCACTACTGGGAGAATCCCTACCTCCAGATGGAATATCACTAACACCATACTGCTAACATGGTCTCTTACTGCTACCTTCATATGTCTCAATACATGCCCTCTCTGTAGTCCTCGTATGGACAACAACCTGAAGGAAAGTAGAACCAGCTTCTATCAAATGCTTCGATGCTAAGTGGAGTGGTAAAGCTAACCCTCTGATAAATCCCCACACCAACTCAAGCTTTGTAGAAAATAACATGGGAGTATGTCTGGCCCACTCGAGGAACCCAATCTCATACTTTAAAACTGATAGAGAACCTTGTTGAATACCAACAAACCCAACTCTTGCCTGAAAATAACTCGATGTATCAGGCACCACCACTAACTGTGAATTATCTATGAAAAGACTTGAAATCACTAACACGGTATCCTGAAAAGCTGAGACGATCACAAACTCTGTCGGAGCCTGGGCTTGCCCCAGACCCACTGTCTGATGTTAAAGATTCTCAATACCAATCTCTAACTCCCACGCCTATCTCTAAGCTAAAACTCTAGAAGCACGCGCAGAAATACCATTCACATCTATCGATAATCTCGTGCTCTTCATTTAAGATAGAGTGGGGCCAAAGAAGTACTTAGAGGTTCATAGGAATACGGACACATAACAAGGAATCAAGGGAAATAATTTCCTAAGAATGCCCTGTAGCCTCCTAAAAAAAGGATACAGACGTCTCCATATCGATCCGCAGGACTCTACTTGGAACTTTGCTCTTGTACCAATAACACTGGTGAACGTATGCTATGATACTAATTTGTCACGACTCAATTTCTCAGGTCATGATGACACCTACTATAACCCACCAGTAGGTAAGCCAACCCATAGTCCAGAACAGCTAGTAACAGACTAATAAGAAAGACAAAAGTAAAACTAAATACCAATGAGAAAGAAGGAAAGAAGCAAGTAAATATATCCCCAAAACCTGGTGAATTCAGTACAACAGGAGTACAAAATAAAATACAGAATAAATATATACAAAGCCGTCTCTGAAATAAAAAATAAAGATCTGTCCAATAATAAGGGGGAGAGCAGGAACACTCTGGATATCACGAGCTCACCCCTAATCTCTGATCTATGTCTTCTTCACTTGATGCACACATCAACGGAGAGAACTTGTACTATGATCTACAGGCTGCAGAAGTATAGTATGAGTTCCAAACACGTGGTACTCAGTAGGCATCGACCAACTGAGCCTCAAAGATAATGCAAGTATAAATAACATGTAAAACAGGAATATATGCTACAGATAACTAATAGGGAAATGAAAAATAATAATACTAATGAAGCAATGAGTATAAACTATCCTATTCTACTCGTAATCAGGCACGAAAGTGCCAACCATAAGTAGCTGGCCATTATAAAATAGTAGAATAAAGAAAGGGATATATAATATATAATAGTAGTAGGAAGAAAGGATATGATATACAAATAATAGCTAGAGAAGAAGGGATATACGATCACGCTATATCGATAACCAAACATAGAGGTACTACCCTGAGGGAGCTAGTCTAATATTACAAAGATCGTAGGCAATAAAAGACTAACTCTAGCATAATTAGGGTCTCTAACCGTACATGTGTATAATCATTATGTTATCTAACAATGATAAATCCTACCATGATAATAAGAAAGGGAATTAAAAATGTACCGATAACCTCAGTTACCAATCCATAACCAGCCTGCCACAAACTATACTATAATAACCAAATAATAATGTAACCGGCTAGACCAGACAACTAATAACCTAATCGGGCACCTATAAGCCCAGAAGGCACAAGCAAACACTTAGCAAACAACAACCCTAACATGTTCCTATACAGCCCCCCATAAGACCGATAGAGGTGCCAAACAATTATACTGGTGAAAGGCAATGCATGAGAATGAATGGAAGTCACGAAAGAACCAGATTATGCAAGATAAACCAAGTACCATATCCAACATAGGTGTATACACCTCCTCCAGCTCAGTAGCTCGCAAAGGCATGACCTATAACGACCACTCTTCTCCGGTGCTGTGACTCATCGAATGATGGGGCTCATAGTGGACTCGGGATATCTGTATACACTACCTGGTCCCAAACCAGGACTTTCATGATCCCTCATAACAAATCTACTCCATTTAGTATTGGAGAGAAATAAAAGTATAATAATTGCTCGGACTTGAATCGAGGCTAAATAAGTATAAATCTATAAATTCATTTCTCGAGATCGAGTTCGGGACTAAAAGGGTAGAATAATGTACAAAAGATCGGAATCTCCCTTGACCAAAGTGAGTAAGTAGTGATAAAAAGAGTAGATCAATAATGGACCGAAATCAACCTCGGTCTAATTTCCAAAATAATATGTTTAGTTTAAGATGTCATGATTCAATAATAAGGGTGGTACGACTTCCATTTTTAAAGAATCAATTTTAAAGTTAAGAAAAGTTGAAATAAATCCCTTTTTAGAAAATAGTTATAAAACCAAAATTTTCACCGAAATCATACCACTACATAAATATAAATACGTCTAAATGTATGCATGCCATCAACAGTATCCAAACAATACAAAATCATACCACTACATAAATATAAATACGTCTAAATGTATGCATGCCATCAGCAGTATCCAAACAATACAAATGTAAACATCCAAGCGTCTAAGAACTAAACCACATCCTTTCAACTGATAGAATACTAACTTGGTGTCTAACTGGTATCGTCACCATGGCTTCAGGTTAAATAATATATGAATTAATAGGATATCAGTACCACAATCCGAAAAACTACGGTAAACAAGGGAATGAAGCTACTAGAGGAATCTAATTTGGGGAGTACCATACAATTAACTTAGTAATGTGGTAAGTTTTATACTAAGGGATCCTTCAGGTTAATCTATGGTTAAACAAGTCTATCAAGTGAAATAAGATCCTACAACCATAATGAGTATTCTAGGCCATGGTTCGGGTCACATTTCTATTCTAAATCCCTAAATAGGTCAAGTCATGATATTAGTAGATATAAGCCTACCCTATAATCCCTACTTAGCCTGCAATCTATACATTACACCATCTCATAGAGAAAAGTAGATCGGAGCCTACCTCGTAGCCGACCCGCAACCTCAAACTATCCATGAATCACTCGTCTTTATCCCACAATCTTGAAAATGATACCGCACTATCAAAATCATAATCTAAACATTAATACGAGTAAAATAATATTCATATTGCAATATAAAACTTTGAATCCATAATTGGGTCAAAAATAGGCCTGTGGGGCCCGCTAAAAAAATTTCAAGATTGAATTTGTCACGAGGTCTATCGAAGGAGAAGGAATGCATTCTCAAAATTTGAGCTCAAATGGAGCTCAAATTGAGGCCCAAATCAGCTCAAATAGCTATGGAATTCAAAGATTAATTTCTAGTAATTTACAAGAAAAAGAATGGAATTTGACGGGGAAAAAATAAAGTAAATTTGACGGGGAAAAATAATGTAAAATGATCAAGAGATATAGATTTAGCTTTACTTAGCCTCAATGGATGATTTCCCACAGTTTCCCATGCCCCAAGCTCCAACAATGGTGAAATAGGGCTTTGAAAATGGAAGAATTGAGTTTTTCATTCTCAACTTTGGATAGAAATCTTGAAAAACAGAATGTATATTATTGGAAAATGAGCCATGTGAAGGTATAAGCACATATAAATTGATTATATATAAAAAATATCATCGAGAATCTCTTTAAATGGAGCTTCCTAACTCCCAAAATGTCAAAAATATAAAATGGGTTCGGTTTAGGTCTTTAACTCAGCGATTTATGCCTAAGCAGACATTTGATCGCTTAGGAGGCATCGACTAGGCGACCCCCACCATTGCCTTGGTGAGCCATCACCTTGGGAGACTTATTTCCATTTAGGCGGACCCTCTTAGGTTGGCATTTGTTCGCCTCAGCGACGCACCAGCACCAACAATTCCCAAAACTTGTTTTTGACCCTCAAAACTCATCCAGAATCCTATAAACATGAAACAATAGTGAAAATTGATCATAAAACATGTTCTGGATCCAATGGAATCATCGTATTTATGAAAAAAGGTCGTTTACAAAAAATGAACCCCCGGGACCCCTTTTAGGCTATTTTAATTAATTTTCATCTAAGCACTCAAAAAGAAATATAAAGGCTTGGGAGCCGAACTAACTATGCTACTAAACCAAAATTGACATTTCGGACTCAAAAGTGCCATCAAAATTTCCATTCGAGGTCGTTTCTATAAAAAGTGGCCCCCACACCCAATGAGTCATTTTTACCAATTTCCAACCAATAGCCCAAAATGAGTGCGAAAGCTTCGATACCCAGACCAAAAGTACCTCTAGCCTAAAATCAACATTTTGGAAATAAAAGTGATGTAGGAATTTCCATCCGAGTCCATTTACAAGGAGTTTTGGTCTGAGACCAATTCCTTAATAGCGAAAGCTCCAAAATAGGGAAATGAGCCTAAAACCCAAATGAACTGTTCAAAAATCAAACCGACGGTTCCTGCAAGTCATAAATGACTTGTAGCCACTATAGGAAGGCTCGAAATGTCAAAAATGCATGGAAATTGAGAAAATAACCTGGAGGGTCATTACAAAAACGAACAAATCAAGAGAAGATATAGGGGTAAGGTGGAAGATGAAGCGATGACAAGAAAGGAATAGATGGACAGAGAAGAGACATCATTACCATTCTTAGAATATGTGATATTCGAAAGGAATCAAAAGACAACTAATAAAGGAAGTATATTAATCAAGGAAGAAACATTTAATGCAAATACTGCACACGAAAAGGCAATTAAGTAAAATTAAGTAAGGAAAGAAAATCATGCAAAATATTTTAAAAAGGTTTTGACATAATACCAAGAGATTTTTTGAGATTGCAACATTGATCTTCCAGTAAGGGTTTTGTAAGAATATCAGCTAATTGAAACTCAGTGGTGACAAATAATATTTCAATATCTCCTTTTAAAATATGATCTCTAATAAAATAATTCTTAATATCTATATATTTTTCCCTAGAATGGTGGACAAGATTTTTTGACAAACAAATAACACTAGAATTATCACAAAAGATTTTAACGGGTTTAGAACATAAATCATAATCACTGAGTTGGTGAGACATCAAGAGGATTTGTGCCCAACAGAGCCCAATGGATATATATTATGCCTCAGTGATGGAAAGGGACACACAGTTCTGCTTTTTGCTATTCCACGAGATAAGGGAGCTTTCCAAAAATTTACAAGTCCCGCTAGTGCTTTTTTTTTTAATCAATTTTGTCACCTGCATAGTCAACATCTGAAAGTCCTTTAAGTTTAAAATCATCAATATTAAGATACCAAAGACCATAGGAAGTAGTTTCAATAAGATATCTGATAATACATTTCACAACAGTCAAATGACTTTCTTTAGAAGCCGACTGAAACTTGGCACATTTACAAACACTATAGATGATATTTGGTCGACTGGTTGTGGAATAAATAGAGAGCCAATCATACCATGATACCTAGTTTCATCAACTAACATACCATCATAAACAACAATAAGAATACAAGTGGAGCTCATTTATGTATTAGCGAATTTAGCATCACTCCTTTCAAACTTTTGAATGAGTTCTTTTGTGTACTTACTTTGGCAAATGAATGTTCCCTCAGTTGACTGGTGAATTTGTAGTCCCAAAAAGAAAGTTAACTCACCCATTATACTCATCCCAAATTCACTTTACATTAACTCAGAGAATTCCTTGCACAAATCAACATTAGTACTTCCACATATAACATCATCAACATAAATTTGAACAATGAAATTTTTGGAAGGAGTTCTTTTGATAAAAAGAGTAGTGTCAATTTTTCCTCTTGTGAAATTATGATTAGTTAAAAAAATTGCTCAATCTGTCCTACCAAGCATGAGGTGCTTGTTTTAGTCCATAGATAGCTTTTTATTGTTTGAAAACATGATAAGAAAAATTTGGATTTTAAAAGCCAGGATATTGTTTCACAAAAACTTGTTCTTTAATAAAACCATTTAAGAAAGCACTTGTAACACCCATTTGAAAATAATTTAAAACCTTTATGAGAAGCATATGCAAGTAAGATCCGAATGGATTCTAACCTTGCTATTGGTGGAAAAGTTTCATTGTAGTTGACTCTTTCTTATTGTGAGTAGTCTTGAGCGACTAGACGAGCTTTGTTTCTAACCACATCACCTGATTTGTTCATCTTGTTTCTGAAAACCCATTTAGTACCAATGATAGAAGTGTTTTTGAGTTTTGGAACCAAGGTCCATACATTATTTTTATCAAATTGCTCGAGTTCCTCTTTCATTGTTTTGACCTAACTTTCATCATTCAAGGCTTCGTTTACCTTTTTTTGTTCAAGCTGAGATATGAGTGAAACATTTGCTCTTCTTTTACTGGAGGCCCTTATTTTCACTCTTTCCTTAGAATCTCCAATGATGAATTTCTTTAGATATCCAGGCTCACTTCTCCATTCATTTGGAACAGTTTCAATTGTAAACTGATCATCATTGGTGACAATCGACTTTGTAGTAGAGTCGACTTCAGTGGGATTAGTCTTCTTAGTTTTAACCTGTTCATCCTCATCATCTATACTACTAATATTCTCAACAATGCTATTAGAGTCATCAAAAATGACATGAACAAATTCTTTAATATAGAGAGTATGTTTATCGAAAACTCTATAAGATCTACTAGAGTTAGAATAACCCATGAAAGTACCTTCATCACTTCTAGGATCAAACTTATTAATATTGTCCTTACCATTGTTGTGGACAAAGTATTTACATCCAAAAGGCTGAAAGTACCCAATATTGGATTTTTTGTTATTCTATAGTTCATAAGGAGTTTTCTTCAAAACTGGTCTAATGAGGCACCTATTTAGAATATGACAAGTAGTACTTACAACTTTTACCAAGAATTTGTTAGGCAAGGAGTGTTCACAAATCATGGTTTGTGCCATGTATTGAAGAGTTCCATTTTTCCGTTCCACGACTCCATTTTGTTGAGGAGATCTTTGAGCAGAAAAATTATGAGTGTAGCCTTAACTATTACAGAATGCTTCAAAGCCTTTGTTCTCAAATTATCCTTCATGAGCACTTCATATAGCCGTAATATAGTAACCTTTGTCCCTTTGGACCTTTTTATTGAAAACTTCAAAATTATTTAAGGTATCATCTTTGTTAGATAAGAACATAACCAAAGTAAAATGAGAATAATCATCAATAATAACAAAGGTGTACCTTTTACCTCCAATGCTGGCTATTCTAGTAGGACCAAAAAGGTCCATGTCAAGTAGCTGCAATGGTTTAGTATTAGATACAATATCTTTAACAGGAAATAAATTTCTAGTTTCCTTACCAAGTTGGCCTGCATCATAGATGTGAGTTTTCTTATAGTCTAACTTAGGAAGTCAAGTGACTAGCTTATGTTTGGCTAATTTTTCAATGAGTCTCATGCTTGCATGACCAAGATTTTTGTGCCAAACCCATGAATCTTCTGATATGGAGGCCAAACAAATGTGATCTTATGTCCTTTTGATAGAATCAAGAATATACACATTTCTGTGTCTATTTCCAGGAAAAAGAGGCTTTCCAAGCTTTTCAATGATACATCCATACTTAAATCTTACCTCTAAACTAGCATCCCATGGCTGACTTATACTCAGCCGATTGTACTTTAAGATTTTGACAAGATAAACATTAGTGATATCACATGATTTATTTAATGAAATTATACCAATAACTATTACTCTGCCTTTGGAGTTGTCTCCAAAACTAATATCTCCTCCATCATAATCAGCAATAGATTTAAACAAACCTTTGTCCCCGATCATGTGATTTGAACACGTACTATCAAGTTACCATTTCCCTTTAGGCTTTGAGTGGTGTTTCTGTAAAACAGAGATATCACTTATTTTTTGGTACCCAATTGTTCTTGGGTCCCTTGGAGTTAGTACTTGAATTAGTAGATTCAATTTTGGGTCTCCAAATCCATTTACCAGAATTTTTTGAATGAAATCTGTAATTCTAATATTTATGAATAGATTTACCATAGTCATACATGAAAGATGAGAGTATTTTTCAGTGGTTTAGAAGATATGATAAGTATTATGACTGTGACTGGTTGCTTTAGTCGACTTATTAGAGTTAGTTGACTGTTGAGACCCTTCATAGCTATAATATCTATTATCATAGGTGGATCTACCACAGTCAGATTTTTTGTCAGCTGACTTGGAAAAGTTAGTCGGCTGATTAGATCTAACAATAGTATGACTGGAAGATTTTTCATAACTACTGATTTTAATTTTTAATTCATTAGTTTCTTCTTGTTAAGAATATTTTTCAATTTCACAAACTTCAAGTTTAATTTTCCAGTCTCTTCTTTCCATTTATAAAGCTTATTTTTCATCACGAGCTTTATTTAAATCAACTATGATATGATCTAACAAATTTTGCAAATTTGAGCATTCATTAAAAGATTCAGTTCTTACCTGACTTGATTCTCCAATGGCCATGAAGCAGACATATCCAATATTATCATTTTCATTTTCAAAGTTGTTTTCATCATCTTAACTACTAAAAGCCTTTTAATTTTCTTTGGAGGGTCCTCTTTTAGCTTTTGGACAATCATACGCAATATGACCATATTTTCCACAATTATAGAATATACCTTCATTCCTGTTGTACTCAGTAATTTACTTTCCTTTTGAGTAATTTTGTTTCCCTCTTCTTTGATTGTTGGACCTTCTATAGTTGTCAACAACTGTTCTAGTGATAAGAGCAAGTTCTTCTTTATTTAAGACATCATCATCTTTTTCTTCTTCTTCTTCTTCATTTGTAGCTTTGCAAGCCACAATCTTCCTCTTCTCATCTTGCAGTTGGTCTTTCTTATTTAGATGAGCTCTTTCAAAAGAAATGAGATCTCCTCTTACTTCATTATAGGTCATCTTGCTTAGATCCATGCTTTCAAGAGCCATCACTTTGGAAAGCCATTGAGGAGGCAAACTTCTGAGAATCTTGGTGATATGATCTGTTACAGAATAATTGTTTTATGTTGCTTTGAGTTCACTAATGATTTTTCCAAATCTGGCAAAAGTTTCTTCAATGGATTCTCCATCTTTCATTTTGAAAAGTTCGTATTCATAGACCAATAAACTTTCAAGAGTTTGCTTGACTTTTTCAGTTCCTTAATATGTAACTTTTAGTTTATCCCACATTTCTTTGGCAGTTTCACAGCAAGAAATCTTTTCATATTTTTCACCATTGATAGCATTGTATAGCACATTTTTTTCCATTGAATTAATTTGAATGATTTCCATTTGTTCATCTATGTAGTCCTCCAAGGTTGGAATTTTTTCAGTTGATACTTAACCATCATCTAATTTCTATTCATCTTTTTTGGAAGGAATAATTGAAAGATCACCCAGCTTGATCACTCTCTATTCCTTCACATCATAGGTTTTATGAAGATTTCCATCCGTATTTTACAATGGGAGAAATGTTTCCTATTCAAGTAGGGATATCTGGTTTGAGATGTACCTTCTGAGAACAGTGCTCCAGTAACAGATTGGACCATGGCCTTTTCTCACTTTATTGTCAGGCAAATATATGTGAGTCCAGACTCTGATACCAATTCAAAGTAGTAAGAGGGGGATGAATTACTCTTTTTCGATTTATTCAGTCGACTCACTTGGATAATTAGTCAACTGTATGAACAGTAAAGGAAATTGCAAACACAAAACTGAATAGAAAGTGCTGAAGAATAACTGACACCAAATGTTTTATACTGATTGGGTCCCAGAATAGGTCTTACTCCAGTCCCCTTGGGTTGCAAGAGATTCTACTAGCTCTTTTAGTGATTTAAAAGTAATACAAAACTTGAGTATAACTTTTTGGCATATACTCATAGTCAATATTCTTTTCTCTTGTTTGATACAAAATGCCTCACCAACTATGTTGTTTCTTTCCTCTTTTTTTTGATACACAACAAAACTTGAAAGAATTACAATGCTTAATAAAAGTAGAGTAAAGAACTAGAGAAGGTTGAGACTCAATGTATTTGTTTTCCTTAATCTTCCTTTGTTTAAATAGTAAGGGCTATGCTACTAGCGGTTTGGAAGATCTAAGCTAAAAGGCAACCCAAGAGATTTGATCCATAGAAATTGAATGTGAAATATCCTTTTTTCAAGAATAAGGTTGGACCATAAATATGGTCCCTTAATTATTGTTGACCCGCGATCTTTGCTCCTTAATTAGACTCTCTTGAAATGTGTGTGGTCTTCTTTCCTTTGCTGATATTGTGATGATATCTTCTCAAATCAGTATTGATTGCTTTCCATATGAAACATCCTTGATGAGAACTACTTCGTACTTCTTCCTTTTATATGAGATTCTGCAAAGTTGTCAACATTAAAATTAGATATTCAATATATTTAAAATAGGCTGCCAATAGACTTTATTACTTTTTCCCTTCAGTCGCTATTATATATACTGACTGATATTGCTAGTATCACTTTACTATTATATGTAAAGCTATATGATTTCTATTAGTCTCTCGTCAGAGGAACCCACAAATCTTTAGTGGTTTGTTCTACTTTTAGGTTCATGTATTGTATTCTTAACCATTTTTACTTTGTTGAAGTTGTTATTTTCGTTTGATAAAATCTGTGCTCAATATTGTGAACCTCAATAATAAGTTTAAACTAAATTATGAACAACCAAACAAATTTCTAACTCTGTATCCACAAATATGAACTTCCACAATAAGTTCAAACCAACTTATGAACAAGAAAAATGAAGTTCAAACTATTTCAGAAAATAGAAAACAAACTTAGAAAGAGATAAAGATAGAAGAATCAGGTCCACTGAATTCACATTGTGTTCTTAAGGAAATTATTCCCCTCAAAGTACCCAAGGTTATCGAATATATCATCTTAGGATAAAATGGTTTACTTCAGTAGAAGAGTGGTACCTTAAATTCTACCGAACAACAAACTCGCTCAACAGTAGCAAATCACACTAGAGCTTTTAACTTGAAAATTTTGTACTAATATCTGAGGAAAAATCAGATATTTATAGCCAAAAGGTGTTGCTTCAGAAAAGAAGAAATGGTTCTTGAAAGATTGCTCTATTTTAGACCGTCGAGCCCATCTGCGGAGCCATTTACGTCCGCAAATGACCATTTGCAGCATCATATCACCCTACTCTCAAAACAAAAAGTTGAGAGGTGATCTATGTCTAGCAGATGACCAAATGCGCTCACAAAACCTTTAAACATCATTCGAATGGTGAATTGAAGTGTCGCGTTCCTTTAATTTGCATTGGAAATGTGTTCACATATGCTCGTTTGCATCTGCAAATGGAAAAAATATATTAGATCAGATTTTTGGATTGATAATTAGTAACACTTACGTTTCAAAGAAATTTTGTCCAAAAAAATAATCTCTTGATCGATCATTTAGCAAATCCAAATCCATAGTTGAAGCTGAAGTCGAATCCAAATCCGAAGCTGAGCCGAGTAAGCGATGACGACGACGACATTAGGCTTGTTTTCTTCTTACATCATTAGCAACATGGAGTAGTGCTTCTATACTTAAATATAAGAAAGTTCCTTTCTCCCACCAATGTGGGAGAAACACTTCTTTTATAAAGTGAAACCACAATTCACTTTTTCTCTCCATTTGTTCCTTCCATTTTCCAGCCACATTTTATTACTAGAACCCAACAATCCCCCACATGAATGAAAAATGACTATAAGATCAAAAAATATACGGACAAGTGTGTGATTTACAAGAAAAGTCTAATTAAATTTGGATAAGTGTCACAACCTAATCCCGCTGTGAGTGGTACCCACACTAACTCCCAGGTGGGAGAACCAACTAACCACGAAATATCAACCCAACACTTAGCCAAAATAAGGCAACTTACTGTTTTTCATTAATTAAAGTAATATCTCCAATATTCTAAATGTTAAACAATTTGGAATTAAATTAAACTTAAACAAATCCCCTAGAACTTGAAATCATTGAACCAAAATTACTATGTTTCCAATAAACAGGTTCCACCAAAGACAACTAAAATATGTCTAAGTCCAAAAAAATGGACCAGAAACAGAATGAAGAACTCATGACAACCCGAAAGATGTACTTCACCCTTGAGTTTGAACACTATATGAATCACATATGAGGTCTTAAAATAGTCGCTGAAATATGCTTTGCACTTAACAAAAAGAAGAACACTGTAGTATCAGTATACAAGAAACAAGAGTGTACTGGTAGGATCATCGGTGAATCCAAAATGAGAAATATGAATACATCACCATAACTTAGTAGGGCAAGACAACCATGAATACCTACCATGTAACTTTACTTAAAGTTCATAATGCTTAACCTTATTCAACAACATTATAGAATTTTGTCAATACAAGTCAACATGGATAACGAGTCAAGTCAAGACCATGACTACCAATAAGACTCCAAGTCAACAACCATGACAACAATAATTAAATCAACCATGTCTCAATTATAGAAGTAAATAGACAATCTAGAGTTATGCCACAACTTATAATTTAACTCGGACCACTCAAGGATCCAAAGAACAACAACAATGGCAATTATCATGCACCCCGATTTACATAAGAAACCACCTATAGCAAATAAGGACATAAATCCAGTTCATTCAAAGAACCCATATAACAAGTCAACACTTAAGCCCGGTTCACTCAAGGAACCAATATAGCAAGTAAACACATAATTCATGGTTAACTCAAGAAATCGTCACACTCATCAATACCTTGTATATACATGCTAAGGGTCTTTTGGTTGTCCGCTAGCCATGACCTGCTGGGGATGAGCTCTTGTCCATGTACCAAATCCCAGACATCAATTGGCTTATACCAACCAATCCCGTGAAGATGTCCAAATACCGGTACACCTCACAATAATGATAGATATCACAACAATCACAACCACAATAATCACATAAACAATACTTGTAACAATCAACTAGCTTTCACATAAGTTTATTGGATGCAATTAATGCTTAGGTTATCAAACAGTCATTCACTTCTCTTGAACATGCATTGTACAAGCAATACAAAGGAATAGTTATCATGCACACATAAAACAAATTGGGTTTCAACTACATTAAACTATCGCCTACCGCAATCTAAGCCTGAAATGCTCTAACGAACTTTAGCCTTCCTTTTACTTGCAACCTCGGATTGATTGTGGTTTAAAAATAGGAATATAATATAAAATCAACCAAATGGGCCTACAATGTTGAGGATTATAACCTAATTTTGAACCCCAAGGTCAATTTCATGATCATTCCTCCTATTCTAGGATTTTTCTACCATAATTCCACCTTAAACCTACCAAGTTCATGGTTACAATAGTGAATTATAGTCATACAAGAGTAAATTATCAACTTTTAACCAAAACCCAAAGGTTTTACACCCAATTTACCCTATTGCACCAAAAAAATTAGCTATGTTAAGCTAAATCCTCCCTAAAACCCGTAAACTAGTGATTCTAAGGTTTAGAAACCAAAAACCTAGTTAATGGGAGTGAATAACTTACCTTTACGAGGAATTTTGGTTGAAAACAAGTGAAAATCGCCCAAAATTATCTATGCTCTTCCCAAAACGAGTTTAGAAAATAATATACCATTTTGGGGGTAATTTCTGCATAAATCTGCATATATCCTGCGATAGCTGAATACGCCTGCTATAGCAAGATTGACCAATGTTGACTCCCGCTATAACAGGAATTTCTCCGCTATAGAGGCCTTCCACCCACTATAGTGGGTGTGGCGAGGCAGAAACTCTATATTGCTCTTAGTTTTGCCTATTTTGCAATGCACCCTAAAACCATGACATTTCAGACTAACCCCTTTATGTCAAGACTAGCCTAGCCTAAAATTTCTAACTCTCAATTTGGGGAAAATGTTAACCCAAATTTTTGTATGTTAGAGTTACCCTTAATGACGGAAAGGGTCATTACAATAGATACTAATTTACTCATCGTTCTTCCTCAAATGATCAAACAAGAAAAAATAGCCAAGTCAAAAGAAGGAAAGAGTACCTATATCTTCAAACAAGTAAGGTTACTTATCCAGCATGTTTTTCTCGGTCTCCCAAGTAGCTTCTCCACTGGACGATTCTTCCATTGTACCTTTACCGATTGAATTTATTTTTTCCTCAACTTACGGACGTCTTGATCAAGAATAGCAACTGGCTCCTCCTCATAAGAAAGATCCTTATCTAGTAAAACCAAATCCCATTTGATAATGTAATCCCCATCCCCACGGTATCTCTTGAGCATGGATACATGGAACACCAGATAGACCCCCGATAAGCTTGGTGGCAATGCTAACCTATACACTAATGGACCCATGTCCTTAAGAACCTCAAACATACCTATATAGTGAGGGCTAAGCTTGCCCTTATTTCCAAACATCATGACTCCCTTCATAGGATATACCTTTAACAAAACTTGTTCACCAATCTTGAATGTCGTATCCCTGACCTTACGGTATGCATACTCCTTTTACCTACTCTAGGCTGTCAACAACTTGGTTTGAATGGACCTTACCTCTTCCTGAGCTTCCTTTACCAAGTCCTTGCCCAAAGGTTTCACATCACTAACTTCAAACCATTATATGGGTGATCTATACCTTCTCCCACAGAGTGCTTCGAATCGAGCCATATCAATGCTGGAATGATAGCTATTGTTGTATGAAAACTTGCACAATGACAAAAACTTATCCTAATGACCATCAAAATCAATCATATAGGCCCTTAACATATCCTCAAACACCTGAATATTCCTCTATAGCTGCCTCTCAGTCTGAGGATAGAAAGCAGTGCTAAAGTCGAGCATAGTGCCCAACTCTTCATGTAGCCTATCCCAAAACTTTGAGGTGAACTGCGTACCTCTATCAGAAATGATGGAAATTGGCACCCCGTGTAGCCTCAATATTTCCTTGAAATAAATCTTGGCTAACTACTTTGAACTATAATCCACCCTAACTGGGATGAAGTGATCTGACTTGGTCAGCCTGTCTATTATGACCCAAATCAAGTCATGATGCCCCAAGGTTTTAGGAAGACCCACCACGAAGTCCATAACTATCTTTTCCCATTTTCACACTGGAATGGGCATTCTCTGAAGTAAACCCTCAGGCTTTTGATGCTTATACTTCACCTGCTGACAATTGTGGCATTTAGACACATACTCCACTATATCCTATTTCATCCCGATCCACCAGTAAAACTGCCTCAAGTCATGGTACATCTTAATGAAATCAAATGAAAAGAATATTGAGAACCATGAGCTTCTGCAAGCAATCCTGGAATCACATCACCAACTAGGGCAACGCACACGCGTCCCCTTACCATTAATACCCCACACATATTAAGTGTGGCATCAGAAGCTTCACCACATACTACCTTGTTCTGAAGCTTGTTCAACTTTTTATCTTTGAACTATCTGGTCTTGATTTGATCAAGAAATGTTGACCTTACCTCAACACTAGCCAACATTCCACCCCTTTCAGACATACTAAACTTCATAGAATGAGATGCCAGAGTCTGAATTTCTTTAGCCAAGGGTCGCCTTGACACACTTAAACAAGCCAAACTATCCATACTTACCGCTTTTTAGCTCAATGCGTCTTCCACCACATTGGCCTTACTCGGATGATATTGGATGGTTACATTACAATTCTTCAACAATTCCATCTATATTCTCTACCTCAAATTCAAGTCCCTTTGCATGAACACATGCTGTAAACTATGATGGTCTGTAAACACCTCACACTTGATACCATAGAGATAGTGTCTCCAAATCTTTGTGCCACCAACTCTAAGTCATGGGTTGGGTAATTCTTCTCGTGAGGCTTCAATTGACTTGAAGCATAGACAATCACAGTCCTGTCCTGCATCAACACAACAGCCAAACTAGAGAGTGAAGCATCACAAAATATAATAAAATCTTTACCTTCGACTGGCAGGAAAAGAGTAGGAGTTGTAGTCAAAAGTGTCATGAGCTTTTAGAAGCTCTCCTCTCACTTATCCGACCAAAAAAATGGCACCTCCTTCTGGGTCAACCTTGTCAAGTTAGTAGCAATAGATGCAAAATTCTTGACAAACCTGCGATAGTAACTAACAAGACCCATAAAACTTCTAACCTCAGTCACAGAGCTAGGTCGAACCTAACTCTTAACAACCTCAATCATTTGGGGATCTACCATTACCCACTTTTTCAAAACCACATGCCCTAAGAAGGCAACTGAAAAACAACCAAAACTTGCATTTTGAGAACTTGGCATATAGCTTCTGCTCTTTCAAATTCCCCAACACAATACGAAGATGACTTGCATGTTCCTCCTTACTCTTGGAGTAAACCAAAATATTATCAATAAAGAAAATCACAAAAAAAAACCAAGAAAGAGTTAAAGATACCATTAATCAAGATCATGAAAGCTACCGACACATTAGTCAACCCGAATTATATCACCAAGAACTCATAATGCCTATACCGAGTCCTGAAGGCTATCTTGGGTATATTATCAGGTCGAATCATCAACTGGTGATAACCCGATCTCAAGTCTATCTTAGAGAAAATAAAAGCACCCTGTAACTAGTCAAAAAGATCATCTATCCGGGGAAAGGGATACTTATTCCTGATGGTAACTTTGTTGAACTACCTGTAGTTAATACACATCCTTAGGCTACCATCTTTTTTCTTAACAAACAATACTGAAGCAACCTAAGGAGAAGCACTAGGATGAATAAATCCCTTATCAAGTAACTCCTGCAACTAAGTCTTGAGTTCCCTCAACTCAGCTGGACCCATTTCATAGGGAGGAATAGAAATGGGGCTAGTTCGCAGCTCCAAATTAATACAAAAGTTAATGTCCCGGTTTGGAGGCATACAAGGTAAATAAATGGGAACACCTCCTGAAATTCTGACACCACGAGGACTAAATCAATAGAAGGAGATTCTACACTAGCTTTCTGTAAATGGGCTAGAAAAGTAGAACATCCTCTCCTAACTAACTTCTTAGTTTGAATGAAAGATATAATCGTGACAGGCTTAGGCTTATACGCACCTTCCCACTCTAACTTATCCATTTCGGGCATCTCTAAAGTCACTATCTTAGCATTATAATTTAAAACAACATGATACAGAGATAGCCAAGTCATGCCCATGATAATGTTAAAGTTAATCATATCCAAGATTATTAAATCTACCCAAGTTTGGAAACCCATAAACAAAACAGAATATGCACGATAAACATGGGTCACTACCACAGAGTCTCCAACCGGAGTAGACACATAAACAAGAGAGTCAAGTATATCAGAAATCAAGTCCAATCCCAAGGAAAATCTAAAAGATACATAAGAATAAGTGGAACCTGGATCAAACAAAACAGTAGCCATCCGGTCACAGATAAGAATAGTACCTGTAATAATGGCATCAGATATCTCAGCCTCAGTCTTGCATGGGAAGGCATAATAGTAAGCTCTATCATCAAGCTGGGCAACCTCCATAGCATGCTGTGCTCCACCCTTCCCTACATTACCATTACCTCGGTTTTTACTACAACCTCCCTGATTATTACCCCGCCCATCATGTGGATGACCCTTACCATTACCATTTTCTCCACCACTTCTACCAGCAGGAATAACCTTAGCCTGCTGCTGGCCCTATAACCCAGCCTGTCTATAAGGATACTCTCTCATGAAGTGCCCCACAATACTACAAGTATAACAACCTCGCTAAATAGAAGGCCTGTTGGCAGAAGAATAAGAATCCCCTTGGCCTCTAGCAACTAAGGGCTGATGAATAGCTCCTGAATGACCACCTGTAGAAGTTGGAAGAGCTAACTGAATGGAGAAATTTGGATAAGCCTACTGGCTATGACCCCTGGAGTAAAAACCTCCAAAGTTACCCACATTCTGGGACTTTTTTACTAACACCCTTGCGTAACCAACTTGCTTCACCCCTTCTAACTTTTTCACATAATCAGCCACGTAATTAAAGGTCCTTTCGATAGAAATTATATGAACAGTCAATACCTACAAGTCAGTGTTTAGGCCCTTCACAAACACCTGAATCGTCTCCTCTTCTGTACTAAGCAACTGAGTAGCATAATGGGACAAAACATGAAACTTGGCCTCATTGGCTGCGATAGATATATTACCATGCTCAAGGGCCAAACACTCATCCTTTTTGCGATCACAAAGAGTACGGGGTGCATACTTCTCCAAAAATAGGGTATGAAACTGAGCCCATGTCAATGGAGACAAAGCAGGTGACGACACTCCACATACACCCTCCAACACTACTTGGGATCACCTTGCAGCTAGAAAGTAACAAACTCAACACCGTGTTGCTCAACAATACCCTTTTTATGCAGCCTTTCATAATAATTAACAATGAAATCAAATGTATCCTCTATCTCAGAGCCAATAAAAGTAGAAGGTTTTATCTTCAGGAACTTGGTCAGCATGTCATGCTCAGTCCCAGTCATGACAGGACCTAACATTGGGCGAGAAAAAATCTCAGTCCCCATGGCCTCACCTATATTAGGAGCAATTATATCAGTCGGCTGAGTACTTAGAAACTGATAAGCAGGGATATCAGGAGTGGCCCCAGTACTAGCCAATCCACTCAGAAAAAAAACCCTGCTAAATCATCTCTGAAGACATATGGGGAAGAGCTTCACCTCCAACTGACGCCACCTCCTCCTACTCCACAACATGCTCATTCATCTCCTCAACCTCCTCATAATGATCCTAGGGTGGGAGAGGAGTCACTGATCTCTAGCGAGGTTAATCAACTATTGTCTGAGATCTACCCTTGATGGGTGTTGCTCTCTCTCTTTTCCCTACCCCTTCTGCATCCTCATTCTTGAATAATCGATTCCGTAGGTAGAGCTGTTAGTGCGGGGGCTATGGCTTTGGCTCCGTTCGCTCTAGTATTCACCATCTGCAAGCAAAGGAATGAAGAAGGTTAGATACCAATTTGTATCACCATATACCAAATGGAATCGAGTCATAGCAAGAAAGAAGAAAGAAATGATAGTTTACTAAAGTCCTATAGCCTCTCAAAGAAAAGTACAGACATCTCCGTACCATTTTGCAAGACTTTACTGTACTCGTTTTTATGTAATAAGATCAAAGAACCTAAGGCTCTAATACCAACTTTATTACGACCTAAACCCGCTGTGAGTGGCACCCATACTAACTCCCCGTGGGAGAACCAACTAACCCCAAAACATCAACCCAACACTTAGCCAAAATAAGGCAATTAATTATTTTTCATTATTTAAAATGATAAGCAATGCAGAATTAAAAGAAACTTAAACAAATCCCTAAGAACTTGAAAGTCATTGTACAAAAACTATTACATTGTCAATAAATGGGTTCAACCTAAAACAACTGAAATATGTCTAAGTCCAAAATAATAGACCAGAAAATGAATGAAAAACTCATGGCATCCCAAAGTATATAGCTCACCCTTAAGTTTGAACACTATTTGAATCACAACTGAGGTGTTAAAAAAGTCACCAGATTATGCTCTACACTAAACAAAAAGAAGAGCACATGTAGTATCAGTACACAAGAAACAATGGTGTACTGGTAGGGTCATCGGCCAACCCAAAATGAGAAATATGAACACATAACCATAACTTAGTAGGGCAAGATAACCATGAACACCTACCATGTAACCTTACTTCAAGTTCATAATACTTAACCTTATTCAACAACATTATGGAATTTCTTCAATACAAGTCAACATTAATTACAAGTCAGGTCAAGACCATGACTACCAATAAGACTCCAAGTCAAAAACTATGACACCAATAATTAAATCAACCATGTCTCAATTATACAAGTAAATATACAATACAAAGTTATGCCACAACTGATGATTTAACCCAAACCACTCAAGGATCGATAAGAACAACAACAATGGCAATTATTATGTAACCCAGTTTACATAAGAAATCACCTTTAGCAAATAAGCACATAAACCCAATTCATTCAAAGAACCACCCATATAACAAGTCGACACTTAAGCTCGATTTACTCAAGGAACCACTATAGCAAGTAAACACATAATCCTTAGTTCACTCATGGAATCGTAACAGTCACCAATACCTTATACATACATGCTAAGGGTTTTATGGTCACCCACTAGCCATGACCTGAAGGGGATGAGCTCTTGTCCTTGTACCAAATCCCAGGCATCAAGTGCCTGCCAACCTTATACCAACAAATCCCATGAAGATGTCTAAATACCGGTACACCTCATAATAATGACAGATATCAAAATAATCACAGCCATAATGATGATAGAACTAACACTTGTAACAACCAACAAGCTTTCATATAAGTTTATTTATGTGATTAACACTTAAGATATAAAAGAGTCATTCACTTCCCTTGAACATGCATTGTACAAGCAATAAGATATAAAAGAGTCATTCACTTCCCTTGAACATGCATTCAATTTTTACTTTTTTGCAATGCACCCTCAAACCATGATATTTCGGACTAACCCCTTTACGTTAAGTTCGATATCGAAAATTCTACTTACTCGAATACTTCCAAAAAATCCTACAGATTACTTAACATCTTAGCTAATAAAAAAACATGCTAAACTTTGTTATATATACCCAATCCATTCTCAGATTGACCTAGACCGTACCTCATTTGGATTTCATCCAAGACTAGCCTAGCCTAAAATTTCTAACTCCCGATTTGGGGAAAATCGTAACCCAAATTTTTATATGTTAGACTTATGTGTAACGACGGAAAGGGTCGTTACAATAAGTAGGTTCCCTTTGAACTTTCCATATTAAATTTATATCAGATACACTCGATCAATTGGTAGAT
This sequence comes from Capsicum rhomboideum, assembly GCA_031232105.1. Classification (NCBI taxonomy): domain Eukaryota; kingdom Viridiplantae; phylum Streptophyta; class Magnoliopsida; order Solanales; family Solanaceae; genus Capsicum; species Capsicum rhomboideum. The sequence continues at coordinate 96,703,216 of CP124718.1, forward strand.
GAGATATCTTTGAATCGTCGAACTTTATTGTACAACTAGATAATATAAGTCATGCAGCTAGCCCTTTATCGGTTATGGTTCTCATGATTTTGTTCATTTCAGCCATAAACACTATCAATTTTATGAGAGTTTAGAGAATAGGGCTTTACTATCATTCTCCTTAAAGCAGCTTCAACTTCACATTCACATAGGTGATTCCTAAACGTTTAATCCTATAGAAAAACTATTTGGTCATACCTGCCAAACATAGAAACCATTAAAAAGCTTCAAATTTTAAGCCTTATCCTTGTGTCCTAAACATTGTCTTCATCATGAGAATAGGTTAATTATTTGATAATGTTGAACCATCAGTGACAATTTTATTTAATCTCTTTGAACCTAGCTCTTGGGATCTATAGTCTGCTAGGTAGAGTTACCACCGGGATGACTTGTCCTAGGCCTTAAACCCATTCCTTTTTATGATTTATTAACTCCTTCTTTAGTTAGGCCTTTTGTTAGTGGATTCGACATATTATCTTTTGACTTCATGTTGTCAATCGTGATAATTCCACTAGAGAGTAGTTGTCTAGTGGTATTATATCTCTGTCTTATGTGATGAGATTTTTTGTTATATATCATGCTCCCTGCCCTACCTATTGTAGCTTGACTATCATAGTGTATGTATATAGATGCCAAAGGTTTGTGCCAAAAAGGAATATCTTCCAAGAAATTATGGAGCCATTCAACTTCTTCACCAGCCTTATCTAAAGTGATGATTCAGATTCCATCATAAAGCGAGCGATACATGTATGTTTGGAAAATTTCAAGGAGACTGCTCCTCCACCAAGAGTAAATACTAGCCACTAGTGGATTTTACTTTATTTGACCCGGTGATCTAATTTGCATCACTATATTCTTCAATTATTGTTGGATATTTGTTATAATGCAAAACATAGTTTTGAGTATATTTTAGATACCCCAAAACTCTTTTTATTGCCATCCAATGAGTTTGATTAGGATTACTTGTGAACCATCTCAATTTACTAATAGCACATGCTTTATCTAGTCGCGTACAATTCATGATACATATCAAACTTCCCAACACTCTTGATAGTCTAATTGTGAGTCACTTTCACCTTCATTCTTTTGAAGTGCAAAGCTCACATCTGTTGGTGTCTTGCAATATTGATATCAAAATACTTGAAATTTTCAAGTAATTTTTAATGTAATAAGACTGTGACAATGCTAAACCTTGTGGAGTTCTATGAATCCTTATCTCTAAGATCACAACAACAACAACTCCAAGGTCTTTCATATCAAATTTGCTAACTAGCATTCGCTTAGTAGCATTTATGTCAGAAATGTTTCTACTGATGATCAACATGTCATCAACATACAAAAAAATAATGACTTTGTGATTTGGAGTATCTTTAATGTAATCACATTTGTCACACTCATTAATCTTAAATCCATTTGCCAATATGGTTTGGTTAAATTCGCTATTCCACTGTTTGAGTGCTCGTTTTAGTCCATAAACTCACTTGACAAGTTTGCACACTTTCCTATCTTTACCAGGAATGACAAAATCCTTGAGTTGTTTCATGTAAATTTTTTCCTCCAATTCTTCATTTAAAAAAGCTATTTTCACATCTATTTAATAGATTTCAAGACCATATACTGCGTCTAGTGCAATCAAAATCCGAATGGATGTAATCTTTGTTACTGGGGAGTATGTATCGAAATAATCAAGGTCTTCTTTTTGTCTAAAGCCTTTAACGATAAGTCTTGCCTTGTATTTGTCAATAGTTCCATTAGCTTTCATTTTCCTTTTGAAGATCCATTTTGAACCTAAAGGTTTATTTCCTAGAGGAAGATCAACAAACTCCAAAGTATGATTGTTCAAGATTGAATCAATCTCACTATTGATAGCCTCTTTCCAAAAGGATAATTTCACAGAAGACATGGCTTATTTAATGTTTGAGGCTCATTTTCAAGAAGAAATGTTATAAAATCTGATCCAAAAGAAGTAGATGTCCTTTGACATTTACTACGCCTTAGGTTCTCTTCTCTAAGTACATTCTTTGTTGGTTATTCTCGAGGTTGTTTAGACCCTTCACTAGACAAATCATATCTAGTTTTATATGGATAACTATGTTCAAAGAACTCAGCGTTATCTGATTCAATTACTATATTGACATGAATATCCAGGTGTTCGGATTTATGAACCAAAAATTGACACGCTTTACTATTTGTAGCATTAGAATGAAAATATAGTCCACAGTTTTTGGTCCTATTTTGACCCTTGTGGGTATAGGAACTTGGACTTTGGCTAGACACCCCCACACATTGAAACATTTCAAGTTGGGTTTCCTTCCTTTCCATTTCTCATATGAAATAGATTGTGTCTTGCTGTGAAGCACTCTATTGAGTATTTGGTTTGCTGTAAGGATAGCTTCCCCCTACAAGTTTTATGGTAAACCTAAACTTATAAGTAAGGCATTCAACATTTCTTTTAACGTTCGATTTTTCCTTTTTACAATTTCATTTGATTGAGGTGAGTAAGGGACAATAGTTTGAGGAAAATTTTTATTTTCCAAACATATCTCTGCAAAAGGAGATTCATACTCTCCATCCCTATCACTTCTTTTCAATTTTATCTTTTTATCCAACTAATTTCAACTTCTATTTTATATAGCCTAAATGCTACTATTACTTCATCCTTACTATTCAGCAAATAAACATAACAATATTTGGTGCAATCGTCAGTAAAAGTTATGAAATACTTTTTCCCACCGCGAGATAGTATTGACTTCATATCACAAATATCTGTATGAATCAATTCTAAGGGATTGGGATTCCTTTCAATAGACTTATAAGGATGCCTAGCATACTTAGATTCAACACATGTTTGACATTGCAATTTATTGCACTCAATGTTAGGCAAAAATTTTAAACTAATCAATTTTCGCAAAGTTTTGTAATTAACATATCCTATAAGACTATGCCACAAATCATTAGATTCAAGCAAGTAAGAAGAAGCCCCAACTTTATTTATTTCAATAGCCATTACATCAAGTTTGAAAAGGCCCTCATTGAGGTAGCTCTTTCCTTCATACATTTCATTCTTACTTATTGAAACTTTCTCCAAAACAAATGCACGCTTAAACCTATTTTTAACGAGAAGTGTTGTAGACACTAAGTTCTTCCTAATAGTAGAAACATGGAGAACATTAACACCTTATCAGAATTCATCTTTAGGAATATCTTCCCACTTCCTTCAACCTTGGCTGTTGCAGTATTTCCCATATAGATAACTTCTTCGGGATCATCTGTATCATAAGTAGCAAAAGCTTCTTTGTCCGTACAAACATGTCGAGTGGCTCTTGGATAAAACCACCATTCATTTGGATTTTCAACTAGATTGCATTCAGTGAGCATAGCATACAAATTTTCAATCTCTTCAGTTGCTTCCACCAAGTTTATCTGATTCTTTTTCTTGTTCTTCTTTAGAACTTTACAATTTGGAGCTTTGCAACCAACTTTACTATAATTATAGAACTTGCCTTTGAACCTTTTCTTATTATGCTCTTTCTCTTGTCTAGAATACTTCTTTCTCTTCTTATTATTTAGAGCATCATCCTCAATAATATTTACACCCATCATTGCTGATTTCTCATGCAACTTATTGTCCTCTTCTATCTTGAGATGAATCACAAGATCTTCCAAACCAGAAAATTGGTTTTCAAGTATTCCTTCTTTAGGAACATGAGGATCTCTTCTTATGAAATTTTGCATTCCAAGTGTGGTCAGCCAAAAGAATATCATTTGCTACCAATCTATGAAGTTCACACCAGAAAATTTTGCTAGTTTTTCTGTCGATTCCATTGCTAGAGTAACATCTAAATGGTTTGATGATAAAATATTGGTTGTCGTTAGGACAACACCATTCACCACTGAATCAATTTATTTTTCAGCTTCATTCATTATTTTCCTGTCAATCTTTGACAAACAATTTAATATTTCAGAATACTAACAATAAAGACTTAATCTTTATACAAACTTGTTTCTAGTCAACGATGAAATTTTTATATTCTTCAAATTGCCAACCGAATGAACTTTGAGACCTGACGAAGTTTTTATGTTCTTTAAGTCAGAATCAAATTCAAATGGAGTAGAAACCCATAGGTTTTAATCTCCAGAAACTAATACAAAAAGTAAAGTGAATCGGTGAAGTTTTTATATTCTTCAAACCGAAAGCACACACTGATTTCTCGGTGAAGTTTTTATATTCTTCAAATCGAAAGAGTAGAAAAATCAAAACCTTGTAGTCTCCATAAAAAAAAGATACAATACAAATTAAACAAGTACTTGTAATTTCCTTAAGATTATTATTTTCGTTTAATAAAATCTGTATTCAATATTGTGAACTTCACTAATAAGTTCAAACTAAATTATGAACAACCAAACACAGTTCTAAATCTATATCCACAAATATAAAATTCAATAATAAGTTCAAACCAACTTATGAACAAGAAAAATAAAGTCCAAACTATTTCAGAAAATAGCAAACAAATTTAGAGAGAGATGAAGATAGAGGAATCAAGTCCACTGAATTCACAGTGTGTTCTTAAGAAAATTATTCCTCTCAAGTACCCGAGGTTATGGAATATATCCTCCTAGGATAAAATAATTCACTTCAGTAGAATAGTGGTACCTCAAATTCTACCAAACAACAAACTCACTTGACGGTAACAAATCATACTAGAGTTCTTGCAAGAAAGAAGAGTTTTTAACTTGAAAATCTCGTACTAATAACTGAGGAAAAATTAGATATTTATAGCCAAAAGGTATTGCTTCAGAAAAGAAGCAATGGTTCTTGAAAGATTGTACTATTTTGGACCATCGGGCCTATCTGCATCCACAGATGGCCATTTACAGCCGCATATTACCCTACTCTCAAAATAGAAAGTTGGGAGGTGATCTGAGGTGATCAACGTTGGTATCTGCATCCACATATGAACAAATGCGCCTGCAAAACCTTTAAACATCATTCAAACAGTGAATTAAAGGATCATATCCCTTCAATCTGGGTTGGAAATGTATCCGCATATTCTTGTTTGCGTCTACAAATACAAGAAATATTTTAGATTAGATTTTTGGATTAAATAAGCATTAATAATTAAGTTTCAAATGAATTTTATCCCAAATTATAATCTCTTGATCATTTGATAAATCCAAATCCAAATCAAAGTCGAAACTAAGCGGAGCGAGCGACGACGATGATGATGCGATACTTGTCTTCTTCTTACCTCACTAAAAACATAGAGTAGTGCTTCTATTCTTAAACACAAGAAAGTTCCTTTCTCCCACCAATGTGGGAGAACCACTCCTTTTATAAAGTGAAACCACAATTCACTTTTTCTCTCTATTTATTCCTTCTATTTTCCATTCATATTTTATCACTAGAACCCAATAGAAGTTACCATTGGACATGACGTGGATGATATTATTGTGGTGGCTGTACAATCATAAGTTCTCTAATACCATGGTTTCCCGAGCCACCATTGAAAGATTTCTAATACTATATTTTCTCAATATCGGATGGAAAAGTAAGTGTGCCTTGGCAAATCTACTACTCAAGGCCTTTGAACTTGGGAGGTAAAGGAATTACTATTATAGGAAAAGTCTCTCTGGCGACATCTCCAATGGTCCATCATACACTGAGAAAAGAAGATGAAGAAGGTATTGTGACATAGCTTCAATTTTGGCTCAATACAAGTAAAAGACTCAGCAATATGTTTTTTTTTTTTTACCCAAAAACACAGACACGTGTATGTTTTTTAAATAACCAAATGTCATTCTTCTAAAATAGAAATATGGGTAGAATAGGAGTCTCCATGATCTTCTCATCTTTATCTTTAAGTCTGTTACAGTTTTTTTAAGGACAAAGGCAGTTTCATACAAAAAGAAAATTTCCACAACTCCTCTTTACTTTTGCTCATTCCATTTATGAAAGCTAGCTTATTTTTGGCAGACAAACAAAGAGATCAGAATACATCATTTCCAGTTTTATATCTTGATCCATTAAATATAGGTTTCACGAGATGCACACCAGGTGCATCAGTTGAAGAAAGAATCAAATATGTTGATGCAATGGACTCACTATAATGATATGGTCATTGCTTAGTTGCTTAATTATCTTAGCACAAAGATAGCTGAGAGTGTAATATATTCTCAGACTATGGCAGATCTTTGGAATGAGCTTGAAGAGAGGTATGGGAAAGCTGATGGAACTGAACTCTTTCAACTTTAAAGAGCACTCAACAATATGAATCAAGGAACCTATGATTTTGTTTCATATTTCACCAAATTGAAGAGAATCTGGGACCAACTTAAGGAGCTTAACACTTTTGTGATCTGTAGTTGTGACTGCATTTGTGGATAAAAAATGCACAATCAAAAAATAGTTGAAGATCAAAAGTTGATTCAATTCTTGATAGGTTTAAATGAGACATACAATGCTACTAAAAGAAATATTCTCATGATGAAGCCACTTCCGAATACATCACAAACACACTCTATTATCTTGCATTAGGAGACACAAAAAGATGTACACTCTAGTCATCAGATCATTACTGATTCTTCTTCTTTCATAACTACACAGAGATGGAATTCTTAGAAGAAACCTATGAAGAACAGAGGCACAAATCTATATCAGCATCAAGGAAGGAAAAGTGATATATTCTGTAGATATTGCAAAAAGTCAGGACATGAGAAGGAATTATGTTACAAATTAGTAGGTTATCCACAACATTACAAAATCAATAAATAAGGAAGAAACAATTATGTTAATCAGCAAGGTAGCTACGTAAATCAACAGACAGACATAGTAGAAGGTTATAATCTTGATAGCACAGGAAAGACAACAAATAATATCTCAAGTATGCTGGAAAATCAAGGTTATTCAAAGTAACACTGTGATCAGATAACTTGCTTGTTTAAAAGTGCATAGGGAGGCAACTCTAGCGCCTTAGATTTGAGCTAAATGGAGTTGCAAACATGGTTGGTATGGACACTGCTTGTGGTATTTCCCCCTTCTTCTTCCAAGTCTCCTAGTGAATATTGGATCATTGACTCAGGAGCAACGAAACATATGACCTCAAATGAATCCTTATTACATGATGTAATAGTCCTTAGACTACCTATAATGGTTCATTTACCAGATTCACATGAAGTTCATATTACTTATATAGGAAAATTGCATGTAGCACCCAATATTGTTCTTTATAATGTTCTTTATGTTCCTACATTCAAGCATAATCTTCTCTCGTTTAAGAAAATATGTGAGTAATTTGATTGTAGTTTGACTTTTACTAAATTTGGATGTGCTTTATAGGTCCCTTCTCAGAATAAGGGTCAAGTTTTTGGTGATGCCTCCACCAGTCTCTATGTGCTGCAGAGAGCTTCATTTTCACTGGAAGATAATCCTACCAAGTCTACTTCCCCTTTATCTAATTCTAGTTAATTGTGTCAATCAAATAGTCTAGTTTTAGTTCCTTTTTCCATTTCAGTTTATCCAAGAGCTTCATGCTCCAGTAATGAGAATCTTGTTTGTTTTGAGAATTCCAAAATCAATGAAAATGGTTTTGTTTGCAATCTTTCTATTTAGGAGAATTTGTGGCATGGTCATTTAGGTCATTTACCTTTTCATGCTATGAAATATATTAATGGACTAGCTATTAAAATCAGAGACAAGAAAGACTTTTCCTGCACCATTTGCCCCCTTGCAAGACAAATCAAGCTTCCCTTTCCTATTAGTTCTACTACTACTAAATATTGTTTTGAATTGATACATATAGATACTTGGGGACCTTGTAAAACATCTACCTACAAGGGAGAAAAATACTTTCCCACCATAGTAGATGATTTTTCAAGAAGCACTTGGACCTATCTTCTTAGCACCAAGTCTAGTGCATTCGTCATTTTAAAACCATTTCTATCTTTTGTGGAAAGGCAATTCTCTACCAAGGTGAAAATTATGAGATCTAATAATGCATTTGAATTAGGAAGTGGGCACATGAGGATTCATTTCATCACTTAATTAGTATTCTTTGTTCTTTAAATCTTCTTGTTCTTTGATCACAATAATTGCAGTATACGTGAATGACATCCTTATTACTAGTAACAATGACACTGAAATCTCTGAGATTTAAGGATTTCCTTCATTTTGAATTCAAAATAAAAAACCTTAGTTTGGCTCATTATTTTCTCGGTCTAGAACTTATTCGAGAACAGGGGGGATCGATTATAATGCAACAAAAATTTGCTCTCAATCTTCTTTCTGAGTTTGAATGTCTTAACTCCAAATTTGCTTCATCTCCACTTGATCCCTCATTGAAGCTCACATCTGATTGTGGTTCTTTGTTACCAGATCCCACCATTTATAGGCGCTTAATTGGTAAGTTCAATTCGTTAACCAACACACGACCAAATTTATCCTTTTCAGTGCAAATCTTAACCCAATATATGTAATTTCCCTGCTCCAGACACTATTAGGTAGCTTTACACACCCTCCGTTACATTGGCAAAGATCTATACCTTGGGTTATACATCTCTCCATATCCTTCATTTCAACTTCTTGCATATTGCGACTCTGATTGGGTGGCTTGTTCTGATTCTTGGAGATCTGTCAGTGGAGTTTTTCTCAGCCTAGGTATCTCTCCCATCTCATGGAAGTCAAAGAAATAGCCAGTGGTGGCTCTTTCCTCTGCGGAGGCAGAATACAGGTCAATGCGTCGCCTTGTTGTTAAAATTGCTTGGGTCGTGCGGCTTTTAGAAGAACTCTCTGCTCCTCCTTCTTTACCATTTCCTTTACATTGTGACAATCAGGCGACCATCCATATAGCTAAAAATTCAGTCTTTCATGAAAGAACTAAACACATCGAATTGGATTGCCATGTTGTTTGAGAAAAATTGTTGGAAGGATTGATTTCCCTATCTTTTATACCATCTTCCTCTCAAATTGCAGACATTTTTACAAAGGCCTTTTCTAGCCCTCTTCATCGACATTTATTGGGCAAGTTGGGCATCCACTCAGGGATCTTCAACTTGAGGGGGGGGGGAGATGTTGCCGGATAATATCTCCAGAGACATTTCCAATGGTCTACCATACGCAGAGAAAAGAAGATGAAGAAAGTGGCGTGACATAGCTTCAATTTTGGCTCAATACAAGTAAAAGACTTAGCTGCATTTTTTCTTTTTTTTTTTTGCCCCAAAACACAGACACGTGTATGTTTTTTTAAATAACCAGATGTCATTCTTCTAGAATAGAAACGTGGGCAGAATAGGATTCTCTATGATTTCCATGATCTTCTCCATGATCTTTATCTTTAAGTCTGTTATAGTTTTTTTAAGGAAAAAGGCATTTTCTTCATGTATATATACACTGTACAAAGGACGTGAAGAAAAATACAAAAAAAATAATTTCCACAACTTCTCTTTGTTTTTTCTCATTTATACATCTAGTTTGGATTGTGTGTTCAAGTTTAATGAACTGTTCATTGTTATTTTATGTATAATATTTGTTTTAGTCTGTTGTTACTCTAATTATCAACAATGAAAAGCCCATATATACAACACTCAACTTGGTGCGTATCAACTTGGAGCATGGGATTGCGATGGCGCTACTCTTCTTTTCTATCCTATCCTTGCTATTTAATATCATTTACCATTTACCTAATCTTCTTTTCATCGTGTATCAACAAGAAAGGTATTGAATATCTTGACCAATCCCTCTTTTTCACCACTTCTTCTTCTCTCCTAGTAGTTTACCTCACAAACAGTACAGTTCAATTTGTGTATGAAGTCAAGAGTATATGTCTTAATTTAATCCTTTTTAGATTCATTTATAAGCAGTTTTTTTTGTCAAACAATGATAGTCTACGTTAGAATTGAAAATACAGAATTAAGATTAGGAAAAGAGAATTGAATTGAATGTCTCCAAGCTCTCGAACTCGTGTTCGTAATCCTTCCTTAAAGAATATAAAGTAAGTGTAAATCAAACCAAAGAAATAGTATATTGCTATTCAATGATGTTCCAATTGGATCCTCTACAAAGTAAATGGAGACAACTATTTATAGGATACACGAATAAAATTATTAGTGGTAAGATTTCTATTATGCCCCAAAAGTACACGAACTAATCAGAGCATGCCATGTGGGCACCCCATTATTTGTGTCAATCAATATTCCTGTTGTGTTCAGATCCGTACCGGACTCATTCACGCATCTGAATACTCTGACACATATATTCTCCCCTTGTCTTCTTGTCCACATAATCGATATGACACCCTTCTCGAACCTTTCCAGATAGGGGTGGACATGATATGGTATATAACGAATTACCATATTGAACCAAAATTTTTGATACCATAGTTTTGGTATTATGGTAATTGGTATGGTATACAGTATATATTTTAATTTTTTTTGGTATTTGATACGATATTCGATATTTATAAACAACATACCAAGATACCGAATATCATACCGAAGTATACAATTACATAATAATTTATATATTATTAAAATACTAACAAATATACAACCTAGTATTAGCAAAACCTAAATGTTTAGACATTGGAACTTTGACTACTTTATTTTGATTGAAATGTCTTTTTTATATAATTGATTATCAAAAGGAATTGTTTGTACTTTCTTTTGACTATATATTTCTAGATGTGTAATGTGTTAGCATATACAATTGAGGTGTTTTAAAAAGTCAAAGTCATAATATACTCTATTATATAAGTATATATTGTCGAAGTTGAACAAACTATGATTACCGATTATCATATAGCCAAATATTGAAATCAAATTTCAAAATATCGAACCATACCAAATTAATTTGGTATGATAATAATATGGTATTTTTAAAAATTGAATACTGAAATTACCATATCGAAATTTCAAATACCGTACCATGCCCAACCTTATTCTGAGGTGCGCCACTTCGTGAAACAGGTCATCACATTGAGGGAACCTTTAAGCTCTTTGTTGCAACATGTTTGCCAAGTTGTGACTCCCTGCTGCCATGTGTCTGCCATGCTGTCTAGGCTTATTTTTCCTATACAGATAGTCTCTCCGTTTCCCTGGGTTGGTGCAACCTGAGAATATGGTAAGAAGTAAATCATCGACCTTCTCGACACTCCCCTTATACCACATGTCAGGTTCTACTGAGGCTCACTTTCTCATGCAGGGTCTCAACTCCCTATCCTACAAATAGATGCTTCATTGCAAAGCCTCCGCCTTTTATTCTCTCTTTTTCTCTTGTGCGCCACCTGCCTTCTTTATATCAATCATAATACTCATATCAATCTGAGCACTATGATAAAATTCTCATATTAATCATTATTTCTTAAAGAACGTGTAAAGTTTAAAGTGAACAAATTATAAAAGTAAACCGAAGAAGTAAATCACTCATTTCAAATCATTATTTAAAATTATGTCCAAATGGGCCTTAAAAAATTTGGTTGAAACTTGAGAAACTGTGAATATCATTATAGACCTAATTCACCTCTATTCTGTCTCCGGTAAGTGATACTATCATCATAATACCAAAAATCGGAATTTATTAAACATCAGACACGCAAATTCTAGTCCTCAACGTTTAGAATTTACCACGTGTCACAGATAAACTTAATATTCCTCTTTTTTCAAATTTTTGTAGGACAAAAAATTCAATTGATTGATACTGCTAAAAATCACTTTCTAAAGTCAGTAATAACATGCATCTCATAAATTTGTCAATAAAATGGAATGGGACTAATATGGAAGAAATAGAGGATTCAATCACCAAGTCAAGTCATCCACTAATTGGTGAAATAGTGGATTCAATCACCAAGTCAAGTCATCCACTAATTGGTGGAAGCTGGCTACAGATCAAAGACTTAGCGTGATGACTAAATTAGAAAATCTGAAACTTTTCCATGGAAAAATGAACCAAGTTTAGAAAATATTGGTGCGAGGATCTAGGGCATCGGAAGAAAGGGATCTATTAAAACTCCCTTTATAAAAAATTGATATATAGAATTATATTTTAAATTTTCTTAATAGAGATGAAATGATCATCTTAAGGTGATTCTTTTATCGACGGATACTCTTATTACACTCATAGCATCAAGTGAAATAGAGAATTCAATCACCAAGTCAAGTCATCCACTAATTGGTGAAATAGAGGATTCAATCACCAAGTCAAGTCATCCACTAATTGGTGGAAGCTGGCTACAGATCAAACACTTAGCGTGATTACTAAATTAGAAAATCTAAAACTTTTCCATGGAAAAATGAATCAAGTTTAGAAAATATTGGTGCGAGGATCTAGGGCATCGGAAGAAAGGGATCTATTCAAACTCCCTTTATAAAAAATTGATATATAGAATTATATTTTAAATTTTCTTAATAGAGATGAAATGATCATCTTAAGGTGATTCTTTTATCGACGGATGCTCTTATTACACTCATAGCATCTAGTTCCAGAATTCAAGTGTTGTTTACGTCATAAGTCTATGTAAGACTTTCAGCGTCTAAAGGGTGGTAAGTGTTTGAATTGATGTGCACTGCTTTATTACTCATATCTTTTTATGTTTATGCTATGCTAGAGAACTTGGACATGCTTTGCGCGGTTAAATAAATTTTATTAAAGTAAATAATCTTTTAATAAATTCAAAATATAGAAAATTTTCTCATTTATATGCATATATGAAGTAATTATATTTATTAATCAAGTCACAAATATATAGTTCTTATTAGGATTTGAGCTTGAAAAATTGCATTTTTATTGTCAATTTTTTTTTGTAAAAAAAAGAAAAAAAAATATTTTTAAAAAAATTGTAATTTTGTGTGGTAGGTGATAGTGTTTTTTTTTTTCTTCCACTATATTGTAGTGAAGCTTTTAATTTTCTAAAACATTTAAATAAAATAAACATGAAATGAAAAGCATAAAAATTGACGAATTCCTATTAAATTTTTTCTTTTACTATTCATCTTTTTCTAACCTTTTCAATTTCTACTCTTACTATAGGATTGCATACTGTTCATTACACGCAGTGAAACGTAAACTTAATCCTAAGTAAATTTACTTGTGCTTAAAATTTATTTACATGAAAAAGGATAGATTTCAAGACAAATCTGGTAACAAAAATCATAGTTCAAAATTTCTTCGACGGTACGAAAGCTATATGTGTACCCACTTTGAGACGATCTTTGTTATGATTTGTTGATCAACGGAACTCGCGAATAAATTGAATCAATAATACACGAAACAAGAAAATGTAGTTTTAATGTGCGAGGGTAAATATACCTAGCTAGTTTTAACGGATGAGCGGTAAATTTAACTCTAAAATATGACTGTAGAAGTATATTTGGTAAAAAAAATATAACAGAGGCAAATATAGCTTACTTTTTATAACAGAAAAGCAAATATGACCCTTTTTGATAGATGAATTATGTTAACTGTGTTAGAATGGTGAACTAGCTTGGGAATTCGACCTAAAATTTCTTGGGAGAACCTTGGAGAAGATGACCTACAGAGATAAACTGAGAGAAGGTTCTAGAAGAGAATGAATTTTGAAAAATGAAAACTGCTTCCCTTTACTCATCTACTCAGTATTTATACACGTATACAAACACTCAAAATAACTTCTAACTAACTAACTAACTAACTAATCTACTTAACAAATTACAAAACTGCTACTCATACGAACTTAAGCCTGATTAGGCTAACTTAATTCAGCTAATCTCAACACCCCCTCAAGTTGGAGGTGATATATTCACTGACAACTTGCTCAAAATGTGAGGATGTTTAGTTCCACTCAATGCCTTGGTCAGTATGCCAGCAAGCTGTTCACTTGTAGAAATGTGTTGCAGGGTAATGAGGCCTTCCTATAGTTTGTCTTTAACAAAATGGCAATCTACCTCAATCTTCTTTGTACGCTCATGAAATACTAGATTTCTTGCTATGCAAATGGTTGCTTGCTATCACAAAAGACTATTATAGGCAGAATGCAAGGCTCAGTCAGTTTTTTCATCAATCTTTCTATCGACACCAATTCTCCAACAACTTTCCTCACAGCTCTATATTCTGCTTCAACTGAAAATAATGACAAGTAGTCTGTTTCTTTGACTTCCACCCAATAGGACTATCCCCCATAAACATTATGTAGCTACTTATAGACTTCCTTGAATCAGATAATGCTGCCCAGTCTGAGTCACAGAATGCAGTGATATTGCAGTCTCTATTCTTGGATAAGAAAATTCTTTGAGTCAGATCACCCTTTAGGTAGCTCAATACATGAAATGCAGCCTTGAGGTGTGGTTCTATTGGTGTTTGTAGAAACTGGCTGAGGTGTTGAATACTATAAGTGATATCCATCGTAGTGTGAGTGAGAAAGTTCATCTTCCCTATGAGCTTTCTGTAGTAAGTTGGATCAACATGTACTGTCCCCTTAGTTGAGTTTAGTTTCATATTAGAATCAAGAGGTGCACTTATTATGTTTTAGCTCATGAAATCAAATTCCTTGATCAAATCAGTGGCAAACTTCTGTTGTTTAATCATCACCCCATTATCTTTATAGAGAATTTCCAGACCTAGAAAGTAATGGAGCCTCCTAGTTCTTTGATTTTGAATTGAACATGTAGAAATGTCTTTAATCACTCTATCTCTCTTGTATTAGTCCATGCCAGTATTATATCATCAACATACTGTCATGACCCAATTACCGAATCGTGAGGGCACCTATTCTAAACCACCTAGATAGGAGAATCCCTTACCACCCAGCCAACATACATGCGAAAGTCTTTAATCATTGGAAATAACTAGTTTTTATTACAATAGTTCTAAAGAAAGGAAAATGCGAAAATAGAAACTACCCTAGGACCTTGTCTAAACAGGTACAAGAGCTTCTAAAGAGGAAATAGCCAAGACACAACTTCCACCATGAATTAGAGAATGGGAGCTGCTGAATGATTACTACCCCAACAGTCAAGAAACCAACACTGAATTCTGTAAAAGACTATACCTTTTTGGGGTATAGTAAGAGTAGCATCAGTACAACCACACATACTGGTAAGCCTCATCGGTTGACCCAAATTGGATAACACAAATATAACATAGATATTCAAAAGAAAACATGCATTCTTTTACTCACATTTTTGAGCCCTTAGGACTACTCCATTCCCATTACTAAACTCTAGTCATGAACTCCGAAGTGCAACACCTCCCCTTACGATTCTACCACCCCGAATCACTAAGCATGACCTCACACCAGGGATTATCCTAACTTCGAAAGACAACTACTACAAGGAAAAACCTACGCCTGGATCCTTAAATTTAGTAAATCGCATAACATACCTGGAGAAGACCCGCCCAAGCTGTAACCTGTCCTTTTGGTCCATAATACTAGATCGGAGTTAATTCTTAACCTGTACCCGGTCTTCTCCCTATCCTGCTAGCATAGGATTCCTTACCCAAACTTCTACCTCCTTGGCCATTTCGCTACCTGTTGTAATATAATGAGCCAAGAAAAATAAGAAGTCAAAATTATGCTATAGACCAATCACCCTTAACTAAATTACAGTACAACAAGTTAATCCAGATTCGAACCAACATACAATTAGCATAACAAGCAACAAAAGAGAATTAGGAAATTATACCAACAAACCAACACCTTAGCACCAAGTCAGCACGATATCCAGGGCACTCCAATAAAACATAAAATTTCATTCCATAAATACCAGTTGAAAGATCAATGTCAATATACCAATGACTCCATTAATAAGTTTCCCAAAATATATGACAAGCAATCGAACCACACAACGATCCCAAACATATACAACACATAAATATATTTCCCGATCCACTCACGGAACCGTCAAACTCATGACCCTCATACATACACGCTATGGGTGATGCATCCACCCTCTAGACATGACCTGCAGGGGACAAATTCTGTCCATGTACTTAACCCTAGACATAAGTGTCTGCCAACCTTATTTCACCAATAACCCATGAGAATATCCAAAATACCAGAACATTCTACATTTTATAAAATAAGATAGGTCAAATCAATAAGCAAGTAACATCATTGCATAGACTACACCAACAATAGGAACCAACCGGCTAAACTAATAAGCAGGAAATATGCACACATAATACAAGTAAGATTAAACTGCGATACCATCACCTACACTACCGGTAGGACCCTAATCATAAGAATCTATCCTCATACTATGAACCAACAACTACAATGAGGGTTACCACTCTAGTTGTTCGGAAACTCACCTACACCCTACCTAGTACGCCCCTTTCCCTTAAGATTAACTAGCAACCGGAGACTCATTCTTTCCCCTACCCCAAATATGAGTCTATGGTGGAAATCATCAATTTATAGCAAACACGCAACATAACATGATAAAGGATATATAAACTTTCCTTAATCATATGCTACCTGAACTCTAGCCAATTTTATCTATCCCAACTCTATGCCCGAAGGACTAAAACATGGAATCTCCTATCCATCTACATTATATTCATGCTTTCTAACCTGAGTCTATGCTACTCAAATAACTTTAGCTTACCTGGATGTCAATCAACTGTAGGAAGGATGAATCAATGTAATTCTAGCCTGAAGTCAAGATCACGGATGCGTTAATCCTCAAAATCTATGGGTTTACACCCATCCGCACCTTTTTCTCCTTCTCTTCATGGCTTTAAGACATGGGAGACAACCCTTAGGGTTTTTAGAGCCTCCCACGTTGTTTATTTCAGCCAAAATGGAGAAGGGAAATAAATCTCGCTTAAGTGGGATTCTGGATTGCATTGCCCCGCTATAGCGGCAGGCTCACCGCTATATCCGAATAAATTCTACAACAGAGGGCTGACGTCAGCCTAACCCAAATGTTTAAGTCCCTAAATTTTAATTACTTTGGTCCCATGTACGCTTTCAAATAACATCCCGATAATTTCTGAACTCTGCACTAATATTGAGGTGTTTCCTAATAACGATGGATTTTAGTCATTATAATAGATACAAATTTATCCATCATTCATCCCCAAATGATCAAAAAATAGAACGATCTGAGTCTAGATACTTTTTGGGCTCAACACCCTCCCCATAAGATCGTAAGCCACTAATTACCACTACTTGGATCCTAATTCAAAATTCAAAATACCCGATAAATTTTATCAAAACACAACCGCCCAAACCCCGATTCACTAATTGCACAGATCGAGACTCTGCCATAGGTTAATTTGGGAAAGGTCATTCGTGCCTATGGGCATAATGAGAATAAGGAATTACCCTCCAAAGGTCAAAAATACCTGGAACTAGTCAAACTACGAACATCAGATGGGGTGTTAAAGGATTGAAACTCAAAAATCTGTGGAGCTCGAGGTGGGAACCCGCTATAGCGGTCATTACCCTGCAATAGCAGCATTACTATAGCTTTCAATACCCCGCTATAATGGTCCTAAGTGGTATATCGAGAAGGGAAATGGGTTCATTTCCTATTTTCCCTTCTCTACTCGAAATTACTCCTCCTCTCTCCCGATCACTTCACTCTCATCATTGGAAACAGGTAACACTCGACTCTCTTGCTCCTTATTACTTTGTTACCCATGAATTGGCATGCCATAGGCTAGAATTTATGCTATGATAGAGGGTTAGAGTGAATATTTGATCTTTGGGACTTGGTAGTGTCAAAATTTCAAAGTGTGCTTGCTTCTCTTACATTTACAACGCCTCTATTACGTTTTGAGCGTAAGAAACTCGAAGTTTATGGCCTACACGGGCCTGAAACATAAGAGAATTTGAAGGATCCTTTTGGGGTTTAAAATGGTGATTTAGGCATGATTTAGGAGTTATCATGCCTGAATTTTTATATAAACTAGTTCTAGGACATTGCTGGAACACTGACCTGAGTTCAAAATTTGAAAAATGGGAAAATTTGAGGCAAGGGGCACCATTGTTGCACCCCTTGACTGCTGGGGACGATAAAGATCACTATAGAAATCTTCATCGCTATAGCAGAAAATTTTTCGCTATGGCGACAGACATACCGCTAAAGCGGGTGGCCATATGCAGTGGCATCCCAGTTTAAAACTGGAAATTGTTAAGTTTTGTAGCTCGATCCTTACTCGATGCATGATGATTTCTAACGAGTTCCTTTTGTCAAATTTTCCAGGTTAATATATACAATGGCCAGAAACCAAGCTAACTTTCTCGCCTACGAAAGATTTCCCGATGAGGCTTTTCTAGAATGATTTCGCGAGTACCGGCGAATGGGGATTTGCTTCGAGCGAGGCTTTGACATGACAAATGTGGTACAAAAAGCGTCGAAATTCTAAAACCAACTGCAGGAGTTTGAGTGTGACCCACTGGTGGTAGCTTCCCCCGATAGGGTTGTGACTTGGACAAGAGAGTTCTTTGCCATACTCCCTACCGTGTTCTAGGATTCCCCCAACCCTACTATTCATATTCGGGGAGTGGACGTCCCTATTGACTCTCGGACTATTAATGAGATGCTAGGGGTACCCCACATCTCTAATGACAACTACATAGCCAAGGCCCGAGAGATGGACATGGTGTGGCTGAGGGACACTCTTATTCTGGAGTAGTTCAGGGATCAAGTATACTGGCCCTCGACTGAAGGTGTCACTGATACCTACTTTTTAGCCGATGCTAGGAGGTGGATGAACCTGGTGACCCGAAGGATTTGTCCATCGAATAATACTACTGGCGTGACCTTTTCTAGGGCCTTGGTGTTGGCCTGTGCTATTGGGGGCGTTCGGCTAAACGTGGGGGAGCAGATTGTGATGGAGTGGAAAGGTTCCTTCCTTATCGGGCTGGTGTCGAAGTTGTGCAGACGGGTGGGGGTACTAGAGGATCCAAATAAAGATGGACATTCCTTTTCACCCCTCTTGGTTAGAGCGTCCTCATCCCAGAAGAGAATAATGAGGAGGGCCGATGGGGCGGAGAGTAGTAGAGCGGTGGAGGAGGTCTCTGAGACGGACGAGAATGATGATGACGATGCCCCTCCCTCCCAGTATCAGCCCCTGATCTCTAGCAGTCAGCTGGAGTCAGACCTGGCCGCTGTTAGGAGGTATATATATCAACACCCCTCCAGTTCTATAGCCCCATCCACTTCCCAGGATATCGCAGCCTTTCGCTGAGAGCTCGACTAGGAGAGGCAGTAGAGACGCTTTCGGGATCGGCTGCTTGCCCGCATGTGGAAGACTATAAGGGTAATGTTCGAGTGTGTAACACCCAACCAGGAGCTTCCCAAGATGGAGCCAGAGGATTTGAGGGAGTTTCCCTTCCTGAGTAATACGGAAGGAGACGACCCTTCCCCTACAGCTCGCGACTGACAGGACATCTAGTTTGGTTCCCTTCCCCCTTTTGTTTTTATGATTATCTGAGTTGCCCACGTTTGGGGTATGTACTAGACATTTCACCTTTCTCTCTTTTCTTTTCCACACATGGATGCTATTTTTATTCCTTCATTAATAAATAATAAACTTGCTTATATGGTATTTATGCGATTTTTATATTAATGCAATGTCCCACACCCTAAATATCAAAATAATCAAACAAACACGAAAGTAAAAAATAGGGCAGGGCTACTTCCTTGCCTATGCCTCTATAGCGGAGAAATTCCCGCTATAGTGGTGCTTCACGCCGCTGTGGCGGCCCGAACAGGGGCTTCCAAGATTTTAAACAAATTTTCCCTATGTTTTCTTCCCCAGCTCCTTAATACCCATAATGCAACCCGAAAAATGCTAAGACCTTGTTAATTTGCCCGAAAATGATTTTAAATCGATTACAAATCGACCATAACCTTGCATTACCTTGCATTGTAACACATAATGTTTCACGAAATCACAAATACACAAGATAATCCCTTTTAAACTAACCCTGCTATTGCGAATTCATAACCTTGTTTTTCATATCATGAAATTTAACCTTGTCACCAACGAACAACCACACAAATTCCATACGTTTAACTAGGCCTAGCATAGGTTTCCTAGTGTTCAACAATAAAAACAAGTTAGATTCCGTATAATGACACCTTCTCCCCTATCTCAAACAGGTATGACTTTTGCATTAGCACTTCAGTTCCTTATCCTTAGGTGCCAGTTTAAACTTTTATAACACTATCAATTAATAGTACAATCATAGTCTAAGATACCTACCACCACACAACACATAGCAATTCACAGCAATCACATAGCATACACTCAAGAAAATCAAGCAACTACAATCACCACATATAACATCAGGGAAAGTCAAAATCAAACATCATATGCCTTAATAACACAACACCTAACTGTGCATGTGACAACCTAAGTGGGTCGTATAATATAATTACATGGCCCGAAGAGCCAGATACCAATTGAAACCTTCCCAGTTCCAATTCACGTCGATTATATCCTTTCAAACAGAGTCAAGTGACATCCACTTGCTAAGTTGAGATACCAATTGGAATCACGAGATACAAATTGGACTCAAACCATACAACAACTAAACAATCGCATAAGAGGAAAGAATGAAGTGAAACAGTTTCCTATAATGCCCCATAGCTTTCCAAAGATTGATGTAGACGCCAACACACCAATTCGTAGGACTCTACTCAATATTTGCTTTTGTATTGGGAGACTGGTAACCTAGGCTCTGATGTCGCCCAAAGTATACCTCTGAAAAAGTATAATGCGATCGCTGTATCAAATATAGAACCCAACAAGGTTGGGGTCGATCCCACAGGGAATAGGTCGAAGTATGAGTAAACTACTGGAAGGAATAATTGGCAAGTAACTAAAACTTGGGGGGAGTTTTGCTAGTGAATAGTAATGATGATGATTGCTGGCTGATGTCGAGTTTGTAAATAATAAGAGAAATTCACTAGGACTGTGATCCCCAATGATTCCTTAACCCCACCGATGACTTGTGCTTAACAAGACTGCCCCACTGAACTACATGAAAAATCTAACAAGTTAGGTTCATCTAACTGTCTCTCGACTGTCATTAGACAAATTTCACTCTTCTCCTCTCGGTCTCCAAGTGTCGCACTACTAACCCTTGTCCTGGATTTCAGATAACCTTTCCCGCTAAGGCTCCGATTATTAGATGAAGGTTGATAGCTTCAAATCTCTGTTGTTATCTCCTTTTCCCAATCTCTACCTCTCTCTCGAGTAAGTCTAGAATACAGGCAAGATTCTAACGTTTGCAACCGTTAGAAAAGCAATCAATATGAAGGAAACAACAATACATGCATACACAGCAGTACAAAGTTGTTTTGCACTTCACCAGTTTCATTAATTCTTCATGGTTCACACAACCCTAGTTGATGGGTTTAGCTACTCATAATTGCAAGAACACAAGAATAATCCAAAGATGAAAGCATAATTATGATCTCACAAAAATGAAGGAAAAACCAAAATTTCAATTATCAATCAACTCAGAATTAGGGTTTTTGAATACAAAACCAAAATATAGATCTCAATTAGTGTAAAATAACTCTCAAAGCAGTAAATTGTCCAACTCCCGTACTTAGGACTACCTAGGGGTATTTATAGATACAAAACTAGTCCTATCCAAAACAAAATAAGAGAACAGAGTTGGCAGCTTTCACGGTGTCGTGACTTGGTGTCGTGGAACCAAGTCACGCCACGTGACTTGTATCGTGGAAATCAGCCTTTTCTTGTATCTCTGAAGTGGACTCACGCCATCAAGTCACGCCACGTGGATGTCAGTCACGTGGAGTGAGTCCTGTCATGGAACTCAGGTGAAATGTTAGTCCTCTGGAAGCCAGTTCACGACACAACCCACGGCTCGTGAGTGATGCTGTGGGTTACTCCATAGTGCAGATTCATTCTTTCCTCATCAGACACATCATCTTTGGGCTTGATTCTTCCTCTTTTGGTCATTTTACCTTTAAAACCTGTTTTCCTGCAAATTAGGACAGAAGCCACATCATACCTACAAAACACACCCAAGTTATTGCATATTTTCGTTGTTTTAAGCATCGAAAGTGCCATATAACCATGGCACATCAACACCCTCAACTTAGAATGTTTGCATGTCCTCAGGCGAACAACATAAAACTACACCAACACAATGCTTAACTAAGAGAAACCTAAGGGACTTATGGCAGTCAACTTGTTGCTTTTTGATACAAAAACTTTTCCGACCCCTCCTATTTTCAAAGTAGAACCAAAGTGTGTATGTAAGCAATGCAGAATCATGACATAGCAGGGATCAAGTGACGGGACCAAATTATGCACAAACAACCAAGCGTATATGCAATTGACATTTCCAGAACAACTAGCAGCTAATTATGCAACCCATGTGCCCTCACAATCAAAGAAGTCCCATGCACTCTCAGTATACTAATGAATATCAACATAGGGATGAGGTCAAAACTCTCACGCTCAAAAAGAAGTTAAGACAGTGTGCGTTAAATAACATAGGCTTGCCCTTATTTTCTATGCCTTAGTTTTCAGACAGTTGGACTAGGATCACTATAGGACTTTACTTGACTTGTAATGTAGGCTTAGGGACAGGTATGGTGCATATGGATATAGTGACTCAAACCTCCTTGACACTACACTATTTTTGGCTCCCACTTCCAACCTTTTTCATTTTTATTCTCCCTTGTTCTTCATTCTTTTATTCTCTGACTTTGGGTGTGGTTTTTCTCCTCAACTTTAAACACATATACCCCTTTGTTTTTTTTTATATATATTTTTTTTCTTTTTCTTCACACCCAAATCTTTTTTTTTTTTTTTTTTTTTCTTCTTTATTAACCCTTCTTCATACCCAACTCAATCTACGCACCCTTATAATAGCCACCCTCAACTTAGGCTATTTGCCTGAGTTGAGGTACACAGTGTCCAAGGAGGGACCAGGGCCAAGACAGGTTCATTGTGATTAAAATGGGAAGGTGAATAGGATAATGAAAGAAATAGGACAATTATGGCTCAAAAGTTGGGATCAAGGGATACTTATTCTTTTGATTTGGCATTTAGGCTAACAGTGGACTTTTTTCAACGATGGCCTATGATCCTTTCCTAATCTTTATCCTGTAACCTAGGCAAGACTAACCGGGCAAGTTCTGGATCGTACACACACAGCTAACTGAGTAGTACCTTACACACACATAGCACAGGGTTATATTACCAACTACTACCTATCCGTTCATGCAATGCTAGCTACGGTTGTTTGCCTATAATTATAGTGCCATAACGAGATCCAACAGCAGTCACACACAAAGCATGTCAATTTCAAAAACCAAAATTTCAAGAGGGGTATCCTAGCAACAAAAACACATAAGAAATTTTTCAAAACTGAACTGCACTTAAAGTTCCCTCATTTTTCTCCTAATATAGCAAGAAACATAAAAATATCAACAATATCATTCTACACATGCCGGTTCTACTATGATAGCACACTCGGGGGAAAAGAAACACGCCAACAAAACCCCCCAAGTGGTGGTACATCCCCACCCCTAACTAAACATGGTGCAATGCCCTCAATGCACCGATATCATATCAAAAATAAGGGAGTGAAGACATACCTGTGGCGCTCTAAGCGTCGAAAGTGGGCCCGACAGCAGCGGGATCATCAGACTGAGCAGTGGTCGCAGCCGGTGGGGGAATAGCCTGACTGGCAGATGCACCACGCGCCCTCTGCTCTGCCTCAATCTGGCTCGCGTGGTACTCTACCCAGGAGGCTTTAACAGCCCTCCTCAGATCACTATCGAACTCATCATCACTCGCACCCCCATCTGTCGGACTACGAGGTCTCTTACTTCTATCCATCTTCGGCTCCTCATCAGTAAATAGATCTACCTCAAATGCTGGTCGTACGGAGGTCGGGACAGGTATAGGTGGTATAATCGGTGTACTAGTCGATACCAGTGCCCGAACCTCCTCTCTCAATGCAGCAATCTCCTGGGTCAAGCCGGCCAAGTTAGGGCTCGGTGCAGCACTCAAGCGAGAGGCCATACGTGCCTCAAAACTATCAATCCGCCCATGCAGGCCCCACATAAACTGGTCTATAACTGCAGTCATTCGAGCCTCCACCCTAGTCTCGGCAGCCTCGACTGTAGATCGAACCCAAGGCTTAAGCTGGGATACCAGCTTAGCCATCTGAGTCTCAGTGTGAGCCTGGCGCTCAAACATCTCTGTCTGCCTGTCAACTAGCTGATGCAAAAAGTATCGAGAGACTGACATCATCCCAGCAGGAGTCAGTGGAGCACTAGTACTGGGTCCTCCCTCGTCAACAGTGCCCGCGCCCTCAGTCGATGCAGGTATCCTAACTGATGTCGGAACAGGTAACGATACACTACTCAGCTCATCCAGGGTAGCACCCGATGCCTCAGATGGCTGTGACCCTCGGGGAATAATGGGGTGCAAACCCCTCTGCTGCATCATCGCAATATCTGCCAATCGGGTCACCTCTATAGAATTATCGATGGCAGGCATCCTGGCTACCCCTGCTCTATCACACAGACCCTGGATCAGACATGGGAAAGGGATACTCGTGTGATCCCTGAACGCTCGCTCGTAGATCTCTTGGACGATTTACCTTGCAAAATAAATCTCATAACCCGCCAAGATACTAGCTAGCACTACAGCCCTGTCCAATATGAGAGAGTTATCAGCGTTGGTTGGAGCCAACCTATGACGAACCACTGACCACCAGAATCGACCAGCAAAATGAAGCATGGACTTTTTGATGTCCAGCTTCCCAGTCACCCAACTAGCCGCTACACCCTCCTCGGCTATGTAACCTGTAATCCATTTAATCAACTCTAATTTTTGCTCTGCATCTCTCATCCGAACTCTATCTCTGATCGTGTCCATCCTGTGATCAAATTCAGCTGTCGAAGCCGAAAGTGAACGGTCAGGCCCAAACAGGAAGCGGTGAATGGTCTCTTCTGAAATGTCAACTCGGGTACCGCGCACCATAACCTAAGTCAGCACTGGCTGCAAAATATATCGCTGCCCAACTGGAGTGCTCAAACCAATCGATGCAGCATAGGAAGCATAAAATTCTCGGACCAATTCCGAGCTATACCTTCCAGAAGGCTGCGCCATCCAACCCAAGCCATATCGCTCAAAAAGATGCCAAATATCCGGCAATGTCCCCAGTTCCTCCACTCTATATCGGGGCTCCTCCATAATGCTCATCCGACACACACCACGCTCTGTCAGCTCAGCATCTCGATCATAAATAGCATGCATGCCCTGTACACACCAACTCTGAACCTCCCTATCCTGGGTAGTAGTCGGGGCACTCTCGGCACCAGTACCTGAAAGAGAGGCTGTAGCCTCTGCCACAGATGTATCCTGACCCGTAGCCTCATCCGCGGACAAACCTTGACCCGTAGCTTCATCTGCAGACCCTGAATCAGAAGCATCCTCACCCTCTTCAGACTGGGGGACGGACTCAGAAGAAGCCGCTGGTACAACTAGCTCAGCAGGTGGTGGGACCGGCTGAATTGCAGCCCGGGCAGCCGCTCGGGCACGCGTCTGTAACCTCGTAGCCCGTGGGACTAAGGCTGTATCATCCTGACTAATCTCAAACTCTTCTACGGACCCACTTGGTTCAGACTCAGTGGGTTTATCCCTCAGACGGGTCGGTAAGTCCGAATTTTTGGTCCGAATCCGAGATGATGCATCAAGGTGGTCACTTTTGGGATTGGATTTTGGAGGCATGGTAACGGGTTTGGATCAAACTTTTTGGGTATGGGGTCGGATTTGGGTCGGGTTTGGTATGGTTGATTCGAATTTTCGGACCTATTTGGTAATGGTTTGGATTTTCAAATAGGGAACGGATGTGATGAGTGTTTGGGATTTTGTTTTTGGATTTTTGGAGTTTGGGAGAGATGGGATTCGGATTTAATGGGAAGAAGTAGAGGGAATTTGAATTTTAGGGTTTAAGTTGAATGTTTTTAAACTGGGGAAGAAAGGGTTTTAATCGGGTATAAATTGAGTGAGGAAGAAAGGGTTTCAGATTTATTTTGGAAAAACTGGGCTCGGGTCGGGTCAGATTTTGATTTCTGCTATTTTTATGTTTCACGACACGACCCACACCACGTGACTGACACCCACATAACTGGTGTGCTGTAACTGGACTGAATGTCTGATTTCAACGACACCAGTCACGTGGCGTGGATCCCATCCACGTCACGTGAACTACTTCCATGGAAATGATTCAGAACCTGGAAATCTTTCTCTGAGTTTGACAATGTCATCCACGTGGCGTAGAACCCCATCACGTGTCGTGATTCATGTCGTGGATGAAATTTCACCACTTCTCATAGATTTTGTGATTTTCAACTAACTGCTACTCAATAATCCAATCTCCTTATAACAAAATCTTGGGTTGCCTCCCAATCAGCGCTTGATTTAACGTCGCGGCACGACATGGCTAACTTGGATACTCAGACTTCCCCAACTAGCCCATTGGTTGCCTCCCATGAAGCGCCTGATTTAACGTCGCGGCACGACATGGTTAACTTGACTACTCAGACTTCATCAAGTTCAAGTTCTTCAATCGTCCTTATCTCTTGCGGAACTCCTACATAATGCTTAACACGTTGTCCATTGACTTTGAATAGGACATTATCTGCTCCTTTTAGCTCAATAGCACCATGTGAGAATACCCGAACTACCGTGAATGGGCCCGACCATTTGGACTTTAATTTTCCAGCAAACAGGCGAAGCTTGGAGTTGTACAGTAGCACCAAATCTCCCGGATGAAACTCTCGATTCTCAATTTGCCGATCATGATACAATTTCATCTTTTCTTTATACAATGCTGAACTCTCATAAGCTCGGAGGCAAAATTCATCCATCTCATTCATCTGTTCCAATCTCATTTTAGCCGCTTCATTCCAGTCTAAATTCAACCTTTTCAATGCCCACAATGCTTTATGTTCTAGTTCGACGGGCAAATGGCAAGCTTTTCCAAAAACCAACTGATATGGTGAAGCACCAATTGGTGTTTCGAAAACCATCCGGTATGCCCATAAAACATCATCTAATCTACGAGACCAATCAGTCTTATTAGCATTGACTGTTTTTGCTAAGATAGACTTGATTTCACGATTTGATACCTCAACTGCCCACTTGTCTGCGGATGGTAAGGTGTGGCCACTTTATGCTTTACACCATATTTTTCAAGAAGAGCCTTAAACAGCCGGTTACAAAAGTGGGATCCTCCATCACTAATAATAACTCGAGGTGTCCCAAATCGTGAGAAAATGTTCTTTTTCAAGAAAGCTGTGACACTTCTTCCTTCGTTATTGGGAAGTGCAATTGCCTCCACCCACTTAGAAACATAGTCAACAGCCACCAAGATGTACTTCATTCCATGCGAGCTCACAAATGGACCCATAAAGTCAACTCCCCACACATTAAATAATTCAAGTTCAAGAATCGTAGTCATGGGAAGTTCGTGTCTGCGTGAAATATTACCTTGCCTTTGACACCGGTCACAAGCACGGGCATAGTCATGAGCATCCTTGTAAATGCTGGGCCAATAGTACCCACATTGCAAGATTTTATGGGCAGTCCTTGCACCTCCATGATGACCCCCAACTGGAGATGAGTGACATGCCTCCAAAATACTCATCATTTCGACCTCTGGGATGCATCTTCGAATAATGCCATCAGCACACACTCTGAACAAATATGGCTCATCCCAAAAGAATTTTCTTACCTCATGCATGAATTTTCTTCTCTGCTAATATGTCATATCCTCCGGGACTAGATCACTTGCCAAAAAGTTGGCAAAATCAGCAAACCAAGGGATTAAGTCTTGGGATACTGCAAGCACTTGCTCATCTGGAAAAGTATCATCAATTTCAAGATCATCTTTCACTTTCAGCATGGCCTCCTCCCCAAGGTGTGAAAGATGGTCAGCCACTTGATTTTCGGTCCCCTTCCGATCCTTGACTTCAAAGTCAAATTCTTGCAACAGAAGTACCCACCGAATCAGTCTTGGCTTAGCATCCTTTTTCGACATAAGATACCGAAGAGCCGCATGATCTGTGTACACAATCACCTTCGTGCCAATCAAGTAAGATCTGAATTTCTCGAAAGCAAAGACTACTGCCAACAACTCCTGTTCCATCACAGTATAATTCTTTTAAGCTGGATTAAGCACTTTACTAGCGTAGTAGATCGGATGTAATATCTTCTCAAGTCTCTGGCCAAGGACTGCACCCAAAGCCACTCCACTAGCATCGCACATAACCTCAAAAGGCTTAGTCTAATCCGGTGACACAATGATAGGGGCTGACACCAACTTCTCTTTAAGACACTCAAATGCTTTAAGACATGCTTCATCAAACACGAATTTCACCTCTTTCTCTAAAAGTTTGCACAAGGGATGAGCAATCTTGGAGAAGTCTTTGATGAACCTTCTATAAAAACCAGCATGACCTAGAAAACTCCGAATACCTTTGACAGAGATAGGTAGGGGCAGCTTCTCAATTACTTCGATTTTTGGCTTATCCACCTCCATGCCGTTCTTCGAAATCTGATGCCCCAATACGATACCTTCATTGACCATAAAGTGACACTTTTCCCAATTCAACACTAGGTTACACTCCTCGCATCTTTGCAGCACATTAGCAAGGTGTGCTAAACAGCCCTCAAACGAGTCACCCACTATAGAAAAATCATACATAAACACCTCGATAGTGTCTTCCACCATGTCGGAGAAAATAGACATCATACACCGTTGGAAGGTGGCCGGTGCATTACACAAACTGAAAGGCATCCTCTTGAATGCGAACGTCCCATATGGACAAGTGAAAGGGGTCTTTTCTTGGTCTTCGGGGGCAATAAAGATCTGGTTATACCCCGAATACCCATCAAGAAAACAATACCATCCTCTACCAGCAAGACGGTCTAACATCTGATCCATGAAGGGCATAGGAAAATGATCCTTTTCAGTCCATGAATTCAGCTTACGATAGTCCATGCAAACTCTCCATCCAGTCACTGGTCTCATTGGAATCAATTCATTTTTATCATTCAGAACCACCGTGATTCCTTCCTTTTTCGGCACACACTGAATCGGGCTTACCCACTTGCTATCAGCAATAGGGTAAACCACTCCTGCATCCAACCACTTGATGATCTCTTTCTTTACGACCTCTTGCATTGATGGGTTTAGACGACGCTGGTGTTCAATGCTAGGGATGCATTCTGGCACAAGCTGAATTTTATGAGTGCAAATGCCAGGTGAAATACCTATGATATCTGCAATGGACCAACCAATGGCCCTCTTGAATCTTCTCAAAACCGAAACCAAAGCCGCTACTTGCCATTCCACCAGCTTAGCAGAAATAATCACTGGCAAGGTATTGTTGGCTCCCAAGAATGTGTAGCGAAGGTGGGCCGGAAGAGCCTTAAGTTCTAACACTGGAGGCTCCTCTATAGACGGACGAGCTGGTGGAGTTACCCTATTCTTTAAATCAAGATCCAATTTCTTAGGCGCATAAGTGTACGCTCCTTTACCAGCTAGTGCACCCACCATCTCATCATAGTCTTCTATACCATCTTCTTCAAAGTTCATGATTACGGCAGCCAGAGGTTCTACTCCCAACCTTTCTTCAATGGGCACGACAACTTCCATATCATCAACCGCATCTATCATTGAAATGACTCTCTTATCTCTTGGCTGCTTCATTGACCGACAGATATTAAAAGTAACCTGCTCATCATTCAATCTAAATTACAGCTGCCCGATTTCCATATCAACCAATGCACGACCCGTGGCAAGGAATGGTCTTCCCAATATGATGGGAACCTCAAAGTCAACTTCACAATCGAGGATCACAAAATAAGCCGGAAATATGAAAGAAGCAACCTTTACCAAAACATCGTACAGAATGCCAACCGGTTTTTTCACAGTTCTATCGGTCATGAGAAGTCTCATGGAGGTTGGTTTTGGTGCACCCAACCCCAATTGCTTGAACACAACTAATGGCATTAGGTTGATGCTAGCACCCAAATCGCACAGTGCTTTGACAAAGTCGTAGGACCTAATAGTGCAAGAGATTGTGAAAGCTCCTGGATCCTCCTTCTTTTCAACTAAGGACCGTGAAGCAATTGCACTACAATGATGAATGTTATCTGCCGTCTCAAAACTGACCGTTCTCTTCTTTGTCACCAAGTCTTTCATGAACTTTGCATATCCTGGAATCTGCTCTAATGCCTCTACAAGAGGGATGTTAACTGACAGCTCCTTCAACATGGTGATAAACTTCTGATACTTTCCTTCCTCCGCATTTTTCTTCAACCTTTGAGGATAGGGATGAGGAGGTCGCAGAATAGTTTTGAGTACTTTTGGTACCTCGTTCTCTTTCCTCTTCTCAGATTTTGCATTGTCGCTATCATCCTGCTGATTTGGAACCTTGTTACCCTTTGCATTATCTGACTCTAACTCAACTTCAACATCGATAACCACTGGATCATTAGGCATACTACTGTCGGCAGGCATAGTTGGATCTGTCGTGCACTTCCCGCTTCTAGTAGTGATGGCGAGGCAATGACTATCATTTTTAGGATTCTGGACGGTATTACTTGGAAGGGTGCCTGGCTGACGTTGATTCAGTGCCACTAAAATTTTCCCAAACTGTTGCTCCAACTGTTTAATGGCAGTTGAATGGGACTCCACTTTCTGACTTATGCCCGAAATGTCAGTCCTAATTTCTTTCAAGCAATTCTCCTGACTTTCTGCTCCTTTAACCAATTTATTTAGGAGTGCCTCCATCCTTGAACTTCCAGACTCCTCATCACGCCTTCCAGGTGGTACATAAGTGTCATTCTTTTCTCTATGATCATCTTTCCGCCTCCAATCACCATCACGGTCCCGTTCACGATCTCTGTATCCCGATTTGTTGTAGCTGTCCCCGTAATAGTTCCGACCTTGATTCCCTTGCCTTGAGTTCCAAGAGTCTTGATTAGACCCTTGGCCCTTGGCTCAAAAACCCGCCACTTCACGATCTAGATATTTCGCCTCTTCATCTGACTCACTATCATCATGTCTAACTGATTTGCTTTGTGCACCAACATCATGCACCTTTTCCGCATCTCTAGCAGATATCTGTTTGGCCAGAAGACCAATCTCTGTCCTCAACTGAGCAACCTCTTGCGCCACAGATTCATCCAACGTCCTTTGAGCTACTGAAGCTCCAATAGCATATGTCCCAGCCGGCGTATCTGCCTCCCGAGTATGCCATCCTCGGTTGGTCTTAGTGACACGATATAATATCTCAGAAGCTTGGTTCCATCCCAAACTCATGAATGCTCCACCAGTGATAGTATCCGCTACCCCCTTTGTGTTGACATTCAAAGCTCTGTAGAAGATTTCAAGTAAATTCCAACCACTCATCCTGTGATTAGGCATGTTCTGCAGCTTCTTCTTGAATCTCAGCCATGTTTCATAGAGTGCTTCCGAATGAAGCTGTCTGAAATTGTAGATCTCGTACTTTAACTGCAGTATCTTGGATGGTGGGAAAAATCTTTCCAAGAATTGATTTCTCAATTCCTGCCAAGTAGTGATAGAACCTCGTGGCAGCTCAGCCAACCACAAAGTGGCTTCTCCTGTAAGAGAAAACGGGAACAACCTTAACTGAATTGCCTCTAAGTTAACTCCAGGCAGATTGTATGACGTGCAGACCCCCACAAAATTCATAACATGCATGTTTAGATCATCAGTAGGAAGACCCGTGAACACACCTTTCAAGTTTAGCAGATGGATCATGGCACTAGTAATGTCAAACTTAGTACCTGGAGGTAACTCTCGAGGAATAATAGCACCATTCTCGATTGGCTCAAAATAGGCCACATATTCATCTTCAGGATCGTCATAAACAGGTGCCTGTTGTCGTGGTTGTTCTCTTAATCGTCTTTGTCGCTCTTCAGCATCAGCCAGACGTTGTGCTGCTTCCTGCATAACTCGATTATCTCTTTCTGCTTGTCTAAGAGCAACTTGTCTAGCATGCTCTTCTCGTGTCAATCGAGCAGTAGTTTGTTCTGCCATTTCCTGACCAGCCGGATGCAATGGCTTATTGTGAATATCCCCCGCAGTTGCGGGATTCTGGACTCCTTCAGTATTCACCATTCTCCGATTAGCTCTTAAAGTCCTTTCGATTTCAAGATCAAGTGGAATCAGGGGATTGCCTTGACTCCTTGTATTTGGCATACACCGGCGTATGCCCTCAACAGTATGTAAAACACACCCAATCAATTCCAACCAATAATGTTCAACTTCGTAACCGTATTCCCCGGCAACGGCGCCAAAATTTGATGTCGCCCAAAGTATACCTCCGAAAAAGTACAATGCGGTCGCTGTATCAAATATAGAACCCAACCAGGTTGGGGTCGATCCCACAGGGAATAGGTTGAAGTATGAGTAGACTACTGGAAGGAATAACTGGCAAGTAACTAAAACTTGGGGGGAGTTTTGCTAGTGAATAGTAATGATGACGATTGCTGGCTGATGTCGAGTTTGTAAATAATAAGAGAAATTCACTAGGACTGTGATCCCCAATGATTCCTTAACCCCACCGGTGACTTGTGCTTAACAAGACTGCCCCACTGCACTACATGCAAAATCTAACAAGTTAGGTTCATCTAACTGTCTCTCGACTGTCATTAGATGAATTTCACTCTTCTCCTCTCGGTCTCCAAGTGTCGCACTACTAACCCTTGTCCTGGATTTCAGATAACCTTTCCCGCTAAGGTTCCGGTTATTAGATGAAGGTTGATAGCTTCAAATCTCTGTTGTTATCTCCTTTTCCCAATCTCTACCTCTCTCTCGAGCAAGTCTAGAATACAGGCAAGATTCTAACGTTTGCAACCGTTAGAAAAGCAATCAATATGAAGGAAACAACAATACATGCATACACAGCAGTACAAAGTTGTTTTGCACTTCACCGGTTTCGTTAATTCTTCATGGTTCACACAACCCTAGTTGATGGGTTTACCTACTCATAATTGCAAGTACACAAGAATAATCCAAAGATGAAAGCATAATTATGATCTCACAAGAATGAAGGAAAAACCGAAATTTCAATTATCAATCAACTCAGAATTAGGGTTTTTGAATACAAAACCAAAATATAGATCTCAATTAGTGTAAAATAACTCTCAAAGCAGTAAATTGTCCAACTCCCGCACTTAGGACTACTTAGGGGTATTTATAGATACAAAACTAGTCCTATCCAAAACAAAATAGGAGAACAGAGTCGGCAGCTTTCACGGTGTCGTGACTTGGTGTCGTGGAACCAAGTCACGCCACGTGACTTGTATCGTGGAAATCAGCCTTTTCTTGTATCTTTGAAGTGGACTCACGCCATCAAGTCACGCCACGTGGATGTCAGTCACGTGGCGTGAGTCCTGTCGTGGAACTCAGGTGAAATGTTAGTCCTCTGAAAGCCAGTTCACGACACAACCTACGGCTCGTGAATGGGAATCACGGCTCGTGAGTGATGCCGTGGGTTACTCCATAGTGCAGATTCATTCTTTCCTCATCAGACACATCATCTTTGGTCTTGATTCTTCCTCTTTTGGTCATTTTACCTTTAAAACCTGTTTTCCTGCAAATTAGGACAGAAGCCACATCATACCTACAAAACACACCCAAGTTATTGCGTATTTTCCTTGTTTTAAGCATCGAAAGTGCCATATAACCATGGCACATCAGGATCTGATACCAAATTGTCACGAATCAATTTATCGAATCATGAGGGCACCTATTCTAAACCACATAGATCGGAGAACCCCTTACCACCCAACCAACACACATGCGGAAGTCTTTAAACATTGGAAAGAACCAACTTTTATTACAATAGTTCTAAAGAAAGTTAAATACGAAAATGGAAACTAACTTAGGACCTAGTCTAAATAGGTACAAGAGCTTCTAAAGAGGAAATAGCCAAGACACAACTTCCACTATGAATGAGAGAATAGGAGCTGCTGAATCATCACTACCCCAACAGTCAAGAAACCAACACTGAATCCTGTAAAAGACTATACCCTAAAAAGGGTATAATAAGAGTAGCATCAGTACAACCACACATACTGGTAAGCCTCATCGGTTGACCCAAATTGGATAACAAAAATATAACATAGATATTCAAAGAAAACATGCATTCTTTTACTCATATTTCCGAACCCTTAGGACTACCCCATTGCCATTACTAAACTCTAGTCATGAACTCTGAAGTGCAACACCTCCCCTTACGACTCTACCACCCTGAATCACTAAGCCTGACCTCACACCAGGGATTACCCTAACTTCGAAAGACAACTACGATAAGGAAAAACCTATGCCTGTATCCTTAATTTAGTAAGTTGTATTACATGCCTGGAGAAGACCCGCCCGAGCATTTAACCTGTCCTTCTGGCCCTTAATACTAGATCAGAGTTAATCCTTAACTTGTACCCGGTCTTCTCCCTATCCTACTAGCATAGGACCCAAGCCTCCACCTCCTTGGCTATTTCGCTACCAGTTGCAATATAACGAGCCAAGACAAATAAGAAGTCAGAATTATGCTATAGACCGACCACCCTTGACTAGATTATAGTACAACAAGTTAATCCAGATTTGAAACCAACACACAATTAGCATAACAAGCAACAGGAGGAAATTAGGAAATCATACCAACAAATCAACACCTTAGCACCAAGTCAGCACGATATCCAGGATACTCCAATAAAACATAGAAATCCATTCCATAAATACCAGTTGACAGATTATACTTAATTCCAAGATCAATGTCAACATACCATGACTCCATTTATAAGTTTCCCAAAATATATGACAAGCAATCGGACCACACAATGATCCCAAACATATACAACACATAAATATATTTCTCGATCCACTCATGGAACTGTTAAACTCACCTGACCCTCATACATACACACTATGGGTGATGCATCCACCCTCTAGACATGACCTGTAGGGGACAAATTCAGTCCATCTACTAAACCCCAGACATAAGTGTCTCCCAACTTTATTTTACCAATAACCTCTGAGAATATCCCAAATACCGAAACATTCCACATCTTATAAAATAAGATAGGTCAAATCAATAAGCTATTAACATCATTGCATAGACCACACCAACAATAGGCACCAACCGGCTACACCAACAAGCAAGAAACATACACACGTAATATAAGTGGGATTAAACTATGATACCATCACCTACACTACTGGTAGGACCCTAATCACAAGAATCCATCCTCATACTATGGCCCAATAACTACAATGAGTGTTACCACCCTAGTTATTTGGAAACTCACCCACATCCTTCCTAGTACGCCCTTTTTTCTTAAGATTAACTAGCAACCAGAGACTCGATAATTCTGCTACCCCAAATACGAGTCTATGGTGGGAAATCATCAATTTATTGCATACACACAACATAATATGATAAAGGATATATAAACAGCCCCTAATCATACGCTACCTAAACTCTAGTCAATTTTATCCATCCTAACTCCATGCCCGAAGGCCTAAAACATTGAATCACCCATTCAACTAAGTTACATTCATGCTTTCTAACCTGAGTGTCTGCTACTCAATTAACCTTAGCTTAACTGGATGTCAACTTACCGTAAGAAGGACGGATCAATACAATTCTAGCCTGAAGTCAAGATTACAGACATGCTAATCCTAAAAAATCCATGGGTTTGCACCCATCTGCACCTCTTTCTCCTTCTCTCAATGGCTTTAAGATATGGGAGGCAACCCTTAGGGGTTTTAGAGCCTCTCACATTATTTATTTCAACCAAAATGGTAAAGGAAAATAAATCCCGCTTAAGTGGGATTCTGGACTACGTCGCCCCGCTATAGTGGCAGGCTCACCGCTATAACGGTGCCGCTATAATGGAATAAATCCCACTATAGCGGGCTGACGTTAGGCCTACTCAAATATTTAAGTCCCCAAATTTTAATTACTCATGGTCCCATGTAAGCTTTCAAATAACATCACAATAATTTCTGAACTCCGCATTAATATTGAGGTGTTTTCTGATAACGATGTATTTCAGTCATTACACATACACTGCAACAAACACATTGCATACTCTAGCCTTCTTATGAAATAGAGAATTATCACTGTTTGAATATGTGTAGCCCCTTGAATGCAGTGTTGCAACTAGCTTATCATACCACTCTCTGCTAGCCTGTTTCAGTCAATACAAAGACTTCTTTAGCTTGCAGACCAAGTTTTTGTCACTGACTTGCAAACTTTATGGAATGACCATGTAGACTTCCTCATGGCAATCTCTATGATGGAAAGCATTATTTACATCAAGCTAGTACAAATTCCACCCTCTCTAACAGCTAACCCAATAAAAGTTCTCACTACGGTCATCTTGACCACTAGTGAGAATGTTCCTGTATAGTCAACCCTGCTTGTTGGGTGTAGCCTTTCACTACAAGTCTAGCCTTGAACTTTTCCACAGTCCTATCAGCTTTGTGCTTGATTTTGTATACCTACTTGCACCCTATAACTCTCTTACTTGAAGGCAAAGATACTAGTTCCAAAGTGTTATTTTCATATAAGGCCTCAAACTCCAATGTCATGGTTGTTTTCCAAGCAGGGTCTAAGGCTACCTCCTCATAAGAAGATAGATCAATATCATGTGAAATGTGTTGCAATAGTTGCTGACTATCAGGAGAAAATAAGGCAAGTGTGGTACGAGCATGGTTAGCTTGGGCACATTAGGAGGAGCTTCCACATATGGATGGTAGCTTAGATCCCAGAGGAATCCATGGAGCAATAAATACACAAGATCATGGGAAATTAAGATAACATTTGGGAAATCAAGAAGGGTCCGCGTAGGTTATTTCTAAAACAGTCACTTTTGGGCTATTTTTATAACAGGCTATTTTTATAAAGACAATAACTATAAATAGTTGCCTTAACCATTTTCATAAGGAAATTTTGATGAATTGAATATTTGAGAGCTTTCAAGCTTGTAGTTTCTCTAGGTGAAGTCTAGCATTAGTGTAGTTCATAGTTGATAATCGTAGGTTGAGTGTTTAGGGTGAATTCTTTAAAATACTAGTGTTAACTTTTTCTAGCTTAATCAATCATCGAGTTACACTCTTTGTGGATTCAATTTGGTTTTCTCGTCTTTGATTGAGTTGGAATTATTGTTGTTTGATTGGATTCAATTGAGAGGGGAAGGTATAGAGTCCTTTGTTGCTCATAAATTCGATCTAATTTCGATAATCCGCATATCCTTTTTTTAATTTTAATTTTCCATATTTTGATTCTAGTTTTTGACTTAGATTGTTATCATTTTGGTATCAGAGCCAAGTTAAAGAGTTGTTTCAATAATTCTTATTCCTAGGTTAATAAATCTTTAAATCATATCAATTTTTTATCTAAGTGTCCAAACTTTGTAATTCTTTTTCTACACTCATTTTTCTTCGATTTCTCAACTATTTAAAAATTAATTAATATTTTTAATTTCTTGTTAACTAGTTTTAGTCATCAAATCAATTTTTTTCAAGTGTTGAACATCTTTGAGGCCCCAAAATTTCTCTATGTGTCCGAACTTCCTAATTTTTTTTCACTCATTTTTCTTTTATTTCTGAACTATTTAACAACTAATTAACATCTTTAATTACTTGTTAACTAGTTTCTAAACATCAAATCATTTTTTTATTCTTCAAATTAAGTAACAACGAGTAATTTCTTCTATTTTTGTTACTTAGTTCTTGTGTTCAAAAATTTTCGTGCTTCTTTTTTTTAAAAAACTTTTTTGTGTTAATTCATAGAAAACTCTCTTGATTCAAGTCCTTTTAGCTTTATTTGAGTTGTACTTCTTTCAAGAGTCACAAGAATACACTCCACCATAAAGATAGGTGACCTTGAATTGATTGAGCAAAGCCAGTTCACAAGCAATCTTGAGAAGAAGCTGTAGAGGTGAGTTGAAAGTTACATATGAGTAACATGAGGCTTTTTTTTAGTAACCTCATGTGTTGATTTTATAGGTACAATGTCTAATCACTTTCCTTATAACAATGGAAGAAGGAGCTCGGTGAACAACATGGGGTCATATGCCAATATATCAAGGTGAGTGACCGATGTGAATAGAAGGGTAGTTGAAGCAAACCAAAGGTTTGGTGGTATGAAGGAAAGGGTGAGAAGGATGGATAGTATGAGTGAAGTAAGTTTCCCTAATATAAGTCAAAGTGAGGGAACAAGAAGGACCTTAAGTCAAGAATCCAACCTATACTACCCCTACCAAATTGGAACAAAATCTACCCTCAAGCTACGTTTCAAATGAA
This sequence comes from Capsicum rhomboideum, assembly GCA_031232105.1. NCBI lineage: Eukaryota > Viridiplantae > Streptophyta > Magnoliopsida > Solanales > Solanaceae > Capsicum > Capsicum rhomboideum. Next base: position 96,741,588 of record CP124718.1, read on the forward strand.
CCCGAGCTATGTTAGACAAGTCACTCGACATCCAAATACACAACCATATCATCCACCACAAAGGAGTTCTTTTTTTTTTTAGAGAATTAAGTTAAGAACCAAGCACCTCCATAAAATGTATCACATGCATCCTTGCATGTACCCTATGTTCCAACCCAACAACACTACCCATAAATACCCTAACAAGATAACTATTATTAAAACCCTCTTTATAATAAGATATATGAATAGCATAACCCAAATCAATGGTGGGAAGGATTCGAAGGATTTGGTACGAAACAAGGCATAGGATGTCAAGGGAAATGGGATAGTGGAGATAGGTATAGGGATGAAGAAGGAAGGTATGAAGATCAAAGTGATCAATATAGTGATCAAGGTGTTCCAAATCAAGGGATGGGAGACAACATGGTGAGTCTTCCAAAGTTCCAAGATGGTAGTCAAGCTATTTAAGCTAACTATAACACAAAAGGTGAAGATCAAGCCTATGGAGGTAAGCATGATATACCTCAATCTTCTTGTCCTTCTATCATTCGATGTTATAAATGTCAAGGCAAAGGACATATCGCTAGAGAATGTCTATAAAAGAGGTCAAATTTGATCTTGTGTAATAGGCCTTATGCTAAAAATGTGATAGAGTGTGAGGATAGGAATGGTTATGATGAGCCTAAGGTTAGGCATGATGAAACAACCTCGAATGTAGATGATGAGCAATTGAAGAAGGGTTTGAACTCTTCTTGTGATGTAAAGTGAATCATGGGGGATCTTTCTAAAGAGGAACTTGATCAAAGTATGAACCTATTCCATGCAAGGTTCAAAATTATGGATAGGGTATCCTTGGTTATTGATGGTAGGTATAGTACTAATGTGTTGAGTTGCACTATGGTTGATAGAATGAATCTTCCTACACAAAGACACTCTAAGCCATATAAACTTTAATGTCTCATTGAGAATATGAATTGGAGGTAACCAAGCAAGTGGTCATGAATTTTACCATTGGAAAGTATTAAGATGAGGTGTTAAGTGATGTTTTGCCCATGCAATCTTGTCATATGTTGTTTGGTAGGCTTTGGCTAATAGTTAGGGATGTCCGATATCAAGTGGAGTCCAACAAATACTCACTTGTATTTGGAGGATAAAAGCACACTTTTATTCCATTAGCACCCTATAAAGTGAGTGAGGACTACAAGATAATGAGGAATCTCCAAGAAGAATTTAAGAGAGAAGAACTTGAGAAGGAGGAGAAAGAATTGGATCAAGAAGAGGAGTTACCTACCAAAGAAGCTCCTACAAAGAAGTGGGTGGACCAAACTTATTGGTCCGAGATGATGCTTGGAAGGGAAGATCCTAGTAAAGCATGTGTGACAGACAAGAAGGCAAGCTCAAAGCCTTGTCCCCAAGGTATGTACCTACCCCCTCTTATTCCTAGTGATCCTTGAAGACATGATGATATTTTCATTATGGTAATTAGGTTCTTGGAAATATGCGAACTCCTACCATACCATGCAAAGATTGAAGTCTCTAAGATTCTTTCATGGTTTATTTATTTTGTCCTTAAATTGTGTGAGCTCCATGTTTTGGATACCAACTATACTTATTGTTTGGATCTGAATCCATGGTGCATATGTGATGCCCAAATTATCTGTTCCACCTCTTTTTACACTTATGTGGTTAGAAAGTTGAGGTATTAGAATGAATTCTTAGGAGCATGCTAATATTAGTGAACATATAAAGTACATTATATAATTCCTTCAATCTCTCAAGAAGCATGGCTCTACTTATTGATACACACCTTGTGGGATTTTTTTTGAGAAAGTACAATGAAGTCTACTTTAAATACTTTATCTTGTCCACTTGTGTTCCAAATTGTGAGTACCTTCTTGTTAACATTCAAGCCTTAAATTGTGTATTTACAATTGGGAACCAATGGGATGAGTTGAATGCCCTTTGCCACTTCCTTTATTACTTGTTTTCATATGATGACCCTTTGATCAAAAGTGGTCTCATGTTTGTGAACCCCAAGGCAAATGTGTCATTTCCTATTTTGGGAGTTTCCTATATACTTGCATCCTTGTTTGACACACTTGTGCTTAAGTTTCGTGGACCATAATTAGTGGGTACTAAGTTGCTTATATCATTTTCAAAGAGCTTATGGATATTAAAGGACTTTTTATCACCTTCAAAGGGTTGGACAAGTTGAGTTTTAAAATGGGACTCTTGGAAGTATGCTTGATACTATGATAAGAGGGACCCCAAATCATTGGGAGTACTATTTGATATGGAGTGATTTGACTACTAATAGATCCCTCGACCATTCTAGTAGCATAGGTTTGTTGGTGTACTTCCTTTTTAGGGAAGTTTCTTCATAGAGAGGGTTGTTTTATGCTTAAAATGTCACTTCTATCTCCTGGTGTCCTTCCTTTTTGGCATGTCCTAGATGAGAATAGTGATCTTAGCACCTTTCTCTGCTACCTCATTGCTTATGATGATATCCATATTGGTATGGTATTTGTTTACTATAGAGGTAGAAGTATATGGGTCTTGCATTTCTTTGACCCGGATGAGCCCTTATGGGTGATTGCACCACTTTTGGTGTGGTCTTATTATGAGGCGATGAAATAATTATGTCTTATGGATCCTAAAGTTTATGTGATAATATCTCGTGGGATTCTTGATGCCATTAAGATCTTTGTGGTTTTCTTGTCTCATGATATTGCTTATGACCAATTCCTTTGTATCTTATATGATGAATAAATCTTATTCAACATAAAAGATAGTTGGTTGTATTACAAATGTGTGCCTCCCTGGAAAGTTGGTATGGTTGATAACCCTTGTACTAACCCTCATACTATGAGGATATGTTTGTTGTTTGTCCTTCTCATGTTTTTGCAAGGTTTAGATTTGAGGACGAATCCTTTTGAACAAGGGGAGGATGATACGAACATGGTTAGCTTAGGGTACATTAGGAGGAGCTTTCACATATGGATGATATCTTGGATCCCGAAGAAAGCCATGGAGCAATAAATACAAAAGGCCATGGATGATCAAGATGCCATTTGGGCAATCAAAAAGGGTCCGTGTGGGTTATTTCCAAAATAGTCACTTTTGGACTATTTTTGTAATAGGATATTTTTGTAGAGGCAATAACTATAAATAGTTGTCTTAGCCATTTTCATAGGGAGATTTTGATGAATTGAATATTTGAGAGCTTTTAAGGTTGTAGTTTCTCTAAGTGAAGCCTAGCATTAGTGTAATTTGTAGTTGATAGTCATAGTTTGAGTGTTTAGGGTAGATTCTCTAAATTTCTCGTGTTAACTTTTTCTAGCTTAATCAATCATTGAGTTACCCTCTTTGTGGATTCAATTTGTTTTTTTGTCTTTGACTGAGTCAAAATTATTGTTGTTTGATTGGATTCAATTGAGAGGTGAAGGTATAGAGTCCTTTGTTGCTCATAAGTTTGATCGAATTTTAATAATTCCACATATCCTTTTCTTTATTTCAATTTTTTTGATTCTAGTTTTCGACTAGGATCTTTATCAAAGTGAGGTGTGTTATGTGTGAGTAGGTAATGTGTAGGTGTAGTCTTTAAGATAAGAAGGTATGGTATTTGTTCTACTAGATCTTCTAGGAGGTAAGATGTTGTGCTCAATATTAGTGTGTTCAGGACATGCTGGAGCTGGAGTTGTATCATTCAAATTATCTATTTTAACTGGTTGTGGGACTTGGATATTAATACCATTTAGAGGTGTTATATTTGATACATGTGTGGTGTCAAAAGTGTAGGTGACTTCATTAGCAACATCCTTCCCCAGCACATGAGAAGTATTAAAATTACTGTGAGCAGAGTTCAATAATTCAGAACCTGGACAAACTTTTTCAAGACTGAATTAAGACTAGGATCACGAAAACATAAAGCAAAAGGAAAGACATTTTATAGAACACAACATCTATAGAAGCATGTATCCTCCAAGAGCTCAAGTCTAGGACCTTGTACCCTTTAGTATTGAAGGGATATCCAACAAATACATGAGTTGTTGATCTTGGTTCAAATTTATCTTTGTGAGTTTTGAGGCTTACAGGAAAGCAAAGACATCTAAATGATCTGAGATGTTAGTATGTGGGTATTTAGTGGTATAGTATTTCAAAGGGTGTCTTGTTCTGTAGTGTTAAAGTGGGAAGTCTATTTATGAGATAAGTGGCTGCATCCCCCCGTACTTAATAGGAAGTTTGGAGTGATATAACAAGGATCTAGAAATTTTAAGCAGGTATTTTGTAACAACCCCTAAAGTTCATGCATGTTGTGGTGGATTTTCTATGTTTTTAAGGTCATAAGGAACTTCTAGCTCTAAGTTCAGTTGAAAGGTTCTTTACCGATTGAGTTTTCGTTTAAGATTTAACTGGGTTCAACTTCAAAAACACATAACTACTTGAATATAAAGAGTTTTGCAGCTCAAGACCCACCAAATTAAAGGGTTTTGAGTATTATTTCCAAGGCCACTGATTGCTCATCAATCCAATATAGGAGTAAAAGGTTATGCTCATTTTACCAGAGGGTGTCTGTCTACCAGAGAGTGACGACCCGTCACTTGGATGACGACCCATCAAGTTAGCCTTCACTTGGATGGATACCCGTCAATTGGACCATCAAGTCTAACCAGTAAGCTCAAAATTTGGCCAAAAGTTGACGGTTTGGATGACAATCTGTCAGGGGGTTAATGGTCCGTCACTTGGACCGTCAGACAAGATTTTTTTACAGTTTTAAATAGTTTTCTGAGGGGTATTTTGGTACTTTGCTTACCTGAAACGTTTCCCCAGGACTTTAATCACCCAATAAGGGTTATTTCTCAGAAAAACATCAATAGACTCTCCCAAATTATTTTCTTCCTTCTCCAAAAAACTCAAGAAACATGTAAGAGGGGTTTCTCAAATCCCACAACTCCAAAGTTCCCAAGTTCAAGAATTTCTCTGAGAATATTCTTCTTTAAGGTATGTGGGATTTCAACAAGGGTTTTCTTTCACCTTTGTATCCCTAAATGTTTTAGAAAAAAGAAAAAAAAACATCACATAAAAGTTTCATGATTTTAGGGTTTGTACCAACTTCAAGATTTTCATTCTAAATCAGTATATCTATGATTAGTTTATGATAAATACATGTTGTCAAGACATTCTAAGTATATTGCATAACTTAGAAATTTACACTTATTCCTTAGTTTAACTTAATAGTATATTCATATAAAATAACATTCATTCAGTCAATCCTGGCGTGTTATGAACACACAATGACTTAGCTTTCATGTATATTATCAGTATAGTATTCAGTAGGATCAGTTTTGTAGACCTTCAGAGTGCTTTCAAATAAAGACTATTCTAAATAGTATTTTCAGATAATACATACTATCAAACTATTGACATCTTCATGAATCAGGATTTAGGGTTCAGGTCCACCCTTATGTATTCCTTTCAAATCTCAGTCCTCATATGCTTGTTTTTATGCATTTACCATAGCCATCTCATGTCTCTCATAAACTTACAAGTCTCACAATTCAGAAGTACATTATTTATATATATGCGTACTTATCATAACCAAGAGCTTCGGCTCATAACAGTAAGATGGATGACATCCAAATATGCCATCAATTCTTTTGAACACTTTTTCCCAAAAGTAAGTTTCACGATTATCATGGTACCTGGAATGCCATCAATAATCGTGGATTAGTTTTCTCATAAAAGCAAAGTTCACTAGTTGTATGGTAGTTAGGTATGGCATCCATAATTATTGTAACACCCCGTACATTTTCGAACTTATTTGACTACATTAATATTTATGGAATTATTTAAACTTGAGATAGTTGGTGTATTACCCACTAAATTTATTGTGATTAAGAAATATTATGTTTATGGACTTAATTGAGGCCCAAAATTAAGTAAATAAGACATGGGCCCAAAAGGAGATGATCCATTTAAAAATGGACCAAGTGTACACATCATCTACTTGAACTTTTTGACCAAATAATTGGAAGGATGACCAAAGGAGAGGCGGTTTGGAGGGCCTATTTAAGGCTGAAATTCAGCTCATTTTTCTACACAACACACTTGTAAATATCAGATTTTCAATCAAACATTTCTCCTCTCTCAAAACCCTAGCCACCCTAATTTTCTCTAAGGATTTTTGGACAAATCTTCCACTTTCAAGCCTTGGTAAGTGTTTAACCTTATATATTAGTATATTTTATGCATAAGAGGTTGTGTAAATCATGTTGTTTATGTTTAAAAAGTGTTGAGCAGTCCACTTTATATGTAGCAGTCCACTTTTGCTTAATCGCTAAAGGATTTGCCCTCTATGTGGTTTAAACTGGAAACGGGACTTAAGATCTTGAAGGAATTGAATTATATGGATGAAATTTCAGTATTTTTAAGTGTGGTGTTGTACCTAATTCGTTAATCCTTGTGTATGACTTGTGGAAATATTTATACGTAATTGTGCATGGAACGTTTGGCATAGTGAAAGGAGAATACTTTCTTGTTATGTTAAAATGAATTCTGAAACTGTGTGGACTATTTTTGGTATATTGTTATGGAAGGTATTTATGTGACTTGATGGAATAAAAATGTGGAGTTGCATTGAGGTAAAAATGTGAAGTATGCACTTGGTGGGAAATCTTGTCGGTTTGTGATGTCTATGTTGATGTGTGGACTGTTTGGGTATTGTTGGTGTTGTGGGGTAGTAAATTGTATTGTAGGAGGGTGGAATGAATTTATATGGCAGTATAAAGGAAGGTGGAATGATATACCATGTTTTTGGGATGTTGGATAGTTTTGGGATGTTGGATAGTTTTTACTTCCCATCATGTAGCTAATTATCGCCTTGTGAACTTGTAATGTAATTGGATTTTAATGTGAGCTCCATTATGTATTCATATTGTAGAGTAACGCTTTAAGGAAGAGGTGAATTGTTATAGTCACATGTTGGAAAGATAAGGCATGTACGGTTACTCTTTTCCGTATCCTTTGGCCGCACCTATTGCACATTGTTACCGAACTTGTTTCCACTCTGAAATATTTTAAAGTATCTCATTTCAGGTTTGTTAGCAATTGTTATTTACGTGTCTCTTATTTGTTGACTATTGTTCCAAATCTCCAATAATGTTATGACCACCGATGTAACAATCTCACAAAAATTAAAGAAGTGAAGTAATGCATATTTGGTTGAGCACGGGTGGTAGCTCTAGGGGCGAAAGCCTAGCTCGAGCTGATTCCGATGGATTATTGGATACAAGGGATAGCTCTGGGGGTGAAAACCTAGCTCGAACTGAACCTGATTTATTGATTTATGGGTGGTAGCTCTGGGGGCATAAGCCTAGCTCGAGCCGATCCTAATGTTATTTACCATTGATCAGTTGGTCCCGGGCATTGAATGATGTATATTGATGTAAAGTTAAAAGGAAAGAAATTAATGTAATGTACATGGTTCCACATATACAGTACGGTGGTATATCAGTATTATCTATTCACTTGTATTTGATTCCATTTGAGTTCCTATATTTCATACAGTTACTTATAACCTAACATACTGAGTACATTCTTTCGTACTGACGTCCCTTGGGGGACCTGCCTTACTTGTTACAGGCACAAGAGCTAGTAGACCTTTATAGTAGGGTACGGGTCATCTGCAGGCTATTGGTGAGCTCCAGGTTGATTCGGGGATTTTCGAGTCATTTGTATATATTTTTGTTCATTCGTCATCGATATATGATATCTATATCTGGCAGAATTTTTGTTCACTTAATGGCATGCATATGAATGTACATGATCATAGGTTGGTTCTCTCAGGCCTTACGGCTACAGGTGCCTGTCCGCCCCAATGGGATTTGAGGCATGACAATTATGGCCATCAGTATCCTTAGAAGCTATCAGTTATATTCAGTTGGGAGTAGTATTGAGCATCGAGAGGATGTGGATTCAACATATCCAAAATCCCAAACTACTTGCCACCCTAGGTTATGGGGAGCCTCGTCAATTAAGAGTGTCTCCTATATCCTAAATGGACTCATGAGTGAATTCATGTGAATCATGGTTCTCTACCCCTAGAAAGTTATTGAACACCCTCCCAACATAGGTTACAAGTTAGGTTTTATCCTTGATCAAATGAGGAATGTTGGTTAAGAGAAACTCCCACAGTTTCAGACTTTAGTATTTGCATGACCCTCAGTTCAGTCTAGTTCACAGTATCTCAATTATCTTAGAATATTTATGCATTTTAGTATTTATGCTTATCGAGATGGTTCCTTGCATCTTTGTATACATCAGTATTACTTTTGATTTAAATAGTTTATATTTTGCATGTTCAATTATATATTATAGTGCTTATCTCACATGCTTAGTACATTCAAAGTATGATCGCATACTTCTTTTGCTCTATATTATGTTATAATATAGGTTCAGATGCTTAGTATCCAGCTTCCGGTTAGCATGATCCCATACCTCAGCAATAGAGTTTGGTAAGTCCTCATCTTTCAGTACTCTTAGTATCATGCCAGGCCATGGGTTTACGTGGGGTCACTTGTGACTCTAACCACCATGTTACGACTAGGATGTAGTCTCGGGTTATGACAAACTTGGTATCAGAGAGTCAGGTTTAAAGTTTCCTAGGGTATCTAAAAGCTGCATTAAGTAGAGTCTTTTTAATGAGTATGAAGCGCGCCACACTTATGAGAAAAAGGGTGTGAAGTATTTTAGAAAAGTCTCACTTCCTTCATGTTTATATCATGCGATGGAGTTTAACTCTATTTCTTCTTCTAACTTATGCCTTATGCATTTCAGAACACGTTTCCTCAAAGCGAGATCAATCAGAACAGTAATCAAAATAGTGACCTTTCCGCACCAGTCGATCAGTCCAGAAATATGGATATTTCTAATATAGAGTTTCATGATGCCATCAGAATGTTGGCTCAAGCTATTACTGCTCAGTTGAATTTACAGGTGGCAGTCCCTACAAATCCTATTGGTAAGAAGAGAAGAAGGGAGAGCAAGAGGGTCATATCAAGGAATGGTAACTCTAACCCTCAGAAGATTTCTAGTGGGTACCGATCTTCTTTTGCACAGAGGTTATCATAGCCAGCACTATCATCAGCTAGTGCCTTATCTCTAGTGCCCAGGCCTTGTTATGATAAAATAGGGAGTATATGGCTCTCGTCCTTAGAGAAATATTATAAGGGAAAATTCCTACCCCACTTGCAACCAGTGCGGCAAGAACTATATAAGGGAGTGTTTGGCAGGCTGTGAAGGTTGTTTTGGTTTAGGTAAGCTAGGCCACTAGTTAAGAGAGTGTCCGGTAGCTTCAGCGAGGGGCAGGGAGGTTCGCCAGCAGGCTCAACCCGCTTTCTCAATAGCTTTTCTAGGTCGCCCATATCAGAAGGGTCCCTTTTCTAGCATAAGTTGTGGTCAGCGCTTAAATCAATTTCATTTATCTTCCAGCCAGGTCAGGATGGTTCTCCTAAAGTCAAGTCGGGTATGTTTCTAGATTTTCTTCTCCGTGGTGATGTAGTGATGGTGGAGAATAGTAGTACAGTAGATAATAGAAAGTGAGACTTATGGGAAGTAGATCCTCGTAGGTTTGGTAGGTTATTACAAGGGATAGGTGGAAGACCATGAATGTAACCTACTTCAGCCCTTAGATAAAATAGAAAGATTAAGATCAAGACTGGCAGATAAGAGATATTCTTAGCCTTTATGAGGAAGTGTATAAGCAGAATAGATCCTAAAGTGGTATGCCCTGATCATTTGAGTGAGTTCTTTTTAGAGAGTAGTAAAAAGAAGACTCGCAGACTTAGTATGGTGACTATGATATAAGGGGGAGATGTTAGAGTGTAGAACCAGTCAGGTTTTGGAGATTTAGGTAGTAATGTTAGTAGGTTCTAGAACAGATCTAGGTGATGGTATAGATTCATTCTTATCCTTGCCTATTCAGTTTACTTATGTCATTACGACACCTTACTTCTGCCTTGCGTGACAATGCAAAAGTCATAATTTTTATATGCACACTTCTTACATATGTATGTCTATTCTCAGTTCCTAGTATAAGGAGTAATAGTATTGCTCAGGAATCCAAATCATGCTCCATGAACCCATAAATATCAGTCTCACACTATACAACTCATGACTCATGCACTCATGATTTCTCAGCATGCTCAGTCCCGTATACGTATACTATGTTCTTGGTGATTAGTGAAATCATAATACGTCAAGTATGTTCGCTTACCAAAGTTGTTAAACAAGCTCGTACATACTATATTTTACTCCTCAGACTCCTATCGAGTGTCAAAGGTTATGAAAGTCCTTAAGTCACGATTCTGTAGTATCCTCTTACTTAAGATCTTCCTAGTAGAGTCCTTCTGTGACTTTTAGTATACTATGATAGTGGGGTTGGTGACAGCTGAGTGGTAAGCTTAGATGCTTTATGATGTACCTTGTAGATGTTGGTGTGGGGTGGCTAGTAACCTCTTGATTAGAACTAGAGGTTGATTGTGTAAAGTTTGACCCTAGTGGATATCGAATTCAAATTCCCACCATTAAGACTAGCGCATTCATTTTATGAGCAGTACCTAGTGCTTTGAATTAGGCTCAAACATGATGAGAGCATGATGATAGACTTAGCCTTTAGTATCCTTGGGTAGTACCCTTAAGAGAACTTGAAGTGAAGCCCGTAAAATGCAGTGTTGCGTAGGGAAGGGTGTAGTTGAGAAATTATTGCAAAACTGGAAAGTTATCAGTCATTTTTCTAAAGGTGTAGTATTCAAATAATTTCTTTTGGCCCAGGATACTCTTGCTTCATGTTCCATAATTTCATACTAATGGTGTTTCATGGTTAAATCTATACCGTTCCTTTTTTTATGCACTCAGATCAGTGGACCGAGATGTTCAAACCATGTTAAAATCCCTCAGTTGGATATCTTGCTTAGATCATGCCCATAATTTGTCGCTTAGTAGTTCTACGTGTACATTTCCATCATGAATACCTTAGTTGAGTTCTAAATTCTCAGTATAATTCAGTCTTTATAGCCAATAACTCAATTCAGAGCTCAGACAGACAGTTCTAGTAGTTTTCCCTCCTTTCTTATAGTCTTACTCTTCTATGTTTCATGTCTGTGCATATTTGATGCGAGCTCTTATGTGCATTCGTGCTGTGTGTGAATACAATCGAGTCTTATTTCCAGCCTAAAATCAGTTCAAGGTAATAGTTTCCTCCTTAATACTCTTTTTCAGTATCATATCACTCAGTTGCTCACATGTCTTAGCATGAATGCATGTCTCATGAGTTCAGTTCAGTCTATGTTTCAGTTAGAGACTCATTTATCCTGTCAGTATTCAGCTTTTAGAACACAATGTTGGGATTGCAGCTCTTTCCCTATCTTTTTAGCCTAGTTAGTCTTCATTTGAGGAAGAATAATCCCAAAGGGGAGATATTGTAACAATCCCCGAAGTTCATGCATGTTAGTGGTGGATTTTCTATGTTTTTAAGGTCATAAGGAACTTCTAGCTCCAAGTTAAGTTGAAATCTTCATTATCGATTGAGTTTTCATATAAGATTTTACTAGGTTCAACTTCAAACGCACCTAACTCCTTGAATATAAAAAGTTTTGCAGTTCATGACCTACCAAATTAAAGGTCTTTGAGTATTCTTTCCAACGTCATCGATCGTTCATCAATTCGATACCGGATTAAAAGGTTATTCTCATTTTACCAGTAGGTGTTCGTCTGCCAGAGAGTGACAATTGAAGTGACGACCCGTCACTTGGATGACGACCCACCAAGTTGGCCGTCACTTTGATGATGACCCGTCAAGTGGACTGTCAAGTCTAACTAGTAAGCTCAAAATTTGGCCAAAAGTTGATAGTTTAGATGATGATCCATCAGGGGGTTGATGGTCCGTCACCTGAACCGTCAGACGAGATTTTTTTTACAGTTTTGAATAGCTTTCTGAGGGGTAGTTTGGTCCTTTTCTTACCCAAAACCTCTCCCCCACGACTTTAATCACCCAATAAGGGTTATTTCTTAGAAAAATATCGATAGACTCTCCCAAATTCTTTTCTTCCTTCTCCCAATAACTCAAGAAACACGTTAGAGGGGTTTCTCAAACCCCACAACTCCAAAGCTTCTAAGTTCAAGAATTTCTCTAAGAATCTTCTTCTTTCAGGTATGTGGTATTTTAACCAGGGTTTTCTTTCACCCTTGTATTTCTAAATATTTTAGAAAAAAGAAAAAAAACATCACCTACAAGTTTCATGATTTTAGGGTTTGTACCAACTTCAAGATTTTCATTCTAAATCAGTATATCTATGATTAGTTTATGATAAATGCGTGTTTTCAAGTCACTCTGAGTATATTTCATAACTTAGTAATTTACACTTGTTCCCTAGTTTAACTTTACAGTATATTCATATGAAATTGCATTCATTCAGTCAACCCTGGCATGTTATGAACACACGATGACTTAGCATTCATGTATATTATCAGTCTAGTATTCAGTAGAATCAGGTTTGCAAACTTCCAGAGTGCTTTTAGATAAAATATATTCTAAATAGTACTTTCAAATAATACATACTATCAAACTATTAGCATCTTCATGAATCAGGATTTAGGGTTCAGGTCCATCCTTATAGATTCCTTCCAAATATTAGTCCTTATATGTTTCTTTTTATTCATTTACTCCAGCTATTTCATGTCTCCCATAAATTTACAAGTCTCATAATTCAGAAATACATGATTTACATATATGCATACTCAAATCATAACCAGGAGCTTCATCTCATAACAGCAAGATGCATGACATGCATGACATCCAGATATGCCATCAATGCTTTTGAACACTTTTTTCCAAAAGTAAGTTTCACGATTAGCATGTTACCCAAAATGCCATCAATGATCGTGGGTCAGTTTTCTTATAAAAGCAAAGTTCACTAGTCATATGGTAGCTAGGTACTGCATCCATAATTATGAACATCAGTATCCTCAGGAGCTATCCATTATATTCAGTTGGGAGTAGTATTGAGCACCGAGATGATGTGGATTAGCGTACCCAAAATCCCAAACAATATGCCACCCTAGGTTATGGGGAGCCTAGTCAATTAAGTGCATCTCCTATGTCCTAAGTGGACTCATGAGTAAATTCACGTCAATCATGATTCTCTACCCCTAGCAAGGTATTAAACATCCTTAAAACATGGGTTACAAGTTGGGCTCCATGCTTGCTCAAATAGGGCATGTCAGTTAAGAGAAACTCCTACAGTTTTAGACATCAATATTTGCATGACCCTCAGTTCAGTCTAGTTTACAGTATTTCAATTATCTCAGAATATTTATGCATTTTAGTATTTATGCTTATCTAGATAGGTCCTTACATCTTAGTATACATAAGTATTACTTTTGATTTAAATAGTTTATATTCCACATGTTCAGTTATATATTATAGTGCTTATCTCACATGATTAGTACATTCAAAGTACTAATCGCATACTTCTTTTGCGCTATATTGTGTTATAATATAGGTTCAGATGCTTAGTATCCAGCTCGCGGTTAGCACGATCCCGTACTCACCTCAGCAGCAAAGTTTGGTGAGTCCTCATCTTTTGGGAATGAGACTTATTTATTTATTTCAGTTATTTATCTTTTTGGATAGTTAGAGTTAGCTGGGTACTTATCCCAGCAACTCATCTTTAGTAGAGGCTTTCAAACAGGCAGACTAGTATTTCAGTTTTATGATATGGTCAGACCTCTACTCTGTTGATTAGTAATTGATATTTATTCAGTAGCTTATTTCCATTTATTTTCAGTACTCTTAGTGTCATGCCAGGCCATGGGTTAGCTTGGGATCACTTGTGGCTCTAAGTACTGTGTTATGACTAGGGTATAGTCTCGGGCCGTGACATGTTTGTGCTTCCTCTCTACAACACCATTTTGTTGTGGTGTATAGGGACAAGTTCTTTGATGTATGATTCCTTTGCTTTGCAAGAATTCTGATGTTTCTTTACTTGTGAATTCTAAACCATTGTCAGTTATTACTAATTTGATTATGTTTTTTAACTGATTTTCTATCCAAGATATAAGAGCTTTTATGGTCTGTAAGGCATTGCTTTTGCTATTCAACAATTGAGTCCATGTTGATCTACTGAAGTAATCAACTATAGTTAGGAAGTACCTTTGGTTTTAATGTGTTGGTACATGGTATGGCCCCTATAAATCATGTGCAAAAGGTCAAACACTTTGTTAGATTTAGGGGATGATTTGTAAGGAGATGGAGATCTTGCTTGTCTAGCCATTGGACAGACAGTGCAAGTGAAGGGCTGTCTTTGGGCAAAAGAAACGCGTATTATGGATAAACTCCTCATCTTACCAAAAGGTACATGGCCTATTCTAGTGTGCCATAGGTGGTCTACACTATTTTCATGAGATAGAGGTGAATTATGAGACTCAACAGAACATAGACTCTTAATAGAATTCAATGAATGTGTAGTATTCACAACACAAACTTTCTCATCACTAGAAGATGTAAGTTTTACATGAGGGGTAGAGTGTGAATCATGAGTTTGCTTATTCAAGGTGGGCAAGGTAGAAATATCACACAAAGTCAATGTAGATGAACAACTAGGTGAAGGTAAGCTAGAAAAAGAAGGTAAACAACTAGACAATTTTGAGAAAGGAAACACTAGATAAGCAGATGAAGTAAAATAAGAATTTGAATTAAAACTAGAATTTGAGCAGCTGTGTCACTTTGAACAGAAGAAGTACAAGCCATTCCTTGCTCTACCAATACCCAGAGGGCTCTTCAGTGAAGGGCCATGCATAAGACATGAAGAGCTATTAAAAATGACAACACCTTTGAGGTGAAAGGCTAAGAAATGAACAAAAATTAAGTTGAACTTGAAACTAGGTATAAACAGTACTTTATGTAAAGTCAGTGTTGGATTACCCATGCATCACCAATTTCAGTCACCTTAACTTTATATCCATTTGGTAGGCTAACAAGGAAAGGATATGGTAGTGTCCTAATTCTAGTGAGTAAGGCTCTGTTGTATGTCATATGGTTTGTTTCTCCTGAGTCTATGATGAATCAATAGATAATGTAACACACTTGTAAGATAAATCACCAATCTTAGTAATAGAGGAGTGGCAAGCCAGAATACCTGTAAGATTCGCAGCTCCATAACCATTAATAAAGTCATCTGGTGAGTCCTTGACATCCTCACTTGTATTATCTCCCTTCACATGGATATTTCCCACCAAGTGTAGTAACTGATTGTACTGTTCTTTTATTAGACTGTACTCATGTCTCTGCTGAATGTTGCTGCTCTCAACATCTCTTCTCAACATACCATTAGTGCTCCTAATTACATTTGATGTTGAACCTGAGTTTCTTCCTTTTGTGAACTTAAAATCCTGAGAAAAATCGTGTAGACTATAGCATTTGTCCTCTGTATGACCTGTCTTTTTTGTAGTAATCAGAGAATGGGTGTGACTTGGTGTTGAATGAGTTAGTATAGTTGGATGAGCTTGGAAGATGTCTTGGAGATGAGTTTGTGTTCTTGTACACATTTTTACCCCCATTGCTATGTGAAGCAAAGGTTGATGTATAATTTGTTCTAAAATTTGTTATTACTAGGGCTTGCACCTGAATTTCTATATCCAGTGTGCCTTTTGTTGGCAATCAGTGAAGTGGATTCCAAATGAAGTCGATTACTTGGCCTAACCTCCCTTTGTTATAACCTCCCTTTGTTTTTCTTCCTCGATTAGAATAGAAAATGCTTGAGCCATGGTTGGCAGAGGATTCATCATCAGTATACTACCTCTGACCACTGTGTAAACCTCATTTAGCTGCATTAGAAATTTGATTAGGCGCCTATCTTGCTCAGTTTTGTGCATTTTGTTGTTTCCACCACAAGTACATAGACATGTGCATTGAGTGTTGGTGTTTAAAGAATTAAGTTCTTCCCAAAGCCTTCTAATGTTGGTATAGTACCCTATGATTTCTAAATTTCCTTGTGTGATGTCATTAATTTCCTGCTGAAGCTGGAACAATTTTGCTCCATTTGTTTGATCATATCTATCTTCTAATTCCTCCCAAAGTTTCGTAGCATTATTCACATATTGTAAACTGTCACTCAAATCTTTCGATAGAGAATTTAGAAGCCAGGAAGTTACCATATCATCATAGCGTTCCCACTACACAAGTTCAGAGGAATCAAGTACTGGTTTCTGAACCTTTCCATTGATGAAACCAGTTTTGTTTTCCACAGATAATGCTCGAAGTACACCTCGCTTCCAGGATATGTAACCCGTGTTGTCAAAGTAAACCGAAATGATCGAAGATCCCGCATTTTCCGATGGGTGCATGTAGAGTACGTTGTTGGAATCAGTAGTTTCCGGTGTTTGATTTTGGCTAGTGGAAGAATTAGAAGCCATTGTTGATGGAAAACAAACTGAATTAGAAGCTAATCGACTAGCAAATTGATCGAATTTGAACAATGAGAAATGAATTGCAACTTCGAGTTTACGGGAGAGAACTGGAAATCGATAAAGAAAAACGATGAATGAGTGCGGAAGATAACCTTTACGGCTCTGGTACCATGTTAGAATGGTGAACTAGCTTGAGAATTCGACCTAAAACTCCATGGGAGAACCTTGGAGAAGATGACCTACAGAGAGAAATTGAGAGAAGGTTCTAGAAGAGAATAAATTTTGGGAAATGAAAACTGCTTCCATTTACTCATCTACTCAGTATTTATACACATATACAAACACTCAAAATATCTAGAAAATATCTTCTAACTAACTAACTAATCTACTCAACAAATTACAAAACTGCCACTCATACTAACTTAAGCCTGATTAGGCTAATTTAATTCAGCTAATCTCAACAAACTCAATTATATTATAGGGTATTAGTATAATTTACTCTTAAGTACTTATTTATTCCACACATCTCTAAGTCAAACATGCCTTCTTTTCAAGTTTGACTTTCACTGTCAAGTCATCTTGTAGTCACTAAAACAATAAAATTGTTGGCCGTTTTTTTCTTATCATGGCATTGAAATGATTCGTTTGGTTTCATTTTCATAATAAATCTCATTGTCCACATTGAAAAGGTACTCCCAAGAAATTTTTTATCGAGTCAAGGTGTGTAGAGGTGTTGTAATTCCTATATACACCATCTTCTAGCAAGGTATATTTACAACAACAAATTAACAGAGCTCTCACTATTACAAAATTGAATTAGCTACAAACTTTGTTTGTAAATCGCTCATAGCTAATAATTTCTTTTGATAATTTGTCGCTAAATAGAATTAGTGACGGATTTTACTGTTTAGCTATAGAATTTGTCCGTCATTAATTTCTGTTCTTTTAATAGTGACTGTGTACAGGGGATATGGGGAATATTAAGTATTGGTTGTGGGTGATTTTCTTGATGGTAATTGTGGCCAACGGGTGTTGGGAAGAAGAGAGAAATGCTTTCTTGGTTCTGGAGGCAAACATGATGAGTTCAAACGGCGGATTGTTGGCTGTTTGGGCAGGCTATAATGAGACTGGTTTTGTAGATTGTTGTTCTTGGCGGGCAATAAAATGCAGCTTAACAACACGTCGAGTGATCAATCTCGATCTTAGAGGGGCAAGGTTAGGATCAAATGATGGTTGGAGATTTAATGCCTCTCTCTTTCTTCCATTCAAATCGTTGCAAGTTCTTATACTCTCTGAAAATTATCTTACAGGATGGACCAAACACGAAGGTCTCACACTTTTTTCTTGATCTTGTATGGGGTACGTACCCTACATAATTGTTAAACTCCCAAACTATATATTAACATGGTTCTTTTTCTACAGGGTTCAAGAAACTATCGCGTTTGACCAACCTAAAAGTACTCGATTTGCAAAATAATCCCCCGGATCCAAATGTTTTATCATCATTGTGTTGGATTTCATCTCTTGAGGTTCTAAGACTCGGTGTTGTCTGGGACGGACCTACACTTGGTTCTATTAAATTTCCTTGGCCAAAAAATTATACTGTTCATATAGGTAAAGAAATAATTTAACCTTTCTAGTTTATATCATACAAACAAATCATAGCAATATGCTTTATCCTTTTACATTATCTTTTTGTATGCATATAAGGAGGGTTATTTTTAGGGATTCTTTAACTAGTTAGTTTTGGAGATATTAGGACTCAATTGAAATAGTTCTGTTTTTCAGAGGAACGAGATCAGAACTGTCCAGGATTGAGCAATTTAAGAGTACTCTGGTTGGCAGGTTATGGAATCAATGATATCAGTGTCCTTTCTGCATTGGGTAAGTTTCCTTTTCCATACGTAGGGGTGTCAAATGGATGAATTTGTACAGGTCAAAATGGACTGCGTTAATATATGTATTGCATACAGATATGTGAACAAACTTGCTTGGAGATTAGACTGAGATAATAATGAATTTCATAAATCAAATGCAGGTCTTGGTGCAAATACTGGACCGAGGAATTTAGAGAAGCTCAATTTGTATGATAATAACTTCAATTCCAGCATCTTTTCATCGCTGAAGATCTTTCCGTCTCTCAAACATCTGAATCTCGCTGCAAATAAAATAAATGGAAATATCGAAATGACTGGTTTGTTACGCCTCTTTC
Organism: Capsicum rhomboideum; assembly: GCA_031232105.1. Lineage (NCBI taxonomy): Eukaryota > Viridiplantae > Streptophyta > Magnoliopsida > Solanales > Solanaceae > Capsicum > Capsicum rhomboideum. Next base: position 96,760,246 of record CP124718.1, read on the forward strand.
CATCTTCATTAATATCAAAAGAATCTCAATAAGAATAAGTACAATTAAGGGGGACTAGACCTTATTTTACATGTTTTGACGACGTTAAAACCTCTACTACTGGTAGCAAGCATGTAAGAAACTGTTATCTTCGCATATCAAACTAAAGTTTGCTTCTTATTTTATTTTCGTGAATGCTTATTAATTAGTTGATTTACCTGTCTAGATTTAATTGCTTTGAACAGTTTGGAGTCTCTGGATCTCCGGATGAACAATTTTGAGGGCTTTGTGACTACCAAAGGTACACGAATTGTAACTTCAAAGAAACTTGGACCCCTCAAGCAGTAATAGTTTAGTTCTTCACATATCTATACCAGAATAAACTGCGGAGAGATTGTATTTGTGTAAAAAATAAAATTCGCCTCGACAAAATAAAGTCTACCTTATAAATAGGCTGAAGATTTATCCATTGTTGTATGACCAAATCTAGACTATTTGACAGGTAGCAAAAGAATGAGTTTTCTACGGAATTTACAACTTGGAAGTTCTAATTCCAACTCGACCAAAGTCTTACAATCCCTGAAGTCACTCTCATATCTTCAGTCACTATTTTATGGAAATAGTTATCTGACAGCTCCAGCCATAACTTATGGTAAGCTCTAACTCAATTTAAAGTTTCTCTACCTATCACCACTTCAAAAAGATAAAAAAATTGGCATTGGTGGTGTGTTTAATTTTTTTGCTTTGACCCTCTCATATAAGCTTTCAGAAATCTGAGCACATTGGAGTACCTATACTTGTGGGGATCTTCTTTGAATGAGAACTTTCTCTCCAGCATTGGACAAATGACTTCTCTTAAATTGCTGAGTATGTCTTCTGGTGACAATTCCGGCACCCTCCCGAATCAAGGTAGCATGGTTTCCATGATCTGATGACTAGCTCCTATAGACTAATAAACATAGTTTAGATATACTTCCTGCTGAGTATGTCTTCTGGTGACAATTCCGGCACCCTCCCGAATCAAGGTAGCATGGTTTCCATGATCTGATGACTAGCTCCTTTAGACTAATAAACATAGTTTAGATATACTTCCTGCGTCCAAAATTAGTTGTCTTGTTTCATTTCTAGAGAGTCAATTTTACTAATTTTCGAGCATTTTTTGGATTAGATCAACACAATACTTTAAAATTAGAATTTATATATTCAAAACCTACTACGAGTTGCAATTTTATTCCTGTTAATATGATGAAAAAGTTCGTTTTGAAATGTTCGTCATATTTTGATTCTTGAGAAGCAAAACATGACAACTAATTTGGGACGGAAGACGTATCTTATTTTAGGTATATGTCATCTGAACCTTTTCATTTTTGCAGGTTGGTGTGAACTCAAAAATATTCAAGAGTTGGATTTCACGGACAACAGGTTTGAGGGAACACTTCCTTCATGTCTTGGAAACTTGACATCACTTCGATGGCTGAGTTTTGATGGAAACCACTTCACTGGAAATATAGCCTCATATCATTTTTGGATGAGACTTGCATCACTTGAGTATCTGGATATTTCATTTAACCAATTTGAAGTTCCACTATCATTCAAGCAGTTTACCAACCATTCAAAACTGACTTACTTGGATGTTGGCTATAATAAAATAACTGTGGACAATGAATTCCAAAATTGGATCCCAACTTTCCAGTTGGAGCTTTTTGCTATTCGGGGATGTGTAAGCCTTCAAAAATTACCTTCTTTCCTTCACTACCAGTATGACTTGAGGATTCTTGCTATAGATGGAAATCAATTGCCAGGAAACTTTCCAACATGGTTGTTAGAGAATAACACCAGACTTGCAGGCATTTATGCTAGAGATAATGCTTTCACCGGACCACTGAAGCTGCCATCGAGTCCTCACCTCCATCTAGACAGTATTGATGTTTCTAATAACAAACTAAATGGACATATTCCAGCAAATATGAGTTTAGCCTTCCCAAAGCTTGCTAGTTTGAACATGTCACAAAATTCTCTTGAAGGTCCTATACCTTCCACGATTATTGGCGGTCATGTATTTCTTCTAGACCTATCTCACAATTTCTTGTCTGGAGGAGTCCCTAGTGATCTGATAATTGGTTCTCCAGAATTGTTGTACCTTCGGTTGTCAAACAACAAGTTGAAAGGACAAATATTTTCGGAGGATGTCAGGCCATATGCATTATCCTTTTTCTATTTAAATGGCAATAACTTTGAGGGACCGCTACCTAGGAACATTTTTCTCAGACCCCTTCTTGTACTCGATGCTAGCAGGAATAATTTCACTGGAGAAATTCCGAGATGGATTAGAGATAATACAAGATTGTTACAGCTTGATTTGCCCAAAAATAAACTTGAAGGCTCTATTCCAGGTGAGATTTGCAATTTGAAGAACATGCGGGTCTTAGCTATATTCGAAAACAGGTTTTCAGGCTCTATTCCTTCTTGTGTGAGTTCTTTATCCCTTGAACACATCCATCTTGAGAAAAACCAATTGAGTGGTGAACTCGGACATGAACTTTTTAATATCTCTTCACTGATAACATTGGATCTTGGCTACAACAGTTTTACAGGAAATATTCCACACACCATAGGCTCGCTTTATAATATAAACTACATTCTCCTCAACAATAACCTTTTTGAAGGGCATATTCCGACTCAGATTTGTTCGTTGAAAAAGTTATCCATCATGGATTTGTCTTTCAATAAGCTTTATGGTCCACTCCTTCCTTGTTTGGGTTACTTAACACAAGCCAAAAAGGATACAGAGATAAGAGGGACCTATTTTGCTCTGGCTTCTAGGCAAAGGTGGTCAAATTTTTTGGGTTGGATAAGTTCAACAAGGCACTACCACAATATTCATGAACCTCTAAGTGACTTATTTTTGATGGATGTCGAAACCCAGGTCCAGTTTTCAACGAAAAGAAACTCATACACTTATAAGGGAAGCATTCTAAACTATATGTCAGGTATTGATCTCTCAAGTAACAGACTAACGGGTGAAATTCCCGTGGAGCTAGGGAACTTGAGCAAAATGCATGCGCTGAATCTATCTCACAACCATCTCATTGGAAGAATCCCAAATACCTTCTCCAATTTACACGAAATCGAGAGTTTAGACCTCCTACAACCGCTTGAATGGGAGCATTCCTGTTGTCCTACTTGAGCTGAATTCTTTGGAAATATTCAGTGTTGCGCACAATAACTTATCCGGTGCAGTACCTGAGTTTAAAGCTCAATTTGCAACTTTCGACAAAAGCAGCTATGAGGGAAATCCGTGTCTTTGTGGTTATCCATTAGACAACAATTGTCGCAGTACTATCTTGTCAAATACCTCCAAGAATGAAAGTGACCAATCTGCAGGCATTGCCGATATGGAGTGTTTTTACATCGGCTTTTTTGTGTCTTATGGAGCGATCTTGTTGGGATTAGCTGTAGCGCTCTGCTTCAATGCTCATTGGAGAAAAGCATGGTTTAACATGATCGAGACATTGATGCTCTGTTCTTACTATTTTCTGTGGGACAACATTGTTATGCCCATCAAAAGCAGATGGTGCAGGAATCTTGGTTAGGTAGTTTGTTTTTCAATTTTGTTGTATGTCTCTAATCATCATTAATTTTGTTGTATGTCTATCAACATCATTATGATGCAATTCTCTTTTATCAATCTTCAACAAATAGCATGGGCAGATCCAATCAAATATGTCTCTCATTTTCTTTTGATCATCCTCTCTTGATCTATCAACGACGTATTGAAAATTGGACTAAATTATTGTCGGGTTAGTTCCATTTTCGTATATCTTTTTGGAGTTCTAAGAATTTCATATTTTAATATCCCATGATCTATTTTTGCACATTTATTCTCATTCATGAGATGCTTCATTGGTGTTGCTATTTATCTAGCAATTGAGGAATAATATGATTAAAGCCATGTGTATATTTTTTGTATCATCTGATTTCTTGGTGTCCGCAACCTAATTGGGGATCAAAAATAACTAAACTCCAATAATGGGGTGTTCTTGATATATCAAGTTGACGGTTTGAGGAGAAATCTATCAATTTCAAGATAAAATCTTGTTAATACTAGTTGTTATGACGGAAAGAGGTAAATATGAAAACAAAGAAAAGTAAAGAACACCAAGTTTAACGTGGAAAAACCCTTCAAATTGAAGGTAACAACCACGGGATCACAGAGATCCTAACAGCTCCACTATATCAATAAGAGGGTTACAAATATTCTCCCAAATGGCTACACAACAAGTGCCAAACACGGAGAAACAATAGCGACACCAACAAAAGAAAATCAAGAGAAATCACCCGAAACAGAGCTACTGTTCGGGACTCAAAACCAGATGCTGTGGACTTCCAAATCCGATCTTCACCGTTCAAATCAAACACCAAGATTTAGTAACACTCAGTCAAAATTCCAGCCCGATCCAACGGTGAACAAACTGGCAAACGCAATCTGAAGTTGGCTGGTTGGAGAGTAAAAACTGCAGCAACTAAACTCTCTCTCTCTTCTCTCTTTGGTGAAAGCTCTCTCAAAAACCTCTCTTATGTGCTAATGTCTCTCAAAGACAAAACTAATGAGCATGATTAATTCTCTCTCAAATTGTCCTATTTATAGATGATGAGTGATGCTTTTTCCTAAAGCCAAACCAACTCCAAATAGGAATAGAAAATCCGAATCTTTTTCCAAATAGGATTGGAAACCAAAAGAGAATAGGATTAGGCCATGGGCCTTTGGCTGGAACATGGGCTACAGCCCAACAAACTCCCCCTCCAGCCAAGGGGCTAAATGGATCTTCAAGCGGAGGAACTCAGGACAGGCTTCATGCCTGCCAAAGTTCTGCAATACTCATGCTTCTCTACAACCACCACTTTCGTTAGCATATCTGAAGGATTTTCATCAGTGTGTATCTTTTCAACCTCAAATAATTTCTCTTCCACGGCCATTCTAATCCAATGATACTTTCTACTAATATGCTTGGACTTAGAATGAAAGGTGGAGTGTTTGGTGAGATAAGTAGCACTTTGATTATCACAAAATAAGACGAATCTTGACTGCTCAAAATCAAGATCTTTCATAAATTCCTTCATCCAAAGCAATTCTTTGGCACCTTCAGTGATAGCAATAAATTCAGCTTCTGTGGTAGATAGAGCTATGCACTTCTGTAGTCTTGATTGCCAAGAAATATCTCCCCCTGCAAAAGTGATCAAATAACCGGAAGTGGATCTTGAATTATCAAGATTACCTCCCAAATCAGAGTCTGTGTAGCAAACAAGTTCAGGCTTTCCACTACCAAAGCACAACTTCATATCTGCAGTACCCTTCAAATATCTTAGTATCCATTTTACCGCATCCCAATGTTCCTTTCCAGGATTAGAAAGAAATCTGCTAACAGTACCAACGGCATGTGCAATATCTGGTCTAGTGCAAACCATATCATACATCAAACTACCAACTGCAGAGGAGTAGGGAATACAAGACATCTCTTTCTTCTCTTCATTAGTAGATGGACTCTGAGTCGTACTCAATTTGAAGTGTTTAGCAAGAGGAGTACTAACCACTTTTGCTTCTGTCATATTAAACCTCTTCAATACCTTCTCAATGTACTGCGTCTGGGATAATGATAACTCCTTTTTACCTCTATCTCTGTGTATTTAGATGCCTAAAATTTTCTTTGATGGCCCCAAGTCCTTCATCGCAAACGATTTGCTCAACTCCTTCTTAAGGACTGCAATTCTGGATTTATTTTTGCCAACAATCAACATATCATCCACATAGAGTAATAAAGTAATGAAATCATCATTCGAGAACTTCTGAAAGAATACACAGTGATCTGAAGAAGTTTTCTTGTATCCCTATTTTTCAATGACAGATTCAAACTTCAAGTACCATTGTTTTGGAGCTTGTTTCAAGCCATACAAGCTCTTTCTCAATTTGCAGACATAATTTTCTTTTCCTTTGACTACAAAACCTTCAGGCTGCTCCATGTAAATTTCTTCATCTAAATCACCATGAAGAAAAGCAGTCTTGACATCCATCTGCTCAACCTCTAAATCTAGACTTGCAGCTAAGCCTAGCACCATACGAATAGAAGACATTTTCACAACAGGAGAGAAAATTTCATCAAAGTCAACTCCCTTTCTCTGGCCAAAGCCTTTGACAACTAGCCTTGCCTTATACCTAGGCGCAGAGGTATGTTGCTCTTGCTTTACTCTAAAGATCCATTTGTTTGTTAGAGCTTTCTTACCTTTCGGTAATTCCACTAACTCATATGTGCCATTCTCATTGAGTGACTTCATCTCATCTTCCATAACTTCTACCCACTCATCTCTGTGAGTATCTTGCATGGCTTCATCATAATCTCCAGGTTCTCCCATGTCAGTCAAAAGTACATACTCATTTGGAGAATAACGAGTTGACTTTTGCTTTTCCCTAGAAGATCTTCTACAAGAGGTTTCAGGAACATCTGAAGTAGTTACCTGAGCAGGAGTTGGTTGTTGACCAACCACAACATCATTAATCGAATCGTCAATAGGTTCTACACCCTCTTGATCATCGTCTGCATTATAATCTTGGGTTTCTTCATGTGTAGTAGATGCATCAACGATAGGAACTGGATCAACATCAACTAAGCTCTCTTTATTTTGAGAATCCTTTTTCTCAGTCTTGTCAATATCTTCAATAGTTTGGTCTTCAAAGAACACCGCATCACGACTTCTAATAATCTTCTTATTAACGGGATCATAAAAGCGATATCCAAACTCATCTTGACCATAACCAATAAAGATGCACTGCTTAGTTTTGATATCCAGTTTTGACCTCTCATCTTTTGGAACATGCACACAAGCTTTACACCCAAAGACTTTCAAGTGATCATAGAAAACATCCTTAGCAAACCAAACTCTATTTGGAACATCACCATCCAAAGCAACTGTAGGAGACAAATTGATAACATAAGCAACAGTATTAAGTGCTTCCGCCCAAAAGGAATTTGGAAGTTTAGCCTCTGAAAGTACACATCTAACTCTCTCAACTAAAGTTTTATTCATCCTTTCTGCCAAGCCATTCAATTGAGGCGTCTTGGGTGGAGTTCTCTGATGACGAATTCCTTGTGATTTGCAATAGTTATCAAAAGGACCAATGTATTCACCGCCATTGTCAGTGCGAATGCATTTTAGTTTCTTCCCAGTTTGTCTCTCGGATAAGGCTTGAAATTCCTTAAACACATCAAGTACTTGATCTTTGGATTTTAACGGATATACCCAGAGCTTGAGAGAATGATCATCAATGAAAGTTGCAAAGTAAAGTGCACCACCTTATGACTTCACTTTAAAAGGACCACACAAATCAGAGTGTACTAGCTCCATTAGTTCAGATTTTCTTGAGGGAGAATGACTGTGAAAAGAAATTCTCTTCTGTTTTCCGGCTAAGCAATGAACACATCTTTTCACCTTTGCTTGTTTCACACCAGCAAGAAAATTCTTCTTAGCCAAACAAGTGATCCCCCTCCCGCGCATATGACTGAGCCTCTTGTGCCATAACTCCGATAAAATGTCACTTTCCACCAAATTTACTGAGTCACTGAGTATGGATCCTTGCTTCACGTATAAATTAGAATACTTTCTTCCTCGAGCCACAACTAATGCGCCTTTGGTGAGCTTCCATTGGCTATTGAACAAGTCATTATGGTAGCCATCATCATCTAGTTGCCCTACAGATATCAAGTTTAGAGGGATGTCTGGAGCATGCTTGACATTCTGAAGGACTAACGTTGTATTAGTCTTCAAATAAACCGTGCCAAAGCCAAACACTTTGACCTCACCAGCATTACCCATCTTCAACACTCCAGAGTTAACATGAGTATAAGATGAAAAGAAGTCTTTCCTCGGTGTGACATGAGATGTAGCTCCAGAATCTACTATCCAACTAGTATCTTGGGATACAAAATTGATGACATTTTTATCACAAGCAAAGAGAAGGTCATCTCGAACAATAGCAGCAACATTGTTTTCGTTATTTTCTTCTTTCTTTCCTTCTCTAACCTCTTGCTTCAACCTATAGCAATTTCTTTTAATATGTCCTTTCTTTCCACAATGGTAGCATGAACGCCTCTCATGCCCTGATCTTGACTTGCTTCTGCTTTTATCTCTATTCCTTGTGTTTCTTGTTTTGTTTCTCCCTTGGTCTTCTGTAAATAGAACATCCGAGTGTGAGGATGATCCCTGAGATTTTCTCCTTACTTCTTCATTCAAAACACCACTCTTGGCAAATTCCATAGTCACCTTGCCACCAGGAGCTGAATTTGTTAAAGAAACACGAAGAGTCTCCCAAGAATCTGGTAGAGTATTCAGAAGCCAAAGTCCTTGTATCTCATCGTCGAAATTAACACTCATTCCAGAAAGTTGATCAAGGACACCTTGAAAATCATTTATATGGTCAAGAATAGGATTTCCCTCCTTTTATTTAAAAGTCATCAATTGCTTTAGTAGGAACAACTTGTTATTGCCTGTTTTTGAAGCGTAAAGTGTCTCCAACTTTTCCCATAATGTTCTAGCATGTGTCTCATTCACAATATGATTGCGAACATTGTCTTCAACCCATTGCCTTATATATCCACATACTTGTTGGTGCTCAAAATCCCAATTTTCCTCAGTTACATTCTCGGGTTTATGAGCAGCAAAAATGGGAAGGTGCATCTTCTTCACAAATAGAAGATCTTTCATCTTGCTCTTTCATATGTTGTAATTGCTCCCATTTAAACATACCATCTTGCTCATATTCGCCTCCATCCAAAAACCCTTGATAGACAACCAAGACTCTGATACCACTTGTTATGACGGAAAGAGGTAAATATGAAAACAAAAAAAAGTAAAGAACACCAAGTTTAACGTGGAAAAACCCTTCAAATCGAAGGTAACACACACGGGATCACAGAGATCCAAACAGCTCCACTATATCAATAAGAGGGTTACAAATATTCTCCCAAATGGCTACACAACAAGTGCCAAACACTGAGAAACAATAGTGACACCAACAAAAGAAAATCAAGAGAAATCACCCGAAATAGAGCTACTGTTCGGGACTCAAAACCAGATGCTGCAGACCTCCAAATCCGATCTCCACCGTTCAAATCAAACACCAAGATTTGGGAACACTCAGTCAAAATTCCAGCCCTATCCAACGGTGAACAAGCTGGCAAACGCGATCTGAAGTTGGCTGGTCGGAGAGTAAATACTGCAGCAACTAAACTCTCTCTCTCTTCTCTCTTTGGTGAAAGCTCTCTCAAAAACCTCTCTTATGTGCTAATGTCTCTCAAAGACAACTAATGAGCATGATTAATTCTCTCTCAAATTGTCCTATTTATAGATGATGAGTGGTGTTTTTTCCCAAAGCCAAGCCAACTCCAAATAGCAATAGAAAATCCGAATCCTTTTCCAAATAGGATTGGAAACCAAAAGAGAATAGGATTAGGCCATGGGCCTTTGGCTTGAACATGGGCTACAGCCCAACACTAGTAACTAGGAATAATAATCAACTCAAAATCACACTTGAAACTTATCAAGAGGCTCACTACCTCGTGAGAATTTTTGGGAATTTCTTGCCCATGCTTGTGTGGCCTCTCGCTGATGAGAGAAAGGTTCTTCCCTCCCCCCACCCAAACTTCTAGGAAGCCCGAAACTTACAGTGAGGCTTCCTAGAAGTTGTTCGCTGCTAAGTTGCTATCTTTTCATTTTTCTTAAAAAACATTCAAATTCCCTCCAACTTATACCGGAAATATGGTATACTAGTAGGGGTAGGCATGGTATGATATGGTACGGTATTTGAAATTTTGGTACTATAATTTCAGTATTTGGATTTTAAAAATATTATACCATTACCATCCCATATTAATTTGGTATGGTTCGATTTCAGTATTTTGCTGTATGGTAATCGGTAACCATAGTTTGTTCAACTTCGACAATATATACTCGTATAATAGAATATTATGACTTCGACTTTTCAAAAACATGTCTTAATTGTATCGTACTAACACATTACACATATAGAAATATATATATTCAAAAGAAAGTACAAACAACTCTTTTTGTTAATCAATTACATAAAAAAGACATTTCAATCAAGATACAGCAGTTAAAGTTCCAACATTTAAATATTTGGTTTTATTCTAATACTAAGTTGTATATTTTTTATAATATTTTAATAAGATATATAAATTATTTATGCAACTATATACTCTGTATGGTATTCGATATTTCGGTATGTCATTTATAACTATCAAATACCATATCTAATACCAAAAAAATTTAAAATGTATACCATATACCATATCAAATACCATAATACCAAAACCACGATATCAAAAATTTTAATACGATATAATAATTCGGTATATACCACACCATGCTTACCTCTAATCACTAGAGTAAAATATCTGTCTTATGCAATGCATAAAAAAGATTTTCCTGTGCGACACTTTTCTTGTTCTTAGACAATGTTTGCTGCCTCTATTTGTCGTAGATTCTGTTAAGAGCGGTTACCCACCTATAGTCCTTTCTTGGTGGATTTTGAGTGCCACCAGCAATTATTGGAAATCTTACGGAAAATACTTAATCACGAATACGAACACTTGTAGGTAATTTTCATGGCTTGATGCTTGTCAAGTGATACAGTCCTTAAGGATATTTCACCCGATTTAGGTGTATCCCCCAGGATTCAACAAACTCTTCTAGTATAAATTAGGAGCCAGAATCTAACAAAGATTTAAAAAAAAAAAAAAAAAAAAAAAGATAATATAAGAGGAAGATTATACTCTCACTTCCTTCCTCTAAGAGAAAAAACTACAAGAATATATATAGTTACTAACTCAGCAGAGTGAACGACTTCTCAACATTTGCAAATGCTCCATTGTCAAATGTAGTAATAGTCAATAATGGCTATTGAAGAGGTAGTAATGTTCTAGAAATTGAATTCACAAAAGTTTCAAACGGTTATGAAGTAATTGTCAAAATAATGACCAATAATGGTGAGGAGGTTAATGGTTATTAATCATGGATAGAAAAGGATAAAATATATTATAACTTATTTTTGAGATAACTAAAATATAATTTTATTAACAATCCTCCATATACCTCAAAAATAATATTAAGAAATATAATGTACGTAATAAGAAGTTTTGTCGGGTCTTCACATATGAATACAATGTGTCAAATCTGGTGTCTCATAGAATATACCAGGCCTAGATAAAATAATATTAAACTTACAGAATACTTGGTGAAGTTCAGAACTTCTATTAACCAAGAATTCTTTTGCAAACCCATGGTTTTATTCTATCACATTATACTAGCACAATATTTATCGTTATCGCAGTTTTCCGTTAAGAGGCCATGCGCATATCTTGGTATTCATGAGTGCTCTAGAAATTTTTCACAATTTCATAGGAGCGGCACCACTCTACACTCATATAGGTCCAATCATCAAGTGAGTCTGCAGAGCAATACATCACCTATAAAGGATATGATTTCGATAAAGAGTATAACTCAATCCTTATTTTGTCTTGCAGCACTGCACTATATTCACACATCATAGGAGAGACAAAAATTTTAATAGTGTACCTTTGATCACCTAATGACTTGTTATTACCCATATGAACCTAATTCATGGAATCTCTAATCACATAGGTTGGGTTACCATCATTGTTGATCTTCTCAAACTGACTAAAGTCTCACTCCCCTGGATGTTTCTTTTAATATGTGAATTGATCAGATTCACCTCTGACTATACATAATTTATTTACGTAAATAGTTTCATCTCATAGCAGTTGTTTTACCACATGATGTCTCAAACACGTTTATCAAATTTTATCATAGAAAATGTTGATTTTATTCCAAATGGAATACTCACTAAAAGTTCCCTTAACCACTTAGTCTCATCACCAATCAACTCCAAAACACTAACTCTATTTAGTTGATTTTTATGTTGTGGCACCGTCACCACTAATAACTCATAATTACTAGTGAATTTTGAGATTCACATTGCATCATTGTACAATTCTAATACAATACAAAACTCATATTATCACTAGCAAAATATAAAATATTCTTCAACAAGCTTAATAATAATTTTTTTCCCATCACTCTAACGTTGCATTCAATCACATCACGATTGATTAATGAATTTATACATGCAACATTTTATTTACGTACAACCAAAAATCTTAGACATTTCTTTTTGCTTCTTTCAAAAATAAATGACACAACCTTTGCAAGCCACCCCTATATTTTTTAAATATTTTAGGGCAGGGGAATAACTTTTCAACAGTTAATAAGGTTCTTGTTGTATCATTGAAGTTTTGATGATCTACAAACTATACCTTAGGATCAGGTCCTTGCGAAACTCGGGTTCATATGCAGTCAATTGAATACAGCTGGAAAAGTGTACTTTCTGCAGAAAAGTAGGTGGCACAGCAGCAGAGGTACCAATCTTGTCCAATCAGAGCCGACCTAGGTTTTGCTCTCTCTCTTATAAAAGGAACATTTAACAAGGAGCAAAACGTAGTTTTTGCAAACAAGACTTCATCAAAAGCAAAAGCCACTTTCAAAGAAACATAGCTCATTCTCAGCAAGAGACCTGATCCAGTGTGTCGAGTCTTAACTGTTTTGAGTCTTATGTTTATGTTCTCATCTTGTAAAATCTACGCCTGAGATATAAAGGTTAGTAGATTATTTTCTTGTCTAAGTTCTTAGTTGAGTCATATAAATTAGAGTTAGTTGATTGAATCATTAAGTCTTTAGTCAACTCTTTCTCTCATCATTTGTTTGATGGGTTCCTTGGGTAGAGTTGCCTAGGGTTGTCAGCTAGAGTTAGTTGACATTTAGGGCTAGAGTTAGCCAGTGGTTGAATCAGCTAGAGTTGGTCGTTTCAGTCAGTATCAATAGAGTTATTGCTGGTGTATCTTGTAATAAAGTTATTGCAAGAAGGTTAAGGGTTAAGAGTCTAATTCTTGCGACTATGAATTCTGTATTCAACGTTGCTTGAAGATAGTGAAGTGGTTGAAAAATCCTATGAGGTAGGTCGTGGTTTTACTCCCTTGAGCAAGGAGGTTTCCACGTAAATATCGTGTGCATTTTACTTTCTGTTCTGCCTTTGCTATTCTGTTATTCTGCACTGTTCTGTGTGTCAAGAAACTTGATCTCTTGACTGTTGGTGGACTCTTACAAGCCTACAGTTCTCAATTTTGTATGTAATATAAAAAATTATACACTTAAACTTATAAAATTTTATCATTATTTTGAATAAAATAAAGACCCTTAAGGACCATTCAAATTGCCAGACACGTTTTTGAAAATGGAATTAATTCTAAGCATTTTACTCTAATTCAAAGCAGCATTTTAGTACTCTAGTTCAAAGCAATAACGTTAGAGTAATAAAATTTTGTTATCAATATTAGAAAGCCTGTTAAACTTTAGAATTTGCATTAATAAAACGAACTTTTTTTAAAAAAAAAAATGATAACTAAGTAGAATTATAATTTTAACACGGAAAAGAGTCAAAAATACTCCTCAACTATTGAAAATGAATCTATTATACCCTCCCTTAGATTTTGGGTTCAAAAATATCCTTATCCTTAGTAAATTGACTTACTTTTATCCCTCAAAACTAACAGCTGCCACGTCACATTAATAACTCACATAAAATTATTATGATTTGCTGACTTAGAAATTCAATTCTAAAAGAAAGTTTAATCTTCTTCCAGCTTGTCTTCCATCTCTTCCTCTTCTCTCTGTAATGCTCGGCCATGTCCGTCGTAAGGACCATGGCCATGAACTATCTAGATAGCCACTGATCAAATATGTAAAATTGTATACTAATTGAAAATTTGCAATCACTCCACAAGTTACATAAGTTGCTCACAACCGAACCAACAGAGTCATTGACCATGTCAATTACATTTAATCAAGTTTTAATTTTTTCAATTTCTTTCATACTAGCGATGATCAGAGCTCATATTAGTGGAATTAATATTCTGGGTCACCGTCTTTTTTGAAAAAATTACAAATTCTTTGGTTTGTGTGTAGTTTTTGAATAAAAATTGTACTCTGCTTTGGATATTGAAAAAGGAGTTGGAGAATACTATCATCATCTTCATAATAATTCACTTCCTGGGAAAATGACAATTTGCGGGGGGATGCTTGCCTGATTTTAACGGCAGCTCATAAACCTCGTCTCCGGTGGACGGCAGAGCTCCATGAACGATTCGTTGGTGCCGTTGTCCAACTCGGTGGCGCTGAAAATACGTTTTACTAAAACTACTATTTGTTTCCCTGTTCTTCTGTCTCTTTCTATGTCTGCAACTTGTTCTTTTGGAGATGATAAAAGTGTTGTGGTTTTGCCGAGCAATGCAGAGAGAAGAGGAAGAGGTGGAAGACAGTTTGGAAGAAGATTAGGCTTTCTTTTGGAATTGAATTTCCAAGTCAGCAAATCAAAATAATTTTATGTGAGTTATTAATGTGACGTGACATCTGTTAGTTTTAAGGGGATAAAAATGAGTCATTCATTAATGCCAACTGTATTTTTTAGCCCAAAATCTAATGGAGAGTATAATTGATCTATTTTCAATAGTTGATGAGTATTTTGGATCCTTTTCCGATTTTAATAAGTCACAAGTTATATGAATCAATTTAAAAAAAACATAAGTCCTAACATGTAAATCTTGAAAATATCAGACACAAATAAATCATATGTGGTTACAATATTCATTGCCCACAAAACTTATATTTTGTTAACACCTTATCAAACTCAAATTAAAACATTCATCCAACTATTTTTGATAATCCACAAGAGTCCAATTGACACGAATATCACCTTAGATGATGCCAATCAGTTGCATATGTGAGTTTAATAAGAAGAATTTTGAAATTTTAAGAACTTGAGTAGTTCTAGATTACCAATATATAAAAGTAATTCTTCTTCTTCAACTTGGGTATAAGACACAAAATTAACTTTGTAGCACATGTTTAATAACATCAAAGTCTAACACCCAATCATTCATATATTGGCCACAAGATTCGCTTGAGAAATGATCAGAATAATCTATATCATCTTCTTACTCAAATTTACTTTCACTTAGTTGGATTATTATTTCTCTGAATCGTCTTCCACATTAAGGAATATAATGACTTAACTTACCACACATAAATTTATTAAAAATATGGATATATAGTATCATTACATATCTTATTAGCATGAACACAATAGTCCAATGATGAAGAACCTCTCCGCTAGCGTTGAAACAAGAGAACAAAATCTCTAGTTGCAAAAGAAACAATTTCACACAGTAGACAATACCTTCCTACCTCTAAAGCATCCTTGATTGCATGAATGAGTTAGTATCTCCTGACACATTTATTTGCAATTGCATTTTTCTCACTGCTACCTATTATCCTTTAGAACTTTGACAAATTGCACTAAGTTATTCTCCTTCAATTTTTCCTAAGAGTAGAGTTCGAAATATCCGTATGATTATTGGAAATCTTACGGAAAATACTTAATCACTAATACGAACACGTGTATGTAATTCTCATAGCTTGAGACATGTCAAGTGACACCGTCCTTAAGGATATTTCACTCGGTGTAGGTGTATCCCCATGATTCAATAAGCTCTTCTAGCATAAATTATGAGCCAAAATCTAACAAAGATTAAAAAGAAAACCAACAAAATAAATATAAGGGGAAGATTATACTCTCACTTCTTTCTTCTAAGAGATAAAAGCTACAAGAATATATATAGTTACTAAGTCAGCAGAGGGAATGACTTCTCAACATTTGCAAATGCTCCAATGTCAAATGTAGTAATAGCCCATAATGGCTATTGAAGAGGTAGTAATCTTCTAGAAACTGAATTAACTAATGTTTCAAACAGTCATGGAGTAATTGTCAAAATAATGACCAATAAAGGTGAGGAGGTTAATGGTTATTAATCATGGATAGAAAAGGATAAAATGTAATAACTTATTTTTGAGATAACTAAAATATAGGATAATTTTATCAACAAGCAACATCCTTCTCCGCTGCTTCCAATTGTGTCTTGCCTGTGTTACCAACTTATACCATAGGTGTTTCAACCTTTTGAGCTTAGTCCTGAAGCTATTTCGGAAGATCAATCTTAAGATCCTCGTTTCCCCTACATGTCTCTTCACTATGGCCATATTTTATTTTATGTTAAACAAAAGTTACATAAGATTTGTAGAGAATAGCAGAAGAAAAATATAATAGGGGTGACCTTTTACTAGCCCAAGATCGTTAACTAAGATCGAAAGATTCAACAAAAGAAAAGGAAGCTAGAACGAAGAACTTTGTTATGGAAGAAGACTTTTTGAGTTGGATTTATTTTGAATTAGTTATAAATGCCTAATGTCATCTCCTATTTATATTTTTGTAGGGATGATTCTAGATACTACAAATCTAGAATATTCTATGCTCTTCTACAAATATCTCCCTCAAAATCTAAAACTCTAGAATATCTACACTTTCCTAAGGACAAATATCAAGGATACTACACTATAAGTTTCTAGATTCTTCTACCTAGAATTACCTAGAATATTTATATATTTCTTCAAGATGATTATCCTAAAATATACACTAAACTATTCTAGAAACTTTACTAGAAAATCTGTTATCCAAATAATATTTTTTTCACAAGATTGGCATTCATTCATATTTAACCTTCAGTTCCAGTAATATTCCTTTCTCTGTTATAAAATAATTATACGATATAGAACATAACAATTTATAAAGCTAGAAAAATGGAGAAGAAATGCTTGTGAGAGGTTTTTATTTCTTCACTTCTTGGTATCTCAAATAAGAAGGCAAAACTCCCTATTTATAGAAGATTTTGCCACTCAATATACAATATTTAATAGTGCAAGTTGATCAACTTGATACAACTTGTATACAACTAAGATACAATTTGCAACTTGCAAGTTGTATTGTCACAAGTGGTACAATTTGCACTTTTAGTTGCATAATTATTAATAATACATCCAACTTGACAAAATAGTTCATAACACTCCCCCTTGGATGTTTATTAATAGATAATGTATCTCATTAAAACCTTACTAGGAAAACCTAGTGGAAAAAGCCTAGTGAAGGAAAAAGAGTACACACATCTTGTATTACGCCCTTAGTGTTGCCTCATTAAAAACCTTACAAGGAAAACCCAGTGGGACAAAACCTTGTGAGGGAAAAAGAGTACAACGCATATTAACTCCCCCTAACGAGAACATCAATTTAATGACTTGAATCTCCGCATCCCAATTTTGTGCACCATCTTCTCGAAAGTTGCAGTTGGCAGAGACTTGGTGAATAAATCAGCAATATTGTCACTTGAACAAATCTGTCGCACGTCGATATCACCATTCTTTTGAAGCTCATGTGTGTAGAAAAGTTTTGGTGAAATGTGCTTCGTTCTATCTCCTTTTATGAATCCTCCCTTTAGTTGCGCTATGCATGCTGCATTATCTTCATATAAAATCGTGGGTACTTTGTCACATTTCAAACCACATTTTTCTCGAATGAGATGTATGATGGACCTCAACCACACACACTCTCGGCTAGCTTCATGAATAGCTATTATCTCAGCATGGTTCGATGAAGTAGCTACGATAGACTGCTTAGTAGATTTCCAAGATATAGCAGTACCCCCCACATATGAACACATAACCTGTTTGAGATCAAGCTTTGTGCGGGTCAGATAAATACCCTGCATCAGCATAACCAACAAGATCGGGACTGCTATTGTTAGAATAAAATAAGCCCAGATCGGTAGT
The DNA here is from genome assembly GCA_031232105.1 of Capsicum rhomboideum. NCBI lineage: Eukaryota > Viridiplantae > Streptophyta > Magnoliopsida > Solanales > Solanaceae > Capsicum > Capsicum rhomboideum. The sequence continues at coordinate 96,778,081 of CP124718.1, forward strand.
CCCTTTAAGATACCGCAATAAGTGTTTGATCCCATTCCAATGTCTCCTAGTAGCTGCAGAACTATACCTTGCTAACAAATTAACCGAAAAGACTATATCAGGCCTTGTAGTGTTAGCAAGATACATCAGTGCACCAATTGCACTAAGATATGGTACTTCAGGACCAAGAACTTCCTCGTTCTTTTCTTGAGGCCGAAATAGATCCTTATTCACATTAAGTGATCGAACAACCATCAGAGTACTTAATGGATGTGCTTTATCCGTATAAAATCTCTTCAACACTTTCTTTGTATAGGCAGATTGATGGACAAATATACCTTTTGTCAAATGTTCGATTTGCAAACCAAGACATAATTTTGTCCTTCCAAGATCTTTCATCTCAAATTCCTTCTTTAAATAAGTAATTGCCTTTTGAAGCCCTATTGGAGTTCCAATGAGATTTATGTCATCAACATACACAACAAGTACAACAAACTCCGATATTGTTTTCTTTATAAAAACACATGGGCAAATTTCATCATTTGTATAACCTTCCTTAGATAAATACTCACTAAGACGGTTATACCACATGCGTCCAGATTGCTTCAAACCATACAATGATCTTTGCAATCTAATGGAATACATTTCCCGAGGTTTTGAATTGTATGCTTCAGGCATCTTAAATCCTTCGGGAATTTTCATGTATATCTCATTATCAAGTGATCCATATAGATAGGCTGTAACCACATCCATTAAATGCATTTCAAGCCTCTCATAGACAGTGAAACTAATAAGATAGCGTAATGTTATTGCATCCATAACTGGTGAATATGTCTCTTCATAATCGACACCAGGCCGTTGTGAAAACCCTTGTGCAACAAGGCGTGCCTTATACCTTTGTATTTCATTTTTCTCATTTCTTTTTCGCACAAAGACCCATTTACCAACAGGTTTAATACCATTAGGTGTTTGAGCTATAGGTCCAAAAACTTCACGTTTGACAAGTGAATTCAATTCTGATTGAATTGCTTCTTGCCATTTTGGCCAATCATTTCTTTGTCGACATTCCGTGACAGATTGAGGTTCAAGATCCTCACTATCTTGCATGATTTTTGTTGCAATATTATGTGGAAAGACATAATCCACCACTATTTCAGATCGATTCAAATTAGTTCCAACATCACTTGAATTTATGGATAGTTCCTCATTTTCTTGAGTCTCAGGCTCATTGATTCCTTCAGGGATATCAAAATTGCTCAAATCTTGAACTTTCATATGAGGATCTTTTATAGTGTCATCTTGACCATTTGTTTTTCTTTTTCTAGGATTCCGATCCTTAGAACCCAATGATCTACCATGCTTCAGGCGTGTTTTGAACTCATTTGTCATGACACTAGTAGATGGTCTTGCCGGGACCTCAATTCGAATTGGAACATTCTCTGCAGGTATATGTGATTTAGTAATCCTTTTCAAATCTGTAAATGCATCAGGCATTTGATTTGTAATTTTCTGCAGATAAATAATCTTTTGAACTTCTTCTCACAAATAGAAGCACGTGGATCAAGATGAGACAATGATGGATTTTTCCACAAAATTTCTCTATTGATTTCACTATTTTCTCCCCCTAATTTTGGGAAAAGTGTCTCATGAAATTGACAATCTACGAATCGAGCAGTGAACATATCTCCCGTTAATGGTTCAAGGTAGCGAATAATGGAGGGTGATTCAAACCCAACATAAATCCCTAACCTTCTTTGGGTACCCATCTTTGTGCGATGTGGTGGTGCAATAGGCACATACACAGCACATCCAAAAATTCTCAGATGAGATATATTAGGCTCTTGACCCAGAACCAATTGTAACGGAGAAAATTTATGATAATTTGTCGGTCTGAGACGAACAAGTGTTGCAGCATGCAGAATTGCATGACCCCAAACAGAGGTGGGCAACTTAGTTTTCATAAGCAATGGTCTTGCTATTAATTGCAAACATTTAATTAATGACTCAGCAAGACCATTTTGAGTGTGAACATGAGCTATGGGATGTTCAACTCTTTTCCCAATCGATAAGCAATAATCATTAAATGATTGGGATGAAAATTCTGCAGCATTATCAAGGCGAATGGAATTAATCTGATTATCAGGGAACTGTGCCCGTAATCGTATTATTTGTGCCAATAATTTTGCAAACGCTAGATTGCGAGATGACAATAGGCACACGTGAGACCATCTAGAAGAAGCATCTATGAGGACCATGAAATATCTAAACGACCCACTAGGTGGGTGAATAGGTCCACAAATATCCCCTTGTATACGTTCTAAGAAAGCAGGGGACTCAATCTCAACTTTAGTTGGTGATGGCCTCACAATTAACTTGCCTTGATAACAAGCAGTACAAGAAAATTCATTATTTGAAAGAACCTTCAAGTTCTTTAATGGATGCCCATTTGAATTTTCTATAATCCGTCTTATCATTATAGATCCTGGATGTCCCGATCGATCGTGCCAAAGTTCAAAAGTATTGGAATTAGCAAACTTTCGGTTTACTATAGAATGTGCCTCAATCGCACTAATCCTTGTCCAATACAAGCCAGAAGATAAAGTAGGGAATTTTTCTGTAACACATGTCTGCCCAGAGACATTCTTGGTAATACCAAGATATTTAAGATTCAACTCATCCATTGTCTTGATATGATAACCGTTTGCACGAATATCTTTAAAACTCAACAAGTTTCTCCGGGACTTAGGAGAAAACATAGCATTATTTATGATGAGTTTCACTCCCTTAGGCAAAATTATAATGGCTCTTCCGAAGCCTTCAATCAAATTAATACTACCAGAAATCGTAGTAACATTTATCTTGCCCATACTTAAATAAGAAAAATATTTCTCATTTTTAAATATTGTGTGTGTGGTACCAGAATCGTTCAAGCAAATGTCTTCATAATTGGATAAGTTGCTTTGAGAATTATCCATATCTTCAAATAGAATAACATAAACAAAATAAAATACATAAATCAAATATTTGTATAAAACAAAATCTAAGTAATATAACAATTACTCATAGTTATCTTTTGCTATGCAATTTCAAAAAACAAAATCTATTTAATCAAATCAAACATGTAGGTTATTTTGTGAAATTGATTTTGATTAGATCATTCATATTTAGATAAGGGAGTCTATTATTTATTTGATAACAAAATAATATTCATCATAACTAAAATAAATATGAAACTATTGTTTAACCAAACCGAGACCAAAATGAGTTCATTTTACTAATGAACTTACAAAAATGTGATTAATAATAAAAAAATACTAATTAAAAGACTAGTACTCATGTAAAAAAAAAACTACTATTACATGATCTTTAGTTTACTAATTACTATCATTAGCAAAAATAAAAACTTCTTTATTCTTCCATAGCCACAGAACCATCACCAATCAAGTGATCTATCTTTCCTTCAGGGTGCTCAAAGAAATCTGCCACATCCATGTGTGCGATGTCAACATGATTTTCAGAGACAAAATTAGCTTTAGGATTTTTTTTGTTTTTTCTTTAGTGACGCTTGGTAAAGATCAGCCAAGTGTTTTGGAGTACGACAATCACGTGCATAGTGTCCTTTTTCACCATATCGGAAACAAACACATGCTCTAACTGCTTCACGTTTCTCATCATTTCTTTGTTCCTTTTGACGGTATCCTTTCTTTGTTGAATGATTAACACCAGGAACATGATTTCTTTTGTGGCCATAATCACGACCACGTCCACGTTCACGACCAGGTCCGTGACCCTTTCCACGCCTAGCATGATGGGCGTACACCTCATTCACTTTTGGAAATAGTGTAGATCCAGTAGGTCGATTTTCGTGATTTTTCATTAACAAATTATTATTTTGTTCAGCCACAAGAAGATGAGAACTCAGTTCAGAATATTTCTTGAAACCTTTCTCTCGATATTGCTGCTGCAGGAGCACATTCGAGGCATGAAAGGTGGAGAGTGTTTTTTCCATCATATCAACATCATGAAAGGTGGAGAGTGTTTTTTCCATCATATCAACATCATTAATCTCCTCTCCACATAGTTTCAACTGAGAAAAAATTCTGAACATGGCAGAGTTGTACTCATGAACAGACTTATAGTCTTGAAACCTCAGATGCATCCAATCATATTGTACCTTTGGATGAATGACCATCTTTAGGTGGTCATACCTTTCTTTTAGGCTATTCCACAAAACAAGTGGATCCTTAACGGTAAGAAATTCAATTTTCAGAATTTCGTCAATATGATGACGCAAGAATATCATAGACTTAGCACGATCTTGGTTTGATGCTTTATTTCCAATTTTAATGGCGTCTCCAAGACCCATAGCATCTAAATGGATTTCAGCATCCAATACCCATGAAAGATAGTTCTTGCCCGAACTTTGAAGGGCAACGAACTCAAGTTTTGTAAGATTAGACATATTAAAGGGAAGGGAAAATAATACCTATGCCTTCAAATTTTGATACGGTAGAGTCTCGTGCTGATAACGTGTTATAAAATAATTATACAATATAGAACATAACAATTTATAAAGCTAGAAAAATGGAGAAGAAATGCTTGTGAGAGGTTTTTATTTCTTCACTTCTTGGTATCTCAAATAAGAAGGCAAAACTCCCTATTTATAGAAGATTTTGCCACTCAATATACAATATTTAATAGTGCAAGTTGATCAACTTGATACAACTTGTATACAACTAAGATACAATTTGCAACTTGCAAGTTGTATTGTCACAAGTGGTACAATTTGCACTTTTAGTTACATAATTATTAATAATACATCCAACTTGACAAAATAGTTCATAACATTCTCATTTTTGAAATACACTTTATCTGGCAGCTTTACATTCATTTCCACCTCAATCAAAAGTCTGACAAATTTCGATCCCATCTTCTTCTCAGTATGATTATCCACCATCATCGGCTTACCAATTAAACTATCAATTGTACCCGGTCCTTTGAGACTCCAATATATAAAGTCCATTCCTAGTAGTCTAACCCAAATGGACATAGTGTATAATTTCTACCTTGTAAATTCCATGTCAAAGTGCCAAGCCTTTATAATGAAAAATTTGTTGTCAAAATGGTAGATTCCACCTTGAAACTTAGTCATTCCCTCAGCAGTGTCAAATCTCACCAACATAATACCATTGTTTAACATAGAGATCATGTTTATACCATACTTTCCTCATAATCTTCGAATGTGTACACATTTAACACAAAGAATGATGGTGTAGACAGTAAAATTTGCGTCTAGAAAATAATAATCAAGGCAAGAAAAAATTACAACAAACATATTATTTGATTTTAAATATATGAGTTCTATAATCTCTATGACTCCTCTGATTCTTATTTTTAAATATAAGTTCAAGGACTTTCGAGCTTGATCTTGAATTTGGTGAATTTGATGGATCTGATCTCGACTTGCACTTGAATTCAAGGGTTGTTGAGCTTGATCTTGAATCTAGTGGTCTTGATCTTGAGTTGTGAATTTGAAGAAGTTGATGTTGACTTGTGAATTTGATGAACTTGATCTTGACTTATGAATTTGATGAACTTGATCTTGACTTGTGAATTTAATAAACTTGATCTTAACTTGTACTTGAATTCAAGGGCTTTGAGCTTGATCTTGAATCTTGTGGTCTTGATCTTGACTTCTATTTGAGTTCAAAAGCTTTTGAGCTTGATCTTGAATCTTCTTCTTGATCTTGAGTTGTATTGAACTTGAGGGCTTGAATTCTTGAACTTGTAGCTTGTAGAGAAATCTATGGCGTTTGATCCACGAGCTCTCTCTGGCTTCTTGTTAGGATTCTGGTCTTTTTTTAGAATTATGGAGACCCCTTTTTATAATTGTAGGATGGAGGATTTGCAATGAGAACAAACTTCTTTTGTCCAATCAAATTTAAGCAATATGACGATATATGATTAGCCAAAACATGTCACTCGCACTGCCATATTTTTATTTAACTTTGATTTTATTAGGCATGTTGCATCATTTTAAATGTGACATGATCCTATTTGCACCTTTGCTTAACTTGGCATGCCACGTCATTTGACATGTGACACTAAATTGGGCCTCTAAAATAAGGTGACATTCTGGGCTTGGCAAAATGAGCTCATTATTTGTAGTTCAAATTGATGGACTAACCCAATGAAAATTGGACTTTATTAAATCAGTATTTATTGGACTTAAATAATTAATCCAATTATATTAATTCATAATATTTATTTGGACTAATATATCTTGAATTTAATATTATCAGAATTACTTATGGATTAAAATTCAATAAAATTTTGTTGCACACAAATACCTCCTGCTTCAAATCTTCTCGAGATATTTTATCTTTTAAAGACTAGAATTGAAATATTAACTTGATGCTTTTAATTTTTGTGTACAAAAATCATCATGAACCATTTTATTTTATAACAAATAAGAACATAAGTGGACCTAAATTAAATATTTCTTTATATATATATGGAATCTTTTTTCACGTGTAACATTTTATTATTATAGAAAGAAGGATGGGAGGTGACTTGTGTTGCATTTAATGCTGAAAATTCTATTTTTTTTCCTTATATTTGGATTAGGCGTAGTGGTTCTTTGTTTTTTTCGTCCGAAATAGTTGTAGCCGACTCAATTCTCCAATTCCACTTGATTTGGATGCACTCATCGTCACCACATTTTCCATCTTTTATATCCTTTCCCAATTGACTAAGGATTACGGAACTGCGTCTATAATAGCCACATCTCATCCTCTCTTTTTGGACAAATTTGTGAGACCCTCGACAATAGCTTCCCGATTCGCAATCAGCAGCGAGGTAGTTCCTTCCCCCATTTTTTTGTACTTTTGGTTTGTCTGTCTCATCTTTTTTTTTTTTAGGCCAATAATAAATAAAGTTCATAGAGAATCAGCTTAAGGTGCGAGAGTTTAACATCGTCTCCGACACTTTGAAATTGACAAGTTCGGCTTTAAGGTTGGTTCCTTTTTAACAACATGCTTATACAACAATCAACTTAAGGTGTGAGAGTTTAATATTGTCTTCAACATCTTGAGACTGACAAGTTTGGCTTTCTTCTCGACTCCCTTTTAACAACGTACTTATGCAACAATCAGCTTAAGGTGTGAGAGTTTAACATCGCTTCCGACACCTTAAGACTGACAAGTTCGGCTCTAAGTTTGGCTCCTTGTATCCATGGCGCATTCGTAAAATGGCCAGCTTAAGGTGCAAAGGGACAATTTTTTTTTACCTTAAGGCGTGAAAATTTGGAGATCCTTTTAAGGATAAATTCATAAAAAGGCCAGTTTAAGGTGCAAAAGGACAAATTTTATCCACTTTAAGGCATGAAAATTTAGTGATTCCTTTAAAGGATAAATTCGTAAAAAGGCCAACGTGTAAAAAGACAAATTTTGTCCACCTTAAGGCATGAAAATTTAGTGATCTTTTTAAGGATGAATCCGTGAAAATTCCAGCTTAAGGTGCAAAGGGACAAACTTTTTTCCACCTTAAAGCATGGAAATTTAGAAGGCCTCAACTTAAAGACTTGGAGCAACTTGCAAACTTAGCGAATTTAGAGATTTCAGCTTGCAGACTTGACGGATTTAACGACTTCAACTTGCAAACTTGATGAATTTGACGACTTCAACTTGCAGACTTAGCTCAAATTTGAAGAACTTTGTGACATACAGTTTAGGCTCGTGTTTCAAGGAGCATTTCAACATAGGATTTAGCTTGGATTTAAGAGCTTTGTGACATATAGTTTAGGCTCGTGTTTCAAGGAGTATTTCAACTTGAAGATTTTTCTCGAATTTGAAGAGATTCATAATTTGAAAATTTAGCTCATAATTTGGTGAGCTTTGTGACATGAAGATTTAGCTCAAATTTGAAGAGCTTTTTGATTTGAAGGTTTGGCTCAGATTTGAAGAGTTTTGCAGCTTGGAGATTTAGCTCAAATTTAAAGAGCTTTACTACTTGAAGATTTAGCTCAAATTTTAAGAGCTTTTCAACTTGGAGAATTGACTCAAATTTGAAGAGTTTTGTGACATGCATATTAGGCTCGTGTGTCTAAGGGGCTTTGTAACTTGCAGTTTAGGCTCGTGCATAGAAGAGCTTTATAACTTGTAGTTTAGGCTCATGCAATGATAAGCTCCGAGACATACATAGACTCTTCTAATTCATCTTCTGATGCAAACTTTCCCCCACTATGAAATTCTTGTATATTTTAATCTTTGCGAGCCTCGTAGGCAGGCAATCGTGTATCTCCTCTTGCATCCGTTCTTAATTCTATATCATGAGCACGGGTTACTAACTCTTTAAATGTATTGGGCTTTAATCCTTGCAAGATGTAGTGAAGACCCCAATTTATGCCTTGAAAGCATATCTCAATGCTAGAAGTTTCACTTAGGCAATCTTTGCAGTTGAGGCTCAAGCTTCTCCAACGATTGATAAAGTCAACAACTGACTTAGCTTCATATTGGCGAGCCATTGTAAGTTTAATCATACTAACAACACATCTTGTGCTATAGAAATAATTAAGGAACTCTCACTTTAACTGATCCTAACTATCTATAGAACCAGGTTCGAGATATGTGTGCCAATCAAAGGCATTTTCTTTGAGAGACCAAATGAACTACTTGACGAGATAATCACTGTATGTCCCACCATCATTGCAAGTCTCGATAAAGTGTACTATATGTTGTTTGGGATTCCCTTTGCCATTAAATTGTCGGATCTTAGGAGGTTGATAGCCATCAGGCATCTTCAAGTTATCAATCCTTTGAGTATAAGGCTTTGCATATGTGAGAGAAAATTTAGATGTCACGACCTAACTAATCGGGTCGGGCAGGTACCTACTTTACTCTACCTAGATAGTAGAACCCTTACCACCCATATTTGAAAAGCATGCTGAAGTCACGAATAATAACATAATCTGTTCTTTATTTCATAAAACTTATTACAATAACCTTTAAATACAACAAGAAAACATTTTTCCCAAGGATCCAGTCTAGACATGTACAAGAGCTGCTAAATAGAATGATAAATACATAAGACCAGCTTCTACCATAGAATGATAAGACGAAAGTTGCTGGAGATCTCTATCCGCATCAAACAAGAAACCTCAAGTGATCCTGCAACCATGTTATACCCCAAAATGGGTATAGCAAGAGTAGTATCAGTACAACCATACGTACTAGTTGACATCATCGACCGACTAAAGTTAAATCACGTAAACATAATACAAAAATCCAGAATCAAATATGAACTCATATATTAAGCTAATTTAATTACTCATTCTCATATCCCCAATCGTTACTCTTCTTACCATTCTCTCACTACCAAGCCTTATTCAATTCTTATCACTTCTCACTAATAAAAAGTCGACTCACAATACAACATTCATCGCTAGTTAACCACCTTCTCACCATTACATTCCACTCTTAGCTATACATCTACCAGTTAATCCACTAACTAATTGATGTGTCATGATCACATGAAACTTTTGACACTTAAAACTAGGAAAATATGCAATAACTTGGGTATGTCTTATAGGTATGATGTGTTTTCTGTCCTATTTTACAGGGAAATAGGTTATGGAGGCAAACTGGAGATAAAGTGAAGAATATTGCACCAAAACAGAAATATCAGAAGATGAAAGAGTCAAGATGAAATCACAGAGGAGACCCACGACAGGGACCTACGTGGTATAGGTCAACCCACGTCACGTAGGCCTGTATCGTGGATCAACTTTAGATAGTTTGAATTACAACCTGCTTTTCACGGCAGGCATCAACGTGGCGTGACTCCACTCACGTGACGTGAGTGGGTGCCGTGAATAGACTTCAGAGATTGTGTGGTGCTGCCTGATTCTCATGACAGGGACCCACGTGACGTGGCTTAGTTCCACAATACCAAGTCACGATACCGTGGAAAATTGCCGACTTTAGTCTCCTACTTTGTCTAGGATAGGATTCACCTTGTATCTATAAATACCCCTGTATTGTCTTAAGTGCAGGAGTTATCCATTACATTTTTTTGAGGTAGATTTCTGTTATTTTTAAGTTCAGAAACACATTATTATTTTGTAATCTTGGAATACCGATTCTAGGGTTTTATTCATCATTGAGATTTCATAGTTTCTTCATTATTGTGAGTTTACAATTATGTTTTCATTCTTGAATTATTATTGATCTCTTGCGAACATAAGTAGCTAAACTCATCAACTAGGGTTGTGTGAACCATGAGGAATTAACGAAATGGTTTAAGTGCAAAGCAATTCTAAACAGCTGTGAATGCATGTATTGGTATTTCTTTCGTTGTGATTGATCTTCTAACGATTGCAAACGTTAGAAACTCGCCTGTATTCTAGACTTGCTCGAGAGAGAGGTAGAGATTGGGAAAAGGAAATAACAACGGAGATTTGAAGTTATCAACCTTCATCTAATAACTTGAGCCTTAGTAGGAATAGTTATCTGAGATCCAGGGCAAGGGTTAGTAATGCGACGCTCGGAGACCGAGAGGAGAAGAGTGAAATTCGTCTAACCAAGGTCGAGAGACGTTTAGATGAACATATCTTGTCAGATTTTGCATGCAACGCAGCGGGAAAGTTTTGTTAGCACAAGTAACCGGTGGAGTTAAGGAATCATTGGGGATCACAGTCCTAGTGTATTTCTCATAGTGAAAACAACTTCAAAGAATCAACAATTGTTACTATCACTACTTGTTTACAAATATTTCCCCCTTTTTACTTATTTGCCAACTACTCGAAGAAGAACTCAACCTACTTTCGTCCTATTCCCTGTGGGATCAACCCCAACCTAGTTGGATTCTATATTTGATACAGCGACCGCTTTATACTTCTTAGGAGTTATATTTTGGGCGACATCAAATTTTAGCATCGTTGTCGCGGCTTACGGTTACAGAGTTGATTAGTTTACTTGTTGGAGTTGATTGGTTTTGCTTTTCTATACTTTTAAGGGCACATTCCGGTGTATGCCCAATACTAGGAGTCAAGGCAATCCCCTGATTCCACTTGATCTTGAAATAGAAAGGACTCTAAGAGCTAATCGAAGAATGGTGAATACCGATGAAGTTCAGGATCCTGCCGCCATGGGAGACATTCATAATCAACCAATTCAGCCAGTTGGTCATGAAACAACAGACCAAACTACGGCTCTATTAACACGAGAAGAGCAAGCTAGACAAGCTGCTTTTAGGCAAGCAGAGAGAGATAATCGAGCTATACAAGAGGCAGCCCAGCGATTGGCTGAGGCTGAAGAGAGACAAAGAAGACTGAGAGCTCACCAACCACTTCAAAGACCGCATGTGCCAGTTTATGATGATCCTGAGGAAGAAGATGTGGCCTATTTCGAGCCAATAGAGACTGGTTCCATTAGTCCACCAGAGTTACCTCAGGGCACTAAGTTTGACATTAATAGTGCCATGATTCACCTGCTAAACTTGAAGGGTATGTTCGCAGGTCTTCCTACTAATGATCCAAACATGCACGTGATGAATTTTGTGGGGGTATTCACTTCATATAATTTGCCTGGAGTTGAACAAGAGGCTATTCGATTGAGATTGTTCCCATTCTCTCTAACAGGAGAGGCGACTTTGTGGTAGGCAGAATTGCCACGAGGTTCCATCACTACTTGACAAAAGTTAAGAAATCAATTTCTGGAAAGATTTTTTCCACTTTCCAAGATGCTACAGTTGAAGGATGAAATTTACAACTTCAGACAACTACATTCTGAAGCACTTTACGAGACATGGCTAAGGTTCAAGAAGAAGCTACAGAATGTGCCAAATCATGGGATGAGTGGTAGGAACTTACTTGAAATCTTCTATAGGGCTTTAAACGCCAACACGAAGACGGTAGCAGATACTATCATTGGTGGAGCATTCATAAGTTTGAGATGGGAATGAGCTTTAGAGATATTAGATCGTATCACTAAGACCAACCAAGGATGGCATACTCGAGAGGCAGAAACCCCTGCTTGCACATATGCTATTGGACCCTCAGCAGCATAATGGGCTTTGGATGAATCTGTATCTCAAGAGGTCGCTCAACTGAGGACAAAAAATGGTCTTCTGGCCAAACAGATTGCGGATAGAGATGCTGTGAAGGTGCATGCTGTAGATGAACAAGGTAAAACACCTAGACATGGAGATTATGAATCTGATGAAGAGGCTAAGTATTTGGATCGAGAAGTGGCGGGTTTTCGAGCCAAGGGTCAAGGGTCTAACCAAGACTCCTGGAACTCAAGGCAAGGGAATCAAGGTCGAAACTACTGTGGAGACAGTTACAACAAGTCGGGATATAGAGATAGAGAATGAGATCATGATGGTGATTGGAGGAGAAAAGATGATTATAAAGAGAAGAGTGGCGTATATGTTCCACCAGGAAACAGCGATGCTGACTTTGGAAATTCAAGAATGGAATCCCTTCTCAATAAATTGGTGAAAGGGTCAGAGAGTCAAGAACAGTGCCTGAAGGAGATTAGGTCAGACATCTCGGGAATAAGTCAAAAAGTAGAATCCCATTCGACTGCTATTAAACAGTTGGAGCAGCAATTCGGGCAGATATCGGTGGCATTGAACCAATGTCAGCCAGGTACCCTTCCAAGCAATACCGTCCAGAATCCAAAGAATGGTAGCCACTATCTGACCATTACTACTAGAAGCCGGAAATACACAACAAATCCATCTATACCTGTGGATAGTAGTAAGACCAATAAGCCGATGGTAGTTGATATAGAAACTGAGATAGAGCTAGATAATTCAAATATCAAAATAGTTCCAAATCCTCGTGATACTGGCAAAAAGGTAAAATTTGAAAAGAGGCAGGAAAAGGAGGTCCCACAAATGCTGAAAACCATCCCACGACCTCCTCCTCCCTTTTCTGAAAGATTGAAAAAGAAAGCTGAGGAAGGAAAATATCAAAAGTTTATTACAATGTTGAAAGCGATATCAGTAAACATCCCTCTTGTTGAGGCATTGGAGCAGATGCCAGGTTATGTGAAGTTCATGAAAGACTTGGTGACAAAGAAGAGAACTGTCAGTTTTGAGCCGGCAGATAACTTACATCATTGTAGTGCAGTTGCTTTGCGTTCCCTAGTTGAAAAGAAGGAGGATCAAGGAGCTTTCATAATTCCTTGTACTATCGGGTCCTACAACTTTGCTAAAGCACTTTGTGATTTGGGTGCTCGCATTAACTTAATGCCGTTAGCTGTTTTCAAGAAGTTGGGGTTGGGAGCACCAAAACCAACCTCTATGAGACTTCTCATGGCGGATAGGACTGTGAAAAATTCGGTGGGCCTTTTGTATGATGTTTTGGTAAAAGCTGCATCTTTCATATTTTTGGCTGACTTTGTGATCCTAGATTGTGAAGTTGATTTAGAGGTTCCCATAATATTGGGAAGACCATTCCTTGCCACTGGTCGTGCATTGGTTGACATGGAAATAGGGCAGATGAAATTTAGGTTAAATGATGAACAAGTCACTTTCAATGTTTGTCATTCCATGAAGCAACCGAAAGATATGCGGGTGATTTCGGTAATAGATACGATTGAGGATACTGATATTGTCGTGTCTCTTGAAGAAAGGTTGGGGGTAGAAGCAGAGGATGGTATTGTTTTCTCGATGGCTATTCGGGGTATAATCAGATTTTCATTTCTCCCGAAGACCAAGAGAAGACCACTTTCACTTGTCCATATGGGACATTCGCATTTAAAAGAATGCCCTTCGGTCTATGTAATGCACCGACCACTTTCTAACGTTGCATGATGTCTATTTTCTCCGACATGGTGGAAGACACTATTGAGGTTTTTATGGATGATTTTTCTATTGTGGGTGACTCATTTGATGATTGCTTGGAACACCTTGCTAATGTGCTGCAAAGATGCGAGGAGTGCAACTTAGTGCTAAATTAGGAAAAATGCCACTTTATGGTCAACGAGGGTATCGTATTGGGGCATCAGATTTCAAAAAAGGTATTGAAGTGGATAAGGCAAAGATTGAGGTGATTGAAAAGTTACCTCCACCGATCTCCGTGAAAGGAATTTAAAGTTTCTTGGGACATGCAGGATTTTATAGGAGATTCATCAAAGACTTCGCAAAAATTGCTAACCCGTTATGCAAACTTTTAGAGAAGGAAGTGAAGTTCGTGTTCGATGAGGCATGTATTAAAGCATTTGAGTGTCTGAAAGAAAAGTTAATTTCAGCCCCTATCATTGTTTCACCAGATTGGACAATGTCTTTTGAGGTTATGTGTGATGCTAGCGGGGTGGCTTTAGGTGCAGTCCTTGGCCAAAGATGTGAGAAGATTTTACATTCAATTTACTATGCTAGCAAAGTGCTTAATCCAGCTCAAAAGAATTACACTGTGACTGAATAGGAATTGTTGGCGGTGGTCTTTGCTTTTGAGAAATTTTGCTCTTATTTGATTGGCACAAAGGTAATTGTACATACAGATTATGCAGCACTTCGATAGCTTATGTCAAAGAAGTATGCTAAGCCAAGGTTGATTCGGTGGGTACTTCTATTACAAGAGTTTGACTTTGAAGTCAAGGACCGAAAGGGAACCGAGAATCAAGTTGTTGACCATCTATCACGCCTTGAGGAGGAGGCCATGCTTAAATTAAGGGATGATCTTGAGATTGATGATACTTTTCCAGATGAGCAAGTACTGGCAGCATCATAAGACTTAATCCCTTAGTTTGCTGATTTTGCCAACTTTTTGGCAAGTGATTTAGTTCCGAAAGATATGTCGCATCAGCAGAGAAAGAAATTCATGCATGAGGTGAGAAAATTCTTCTAGGATGAGTCGTATTTATTTAGGGTATGTGCAGATGGCATGATTCGAAGCTGTATTCCAGAGATCGAGATGATGAGTATTTTGGAAGCATATCATTCATCTCCAGTTGGGGGTCATCATGGAGGTGCACGGACTGCCCATAAAATCTTGCAATGTGGGTACTATTGGCCCAGTATTTACAAAGATTCTCATGATTACGCTTGAGCTTGTGACCAATGTAAAAGGCAAGGGAATATCTCACGCAGACACGAACTTCCCATGACAACTATACTTGAGCTTGAATTGTTTAATGTGTGGGGAATCGACTTTATGGGCCCTTTTGTGTGCTCAAATGGGATGAAATATATTTTGGTAGTTGTCGACTATGTTTCTAAGTGGGTGGAGGCACTTGCGCTTCCTAATAACGAAGGAAGAAGTGTCACGACATTCTTGAAAAAGAATATATTTTCACGATTCGGTACACCCCGAGTTATCATTAGTGATGGAGGATCCCACTTCTGCAATCGTCTGTTCAGGGCCATGTTTGAAAAATATGGTGTTAAACATAAGGTGGAAACACCTTACCATCCTCAGACAAGCGGGCAAGTTGAGGTGTCAAATCGTGAGATCAAGTCTATTTTAGCAAAAATGGTGAATGCCAATAGGACTGATTGGGCTTGAAGATTTGATGATGCATTATGGGCATATCGAACTGCTTTCAAGACGCCAATTGGTGCATCACCATATCAGTTAGTTTTTGGAAAATCTTTCCATTTGCCTGTCGAAATTGAACATAAGGCTTTATGGGCTTTGAAAAAGTTGAATTTGGACTGGAGTGAAGCGGCTAAATTGAGACTTGAGTAGATGAATGAGATGGATGAATTTTTTCTCTGGGCTTATGAAAGTTCAGCAATATATAAAGAGAAGATGAAATTATATCATGATCGACGCATTGAGAAACGAGAGTTTCACCCGGGAGATTTGGTGCTACTTTATAACTCCAAGCTTCGCTTGTTTGCTGGAAAGTTAAAGTCCAAATGGTCTTGACTATTCATGGTGGTCAGGGTATTCCCACATGGATCAATTGAGCTAAAAGGAGATGATAATGTTCTATTCAAGGTCAATGGGCAGCGTGTAAAGCATTATGTGGGAATCACGGAAGAAATAAGGACATGTGAGGAGCTCAAGCTTGATGAAGTCTAAGTAGTCAAGCTAGCCATGTCGTGTCGCCACATTAAATCAGGTGTTTCATGGGAGGCAACCCATGGGCTGGTTGGTGAAGTCTGAGTATCCAAGTTAGCCGTGTCGTGCCGCGACATTAAATCAGGTGCTACTTGGTAGGCAACCCAAGATCTGATGATATTGTGATCTGAGTATTGGAAGACACGTTAGCTGAAATTCACAATATTGACCTGCAAATGTTCAGTACTACCCACGACAGGGTACCCACGTGACGTAGGTAGACCCACGTCACGTGGGTTGTGCCGTGGAAATCAGAGAAAATATTTACCTTTCTTAATCTTACCTACGACAAGGTACCCACGTGACGTAGGTAAACCCATGTCACATGGGTGGTATCATGAAAATCAGAGGAAATTGACACCTGCAGAAGTGATCTAAGCCAGAGACCCACGTGACGTGGGTGGTATCGTGAAAATCAGAAATCTGCGGGTACCCGAGACCCGATCCAACTCTTCATATAATTCCATCTTCCCCTCATACCCGATCAAAACTCCATTTCAAATCACCTTTCTAAACTTTAAACCCTAAATATAAACCCTAATTTTCACTAATCACCAAATTAACATACCTTAAATCCAAAATTCTTTACATTCCTAAAGACAAAATTAAAAATCTAACAAACCCTCATCATCCAAATCCCCATAAAACCCATAAATCTGACCCAGAACCGAACCCATACGACCCAAACCCGACCCATACGATCCAACCCAACATCATGCCCCCAAAACCAAACCCCAAAAGTGACCACCTTGATTCTTCGTCAAGAATTCAAACAAAAAATCTGGAATTTCTGACCCAATTGCATGATGAATTGTCAGAGTCAGGAAAAAGTTTGTTCGAGGAGGTTTTTGATATTGGCACTGATGATACTGAGCTAGTACCTCATACCATGAGGTTACAAACTCGGGCACAAGCTGCTGCCCGGGCCGCACTTTAGCCCATTCCACAGCCTGTCGAGCCTGTTGTTCCTTATCAGTCTTCCGATTCCGCCCCCCAGTCTGAAGAGGGGGAAGATGATTCGGTATCGGTATCGGTCTCTGCGGATAATACTACAGGAAAGGGTACCTCTGCGGCAGAGGCTACAACCTCTATTTCGGGCACTGGTGAACAGAGTGCCCCGACTCCTTCATAGAGAAGGGATATCCAATGATGGTGTGTTCAGGGTATGCGGGTATTTTATGACAGGGATGCCGAGCTTACTGAGTGGGGCGTGTATAGAAGTATTATAGAGGAGCCCCGATATCGGATAGACGAGTTAAAGGCATTGTCTGACATTTGGACTACGTTTGAGCAGTATGCGTTTGGATGGATGGCGGAGCCTCCTAGTCTTTATATCTCAGAATTGGTTTGAGAATTTTATGCATCCTATGGTGCATCTGTTAATTTGATCACACCTGTTGGGCAGCGGTACCGGGACCAACCACTATTGACTCACACTTTGGTTTGAGGGACCAGAGTCGATATATCTGAGCAGACCATCCACCGATTCTTGTTTGGTGCAGACCGTCCATTGCCAGCTACGACTGCTGAGTTTGATCACCATATGGAGACTGTCAAAAATCGAATTAAAATGCGGGATGCTGATCAAAAGTTGGAGTTGTTGAGGTGGATTACTGGTTATATAGCGGAGGACGGTGTTGATGCTAGTTGGGTGATTGGGAAGCTGGATATAAAGAAGTCCACACTCTATTTTGTTGGCAGGTTTTGGTGGTCGGTTGTTAGGCGTCGATTGGGACCCACTAATGCTGATAATTCACTCACCTTGGATCGGACTGTGGTGGTAGCTAGCATCATTGCCAGTTATGATATTCATATCTCCAGGTACATTCTTAGAGAGATTCATGAGCGTGCCTTTCGAGACCATACCAGTATCCCTTTCCCCTGTTTGATTCAGAGCCTGTGTGATAGGGAGGGTGTGGTTAGGCTACCTACCATCGATCACTATATCGAGGTGACCCGCATAGCCGATATTGTGTTGATGCAGCAGCGGGTATCTAACCCCATTGTTCCACGAAGGTCTCTACCTTTCGGGTCATCAGGAGCAACCCTTTTTGAAGGGCCGGGAGATAGTGAGGAGCCGGTGAGCACCCCAGCACCAGTGAGTATACCCGAGACAGTGGATGTACCTGCTGAGGGAACAAGACCGGTGATTGATGATGAGGCTCCAGGCACTACCGTACCACCGCTTCCTTCTGGTATGGTTTCGGTTTAGAGGGACTTCCTGAAGCAACTGGTTGATAGAAAGACACAAATGTTTGAGCAGCAGGCCCACACAGAGGCACAGATGGCTAAGTTGGTATCCCAGCTTAAGCCATGGGTTAGGACCACAGTTGAAGCTGCAGAGGCTAGAGTGGAGGCCCATATGTCTGCGTCTATGGATAAATTCATGCGAGAGCTACATGGACGGATTGATAGCTTTGAGGCACGGATGGCTACCCGGTTGGGTATAACACAGAATCCTGGTATGGCAGCATTGACATAGGAGATAGCTGCATTGTGAGAGGAGGTTCGAGCTTTGGCATCGAGCAGCACCCCTGTTATTCCACCTATGCCTGTTCAGATTCTGATGGGGCCAATTTTTTAGATGGATTTGTTTGCCGATGAGGAGCCTCCTTTTGATAGAGGCAAACGACCACGTAGTCCGGAGGAGCAGGTGGATAGTGGTGACGAGTTTGAGGGTGATATTCGGAGAGCGGTTAAGGCTTCCAGGTTGGACTACCATACTAGTCAGATTGCCCAAGAGCATAGGGCACGAGGTGCTTCCTTTAGTCAGGCACCCCCTCCATCGAATGCGCCTAACAAAGAACCCACAGAACATACTGATGATCCCGCTATAGGCGGGCCCACTTCCAGCGCCTAGGGCATTGCAGGTATGTCCTCACTCCCTTACATGTATTATATTGCTAGCTGTACACTAGGGGCAGTGCACTATTATTTAGTTGGGGGTGGGGGTGTACCACCACTTGGGGGATTTTATTGTCGTGTTTCTTTTCCCCCGAGTGTGCTATCATAGTAGAACCGGCATGTGTAGGTGTTTATTTATATTAGTTATGTGTTTTCATGTTTAATTAGGGGAAAAATAGGGGAACCTTAGTGCAGTCAAATTTTAAATGTATTTTGAATGATAAGGATGCTTTAGCTTTTGGATTGTTTAAAGGATACCCTCCTGAAATTTGTGTTCTTAAATAGTGTGTGTAGTAGGTTAGTTTGTGACAGTTGTTGGATCTTGTTATGGCATTAGGATTATAGACAAAATAACTGTAGCTAGCATTGCATGAACCCAGATAGATAGTAGTTGATAATGTAACCTTATGCTATGTATGTGTGAGGTCATTACTTAGTTGACTTTGTGTGTGCGATCCAAAACTTGCCCGATTAGTCTTGCCTAGGTTAGAGGATGGTGGTTAGGAAAGGGTCATAGTCCATTTTTGAATAAGCCCACACTTAGCCTAAATGCCTGACCAAATGAATTAAGTATCCCTTGATCCCGATTTTGAGCCTTAATTGACCTGTTTCTTTCATTAGCCTATTCACCTTCCCATTTTGACTTATAATGAACCTGTCTTGGCCCTGGTCCCTCCTTGGACATTGTGTACCTCAACTCAGGCAAATTGCCTAAGTTGAGGATGGCTATTATAGGGGTACGAAAATTGATTTGGGCATGAAGAAGGGGCTAGTAAAAAAAAAAAGAGAAAACAGATTTGTGTGTGAAGAAAAAGAAAAAAAGTGAAATGAATAGAAATTGAAAGAGAAAAAAAAAGAAGAAAAGAAAAAAAAAGAGAAAATTGTGTTTTGAAAGTGAAGAAAATCACACCCGAAAAACTAAAAATAAATGAAGGAGAATAAGGGAGAATAAATAAGCATGGTTGAAAAGTGGAGCCAAAAATAGTGTAGTGTCAAGGAGGGTTAAGTCTCCATATCCATATGTACCATACCCGTCCCCAAGCTTACATTACAAGCCGATTAAAGTCCTATAGTGATCCTAGTCCAACTGTCCGAAAAACTAAGGCATAGAAAATAAGGGCAAGCTTATGGTATTTCATACACACTGTTTGAACTTCTTTGTGAGAGAGAGTGTTTTGACCGAGTCCCTAATTTGAGATTCATTAGTATACTGTGAGTGTCTGGGACTTCTTTTCTGTGAGAGTAAATGGGTTGTATTGTTAGCTGTTATTTGTTTGGATACTGTCATTTGCATATAAGCTTAGTTGTCTATTCATAATCTCATGCCATCACTTGATCCCTTCTATGTTATGATAATATGCTGCACGTATGCACACAGTGGTTTTGATTTGTAAAGGAGTCATAAAAGTTTTGAGGTCAAAAGCAATGAGTCGACTGCCGTAGGTCCCATAGGTTTCTCTTAGTTAAGCATCATATATATTTGTTTGTTTTTGTTCGCTTGAGGACATGCAAACGTTCTAAGTTGAGGGTGTTGATGTGTCATGATCACATGACACTTTTGACGCTTAAAACAAGGAAAATATACAATAACTTGGGTATGTCTTGTAGGTATGATGTGTTTTCTGTCCTATTTTACAGGGAAATAGGTTATGGAGGCAAACTAGAGATAAAGTGAAGAATATTGCACCAAAAAGGAAGTATCAGAATATGAAAGAGTCAAGATGAAATCATAGAGGAGACCCACGGCAGGGACCTACATGGCGTAGGTCAATCCACGTCACGTAGGCCTGTACCGTGGAACAACTTTAGATAGTTTGAATTACAACCTGCTTCCCATGACAGGCATCAACGTGGCGTGACTCCACTCACGTGACCTGAGTGGGTGCCGTGAATAGACTTCAGAGATTGTGTGGTGCTGCCTGATTCTCATGACAGGGACCCACGTGACGTGGCTTGGTTCCATGATACCAAGTCACGATACCATGGAAAATTGCTTACTTTAGTCTCCTACTTTGTCTAGGATAGGATTCACCTTGTATCTATAAATACCCCTATATTGTCTTAAGTGCAAGAGTTAACTATTACATTATTTTGAGTTAGATTTATGTTATTTTTGAGTTCAGAAACACATTATTATTTTGTAATCTTGGAACACCGATTCTAGGGTTTTATTCATCATTTAGATTTCATAGTTTCTTCATTATTGTGAGTTTACAATTATGTTTTCATCCTTGAATTATTATTGTGCTCTTGCGAACATGAGTAGCTAAACCCATCAACTAGGGTTGTGTGAACCATGAGGAATTAATGAAACGGGTTAAGTGCAAAGCAATTCTGAACCGTTGTGAATGCATGTATTGGTATTTCTTGCGTTGTGATTGATCTTCTAACGGTTGCAAACGTTAGAAACTCACTTTTATTCTAGACTTGCTCGAGAGAGAGGTAGAGATTGGGAAAAGGAAATAACAACAGAGATTTGAAGCTATCAACCTTCATCTAATAACTTGAGCCTTAGCAGGAATAGTTATTTGAGATCCAGGGCAAGGGTTAGTAGTGAGACGCTCGGAGACTAAGAGGAGAAGAGTGAAATTCATCTAACTAAGGTCGAGAGACGTTTAGATGAACATATCTTTTCAGATTTTGCATGCAACGCAGCGGGACAGTTTTGTCGGCACAAGTAACCGGTGGAGTTAAGGAATCATTGGGGATCACAGTCCTAGTGTATTTCTCATACTGAAAACAACTTCAAAGAATCAACACTTGTTACTATCACTACTTGTTTACAAATATTTCCCCCTTTTTACTTATTTGCCAACTACTCGAAGAAGAACTCAACCTACTTTCATCCTATTCCCTGTTGGATCGACCCTAATCTAGTTGAGTTCTATATTTGATACAACGACCGCTTTATACTTCTTAGGAGTCATATTTTGGGCGACATCACGAATCCAAGGGAATATATTTTACTAAGAACACAGAAGGCAATTAGTAAACCATCTAAGTCAGACTTACTCCTAACACTCCCCTTAGGGTATCATCAAAATCAGGCCAACACATGAGATCACCTTTCTCATGACCCAGAATTTAAGGTCATGATGACACCTACCCCGACTCAACCTTGGAAGGTAAGTCTAACTCTACAAGAGTTATGAGAGACGTAACGAAGATAAACATTAGACAAATACGAGACTTTAGGATAAATTCAGGCCAATAATATAAACCAAATCCCAAATTTGAAATAGATACAACTTCAATCCCAAAATTTAGTTTCATGAGTAAAGAGCACTCTAAAACGGACATAGTAAATGAAAAATACATAAACTCTATCTCTGAATGTAAAATAAAAACATAAAACTGGAGGAAGCCAAGCACAAACTCCGAAATAGGGTGCTCGCTGATGTCACCTAAATTACACCTCTAAAAAAAGCATAAAGCGGTCGCTGATCAAATATTGAACCCAACTAGGTTGGGGTTGATCCCACAGGGAATTGATCAAAATCTTAATCAATATGTATGTTAGGCAATCAATACTAGTTTTTATAAAAAGGGTTTTTTTTGTAAATAAAAAATTCAATAGTAACAATTGTTGATTTGTTGGATTTGTAATCAGTGGGAGAGAGGCACTAGGTTTGTGTTCCTCAATAACTTCATAACTTTGTAGGTTCTTCGTACTTAGTGATCTCTTGTGGTATTTGGCATGCAGAGTCGATAGGTTATGTATCATCTAACCGACTATATTACACCCTTTATAGATGACTATCCCCAAGCACAAAGATTCATGTGTCATGGGTTTTGCATTACTAACCCCTATCTATGATCCCAATTTAGTCTCTTTCGTTTACCGATTCAAGCCTAGTTAAATAGAGATTGGTAGCTCGAAGTCTTGTTGTTGATTCTCTTTTTCCATCCAATTATCCTTGATAGAGACCAGGGTAGAGATAAAGAGAGTCCTAATATTGCGCTCCATCAGAAAGCAATCAATCCGAAGAGAATTGATAATACATGCCTAAAACCCATTGGGAATCACCTTGTACTACGGACACTACTTCGTTAATCTATCATGGTTCCTATAACCCTAGTTTTGGTGTTTAGCTACTCATAATTGGAAGAACATAAGAAGAATTTTGATAAGAAAACATAATCATGAACTTAAAATAACAAGATGAAAAACTCCAAAATCTCACTTTGAATTAAAACCCTAAAAGTCAATGTATGTAATTCCAAGATCAAGAATATGCGTTAGAACCTTATAATAATGTAGTAGAATGTAAATGACTACAAAATACCACATAGGAGTATTTATAGACAAAATAAAACCTATCCTAAACATAACAGGATTTGCTGAGTTGATTGCTTCGGATGAAAGGAAGGTACAATCTTCATTAGATCCCACGATCGTCCTTGGTAATTGTAGGTTGGCACTGGACTTTATCATATTCAAAACAAGGTAGGTACGATCCTCACTATGACCTCATACCTTCTAGGTATAATCGTGCAATATGCTCGTCTGATCCTCTTAGACTTTAACTTCTGCAATCTCTCAATCTGGACCTATTTCCCACGACATCTTGGTATGATTATAACTTTAAAGTACGGTCGTGGGAAGTCTTCATCTTATCTTCCACACTTAGCTTCTGCAGCAATGATTTCAGGTCTTCTTCCCATGATCAGATTGTACAATCGTAACATCAAGCCATAATTGGGGGAAGCTTCCGTCTGATTAGTTCCTGAGAGTCATTCCTTTGAATCAACCCATGATGACATGGTACGACCGTGGTCAGATCCCACGGTCATGGAATG
This sequence comes from Capsicum rhomboideum, assembly GCA_031232105.1. Taxonomy (NCBI): domain Eukaryota; kingdom Viridiplantae; phylum Streptophyta; class Magnoliopsida; order Solanales; family Solanaceae; genus Capsicum; species Capsicum rhomboideum. Next base: position 96,801,836 of record CP124718.1, read on the forward strand.
GGTCGTCTGATTCCCTTACGTCCAAAAATTTCATACTTTCCTTCTTCGAACCTATTTGACCTGTAAATACCCTAAAATATATTATATCCACATAGAAATATCCTCGTAATTTCAAATATTCATAGTTTTAGGAGTCGAAAGTGTCGTAAGTTCACGACACATCAACACCCTCAACTTAGACCATTTTCATGTCCTCAGGTAAACAAAAGCAACTAAACTACCATGACGCTTAACCAAGAGAAAAACCAAGAGTACTACGGCAGTCAACTTTACCCAGAAACCATTGTAAGTATGTGTTGACCAAAAACATGTTCAACACCCTCTAAAACCATCAAAATAAATGTTGTGTGTACACAAGCCACTCACTATAACATAAAGAGATCAAGCAATGGCATTACATCATTAACAGACAACCCAACACTCAAACCGATTACACTACCTGAACATGCAGTAACCTATAATACTGACCTTACGCCCTCACATCAAAAAAGTTTCTAACACTCACCATGTACACAAATATCAAGACAGGAGCAAAAATAAATCACTCACTCTCATAAAGAAGTCAGACAGTGTGTGTTTGATACCATAGGCTTGCCCTTATTTTCTGCGTCTTAGTTCTCGGATAGTTGGTTTAGGATTACTATAGGACTTTTATTGGCTTGTAATGTAGGCTCGGGGGTTGGTATGGTACATAATGTAAAAGTGAATTATTCCTCCTTGGCACTACACTACTTTTGACTATACTTTCCTACTCTCTTTATTCTTCTTCCTTCTTTCAACTTTTGGACCCCTGGTGCGATTTTATTTTCACAACTTTCTCTTTTTTCTTATTTTTTTTCTTTTCAAACTTCAATTTTTCACTTTTTTTTCTTATTCTTTTCAAACTTTTCCGCACCTAATTTTTTTTTCATTTTACTAACTCGTTCTTCATACCCAATCTTTTTATGCACCCCTACGATAGCCATCCTCAACTTAGGCGATTTGCCTGAGTTGAGGTGCACAATGTACAAGGAGGTACCAGGGCCAAAACAGGTTCATTGTAAATATTTAGGAAGGTGAATAGGCTAGTTCAAAGAAAAAGGTCTATTTAGGCTCAAATTGTGGGATCAAGGGATATCATATTTTTTTGGTAGGCTTTTTAGTGGACTATTTGAAGAACAATCTATGATCCTTTCCTAACCACCTATCCTACGACTTTAGCAATACTAACCAAGAAGGTTCTATATTGCACACACACGCCGACTAGGTAAGACCTTACATACACTTGGCTTAGGACTATATGTTCAGTTACTACCTATCCGATTCATACAAGTTAGGCCATGGTTATCAAGCTAATAATTCTAATGCCATTACGAGATCTAAACATTGGTCACAGTTTAGGTACGCACACAACACAACACAAAATACATAAAATTTTGGAGGGGTATCATTTAAAATATTCAGAACAATTTTGCATGCACCTTTTATTTTGACTGCACCAAGTTCTCTTATTTTTCTCTAAGTTACACAAATTACACAAAAACATCATAAAAATAACAATAAAACACCTAAACATGCCAGTTCTAACTAGATAGTTTAGCCGATGGAAAATAAATACGGCAACAAAAACCCTCGATTGTGATAGACCCCCACCCCCAACTTAGAAGTCATGCAATGTCCTCATTGCATGAAACACAAAAAATGTAAAAACTAGGGTTAGGGACATACCTGTGGCATACTAGACACCAAAAGTACTCTGGTCAGCTAGGATCACAGATGGGAGCCCTTCAATCTTCTCACCTCTCGTGGCCTTGACTGTGGTTGAGGCACTCAATGATGTCACAGGGGTAATCTCTATGCCTCTTCCAGTCTAAACAACCACCTCAGCAGCAGGTGGGATCTCAACACCCTCTAGAATATGTTCCTCAAAAGTCTTCTCACTCACTGTCTCTTTTTTTTTTTCTCTTTCTTATCCTTCTTCCTTTCATCGTTATCCTTTCTCTTTCTATTTCTACAGGGATACAAATTGTTGCTCGTCTTTTCTACATCTGTTTTGTCACCCCTAACTACCTGGGCCTGAGTGTAAACATTTGGTGCCAAGGTATCCACATCTATATAAAAGTATGCCAAAGATGGGACCGAGGGAGGGAGAGGTGGCACAACCTGTACAGTGCTCTCTATCAGCTCCTTTACTGCTTCTTTCAAGTTGGCCGAATCCTTCGTGACCATGGTAAAGTTGGAAGCCTGCACCTCTGCTAGTCTATCCAGCATTCAGCTCTCAAATCTATCAAAACAGGTCTAAACCCCCCGTATATCTGCCTCAATCCCGTCCTCTACATAGTGCTTCACCCCTACTTCTAACTTGTTGATCCGTGTATCATGCAATGCCTGATTTCTTATGAGCTGCTCTAGAAGAGCTGTAGGAATCAACGTGTAACCCACAGGCACTGACTGAATGGTACCTGAGGATACTCTGGGTTACTGAGTGGAGGAAGAAGTAGCATCGACCTGAGAAGCCAATATCTCCCTAGTCGAAGTACCTCCCTCCTTATCTTGTGAATGCACATCTGGTAATAGATCCTGGGATGAAGCCACCGGGTTCCTAAAGTCCTTAATCCAAGCAATATCCACACTTTTTATTGGATGGATAAATTTGTCAACTATCGAAATAACCAACACTTGTGAATCTTGCATCAGCTGGGTAATCAGACATGGAAATAGCAGGATGGTGCTGAACTGTAATATCCTATCTCGAATCTCTTTTGCAATGATGCATGAAATGTTCAACAATAACTCTGACATGAATGTTGTTACTAAGCCTGCATTGGCTGCACCAAGTGTATTGTCATTAGCTGTCAGTGTAATGTGATGTCTCACGATAGACCACCGGGCCTTAGCAGTGAACTTCAAAATGTGCTTATATATGGCTGGCCCATTGACCCAAACTGTTCGCTCCTCAACTTCTGCAATTTGGTCCGCCAACCACTTGTAGTGCATAAGTTTGTCATTTGTGATCAACTTCTTCACCCTTCTCAAATTAGTCATCCAAAAATCATACTCTGGATTTTTTTCAATCGGCTTAAAGGTGTTACCAAACAAGGCTTTAGAGATAGCCTTTAAGTAAATGTCGATCTCCTTACCCTGCACTAGTATCATGTCCAAATGAGGTTGCTTCCTTATGTCTTTGTCCTTGCTGGAGGAAGTTATATTCTTGATCATTGCCGCATAATTGGCATAGAACTCTCTCATCATCTTTGGGCTGTAGTTTTAGAGTGATCTAGTCATCCACCCCTACTCATATTTGTCAAACACCGGGCTCAACTCTGGAACTTTCTGTAGTGATTCAGGTAAAATTTGAGCCTCCTCTTGAATGCTCCTCTTTTTGTTCCCTCTATTGTTCAAGGAAACCCCGTCAATGTAGTAGTCCTGAGAGTTTGGTATACTCTACCACCTAGGGTTTACACCTTTTTGAGGGACATATGTAGTAGGTCCCTCTAAGGATTCAGGGTTGGAATATTCCTCCTCCTTCGAGGAACTTATCTCCTCAATATCATCTCCATGCTCACCCCCATCTGGATTTTTATTTTGACCTCCCTCTTCAAACTGGGGAAGTTCGACGGGGGTAGCTGTGGGTACCAAAGCAGCCGAGGGTGTAGCTGTGTCCTTTGCTTTTTCAAGCTCCTTAGTCTTGGCCCTAGTGGTCCGAGGGGTATGCTGCTCATCAGAAGTACTATCGGCGTACTTGACCTCAGACCGACTTGACTCTTGAGACTACTTTCTAAGGTTCAAGCTGTGTTTTAGGGTGGCCGCTTTTTTAATATGTCCTTTTATATCTGTTTCAGGGTTTTGGGTGCCATAGTACCTTTACGAGAAAGCGATAGTCTCAGTTTTAAAGTAAAAATACAGGTTTAGGAATATGCTCAAATGATCCTTTCTATGATCGTGCCATGAAGGTACATTCATAGGAAGTCTTTACCTATATATATGTATTGAATTGATTGGAGATCTTCATACTGATTTGATTGTGATCATTACATCTTCATTCCATATTTATACATTCATGAGACACTGGTACTATTGAGGAACACTATTTTTGAAAGAAAATGAGACATTTTCCTAAAAAACCTTTCATGAACATGAGCCAGAAAGGAGAGTTGAGATCAAGATTAAGATATGAGATATAATATATAGGTTGCAAACCCCCCATGGGTCCTATTACAGTGTTGCGAACTCGGTTGGTATATACTGAAAGTCATGCGATGACTTTCACCATTCCACCCCATCTTCATCATTGCATTCGCATATTCAGTGATTGCTTAGTTCTTGACTTGCTTCCTTTTTGAGTATTTCTATGTATACTCGTGTTGTTTACTTTCGATATTATATTAGAACTATTAGTAGAGACGGTGTGAGCTACTATTTGAGAACTTTTTTGCTTGCAGGTCACGTGTTCATAGACTATTTTATTTATATTATTTTCTACTTTGCTCAGACGTCCTATGATATCTACTGAGTACAAGTGGACCCGTGCTCATCCCTACTGTGCCCTTTCGGTGCATATATGGTCCGAGTACTACATGTGGCCATTGAGTTCATGCGAGGTTGAGTAGATCTTTAAGGTACTGATATGCTCCAGAGTTCGGGGTTGACTTTCGGACCTCATCTTGTCCTTTTATGTCTTTACTTACTTTCTGAGACAGAGTTGTATTTCAGTATTCAGATTGTATTAGATGCTCTTGCCTTATGACATTATTTCTTGGGATTTGTTATGATATTTATTCAGACTTCCTCTATTATTATACTTGTATTGGTCTGACTTCGTTCTAGAATTCTTGACTTAATTGTATAAGTGTTGAATTCTGTTTTACTCCATCAGTTTGAGTGATCGGCTTACTTATCAAGGATGGGCTGCGACAAGTTCCATCATGACCTAGTTTTTGGGTCATGACACACACATTAGACCGGACTCACCCATTTTCTATCTGCAATAGGAAATCACCCCCACGTCCAACCACTTGAAATTTCCTTCTTCACCTCCTCTTGCATAGGTGGATTTAATTTTCATTGATGCTCAATACTGGACATACAATCCGGCTCAAGTTGGATTTTGTGTGTGAAAATTTTAGTCGGAATCCCAATAATATCAGCAATGGACCATACAATGGCCTCCTTGAACCACTTCAAAACAGATACAAAATCCTCAACTTGCCAATCTACTAAATCAGCTGCAATAATAACTAGTAAGGTATTGTTGGCTCCCAGGAATACGTAACGAAGATGAGATGGAAGAGATTTGAGCTCCAAGACTGGATGCTCCTTAATAGAAGGCCTAGCAAGAGGGGTCACTCTGTTTTTCAAATCAAGGTCTATCTTTTTTTGTGCATAACTGGATGAACCATTACCATCAAGTACGCTCATCATCTCATCATAATTGCCAATATCATCACCCTTAAAATTCATAATAGACACTGCAAATGCCTTAACTCCAAGCCTCTCCTCAATAGGAGCTACCAATGCATCCTCGTCAACTGTATCAATCACCAAAATCACACGTATATCCTTCGGCTGCTTAATGGATTGGCATACATTGAAGGTAACCTGTTCGTTATTCAATCGAAACTTCATCTGCCCAGTCTCTATATCAACCAACACACGTCCAGTCGCAAGGAATGGTCTCTCCAAAATAATAGGAACCTCAAAGTCAACCTCACAGTCAAGGATGACTAAGTCAGCTGGAAATATGAAGGATACAACAACCTTCACCAAAACATCACACAAGATCCCTACGGGCTTCTTCACAATACGGTCCTCTATGAGAAGTCTCATCAAAGTCGATTTGGGCGACCTCAATCCCAACTGTCTATAAATTGTTAAAGGCATCAAATTAATACTAGCATCCAAGTAATACAAAGCTTTTGCAAAGTTAAAAGACCCAATAGTGCATGGAATTGTGAACGCTCCAAGATATTTCTTCTTCGCAACCAATGATCAAGAGGTGACTGCAATACAATGGTGCACATTATCGGCCGACTCAAAGCTTACAGTCCTCCTTTTAGTCACCAAATATTTCATAAACTTTGCATAATCTGGCATTTTTTCAAGAGCCTCAACTAGAGGGATATTCATTGACAATTTTTTCAGCATAGAGATAAACTTTTGGTACTTTCTCTCTTCAGCTTTTTTCTTCAGTTTTTGCAAAAAAGGAGGAGGAGGTCATGGAATGGGAGTCAATGCTTTTGGGATCTCCTTTTCCTTACCCTTTCTCGCCTTGGCCTCATATTCATCAACTAGAGGTTTTTCAGGTGTATTCTCACCCACCACCAAGTGTTCAAATTCGGCCACCTTCTCATTATCGACTATTACCGGTTCTACCTCATTTTCGACAATCACGAGCATAGGTGGATCAGTGGTCATCTTACCACTCCTAGTAGTAATAGCCAAGAAATGACCATCATTTTTTGGATTTTATATGGTGTTACTCGAAAGTGTACCTAGTTGACTCTAATTTAATGCGGCGGACATCTGACCAAATTGTTGCTCAAGCTATTTTATGGCAGTAGCATACGATTCAAACTTTTGGATCATTTCTAAAATATATGCCCTAATCTCCTTAAGGTAGTCTTTTGTTTTATCTACCCCTTTCACAACCTTTGCAAGCTTGTTTTCCATCCTCAAATTGCTTGAACCAGCATCGTAATTCTCAGGTGGAACATAGAGGCCACTCTTATCCTTGTAGTCATCTTTTCTCCTCCAATTACCATCTCGGTCCCTACTCCTATCTCTATACCCAGACATATTATAGTTGTTATCTCCATAGTAGTTACGACCTTGATTTATTTGCCTAGAGTTCTAATTATCTTTATTAGATCTTTGGCTCTTGGCTCGAAAACCCACCATCTCTCTGTCTAGATACTTCGCCTCTTCTTCAGAATTGGAATTTTCATACCTAGGGGCCTTACCTTACTAACCAACCGCATTCACCTTTTCTTCCGCCGCTACTATAAATTACTTAGTGAGCAAACCAATCTCAGTCCTCAACTACACCACCTCTTGAGCTACTGACTCATTTAATGCTCTTTTCTCAGTGGATGCTCCAATTGCATATGTGCCTGCGGGTCTGTCCGCATCTTGAGTATGCCAACCTTGATTGGTTTTCGTGATTCGATATAGAATCTCTGAAGCATGCTTCCAATGTAAACTCATGAATGCCCCACCAATGATAGTGTCTGTTATAACCTTGGTGTTTGAATTCAAGGCTCTATAGAAGATCTCAAGTAAGTTTCTACCAGTCATCATGTGATTTGGAACATTCTGCAGCTTCTTCTTGAACCTTAACCAAGTCTCATATAATGCCTCCGAATGTAACTACCTGTCACCCAAATTACACCTCTAAACAAACCATAAAGCAGTCGCTGATAAAATATAGAACCTAACTAGGTTGGGGTTGATCCCGTAGGGAATAGGTCGAAATATCAATCAAGATGTATGTCTAGAATATCAATAACAGTTTCCAGTAAAAGAGGGGGGTTTTGTAAATAAGAATTTAATAGTAACAATTGTTAATTTGTGGATTTGTAATCAGTGGGAAAGAGGCACTTGGACTGTGTTCTCCAATAACTTCATAACTCCGCAGGTTCTTAGTACTTAGTGATCTCTTGTGGTATTTGGTATGCAGAATCGATAGGTTATGTATAATCTAACCGACTATGTTACACCCCTTGTAGATGACTATCCCCAAGCACAAAGGTTCATGTATCATGGGTTTTGCATTACTAACCCCTATCTATGATCCCAATTTAGTCTCTCCCATTTATCGGTTCAAGCCTAATTAAATGGAGGTTGGTAGCTCCAAGTCTTGTTGTTGATTCTCTTTTTCCATCCGATTACCCTTGCTAAAGTCCAGGATAGAGATAAGGTGAGTCCTAACGTTGCGCACCATCAGAATGTAATCGATTCGAAGAGAATTGACAATACATGCCTAACACCCATTGAGAATAACCTTGTACTACAAACACTACTTTGTTAATCCATCATGGTTCCCACAACCTTAGTTGTGGTGTTTAGCTACTCATAATTGCATGAACACAAGAAGAATTCTTATAAGAAAGCATAATCATAGACTTACAATAACAAGATGAATCCAAAATCTCACTTTGAATTAAAACTCTAAAAGTCAATGTATGTAATTCCAAGACCAAGAATATGCCTTAGAACCTTACAATAATGTAATAGAATGTAAACTAATACAAAAGACCAAATAGGAGTATTTATAGACAAAATGATACCTATCATAAACATAATAGGATTTGCTGAGTCAGTCACTTCGGATGAAAGGAAGGTACAATCGTAGTTAGATCCCATGATCTTTCTTGGTGCTCGTAGGTTAGCACTGGACTTTGTCTTCTTCAGAATAAGGTAGGCACGATCCTCAGTACGACCTCGTACATTCTAGGTATGATTGGTCAATGTGCTCATCTGATCCTCTTACACTTTAACTTCTGCAAGCTCTCAATCTGGACCTCCTTCCCATGACATCTTGGTATGATCGTAACTTTAAAGTACGGTTATAGGAAGTCTTCATCTTATCTTCCACACTTAGCTTCTGCAGTAATGATAATAGGTCTTCTTCCTACAATATGATTGTATGAGCGTAACATCAAGCCACGATCATAGGTAGCTTCCATCTGATTAGCTCCTGAGAGTCATTTCTCTGATGAATCAATCCACAATGACATGGTATGACCGTGGTCAGATCCCACGGTCATGGAATGGGTCGTCTGATGCCCTTAAGTCCAAAAATTCAGCACTTTCCTTCTTTGGACTGTTTGGCCAGCAATTACCCAAAACAAATTATATCCACATAGAAATACCCTCATACTTGTAAATATTCACAGTTGTAAGCATCGAAAGTGCCATAAGTTCATGGCACATCACTCACCTTGACTTCAAAATTCTCAAACTGCACAAACTCATGATCCGCGGGTCACACTCAAACTAGGATCTACACCTAATGGGTACTGAAAGTAGGAGTGAGTATGGTCCACTCATACTCAGTAGGCATCATAGGTCGACTAAGAAAAGTTTATAACTAAAAATATATAAGAAACTATGAGCACGCTTCCACCTGCATACAAAAAAATTTCCAATGGCGGCTCAAGCCGTACGTCTCCTAACAGTATAATAATATAACTATAATAATAGTATAAAAAGTAACTACACAACAGATATGCATAGAAGGAAGAATAAACTACACGATATCAATCACATAAGAGAGATGTAAGTGATACAATGTAATGATATGATAAGGATGTAATGTATCAATGTTACCTCGTATACACCTTTCGAGCATAAGCTTCTAGGAGAGGACCCATGGGGGGTTCGCAACCTATATACTATCACAATCTCATCGATCAACCTATCGACACATCTCTTGTTTAAGACATTTTATAAAGTGTCTCATTTTCTTTCAAAATTTAGTATTTCTCCATGATACTAGTTCCATGAATATGGATGAAATGAATGAGTATGCATGCTCATAAAGTCAAATATATCACTTTAAAGGCTACTCAAAACCTCAAACTCACATAAATCATACTCGAATGCTTTAGGGACCGTGCCAACCATCCTCATAACTTATAAATGATATAAAGCAACTATGGGAAAGAGCAAAATGGTCAAAAAACAGAAAAAGTAAAAATGACCACGAGGGTTGTTACATTATCGACCATCAAAACACGCGTTCGTCCTTGAATGAAAAGCAAAGAAAGTACCTGAATCGGTAAAAAGCTGGGGTATGTACTCCGCATATCAGACTCAACCTCCTACGTAGCCTCCTTAGTTGGGCAATGTCTCCCCTGAACTTTCATAGAATCAATATTCTTGGATCTCAACTTTCTAGTCTGACTATCCAAAATAGAAATAAGCTCCCCCTCAAAGGACAAATCATTATCTAATGCAACTGAATCTCATCGAATCATATAAGAATCATCGAGATGGTATCGATTCAATATCAAGATGTGGAATATAGGATGAACCGCTGATAGGTTCAGAGGTAGAGCCAACCTATAAGCCATATCTCCAAACTTCTCAAGAATCTCAAAAGGCCTAATAAACCTCGGACTAAGCTTCCCTTTCTTCCCGAATCTTATCACACTCTTCATGGGTGATACCTTTAATAAAACTTGCTCACCAAGCATGAATGCCACATCACAACCTCGTCAATCCGCATAACTCTTCTGCCTTCTCTAGACAACCACAAGCCTCTGCTAAATCAACCTCACTCGATCCATCAAGTCTCTCAATAAGTCGGTGCCCCAAGGCCTAACCTCGAATGAATCAAACTATCCCATTGGGGATATATACCTCCTCCTTTACAAAGCCTCAAGAACTGGTCCTAATAACCATCAAATCCATAACACACACTCAAAACATGTCCTCTAACAACTGAATGGTCCTCTCTAACTGGCCATTCATCTGAGGGTGAAATGAAATGCTTAGCTCAAGCTGAGTACCCAATTCACTCTGCATAGAACTCCAAAAAAATTGAGGTTAATTGCGTACCCCTATCAAAAATAATAGAGATAGGTACACCATGCAACCGAACAATCTCTCAAACATAGATCTTAGCCAACTTTTCTGCATTATAATTCACCTTCAGTGGTACAAAGTGTGTTGATTTAGTCAACCTATCCATAATCACCCACATGGAATCAAATTTCCCTAAAGTCAGGGGTAGATCAACCACAAAGTCCATAGTAATCCGCTCCTATTTCCACTCCAGGATATTCATCCTCTGCATCGTACCATGTGGTTGTTGATGCTTATACTTTACTTGTTGACAATTCAAGCACTTTTCCACAAACTCTAATATGACTTTCTTCATCCCACACCACCAGTAATATTACTTTAAGTAATGGTACATTTTAGCTACTCCCAGATGAATAGAATACCTCGAATAATAAGCCTCCTCTAAGATCAGTCTAATCCAACCACCAACTCTCAATACACAAACACGATCACTAATCCTCAAAACACCCTCAGGATCAAGAGATGTCATCTTCGTCTCACTACTCAACACTTTATCACGAATCACTCTTAACTTCTCATCATCAAATTGTCAAAATCAAATTAACTCCATCAATGAGGATCTAGCCTTAACATATGCTAAAACACGCCCAGGTGCTGAAATATCAAGTCGAACCAACTGATTAGCCAAGGATTAAACATCTAAGGCTAAAGGTCGCTCATCTTTCAAAAGATAAGCCAAACTCCCCATACTCGCCGCCTTCCAACTTAAGGCATCCGCTACTATATTAGCCTTGTATGGATGATAAAGAATAGATAGATAATAATCCTTAAGAAACTATAACTACCTATGATGTCTCATATTAAGATCTTGTTGAGTGAATAAGTACTAAGGCTATGATGATCGGATAAAATCTCAAAACGAATCCCATATGAATCGTAATACCACAATTTCAAAACAAACACAACTACTGATAACTCCAAATCATGAGTAGGCTAGTTCTTCTTATGGACATTTAACAATCTAGAAGTTTAGGCTATCACCTTACCCTTCTGTATCAACACACCACCCAAGCTAACTCTAGAAGCATCGCAAAACAACATGAAACCCATGCCCTCTTTAGGCAAAGTCAAGATAGGAGTCGAAGTTAACATCTCCTTAAGCTTTTGAAAGCTCATCTCACAATCATCCAACCACTAGAAAACAACCTTTTTCTAAGTAAACTCAGTTAAATAATCTTCAATAAAAGAGAAACCCTCCACAAACCATCGATAATAGCCCGCTAACATAATAAAACTTTGAATCTAAGTAGGAGAAATACGTCAAACCCAATCACGCATTGCTGCCACCTTGGCCAGATTGACCATGATACTATCCTTGGTCACTACATGACCTAAGAAGGAAATAGAATCCAACCAAAACTCGTACGTAGAGAATTTGGCATACAACTGATCATCTCTAAATTTCTGAAGTACGACCCTTAAATGCCTTACATGCTCTGTCTCATTCTTGGAATAAACTAAGATATATTTGATAAACACAATCATAAAAGAATCAAGATAAGGCTGAAATACTCTGTTTCTCAACTCCATAAATACTTCTAGGGGATTAGTCAACCCAAAAGAGAACCAAAAATTCATAGTGGTTGTACTACGTCTGGAAAGTTGTCTTCAATATATTCAAAGCTCTAATCCTCCACTGATGGTAACCAAATCTCAATTCAATCTTAGAAAACACTGAGACATCCTAAAGCTAATCAGACAAATTATCGATGCAAGGAAAGGGATATTTGTTCTTAATAGTCACTTTATTCAACTGCTGATAATCAATAAAGTGTGCATGGACCCATCTTTATTCTTCACAAGCAAGAGTGGAGCACCCCAAGAAGACACACTAGGTTTAATAAAACCCTTACTTAACAAATCCTGTAACTGCTTCATCAATTTCTTTAATTCTATTGAGGTCATCCTATAAGGAGGTATAGAAATGGTCTTAGTGCCCTACTCCAAATCAATAGAAAAATCAATATCCCTATCCAGAGGAACACCAGGTAAGTCTATAGGAAACACATCCATGAATGTAATGACCCCCTGGTCATTTTCCTTATTTTTATGCATTTTCGGCATTTAGAGCTTTTCTATAACTGCCCCAAGTTATTTATGACTTGCTGGGACTGACAGTTCAATTTCTGGGACAGTTTGCTTGAGAATTTTATTAATATTTTAAGTGGAGATACTGAATCTAGATATGTTAAAATATTATTACTATATAATAGGGGTTTTATTCAAAATAATTTTCTATTAATTATGATATATTCAAAAAGTTATATTTATTTTACCACGAACCTACTCAATACTCGAGTACATATATATATATATATATATATATATATATATATATATATATATATATAATGAGGTAAGGATTATCTTGTGGTGCCATTACAGTTCAACGTATTAGTGATGTGGGGTGTACAACAATCATACGAAATGGGTGGGGGCATCATATCATTAATAATATGTGTTATCATGTTAACTCATGCAAGTGCATGTTACTACCATTTGGGATATATAGATATATATCCTTACAAAACATTTGGTTGATTGAATTTACAGTTTAGCAAATGTATAGTATGTACTTACTGTATATTACCTTTTTTTAAAAAAAATGCTTACAAATTTTCAGCACTTTCCATTCTTTATCTTCTCAAAAAATATACTTTGACATTATATTTGATCTCCAAAATAAAATCAATCATCTTCATCAAGTTATTCAAGCTTGGGTTCTAGCGGGGCACTATTCAGAGGCTTCTCGGAGGGGCTTTTAGCTTTGGCGTCCAGGTAGGCTAAGCTTACCCTATTCCTAGACTGAGTTTATTTATAGTAATTATGTACTATTATGCTAGTTTTGGTCAGGTAGTTGTATCCTGGGTATCGTTTGAAATATTTCATGCCTGATTTATCTAGTTAGGGTCCCTTTCTGGTAGATTTTGGTCCTCGGTCCTCGGTCCTCGATCCCGATATCTCTTAGTATGATGTAGTATTTATAAGCTTAGGGTGTGGTGTTAAGATGGTAAACCTTGGATTCCTCCCTTTTAGTTAGTTATACGTATGTTTATATAAATACATTTTAGTTTCGGTTCAGGGCCTGCATATACTTTATTTTTGTTATTTATTATGATTTCTGGCACAACTTTGGCATTAGTTACGATATGGTTTGGGTTTTAGTTTTATAGTTGAGTTTGATTACTTATAGGTTCACTGAATTCTGGTTATGTTATGGTTACTATGAGTTTAGGTTCGAGTCTGGTATCTGGATATGACATGATCTGGGAGTTCTCGTACTGATTACTATTATTCTGGGAGTTGTGGTTCCTCTGAGTTTTGGTTTGAGTCTGACATCTGATTATGAGTTGTATTATATATCATATATGTGGCCTCTCGTTATTACCCACTATTTCTGATTCGAATCCGGCATATGGCCTCTTGTTATTATCCACTACTACCAATTCAAGCCCGACGTATGGCCTCTTATTATTACCCATTGGTGTCGGTTCAAACCCGTTGCACATCTGGATGGGTACTATGGTTTCTTGGGACTGGTTTACTTATGGATTATTTATGCTTTTTCTTTAATTACTTCTTGTGTGTCCCACCGGCTTATGGGGGTACGGTTGGGTTAATTGTCTTCTTCAGTGTTCCTTCTGGGTTTATGGGGGCCCATTTAGGTTATGTTTGCTTTGCTTTCGTGTTAGTGAGTTATTTACTTTCTTATATCGTATTTGCATAGTCTAATAGCTATATACCTTTTTGTTCCTATTTACTGCTAACTTAGATTGCACCCTCGCATTTTAGCCATACTTGTGCTATGTTGAGCTCAGTCGGCCGATGATGCCTACTGAGTACCCGTTACTTTGGTACTCATACTACACTTATGTATCTTTTCCTAATACAAATTTGGGTACTAGCAGCCGACGTTAATGTGATATCCTTCACCCCAGTACTGATCCGGAGCAGGGTGAGCTTGCTGTTGTTCGAGGCTGATCCTCCTCCATCTGATTTAGTTTAGTCTTTTGTATCCGAGACTTCTTTGTATATATTGTGTGTATTTGGGATTATATCTAGTACTCTGTTCTTGTCTTAGTGGTGGCTCTAGTACCGACCTTACCAGGTCTTAGAAGGGGTTTATCTTGTATATTTTGTCCTCCTCCTTCTCCTATTTCTATACATATTACACTTTACATGTTTTCTTTCTGCTTTCGCTTATTACTACTACTGTTATCATTTCTGTCTGGTCTTTTCTGGTTTTCTGCCTGTTAGCTTATACTTGTCGTTCGGGGCTACGGCTTGACTCGCCTACTGGTGGGATCAAGTAGACGCCATCATGACTTGAGAAATAGGGTCATGACAATGAACTCTCTAATGACTCTCACAAAATCCAAAGGAGATGGTAAATCAACATTGGTATAGCTCACATAGGCCAAATAAGAAAGAAACTCTTTTGCTACCATCTGACAAGCATGAAGAAAGGATATAACCCTTTTTAAAGCCAAATAACAATCCAAAACCGCATGATAAGGAGACAACCTATCCATACCCAAAATGCTATCAAAGTCAATCATATCAAGGATGATCAAGTCCACCCGAGTCTCATACCCCATAAAAGTTACCACACATGATCGGTACACCCGATCCACTACTAAAGAATCACCTCTGGAGGTAGAAACATGAATGGGTACGATAAGGGACTCACACATAGCATTAATACTTGTAGCAAAATATGCAGAAACACAAGAGAATATAGACTCAGGGTCAAACAACACTAAATCAGGACGATGGTAAACCGGAACAATACCAATGATCATAGCATCAAAGGCCTCTGCCCTAGGTCTTCCAGGAAAAATATAGCACTGCCCAGGTCTGCTACCGAATTGAGCAACTTCTCCTCCACAACCATGAGCTCCATAAGCTCCACTTTTGGTACCTCTAGATCCACCTTTACTGCCTGTGTACCCCCTCTAACTAATGACACTGGCGTCAGACAAAGCTGAAGCTGAAAACCCTGCTAGGGAGGACTCATCGCACACCAAGGATAATCCCTCACTAAGTGTCCAAACTCATCACACACAAAACATCCCCTACTAGATTAATCACATTTTGAGCCTAGAAGAACCAAAACACACTTCATAACCTAATAAACCAGAATAAGACCCTCGACCTACACGACCTGATCTCTGACCACTCGATGCCTCAGAACCCGTAAATCCACTATCAAAACTCTAGAAAACTGCCTGAATCGGTCTACCGTGGTAACCATGAGAACCTTTGCCTGAGAAATACTAACCTCAAGATAAATGACCACTAAAACTGCCCTGTTAGCGTCCTCTTTTAGTACCACCACTCTGAGTACCCTGGCAAATAGTCATAATTATCTTGGCATGATCTATAATACTCTGAAAGAAGTGACCTAAAATCACTAATTGAGCCATTGTCAACTGATAAAAAGTAGTAAAACCCTTAACAAATTTCCAGATCCTCTCAAAATCTGTGGAAATACTAGTTGTGGCATTCCTAGAGAAGGCATGAAAATGAGCCTCATACTCAACAGTAGTCATGAAGCCCTACTCTAAATCATTAGACTCATCTCTTAGCTTGTACTTCATGCTAAAAAGCACAAACCTCTCAAGGAAAATCTCTGAAAACTGGGTCCATGTCAATGGAGGGAACCCACTGGTCTACCACTGACAAAAGATCTCCACTACTGCTTAGCCATATTAGTCAACCAAAAGGTAGTGTAATCAACACCATGGGACTCAAATGAACTAAGGTATTGCAACCTCTCCTGACAATCGACCAAGAACTCATAAGCATCCTCACTAATAGCACTATAAAACTTGGGAGGGGCCAATCTTATAAATCTCTCAAACCTTTTTTGCTCATCTGCAGAAATCACTGGATCAGAAGCTACAGGCAGAACAACAAGTCTGGCAGGCAATGCCTCAACACGTGAGGCTAAAACAGTAGTTGGTTGTACCTTGAGAGTTTAAAAACTATAAATAGGAACCTTTTAATGACATAAAATGTTGTTATGCTGAAATAGAGAGAACCTTTGCCTATTTTCCCTTAGACTAAAAATTTGAAAATTTAGGGTTGGCCTAGATTTAGGTGTATTTTGAGTGTATGGTGGTCGAGATAAATTTGGTAGTGATTAGAGTTTTGATTGATGTTTTTGAAGGATTTTGTGTTAGAGGATGAGTTTAGAAAGTCTTAGAAACTTTTGGTGCATAGAACTGGTTAGTAGAACTCTGATTATAGCACTAACCATGAAAGGGACAGTTTGTAATAGCATAAATTGAGAAGTGTGTTGTGAAATGGCCATAGATGGAACCAAATCCCTAGCTACTAGTTTGGTGTTGCTGCAGCGACTGAAGTGTCATTGCAGTGGTGTTACTGCAGTGGCAAAAGTGTTGCCGCATTGATAGTCTTTTTTGGCCTAGGTGCCACTGCAGTGACATATCCTTGCTGCAGCGACAAAAGTACCACTACAACGACGGAAATGGAAAAAAAATTAGTTTTTAAGTTAGAAAAATATTTTTCATTTCCATTATTTCAAAAACTCATTCAAGGTCTAGGAGAAGGTGATTTTGCACCAGGTTGGGGGGTTTTCCATCTTTGAGGTAAGCTTCTTACTTCTTAAACTTGAATTCACTCTCTTAGATCCTTAGAGTTGCAAGAATCAAGGCCTTAGTTGAAATTGTTGTTAGTCCTAAGTTCTTAATTTCATAAAATTGGTAAGAAATGATTGTCTTATCAATTGTTATTGGTCCTAGGGTGTTAGATAATACTTATCAGTATAATTCATGCTTGTAAGTTAAAATATGGGGAATTTAATAGGCTAAAGGGTTGAAAAATCCTAGAATGATAAACTAGGTCAAATTCATAGGTTGAATTTGATGATTTTGAGTTCCTAATGCTTAGAAAGGGTGAATTGTTGTGTTGAAACTTATGTATTATTATTTATATATCAAGAACGGGCAAAAATAGAAAGATAGGGCAAGTTTGTGGCCACATAGTGTTTTTGAACAAGGAATCGAGGTAGGCTATGTTTTAATAGTAGCACAGACTTTCTTGACTCTGTGCTTACATGTGAGTTGAATGTATGTAATTTACTTTCGGGCATTACTTGTGATTATTGACAATATCATGCATTTAAGTATTGGTTTTGAGATAATATTGAGATGATGTTAGATTAGGTGTCATGTTGATACTGTTCTATAGATCGGGTGTCACGCTGACCCTATTATTAGATTGGGTACTATACCGTATTAGTACATTGTTTGAGCTCATCCCCTGTAGGTCTTTGCTGAGATCCCTGCTAACTCTAGTATGTGTGTACATCTTGCATGCATGCACTCATCACTTTATTTAAACATATGTATTGTGGTGACATTGTTGTAAGAATCTACCTAAGTGTGTCATTAATGTACTTGTATACAGGTATTCCTGATAAGATAAAGTGTTATAACTATACATTGCTTGTCAACTAGTTATGAGTTGTGTTTTTATTACTTCTTATCTGCATTTCACTTGCTTATTTGTATAGTGTTACATTGAGTCGGTTGATGATACCTACCTATACTTAGTTGTTGTACTGATGCTACCTATGCTCTTCTTTTTGATGAGTGTTGATCATGTTTCAGCATTTGAGATGAGACCTCGACTCTAGTTCATGACTTCAGCATCAATTCAAGGGTAAGCACCATGTCCGGGCAACCATTAGATCATCTTTATATTGTTCATGTCCTTTGTTTTAGGATAGAGATATTCCTTATATTCCATATTCTGGATAATGTATAGACTTTGTTTTAGATATTTTTAGATGTTCTTGTACGGTGACTTTTGGGTCTCAGGGGTTGTAATAAGTAGAGATACTTCCTCACTCTCTTTTATTTTGGAATATTAAATAAGTTAGAAATAAACTCATTTTGTTAATATCGTTTCAATAAGTTAAGTAGTACTTAATTGATGAAGGTAACTCATGTGAGTTCTTGGTTAATTGGTCAATGGTTGGGTTAGATGGTTCTCCTACTATAAAGTTAGGGTGGGTGCCACTAATGAACATTTGGATCGTGACAATAATGGTATCAGAGAACTGGGTTCGATGATATCGTGGTACAAGAAAAGGCCTAATAGAGTCTTGCAGAGTGGTATGGAGACGTCTATACTTTTCTTTGAGAGGCTATAAGACTTTAGGAATAATTTTCACATCTTTCTTTCTTTCGTGCTAGAACTTGATTCCAATTGGTATCTGATGATCCAAATTGGTATCTGACCACCTTCACTCTTATTTCATAGATGGTGAACACTCGTTCCACTAGAACAGCACTAGCACCAGCCGTTGAAGTTGTTATTCAGGGCAGACCTCGAGTTAGGGGTAGAGTAAAGAGGAGAATGAAAGGAAGCACCTATCAGGAGTGGAGCTCAGGTAGTCGGAGGACCATCTAGACAGAGATCACCATCCCCTACCCCACTACAGGATGTTCCAGACTTAGTTCAGAATGATGAGGTGGTAGTTGAGGAGGAGGAAGTGGTGGATCTTGAGAATGTGGTGCCAGTACAGAATGGTGCAGCTCAGGTGCCTATGTCCACAAAGTTTGTTCAGCAGGTGTTGGGGATTTTTGAGTAGTTTGGCTGGCACTGGTACTACTCAAGCAGTTCTTGTATTTCTTTCCCTAACTTTACAACATGCAGCTGCTGTAGCACCTCAGATCGATGAGTGCTCTGAGACAGAGGTTTTCCCCCGATAGATATTAGGACCGGTTATGACTGATGATGAGTATGGACTATTTTGTAAGTTCATAAAGATAAAATCTCTTGTGTTTTAGGGTATTGAGTCAGAGAATACATTTGAGCTTTTGATTGAATTTCACGAGCATCTTCATAAGAAGGGCATTGTAGAGAGGTATGCTATAGAGTTTGTGACATTTCAGTTACAGAGGGAGGCCAAACAATGATGGAGGTCTTTTGTTGAGTGTAGAGTTGCCTTACCTCCACTTACTTGGGCTCATTTTCAAAATATGTTCCTTGAGAAGTATGTTACTTATACCTATTAGGATATAAAGAAGGATGAGTTCCTGAGACTTAAGCAGGGTGATATGTCTATGGCGGCCTATGAGGCCAAGTTTCATGCCTTGTATTTCTATGCATTACAGCTGATTACTTTAGAGGAGAAAAGGATCAGGTATTTTGTAAAGGATTTGAACACGGGTCTTCAGGTAGCTGCACTACAAGTGGCTATGTCTGAAAGACTTTTCAAGAAGTGGTGGAGTTAATGAAAAAGGTGGAAAGGGTTAAGAAACAAGGAGGGGTGTAGGCAGAGAAAAAGAAGGCCTAAAATTTAGGTCATTTTAGTGGTACTTATTTGAGGGGGTGTGGTTTGTAGGGTTACTCTTCTCATCCATTCCATTCAGCTATGCGTGTGTCTATTGGGGGCTGTCAGAGGTTAGTTATCAGCACTCTCGAGCAAATAGTTATACACTTTTGGCATCTTCAGTCCAGCGGCCCACCTTAGGCATCTGATGCCAAAAGTGTAGGGGTCAGGGTCATATTCAAAGGTTTTGTCATAACTACTTATTTGTAGGACAGTTGACTCAGCAGCCAGCTTCTAGTACTTTAGTTTTAGCAGGTCAATGTGGTGGAGGATATGGTAGGGGTCGTCCACATGGTGGGTATGATGGTCATACTGCAGGGAGGTTTGGCTACCAAACCAACCGTGGTGGAGGATAGGTTGGTCAAGATGGCGCATAGGCTAGTAGAAGTGGTGGTCAAAGTGGTGATAAGTCTTATATCTATGTTGTTCTGGCCCATTCTCAAGCTGAAGCTTCTAATATTGTGATCACAGATACTATTCTTGTTTGTGATTGTGTGACTTATGTGTTATTTGATCCCGGATCTACTTTCTTTTATGTGTCTATGAAGTTTGCCTTAGGTTGGGATTTAAAAGGTGAATTTCTTGATGCACCCATGTATGTGTCTACACCAGTTGGGGTTTTTATATGTGTTGATCAGGTTTACGAGGCATGTGTTATGATATTTATGGGGTATAGAACTTTGGTAGACTTAGTGATTTTAGATATGGAGGAGTTTGATATTATCTTAGGGATGAGCTGGTTGTCTCCTCATCATGCTATTCTTGATTGCTATGCTAAGACTGTCACTATAGCTATGCCCAAGATGGAAAAGTTAGAGTGAGAAGGTACTCTTAAGCCTACTCCTTTTAGAATTATGTTAGTTATTCGTGCCCAAAAGTTAATTAGATGGGGGTGTAGGGCATTTTTAGCTCACCTTCGGGATGATAGTTTGGCAGTCCCTCCTATTGCTTCAGTTTTAGTAGTGTGTGAATTCGTAGAAGTGTTTCCTAATGATCTCCCCAATATGCTTCCTGACCGTGAGTTTGACTTTTGTATAGACTTAGAGCTGAGAACCCTCCCTATATCTATCTCTTCTTCTAAGATGGCACTGACACAGTTATGACAATTGAAATATCAGTTGCAAGAGTTGTTGGGGAACGGTTTTATTCATCCGAGTATTTCATCTTAGGGTGCTCCTGTTCTTTTTGTGGAAAAAAAAAATGGTAGTATGCGGATGTGGATAGACTACCAATAGTTGAATAAGGTGACTATTCATAACAAGTATCCTTTGCCTAGGATAGATGATCTATTTGACCAAATGCAGAGGGCCACGGTGTTTTCAAAGATTGATTTGAGTTTAGGTTATCATCAGCTTAAGATTCGGGCTGAGGACATTTCGAAGACTACCTTCCAGACTCATTATGGATGTTAAGAGTTCTTGGTTATGTCTTTTGGTTTGGCCAATGCCTAAACTGCTTTTATGAGTTTGATGAATAGAGTATTTAAACCTTATTTTGATTTGTTTGTTATCATTTTTTATGATATTCTGGTTTACTCTAAGAGTAAAGAGGAGTATAAAGCTTACTTACATACAGTGTTGGGGTTGCTTTAGGAGAAACAACTTTATGCTAAGTACTCAAAGTGTGAATTTTAGTTATCTTTGGTGTCTTTTTGGGGCATATGGTTTCTAAAAAGGGGGATATGGTAGAACCATAGAAGGTTGAAGCTATTAAGAACTGGGCTAGACAAACCAATGTTATAGAGTTTCATAGTTTTATAGGGTTGGCTAGTTACTATCGGCTGTTTGTTAAGGGGTTCTCTTCCATTGCTTCACATATGACTCACCTGACTCAGAAAGAGGTGCCTTTTGTGTGGGATGATATGTGTGAGGATAGATTTCAAAAGCTCAAGACTTTGTTTACTTCAGCTCCCATTCTTACCTTGCATATTGAAGGTAAGGATTTCATTGTGTTTGGTAATGCTTCACGGTCTGGTTTAGGTGTTGTTTTGATGCAGGATTAGAATGTAATTGCTTATGCTTCGAGGCAGCTGAAGTTGTATGAAAAGAACTACCCCAACCATGATTTGGAGTTGGCGTCAATGGTGTTTAAATTAAAGATATGGAGACATTATCTCTATGGGGTGATGTGTGAGGTGTTCATAGACCACCGTAGTTTACAGCATGTGTTTACTTAATGTGATCTAAATTTGAGGTGGAGAAGGTGGATGGAGCTGATTAAAGATTATGACATGTTCATTCTATATCATCCAGACAAGGCCAATAAGGTGGAAGACGCATTGAGTCAGAAATCGGCAAGCATGGGAAGTTAAGCATGGTTGAAGGTGTCCAGACACCCATTGGATAGAGAGGTACAAACTCTGACGAATGGTTTTATGAGGTTGCAAATGACTAGCAAGGGAGAAATATTAGCTTATGTTGAGTCTAAGTCTACCTTCTTTGAGAAGATCAAAGATAGGCCCTTTGAATATGAGAAGTTGAACAACCTTAGGGAAAAGGTGTTACAAGGTGAGGCCAAGGAGGCCATTCTTGATGAAGAGGGAGTGTTGAGGATTTAGGGGCGTGTGTGTGTGCCTCATGTGAGCAACTTTATTCCCATTATTCTTTCGGAGGCTCACAATTCTAAGTACTCTATACATCCGGGTGCAACCAAAATGTATAGAGACTTAAGGCAACACTATTGGTGGTACAGGATGAAGCAGGACATTATGGATTTTGTGACCAAGTCTCAAAACTTTCAATAGGTTAAGTATGAGCATCAGAAGCCCGATGGCACTTTTCAAAGGATGACCATTTCTAAGTGGAAGTGGGAAAGAATAACCATGGACTTTGTCGTGGGTCTTCTTAAGACCATAAGGAAACATGACTCCATTTGGGTGATTATCGATCAATTGACCAAGCCCACATATTTTATTCTGGTAAGGGTGGACTATAATGCAGCCAAGTTGGCTAAAATTTATGTGAAGGAGATTATGAGACTTTATGGGGTGACTGTTTCCATAGTGTAAGATCAAGGTACGTAGTTTACCTCTAACTTTTGGGAGAAATTCCAATCGAAATTGGGTACTAGGTTTGACCTAAGTACAACCTTTCATCCGCAGACTGACGGGCAGTTAGAAAAGGCGATCCAGGTACTTGAGGATATGCTTCGAGCTTGTGTAATGGACTTTGGTGGTCAGTGTGACTAATATTTGCATACAACAACAACTACCACTCCAACATTGACATGGCTCCTTTAAAAGTTTTATATGGAAGGAGAAATAGATCACCAATTGGGTGGTTTGACGCATTTGAGGTGAGACCTTGGGGCACTGATATGTTAAAGAAGTTAATGGAAAAAGTGATGCTTATCTAGAATAAATTGGTAGCGGCTCAGAGTTGATAGAAAGAGTATGCAGACAATAAGGTAAGGGATGTGCAATACGAGAAAGGTAAGAAAGTATTGCTAAAAGTATCACCCATGAAAGATGTAATGTGAAAAAAAGGGGAAGTTGAGTCTGAGGTACATCAGACCCTTTGAAGTTTTGAATGGAGTAGGTTCAGTAACCTATAGGTTGGCTCTACCTCTTAGATTGTCAGGTTTTCATCCAGTAATCCATGTGTCAATGCTCAAAAAGCACCACGGAGATGGAGATTACATCATTAGTTAGGATTCAGAATTATTTGACAAGGAGCTTTCTTATGAAAAAAGAGCCAATTGCTATCTTGGATAGAGATGAGAGAAAGCTGAGGACTAAATTCATTTAGTCTTTGAAGGTCCAGTGGAGGAACCGTCCGGTGGAGGAATCCACATGGGAGATGGAGGCGAATATGCGCAAGCAATATCGACACTTGTTCATCGATTTAGGTAATCTTTTGCTCATCTTTTGTGTTGTTTTGGTTAGTAGTCATTCAGGGACGAACGAGGGGTAAATTGGTATCTAATGTAATGACCCAAAATGTCGTTATTGTGAAATAGAGATTAAAACCTTCACCTAGTTTCCCTTTGACCAAAAATTTAAAAATTTAGGGTTGGAACAGTTTTAGGCGTATTTTGAGTGTGTGGTGTTCGAGGGAAATATAGTACTAATTAAAATGTTTTTGGGTATTTTTGAATGGATTTTGTGTTAGAGGATGAGTTTAAGAAGTCGTAGAAACTTTCAGTGCATAGAACGAGTTTGTAGAACTCCGGTTATAGAGATTACCGTAAAAGGTTTAGTTCATAATGTCGTAAATCGAGAAGCGTGTTCTGAAATGGCTAGAGCTTGGACCGAATTAGAACTACTGGTTTGGTGTCACTGCAGTGACAGAAGTGTCACTATAGAAGCATCACTACGGCGGCAGAAGTGCAGCCACAGCGACAGTCTCTTTTGGCCTAGGTACCGCTGCAGCGGTAGATCCTGCACTGCAGCGGTGTCGCTACCACGAACAAAAATGTTGCTGCAGTGATAAAAATTCAAAAAAATCAGTTTTAAGTCAAAAAAATGTTTTTCCTTCCTATTATTTCAAAAACTCATTCAAGGGCCAGGAGAAAGCAATTTTGCACCAGTTTGGGGGGGGGTCCATCTTTGAGGTAAGCTTCTTACTCCTTAAACTTGAGTTTACTCCCTTAGATCCTTAGAGTTGTAAGAATCAAGGCCTTAGTTGAAATTGTAGTTAGCCCTAAGTTTTTGATTTCATAAAATTGGTAAGGAATGGTTGTTTTATTAGTTGCTATTGCTATTAGGGTGTTAGAAAACACTTCTCATGATAGAATTCATGCTTGTAAGTTAAATATGTGAAATTCAAGAGGCTAAGGGATATAAAAACCCTAGAATGATGAACTAGGTCAAGTTCATGGGTTGAATTTGATGATTTTGAGTTTTTAATGCTTAGAAAGGATGAAATATTGTGTTGAATGGGCAGAAATTGAAAGAAAGGGGAAGTTTATGGCCAAGTAGTGTTTTCGGACAAGGAATTGAGGTAGGCTATGGTTTAATAGTAGCCTAGACTTGCTTGACTCTGTGCTTATGTAAGTTGAATGTATATGATTTACTTTCGGGCATTACTTGTGATTATTGACTATATCATGCATTTGAGCATTGGTTTTGAGATAATATTGAGATAATGTAGGATCAGGTGTCACACCGATACTATTATATGGATCGAGTGTCACACCGACACTGTTGTTGTATCGGGTACTGATACTGGTACATGGACTGAGCTCGTCCCCTACAGGTCATAGCCGAGATCCCCTACTGACTCTAGTATGTGTGTACATCTTGCATGCATGCAATCATAATTTCATTTGACTATATGTATTATGGTGACATTATTGAAAGAATCTACCTAAGTGTAATTGATGTACTTGTATACCTATATTCCTGATAGATGAAGTATTATGACTGTAAATTACTTTTCAACTAGTTGAGTTATGTCCTGATTGCTTCTTATCTTCATTTCACTTTCTTATTTTTATGGTGTTGAATTGTATCGGCCAGGGCATGTTCTAGCATTTGAGATGAGACCTGAGCTCTAGTTTGTTACTCCAGCATCGATTCAAGGGTGAGCACCTTGTCCGGGCAACCATTAGATCATCTTTATGTTGTTCATGTCCTTTGTTTTAGGACAGAGGCATTCCTTGTATTTCG
The DNA here is from genome assembly GCA_031232105.1 of Capsicum rhomboideum. NCBI lineage: Eukaryota > Viridiplantae > Streptophyta > Magnoliopsida > Solanales > Solanaceae > Capsicum > Capsicum rhomboideum. The sequence goes on from CP124718.1 coordinate 96,827,377, forward strand.
TAACCTGGATAATTTTTAGACTTTATTTTGAATATTTTTAGACGTTCTTGTACGGTGACTTTTGGGTCTCAGGGGTTGTCATAATTAGAGATACTTCCGCATTCTCTTTTGGTTTTGGAATATTAAATAAGTTAGAAATGAACTCGTTTTGTTAATATTGTGTTAATGAGTTAAGTAGTAGTTAATTGATAAAGGTGACTCATGTGAGTTCTTGGTTAGTTGGTTAAAAGTTGGGTTAGACGGTTCTCCCATAATAGAGTTAGGATGGGTTCCACTTATGATCGATTGGGTCGTGACAAACCTGCCCTAGTGGTTGAACACCCTCTCTTGTCTGAGAACCATCTGGTGTACCTAGTAGAATACCTTCTTGAGAGGAGCCATTCAAATGTCTCACAAGCTCAATCAGAATATCTTGTAACTCTAAAGTGGAAACAAAACCCCGAGGATCCTAGACTGGTCCCACATCCTATGGCTGATAAGCCATCTCAACATGATCAATCTCTGGCACGAGAGAGGCCGTTCTAGCTCGCCTTTTAGCCGGAGCCGCCCCTCGTGTCTGGCCTCTACCTCAGTCTTCGACGCAACCCCTGCCTCGTCCTTTGATTGGGACTCCTACAATAGGTGTTGGCTCAGTATACTCAATGTCTCCTGATCTAGTTCTCACCACTTGCACAGAAAATGTGGAATACAAGTTTAGAATATTGGGCATGAAGCGACAAGGAATCAAATTAGAGAAGATTTCCTAAAAATGTCCCATAGCCTCCTGATTAAAGAAACAGATGTCAATGTATTGATCTACGAGACTCTATTAGACATCTTGCTCTTTTACTCATGAGATCGGTGAACCGTGTGTGTTGATACCAATTTTTCATGACTTAAAATTCGAGGTAATGATGGCACCTACCCTGACCCAACCTTGGTAGATAAACCTAACTCCACAAGAGATATAGGAGATGAAAAGAAGATAAATATTAAATGAATACAAGAGTTTAGGATAAAGTCAGGCCAATAATATAAAACAACTTCAAAATCTGAAATAGATACAACTCCAATCCCAAAATCTAGTGTCATGAGTAAAGAGCACTCTAAAACCGACATAGTATACGAAAAATACATAAATTCTGTCTTTGAATGTAAAATAAAGGCATAAAATTGGAGGAAGCCAAGCACAAACTTTGAAATAGGGAGCTCCTTTGAAATGCTCAAACTACATGAACTCATGATCCGTAGGTCACACTCGAACTGGGATTTGCACCAAAAGGGTATAGAAAGTAGGAGTGAGTATGATCCTCCAATTGTACTCAATAGGTATCATGGGCCGACCAAGCAAAGTAGATAAATAAACTTATAAAGAAAACTATGAGCACGCTTCCACCTGCATATAGAAAAGTTCCCAAAAATGGCTCAAGCCTTACATCTCCTAACAGTATAAATAATACAACTATAATAATAGTATAAAAAGTAACTACACAACAGATACACATAAAAGGAAGACTAAACTACCTGATATCAATCACATAAGAGAGATGCAAGTGATGCAATGCAATGAAATGATAAGGATGTAATATCTCAATGTCACCTCGTATACACCTCCGAGCATAAGCTTCCAGGAGAGGACCCATGGGGGATTTGTAACCCATATACTATCACAATCTCATCGAACAACTTTAATGACACAACCCTCGATTAAGGCTTTTTATAAAGTGTCTCATTCTCTTTCAAAAATCAGTATTTCTTAGTGGTACCAGTTTCATAAATATGGATAAAATGAATGAGTATGCATGCTAACCAGCTCAACAACATATAATAAATCAACATGACAATGGTATAAAGGAACTCAAGTCACCTCAAGTCTCAATAGGTCATGATACAAGCCCTCTCATGGCATCACAATAGTAAGGAATCATATATGACATAAATAATATCAATTCAAGCACCCACACAGGCATCACAATAATAATAAAGGATCAGTAATACATCAAACAAGACCAATACCATCCCTCGAACGGGCATCTTAATGATAATAATCTCTCAATTCAATAATATACACTAAAATAATAATCTCAAAAGATGAATACCACAATAAAATCTCCAACCCATAGCATACTTTATATGAATGGTTAACTATCCTGGCCGGTCTAAAAAAAGCTAAGTCATAACCTACCTCTAATATGGAAAGCATGATCCTGGACCCTTCAACAAGAAGTCTTTCCTTTTTGTAAAGACTAGAATGAGTACAATCTATCAAAAACATAATCTAGAAGTCAATAGAAGTCTAATGATACCCATATTAGCCACTTTTGTTCCGGGTCTAAAAACACTTCAAAAATTGACCTTGAAATTAAAAGGGTAAAACTACAAATTTTATTAAAGAATCAAGTTACCCATACTTTAAGGGTTCTAACTATGAAAACCCATAAAAAAAAATAAGTTGAAATCGAGCTTGAAATCATTGGAAAACCATTTTCTTAATTTACCGGATAAGATCCAAAATCCCAAATCTAAAATCCAAGTTTTGAAGTTGTTTTTGAAATAAAATCAATAGGTAATGATAGAAATTAGGTTTAGAAGCTTACCCAAACAAGTTTTATGAAAAGTCTTGGGTCTCAAGGTTGGTGAAAATGGAGTTGGAATCATGAAAATGGAGTATTGATATTGTTCTGTAAAAATTACCTCGCGATTCCAATCCTTCCCACATGATCACGAGGGTTAACAGTTGACCATCATAAAAATGGTCTTCACGATTATGGGAGAGAGCCATGCAACCAAGACGCCAACCCAACTCGGACCATGTGATCATGGTAGCCCACCAGGCGATCGTAATCCACAACCTACCCACTCTTCGCAATTGAGACATTCCTCCATGCGATCACGATGAGTAAATTACTGGTGCACTAGAAACTGGGCACCAATAATCAGTTCAAAGGTAAAAATGTTCCAAACAGACCCTCAAAATTCGTTCGGGCCCCCAAAAAATAACCAAATAATGATACTAGGATAATTTTAACATTTCGGACTCAATAGAACCATCAGATTTTCCAAAAGAGGTCGTTATCAACAAGTTACCCCTGGGAACCCCTTTAGGCCAAATAAACTAGTTTTGCATTTAAACACTCAAAACTCAAAATATAGTCTCAGAACCTGAACCAACCATAATACTAATCCATAATCTATATTTCGGATCTAATGGATCTGACAGAATCACCATCCGACACACGGATCACAAAGTGTTGATCAGAGTCAAATATATCACTTTAAAGGCTGCTCAAAACCTAAAACTCACATAAATCATTCCCAAATGCTTCGGAGGACGTGACAACCATCCCCACAACTCATAAATGATATAATGCAACTACAAGGAAAGGTAAAATGATTAAAACACATAAAAAGTTAAAAATGACCACGAGGATTGTTACACCTTTATACATATTTAATACTCAATTCAAGGTCAAACACCACCATAATAACTTATAAGACCAATCTAAAATATGTCACCTTAACAATATGCATTCAACTAGTATTTTCACTATAATTTCACTTTAAACCAACCTAGTCATGTAAATGAAGGAATCACCTTTGTGCAAATAATATTCAATTCAAGTCAACCATAAAAAACTCATAAAAATAATTTCATTCATTTCCTCCTTAGAATCATCTTATATTGTACAACCTCAAGTATTAGCTCATTTAAAGAATAATATAAATAACCAATGGTCGGCAATAAGGAACCCATAATATAAATAACAAAATATAACCTGGTTCACTCAAGTAACCATCAAACTCTCCAAATCATGGTGTATACACATACTAAGGGTCTTATTGTTGCCCACAAGACATGGCCTGCAGGGGATGAGCTCAGTCCGTGTACCAATAGCCCAGATAACTGCCTGCCACCCTTATTCCATACCAAGTGTTATACCATCCTTATTCCAATGTCCCCAACCTTATCCTCCCTGAAACCCACCAATTCAATCACGATCAACCTTTACCGTTTCCTCTTACAATAACAAACAATACCATAAATAAGTACAATCACATAGTGAGTTAAATCAACTATCCTTGCATATCAAACAAAGTCCTTTTTACAAATCTCATTATAGATTATAAGTTTCTAAACTTGCATTCAACAATTAACAAGTTCTATATTCTTTAGCAGCATTGCAACTAAATAAATAAATAATCAGTTAACATGCACACATACAACTAAATTGAGTCTAACTCCAATTCAACCATAACCTACTCCACAGACATTAGTGCCTGGGGACCAAGCAACATATAATAAGTGAACATACAGATAGCTAAATCGGTTAACTACCTATTTTATGCTTACATAATTATACGTATCTGCGCACTCTCACACATCCTCAATTTCTATCTGCTACAACACCATTAACTCCTCAACTTCCATCTTAATACTTCATCATCATAACTTTTTTACTTTCTAACTACAACTAAATTCTCTTACCAATATGTTAGCACACCACATTTTACAATCTCTAACTAGAACTTATATTATACGAATCAATTATCACTTAATTGAATAAGGTTTAAGGCATTGGGACCAACTTTCCTACTAACTTATTTCCACTTAATAACTCAATTGACATGTATATCAAAATAGTAGGTAAGCATTAATAACAATTCACCACACAACTACATAAAACTAACTTCATTTACATTGCCCCGATTTACTTGTTTAATCCACTCAATCACCTGGCCCACAGACCTAAGCATGAAATCTCCCATCAATCTATATTATGAATATGTTTTCTAATCAAGGTATACTACTCAAAATTAAACCAAATCTAACTGGGTGCCAATCAACTGCTATGGAGGCATGAAATCTCATTCCTTGGCCCATTCTAGTCAATTTTTGGTGTGAAAGCAGCAAAAAACCTTCGAGATCTATCCTTCCTAAATGTACCTCTTTATTATCATTATTCTAGGTTCTTGAGGAAACCCAAGGGGTTTTTTAGAAGGTGGCAACACTCTGGTTTAAAGTTAAAATAAAAAGGGTTTTAAAATTTGCAAAGGGACTACTCGGGATTCCATTGTACCGGCATGCATGTTGCTATAGCAGCACCACTATAGCGGGGTGACGTCAGCCTACTCTCTAAATTTTTTCCACTCCGGAATCATATAAAAATAATATTTAACGAACCTCCTAAATATTTTTAAAGGAATTCTAATACCACATACCCTTCGAATGCGGTGATTATAGTAACAATGGAATGGGTCACTACAGCAAATACCAATTTACCCATTGTTTGTTCCTGAATGACAATGATAGAGAAAAAATTGAGTCGGGACATTTTCAGGGTCATTAGTTTCTTACTCATCAATTTAGAAACCTCTTATTCTCAATCTTCACTCACCGACCTTACGATGAACTTTGCACGAACTCATAATGCACCAACTTACTACGAGCATCCTCACATAATATACCGTAATTGAAATTTGTACAAAATCACCTTTGACAAGAGTTTATGAGTATCCAAGATAACTGAGGCCTCTTCTAATACGACCAAACATCTAAATAAACACCCAAAAAGGAAAAATGGAATTTCTATCCCTTAAAGTTGATTGGTCCCTACTATAGCAGGACCCCTGCCGCTATAGTGGGAAATGAACTATTATAGCGGGATGCTGACAGTTTAAAGGGGAAGAGAAGTAGGTTCAAACTCATATCTTTCCTCCCCTAACCGATCAACCACTCCCTCCCGACATTGGAAATAAGGTAAACTCTCATTCTAACTTCATCTCTTTACTCTATTACACTTATTATTGAAGATTAAGGCTAGAATTCTTAGAAATAGATGAGAATTAGGATTAGTGTTTGATTTGGTTTATTTTGCTCCAATTGGAACCAAATTTTGAAGCATGCTTGTTTTTCTTACGTTTCTAACGCTCCTATGGCATTCTAGGCGTAAGATTTATGAAGTTCATGGCTAATTTGAGGCTTGAATAAAGGGTCACTTTTTGAAAGTTTCTTGGGTATTGGGGTTTAAACACTCGAATTTTGGTACTTTGTAGTCCCATGGTATTTCACCATCGCTGATCTAAGTTAAGAAGTTGAAAAATGCAAAAATGGCAAAAAGATGCCATTGATGCATCAAAGGCGGGCTGGGGAATATGAAGGCCACTATAGTGGCTTCATCCCACTATATCAATCCCACTATAAAGGAAAAATACCCCTATAGAAGCCTCGCGTTAGCAGGATGCCTTCCGTTATAAATGAGGCACCAATAGCCTCCTCTAAAATTTGAATTTAAAAATTTTTAGAACCTTGCAACTGATTGAGTACTCTATGGATTCTAACTTGGTTTCATATAATTTTTGCAAGAACACTAACACCATGGCTGACCAAAACCAAGATGACGCTCCCCCACCCTTCTAGAGATTTCCCAATAGGGCTTGTCAGCAAAGGTACAAGGATTACCAGAGGATGGCATTTTTTCATGAAAGGGGTTTTTTGATGATGGAGGTAGAGAAGGAGGCACCAGAATTCTATGCCCGAATACATGAGTTTTGGGTGGATGCCGCTAGTGGAGCCTACACAAGATGGTGTTTCGCGCTAGGTTCCGGAGTTCTTTGCTATAATCCAGACTGTGCAGCAGGATGACCCCATCCTACCATCTGTATCTGGGAAGTGCATGTTCCCGTAGACGTGGCTATTATCAATGAGGTTATGGGGGTGCCAAATATCCCCAATGCTGATTTTGAAGCTAAGTGCACGGAAATGGTATGCAGTAGCTAAGAGACACTATGTTAGTAGAGGCTTACTAGGGAAAGGTCTACTGGTCCAGCACGGAGGGGATTAAGAGTACACGTTTTAGTATAGAGGCTTGGAGGTGGCTAAATTTGGAGACTTAGAGGATTCGTCTTTCGGGAAGCACTACATATGTGATGTACCCTCGGGCTCTGGTGGTGGCTCATGCAATTTGGGGAATTCGACTGAATGTGAGGGCCCAGATTGTGTCAAAGTAGATGGACTTCTAGAGAGGGAATAAGAAGGATCTTTACCTTTCCGGCTTGATTTTGGAGCTATGCTCCCATACAGGTATGCCTAGGAAGGATATTGATCGAGACTTGGAGTGCGGTACACCTTTCAACTCTTTCAAGGTGAAAGATGCCCAAGTAATAGCAAGAAAAAGATGAAGGTGGAGACAAAGGGAAAGAGTAGCAGAGCTGGAGTGGGTGAGGAGACTGGTACCCCTCCTACATATTCACCTGTGTCCCTTAAGCATTTGGAGGCAGACATGGCTGCCGTGAGGGATTACTTAGAGCGGTTCTACTTGCCTCCTCAAGGTTTAACTCTTTTGAGCTCCACAGCCCCACCAGACCTGACTCGGGCATATGCAGTGCTTCGAAAGGAGTTGGATGAGAAGAAAAAAAAAGGAGCTCCTGGGGTCATATGATTGTCCGAATGTGGAAGACCATAAAGGTCATATTCAAGTGTGTCGTCCCTCATGTAAAGCTCCTCAAGTTGAATAGGAAAGATGCATATGAGTTCTCATTTCTAAGCAAAATAGAAGAGGAGAGGGTTCTGATGCTTCGAGCCTAAATGATGTTGGGGCCTCCATCTAGATCCCCGGGCATGCACACTATCTTGTTTCCCCCTATTTAATCATTGCTACTGGATTTGGGTTTCCCCCGTTTGGAGCTTGTAACAAATAATATTTCTTTTCTTTTCGCACGTTTGAATAATTTATTTTTATAATCTAGAAATGAATGCATCATTATTATCTCACCTCTCATATTACAACTAACTTGCTTACTTAATAGCAGCTTACAATTGTGTTCGGAATGATTAGGGAAAAAGTGCAGAACAAGGGAAAAATAGGGCAGGGACACTACTCAGGTTCTAGCTATAGCAGCACTCCTCCCACTACAGCTTCCTCACTATGGTGGGAAAATTCTCGCAATAGCGAGGTTGTCGTAGCGGGATACTTGCCGCTATAGAGGCCAGTTGGCAGTGACCCTGTAGTTGCTTCCGGCATTCCTTTTTTCTCATTCCTACATAATGTTAAAATCTAATCATTACAATATTTTACCTATCATCCAACATCGAACCCAGCAACTCTGAAGAATATTAATTAACCAAAGCACGAATTTATACACTCCGATTATCAATTATAAATTAAATATTAATACACACTTTTAGGTTTCCTCAAACATTCAAATCTTATCGTACTTAAGAAATTCATATAGCAGACGCTTAAAACAAAGAGACTCTAACAATTAGTTAAATTCATTTACCATCTTTACATACTCTATTCACAGTGATTAGTACTCATGCATCAAGAATTCGCCAATTGGTAACCATTTCACTTAGCCACAAACTCGTAGAACAAACAGTTAAGCTTTAAACTTACATAAAAATAAAGTCAGAGAATCTTCTTAAACAGTCAACTCAACCTAGCCCTTGCTTTTCTAAGACACACAGTTAAGTACTACATTCTTGACGACCACTAGTTGATCATTCATGTATCAATACCACCTTTATAGCCATATACCAATTGGGACCTTTTAAGTTCCAATCCAGCTGTTCGAGTTACCAAATGGGATCATGTAATCCCAATTAGATTGGTCGAGATACCAATTGGAATCAAGGTATACCAATTGGACTCAACCCAAACAAATAGTCATTAGAACAGCAGGAGAGGAAAGAAAGAAGGAAAACAATTCCTAGAATGCCTTGGAGCTTCCCAAAGATTTGTTGTGGACGTCTACACACCAATCTACAGGACTCTACTCGATATTTGCTCTTGTACTTATGAGACCGATAACCTATACTCCGATACCATCTGTCACGACCGACCTAACTGGGTCGTGTGGTCACCTACTCTACTCTACCTAGATAGAAAAACTCTTACCACCCATATTTAAAAAACATGCGGAAGTCACGAACAATAACATAATCTCTTCTTTATTTCATAAAACCTATTACAATAACTTTTAAATACAACAAGAAAATATTTTCTCCAAGGACCTAGTCTAGACATGTACAAAAGCTGCTAATTAGAATGATAAATACATAAGACCAGCTTCCACCATGGAATGAGAGGACAGAAGCTGTTGGAGATCTCTATCTGCATCAAACAAGAAACTTCAACTGACCCTGCAACTAGGCTATACCCCAAAAATGGTATAGCAAGAGTAGTATCAGTACAACCAGACGTACTGATTGGCATCATCGGCCGACCAAAGTTAAATCACATAAAAATAATATAAAAATCCAGAATTAAACGTGAACTCATATAATAAGTCAATTTAATTACTCATTCTCATGTCCCCAATCGTTACTCTTCTTGTTATACTTTCACTACCAAGCCTTATTCAACTCTTATCATCTCTCACTAATAATAAGTCGACTCACAATACAACATTCATTGCGACTATTACATTACACTCCTAGTTATGCATCCACCAGTTGATCCATCAACGAACCTAAGAGCATATATTTTATCAAGAATACATAGGGAAATTAGTAAATTATCTAAGTTAGACTTACTTCTAACACCCACATTAGGTATCATCCAAATAAGGACAACACATGAAATCACCTTTATATATATATTAATACTCAATTCAAGGTCAAACACCACCATAATAACTCGTAAGACCAATCGAAAATATGTCACCTTAACAATATGTATTCAACCAGTACTTCCACTATAATTCCGCTTTAAACCAACCTAGTCAAGTAAATGAACAAATCACCTTTTTGCAAATAATATTCAGTTCAAGTCAACCATAAAAGACTTATAAAAACAACTCCATTAATTTCCTCCGCAGAAACATCTTATTACTGTACAACCTCAAGTATTAGCTTATTTCAAGTACAATATAAAGAACCAATGGCCCACAACAAGGAACCCAGAATATTAACAATAAAATATAACCCGATTCACTCAAGGAACCATCAAACTCTCCAAATAATAGTATACACACATGCTAAGGATCTTATTCTTGCCTACTAGTCATGACCTGTAGGGAACGAGCTCAGTCTATGTACCAATATCCCAGATAACTAGGGCCTTCGGCCCTTATCCCAATCCAAGTGTTATACCACCCTTATTCCAATGTTCCCACCATTATCCTCCCTGAAACCCACCAACTCAATCACAATCAACCTTTATCGATACATCTCGCAATAACATACAGTACCATAAACAAGTACAATCATATTGTGAGTTAAATCAACTATCCTTGCATATTAAATAAGAATTTTTTTTACCAATCTTATTATAAATTATCAGTTTCTAAACTTGCATTCAACAATTAACAAGTCTATATTCTTTAGCATGCATTGTAACTAAATAAACAAACAATCAGTTAATATGCACATATACAACCAAATTGAGTATTAACTCTAATTCAATCATAACCTACTCCACAGACATTAGTCCTCGGGGACCAAGCAATATATAATAAGTGAACGTACACACAACCAAGCAGATTAACTACCTACTTTATGCTTACATAATTATACATGTGTGCCCACTCTCACACTTCCTCAATTACTCTCTACTACAACACCATTAAATCCTCAACTTCCATCTTAATACTACATCATCATAACTTGGATACTTCCCAACTACAACTAAATTCGCTTACCAATATGTTGGCACACCATATTTCACAATCTCTCTAGAACTTATATTATACGAATCAATTATTATTTAATTGAATAAGGTTTAAGGCATTAGCACCAACTTTCCTACTAACTCATTTTCACTTAACAACTTAATTGACATGTATAAAAAAATATTAGGTAAGCGTAAAACACAATTCACCATACAACTACATAAAACTAACTTTATTCGTGTTGCCCTAATTTACTTGTTTAATCCATCCAATCACCTTGCCCGCAGGCCTAAGCATGAAATCTCCCATCAATCTATATTATGAACACGTTTTATAACTGAGGTCTACTACTCAAATTAAACCTAGCCTATTTGGGCGCCAAGCAACTGCTACAGAGGTATGAACTCTCATTCCTTGACCCATTCCAGCAATATCTGGTGTGTAAATTGTGACAAACCTTCGAGATCCATCCTTTCTAAGCATACCTCTTCATTTTCATTATTCTAGGGTCTTGAGGCAACGTTTTGGTTTAAAGCTGAAAAGAAAAGAATTTTAAAATTTGCAGAGAGACTGCTCGGGATCCCGTTGTAGAGGCCTACATACCGCTATAGTGACACCGCTATAGCAGGGTAACGTCATCCCTCTCCTTAATTTTTTTATTCTTCAAAATTATCTAACAATAATCTTTAATGGACCTCCTAAATATTTTTAAAGAGATTCCCATACCCCATATTCTTCAGATGTGGTGATTATAGTAACAGCGGAATAGGTCGTTACATTAGATAAGGACTCAGATTTATCTTTGATAGCCTCTATGATGAAGTCTTTCAATTAGTCAATAGGAATTAAACCTTCTGCAGAGACATGGATCTCTGTGATCATTGTTATTTGCTTTATGAAAGATTCTTTTTCCTCTTAATTTTTAGGAAGCTTTATAAGTGCCTGACTTGATTCTCTCTTAGTCATGCTCTTCATTTTATTTGCCAGCTTGAAAAGTTTAGCATCTTATTCTTGCACGTGATTTGTCAAACCTTCAACTACTTTGATCAAGCTTGCAGGTTGTTCTTCTAAGGTGGGAGCATTAATCATCATATCTTATACCACCATAGTGGAGGATGAAAAATGATATGGATCTCTATCTGAATAGAATTTGGACTGGGGAATAATTTGGTTGCATATTGGAGCATATCGAGCATTTAAGACATCATCTTCTTGCATGAATCAGTTGTTCGACATGTGATGATGTTCTTGTGGAAGATCAAGTTGAGCCAAATTTATTTTGATTTGACCAATAATCACCATGGCCACTTTCAATTCGCTTTTGGAGTGAGTAGCCGTAGTAGCATTCTATTTAGAGTTGATCTTCATTTGAGTCATTTTAATATTCTTTGACTTTAAAAGAAAGAGATGAGAGGTCGAGATTGTCCCATCGGGTATGCCAGAATTTATAGACAATAAAATTTGCATCGAAAAAATAATAATAAAGATAAGAAAATATTGCTACAATCGTATTATTTGATTTAAAATATATGAGTTCTACAATCTCTATGAATCCTCTGATTCTTCTTTTCAAATATAAGTTCAAGGTCCTTTGAGCTTAATCTTGAATTTGATGGATTTGATCTTGACTTGTACTTGAATTCAATGACTTTTGAGCTTGATCTTGAAATTGGTGGTCTTGATCTTGAGTTGTGAATTTCAAGAACTTGATGTTGACTTATGAATTTTATGAACTTGATCTTGACTTGTAAATTTGATGAACTTGATCTTGACTTCTGAATTTGATAAAATTGATCTTGACTTGTACTTGAATTCAAGGGCTTTTGAGCTTGATCTTGACTTTTATTTGACTTCAAAGGCTTTTGAAATTGATTTGAATCTTCGTCTTGATCTTGAGTGCTTGAATTCTTGAACTTGTAGCTTGTAGAGAAATCTGTAGCGTTTGATCCACGAGCTCTCTCTGGCTTCTTGTTAGAATTCTGGTCCTCTTTCTGAATTATAGAAACCTTTATTTATAGGTGTTGGATGGAGGATTTGTGATGAGAACAAGCTTCTTTCATCCAATTAGATTTAAGCGACATGGCGATATGTGATTGTCCCGAACGTGTCACTTGTACTCATAGCACATTTTTATTGACCTTTGATTTCACTAGGCATGCTGCATCATTTTGATACATGGCTTAATCCTATTGGCTCATTCGCTTGACTTGGCATGCCACGCCATTTGACATGTGACACTAAATTGGACCTCTAGAATAAGATGTCATTTTGGGCTTGACAAAATGGGCTCATTATTTGTAGTCCAAATTGATGAACTAGCCCAATAAAAATTGGACTTTTATTAAAGAAAAAAATTACATAATGTCACACCTTAACTTATCATTATTACTTAAAATCCCAACCCTATAAAATAATTACAAAAATCACTTTTTTTACACTTTCTCTCTAAACATTCGGATACATCACAAGCCCTTTTTATTTACGTAACCCTCTCGATTTCATTTTATTTACAGCAAAAACAACCCAAAATACCCCCCTTCCATTAACACACTAACAGCTCACCATTAACACCAACTAACCTCACTGGAAATTTCTTAAGAATTCACACTCCACAACATTCACTTTTCTAGTATACTAACAACAACACACTCCACACACACCACAATTTCCCATTAATTCCCACATTCTTCAGATCTGGATATTGGTGGCTGGTTTTCACCGTTTCTGGCAGCGACGATGAAGTAATTGGTTATTTCCATTGGAGTTTCATCAGAGCTTGTTTGGAACATCGAAGTTTCGCCGTCGTTGAGCTTCGGTGGTACTGTGAGATGATTGTTGATGGTATTTTGGTTGTGGAGTTCACCGGATCTGGAATCACGGTGGTGGTGATGTGGGTTGTAGTGGTCATTTTGGGTGGTTGATGGTCGAAGTTCGCCATTAAGAATGATGTATCTGGTTGAAAATATGACAAAAAATATGTATTAGAATTCTTTTTTGTGTTACTGATACATAATCTTATGTATCGGAATGAGATTCGTGTTATCGATACGCATGAATTTGATTTTTGTGTACAGATACATAAGAATGATGTATCTGATTTATGACAAAAAATATGTATCGAAATTCTTTTTTGTGTTACTGATACATAAGACTTATGTATCGGAATGAGATCTGTGTTATTGATAATTAAGAATTTGATTGATTAGTTATGTATCGGAAAGTGATGTATCCGACCCTCGGTAATTTATCCAAAATTTTATGTAATTTTGAAAAGAGTAGGGATAGGGTGTAATTAGGTACTAAACAGTTGGAATTTATGAAAGTTGTCCTTTATTAAATCCATATTTATTGGACTTAAATAATAAATCTAATTATATTAATCTACAATATTTATTTAGAGTGATATATTTTGAATTTGATATAATCCGAATTACTTAAGGATTCAAATTCACTAAAATTCGGTGCGCACAGATGGATGAACTCCCAACACATAACAAACAATAGCATTCATTCAATAATCTAAATCAGTGCTTATATCATCTAATGCCTCATTTGTTTGCACTTAATAAAAGTTTGAATAGTTTAGACCTTAGATCATTAAGTGCATTTATTTTATTTTAGATAAAATTTACCCATTTCCTGTTAACCCGACACTGTTTCATTAGTTGCAGTTGGTACTTTTCCATCCATACACTCTTTGGTTGGTGTTCCAATCACTCGCACTGATGTTGGATCGATTCTCAAATGCTCCTCCTTGTTCTTTTATTTCCTCCCAACAATTAAATTCATTCTACTATTTTCATCTTCATCACTTTCAGGCAGAGGCGGATCCAGGATTTGAAGCTACCGGGTGCCAAGCAAATGTATCGATTAGTTCATTAGGTCAACCTTAGGCTTCGGTTCCGCACAAAACACACAAAGCATAAAATTTTCAATACTATTACTAATACTATAAATATACATCATTCATTTTACAATTGTTCTCAACGAGTTTTCATACTTTGAAAAGGACCAATGAGGACATCATTACTTGCATTTGTAAATGCATCACACTTTATTAACAAACTAAACAATCATCTAAATTTTGATCACCAACACTATTTTGCATTTCATCTTTTACAACAACAGGTAAAATTTTCTTAATCAATTCGAAAAAATTTAAAAAATAAAAATCTTTTCTATTTCATTAGGAAAACAATTTTGTTATTATCTAAATGAAAATTAATGATGGGGAACTATGGTATTATATATATGTCACATATTATCACTTAAAAAGTACATGAAGTATTCTAATTTAATTTATAAAACGAGATTAAGATAAAAGAAAACATAATTTCCACTTTTTTTTAGTTGACAAAATTTTAAAAGAAAAGAAACAAAAAAAGGGGTTCTTTAAAATAATTCTTTAATTAGGAAAAGAACATGTTTTAAAAAAAAAAGAAACATTATGTTTATTAGAAAAAAAGCATTTTTTGACCCAATTAAGTAATAACAAAGACATTTTTTTGGGTCCAACTGTTAATAGTAGGACATTTTTGGTCCACACTATTAACAATAAGAACTTTTTTTCAACTAAATTATTAGTGGAAGACATTTTTTATTTAATTTCTAATAGTTTTAAAGTATTTTTTGACACTTTTCTGTTAAACAAATAACTAATATTAGATGAAACATTGAAAGATTAATAAATTAAATAAGTCAACAACAGTTACTTATTAAAATCAAGTGGACTAGAATTAGAAGGAAAAAGAAAGAGAACATAATCATTAAAACTTGAATCACGGAACGTGAATTTGCTATCTATTCAAGTTATTTTTTTTTTAAAAAAAGCGTTACCACCCAGATTCGATCCTGCATCGCTGGGGCGGAAGTTTCGGCCTTCGCCAGTGACACCGTAGCACCACTTGGTTGTCCGGGTGCCACTTTAACTCTTTATCTATATTTTCTATACACACACCTATCTATACATAGGGTTTCGCTCGAAGCTTGCGGGTGTCGTGGCACCCCCACGAGCCTATGTAGATCCGCCCCTGCTTCTGGATGGTGTTTTCACTTTCAAATCTATTGATGGTGCTACGTTGGAGGCCACGTTCTTCTTTTCTGCTAATTGCCTTTGCGTTGCTTAGCCTCAGGGGTGGAGCTACAGTATACGATAGGGGTTCAGCGGAACCCAGTAGCTTTTGCGTAGGCCCTTTATTTGTATTGAAAAATCCAGTACATTGTTATAAATAAACATTTCGAATCCACATACCAAGTTAGACTAATGGCTTAGTGGTTAGCGGGTGGTTGTAAAGCCCTCCGCATTTGCGATGATGTAGGTTCGAACTCCTGCATAATCAGATTTTTTCCTTTTTCTCTAAGGAAACCTGTGCATTCAGGGACGGAGCTATAGTATACGATGGGGGTTCGGCTGAACCCAGTAGCTTTTGCATAGGCCCTTTATTTGTATTGAAAAATCCATTACATTGTTATAAATAAACGTTGTGAACCCACATACCAAGTCAAACTGACGGCTCAGTGGTTAGCGGCGGTTGTAAAGCCCTTCGCATTTGCGATGATGTGGGTTCGAACCCCTGCATAATCAAATTTTTTCCTTTTTCTCTAAGGAAACATGTGCATTCAGGGGCGGAGCTACAGTATACGATGGGGTTTCGGCTAAACCCAGTAGCTTTTGCGTAGGCCCTGTATTTGTATTGAAAAATTCAATGCATTGTTATAAATAAACGTTGCAAACCCACATACCAAGTCAGACTAACGGCTCAGTGGTTAGCAGGCGGTTGTAAAGCCCTCCGCATTTGCGATGATATGGGTTCGAACCCCTGCGTAATCAGATTTTTTCCTTTTTCTCTAAGGAAGCCTGTGCATTCAGTGACAGAGCTACAGTATACGATGGGGTTCAGCTAAACCCAGTAATTTTTACGTAGGCCCTGTATTTGTATTGAAAAATTGTTATAAAATAAACGTTGCGAACCCACATACCAAGTCAGACTAGCGAATCAGTAGTCAGCGGGCGGTTGTAAAGCCCTCCGCATTTGCGATGATATGGGTTCGAACCTCTGCATAATCAGATTTTTTCCTTTTTCTCTAAGGAACCCTATGCATTTTACCTCAAGTAATTGGTTTCTCAAGTTTTCCCTCAATTTGACGATTTTTTGTTTTTTTTCTAAAAAACTTTATTTTGAAAAAACAAAAATATAAGATATTAACAATTTAAAAAAGCAAAAAAAATAAAAAATTGTTTCACTTTTAAAACCTATTTGGTCTTCTTCACAGTCAAAACCAAAATCATATTTTTAAACTTATATTTTTAATTAAGGATGACAAAAAAGTTTGAAAATTAAAAAAAAGTGACACATGTTTTAATTATTGAGTAGAGGTGACAATTTTTTCATTAGTGTTAATGACATGCAACAACTTCAAAAGTTGTTGCAGCAACTTCGACTGTTGCTGCAGCAACTATCGTAGTTGTTGTAGCAACTTCCTAAGTTGCTGCAGCAACTTCCTAAGTTGCTGCAGCAACTTCCTAATCGCTAATTAACAAAAAATTTGACTTGGGTTGGTCAAACTTGTCACCAATTTTAATTTCAAAACTTATTTGTCATCCTACACTCAATTCTCTCATTTCCTCGTGATTGGTACATACACGAAACTCTTTCAGTCTTTCTCTTCTTTTTTTTCCCCAATTTGTTTGCCTATTAATTATAAGGTGTAACAACGAACAATATAATCAAAATTTGATTTTTAATCTTTGATTCTAGGATGGTTCCACATTGTCTTTTTATATTATCAATTTTGCTATTTTGCTTCATAAAGCTTTTCAACACCAGAACTCCTGACAAGTATGTGGTCCTTTCTTATTTCTAATTTTTTATAGTGTAATTTATTTTCTTTTTTCCTAATTTGCAATCTTTATATGGTTGACAATGAGAAATAGATACATAATTTATGTTGTATGATTTTTAGAATCTTTAAAGCGAGAGTACTCAGTATGATCACAAACTTTTTTAGAGGTCGAACTTCTTCAAATGGTGCTCCTAACTCTCCTTTGCCGAGTTCTGTATCTCCATCAATCTTTCCAAAGTATCGGACAATGACAAAGTGCTTGGATTCGAATCTTCAATCAAATCCTGCCGAAAGAAAATCAATTTCAAAATTTTCTCCTAATATACGTGACAAATTGAGGAGATATTACATACAAAAATAATGATAATGTTTATGCTTACTACATGATATTAAGTGGGTTTTTTTTTTAATATATATTGAGTATAGATACGTGTTCGTCAGATTGACAGTTATTATCTATTAGCGTAACGGTCGACCTGTCTTAAAATTCAGAACCCCCAAACCTCAATCCTGGCTCGACCTCTGCTTAGCCTCATGGGCAATAATAGCCTTCTTTGATTGGTTTCGAACTCTTAACATTTTTAATAAATAATTATTTCAAAATATTTCTTCTCAAAATTAATTCAAGGAAAAATTTCAATTATATACAAAAAGTAAATAGTTTACAATAAAAATAGTCAAATTTTTGTTTACAACAAAAATAGTCATTAGGCCATCTTTTTCCTTTTCCTTTTCCTTTTCTTTTTGCAGCAGTTGTTTTATTAAAAAAAAAATTGTTGTTTTTTTTGCTACGTTTTTCTTTATTAAAAAAGCTTTTTTTTTTTCAAACTTTTTCCGTACAACTTTTTTTCATGTATAAATGGTGTATAAACATGTATATATAATGTACAAATAGTTATGTAATGTATCGATATTGCATAACTAGTTATGTAGTGTATATGTAATGTATTGATATTGCATAAATAGTTATGTAGTGTATATGTAATGTATCGATATTGTATAAATAATGTATAAACATGTATATATGATGTACAAATAGTTATGTAGTGTATATGTAATATATCGATATTGTATAAATGTGTATAAACGTGTATCGATATTGTATAAATAGTTATGTAATGTATCTCGTCATTGTATAAATAGTGTACAAGCGTGTATTAATATTGTATAAATAGTATTTAAACGTGTATCAATGTTGTATAAATAGGTATGTAATGTATTGACATTGTATGAATGGTGTATAATTGTGTATCGCTATTATATAAACAATCATGTAATGTATCGATATCAATATTTATTTGACTATCATGAGTTCTCACCTTAATAAATAAAAGTATAAACAAAAAATAATAAAACAATATAAATATTTATTTTTTTCACAAAAAAAGTGAAACAATTAGAAAAAAAAAATTAAAAAGAGCAACAAAAAAATTTTAAAGAACGATTTTTTTTAAAAAAAAATTAAATAGCACATCATTTTTTTAATTAAAAAAAATGGCCAAACATTCAGGTAAATGACGCCTACCAATTACCAAAGTTTTGGTATCAATTGGCCGACCGGTCATTTTTAGTAATAACTTTGACCGATTGGCCATTTTAAATAAAAAAAAAAGTAGGTAATTTTTGTGTAAAATTTTTTCCAAATGGACATTTTGAGTAATTTTCCCTTAATTAATTCAACAGTTAAATCGAAATCAAAAACGTTTTTCTAAGAAAAGAAAAGTCAACAGTAGCGCAAATAACTAAAAAAAAAAAGTTAATAAAATTTGACTTTATTTTACCAAGAAAAATAGGAAAATAATTTTAAACGTGTCTGCTTGAATTTTAATTTTTATTAATTAGAGGAAAATAATTTTAAACGTAGCTGCTTAAATTTTAATTTTAATTAATTATGTATACTAATTAATTATAAAGTGTCCAATTAAAAATGAAAAATGTTTCATATTAATAAGATTTTAAATTATTTTTAATCTCTCATATACTTTCAAGAGAGTGAACTCACTTTCTTGCTACCTCAACACTTTGGACTCATTTGATATGACGGTTAAGGAATTATTAATTTTAAAATTAATTTTAAGTTGAATTTATTTTGAGATGATAGGAATAAAATTACAGAATAACTTATTTTTAGATTTATTATTCTGAAATTATAGTATTATTTTAATTCCAAATTATAAATAAAATAATAATTCTGAGATAATTAATCTTAAAATAACTTGTTTTCCAATGATAACTATATATATTTCATCAGGATATAATAAGACCTCTTAAAAAAAATATGTAGTTGGAGATATGATAATTGTTCAAATAGATACTCATGGCTTTTCCCTAATTTTTTTGATATATACACTATTAAAACGATTGTCGATTCTACGATGAGATCTCTTTCCAAAGCAAACACGACAAAGTGGCAAAGATGCTACGTACGTACACTTGGCAAGCCTTGGTTTAATATGGTACAACGTGGCTACATTTTGAAGGGAAGCGTATGTTGAATATGGAGCATGCCACCTGTTTGCATTGTTTGACAAAATGTATGCAAGTGAAATAATTGAAAATAGACCCTTAGAATAGTAAACAATAGAAATATGAAAGAGAACCATATATATTACTACTACTATATATATTGTGAAAGCTAAAATTATAGCATTTGAACCATGGAGGATACTCAGTCAGAAACAGCCAGTACCAGCTCTAAACAACGACAAGACAATCCAACAAAAACTAGTTTAACCAAAAGATCCCTGTATTTCAAGACCTCCTTGCAAGAATGGTTTCGTTACATTAAGGCATTCTTTGTAGGTCAGGTAATTTAATTTAATTTGTTTCGTAAACGTCTTTTTGTGCTTATAAAAAAGTTGTGATATATAGTAATGTTGCAAGTACCTGAATGGTACGTACTTCGTTGAGTGGGCGAATTTATAACCTAAATAATGGGTCACATGAATCTATGATCTCTATAAAATTAGATATTTTATTAAATATATATTTCAAAATTGATATTATATTATTTGTTGACATCATGCTATAAGAGAAGTTAAATGAGTTCATGAGTTTTTTTCCTAAAGGACTAGGGATCAATTTCCACTAAATATAATTTTCTTTTTACTGATGTACTAATTAAGTTCTATTCTACTCTAACTCTATCAATGTTTGGGCAGGGAAAGAAGATGAAAGCAAAAAGTGAGGAGGAAATGACACAGGCAGATATGGTGAAAGCAAAAATGGAGGTCGAGGCTGCTGATGCCGCAGAGAACACAAAGAAGCGACTTGATAAATCAAGCTGATTTTTCTTGATATGTTTCTTTCCATTATTAGTAGTACTTCCTCTGTCTCAAAATAGATGGCATGTTTACTAAAAATATTTGTCTCAAAATAGTTATCAGTTTAAAAAAATTAAGAGAGCATTATTTACTCTTTTCCAACTTTACTTTTAAGAAAAATAATAGGCAAATCACACTCTAAATGAATTAGGGCCTGTTTGAAAAGTTACCCTGATAATTAGATTTGGTGTAATTGAGTGTAATTATACTGTCTGATATGTTTGATTGACTAGGTAATTATTTGATCAGCTGGTAATTCGGTGTAATTGGCAGGAGTAATTACACTCTCTAATTCATAGGGGAGCTATAAATTGCTGGTAATTATTTAATGTAATTACAATTGGTTATTTTTTAATTTCTTTCTTTTATTTTTATTTTTATTTTTATTTTTTTAGTTTAATTTATTTTAAATTTCTATTATTTTAAATTCTTTTTATTTTTATTATTCTAATATTTTTTTTAAAATATTTTTTATTTTATATTATTTATATTTCACTTCCTTCTCATTTTCTAACCTTTACTTCTTGTGATTTCATGCAGTTTTTCGTATTATCTATTTTTTTTTAATTTTATGTTTATTTTTTTTATTTAGCATAATTTAGTTAGCATTCTTATTTTTAAATTAAGTAGAATTCAATGTTGAATAAGGTTATAGACTTAGTTTGTTTGTTTTTTTGAATCATATTTACGTTATCTTGAAATTTGACATAAGAGTATTATTTATTTACTTATTTAATTTTGAACTTATGTTATATTTTTAGTTTTAATTTATTTGTTTTACTAGTATTGACATGATATTTCACATTGCAAGTCATTCATATTTTTAGTTAGAATTGATAGATTATCTTTTTGTCAAATATTTTAATAATTTTATGATATTATATTTATAATATTCATCTTTTTGTCAAATATACATTTAATGATGTTCTTAAAGATTACGTACTTTATGTTTTTATGATTAATTTAATTAAAATATACTAGTTTGTAAAATATAAATCAATTATTTTTTTTATAAGAACATATGTTATTTTAAATATTTAATTTAATATCATTTATAAAGGCATTTATTTTTCTAATATAAATTTTTAGTTTTTGATAATTAATTTTTATTTTAAAAATTAAATTTAATCATGTAATTATATTTGTGCAATCAAACAGTACACTTGTAATTACATTGTAATGTATGTAATTACATTATGGCAAATAAATAGGTCATCATCATTACTACACTGTATAATTATTAGGCTGAAAATTATTATCTTAATAATTATATCAATTTTAATTATCAGGTGACTTTTTAAATAGATCCTTAGTAAAAGTTGTGTGAAAAGTTATGCAAAATGTAAAATCTGCCAACTATTTATTTTGAGAACGGAGGGAGCATTTGATTAGGTATGAAGTATGAACTCCATCCGTCCCCCCATATGTCCGTATTATTTTGAGTCAGAGAATTTTTTTTATTGCGATTTTAGATATATCTTTTAAATATTTAAAATTAATAATTACTATGAATTAAATTATTTTTATGTGATTTCTCAGGGGCACCAAACAAATATAGTGGCCTATAGTTAATTCTAAATAAGGCCTTATGGTGGTGGTTAAAAAAATATTTATATATATAAAAAAAATTTAAGTCTATTCTCCACTTCTTTTTTCTTGAGTTTTGAATAATCCTCAAGACATCATTCACCTTATTGAAATAATTTTGCAAAAAAAAAAAGTTATATTCAATCTTAATTTGGATTTATCTTTTTTATTTGACATATTTAACTTCTAATAATTAGAACTAAAAGATAATATCTATATATATATATATATACTAGTCTCTCTCAACGTGCATTGCACGTTTAGCTCATGTCACTATTATAAAGTTTAATTATAAAATGTAAAATATTAATAATATGTATATTGCTTATGTCTATCGGAAACACCCTTTCTACCTCACTTCTGAGATAAAGGTAAGCTCTGTATATATTTTACCTTTTTCAAATTTTACTTTGTGGGAATACACTGTGTATTGTATTATTGTTGTATTGTTCGTTATAAAGAGATATAATTTGACACATTATTTGCAAATCAATGTTTGTTTCATAAATATATCCATTTTTTTAACTTCAATTTTAAACAGAGAATGTTTAGCTGAAAACATTCTAAGGATTTGTAGCTGAAAATTTTATTTGTGAATGTCTTAATGAAGTAATGTATTTCATAAACATTTAGCTTTTCTTTTCCAACTGAAATTTATGTGAACCACAATTTTAATTTTTTTTTTTAAACTCCAACTTTAACATCGGATATTGATATTTCCAAAATATAAACAAATATTAACTACTTTTAGTAAAGAAATCAAGTAAAATTAAATGGAGAGAGTAATTTGGAATAATTATATTTCGTAAGCACCCCTCACTCTTTAGGAGGATAAAAAAAAATATTTAGTAATATGGATAACTAATATAAAACGGAGGGAGTATGTAATACCAAACTCACCAGTGCACGGATTGCTTTTGACCCTTCAATTCATTTATTGAGTAAACTCCTGACTTGTATTTATTTTTCATTTTAGTTGCAAACAATTAATATATAAACTGGGAAAATAGATAATGCTTAGTACCAATTTACCCAGCAGAACTTTATTTTCTTCAATTTTCTTTTGTATAAAATGATTATTTAAGACCCCAAATTATTCGTCATGATAAATGATTTTTACCATTTCAACTTCTCGTCTAAACTCAAACTTAGATGTCGTGAAAGGTCGAACATGTACTCTTCATTAATTATAAATTGCATTCTCATATTCGTCATGAAATAAATATGGACTTTAAGGAATGCCAAATAACTGAGACTTTAACACACATATTGGGATACTTAAATCTCATCATTGGGCATTTAATTATTTTGAATTAAAGTTTTACTATTACTCCCTCCGTTTCATTTTAGTTGGTCATCTTACTAAAAATAAATGTCTCATATTAATTGATTACTTATTAAATTAAAATAAAATTAATTAAATAGAATGTGTCCAACTAAAATGGGACAGAGGAAGTATAACTTATGAGGATTTTATTTTTTGTTTATTTCAAATACAATTTATGTAATAATACAAATTAGAATTTAAAGTGCCAATATGGATTGCCGCCAAACTTTAGTTCACATTCCGGCAATAGTAATTCTATGATATTACACCAAAGTTGAATGACTTTATTAATAGAAAAGAGAGCGATGAGAATAATTAAATTTTACTTCTAAGTAAATATATTATGACAAGTTTATCACATCATAGGAGAAAAGCATAAGTCTTGCACAGAAAGAAAAGCATCAAAACTCATTGAATCTTCCGCTAATATCTCTATTTATATTTAAAATGTCTAATAAAATTCTATTTCGTTCTCCACACCTTCTATGATGTACCTCTGTAGATGTATTACTAAAGTTCTTATTTGTTTCTTTATCAAACTCTATTAAATGTTCTTCTAATTCCGTTCTTATTCTTTTAAGTGCTTCTACTTATTTATATGAATTGTGTATTTGAGTATTATATGATTTATATAATTATGATAGTTATCGTCTCTTCTCATATACTATTATTTATTGAGAGAAATTAAGATTACTTTTGTTAAATATTCTTGGGCTTGTATATGTTTTTTAACTTGACTAATTTCTGTTTCTATATATTTATAGTAAGCAGCTACCTGACTAATTAAATGCGTCTCTATTTCTAGTTCTAAATATATTTTAAATCTAGTTATAACGTGTATTAATTTTTGTTCTAAAAAGTGTATATACTGACTTTGCTGAATAAAAAATAGTCTTTTACTTAATTCTTTATACTTTTTACGGTATTTTCTAATAGTTCTTTTAGATTGTTGCATAAAATTTATCCTAAAGGTATGTCTTTTAATTTTTCTGTTAAGAAGTCTATTCGTTCTTTATGTTCTATTATAGATTCTCTAGTTCTATATAACTCAATAATTATGTAATTCTTATATTCTTGATATTCTGGTATAGTTTCTTTTAATATGTCTTCTTCTTCTTTTATTTGTTTTAGTCTAGTTTCTAATGCTTTTTGAAAGATTTTAGTTTCTCTGATAGCCTGATAACGTAGTCTAATTATGCTATTGTTATGTCGAACGGTTCTTATTAATTTATTTTGTCTCATATATATTTTAACCTAAAGGAAACTATTTAACTCTATTTCTTAAAAATTTTATATAATTTTTTATTCCTCTAATTTCTTTTTCTATCTGTCTTAGTTCGTTTGTTTGATTATCTTTTAACAGGTCTTTGACTATTCTAGCTTGGCGTAGGTCTTGTTGGAAATCGTGTATTGTAAGATAATGATATGAGATGTTTTTGGAATAACGATGTTGTTTCATATATTTAAAATTCTATTGTATGAATTCCGTATAATATAGGTTCTAGTATATAAAATTCTTGAAATAATATGGTTTATTAATTTCTTTTGGTTTTTTCTAATTTCTAATATGCAATAAAGGATTCTACCATTCTGTATTATACCGTCTTTTACTTTAGGATTATAATATAATACTTCAAGTTCTAAAGTTAATAGTTTTAAATTCTTTATTGAGTTTTTATAGTCTCGGGTATTTCTAAGAGGTCTACGCATATATCTTTGCCTAAAGAAAAATACTTAATTCTACGCTTTAACTGTTTTATTTTTCTTTATACGTTTTGTTGATTCCCAAATACTACTAATCATAAAGTCTATAACTTGTACAGCAGGTAAGTCTCTTTGTTCTAATTGGTCTTTAAATACTTCTTGATAATAATTATACCTAATTAATAATTCTATCTTATCTAGTTCTAAGGTTCTTAAAATATCTTTCCTAACTTCTAATTGATTATGTAGAGATTTTAATTGCTTAGCTAAATGAGATGTTTTCATAAACTAGTCCTAGAAACTTCTTGCTTTGATACCAATATATAGTTTACACTTAGATAACTTTATTTCGAAGTTTAATTCTTCAATGTTCTGAGGGTAGTTTTCTTATGATTGTAAAGTCCTACTCGGTACTTTCTCTTCCTTGTCCTCTACTTATGTATTTAGGCTTATTTCTTCCTAGACTTCTAACTATATTCCCCATAAAATTAACTTTTTTTTTAACCTAATCTATCTATAGTCATACCCTGTTCATCTCTTCTTCTTAAACTTGTTACTTAAGAACCGCTTCTTTAACCGCACCCCGGAAAACACTGTCCTGCAGTTTTCTTGGCCATAATGGACTTCAACATCCTAGGCATTTACCGGTTAATCCATGGGGTTCATTAAGCATTTAAGAAACCAACCATATACTAAGGATATTCCTATGACAGATCATAACACATAACATATGGACATGATATTGACATGATTTTATAACATAATTTAACATACATTACAACATACTTTACATACATATAGGGGAATGATACCTAGTTCTAGTAAAGCAATAACTTACTTACATGATGTAGAGAGGAGAGAGGGTTCCCTTTCGGGAGTCCCCAAAGTTGCTCCTAAATAAATTGGAAATGAAAACCACACCTTTTTACAAGCAATCTTAACACTCTTACAAACTCACTTTCTTATTTCTTACTCACTCTTATACTATTGAATATTCTGAAATTCAAATACTAATGCTCGATTGCTAGATCGATTCTACTTCTTTCTTGCAAACTGAAATGTATATATAGACAGAGAAATGAAGGATGGATTTTAAAACATAATTGAATTCTGCAAATTGTCTGAATGAATGAAGTTGGGTCATTTTCATGGGACCCGTTGTACTGTGCATTTGTTGAAATTTCTTTTTGAAATTGAAATGGTTGTCGCTTTCTTCTTTTTCTTTTTGAAAATAATATACATGCTTCTTCTTTTTCTTTGTCTTTCCTGTAGTCTTTAGGACTTTTTTACCTTCTCTTTTTTCTGTCCTTTTCTTAAATATGTCACTGCTTATGTCTTGAATTTGCAGATGTCATTGCCGATGTTTTTTTTAACAAATAGTGTCTAAATTATGTAAAGCATCTGAATCAAACTCCATGCCTGAATCATCACTAGCATTGGGATCTTGTACGAATTGATCTAAGGCTGGTTCATAGTCTCTATCTGAATCTGGAACATCTGAGTCTTCGTTTTCTAGCCTTGGTTCTGGTTTAATCATGTCTTTGGTTTCTTCTTTAGGAGTGTTTGAAGTGGATTCTATCAACAATCTTCTCAGTGTGTCTCCAATAATATTTTCTATTTTTCGTGTAGTAACCTTCTTTTTACTCTGTCTTTTAATTTTTACCGTCTTTGAGCTTGAGGCTCCTTCTAAATTGAAACTAGCCGGAAGTCTTCTCACACTTTTTGGCAAAGTGTCAGCCATCAACGGACTTGATTAGTCTTTACCCGTTTCCGTTTGAACCGGACTAGCTGTACCTTTACCTAATACAGTAGGTCTTTCTACATTCATTGGGGAATGTACACCCATCTGATCCATTTTGTATTGAGTTGGAGAACTCGTTTGAGTCTGAAAATCAGTCTGAGTAGCAGAGTCTTTTAAAGATACAACTGGCCTTTGAGTCTGGGAGTAAGAGGGTACTTGATTTAGCTCAAGGTTTCTTATATAGTCTTGTAAAACTAAATTTTGCCTTATTAAATCATCTCTTTCTTTTTCTACCAGTTCATTTTTATGATTAAGTCTTTTGAAACCTTTTGTCATTGAACTGCAGTGATCACAAAAAATAATTTTTGTTTGTGTCTTTTTGGATATTGTACTAAGGATAATTTACTGGGTTTCGTGGTTCTGGAGTAATAAAAAAGTTTGGTCCTAAGTTACCTCTAGCATAATCTAAGGCTTCATTGAAATTATTAAATCCTTTGTATAACGGGTCTTTAAAACCTTTAGAAGCATCTACTACCTGTATCCACGCCTGGTAAACTCCTGGCGTCTTTCCCTGTATAATCATATAAAATTTAAACTTGTTAGTTAAATTTTTGTCTGTAAAATATTGTGCGAGGGCATTCATAACAGCTAAGAAATAGCTGACATTCCTTGGAGTCTTATTATAAGAAATCCACAAGTTGTCTAATAAGCACTTCTGATTTCGGTCAACTCGTGCTTTGGGTCTTATCTTAAAACTGAAATTAGATTCTGGATAACTAATTAAATTCTATCTTCCAAAGTATATTCTTTTGATTGTCTGATCAGTAGCAGTCTGAGATGTATTTAGCATAGTCTGTGGTTGAAAATGAGTATTGCTTAATAAAGTCTGTAAATAATTGTCTGCACTGGAGTCTGAGGCTTTCGCCTTGCCTTTGTCTGCCATGCTGCAGGAAAAACTAGTTAGTAGTTTTTGATATTAATCTACTGAGTTTATCAGTTAAAGTATTTTCTTTACCTTTAATGTGTTCGAATTTAATATTATATATAGAAGTAGCATCAATGAAATTTAACCATCTTCTTTTACTGCTATTTTTCTCACTAATCTTCTCATGAAATTTTACTATTGCTTCACAATCTATTGTTACTAATATTTCTGGCTTATTTAGAATATATATCTTACAACTATTAAGACTATTAAGACTGTATATTACTACTAATATTTCTGCATCTATACTACTCATATTTCCTTGTTCTCTATATTTTTCACTTTGATAAGCACATATTCGTTCTTCTGTCTTATTACTATACTTATTATTTTGGGCTTTAAGGAAGGCTCCCCATCCTTCAAAACTACTGTCTGTTTCTATTATTAGATAGTCTGTTTCTAAAGGTAGGGCTAAGTCTGGTATATCTTTAGCCATTTCTTTTAATTTCTGAACTAGCTTAATATCTTCCGTATTAAAAGTCTTTTGTCCTTTAGATTCAGTTTTAGCATAAAGTGGTCCTACTACCTTTCCTAAATTTTTAATAAATTGTCTAGCATAATTTAATAGTCCTAGAAATTTTTTTAAATCTTTTGTCTTTTCCAACTTATCAAGCATTTCTAAAGCCTTTTTTGTTATATGTGGTTGTAACTTAATTTTTCCCTCTCCTATAGTAATTCCTAAGAAATTAATGTATTGTTTACATAGTTTCATCTTTTTCTTACTGATAATTATTCCATTGTCTATAAATAATTTAAAAACTGTTTGTAGATGTCCTAAATGTTCTTTTATGTTGTAGCTAAAAACTAAAATGTCGTCTACATATACTAATACAAAATGTTTATATTTTTCGAATATATTGTCCATCTTTCTTTGAAAATTTGGTGGAGCAGTTTTAAGACCAAATGGCATTACCAGCCATTCGAAATGTCCTTCGGGACATGTGAATGTCATCCACGCAATACTGTCTTGGTGCATCTTTATTTGCCAATAGCCTGATTTACAATCAAATTTGTTAAACATTGTTCTTCCTTGAATTCTATTAATTAATTCTGTTTTTTCTGGGAGTTTATAAGCGCCCATTACTGTGTTATCATTAAGTCTCTTATAATTTATTACCATTCGAGCTTTACCTCGAACCATCTCACTATGATTTCTAACCATAAAAGCTGCTGACCTATGTCTTGACTTTGATCTTCTTATTACTCCTAAGTCAAGTAACTCTTTAATTTGTATTTCAAAGTCTTTTAAATCTTCATTAGTGGCCTGTATTGCTGCTGTTTTAACCGTATATTCTGGGTTTATGATTTCTAATTTACATTCTATTTGGTTATTTTTTCAATGTTCTAAAGGTTTTTCTCCTATTATATCTATATTATCTAATTTCTGAATTATTTTTTGCAGGTCTTCTTGATTCTTTATTATTCCTATCTACTAAATTCCTTTCTTAAAATTGTAGTTATCTATATTTGTTTCCATTAGATTATAGTTTTTATCTATAATATTATTGAATAACTCTATTTTGTCTTCTTCTTTATCTAAGTCTAATTCTTCTAACATTATTGTTCCTGTTTTACAGGTACAATCTGTGCCTTTATCACACAGTTTTTATGGGGATTTTTGAAGATTAGAGTCTTTGGTTACCTTTGTATTTCTTTGTACATTTCTTTCAAAAAATGTTGGAGTTATTGTAATATTTTTTGTAAAAATTACTCCGTCTCTTGTTATAAAATATCCTCCATTATTTCTTATCATAAAGCCTAAGCCTATTACAAAATCGGCTTTAGTATTTAATTCTCTAGTTAACATTATTCCTAGTTTATATACTGTTTTGTAATTAGAACATGTATTACTAAAGCTAATTACCGCATTTTTTACAAAATGTCTGTAAGTATTATGTGTTCCATCCATTTGCATGGATATCTGAGGTTCTTTAAAATTATTTATAAGGTGTTTTGGCAAAAGTTTTTGGTTTATTATACATTGTGTGCATCCTGAGTCTACTACTCCTAGAGTTTCTATTTCATAATCTTGTATTTTTATCTTTGTTAGTATTTTAATTGCACTTAATTTCTTGTCTTCATTACATACTAAACCGTCAGAGGCTTCTTCATTTAGTAATTCTGAGTCTTCTGCTTCCTCTCTATATTCTTCTATCTTATTTTTACCTTTTTCTAATTTTGTTATTCTTTCTTTCTTTATTCTTTTTGTTAGTTCAACTATTTTATCTTCTTCTATTATGGAATTAGTTGAATAGCTTGCTACCTCTTTAATGGTTTCTTTATGTAATTCATTACTTGTTGTCTTTTGTATTAGTTTTTGTCCTATGGTTCTTTCTATACAAGGAATGCATCCTTCTATATAACAGAATTTACATTTTACTCTTCTATTTTTATCTGGATACCATTTACAAATAAAACATTGGTTACTATCTAAACCTTTTCTTTCAAATTCATGCATACATTCGTTATTTAAATTACCGTTTATTATATTTACTAAATCAAAATTAGTTGGTTCTAAATGTGAGTCTTCAAGATTTACTTCATTAAGAAGATTGTCATCTTCTGAGTCTGAGGAATTATATGCTGAATTATCTGTTCTTAACTTACAGTATTTGAAATGATCTTCTACTTGGGAGATATGTAGTCTTCCTATTTTACATCCTTTACTTTTAAATTTTTATTATTTCTATATAGTTCTTGAGCAGTCTGTATTGCTATGTCTACTACAAATTCTTCTGGTAGGTCTTCTATTATATTCATCATTTCTGATCGTTCTATTTCTTCTTCATCTTTTTGGGTTTCAGAGTTATAATCTAAAAATCTAATAGATGTCTCACCTTTCCTATTAGCATACATTAAATGATCTGTTGGTTTAAGGATTTCTTGTGTCTTGGGTTGTTCTAAATTCCATTCTAATCCTGCATAGGTTTCTTGGTCTATTTTTAAAGGTTTCATTAATCTGATTCCTTTATTTCCCATTAATTCTACTACATCGTCTATTTTAAGTCTAAATCTAGTATTACTATTACTAGATAATTTTCCAATAAATCCTACACACGCTAATAAATTATTTCCTCTATTCATATCTTCATATCCTTTAGTCTGAAATCCTATTTTTATATGTTTTTCAAATTCTTCAGAATTTATCATATAGTCTGGACTACAATAGAAAATTCCTCCATTGTTAGTCATGTCTACTTCTGTTAATCCTATTATAGATCTTTTAGGGTCTGACCATCTATCATCATAAATGGTTATTAATACTTTGGTTCCTAAATTCTTTCTAGTTAATCCTTTTAATCCTATTACTATTAAACCCATGTGCATTAAATACATATTTGTTCTTATTATTTCTTTCGTAGAATCTGGGCTTATTAAATTTAAATGGTGATTGTCTTTTCCTATTACACACATTTGTTCTTCTCTATAGTGTCTGTAAACTTTGGCCTTTTGAGAAAATATTCCAGCGTTGTATAAAATTTTAGGATTTAGTAATCTTAAACTATTCTGCTGAAAAATCTGTATATCTCTATCTTTGTCTATTACTTCATCCAATTGTTGTCCTATATTTTGGCTTGAATTATTATTCATAAGCCTACTTATTATGTTGTTTCCAAGTCTGTTTTGGACGAACCTGTCGCTGCTGCTGCTGGGTCTGTTTTCTTCTGTTCTCCAACTTAATAAAAAGTCCATGTTTTAGTCTTTCTTACTTGTGTTTTTTCTTTATTTGGGGTAACTTCTATTTTCTTTAATTGTTCTGTCAATTCACTAATTGTTGTCTCTGGTATGGGGGGATATTTTTCTTTAATAAGCCTTTCTATATTTTTATTTATTTCTTCTATATTTATTTCTGAGATTTTTTGTGGAGTTATATGTTTTGCTATTTTTTCTAGATTCTTATTTATTGCTAATAATAAAAGTATTATTATATTATTTTATATATATATAAGAGGGACATAGCCCGGTGATGTGGCACTCCCTAGAGCAATTTGGATTTTTCTTTATTTCTTCAATTTATTTGACATTAGAAAAGCCAAACGACATCTCTCAAAGGTACCTTTTTAATCTTCAGCCCAAAAGACATTTTTTAAACACACGCCGTTCTAATTTTATATACTTTACAAATTCGTCCAACTTCTCTAACTTCCCCAACTATGTCACTCTCCCTTATCTGTAGTTGATAAGATATTATTTTGACAAATAAAAAATTGAACTCTGATCTATCTACATTTCAAGTCGGAAACTTGAATAAATCTAGCAATGATCACAACATTGCGGAATCTTCTCAGTTGGTATGTTTGTATTCAAATTAATCTTTTTGTTCCAAAAAAAAAAAAAAAAAAATGCAAATACGCCGTCAAAGTTTATCCACGACGTAAAGCAGCAATTCTTGTATAAGGAAGTCGGGTTGCCGATGAAAGTTATCCTCTTCACACTACAACCCGTCATTTCATTTCATTGAACATGAATTCATCGAAAGGCAAGGGATTAAAGGTCGTTTCTGAACAAGATTAAATATATTTTACATAGAATATATAATTTAAGTTGGCATAAATTCTTATTCTATTGTACTCTTGCATTGGGAAGAAAAAGTACCTAAAATTCTATATTTGAAATAGGCTTCCGATTTTTCCTTTTACATTCCAACGACTTGGCCTATATAATTATTCCTTATGGATTTGTAAATATCAAATATATATAGTAGTTTCATGTCAACCAGGGGCATATCTAGGTGGGGGTCAGCGAGTTCATGTGAATCCATGTTTTCCTCCCTAGATATCATATATATAGTAGTGTTATATTTTTTTAAAAAAAATGCTTAAATATAGATATATGAATCCATGCTCAAAGTATCATATAATGTGATAATGATTGGATGCACCTCTTTTAGTGAGGTTAGAAATTTATATATTGTGCTATGAACTTTCAGTTAGTAAGTTCTTATCTTTTAAAAACGACCAAACAAATTAATAAGTTATATATATATATTAATTGAGTATTCTCTCTTCAACGTTAAAAAATCGGAGAAAATAGAAGAAGAATAGAAATTACTGATCAAATTTTGTAGTATGATTAGAGTTTTATGGTACAAGGGGTGATCCTCTATTGATGTTTGTATTAATTAAGGGAGAATACATCTATAGGAACTAAAATTTATAGATGAAAATTTTGAATTGAAGAATGAATCAAAAGTTATCCTATTTGTTGCTAATGTTGGACCTACCACAAATGAAATAAGGAATTATCTCAACTATTAAACTTACATCTAGATTTAAAATATTTAGTTTCCGTGAAGGTAATCAGAGGAATTTGTGTGTTTCGTTTTGTGGATAGTAATCACTCAGTAATAAATATATTATTATAGCGAATTGTCAAAAGTTTCCTGAGGGAGTGATGATCATGACCTCAAATTAGCGTAAAAAGTTAGTATATTATTCTTGGTAAAAGCAACTTTCTCTCATGTAACTTTGACATTAAATTGAGTTATAATATTTTAGTACTTTTTAATATTTATTAATGAGATAAGATTTTAAAAGCTTCATACATTACATATATTATATTATTGATTCTAAATAATTCACATTTATAAATTAACCAAACTAAAAGGATTCAATAGCCCCTGATTTGAGATCTCTTTTTAACAAAAAATAGTTGAATTTGTCAGTCATAACTAAAGAATACTATTTGTATAGTAGTAGGTTTGAGAACCGATTCGAACTATCTCATATAGGCCGTCCTCAGTACAAAAGGTCAATTCAATGCTATCCTTAGCTTTCTTTTACACCCTGAATGAGGCATTATTCAAAAGACAGTAGGTAAGACACTAAAAGAGATGAAGTAGGATCGGCAAATATAAGCTTCTCTTCTGTTGAACAAGTGGTCCCCCCCCTCCCCCCCCCCCTTCCCCCTTTTTCAATAGCTTTCAACCGGTGAACCTGATCCAATTCGTTTTAAAGTCATAACTTACTGGCCAAAAATTCTTCATTGAGTGATATCGAGAAATCATTAGAAAAGTTAACTTTTTATATTGAATTCTCCGTTTAGTTGCTGACTAGAAATTGAATTATCTTACCAATCGGATGAATGCTCTTCTTCTTATGTGCTCGTATGATTCGGTGTTGTCTTTATGTTATCTATAAGCATTTTCATTCTCATAGAAAAGAGGGTTTAATAAAAACTTTTTTTTTTCACGACCGCATTCACTAATTAGTTAATATCCAAGAAAACAATATGGAATATGCAGACAAGTCAACACAAAACCAAATACAAAGCTTCATCAGCCAAACAAGAGTAACAAACATGGCAAGATAATGAATAACGGGTCAAGACTAAACAATAATAAAATGCAACCAAGACAAAACGATAATGAAAAAACAACTTTTAAAGTTTGCTAGAAAATGTCTTAAGTCAATAAAATTTGTCAATGAACCATGAAAAATAACTATGCTAAGTTACCAAATAGCTATAGCCGTGAACAAGAAAGCTACTGGAAAATAAAATAATCATAGACTAAAATTGTTAAGAACACAAGAATTCACTAGAAAATCTAATAAAATAGTCAGGAATATCAATAATGTGAAAAATATTAACCAAAAGAGATTTAAAAAAATATTAACGCTCGGAGGGTCACTGGTTCACCGGGGTTTCACCGTAGTTGACTGGTTTGGCCGGAGTTTCGACGTGGATAGAGCTGTTCGCCGTTGTCGGAGATGACATCACGAGGGGATGGTGGTTTTGTTGTTTGCTCCGGTTGCTGGTTCGTCGGAGTTGGTGTGGACTGTGACGGAGAGGTAGAGAACAGTGGGGTCTGCGGTGGTGGTTGTTTCATCATTGGCTGTTGGCTTTGGGTGGTCCGATGATGGTTTGAACGGGGTTTTCTGGTGTAAGAAGGTGGGGTTGTTTGGTGAAGTTTGAACAGAGAAGAAGGACAATGGGGTGGTTTGATGTTACTGCTGTAGTGGGTGGTGGAGATGAGCTCGCCGGAACAGTGACGAAAGGGAGAAAATGGGGCGGCTTTAACCAAGAACGGAAAGAGAAAAGGAAGCTACCCAATTTGAAAATTTACATCATCATTACTTATGAAGAAAGTGAATTAATTTTATAGGAAACACAATACCATTTAATCCAAAATCATGTATTTAATACCATGATTTTAAAAAATTATGGGTTATCTAAAATCATGAGTTATCGAAAATTATGCATATTTAATTTTATCTGTGCAAAAATACCTTCTTCGTCTTTTATTAATTAATGGACTATAATAAGAAATAAATTAATAAATGTATTTAATGTCAGATAGAAATATGTTTTGAGTTTAAAACAAAAATGACGGTTTAATAAAACTCAAACAATATTTGTTTATAAAAATGATTGTGTAAAAAATCAGTGACAGTCAATAATTAATTTAAAATAGTAATAAATTGATAAATATCCTAATATTTTCAAGAAAAAGGATAATTATCAATAACTTGTGTTAAAATTGAACAAAATATGTAAAAAAAAATAATTAAATTTATGCTCTTTAACAAAAAAGAAGCACAAAAGTATTTATTTTAAAAATATTAGGCTAAAATTAGGTGTCAACAACTGCTTTTTCTTCGTTTGAGGATGATGAAAGAATATCTGAACGAAGAAGTTGACACGTAGCCAATTTTGGCTAGACGAAGAAGAAAAAGAATGACATGTGCAAAGAATAATGTCAAACATTAATAAAACTTAGACAATATTCTTTGTCCGTTGAAAGGGATGAATTGTCTATTGATAAAAAAGGAGAAGAATTATTTAAGGATAAAATATTTCCGTACCTTCGACCTTGCTTTCAAAATCACCTCAGATGAGGATGCAAGGTTGCGTACCTTTTTGAACAAGGTAGCAGATCATTTTGTCTCAATGAAGGGCGGATGACCCAACTTGAATTTGATATGTCATTTGAACGGATGACGATCCAACTTGTCTCATTAAAAGACGGACGACCCATTTTGAACTTATCATGCTACTTTGAACGGGTGGTAACCCAACTTGTCTCGTTGAAATGCGAACAACCCATTTTGAATTTGATATGTCATTTGAACGGGTGACAACCCAACTTGTCTCATTGAAAGGCGGATGACCCATTTTGAACTTATCATGCCACTTGAACGGGGTGGTAATCCAACTTGTCTCGTTGAAAGGCGAACGACCCTTCTTGAATTTGATATGTCATTTGAACGGTGACAACCCAACTTGTCTCATTGAAAGGCGGATGCCCCATTTTGAACTTATCATGCCACTTGAACGGGGTGGTAACCCAACTTTTCTCGTTGAAAGACGGACGACCAATCTTGAATTTGATATGTCATTTGAATGGATGATAACTCAACTTGTCTCAATGAAAGACGGACGATCTATTTTGAACTTATCATGCCACTTGAATGGGGTGGTAACCCAACTTGTCTCTTTGAAAGACGGACGATCGATCTTGAATTCGATATGTCATTTAAACGGGTGACAACCCAACTTGTCTTATTCCATGTCACTTGAACGGGGTGGTAACCCAACTTGTCTCGTTGAAAGATGGACGAGCCATCTTAAATTTGATATGTCATTTGAACGGGTGACCACCCAACTTGTCTCGTTGAAAGGCGGACGATCTATTTTGAACCTATCATGCCACTTGAACGGGGTGGTAACCTTACTTGTATTGTTGAAAGGCGGACGACTTATCTTGAATTTGATATGTTATTTGAACGGGTGACAACCCAACTTGTCTCATTGAAAGGCGGACTACCCATCTTGAATTTAATATGTCATTTGAACGGGTGACAACCCAACTTGTCTCATTAAAAGGCGGAAGACCCATTTTAAACTTATTATGCCACTTGAATGGGGTGGTAACCCAACTAGTCTTGTTAAAAGATAGACTATCTATGTTGAATTTGATATTTCATTTGAACAGATGATAACCCAACTTGTCTCATTGGAAAGCGGACGACCCGTTTTGAACTTATCATGCCACTTGAATGGGGTGGTAACTTAACTTGTCTCGTTGAAAGATGGACGATCCATCTTTAATTTGATATGTCATTTGAACAGGTGAAAATCCAACTAGCCTCATTGAAAGGCAGACGACCTACGTTGAACCTATCATGCCACTTGAATGGGTTGATAACCCAACTTGTCTCGTTGAAAGGCGGACGACCCATCTTGAATTTGATTTCATCTAAACAGGTGACAATCCAACTTGTCTCATTGAAAGACGGATGACCCATTTGAACTTGATAAATAGAGTCACCTTACCGCTGGTCTGAATACTTGATCATCACTTTAATGACGGTCTAGATAAATGATTATCAACTTGATGACAGTCTGGAAAGTGAAGTCCCTTTGACGCCGGTCTGGATAAATGGAATCACCTTGATGTCATTTTAGATAATGATTGTCACTTTAACGCCAACTTGAGTAAGTGGTCATCACCTTGATGATGGTTTGGATAAATGGTCATCACCTTGATGATGGTCTGGATAAATAATCATCACCTTGATGAGGGTTTGGAAAGTGGAGTCACATTGATGCCAATTTGAACAACATGCCACTTTGAATAGGGTGACTTCCTAACGTGTCTCATAACCATCTGCACTAAACTTATTAGTAGCAAATGTCATATAAGGACAATTAAGAATTGTGCATACCTTATGCAACATGTCACTTTGAACAGATGACTTCCCAACGTATCTTACAATTACCTGCACTTAACTTATTAGTAGCAAATGCACTATGTCACAACAAAGGAGGTGACAATCCAACATAACATGCTACAAATATAGGAGTGACAATCCAACAAAACATGTCACAAATATAGGAGTGATGATTCAATAAAATGTCACAAATAGGGTGTGACGATCTAATAAAACATGTCACAAATAGAAAGTGACGATCCAACTAAATATGTCACAAATAGGAGGTGACGATCCAATATAACCTAATGTGTCACTTTGATCAAGGACGACACAAATTAAATAAACGAACCCTATAGAAGAAAGGACTAACGAGTCACTTTGACAGGTATTCAAATGTGGGTGCTTGTCCCAATTTCATTTTTTTAACAAAAAGGAGAATCAAGTTTTGACTGTAGTTGGTAACAAAAATTAGCATAACATAGAAATTTCTCTTTTGCTTCTCTTCTAACTGAGATCGACTTCGAGATAATTCCTATAGTTTCAAGTGGTACCTCAAACACACTTAAGTGTCAACAAGGTTTATTCGTCTTGCTTCAAACAAAGGTTTTGAACTAGACCTATCCTCATGTTTCAAGTGCCCTCACCACAAAGAAAGTCTTCATTTGTGCATACTTAAAGTATATTGATTTGAGGACATTTTGAGAAGTACTCTCACACTCGAAAGAATGTTCAAAGCATGCAACTGTGATACCATAGGCTTGAAAGTCTCCACTAATATGAGAATATTTGGAATGGGATCATGTAGGGCTTGCTATTAGCTTGTAATGTAGGCTTAGGGACGAGTAGGATATTGATTTGGGATAAGAGTGACATAATCCTTCCTTGAGCGTAAAACTGAACTTGTGCTTTTGACATTTGTCATGTCGTTGAAGCTTGATTCTTCTTTATTGTCCCTTCCTTTTGTTTCTACTTCTTTTTGAACTTCTTGCTTGCTGGAGCATTTTCTCCTTTTATTCTCATGTTTTCTTTTCTTGTGAAGTTTCTCTTCTTTTGTCTGGAGTGTTCTTCTTCATTTACTTGAAATTTCTCCTGATTTTGACCTTGTGGGGAACTTTTGATTCTTTTTCTTTCTCTTGAAGTCCTTTACGTATCCTTGGCTTTCAGTGACTTTGCATCTTTTGCCTTTGGCATCTCTAGACTTGAATCTTCTTCTATAATTTGCTCATCTTTAGTGTGCTCAAGAAGGTCGGGCTAAGAGAGGGATAGTGAATGTAAGCACTTAGAAGGGTATAGGCTAAGATGTATCTGTCCAAAGTAAAGGCTTCAAGCTCAAAGGAGGGCATACTAGGGATTAATGTCATTTGGTAGGTATTGAAAGACACAATCGGGTCAAAGAAGACCTATGATCATTTCCCAAATCAATATTACTCAGAATTTTGCCTCAACAAACATTCGGGCCAAGTTCTAGATCAACAGTACAATGCATTTGACTTTTATCTAAAACTCACCACACAATGCACATGAAACAATAAGGTTGATTTTATTCTAACCTCGAATGCATGCAATAGAATTTTATCGAGTGTCACAAAAGTATGAATTAGAGGTACCAAAAAAACCTAAGGTTCACCACAAAGTTGATCTTCTCAATCATATTAATTATTTGTATGCTTCTAATTATTTTGGCACCAACCAAGTCAAACTCATGATTTTAATAAAAAATAAAATAAAAATTAAAAATAATAAATAAATAAATTAGGGATACCGAACCCGAGGAGGGTTGCCTACATATCTCACCCGGAAGGATGAGAATAAGGTGTGCGTAGTTCGTGCAAATATGATATACAATATATGCACAAAAATATTGAATGTGAAGATATAGACAAACTCGGAGTGATGCCTCGTATTGTCCAGTGTCAACTGACGTCTTTAGCTAAACAACATCTCCTAATTATTTGCAAGGATGACATATTATGGCCTCCTTAGATGTTTTCAAGGCACTTGTTGTTGTATTCTCAACCAGGATGCTTTCAAGGATTGTAGGGCTTCCCAACTATCTACCGGAGTAGCACATTATTGTGACCATCTCCGATTGTCGGCGAGGATGATTTTCCTGCAAAGAGATGAGAACAGAGTGAAAGCAGGGAATTCATTATAATAAAAATGAAAGAGTGTTATTGCATAGTCAAATACTCTCCTGATTGTCTTCCAAATTGGATATTGGTGCCTCATGGAGTCCAAGTTCACATGTTTGCAAACTCATCCAATCTTGAAATGCAAGCTTGGTGGAATTTATGTGCACTTCCTGACACTGCTTTGTATAGAATTTTTGAGACCTTCTCAAAAATTCTGCCCCAGTTTCCATTGTAAAGGAAGATGGAAAGCTTACGGGTAATACGATCGAGCCGTTATGACGTACGTATCCTGTTGAGCTAGGAATCAGGTCAAACATAGTTTGAAAAATGTATGAAATGAAATGATGGACAAATGTATATACAATAAATAATAGTCCCCAATTAATTGCAATAAAAGAAACTATTCCTGTAAAATAATAAATTCTCAACCCTCGAGGAATAATGGTTTGTACAATCCAACATCACATCCTTCAATTAAAACACATAAGGGAAGATGTTCTTTTAGTATGTGGGCCTTTTGGACACAAGGTGGTCTTTTGAATGGGCCTAATACCCTTTGGATACCGGGTCTCTTAGGTCAAAATGCCTATTTCATGGAATTTGGTTTTGCTCTTGTCACACCCCAAATCCTATTGGGGCGGACTGACACCCGAAGCCGTTAAGGCTCGAGAGAACCAATCTATGATCGTGCACATTCATATGCATGTCACCAAGTAAACAACATTCTGTTACATATAGATACGAGATATCAATGACGGAAGTCATGGAAAGACATTCAAATAAATATGAAACTTGGCCGTTAGGGCCACCACATCAAAAGGGTCATACATTCCTTCGTTCGTCTTACAACATCTACAAAGCCTCTAACAGATACATAACCAAGCCTAAAGTTGGGACAAGTCCCCGCTTTATACAACTGTTACACATTACCAAAACAAGTGTATACAAGTGACTCGGAAAGCCCCAAACCAATCTGGAGCTCACCAATAGTCTGCAGATGACCCGTGTCCTACTGTGAAGGTCTAATAGCTCCTGTGCCTGCAGTAAGTAAGGTAGGTCCCCCAAGGGACGTCAGTATGAAAGAATGTACTGAGTATGTAAGGCTATAAGTAACTGCATAAAATATAAGAATTCCAATGGAATCAAACACAAGTGAAAGAACAATATTGATAAACCACCGTACTGTATATGTGGAACCATGTACATTGCCTTCATTACTTTCCTTTTTACGTTCATATCATTATCATCATCAATCATATAATGCCCGGGACCAACTGATCAGTGGTAAATAACATTGGGATCGGCTCGAGCTAGGCTTATGCCCCTAGAGCTGCCACCAATAAATAAATCAGGTTCGACTCGAGCTAGGTTTTCACCCCCAGAGCTGCCCCCTGTATCCAATAAATCAGGTTCGGCTCGAGCTAGGCTTTCGCCCCCAGAGCTGCCCTCTATACTCAACAATCAACCATATATGCATTACTTCATTCTTTACTTTTGAGATTGATACATTGGTGGTCATAACATTATAGGAACTTTGGAACAATAGTCAATGAATAAGAGACATGTGAATAACAATTGCTAACAACCTGAAATGAGATACTTTGAAACATTTTAGAGTAGAAACAAGTTCGATAACAATGAGAACAATAGGTGCTGCCAAAGGATACGGAAAAGGTAACCTTACATACTTTATCCTTCCAACGTGTGACTATAACAGTTCAGCTCTTCCTTAAAATGCTACTCTACAATATGAATACATAATGGAGCTTGCATTAAAAGTCAACTACATGACAAGTTCACAAGGTGATAATAAACTACTCGACTGCCATATAACTTCATTCCACCCTCCTACAATACAATTTACTGCCTTACGATAACAACAACACTAAACTAGTCCACATATCAACTTAGATATCACAAACCAATAGGAATTCACACCAAGTTTATACTTTACATCTCCTCCTCAACACATCATCACATTTACTCCATCAAGTCACCTAAATACCTTTCACAACAACACATTAAAGACAATCCACAATTGATACAATCCAAAATACCTCCGACCTACCCCCTTAGATCTTTCCAAAAGGTACCATGCGTTGGTGAATGCATCTAAGAAGGGTAGGGGGCCTTGGAGGGTCAAAAAGATGCAAAAACAAGCCAAAAGTGGTTCTGGAAGGACCTGCGGAGCAACATGTGCCGGCAGGTGATGAGGTGAAGCCGCAGGTGCCCCTTTGGCCCTTTCCAGGGCCACCTGTGAAGTCACCTGCGCGGGCAGGTGGCTCATCCGCGAAGGCGGATGCCCGATTTGGATGAAATGAGTCATTTTTGGGTCCATCTTTGTAATAAATGGTCCATGGCCATAAGTAAGCTTCTCTTTTCATATTTTAGGTTAACTTTGATGCCAAGGAACAATTATGGTTTCAACATGCACATGAACATCACCAAAACTATATTCTCCTTTCACTACACCACAAGTTCCATGCACAATTTCATAACAAAATTTCCACATGTTATACACAAGGAGTAAACAAGTTAGGTACATAACCACATCCTAAAATGTTGAAATTTCAACCATCAAATTCACTCCCTTCAAGACCTTATGTCCCCTTTCAAGTTTAAACCACATAGAAGACAAATCCTTTATTAAAGAAGCAAAAGTGGATTGCTTCACAACACCTTTTAAACATAACCAACATGATCTACACAACCCCTCATGCATATAATATATTAAACCATAAGAGTAAATACTTACCAAGGCTTGCAAGGAGAAGATCTTGTCCAAAGGGTTGTTGCTTAGGGTTTGAGAGAGGAGAAATATCTCTTGAAAAAATCTAGAATTTTGCAAGTTTTTTATGGTGAATAAAAGCTGAATTTTTAGCCTTATATAATCCCTCAAAATCACCTCTCTTTATGGTCATCCTTAGCCAAACTTTTGGTCAAATATGAGGTGTTTTCTTGGTCAAATCTAGAATGGATCATTTCATTTTTGGGCCATGTCTTATTTACTTAATTGTTTGGGCCTCAATTGAGCCCAATAGCACAATATTAATTTAGCCCAATAAAGTTAGTGTGTAATACACCAACTATCCCAAGTTTAAATAATTCCATAAATATTAAGGCAGTCAAATAAGTTCGAAAAGGTACGGGGT
Source organism: Capsicum rhomboideum (assembly GCA_031232105.1). NCBI lineage: Eukaryota > Viridiplantae > Streptophyta > Magnoliopsida > Solanales > Solanaceae > Capsicum > Capsicum rhomboideum. The sequence goes on from CP124718.1 coordinate 96,870,417, forward strand.
GTTACATCCTTCCCCCCTTTGGAACATTCGTCCTCGAATGTTAGTAACATTATCCAATTCAAACAAGTTCAAGTCTAAGTTCATTCTTCATATTATCACATACACGTAATACTTATATATATATACTTACTTGTTATTGCTCCAATTCCGCATCTTGAACTTTCTCTTCAGTTTGAAATAAATGCGGGTACTTAGACTTCATCATTTCCTCGGCTTCCCATGTGATTTCTTCTACTTGTTGATTTTTTCAAAGAACTTTTACAGAAGCTACTTCTTTATTTCGTAACCTCCTAACTTGTCAATCCAGAATAGCAATAGGTACTTCTTCATAGGTGAGATCTTCTGTAATTTGTACATCTTCAGTAGAAGCAATACGAGATGGATCTCCTATGAACTTCTGAAGCATCGAAACATGAAATACTGGATGAACTGTGGAGAGTTCTTGGGGTAGTGCTAATTCATACGCAACTTGACCAAATCTTCGGATAAGCTTATACGGTCCTATATAATGTGGAATCAGCTTTCCTTTCTTCCCAAATCTCGTTACCCCTTTCATTGGTGATACTTTCAAGAATACCCAATCACCTATGGCAAATTCTAGCCCCCTTTTTATAACATCGGCATATGACTTGTGTCGACTTTGGGCCGTTTGTAGCCGTTGTTGTATCACCTTAACTTTCTCCATAGCTTGATGAACAAGATCTGGTCCAAATAAGGCAGTTTCACCCGCTTCAAACCATCCAATTGGTGATCTACACTTTCTTCTATATAAAGCTTCATAAGGTGCCATTTTGATACTTGAATGATAACTGTTATTGTAGGCAAATTCAATAAGAGATAAATGATCATCCCAACTACCTTTAAAGTCCAATATGCAAGACCGTAGCATATCTTCAAGTGTTTGGATAGTATGTGTTGCTTGTCCATCTGTCTGAGAATGAAAAGCCGTACTTAAATTCACTTGGGTACCCAAACTCTTCTGAAAAGACTTCCAAAATTTTGCAGTAAATTGAGCTCCCCTGTCCGATATAATAGAGATTGGAACTTAGTGCAATCAAACTATCTCTTTAATATACAACCGTGCATAGTCTTCAACTGTGTAGGTGGTCTTGACCGGTAGGAAGTGTGCTGACTTGGTAAGCCTGTCAACTATTACCCATATGGAATTAAATTTCCAAGTGTACGAGGCAAACCTGTGATGAAATCCATGTTAATCATGTACTACTTCCAGATTGGAAGATTTATACATTGCATATAACCTCCAGGCTTCTGATGCTCTACTTTTACTTGTTGACAATTTGGACACTGGGCTACGAATTCTGCAATGTTCTTCTTCATGTTACCCCACCAATACATTTCTTTCAAATCATGATACATTTTGGTGGCTCCCGAATGAATAGAATACCGTGAATGATGTGCCTCTATCATAATCCGTCTTCTTAGCTCATCCACATCGGGTACACACAGTCCACTTTGGCACTGAAGTACTCCCTCTTGCGTGAGATCAAATGCCTTTGTCAAACCTTGTTGCACATTACTCTTCAACTGCAATAAAATAGGATCCGCATACTGTTTTTCCTTCACTTCAGCTACTAATGAAGATTCTGCCATATTTTGTACCATAATTTCTTCTTTTGGAGTTTCAAGAAGATGAACCCCCAAGCTGGCTAGTTGATGTAGATCCTTGACTATACCTTGCTTTTTCGTGAGCTGGCCATCAGTGCTTCCTATTGCTTTGCAGCTTAATGCATCGGCTACCATATTTGCTTTCCCTGGATGATATAAGATATCTATATCATAATCTTTTAATAGTTTAATCCACCTCCGCTGCCTCAAATTTAGATCCTTCTACTTGAAAATATACTGCAAACTCTTATGATCAGTTATATGTCAACATGAACCCCATACAAATAGTGGCACCATATCTTTAAAGCAAATATCACGGCTGCTAGCTCAAGATCATGTGTTGGATAATTTCTCTTGTGTGTCCGCAACTGTCTTGAGGCATAGGCTATTACATTACCGTGCTGCATCAATACACATCCTAAAACAACTCCTGAAGCATCACAATATACCGCATACCCTTCTGTGCCTTCTGGAAGTACCAATACGGGTGTAGAAGTCAATTTATCCTTCAGATCTTGGAAACTCTTCTCACATGCATCATTCCATTGAAACTTAGTTGCCTTGCGTGTTAGCTTTGTCAAAGGTGCCGAAATGGAAGAAAACCCTTCAATAAATCTTCTATAATAACCTACCAACCCGAGAAAACTACGAATCTCTGTAGGTGTCGTAAGTCTTGGCCAATTCTTTACAACTTTTATGTTTTGTGTATCAACCCTTATTCCTTCATCCGACACAATATGACCCAAAAATGCTACAGATCTTAACCAAAATTCACATTTAGAGAACTTTGCATATAACTTACGATCACGAAGAATCTGTAACACCTGCCGGAAGTGATTAGCATGGTCCTCTTGTGATCTTGAATAAACCAAAATATCATCTACAAACACTGTCACGAACACATCTAAAAATGGCTTGAACACCCTATTCATCAAATTCATAAAAAATGCTGGTGCATTTGTTAGCCCAAATGACATAACTAAAAACTCATAATGACTATACCGTGTTCGAAAAGCTGTCTTGTGTATATCTTTTTCTCTAACCCTTACTTGATGATAACCTGATCTCAAGTCAATCTTTGAGAAACATTTGGCACCCTATAATTGGTCAAACAAATCATCAATTCTGGGGAGGGGATATTTATTCTTGACTGTTACCTTATTCAGTTGCTGATAATCAATACACATTCTCAATGTGCCATCTTTCTTTCATACAAATAACACTGGTGCACCCCAAGGGGACATACTAAGCCTTATGAATCCCTTTTCCAGCAAGTCTTTCAATTGCTCCTTCAACTGGCGTAACTCTGCTGGGGCCATCCTATACGGAGGAATAGAGATAGGCTGAGTACCTGGAACCACATCAATACCAAACTCTATTTCCCATTCTAGAGGCAAACCTGGAAGATCTTCAGGAAATACATCAAGGAATTCATTTTCCACTGGAACCGATTGAAGAGTTGGTGGCTTCACATCGGTATCTTGCACTCTTACTAAGTGGCATATGTACCCCTTGGATATCATTTTCCTTGCCTTAAGATAGGAAATAAATTTACCTCTCGGTGCTCCAACATTACCCCTCCATTCAAGGACAGTCTTTTATGGGAAATGGAAATATACCTTCTTAGCTCGGCAATCTACCATGGCATAACAAGAAGCCAACCAGCCCATACCCATTATAACATCAAAATCTACCATTTCTAGCTCAATAAGATCAGCCAATGTGTTATAATCACAAACAGTGACCATACTATTACGATAGACTCTCTTAGCTATAATAGACTCACCAATGGGTGTGGATACTTCAAATGGATTAGCAAATAATTCTGGTGTTCTTTTGAATCTTTCAGCAATCAATGGAGTAACATATGATAGGGTGGAGCCCGGATCAATCAATGCATATACATTATGTGAAAATATCGATAATGTACCTGTAACCACATCAGGAGAAGCCTCCAAATTCTGACGATCCGCTAAGGCATAGGTACGGTTTTGGACTCTACTAGAATTAGCTGCTCCTATAGCACCTCTACCATGCCTAACAGGCTGTACACCCGATGATGATGATACAACGGCTGATCCCGTAGGTCGTGCCATACTACTCGTGCCCCTCTGTGGGCACTCTCTCATTATGTGCCCCGACATACCACACCAAAAGTAAACATTCATTCCAAACTGATATTCACCTAAATGAAATTTCCCTCAATGCTGACACGACTGACGAGAAAACCTTGATTGGCTCATACTTCCTTGTTCTCGATACCCCACTGTCTGTGAACCTCGAATCCCACTACTTTGCCTAACCTGACTGCCTCTAAATCCTTAAAGTTGGGATGGAGTACCTGCTGTAGAATAAGAAAATGATGGCCTAGGCGGTCTATTAAAAATCTGAGGCTGAAATTCTCCTTGGGACTCCATGAACTGTCCCATAGGTCTAGCCCTCTTTGACGGTCCTCTTTCAAATTCTTGCGTCCTTCTCCTTTGCCACTGATCCTCCATCTTCTGTGCAAAAGCTTGTATCCTGGCTATATCCATATCTATATTCAAAGCAGCAATAGTACAATCCCTAACCAAATATGGGTCCAATCAATCCACATACCGGTGAACTCTATCAGCCATAGTAGCTACCACATTAGGAGCATACCTGGCCAAAGAGTTAAACCGAAGACTGTACTCTCTAACGCTCATATTCCCTTGATGAATATTTAAGAACTGGTCTGCACGAGCCTCTCGAGTCTCATATGGAAGATAATGATCAAGGAATGCCGCTTTGAATTCCTACCAACTAGCTGGAAGTGCACCGATACCCCTAGATCATTTTCAATCTTCGTACCATAATATAGCCTCTTCCTTTATTCTATATACGCAAGCTCAACTATTTCTATACCAGACATATGCATAACATCTAAAGCCCTTTGAATTTGATCCATAAAGTCTTACGGGTCTTCATTAAGATCTGACCCGATAAATGTGGGAGGATCTAATTTCAGGAAATCCTGTGTTCGCCGACTAGCTGCCCTAGCCGCACTGTCATTACTTATCGTTGGCCCAACTTGTCCTTGATTTTGTGCAGCAACTATACGAGTCAACTTTTGCACCGCATTCCTTAAATCCTTCTTAGTAGCATTAACAGGTGGTTCTGGGGATACTCTTCTCCTTCCTGGTTCTCCTCGAAATGGAAGGGTAGAAGAAGCCCGCGATGCAAACTCATTTTCAGCTTCACCTTGATTAACTTGTTTAGGTGGTGATTTACTGGTCCCTTCTCCGGCAGTCATGTCTACATTATTACCTCTACCCCTACCTCTTCTTGTAATCGACATTTTGCTATACGAAAGAAAAATAATTTCAGTAGTCAGATATGATTCCACCTACAACATTGGCTCTATTTCAGGATCTAGGAAATGAAGAACAGAAAAAACTCCTAAATGTCCCATAGCCTCCTGCTTATAAATGTGGTGCACAACACATCCATAAGCAAGACTCTACTCGGACACGGCTTTGTAGACACCCTAGAACAACCTGCTCTGATACCATTTTTGTCACACCCCAAATCCCATTAGGGCGGACTGGCACCCGAAGCCGTTAAGGCCCGAGAGAACCAATCTATGATCGTGTACATTCATATGCATGTCACCAAGTGAACAACATTCTATTAAATATAGATATGAGATATCAATGACAGAAGTCATGGAAAGACATTCAAATAAATATGAAACTTGGCCATTAGGGCCACCACATCAAAAGGGTCATACATTCCTTCGTTCATCTTACAACGTCTACAAAGCCTCTAACAGATACATAACCAAGCCTAAAGTTGGGACAAGTCCCCGCTTTATACAATTGTTACACAGTACCAAAACAAGTGTATACAAGTGACTCGAAAAGCCCCAAACCAATCTGGAACTCACCAATAGTCTGCAGATAACCCGTGTCCTACTGTGAAGGTCTACTAGCTCCTGTGCCTGCAGCAAGTAAGGTAGGTCCCCCAAGGGAAGTCAGTATGAAAGAATGTACTGAGTATGTAAGGCTATAAGTAACTGCATGAAATATAAGAACTCCAATGAAATCAAACACAAGTGAAAGAACAATATTGATAAACCACCGTACTGTATATGTGGAACCATGTACATTGCCTTCATTACTTTCCTTTTACGTTCATATCATTATCATCATCAATCATACAATGCCCAGGACCAACTGATCAGTGGTAAATAACATTGGGATCGGCTCGAGCTAGGCTTATGCCCCTAGAGCTGGCACCCATAAATAAATCAGGTTTGGCTCGAGCTAGGTTCTCACCCCCAGAGCTGCCCCCTATATCCAATAAATCAGGTTCGGCTCGAGCTAGGCTTTCGCCCCCAGAGCCGCCCTTTGTACTCAACAATCAACCATAGATGCATTACTTCATTCTTTACTTTTGAGATTGATACATTGGTGGTCATAATATTATTGGAACTTTGGAACAATAGTCAATGAATAAGAGACACGTGAATAACAATTGCTAACATCTTGAAATGAGATACTTTGAAACATTTCGGAGTAGAAACAAGTTCGGTAACAATGAGAACAATAGGTGATGCCAAAGAATACGGAAAGAGTAACCTTACATGCCTTATCCTTCCAACGTGTGACTATAACAGTTCAACTCTTCCTTAAAGCGCTACTCTACAATATGAATACATAATGAAGCTTACATTAAAAGTCAACTACATGACAAGTTCAAAAGGTGATAATAAACTACTCGACTGCCATATAACTTCATTCCACCCTCCTACAATACAATTTACTGCCTCACCATACCAACAACACCAAACTAGTCAACATATCAACTTAGATATCACAAACCAATAGGAATTCACACCAAGTTTATACTTTACATCTCCTCCTCAACACATCATCACATTTACTCCATCAAGTCACCTAAATACCTTTTAAAACAACACATTAAAGACAATCCACAATTGATACAATCCAAAATACCTCCGACCTACCCCCTTAGAGCTTTCCAAAAGGTACCATGCGTTGGTGAATGCATCTAAGAAGGGTAGGGGGCCTTGGAGGGTCAAAAAGATGCAAAAACAAGCCAAAAGTGGTTCTGAAAGGACCTGCGGAGCAACATGTGCCGGCAGGTGATGAGGTGAAGCCGCAGGTGCCCCTTTGGCCCTTTCCAGGGCCACCTGTGAAGTCACCTGCGCGGGCAGGTGGCTCATCCGCGAAGGCGGATGCCCGATTTGGCTGAAATGAGTCATTTTTGGGTCCATCTTTGTAATAAATGGTCCATGGCCATAAGTAAGCTTCTCTTTTCATATTTTAGGTTAACTTTGATGCCAAGGAACAATTATGGTTTCAACATGCACATGAACATCACCAAAACTATATTCTCCTTTCACTACACCACAAGTTCCATGCACAATTTCATAACAAAATTTCCACATGTTATACACAAGGAGTAAACAAGTTAGGTACATAACCACATCCTAAAATGTTGAAATTTCATCCATCAAATTCACTCCCTTCAAGACCTTAAGTCCCCTTTCAAGTTTAAACCACATAGAAGGCAAATCCTTTAATAAAGAAGCAAAAGTGGATTGCTTCACAACACCTTTTAAACATAACCAACATGATCTACACAACCCCTCATGCATATAATATATTAAACCATAAGAGTAAATACTTACCAAGGCTTGCAAGGAGAAGATCTTGTCCAAAGGGTTGTTGCTTAGGGTTTGAGAGAGGAGAAATATCTCTTGTAAAAATCTAGAATTTTTTAGGTGTTTTATGGTTAATAAAAGCTGAATTTTTATCCTTATATAGTCCCTCAAAATCACCTCTCTTTATGGTCATCCTTAGCCAAAATTTTGGTCAAAGATGAGGTGTTTTCTTGGTCAAATCTAGAATGGATCTTTTCCTTTTTGGGCCATGTCTTATTTACTTAATTGTTTGGGCCTCAATTGAGCCCAATAACACAATATTAATTTAGCCCAATAAAGTTAGTGTGTAATACACCAACTATCCCAAGTTTAAATAATTCCATAAATGTTAAGGCAGTCAAATAAGTTCGGAAAGGTACGGGGTGTTACAACTCTATCCTAGGTGTCTAGAGTGAGCTTTTGAAAAGGACCAGGTCCCAAGCGGACAACTTGGGTTGGAAATGCAATAGCCATTGGACGCCTAACATACCAATAAACTAACACATTTCTAAGAATTATGCTCTTTAACAAATAATAAGCACAAAAGTATTCATTTTAAAAAATATTAGACCAAAATTGAGTGTCAACAAATACAGGATTTTAAAAGGGCCCAAGAAAGTAATGCTTTTTCAATATAGAAATTGATAAAATATTACCTCGACTAATGATTTTTCAATTTTCAATTCAAAATAAACGCTTTGCCACAAAATTCGAGAAAAATGCCTAAACAAAATCAAATTAAACATTACAACATCATTCTACATTGATAAGATTTAATTTCAATAAAAAACAATTCAAAAAATTACATCAACTTGAACAGTATATCGAATCCAATAATTTCTCGAATTTCAACCATCAAACTTGAACTACATGGGACAAGTGGTGGGGAATGAACTATAATTTATAGTGAAGGGAACCAGATGTGGGGAATCAAAGGTGGGGCGTCATGGGGTTTGTAGGATTTTTATGAATTTTACTGCGGGGACCAGCGGAGAAGAAGACTTCTCTGCACTTTTATTAATGAGTTATACACTTTACTAAATATAGCGCATAAAATATATATGCTATATACTTTTTCATAAAGTTAACAATGGTAACTTCATTCCGTTAAAATTAAAGTGTATAGTGCACTTAAAAAGTGTGCTAAGCCTATTTTGGTCACCTTTTATATACATGGCATATTTCTATCATTTATTTAAGTTGGTGGTCCATTTTCTGTCATTTATTTAAGTTGGTGGTCTATTTAAGTCGTGGACTCTTTAGTCTAGAAGGTTAAAACAACTTATATTTGATTGGATTTTAATTAAAAATATGTCAGGCTGGCTCGAAGCTATGGGATTCATTTTGAAGCTTTTTATTACCTACCAGTACTTCCATTAACACCCTTTTAGTTCTTTTTTGAGCAAATTTTGCCTTTGGGTAAGGTTTTTCCTGATGCTATTACATGTATATCACCTCGAAAGTGGCTATAATCACATAATCATAAATCAATTTAATAAATTATGTGGGAAGAATGGGGAGAGAATGTGTAGGTATCAAAATTTTGTGGGTTTCTACAAAAAGACTTTAATTTGTTGAGGACTACTTTACCCTAAACCTAACTCATGCTTAACATATTTCCTAGAAGAAGTATATCAAAATCCCATGAACTATTGAGATATCTATACAGAGATCAGGGCATCAAATATAATTTTTGTCAAAGCCATCAGTCGATGTTGAAATACATCGCAAGGAGGTCTATATCATCCTATATTCGAAAAATATGCTACTATTAATCCTCGAAGCACAAAAAAAAGTTTCAGAAAGAAGAATCAAAAGAGGAACAAAATTGTACGCGCACATTTTATTAATAAAAATTCTTATTTCTTCATATTTTATTTGTTATTACAATTTATTGTTCAACCCATTAAAATTTATTGTAAACAAATTGAAACGTTTAGTGGGATTAAATCTTTCCTTCATCTCTTCTTTTACAAATTAAATCTGCAAATTTGGAGCAAAAAGATTAAAGCTCCATTTTTATGGTACTTCAAATTTCATTATGAGTTTCATCAAGCTTACACTCCGACAATATAACGACCCAAATCGTCGTTATGTCAAATACCTTTCACAGAAAATGTTTCAATTAAGAAATCCTTTTTTCGGACCTTGTAGGAATTATTTTATGGAAAACATATGTGGCCCAAATCAAATTAGGCAGAAATTGGGAAAAATTAGGCCTGGCCACTGACCCGCCATTACAGCGATACTCCTATCGACGTAGCGTTAGTCGGATAGTATCCAGCCTGAGGGTTAATTAAAACTCCCATTCAACTTAGGCCTTTTATGTCGTTTCCCTCCTCCAGAAACATCCCAAGTGAACCCTATGCTTAGAACGATGAGAATTTAGAGGCCAAGCTTAATGAAGGTGATTCCAAAGCATTTCAATGAGGTTTTCGTCATTAGTATTGGGAAAGGAATATGTGGGACAACTCTTCACTCTCCATAGTAGTGGAATTTTTCTACGAGGTAGGTTATGATTTAATTGTAGTAGACTTGGGCTAGATGCACGTAATAATGATAGTGATATCGGGAGATTTCAGGCCTTAGGCCTTTGGGAGTTTGGTTGGATTGGATGATAATCGGACCAGGGTTACGAATTGGTGTTGTTAATTTATAAGTATTGAATGGTATTTACTCTTTTAATAGCCTATGGGTATAAGTATTGCATGAACTAGAGGTATACCAGTGAATGGAAGCGTAACAAGAGTAGAATGAGGTTAGGGCAACTATGAAAGTAATGAACGTGAGTTAGGGCCAGAATATGCATTTGGTGAGTTCTTAGGGGTCTAGTAAAGCTCAGATTGAGAGTGAACAGAATGAGTAGTAGGTGCCTAGATGTCGTGATGAATAGAGAGGAGTCGTAAAAGCTGTGGGTGTGTATGTATTTTAAGGAGGTTTATATCATCCTATATTCAAAAAAATATGCTACTATTAATACTCAAATCACAAAAAAAAGTTTCAGAAAGAAGAATCGAGAGAGGAACAAAAATGTACGCATACATTTTATTAATAAAAATTCTTATTTATTCATATTTTATTTATGATTGTCATTTATTGTTCAACACATTAAAATTTATTGTAAACAAATTGAAACTTTTAGTGGGATCAAATCTTTCCTTCATCTCTTCTTTTACAAATTAAATCTGCAAATTTGGAGCAATAAAATCACAATTATTAAAGCTCCATTTTTATGGTACTTCAAATTTTATTATGAGTTTCATCACGCTTACACTCTGACAATATAACGACCCAAATCGTCGTTATGTCAAATACCTTTCACAGAAAATGTTTCAATTAAGAAATTCTTTTTTCGGACCTTGTAGGAATTATTTTATGGAAAAAATCTGTGGCCCAAATTTAATTGAGCCAAAATTGGGGAAAATTAGGCCAGGTCACCGACCCGCCACTACAGCGACACTTCTATCGCTGCAACGGTAGTGGGGCAGTATCTAGCCCGAGGGTTAATTAAAACCCTTATTTATCTAAGGTCTTTAATGTCATCTTCCTCCTCCAAAAACACCCCAAGTGAACCCTATGCTTAGAAAGATGAGAATTTGGAGGCCAAGCTCAAAAAGGTGATTCCAAAGTATTTCAATGGGGCTTTCATCATTAGTATAGGGCAAGGTACCTGTGGGACAACTCTTCACTCTCCATAGTAGTGGAATTCGTCTATGAGGTAGGTTATGGTTTAATTGTAGTGGACTTGGGCTAGATGCACGTAATAATGGTAGTGATGTTGGGAGATTTCATGCCTTAGGCCTTCGGGAGTTTGGTTGGAATGAATGATAATCGGAATAGGGTTACGAATTGGTGTTGTTAATTTATAAGTATTGAATGGTATTTAATCTTTTAATTGCCTATGGGTATAAGTCTTGCATGAACTAGAGGTAAACTGGTGAATAGAAGTGTAGTAAGAGTAGAATGAGGGTTAGGGTGACTATGAAAGTAATGAACGTGAGTTAGGGCCAGAATATACATTTGGTGAGTTTCTACCGGTCCAGTAAAGCTTGGATTGAGAGTGAAGAGAATGAGTGGTAGGTGCCTAGATGTCATGATAAATCGAGAGAAGTCGTAAGAGCTGTGGGTGTGTATGTACTATGTTCATGGGTAGCTATTCATAATGAAATGGGTATAGACGTAGTATAAAGAAAAGAAAGTGAGAGGTAGGCATAGTATCCAGGTTTATGGTCATTATGATTAGTGAGGGTGAGTCATCAGGTGTAACGTGGAATCGATTTATCATATGCTTTTATGTGAATTGGATGTTGTGATTAGCCTTCGGGCATTACATTGTGATTATTGACTATGCCATGCATTGAACATGTGGTTTGAGATGGTATGGAGATGATATATGGATAGGGTGTCATGCCGACACTATTATATGGATTGAGTGTCACACCAACACTATTATTAGATTGGGTACCACGTCGGTACTGGAACATAGACTGAGCTCATCCCTTATAGGTCATAACTGAGAGTCCTTGCTGACTCTAGTATGTGTGTACACCTTATATGCATACATTCATCATTTCATTGAACATACTTATTGTGGTGCCTGTGGTTGAAAGAAACTGCTTAAGAGTAATTGATGTATTTGTATACTGATATATTTATTGAGATGAAGTGTTATAACTGTACTTGTTTCATTTTGTATGTTGGGGTTGTGGGTATGAGTAGTGGTCCACAATGTGTAAGGTTAATGTTAGGTACACTTGATTTGAGTAATTATCTTAATCTCTGTATGCGTAATATGTATATGCCATATTAGTGGGGCATAGTGTGACCCAGTATAGTCCCAAGAGATTATTCTGGTGGTTGTCTCGATCATTTAGAGGTAGAGTAGTAAGTCATAATCTTGCTGGGTGTGGAGTTGTGGGACTGTTAATGAGAAAGGTAAAATAAGAGTGAGGGAACTTAAGGAGGGGCATGTTGTCAAAGGACAAAGATATACGCAAATGTTAAATGGTAGGCAGGTCACAGAGATGCTAAGGGCAATGTGTCAAAGAACTGAAGAGAGGGGCCTTGGGAACGGTTAGCTATCCTAAACCTTAACTTGTGTTATGATTCCTCCCTATTTTTTATTATTGTTATTTGTTTCTAACCCTGGTCGATCGATGATACCTACTAGTGCATGTGGTTGTACTAATACTATACTTACTATATCTCCACTTGAGGTATAGCCATATTGCATATTAGTTGGAGTTTCAATAGGTACGATGGTGGTTACTCTGCAGCAACTCCTACCATCTTACTCTTAGATGGATGTTGTGTCTTGGGTCTTCTTTTTCATGGTTTAGTGCTCTTGTACCGATTTAGATTAGGTTCTGGGAAAACTTTTGTTTAATTTCTACAATGTATTTAACTAATAATTTATTTGAATAAGAGTTTTATTTGATTAAATGCTTATTTCTTTTAAAGATCATTTTTGTTTAACTTCCACTTTTAATTGAATAGTTGGGTAGTAAGGGTTCTCCTATCTAGTATAAAGTTGGGTAGGTGCCTACACGATCTGTGACTTGAGTCGTGACAAGATTCTATTAGAGCCCAGGTTACGGGTCTCCCAGTACAAGAGAAAATATTGAGTAGAGCCCTACATATTGGTGTGTTGACATCCACATTAAATCCTTAGGAGGCTACAAGACATCTAGGAACCTGTCTCACTTTCTTCTCTCCTATCGTGCTAGTTCTGGGTAGTCTCCCTGAGTTGAGTCCAATTGGTATCTCAACAATCACAATTGGGATTAGTCGGTCCCAATTGGTATCTTCACGATGTTCGAAAGGTTAGAATAGTGTTATCCTAACCTATAGATGTCAACGAGAAGCGTAGTATTGTATGCCAATATCGTAAATTATATTTGGATGTAGTGTATTATGTATTTTTCAATGTTGCTAGTGAACATAAGTCTTCTTTTAGTTATTGGTCATGCTGCCGAGAAGATACTTGTGTTTTAAATGTTTTTATCATGTTGTGATAGAATGCTATATGTATTCCTTATGTGGATTGTTATTGCATTGACTACATTATTGCGTTATGGTTTGATAGCTGGATTTCTTAAGTATAAGTGATCATTGTGAATGATATGAGGTAAGTTGTTACAAGGAAATTTGGGTATCGTAAAGGTTGGGTGTGATCTCGAGGTATAAATTCATATTCATGATTTGGGACACATTTTAATTTCCCGTGACTTGAAGTGTTCCTTAATTTCCATCCGGGACCTGATGAATTACCTGGATACCTTGCTATGTTCAGTATAAGTTATCATGGAGGGTAATTACTTAAAATGAGTGGTTTTTTGGAACCTTACGGTGTGTAATTGAGTTGAGAGATTCGAAAACTGCATTAACAATAGACTTAGAATAACAAATTTGATCATTCGTGGTTGTAAATTGATAAATGTGAGGGATACGGGTAATAAAGTATTCGTGGGGTAGCATCGTGTGAGAAAGGACCTAGAAATAGTTAAGAATTAGAGCCACTATTGGGCATTGCAGCAGTGACAGATCTACCATTAAAGACGTCACCGCAACGTCTCCTTGTCGCTTCCACAGTACCACTGCAACAACACTTTTGTTGCTACAATGGTGAATCCTCCGTTGCAGGTACGCCTAGGCAGTAAGCTGCCAAGGTTCCCCCCATTTTTTGATTTTTTGTGCATTGCAAAAATAACCCTGTGTTCGCAATAATTAAAGATAGAAATAGTTTTCCAATATGCATAACAAGCTAATATATTATTAGTTAAAGTGCAATAATAGTAGATGTCCTAAAAATATGAGAAAATAAAGAAAAATATTGTTGGTTACATGCTCCAAACAGGGGCAACCCAAATCAAGAATCAAATAATAAAGGGGAAGGGGGAAACTTAGCTGGTGGCCTCATCATCTCCGAGGATCGAGGTGTCCGAGACCTCTTCCTATATCTCGAAAAGAGAACTCTTTCGCATCCTTCTTCGTAAACTTTAGGAGCTTCTTGGCGGGGGAGGCACACTTGAACATGACTTGCACCACCTTCCACATCCTCACCAGCATACAATCTCGGGAGCACCTTTTCTTCTTCTCCTCATCTATCTCCCTTCGAAGCTCTGCATATACCCGGGTTGAGTCTGGAGGGGCCGTGGAACTCGTAGGAGCCAAACTTGGAGGAGGCAAATAAGATCTCTCCAAGAAACCCAGAACAGTAGCAAGGTTGGCCTCCCATCCACCAAGAGATGCAGGAGTTTGTGTAGGAGGAGTGCTAGTCCCCTCACCCTCTCCGGCTCTACTACTCTCACCCTCCTCCTTTATCTTCTTTTTTTCTTACTCTATCCCTAAGAGCCCTTTGTCTTTAGAGGGTTGAAGGCAGCATCACACTCCTCCAGTGTGTCATGGTCCTCTTTGGGCACCTCCACCCTCTTGCACAGCTCCGTGGTCAAGGGCGGTAAGAACATATCCCTTGCAAACCAACCCCTAGTATAAAAATACTGCCACTCATCTATGATTTGCATCCCCATATTCATTTCTATCCCCGAAAGGGAACAGACCACCACCATAACCCCATGAAAGGTCACATCAGTAATATTTCCTGAAAGACGAATCTTCCAGGATGTCAAATATATCCATCTCCGAACCTTCACTGAGAAGGGAGTGCTCTTGGTCCCCTTAATGCTAGTCCACTTCACCTTACCCTCCTGACCCTTCGACACCAAGGTTGGTGCCACCCATTTTAAATTAGACTCAGTAATTTTAGCCTCAAAGGTAGAATTGGAGGGTTTTTAAGATCCCCAAGGTGTCGTTGATGGTGTTAGCATCCACCGAAACATCCTTCCTTTAGATATGAATGGAGGGGAGGGGCACATACCAGTCCACAGTTGGGAGTATGACATAGAACTCCTGAACTATGGCTAGGTACCATGTAGGGATGACCTCGGTTAGCAACCCCCAACCAAAAGTTTGTATCTGGTTGTAGAAGTCAGGGGCCTCAACTTCCACGTCCCTCATCACGAACCCCCTCTTATGAAGGAAGCGCCTAGTGAGTCGCCCTTTCTCATGGTGCTCACAGCAGGTGGAATTGGGGAATTTTCTATAGGTGGGTTGGTTACCATAATAGTAGCCCTGTAAATATCACAATAACAGTGTTAAAAACCAATACGAGATTCTATGGAAGGGAAGAGAATTCAAAAATAGAAAAAAATAAAAAATCTGGGAGGGGCTACTGCCTAGCATTGCAACAACGATGATTTTGTCGCTGCGGTGGTGCCTTCATTCCTAACCAGAACCGACCCCCTCCAATGGTAGAATTTCAAATTTTCTTTGAATTTTTTCTTTTTAAGTATAGATCAGGCTTGGTATAGTACGTGTGAACTTTTTTATACTAAAATGGGGGTGATTAACACCCAATATCAAGCCTAAATCATCCAAATCATTGAAGAAGGTGACTCTTTATCTCCAACCCTTTTCTAGCCCCAAAATTACCATGAACATCATCAATCTTACGTCTAGAATGTTGTAGGAGCATTGGGGACGTAAGATAATCTAGCATGCTCGTAAAATCATCCAAGAAAGCTTTAAAATTTCAAATTTAAAATTGCACCAAAAATCCCCTTTTTATCCTAATTCTTATGATTCTATTCTATGATGATAAATGTGTAAATGAATTAGTAGGAATGAGAATTACCTTAAAAAAGTCACCGAAAATAGGTTTGCTTAGGGGAAATTGAGAGAGTTTTGAGAGTTTGAGAGTTGGAAGTGGGGGCAAATAAAACATTCCCCCTACTTGAAACTGCTGAGCACAACTACAACGACAGTTCTATCACTGCAGCGGCACCGCTGCAGCGACGGGTCTACCACTGCAGCGGTGAGCTCTGCAAGGTTTCGTTCAGTCCCAAATGTTCATATATTATGATATTTTGTGATGTTTGGGGTATTTAAAATGCCTATTACATACGATATTATCGTTAATTTTGTTCCTCGAATTATAATAATTGTCCATAGGGTTAAAAAGTTTAAGGACTCCTAATGTATAGACCGGTTGGGTATAGATATTGTAATTTTAATCAACTGGGATTCAGCGGGATATTATCGAGCACTTAATAAGAATAAACGAACATGATTCTTTTCAAAAACCATTACATGCATTGCATTTCGAGAATCATGCTGAAAGCCTTCTTTCTATCCTTGTAACAGTTCGAGGACGAACAATGGATGATTTGGTATCTAATGTAATGACCCAAATTATCATTATATCAAATACCATCTCCAGAAAATATTTAGACTAATAAATCCTTATTCCGGACCTTTTAGGAATTATCTTGTTGGAAAAATTCATCGCCCAAATGAAATTGGCCAAAAATTAGGGAAAA
Organism: Capsicum rhomboideum; assembly: GCA_031232105.1. Lineage (NCBI taxonomy): Eukaryota > Viridiplantae > Streptophyta > Magnoliopsida > Solanales > Solanaceae > Capsicum > Capsicum rhomboideum. The sequence goes on from CP124718.1 coordinate 96,887,109, forward strand.
TTGGGCCAGACCACGGACCCGCTGCTGCAGCGGTAGATCCGTTGTTGCAGCGACACTCCTATCGCTGTAGTGGCAGTTGGGCAGTAGCCAGCCTGAGGGTTAATTAAAATCCTCATTCAGCTAAGGCTTTTTATGTCGCCTCCCTCCTCCAAAAACACCCTAAGTGAACCCTATGCTTAGAATGATGAGAATTTGGAGGCCAAGCTCTATGAGGGTGATTCCAAAGTGTTTCGGTGGGGTTTCCATCGTTAGTAAAGGGCAAGTCACACGTGGGACAACTCTTCGCTCTCCATAGCAGTGGAATTCATCTACAAGGTAGGTTATGGTTTAATTATAGTAGACTTGGGCTAGATGCACGTAATAATGATAGTGATATGGGGAGATTTTATGCCTTAGGCCTTCGGACATGGAGTTTGGTTGGATTGAATAAAAATTGGACTAGGATTATGAATTGATATTGTTAATTTATAAGTATTGAACAATATTTACTCTTTTAATTGCCTATGGGTATAAGTCTTGCATGAACTAGAGGTAGATCGGTCAATAGAAGTGTAGTAAGAGTAGAATGAGGGTTAGGGAGATTAGGAAAGCAATGAATGTGAGTTAGTGTAGTGACCTATTCTGTCATTACTAAAGGAACCTCTTCCAAAGGCACGGGGTGTGGGAATTTTGGTAAAATATATTCTCGAACTAGTTACGTAAAAACGTAGTTGAAATTTTTTGAAATTTAAATTTTTGGGGTGGGCTGATGTCATCCCACTATAGCGGGAATTTTTCCGCTCTAGCGGCGCTGTGGTAGTGGCCTACCGACAGCTATAGCGGGACGCCGGGGACCAGAATCAGTTCTTTATTTTTTTTTATTTCTTTTCTCCTCTCTTATTGCAAATAGGACGAGGTTTACTTTTAAAAACCCCCTAGGGTTGCCTCATGACCTTGTAGCAATAGAGAAGGAGGAATATGTTTAAACGGGGTAAAACCCATTGGTTTTGTATGGATTTCACGCCAGAAATCATTAGCACGAAGTTAGAAGTTAGCATTCATGCCTTCGTAGTAGCTGCTTGGCGTTCTAATAGGCTAGGTTTAATTGAGTAGTATAGACTTGAGTTAGAAAGAATATGCATGACATATATTGATGGGAGATTCCATTTTTAGGCCGGCGGGCTTGGTGTTTGGATGGATAAAAATAGTAATTCAAAATTTTCTTGAATATGACTTGATGTTGTGTGTAATATTGATGGATGTGATATGAACTAGTGTGTATTGTTGTTAATGTTAATCCAATTTGTGGTTAATTGTAATGTTATTATACCCGGGAGTTGTGTTAGAAACTAATAAAGACCGACTTAGAGATGTTTGGTAATTCGGTGCAAGTTAAATGGAGATACTAGGTGGGGAAGTATACTCAGTGATAACATAGGGTTAAGATGGAAAGTTGGATGTATCAAGGTACGAACTAAGGTGGGGATGTATGTCTTAGATGTTGAAAGTCCTAGATAAGCCCTCGACTGATATACGGAATATTGGTATGGCTTATGACCTAGGAGGTGATGGTTGAATGTAGTTAAAAAAACCCAAATTGGTTTATGGGTGCATGTTAATTGTTTCTTTGTATACTTGTTACAATGCATGTTTAAGGTGATTAAATTGTTGAATGATATCCGAAGTGTTAATCACATATAATGAGGTCATATTAATTGTTTATTGGTTGTTCAAGTACGATTGTTTTATTCTTATTGTGGTTGTGATTGTTGTGATATCTGTTATTATTATTATGAGATGAGCTGATAAAGGACATCTACACGGGATTTACTTATAATAGTGAGATGAGTCGGTAAAGGACATCTTCACAGAATTTACTTATTATTGTGAGATGAGCCGATAAAGAACATCGTCACAGGATTGGTTGATATAATGTTGGCCGGCGTTAGATGTCTAGGATGTTTGGTACATGGATAAGAGCTCATCCCCTGCAGGTCATGGCTAGTGGCCGACCATAAGACCCTTAGCATGTATGTATAAGGTATTGGTGTGTTTGACTGTTCCTTGAATGGATCGGGTTGTGATTATTGTTATTGTTGTTGTTAAATTGGATCCTTGAGTGGTTTGGAGCTGATGGAACTATAAGAATTGGCATACGAGGCCGTTTACCTGAAGTTTAGGCCTGATACCCAATTTTTAACAGCGAAGACTTCAAAATAGGGAATTGGCTCTAAAAACCAAATGAATTGCCCGGTAACTAAATTATCAGCTCCAGCAAGTCATAAATGACTTGGGGCAGCTATGGGAAAGCTCTAAACATAGAAATAGTGCGGAAATATAGAAAATGACCTAGAGGGTCATTACATGGAATTTTCTAAATAAGGTGATAGTGCCCATTGTGCTGCATCGCAATGGCACGTATGGCGAAATGGTTAAGAGAATAATTGAAAGCGGGGAATTAAAATATGAGCCTAGCAACTTGATCATCAGTTATTTGATAAATGCTAAAGAAAAATCCATCCATCTTTCATAACAAATGATAGGCAAGTGGGATTGTACATACTTGATGTTGCCCCTAATGGTTCTAGACCAATTTTGAGGATAAAATTTGTTGTGAGACATGAAGAAGAAGAAGGTTCAACAACACCATCTGACCCACCCACACCCCATACCTAAGTCAACCGACAATCGATGAGGATCCATTTCAAAACGACGATATTGTGATCATGAAATGGATATGGATAAACCTTTAAGTGATGATGAAGAGCATGATGATTGTGTTGGGCGGCCTAGTGGATCACAATCCAACCACAACTTCAGTGATGGAACTAATTTTTACATTGGACAGACATTCGAAAACAAACAATGAATGAAATTATTATTAAAGAAAGCTTCGATGAACAAGTCATTTGTTTTAAATCCGTAAAGAGTTGTGCAAAATATTACAAGGTGAAATGTGAATCTGACAATTGTGGATGGATGTTATGAGCCAGTAAGTACGACACTTTAAATAGGTTTTGCATTTACAAATATGTCGGTGATCACAGGTGCAGGGTCGAACATATTATGGGCATCCACAAGCAAATCTTGACAGATTTAATTGCTTCAGTCGTGTTGGATGAATATGTTAATGACAAAGGGTCAACGCCAAAAGAAATTGATAGGATTGTTTTCAGTGAGTTACGGTGTAGTCTGGGCTATTAAAAGTGTTAGAAGGGCAGCGTAATTATAAAAAACATAATTAGGGGGACACCAGAGCACGAATATGATATCCTACCAGCTTATACCTACATGGTTAATATTGTAAATCTGGGTTCTGTTAATGCCATTGTAGTTGATGAAGAGGAGAGGTTCAAATATTATTTTCTAACTTACAAACCTTTAGTTCGAGGATACTCTCACATGAGAAAGGCTATTTCCATCAATGGCACACATTTATACGGCAAGTACGAGGGTGTATAATTGACTGTCGCCACACAAGATACCATGAAACATATATATCCAACTGCATTTTGTGTGATGGATAAGGAAAATGATGCATCGTGAGAATTCTTCTTTAGGAAGCTGCAGTTGATAGTAGCCTATGATCCGGAGTTGTCCATCATCTCTGGTAGGCACAAGAGCATAGCTAATGGAATTGTGACAATCGATGAGCATGCTCATCATGGTCTATGCATGAGACACCTTGGTTAAAACCTTCAAAAAAATCACCATTGTGGAGACTGCCTTGATGTCTTCTATGATGCTGCCAATGCATATAGTATCAATGAGTTCAATGATCATTTCCAACACTTCAAGAGTAGATATCCCACTACCACTTCTTGTCTGGAGGAAATTGGATTTGAAAAGATGGAGCAGGGAATATTTTTCAACTAACAAGTTTCAAATGGATCAGGGAATATTTTCCAACTAACAAGTACGATGTAATGACGACAAACATCTCTGAGTCGTTTAATTCTATGTTAAGGGATGAGAGGGAGTACCTCGTGTCTGCTATATTTGATTCCATTTCTCAGAGATTTGCAAAAAAATTCAGGGATAGGCATAGAGAAATCGCCAAATCAAAAAACAAATTTGTGCCCGTAATGGAAAAGCACATAAGGGAGAAGATGACCGAAGGAGATTCGCTATATGTCAATAATGTAAACGGGGATGGCAATGAATTCAACATAATCGGTTGTGGTCTATCAATACCCATCTAATCGAATTGTGCGGGCACCTACTCTAACCCACCATAGATAAGAGAGACCTTACCACTCAATTAAGAAATGCGAAAGTCATGACGAAATATCATAAAAATCTTTAAAATACTATAAATACTTATTACAACTCCTTTTTAACAACATAAAAGAAAACATTATATCCTTCACTGGTTACTATTATTGAGTACAAAGAGACACTCTACCCCAAAGATCTAGTCTAAGCTGGTACATGAGCTACTACAAGGAGACTCAGAAGATACATATTACTCATCTTACACCATGAGGGACAATGATAGAAGCTGCTAGAGATCTCTACCGCATCAATTATGAAACATCCACTGACCCTGTAACTAGACTATACCCCAGAAAAGGGTATAGCAAGAGTAGTATCAATACAAACAAAATGTACTGTTAAGCATCATCGCCCGATCTGAATTAAATTACATAAACACCACATATATATCCAAAAAGAAAACATACATCTTAAGAGTTTTTGAAATCAAATACCCTTCTTCCCTTACTTCTTTACCTTTCTTATCTTTCACCACTCTCACTAACTGTGAGCTAGCTCCCATACCATGTTCAACTCTAATGCATTACCTTGCCATGATTTATCACATTTAACCATGCATTCCATACTTATTAACTATGAATTTAGCTATACATAACTACAATAGTTTCCAACCCTTAGCAACACGCTAATTTAGATGACCATAACCATGAAAACAAATACAACCATTAACACCTATCAAATAGCTTTACCATAAGTATATGCAACTTAGCCTTTTCAAATAACACCATAGAGTACAGTCAAGTGCAAGTCCATATAGACAACCAACAAGTCAATACCATGACCACCAGCATTAACCAAGTCAACAACCATGACTCAACAATAATAAGTTACACCCTGCCTCAATTACATAAGTAAGCAGACAACAAAGGAGATATACCAATAACTTACAATTTAGCCTGAACCACTCAAGGATCCAATTCAACAATAACAATGGCTATAATCATAAACCCAGTTCACTCAAGAAACCACATATAAACAAGTCAACAAATAAATCCAATCCACTCAAGGAACCGTCACACTCACCAATACCTTGTGTCGCGCCCTTATTTTGAACTTGGTCAAAATACGTTTGCAACGTCCGGCTCTTCTACTTGTCTTTGAAAAGGTTTAGAGTCGCCACCTAACTTTTAGAAAAAATTAGGAAAACCATTTTTTTGTAATGTAAAACTCTGTTTTGGTCTTTGAAAACATTTGAGATTCTAGATAAGGGTTTTGGTTACTCGAGGGGAAGGTGTGAAGCACCCCTCAGAGCCTATACGAAGATAGTCCTTAAACTTAGTTTTAGAAAAAGATATTTGGGAATATTTTGTTTATTATTTGATAAAAAATAGTGATAAGAAAAACTTCTATTATTTTGTAGAAAAAAGGTAACTCAAGGTATATAAGATGCATCGCCACAATATACAAGAGTATGACTTACTTATTGCAAAATATGTATGTTTAAAAATATAAAAAAATTAGAAGAGAAGAAAAGTTAATGGTACTATAATTGTAATATATATTAGGAAGTATAGTCTTATGATTTTATAAAAAATATATGCTTAGAGGTACATAAATGAACTATTATAAAGCAAAAGAAGTACACTTTCTTTTTTTTTTAAAAAAAAAAAAATGTGAGAATTCATTTATTAGAAAATAAACATAAATATAAATGTATTTAAAAGTATGTGAAAGAGATTTGAAAATTCGTTTAACTTGTGAAATCCTAAACTAAGTAGTAAATGAAATGTAATAAAGTTGAGATAACGTATAAATAGTGACATAATAATAGAAAAAAATATATATATACCTTGTATATTGCAGTATAAGAACACGTATATACCTTGCATTTCAGAGGCTTTAAAAAGCTGAAAACTTGAAACAATGTTAAGAAATAAATGTAGAATGTGATAAATATTTGTACCATATTAAGTTAAATGAAAATAGAATCTTGATGGGTGAGTTATTTGCAAAACAAATGGTCTGATCAATTAAAAATATTATTTGTAGCAATTTTATTTAACAACTCCAATTAAAATGATTAAAAATTATTAATTAATATATTTTTTTTAAAAACGAAGACTATCGCTAGCCATTTCAACCAATTCAAAAAAAAAGTTTTTATTTTTTAGCTTGCTCTTAAAAACCATAATTTACTTTTTATAAAATAAAAATAAAAATGAAGAGTATAAAGTAAAGGGTTAAACAATATGGCGTTACTACATCTATAAACATCAAACGGGTAAAAGATTAACCGAAAAAACCAATTCTAGATATTTTAAAGCTTAATAAAGCTAATGAAATAAGGCTAACCAATTTCAATCAAACCACAGAAAATAAATATTCAAAGTAATACAAAGTTAGTGAAATAAACATAAATAATAAAGTAGTGAGGAAGGTAAAGGACAAGATACTATAAATTCCTATCGAAGACACCGACTCTTAGCGATTTAGACCCCGAACGCTGAAGATCCTAGTAGTTGCAGACCCGATATTTTGGGTCAAAATGAATTTCGTTACGAAACTCCAACTCCCGAGTTTACATGAGACAAAAAGGATAAGGATTAGAAACCGAACATAATTATAAAAATATAAATTAAAGGAAATATACACCACATAAACATTCGAATATTGAGCTTAAACTAGTATCTAATGTTTATGTCTATCCATCTAGAAAGCAGAAGCACTAAAATCCTTCTCTTAAACAACATTTACACCCACATTTAGCTATGTATGTATACTTGAGAAGTGTAAGAAAAGGGAAAGACAAACAAGGCTTCTAACAATTTAGATTAAAGAACAACAACACATTTTGGACCTTACCAGTAAATATTCACGAGTAAACCAAACTTCTGAAAATTTGTTCAATAACCACTTGAAAAAAAAGAAAAAAGAAATTCAAATTATCTAAAAATACTTACGGAACACTATCACCATTAAAATATGACCCATATTTGTATAGGCCAAAATCTAGTCATTCAAGATTACCATTTTTCTTTGTATTTTCAAAACAACTCCACTCAATATTAGAATAAAAACCTATGCAAGTAAGAAAAAGGATTAAAAAAAAACTAAAACATCACATTCCAGAACCAACTTAACCAAGCTTTTAACAAGTTCTTTAGGTAAAACTTAGCGACAACTTCATTTACGAATCTTTAGTCTAAAGAAATTCATAAGGGACAACCATATATTGAAACAAATTAAGACGGAACCATACTTTACTCGATTTCCCTTTCTTTAGGTAAAACTTAGCGACAACTTCATTTACGAATCTTTAGTCTAAAGAAATTCATAAGGGACAACCATATATTGAAACAAATTAATACGGAACCATACTTTGCTCGATTTCCCAGAGAACAAACAACAGCACCACAACAAAGCCTGGGAAACAAATAGATCATGTATTCAGTCACTTCTTTTGAGACTAATCACTGTGTGAATACATGATCTATTTGTTTCCCAAGCTTTGTTGTGGTGCTGTTGTTTGTTCTCTGGGAAATCGAGCAAAGTATGGTTCCGTATTAATTTGTTTCAATATATGGTTGTCCCTTATGAATTTCTTTAGACTAAAGATTCGTAAATGAAGTTGTCGCTAAGTTTTACCTAAAGAAAGGGAAATCGAGTAAAGTATGGTTCCGTCTTATTCGCCCTTCTAACATATTTGGTATTCACATGACGTGTAGCTAAATCAGTCACTTCTTTTGAAACAAATTAACACCTTGACATATATTTTCCACCTAATAACCCTTGCAGTGATTAAAAGAAATTAGGTTCAACTAGCATATTAGACCCCTTAAACTCATTAGTGAATTTGGCAAGTAGTTACCTGGAGCAACACAATTTTTAAGCCATTTTTTACTAAGTATAAGATGATTAAAATGACTCAATAGCTTTAGAACACAATCAGAATTTTGAGTTAGTCATGATTCAAATTTCAAACTGTACATAGGATGTGCTCAACAAAGAAAATAACAAGAACAACCTTTCAATTGATCTATTTATTATGTTCCTATGTCTAATACCTTACATACTAATATTTTGTAAAAAAAATGCAGCAGCAAACCATGTTAGTGCAGGGTTGAAGCAAATCTACATGAGAGGTTAAGTTATTTTGACAAACGTAGATACTTATCAGGCAATAGCATTTTCCTTCTCGACATCCGAGACTTATCAAAATCCATTTTTTTGATAAGAATTATAGCAGTCCCTTCATATTGTGATCAAATGGGATACTTTTCTCTCAGTAATATATCAATAGCTAATAAACAAATAGTGGTCCAAATGATTGAGAATCAAACTAGTGAAGAAACATGAAACTATAACTCTATGTTAGCCACAACATATTCACACACCTAATTTTTTTTTTTTTCAAAGAGACACAAACAGAGAAGCTAGGGATCCCCGGAGATCAATAAATATAGATCTCTAAATATTGGTCACAACTTCAAATGCACTAAGTAGGGGTTCAACCAAAGGTTTCTCACTAAGAGGGATATCACATAATCAAAGTAACATATACATGGATGATAATTAAACAAAGATACAGAGGTTTTCTCAACAGGAACTATGACCCTTTTATGAAAGTTAATCCATTTTCAACCTAACGTCGTGGACAAAAGTTGAAACATTTTAAACAAACTTAATTTCTCAGGTTAAAAGGGAAGTTTTCCAGTGACATATTTGGAGCAGCACATAGATTACTCAATTATTTTTTACAAAGTTTAAGAGAGTAAAAATGACTTAAAGCAGTAAAATGACTTATAAGGTCTGAAATGCAGCCATGTAGTAATGAAAAACTCATGATAGGCGTCTATTAGTAGTGGAGAAATCATGAAGCCCCTTGTGAGTATCTGGACAATAATTTGAACACTAAAACAGAGAAGGTTGATTAATAAGGGCAACTAATAATAAAACTCTTAAATGGTTCATCCTTAACAAGTCCCTAAGGCCTACTATTTAACTACTGGAAATAGTCCTCATCTTACAGGAATTAGAACAATTTTGCAACGATTATTCTAAAATAATACCAACAAGATGTCATATCCAAGTGTTCAAGCAAAATAAGGCACAAAATTCCCACTACGGACAGCCAAGAGTTTGTAAAATTTTAAGCCCTTTGGAACCCCTTTTCATAAAGATTATAGCTGCCAACACCTTGCAACCATATCAACCAAGTGAGGACATAGCCAAGCCATTATTAACGTGTTCAAAGCCTTAAAACTGATGTCAAATTGACCTTAAAAAATCAGCTGTATACATTTGAAAACTTAGAACTTCATGTAGCCCACTTTAAATTGCTGCAAGGTCGTAAGTACTCTACAAACATACCACCAAATAGAACGTTCCAAGAACTGCTTTACAACGACTTCACATTTGCGGCCAGCAAAACAAAACAAAAAAACATCGAATTTCATTCAAAGGCTCAGACTTTATAGGTTTTAATCAAGCTAGACTGCAAACTGTGAACATTCTACAAACACACTACCTAACACGAACCAAACATCGAGTCACCATTTTACCTCATATCTATATACATAATTAGTCAAACAAAAACAAACAACCTCAATCGATCACAGAATCACAAAACAAAATATAACGTAACAAGACGGGATAAAATTTACCCAAGTTAACTCACAAGTCGCGAACATTCTACTGAATAATATAATGTGAATGATATTATCTTCACTTCACATTTTCACACCAAAAATCAGAGGGCCTAAATCTATAACTGGACACACGTTTAGAAATTTACAAAAGTAAACAGAAACGTAACTAAGACGGGATAGAATTTACCTTTTGTAGGGCAGTAATTGAGGCCGTTGAAGTGTCAAGTTTCAAGCTAGCTACTCCGACTCCGCTATCGACTCCTCCAAAAGATTCAGATTTTCCCAAAGGACAAGGAAAACTTTAGCGAAAGAGAACTAAGAATATTGAAAGCTCTAAACTTTAAGGCTATAGAGGTGATTTAGGATCCTTCCAACCTTGCCTGTTGAGGGCATTCAAAGCCCTATTTATAGTGAAAAATCAAGGCTCCACCAATTTGAAAAGTTGGCTTTCGGATTCAAAAAATAAAAGTAAAATAAGAGGTCACTTCTCTGAATAGATTTGGGAGACAGAGAAGATAAGATGAATGTGGAGAAAGTCAAAACCTAACCTTTGGATTTGATTTTAACATCTGAATTCATCCAAAGACAAGTTGGGTATTTGAGATTTGAAGACATGACCAAGCTTCCTTCACTGGTTTTGAAGTGTATTTGCAATTTTTGAGAGATTTGACAATCTCACTTGCCAGTGAAAGATTGAAATTAGCCGTTTGGATAAGGCTAGGACACTGTTGAGATGACTGACGGGGATGATATAGATGTAAGCGTGAAAGTTGGAGGATTTTCGGGGTTAGGAGATGGCCGTCGTGGAGGTGGTAGTGTGGGTTTGTCTAGGTTGTTAATGGAGTTTGCTTAGGGTGTGTTTAGAGAGTTGTTTACTGATGGAGGTGATGAAGTGAAGAGAGGAGAGATTAGGGATATTTAGGGGTGTTATATTTGGGCCGGGTTAGGAAATTTTAATATTTTTGGGCCAATTTTGGCTGAAAAGTAAAGGTAAATTTGGCCCAAATTTAGTAGATAAATTAGCTTCTAAAAATCTGATTTTCCCAATCATTTTTCACTAAATTAATTTAGCGATGCTATCTTTCGTCCCAATTAGCTTTCCAAAATATATTTGTATATATATGTATATATATATATATATATACACACACACACACACACACAACACATATACATGTACGTATACATACACACATATATATGCTTTACTATTTATACATACACATTAATAATAATTCGCAAGACTATAGTTTGTAAAAAAAAAAAATGACACTATAAAATAGGGTAATGTCACAATATAGCAAAAAATAAAAAATAGTTAGAGTTCGATAAAAAATCAACACACTAATATTTTGTTGGAAAAAATAGTGAAAAGAATAAATTATATAAAGAAAAATATTTTTTGAGTAATTTATAAGATACGATATTAGTAGTTATAATATATTTCTCTATATAGAATAGAAAGTAAGAGAAATAATATTTTCAAAAATCACTATTAGTGTCAAATTTATCAAAATTAATTCGTAAGGTAATAAAGATATTTTAGCAAAGTCACCGGGACTCATAAGCATAAATAAATAAATAAATAAATTAATTTTAGAAAAAAGGAGAGTCAAAATTGAGTGTCAACAGCTTACCCCTCTTAGACCAAAGATAATGAAAGAGTCTTTGGGCAAAGACGTTGACGTTAACCAATTTTGTCTCGACTGGTAAATCAGATTTGTTTTGAAAAAAATGCACTCGGAAGGTGGAATGTGAAGCTAGAGTCTGCATGAGAGTGATTATGAATTCGACCGAACCCCGGTCTCTGAGTTGCCTATATATCTCGGGTATCACGAGAATCAGGCCGATGTAGTTCGAAAATAGAGTGATGATAAAATTTTGAGAGGTGCTCAAAATTTTTGCCCCAGTGTCGAATTTATGATGGCACTGATATTAGTTGCAATGGTGATAAGAATATTTTGATTCAAATGGAGCGTGGCACGACCGTTCTTGGAATTGATCTAGCTATATATCCCTAAGAAATCAGGACGGTTGCAGTTCTGGAATGAAAGATTATGGTAAATTTTGAGGCTTGCCCCAGTGTAAGATTTATGGTTGACACTGGTTTCTTTAGAAAGAACTTCATGGTGTTAAAGATAGATAAAATCTCCCAGATGATGGAGATCCTTTTTTAGATGGGGAATACTTTTTAGCCTCCTGATTATAAATGTGGTGCGCAACACAATCATAAACGGGACTCTACTTAAGTATGTCTCGCATCTCTATAAGATCATGTCTGACTGTTGGATGGGGAGTAGGCTCTCGGTCTTATAATATCAAATTTTGAGGATTTTGTAGGGTGGATTAGAGAAGAATGATGATGCTCATAAGAATAGATGAGCTCTATTTGGAAGTATGAACGATTGATTGCAAGAATTGAAGTCGGAGTGCTAGTCTTGAACTCTAGATTGTGAGTTTGGTATTCCTCATCAAGCAATGCCTTAATCGCTGCTTAGAGGTAGTTCCACGTTGTAATGTGTTGTCTTGTAAAATAAGTAAAAAGGGTGAAAAGTACCTGTTGTGGTTCAAAAATTGAAATTGAAATTATAATGTAAAGAGTAGAGTGTAGATATGTTGAAATTGAGAAGATGCAATGATGATGATTTTAGAATGTTGTACATCCATCCAATCAAAAGGCATGATACTTTTAACATCTATAATATGTAAATGTCACCTCCACGTAGCCATTACTGGTTGACTGACGATTCTCTTTCCCTCTCATATTGGTCTATAAAGTAGAAACAATTCCATGTCTTCTATAATCAAGTACAGGAAATCAAATTCAAAACTCAATATCAACAATGGAAAGAAGAGATCAGGCACCAAGAATTGCAAGAAGCCCCGACTACCACAATAACCGCCACCATCATCCTTCTATTCAAAACCTTCTCCTTCTCAGAAATGACCATCAAAGACTGTTTCAAGGGCTCGGCGAGGATAGAACAAGAATGGAAATGCATCTCAAGAGAATTAACTATTTTTTATGTATGATTTTGGAGTGGATGGATGTTGAACCAGAAGATCTTACTATCCCCCCGCCGTCTCCTTAGGTCTTAGTTTGTTTTTTTTTGGTATTTTTAATGTCAATATTGTTCACTTATAGCTTTCACTTATGAAAGTGGTAGATGAAAGTTTTGGACTTTTATATATGAAAGTTTTTTTTTTGCTTTTTTTGATGCTATGGTACATTGTGGTAGATGTTTTTGCTGGGGTAATGATGCAGTGAAGTGAATATTAATGAAATTTCAGTTTATGTACATGTTCTTGTTTTTCCCCCTTTTTAAAATTTTATGCAATCTTCTTCTCTTAGTTCTTACCAAGGATCAAATGCTAACAAATGCAAATCTAATCAACCCTATATCGTCTATCATAATCCATCAGCAACAAACTAATTATAAATCAGTAATGTTTGATTAGAAGAGAGACATTAAGTAATTGATATAGTCTAGCTGGATTTGAGTTAATTTCCCAAGTCCGACAAATTCCAACCCACAAAATGGTATATATACATTGTCATGGTTTATCATAAGACTAATAGTCTATCATGGACATCCTGTAATGTTGATACTCACTTACCAATATATATAGATCGAGGCATGGATGTGGCTTAAAAAAATTAATTAAAAAAATAAATAAAATTAGAATAGGGGACTTACCCCCAATTAACCATCATGGAACCACTTAGCTACATCATATGGGAGTCTCCATCAAGTGGTGACCTCATTCAAAGAGTTTAAGGACAAGTAATGGTCCCTAGATCAAGAATAATTATCTAAAAATATGATAAAAAAATAAATAAAATTAAAACAAGAGATTTTCCCCCAATTAAACATCATGGCATTACTTAGTAGCATTATATGAGAGTCGTCATGTTATAACCCTTGCGGTGAATTTTAACATTTTCTATGTTTTAACCATTTTATCCTTCCCAGTAGTTGCTAAATATCATTTATGAGTGGATATGGTTGGCAAGGTCCTCGAAGCATTCAAGAGTGATTTATATGAGTTTGAGGTCTTGACTAGCCTTTAAAGAGTGATATTAGACTTCGTTCAATATTTTGTAATCCAAGTGTCGGATGATGATTATGTCAGTTTCATTAGATCCAGAATGTCATTTTTTGGTTAGTAGCATGGTTAGTTTAGGTTCTAAGTTTTTGTTTTGAGTTTTGAGCACTTAGATGAGAAATTAGTAAATTTAGCCAAAAAAAGAGTTTCAGCGGTTAACTTGTTGATAACGACCTCTTTTGATAAATTCAATGGTCCCATTGAGTCCAAAACATTAAAATTAGTCTAGTAGCATTATTAATTTATTTTTGTGAGGTCCCGAATGAATCTCGAGGGTAGAGGATTTTAAATTATTTCCCTAGCTGGTTTGCTAGTAGCTAGTGCAACATCTAGCCCTTCATCACTATCGCATGGACACGTGTTGTAATTATAGGGGTTGATCAGTTTACTCATCGCCATCGCGAGGTGGGTTACTGCGATTGCGGAGAGTTATGTGGTGGACCAGATCGGGCTGCTCATCGCAGTCGTGAGTCTCAGCTCTACGATTGCGATGACCAATTTTAGTGCCGTCAAACTTTGACCATTGTGATCATATTGCGGGGGCTGCGATCGCGAGGCACTATTCACCAGAATAGTTAAATAATCTATTTTTATGATACTTGAGCTTGGAGAGCACTATTTTAAGATATTTTAAAGGGGGTTTTCATCAACATGGATTTGGGTAAGCTTCTAAAACTACTTTTGATTATTTGAGCACTGTTTTATGTAATCTTCAACACTCGGATTCTAAACTTGGAATTTAGGAGTTTTACCCGATTAAGTGAGAAAATAGTTTTTCTTCAATTCTATCTTATTTTTCGATGGATTTTCATATTTAGAATCCTTAAAGTATGGGAAACATGATTCTCCAATAAAATTCTTATTTTATCCTTTTTATTTTGGGGTTGATTTTCAAACTATTTTTGGACTCGAAACGAAAGTAGCTAATATAGATATCATTTGAATCCTCTTGACATATAGATTATATTTTTGATAGATTGAGTTCATTCTGAGATTGCACAAAAATGAAAAGCTCCTTATAGAAGGGTCCAGGCTCGTATTTTGACTTTTTGAGGTAGGCTATGACTTAACTTTCTTTAGACCGGGCACGATAGTTAACCATTCATGTAAAGTATGCTATGGGTTGGGGATTTTATTATGAGATTCATCTTTTGAGATCATTATTTTATTGTGTTGCCGTGTGGGGGCTTATGTGAATATTATTATTGACTTGAGAGATTATTATTATTATGATTCCTGTGAGGGGGCTGGTATTGGTCTTGTTTGAGTATTATTTACCTTTATTAGTGTTGTAATGCCCGAGTAGGGGCTTGGATTGATATTATTGATGTTTTACATGACTCTTTACTACTGTGTTTCCATGTGATGGCTTATGATGAAAATGAGACACTTTATAAATCACCTTGACCAAGGGATGTGCTAACAAGGTTGGTTGATAAGATTGTGAAAGTATATGATCTACGAACCCCCCATGGGTCCTGTCCTGGAAGCCTATGCTCGGAAGGTATGTACGAGATGATATTGAGACATTCCATCCTTATCATACCATTGATTTGCATCATTTTCATTCTCTTATGTTGTTTTCTAGTTGTGTAATTTAGTCTTCCTATATATATTGTTGTTATACTTGTAGTATTTATACTGTTAGAAGAAAAGGCTTGAGCCGCCATTGGAAACTTTTCTATATGCAGGTGGAAGCATGCTCAAAGTATCTTTTATATGTTTTGTTTTCTACTTCGCTCAATCGTCCTATGATGCCTACTAAGTATAAGTGTACCGTACTCACTCCTACCTTTTGTACCCTTTCGGTGTAGATCCCAGTTTGAGTGCAACTCATGAAGCTTGAGTTTGTGATATGTTGAGGCTGTTTTGGAGTACTGGTGAGCTCCTCGTTCGAAGCATGATTCTATACTTATCTTTTTTTTTGTCTTTACTTTACATTTCAGAGACAGAATTGTGAATTTCTGCATTCTTTGTCAGTTATTAGTGTTATTTACTCATGACACTAGATTTTGGGATTTGAGTTGTATTTATTTTGATTTCAGAGTTTGTTTTATATATCTAGCTTGACTTTATTTTAAGGTCTCGTCTTTGGATGTTATTTATCTTTTTTCGCATTTCTATCTCTTTTGGGTGTTGGGCTTACCTACCAAGGTTGGGTTAGGATAGGTGCCATCATGACCTCAAATTTAGGGTCGTGACACCCCATCAAGTGTTGATATGATTGAAAGAGTATAAGGACAAGTAATGGTTCATGGATCAACAATAATTAGCTAAAAAGATGATAAATAAATAAATAAAATTAAAACCAGAGACTCTCCATCATTAAAACATCATAACATCACTTAGTTACATCATATGAGAGTCCCTATTAAGTGGTGACATGATCCAAAGGATGGTTGAGAACAATTAGTGATTCTTAAAGCAATAATATGCAATTAGTATGAGGAAAAGTAATGGCTATCAAAGTACAACCCTGATCTAAGAATGTGATTTATACAACCATTACTTTTCCTTACACTCTTTGATTCATGTCACCACTTTATGGGGACTCTCATATGATATAACTAAGTTGTGTCATGATGTTTAATTGGGAGAAATTCTCTTGTTTTAATTTTATTTATTTTTTTATCATCTTTTTAGCTAATTATTCTTGATCTAGGGACAACTACTTGTCCTTAAGCTCTTTGGATCATGTCACCACTTGATGGGGACTCCCATATAATGTAACTAAGTGGTTTCATGATGTTTAATTGGGGCAAGTGCCCTATTCTAATTTTATTTATTTTTTAATTGTATTTTTAAGCCACATCCCTGCCTCGTTCTATATGTATTGATAAGTATCGATGGTACAAGAAGCCTATCATAGACCAGAGCTATTAGATATTGATAACGATCAGTTGAGTATATACTTATTTTGGGGTCTAAGGTTAATGGTTAGCGGTTTGAGGTTTGGGGTCAAGGTTTGAGGTTTGGAGTTTGGTGTTTGCGATTTGGGGTTTGGGATTTTTCAGATGTGTTCAAATTTAACATATTATTCTTTAATACTCATTTTCTAGAGTCGATCCTCTACCATTAGTAGATTATAGATCGTTGTGCCATATGGTTACTCATTTTTAATGATATATGCTTAATAAATGATGTGGTTTAGTAAATATTATATGTGGTCTATCCTTAATGACTGCTATGGTCTATGATACCTGAGATGTTGTCTATTAAAAATTTTAACTGCACAAAACAGACTACTCCAACGGTAATAAAACAGTAACTCAAACAGATTTCACCCTTTGTCTATATAAACTCCTCACTCTTCTCTTAAAAATCTTTCATTCACTTCTATTTTCATCTATTATAAATGCCTCAATCATCCGAAGCATCTCAAGAGGAAAAGTCATACATTTGTTTATGTGGTAAAGAAGCTATCTTGAAGATATCACGTATCAAAAATAATCCAAGTCAAAGGTTCTATAGCTGTAAACTTGGGAAGGTATGCTTCTAAGCTTTTTCATTTTTTTTCGTAAAAAAGAGTTTGATCATTTGTTGCTTTGTTTAGGATAATGGTGGATGCAAGTATTTCAAGTGGATTAAACCACACCACAACTTGTCGGCAAATCTGATAAGTCAAAGCCCGGGATCATCTGACACATCGGTATTTCATGGCTTCACCTTATCCAAATTTGAAATATAAGAAAGGCTAATGGAATTTGAAGAAAATATGTATTTGCTTAGAAAATTTCTCAGAGAGTCTGAAGAGAAAAGGGATCACCTAAAAGGGTTGGTGAAAGACACATAGATCAAGAGGGGTCAACTTAAGAAGAGGTTGATTGTTGCTGAAGAAAAATTTAATCAACTGGAGGTGATAGTGTGTGATTTATTAGTATTGATTGCTACTTGGAGATACGTAATCAACCTGTATGCTAGTGATGAATTTAGAACAATATATATAAAAGTATTTGTGTATCTATCACATCGAAGATTTGGTTTTTTATTCATAATATGTACTAATCAACATCTACTATTAGTCTATTATCAACAAGTGGTATTGTCATGTCAATAAACAATAAAGGTCCCAATGACTCAACCTTAGCATATTAGCAGTAAGTGAACAAGCATAAAATCTGTTATAACAACTATTAATTCAACCTTAGCGTAGTAGCATAAATTGAGCCAATATGCTAAATAAGTTGTCTGTCAGCTTTCATCCAAAATCATCATAAAAAACATCATCACCAAAAACCAAAAATAAATATTGTCTGTCAACTTCCATCCACCAAAATCATCATCATCAAAAACCAAAAAGGAATATTGTTTGTAACTTTCATCTACCAGGATCATCATCAAACCCAAAATTAAAAAAAAATTGTTTGCCAGGAACTTCATCAAACACGAAATTAGATTGTCTTAAAAACTGTCAATCATCAAACACAGAATTAGGATTTTTTTTCAGAATCACTCGACATCCCAACATTGAAATCAGCAACAATGGACAACAAATTAACCTCTTCTTCTTGGACATATTTTTTGGGGACATCTTGTTCAGAAACATCTGCTGCATTTTTGACAACTGATTCAGGCACCTCTTCATGATCTACTGTATCAATCTAATCAACTTTCTCAGGGACTTCTTCATTTGCCTCCTCAACCAGATCATCTGGTTTAGGATCAACGGCATCCACCTCAGCTAGTTTAGGAGCCCCTTAAACCTGATCAGCTGATTTAGGAGCATATTTTTTTGCCTCTTCAAATTGAGCAGCATGCTAAAATTGGAGAAGCATCTCCAATGGCCTTGTCAGCATTTTCCACATCTACTCCAACAACTCATTTAGCAATTATTAAATCAACTCCATCAGTTTCTTTATTGTTTTTATGGTCGATAGCACATTCTTGCTCATCATCGATCACATGTTCGATCATTGCATAGTTTGGACATAAATATCAAGAAGTGCGTATGCATAGAACATTTATGTAACACTAATAAAAATTAATGTTCACCTTGGTCCTTGGGAGCCTCTTTCTTCTTCTCCTTCTCGCTCATTCTTTTTTACTTCTACTCCATATTATAGAGAATGTCTTTCAAGACATTCTCAATATTGGACACAAGCTGAAGTAACCCCCCCCCCCCCGCCCAACTACTGGGTCCATAGCAAATCGACCCCTGGTTGATTTCTGATCACCAACATGTCCCCTACTTGAACCAACTTCCCTCCTTGGCATTCTTCCCCCTAACTCTTGCACCTGTATTTGCATCCTCAGTACTATCCCCTATATGCTCCTTTCTTAGCCTTTTAGGAGATGATGTGAGGATAGTAACTTCTTCTAGTTCAGCCTTCAAAGAGTCTATAACTGGATCATTGACCTCATTCGGATAAGGAACAAAGGATTTCATGTAGTCCTCATCCATCTCACAAACTGTAGGGACAATGAACGGGTGCACAACCTACAAATAATTAAAACATTACCGTACAGTTTAAATTTTTGAAAAAAAAATTTGATAACCAAGTTAAAATTCATACCTCTAAAGCTCCCACTTGGTTGAAAGGATCACCTTTGACAAATCGATCAATTTTAGTTGTGTGCCATCTTAGGATCCTTGGGATAGGCAAAGGAACGTCATCTGATTTGCCTCCATTCTTTCCAATTGAAGGAAAAGCTTTATATATCCAAACCTGTAATCACAAAAATTATAAAAAATAGAACAAATAAATAGCACAAAATCTATAATATAATACGTTGTTGGTTTATATTATTGACCAAAAATGCCCAAGGGAAGCCATATAGGGCATAGGTTCATTCCTCCTCTCCTCAAATGCAGTGTGATGCTTGATCATATCGATCTTCTTCTTGAGGTCGTCCAAAGTTAGGTCAAAGCTTACCTTCACCCAGGGGTACTTCTCAAAGAAATCCAACAAATGCACCATTTTTAAAAAAAATCTAAGTCCGCTGCCTTGGACCCGTCCCTAGCAAGAAGAATGGTATGCAAAAATAGACAAGACAACATTTCAACTTCTCGTCCTTGGTCAACCTACTCCCTCTAACAATCGACATCAGCCTATCTCTTATTACCTTTTTGCGCCGACTAACACTTCTACAAAAGGCTTCACTTTTTGCATAGATCCTTTCCAATTTTTCTTCATGGGGAGGTGATCGACAATTTAAACTCGTCATCAATGCAAACTCATTCAAGCCAAAACCCACTGGCTTGTCCTTAACTAAAAGCCACATCTCGTGCTTCTTATTATTTGTAACACAACAGAATAGCAAGTAGTGTATCATCTAACCATTGAATTTATTAAAATTTTCTGACAACTTCCTAAAATGATCAAAGCAGGATCTCTTGAACCTTCTCTTTAAATTTTGATCAGCTAAAGTTTTCTTAAACTCAACAAGCAACGGCAACCTAGACCTTACTAAAAATTTTGCTGGAAAACTTTCTACTTCATCAATCCAAGTAGACATACCATATTTATCAACATCAATGTGATTTTCATGGTGAGGCAAGAACATGGGATCATCATATGCATTTTTTGAAATAGTCTGCTTCGCATCAGACTGTCCTTAACTATTTTGGTCTACTTCATCAATATACTAATCAATCTCATTAAACACATCTGAGTAAGAAACATTTTCATCTTTTACCCTCATTTTTTTTCTTTTTCCATCGCGCATACTCTCTTCACTTTTTCTTTTTCTACTAGAAAAACGGGTGATTACGTTCCCTCCTCTTCCTATACTTGTTATAATTTTTTAAGATCTACATAGAAATAATAAAATCAAGATAAGTGATGTCTCTATTGTTGACCAAATACGATATAAAAGCTATAGTAATTGAAGACTAGTCTATTAATAGATCACAAAGTCTGATGAACAATAACAACAAAACCCTAAAAATCTATGAATAGTGATGAACATAACCAGTAAAAGAAGCTATTAAACAAAGCAAATAAATTAAAATAACACAAAATTTCAACAAGAAAATGGAAGAAAATTGAAATTTCTTTTAAAAAAAATCACAAATTTATCAAGTCTAGGGTTAAGAAAATCACGAATTTCTCACAAAATTATATCAATATGAAACTAAAAATGCTTGGGAGAAGATGAAAATTTACCTAGGAATGAAGAAATTGAATAGCAGCATCTGAGGAAGAAGAGGAGTCGCTTGGAAAGCTTGATCGGTTTAAAGAAGAGGAGAAAGTGCGAAGACCAAGAAAGGAAGGTATTTATTGTATTTAATGAAGTAGATGATACCAATGTATATTTTAAAAGACTTAAAAGCCACACCCCTAACTCTTTAAAATTATGAACTACCCCCTAACCTCACATCGACCCCACACCTTTTTGACCATCTGAATTTTAACCCTAGAAAATAAACCAAAAAAAAAAAAATAAGTGGCCTTTTTGCAATTGAGTTTGGAGAAGTGGCCTTTTAACCATTTATCTCGAGTTTAAGTTATAACTAGTATAGTACCCGCGCGATGCGCTGAAGTTGCTAGGCCACTGCTTAGCTTCTGCAATATTAATTTTATTGAGTTTATGAGGCACACATATGAGTCTGAAAATAAGAATATATGGCGATGGAACAGAGATAGTATAAATGTAGTTAGAGAAGTAATAAAGCACAATATTATTTTGAATGATTAATTTTTGCCTTCGTTCCTTTGGTTTTGAAAGTTGCAATTCACCAATTCAGTATTCACAAAATTATGTACTTTGATTTTAAACGTAATTGCTGCAAGAAAGGGCACAATCTAACAAAGACTATTTTTTAAGAAACCACAACATTTGGTGGGAAGAGGATAAGCAGAGGATATCAATTGCTCAAGGCCTTCCATGAACTACAAATGAATTTTCAAACCAAAAGTGTTCTATGAGGTACAGGGTGAAATAGGAGTCATGAAACAATGACTTTTATGGATGTCACTGACAATCTCTTCCTACAACTATGCCTGTAAATGCAATTAACACCTTTTAAATTACCACATAAAGATAAAAATGATTTACTACTAATATGCTCACATCTCTATTTCTTTTCTTAAATGTGAAATCATCTATCACTATTGGAAAAAAATGTTCTTGATAGTTAAAGTGATAAGATATTCAAGTTAACTGAGGAACTTCTTATTTGTCGTCATGCTTGCTGATAAAAGGATTTGCCTTCTCCATGTCTCCCCACATTTTGCCAAGACTGAATTAGCCGAAGTCCAAAATAAAGATGAAAAAATGAGTAACAAATAAAGAGAACAATGGACATTTCTGGACAGACATACCTCGAGTTTCTTTAACCTTTTTTTTTCTGTGATTTGCTTGACATAATAGTATTCTTCGATTTAAACTTTTTCTACATAAAAATATTGAGATAATCCGTCATCTGCAAAGGCTGATTCAGTGCAGAAGATATTGACTTGCTTTTCATAAAATGTACAAAAGTCATCAAAAAATACCTACTTGTGAATGTTTAACATGAGCTTAGTAACATTTAACTGTGTGTTTCTAATCTATTTACATATGTAGTCTTTACATATTGACAAAATACAGTAGGAATATAATATTATTGATAAGCTCTTCTCTTGTTGTTTTTGACCAAATATAGTTGATACCTGTAGAAAGTATGTGTTAGTCTTAAAAAACGGGTAAACATGCAAAGAATAAAGAGAAAGCGCATAAGCAAGAGAAGGTTGTAGCAGTCATGGCCTTCTACAATATAGTCCATTATGCATCCTGTTTCTGGTTCAATTTACCATTAAAGAAAAAAATAAAGTGACATGTAGCAAGCTTTTAAAACTCCTGTATATACAATCAAGCATGATGCAGTTCAAATATTATGAGCAATTTAAAGTTGATGTACCCATTGGTTCATATCTGATAAAGCTGGATCACATAAACTAAAGGAAAGCTGACTTAGAAAATAAGAAATACATAAACATGGAATATGTGTTACATATATTTAGCACTCATATCCTAATTTTTCTATTGTAAAAGTGAAACAGGAAAGCACTCAATTATACATTATTATCAAACTTTAATACTTAAAAAATTACTAAAAATACTATTTGATTCGCTTAATGAATTATATTTGAGGGGGGGGGGGGGGAAGGGGAAAAGCTACCACTCTCTAATCAAACACAGGAAGATATTATTCAAAAATGTTCCCAATAATGCCAAACACATGTTTGAACGCACTATTTACTAATCAGAATTCCTAGAACAGTCAATACCTCATATATTTGTGTTAAGAATGTCTTGATGGATTTGCTCTTATCAATAATAGTTTCACTTCCAACCTCTAGCCAACTGATTTGCTTTGGATCAACAGAATTTAACTTCTCCAGAAGGGAAGTAACCAGCTGTCAAACTGAAAATCAATAATCGAAATAGCATCAATATATTCTCTGTTGACAGAAATCTATTAACATAACTCGCTAACAATTTGAATTTTTTAGCTTTACTTCACTGCAAAAAAAGCAATATAGTAGAATGCAGGCAATCATCAACTTTTAAGTTCGAACACGATAGGAAATAAGTTTAAAGTGGAAGACAAATTGCATGTCACATCTATAAGTGACTTGTAGGCAATTTGTAAGAAGATTGTTATTGATCCATGCAATTTATCACATACAAAAATAAAGCTTCCTTCAAACCCAAAAATGGATATGAGCCTAAAAAAATACATAAGAGAAAAATCATGCAAAAATTAAATAGATGAAACTGCTTATATAGATTAATACCAATCCCACCAAAATTCTAAATTCAACTAACTGTTATGTTCTGACAATGTAATTCAAGGTACTCATTTTTCAATCTCTCTTGAGATAATTAGTTTTGTGCAAGAGGCACTCTCCTTTTGTAGAAATAAATATAAGATTTCATCAACTTACACCTTTTAAATCGATTGATCTTACGTTCTTTCAGTGACGTAGACAACTATTAGCGTTGTTTTAAAGGGTTTGACAATAAATGGCTAGAGCAAAAAACAATTACTACAATTTAAGAACTTAACGAACTCCTTAAATAAATTGTAGAAATACCCTTTTATTTCTAAAAGTACATCCATATGGAATGAAGAGAGAGATGTTCAAGGAGAATAATAAGACTGCTATCAATATTTAATTGTAGTGTTTTAAGTTTGAAGAGCAATAATCATAGGGATGAATGAATTAGATGATATCATTTTTTTTATTTTATATGTAAAATTAAAAATATCTTATACACGTTAATAGAACAAATTCATCCACATTATTAAGTAGAAAGATATGAGTGCTTCTCTTGATCTTACTTCCCACTATCACATTCATATTTGTGGGGAATATATTAGTCATATATTTTAAATTCTGCAAGAAAATTAAAAAAAAATCTGAGGAATAGGGTATTTATTAGTCATATATCTTATTTATAATATTGTATCAAATTTATTTGCTTCAATACTCAATTTAAAGGTTTATAGTTCAAATCAAAATCAAAAATATACTTTGATTACTTTTCTCTTTGATTTTATTTCAGTAGGTCCATATTTTGCTTTTTCACTTTCACTAACTTGCAGGTAGACTTTGGGCAGGAAATAAGATAGATCCTATAAATTCAAAATTTATGTATAAACACAATTTATATACTCCATATAAAAAAAAAAAAAGTAAACAGAATATTTGAATCTATGTACATATAAGTGTTAATTACGTTTCCATAAAAGCCACAAATAGTCATTAAAGTCTGTGATCTTAATGTGAAGCAACATAAGAATTGCAAAATTCTAATTATGTGGCAAAAGTAAAAAAGAATCGTTTCTACATCAACGAAACATTGATTATATTCATAGATAAATTTAAATGTAATATGTTTTCTTCTCTGTACAACTTTGAATAGTTCCTTTAAACAAACATAATAAATATAGTTAATTGTGACTGCTACAGTTGAGATACTATATACAGTAATAATACAATAGCCAGATACTAATAAAATAATAGAAGGTGGATACACGTTAAACAAAATAATTCAAAACATAATGCTTAATCAAAAAACTAATCAAGATTGGAGACCTAATTCAATATTAAGAATTGGCCGAAATAAGAGAAGACCTATATTTCAGGCCTCTTCCTTTTCCTTCTTCCCCTGTTAATTAGATTCCCGTTTAGGTCTACTGCTACTGCTATTTGTAGACCTATATGTTAAAATTGTTTCGTCTATATCTCAACATATTACATCAAAGGAATTTACATTATAATGCAATTCATCATCAACAACCTGACAATTACGGTTACTGGTGAATAAAGATTCAGATTCAATAACGGGCTATTAAGCAGTTGATATTACTCCGAGAAGTTCAAATCTTTCAATCAAATTCTCAAGATCTTGAAAAATATCATCCATCCATCCCGTGTCTTTATGAATTTATATTCCCCACTTTTAAACCCATTGTCAAATCTCTGAGATTAATTCACATATAGAGAGCCAAAAAAATATCTGAAAGAAAACATGAAAGTTGTAATAGAATGTACAACTTTTTGAAATGAATTTCTTGTATTACTGACTTAGTAGAGATGGTAGACAATATCCAGAGATATGGTAGTATATGACAACAATAGTCAACAATATCATAGTCCAGAAAATGAAAAGATGACTTACGTAGTGCATTGAGAAGCTTTCGAGGAAAAATCATACACGCCACAGTAAAAAGTAATAAAATTTATGAGACTCCATATTTCATGGTCATTATCAAAAATTTGAAGAAAGTGTCAAAAGAAGTAAAAAAAAAAGTATTAAAGATACCCACAATTGCATACATATTATGTTTTCATCATCTTCACTTCTGTCTATTTCATCAGTCAAATAGACTCTTCTCAAACGGCGCATGATCGTCGAATTGTGTCTATGTCAAGATTCTCCAATCTCACAATAGATTTCATTGCAACTCCCACATCAGAAGATGTCTCTTGCGCAGAGGAGGATCGAAAAACTATTTACCGACGTTCGATTTTGCTCCGCTGCATATATATATGGTCAAATAATTACTTTTTTATTTGGGATAAAGTGAAGAAGTTGTAATTGTTTTACATTCAAAATATAGTGATTATTTATTTTTAAGTTTAAAAAGCTAATTTAAAATATATGTACATTTAAATATATACAGTTAATTAAAAAATTATAACTTCCAAATAAATAGAGTGCAACACACCTTGGATTATGGTTGCAAGTTTGTAGGAGTGAATATCTTTTAACTTAAACTTAAATTAAATAAGCAACATAATGGATAAACTAAGAAATTTTTCAAAGTATAGTGGATAGTGAATATTTATCGTTACATAATGGATAAACTTAGAAATTTTTCAAAGTCCCTATTTTTTTGGTCTTTTAATTTTTCTGTAAAACTTAACAATTAAAGCACAATAAAAAATTAAAGTAACTGCAAATTTGAATTTCAAAAAAAGCTGTAAAAAATAAAAGTAAATACTAACTAATTCTTACATAATTAATTAACTTGTCCTAAAAAACATGTGTCAATTTTAAAGGTTGCCACTTGGCTTAATGTAGAAGCTTTGTCCTCTCCTTTTAATTATATATAGATATAGATTGTGCTAGTGTAAATAACTTTTACATTGTTAGATCCTATTTACATGTCATAATATGTGACATATCTTATTTTTTAGATGTCACATTTCACATTTTAAGGAGGCTTCTCATTAAATATTAATTAAATAATTTAATAGTGTAATAGTTATTTATATTAATAGTATATAAAATTTAAATTTAATATATATGCATATTAAAAAATTTGGGGCCTTCAAAATTATGAGGCCTAGAAGAACAACTTTAATGCTTCACACTTTAATTAGTGATGTAACTTTTAAATATATAAATTTTATTTTATAAATTTAAAATATTTATAGTCGAATTAAATTAGATAGTTAAAAGGCCAAAGAACATGAATATAAATGAAAAAACAATCTGGTCCAAATACAAAACAAACAAAAGAAAATAGACCCAGAAACGTAGATCCAAACGACATGAGTCCAAGTGAACAGACAGACAAAAACAAAATAACATATAGATCAATAAACACAATTAGGAAATTTTTTAGAGAGAACTCCAAATAGCTCTTCTTCTCCGGCCAATGCCGGTGATATTGAAGCTAATCTTGAAGATCTGCTGGTATTCTCCTTTAGAGCAATGAGTAGATTAGATAAGATATCAGAGGATCTATCTGCTATAAGTATTTTAGTTTCAAAGTTCCCTTACCTCAACTTTTAGTTCGATACCTAAATCTCTTATCAGGTGCCATGAAATCAATATTGCTGAAGACATCCTTGAAGTTGAGGTTGTGGATGGCTTCAGGAGGTTACAATACCCTATATTCAAGACCCTTCATGCCTTTAGTAAGTTTAACCAGAATGTGAGCTAAGAACCTTACTTCTAGTATTTCATAAAAGGATGAGCTCTCGGGGGAGCTGATGCCACCTTTGATAAACCTTAGTGAATTGTACTATTGTACAGCTTACCATGTTGTCTGTTCAGAATTGTAAATAGATAGAGGAGCTTTGATTGATGCAATGGAATTTTTCAAATTATTTTTTCTACTTGTATTATTATTGGAGTGTTGTTTGTTGATTATTCTGCTTTGTATTATTTGCATGTGATGTCCTTTCATTGTTCTACACTCTTCTTATTCTTAGATTAGAAATTTGTTACTTCTCTATATTGGTGATTATCTTGTCTTTTGTTGGTCATTCTTAATTAGATGAATAGGTGATAGTATTTGCAAAATTAAAAGTTACATTAGTCAAAAAATTGATTTCCCTCCCAGCACACAAACTCTAGTGTAATATCTCCCACTTTCTTTGACCTGCTTTTCACCTCCAAAGTGATGATTCATGGCATCTCGCAAATTTTGTTTGAGACATTTTTATGAAGAATGAGTCAATTTTCGATATTAGTGAAAGTGAATAATTGCATATAATAGTCCAATCTTGCTTTTATTATGCTAGCTTTTGTAACAGAATATAACCATCTGCTGCTCTATTAGCTTCAGCATGCACTAAGTTGTCATTGCTTCTTTTACACAATATATTATAGAGTTTGGTCTAAAATTACTTCTTGATGTTTTATAAGAACTTCACTTATGTGATTATGTGCTTGGTTTTCTCTCTTGAACCATTTTGCACATAATCTGCTGAGTGTAGCTTTCAAGAAATGTAATTAGCCTTGGCTAATATTACCTGAGTAGTGAAAAAGAAGTTGGATTCAAGCCAATTGATCCTATTTAGATTATATGGCTGGGTTCTAAATATAAAAGGGTATTTAAAAGCAAAGCAAGTATTAGTAGCATAAGATTGTGCTTGTTACACAACAACTCCTTAGAGGAAGAGCCAAATAGGGGGACAAGGGTAGGATAAATAAAGGTTTGGGCCCTAGAAGGGTTTGATATTGCTCATATTTTATAATAGATGCTTACTTATAATTGAAATTACGTGAGAGAAAGAACCTCTTATTGGAGTTCAGTCCCTCAGAGGACAGAATAACACTTTTTAGTGTAACAACCTTTACCTTGATTTTTGGATTTCAGCGTGTTTTGATCATTTTACCCTTCACTATAGTTGTATTTTGGTGTTTGGGGTCTGCGGCAGTGGGTGATATGGTTCCCGAGGTATTTCATTGTGAATTAAGTGAGTTTTTTATTTTGGAAAGCCTTAAAATGAGAATGGTAGACTTTGGTCAATATTCATAGATCTGAGCATTATATGAGGATTTCATTAGTTCCATCAGCTTCAGAACGTCAATTTTGGGTTAGTAAAGTGGTTGATTTAGGTCCTGGACCTTTTGGTGTATTTTTGAGCATTTAGACGGGATGTTAAAAATTTTGGTCTAGAGTTGACTTTGGTCAACATTTGATGTTAACGAGCTCTGTTGAAAATTTTGACTGCTTTGTTGAGTTTGAAATATCAAATTTAGGCTAGTAACATAGTCAGATTATTTTTGTGGGGCTCTGAATGTATTTCGTGGGTCCATCAGGAGAGGAATTTATAATTATTGTTGTTGTCAACTGGTACAATGTCATATTCATTGCGAATGCAATCCCCTGGTCACGATCACAGAAGAGTAATTTCTCTTTCATTGTGATTGCAAACGGTCAATCGTGAATGCGATGAGAGGCCTAGGTAGGGTCTGGGTTTTTAGTCTTTATGAACGCGGTAGGACCCTAGTGATCATGAAGGGTCTAGGCTGGGTTAGACCGAGATTGCGATGGGGGTCTTGCAATCACTTAAGAGGGTTACCTAACATCTTTTGAAAAGTCCTTTTCATGATCAAAACTCCAAAACACCATTTTTGAAGCTTGAGAGCTCGATTTTGAGAGATTTCTCAAAGGATTTTCAAGATCTAAATATTGAGTAAGTTTCTAAATCAATATTTTGCTATTACCCACTAATTATTTCATTATTTCACATT
This sequence comes from Capsicum rhomboideum, assembly GCA_031232105.1. Classification (NCBI taxonomy): domain Eukaryota; kingdom Viridiplantae; phylum Streptophyta; class Magnoliopsida; order Solanales; family Solanaceae; genus Capsicum; species Capsicum rhomboideum. The sequence goes on from CP124718.1 coordinate 96,916,487, forward strand.
CAAATCTTGGTTTTCTAATTTGAAATTTTGAATTTTTCCAATAAAGTTAAAGTTTGATAAATTGATTATTTCATAGCCAATTTCAACTCTATTTTGGAAGAAATGTCAAATTTGAAAGTTCTTAATTATAGGTAGCATGATTCTTCAATAAAATTCTAGTTTACCCATATGGGTGCAAGGTTGACTTTTTGGACTCGAATTTGAAGAATAGCAATATGAGTGTCCTTAGTTCTAAATTCTTATGTAGATTTTATATTTGATTAGATTGGGCTCATTCATAGGAGATTCAGAATGGCAAGACTTATATTTGATCAATCAGACTTCTTTAAGACAAGTTGAGACTTTCTTTGAATCTTTTTTGAAGTGTGTATGTGTTAGTTGCTTGTATTAGGAGTAATGGGATTGGGGATCCCGTACAGATGAGGTGACGAGCATCTATGTAGGTACCAGTGTATTATAAAGGTTTTAAAAAATGAAGTGTAATGACTTGTTTAGATATTTCTCTATTCAGAATTGTAAATAGATAGAGGAGCTTTGATTGATGCAATGGAATTTTTCAAATTATTTTTTCTACTTGTATTATTATTGGAGTGTTGTTTGTTGATTATTCTGCTTTGTATTATTTGCATGTGATGTCCTTTCATTGTTCTACACTCTTCTTATTCTTAGATTAGAAATTTGTTACTTCTCTATATTGGTGATTATCTTGTCTTTTGTTGGTCATTCTTAATTAGATGAATAGGTGATAGTATTTGCAAAATTAAAAGTTACATTAGTCAAAAAATTGATTTCCCTCCCAGCACACAAACTCTAGTGTAATATCTCCCACTTTCTTTGACCTGCTTTTCACCTCCAAAGTGATGATTCATGGCATCTCGCAAATTTTGTTTGAGACATTTTTATGAAGAATGAGTCAATTTTCGATATTAGTGAAAGTGAATAATTGCATATAATAGTCCAATCTTGCTTTTATTATGCTAGCTTTTGTAACAGAATATAACCATCTGCTGCTCTATTAGCTTCAGCATGCACTAAGTTGTCATTGCTTCTTTTACACAATATATTATAGAGTTTGGTCTAAAATTACTTCTTGATGTTTTATAAGAACTTCACTTATGTGATTATGTGCTTGGTTTTCTCTCTTGAACCATTTTGCACATAATCTGCTGAGTGTAGCTTTCAAGAAATGTAATTAGCCTTGGCTAATATTACCTGAGTAGTGAAAAAGAAGTTGGATTCAAGCCAATTGATCCTATTTAGATTATATGGCTGGGTTCTAAATATAAAAGGGTATTTAAAAGCAAAGCAAGTATTAGTAGCATAAGATTGTGCTTGTTACACAACAACTCCTTAGAGGAAGAGCCAAATAGGGGGACAAGGGTAGGATAAATAAAGGTTTGGGCCCTAGAAGGGTTTGATATTGCTCATATTTTATAATAGATGCTTACTTATAATTGAAATTACGTGAGAGAAAGAACCTCTTATTGGAGTTCAGTCCCTCAGAGGACAGAATAACACTTTTTAGTGTAACAACCTTTACCTTGATTTTTGGATTTCAGCGTGTTTTGATCATTTTACCCTTCACTATAGTTGTATTTTGGTGTTTGGGGTCTGCGGCAGTGGGTGATATGGTTCCCGAGGTATTTCATTGTGAATTAAGTGAGTTTTTTATTTTGGAAAGCCTTAAAATGAGAATGGTAGACTTTGGTCAATATTCATAGATCTGAGCATTATATGAGGATTTCATTAGTTCCATCAGCTTCAGAACGTCAATTTTGGGTTAGTAAAGTGGTTGATTTAGGTCCTGGACCTTTTGGTGTATTTTTGAGCATTTAGACGGGATGTTAAAAATTTTGGTCTAGAGTTGACTTTGGTCAACATTTGATGTTAACGAGCTCTGTTGAAAATTTTGACTGCTTTGTTGAGTTTGAAATATCAAATTTAGGCTAGTAACATAGTCAGATTATTTTTGTGGGGCTCTGAATGTATTTCGTGGGTCCATCAGGAGAGGAATTTATAATTATTGTTGTTGTCAACTGGTACAATGTCATATTCATTGCGAATGCAATCCCCTGGTCACGATCACAGAAGAGTAATTTCTCTTTCATTGTGATTGCAAACGGTCAATCGTGAATGCGATGAGAGGCCTAGGTAGGGTCTGGGTTTTTAGTCTTTATGAACGCGGTAGGACCCTAGTGATCATGAAGGGTCTAGGCTGGGTTAGACCGAGATTGCGATGGGGGTCTTGCAATCACTTAAGAGGGTTACCTAACATCTTTTGAAAAGTCCTTTTCATGATCAAAACTCCAAAACACCATTTTTGAAGCTTGAGAGCTCGATTTTGAGAGATTTCTCAAAGGATTTTCAAGATCTAAATATTGAGTAAGTTTCTAAATCAATATTTTGCTATTACCCACTAATTATTTCATTATTTCACATTCAAATCTTGGTTTTCTAATTTGAAATTTTGAATTTTTCCAATAAAGTTAAAGTTTGATAAATTGATTATTTCATAGCCAATTTCAACTCTATTTTGGAAGAAATGTCAAATTTGAAAGTTCTTAATTATAGGTAGCATGATTCTTCAATAAAATTCTAGTTTACCCATATGGGTGCAAGGTTGACTTTTTGGACTCGAATTTGAAGAATAGCAATATGAGTGTCCTTAGTTCTAAATTCTTATGTAGATTTTATATTTGATTAGATTGGGCTCATTCATAGGAGATTCAGAATGGCAAGACTTATATTTGATCAATCAGACTTCTTTAAGACAAGTTGAGACTTTCTTTGAATCTTTTTTGAAGTGTGTATGTGTTAGTTGCTTGTATTAGGAGTAATGGGATTGGGGATCCCGTACAGATGAGGTGACGAGCATCTATGTAGGTACCAGTGTATTATAAAGGTTTTAAAAAATGAAGTGTAATGACTTGTTTAGATATTTCTCTATTCTTGACTGATGGATTATTGTGTGAAAAGTGGATTTGTGCGTATATGGAACTTTATAGGTATTGAAATTAATGATATATCCCTTTATGATATTGATTTTAACTATTTGAATAGAATTGATGAAATTCTGGGCTTGAAGCCGATGTGGTTGAGTTGAGTATGGCCTTGTGAGCCTAGATTTGAGATATTGTGTTGTTTTATTCATCGTGTTTCATACTTAGTCACTCATATTCATATCATGGCATTGAGAAAGATGATATTTTAAGAAAGACTAATTTTGAAACTACTTGCATTCCCGATCGAAAAGTGTTCCAAGTGGGTTTCTACTGATTTTACTTGCATGCCTGATGAAAAAGTGTTTTGGGTGGTCCGATGGAAAATGGTTTGGGGTGTATTCATGAATTACATGGCCGACGGGAAAGTTTTCTGGATGGGTATATGGATCTCGCGAGTCCTCCATGGGTCCCAACTAGCTAGACAGAACAATAGTTATATATTGCCATACATTATAGTATATTGCATCATCCCATCATTTTCATATGATTGTTTCATGGTGTTTTAATACTATAACTGGTGATTGTTGATGTATTACTGGATTTGAAAGATTGTGTTGTTTTCCCTTATTGATTGAGATATATTTGTTAAACAAGGTCTGGCTTTCCTGAGTGCAGGTTACTTAGTTTTCTTGAATGGTTGGTTTAGATAGTTCTCGCCATTACTTTGAATTAGGGTTGGTCGACGATGCTGCTGAGTACAAGTATTTTTATAATCACCCTTGCTATTTTTCTACTCCTTATGTGCAGGTACAGAGTCGGTGGTCCCGGACATTGAGTGATGCGGTGTTGGTGATACTTCTTTAGAGATTTTGAGGTAGTCGCTATTGGTTCCAAATATTCTCAGTTCTCTATCCTATCCGAGTCTTATGTATTCCTTTGCATTGTAGTCATTTTTGGACCTTATCTTGTATTTTGCTGTCTTTAGAGGCTTGTACGTTGTGACTACCATACCTGGCATATTTTTTTAATTTCTGTATTCACTTGATTATGATATATCAGAGATTATGTTGGGTGTTGAGTTATTCTTACTTCTTCTATTACTATTTCAATTCAGTATCATTTTGGGGATGGGTTTAGACTTACCTATCACGGTGGGTGTGTAGGTGCCATAACGGTCCCTATTTTGGGTCGTGACAAGTTGGTATCAAATAGCTAGGTTCATTGATATCACAAGTACAAGCCATGTCTAGTAGAGTCTCGTGAATCAGTATAGAGACGTTCGTTTCTACTTTCATATCATGCAAATGATTTTTTTGTTTGACTATTGAGATTCTTGTCTTATTCTCTCACAGATGGTAAGGACTCGTGCATCTTTAGATGTAAGTCAAGAAACCGTTCGATCCCCCCACGCCTATTGCCCGTTCTAGGACACACTGGCAGGGTAGAGGACATGGTAGAGGTCGTTGTAAGGGTAGAGCTCAGGAGGCCACTCAGATTCCTATCAGGGTAGAGTCCCCTAAGGTTGAGTATAAGATTGATAATGTTCAAATTTTGGCTGATGAGGTGGGTCTAGCTGAGGCTCCATCGGGTTTTGTTGTTGCACCAGTACTGTAACAACCCTCGTTGAGATTTTTAGAGTTTTTTTTATTTGACTATTTTTGCCTTCCCCATTGTTGATTTACATCATTTATGAGTTGTGGGAATGGTTTTCATAGTTCCCAAAGTGCTCGAGGGTGTTTCATATGATTTTGTGATTTTGAATAGTCTTTAAAGTGAAATAGTGGAATTTGGTCAATATGTTGTGATCCGAGCGTCGGATAGTGATTTTGTCAGTTCCACTATATCTGGAACGTCCATTTTGGATTAGTAGCATAGTTGGTTTGGGTCTCGAGTCCCTTTTGTGATTTTTGAGTGTTGGTCGGAATACTAGTTTATTGGTCTAGATGTGGTTTTGGGGATAAATTTGTTGATAATGATCTCCTATGGGTAATCCAGTTATTCCATTGGGTCTGGAACGTGTTTTATGATCAATTTGTACTATTAGTTCATGTTTATAGGGTTTCGGATGAGTTCGAGGGTCAAAATCAAGTTTTGGAAATTGTTAGTGTTGTTGCAGCCGCTTAAGCGACTGATTGACCACTTAAGCGGCCTTTGACCATTTTACCAAGCTGCTTAAGTGACCATTTGACGCTTAAGCAGTGGTTTGACCCTTTGACCAGGCCGCTTAAGCAGACAAAGTGTCGCTTAAGTGGAAATCGCTGAGTCTCCGACCTAAACCAAACTCATTTCGCAGTTTTGACATTTTGGGAGCTAGAAAGCTCCATTTAAGGCAATTATTGATGTATTTTTCTCAAATAATCATTGGGTATGTGATTCTACCTTAATTTTGTTGATTTTCCAAGTTATCCATCTCGTGTTTCATGATTTTGATCCATGAAGTTGAGTTTTGAAATTCAAAGTTATTAAATAAAAAATTCTTGATTTGAAGATCGATTTGGAATGGATATTCATTGATTTTTGGGATTTAAGGTTATTACATTGTGGGTAAACTTATTTTGACAAAAATTTTCCAAAAATTCTTATTTTAAACCGCGTTGTATAATGGAGATTTGAGATCTTGCTGGTAAAGTGTAATATTGATATTTCAATGATTTCTAATCCGTTTTCAACTCGGTTTTCATTGGGTTTTTAGATTTAGAATCCTTAAAGTATGGAAAACATGTTTTTTTACAAAAATTCTAGTTTTACCCTTTTATTTTTGGGATCGATATTCAAGGTAGATTTGGACTCAAAACTAAAGTATATCACTATGGGTATCATTGGACTCCTTTTGATGTGTAGATGCCATATTTGATTATATTGGACGTATTTGGTAATGGTTCATAGGATTAGAGCATCATTTGGTGCTTTGGACTAATTTTTTGCTTTGCAGATCTTCTTTAAGGCAAGTTGAGATGTACTTTGACTTTTTTCTGAGGTGTTTGTGTTATGTGCTTATTTGTTTGGGTTTTATGAATCGCTAAGGGTTTGGGGGTCATACTTTAATGAAATGGCAAGCATCTCCGCGGGTACTAGAGTCTATTAATGGGTTGTAGTGATATAATCGTTTATCTTGTTTATTCTCGCCACTCGCGAATATGCCTAGGGTAAATTATAGATAGGTGACATTGATTTTGAGTAAATTGATAGTGGGTATCTATTTAACAGATTGAATCTTGTTTAGCAGATTTAGATGAAAGGATTATGATTTAGTGAACACTTAAAGTATAAATAGGTTGTCGTAGTTAATTTAATTACTAGAGTTAGTAATCTCTTAGGATATAACCGATGATAGTATAGTTACGTTGTTAAGAAAGGAATCATTGCTTAGTGATAGGTAAGTAAATGAAGATGAACCTTGGGCTATATTTTTAACTAGAGTAGTTCTCCTCTTAGTAATTTAGTCTAATGGTGTCATCTTTGAGAAAAATGAGACTTACTGTATGAAACAAGCTAGGTTTAGGGTAACTTTGCTATATTTGCATTGTTTGGATTGTGTACTATTTCAGTGTTGCTCGTGTGGGGGCTTATGTGAATATTACTGTTGACTTGAGAGATTATTATTATTGTGTTGCCCGTGTGGGGGCAGGTATTGGACTTATTTGTGCATTATTTTCCTTATTATAGTTGTGATCCTCATGTGGGGGATTGACTTGACATTATAGGCCTTATTTGTGCACTAATTACCTTTATTATTGTCATAATACTCGTATGGGGGCTTGAATTGATATTATAGGCCTTATTTGAGCATTATTGTCGTGTTGCTCGGGAGAGGGGCTTGGATTGATATTATTGATGTCTTATATGACTCTTTATTCCAGTGGCGCCATATGATGGATTATATCATGAATTATTGACATATTGAGGAGATTTGAGCTTATTTATACCATTATTGAATTAATTTATTATCTTCATGTTGATTTGGTTATGAGCATGCATCCTCATTTCATTCATTTATATTCATGAAAACTGGTACCACTGAGACACACTAATTTTGAAAGTAAATGAAACATTTTACAAATTCCTTGACCGAGGAATTTTCCAACAAGGTTGATTGAGATATGAGATTGTGTTAGTATATGAGTCGCTCCCCCAATGGTGTCCCATCCTGGAAGCTTTCGTTCGAAAGGTGTATGCAGTATATGGGTTACTCACCCCATGGGTCTTGTCCTAGAAGATTTCGCTCGGAAGGTGTATACGTGGTGCCATATGATAACTTATATCATTATCATCCCATGCCATGTGATGGCTTATATCATATTCACTCCATTGCATTGCATCACTTGCATTGCATTTCTTTGTATCATTGATATTGCGTCTGATTATTTCCTTTCGTATTGTATTATTGTGGTTGAACCTTATTTGTGATATTATGTGTTTTGCATTCATTTCACTTCATTACACCACATTGTACCATATCTTGGGTGATTTAGAGGTTGAGATATTATGAGACGTGGAGTATCAAATTATACCATCACTTGCATTGCATTTCTTTGTATCAAATAGCTTTACCATAAGTATATGCAACTTAGCCTTTTCAAATAACACCATAGAGTACACTCAAGTGCAGTCCATATAGATAACCAACAAGTCAATACTATGACCACCAGCATTAACCAAGTCAACAATCATGACTCAACAACAATAAGTTACACCCTGCCTCAATTACATAAGTAAGTAGACAACAAAGGAGATATACCAATAATTTACAATTTAGCCTGAACCACTCAAGGATCCAATTCAATAATAACAATGGCTATAATCATAACTCCAGTTCACTCAAGGAACCACATATAAACAAGTCAACAAATAAATCCGATCCACTCAAGGAACCGTACACTCACCAATACCTTGTACACACATGCTAAGGGTTTTATGGTCGCCCACTAGCCATGACTTGCAGGGGACGAGCTCTTGTTCATGTACCAAAATTCTAGACATCTAGTGCCTTCCAACCTCATGTCAACCAATCCCGTGAAGATGTCCAAATACCAATACATCCCATAATAATAATATAAATCCCATGAAGATGTCCAAATACTAGTATATCCCACAATAATTAACAGATATAACAACAACCATAACCATAATGAGAAAATAACCACACTTTTACATTCAACAAGTCTTTAATACCACCTCATTATATGTGATTAACACTTAGGCTATCATTAAATGAATTACTTTCTTTGAATATGCATTGTAACAAGTATATGAAGAAACAATTAACATGCACACATAAATTAAGTTAGGCTTCAACTACGTTAAACCATCACCTACAATTCGTATATCAATTAAGGGTTAGCTAGGACTTGCAATGTCTAAGGTACGCATCCACACATATGGTTCACACTCTAAAAAATCTAACCTTTCATTTTAACACTAATACCCTTTCGATGACTATCATTCCTCTGGTTATCCCCATAGATTCTTTAGAATCCACCAACACCAATCACCATAGATTCCTCAGAATCCACCAACACCAACCACCATAGATTCCTCAAAATCCACCAACACCAACCACCATAGATTCCTCAGAATCCACCAACACCAACCACTATAGATTCCTCGGAATCCACCAACACCAACCACCTCTAATTAGGCATTCATTAGGTTCTAATGCAATTTTAGGACATACTACCATTAAAATTATTCATATTTAACTAACAATAGAAACAATACACATTAGTCCATATCATAAACTCAACATCACACACAACATCAAATTACATTCAAACAATAGGGAATTACAATTTTTATCCATCCCAACACCATGCCCACAAGCTAAAACATGGAATCTCCCATAAATCTATGCCATTCATATGTTTTCTAACCCAGGTCTATTCTACTCAATTAAAACTTGCCTTCCTGAACGCCAAGAAGCTGATACAGAGGCATGAACAAGAGCTTCTAACTCCGTGCTAGCGATTTTCGATATGAAATCCATGAGAAAACTATGAGTTTTACCCCGCTCAAGTGTATTTCTCCCTCTCCATTGCTCCAAGGCCATGAGGCAGCCCTTGGGGGAGAGGGGGTTTGGAGTGAACCTCGTCATATTTCCAACTAAAAAAGAGAAGGAAAAATAATAAAATGAGGGTTGGTTTCTGGTCTTGGCACCCCACTTTAGCAATCGGTAGGCCACTACCACGGGACCGCTATAGCAGAAAAATTCTCGCTATAGCGGGTTGACGTCAACCTGACCCAAACTTTCAAATTCTAAATTTATCAATCAAGTTCATCTTTTTTTTTTTTCAATTAAGTTCATCCATACTAGTTTGAGGCCAAATTTTCAAGAATTCCTATATCTCATGCTTTTAGATGAAGTGTCTTAAGTAATAATAAAACAGGTCATTACATGGCCTAACTGCCAAAGTCAATTTAATTAACAGAACATATTTGTGTAGAGATTATGAATTTGTAAAATACCGTACGCTCACGTAATGGCAGCCTTTAGATTAAAGTATGGTGACGGATAGGGTGAAAGCATATATGTGTATTCCTCGGCCATGTATTTGGTTGAATCATACTTGCTCATATACACTGAACCTATCAATTTAGTCCCTTCAAAGTAAGAATGTGATATTCCCAAAGAGTTGTTAGACATGAAACTTGCTCTACCCGCTTCAACTCCCAAACCTTGAAGAAAGAGAGTGAACCATATTCACAGCATCAAGGAACCTTTGAAGCCAAAGTCCTCTAAGATAAGAAACAAGTGTTCTATATGCAAGGTACTAGGCCACAAGAGAAAAACATGCCTAATTTTGGGACAATATCCTACTTGATTTAATTTTTGCAAACTTCTATATGTATTGTAACTGTATTTGAATGTGTAATCCTAGTTTTATTTTAGTCAACCATATCTCATGCCTATCACTCGAATATCAATTCACTTATATTCCATGAATTTTGTCTATGATAATACAAAGCATAACTAAGAGATAATATAAATTAACACACGACCTAAGTCTAGGATCAATGGGTAAAACCCTTATTGCAGAAAATTTAGAACACACGACCTAAGTCTAGGATCAATGGGTAAAACCCTTATTGCAGAAAATTAAAAAGATGTAATGATGATGATTTTAGAATGTTGTACATCCATCCAATCAAAAGGCATGATACTGTTAACATATATAATATGCAAATGTAACCTCCACGTAGCCATCACTGGTTGACTGACAATTATCTTTCCCCTCTCATATTGGTCTATAAAGTAGAAACAATTCCATGTATTCTATAATCAAGTACAGGAAATCAAATTCAAAACACAATATCAACAATGGCAAGAAGAGATCAGGCGCCAAGAATTACAAGAAGCTCCGACCACCACCATCGTCCTTCTATTCAAAACCTTTTCCTTCTCATAAACGACCATCAAAGACTGTTTCAAGGGCTCGACGAGGATAAAACAAGAATGGAAATGCATCTCCAGTGAATCAACTATTTTTTACGCATGATTTTGGAGAGGATGGATGTTGACCCAGAAGATCTTACTATCCCCCCGACATCTCCTTAGGTCTTAGTTTGTTTGTTTTTGGTATTTTTAATGTCAATATTTTTCAATTCTAGCTTTCAGTTATTGAAGTGGTAGATGAAAGTTTTGGACTTTTATATATGAAAGCTTTTTTTGCTCTTTTTGATGCTATGGTACATTGTGGTAGATGTTTTTGTAGGGGTGATGATGCAGTGAAGTGAATATTTATGAAATTTCAGTTTATGTACATGTTCTTGTTTTTCCCCCTTTTTAAAATCTTATCCAATCTTCTTCTCGTAGTTCTTACCAAGGATCAACTTCTAACAAATGCAAATCAAATCAACTTGATATCGTCTATCGTAATCCATTAGCAGAAAACTAATTATAAATCAGTAATGTTTGATTAGAAGAGAGACATTAAGTAATTGATATAGTCTAGCTAGATTATTCATTAATAGGAAGCATGAGTTAATTTCACAAGTCCGACAAATTCCAACCCACAAAATGGTATATAATACACTGTCATGGTTTATCATAATAATAATAGTCTATCATGGACATCCTTTAATGTTGATACTCACTTACCAATATATATAGATCGAGGCATGGATGTGGCTTAAAAAAATAAATAAAATTAGAATAGGGGACTTGTCCCCAATTAACCATCATAGAACCACTTAGCTACATCATATGGGAGTCTCCATCAAGTGGTGACCTGATTCAAAGAGTTTAAGGACATGTAATGGTCCCTAGATCAAGAATAATTAGCTAAAAATATGATAAAAAAATAAATAAAACTAAAACAAGAGACTTTCCCCCAATTAAACATCATGGCATTACTTAGTAACATCATATGAGAGTCCTCATGTAATAACCCTTACTATGAATTTTAACATTTTCTATGTTTTAACCATTTTATCCTTCCTAGTAATTGCTAAATATCATTTATGAGTAGAGATGGTTAGCAAGGTCCCTGAAGCATTCGAGAGTGATTTATATGAGTTTGAGGTCTTGACTAGCCTTTAAAGAGTGGTATTAGACTTTAGTCAATATTTTGTAATTCAACCGTCGGATGATGATTATGTCAGTTTCATTAGATCCGGAATGTCATTTTTTGGTTATTAGCATGGTTAGTTTAGGTTCCAAGTTTTTGTTTTGAGTTTTGAGCACTTAGATGAGAAATTAGTAAATTTAGCCAAAAAAAGACTTTCGGGGGTTAACTTGTTGATAACGACCTCTTTTGATAAATTCAATGGTCCCATTGAGTCCGAAATATCAAAATTAGTCTAGTAGCATTATTAATATATTTCTGTGAGGTCCCGAACGAATCTCGAGGGTCCGTTCAGAGGATTTTGAATTATTTCCCTAGCTAGATTGCTGGTATCTAGTGCAACATCTAGCCCTTCATCACGATCGCATGGATACATATTGAAATTATGAGGATTGATCAGTTTACTCATCGCGATCGCGAGGTGGGTTATTGCGATTGTGAAGAGTTATGTGGTGGACCAGATCGGGCTGCTCATCACAGTCGTGAGGCTCAGCTCAGTGATTGCGATGACTAGTTTTAGTGTCGTCAAAATTAGACCATTGTGATCATACAGTGGGGGCTACGATCGCGAGGCACTGTTCACCAGAATAGTTAAATACTCTATTTTTGTGATTCTTGAGCTTCGAGAGCACTATCTTAAGATATTTTAAAGGGGTCTTTCATCAACATGGATTTGGGTAAGCTTCTAAAACTACTTTTGATTATTTGAGCACTATTTTATGCAATTTTCAACACTTGGATTCTAAACTTGGAATTTTGGAGTTTTACCCGGTTAAGTGAGAAAATGGTTTTTCTTCAATTGTAACTTAATTTTCAATGGATTTTCATATTTATAATCCTTAAAGTATGGGAAACATGACTCTCCAATAAAATTCTTATTTTACCCTTTTTATTTTGGGGTCGATTTTCAAACTATTTTTGGACTCGAAATGAAAGTAGCTAATATGAATATCATTTGATTCCTCTTGACATATAGATTACGTTTTTGATAGATTGAGTTCATTCTGAGATTGCACAAAAAGGAAAATCTCCTTATTGAAGGGTCCAGGCTCATATTTTGACTTTTTGAGAAAGGTTATGGCTTAAATTTCTTCAGACCGGGCTGTGTAGTTAACCATTCATGTAAGTATGCTACGGGTTGGGGATTTTATTGTGAGATTCATCTTTTGAGATCATTATTTTATTGTGTTGCCTGTGTGGGGGCTTATGTGAATATTTTTATTGACTTGAGAGATTATTATTATTATGATGCCTGTGTGGGGGCAAGCATTGGTCTTGTTTGAGCATTATTTGCCTTTATTATTGTTGTGATGCCCGAGTAGGGGCTTGGATTGATATTATTGATGTCTTACATGACTCTTTACTACTGTGTTTCCATGTGATGGCTTATATCATGATTTATTGAGATTTGAGCTCATTTATACCATTATTGAGTTGATTCATTACATGATATTGATTTGGTTATGAGCATGCATACTCATTTAATTCATCCATATTCATGAAGTTAGTACTATTAAGAAACACTAATTTTGAAAGAAAATGAGACACTTTATAAATCACCTTGACCAAGGGATGTGCTGACAAGGTTGGTTGATGAGATTGTGAAAGTATATGATCTGCGAACCTCCCATGGGTCCTGTACTGGAAGTTGATGCTCGGAAGGTGTATACGAGATGATATTGAGACATTCCATCCTTGTCATACCATTGCTTTGCATCATTTGCATTCTCTTATGTTGTTTTCTAGTTGTGTAATTTAGCCTTCCTATATATATATTGTTGTTATACTTGTAGTATTTATACTGTTAGAAGAAAAGGCTTGAGCCACCATTGGAAACTTTTCTATATACAGGTGGAAGCATGCTCATAGTATCCTGTATCTGTTTTGTTATCTACTTCGCTCAATCGGCCTATGATGCCTACTAAGTACAAGTGTACCGTATTCACTCCTACTTTTTGTACCCTTTTGGTGCAGATCCCAGTTTGAGTACAACTCATGAAGCTTGAGTTTGTGATATGTTGAGGCTATTTTGGAGTACTGGTGAGCTCCTCATTCGAAGCATGATTCCAGACTTATCTTTATTTTGTCTTTACTTTACATTTCAGAGACAAAATTGTGTATTTCCACATTTTTTGTCAGTTATTAGTGTTATTTACTCATGACACTAGATTTTGGGATTTGAGCTGTATTTATTTTGATTTCAGAGTTTGTTTTATATATCTAACTTGACTTTATTTTAAGGTCTCGTCTTTGGGTGTTATTTATCTTTTTCCGCATTTCTCTCTCTTTTGGGTGTTAGGCTTACATATTAAAGTTGGGTTAGGGTAGGTGCCATCATGATCTCGAATTCAGGGTCATGAAACCCCATCAAGTGTTTATATGATCGAAAGAGTATAAGGACAAGTAATGGTTCATGGATCAACAATAATTAGCTAAAAAGATAATAAATAAATAAAATTAAAACCGGAGACTCTCCATCATTAAAACATCATAACATCACTTAGTTACATCATATGAGAGTCCCCATCAAGTGGTGACATGATCCAAAGGATGGTTGAGAACAATTAGTGATTCTTAAAGCAATAATATGCAATTAGTATGAGGAAAAGTAATGGCTATCAAAGTACAACCCTGATCTAAGAATGTGCTTTATACAACCATTACTTGTCCTTGAACTCTTTGATTCATGTCACCACTTGATGGGGACTCTCATATGATATAACTAAGTTGTGTCATGATGTTTAATTGGGGGAAATTCTCTTGTTTTAATTTTATTTATTTTTTTATCATCTTTTTAGCTAATTATTCTTTATCTAGGGACAATTACTTGTCCTTAAAATCATTGGATCATGTCACCACTTGATGAGGACTCCCATATAATGTAACTAAGTGGTGTCATGATGTTTAATTGGGGCAAGTGCCCTATTCTAATTTTATTTATTTTTTAATTATACTTTTAAGCCACATCAATGCCTCGGTCTATATGTATTGATAATTGAGTATCGACGGTACAAGAAGTCTATCATAGACTAGAGCTATTAGATATTGACAATGATCAGTTAAGTATATACTGACTTTGGGGTTTAAAGTTAATGGTTAGCGGTTTGAGGTTTGGGGTCAAGGTTTGAGGTTTGGAGTTTGGAGTTTGGTGTTTACGATTTGGGGTTTGGGATTTGTCAGATGTGTTCAAATTTAACAGATTATTCTTTAATACTCATTTTCTAGAGTCTATCCTCGACCACTAGTCGATTATAGATTGTTGTTCCATATGTTTACTCGTCTTTAATGATATATGCTTAATAAATGATGTGGTTTAGTAAATATTATATGTGGTCTATCCTTAACGACTATTATGGTCTATGATATCTGAGATGCTGTCTATTAAAAATTTTAACTGCACAAAAATGACTGCCCAACGGTAATAAAATAGTAATTCGAACATATTTCACCCCTTTTCTATATAAACTCCTCACTCTTCTTTTAAAAATCTTTCATTCACTTCTATTTTCATCTATTATAAATGTCTCAATCATCCGAAGCATCTCAGGCAAAAAAGTCATACATTTGTTTATATGGTAAAGAAGCTATCTTGAAGATATCACGTACCGAAAATAATCCAAGTCGAAGGTTCTATAGTTGTAAACTTGGGAAGGTATGCTTCTAAGCTTTTTCAATTTTTTTCGTAAAAAAGCTTCTAATCATTTGTTGCTTTGTTTAGGATAATGGTGGATACAAGTATTTCAAGTGGATTAAACCACACCACAACTTGTCAGCAAATCTGATAAGTCAGAGCCCGGGATCATCTGACACATCGGCATTTCGCGGCTTCACCTTATCCAAAATTGAAATATAAGAAAGGCTAATGGAATTTGAAGAGAATATGTATTTTCTTAGAATGTTTCTCAAAGAGTCTGAAGAGAAAAGGGATCACCTAAAAGGGTTGTTGAAAGACACATAGATCGAGAGGGGTCAACTTAAGAAGAGGTTGATTGTTGCTGAAGAAAAATTTAATCGACTGGAGGTGATAGTGTGTGCTTTATTAGTATTGATTTCTACTTGGATATACGTAATCAACCTGTATGCTAGTGATGAATTTAGAACAATATATATAAAAGTATTTGTGTGTTTATCACATCGAAGATTTGGTCTTTTATTCATAATATGTACTAATCAACATCTACTATTAGTCTATTATCAACAAGTGGTATTGTCATGCCAATAAACAATAAAGGTCCCAATGACTCAACCTTAGCATATTAGCAGTAAGTGAACAAACATAAAATCTGTTATAACAACTATTAATTCAACCTTAGCGTAGTAGCATCAATTGAGCTAATGTGCTAAATAAGTTGTCTGTCAGCTTTCATCCAAAATCATTATAAAAAACTTCATCACCAAAAACCAAAAATAAATATTGTCTGTCATCTTTCATCCACCAAAACCATCATCATCAAAAACCAAAAAGGAATATTATTTGTAACTTTCATCTACCAGGATCATCATCAAACCCAAAATTAAAAAAAAAATTGTCTGCCAGGAACTTCATCAAACACGGAATTAGATTGTCTTAAAAACTGTCAATCATCAAACACAGAATTAGGAATTTTTTTCAGAATCACTCGACATCCCAATATTGAAATCTGCAAAAATGGATAACACATTAACCTCTTCTTCTTGGACATATTTTTTGGGGATATCTTGTTCAGAAACATCTGCTGTATTTTTGACAACTGATTCAGGCACCTCTTCATGATCTGCTGTATCAATCTGATCAACTTTCTCAGGGACTTCTTTATTTTCCTCCTCAACCAGATCTTCTAGTTTAGGATCAATGGCATCCACCCCAGCTGGTTTAGGAGCCCCTTCAACCTAGTTTGGGAGCATATTTTTTTGCCTCTTCAGATTGAGCAGCATTCTGAAATTGGAGAAGCATCTCCAATGGCCTTGTCAACATCTTTCACATATACTCCAACAACTCCTTTAGAAATTGTCAAATCAACTTCAACAGTTTTTTTACTGTTTTTATGATCAATGGCACATTCTTGCTCATCATTGATCACATGTTCGGTCATTGCATAGTTTGGACATAAATATCAAGAAGTGCTTATGCATAGAACATTTATGTAACAAGAATAAAATATAATGTTCACCTTGGTCCTTGGGATCCTCTTGCTTCTTCTCGTTCTTGCTCATTATTTTTTTCTTCTACTCGATATTATCGAGAATGTCTTTCAAGACATTCTCAATATTGGACACACACTGAAGTAACCCACCCCTCTCTACTACTGGGTCCATAGAAAATCGACCCCTGGTTGATTCCTGATCACCAATGTGTCCCCTACTTGAACCAACTTCCCTCCTTGGCATTCTTTCTCCCCTAAATCTTGCACCTGCATTTGCATCCTTAGCACTATCCCATATATGCTTCTTTCTTGGCCTCTTAGGAGATGATGTGAGGATAGTAACTCCTTCTAATTCAGTTTCAAAGAGTCTATAACTGGATCATTGACCTCATCCAGATAAGGCATAAGGATTTCATGTAGTCCTCATAAATCTCACAAATTATAGGGACAATGTACGGGTGCACGACCTATAAATAATTAAAACATTAACGTGCAGTTTAAATTTTTGAAAAAAAATTTGATAACCAAGTCAAAATTCATACCTCTAAAGCTCCCACTTCGTTGAAAGGATCACCTTTGAAAAATCAATCAATTTTAGTTGTGTGCCATCTTAGGATCCTTGGGATAGCCAAAGGAACGTTATCTGATTTGCCTCCATTCTTTCCAATTGAAGAAAAAGCTTTATATATCCAGACCTGTAATCACAAAAATAATAAAAAATAGAACAAATAAATTGCATAAAATCTATAATATAATAGGTTGTTGGTCTATATTATTGACCATAAATGCCCAAGGGAAGCCATATAGGGCATAGGATGCATTCCTCCTCTCCTCATATGCAGTGTGTTGCTTGATCATATCGATCTTCTTCTTGAGGTAGTCCAAAGTTAGGTCAAAGATTACCTTCACCCATGGGTACTTCTCAAAGAAATCCAACAAATGCACCATTTTAAAAAAAATCTAAGTCCACTGCCTTGGACCCGTCCCTACCAAGAATAATGGTATGCAAAAATAGACAAGACAACATTTCAACTTCTCGTCCTTGTTTAACCTACTCCCTCTAACAAGCGACATCAGCCTATCTCTTATTACCTTCTTACCCCGACTAACACTTCTACATGTAGACACGTGATTTTTGACCCTTCCCGACTTTAACCAATTTTTAGCAGTAAATAATTATTTTTATCTAATCTTTATTTTTAGTTTTTATTTCATGTTTAGTAGGTCTTCTTTGAAAAAATTAAGAAAAAGATTTCAAAAATAGAGTCACATTTTAGGATAAGTTTTATTTAAATTTTTTCAAAAATAAAATAAAATTTACAAAAAAGCATATTTTTATTTTTATTTAGGTTTTAATAAATAAGTTAGTAATTTTAGTATTCTCTTAATTATAGTTTATTTTTAGGCTAATTATAAACTCTTCCTATATTTTCTTACTATAAAAAATTAATTAGTAAATATTTTATCTTCATTATTTATATCTTTAATTTAATTTCTCAAAAAAAAATAAAAAAATCCTAAGCTAGCCCACGTCCCCTACCCTTTTCCTCACTTCCTACACTATCTGCATACACACACACACACACGTCCCAACTTCCCCACTCCCTCACTCACACACTGCAAAACACACACACACTCCTATATATATATATATAACAATACACTAGAAAAAAAAGGAGAAGAAAAAAAAAACGAAACAGAAATTTAGGAAAAAAAAGAGCAAAAATTGGAGAGGGACTTAGAGAAAAAAAAACTGACAGAAAAGCAAAAAAAAAAAAAAACTTAGACAATACTTGGAAAAATTGGAGAAAGAAAATAGTGTTTAAAAAAATATATGTACATAGCAAAACGGAAGCATTTTGGAGGATTGTGATTTGGAGTTGGAGTGTTATAGATCCTTGTTTCGAGTTTCCGGTGACAGCATCTTTGTTTCCATATTCAATTTAGTTTGTCTCACAGGTTCTTATTCAATTCCCTTCTATATATTTTTATAAGTTTTATTGTGGATCGAAGCATGAATAGATTTGTTTAAATGATTTCATGCATTATTTAGTTTGTGTGGTTGATTAATTATGTGAGTCTTAATTCTTGTTGTGAGTTGTATGTTTAAGTTATTGAGTACTTAGAGTTTACACGTTGATTTGGTGTTTAATACACTCTTTTGTTGATTTTAAGTAGTTTAATTTTCTACTATATGAGATAGTGCCTATACTATATGTAGAATGAAAAATAGAAAATTTTAAAAATAGATGTTGAAAAGGAGGAAGGAAATAATAAACTTTCTCTTTTTTTTTTTTTTCTTTTTAAAAAGAAAGAACGAGAGAGGGAAAGAAATTAAAAAAGAAACAGAAGTAGAAATAAAAGAACGGATAGAAAGGAAAACAGATGGATTAGAAAAAGTGGTTATATCTTGTTCCTTAGCATCAGAAAATGGTTTGAAAGTTAGAGATAAATATTAGAAGGGTACCGATACTTGGAAGATGATATTTTTAGTGTTAAGGGATCATATGTTTATGTTACTACTATGCAACAAAATGGGAGGAAGTTTGTTTACGGTTATTAGAAAATAAATTTAGTCAGCCCTGTTTATTTGAGATATAAAATGTTGTTTTAATATTTTAATACGAAAAAATGGATTGTAATATGAAGTTCCCAATATGAAGAGTAATAATAATAATGAAAGATTAATCACCTAATAAATCAAGATACGTATGTCTTGAACTTAGACTGATTCACTTTCTTAAAATAAATAAAGTTTTATTATGTTTTTTTTTTATATTTATAATAAAACAAAATGAACTCTTCTTAGATCTTAAATTGTATGTTCTGGTTATTTCCTTATTTATGAACTCTAGAATTTTGCTATTCTTATATTAACTTGCTTCACGTGATGTCTCCTTAAGTGTTGATTTTCCTAGTCAAATATTAATTTAGAAGTACTGTGTGTGTAATTGAAAAAATGAAAAGCATTTCTCTTAGTATACTCATTAACGATTTTGGGCCTAAGCAAAAATTTAATACCTAATTAATCAATTCATTAGTATGAAAAAGCAAGTTTGAGTAGCGAATCAACATTGAAAACCCATTATTAAAAGGATTTCAATTCATAAAGGAATGAGTTTAGGTTCTTAATCTTTAGAAAGTTAAAACTTTAGTATAATTGATAATTAAAAATGAGGTCAAAAAGCACTACTCCTGATCAATCGTTATAGTAAAAATTAACATACTCCACTATTTTGAAGCCGATCTAATGGGGACGGATAGATTTTAAACACGTTAGGTGCTTATTTAGACTTGGAAAAAATGGGAAGGGTCTATAAATGCTTCAAAGACGCGAAAATAATGAAAGTAAATAATATATAGAGGTTGATCATATGTGTGGTTACTCTCCTTGATCAATCTATGTAACTACAAGGCTTTGTGTGTGGTTAAGCTCCTCGGCCGAAAACATAAGTCACAATTTTCTCATAATCCTTAGGTAAATTAACAGGTAACCAAAACCACTTTATCCAAGAAATTACTTAAGTCAAATATAAGTTGATAAAGCGACCGTGCTAGAACTACGGGACTCGAGGGATGCCTAACACCTTCCCCTCGGTCAAAAGAATTCCTTATCCAAATTTCTAGTTCGTGGACCGATAATAAGAAGAGTCATTTCCTTTTGAATGGGGATTCAATAAGGTGACTTGGAACACCATAACTCAATTCCAAGTGTCGACTCTGTAAATAAAATAATCCCAATTTAATATCATCACTTTAATTGAAAAAACCCTTTGACCCAACCAACTCGAACAAAAAAGGGGTGTGACATCTCTGGCGACTCTGCTGGGGACCATTAACTAGAATTCGAGCTTCGTATATTGAATTAGTTTTTACTTTCTTTAATTCTTGGATATATATTGTGTTTGTTGGCCTAACGTGGTTTTTGCTTTCTTGTTTACAGCTTTAATATTATCTGAATTGCAATGTAAACTGTCTTCTTTCGTGCACCCATCTGAGTCTCTGATGATACCTATCACTATTTACTGTGTGTGCGGCTACGCTCCGCAAAACCTTCTATTTGAGACGAACCAGTGTTTGGTTATGCTCCTGGTTTAAGGAATATTAGTCACACATATTAGGCGGGGTTGGATCACCAGTAGAACCGGAATAGCTCTGCTACTGGTAAACTGACCCTCCCCGATTCGAGTTGTCCACTTGGATAAGCTAGTATAGGCACCTACTCCATCAGGTTAAACCTAGTAGAACTGAAACTCAGACGTGGCTATCCCTATTAGGCTCCGCTTTATCTGTATCATGAGCATTTAACTTAGCGGGACTCGGCACAGGGGTCGGGTCCTTCTAGGACAGGGATCCCTCTTTATATGACCAACATGTGCATCCTATGTGCTCTTTGACATTTATTTGGAAGGCCTGTTTGACTTTAGGCAGCTTAATGAAATAAAAGAGAGTAACTTTCCCTCCAACTTTTATAACAGTTTCCTTAATGAAAAAAGAAAAAGATTTTTTTTGGGATATATATATATATATATATATATATATATATTTAATAATAATCATAATTTGATTTTTATGGTCTTCATGAACTACGCGGGCCTGATGCTCAACATTTGGTGTGATACGTAGGCAACCCTCCTCGGATTCGGCCCTACTCTTCTATATATTTATTATGTCTCCACTAAAAACAGTCATTTGAGATTTATTCATTACCAAAATTCTTTTTTTTTTTTTTTAAATAAAAGAAAAGAAAAAAAATCTTTGCTTTTGTGCATCTATTCTTACTATTAAACAAATTTGTATCTAGGTAAGTGTTAACATTTTTTGTTTTATTTTTCTCAAAAGGTATAACATGAATCTGCGAACTAGAGGAAAGTGTGACAAAAGGCCCAGGGTTGAAGGAATACCAAAATTTATGATCGTCGATCAAACTCCTCTACTTCTGTGGCAATGGTGGAATGGAATGGAGGAGCAAGACTAGAGGATAGTAAAAGACTATTTGGGACATCTTGTGCATATGATGGAAATTCGAAACAAGAGACCTATAGTTCCTAAGAATGTGGATGGGATCAAGTTCTTGAAATTACTGAATATCTATCAGATGAATATAGCAAGTTTGAAGGAAGGTTGGATTTCTTTGGAATTTTTATTCCATAGATTTGGTCGAAAGGAAGGATTCGAGGAGTATCAGGGTCAATTGTACAACAAAGGGAACTTGCAAGAATAGAAGAAACACAGTCGCTTGTCTTTCATGGTTGCATTCTTGGGGAGGATAGTTTTTTCGGAGCGTGATGAAAATATTGATATCCGTCTAGCAGAAGTAGTGCAAGCACTAACCACGATGGATAACCCCACTCTTGTACCCATGATTCTTGGGGATGTCTTTCGCGCACTAACCAAGTGCAAAAATGGTGCCACATACTTTGAAGGGTGCAATATTTTCCTGCAGATATGGTTTCTGGAACATTTCTATTATTACCCTTATGCACTGGGAGCCAGCGACTGGTTAAATCGTGTGACTAGTCATGAGGAGAGGGCCAGTAAAAGTAAACTCCTAATCGGGATCAAGGCATGGAAGGAGAAGGTTTCTAAGCTGACTGGCGATCAGATTATCTGGAAATACTACTGGTTTCCAGCCCAAGATGTCATTTGTATGTCCTCATACCATCCTTTTTTGGTGTTGATTGGGTTTAGAGGGGTCCAACCTTATGTGCCGCTTCGATTAATACGCCAATTGGGTCTCCTTCAAGAGATTCCTCACAGAAAGAACATGGGTGAATTCATGTACGATACTCTTCCAGGTTTTCTATTTGATAGTGATGAGATACTAAAGTTTTGGTATGTGAGTATAATATCTGAGAAGAGTGAAATGGTGGAAGATCGTGATAAGGAGAAAGTAGTTCCCGGGTACGTTTCATGGTTGCACAGTCCTTCCCCACTGGAAGAGAAACCCGAAGATTCTGGGAAAAGAAAATAGGATAGAGAATCAGAGGTTCAAGCGAGAGTCAGACAAGCCCGTCTTGAGGTGGAACATGAGTTTCAAAAGAGATTGAACAAGCAGCAAGCTGAATATGAAGCAAGAATCGCACAGACTTGAGAATAGGTGGAAAGAGACCATCAATTAGCTCTCCAAGTTGTGAAAGAGCATCTAATGTGCGTCAAACGAAAATACAGCCTATTGGAGAAAGAGTTGGGGAACAAAGTTGAGTCGGCACAGATAAAGGCTGAGGTAGACAAGCACTTGATTCAGGTTTTGCAAGAAGATTTGGGAATCATTAAGGTGGCAATGGGGCAACAACAGGATGAGTTCAAAAATAAAAAGTCCAAACTAATGTACACCCAAGATAGGCTTCACGCTCAAGTGAAAGCCTCCATGGGGTGAGAGAGGGAAATAGCCAAGCGCATCCAAAATAGCCAAGCGCTTCACCACCAAGTGGAGGAGCTTCAGGATCGAGAGGATGATTTGAGGCAGACAGTCTACACTTTTCAAGATTGGTTGCAGAACTGCCACGAAAATATGAATGAGGCTAAAGAACGAGTGCTTCGACTTAGGGACATTCTTGTCGATGTGTATGCTGGTTATCTCCACCATGATGATGAAAGTTTGGGAAAACAGGCATGAGTTCTTGCCCCACATCTACCAAAGGCATTATCCAATATATACTCCAGTCTATGAGGGCAATTGAGGCCACAAAGAACACCTTGAAGAGAACATCTTGGCTTATACTCCAGTTTTTTTTTTAGTTTTTAGTTATTTTGAGTCTATAGTAGTTTTAGTACTTCTATCGTTTCCTTCATTTGGGTATTGTAGAGTGCATATTTGAAAGTGAATGGAAAAGATTTGCTTTTAGCTAAAAAATCTTTATTTATTTTGTTATGTCAAAAAAAAAAAAAAGACACACACTCTCTGATTTGTTATTTTTTTCGAACTACGCAGCGATCTGATTCATGTGCCAACATGATACGTAGGCAACCCTCCAACAGGTTTGATCAAAAAAATTTTAAAAAATAAATAAAATATATATATATATATATATATATATATAAATAAAAAATAGGAGCCTAGATAAGTCGGGATGAAACATAAGGCCTTCCATGTTGAAATGCATACGACGTGTAATTATAATACGTTAAATGTGCAATACTCATCCATTTGCCACTTGATACAGAGAGAAAATGTTAAAATTTTGTAAGGTGGTTGGTTTGTGGTTACACTAGCATCTCATCCGTAAATACCAGATCCAAAGGAAAGGGCAAAATGACACACAAAGTGGGGATAGAGTCTGACACCGAAGAAGACCAAAATCAATTGATTCAACAAGAATTTGCATCGATATAAGAGAATAAGTTATTGAAACAGCAGATGGCAGAAATGTATCAAGCCTGGATAAATGGGCAAGCGCCACCTTCCTCAATTCCTGGACTTTTGAACACGACTGTCCCAATTTCCACTCAGGCCCAAATTGATGATTCGTTTTACCCACCAGGATTCAACCCATATACTAATATGCCTAGCACAGTTGGGACCTCCACTGTGCGCCCCCCAAATCCATCTCTCACAAATAACCCGCTCTTCATTCCCGCAATACCAACTACTATAGATCCTCAACCAAAGCTGATTCCGAAGTCTGCGGGTGAGCTACCTCGTAATCAATTCTATTCCACTGGAGTAACTTTTAAGGTCCCAGAATCCTCCAATACTACTTATCTGCACAACTCTCCTATTGTGATCGAAAAGACGATGAAGAATGAGGAACAAGAGGAGATGGCCAAAAAAATGAGAAGTTTGGAGAAAAGCATGAGGAACATGCAAGGACTAGGAGGGAACAAGAGTGTTTCTTACAAAGATTTGTGCATGTTCCCCGATGTCCACTTTCCTCTAGGTTTCAAAACCCCAAAGTTTGACAAGTATGACGACCATGGTGATCCTTTAGCTCATTTGAAAAGGTTTTGTAATCAACTAAGAGGAGCAGGGGGAAAAAAAGAGCTACTTATGGCTTATTTTGGAGAAAGTTTGACAGGGATAGCTTCAGAATGGTTTATCGATCAGTATATCTCTCGTTGGCATGTTTGGGATGACTTATCTCAGGATTTTATCCAGTAATTTCAATACAATATAGACATAATTCCAGATCGCACCACACTTGCCAACCTGAGGAAAAAGACTACTGAGGGTTTTCGTGAATATGCTATTAAGTGGAGAGAGCAAGCTGCTAGAGTTATGTCCTCAATCAAGGAGTCAGAGATGATTGATATTTTTCTCCAGGCACAGGAACCTGACTACTTCCATTATTTTTTTTCTTCTGTTGGAAAAACATTTGCTGAGGTTATTAGGGTTGGCGAAATGGTGGAAGATGGAATTAAGTCCGAAAAGATTATAAGCCAAGCTGCTTTAAAAGCTACGACCCAGGCGATTCAAAATGGTTTCGGAGGTATTGGGGGAAAGAAAAGGAAGGAGGAGGTGGCTACCGTTGTGCAGGGCCACGATAAACTCCGAAAGGTCCTCCTCACCAATACGCACAATCTCAACCCCAGATATATACCCAAGACCCATATAACCACCCACAACACTACCCACTATATTCTATGTCATCTCCTCAGTATCCCATTTATAATGCACAAACATATGCCCAACCCCCTTCTTACCCGCAGTGGCATGCACCAGCCCCTCAAAATCATCCTCCACCCACACAAGTATACCAAGGCCCTTCTAAATTCAATTTCTAACCTAGGGCAGAGTATAAAAGGGGTAACGTAGCCAAAGATAATTTCACTCCTTTTGGAGAATCATATGCTAGCTTATTTCAGAGGCTGAGGGCCTTGAATATCTTGAGCCCAATTGAAAGGAAAGTATCAAACCCTCGCCCAAAAAATATGGATTATTATCGAAGATATTCATATTGTTCCTATGCCCCAGGGCACGATATAGAGAAATGTTGGTTTTTGAAAAAAGTCATCCAAAAGTTGATTGATACACAACAAATTGTGGTGCAAAACTCGGATGCTCCAAACATTAATCAAAACCCTCTGCCAATTCATATTGAAACAAACATGCTTGAGTTGATACACGATGGCGAAGAATCCACAATTTCCTACAAGCCTATTATTAAGATCAAAAGTGATGAGGAAAAGACAACAAATGTGGTGGATTTGACAAAAGTAGTATCTTCAGGAGTGAACGAGACGCCCGTAAAGCCCAAACAATCGAATAATCCCATGGTTATTGTGAAAGGAGCTTCAAAAAGCGTTGGGGCCAGTCAGATTAGCCCAAAGTTGATTGTTCCAAGAATGCCCGTCAAGCCCCTCTTGATTGTGAAAGGAGCTCTCACAAGTCCTATCATTATTAAGCCAGTGTCGTAACTTCCTGTGGTTAACACCAAGACAATCCCTTGGAACTATAATAGCACGACAGTGACATATAAGAGAAACAAAGTCATTGAAGAAGTGAATAGAGTAGGGGGTTAACTCGTTCAGGGAGATGTTTTACCCCAGAAGAGTTAAGAAAAGATAGAGATGGACAGAGGCCAATCAAGAAGCCGGTTACCACGGAGGAGGCTGAGGAGTTCTTGAGAAAGATGAAGTTGCCAGAATATTCTGTCGTGAAACAGTTGAGGAAAACACCAGTCCAAATCTCTTTGTTGTCTTTACTGATCCACTCAGAAGAGCATCGCAAAGCTATAATAAAGATTTTGAATGAGGCACATGTACCCAGTGAGATTACAGTAAATCAATTGGAGAAAATTGTTGGAAGAATCTTTGAGGTAAATAGGGTCACCTTCTCGGACGATGAACTACCCGTGGAAGGTACTGGACATAATCACGACCTCTATATTACTATAAAATGTAAGCATTCCTATGTCACTCGAGTCTTGATTGATGGAGGATCTGGTGCTAATATTTGTCCTCGATCAACTCTGCAAAAATTAAATGTTAGTACAGAAAGGATCCGACCTAATAATGTTTGTGTCAGAGCTTTTGATGGAGCAAAAACGAATGTCATTGGTAAGATAGAGCTTGTATTGACAATAGGGCCTATTGATTTTACCATAGATTTCCAAGTTTTGAACATCGACGCTTCCTACAATCTGTTATTGGGGAGGTCATGGGTTCATAGGGTTGGGGCAGTCCCATCCACATTGTATCAAATGATCAAGTTTGAACATGGCAGAAAAGCAATAGTCATTCACGGAGAAGGGGACTTGTCCATGTACAAAGAATCATCCATTTCCTTCATTGAGGCAGGAAATGTACATGGAGTACTGATCTATCAGGCTTTTGAGGTAGTGGTTGTTGAGCATATCCTCGAGGGGAATCTCATTCCAAGACCACAATTTCCCTTTGCATCTGTCATGGTGGTGAATGAAATGTTAAGGTATGGTTTTGAACCAGGAAAAGGTCTAGGTATGTCTTTACAAGGCCGAGCTCATCCAATATGCCCATGTGAGAACCTTTGTACCTTTGGTTTGGAGTATAAACCCACTTTTGAAGATAGGAAGAAAGCTAAGAAGCGAAAAAAAGAGTTATGGTCACTTGGCAAACCGATACCGCCACTCAACCAATCTTTCATCAGAACTAGTGCTATTGGGCCCTCCATGTTACCAGTTTCAGAGCCAATGTTTGATGATGATACAGAGTTGATTGGCCTTTTCCAAAATATGTTTTTCGAGGCTGATATGGTTGAAATTAGGAAAGGCACCAGCAATTCAGATGTGCAGTTTATTGGCCCTAATGTCCAACTTAACAATTGGGAGGCCACTCCTCTCCCCACTAAGAAGGAGTCTTGGTAGTCTGTTTTATTTTCCATTCTATAATTTGAATTATTCAAGGGTTGTAATTCAGATCTCTATCTTGTTTGTTTTTATGTTCAAACCCTCCTATCTTTATTTTCAATGAAATGTAGTTTCCCTCTTTCCTATTTTGAGTCTAATATTTACTTATTTATTTCCTATTATACAGTTCCATTTATGCTGATTCTAGTGCCATGACATGCATACGGAATTTTCACCCAAATTTTAAAACTCAAACTAATCATGAAATAATGAATGAAGAAGTTGAATATGATCCAGATGAAGCATT
The DNA here is from genome assembly GCA_031232105.1 of Capsicum rhomboideum. NCBI lineage: Eukaryota > Viridiplantae > Streptophyta > Magnoliopsida > Solanales > Solanaceae > Capsicum > Capsicum rhomboideum. The sequence continues at coordinate 96,944,186 of CP124718.1, forward strand.
TGTGGGAATAAGCAAGGATTTCGAACAGTTTGAGAATAAGTTCAACCCCAATATGAATGAAACAGAGTCAATCTATCTAGGAGATCATGAAAATATTAGGGAGACTAAGATAAGTTTACATGCGCAACCACAACAAAAGGAAGAAATAATCGAGGCCTTGCTCGATTATAAGGACATATTTGCTTGGTCTTATGATGATATGCCTGGTTTGAGCACTGATCTAGTAGTTCATAAGTTGCCAACAGATCCCACCTTTCCTTTGATCAAACAAAAGTTGAGGAAATTTAAAACTGACATGAGTATAATAGTTAAAGAGGAAATCACAAAGCAACTTGAGGCTAATGTCATTCGAGTTGCACAATATCCTACTTGGTTAGCCAATATCGTCCCCGTCCCAAAGAAATATGGCAAAGTTCGAATGTGTGTCGATTATCGTGATCTAAATAAAGCAAGTCCAAAAGATGACTTTCCGCTGCCCAACATCCATATTTTGCTGGACAATTGTTCCAAGCATGAACTTGCATTTTTTATGGATTGTTATGTAGGGTACCATCAGATTTTCATGGACCATGAAGATGTAGAAAAGATATCTTTTATCACATCATGGGGGACATACTGTTATCGATTCATGCCATTTGGGCTAAAGAATGCAGGAGAAACTTACATGAGGGCGATGACCACTGTGTTTTATGACATGATGCATAAAGAGATCGAAGTTTATGTGGATGATGTGATAATTAAGTCAAGAAAGCATTCAGACCATGTCAAATATCTGAGGAAATTCTTTGATAGGCTTTGCAGGTATAATCTCAAACTTAACCTTGCAAAATGAGTATTTGGGATCCCGTCTGGAAAACTTTTAGGGTTTATATTCATTCGGTGTGGTATCGAATTAGATCCTTTAAAAATAAGAGCCATTCAGGAATTACCTCAACCAAAGAACAAAATCGAGGTGATGAGCTTATTGGGAAGGTTGAATTTTATCAATAGATTCATTGCCCAACTCACAATAACATGCGAGGCTATTTTTAAATTACTGAAGAAGAACGTTGTAGTTGAATGAACTGAAGAATGTCAAGAGGTGTTTGATAGAATCAAAAGGTACTTATCGAATCCACCTGTGTTGGTTCCCTCTGAGCCGAGCAGGCCCTTGATATTGTATATGTCCGTTTTGGACAACTCTTTTGGCTGTGTATTGGGTCAATGTGATATCATAGGAAAAAAGAAGCAAGCCATCTACTACCTCAGCAAGAAGTTTACCACGTATGAGGCTAAGTACACACTTCTCAAAAGGACGTGTTGTGCCCTGACTTGGGTGGTACAAAAGTTGAAGCATTATCTTTCATCCTACACCACTTACCTTATCTCCCGCATGGATCCCTTAAAGTATATTTTTCAGAAGCCTATGACCACAGGCAGACTCGCAAAACGGCAGATATAGCTCATAGAATTTGATATTATCTATGTGATGCGGACTGTAATGAAAACCCAAGTGCTAGCGGATCATTTGGCTGAAAACCCCATTGATGAAGGATATGAGCCATTAAAGACCTATTTTCCTGACGAAGAGGTATCATGTGTCGATGAAGCTATTTATGATGATAGCCATCTAGGTTGGAAGTTGTTCTTTGATGGAGCTACTAATATGAAAGGAGTTGGAATAGGAGCAGTTCTTGTTTTTGAATCAGAACAATGTTATCCCGTAACATCCCAACTTCGATTCTATTATACCAATAATATGGCGGAATATAAAGCTTGCATCTTAGGTTTACGACTGGCTATTGACATGGGAATCCAAGAATTATTGGTGTTAGGTGACTCAGACTTGTTGGTCCACCAGATCCAAGGAGATTGGAAAACTTGTGACTCGAAGCTTATACCATATCGAGATTGTTTGCAAAACCTTTGTCGATGATTCGTATTTGTGAAGTTTTGACACATTCCCAGAGTTCATAACGAGATTGTTGATGCATTGGCAACCTTATCTTCGATGCTCTAACATCCTGACAAGACTCATATTGACCCCTTGCATATACAAATTCATGATTAGCATGCTTATTGCAATGTGGTCGAAGAAGAACTCGATGGTGAACCCTGGTTCCATGATATCAAAAAATACATTCAATCTGGAAAATATCCAATACATGCCGATGGTAACTAAAAGAGAACTATTCGACGATTGGCTAGCGGATTTTTCTTAAGCGGAGGGATCTTGTACAAAAGGACTCTAGATTTAGTACTTTTAAGGTGTGTAGATGCCAGAGAAGCTTCCACTATCATGACTGAAATACATTCTGGAGTTTGTGGGCCCCATATGAATGGGTATGTGTTGGCAAAGAAAATACTTTGGGAAGGTTATTATTGGCTCACCATGGAGCGAGTTTCCATTCAATTCATCCGTAAATGTCATGAATGCCAAGTGCACGGAGATTTGATACGTTACCCTCCTTCTGAGTTACATACAATGTCTACTCCATGGCCCTTCGTGGCTTGGGGAATGGATATGATTGGACCTATTGAACCAAAAACATCAAATGGGCACAGGTTCATCTTGGTAGCCATTGATTATTTTACAAAGTGGGTGGAAACAGTAACTTTCAAGTCGGTGACCAAAAAAGTTGTGGTGAATTTTGTTCACTTCAACATTATTTGTCGATTTGGTATCCCAAAGGTAATTATTACAGACAATGCCGTGAATCTCAATAGTCATCTGATGCAAGAGGTATGCCAACAATTTAATATTACGCATCGAAATTCAACTCCATAGTGCCCCAAGGCAAATGGGGCTGTAGAAGCTGCCAATAAGAACCTAAAGAAGATACTTTGCAACATGGTGCAAGGTTCCCGACAATGGCATGAAAAGTTGCCTTTTGCTTTATTGGGTTATCGTACTACAGTTCGTACTTCGATAGGTGTGACTCCCTACTCGTTGGTATATGGGACCGAAGTGGTCATACCTGCAAAAATTGAGATCCCATCTCTTCGAGTCATTATAGAAGCTGAGATCGACGATGATTAGTAGGTCAAGACCCGATTGGAGCAATTGAGTTTGATTGATGAAAAATATTAACGTCAGTATGTCATGGCCAACTATACGAGAAGAGAATGGCACGAGCATATAATAGAAAAGTGCGTCCCAGACATTTTGAAGTTGGTCAGTTAGTATTAAGGCGCATACTTCCCCATCAGTTTGAAGCTAAAGGCAAGTTTTCCCCGAACTGGCAAGGTCTATTCATGGTGAAGAAAGTGTTGCCCAACGGTGCATTATATTTGACCGATGTAGAAGGCAAAATGGAGGAAGTGGCTATCAATGCCGATGTAGTTAAAAGATATTATGTATGATCTTTATTTGTCATTATTGCTATTTACATGTTTGGTACTGGCATATTTAAAAGATTGATATGACGAAGGTATTTTATTCCGCTATCCAAATATTGTGTCATCCTTTGCTATCCTTTTTGAGCCTTAATTTTAATTTCTTTCATCTCCCTCTTTTGGAATTTCAATAGAATCAAAAGTCAAAAAAAAACAAAAACAAATCAGAACTAGCTGCCTGAACTACATTTGACCTGATTCTTGCTACGACAAGATGCGTAGAAAGCCCTACTCTGGGGTTCGGTCCAAACAAATAAAAAATTCAAGTTTACCCGATTAAAAAAAAAAATTGGGGCAAAAGTTATTTTCTTTGTGAGTTGATTCCGAAAGTTGTAAGTCTCGCCCTATTTTTAAGTGTCTTTCGAGCCTCATGCCGCCTTTTCTTTCTAGCCCTATCCAAAAGCCGTGTCACAACCAAAAAAAGACCTTCAGATCAATCTTTGAAAATGTCGAGGCTAAACATGGTATGGTGATATGATGTTCATATTTTGGGACGCACTTGTCTTCATCACCATAAAAGAAATATGGCAGAAATGAAAAATAAGAGTCTTATTGGTGAAAACCCTTACGGACATCATAAGGCAATGGCGAGATGAGAGAAATAAAAATGAGAGAGTCTTATTAGTGAAAAACCTCACAGGCACCATAAGGCGATGGTGAGATGAGAGAAATGAAAATGAGAGAGTCATGTTGGCAAAAACTCTCACCGAAGGAGGTCTGGGATTTAGAGGAAACAGGCTCAAAAGCAAAATCCAGTTTAAATTCAATAGGTTGGCAAAAGTTGATAAATGGTTGAGATTAAAAATCTGGTTGCTTGATCCCAAATTCATGTCATAATCACTAGAGCATGCTATAACATTCATATAAGTTTTCTTCCCTTCATTCTTTTGGAAATAGGGACTCCTGTTGCCTTTCTTTCCGTTCAATATTTCTATTTTCTTTTCTTGTCCTTGTTATCAAAATGAAAAACCACCGTCCTTACTCTTCTGTTGTCTTTGAGTCAATTTCATGGCAAAACAAGTGAGAAAGGACTTCAAAACTTGATACCAACTCCTTCAATGGTGCAAATCAGGGGAAAGGGTCAGCACATAAAAGTAACATGATTCAAAGTGAAACAAAATACCTAAGAATAGTCGTCATCTGACAGTTTCTGGATTCACAGGAATGCAAAGGTGTGACAGAAATTAAATGCAGAGGCTCTATGAAATGAAAATACGATTTGAGTTACAGTCATTGGCTAACCAGAATTTTGGGGTCGATAGTATAACAAGTTAACGATACTCATCAACGGCTCGAAACAGAGCTAAACATGACAAATGCAGGAGCAATTGCCTCAAAAGTCAAATGCCACGAACCAACCACCATGTTGTTAAACTCACAATTTTTATTTGTCTGAAACAAAGATAGGTGTTTCCTGCAAATCAAAGGCTTCAACGCCTGGATATCAGAAAGGAAAATTCTTCAATGCTACGAAGGCAAGAAGCAATGTTGAGACATAAGCTCGATAGATTACAGTCATAGTAAAAATTTATTATCTTTTACCTTTACGAGAGGCACTTTATGGAATGGGGCAAGGCTTGGATTCACCCTCTTCATTTTTCAAATAGCTGTGATTTTTCTAACACTCACAAAAAAAATTTGGTACAAACTGGGGCAAAATTTTTGTTCGTGTTATTTGGGAGTTTACCTTTATGCTCAGGACCCTCCTGGAAAATGGGACTTTATTTTCTGCTCAGGACCCTCCTGAAAAATGGAACTTTATTTTCTGCTCAGGACCCTCCTGGATAATGGGATTTTATTTTCTACTCAAAACCCTCCTGAAAAATGGGACTTTAATTTTCAACTCAGGATCCTCCTGGAAAATGAGACTGTATTTTTTAACTCAGGACCCTCCTGGAAAATGGGACTTTATTTTCTGCTCAGGACCCTCCTGAAAAATGGGACTTTATTTTCTGCTCAGGACCCTCCTGGAAAATGGGACTTTATTTTTTAACTCAGAACCCTCCTGAAAAATGAGAATTTAATTTTCAACTCAGGACCCTCCTGGACAATGGGACTTTATTTTTTAACTTAGGACCCTCCTGAAAAATGGAATTTTATTTTCTGCTCAGGACCCTCCTAATGGGACTTTACTTTCTGCTCAAGACTCTCCTGGAAAAAGGGATCAAAAGGACCCTCCTGGATAATGGGATTTTATTTTCTGTTCAGGACCTTCCTGGAAAATGGGACTTTTTTTTTTGCTCAGGACCCTCCTGGATAATGGGACTTTATTTTTTGCTCAGGACCCTCCTAGAAAATAGGACTTTATTTTCTGTTCAGGACCCTCCTGAAAAAATGGGATTTACTTTTCTAGTTCACTATTTATTTTGAGTTCAGGAACACGTTTGAAGAACAGGAATTACTTTTAGTTTTGAAGCTCAGGATCCCGCCTGGAGAATAGGGTCAATTTTCAATTCAAGCTCAGGAGCCCGCTTAGAGTACATGGTTGTCCTTCAAATTCAAAGTCAGGAAGAGAAAGTGTCCGCTTGAAGAATAGGGCCGATTTTCGAGTTCATTTCCAATAACCGAAACCGACATGAAGAAAAGTTCAATATCGAGTTCAACTCAAGAACGGGCAGACATATCATCACTCGAGGAAGCATGAAGATTCAAGTCAAGATTCAACAGAAGTTGAATAGATAGGATCTTGTACTTGAAGGATCATTTTTATTCTCGTCTTTTATTTTGATGTAAAAACAGGAGCTGCAAACCGGAGACTCGACCGGACCTCACTCGACCTCTAACTCATCGTCTCACCATTCAACCTCATTGAACTACACGTGACCTGATTCCCTTATAACCCGGGATATGTAGGTTGTCCAAAACCAGGACTCGGTCGCATCTTTTCCTTCTTTTCTTTTCCATTTCAAATAACAGTCGGGTCAAAACTTGTCTCGTTTTCTACTTCTTTATCAGAAAACTCTTCGTGTTCCCAAACAAAGAGGGGCAAATGTAGACACGTGATTTTTGACCCTTCCCGACTTTAACCTATTTTTAGCAGTAAATATTTATTTTTAGTTTTTATTTCATGTTTAGTAGGTCTTCTTTGAAAAAATTAAGAAAAAGATTTCAAAAATAGAGTCACATTTTAGGATAGGTTTTATGTAAAAAAATTTCAAAAAGAAAAGAAAATTTACAAAAAGCATATTTTTATTTTTATTTAGGTTTTAATAAATAAGTTAGTAATTTTAGTATTCTCTTAATTATAGTTTATTTTTAGGCTAATTATAAACTCTTCCTATATTTTCTTGCTATAAAAAATTAATTAGTAAATATTTTATCTTCATTATTTATATCTTTAATTTAATTTCTCAAAAAAAAAAAAGAAAAAAAAAGAAATCCTAAGCTACCCCACGTCCCCTACCCCACTCCCTACACTATCTGCACACACACACACGTCCCAACTTCCCCATTCCATCACTCACACACTGCACAACACACACATACTCCTATATATATATATATATATATATAACAATACACTAGAAAAAAAGAAGAAGAAAAAAAAAAGGAAACAGAAAGTTAGGAAAAAAAAAAAGAGCAAAAATTGGAGAGGGACTTAGAGAAAAAAAAACGGACAGAAAAGCAAAAAAAAAAAAACTTAGACAATACTTGGAAAAATTGGAGAAAGAAAATAGTGTTTAAAAAAATCTATGTACATAGCAAAACGGAAGCATTTTGGAGGATTGTGATTTGGAGTTGGAGTGTTATAGGTCCTTGTTTCGAGTTTCCAGTGACGGCATCTTTGTTTCCATAGTCAATTTAGTTTGTCGCACAGGTTCTTATTCAATTCCCTTCTATATATTTTTATAAGTTTTATTGTGGATCGAAGCATGAATAGATTTGCTTAAATGATTTCATGCATTATTTAGTATGTGTGGTTGATTAATTATGTGAGTCTTTATTCTTGTTGTGAGTTGTATGTTTAAGTTATTGAGTACTTAGAGTTTACACATTGATTTGGTGTTTAATATACTCTTTTGTTGATTTTAAGTAGTTAATTTTCTACTATATGAGATAGTGCCCATACTATATGTAGAATGAAAAATAGAAAACTTTAAAAATAGATGTTGAAAAGGAGGAAGGAAATAATAAACTTTCTCTTTTTCTTTTTTGTTTTTTTTTAAAAAAAAGAAAGATCGAGAGAGGGAAAGAAATTAGAAAAGAAACAGAAGTAAAAATAAAAGAACGAATAGAAGGGAAAACAGATGGATTAGAAAAAGTGGTTGTAAACCTCTTGTTCCTTAGCATTAGAAAATGATTTGAAAGTTAGAGATAAATATTAGAAGGGTACCGATACTTGGAAGATGATATTTTTAGTCTTAAGGGATCATATATGTATATTACTATTATGCAACAACATGGGAGGAGGTTTGTTCAATTCATAATTTAATACCTAATTAATCAATTCATTAGTATGAAAAAGCAAGTTTGAGTAGCGAATCAACATTGAAAACCCATTATTAAAAGGATTTTCAATTCATAAAGGAATGAGTTTAGGTTCTTAATCTTTAGAAAGTTAAAACTTTAGTATAATTGATAATTAAAAATGAGGTCAAAAAGCACTACTCCTGATCAATCGTTATAATAAAAATTAACATACTCCACTATTTTGAAGCCTATCTAATGGGAATGGATAGATTTTAAACACGTTAGGTGCTTATTTAGACTTGGAAAAAATGGAAAGGATCTATAAATGCTTCAAAGACGTGAAAATAATGAAAGTAAATAATATATCGAGGTTGATCATGTGTGTGGTTACGCTCCTTGATCAATCTCTGTAACTACAAGGCTTTGTGTGTGGTTACGCTCCTCGGCCGAAAACATAAGTCACAATTTTCTCATGATCCTTAGGTAAATTAACAGGTAACCAAAGTCAGTTTATCCAAGAAATTACTTAAGTCAAATATAAGTTGATAAAGCGACCGTGCTAGAACCACGGGACTCGAGGGATGACTAACACCTTCTCCTCGGTCAACAGAATTCCTTATCCAAATTTCTCATTCGCGGATCGATAATAAGAAGAGTCATTTCCTTTTGAAGGGGGATTCAATAAGGTGACTTGGAAAACCATAACTCAATTCCAAGTGGAGACTCTGTAAATAAAATAATCCCAATTTAATATCGTCACTTTAATTGGAAAAACCCTTCGACCCAACCAACTCGAACGAAAAAGGGGTGTGACACTACAAAAGGCATCACTTTTTGCATAGATCCTTTCCAACATTTTTTCATGGGGAGGGGATCGACAATTTAAACTCTTCCCTAACGCAAACTCATTCAAGCCAAAACACACTGGCTTGTCATTAACTAAAAACCACATCTCGTGCTTCTTCTTATTTGTAACACAACAGAGTAGCAAGTAGTGTATCATCTGACCATTGAATTTATTGAAATTTTCTGACAACTTCCTAAAATGATCAAAGCAGGATCTCTTGAACCTTCTCTTTAAATTTTGATCAGCTAAAGTTTTCTTAAACTCAACAAGCAACAACAACCTAGACCTTACTCAAAAAATTTTTGGAAAACTTTCTACTTATCAATCCAAGTAGACATACCATATTTATCAACATCAATGTGCTTTTCACGGTGAAGCAAGAACATGGGATCATCATATGTATTTTTTGAAATAGTCTGCTCTTCATCAGACTGTCATAACTATTTAGGTCTCCTTCATCAATATACTAATCAATCTCATGAAACTTATCTGAGTAAGAAACATTTTCATCTTCTACCCTCATCTTTTTTCTTTTTCCATTGCGCATACTCTCTTCACTTTTTCTTTTTCTACTGACAAACGGGTGATTACGTTCCCTCCTCTTCTTCTACTTGTCGATATAAAAGCCACAGTAATTGAAGACAAGTCTATTAATAGATCACAAAGTCTGATGAACAATAACAACAAAACCCTAAAAATCTATAAATAGTAATGAACAGAACCAGTAAAAAAAAACTATTAAATAAAGCAAATAAATAAAAATAACACAAAATTTTGACAAGAAAATGGAAGAAAATTGAAATTTCTTTTCAAAAAAATCACAAATTTATCAAGTCTAGGGTTAAGAAAATCATGAATTTCTCACAAAATTATATCAATATGAAACTAAAAATGCTTGGGAGATGATGAAATTTTACCTGGGAATGAAGAAATTGAATAGCAGCATCTGAGGAAGAAGAGGAGTAGCTTGGAAAGCTTGATCGGTTTAAAGAAGAGGAGAAAGTGCGAAGACCAAGAAAGGAAGGTATTTATTGTATTTAATGAAGTAGATGATACCAATGTGTATTTTAAAAGACTTAAAAGACACACCCCTAACTCTTTAAAATTATGAACTACCCCCTGACCTCACATTGACCCCACACCTTTTTGACTATCTGAATTTTAACCCTAGAAAATAAACTTAAAAAAAAAAAGTGGCCTTTTTGCAATTGAGTTTGGAGAAGTGGCCTTTTAACCATTTATCTCGAGTTTAAGTTATAATTGTGCTAGTGTAAATAACTTTTACATTGTTAGATCCTATTTACATGTTATAATATGTGACATATCTTATTTTTAAGATGTCACATTTCACATTTTAAGGAGGCTTGTCAATAAATATTAATTAAATAATTTAATAGTGTAATAGTTATTTATATTAATAGTGTATAAAATTTAAATTTAATATATATGCATATTAAAAAATTTGGGGCCTTCAAAATTATGAGGCCTAGAAGAACAACTTTAATGCTTCACACTTTAATCAGTCATGTAACTTTTAAATATATAAATTTTATTTTATAAATTTAAAATATTTATAGTCTAATTAAATTAGATAGTTAAAAGGCCAAAGAACATGAATATAAATGAAAAAACAATCTGGTTCAAATACAAAACAAACAAAAGAAAATAGACCTAGAAACGTAGATCCAAACGACATGAGTCCAAGTGAATAGACAGACGAAAACAAAATAACATATAGATCAATAAACACAATTAGGAAAGTTTCAGAGAGTACTCCAAGTAGCTCTGCTTCACCGACCAATGCCGGTGATATTGAAGCTAATCTTGAAGATCTACTGGTATTCTCTTTTAGAGCAATGAGTAGATTAGATAAGATATCAGAGGATCTATCCGCTATAAGTATTTTATTTTCAAAGTTCCCTTACCTCAACTTTTAGTTTGATACCTAAATCTCTTATCAGGTGCCATGAAATAAATATTGCTGAAGACGTCTTTGAAGTTGAGGTTGTGGATGGCTTCAGGAGGTTACCATACCCTATATTCAAGACCCTTCATGCCTTTAGTAAGTTTAACCAGAATGTGAGCTAAGAACCTTACTTCTAGTATTTCCTAAAAGGATGAGCTCTCAAGGGAGCTGATGCCACCTTTGATAAACCTTAGTGAATTATACTATTGTACAACTTACCATGTTGTCTATTCATAATTGTAAATCGATAGAGGAGCTTTGATTGATGCAATGGAATGTTTCAGATTATTTTTTCTACTTGTATTATTATTGAAGTGTTTTTTGTTGATTATTCTGCTTTGTATTGTTTGCATGTGATGTCCTTTCATTGTTCTACACACTTCTTATTCTTAGATTAGAAATTTTTTTCTTCTCCATATTGGTGATTATCTTGTCTTTTGTTTGTCATTCTTAATTAGATGAATAGGTGATAGTATTTGCAAAATTAAAAGTTACATTAGTCAAAAAATTGATTTCCCTCCCAGCACACATACTCTAGTGTACTATCTCCCACTTTCTTTGACCTGCTTTTCACCACTGATTCATGGCATCTCCCAAATTTTGTTTGAGACATTTTTATGAAGAATGAGTCAATTTTTGAGATCAGTGAAAGTGAATAATTGTATATAATAGTCCAATCTTGCTTTTATTATGCTAGCTTCTGTAACAGAATATAACCATCGTTGCTTTATTAGCTTCAACATGCAATAAGTTTTCATTGCTTCTTTTACACAATATCTTATATAGTTTGGTCTAAAATTACTTCTTGATGTTTTATTAGAATTTCACTTATATGATTATGTGCTAGGTTTTCTCTCTTGAACCATTTTGCACATAATTTGCTGAGTGTAGCTTTCAAGAAATGTATTAGCCTTGGCCAATATTACCTGAGTAGTGAAAAAGAAGTTGAATTTAGGCCAATTGATCCTATTTTGATTATACGGCTGGGTTCTAAATATAAAAGGGTATTTAAAAGCAAAGCAAGTATTAGTAGCATAACAATGTGCCTGTTACACAACAACTCCTTAGAGAAAGAGCCAAATAGGGGGACAAGGGTAGGATAAATGGAGGTTTGGGCCCTAGAAGGGTTTGAGATTGCTCATATTTTACTATAGATGCTTACTTATAATTGAAATTACGTGAGAGAAAGAACCTCTTATTGGAGTTCAGTCCCCCGGAGGACAGAATAACACTTTTTAGTGTAACAACCCTTATCTTGATTTTTGGATTTCGATGTTTTTTGATCATTTTACCCTTCTCTATAGTTGTATTTTGGTGCTTGGGGTCTGCAGGAGTGGGTGATATGGTTCCCAAGGTATTTTATTGTGAATTAAGTGAGTTTTTTTATTTTGGAAAGCCTTAAAATGAGAGTGGTAGACTTTGGTCAATATTCAGAGATCTGAGCATTATATGAGAATTTCATTAGTTCCATCAGCTTCAGAATGTCAATTTTGGATTAGAAAAGTGGTTGATTTAGGTCCCAGAGCTTTTGGTGTATTTTTGTCCATTTAGACAGGATGTTAAAAATTTTGGTCTAGAGTTGACTTCGGTCAACATTTGATGTTAACTAGCTCTGTTGAAAATTTTACTACATTGTTGAGTCCGGAATGTCAAATTTAGGCTAGTAACATAGTCAGATTATTTTTGCGGGGCTCTGAATGCATTCTGAGGGTCCACTAGGATAGGAATTTATAACTATTGTTGTTGTCAACTGGCGCAATGTCATATTCATTGTGAACTCAATCCCTTGGTCATGATCACAAAAGAGGAATTTCTCCTTCATTGTGATTGCAAAGGGTCAATCGTGAACGCGATGAGAGGCCTAGGTAGGGTCTAGGTTTTTGGTCTTTACGAACGCGGTAGGACCCTAGTGATCATGAAGGGTCTAGGCTGGGTTAGATCAAGATTGCGATGGGGATCTCGCAATCACTTAAGGGGGTTACCTAGCAGCTTTTGGAAAGTCCTTTTCATGATCAAAACTTCAAAACACCATTTTTTAAGCTTGAGAGCTCGATTTTGAGAGATTTCACAAAAGATTTTCAAGATCTAAATATTGAGTAAGTTTCTAAATCAATATCTTGCTATTACCCACTAATTATTTCATTATTTCACATTCAAATCTTGGTTTTATGATTTGAAATTTTGGATTTTTCCGATAAAGTTAACGTTTGATAAATCGATGATTTCATAGCCGACTTCAACTCTATTTTGGAAGAAATGTCAAACTTCTTAATTATAGGTAGCATGATTCTTCAATAAAATTCTAGTTTACCCGTGTGGGCTTAGGGTTGACTTTTTGGACTCGTATTTGAAGAATAGCAATATGAGTGTCCTTAGTTATAAATTCTTATGTAGATTTTATATTTGAATAGATTGGGCTCATTCATAGGAGATTCAGAATGGCAAGACTTATATTTGATCATTCAGGCTTCTTTAAGACAAGTTGAGACTTTTTTTGAATTTTTTTTGAAGTGTGTATATTTTAGTTTCTTGTATTAGGAGTAATGGGATTGGGAATCCCGTACAGATGAGGTGAAAAACATCTATGTAGGCACCAGTGTATTATAAAGGTCTTAAAAAATGAAGTTTAATGACTTGTTTAGATATTTCTCTATTCTTGACTGATAGATTATTGTGTGAAAAGTGGATTTGTGGGTATATGGAACTTGATATGTATTGAAATTAATGGTATATCCCTTTATGAGCTCGATTTTAACTATTTGAATTGAATTGATGAAATTTTGGGCTTGAAGCTGATGTGGTTGAGTTGAGTATGGCCTTGTGAGCCTAGATTTGAGATATTGTGTTGTCTTATTCATCGTGTTTCATCTATAGTCACTCATATTCATATCATGGCATTGAGAAAGATGATATTTTAAGAAAGACTAATTTTGAAACTACTTGCATTCCCGATGGGAAAGTGTTCCAAGTGGGTTTCTACTAATTTTATTTGCATGCCTGATGAAAAAGTGTTTTGGGTGGTCCGATGGGAAATGTTTTGGGGTGTATTCATGAATTGCATGGCCGACGGGAAATTTTTCTGGATGGGTATATGGACCTCATGAGTCCTCCATGGGTCCCAACTAGCCAGACAGAACATTATATATTCCATACATGACAGTATATTGCATCTTCTCATCATTTTCATATGATTGTTTCATGGTGTTTTAATACTATAACTGGTGATTGTTGATGTATTACTGGATTTGAAAGATTGTGTTGTTTTCCCTTATTGATTGAGATATATTTGTTAGACAAGGTCTGGCTTTCCTGAGTGTAGGTTACTTAGTTTTCTTGAATGGTTGGTTTAGATGGTTCTCGCCATTACTTTGAATTAGGGTTGGTCGATGATGTTGCTGAGTACAACTATTTTTATAGTCACCCTTGCTATTTTTCTACTCCTTATGTCTAGGTACTGAGCCGGTGGTCCCGGACATTGAGTGGTGCGGTGTTTTTGATACTTCTTTAGAGATTTTGAGGTAGTCTCTATTAGTTCCAAATATTCTCAGATTCTCTATCCTATCCGTGTCTTATGTATTCCTTTGCATTATAGTCATTTTTGGACCTTTTCTTGTATTTTGCTATCTTTAGAGGCTTGTACGTTGTGACTACCATACCTGGCATCATTTTTAATTCTTGTATTCACTTGATTAGGATATTTAAGATATTATGCTGGGTGTTGATTTATTTTTACTTCTTCTGTTACTATTTCAATTCAGTATCATTTTGGGGATGGGTTTAGACTTACCTATCACGGTGGGTGTGTAGGTGCCATCACGGTCCCTATTTTGGGTCGTGACAAGTTGGTATCAAATACCCAGGTTCATTGATCTCACAAGTGCAAGCCAAGTCTAGTAGAGTTTCGCGAATCAGTGTAGTGACGTTCATTTGCTCTTTCATATCATGCAAATAATTTCTTTGTTTGATTACTGAGATTCTTGTCTTATTCTCTCACAGATGGTGAGGACTCATGCATCTTTGGATGTAATTCAAGAGCCCGTTCAATTCCCCACGTCTGTTGCCCGTGCTAGGACACACCAGCAGGGTAGAGGACATGGTAGAGGTCGTAATAGAGGTCGTTGTAGGGGTAGAGATCAGGAGGCCACTCAGATTCCTGTTAGGGTAGAGTCCCTTGATGTTGAGTATGAGGTTGATAATGTTCAAATTTTGGCTAATGAGGTGGGCCTAGCTAAGGCTCCATCGGGTTTTGTTGTTGTACCAGTACTGTAACAACCCTCGTTGAGATTTTTAGAGTTTTTTTTATTTGACTATTTTTCCCTTCCCCATTGTTGCTTTACATCATTTATGAGTTGTAGGAATGGTTTTCATAGTTCATGAAGCGTTCGGGAGTGATTCATATGAGTTTGTGAGTTTGAATAGCCTTTAAAGTGATATAGTGGAATTCGGTCAATATTTTGTGATTCGATCGTCGGATAGTGATTCTGTCAGTTCCACTATATCTAGAATGTCCATTTTGGGTTAGTAGCATAGTTGGTTTGGGTCACGAGGCCCTTTTATCATTTTTAAGTGTTGGTCGGAATACTAATTTATTGGCCTAGATGTGGTTTTAGGGATAAATTTGTTAATAACGACCTCCTATGGGAAATCCAGTTATTCCATTGGGTCCGAAACGTGTTTTATGATGAATTTGCACTATTAGTTCATGTTTATAGGGTTCCGGATGAGTTCGATGGTCAAAATCAAGTTTTGGAAATTGTTAGTGCTGGTGCAGCCGCTTAAGCGACTGATTGACCGCTTAAGCATCCTTTTACCATTTGAACAAGCTTCTTAAGTGACCATTTGACGCTTAAGCGATGGTTTGACCCTTTGACCAGGCCGCGTAAGCAAACAAAGTGTCGCTTAAGCGGAAATCGCTAAGTCTAAGACCTAAACCAAACTCATTTCGTAGTTTTGACATTTTAGGAGCTAGAAAGCTCCATTTGAGGCAATTATTGATGTATTTTTTTCTCAAATAATCCTTGGTTATGTGATTCTACCTTTATTTTGTTGATTTTCCAAGATTATCCATCTCGTGTTTGATGATTTTGATACATAAAATTGAGTTTTGAAATTCAAAGTTATTAAATCAAAAGTTCTTGATTTGAAGATCGATTTGGAATGAATTTTCATTGATTTTTGGGATTTAAGGTTCTTACATTGTGGGTAAACTTATTTTAACAAAAGTTTTCCAAATTTTTTTATTTTAAACCGCGTTGTATAATGGAGATTTGAGACTTGCTAGTAAAGTGTAATATTGATATTTCAATGATTTCTAATCCGTTTTCAACTCAGTTTTCATTGGATTCTTATATTTAGAATCATTATAGTATGGAAAACATGATTTTTTACAAAAATTCTAGTTTTACCCTTTTATTTTTGGGATCGATTTTCAAGGTAGATTTGGACCTAAAACCAAAGTATTTCAATATGGGTATCATTTGACTCCTTTTGATGTGTAGATGCCATATTTGATTAGATTGGACGTGTTTGGTAATGGTTCATGGGATTAGAGCATTCATTTGGTGCTTTGGACTATGTTTTTGCTTTGTGAATCTTCTTTAAGGCAAGTTGATATATACTTTGACTTTTTTTGAGGTGCTTATGTGTTATGTGTTTATTTGTTTGGGTTTTATGAATCTCTACGGCTTTGGGGGTCCTACTTTGAAGAAAAGAAAAGTATCTCCATGGGTACTAGAGTCTATTAATGGGTTGTAGTGATATAATCATTTATCTTGTTTATTCTCGCCACTCACGAATATGCCTAGGGTAAATTATACATAGGTGACTTATTGATTTTGAGTAAATTGATAGTGGATATCTATTTAAGAGCTTGAATCTTGTTTAGCAGATTTAGATGAAAGGATTAGAATTTAGTGAACACTTAGAGTATAAATAGGTTGTAGTAGTTGATGTAATTACTAGAGTTAGTAATCTCTTAGGATATAACCGATGATACTATAGTTAAGTAGTTAAGAAATGAATCTTGTCTTAGTAAAAGGTAATCAAATGAAGATGAACCTTGGGGTATATTTTTAACTAGTGTAGTTCTCCTCTTAGTAATTTAGTCTAATGGTGTCATCTTTGAGAAAAATGGGACTTATTGTATGAAACAAGCTAGGTTTAGGGTAACTTTGCTATATTTGCATTGTTTGGATTGTGTACTATTTTTGTGTTGCTCGTGTGGGGGCTTATGTGAATATTACTGTTGACTTGAGAGATTATTATTATTTTGTTGCCCGTGTGGGGGTAGGTATTGGACTTATTTAGGCATTATTTTCCTTATTATAGTTGTGATCCTCATGTGGGGGCTTGACTTGACATTATAGGCCTTATTTGTGCATTAATTACCTTTATTATTGTCGTGATACTCGTATGGGGGCTTGAATTGATATTATAAGCCTTATTTGATCATTATTGTCGTGTTGCCTGGGAGAGGAGCTTGGATTGATATTATTGATGTCTTATATGACTCTTTATTCCAGTGGTGCCATGTGATGGCTTATATCATGAATTATTGACATATTGAGGAGATTTGAGCTTATTTATACCATTATTGAATTAATTTATTATCTTCGTGTTGATTTGGTTATGACCATGCATCCTCATTTTATTCATTTATATTCATGAAAACTGGTACCACTGAGACACACTAATTTTGAAAGTAAATGAAAATTTTTACAAATTCCTTGACCGAGGAATTTGCCAACAAGGTTGATTGAGGTATGAGATTGTGTTAGTATATGAGTCGCTCCCCCAATGGTGTCCCATCCTGGAAAGCTTTCCCTTGAAAGGTGTATGCAGTATATGGGTCGCTCCCTTACGGGTCCTGTCCAGGAATCTTTCGGTTAGAAGGTGTATACGAGGTGCCATATGATGGCTTATATCATTATCATCCCATGACATACGATGGCTAATATCATATTCACTCCATTGAATTGTATCACTTGCATTGCATTGCATTATATTGTATTGTTGATATTGCATCTAATTATTTTCTTTCGTATTGTATTACCGCGGTTGAACCTTGTTTATTATATTTTGTATTCTACATTCATTTCACTATATTATACCACATTGTACCATCTCTTGGGTGATTTAGAAGTTGAGATATTATGAGACGTGGAGTATTATTATGGCTTGATCCATTGACACTGTTGTGTCACATCTAGTGTTTGTGGGATACGCACCTTCTCTACCTTAGTCAGGATTATTAGTTTGAGATGGTGAGTTTATATTATATACTGTATTGTGAGATTCCCTTCTGATGTGACTTATCTCTATCACCATTGATCTTGAATCTGTACATGCCTACCTTAATGCACTGATTTGATTATTTTGATATGCATGCTATCTGCTAGGATAGGCTGGGACTTTTCTGAGTGTAGATTGATTTGTGGTAAATTGGATGGTTGGTGTGGTGGTCTTCGCCATCACTTTGTATTAGGGTCGGTTATAGACGATGCTTGCTGAGTATATGTTTTTCGTACTCACCCTTGATTTTTCTTTCCTTTTTCTATGCCCTGTGCAGGTATTGATCCGAGTAGCAGAGCGTAGATTGTGTTCTCTAAATATTGGCATTACGGAGATCGAGGTAGCGGCTGACAGGTCTCAAAGCTTACCCAAATCTCTCGTTATCTTATGTTATGCATTATCTATATTTAAGATACTTTAGGTTATTTGATTATATTTTGTATTAGAGGCTTGTACTAGTGACAACCAGACCTGAAATGTATCATTATGAATATATTTTTTCTATATCATTTGGGATTATTCTCTTTTTTTTTCTTCTTTCTCTTCTGATTTACTTTGATTATTAAGTTTGGGTTGGGATAGGCTTACCTATATCGGAGGGTGTGATAGATGTCATCACGTACTCTATTTTGGGTCATGATAATTGGTATTAGAGCCCCAGGTTCATTGGGCTCATTTGTACAAGCCGAGTCTAGTAGAGTCTTGTGGATCGGTGTGGAGACGTCTGTTATCTATCTTTGAGAGGCTATATGACTTTAGGTGAAATTCATTTCTTCATTCTATGTAGTGCATTCATAACTTAATGTGACTCAAAACCTCTTATTCACTCTCTCATAGATGGTGCACATTCTTCCTTGGCTAGAGATCGTGCCTTTGGTACACGGCAGAAGCAGAGGTCAGATTAGAGTATCCGGACCAGATAGAGGTCATGTTGGGATTGCCTTCTTAGGTTCTGGAGTTGCTTGAGATGATGGATCTAATGAGATAGTGGGGTTGAGCCAGATGCAGACACTGCTTGTGATCATGTCCATACCTATCCTTGAGGATTATTTGGTACAGGTATTGGGTTTCCTCGAGAGGATGGCTTCTACTTTCATTCTGCATAATACTTCAGGGCTTCAGACTCCAGATACTCAATTGACTACTGTTACGAATTCTCCTAGTGTTGATGAGATATTGTTTGGGATTTCTCCACATCCAGTGACCTTACTCTTTATGTCCATGGAGGGACAGAGTAGGTTCATAGAGTTTATGAGAATAGATCCTCCTCAGTTTTATGAAGATCATAGGGTTGATGCTTACGTGTTCTTGATTGGTTGTTGTGAGAGGTTACACAGGTTGGTCCTAGTACACTCTAAGAGAGTATATTTTACTATTTTTTATTTATTTAGACCATCCAGGTAGTTATGGGGGACTTTGGTTTAGAGTAGGCCGGATGGTTTGCCTTCTCTCTTATAGGATCAGTTTGCTCGAGAGTTTCTAGAGGAGTTTGTGTGGAGACATGAGAGGCATGAGGGCAAGAGAACCCGTAGATTTGATGGTGGTAGCTACATGTATGGTAGAGGCAAGAGTTCTCATGGTTATTCTTGGAAAAGGTTAGATCATGGTGGCTATTCAGATTCTTCAGTTTCAGTTTGGTAGACTCCTACTCCTTCAATTTTCTTCATAAAGATCTCGGGCACTATAGGAGGGATTTTCCACAGCGTAGATAGAGAGATATTTCATCAGTTTCTCAGGGAGATGACAGGTCTCAGTATCATATTCCTCAGGGTGGACTCAAGGCAGGAGCTTCTGGTATAATAGTCACAGGTATGGTTTCAGTACGCCTTTGATCTATCTGGGTAGTGTTTGACTATGGTTCTACATTCTCCTATGTGTTACTTATTCGTCTTTGGGTATAGATGTGATTTGTGAGTTTCTTGTTGTGTCTATTGATATTACTACCCCATAGATGATTCTTTAGTGGTGGATAGAATGTGTCGATCCTATGTTGTAACTCATTTAGAGTATATCATTGTGTTAGATTTTATTTCTTTGAGTATTATAGATTTTGGTGTGATTTAGGTATGGTCTTCTTGATGGTTATATTGTGGAATAGTGGGGGATCAATGGTAGGTTTTGGCATATCTGTGGTTTGGGTTAGCGCATTAATGACGAGATCGGCTTTGTGGGATATCTATTGATACTTATTAGTTGGGGCAAAAGGCCTTATGATGGATTTAGACTTGTGGTGTGACTGACTAAGAAGGGTTGCAAGTAAAGGATTCTAGTTGGATAAGGGAAGATTTTCAGGAATTCGGGCTTTTAGATCTGCTAATTCCTTAGTGATTAGCTTTTCTTGCATGGAAAGACTTATGGTGTTGAAACACTCCTCGGTTAGACTTGAAGAAATTCAGCTTATAAGGGCTCTTGCTTTTGATTTGGAAGGATTTTCGAATGGAAAGTCACCTGGTTTGTAGCATTTATTACTTTTGGAGGTCAAATGAGCTTAATAAAGTATTTTGCTTATGAGTTTTGTTTTAGAATATGCGTTATTATTCAACGGTTCTTATGTTAAAGAATACTGGATGGGAATTGAGCTGGTAAAAAGATAAAGAACTTGTACATAAGGAATTTTGATACATTAAGAATTGAGCTATGGGTACGAGTTGGAAATTCGAATTCCTGATAGTATCATTCATCAGTGACTTATAAGGAGATTAGTGGTGACCTGATCTTAGGCGTATTTATACACCTAAGTGTCATTATCTAAGTGTGTTTAGCTTAGTTTTGAGGATAACTTGGTGGGGTTAATGACATATAAAGTGAATGTTTAGAGTGTTTAAGGTGCATATGAAACAATTCAAGAGCCAAAATGATCAAATAGATGTCAGACGAGATAACTAGTTCAGAGGGCTATACTTGTTCTAGTGTAGTTTTTGATAAGCTTTATTGTGTTGTCTGACCTAATGTTTGTTATGATTTGTTATAAGATACCATTGGAGCAGTTATGGAAGCTAAAGGAGACCTACACACAATGCACAACTAGTGGGAAAACAAGGAACGAGTTAACAAGAAGCATAGGACAAAGATTGTATGAAATAGCACGTTGTGGAGTGCCTTGCTCCACACACCCCATAGCATGGGCAGTGGCCATGCGCCGTACCCACTAATGCCTTGAGCTACTGGTTGGGGTGTTTTATAGTCCATGCGTCTTACCCCCTTGGGCCATGCGACACAACCCCCTCTCCCTTCAAAACCAACTAAACTTAGTTTTCTACTTAGTTTGAGTTGAGGGCAAAGTTTTAAATACATATATTACATATGGGGAAGCTTATGGAATACCAAAAAGGCTATATAAATATCACTTATCCACAATTACTAGGCATCTTGGGAGGAACACACGATTGAAGAGAGGAGAAGGCATCAAGGGCTCTATATTAGGGTTTTTCTTTCTTTAACTTCATTTTCATGTAGTTTTACTTATGACTTTGTCAATGATGATTCTTTGTAAGACTATAAGTGTCTAAATACCCTCCTTCCAGGGTTGAGGCTACGAACATGATTGCTTAGCATAGATTCAAGTTGGTTAATGTTAATTATCATATTTGGTTGTTCTTATGTGCTTGTACTTACTATTCTATTGATTCGCGACCTTTAGAATACATCTATATATCTTTTGTGATCCTAGAAGGAGTAACATTAGGCTAGAACAAAGCACATAAGGAATGGTTTCTTGTCTTTAAGATGAATTAAGGATAAGATTCGCCGTTAGGATAGGAATATACCTAAATTTCCCCGTTTGGCTCAAATACGAGAAGAAATATGAATGCATTTGAATTAGTTTTTACATCTTCGCTCAACGATGTAGTTGTGAGTCTAATTTAAATAAATGAGTAGAGGCCCGGAAGACTATAGATATGATATTAACCCCATGAATCAACAACCAAGATAAATAAGTTAACCAATGAGATTGTATAGCTTCGCATGATTCTTCAAGATGCCTTGACCCTGGAATCCTCCTAAGTATTGTTTACAACACTTTTAATTTCCATTATTGTGCATTGTTACTTTTAGCATAACAAAACTCAAATTCTTTTCGGTTACAAATCACACTCGTTTATTTGAACTGGATTGTCTGCTAAACACAAAGTCCCTGTGGAATTGATATTCGGCTGGCAAGAGTCACTTTATTCCTTGCACGATCACGTACACTTGCGTGTGAGGTTGGATGCAACAAGTTTTTGACGCCGTTGCTGTGGACTTGAAAAATTAGCAACATTCTAATTTTTAGTTTTACTCTTTTGTTTGATAAGTGTTGACAACTTGGTATTAGCTACCAAATTTGTAGGTACGGGTTTAAATCTTAAGCAAGCTGGTAAGGGAAAGGGATTTGGTTGAACCATATCCCAAACCTGAGCGACGTTTGCACCAATTGAGAAGCGAAGCAATATTTCTCTACCCCATCTTGTAAGTTCAACAAGACGAGACCATTCTTACAGTCATGGGTGTTGAACAACCAACCCGTAGGACAGTACGCAAAGTGGCAATACCACTCGCAACCAATGTGACCTCCAGTATCCGCAGACCAGATACAGGAAGTAGATTTGAGCTTAAACAGAATATGGTGTAATTATTGCACACAAGCGGGCAGTTTACAGGCTTGTCACATGAGGATCCACAGGTCCATCTACAGAACTTCTTGGAGAACAGTGACATATTTATTACAGTAGGAGTCTCTACTAATTACTTGAGGCTCACTTTTTGCCCATTCTCACTTTTGGGAGAGACAAAGAGGTGGTTGAAGTTGAACTTTCAAATTCCATCACTACATGGGATGACCTAGCTAGGAAGTTCCTCATTTGATTCTTTCCATCCGGTAAGACTGTAAGGCTAAGAAGTGAAATATTAAGTTTTAAGCAAAAGCCTGAGGAGAATTTATACCAAGCATGGAAAAGATTCAAAGGTCTTCTCAGAGATTGCCCTCATCACTGACAATCGAATGATGTACTGGCCCACACTTTTATGGAAAGTCTTGACCCAAATACCAAGATTTTGTTAGATTCAGCAGTGGGTGGTCAAACTTTGGAGAAGACATATGATGAACTATACACTCTTCTCAACCATATTGTATAAAGTAATCCCAACTGGTATAGTGATACATCCCGAGGTATGGTAAAGAAGACCGCAGGTATGATTGAGGTAGATAGTATTACTGCTTTGGCTGCTCAATGGGCTTCATATCAAAATCAAGTGATTGGGCAGCTTAGCAAGTTGAGCTTGTCACAGCCTCAAGCCTAGGTTAATGCAGTTAACCAAGTACAGACTTGGTGTGAGATTTATGGTAGTAGTGGTCACTCTGCAGATTTATGTAGAGCAAATCCAGAGTCGATAAATTTTGTGGGCAATGCACAAAAAGGGGAATCAAAATTATGGTAATGCCTATAATTGTAACTGACAGAGTCAACCCAACTACTCATGAGGCAATAATCAGGCCCAACCTCAGCAGTTTCAGTAGCAACAAGGTAATCAGACCAATACTCAGGCGAACAATATAGAAGAGACTTTGAAAAAAAATTGGCCACCCAAGAACAAATGACTGCAGAGATCTAAAATCAGCAATTGGCTCAAAAGAATTTAAAGACACAGTTGGGCTGAGTACCCGAATGAAAATTTGATTGAACAATCTCAAATAGACCACTACCAGCATTCCCTCAAAAGCTTAAGAAAGCCAAAAAGGATGCTTGTTTTAAAAAGTTCTTTGACACATTCAGAGAACTTCACATTAACCTTCCTTTGTTAGATGTTTTGCAGGGAATGCCCAAGTACTCTAAGTACCTAAAAGATGAGGTGACGAACAAAAAGAGGCTTGGTGAAATTAAGGCTGTAGCACTTACGGAAGAGTGTAGTTCTGTGTTTATGAGCAAGATGCCCAAAAAGCTTAAAGACCCTGGGAGTTTCACCCTCTTCATATAAATTGGTGAAAGTGATGTTGTTCAAGCTTTAAGTGATTTAGGGGAAAGCATCAACTTGATACCCTTTCTGTGCTTAAAACTTTGGGCTTAGGGAAGCCAAGGCCCGCATCAGTTGTGCTACAGATGGCGGATAGAACTAGAGTGGTCCCATAAGGAATTATTAAGGATATTCTCATTAAGGTTGGTAAGTTCATTATTCCTATTAACTTTATTATTCTTGACAATAAGGTAGATGACAAGGTACCAATCATATTCGGACGTCCATTTTTGGCTACTGGTGTAGCTTTGATAGATGTTAGAGAGGGCACACTCAAGATGAGACTAAATGATGAAGAGGTGTTCTTCAGAGTGTACAAAACACTTAACACACCCTTGCATTACATAAATCTATGCATGATTACAGTTATGGAAGTGGATAAGTATGGGGTGATGAATTGTAACGTTCCAAGTACCACTTCGGACTCTCTCAGAGCTTGAAAACCTTGCATGTGATCCTACATGGGGTTAAAAAAATAGTAAAAGGGAAAATCCTAATGGTATTGTTGGTAGAGTAAAGAAGAGAAGAAAGTTATGGTCGAAAAGGAAGAAGAGATTGAGAGAATATGGATGATAATTGTGATGAGAGTCATATCGTGACATTAAATTAGGCGCTACTTGGGAGGTAACCCATGTTGTAATAGAGCTAGTTATTTTTATATAGTGTCACCTTTATTTTTGTTTTTCTTTGTTTTTTTTTTTTTTTGCAGATTAGGGTAAGTCTAAGTACCTCAAATCTAAGCTAAGAAGCATGATGGAAGCATAAGCCCCATGATGAAAATCTGAGAAAGTGACATGCTACTAGCTAAGCCTAGAGGCCTCAGGAAGTATTTCTAATCCTTGTTCTTAATATGATTTATACTTTGGGGACATAGTATTTTTTAAGTGTGGGGTGGGAATCTTCCGATTTGTTTAGGGTGAAGTGCGCTATAGGATTTCTATTTTGATTTATTTACAAGTTTTTGATTAAAATCTTAAAAAAATACAAAAAAACTTTATCTTGGCTTATTTTCAGTTTTTGTTGTTTTGTCCATTTAGTAGAAGCACACTTCACCCACCCCTCGGTTTTTCCTTTCGATTCTTTTCCAAGGGGGAGCCTTTTGAACCCAGTATCCTTTTTGATTTTGAGGAGTAATTTTAAAATTTTTGTCATTTGGGATAATTAGAGATGCTCTAGCTAGGTGCTACACATGATTACTTATTGCAAGTGGTGTTGAATTCTAAGGCATGATATGAAAATTGAATGAATTCTGTGAGATACCTAGGCTCTTTTATTTGAATCTTGTGTGATATTGGCTTAAATTTGAATTCTTACGATTACTTATTTGAGAGTCTATAGAGATCCCTCTTGAATTAAACATGTGCCATGTGTGTTGAGATTTTTGTTATATTCTATGTTTGCATATTGATGTATAGAACTTGCCCGATATGTTTGCAAAGTGAAATAAAGAATGTTGAGTTTAGGAGATGATATAGGCATTTCTTTAATAGCCATGTTTTATACCTGCTTTATCTACCCTTTATGCATGACCTTAGTTAGCCCCGTTGAGCCTTTAGCCTATTCTTTTGTAGCCTCATATGTAGCTTATTCCTTTTCTTTCAATCAACCATAATTTAATCCAAAACTCCTAAGTGTTTTAGTGTAAAAATTAAGATGTTAAGGAGTGTAAAACTGAAGAAGGAAAAAGTGAAGTTGAAGCCCTGAAGTAATAACGATGGGGGTGTTTAAAGAGTTTACGTGTTGTTAGTGGGGAGTAATGTAATGAAAAGAAAAATTGATCAAAAGATGTGAATCAGGTGTGATAGAAAATACTCATTCTAAAGATATGTAAGCTAGCTTAAAGAGATCGGGCAAAACAAAAGAGAGGTGTAAAGATAAAAGTGGTGAAAAATAGGTTGGTTGGAGATGAGTTTAATGTAAAGTGTGGTGTATAAAAGAGCTTAGGGAAGATAGTCACTATTACTAGCCAGAATAGTACCTACCCATCCCTTAGCCTACATTACAACCCGTAAAGTCCTACTTGATCCTGAATTTTGACGTTCTTATATTAGTAGAGTAGTACACTATGGGCAAGCTTATGGTTCCTCGCATGAGACATGAGAATTCTTTGAGAGAGTGAGCGAAATTCTATCCATACACCCATTCTTGTGTTAAAATTACGTGTTTGTGAGTGAATACGAGTGACTCTCTTGTGGTAA
This sequence comes from Capsicum rhomboideum, assembly GCA_031232105.1. NCBI lineage: Eukaryota > Viridiplantae > Streptophyta > Magnoliopsida > Solanales > Solanaceae > Capsicum > Capsicum rhomboideum. The sequence goes on from CP124718.1 coordinate 96,970,263, forward strand.
GGGTGCATGTTTAATGATGGATAGGTGACATATATGATTTCTTTGTTGAGTAATGGGCATGAGTTTGACAACTTGGTAGAGTCAATCCTTGAGGCTAGGAAGTCTTGAAGTAGTATTCATGTGTTTCAATTGTAATATGACATGCCTAATGTAGAACTCGCTATTCGTGTAGTCATTATAGTTTTAGCTTGAGTGTCTTACTCCAAGTAGTTATGTTAAAGTCTTTCTTGATTGTGATTAGGGAAAAGAGCTGTGTGAGGACGAACAAGGCTTTAAGTGTGGGGTGGTGATCTTAGGCGCATTTATACACCTAAGTGTCATTATCTACGTGTATTTAGCTTAGTTTTGAGGATAACTTAGTGGGGTTAATGACATATAAAGTGTTATTTGTGTAACTATGTGCTAAAGTGAATGTTTATAGTGTTAAAGGTTCATTTGAAACAATTCAAAAGACAAAATGATCAAATAGATATTAGACGAGATAACTAGTTAGGAGAGCCTAAGCTATGCTTGTTCTAGTGTACTTTTGATGAGCTTTATTGTATTGTATGGCCTAATTTTTTATGTAAGTTATTTTAGGAGACCATTAGAGCATATATGGAAGCTAAAGGAGGCCTACACACAAGCCACAACCAGTGGGAAAACAAGGAATGAGTTAACAAGAAGCATAGGACAAAGATTGGATGAAATAGCACGTTGTGGAGTGCCATGTGCCGCACCCCCCATAGCATGGGAAGTTTACATGTGCCTCACCCCCTAAGGCCTTTAGATACTGGTTGGGGTGTGCTATAGGCCATGCGTTTTACCCTCTTGGGCTATGCAATAGGCCATGCGACGCAACCCTCCCCCCTCCCTCCCAAAAAAAAAAACTGACTAAACTTAGTTTTCTACTTGGTTTGAGTTAAGGGAAAAATTGTAATTTCATATATTACATATGTGGCATCTTATGGATGAACAAAAAGGTCTATATAAAGAGTGCTTATCCATATTTACAAGGCATCTTGGGAGGAACACACGAATAAAGAGAGGAGAAGGCATCAAGGGTTGTACATTAGGATTTTTTCTTTCTTTAACTTCATTTTCTTGTAGTTTTACTTATGAATTCATTAATGGTAATTCTTTGTACGACTATGAGTGGCTAAATACCCTCTTTCTAGGGTTGAGGCTACAAACATGATTGGTTAGCGTAGATTCAAGTTGGTTAATATTATTTATCATATTTGGTTGTTCTTATGTGCTTGTACTTACTATTCTATTGATTCATGATCTTTAAAATAAATCTACACATCTTTTGTGATCCCGGAAGGAGTAACATTAGGTTAGAATAAAGCACATAAGAAATTTGTTCTTGTCTTTAAGATGAATTAAGGATAAGATTCGTTGTTAGGATAGGAATATACCTAATTTGCCCTATTTGGCTCAAATACGGGAAAAAATATGAATGCGTTTGAATTAGTTCCCACATCCCCTCTCAACGATGTAGTTGTGAGACTAATTTAAATAGAAAATTAGAGACTTAAAAGACCATAATTATAATACTAACACCGTGAATCAACAACCAAGATAAATAAGTTAACCAATGAGATTGTATAGCTTCGCATGATTCTTCAAGATGCCTTGACTCTGGAATCCTCCTAAGTATTATTTACAACACTTTTAATTTCCATTATTATGCATTGTTACTTTTAGCATAACAAAACTCAAATTCTCTTCGGTTACAAATCGCACTCCTTTAACTTCAATTGTAACACTTGAACTGGATTGTCTGCTAAACACCAAGTCCTTGTGAGATTGATATTCGACTCGCAAGAGCCATTTTATTACTTTCATGACCGTGTACACTTGCGTGTGCGGTTGGATGCAATATGACCTTTTGGAGACTGATTTGTGTTTTGGGCATCTATCAGTGATATGTAGGAATTTTTGCACTTTTTCTATGGATTGATTGTTTGTGATATATGGGTTCCTTACATCTGTTTGATCGAAATGGACTTTTGTTCTATCGAATTATCGAGGACTTTGGATTGATTGACACTACATGGGTGTTGAGAACTACATAGATTATTATAATGGGTTGCATTAGAATTTGGCGACATATAGAATGTACATGACTATGGTATGCAGAGTTTTGTGATGATTCACGGCTTTCTCCAAGGTTTGAGCATGAGGATATAACTATTTGAATAGTGATCGTTGTGTGCTAAGTGTGACTTTTGAGGTTTGTATGGAATCAATAATTATTTCTGACTTAGTTGCTTCAGCTTGAAGAGATAGTATTATTCGATTCGGTTGTCATGGTATCAGCCTTGAGTGTTGAAAATATCAGAAAGTGTTTTTGATATAATAGAAGGCATGATTTAGTATTATAGAGAGTTGCTTTGTGGCTCCATGGGTCCCTTTGTATTTTATGGGTTCAGGGATGATATTAGTTTTGTGGTACAGTCAGTGATTTGTAGTGTCTTCGACAGATTCAATTTAATCGGGTATAATCAGAACTTCTATTATGATCAACTCAGTTTTTAGGTATACAAGAAGTTTGAATATAAAGAAACTTGGCTTCATTAAGAAATTAGGCTTCAGATGCTAGAGTTGTGACCTTGAGGGTTAAAGTGTGAAAGATTTTGGGCTACTATAGTGAGACTGGTAGTTTTATATATATGTGACTTTGCTAGAAAAATTTTGCATGCGGTTTATGAGGGTATGTTTGATCCTTTGTCTGTTTTGGCACTTTTCTTACTTGTACGTTCAAGGGTGAATGTGAGTCTTAGTGGTGGATAATGTAACAACCCTCATTGTGATTTTTAGAGATTTTTATGTTTTGACTATTTTGTCCTTCCCTATTGTTGTTTTACATTATTTATGAGTTGTGGGAATAGTTTTCACGATTCCTGAAGCGTTCGGGAGTGATTTTGTCACGCCCCGAGCCTACACCCTGGACATAACCGACACCCGAACCACGAATGGGCCGAGAGAACCACTTGGCCTGGCATGCAACTAATAAAGCTGAATTTTTTTATAAAAATGCGGAAGCTGGAAACATGGGCTAACTTTTGTAAACAAAATAAAATAAATTAACTTAAAACTTTCATTGACTGAAACATTAAAAATGTTTATAAACTGATACAACTGACTTGACTTGACTAAGTCTATGAAGCCTCTACTACATCATGAGTACAACAAAACCTTATGTAACAAAAGAAACTAGTGATTGAGACACTGTTAAGTCCTCGAAAGAATGAGAACTCCCTAAAGCTGATGTCATAGCCTATTGAAATGTCTGAACACGAACCTGCATATCTGAAAGTTGGGAATTACATCGTCCAATGATGTAGCGCAAAAAGAGCGTCAATACTTTGAATGTATTGTTACATAATAGCGGAATGAAAACTGAACTGAATAATCTTTTGAATTAAATCATAACATATGACATGAGTAAGGAGATATGGGACCAAAAACTTACTGACCTTTTCTTGTAAATCTGTCGGGACTAAAGTAGTACAATTGAATAAGTTATTTAAAACTATTAAAAGCATGTAAAAACTTAAATAGTAAACTTCGTGAAATATAAGTCCGACAACAATAATTACAATATTGTAGTAAAACAACTTTAATATAATTCATCAACTAAAACTGAGACTAAAGAATAAATGACTGAAGTCTGGACAAAACTTGAAAACAATACTTCAGAAAACTTTTTTTAAACTAGTGGCCTCGGCCAATCATATATTCTCTCAAAATAAGTAAGTTTTCTTTTGGGGAGTTTCTCTTAACCGACATAAACCATGTGAGCAACATGGAGTCCAATGTCTTGCCCACATTGAGAAGAACCATCTTCTACCTTGCCAGGGTATAAGACGAAATTCTAACTTATGGATCCAACTCTTAGCCCGAAGGCAAAACCTACGGTGGCGACGTAGTTCTAGGGCATGTGACCTCGGACTCATACCCAACTCGGTTCTAAATAATCCTCCCAAAACATACTAGCTGCTCATATAATAAGTCTTAAAAGTATTTTTCTGAAACCATACTAGTCTCTAAAATATCGTATCAAGAAACATATCTTTCTCTGCGAGCCTTGGCTCTAAATCTTTATAACTTTGCTTTACTATTCAAGATACGATAAATTCTTTTCACTTTTCAAGTCATGACATAATACATAAAGGGTTTTCATAAATTTACTACCTTTGAACATACTTTATAATAAAACTATAAACGAATTTGTTAAAGCATTGAATACACTTTCAATACAAAATTTCCAAGTCATAAGCTTTATGTAAAAACTAAATCTTGGATATGGAAGTAAAAAATTAAATTCAAGAACGACCTTAACTTGGGAAATAATTCACAATACTTAGAACATATAGAAGGAAATTATAACAAGACTCATGAACAACACTTAGGAGATCTAAATCTTAAAACCCTAACTTCAAATCATGACTTATCATGGAATTATGACTCACTTATGGGGATGAACAGGGTTCCCCACGAAAGGTATTGCTCTTACGTACCTCGGATATGAACTATGGAGAAGAATCCTTTGGATTTGGAGCCCTAACTTGATTTTCCTCGCAACTTGAAGGTTGAAAGCTTGAGAGAATAAGATAGGAGAAGAGTTTATCGTGATTTATGAAATCTGATTGAATTTGGATTTTAGGGGAATTTAATAGGCATGATTAGGGTTATGGTATGTGGAAAGGACCAAAACGACCCTTTTTAATAAATTTCCGTCGGCCAAAACGCGGCCCAGTTCACTGCACTGCGTCATGTTAGTAAAATGATCATAACTTTTTACTCGGGACTCGGATGGATGAACGGTTGGTGGAGTTGGAAAGAAGATTCGAATATATTTCATTTGGTAGGTCTTAGGTCACAAAATTCTGCATATTTCAAGAGTTATGATAATTTGAAGTTGACCCAAGTAAAATCACATACTAAAACTCGATTGATCGAAATACTCTCAACTCAACTTTGCGCTAAATGTTTCTTATGACCATAATTTACATCAAAAGAACTCATTACACTAGGGAATTGATCCTAACACTTATATTTAATTGGAAACATTGGGTTTAGGGACTTTACTCGTACAAAGAATAGTTCAAATCCTAGACAAAATTTTCGGGGTGTTACAGATTTATATGAGTTTGTGGTTTTGAATAGCCTTTAAAGTGATATAGTGGACTTTGTTCTATATTTTTTTATCCGAACGAACGGTGATTCTATTAGTTCCATTAGATCCAAAACGTCCATTTTGGGTTATTAGTATAGGTTGTTTGGGTCCCGAGGCCCTTTTGTGATTTTTGAGCATTGGTCGGAATAATAGTTTATTGTCCTAGATGTGGTTTCGGGGATAAGTTTATCGATAACGACCTCCTATGGGAAATCCATTTATTCCATTGGGTCCGAAACGTGTTTTATGATCAATTTGTACTATTAGTTCATGTTTATAGGGTTCCGGATGAGTTTGAGGGTCAAAATTAAGTTTTGGAAATTGTTAGTGCTGGTGCAGCTGCTTAAGCATCCTTTTATCGTTTGACCAAGCTTCTTAAGTGACCATTTGACGCTTAAGCGATGGTTTGACCCTTTGACCAGGCCGCTTAAGCAAACAAAGTGTCACTTAAACGAAAATCGCTGAGTCTAAGACCTAAACCAAACTTGTTTCGCAGTTTTAACATTTTGGGAGCTAAAAAGCTCTATTTAAGGAGATTATCGTTGTATTTTTCTCATATAATCATTGGGTATGTGATTCTACCTTCATTCGGTTGATATTTCAAGATTATCCATCTCAGGTTTCACGATTTTGATCCATAAAGTTGAGTTTTGAAATTCAAATTTATGAAATCAAAAATTCTTGATTTGAAGGTCTATTTGGAATGGGTTTTCATTGATTTTTGGAATTTAAGATTCTACCATTGTGGGTAAACTGATTTTGACAAAAGTTTTCCAAAATTTCTTGTTTAAATCGCATTGGATAATGGAGATTTAGGATCTTACCAGTAAAGTAAAATATTGATATTTTGATGATTTCTAATCCATTTTCAACTCGATATTAATTAGGTTTTCAAATTTAGAACCCTTAAAGTATGAAAAACATGATTCAAATTTCCAGTTTTATCGTTTTATTCTTGGGGTTGATTTTTGAGGTACATTTGGACCCAAAGCCAAAGTATATCAATATGGGTATCATTGGACTCCTTTTGATGTGTAGATGTCATATTTGATTAGATTGGACTTGTTTGGTGACGGTTCATGGGAGTATAGCATTTGTTTGGTGCTTTGAACTATATTTTGACTTTGTAGATCTTCTTTCAGGCAAGTAGAGATGTACATTGACTCTTTGCTTAGATGAAATGGTCTGCATCTTTGCGAGTATCGGAGTCTATTAATGGGTTGTAGTGATATAATTAGTTATCTTGTTTATTATCGCTAATTGTAAATACGCCTAGGGTAAATTGTAGATAGGTGACTTATTGATTTTGAGTAGATTGATAGTGGGTATCTAGTTAAGAGCTTGAATCTTGCTTAGCGGATTTAGATGAAAGGATTGGGATTTAGTGAACACTTAGAGTATAAATAGGTTGTAGTAGTTGATGTTATTACTGGAGTTTGTAATCTCTTAGGATATAACCAATGATAGTATAGTTAAGTAGTTAAGAAATGAATCTTGTCTTAGTAAAAGGTAATCAAATGAAGATAAACCTTGGGGTATATTATTAACTAGTATAGTTCTCCTCTTAGTGATTTAGTCTAACAGTGTCATCTTTGGAAAAATGGGACTTATTGTATGAAACAAGCTAGGTTTTGGGTAAGTTCACTATATTTCCATTGTTTAGTTTGTGTTTTGTGTTACCAGTATGGGGACTTATGTGAATATTACTATTAACTTGAGAGACTATTATTATTATTATTGTGTTGCCCGTGTGGGGGCTGGTATTGGACTTATTTGTGTATTATTTACCTTACTATAGTTGTGATGCCCGTGTGGGGGCTTGACTTGACATTATAGGCCTTATTTGTGCATTAATTGCCTTTATTATTGTTGTGATACTCATATGGGGGCTTGATATCATAGGCCTTATTTGAGAATTATTATTGTAATGCCTGAGAGAGGATCTTGGATTGATATTATTGATGTCTTATATGACTCTTTATTCCAATGGTGCCATACAATGGCTTATATCGTGAATTATTTACATATTGAGAAGATTTGAGCTTATTTATACCATTATTGAATTAGTTTATTATCTTCGTGTTGATTTGGTTGTGAGCATGCATCCTCATTTCATTCATTTATATTCATGAAAACTGGTACCACTGAGACATGCGATGGCTAATATCATATTCACTCCATTGAATTGTATCACTTGTATTGCATTGCATTCCTTTGTATGGTTGATATTGCGTCTAATTAGTTTCTTTCATATAATATTACCGCGGTTGAACCTTGTTTATTATATTTCGTAATTTGCATTCATTCCACTATATTATACCACATTGTACCATCTCTTGGGTGATTTAGAAGTTGAGATATTATGAGACGTGGAGTATTGTTATGGCTTGATCCATTGACACTGTTGTGTCAGATCTAGTGTTTGTAGGATACGCACCTCCTCTACCTTAGCTAGGATTATTGGTTTGAGATGGTGAGTTCATATTATATACTCTGTATTGAGATTCCCTTCTAATGTGACTTATCTTTATCGCCATTGATCTTGAATCTGTACATGCCTACCTTAATGTACTGATTTAATTATTTTGATATGTGTGATATCTGCAAGGATAGGTTTGGACTTTTATAAGTGTAGGCTGATGTGGGGTAAATTGGATGGTTGGTGTGGTGCTACTCACCATAACTTTGTATTAGGGTCGATTATCAACGATGCTTGTTGAGTACACATGTTTCATACTCACCCTTTCTTTTTCTTTCCTTTTTCTGCATCCCGTGTAGGTATTGATAGGAGTAGGAGCACGTAGATTGTATTTTCTCAGTATTGGCATTACATAGATTAAGGTAGCGGCTGACGGGTCTTAGAGCTTACTCGGATCTCTCCTTATCATATATTATGCATTATTCGTATTTAAGATACTTTAGATTATTTGATTATATTTTGTATTAGAGGCTTGTACTAGTGACAACTAGACCTAGGATGTATAATTGTGATTGTATTTCTTCTATATCATTTGGGGTTATTCTCTTCTTCTTCTTCTTCTTCTTCTTCTTCTTCTTCTTCTTCTTCTTCTGCTTCTGATTTACTTTGATTATTGAGTTTGGATTAGGATAGGCTTACATGTACTGGAGGGTGTGACAGGTGCCATCACGTACTCTATTTTTGGTCGTGATAAGTACTCCAGGAAACTTTAATTCGAGTCTTGGGTGTTTTAGAGTGTTTAGCTCAGGGTGGTGGTTTGATCGGTACTCCATAGGGTTATCATACTAGAGTAGGGGTCCTGACCCCCAATCAACATCCTTTTCAAGTCTACCAGGATCCAGTGGTTCAGCCAACACCTAGATATGATAGCATGCCTTTGCCAAAAGTAGGAGCTACAAGTGGAGTTAGGACTGCTATGTCCGATGAGGAGTAGTGGAGGTTTGAGAAGTTCTGGAAGATGGACCCCCTCTAGTTTTAAGATGGATAGAGTGAGGATGTATAGGTGTTTTTTGTTAGCTGTCATGAGATACTTCAGAGAGTGGGGTTAGTTAAGTCCCGCAAAGTTGATGCGCAGTGTTGTAGATGCGTTGTCATGACCCAAAAGTTGAGGTCATGATGGTACCTACCCCATCCCAACCCTGGGTAGGTAAGCTCAACACCCAAAGAGATAAACAATGTGAAACAAGACAAAAATGAAACCCAATACGAGACTTCATAAGAAAGTTAGGCCATTTATAAATAAACAAAAATATTCAAAATTGAACAAAATACAACTCCAAACCCAAAATCTGATGTCATGAGTACAGAGCACTAATACTGATAAAGAGTACGAAAAATATACAAGTCTGTCTCTGAATCATAAAGTAAAGACAAGATAGATAAGATGAAGTTCGAAATCAAGCCCCGAACGAGGAGCTCACTCGTACTCTGAATTTTCCTCGAAAACAACACGATCTCATGCTTTATGGGTCAAACTCAAACTAGGATCTGCACTAAAAGGGTACAGAAAGGAGGAGTAAGTATGGTCCACTTGTACTTAGTAGGTATCATAGACCGATTGAGCAAACCAAAAACTAAACAATTAAAGGATACTAGGAGCACGCTTCCACCTTCATACAAAAAAGTTCCCAACGTTGGCTCAAACTGTATTTCCTAACAATTCTACAAGTATAATATTTGTATAAGGATAACTACACACGAATATATAAGGAAAGACTAAATGCACAATAACGAACACAAAATACGAATGCAAATACTGCAATGCAATAGAATAATAAGGATGGAATGTCTTAATATCACCTCATATACCCCTTCCGAGCATAAGATTCCAAGACAGGACCCATGGGGGTTCACAACCCATATACATTCACATTCACAATCTCAATATCATATATCAATTAACCTTCCCGGCATATCCCTCGATCGAGGATTTAATAAAGTGTTCATTTTCTTTCAAAAACAATATTTCTCTGTGGTACCAATGCCATGTATATGGATAAATGAAATGAGGATGCATGCTCATAACCAAAACAATATCATGAAATGAATCAATTCAATGATGGTATTAAATGAGCTCAAATCTCTTCAATTCTTAATAAATCATGATGTAAGCCATCGTATGGCACCGCAGTAATGAATAGTCATGTAAGACATCAAATATATCATTTCAATCCTCCACTCATGAATCACAATATTAGTAAAGGCAAATAATGCTCAAACAAGACCAATACCAACCCCTACTCGGGTAACACAACAATAATCATCTCTCAAGTCAAATATAATACTCACATAAGCCCCCACACTAGCATCACAATAATAATGATCTCTCAAGTAAATAATAATACTCACATAGGCCCAAACATGGGCAACACAATAAAACAACTATCTCAAAATATGAATCTCTTGATAAAATTCCCAACCCATAGCATACTTTATATGAATGGTTACCTACCTAGCCAGTGTGAAGAAAGCTAAGCCATAACCTAACCCATAGCATACTTTATATGAATGGTTAACTACCTAGCCAGTGTAAAGAAAGCTAAGCCATAACCTACCTTGAAAGACCGAAACATAAGTTTGGACCCTTCAGTAGGAAATTTTCCTTTTCATGCGACCTCAGATTGAACCAATCTATCAAATCTGTAATCTAAAAGTCAAAAGAAGTCTAACGATACCCATAGTAGCAACTTTTGTTTTAGGTCCAAAACTAGTTGGAAAATCGACCACAAAGGAAAAAGGATAAATCTGGAATTTTAGTGAAACAACATGTTTTCCATACTTCAAGGGTCCTAAATATGAAAAATCATCAAAAAAAAAAAGTTGAAATCGAGGATGAAATCATCGAAAAAATATTTTCTCACTTTGTAGGCTAAAACTCCAAAATTCCAAGTTTAAAATCAAGTTTTTGAAGGTGTTTTTGAGATAAAATAAATGAATAATGATTGAAATCAAGTTTAGAAGCTTACCCAAACACTTTTGATGTAAAACTCTCTTTAAAATTGTCTTTACCCAGGTTTCCAAATCCAAAATTGGTAAAAATGGACAAAAATCGCGAGAATAAACTATTTATACTATTCAGGTGAATAATGTCTTATGATCGTGGTCCCTACCACATGATCATGAGAGTCAAAATTTAATTGGTAATAAATTTCTCACCGTGATCGCGGGAGGTGGGCCTCGAGACCACAATGAATAACCCAACCCGATCTACTAAAAAGACTATTTGTAATCGCGGTCAACCCCCTTATGAAATTGTGATGAGTAGCTTGGCCAAGCTTCACAATTGTGACACAATTCCACATGATCTCGATGAAGGACCATGGTTTCACACGATATCAACAAAAACAACTGAAGGAAAATGGTCCAAAATGCTCCTAATGGACCCTCGGGATTCGTTTGGGATCCCATAGAAATAAACTAATAATGATACTAGGCTAATTTTGATGTTATGGACTCAATAAAATCATTAGATTTATCAAAAAAGGTCGTTATCAACAAATTAACAATCGGGATCCCTTTTAGGCTTATTTAGTTAGTTTCTCGTCTAAGAGGTCAAAACTCAATATAAAGGCTCAAAACTCAAACCAGCAATGTTACTAACCCAAAATAAATATTTTGGATCTAATGGAACTGACAGAATCACTATCCAATGCTCGGATTACAAAATATTGACCAAAGTCAAACTAATCACTTTCAAGGCAACTCAATATCTTAAACTCACTCAAATCACTTTCGAACTCTTTGGGGACCATGACAACTATCCCTACAACTCATAAATAATAAATATCAACTACAATCAAGGGCATAATAATTAAAACAAATAAAAAGCTAAATATCACAAGAAAGGTTGTTATATGTGTGGCTACGCCAAGCAGTTGTCGCACTCATATATTGACACTAGACCAGCTGGTTCTTCTTTGAGGACTTGAGCTATGTTTTCACATGCTATATTAGACAAATTCATTCCTTATATCTTGAGACAGGAGGTCCCATACTTCAGGTTGATTCACTGGTACCTCATCTAGAGAAAGAGGTTATATACGACTTTTGACATCAGCATGGTAAGCTGATTAATGTAGCTATGTAGTTATTTGAGGGTGGACATTTTAGATGAGGTTTTCATTGTTCAGGGTAGACTTATCAAGGTTCACATCAGAGATTTTTAGGCCATGGTGGCTATTTTAGGTAATTAGGGTCTTCTTAGCAATTAATGGATCCTAGGTCTTGCTGTGAGTATGGTAGCCCAGATCATTTCAAGAGAGATTATCCCAGAATTAGAGGTGGGAATTGATAGCAGGGTTCTCAGATACTAGTCAGGGCATAAACACCCCTATCTAGGGTTTGAGGTAGATTTCATAGAAATAGAGGTGAACCACCTGCTAGTCGAGAAGGTAGTAGAGGAGCAGTGCAGGCAGGAGGTGAGAGAGCTCAGTGTTATGCTTTCTTGAGTAGACCTAAGGTGGAGTCTTATGATGCATTTATCATAGGCATTATCTTAGTATGCCATTGATCTGTTTTAGTATTAGTTGATCCTGGTTTTATATTCTCCTATGTGTCTACTTACTTTACATTGGGCCTTGATATGATGTGTGACTCTCTTGCTATTTCTATTTGTATTTCTACCCTAGTATGAATCCTTAGTGGTAGATCAGGTATAGTGATCTTGTGTTGTGACCTTCTTGGGGTATGATACCTGAGTATATTTTATTATTCTTGACATGGTTAATTTTAATGTAATTTTGGGTATAGATTGGCTTTCTCCATATCATGATATCTTAGATTGTCATGTCAATATAGTTACCTTGGTCATGTTGGATGTCCCAAGTTTTGAGTGGAGGGGTTCTTAAGGTTCATATCCTAAGAGAGTTATTTTCTTTCTCCAAGATCAGTGCTTAGTAAAAAAGAGGTGTCTTTCTTATTTAGAGTTTGTTCAAGATACCAGTGTTGAGATGCCTCCTTTGAAGTCAGTGAGGGTGGTTATAGATTATGTGGATGTGTTTTCTACCAATTTTTTGGGTGTTTCTCTTGACCGTGATATCGACTTTGTCATTGATTTGAAGCCATACACTAAGCCAATTTCTATTCCTCCTTATAGTATGGCTCTGGTGGAGTTGAAGGAGTTAAAGGACCAGCTTTAGGATTTGTTGAGTAAGGGATTCATTAGGTCGAGTGTTTCTCCTTGGGTGCTTCGGTGTATTTTATGAAGAAGAAAGATAGATCTATATGGATGTGCATCAATTATCGATAATTGAATAAGGTGATGATCAAGAATATGTATCCTTCACCTCTTATTAATGACTTATTTAATTAGCTTTAGGGTGCTTGGTGTTTTTGAAGATTCACTTGAAATTAGGGTATCATCAGTTGAAGATTAGGGCTTTAGACATTCTCAAAACACCTTTCAGGACTTGGTATGGGCATTATGAGTTCATGGTTATGTCCTTTGGTTTGACCAATGCCCTAACGATATTTATGGAGTTGATAAATGGGGTGTTTTTGCCATATCTTAATTCCTTTGTGATTGTATTCAACTATGATATCTTGGTGTATTTCAAGATCAAGGTAGATTATGTGAAGCATTTAAGAATTGTGCCTCAGAGGTTTTAGAATGAGAAGTTGTATGCGAAGTTCTCAAAATATGAGTTTTGGCTCAGTTCTGTGGCATTTTTTAGGCGTGTGGTGTCTAAGGATGGTATTATGGTCGATTTGGCCAAGGTTTAGGCAGTTTGGAATTGGTCTAGGCCAACTTCACCTATCAAGATTTGTAGCTTTATTGGTTTGGCTATTTATTACAAGCGGTCCATGTAAGGCTTTTCTTTTATTGCATCTCTTTTGACTAGATCAACTGAGAAGAATGTTGTCTTTCTATGGTCTGATGAGTGTGAGGACGGCTTTCAAAAGTTCAAGACTTTATTGACTTCAGCACCTATTCTAACCTTACTTGTGAAAGGTGAGGGTTTTCTAGTTTATTGTGATAATTCAGGTGTTGGGTCTGGTGGTGTGTTGATGCAAAAAGGGAAGGTAATACCTTATGCTTCGAGGCAGTTAAAGACCTATGAGAAAAATTATCCTACCCATGACTTTTAGTTAGTAGAGATAGTGTTCGTGCTGAAGTTGTGCCGTCATTATTTGTATGGAGTCAATTGTGAGGTGTTCACCGATCATCGTAGCCTTCAGCATATTTTCATCCAGAGGGACTTAAATTTGACAAAGAGTAGGTGGTTAGAGTTGTTGAAGGATTACACCATGATGATTCTCTATCATCCAGGCATGGATAATGTAGTGGTGGATTCCTTGAGTAGATAATTAATGAGTATGGGTAGTCTTGGTATATTAGTAGCTGAGGAGAGGCCTTTATTTATGGATGTGTAGTGGTTGACTAATAGCTTCATGCAACTTGATATTTCCAAGTTGGGTAGGGTTTTTACTTGTGTCAAGGTGCGGTCCTTGATGGTTAAGCAGATTAAAAATAGGCAGTTTGAGTATAGGAAGTTATGTATTATCTAGGATAAGATGTTGATGGATGAAGCTAAGGATGTGGTCCTTGATTTACAGGGTGTGTTATGGATTAAGGGTTGGATCTGTATTTCTAGAGTGGGTGACTTGACCAGGTTGATCATGAGGAGGCTTAAAGTTCAAGATATTCTATTCATCTAGGTGAAGCAAAGATGTATCATTATTTGAAAAGGCATTATTGGTGGTGTAGGATTAAGAGTGATATCATAGAGTTTGTGGATAAGTATTTAAATTATCAGCAGGTGAAGTATGATCAACATAGATCAGGTGGTTTGATTCAGTGGATACCGATACTGGAGTGGGAGTGGGAGCATATTACTATGGATTTCATGGTTGGATTGCCCCAAACTTTGAAGAAGTTTTACTCCACTTGGGTGATTGTGGATCTATTGACCAAATCAGCTCATTTCATTCCAGTAAAGGTGAACTACAATGCGGAAAAGTTGGAGAAGATATACATGGCACCATTCGAGTCTTTGTATGGGAGGGGTACTCAGTTCATTTCCCATTTTTAGAGTTTGATGCACTGAGAGTTGGGTACTCAGTTGGAGATGAGTACAGTATTTCACCCCCAGAATGACGGTCAGTTGGAGTTGAATATATAAGTATTAGAGGATATGTTTCAGGCATGAGTGATAGACTTTGGTGGTCATTGGGACCAGTTCTTACTTTTATCAGAGTTTGCCTACAACAACGGCTTTTATTCTAACATTTTGATGGCACCATTCTAGTCTTTGTATAGGAGAAAGTGTAGCTCTCCAGCTGGGTGGTTCAATTCCTTCAAGGTTAGGCCATGGGGTATGAATTTGGTGAGGGACTCTATGTAGAGAGTGAGATTAATTCAGTAACAGCTCTTAGTGGCTCAGAGTAGGCAAAAGAGTTATGTTGATAGGACGGTGCCTGATTTGGAGTTCATGAAGGATGAGCAGGTTTTACTGAAGGTGTCACCCATAAAGGGTGGGATGAGGTTTGGTAAAAAGGGCAAGCCAAGTTTGAGGTTTATTTGCCCTTTTGAGATCCTTTGGAGAATTGGGAAGGTGGCCTATGATTTGGCTTTACCTCCTAGTCTTTTAGCTGTGCATCCCATTTTTCATGCCTCGATGTTGAAGAATTTCATTCTGAAGGATCGCATGTGATTTGATGGGACTCGGTGGATTTGGATCAGAATCTGACTTTTAAGAAGGAGCCCATAGTTATTTTGGATAGGCAGACTAGAAAGATGAGGTCCAAGAGTATTGATTCTGTGAAGGTTCAATGGAAGTGTCGCCCGATTAGGGATGCTACGTGGGAGATAAAGTTTTATATAAGGAGTAGATATCCTCAGCTTTTCGATACTTCAGGTTCCTTTCTTATCTCTATGTTCAAGGATGAACGTGTATTTTAATGATGGATGATATAACAACCCTTACCATGATTTTTGAATTATAGTATGTTTTGACCATTTTACCCCTCTTTATAATTGTGTTTTGGTATTGGCGATGTGCGGGAGTGAGTGGAATGGTTCTCCAGGTATTTGGTTGTGAATTAAGTGATTTTTTAAATTTTAGAAGCCCTTAGAGTGGGGATGGTTGACTTTGGTCAACATTCGATGATCTGAGCGTCGTATGTGAATTTCTTTAATTCCATCATTGATTTTGGGTTAGTAGAATGGTTAAATCGGGTCTCGGGGCCTTCCATGTGTTTTTGAGCATTTAGACAAAATATTAGAAATTTTGGTTAACGACCTTCGTTGGAAATTATGATTGTACTGTTGAGTCCGGAATGTTGAATTTTGGCTTGTAGCATAGTCAGATTTTTTTTGTGGAGTTCTAAATGCATTTTGAGGGTCTGTTGGGAGACTTGATCATACCCATATTGCGGCTATTGTTGTTGTCAACTGGTCCAGTGTCACCTTAATTGTGAAACTGATCCCCTGGTCGCGATCGCAGAAGAGGAATTTCTCCTTCATCATAATTACAAAGGGTCGATCACAAATATGATGAGAGGCCTGGGTCGTGTCTGGGTTTTTGATCTTTGCAAATATGGCAGGACCCTCATGATTATGATGGGTCCAGCCAGGATTGGACCACGATCACAATGAGGGTCCTGTGATCGCGTAAGAAGGTCGCCTGAAAGCTTTTGAAAATTCCTTTTCACAATAAAAACCCCAAAACACCATTTTAAAGCTTGAGAGCTCAGTTTAGAGAGATTTCAAAAAGGATTTTCAAGATCTAATTATTGGGTAAGTTTCTAAATTAATATTTTATTATTAACCACTAATTATTTCATTATTTCACATTCAAATCTTAGTTTTCCAATTTTAAGATTTGGGGTTTTCTCGGTAAAGTTAATGCTTGATAAATTGATGATTTCAAAGCCAATTTCAACTTTGTTTTTGATAAATTTTAAGATTTGAACTTATTAAACTATAGGTGACATGATTTTTCACTAATACTCCAGTTTTGCCCTTGTGGGCTTGGGGTTGACTTTCAAATGACTTTTTGAACCCGAATTTGAAGTACCACATTATAGGTGTCCTTAGTTTTGAATTCTTATGTAGATTTTATATTTGAATAGATTAGGCTCATTCGGAGGTGATTCTAAAGGGCAATGCCTCTATTTGATAATTCAAGCTTCTTTAAGGCAAGTTGAGACCTTTTTTGACTTTTTTTTTAAAGTGTTTATGTGTTAGTTGCTTGTATTGGGAGTACAGGGATTGAGGGTCCTGTATAAATGAGGTGACAAGAATCTATACAGGTATCGATGTTTTTTAAAAGGGTTAAAAAATGGAATTTAATGACTTGTTTGGATATTTCTCTATTCTTGATTGATAGATTATTGTGTGAAGAGTGGATTTATGGGTATATGGAACTCTATAGGTATTAAAATTGATAATATATCCCTTTATGAGAGTTTAACTATTTGAATAGAATTGATGAGCTTTTAGGCTTGAAGCTAATGTGGTTGAATTGAATATGGCCTTGTGAGCCTGGATTTGATATATTGTGTTGTTTTATTCATCATGTTTCATACATACTCTCTCATAATCATGTCATGGCATTGAGAAAGATAATATTTTTAGAAAGACTGATTTTGAAACTACTTGCATGTCCAGTAGGAAAGTATTCCGGGTGGATTTCTATTGATTTTACTTGCATGCCCAATGGGAAGTATTCTGGGTGGCCCAATGGGAAATGGTTATGGGTGTATTCATGATTCGTATGCCCGATGTGAAAGTATTCTTGATGGGTATATGAACCTCGTGAGTCCCCGATGGGTCTCAGCTAGCCAGACAGTGCAACGAGAATATACTATTATACATTGCATCATATTGCATAATCTCATCATTTCCATATGATTGTTTCGTAGTGTTTTAATACCATAACTGGTGATTGTTGATGTATTACTGGATTTGAAAGTTAGTATTGTTTTCCCTTGTTTATTGAGATAGATCTATTAGATTAGGTCTGGCTTACCTAAGTGTAGGTTACTTGGTTGTTTTGAATGGTTGGTTTAGATGGATCTCGCCATCACCTTAAATTAGGATCAGTCAATGATATTGTTGAGTACAAGTACTTCCATAGTCACCCTTGTTATTTCTCTGTACCTTACATGTAGGTACTAAGTTGGAAGTCCCCGATTTTTGAGTTGTAATGACCCAAATCATGTCCTAAATACCAAAATTGGACAAAATTGGGTTAGGCCACCAACCCGCCACTGCAGCGACACTCCCATCGCTACAGCGGTAGTCGGGCAGTGGACAGCCCGAGGGTCAATTAAAACCCTCATTCATCTAAGGACTTTTATGTTGTCTGCCTCTTCTAAAAACACCCCAAGTGAACCCTATACTTAAAACAATGACAATTTGGAGTCCAAGCTCCATGAGGGCGATTTTGAAGCATTCTGGCAAGGTTTCTGGCATTAGTAAAGAGCAAGGCACGTGTGGAACAACTCTTTGCTCTCTATAGAAGTGGAATTCATCTACAAGGTAGGTTAATTGTAGTAGACTTGGGATAGATACACGTAATAACCATACTTATATTGGAAGATTTCATGCCATAGGTATTTGAGCACGGAGATTAGTTGGATGGAATAATAACCAGACTAGGATAACGAATTTGTGACTTGAATAATATGTCATTGAACTATTTTTCTCCTTTAATGGTCCAAGGGTATGAGTTTTGTATGATCTAGAGGTAGATCAGTGAAATGAAGTGTATTTATAAGCAAGAGGAGGAGTTAGTACGACTATGAAAGCAATGAACGTGAGTTGGGGCCAGAGTATGCACTGATGGGTTCCTAGAAGTCTGGTAGATCTCTATTGAGAGTGAAGAGAATAAGTAGTAGGTGCCTAGATGTCATGATGAATCGAGAGGGGCCATAAGAGTTATGGGTGTGTGTACTGTGTTCTTGGGTAGATGTTCACAATGGAATGGGTATAGAAATAGTAGAGGGGAAGGGAAGTGAGAGGTAGGCATAGTTTCTAGGTTTGTGGTCGTTATGTTGGTTGAGTGTGAGTCATCAGGTGTAATGTGGAACCGATTTATTCTGTGCCAATGTGTGAATTGGATATTTGTGAGTAGCCTTTAATATGAACCAAAATACGGAAGGTAGAAATAAACTATGAAAAACAAAGAAAACAAGACAAAAATAGATAGAATCGATAGAAGATAGATAGATAGACACAAGTAGATAAAGAAAAGGGCAACCAATGGGTGTATTAAACCCAAAGACCTCCCTTGTTGATTACCAACAAGCACCTAACTCTTACGATAATCGAAAGGGAATCGTAATTCCCTTGCAACCACCGTTTCTAAGCGATAATCAACATTGGCTTTTCCAAGCACTCACACTCTTTCAAGAGTTTCACAATTTTAATAGTTAGAAGAATCTACTTAAGAAAATGAAAGACAAGTTATTTATAGTCTAGGCCTAGGCTTATTACAAATGGGCCCAAAAATGACCCATCAAAGGAGGATTGCCATATTTGGCGATGGGGTGGAACAAATTGGCAACACGCCAAGTGTCTTGGCGATGCTATTGGTGTTGCCAAAGTGGACAAAAATATCCCTTGGTCCTTTGTTTGCTTTGTTGAGTCTCTCATGCTCCAAGCCACCTTCCAAACACAATGTTGCTTATTTAGGCGATCATTTAAGAGTTTATAAGCTTCAAGTATCTACTCCAGCCATCCATTAAGCTTTTAATATAGCACATCAAGCCTTTTGATAACATGTCCCCCAATTCCTTAGCTTGGCTTTGAATGTACGATTCTGAGACAACTCGAATGGTATCAATGGTTCCTTGGATTGTATCATTTTGGAAGCTCAAAAGGGTCCATTACAAATGTCCTTGCATCCTTAAGGTGATTATAGCTTGGTTCCTTTTTTGTTGACCTTGAAGTATAGGTCTTGAAAGGTTGACAATGATTTGGCTTGTATCATCCTCTCTTTCTTGAAAAGGATTTGACCTCGAATCTAAACCTTGGAAAATCATAGGGGAAACAACCAACAACAATATCTCATGGAATGAGGCAACAATAATTTTATCTCCATGCCAAGGATTCTCACACTTAACATATAACTAAGCATCATAATGTTCAACCAAGGGGTTGTAACCCAACAAAATAAAAACTACTTGGTTACTCAAGAGACTTTGACAAAGGGGAAAACCAAAAGAACCATGGTAATTAGTCAACCACACATGAAAACCCACATTGGTTCTATGTTTCAACAATTACAAAACCCTTTTTAATTCAAGAGTTACATGATAATTCTCATAGCCAAGTGCAATGTCATAAACAAAGCCATCCCAAGTTAAAACTCCACTCAATGCACTAGCTATTTTTAGGAATGGGATTACTCCCAAATCATCACCGGAGTCAAATACAAAGGTATCCCCCACACAAATGGTTAAACATAATGCATTTAAGCTCATATAACCTTTCTTCTTTGAGAAACTACGCAAGGGAAGTGAGGTCACCAATGGAGTCATGCTACTAGTGGGAATGAAGAACCTATTAGAATCCAAATCAATCCAAAACAATTGGTTCTCCTAAGAAGTTGGGTTCCCATTATTTATGGTATTAGGCATGCTCACAAGAGTCCCATTTGGTACTTCAACTTGTCCAACCCTATGAAGGTGACAAAAAGTATTCAACAACCATGGACTCTTCCATAAACAAGTAATTGACTTAGTATCCACAAGTTGTGGTCCACACAACGTAAGCACAAGTGTGTC
Organism: Capsicum rhomboideum; assembly: GCA_031232105.1. Lineage (NCBI taxonomy): Eukaryota > Viridiplantae > Streptophyta > Magnoliopsida > Solanales > Solanaceae > Capsicum > Capsicum rhomboideum. Next base: position 96,990,641 of record CP124718.1, read on the forward strand.
AAACAAGGATGTAAGTATGCAAACAATACCTAAAAGTGGCAATGACACATTTGCCCTAGGGTTCATAAGAATGATACCACCTTAGAATAAGAGGTCATCAATTGCAAACAAACAATAAAGAAAGGTATCCCAAATATGGAATTCATCTAAGGAGTTTTCAAGAGAAGACTCACTCTTTGACCTACAAGTAATAAAACCTTGGTCAAGAATGGAAATGCACAATGGTGAATTCTTTTGGACTATTTCATTGATCCCCTTCTTTAAAGAGCATTTATCTTTGTTGGAGATTTTTCCCTTACACAACTTTGGTCCATCAAGTGGATCATAAATCCTCAAGAAAGACTCTCTGTCATAGGGAATAGAACCAATAACTCCAACTAAATCTTGTTTGTCATCTGGACCAAGCACCAAGTGGGGTGTCTTAAAACCACCATTTTCTAACTGGTCACCAGGGTCAAATGGATAAAGTGGACACAGACATGGGTCTAAACAACATTTATTTTCCCCAAAGGTACAACCTATACAAAAGAAATACTCTCCACACAAGCATAAGCATTGTCAAAGGCAAGTAGAGAGTAAAGAAAGGTGTCGCGCATATTGATTTCATCTAAGTTATCCTATAGGGCATGTTAACTACTATGCTCAAGAACATTATCAACATTATGCTCAAGAATTGGAAGACTCAAAGAAGAAGAAATAATTGGGAAATAAGGACCACCTTTTATATCTTCACAATCCTTCCCCATAAGAGTAGTCTCATCTTCCAAGAAGAGATTTCCATCTTTAGGAGGAATGTTGTCACACCATAGTGGGTTGTTATATAGAGTATAGCCCTCAAGAAAAGTTGCATCCTAACATGATCCACACCACTAGGTAATTCACTAGGATTGATTTCATCATCCTCAAATAAGATATTATACTTAAAAGGAGAAGGATCAATCCAAGAAGGAGAATTGAAACATGTAAGTTCACTCTCAAAAAGACAATTATCATTTTTTGAAGAAGATACAAACACATGATCATCCCTATGAGCCAAGCAAGTAATATGACCTTCATCAAAAGGCATGCTCAAAGGGTCACTCCTATTCAAATGTTCAACATTATCAACATCATCACTAACTTAAGGTTCATTAATCACATCACTAATATCCTCAAGTAATGGGCTAGATTCATAAGCAAGTTGATCAACACCATTTTCACAAGACAATGTACTATCATTCAATACAAAGTCTTCAACACTAGGTGGACTAAAATCGATCTTACAAAAAGAGTTAATTCGGTCATCAATAGGATCAACTAGTGTATCCACACTCTCAAAATGTACATTATCAACATGAGGCAAAGAATCATTAGGCTCACATGTAGGAAATATATCACTCACATGCAATTGGCTACTAGCCACATAATGATCTTTCATATTTACTTAAGTGCAAGAGTTAGCTTTGTTACCTTGAAGTTCACGAAAAGATTCTTCTTTACCTTGGTGCAAGGTTCCTTTCAAAGTTTTGGAATACTCTTCATATGGTTTAATACATAGGTCCAACTTATTCTCCTAATATTTTTTTTGAGACCCTATGTTTGAAGCTTGTATTCCTCCTCCATTTGCAAAATTAGTACCTGCACAAGTGTTCTTACCAAGAGAAGGACAAACCAAAAGGTTATATTGGGTTTGTGGTAACCCCTTCACTTCACTACTCACAACCTCTCATTTTTTTCACTCTTGGGTTACCACTTTGCACTCCCTTACTCCTCTCGATCTTTTGTCTCTCATTTTCATTGGATTTAGAGTAATGACCCAAATTTCTTTGAGGATTGGGAAGGATAGGTGGAAAAAGATGATTTCCTCATTGGTCCACTATAATCTTGGGCCAATTTCACTCATTTGGAACTCGATGTCTTTCAAACCAATTGGCGCCCAAACATAAATGACCAAAGTCCAAGGGAATTACATCACACCAAACCTCTTCATAGTACCCCTTACAAGTTAAAAAGACCATCACACTCTTAGAAACCTCATATCCCTCCATGGTATATGGATAACGCTTTGGCCCTTGAGGTATCCTCAAATAGCTCACCGTAGAAGGAGTGATGTAGTTGGCATAGCACTAATCATCGAGAACAAGATCGAACCCTGAAGTTCCATAAATATTAACTTTTACTTTAATGATATTTCTTTTTGGATCAATATTATAAAGCTTTGTGTATCCTTCCGGTACATAGTTTGCTCTCATGACCCTCATCAATTCTCTCCATGTTTGAGTGGACCTTCTTATAAGGTCCTACCAACGCAAAGCTAGGCCTTGAAAGTGTTTAGTGGCATATGTGGCTTGCTAGAATTCACTCATATTATAATCCTCAAAAAACCTATCACATTGCCATTCCCAATCAAGGTAAGCCTCGGGATCACGTTCTCCTTTGAAGATAGAAAGAGGGGCTCTAGGGAAATTATAATTCTTACTATATCCTCCATATCCACCTTGGTCTCTACCTCTCAATGTCTGAGCACTAGAATAAGAAGGATAAGATACAGTACCCCTAGACATTGGAGATGCACACTCTCTTCTTCCCATTGGATGACTTCTACTTGAACTAGAATAAGCATTTGCACTGTTTTGACTAGGATGGAAGGTACCACAAGACCAAGAATACGAATCCTCACTCGTCTTAAGAACATTTCCACCATAATTTGTACAAGGTGCATAGGAGTAAGTGGTATACCTCTCATTATCTTCGTTCTCAGGATGAGAAGTGTAAGAATTCTCACATGCTCCATTGTCTTCATACGAACCATCACAAGTCTTTTCATCCTCTCCATATTCACTATAAGAACTAGAGTCATCGTTTATCTCATAATGTTCTCCAGAATAGTAGTCCTCATACCTACATGGCTCTTGATCATAGCTATTTTCATAGCCTTCATAATCGCCATCTCCATCATAACCATAACCTTTATTACTATAATCATAGTCTCCTATGTCGTAGTCACATGTATCCAAGGCTACCGATGACATACTTCCTTATAGCTCCTTTGTACCTACAAAATGAGCAAACAAGGTTAGTAGTTAAAGCTCCTCACTAACACTCATAAGATTCTCAACTTTGTATACCACATAATTGGATCGGCTAATGTTGAAGATTGCTTATACTTAGGTGGTACACAAGGTGTCGATTGCTACTCTTGGCTGGAGTGGATCTTTGTTTAAACAAAGACATACGACTCGATTACAAATTGACATACATTAAATAAGAAATAACTACGAAGTAAAACTAGCAAAGCATAAAAGAAATAGGACTAAGAAAGAAAAGGACTCGATAACTAATCAACAACTAAGTAGGATAATTACTAGTTGGAAATTAGTTGTAAGAATCAAAGAAGATGAATCAGAATCAAAGGAATGAAACTAGTAATTAGAATCCGAGATTGGGTGAAGAGAATAGGACCTTAATGTTTGGGAACCATGTTGCATAGCCAAAATGTACCTAGCATCACCAAACATCTCATTACCATTGCCAAAATGTCATGTGGTCCGCCAATTTAGTCTAGCATGGCAAAAAGTGACAGTTTGTTGGACTAGACAACAAACTATCGCCAATTTGTTGGATGGAAGTTGGGCGATGCCTTTGCACTTTTGTGCATCACCAAATTGACCATAAACTCACCCAAAATGTTCAACTAAGGCCAGTTGAAGAAAGCTTCCAAGAATTATACCCTATGGTCCCCCTGTACTTTTTTTTTTTTGTCTTTTTCCTCTTTTAGAATATTCTCTTTTGTACCAACACCCAAACACCTTCCTTTTCTTTTCCTTTTGAATCTAACACACCTTTTTAAATACTCTTCTTCTTCAAGACATGAAGAATATGAAGAACACTCAAGAATACCATCAACTTCAAAATTAACAACTTCTTCTTTTCAACTTGGAATTCAATGAAATTTGAGATCTAAGCTCCCCTAGTCATGGAAAACAACCTCCAACAACTTTAAACCTCCAATTCCAAGCTAAAAGTTTCATATTTAGAAACCCATTTACAATTTTCTTCAAATCATGAAGAACTCCATGAACAAAAAGAACACCCAAATCAAAACCCTAATGGATTTCTATTCATTTTTAGCTCAAATTCCACTTTAAACTCCAAATATTAAGGAGAACAAACCCCAAAACTCAAGAGCTTCTAATTTCACCTAGATCTACAAACCCACTTGATGTTACTTCAATTTATTCACCTCCAACAATGGTGGATCCTCCAAATCAAACCCAAACAAGCTAGTTTCTCAGATCTAGACTCAAATAATACTAGAGAACACGATTCTAGTATTAGAAACTCAAGAAGACATAAAACTCAAAAATTTTGAGATTTTCAAAAATATTTTTTTTTATATTTTCGTGATAGCAAACCCCAAGACTAGAATTGATGGAATGATCCTAAGATCAACTCTAATACCAAATGATATGAACCAAAACATAGAAACAGAAATAAACTACAAAAAATAAAGAAAATAAGACAAAAATAGATAGAATCAATAGAAGATAGATAGATAGACACAAGTAGATAAATAAAAGGGCAACCAGTGGGTGTATTAAACCTAAATATCTCCCTTGTTGATTACCAACAAATACCTAACTTTTACTATGACCGAAAGGGAATCGTAACGCCTTTGCAACCACCATTTCTAAGCGATAATCAACATCAGCTTTTCCAAGCACTCATACTCTTTCAAGAGTTTCACAATTTTAATAGTTATAAGAATTTGCCTAAGGAAATGAAAGACAAGCTATCTATAGTCTAGGCCTAGGCTTATTATAAATGGGCCCAAAAGTGACCCATCAAAGGAGGAATGCCATATTTGGTGATGGGGTGGAACGAATTGGTGACATGCCAAGTTTCTTGGAGATGCTATTAGTGTCACCAAAGTGGACAAAAATGTCCCTTGGTCCTTTCTTTGCTTCATTGAGCCTCTCATGCTCCAAGCTACCTTCCAAACATGACGTTGCTTATTTAGGTGATCCTTCCAAGAGTGAATAAGTTTCAAGTCTCTACTCCAAGCATCCATCAAGCTTCTAAGATAGCACATCAAGCTTTTTGATAACACATCCCCCATTTCCTTAGCTTGGCTTTGAATGTAAGATTTTGAGACGACTCAAATGGCATCAATGGATCCTTAGATTGTATCATTTTTTAAGCTTAAAAGATTCCACCAAATAGATCATTGCATCCTTAAGGTAATCACAGCTTGGTTCCCTTTATGTTGACCTTGAAGTATAGGCCTTGAAAGGTTGATGATGATTTGGCTTTTATCAGCCTTTAGGCATTACATTATGATTATTAACTGTATCATGCATTGAACATACGGTTTTGAGATGGTATGGAGATAATATATGGATCGGGTGTCACATTGACACTATTATATGGATCGAGTACCACACCGATACTGATACATGGACTAAGCTCGTCCCCTGCAATCATAGCTGAGAGTCTCTGCTAACTCTAGTATGTGTGTAAATCTTGTATGCATGTAGGGACTCTAGTATGTATGTACACCTTACATGCATGAATTAATCATTTCATTGAACATACTTATTATAGTGCTTATGGTTGAAATAATTTGCTAAAGTGTAATTGATGTATTTATATACCGATATGTCTGTTGAGATAAAGTATTACAATTTTACTTGTTTTGTGTCATATGTTAGGGTTATGGGTATGAGTAGTGGACCAGAATGCGTAGGGGTAATTTTAGGTACGCTTGATTTGAGTAATTATCTTAATCTCAATATGCATAGTGGATATATGTTATATTAGTGGGGTATACGGTGACCCGATCCAGTCCTAGGAGATCAGTCTAGTGGTTTTCTTGATGACTTAGAGGTGGAGTAGCGAGTCATAATCTTGTTGAGTGTAGAGTTGTGAGGCTGTTAGTGAAGAAGGTAAAATAAGAGTGAGGGAACTTGGGGAGGGTCAAAATGTCAAGGGACAAAGACACACAAAAATGTTAAATGGCAGGCAGGTTATAAAGTTACTAAGGGCAACGTGTCAAAGACCTGAAAAGAGGTAAATTGGAAGGGTTTAGCTATCCGGAACCTTGACTTGTGTCATGATTTTTTGCCCTATTTTCTATTATTGTTATTTTTTTCTAACCCTGGTTGACCGATGATACCTACCAGTACGTGTGGTTGTATTGATACTACACTTACTAGAGGGTATAGCCATGTCGCAGGTCAGTTGAAGTTTCTATAAGTACGACGGTGGTTACTCTTCAGCAGCTCCTGTCATCTTACTCTTACATGTATGCTATATCTCGAGTTTTCTTTTTCATGGCTTAGTGCTCTTGTACTGGTTTAGATTAGATTTTGGAGAAAAATTGTTATTTTATTTCTGCAATGTATTTTAACTGGCAAATGTTTTTGGATAAGAGTTTTATTTGATTAAAGGTTTATTTATTTTAAAGTTCATTTTGTTTAACTTCCGCACTTAATTAAATGGTTGGGTAGTAAGGGTTCTCCTATCTAGGTTAGAGTTGTGTAGGCGCCCGTACGATTCATGAATTAGGTTGTGACATGAGTGGTGTGGTGTTGGTGATACTTCTCTAGAGATTCTAAGGTAGTAACTGTTGATATTCTCAGATTCTCTATCCTATCCAAGTCTTATGTATTCCTTCACATTAGAGATATTTTTGGACCTTTTTTTGTGTCTTTCTGTCTTTAGAGGCTTGTACGTTGTCACTACCAGATCTGGGATCTATTTTTGATTTCTATATTTGCTTTATTCTGATATATTAGAGATTATGTTGGGTGTTGAGTTATTTTTATTCATTCTGCTATTATTTCAATCCAGTATCATTTTGGAAATGGATTTAGGCTTACCTCTCATGATGGATGTGATAGGTGTCATCACGGTCCCAGTTTTGCGTCGTGACATTTAGTGACTAAGAGCGGAGAGCCTGTTGCACTTTTTTCTTGGGTCTATCTTCTTTCTGTAAGCAGCGTGAGAAGAAATCTCACTCATGGAATTAAACGATGAGTAAACACTTGGATGTGAGAGCAAGAGCTCACCCAACAAATGGATTAGTCAAGCAGGGGGGGGGAGGGAAGAACCATTCAAAGATTTAGGAATATCTTTTGGTTCTTGATTTTGTTGTTATACTAGTAAATTATTTCCCTATATTGTATATACTTGATGAATTCACCTATATAAAAAGTAGATTGGGTAGCTTCTATGAGATTTTGGCCTAGTCTTTAGAGTTTTCATGAATAACCACGCATACGCATAACTTATTGGCACAAAATCACATTGTCTAATAAAATATGGGGATCAAAATGTGATTGGTAAAATCTCTGACTTACAATTAGAATTATTGGTTCATAAATATTTTATATATCACTATTAATTCTGTAAGTTAAATTTTATCGATCTAACCCAAAAGACATCATACCTATTGTATTTTGATCATACAAAATCCAGCAAGCCTTATGCTATTATTCTTACCCCGTTATTCATGAAAAATCTTTTGAAATATAGGAAGGATTGTTGAATAATTTATTTATTTCAAAAGATTATTTTTGGCTAAAGTAAAGACCTTTACACGTGCCTTTTGTTATGTCATATTTATCCTATTTGTTGATAAATCTAAACAAGTGACATGAAACCATCTTTGAGATGGTGGCAAGTGGCTGCCACATCATTGCCAAATGTCAAATTATTTGATGAGTCACAAGGGCACTTGTTTACACCTTTACTCTTACTTTGTTATAATACTTCACCACCTGCATCCTTATATAGGGAAAAGTGTACGAATACTCGTGTTTATTATCGTCATTTAATTGATACTCATTTTATAATTTTTTTATAAGTTTATTTACTTCGAACAAGAAGTTCAATAATCGTGTCTGAAGCTTGATAACTTCAGACGCTCACATCTTAAAGTGTAGCCTTGTGAAGGCTAAATATCAGACGTTTTTGTCTGATATTTAATATGACTTGAAAAGGTAAAATTTTAAATATTTTTTTCTGAGTCGCATGTAAAAATTGATTGAGCTTTCAATCAAGTACGCCTGAATCTTTTCATATATGTGCACCTCAGTCATACATGACTGAAATATATGTGAAACTGGGCAACAATTTCAGACATGAGCGTCTGAATAAAAAATAATAATTTGTTCTTTGAATTTCAACGATTCACACAAGATTTAACACTCAAGTATACTCTTAATAAGCTCAAATTTGAAACATAAATTTCATATATCATAAAAAACAAATCATAATCATCAATTTATTAAAAACACACAAATCTAACAAACCTATTTAACACCCTTCTATTTATTTTTTTTCAAATCTGCACTTCTGTCATTGAACTACATGTAATAATGGCTGAATTTTAGGCATGTGAGTCCAAAAAAATTTTCTAAAAAAGAATTTTATTTTTGAACTTTAAACACTCAAATCTATTCTAAATAAGTTCAAATTGAAACATAAATTCCACGTATCATAAAGAACAAACTTCAATCATCAATTTGTCAATATAACAACAAATTTATCAAACACATTTAACACCTTTTCAATGTTTTCTTATATGTCTACAATTAGTCATACATGATTGAAACACATATTAAAATTGGTTGAAGTTTCGGTCATATGTGTCTGAATGTGAAAGAAAAAAAAGTATATTATTTTGCCTAAAAATTGTCTAATATTGGGAATTCATGAAAAAAAAAAAGGTGGGTATTACTTAAATGGAGTGACCAAAATAGGATTCTCTATGATATTTTTACCTATATATATATCTATATATATATATATATGGATAAACTACACAGCATAACAAATCTAAGCCCTTAATTATGTCACATGACAACAGTTTAAAAAAAAGTACCTCACACAGCAACTATAGCAGTATTTTCTCTCTACTATATTTGGAAGACTCAAATTCCCTAATTTCATTTTAAATTAAAGAAAAAAATTTGTGCAAAAAAAATGAAGAATGAGAAAGAAGCTCTGTTAGTGTTTGGTATTCCTCTTTCCAATAAACTCAAATGGCAACAGTTCCTCTTATGCTCTTCTGGATTTTTCTTTGGGTATCTTCTCAATGGCGTCTGTCAGGAAAGTATTATCAATCATGGGCTTTGGATGCTGATTGTTATAAACATTACCAGTCGCCCCTCTCTCCCATTTTTACATCCTCCATCATCCCGTTTAGATTTGGAAGTAATGTTTTATTTCTGACAGACCTGAATTGATTACGGTGCGGCAGGTTTGGTGGTATTTATTTCGATGGGTGTAAGCAGTGAAGGTGATGGAAAATTAATGGAGGATAATATAAGGGGCGGCAGTAATGGTGAGTGGATTTAGTCGGTCGGCAGTTCGCTAGAGCAGCTGAAGTAGCATGTTCAATTTTATTTTTTCTTTTTGGAATTTTGTCCGGCAGTAATGTTTCATTTTTGGGGTGATTCCGATAGTGGTTGGGGTGGCTTAAGTTTTATATTTGTATTTTGATTGATAGGCAGGGATGTTTCATTTTTGTGGTGGTTCCGACAATTTCATGGTGGTTCCAACAGTTTCATGGTGGTTCCGGCAGTGGTTGGAATGGCTTAAATTTTATGTTTATATTTATATCCACACCAATTTATATTTGTATTTGTATTCGCACCATAATTTATTTTTATTTGTATTTATAGTTGACTATATTTTTTATTATTTCATTTGTTTTGTATTTGTAGTTGTAGTTGACTGCATCATTTGTATTTTTAAATAATTGAAAATAAATTGTTGATTCTCTTTCTACGAATACATGTATTTGTATTCATTGATACAAATTGTATTTATTGATACAAATTGAACCATTTTTTTTTTGGCAATAAAAATACTTTTAGTAATTACCATGTGAAGTCATTTACAAAATCAAGGGGAAGAAACCTACTTCACCCTTCTCTGTAGCAACCAAAAAAACTAACAAACTATTTACTCCTCTATGCAGCTTTCCCCAGTATCACCTAGTATGTTTCTATACATTCCAGTAATCTTCTATTGTCACGAACTCTGATGCACAGTCTTAATTTTATATGATGCAAGAGCACTTCCATAGGTTTTTGTACCTGTTGAAAAACTCTCATATTTTTCTCAATCCACATAGTGTATATAACCGCAGCAAAGCTGGCCTTTAGGATAACTTGTCTGCTTGCTTACCACGTGTGTGCTTATCCGCCCAATTCCATTCATCTTACCAATGCAAGATGCTTTTACGCCATTTCTGCCATACTAATATTGCTCTCCATAACTCTTTGGTATAAGGGCACTCAAAATATAAGTGGTCAGCAGTTTCAAGCACAACATTGCATAGAACACAAGTTGTTTCCACTGGAATTCCCCATTTCACTAGCAGGTCCTTTGTTTTCAGTCTACATTTCAATTGTAACCGCAGGATAAAGGTATGCTTTGGTTCAGCACAATTATGATATACCAAGTTTTTCCATACCACATTAGGTACCTCCCCTCGTATCTTTGTATACACCTTTGAAATCAAAAATTTCCCTTCATGGACCAGTTGATTAGTGTCTCCCAAAGTCTGCCAGAATCTCCTCATATGCAATATTTTTTTGACCATTCATGATGTTTGTGTTAGAACAAGCATTGACCCAAGAGGTTGACTTTTGATATAGTAGGTATGAATCCAAGTTATCCACAATTTATCCTTCTTCAGACTCAATGCCCAGAGAAGTTTGCATATGCTGCAGTATTCCAAATCCTTAAATTCAGTAAGTTCATTCCACCAGCTCCTTTAGGAAGGCGTACTTTCTCCCATGCAACTAGAGCTCTTTTAGTAATAGTTGATTCTCCACTCCAGAGGTAGCTTCTACACACAGCTTCTATCATTTTCATAGCCTTCTTGGGTAATAAAAACAATTGAGCCCAATAAGCCTGCACCCCAAATAACACTGCCTTTCATAAGATAGACTCCTATCCATCCAAGTAGTTATTCTAGTTGTGATCTTATTGACCAATGGTTTGCATTGTAACACTGTTAGTCTTCTAGTCGAAAGAGGGACGCCCAAATACTTAAAAGGTAATTTTCCAACTTCATACCTCCAAAATATCTAGAATTATTTGTTGAACAAGTGCATTGACCCCTCCAAAATAGACCTGACTTTTACTCAGGTTTGCCTTAAGTCCCGAGGCTGCTGAAAACAACTCAAATTTGTCTTTGAGAATTTGTATTGATGTTTTATCCCCTCTTGCAAACATCAGAAGGTCATCTGCAAAATAAATATGAGTAATACCCAGCTTTTGGCATCTTGGTGATAATTGAAATCATGTTCTTGCTTTAGTGTGTTCAAGCATTTGTTCAAATATTCCATCACTATGACAAATATATAAGGGAATAAAGGATCCCCCTGGCGGAGGCCTCTTTTTGCTTGTATAGTCTCTGATAAAGCACCATTGATCATAAAAGTATAGCAGACAGTTCTTATGCAAATCATGATACACTGAACCATTTTACTAGGAAAACCAATCTCTTTCAATTTGTTCAATGAAGTACCATTCGATTGAATCATAAGCTTTTTGTAAATCCACTTTAATCATGCAACTAGGTGAAAGTTGTTTTCTAGTATAACCCTTTACTAATTCATGGCTTAGGATAATGTTATCTGATATTAATCTTACAGGGATAAAAGTTGACTGACTTTGTCCAACAACCTCCTCAAGATAACCTTGAATTCTATTAGTTGGTATCTTTGAGATAACTTTGTAGACTATGAAGCAACATGCTATAGGCCTAAAGTCTTTCACATTCTCCAGTTGTGATACCTTAGGAATAAAGGTTACTACAGTACTATTTACAGCTTTAAGGAAACTGTTGTGTTGGAAATATTCTTGCGCTGCCTTAAACAGATCTTCCCTTATGACATCCCATGCTTTCTTCAAGAAGTATGTAGTAAATCCATCAATACCTGGTGCCTTGTTACCATCTATGGCAAAAAGAGCAATTTTCACTTTCGCTCTGGTAACTGGTGAGCACATTGCCCTTTGCTGCTGCAGGGAAATTTTAGGTCCTTGTCTCATGATAGTTAAGTCTATGCTAGGAAGTCTAGTTGCTGTTACACCCATCAAACCTCAATAAAAGTTGAGAATCTCCTTTTCTATATCACTTCCCTTCAGTAGCACACTTCCATTTTCATCCTTGATCATAGATATTGCATTTGAGCTAGCCCTTGCCTTCATACAGTTAAAGAAATATTTGTTGTTGCCTTTACCCTCTGATATCCAGTGTGCTTTTGACTTCTGCCTCCATATTTTCTTTTGAACAGTTAACCATTTATTCAGTTCTACTTGTGCAGTTTTTTCCCTCATCAGTAAATCATTACTTTTTTGAATGGTTATCAGGGATTGAATGTCCAGCACCTTACCTCTAGCATCCTCCACTTTATTATTCATATTGCCTATTCCTCTTTATTTCAGTTGCTTTAGAGAAGCTTTACAAAGTTTCAATTTTTCCCAAAGCTGAAACATGTAGCTTCCTTGAACTCAATTACCCTAGCATTACTGCACACTATTTAGGAATTGACTGACTTCAGCAAGCACATTCAAAAATCTGAAAGGTTTCCTCTTAAGTGTAGTGTTTATGATGGCTTCCACAAAAATTGGCGAGTGATCAGAGAAGAAATTGTCTTTAAATTGAGCAACAATATTACCATAATCAGCTACCCATTTATCATTGCAAATAGCTCTATCTATTTTACTCCATATATGCCTGATGGTCCATGTGAAATGCCTTCCAATGGATTTTTTATCAGTTAGAGCACAAGTGTCAAGAAGTTGTTCGAAGTCTCTAGTTTCAACATCTGTAATAGGTTGTCCCCTAAAACGATCATCAGGAAGTAGTGGTGTGTTAAAATCACCACAAACACACCAATGAGTCGACATAGTACTTCCCATATTAGCTAGTCCATCCCACAAACTTTGTCTCTCAACACTGCAGGTGCTTCCATACACTATAGTAACTTCACTTTTAAGCTCAGAGTGTCTATCTTCAACTGAGCAATGAATATATTGACCATGTATTTCCAAAATGGAAACTAAGACATCAGAGGCTTTCCACAAACCATATTCTACCATTTGTTGTATAAGTATAGTTATTGGCATAGCTCCATCCCTTAGCCACTCTATTGACACTAGTGTTAAAATTGTGTTCCTTAACTTTGGTTTCCAGTAGCCCAGCAAAATTGATTTTATATTTCCTAAGGTAATTCCCCATCTCCTCTTGCTTAGAGGGTCTATTAAGCCCCCTTACATTCCAAAATAACCAGTTCATGATACAGAAGAGAGTATTCTCCCTCATGAGATCCGTCAATTCTAAGTATACCCCCTTGCCCTCTTGACAGTAAGGCGAATTTGTTTGGAGTTAAAATTTCTCCAATTTCCTGCTTATCATTATGTTTCTACTGCACCAAACGTGAGAAATACATGGTCCCCATTCCTCCATTTGGTGGAGAAGAACTACTGGACGTTGTTTTCTTGGATGTGGTACCATAAACTTCACTAGGCTTAGGATCAATTAGATCAGGTCTTGCATTAGGTTGGGCAATCACAGTTGTCTCCATCTTCTCCTCTAAATGAGCATTAGTTTCAGGGAATTTAGTTTGCCATTGCTGAACCATCCTCTTCCCTCGCATAAATTCTCTTGGTTGAGCTGCTTGCTTCTGTGTTGTCGGCTCATTTCTAACCGGTTGACCACCTCCTCTTACATGAACGTCTCAACAGATATGCCCATATTTCACACATTTCTTGCAAAAAAGTGGTTTCCAATCATATTATACCTTCTGTGAAAACATATTGCCTGACGGCTCAATGATATCAAATTATGTAGGGAACTCCTGGGTAAAATCCATATCAATAAGCACAAGGGCATAGGAGATGCGCAATTGGTTCTTAGTGCACTCATCAGCAAAAATAGGTTCCCCCAATCTACTCGTTATTCTACTCAAAGTTTTTACTCCCCAACAATTGAGTGGTAGGTTTGGAAACCTAACCCAAAGAGGAATTATTTTGGGGTATGCTTCCTGAAAATTGAATTTGGGAGTCCACATCTGTAGGATTAAGAGGTACACTGTTCATATTGTAGGGGCCTGAATATAGGACGACATCTCTATCCTGAATTGATTTGAACTTTACTACAAAATAGCCTTCATCATGGTAGTACAAATCAGGGCTAGTGATAGAATTCCAAGTTCTAGCTATATAATTCCTCATGTAATTGTAGCTCCGTGTTGTACCCATTGTGTATAGTATCAATGCATTCTTCCAATCCTCAGTTTGCTCAGTAATTTCGTCTAATTCCAATTGGACTGTTAACTTCCCATTTAAAACCACAGGAGGCAAAAATGATAGGGGCATGCCATTATTTGCAGGTCAATTTTTAGAGAACAAACTTGTCCATTTCTCCTCTGGTTTTTCAGCTACCGACACTTCTTCCCTCATCTGCGATACTAGTGTAGAAATCCTCATCGCAGATTGCAGTACCCTCTCGCCCTCCTCATTAACAGCAGCTGCTTTAGGAGTAAACTGCTCCTTTAATGTGGAAGTCGACGAGTCTATCTCCGCCACAGATCGCAAAACCTCAGGAGTGGTCGGAGCACTGTGGACATTTCTGCCAGTATTATTTGTATCTGTATGGTCCAAGTTGTATAAACATGAATCTTTTGATACAAATAATGTATATAATTGTTTGTATACAAATACAAATGATAAATTGTACATATTCACGACTAAACTATCCAAATACAAATTTATATAAAATGTATCATTTGTTACAAAAAAAATATATATAAAAAATATTAAAAAACAAGAAAGAGAGAGAGGTAAAATATAAAGTATAAAGAAGGAGAGAGATGTGAAAATATAAAATACAAAAAAGAAAAAAGAAAACGAGAAAGAAAGAGGGATGAAAATATAAAATACAAAGAGGGAGAGAGATGTGAAAATATAAAATATAAAATACCAAAAAAAATTAGGAAAAAAATTAGGGAGACAGGTAAGATGCTATGGAATGTAATTAGCAACGTGTTGCTATGGAAAACTTAATTATGGACTCATGTTTGATATTTAAGAAAGGGCAAAAAGGGCAGCCCGGTGCACTAAAGCTACCATTATGCGCGGTGTCCGGGGAAGGGCCCTACCACAAGGGTGTATCGTACGCAGCCTTACCTTACATTTATGCCAGAGGCTGTTTTCAAGGCTTGAACCAGTGACCTCCTGGTCACATGGCAGCAACTTTACCAGTTACTCCAAGGCTCCCCATATTTAAGAAAGGGTAAATTACATAATTCCTCAAACATCCTTACGATTAATAAATATTTTCCTACATCTTTGAAATAATAACATATATTCTCATAATTTAGGTTTTCTCTCTCCTTAGAAATTGATACATAACACATCCCACCTATACTGCTTTCACTCCACCAAACTCGCCTCTTTTAACGCATATTTATCTTTCAAATATTTTCTTACCCAAAATATTTATCCTTCTTCCTTCTTCCTTCTTCCTTCTTTTTTCTCCTCTAAATTCTCTAACCCTAAATTCTCCTTCTTCTTTCTCCCCAACCGCATTTTCATCATGGCTTGATGCCATTGCAGTGCTTAATTCTCCTTCTTCCTTCAATCATACAATTTTTTCATCATTTTTTAAAGTTTTACAGCGTTAGGGGCTCCTCCATTGAAACTTGACCAACCCATCCAAAGTATCCTTGCTCTTTCAAGCATCAGCAAGACATTATTTGGTGAAAACCTTTCCATGTCACTCTTCAATCTTTGTCCAACATGGTATCAAGATATTCAATTAGTGTACTACAGAGTGCTAAGAAATAACAATAGCAATAATTTGAAATTTTTGGAATCGTCTATAAGACTCGTTCTTCCACATATATGATTGGAGCAACATGTATAGGAAATTAGAGTAAGAGGAGGAACAGATTTTGAGTTGAACAGAATCAACTGCTTTCAGTTGAACTATGTATAGTATATAAATCAATCGTGCTAGGGTGGTGCATACGGTGGTTTTGTTGGCAGAGATCCGGTGATGTTTGACATATGTTGGTGCTAGTGTTTGTTCATGATATAGACGAATTTATCTCTATTCACATGTATCATAATTCAAAAAGAATGAAATTGCTCATGACACATATGAATGCAAGTGCATGCCCATGTATCATAGTCTACTAATTCATATGATATATTAAGCTTAGTGTTTGTTCATGATATATATGAATGTATCTATGTACACATGTATCATAGTTCAAAAATTTATATATATCTAAGAGGTTATTAAGTGTTCATGATACGTATGAATATATTTGTATCCATTCTGTATCAAAGTCCATCTTTTTAAGTATTTAGGAGGTTAGTATGTGTTCATGATACATATAAATGTATATGTGTATTCCATTAATTCATATGGAATATGAAGTTTAATATTTGTTCATGATACATACGAATGTATCTATGTGCACATGTATCATAGTTCAAAATTCATATGTATCTAAGAGGTTAGTATGTGTCTATAATATGTATGAATTTATTGTATCCATCCTGTATCAAAATCCATCAATTTTTTATATATCTAGGAGGTTAGTACATGTTCATAATACATATGAATGTATATGTGCGCAACTGTATACACATGTATCTAAGTGTTTAGCTTGTTGGATACATCAAATTAATGAATATATTATTTAAAGAATACTAAAATGAAATTAATCAAATTACATAACCAAGATATATACATGTTTCGTTTTATATTAATGAAATTAATGAATTTATCATTTTAAAGAGTAATAAAATGAAATTAATCAAACAAAGATATGTTCTTGATTTTCGCTTTATATTAAGGGATTTGATTAATTTAATTATCCAGGTTAGTTGCTAATGTATCAAAAAAAATTGATGTATTAGTGTCCCTTTTTTATGAGTTTTTATGTAATATTGCAAAGTTGTGGGAGAGTTGGTAATTAGCTCTATACATATATGATTTGTGTAAGTTACCCTTGATATTTCTCCTATATATGTTTACTAGATACAAAGCCCATGCCACTACGGGCCCAATATATGTTACTTTTTCTATTTCAATTTATGTGACACAAATAAAATTTTTAGTCAATCAATTTTCTTATATATTTTTTGAATATTTTAATTTATCAATTTTTACTATAATTTATAGTACTTTTTACATAATTTTTTCATGATATATGTTATTCCTAGTGTTGCAATTAATGTGATACAAATGAATTTCAAGAATCGATCAAATTTTCTATATATCTTTAAAAATGTGATTTATAGTAATTTTTACATACTGTTTACATAATATATGTTACTCCCTTTGTCCGAATTGATGTGATACAGATGAAATTTTGAGAGTTAGTTCTTAATTTACTTTTCACGTAATTTTACATAATATATGTTACTTCCTTTATCCCAATTTATGTGGTATTATAGATAAAATTTTGAAAGTCAATTAATTTTTTTAATATGTTTTTAGATATTTTAAGTTGCTAATTATTGTGATTTTTAATACTTTTTACGTAATTTTTAAATATATAATAGATTAAAAATAAGATAAATAAATTAAATGAAGAGATTTTTAAAAAGCCACAAAATGAACAAGTTAAATACAAAAAGTTGAAGGCACAAGCTTACAGGAAAGAGAAATGGAATTATCATTCAAAATTAAAAGAAAACCAAACCAACACAAAGGACCCATTTGGAATGAAAATTTTCACTTTTTCTAGAAAATTTCTTCACTTTGTTTGAAAATCAATATTTGGCTATGAAAATTTCAAATACAACTTGACTTGTATTTGGATTTTGGAAAACAGTTAAACCTTGTTTTCATTTTTTTCATTTTTACTTTTTCACCTTTTTAAAATAAAAATATCCTAATTTTTTTCATAAATTAAACCAACTTAAATTATATTTAATTTTAAAATCATATTTCATGTTTTTTAAAAAAAAAATACATTTAAATTCTAAATATTTATTGCAAATAATATGACAAATCAAACATAATTCTAACTCCAACTCCAAATGTGAGTGATTTTTATTTTTTAAAAATTTTCTTGACCAAACGCCTACAAAGTGAACCAGAAAGGCTAAAAATAGGAAAAGATGATGAACCCACATGTATAGAAAAGCTCCATTATTTCGGCTGACATTCTACTATATAGAAGAGCGGTAGAAAGCAGGTGGGGGTAAACTACAGAAATGACCCTCTTTTTGAGTAGCTTTGTTTTTTTTATCCCCCATAAGAGAAGTTCTACAAAATTAGTTTTTCTTCTTTTTTATGTATAGAACAAATACATATTTGCCCCTGTATAGCTTAAATAATTTTTAACAACTCTCTATGCTTATTTGTTTGCAACTTCTATTTTTTTCTCTTTTTTATTTTTCTTTGATATTTTTAAAATTACTCTTAATCTTTACTTTTTTCCTTTTCTCCTCTTAACATCTATTTTCTTTTTTTTTTTCTCTTTTTTATTTTTTTTTTATTTTTATTGTTTCTTTTCTCTATTTTTTTTCTCAACCTTTATTTTTCTTGTCTTTTTTTCTTCGTTTTTTTCCTTTTTTCTCAGCCTTTTTTTTCTTTTTTTTTCCTTTTCTCCTCTCAGCTTCTATTTTATTTTTTTTTATTTTTCTCTTTTTTATTTTCTTTGATTTTTTTTTAAATTTTATCAACCTTTATTTTTCTTTTGTTTTTTGTTTTTTCTTCATTTTTTCTTTTCCCTCTACCCTTATTTTTTTTCTTTTCTTCGATTCCTCCAAACAACAAGTTACGCCCCATGGACAAGAATTGACTCTACCACATTGTTTCTTGATTTATGGAATGTTCTATAACTCTTGTCTTAGAGGCAAGACTTAACCCAAAAACTTTCAAATAATAAGTTACGCCCCACGGACAAGAGTTGACACTACCATATTGTGTTTTGATTTATAAGATGTTCTATAACTCTTGCCTTAGAGGCAAGACTTAACTCAAGGACTTTCAAACAATATGTTACGCCCCATGGGCAAGAGTTGGTACTACCACATTATGTCTTGATTTAGAGATGTTCTATAACTCTTGCCTTAGAGGCAAGACTTAATCCAAAGACTTTCAAACAACAAGTTACGCCCCACGGGCAAGAGTTGACACTACCATATTGTGTTTTGATTTATGAGATGTTCTATAACTCTTGCCTTAGAGGCAAGACTTAACTCAAGGACTTTCAAACAATATGTTACGCCCCATGGGCAAGAGTTGGTACTACCACATTGTGTCTTGATTTAGAGATGTTCTATAACTCTTGCCTTAGAGGCAAGACTTAATCCAAAGACTTTCAAACAACAAGTTACGCCCCACGGGCAAGAGTTGACACTACTACATTGTTTTTTGATTTATATGTTCTATAACTCTTGCCTTAGAGGAAAGGCTTAGCCCAAGGACTTTCGAACAACAAGTTACGTCCCATGGGTAAGAGTTGACGCTATCACATTGTGTTTTGATTTATGAAATGCTCTATAACCCTTGCCTTAGAGGCAAGACTTAGCTTAAAGAATTTTAAACAACAAGTTGCACCTCATGGGCAAGAGTTGATACTACCACATTGTGTCTTAATTTATGAGATGCTCTATAACTCTTGCCTTAGAGGCAAGACTTAATCCTAGGACTTTAAACAACAAGTTATGCCCCATGGACAAGCTTTGATATTACCACATTGTGTCTTGATTTATGAGATGTTTTATAACTCTTGCCTTAGAGGCAAGAATTAACCAAGAACTTTCAAATGACAAGCTACGCCCCATGGACAAAAGCTTACGCTACCACGTTGTGGCTTGATTTATGAGATGCTCTATAACTCTTGTCTTAGAGGCAAGACTTAACTCAAGGACTTTCAAACAACAAGTTACGCCCCATGGGCAAGAGTTGACACTACCACATTGTGTCTTGATTTATGAGATGCTCTATAACTCTTGCCTTAGAAACAAGACTTAGCCCAAGGACTTTCAAACAACAAGTTACGTCCCATGGGCAAGAGTTGATGCTACCACACTGTGTTTTGATATATGAGATGTTTTATAACTCTTGCCTTAGAGGCAAGACTTAGCTCAAGGACTTTTAAACAATAAGTTATGCCCCATAGGGAAGAGTTGATACTACCACATAATGTCTTGATTTATGAGATGCTCTATAACTCTTGTCTTAAATGCAAGACTTAACCCAAGGACTTTAAACAACAAGTTACTCCCCATGGGCAAAATTTGACACTACCACATTGTGTCTTGATTTATAAGATGTTCTATAACTCTTGCTTTGGAGGCAAGACTTATCCCAAAGAACTTCCAAACAACAAGTCACGCCCTTAAGTTTACTTCAATGTCAAAGAAAGAAGAATATCTTTGCAGATTATCTAATTTTCTGTTCATTAGCAAAAAAAAAAATAGAAGTTAAGAAAAAAGGAAAAAAAGAAAAAAAATAAAGATTGAGAAAAAAAAGAAAAAAGAGAAGAAAAAAATAAAGGTTAAGAAAAAAGAGAAGAATAAAAAACAAAAAAAATAATAATAATAAAGGTTGACAAAAACAATAACGAGAAGAAAAAAAAAATATAGAATTAAAATAAAGTTTGAGAAAAATATTTTTTAAAAAGTGAGAAAAGAAAAAAAAATTAAAGATTGAGACAAATGAATTTAAAAAGAAAAACAAGAGACATGAAAAATAAACAATGTTTGAGGGAAAAAAGTAAAAATAAAAAATAAAAAACAAAAAATAAAAGAAAATAAAGGTTGAGAAAATGAATTGAAACGAGAAAAAAAAAAGAGAAAAGCAAAAACAAAAATCAAGGAAAAATAAAAAAGAGAAAAAAAAAAAAGAGGAAGAAGAAGAAGAAAATAGAAGTTGAGAGACAAATGAGTATGAAAAGTATAAAAACATTTGAGGTGTAAAGGGGAAAAAAGGTACTTGTTCTATACATAATAAAGAAGGAAGGTTAGTCTTTAAAGACTTTTCTTATGGGGGACAAAAAAGCAAATCCACTCACTATGGAGGCCATCCCATGTAGTTTCCTAAGCAGGGGGAGGTCGTCCTTCCAACTTCCACCGCCTCTTCTTTGTAATTTCTTATTTCCTCCATTTTAATTTGTTTATCTTATTTTTTAATATGTTATGTATTTAAAAATTACTTTAAATTACAATGATTAACGGCTTAAAAGATTTGAAAGACATAAAAAAATTGGTTGACTCTCGAAATTCTATAAGTGCTACATAAATTATGACAAAGGAAGTAGCATATATTATTTGAAAATGACGTAAAAAGTATCATAAATCACAATGATTAACAACTTAAAATATTTAACGATATGTAAAAAAAAATTGATTGATTCTCCAAATACTATTACAGTCACATAAATTGAGACAGAGGGATAACATATATTATTTGAAAATTAGTAACAATTACTATAAATCACAATAATTAACAATTCAAAATATGTAAAATTATATATAAATAATTTGATTGACTCACTAAAATCTATCAGTGTCACATAAATTGGGATACAGAGAGTAGCATATATTATGTAAAAGTTATGTAAAAGTTATGTAAAAGTACTATAAATCACAATAATTAACAACTTAAAATATTTTAAAACTATACAAAAATCTAAAAATTATATAAAAAATTTGGTTGACTTTCCAAATTTCATCAATGCCACATAAATGAAACGACCAGAGTAACATATATTATCTAAAATTTATATAAGAAAGTATTACATATCACAATAATCAACAACTTAAAATATTAAAAAATAATTAAAAAAATTGATTGACTCTCCAAAATTTATCTGTATCATATAAACTGAAACAAAAAAAAGTAGCATATGTTGGACCGGTGCAAGCACGGGCTCTTATGTCTAGTAGAGGTAAGAAGAAACACATATGTTCGATTATTTTGTTCAATAATGAAAAAGTTTACATAAAGTAGACAAACAATTCTCTTAAAGCACATAAGTCTTAAAATATCAAAAACACCCTTGGCTGGGAAGCAAGCATATCGTCCAACTGCTTCCCTAACCACTTGCATATACTAGTAATGTCTTCATAATAGGGATCAAAGGGAGTAATCCTTAGCCTACGATCATAACAAACCTTGTTGGTTTGTATTATTTAAATTTTGTTGATTCATATATCCTTTAATTAATTTTAAAAAATTATTTAATTTTGAGAAAATATTACTTATACTTATTTATACGAGAAAAGACATAAAGTCATCACTGAAGTTGGCCCGAATTTGCTAAAAGACACTTTAACTTTGCGGACATCCTATTACACCACAGAACTATTTTTGACAAAAATAAATACACCCTTTTGACCTATTTTTTGCATCTGTTGTGTCCTCATGTTAGAATAGCGCATGAATATTTTAAAAAAAGCAGCCTAAACCAGTACAATGAAGCCACGGGAAATTACCAATTCAATTCTTTTATAAAGGAAAAAAATCTCATCTTTCTCAAATCAATTCAACCACCATTGAAGCTTGTTGGAGTGCCCATAACTTAAGTTATTATCTATTCTTTGTTTACTAAGAAGAACTATGAAGCTCCATTTCTTCCAATCCAAAATTACTGTAGCTTTTTTTTATTTTCAAAATTAATTTCTGAAAAAAATTGTTCTTAATCACGATAATAGAGAGTTGAAGTTTATTAGGAGATAAAACAAATTTAAATTGAAGTTTCTGAAAACTTCGACAAGTTGCCTCTTAGGATCATCTGTTGCTTACAATTGGGGTAATTATTTAATATGAAATCAAAATTTTGAAAATGAAATATTGAATCTAAACTTTTCGAAATGGACAGGGACCATGAAGAAAATAGCAAATTGACCACCATTCTATTTGAAATTTTAAGGTCTTTTGTCCACTAACCTCCTTTATTCATGTGGTAACTAAGCTTTTCAATTTTCTGATTTTCTGTAAGAAATAAAAATGGCATTCCCTTGTCTGACACTATTACAGATCAAGGGGATGGGGTAGGCGAAGAGCAGGATGGAGTTTGGGGAATTAGAAGGAAGAAGGAGAGAGAGAAAATGAAAAAGAAAAAGAAATAAAGTACAAAAACATAATAAAATGTAAAACTAAATAAATTTGACATGTGGCAAATAATGATTGGTGCGTGGTTTTCTCCCTCCTCCTTAAGACTGAGGTTGAACAAGAATTGTTGTATTTATACTACTTAAATATTGTTCAATGGGGTAATAGAACCCCGACAAACTTTAAGTGTCTTTTTTATAAATTCGAGATAACTTTAATGGTCACTTTATGTCTTGTCTCTATTTATAATGTGTTTCCCAACAAAAAGATGAGATAAATACACCAAATGCTAGGCAAAGATAAAATCATTTATTTCAGTACATAAAATGAGTTGAAGGTTATTTTCTATGCAAGAAAAAAAAGAAAAGATAAAAATTCAAAATCAGCCTGCTCAGGCTAAGCGAAATGTCATAAAATTAAGCCTATTTGGATTGACTTATTTTAGGTATTTTTAAGTCAGTAAATTTTAAACAAATTTATAATATTTGAGTAAAACAAAAAAATACTTTTAAACACTTATTCTTAAGCTTAATAATAAAAATAAATCAAAAAATAGAAATAAAAATTTTAAATTTATAACTTTTGACTTATAAACCATAAAAAATAAAAAAAAATTACACAAAAGTGCAACTACTAATGTTACATTACAAAATGTAGCCCACTGTATATTATATTGTCAAAATTAGCCCAATTGTATAGACCCAAAATGTTACTTTTCAATCTGTAGCCCATTTCATGTTCTTACCTTATGGGTGTTTAGTCGTTAATGGTGTTGAGTCTGTGAAGGAAATTTTCCAGTAATTTTGAGCTAGTGTTAGACGGCTGTGGTGATGAAATTGTGGGAGTTTCTCTGGTTGTTTCAGTGGGGTTGTTTTTGTCGAATTGAGGAGTGAGAATGGAGGAGTATATTGTTGTTAATGGAGGTTTTCCGATGGGGTTTTGGAGAGATTAATGGAGGAAGATCGTTGTTGTGGGTTTGTGTCAATTCTCTAGAAAAAGGACTAAAAAAATGAATCCAATTGATATTTTTCGTCAGGAGTTGTTAATGGCGTGTATTGAATTGTGTTGTTTGCTGAATGTAATTGGAATGGAGGAATTGGAAAATTGAACAGTGGATGGAGCTATTTGGTTCTTTAGTGTTGTGGAATTTGAGGGTGAGGTGAGGTGGTGTTCATGGAGGTTGAGGTTGAGAGCAGGTTATGAAGAAGATGATGCCATTTTTTTCTCCGTTTTTCTTCTCCTTTCTTCTCTGTGTAAACCCCATGTATCGCGTCTGATGTGTCTATATCTTTTGAAGGTGAGAGACGTGTGTAGTGTTCCATCGATTCTGTAAATAAGCTTCGTTTCGAGTGAGTATTGCTATAAAAGAATGGGTATGTATTGAGGATTTTGGCGATTTGGTGCAGTTTTTGAATGAATCTGATGCTTGAATTCAAGGAAGAAGATGAAGTCGATTTTTTGTATAATAGTGTATAATATTATATAGTATTGTATACGAGGGTATTATACACCTCTTATAATTTTGCATAATCGTACATATACAATTATTCAATAATATTCATAATTATACAAATATGTACATATGTATATACAATGTTTAAACAATGTATCTACATTGTATAAGTGTGTATAAAAGGGAGAGGAAGAAAATCACTCAAACAAAAAAACTGTATTATATATACAATAATATAAAAATGCAGTATACAAATATATACAATAGAGTATACAAATATATACATTATTGTACCAAAAAACAGACTTTGTCTTCTTCCTCAAATTCAAGCATCAAATACATTCAAAAACACCTCAAAACTATACCAAATCATTCAAAATTTCAGATGTGGCTCCTCAATACATAGTCGGTCTTTTATAACTATACCCGCTCGAAACAAAGTTTATTTACGAAAATATTAGACCCTCAAATTGTAGAAAAAAACTCGAAACAATGCTGAATTTTTCATCAATTTGTTTGAAATTTTTTGGAAGAGAATTGGGAAAGAATTGGAGTAAAAATCGTGAAGAAGAAGCTATGAATTTGGTATGAGAAGTGTTGTTCCCTATATAACTAGAAAGAAAAGTTAGTTTACCATAAATGACCAAATCAAATTTTGGGCTATAAAGTATAAAGTATATTTTTGGCTACTTAAATGTAAAGTATATTTGCTAGTTGTACTTTTGTGTAATTATTCCTAAAATATAAGTACATCCAAATAGGCTCTTAATCACCTACCAAAGTCTTGGGTGGCCCATCATTAGAGGGCTGGCAACTAAGTGTCACAGTCGTCAATATTTTCTATCTTCAGCCAGTCATTTAATAGGAGTACTTATTAAGAATTCATTTGGCCAGAATTTTTTTCACTGTATTTAAAAATCAATGCTTGACTATGAAAATTCCAAATACAATTTGAAGTTATATTTAAAATTCAAAAAACAGCTAAAATATTGTTTTCACTTTTTAATTTTTTTTCAAAAGAACTTAATTTTTTTTATCTTCACAAAAGAACTCCATTAAATTATATTTCATATTTTTTTTAAAAAAATATATTTAAATTTTAAATATTTATTTCAAAAGTATGACCAAACACAGATCCAATCTAACTCCAACTTTAAAATTTTAAATAAAGTGATTTTTTTTTTCTAATTTGTCATGGCCACACGCCCACAAATATACAGGTACCTCAATTACATTACTTACTATCTATAAGTGGCTAGAAGCAGGCAGCTTGTCGGCGGGATGGCGGCTTCTAGCCAAGGAGCAATTTAGGAATTTTACAAATTATGTTCTTTGTTTCGTTGTACTTAGTTATTTGGATGCTTGTATATTTTCTCCTTTTGACAGTAAAACCTAATTAACTTTTACTTATTCCTTTTGTATCCCTGAATTGACATTAATTTCATGGGAAATGGTGGACCCTATCTTATTTTTGTTTTCACGTGCTCAATTAGGAGCCATTTTAATGCATTTCACGCGCCACTTTGCAGTCATTTTGAGACAATTTGTTACATTTATCCATTTTGAAACTTATAAATGTGACATCGAAAAAGGGCCAAAACTATCCTTAAACTATCTAAAATAGAGCAAAAATATCCTCCATTTAGTTTTTGGCTCAAAAATATCCCCTCCGTTAATTTTTTGGCTCAAAAATACCCCTTCCTCTAACGGAATGCCAATAGGCTGCCCACATGGATGAAAAAGACCACTTGGCCAGTCCACATGGAAAATCACCTTTTTTAATACCACTAACCATCAACCCTATTTTGCCCATTAATGTCCAGTTTTTTTTCAATATTTTCCAGATTTTGTCTAGCTAAAAAGTCAGCCAAGAAAATGATCAGTTTTTCTCTTTGGAATGGTTAGAACTTGTCACAACTCAAAAACTAGGTCATGATGACACTTGTCACGACCCAGCCTTGACAAGTAAGCCGATCACCCAAACAGATAAAGTAAAACAGAACTCAACACTTATACATTAAGGCAAGACTTCTAGAATGAAGTCATACCAACACAAGTACAATAATAGCGGAAGTCTGAAATAAAAGTCATAACGAATCCCAAGAAATGGTGTCAAAGGGCAAGAGCATCTAATACAATCTGAATACTGAAATACAACTCTGTCTCAGAAAATAAGTTAAGACATAAAAGGACAAAATGAGGTTCGAAAGTCAGCCCCGAACTCTAGAGCATATCAGTATCTCGAAGATCTACTCAACCTCGCACGAACTCAACCACCACGTTTCATACTCGAATTTGGATCTGCACCGAAAGGGAACAGTAGGGGTGAGTATGGGTCCACTTGTACTCAGTAGTTATCATAGCCCAACTGAGCAAAGTAGAAAATACCATATATAAAGATAGACTATGAGCACGCAATCCTGCAAGCAGAAAAATTCCCAAACAGTAGCTCACACCGTTTCCACTAACAGTTCTAATATAATAACAGGATAAACAACACGAGTAAACACGAAAATACAAGAAAGCAAGTCAAGAACAAAGAAACCACATAATATGCTAATGAAATGCAATGCAGTGGTAATGATGGGGTGGAACGGTGAAAGTCATCACATGACTTTCAATATATACCTACCGAGTTCGCAACTCCGCAATAGGACCCATGGGGGATTCGCAACCCATATACTTTATCTCATATCTCAATCCCAATCTCAATCTCACCTCTCTGGTTAGTGTTCATGGAGAGGGTTTTTATGAAAATGTCTCATTTTCTTTCAAAAATAGTGTTCCTCAATGGTACAAGTATCTCATGAATGTATATGTATAGAATGAGGATATAATGCTCACAATTAGATCAGTATGAAGACATCCAATCAATTCAATGTGATGCATATATGTAGGTGAGCTCAGAATTCAACTCAATATGCCCATAATTCATGATTCGTCAACTATAGATGGGCACCATTAGAATAAATATGCATGTAAGACATCATAAATATCATATCAACCCCTAACTCGGGTATTTCAATCATGATAAAGCAATTAATGCTTAATAAGCCCTACAATAATAATTTGAGCTCCCGCACGGGCATCATATCTAAAAATAAGGCATCTAAATGCACAGATAAGTCCAAATGATGTCAAATAAGGTCCCCACACGGGCTACACGCAATATCAAATATCTCAAGTCAATATCCATACAAAATAAGCCACCACACGGGCACATAACAATAAATATAATCTCGAAACATAAATCCCATAGCCATTCTCCCTAACCCATAGCATGCTTTACCTATATATTAACTACCCAGCTCAATCTGAAAGAAGTTAAGCCATAACCTACCTCAAAACAATGAAATTCGGGACTAAAGTGCTTCAACACGGAGCCTTCCCCTTTCAAACGACCTAGGAATCAACTAAAACATACAAATATAACATCTACGCGTTAAAAGAAAGCCAACAATACTCATATTGACAATATTTAGACGGGGTCCAAAACTGTCACGCCCCGAGTTCCAACGAGGTGGACTGGCACCCGAAGCCGATAAGGCCCGAGAGAACCAATCTTTATCTATGTTTATTCATATCCATGTCATTCACGAAACACCACCATTACGTATAGAGCTATAATATACCAATAGCAGAAGTCATGGAAATATGTGATATATATATATGTGAAACTTGGCCGTCAGGGCCATCAAGACAAAACATACGTTCCTTACATTTTCTTCATCTGTCCCACAACATCTACAAAGCCTCTACAGATACATAACCATAACCAACCTAGAGTCGGGACAAGACCCCACTCTATACACATATATAATACCAAAATAAATGTACATAGACATCTCGAAAAGCCCCGAACCAACTGGAGCTCACCAATATTCTGTGGATTCCTCGTATCCTACTGCGGAGGTCTACTAGCACCTGTTCCTGCAGCAAGTAAGGTAAGCCCCCCCAAGGGAGGTCAGTATGAAGAATGTACTGAGTATGTAAGGCTATAAGAAACTATATGATACATAAATACTTCAAGGGAATCAATATGAGTGAATAACCAATGTCGATGAGTCACCATTCTATATGTATAGAAATATCTACATTACGTGGATTACTTTGGTTACTTTTACGCTTATTCATTCGTTCATCACACACTTTTTCATTCACTACTCATCATTCCATTCTTACAATGTCCGGGCCCCAAGCTGATTAATGGGTAATAATCAATAATTATTCGAGATCGACCCATGCTAGGCTTTTCTTTTGCCCCTGGGATACCACCCGTAGTGGCGGGATCGACCCATGCTAGGTGTTCTTTTCACCCCTGGGATACCACCCGAGATATTGGGATCGACCTATGCTAGGTGTTTTAACCCCTGGGATACCACCCAAGAATAAAGACGTTATTACCTCACTTTTTCAATCTTAGAAATAGTTCATTCGATGATTATGTCATTATTGGAACTTTTGAATGTAACATTATTGTAACTTGGAATCATGTCCACCATTATGTGATACATGAATAACAATAGGTCAAAGAATGAGATATATGTGATTAACAATAGATGATAACCTGAAATGAGATACCTTAAAATATTTCGGAAGTGAACAAGTACAGTGACAAGGTGAATACTACATGCTGCAGAAGGATACAGGAAGAGTAACCTTACATACCTGATCTTCCCAATCTGAATATACAATCCTAAACGTGAATACAATAGTCCAACTCCTTCCTTACGTTTCACTCTACAACATAAGTACATAACGGAGTTTACATTAACCACCAACTACCTTACAAAGGCATATGACGACAATGAGTTACATGATTGTCTTAACATGTAATTTCACCCTTGACAATACCATTTATGAAATTGTCCAAGCGTAGTCCTACCAAGATGGAATAATTATATAATAACCCAAGAATCACATTTATAGGCTCGTGGTTGGAGAATAAATGCGGCAAAAAATAGCTAGGCACGGCCCCGGACGCCCCTAGGACTTAGAAAAAATTTCAGCATTTGAAAGGTGTGTAGGGGTGGCCTGGTACATTGCCTGGCGTGCCCCCTTGCTGCCTGTGGCCTTAAACTTTTAGGCCAGAGCGGCCTAGCACGCCCCTGGGCGCGCCTGGCCCAAAAAGTTTGAAAAAATTCCTTTCTTCAACTTTTCGTTGCGGATTTGGTTAGAGACTTCAAGTTCTAATCTTTAGCTTGCCTCTTGTCTTTAAGAACCTTTATTTAGGAGTCATTCAAGCTTCATTTATCACTCCTAAAATGTTTCAAGAAGTTTCCAACTCCTCATACAAGAGTCTAAACACATTGACTAGTACGATATCAAAAGTTCCATCCAAAACCACTACAACATACGTACCTAGTGCTCTCGAAGCTAAGGTTTATAACTACACCCTAGGTCACCAATTAATCAAATTAGGGTCGGGAATGTACGGGGTGTTACATCCTCCCCCCCTTAGAAACATTCGTCCTCGAATATTAGTAACATTATCTTATTAAAACAAATTTAAGTCGAAGTGAATCCTCCATGTTATCATATACACATATACGTATAAAAACTTACTTATTATTACTCTAATTCCGTACCTTGAAATTTTTCTTCCTTCTACAACAAATACGAGTACTTTAGATTGCATTATTTCTTCAGTTTCCCATGTCATTTCCTCTACTTGCTGATTCTCCAATAGTACCTTTACGAAAGCTACTTCTTCATTTCGTACTCCCTTCACTTATCGATCTAGAATAACAATAGGTAACAATGAATACCTTTTCATATGTGAGATCCTCCGTAATTTGTACATCTCCACTGGCAACAATATGAGATGGATCCCCTATGCACTTTCGAAACATCAAAATATGAAATACTGGATGAACTGTGGAGAATTCTTGGGGTAATGCTAATGCATACGCGACTTGCCCAAATCTTCGGACAATTTCATACGGCACTACATAACGTGGACTCCACTTCCTTTCTTTCCAAATCTCATTACCCCTTTTCACTGGTGACACTTTCGAGACCACCCAATCACCTATGACAAATTATAATTCCCTTCTTCTAATATCGGCATATGACTTGTGTCGACTATGGGCTGTCTATAGCCGTTGTTGTATCACCTTAACTGTCTCTATATCTTGATGAACAAGATCTGGACCAAGTAAAGCAGTTTCACCCGCTTTAAATCATCCAATTGGTGATCTACACTTCCTTCCATACAAAGCTGCATAAGGTGCCATTTTAATACTTGAATGATAGCTATTGTTGTAATCAAATTCAATAAGAGGCAAATGGTCATCCCAACTGCCTTGAAAATCTAACGTACAAGCGCGTAGGATATCTTCAAGCATTTGGAGAGTACGTTCTGCTTGTCCATCTGTCTGAGGATGGAAGGCCATACTCAAATTCACTTGTGTACCTAAGCTCTTCTGAAAAGATCTCCAAAAATGTACGGTAAATTGTGCTCCTCTGTCTGATATAATGGAGACCAGAATTCCATGTAATCATACTATTTCCTTAACATATAATTTTGCATAATCTTCAGCTGTATAGGTGGTCTTGACTGGTAGGAAACGCGCGGACTTGGTCAGCCTGTCAACTATGACCCATATAGAATCAAATTTTCGCAGTGTACGAGGCAAACCTTTGATGAAATCCATATTAATCATATCCCATTTCCAGACTGGAAGATTGATATATTGTATGTAACCTCCTAGTTTCTGATGCTCTACTTTCACTTGTTGACAATTTGGGCATTAGGCTTCAAATGCTGCAATGTTCTTCTTCATGTTTCCCCACCAATATATTTCTATATATTTCTTTCAAGTCATGATACATTTTGGTAGCTCCCGAATGAATAGAATATAGCAAATGATGCGCCTCTATCATAATTCGTCTCCTCAGCTCATCTACATCCGGTATACATATCTTCCTTGGCATTGAAGTACTCCCTCTTGCATAAGATCAAATGCCTTTTTCAAACCCTGTTATACATTCTTTTTTAGCTGTAATAACATAGGATCTGCAAACTGCTTCTCTTTCACTTCAGCTATTAAGGAGGATTCTGCTGCATTTTTCACAATAACCCCTTCATCTGGAGATTCAAGAAGACGAACTCTCAAGCTGGCTAGTTGATGTAGATATTTGATTATCTCTTGCTTCTCCGTCAACTGGCCACTAGTGCTTCCTACTTCTTTGCGGCTTAACGCATCAGCTACCACATTTGCCTTCCCTGGGTGGTATAAGATATCGATATCATAGTCTTTTAAGAGCTCTAACCACCTTCGTTGCCTTAAATTGAGTTCCTTCTGCTTAAATATATATTGCAAACTTTTGTGATCAGTATAGATATCAACATGAACTCCATACAAATAATGACGCCATATCTTTAAAGCAAAAACCACCGCTGCTAACTCAAGATCATGTGTGGGATAATTTCTCTTGTGTGGTCACAACTGTCGTGAGGCATACGCGATTACACTACCGTGCTGCATCAATACACACCCTAAGCCAAATCCAAAAGCATCACAATAGACAACATACCCTTTTGTGCCCTCCGGAAGTACTAATACCGGTGTGGAAGTCAATTTATCTTTCAACTCTTGGAAATTTTTCTCACATGCATCATTCCATTGAAACTTGACTGCTTTGTGTGTAAACTTCGTTAAAAGGTGCAGCAATGGAAGAAAACCCTTCAACGACCCTTCGATAATAACCTGCCAACCCTAGAAAACTATGAATTTTCGTAGGCGTCGTAGGTCTTGGCCGATTTTTCACCGCTTCAATCTTTTGAGTATCAACTCGAATTCCTTCATACGAATTTTAACCAAAATGCACATTTAGAGAATTTGGCATACAACTTACAATCCCGGAGAATCTGTAACACCTGCCGTAAATGATTGGCATGGTCCTCTTGTGATCTCGAATAAACCAGAATATCATCTATGAACACGGTTACAAATACATCCAAGAATGATTTGAACACCCTATTCATCAAATCCATAAAAAAAACCATCTGGTGCATTTGTTAGTCCAAATGACATAACTGAGAATTCCTAATGGCCATACCGTGTTCGGAAAGTTGTCTTGGGTATATCTTTTTCTCTAACTCTGACTTGATGATAATCCGATCTCAAGTCCATTTTTGTCAATATGTAGCACCCTGTGATTGGTTAACTAGATCGTCAATTCTAGGGAGGGGATATTTGTTCTTGATCGTTACCTTATGCAGTTGCCAATAGTCAATACACATTCTCAATGTGCCATTTCATCTTTTTTTTTTTTTACGCACCCCAAAGGGCATACTAGATCTTATGTATCCTTTGTCCACCAAACCTGTGACTTGTTCTCTTTTAATTCCTGTAGCTCTACTGGAGCCATTTTATACGAAGGAATAGAGATAGACGAAGTGCTTGGAATGAAATCACATCAATACTAAATTCTACTTCCCGTTATGGGGGTAAGCCTGGAAGATCATCAGGAAATACATCGAGGAATTCATTAACCACAGAAACCGATTAAGGACTTGGTGGTTTTACATCAGTATCTTGCACTCGAACTAAATGACATATATACCCCTTGACTATCATTTTCCTTACTTTAAGATAGGAAATCAATTTTCCCCTTGGTGCCCCCACATTACCCTTCCATTCAAGAACATTTTCTTGTGGAAAATGAAAATGTACCTTCTTAGCCCGACAATCTACCGTGGCATAATAAGAAGCCAACCAATCCATACCCATTATGACATCAATATCCACCATTTTCAATTTAATAAGATTAGCCAATGTATCATGGCCACACATAGTTATCACACAATTACGACACTCTTTTAGCTACAACCGATTCACCTTTTGGTGTAGGTACCTCAAATGGGTAACTAAAAATTCTAGTGTCCTTTCACAAATTTTTTTTTTTTTTTTTTTTTTTTTAACACTCAATGGAGTAACATATGATAGGGTAAAACTCGGATCATTCAATGTAAATACATTATGTGAAAAGACAGATAATATACCTGTCACTTTATCAAGAGAAGCCTCAAATGTCTGTCGATCCGCCACGGCATAGGTACCGTCCGGAATTCTGCTAGAACTAGTTGCTCCTCTAGCCCCTCTACTACGACCAGCAGGTTGTACATTTGACGATGATAATCCAACGGCTGATACCGTAGGTCGTGTCATACCACCCATGCCTCTTCGTGGGCACTCTCTCACCATGTGCCCTGGCATGCCACACCAAAAGCAAATATTTGTTCCCAACCGACACTCACCTAAATGATACCTTCCGCAGCGCTGACACTGCTGATGAGGAGACCTCAATTGGCTCATACTCCCTCGTGCTCGATATCCCCCTGTCCATAAGTCCTGAGTCTCACTTCTTTTCCTAAACCGGTTGCTTCTAAACCCTTGGAATAGAGGGGGCGTATTTGCTATGGAATGGGGAAATGATGGCCTAGGCGGTTTGTGAAAAATTCGAGGCCCGAATCCTACTTGGGATGCCATGACCTGTCCCATGGGTTTATCTCTTTTTGACGATCCTCCTTCCAATTCTTGCATTCTCCTCCTCTGTCTCTGTCCCTCCTTTTGCTGCATAAGAGCTTGTCTTTGAGCTTATGCAGTAACTACACGGGTCAATATTTGCACCGCACTCATTAAATCCTGCTCAATAGTATTAACGGGTAGTTCCGAAGATACTTCTCTCCTTCTCGGCTCTTTCGGAGCTGGAAAAGTGGAAGAAGCCCGCGATGCAAATTCAGTGTCAGCTCCACCTTGACTAGCTTGGTCAGGTGGTGATTTACTCAGTCCTTCACCGGCAAGCATATCTACCTGCTTACCCTTGCGTCTACCTCTTCTTGTCATCGACAGTTTACTGTATCAAAGAAAACTAATTCCAATAGTTAGATACGATTCTACTTAACACATTGGCTCTATTGCACGATCTAGAAGTGAAGAAAAGAAACAACTCCTAAATGTCCCGTAGCCTCCTACTTATAAATGTGGTGCACAACATATCCAAAAGTAAGACTCTACTCAGACACGGCTTTGTAGACACCCTTAGAACGACCTGCTCTGATACCACTTTTGTCATGCCCCAAATTCCAACGAGGCGGACTGGCACCCGAAGCCGATAAGGCCCGAGAGAACCAATCTTCATCTATGTCCATTCATATGCATGTCATTCACGAAACACCACCATCACGTATAGAGATATAAGATACCAATAGCGGAAGTCATGGAAACATGTAATATATACATATGTGAAACTTGGCCGTCAGGGCCATCAAGACAAAACGTATGTTCCTTACATTTTCTTCATCTGTCCCACAACATCTACAAAACCTCTACAGATGCATAACCATAACCAACCTAGAGTCGGGACAAGACCCCGCTCTATACAATTATACAATACCAAAATAAATGTACATAGACATCTCGGAAAGCCCCAAACCAACTGGAGCTCACCAATATTCTGTGGATTCCTCGTAGCCTACTGCGGAGG
Source organism: Capsicum rhomboideum (assembly GCA_031232105.1). Taxonomy (NCBI): domain Eukaryota; kingdom Viridiplantae; phylum Streptophyta; class Magnoliopsida; order Solanales; family Solanaceae; genus Capsicum; species Capsicum rhomboideum. Next base: position 97,025,680 of record CP124718.1, read on the forward strand.
TCTACTAGCACCTGTGCCTGCAGCAAGTAAGGTAAGCCCCCCCAAGGGAGGTCAGTAAGAAGAATGTACTGAGTATGTAGGCCATAAAAAACTATATGATACATAAATACTTCAAGGGAATCAATATAAGTGAATAACCAATGTGGATGAGTCACCATCCTATATGTATGGAAATATGTACATTACGTGGATTACTTTCGTTACTTTTACGCTCATTCATTCGTTCATCATACACTTGTTCATTCACTACTCATCCTTCCATTCTTACAATGCCCGGTCCCCAAGCTGATTAGTGGGTAATAATCAATAATTATTCGGGATCGACCCATGCTAGGCTTTTCTTTTGCCCCTGGGATACCACCCGTAGTGGCGAGATCGACCCATGCTAGGTGTTCTTTTCACCCCTGGGATACCACCCGATATATTGGGATCAACCCATGCTAGGTATTTTAACCCCTGGGATACCACCCAAGAATAAAAACGTTATTACCTCACTTTTTCAATCTTAGAAATAGTTCATTCGATGATTATGTCATTATTGGAACTTTTGAATATAACATTATTGGAACTTGGAATCATGTCCACCATTATGTGACACATGAATAACAATAGGTCAAAGAATGAGATATATGTGATTAACAATAGATGATAACCTGAAATGAGATACATTAAAACATTTCAGAAATGAACAAGTACAGTGACAAGGTGAATACTACATGCTGTAGAAGAATACAGGAAGAGTAGCCTTACATAACTGATCTTCCCAATCTGAATATACAATCCTAAACGTGAATACAATAGTCCAACTCCTTTCTTACGTTTCACTCTACAACACAAGTACATAACGAAGTTTACATTAACCACCAACTACCTTACAAAGGCATATGAAGACAATGAGTTACATGATTGCCTTAACATGTCATTTCCCCCTTGACAATACCATTTATGAAATTGTCATACCAACAATACCAAAACAATACATACATTGACGAATACATCATAAATCAATAGTATGTCACACCAAGTTCATACTTTACACTTCCCCATCAATACAACATCACAATTACTCCATCAAGTCACCTCAATACACTTCATAACAACATATTGACAACAATCCCACAAATTATATGCATCGAAAAATAACAAGGTAAGGAACATAATCACACCATACATGTTAGTATCTCATCCACACCATGCACTTTCATTCAAACCTTAAGTCTCTTTTCAATTTTAAATCACAAGGTTGACACATCTTTTAGTAAAAGCAAAAGTGCACTATTCAACACCTTGCCAACATAACCATCATGATATATACACCATCTTAAGCATATAATATATTAATCCATGAGAGTATACACTTACCAAAGCTTGCAAAGTGATGATCTTTACCAAAGAGAATGGTTGCCTTAGGGTTTGTGTAGAGAGAAATATGTTTGGAAATATCTAGAAAGACATGTGTGTTATAATGAATTAAAAATCAGCTTTGGTGCCTTTATATAGTCTCTCAAGTCATCCTTAGCCAATTCTTGGCATTAAATGCAATGTTTGCTTGGTCAAATGGAAGAATGGGTCATTTGACCCATTGGGCCATGTCTTTTATTCCAATTTGGGCTTTAAATTGAGCCCAATAACACATGTCAACTTAGCCCACCAAATTCAAGGTGTAATCCATCATATATCTCATGTTTAAATAATTCCATAAGTATCACGACAATATTCAACTCACGAGACTCATATTCGTAGCCTAAATCTCCAAATAAGAAATTTTAGCCACTTATGGCTTAATTGAACGTAAAAGGGTAAAAACGTAGGCTCGTGGTTGGAGAATAAATGCGGCAAAAAGCAGCCCGGCACGTCCCCGGACGCCCCTAGGACTTAGAAAAAATTTCAGCATTTGAAAGGTGTGCAGGGGCGGCCTAGCACGCTGCCTAGTGCGCCCCCTTGTTGCCTGTGGCCTGAAAATTTTAGGCTAGAGCGGCCTGGCATGCCCCTGGGCGCGCCTGGCCCAAAAATTTTGAAAAAATTCCTTTCTTCGACTTTTCGTTGTGGATTTGGTTAGAGACTTCAAGTTCTAATCTTTAGCTTGCCTCTTGTCTTTAAGAACCTTTATTTAGGAGTCATTCAAGCTTCATTTATCACTCCTAAAATGTTTCAAGAAGTTTCCAACTCCTCATACAAGAGTCTAAACACATTGACTAGTACGATATCAAATGTTCCATCCAAAACCACTACAACATATGTACTTAGTGCTCTCGAAGCTAAGGTTTATAACTACACCCTAGGTCACCAATCAATCAAATTAGGGTCGGGAATGTACAGGGTGTTACAAAAACGGATCTCGAAAATGTGTTTTAAAAATGAAGGGGTAAAATCAGAATTTTTGTTTAGAAAACCATTACCCATGATTAAAGGAACCCATAGAAAACAACCCAAGTGAAAACGGATTAAAAACGAGTGATTAATTGATGACAAACCCTTTTAAAACTTTTTGAGCAAAACCCCCCAAAATCCATTTCGAAATCATAATTTAAAGGGAGTTTAGAAGCTATGATCGAAGTAAAATGATGGAAAAAGGATTATGGAGCTTACCCAAGCTTGAACAGAGAAGAAATCGCCCAAAAACTCTCAAACCCTAAGCTCCAATACTAAAAATTGGAAGAAGAATCTAGAAATGAGACCTATATACTATCGAGGTGAATAGTGTCAGGCGATCGCAGACCCCACCTTGCGATCGCGAGGGTCATCATTGAACGGGACGTAAATTTGGTCAACGCGATCATGAGAAAAGGGCCTCGCGACTGCGATGGTTTAAACCTGACACGGCCTATCCGATTACTCAGCACGATCGCAGTTCCCCCACCGTGCGATGGCGATGAAGCATGTCATCAAGGCCCACGATCGCGACATGTGGCTACGCGATCGCGATGGAAGCCATGATGCACCAGAAAATGTTGCATCAACAGCTAAGGCCAAGTCCCAAAGTCTCTGAACGGACCCTTGGGATTCGTTTGGGATCTGATAGAAACAACCCATATATGCTAATAGACTATTTTCGACGTTCCAGACTTAATGGGGACGTCGGATTTCCGAAAAATATCATTTAAAAAATTAGCCCCTAAGACCCTATTTTACTATTTTCCGAAAAAAAGGAATGAAAAGCGATATAAAAGCCACGAAACTGAACCAACCCTGCTACTAATCCAAAATTGACGCTCCGAATCTGCTGGTTCAGTCCGTTTTGCCATTCGATACTCGAATCAAGAAATGTTGACTGAAGTCAACTATAAGTCTTTTTAAACCTCTCAGAACCACAAACTCACACAAAACTTTTCCGATCGCATTAGGAACCGTGCCAACTATCCCTGAACCCTAAAATCAACATGAATCAAATACCGAGAAGGGCAAAATGGTCAAAATACATAAAAATGGAAAATCACAAAAGCAGGTCTTTATAATATCCATCACTAAGACTCTAGTTCGTCCTCGAACTAAAAAGGCAAAGAGGTACCTGAGTCGGTGAATAGCTGAGGGTAAGCACTACACATGTTGGACTCTATCTCCCAATTAGCCTCCTCAACTGAACGATGCCTCCACTGAACCTTAACTATAGGGAAATCTCTAGAACGCAACCGTCTATCATCCTTGGCTAACATGGAGACCGACTCCTCAACAAAGGTCAACCTCTCATCCAACTGAACTTAATACCACCTAAGCACGTAAGACTCATTTGGAATATAGCATCGGAGCATAAAAACATGGAAAACTGGATGAACTGCTGAAAAATTTGGAGGCAAGGCCAAATCATAAAAAACCTCCCCAATAATCCGAAGAATCTCAAAAGGTCCAATATATCTCGGACTAAGCTTGTCCCTCTTCCTGAACCTCATTATACCCTTCATGGGAGATGTAAGAAGGAAAACCTGGTCACCAATTCTAAACTTCAAGGCACGAAGTATGCGGTCTACATACCTCTTCTGCCTACTTGAGGATGCTCGAAGCCTATCCTGAATCACACGAATTCTATCCAAAGACTCGCGAAGTAAGTCAGTACCACGAGGTCTAATCTCAGAAGTGTCAAACCAACTAATAGGAGATTGACAACGCCTCAAAAGGTACCATCTCAATACTCAAATGGTAGCTATTATTATAGGCAAACTCTACTAGGGCTAAATGTTGCTCCCACTATCCTTCAAAGTCCAAAACACAAGCGCGGAGTATATCCTCCAAAACCTTAATGGTCCGCTCTGACTAACCATCGGTCTGAGGATGGAAAGTTGTACTGAGATCAATCTAAGTGTCCAACTCCTCTAGAAATGCCCTCCAAAAGCTAGACATAAATGCAGAACCTCTATCTAAAATAATAAACACGGGCATCCCCGTGAAGACGAATAATCTCACTCATATAGATCTGAGCTAACATCTCGGTACTGAAGGAAGTCTAAATAGGGATAAAATAGGCTGATTTGGTCAATCAATCCATGATGACCTAAATACTGTCAGAACCACGAGAACAACGAGGTAATCCACTCGTGAAGTCCATGGTGATCTGCTCCCACTTCCACTTCGAAATGGGTAACCTCTGAAGCAACCCACCTGGTCTCTGGTGCTCGGCCTTCACCTGCTGACAACATAAGCAACGAGCTATAAAATCCACCACATCCTTCTTCATACCCATCCACCAGTCAAGCTGCCTCAAATCACGATACATTTTAGTCACTCCAGGATGAATGGAATACCTAGAACAATGCGCCTCCTCCAAAATCGATCTCACCCAACCACTAACTCTTGGTACACAGACTCGTCCATCGATCCTCAACATAATATTAGCATCAAAAGAGGCTTCCTTAGCCTCGCCACTTAACACCTTATCCCGAACACTCTCAAGCAATCATCATCAATCTGGTGAGCACGAATCTATTCCATAAAGAAAGATCTAACATCAATGAAGGCTAAAGCATATCCAGGTGTCAAAATATCAAGCCTAACCATCTGGTTGGCCAAAGACTGAACCTCTAAGGCTAAAGGGTCGCTCCTGCATCAAAAGATGATCCAAACTTCCCATACTAGTCGACTTCCGACTCAAAGCATCCGCCACCACATTAGCCTTACCTAGATGATACAAAATAGTGATGTCATAATTCTTAGCAACTCAAGCCAATGACGCTATCTCATATTAAGCTCCCTATAGGTGAAGAAATAGTGAAGACTATGATGATTTGAGAAAATCTCACAACAAACTCCATACAAGTAGTGCCTCCACAATTTTAACACAAACACCACCGCGCCAACTCCAAATCATGAGTAGGGTAATTCTTCTCATGAGGCTTCAACTCACGAGAGGCATAAGCAATCACCTTACCCTCCTACATTAACATTGCACCCAAACCAACACCTAAAGTATCACAGAACATGGTAAAACCCATGCCCTCCTTGGGCAAGGTCAAGATAGAAGCCGAAGTCAACAACTCCTTGAGCTCTTGGAAGCTCTTCTCAAATACTTCCGACCATTGAAAGGTAATTTTCTTCTGAGTCAACTTAGTCAAAGGATCCGCAATCAAAGAGAAACCCTTAACAAAACACCGATAGTAACCTTCTAAGCCAATGAAACTCTAAATCTTGGTGGGACTAGTAGGCTAGCCAATCACGAATTACTGCAATCTTGGCCGGATCAACCATAATATCATCCGTGGTCACCACATGACCCAAGAAAGAGATAGAATCCAACCAAAAATCACACTTAGAGAACTTAGCATACAACTTCTCATCATGCAACCTTTAAAGTACAGTCTATAAGCGTATGACATGATCGGCCTCATTCTTGGAATAAACCAAGATATCATCTATAAATACAATCACAAAGGAGTCGAGATACTTTCTAAACACTTGGTTCATCAACTCCATGAATGTTGTTGGGGCATTGGTCAACCTAAAAGGCATGACCAGGAACTCATAATGACAGTATCGAGTTCTAAAAGCCATCTTTGGAACATCTGAAGCTCTAATCCTCAACTGGTGATACCCGGACCTCAAATCAATCTTAGAAAACACGGAAGCACCCTGAAGTTGGTCAAACAAATCATAAATACGAGGAAGTGGATACTTTTTCTTAATCTTCACCTTGTTCAATTGTCGATAATCAATACACATACGTATAAAACCATATTTTTTCTTTACAAACAAGATCGGTGCACCCTAAGGAGAAACACTAGGTCTAATGAAGCCTTTACTCAACAAATGTTGCAACTGCTCACTCAACTCTTTAAACTCAGTCGGGGCCATCCTATAAGGAGGAATGGAAATGGTCTTGGTGCCCGGCTCAACATCAATAGCAAAGTCAATATCACGGTCCGGAGGCATGTCAGGTAAATTCATAGGGAACACATCTATGAACTCGCGGACTATTCAAATAGAATCCATAGAAGGCTGAAGTAACACTCGTATCACGGACATGGGCCAAATAAGACAAATAACCTATTTCTACCATGCAACGGGCACGTAGAAAAGATATAACCCTCTTCGAACCCGAATTAAGTGTACCCTTACAAGATAGTCTTAGTACACCCGCTATAGCTAAGGTCAAGATCTTGGTATAACAATCCAAAATGGCATGATAAGGGGCTAACCAATCCATACCAAAGATAACATCAAAGTCAACCATATCTAGGCAAATCAAGTCTACCCAAGTTTCACGTCCCACAAAGGTAACCACATAAGATCGGTACACCCTATCCACCACTAAAGAATCTCCTACGGGGATAGATACATGAAGAGGCATAACAAGAGGCTCACATGCAATATCAAGTTCAGAAGCAAAATATGTAGACACGTAGGAGAATGTAGTTCCATGTCAAATAACACGAAAGCAAATCTGTAGTAAACTGGACGATACCTGTAATAACTGTATTAGAAGCCTTTGCCTCTGGTCTCCCAGGTATAGCATAGCACTATCCAAGTCTGCTCCCAGACTGAGTAACCCTACGACCACCACCACGAGCTCCCCTACATCTACCACGAGCACCTCTAGCAGCACCTCTACCACTCACTAGAGAACCACTTCTCACTGCAGATATAGGAGTAGGTCTGAAAATACATCGGGGATAATTCTTGGCCACATAGCCAAACTCATTACATACGTAACACCTTCTATAGCCTGACTCAATCTAAAGAGGTACAGCTGAACTAGAATGACCACCCTGGCTCAAAGTCTAGCTACCCGTAGTCACAGAACCTGAAGGTTTACCACCTGATCCCTGTAACATGGCCTGAACTGGCCTACCATGATAACCACAGGAACCTCTACTAGAAAAATATCTACCTCGAGATGCATGTCCACTGAACTCACCTTGATGATGCACCTTCTTAGTGCCTCCCTGAGTAGCCTGGATAATAGACTCGGTCAACTTGGCATGCTTAATAATACTCTAAAAAAAAAGCCTCTGAAATAACCATTTGAGTTGTAGCCAACTGATACGAACCATCCAACCCCTTCACAAACTTCTGAATCCTCTCAGACTCAGTGGAGATGCTAGCAGCAGAATATCTGGATAAGGTATGTAAATGTGCCTCATACTCAGCAATGGACATGGAGCCCTGCTCCAAATGATCAAATGCATCTCTCATCTGATCTCTCAAGTTAAATGGCATAAACCTCTCCAAGAAAGCCTCAGAAAATTGAGTCCAAGTCATAACAGGCGAACCCAATGGCCTACAACTAGCATACGACCTCCACCAATCCCTGGCCACATCCGTCAACTGATAAGTAGTATAAGAAACTCCATAAGACTCAATAGATCTAAGATTATGCAACTTCTCCTGAAAATCAATCAAAACCTCGTAGGCATCTTTGTCTATAGCTCCACTAAACTTGGGCGAACCCAAGCAAATGAACCTCTCAAATCTCTTCTGATCCACAGAAGATATAACTATACTCGAAGCAATCGGAGAGATAACAAGTCTGGCAGGCCGTGAATCTACCCGTATGGGTACTATAGATGATGATTGTACCCCTAAACTTAGAATACCATAATCAGATATAGGCATAGAAGGTGGAGCACCATTCGAAGTCTACAAAATACCATGAGTAGATGCCGGTACCAATGGAGGAATCACACTCAGAGTTAGAGGAATACCATAAGAAAATGCTGGCACTGATGGCGGTACAACACTAGAAACTGGAGAAACACTCGGTGCACTCAAAGGAACACCCTTTAAATGGGTCAACAAATGAATCAAAAAGCCCTTCAATATCGGGGTAACAGTACCCTGTGGAACCTAAGCCAGCCTCATACTCTCTGCATGCCCAACCTCGGGGTCAGGGGATATCCCCCTAGCACTACCTCTGACGGGGGCAGCTCCTCGTGCCTGTCCTCTACCTCAAGATCGTCCACTACCCCTACCTCGCCCCCTAGTTTGGGCTTCATTCTCAGGTGCTGGCTCAGCATCCATAGCCTCTCGAGATCTAGTCTTCACCATTTGTGCAAAAAATAATGGAACACAACTTAGAACATTGGGTAAGAACAACCCGCATGATAAGGAATTAAGTTATAGAAGTTTTTCTTGAAGATATCTTATAGCCTCTCGAAGATAGATACGGATGTCTACGTACCAATTCGCGAAACTCTACTAGACATCCTGCTCTTACACTTATGAGACTGGTGAAACTTAACTCTGATGCCAATTTGTCACTACCCAAAAACTAGGTCATCATGGCACTTGTCGCGGCCCAGCCTTAACAAGTAAGTCGATCACCCAAACCGATAAAGTAAAACAGAATTCAATACTTACACAATTAAGGCAAAACTTCTAGAACTAAGTTCGACCAACACAAGTATAATACTAGCAAAAGTCTGAAATAAAAGTTATAACAAATCCCAAGAAATGGTGTCAAAGGGCAAGAGCATCTAATACTATTCGACTACTAAAATACAACTTTGTCTCAAAAAATAAGTAAAGTCATAAAAGGATAAGATGAGGTCATAAAGTCAGCGCCAAATTCTAGAGCATATCAGTACCTTGAAGATCTACTCAACCTCACACAAACTCAACCGCCATGTGTCGTCCACAAAACTGGATCTTCACCGAAAGGGCACAGTAGGGATGAGTAGGGATCCACTTGTACTCACTAGGTATCATAGGCATTGAGCAAAGTAGAAAATAACATAGATAAAGAAAGACTATGAGCACGCAATCCTGCAAGCAGAAAAATTCTCAAACGATAACTCACACCGTCTCCACTAACAGTTCTAATAGAATAACAAGATAAACAACATGAGTAAACACAGAAATATAAAAAAGCAAGTCAAGAACAATGAAACCACAGAATATGCGAATGGAATGCAATATAGTGGTGATGATAGGGTGGAACGGTGAAAGTCATCGCATAACTTTCAGTATATACCTACCGAGTTTGCAACTCCACAATAGGACCCATGAGGGGTTCGCAACCCATGTGCTTTATCTGATATCTCAATCTCAATCTCAATCTCACCTCTCCAATTCGTGTTCACGGAGAGGGTTTTTATGAAAATGTCTCATTTTCATTCAAAAATAGTGTTCCTCAATGGTACCAGTATCTCATGAAAGTATATGTATGGAATGAGGATATAATGCTCACAATCATATCAGTATGAAAATATCAATTCAATTCAATATGATGTATATATGTAGGTGAGCTCAGAAATCAACTCAATATGTCCATAATTCATGATTCGTCAACTATAAATGGGCACCATTGGATTAAATATGCATGTAAGACATCACAAATATCATATCAACCCCTAACTCAGGTATTTCAATCATGATAAAGCAATCAATGCTTAATAAGGCCTATAATAACAATTTGAGCTCCCACACGGGCATTATATCTAAAAATAAGGCATCTAAATGCACAGATAAGGCCAGATGATGTCAAATAAGGCACCCACATGGGCTACACGCAATATCAAATATCTCAAGTCAATATCCACACAAAATAAGCCCCCACATGGCCACACAACAATAAATATAATGTTGAAACATAAAACCCATAGCCATTCTCCCCAACCTATAGCATGCTTTACCTATATATTAACTACCTAGCTCAACCTGAAAGAAGTTAAGCCATAACCTACCTCGAAACGATGACATCGGGGCCTAAAGTGCTTCAACACGGTGCTTTCTCATTTTGAACGGCCTCAAAATCAACTAAAACACACAAATATAGCATCTACGCATTAAAAGAAAGCCATTAATACCTATATTGCCTATATCTAGACCGGGTCCAAAATGGACCTCGAAAATGGGTTTTAAAAATGAAGGGGTAAAACTGGAATTTTTATTTATAAAACCATTACCTATGATCAAAAGAACCAATAGAAGAAAACTCAAGTGAAAATGGATTAAAAACGAGTGATTAATTGATGAAAAACTCTTTTTAAACTTTTCGGGCAAAACCCCCCCAAAATCCATTTTGAAATCATAATTTAAAGGGAGTTTAAAAGCTATGATCGAAGTAGAATGATGGAAAAAAGATTATGGAGCTTACCCAAGCTTGAGCAGAGAAGAAATCGACCAAACACTCTCAAACCCTAAGCTCCAATACTCAAAAATGAAAGAAAAATTGAGAAATGGGAGTTATATACTGTCCAGGTGAACAGTACCTCACGATCGCGGACCCCACCTCACAATCGTGAGGGTCAATGTTGACTAGGACATAAGTTTGGTCATCGCGATGGTTTAAACATGACTTGGCCTATCTGATTACTCAGCACGATCACGGTCCCCAACCACCATGCGATCGTAATAAAGAGTGTCATCAAGGCTAGCAATCGTGACACGTGGCCACGTGATCGCGATGGAGGCCATGATGCACTTGAAAATGCTGCATCAGCAGCTAAGGCTAAGTCCTAAAGTCTCCGAATGGACCCTCGAGATTTGTTCGGGATCCGACAGAAACAACCCATATATGCTAATAGGTTATTTTTTATGATCCGGACTCAATGGAGACATAGAATTTCCAAAAAAAGATCGTTTTCAACAAATTAGCCCCCGGGACCCTATTTTACTATTTTCCAAACAAAGGGTTCAAAAAAAGATATAAAAGCCACAAAACTGAACTTACCCCGCTACTGACCCAAAATCGACACTCCGGATCTGTTGGTACAGTTCATTTTTCAATCCGGCACTTGGATCAAGAAATGTTGATCGAAGTCAACTATGAGGCTTTTCAAACCTCTAAGAACTACAAACTCGCACAAAACTTTTCCGATCGCATTGGGAACCTTGCCAACTATCCCCGAACCCCAAAATCAACATAAAGCAACTATGGGGAAGGGTAAAATGGTCAAAACACATAAAAATAGAAAATCACAAAAGCAGGTCTTTACAGAACTCCAAATACAATTGTTGTGTATTTGGTAGAAGATAATGAATTAAGTGCAATTGTTGAAACACACTTTATCTTTTGCACTTTGACCTCTTGAAAGCTCATAATCTGCCTGTAATGAAATAGTCCAGTATATGGAGAAGGGTATCCCTACAAAATATGGACAAAGGCCAAGGCACAATGGTGCAGTTAATCTATCCAATTGTTTAAGTGTTTGGAAACACATCTCAAGTTATGGACCTTGTTTGATAGAAATTTTACAGTTAAAAACGGGGATGGGAGAACCCTAAAATTTTGGCAAGACACGTAGCTGGGATATTTAAATTTTGATGTCGCCCAAAATATACCTTCAGAAAAGTATAATGTGGTTGTTGTATCAAATATAAAACCCAACTAGGTTGGGGTCGATCCCACAGGGAATAGGATGAAATTATATAGAATACTAGTCTGAGTAATTGGCAAGTAAGTAAAACTGTGGGGGTTTTTGTGAATAAGTGGTAACAGTAACGATTGTTGATTTCAGGATTTGTAGACAATATGAGAAATGCACTAGAATTTTGATCCCCAATGATTCCTTAACTCCACCGGTTACTTGTACTGGCAAAATTATCCCGCTGCGTTGGATGCAAAATCTAACAAGATAGGTTCATCTAAATGTCTCTCGACCTTGGTTAGATGAATTTCACTCTTCTCCTCTTGGTCTTAGAGTGTCACACTACTAACCCTTGTCTTGGATCTCAGATAACTATTTCTGCTATGACTTAAGTTATTAGATGAAGGTTGATAGCTTCAAATCTCTGTTGTTATTCCCTTTTCCCAATCTATACCTCTTTGTCGAGCAAGTCTAAAATACAGGCAAGTTTCTAACATTTGCAACCATTAGAAAATCAATCACAATGAAGGAAATAACAATACATGCAATCACACCGGTTCAGAATTTGTTTCACATTTAACCCATTTTGTTAATTCCTCATGGTTCACACAACCCTAGTTGACGAGTTTAGCTACTCATGTTTACAAGAGCACAATAAGAATTCGAGGATGAAAACATAATTGTAGACTCACAATAAAGAAGAAACTCTGAAATCTCAATTATGAATAAAACCCTAAAATCGATGTTCCAAGATTACAAAATCCAACAATGTGTTTTTTTTAACTCAAAATAATGAAAAACTATCTTAAAATAATATAATGACTAACTCCTGAACATAGGACAACAAAGGGGTATTTATAGATATAAAAAAAATCCTATCCTAACTAAAACAGGAAAACAGAGTCGGTAACTATCCACGGTACTGTGACTTGGTGTCGTGGAACCAAGTCATTCCACGTAGATCCTGTCGTAGAATTCAGGCACATGGGACATCCTCAGAAGTTGACTCACGACAGTCACTCACGTCACGTGAGTCCTGTCATGAGTCACCTCTCTGGTGCAGAACTTGACTCTTTCGTCTTTAGATACTTCGTTCTCAAGCATGATTCTTCCTTTTTGTCCATTTTGCCTCCAAAACCTATTCTCCTGCAATATTGAACAGAAAACATGTCATACCAAACAAACACACCCAAGTTATTGCATATTTTTCTTGTTTTAAGCATAGAAAGTGTCATGTAACCATGGCACATCAACACCCTCAACTTAGAATGTTTGCATGCCCTCAGGCGAACAAAACAAAATAAACACACTGATGCTTAATAAAAAGAAACCTAAGGGATCTACGGCAGTCGACTCATTGCTTTTGACCTCAAAACTTTTCTGAACCATCCTACTTGCAAATCAAAACCACAATGTGCATACATGTAGCATATTATCATGACATAGATGGGATCAAGTGATGGCATGAGATTATGAACAAACAACTAAGCATATATGCAAATGACATTATCCAAACAAATAGAAGCTAACAATGCAACCCATGTACTCTCACAACAAAAAAGTCCCATACACTCACAGTAAACTAATGAATCTCAAAGTAGGGACTCGGTAAAAATACTCGCTCACACAAAGAAGTTCAAACAGTGTGCATGAAATACCATAGGCTTGCCCTTATTTTCTATGCCTTAATTTTTTGAATAGTTGGACTAGGATCACTATAGGACTTTCATCGACTTGTAAGGTAGGCTTGGGACGGGTATGGTACCTATGGATATGGTGACTCAACCTGTAACACCCCGTACATTTTCGAACTTATTTGACTACCTTAACATTCATGGAATTATTTAAACTTGAGATAGTTGGTGAATTACCCACTAAATTTGTTGGGCTGAATTAATATTATGTTTATGGATCTAATTGAGACCCAAAATTAATTAAAAAGACATGGGCCCAAAAAGGGGGATGATCCATTAAAAATGGACCAAGTCTACTTAGACTTTTTGACCAAATAATTGGCTAAGGAAGACCCTAGATAGGCGGTGGAAAAGGGAATTTATAAGGCTAAAATTAAGCTCATTTTCAACACAATACACTTGCCAAAAATCATATTTTCAATCAAACATTTTTTCCTCTCTCAAACCCTAGCCACCCTAATTTTCTCCAAGGATTTTTGGACAAATCTTCTACTTGCAAGTCTTGGTAAGTGTTTAACCTTATCGATTAATATATTATATGCATAATAGGTTGTGTATATCATGTTGTTTATGTTTAAAAAGTGTTGAGCAGTCCACTTTATGTGTAGTACTCCACTTTTGCTAAATCGGTAAAGGATTTGCCCTCTATGTGGTTTAAACTTGAAAGGGGACTTAAGGTCTTGAAGGAATTGAATTAGATGGATGAAATTTCAGTATGTTTAATTATGGTGCTTACCCTAATTCATTACTCCTTGTGTATGACTTGTGAAAATATTTATACGTAATTGTGAATGGAATGTTTGGCGTAGTGAAAGGAAAATACTTTCTTGTTATGTTAAAGTGAATTCTGAAACTGTGTGGACTATTTTTGGTATATTGTTGTGGAAGGTATTTATGTGACTTATGGAATAAAAATGTGGAGTTGCATTGAGGTAAAAATGTGAAGTATGCACTTGGTGGGAAATCTTGTCGGTTTGTGACGTCTATGTTGATGTGTGGACTGTTTTGGTATTATTGGTGTTGTGAGGCAGAAATTTTTTTTGTAGGAGGGTGGAATGAAGTTATATGGCAGTATAAAGGAAGGTGGAATGATATACCATGTGTTTGGAATGTTGGATAGTTTTTACTTCCCATCAAGTAGCTAATTATAGCCTTGTGAACTTGTAATGTAATTGGTTTTTAATGTGAGCTCCATTATGTATTCATATTGTAGAGTAACGCTTTAAGGAAGAGCTGAATTGTTGTAGTCACTTGTTGGAAAGATAAGGTATGTAAGGTTACTCTTTTCCGTATCCTTTGGCCGCACCTATTGTTCACATCGTTACCAAACTTGTTTCCACTCCAAAATGTTTTAAAGTATCTCATTTCAGGTTTGTTAGCAATTGTTATTCATGTGTATCTTATTTGTTGACTATTGTTCCAAAGCTCCAATAATGTTATGACCACCGATGTAACAATCTCATAAAAATTAGAGAAATGAAGTAATGCATATTTGGTTGAGTACGGATGGTAGCTCTAGGGGTGAAAACCTAGTTCGAGCCAAACCTGATTTATTGATTTATGGGTGGTAGCTCTGGGGGCATAAGCCTAGCTCAAGCCGATCCCAATGTTATTTATCACTGATCAGTTGGTCCCGGGCATTGTATGATGTATATTGATATGAGGATAAAAGGAAAGAAATGAATGTAATATACATGGTTTCACATATACAGTACGGTGGTATATCAGTATTATCTATTCATTTGTATTTGATTCCATTTGAGTTCCTGATCTAAGGCGTATTTATATGCCTTATTACCGAATTTGACCCATGTTTACCTTAGTTTTGAGAGCAATAAGTATGTATTTTGTATTATTTTGATGGAATATTTGATAGTGTGCTGATAAATGTGATTAGACCCTGGTAGGTGAAATTTGTGACTATTTGGAGTATTTTTGGCTTGGAAAGCGAGGCTTGGAGGAGCTACGAGCGAAGGATATTGAAGATAAGAGGCAAGCCAAAGAGTTGAACTTGAAAAATCTAACCAAATCCGTGAAGAAAAGAAGAAAATTGGATTTTAAGTGAGGGGCGCGCCGGGCTGCTTCTGACAAAAATTTTGCCCAAGTGGACAGCAGAGGGGAGCGCCCAATGGCATGCCGGGCCGCTCAGGCACACCTTTTCAGAGGCAAAAATTTTCCTAAGTCCCAGGCGCGCCCAAGGGAGTGTCGGGCCGCTTTTTGGCAAATTTTTGCCCCGAGTTTTTGTCTATAAATAGGGCTTTTGGGTTATTCTATCATAATTCCATCTTGGGAGGGCTACTCTTGGGTGATTTTGACATCCAAATTAGGGTTAATCCTTTTTCCTTTTCCTTTTTATTTCTTTTTTATAATTTTTTATCAATTTATATTAAATCAAGCCATGAGTGACTAAAATTGCTTATTCTTGGGGTTGAGGCTATGGCACCGTTGCCGGGGACTTCGGTTTTAATTGTTTATCTAGATTGGACTTTTTCTCTTTATTTTTTGAGTTGTATATAATTTATTTTTTGTATAAAGTTTTGTCTTTTCTACCACTCTTGTTGATATGTCAGCCTGGGGTAGATGGTCATTAAATGATGATGATTTGTGTTGTTTTTGTGGAGGACCACACTTGGATGGTAATTGTCAGGATGTTCAAGAGAGAGGGTTGTGCGCACCTACCCAATCTTTTGAATTGAATAGATGTCAGATGTGTGGTGGTCAGGATAGCCATTGGAGTGACTGTCCAAACTATTATTCCCCTCCCCTGAACCCCTATTATGATCAGTCTGTTGTTTATGATGTTGGCAGGGATAATGGTGCTAATGAGGCAGAATATGAGGCTCACCTTATGGATATGCTGAAGTGAGTAATGGAGCTGCAGACACAACAAAGGAAAGACATACAGAGAATGAGGGAAGCCACAGAGAAGATGCAGTCCCAAGTCACAAAGTTACAGGCTAGGGCTGAAACTTGTGTTGATCAGCAAGTTACAGTCTTATCCAACACTCAAGAGGAACCCCAAATTGATGAAGAAAGTGAGGCACTAGTAGAAGAAAGTTGTGATGAAGAAGACGTAGTGAGCCAGGAATGGCTAATGGATCAATCACAACAATTAAAAATTCATGAATGTCTCCGAGATGTTATCACAACCATGGCAACCCAATTAAAAGGGGGAAGAGATGAGCTTATTTCAGAGCTAGCTCAATTTGTCTTAGATATCTGTGACTTGAATGTTCAGTTGATGAAAAAGATTGAGATGTCTGATGTCCAATCACCAATAGTTGCAGAGACTAGCCATTCTATGAAGAAAGAAGAAAATATCAACAATTCGACTATCATCCTTTGATTGAGGCTGACATTGAGAGGGAGTATAAATGTGAGCATGTTGCATCTAGTGCAAGCGGGAATGAGGGACGTAATGGATCTCATTCAAAACATTTTTCTACATTATGTTTAGATGATGACATGTATTTTGAGTCATCTGAACTAGTGGAGGATTGGGTAGATGAGGAACAAGAATCCTACATTCTTAAATTTGCACCAGAAAAGCAACAAAACAACATGCCTCACCTCAGGGTTAAGCGATTTAACATGTACCATCCATCACTTGGTCCCTTCATATGTGCACCTCCACCCTATGAGCAAAGCAAAAAGATGGATGCGATGTTGGGGGTGAAATTTATATCCTCAAGATAGAGGAAAAAGTTGATGGGTCGTGCCGCGACGTTAAATTAGGCGCTTGTGGGAGGCACCCCAACGTTTAGTAAGTAGTTTTTTTTTATTTTTTGTTTTTTTTTATTAGTGTCACCTTTGTTTTTGTTTTTTTGGTTTGTTTTGTTTTGCAGAGTAGGGGAAGTCTGAGTACCCAAAATCTAAGCTGGATAAGATGTTACTAGCTAGGCCTAGAGGCCTCAGGGAGTATTTCTCTTTCTTTATTCTTTGAGTTATACTTTGGGGACAAAGTATGATTTTAAGTGTGGAGTGGGAAATCTTCCAATTTGGTTAGGGTGGAGTGTGCTAGAGGAGTCTTTTGGTTATTTGGTTTCTTGCTTATGTTGCTGAAAATTTGAAAAATACAAAAATATTTTCTTTTAGTAATTTTTAGTTTTATTTTGGAGCACACTTCATCCAACCCTCGGTTTTTCTTTTCGGTTCTTTTTCGAGGGGAAGCCCTTTGAACCCAGTATCCTTTTTATTTTTAGGAGTAATTTTAAAATTTTAGAGATGCTTTAATTAGATGCTACGCATGATTACATGATGCAAGTTGGTTTTGAATGTTGAAGCATGTGTAGTGAATTGAATGACTATTGTTGAGACACCTAGGCTCATTTGTTTGGCTCTTTTGTGATGTTGGCTTAATGTTGAATTCTTGCTATTGGTTGGTTGAGAGTCAATAGGGATCCATCTTGATTTAGACATGTGCCATGTGTGAGTGAGGTTTTTGTGTTATTCCATGTGCATATTGGTGTCTAGAACTTGCCCTGTGTGTTTGCAAAGCGAAATAAAGGGTGTTGAGTTTAGGAGATGATATAGGCATTTCTTTGATAGCCATATTTTATACCTACTTTATCTACCCTTTTTGCATGATCTTAGTTAGCCCTGTTGAGCCTTTAGCCTATTCTTTGGTAGCCTTATATGTAGCTTAATCCTTTTCTTTCAATTAACCATAATTTGATCCAAAATTCATAAGCACTTTAGTTGAGAAATTAAGATGTTAAGGAGTGTAAAAATTGAAGAAGGAAAAAGTGAAGTTGAAGCCCCAAGTAAATAGCTTTTGGTGTGTGAACAATTTTATGTGTTGTTGGTAGGGAGTAATGTAATGAAAAGAAAAATTGATAAAAGAAGTGAATCATGTGTTGATAGCAAATACTCCTTGCCTAATATGTGTAAGCTAGCTTAAAGAGATGGGGCAAAACAAAAGAGAGTTAGGAAGATAAAAGTGGTGTAAAATAGGTTTGTTGGATGTGATCTTAATGTAAATTGTAGTGTATTAAAGCGCTTAGGGAAGATAGTCACTATTCTTGACCAAATAGTTCCTACCCGTCCCTTAGCCTACATTACAAGCCTTAAAGTCCTACTTGATCTTGAGCTTTGACATTCTAATACTAGTGTAGTACTACACTAAGGGCAGGCTTATGGTTCATCTTATGTGACATGTGAATTCTTTGTGAGAGTGAGCGGAATTTGATTCTTACACCCATTATTGTGATAAATTGCATATCTGTGAGTGAATGTGCGTGAATCTCTTATGTGAGGGCACATGTTTGATGATAGATAGGTGACTTATATGATCACTTTGTTGAGTAATGTGCATGAGTTGGAAAACTTGGTAGAGTCAATTCTTGAGGCTAGGAAGTTTTGAGGTAGTATTCATGTGTTTCAAGTTGTAATATAACATGCCAAATGTAGAGCTTTCTATTCATGTGGTCGTTGTAGTGATAGCTTGAGTGTATTAGTTGTAGTAGTAATTATAGAGTCGCCTTGAGTTGATTGTGGTTGTTGTTCGAGGATGAACAAAGGTTTAAGTGTGGGGTGGTGATCTAAGGCGTATTTATATGCCTTATTACCGACTTTGACCCATGTTTACCTTAGTTTTGAGAGCAATAAGTATGTATTTTGTATTATTTTGATGGAATATTTGATAGTGTGCTAATAAATGTGATTAGACCCTTGTAGGTGAAATTTGTGACTATTTGGAGCATTTTTGGCATGGAAAGCGAGGCTTGGAGGAGCTACGAGCGAAGGATATTGAAGATAAGAGGCAAGCCAAAGAGTTGAACTTGAAGAATCCAACCAAATCCGCGAAGAAAAGAAGAAAATCGGATTTTAAGTGAGGGGCGCGCCCAGGGGCGTGCCGGGCCGCTTCTGACAGAAATTTTGCCCAAGTGGACAGCATAGGGGCACGCCCAAGGGAGTGCCGGGCCGCTCAGGCACACCTTTTCAAAGTCAAAAATTTGCCTAAGTCCCAGGCGCGCCCAAGGGCGTGCCGAGCCGCTTTTTGGCAAATTTTCGCCCCGAGGTTTTGTCTATAAATAGGGCTTTTGGGTTATTGTATCATAATTCCATCTTGGGAGGACTACTCTTGGGTGATTTTGGCATCCAAATTAGGGTTAATTCTTATTCCTTTTTATTTTTATTTCTTTTTTATACTTTTTTATCAATTTATGTCAAATCAAGCCATGAGTGACTAAAATCGCTTATTCTTGGGGTTGAGGCTATGAACATGAATCTCGTAAGTTGAATATTATTGGTTTTTTGCTGAAGTTTATTAATTTATTGGTTATTCTTATATTCTTGATTTTACTATTTTAATGCTTAATTACCATTGAAATAAATCTATAATCTTGAGAGGAGCTCTAGAGAGAAATTGAGAGATAAAACGTGGAATATAAGGAGCGTGATCTTTACTCGAGGAAGCTATTCCAAGAGATTGATATGAGGTTATGACCGAGAGGTACCTAATTCGCCGCGCTTGTTCAAATATGGGAAGATAGCTTAAAGGCGTTAGAATTGGTTAAATCTATCCCCACTCAATGATGTAGTTAGGTTTCCAATTTCTAATAGAAGGTTATAGTTTGGAGACGAATATAATCATATTATCAACCTCGTGATCAATAACCACGATAGACAACTCAATTTACTTAAACCATTAGTATTCATGCGCTCGAGATGACGTTCAGGATGCCTTGACCCTAGGAATTCAACTTGCTATTGTTTATACCCCAAGTTAATCATGTTAGTTTAGTTCATAGTTATTTCATACTTTAAAACCATCATATCTCTATATTCCACCGCTTAAATAAATAATCAAGAACGAGTTTAGCCTAGTGAATAGTTAAACGACAAGTCCCTGTGGGTTCGACATTCGGCTCGAAAGGGCCACTTTATTACTTGAACGATCACGTACACTTGTGTGTCTGGCTAGGTCGCAACAGTTCCTATATTTCATATAGTTAGTTATATCCCTACATACTTAGTACATTCTTTTGTACTGACGTCCCTTGGGGGACCTGCCTTACTTGCTGCAGGCACAAGAGCTAGTAGATCTTCACAGTAGGGTACGGGTCATCTGCAAGCTATTGGTGAGCTCCAGGTTGATTCGGGGCTTTCCGAGTCATTTGTATATATTTTTGGTACTGTGTAGTAGTTGTATAAGGCGGGGACTTATCCCGACCTTAGTCATGGATATATATCTTTTAGAAGCTTTGTAGATATGGTAAAGTCAAACGTAGAAGTGTTTTACCTTTTAGACGTTATGGCCCCAACTGCCAAGTCTCGTATCTATTTTGAATGTCTTTACATGACTTCTGTCATCGATATATCATATCTACATGTGGCAGAATTTTTGTTCACTTAATGGCATGCATATGAATGTACTCGGCCATAGGTTGGTTCTCTCGGTCCTTTACGCCTACGGGTGCCTGTCTGCCCCAATGGGATTTGAGGCGTGACAAAAGTGGTATCAGAGCAGGTTGTCCTAGGGTGTCTACAAAGTCGTGTCTGAGTAGAGTCTTGCTTATGGATGTGTTGTGCACCACATCTATACGTAGGAGGCTACAGGACATTTAGGAGTTGTTTCTTTTCTTCATTTCTTGGATCGTGCAATAGAGCCAAAGTTGTAGGTGGAGTTATATTTAATCACTGAATTTGTTTTATGTTTTTGTTTCCTCAGTATAGCAAAATGTCGTTTACAAGGAGAAACAAAGGTAAAAGTAAGAAGGTAGATGTGATGGCCGAAGAAGGAATCAGTAAATCACCACCTGAATGAGTTAATCAAGGTGAAGCTGAAAATGAGTTTACATCGCGGGCTTCTTCTACTCTTCCACCTCCAGGAGAGCCAAGAAGGAGAGGAGTACCCCCAGAACCACTTGTTAATGCTACTGAGTAGGATTTAAGGAATGTAGTGCAAATGTTGACTCATATAGTTGCTGCACAAAATCAAGGACAAGCTGGTCCAACTACAAGTAATGACGGTGCGGATAGGGCAGCTAGTCGGCGGACACAGGAATTTCTTAAATTAGACCCTCCCACATTCACCGGGTCAGATCTTAATGAAGACCCACAAGACTTCATGGACCAAATTCAAAGGGCTTTAGATGTTATGCATGTATCTGGTACAGAAACAGTTGAGCTTGCAGCATATAGATTAAAAGGAGAGGCTATAATATGGTATGAAGATTGGAAACAATCTAGGGGTATCGGTGCACTTCCATCTAGTTGGGAAGAATTCAAAGCGGCATTCCTTGATCATTACCTTCCATATGAGATCCGAGAGGCTCGTGCAGACCAATTCTTAAATCTTCGTCAAGGTAATATGAGCGTCAGAGAGTACAGTCTTCGGTTTAACTCTTTGGCCAGGTATGCTCCTAATGTAGTAGCTACTATGGACGATAGAGTTCATCGGTATGTGGATAGATTGGATCCATATTTGGTTAGGGATTGTACTATTGCTGCTCTGAATAGAGAAATGGATATAGCCAGGATACAAGCTTTTGCACAGAAGATGGAGGATCAAAGGCAAAGGAGAAGAACGCAAGAATTTGAAAGAGGACCGTCAAAGAGGATTAAACCTATGGGACAGTTCATGGCGTCCCAAAGAGAATTTAGGGCTCGGGTTTTTAATAGACCACCTAGACCATCATTTTCTTATTCTACAGCAGGCACTCCATCCCAATTTCAAGGGTTTAAAGGCAGTCAAGTTGGGCAAAGTACTGGGATTCAAGGTTCACAGACAGTAGGGTATCAAGAACAAGAAAGAATGAGCCAATCGAGGTTTTCTTGTCAGCACTGCGGAAATCTTCATTTAAGTGCATGTTGGCTTGGGACTGATGTTTGTTTCTGGTGTGGTATGTCAGGGCACATAATGAAAGAGTGCCCACAGAGGGGCACAGGTAGTATTGTGCGACCTACTGGATCAGCCGTTGCATCATCCTCATTGAGTGTATAGCCTGCTGGGCGTGGTAGAGGTGTTCGAGGAGCAGCTAATTCTAGTGGAGTCCAGAACCATACATATGCTTTGGCGGATCGGCAGAATTCAAAGGCCTCTCCTGATGTGGTTACAGGTACATTATTCATCTTTTCACATAATGTATATGCATTGATTGATCCGAGCTCTACCCTATCATATGTCACTCCATTGATTGCTAAAAAATTTGAAAGAACACCGAAATTACTAGTCAAGCCATTTGAAGTATCTACACCCGTTGGTGAGTTTATTATAGCTAAGAAAGTCTATCGTAGTTATGTAGTCACTGTTTGTGATCATGATACGTTGGCTGATCTTATTGAGCTGGAAATGGTAGATTTTGATGTTATAATAGGTATGGATTGGTTGGCTTCTTGTTATGCCACGGTAGATTGTCGAGCCAAGAGGGTACATTTCCATTTCCCACAAAAGACCGTCCTTGAATGGAGGGGTAATATTGGAGCACCGAGAGGTAAATTTATTTCTTATCTTAAGGCAAAGAAAATGATATCCAAGGGGTACATATACCATCTAGTAAGAGTGCAAGATATTGATGTGAAGCCACCAACTCTTCAATCGGTTTCGGTGGTAAATGAATTCCTTGATGTATTTCCTGAAGATCTTCCAGGTTTACCTCCAGAACGGGAAGTAGAGTTTGGTATTGATGTGATTCCAGGTACTCAGCCTATCTCTATTCCTCCGTATAGAATGGCCCAGGCAAAGTTACGGGAATTGAAGGAGCAATTAAAAGATTTGCTGGATAAGGAATTCATAAGGCCTAGTATGTCCCCGTGGGGTGAACCATTGTTATTTGTATGAAAGAAAGATGGCACGTTAAGAATGTGTATTGATTATTGGCAACTAAATAAGGTAACAGTCAAGAACAAATATCCCCTCCCCAGAATTGATGATTTATTTGATCAATTACAAGGTGCCAAATACTTCTCAAAGATTGACTTGAGATCGGGTTATCATCAAGTAAGGGTTAGAGAAAAAGATATACCCAAGACAGCTTCCCGAATATGGTATGGTCATTATGAGTTTTTAGTTATGTCATTTGGGCTAACAAATGCACCAGCAGTTTTTATGGATTTGATGAATAGGATGTTCAAGCCATTCTTAGATATGTTCGTTACAGTGTTTATAGATGATATTTTGGTTTATTCAAGATCAAAAGAAGACCATGCTAATCACTTACGGCAGGTGTTACAGATTCTTTGTGATCGTAAGTTATATGCAAAGTTCTCTAAATGTGAATTTTGGTTAAAATCTGTAGCATTCTTGGGTCATATTGTGTCGGATGAAGGAATAAGGGTTGATACTCAAAAGATAGAAGCTGTGAAGAACTGGCCAAGACCTACAACGCCTATAGAGATTCGTAGTTTCCTCGGGTTGGCAGGTTATTATAGAAGGTTTGTTGAAGGATCTTCTTCTATTACTGTACCTTTGACAAAGCTAACACACAAGGCAACCAAGTTTCAATGGAATGATGCATGTAAGAAGAGTTTCCAAGATCTGAAGGATAAGTTGACTTTGGCACCTGTATTGGTACTTCCAGAAGGCACAGAAGGGTATGCGGTATATTGTGATGCTTCAGGAGTCGGCTTAGGATGTGTATTGATGCAGCACGGTAATGTAATAGCTTATGCCTCAAGACAGTTGCGACCACATGAGAGAAATTATCCAACACATGATCTTAAGCTAGCAGCTGTGATATTTCCTTTAAAGATATGGCACCACTACTTGTATGGGGTTCATGTTGACATATATACCGATCATAAGAGTTTTCAGTATATTTTCAAGCAGAAGGACCTAAATTTGAGGCAGCGGAGATGGCTGGAACTACTAAAAGATTATGATATCAATATTTTATATCGTCCAGGAAAAGCGAATGTAGTAGCCGATGCATTAAGACGCAAAGCAATAGGAAGCACTGATGGCCAGCTCACAAAAAAGCAAGGTATAGTCAAGGATCTACATCAACTAGCCAGCTTGGGGGTTCGTCTTCTTGAAACTCCAAATGAAGAAATTATGGTGCAAAATGCGGAAGAATCTTCATTAGTAGCTGAAGTGAAGGAAAAATAGTATGCGGATCCTATTTTATTGCAGCTGAAAGAGAATGTACAACAAGGTTTGACAAAGGCATTTGATCTTATGCAAGAAGGAGTGCTTCAGTGCCAAAGTAGATTGTGTGTACCTGATGTCGATGAGCTAAGGAGACAGATTATGACAGAGGTGCATCATTCACAATATTCTATTCATCTGGGAGCCACCAAAATGTATCATGATTTAAAAGAAATGTATTGGTGGGTAACATGAAGAAGAACATTGCAGAATTTGTAGCTCATTGTCCGAATTATCAACAAGTAAAAGTAGAGCATCAGAAGCCTGGAGGTTATATGCAATGTATAGATTTTACAATCTGGAAATGGGACATGATCAACATGGATTTCATCACAGGTTTGCCTCGTACACTTCAGAAATTTGATTCCATATGGGTAATAGTTGACAGGCTTACCAAATCGGTACACTTTCTACCCGTCAAGATCACCTACACAGTTGAAGATTATGCGAGGTTGTATATTAAAGAGATAGTTCGACTACACGGAATTCCAATCTCTATTATATCGGACAGGGGAGCTCAATTTACTGTAAATTTTTGGAAGTCTTTTCATAGGAGTTTGGGTACACAAGTGAATTTAAGTACAACTTTTCACCCTCAAACAGATGGACAAGCAGAACGTACCATACAAACACTTGAACATATATTACGAGCTTGCGTGTTAGACTTTAAAGGTAGTTGGGATGATCATTTATCTCTTATTGAATTCACCTACAATAACAGTTATCATTCAAGTATCAAGATGGCGCCTTACGAAGCTTTATATGGAAGAAAGTGTAGATCACCAATTGGATGGTTTGAAGCAGGTGAAACTGCCTTATTTAGGCCAGATCTTGTTCATCAAGCTATGGAGAAGGTTAAGGTGATACACCAACAGCTACAAACGGCCCAAAGTCGGCACAAGTCATATGCCAATGTTAGAAGAAGGGGGCTAGAATTTGCCATAGGTGATTGGGTATTCTTGAAAGTGTCACCAATGAAAGGGGTAATGAGGTTTGGGAAGAAGGGAAAGTCGATTCCATGTTATATAGAGCCGTATAAAATTATTCGAAGATTTGGTCAAGTTACATATGAATTAGAACTATCCCAAGAACTTTCCACAGTTCATCCAGTGTTTCATGTTTCAATGCTTCGGAAATACATAGGAGATCCATCTCATATTGCTCCCACTGAAGATGTACAAGCTACAGAAGATCTCACCTATGAAGAAGTACCTATTGTTATTCTGGATCGACAAGCTATGAGGTTACGAAATAAATAAGTAGCTTCTGTAAAAGTGCTTTGGTAAAATCAGCAAGTAGAAGAAATCACATGGGAAGCCGAGGAAATGATGAAGTCTAAGTACCCGCATTTATTTCAAACCGAAGAGAAAGTCCAAGATGCTGAATTGGAGCAATAACAAGTAAGTATATATAAGTATTATATGTATGTGATAATATGAAGAATGAACTTAGACTTGAACTTGTTTAGATTGGATAACGTTACTAACATTCGAGGACGAATGTTCCTAAGGGGGGAAGGATGTAACACCCCGTACATTTTCGAACTTATTTGACTACCTTAACATTTATGGAATTATATAAACTTGAGATAGTTGGTGAATTACCCACTAAATTTTTTGGGCTGAATTAATATTATGTTTAACGACCTAATTGAGGCCCAAAATTAAGTAAAAAGACATGGGCCCAAAAAGGAGATGATCCATTAAAAATGGACCAAGTCTACTTAGACTTTTTGACCAAATAATTGGATAAGGAAGAACCTAGAGAGGCGGTGGAAAAGGGAATTTATAAGGCTGAAATTCAGCTAATTTTCAACACAATACACTTGCCAAAAATCAGATTTTCAATCAAACATTTCTTCCTCTCTCAAACCCTAGCCACCCTAATTTTCTCCAAAGATTTTTGGACAAATCTTCCACTTGTAAGACTTGGTAAGTATTTACCCTTATAGATTAATATATTATATGCAGAATAGGTTGTGTATATCATGTTGGTTATGTTTAAAGATTGTTGAGCAGTCCACTTTATTTGTAGCAGTCCACCTTTGCTAAATCGGTAAAGGATTTGCCCTCTATGTGGTTTAAACTTGAAAGGGGACTTAAGATCTTGAAGGAATTTAATTAGATGGATGAGATTTCAGTATTTTTAAGTATGGTTCTGTCCCTAATTCGTTACATCTTGTGTATGACTTGTGGAAATGTTTATACGTAATTGTGCATGGAACGTTTGGCATAGTGAAAGAAAAAACTTTCTTGTTATGTTAAAGTGAATTTTGAAACTGTGTGGACTATTTTTGGTATATTTTTGGGGAATTTATTTAAGTGACTTGATGGAATAAAAATGTGGAGTTGCATTGAGGTAAAAATGTAAAGTATGCACTTAGTGGGAAATCTTGTTGGTTTGTGACGCTATGTTGATGTGTGAACTGTTTTGGTATTGTTGGTGTTGTGGGGTAGTAAATTGTATTGTAGGAAGGTGTAATGAAGTTATATGGAAGTAGAAAGGAAGGTATAATGATATACCATTTGTTTGGGATGTTGGATAGTTTTTACTTTCGGTCAAATAGCTAATTATCGCCTTGTGAACTTGTAATGTAATTGGTTTTTAATGTGAGCTCCATTATGTATTCATATTGTAGAGTAACGCTTTAAGGAAGAGCTGAATTGTTGTAGTAACTTGTTCGAAAGATAAGGTATGTAAGGTTACTCTTTTCCGTATCCTTTGGTCGCACCTATTATTCACATCGTTACCAAACTTGTTTCCACTCCGAAATGTTTTGAAGTATCTCATTTCAGGTTTGTTAGCAATTGTTACTCATGTGTCTCTTATTTGTTGACTATTGTTCCAAAGCTCCTATAATGGTATGACCACC
The DNA here is from genome assembly GCA_031232105.1 of Capsicum rhomboideum. NCBI lineage: Eukaryota > Viridiplantae > Streptophyta > Magnoliopsida > Solanales > Solanaceae > Capsicum > Capsicum rhomboideum. The sequence continues at coordinate 97,053,070 of CP124718.1, forward strand.
GATGTAACAATCTTACAAAAATTAAAGAAATGAAGTAACGCATATTTGGTTGAGTACGGGTGGTAGCTCTGGGGTGAAAACCTAGCTAGAGCCGAACCTGATTTATTGATTTATGGGTGGTAGCTCTGGGGGCATAAGCCTAGTTCGAGCCAATCCCAATGTTATTTACCACTGATTAGTTGGTCCCGGGTATTGTATGATGTCTATTGATATAAGGATAAAAGGAAAGAAATGAATGTCATATACATGGTTCCACATATATAGTATGATGGTATATCAGTATTATCTATTCAGTTGTATTTGATTCCATTTGAGTTCCTATATTTCATACAGTTACTTATAGCCCTACATACTCAGTACACTCTTTCGTACTGACATCCCTTGGGGGACCTGCCTTACTTGCTGCAGGCACAGGAGCTAGTAGACCTTCACAGTAGGGTACGGGTCATCTGCAAACTATTGGTGAGCTCCAGGTTGATTCGGGGCTTTCCAAGTCATTTGTATATATTTTTGGTACTGTGTAGTAGTTGTATAAGGCAGGGACTTGTCCCAACCTTAGTCATGGATATATATCTTTTAGAGGCTTTGTAGACATGGTAAAGTCAAACATAGAAGTGTTTTACCTCTTAGGTATTGTGGACCCAACGGCCAAGTCTCGTATCTATTTTGAATGTCTTTACATGACTTCCGTCATCGATATATCACATCTGCATGTGGCAGCATTTTTGTTCACTTAATGGCATACATATGAATGTACTTAGTCATAGGTTGGTTCTCTCGGGCCTTTACGGCTACGGGTGCTTGTCCGTCCCAATGAGATTTGAGGCGTGACACAACAATCCTTGACACTACACTTATTTTTGGCTCCATTTTCCAACCATTCTCATTTTTATTTTCCCTTATTCTCCTTTATTTATTTTCTGATTTTGGGTGTGATTTCCTTCATACTTTCAAAACATAATTTATTTATATATATATAATATATATATTTTTTTTTCTTCACACCCAAATCTATTCTTTTTTTTACTAACCCCTTCTTCATACCCAAATCAATCTACGCACCCCTAAAATAGCCACCCTCAACTTAGGCGATTTGCCTGAGTTGAGGTACACAATGTCCAATGAGGGACCAGGGCCAAGATAGGTTCATTATAAATCAAAATGGGAAGGTGAATAGGCTATTGAAAGAAATAGGTTAATTAAGGCTCAAAATTGGGTTCAAGGGATATTCATTGCATATTTGGTCAGGCAGTCAGGCTAAAAGTGAACTTATTCAAAAATGGCCTATGATCCTTTCCTAACCACTATCCTATAACCTAGGCAAGTCTAACCGGGAAAGTTCTGAATCGCACACACAAAGTGAACTAAGTAATGACCTCACACACATATAGCACGGGGTTACACTATCAACTACTATCTATCCAGTTCATGCAATGCTAGCTACAGTTATGTTGCCTATAATGCTAATGCCATAACAAGATCCAACAGCTGCCATAAGCTAACATACTTCACACACACTTCAAAAACAAAATCTTTCAGAAAAATAAAAAAAAATTAGGAGGGGTATCCTTTAGATAATCAAAAAGCATCCTTATTATTCAAAATACGTTCAAAATTGGACTGCACTAAGGTTCCCCTATTTTTCTCCTAATTAAATCATGAAAACACAACAATAACCTAAACATGCCGGTTCTACTATAATAGTACACTCGGGAGAAAAGAAACACGACAACAAAAACCCACAAGTAGTGGTACACCTCCACCCCCAACCAAACAATGATGCACTGCCCTCAGTGAACAGCTATCAATATGGTAAGTGGAAGGGAGTGAAGACATACCTGAGGTGCCCTAAGTGCTGGATGTAGGCCCGCCCAATACGTGATCATCAGCATGCTCTCTGGGCTCGCTGTTAGGTGCATCCGATGGAGGGGGTATCAGACTAGAGGATGCACCCAGTGCCCTCTCCTCCTGAGTAATCTGTCGGGCCTGGTACTCTACCCTAGAGGCCTTAACCGCTTTTCAAAAATCATCTTCAAACTCATCACGACTAGCACCCTGATTCGTCGGACTACGTGGTCTCTTGCCTCTATCAATAGGAGGCTTCTCATCAGCAAACAAATCCACCTCAAAAGCCGACCTCATTCGGGCCAAAATGGGAATAGATAGAATGACAGGAGTGTTGCTCGGTACCAAAGCTCAAACCTGCTCTCTCAAAATAGCTACCTCCTATGTCAAGACGGCCATATTAGGAAGCTGTGTCGAACTCAACCGGGTGGCCATTCGTGTCTCGAAGCTATCAATCCTCCCATGGAGCTCTCTCATAAACTGATCCATAGCCGCAGTCATACGGGCCTCCACTATAGCCTCTGCAGCCTCTACCGTGGTCCTAACCCATGGCTTAAGTTGGGATACCAACTTAGCCATTTGGGTCTCAGTGTGGGCCTGCCTCTCAAACATCTGCATTTTTCTATCAATCAACTGCTGCAGGAAGTCCCTCGAAACTAAAACCATACCAGAGGGTGATGGTGGTGCGGTAGGGCCTGCTACCTCATTGTCAATCACTAGACATGTGCCCTCAGTAGGTATATGAATTGTATCAGGTACACTCACCAATGGTGGAGCACTAACCGGCTCCTCTCTATATCCAGGCCCTTTAAAAAGGGCTACTCTTGATGACCCGAAAGGTTGAGACCTCCGCAGAAAAATTGGGTGAGCTCCCCGCTGCTGCATCAACCCTATATCTGGAATGCGGGTCACCTCAATATGATGGTCTACCGCAGGCGTCATGAACACACCAGTACTAACACATAAGCCATGAATCAGACATGGGAAAGAGATGTTGGTGAAGTCATGGAAAGCACGCTCATGTATCTCCTCAATGATGTAGCGAGCGAAGTTAATATCATAACCTGCCAGAATGCTCGCTACCAACACTGCCCGATCAAGTGTGAGTGAATTATCAGCATTAGTTAGACTCAACAGGTGCCTGACAATCGACCACTAAAACCGTCCTGCAAAGTGAAGTGAGGATTTCTTAATATCCAGATTCCCATCAACCCAACTAGTATTAGCACCATCCTCTGCTATATAACCTGTAATCCACTGCAGTAACTCCAAATATTGATCGGTGTCCCTCATTTTAGCCCTATTTTTCACAGTCTTTATACGGTGATCAAATTCTACAGTGCTAGTTAGAAATAGACGCTCAGCACCAAACAAAAACCTGTGGATAGTCTGCTCAGAGATGTCCACTCTGGTCTCCCGAACCAAAGTGTGAGTCAATGGTGATTGGTCCCTATACCGCTGCTCATTGGGTGTGATCAATTCAACAGAAGCAGCATAAGAAGCATAAAACTCATGGACCAACTCTGTGCTATAGTGCCTAGGAGGCTCCGCCATCCATCTGAATCCATAATGGCCAAATACAGCCTTAATCTTAGGCAGTGCCTTTAATTCATCTAGACGATACCAGGGCTCTTCAATGATACTCTTTCTACACACGCCCCACTCAGTAAGTTCGACATTCCTGTCATAAATGGCCCTCATACCTCGAACACAACACCGCTTATTTTCTCTTCGAACTGCAACTGCGGCCCGTTGTGCAGCCACCTATCACTGTGAGAACGTCGTGGAGGTTTGACCACCTGTGCCAGAAATAGATGTTGTCGCATCAACCGCAGAATCATTCGGACCTTCAGCATTTTCCCCATACCCAGATACATCAACTTTGGCATTATCCGTATCCTCAGTATTCTTCTCAGACCCAGAAACATCAACCTCCTGTTCATCACCGGGTGCAGACTCTTTCGTCCCCTCATCAGACTGGGGGGCGGAATCAGAAGACTGAGCAGGGGCAGCCTGTTGTGGGGGCTGTGAAGTAGGATGTTGGGCAGCCCGAGAAACAGTTTGGGCCCTAGTTTTTAGCCTCTTTGTATGAGGTACCAGTGTAGAATCAGTGGTAGCAAATGCGTATACCTCTTCGAACCCACTTTTATTTGACCCAGAAGGTTCATCACGCAACCTAGTTGTAAATTTAGGATTTTTGGTATGGATTCGCGAGAAGGAACCTATGTCTCCACGTTTGGGGTTTGATTTGAGTGGCATGGTGTCGGGTGTAGGTCGGGCAGGACACAGTTTGGGTCGGGTAGGTTGGATTTTGGGTGTTAGGTCGGGTTTTGTTTTAGATTTTAGATATTTTAGGGTGGGTGGTTTGGATTTTGGGGTTTAGGATTTAAGAATTTTGAATTTTGGTATGGGAGAATTGGAGAATTTGGGATTTGGTATATGAGAATTTGGTGATTGTTGGAAAAGAGGGTTTATGTTAGGATTTAGATTGGAGAAGGAAGGGTTTTTGATTTGAAATTGGGTCAGATATGGTATACGGATATATATCTATATAGGTAGGGTCGAGTCGGGTCGGGTCAAGTCTCGGGTAGTTTTCAGTTTCTGGATTTCACGGCACCACCCACGTGACGTGGGTTCACCTACGTCACGTGGGTCCCCAGATGTGGATCGGGTTCTAAAAGTGAAAATATTTCCTGATTCTCACGGCACTACCCACGTGACGTGGGTTGACCTATGTCACGTGGGTCACTGGCGTAGGTCAAGTTCAGCAAGCATGTGATTTCCTCTGACTTCTACGATACCAACCCACGTTACGTGTATGAACTTACGTTGCGTGAAATAATGTCGTGGGTTGTAGTTAACATATTCAGTCTCAATATTGTAAGTTCCGGCTAACTTATCCTCCAATGATCAGATCACAACCAACTCAGACCTTAAGTTGCCTTCAAAACAGCGCCTGATTTACCGTCGCGGCACGACATGGCTAGGTTGGCTATTCATACTTCACCAACCAACCCATGGGTTGCCTCCTATAAAGCGTCTGATTTAACGTCGCGGTACGACTTAGCTAGCTTGACTACTTAGAATTCATCAAGACTAAGCTCCTCAAAAGTGCTTATCTCTTCCGTGATTCCCACATAGTGCTTTACACATTGCCCATTGACTTTGAATAAAACATTATCTTCACCTTTAAGCTCAATTGCTCCATGTGGGAATACCTTAACAACGGTGAATGGTCCAGACCATTTAGACCATAGTTTTCCAGGAAAAAGGCGAAGCCTAGAGTTATAGAGTAGCACCAAATCTCCCGAATGAAACTCTCGTCGTTTGATTTTTCGATCATGATACAGTTTTATCTTTTCTTTATAAAGTGCTGAACTTTCATAAGCCCGTAGACTAAATTCATCCATCTCATTCATCTGATCTAGCCTTAATTTAGTTGCGTCTCTGCATTCCAGATTTAGCCTCTTCAATGCCCATAATGCCTTGTGTTCAAGTTCAACAGGAAAATGGCACGATTTACCAAACACCAGCTGATATGGAGATGCACCAATTGGTGTCTTGAAAGCAATTCAATATGCCCATAATGCATCATCTAATCTTCGAGCCCAATCAGTCCTATTGGCATTCACCGTCTTTGCCAAAATAGACTTTATCTCACGATTTGACACCTCAACTTGCACGCTCGTCTGAGGATGGTAAGGTGTTGCCACCTTATGTTTAACACCATATTTTTCAAGTAGGGCTTTGAACAGCCGATTACAGAAGTGGGATCCTCCATCATTAATGATTACTCGTAGTGTCCCAGATCGTGAAAATATGTTCTTTTTCAAGAATGTTGTGACACTTCTTCCTTCATTGTTGGGAAGTGAAATCGCCTCCACCCATTTAGAAACATAGTCAACAGCTACCAAAATGTATTTCATCCCATGTGAGCTCACAAAGGGGCCCATAAAGTCAATTCCCCATACATCAAACAATTCGAGCTCAAGGATAGTTATCATAGGAAGTTCGTGTCTGCGTGAAATGTTCCCTTGCCTTTGACATTGGTCACAAGTTCTAGCATAGTCATGAGTATCTTTATAAATGGTGGGCCAGTAATACCCATATTGTAAGATCTTATGAGCAGTCCGCGCACCTCCATGATGACCCTCAACTGGAGATGAATGACATGCTTCCAAAATACTCATCATCTCGACTTCCGGAATACACCTTCGAATTATACCATCTGCACATACCCTAAATAAATATGGATTATCCCAGAAGAATTTTCTCACCTCATGCATGAATCTCTTCCTCTGCTGATACGACATATCTTTCGGGATTAGATCACTTGCTAAAAAGTTGGCAAAATCTGCAAACCATGGGATTAAGTCTTGTGATACTGCCAGCACTTGCTCATCTGGAAAAGTATCATCAATATCCCTTAATTTAAGCATGGCCTCACCCTCAAGGCATGATAGATGGTCAGCGACCTGATTCTCGGTTCCCTTTCAGTCCTTGACTTCAAAATCAAATTCTTGCAGTAGAAGCACCCACCGAATCAATCTTGGCTTAGCATCCTACTTTGACATAAGATACCGAAGTGCTACATGGTCTGTATGCACAATCACCTTCGTACCAATCAAGTAAGATCTGAATTTCTCAAAAGAAAAGACCACTGCCAACAATACCTGTACAGTCACAGTGTAATTCTTCTGAGCTGGATTAAGTACTTTGCTAGCATAGTAAATCGGATGTAAAATCTTCTCACGCCATTGGCCAAGGACTGCACCCAAATCCACTCCGCTAGCATCACACATAATCTCAAAAGGCATCGTCAATCTGGTGAAACAATGATAGGGGCTGAAATCAACTTCTCTTTCAGACACTCAAATGCTTTTAGACACGCCTCATTAAACACGAACTTCACCTCCTTCTCTAAAAGCTTGCGTAATGGATTTGCAATTTTCGAGAAGTCTTTGATGAATCTTCTATAAAATCCTGCATGTCCCAAGAAACTTTGAATTCCTTTCACGGAGATAGGTGGAGGTAACTTTTCAATCACCTCAATCTTTGCCTTATCAATTTCAATACCTTTCTTTGAGATCTGATGCCCCAATACGATACCCTCGTTAACCATAAAGTGGTATTTTTCCCAATTTAGCACTAAGTTGGACTCCTCGCATCTTTGCAAAACATTAGCAGGGTGTGCCAAGCAATCATCAAATGAGTCTCCCATAACAGAAAAATCATCCATAAAAACCTCAATAGTGTCTTCCACCATGTCAAAGAAAATAGACATCATGCAATGCTGGAAAGTGACTGGTGCATTACATAAACCGAAGGGCATCCTTTTGAATGCGAACGTCCCATATGGACAAGTGAAAGTGGTATTCTCTTGGTCTTCGGGAGCAATGAAAATCTGATTATACCCCGAATAGCCATCGAGAAAACAATACCATCCTCTACCAGCAAGACGGTCTAATATTTGATCCATGAAGGGCATAGAAAAATGATCTTTTTCTGTCCAAGAATTCAGCTTTCGATAATCCATGCAAACTTTCCATCCAGTAACCGGCCTCAATGGGATTAACTCATTCTTGTCATTTGGAACCACAGTGATTCCTTCCTTCTTTGGTACACACTGAACTGGGCTCACCCACTTGCTATCAGCAATGGGGAAAACCACACCTGTATCTAACCACTTGATGATCTCTTTCTTCACAAACTCTTGCATAGGTGGGTTTAGACGATGTTGGTGCTCAATGCTCGGTATGCACTCAGGATCAAGTTGAATTTTGTGAGTGCAAATACCGGGTGGAATCTCTATAATATCAGCAATGGACCAACCAATAGCCCTCTTAAATCTTCTCAATACCAAAACCAGAGCCTCTACTTGCCACTCCACCAACTTAGCAGAAATAATCACAGGCAAGGTGTTGTTGGCTCCAAAAAATATGTAGCGAAGGTGAATCGAAAGAGCCTTAAGCTCCAAAACTGAAGGCTCCTCAATAGAAGGATGAGCTGGTGGGGTCACCCTATTCTTCAAATCGAGATCAAGTTTCTTTGGAGCATAAGTGTATGATCCCCTACCAGTAAGTGCACCAACCATCTCATCGTATTCCTCAATACCATCGCTATCAAAATTCATAATCACGACCGTAAGAGCTTCTACCCCCAACCTTTCTTCAAGAGGAAATGATAATATCACTCTCTTCAACCACATCTATTATCGCAATCACTCGCATATCTTTTGGTTGCTTCATGGAATGACAAACATTGAAAGTGACATGTTCATCATTTAACCTGAATTTCATCTGCCATGTTTCCATGTCGACCAATGCACGACCAGTGGCAAAGAATGGTCTTCCCAATATGATAGGAACCTCGAAATCAACTTCACAATCTAGAATCACAAAGTCAGCCGAAAAGATAAAAGATGCAACTTTTACCAAAACATCATACAAAATGCCCACCGACTTTTTCATAGTCCTATCCGCCATGAGAAGTCTCATAGAGGTTGATTTTGGTGCCCCCAACCCCAGCTGCTTAAAAATGGCTAGCGGCATTAAGTTAATGCTAGCACCCAAATCACAAAGTGCTTTAGCAAAGTTGTAAAACCCGATAGTACAAGGAATTATGAAAGCTCCTGGATCCTCCTTCTTTTCAACTAGGAAACGCGAAGCAACTGCACTACAATGATGTAAGTTATCTGCTGGCTCAAAACTAACAGTTCTTTTCTTCGTCACCAATTCTTTCATGAACTTCGCATAACCTGGCATCTACTCCAATGCCTCAATAAGAGGGATGTTTACCTATAGCTCTTTCAACATTGTAATAAACTTCTGATATTTGCCTTCCTCAGCCTTCTTTTTCAACCTTTGAGGAAAGGGAGGAGGAGGTCCTGGGATAGTTTTCAATATTTGTGGGACCTCCTTTTCCTACCTCTTTTTAGATTTTGCCTTTTCGCCAGTATCATGAGGATTTGGAACTGTTTTGACCTTTGAATTATCCAGTTCTATCTCAGTTTCTACATCAACTATCATCAGCTCATTAGTCTTACCACTATCCACAGGTGTAGATGGATCAGTCGTGCATTTCCCATTTCTAGTAGTAATGGCCAGACAATGACTATCATTCTTTGGATTCTGGACGGTGTTGCTTGGAAGATTACCTGGCTGACGTTGGTTTAATGCCACCGATATCTGCCCGAATTGTTGCTCCAACTGTTTAATATCAGTCAAAAGGGATTCTACTTTTTGACTTATTCCCGAAATGTTTGACCTAATCTCCTTCAAGCAATCTTCTTGACTCTCTGACCCTTTAACCAGTTTATTGAGAAGGGCTTCCATTCTTGAATTTCCATAGTCAGCATCGCAGTTTCCTGGTGGAACATATACGCCACTCTTCTATTTATAATTATCCTTCCGCCTCCAATCACCGTCACGATCTCGTTCTCTATCTCTATATCTTGACTTGTTGTAATTGTCTCCATAATAATTCCGACCTTGATTTCCTTGTCTTGAGTTCCAAGAGTCTTGATTAGACCCCTGGCCCTTGGCTCGAAAACCCGCCACTTCTCGATCCAGGTACTTAGCCTCCTCATCAGATTCACTATCATCATGCCTAGGTGTTTTGCCTTGTGCACCTATGGCATGCACCTTCTCAGCATCTCTGGTTGCAACCTAGTTAGCTAATAAACCAACTTCTGTCCTCAGTTGTGCGACCTCTTGTGCTACAGATTCATCCAAAGCCCGTTGTGCTGCTGAGGCTCCAATAGCATACATGCCAGAAGGCGTATCTGCCTCCCGAGTATGCCATCCTCGGTTGGTCTTAGTGATACGATCCAATATCTCTGAAGCTTGTTCCCACCTCAGACTCATAAATTCTCCACCAGTGATAGTATCTGCTACAGCCTTAGTATTGGCGTTTAAAGCCCTGTAGAAGATTTCAAGTAAGTTTCTACCACTCATTCTATGATTTGGCACATTCTGCAACTTCTTCTTGAACCTTAATCATGTCTCATAAAGTACTTCAGAATGTAGTGGTCTGAAGTTGTAAATCTCATTTTTCAACTGTAGAATCTTGGAGGGTGGAAAAAAATCTTTCCGGAAATTGATTTCTTAACTCTTGCCAAGTAGTGATGGAACCTCGTGGTAACTCTGCCAACCATAAAGTCGCTTCTCCTGTTAGAGAGAATGGAAACAATCTCAATCGAATAGCCTCTTGGTTAACTCCAGGCAAATTCTATGAAGTGCAGACCCCCACAAAATTCATCACGTGCATGTTTGGATCATCAGTAGGAAGACTGGCGAACACACCCTTCAAGTTTACCAGGTGAATCATGGCACTTGTAATGTCAAACTTAGTGCCCTGAGGTAACTCTGGTGGAATAATGGAGCCCGTCTCAACTGGCTCAAAATAATCCTCATCCTCTTCTTCGGGATCATCATAAATCAGCACATATGGTCTTTGGGGTGGTTGTTTCACCCTCAGTATTCTTTGCCTTTCTTCAGCATCAGCCAGACGCTTTGCTGCCTCTTGCATTGCTCGATTATCTTTATCTGCTTGCCTAAGAGCAGCTTGCCTAGCTTGCTCTTCCCATGTCAACCGAGCAGTAGTTTGGTCTTCTGTTTCATGACCAATAGGTTGGATTGGTTGGTTATGAATGTCTCCCACGGCTACAGGATCCTGAACTCCGCCGGTATTCACCATTCTTCGATTAGCTCTCAGAGTCCTTTCTATTTCAAGATCAAGTGGAATCAGGGGATTGCCTTGACTCCTCGTATTGAACATACACAGGCGTGTTCCCTTAAAAATATAACGAAATAAAACCAATCAACTCCAATAAGCAAAATACTCAACTCCGTAACCTTAGTTCCCAGGCAACGGCGCCAAATTTTGATGTCGCCCAAAATATACCTTCAGAAAAGTATAATGCGGTTGTTGTATCAAATATAAAACCCAACTAGGTTGGGATCGATCCCACAGGAAATAGGACAAAATTATGTAGAATGCTAGTCTGAGTAATTGGCAAGTAAGTAAAACTGGGGGGTTTTGTGAATAAGTGGTAACAGTAACGATTGGTGATTTCAGAATTTGTAGACAATATGAGAAATACACTGGGACTGTGATCCCCAATGATTCCTTAACTCCATCGGTTACTTGTGCTGGCAAAACTGTCCTGCTACATTGCATGCAAAATCTAACAAGATAGGTTCATCTAAACGTCTCTCGACCTTGGTTAGACAAATTTCACTCTTCTCCTCTCTGTCTCCGGGTGGCGTACTATTAACCCTTGTCCTGGATCTCAGATAATTATTCTTGCACCGGTTCAAGTTATTAGATGAAGGTTGATAGCTTCAAATCTCTGTTGTTATTCCCTTTTCCCAATCTCTACCTCTCTCTCGAGCAAGTCTAGAATACATGCAAGTTTCTAACATTTGCAACCGTTAGAAGATCAATCACAATGAAGGAAATAACAATTCATGCAATCACACTGGTTCAGAATTTGCTTCGCACTTAACCCATTTCGTTAATTCCTCATGGTTCACACAACCCTAGTTGATGAGTTTAGCTACTCATGTTTACAAGAGCACAATAAGAATTCGAGGATGAAAACATAATTATAAACTCACAATAAAGAAGAAACTCTGAAATCTCAATTATGAAAAAAACCCTAAAATCGATGTTCCAAGATTACAAAATCCAACAATGTGTTTTTTTTAACTCAAAATAATGAAAAACTATCTTAAAATAATGTAATGACTAACTCCTGAGCATAGGACAACAAAGGGGTATTTATAGATACAAAATGAATCCTATCCTAATTAAAACAGGAAAACAGAGTCGGCAACTATCCACGGTACCGTGACTTGGTGTCGTGGAACCAAGTCACGCCACGTAGATCCTGTCGTGGAAATCAGGCACATGGGACATCCTCAGAAGTTGACTCATGGCAGCCACTCACGTCACGTGAGTTGACTCACGGCACGTGAGTTGACTCACGGCACGTGAGTCCTGTCGTGAGTCACCTCTCTGGTGCAGAACTTGACTCTTTCGTCTTCAAATACTTTGTTCTCAAGCATGATTCTTCCTTTTTGTCCATTTTGCCTCCAAAACCTATTCTCCTACAATATAGAACAGAAAATACGTCATACCAACCAAACACACCCAAGTTATTACATTGTTTCCTTATTTTAAGCATCGAAAGTGCCATGTAACCATGGCGCATCAATATTTACCACTGAAATTAAAGCTTCCTAATCTATTAAGACTCAACAACAACTCATGCAAGTATTGGTGAGGCAAACTGGAATGACCTGAAGAGCCGCAAACAAAAACCTACAGTGGACAAAAATGGAGGCATTCCACGTGGGTTGATGGTTAGTGATATTAAAAAAGGTGATTTTTCACATGGATGCTAATGTGGACTGGCCAAATGGCCTTTTTTATCCTCATGGGCAACCTGGTGGCATTCCGTTAGAGGGAGAGGTATTTTTTAGCCAAAAAATAAACAAAGGGTATTTTTGCTCCTTTTCTAATAGTTCAGAGGTAGTTTTGGCCCTTTTTCGATGTGACATTATCATGGTACTACTCCCTACGTCCATTATTGATTTAGGAGTAATAAATAGAATATCAATTTTATTATATCACCCTTTGAATATAATAAAATTAATATTTTCAGAAGTTAATTGAGAAATACCTATAGTTAATAATACGAGCAAATTTAAAAAATAATAATAAATTATCACTTAATTTATTAAATTAAATAAATAAAAACAGACATCTATTTTTAATATAGTAGATAACTAAAATTTGATAGAGAAACTAAAATATTTTCTTGTAATCAATTTATACATGAATTTGTTCATACTAACATCGTAAGTGGGTTGGTTATAAATATTGGAAATTTTACATAATTAATATCTTTTAATGCATTTTATTACTGGTTATAGTATATTTTTTGATTTATTACTTTTTATAGCTTAACTTTAGCTTTAATTACCAGACCCGCTTCTTCTTCTTCACTTTGTCTCTCCCCTCTCTACCGTCCTCCTCGTCTTCTCCGACAAACTCACGACGCCGAAGCAACCAACAATCAACGCAGCAACAACCTATGCAGCTCATTGTCTCTCCATTTTTACACTGCTCCGACGAGGAGCTTCAAGCTTCGGTGAACCGGAGCAAACTAACAACAGCGATAAGTCCTCTTTTCCCCTTTCTCTTTCACTATTTTGTTCTGTTTTAAATGATATTCCAGCAATCATGTTGATTTTTCCAGATCTGGCCGAAAAAATTCATGTCAATGGTTTTAATTCATTGTCGGAGTTTTACATGGAGAAAATGGTGTGGAGAGTTGAAAGGGGAGGGACTGGTTCGTCCTTATTGGTTTGCTCCGGTTCATCAGAGCTTGAAGCTCCTCAACGGAGAAAATAGAGAAGACGGAAGATCTGGCAATGGAGTGGGTAGCGAAGCTATTGGTTGTTCTGGCAATGTGAGTTCGTCGGAGAAAACGAGAGTTGTTTGGTGGCTGGTTTGCCGAAAAAAATGGAAAAAGGGAGTTGACAAGTTTGTTAGTGGTGGTGGTGGAGCTCCACCCAGAGTTTGGTGGTGGTGACAGGAAAGGGTGGTATGTTGTGTGGCGGGGTTGTGATTTATATTAAAATTGTATTAAACGTAAAGGATCGTTGTAATGCAATTCGATTTCAATATTATACATTTTTATGATTTCGAAAGTTGTTATTTCATAACAAATATAATAAATTTATAACAACGTAAGCTAATTTAAATTGTATCGGGATGTTTGAAATTCACATATAATACTTATAATACATTTGTATTAAAATGGTTTAGTTATATATATTCACCACGTATATTGAAAGACGTCTTTAATATGTATAATATATTGAATCCAAAATGTATTAAAATTGTTGTTTATTTTTTCTCTTATTAATAATATTAAAACTGTGTTTAAAGATATATTATATATGTATTTTGCTATTTTTGGTAAAAAAAAAAGTTATGCTATCAACTTTAAGAATAAATATGTACTAAAATTGGTAAATAAGACAACATATTTATACCATTTATGTAAATACCCCATAAATATTGTGGTTGGTCTTAATAATATTTATTAGCTACCAGTATTTAATCATAAATATTTTTGTTATTATAAATAACTAGTATAGGTCCCCACGCGATGCGCGGATAATATTAAAATATTCTATTTAATCATTTCTAATTGGGATATCTTGTTCGAGCAGGTTAAATTATATTGCTTTAAACAATTCAACTATCATATTATTTCTCAATGAAATGAGCCCCTCGCCCAATCCTCTCCCCCCCCCCCCCCTCCTCTACCCCATCTCTAACTAAATCTATATGAGTACAAACAATCATGTAATTATAAAAAAGCTTTTTTGTTTCATATTGTTTTTTATTATAGTATTCACAATTTAATGATATTAGATTGTTAATATCCTCCCCCCCCCCCCCCCACCCTAATCTCAACCTTCCCCCTTCTACCTCTAATCAAAATTCATATGAATAAAAATAATTATGTAATTAAAAAAAAAATATTTTATATTTCTCTTTATCATATTATTCACAATTTATAGATATTAGGTTGTTAATATTCTTCCCTCCACCTCTAACTAAATTTATATGAGTAAAAACAATCATGCACTTGTAAAAAAAAAAAAACTTTTAACTTTCATATTTTTCTTTATTATATTGTTCACAATTTAAAGATATTAGACTGTTAATACTACTCCCTCCACCTCTAACTAAATTTATATTACTAAAAACAATCATGTAATTGTAAAAAAAAAAAAACTTTTATAGTTCATTTTTTAAAATTATATTATTTATAATTTAAAGATATTAATTAGATTGTTAATCTTGATAGTTTTTACTTTTAAATTTTTATTCTATGATCCTCATCTCTTCCGTTTAAAATTTATGAATTAATATATGTATTATCTAATTACTTCATTATATACATAAAATTAGTTCAACCCCCCACCCCCACCCCCGGTGTCTTTTCTCCTCTAACCAAATTTATATGAGTAAAAACAATCATGTAATTGCACGGACCTGCGTGATGCACAGATGAAAGTATTATTATTTCTACTCTTTTCAGATTCTGACGTCTTGTTTGAGCATGCTAAATCATATTATCTTTAAAAAGTCCAATATCATAGTGTTATATTAAAAAAGTCAAATTATCATATTGTTCCTCGATGAAATGAATCTCTCCCCCCTTTCGCCCCGCCCTACAATTTTCATAACCAAATCTATATAAATAATCAAATGAATCATATAGTATTAAAAACTTTTTATTTTTTACATTATTCACTATATAAATTTATTAAATTGTTAATAGTGATTTTTAATAGCTTATCACTTGGCTTAATATAGGTATCAAGAGCTCTTTTTATTAATAAAAAATAGATATATTAGTTTTATTTACTTGTGCATTTTTTCATTATTGAATTTTTATTCTATTATTCACATATCTTCAATTTAAAATTTATGGATAGTAATACATGCATTGTCTAATTATTATATTATATTTTCAAAATTAGTTAAAAATATTATCCCCACTCCCCCTCCCCCCCCCCCCCCATATCTTTATAAATATTTTTCCTAATGTATGTAAATACAATTTTATCTTTATAGTAACTTCATTGCTCAAAATTTTAGCTTTTTTAAACAAAAAATTATCTTATCTGCGTCATGACTTTATTTTTCATAATTTAAATTTTTTTCATCTCAAATTCAAATAAGATTTTTCAGGTTCAAATTCAAATTAAGTAAAATATGTTAAATCTTCATCTATGATATAATTTTAAATATGGAATTTTATAAAGAGTTCGTTCACATCTGTTTTCTTTAATGTTAAAAATTATGCAACAAACTACTTTTTTTAACTTGTCCAATATTTTATTTAAATAATGAAGGGTTGAAATAGTTAGGAAAATTTCATTATTGTATTGCAATAAATAATAAAAATTTCAACTGTTTCTATTTATTGTTTGAAATGTTTTAGTGCAACATGTACATACATTATTCTTTTTTCATATCAAAGTTCAAAATATTAACTACAGACAATTTAAAGATTTATCTTACAATTCAAGATCCTAAAAATAGCAACACTCAATTAAAAGAATTGAAGATTATGTGAAAGAATCATTTTTTTTTGTAAATTAACATTTCATTTTATTAATATGTGATGGAATCATTGAGTGATACTGCATCTGTACAAATAATAAATCAAATTTATTACCAATAACACATCAATTTGTATTCTTCATTTCAAATTTCAATCATGAATGTTTTTTTATATATTTCTATTTTCTATGATAAACATTACTTACTTGAATTCAGGCCTGAATATGATAGAAAAATAGATTAGTCTGTAATATCATCATCACTCATCTGCATAAAAATAAAAAATGTTAAAACAAAATAAAAATAAAAATGAAGAATATAAAAAATACCATAAATAAATTCATGAATAAAGCTAATGATCAATAATGAATAAGAAAAAGAAAAGAGAAAAGAGAGCTTAGCATTATATGTCATTGTAAAAGTATATATAAGAGAAGTTAAGAAGCTAGAACTCCAATCCAACTCGAATTTTATTTAAATTTAAATTCAAAAAACTAACTGATTAGGATATTGATTTGAACAAATACAAATTTTAAAAATAAATTAAAAATAAAAGAGAACTTATAGTTGCTAATAAAAAGTAGCCTTACAATTCTTCTGCTATAAAAATCTTCTACAAAAAAGGAGCACATAACCAAACAACTGATTTTTAATTTAAATTTAATAATAATCGTTATCAGTGGGAGTAATTTTTTTTTATTTTTTTTTTGGGGGGGGGGGGGGGAGGGTAAGGGAATTGTTGTTGTTGTTGTGGTGGTGGTGGTGGTGGTGGTGGTGGTGGTGCTGCTGCTGGTGGTGCTGGTGGTGTTGTTGTTGCTGGTGCTGCTGCTACTGTTGCGATTACTATTTATTTATTTATTTGTTACTATGTTAGTATTATTATTATTATTATTATTATTATTATTATTATTATTATCATCATCATCTTTTATTTTTAATTTAATATTTAAATTTATTATTATTATTAATTTACGTAATAATAATTATAATAATAATAAAAAATAATAATAAATATTATAAATATATGAGAAGTTAAGAAGTTAGAATTCTATTCCCATTCAAATTGAGGGCAAGTTTGAATTAGTTGAGGAGTGTAAATAATTTTCTTCCATAAATATAGGTAAAAAGAGATCTCTTGACACACCATTTTTCTCTTCCAACTGAGATGAATTATCTTATTTCTCAAAAATTTATATATCACATATAAGTCATTCATTTCTTGTTTTCATATTCTACATACTTTTTTTTATTGAAAGTGAATACATTTTTCATTAGGGTAATATATCGAACTCTATTTTTTCAATCAAGATAATAGTCAAACATAAAAAAAGTCTAAAAAAAAAAATACTATTATACTCTTTTACATCGATAGAAATTAATACAGGGTTTAACAAAAAGAAGAAATATTTCTAAGAAAAATTATATACCAAGGAAAAGGTATTACAAAAGAAAAAATAACTTCAAAAGAAAAAAAAAATGCAAATGTTATAATTGTGGAGAAGAAGGCCACAAAAGTTACGAATGTAACAAAAAGAAAGTCAAAATTTCAAAAATTGACAGAAGAGAAATTGATTCAGACCTAGAATCAATAAAATCCATAGAAAGTGAAGATTTCTATGAAGAACTTTATGAGGAAATCTCTGACTCAAGCAATGATTCAGAAGAATGAATCAAGAAATTGAAGAAAGAGAAGATGAAAATGTCCAGATCATTGAATCTGAAGAAGATCAAAGAGGATATGCTCTGAAAGCAACATTTGACGGAGAAATATTAAAAAGAATCCGAGGGTTAAAACTTAATCTCAGAACTAAGAAAAATTACTAAAAAGAAAAGAAAAAAATGAACTATGTTCATTTAGGAGGAATTCAAATACTGGTAAAATTCACATTCAAAGAAGGGATAAATTGCCCAATTGTTATCAATCTGTCAGACGAAAGATTCATAAATGCCAAAGAGGATAATCTAGGTATAGTTGAAAGAAATTTGGCTTACACCAAGCTCTTATTCACATATTACCCCAGGTATTGTATTTCACTCAAAGATACTGACTTCAACGATGCTTTGAGTTTACATTTTCAGGTAAAAAGAAAAGACCTTTTTAAACCAAGTAACCATATAATGAGTATTTATTACCAGGCTCTTTATACTGTTACCAATTTAAATTATGGAAATATCTATAAAAATAAAAGTTTGGTCGAAATAGACCAAAAATGTGCAGGTATTGCCAGAATTGTGGAATCTGAGATTCAACCTGTAGATATTCCGGATGAATATGAGATTCATTTTGAAAAAACACAAGACATAGGAAGTACAAGTGTAAATCCAAGACAAACCTTGGAATATGGGAGAAATTCAATAAGAAAAAGTACTTCTCAAAGAGATCCCCTGAGAATAGAAGGAAAAGCAAAAATCACTCAAGTAGCAGGAAGATTCTACAACGGGAGTGATTGGAGCAAATAAAATATACTAATTCAAACAGGAACAACAACAAATCACGTCAAAGAAGGCATTCTAGATGGATTGACCATATATGAAGGTATCCCATACATATACAACACCTTTGAAGGTAATAATTATAGTTGTAAAAGTATGGTAAAATTGCCAATACAGTTAGATAAGATCAGGATCACAGTCCCTTGTTATGTAACTAATCACGAAAATGATTATAACATAACTTTGGGAGATCAGTTACTAAATAGTCTAGAAGACTATAACATAGGGAAAGAAGGAATTGAAATTACTTGGGATAATAAAACCTATTTTATTCCAAAATTATATGCCTAAAGAAACGTCTTTTAGAGTTTCTATATTCGTGAAATTTACCACTTACGATACAAAATTGACAACCTGTTGTCAAATTGATAACGGGTCTGAACCCAGAGTGGCAAAATCCTTCCTCTTTAAAGATTGGAAGATTAATAATACCAACACTTCGGTTGTGGGCATTACAGGTGATAAAGAAAAGATAAAGTATTATAAAAAAAATGCAGAAATAATTTTAGGATAAAAAATTATTTCTATAAAAAATGTATATGCCTATGATAAACTAGAAACGACCTACTAATAGGAAATAAGTTTATCCAGCAGTTTCAGAATTATCTTCAGACGATCTACATGGTAAGCTTCAAAACCCCATGTAATTATTTTATTAAAATACCAAGAAAACATAACCCATACATCTTGATTAAAGAAAATGAGAATTTTAAAAGAAGATACTTGGAAAGTCCAAAAAATTATTCTTGCAGATGTCTTAACCTTGAATGGATTAAAGAAAATTTGCAGAAGTCCTATGGAGAAAACCCATTAGAAAAATGGAAAAAGAACCATGAAAAAGCAACCTTGATGCTCAAAGATCCTAGTATCATTATCAAAGTCAGATCAATTCTCTATAATGAAGAAGACAAGGCTGAATTTAAAATTCAGATTCGAGAATTAATCAATCTAGGCTTAATCAGACCTAGTAGAAGTCCTCACAGCAGTCCAGCCTTTATGGTAAGGAATCATGCTGAGATAAAAAGAGGAAAGGCTCGAATGGTTATCAACTATAAAGAGCTTAACAAAAATTGTGTTTTTGATGAATATTTCATTCCTAATAAAAACAATTTGATTAACCCAGCCAAAGGAAAAATATACTTTTCAAAATTCGACTGTAAAAGCGGATTTTGGCAGGTAAAATTAGCAAAGGAATCAATTCATTTAACTGCATTCAGTACTTCCAACGGACATTATGGATGGATGGTAATTCCATTTGGATTAAAAAATGCACCACAATTTTTTTAAAGAAAGATGGATAAAATATTTTCTGAGAAAGATTTCTTATTGGTCTATATTGATGATATTTTGATATGTTCAAAATCATATCAAGAACATTTGACACATTTAAAAATATTCTCAGAAATATGTGTTAAAAATGGGATTATTTTAAGCCAGAAAAAGGCTGAAATAAATAAAAACGAAATAGAATTCTTAGGAATGATTATTTCAAAAAAGGAATCGAATTATAGGCCCATATTTCCAAAACAATTATAGAATTTCCTGATAAACTTACAACCAAACAAGAAATCCAAAAATTTCTGGGTTGTTTAAACTATGCAGGAGAATTTATTCAGGACCTGACAAGGAAAAAAAATCTACTTCAAAAATTAATAAGAAAGTCTAATAGACTTGGATGGAGCGGGGAACATATACAATGTGTTAAAAACCTCAAAGAAGAATGCTCTAAGCTACAAAAGCTTAGACTACCTGAAGAAAAAGACAACCTAGTCTTACAAACAGATGCATCTGACTATCACTGGGGAGCATTATTACAAACAGATTTAAATAAATCTATCGATGCACAAGTGGAACTTTTAACGAAGCCAAAATAAAATATTCCACTAATGAAAAAGAACTCTTAGCCATTGTTAGGGGAATTAGAAAATTTTCAGCTTTCTTATTACCCAACAATTCATCATCAGAACTGATAATACACAAGTATCTGGTTTGATATCTAATAAACTTTATTCTGAACCACAGTATAGGAGGCTGCACAGATGGCAGGTATTGTTGTCATTTTACTCTTTCAAAATAGAAAATATTAAAGGAACTGACAACTCTTTTATAGATTTCCTTTCAAAGAACGTCGAGTATGGACAATAGAACACAAATTCTTGTCAATAGAATTTTCCAAAAAATGGCAAGAATTGACGAAGTCATTAATGACAAAATTCAACAATTATTCAAAATTCGAGACGCCATGCACGAACTATCTGAGAAAATCAAAAAATTACAGTATGAGTTAAATCAACTCAATACAGACCAACAGAAAAATATGGAAGATTTTCAACTCCTCTGTGAACATCTGGACACACGTCCAAAGGAGAATATTAATCCCAACAAGGTGGAAATAGATGTCCCACCAGCACCTAGTGCCAAAAACATCTCAAAAGTAAGCTCGGAGGTGCCGAAACTCGAATCTTCTGATAAGGGTAAAGACCGAGCAGAGGGAAAGCACCCTATAGATACCAAATCAGCCAAAGCTGAAAAAATAATCTCTGAAAATCCAGAAAAAAGACCTAACGAAGAAAAAAAGTTTGTTTCTTTTCAGGTTGGAGCAACGCATCCAAAAGAAGCAGAATATATCTCTTTTACTAAAATGATTTATAGTCTCCCGGACGAAAGCGGAGAAACCTTTGGAAGCTTAGGAAATAGCATATACCCAAGAATTTCAATATTCCCGGGTGAATCTGCAAAGTTCGTAGTCCAGTTATTTGAATTTGGCTATCTGGACAAAATTTACAGTAGTCCAGATTTATCAGAATTAATGGAACTACTCCCACAGTTGGTATATTCCATAAAAACCTATGCTAAAGGGGAAGGAGTTTACTGCAGATTCTTCAGTATTGCTCTCGAATTTTGAGATAATCAATTATATTTCCCCACTGTCAATTCCATTTTAGTGGAAAAGTTAAAAAAATTCAATATTAGTGTCACTGGAGTTGGTAAGAAATTACCATACTTAAATCAAAAATGGATCAGGACCAGAAGAGCTCTGAGAATGAAAGCTCTGTATCATATTATTACAAAATTTGCTAAAGAAAATTATAAGGTTCTTAATTGTGATACAAATTGGATCTTCATAACCAGAGGAAGAACTAAATCTAAGCTCCTTATGGAAAAGGTCCTCGACTTTGAACTACACAGGTTCACGGCAACGGACGAGATAAGAAAAATGGCATGTAAGTTTCTTGGCCGTAACCATTCTACTCCAAGTGGAGAAACTAGCAATGAAGATGAATCTGACCATATGTCAGAAAGCAGCTATGGCGATGTGACTGCAAAAGACAAAGGAAAAAATGTAAGCACTTACGTCACAAGAAACGACAAATCAAAAGGTCAAGGAATCTTATCTCTCTATCCTAACATGCATTGTTGGCCATCAAAATGCCATCACTGAAGGATTGATGAAAGAAATATTTTATTTTTAGGGGCACTCCTAGAAAAACAATAATTGTAACAAGACCCTTCCTTACATATATAAAAGGAACGACAAAACTCTCTAGGAAGGTAGACTACATTTTGACTAAAAATCCATTAGACAAATATGATAGGTATCTTCAAGAAAAAAGAGTAAACTACTTCCCGCCAGGGAAAAGTTTCTTGTATAATAATTAGGATATGTAGAAAGAAAATCTTATTCAGATTTTCTTTGTGTTGTAATATTATGGAATAAAAAGGGTTTGTTTTATATCTCTCTTTTTTCGGATTGGCGTAAATGAAAGTTGCGATTTTCAGCCTTCAGGAGGAACGGTAAGGTAGTAGCCGTCAGACAAGGTGGTCATATAGGCTAGGAAAAACTGTTCATTGCCTCAAAGGAGAACCGCCGAGGTGATGATAAAGTTGTTCTGAAAAAGGAAAGAGGTAAAACATACTAAGTTTTATTGCATGATATTATTAGTATAAAGAAAACATTATTTGAATGTTCTTAATACATATACTAATAATTATGAAAGGAACCTAGTACCTATAAGGATCTATTAAAATGTTAAAATATACATTAGTTTATTGTCAAGCATGTTAAGTGAAGTACAGTATCACTTAAATTAAGTTCGAAAAAGAGCTTGGAAACACTACTCTACCATAAAGAGTCTTGATAAATCAATAGAAGAATTGATAAAAGCCTACGACACAATAGACCAATAAGTTAGTATAGGAAAAATCATCCATAAGTTGGAAATGATCAGGGCACATGAATATTTCTTGTTCCTAACTGCAAAGAAAGATTTTTTGCAAACTCCTGCAAATACATTTTTCGAATATCGATGCTTTCTTATTTGGAGTTCTTCTTTTAATTGAAGAATAGTTTCAAAAAGATTTTGTCTTTCCATAATTACAATATTTCCTTGGCTATGATACCATTATTAGGGGTTGTGCTGTTAAAATAAAGAATAATTAGTTTAACAGGGTATATAAGAGGAATGCTTCTTAGGACGTATATACGGAAAGCATTACCATTATTAGGGGTTGTGTTGTTAAAATAAAGAATAATTAGTTTAACAGGGTATATAAGTGGAATGCTTCTTAGGACGTATATATGAAAAGCATTAAAACATTCATTCATATTTTCTATGGAGTATAGAGAATATGTTGATCTACTATTTTCTTTGCAGTTAGGAACAAAAAATATTCATGTGCCCTGATCATTTTCAACTTATGGATGATTTTTTCTATACTAACTTGTTGATCTACTGTGTCGTAGGCTTTTATCAATTCTTCTATTGATTTATCAAGACTCTTTATGGTAGAGTAGTGTTTTCAAGCTAACTTGATTTAAGTGATAATGTACTTCACTTAACATGCTAGACAATAAACTAATGTATATTTTAACATTTTAATAGATCCATATAGGTACTAGGTTCCTTTCATAATTATTAGTACATGTATTAAGAACATTCAAATAATGTTTTCTTTATGCTAATAATATCATGCAATAATACTTAGTATGTTTTACCTCTATTTCGATCAAACTTTTATTTCTATAGACATATCCATAATTTGAATTGGTAACGGTATAAAGAGCCTGGTAATAAATAAACCCCACAAGAAGAAAGATAGAAAAGAAGGGTTTGGTATCAGAGTCAGATTCCACAATTCTGGCAATCCCTGCACATTCTTTTAAGGTCTAAGCATCGTTGAAATCAGTATCTTTGAGTGAAATACAATACCTGGGGTAATAGGTGAATAAGAGCTTGGTGTAAGCCAAATTTCTTTCAACTATACCTAGATTACCCTCTTTGGCATTTATGAATCTTTCGTCTGACAGATTGATTACAATTGGGCAATTTATCCCTTCTTTGAATGTGAATTTTACCAGTATTTGAATTCCTCCTAAATGAACATAGTTCATTTTTTTTCTTTTCTTTTCAGGAATTTTTCTTAGTATTTGATCGATCCTTGATTTTGTTAATAAGTTTAACTTGTGTCGACCATTTGTCTGAGTAATCTCTATTACTTTTTCAATCTCTTGATATTCATGGTAAGAGATTTTATTTCTGGCAAACATTCTCTGCATTCTGCTGAAAATATTGTCCTCAGTTCTGAGATTAAGTTTTAACCCTTGGATTCTTTTTAATATTTCTCCGTCGAATGTTGCTTTCAGAGCTTATCCTCTTTGATCTTCTTCAGATTCAATGATCTGGACATTTTCATCTTCTCCTTCTTCAGTTTCTTGATTTATTCTTCTGAATCATAGCTTGAGTCAGAGATTTCCTCATAAAGTTCTTCATAGAAATCTTCACTTTCTATGGATTTTATTGATTCTAGTTCTGAATCAATTTCTCTTCTGTCAATTTTTGAGATTTTGATTTTCTTTTTGTTACATTCGGAATTTTTGTGGCCTTCTTCTCCACAATTATAGCATTTGCATTTTTCTGTTGTTTTTCTTTTGAAGTTATTTTTTCTTTTGTAATACCTTTTCCTTGGTATATAATTTTTCTTAGAAATATTTCTTCTTTTTATTAAACCCTTCTTTTCTATCTTCTTTTCTTCTTGTGGGGTTTTTCTTCACATCCCCATTGAGTTGCTGCATCTGTATCTTTACAGTATTAATTATTTTAGATTTTCTTTGTATATTATGTAACATACAAAGTTGGCTTAGTCTTTGATTTAGGA
Source organism: Capsicum rhomboideum (assembly GCA_031232105.1). Taxonomy (NCBI): domain Eukaryota; kingdom Viridiplantae; phylum Streptophyta; class Magnoliopsida; order Solanales; family Solanaceae; genus Capsicum; species Capsicum rhomboideum. The sequence goes on from CP124718.1 coordinate 97,077,721, forward strand.
AACAAATTTATTTTCCAAAAAATATTTTGGTCTTCTTTGGCATATTCTTCTCTAAAATAGCTAGCCCAGAAGCCTGGCAATTTTTGGAAATATTTTTTCATGTGTGGTCTCATATCTTTCTTGCTGTCAAAGATATTGCAATAATATTCTTCAACTTCGCAAGTGTATTCTCGAATGAAGCTCATTTTATAAATCTGGAATTTTTCTAATAGCTCAGCAGCTTGTGCTCTTATGTTATCTCTTCCAAATTCTAGGCTTCCTTGATTTCCTGTGAACTCGTATCCTAGGAATTTTAAAAAGCAATTAATTCCTTCATCGACTGAAATTTTAAAACAGTCTATGACCATATGTTTGGCTGCCCCTTGAGACTCGTCTGATAGTTCATTGTACCAATTACTTACTTTACCTGAAAAGGTATTTGTAGCTATTAGGAATTTTTCTTCCTCGCTATATGTAGTTTCTTTGCTCAGTAAGAAAAATAATTTTAGATTTTATGCCCAAATATCTAAGACCAATCCTGGGTCTATTTTACAATCTAAGTCAAGAAATTGGGTAAATCCCGCATCTCCTGTTTATTAGGCATATATCTAGCCTTGCTATCATTAAAATAATTTTCAATTGAAATCAATGAGATAATGTATTTTCAAATTCCTTTTAAGAGGATAATGTGTTTTCAAATTCAAATATTTGAAATCAATGAGATAATAATAATAATAATAATATATATATTACCACTACTACTACTATTATTTAATAAGATCGCAGTTTTAGTTTAATAAGATTGAATAGATACTGCCACTACTACATATTACTATTGCTATTACTATTATTTTATAACATTTAAATTTTAAAAGAGATAAGTTTGGAATAGTAAAAGTCTATTAGAACTCTTCAATTATGAGTTTCAATTTTTAAGATAATGAAATTTTTTTATTTATTTTAAAAAGAATAATGTATTTTAAATTCAAGTACATTAATTTTTCAATTCAAAATTATTATTACAACATTTATAGCTTTGTCCTAAAAATGCTACACGACTTTCTATTGTGCTGCCATTTGGCTTTTTCTGGTGCTTTTACTTTTGCTTTTGTATATATATAGATTTCATTAAGAATAAAATAAATAAATTTTAAATTAAATAAACACTTAATAGAGAAAAGATTTTTTTTTAAAAAAAATCTGGCATATACCGACAATAATTGTTTTATGCGTAATATATTAATAAATTTAATTTTTCTTGGGGTTTCATAAATAACACGAAACGTCATGAAATATGTTGAATAATATTTATAATTACATAAAAATAAAATTATTATTTCCTCTGTTCCTAAATAAGTGATATTTTAACCTTTTTTTTAAATATAATAAATGATGTTTTAAAAAATAAAAAAGACATTAATAATGTTTTACTAATTTTACGTTTCTTTAAATAAAGATAGTTTTTCATAATCAAAAAATTATTAAAAAGTTATATTTTTTTGAAGATATTTATTGAGATAAGTTAATAAGAGCATTCTTTGTTTTATAGAAATAAGTAATTTCTTAAAGATATATCTAAGCTACCCCCTTCGTTCAATTTTATTTGTTCAATTTTAACTTGACACATAACTTAAAAAATAATAAATAGGAAGGTGATTTTATTATCTCACCCTTTAAATATAATAATTTTTTTGTTTTGAAAAATAAAATGAGAAATAAATAGTATTTAATATCAATGATAAAATTAAAAAAAAGTTAAATTATATATTAATTTTTTAAATTGAATAAGTATTATTGAATATTTCAAAATAAAAAATAAAAAAATAAAAATAAATTAAGGGAGTAAAAACATCACTTATTTAAAAATAAAGGGAGTGATATATATTGGGCTCCAATGTCTAGTAGTCATAAAAGCATTTAGCGGTCCTATCTAGAATAAGAGTATCCAATTTCAATTAGTACACGTTACTGTAGTTTTCACTTTTCCCTAGACATGATGGCTCCACAAAGTTCAAATAATTTCGTTCTCGAAAACGACACTTTTCAGAGGCAGCCAAAGAAGAAAATACCAATTATTCAAATTAGTTATCCATTTTTATAAATTAAGAATGTTTATTTTTTTTCATATTATTTTTAATATTAAATAATTAAAAAAATTAATAATAATTAAATTTAGAGTTTCAAAACATTATTAATAGGGTTAATTTTATAAAATATATTTATAATTAATATTTTTTAATGGTGTATCAAGTCAAAAGAGATTAAGTATTTTAGAATGGAGGGAGTACTTTCTCCGTCCATCTTTATTTGTCAATTATTGACTTGACACACACCTTAAGAAACAATAAATAATAGGATAATTTCACTATTATTACCTTTTGAATATAATAAATATAATACTTCGAGAAATACATTGGTAATGAATACTCCCTCCGTTTCAAAAAGAATGATCTAGTTTGACTTGACACGGAGTTTAAGAAAATAAAGAAGATTTTTGAATCTTGTGGTCCTAAATTAAAGTTATGACAAATGTACCAAAATGTCCTTTAATCTTGTGGTCTTAAACATGCCATGTGGAAAGTTGGAATTAAAGTGTTGCCAAAAAAGGAAAGGGTCATTCTTTTTGAAACGGACTAAAAAGGAAAGTAGGTCATTCTTTTTGAAACGGAGGGAGTAATATTTAATAAGAAGGATAAAATGGACACAAAAGAATAAATTATCCATTGGTTTTTCAAACTGAACAAGAATTATTGGATATTTATTTTTAGTATAATGGACAAGTAAAAATGAATGGAGGGAGTACTTCCTTAGTTTCTAATTAATTATCTTCCTTACAAAAAAAAAAAGATGCTTCTTAATACTCCCTCCGTTTTAAAATAGTTGACCCTTGTTGACTTGACACTCCCTTTAAGAAAATATTTATTATGAATTTATTTTACTAAATTAGTCTTATTAATTATGTTTTGAGAATATAAATTTGAGTATATACACTTTGTGTAGTCATTTAATAATAGGGATAGTATTGAAAGAATATAATAAAATTCTCTTGATTTCATAAATGGGACAACTAAATTGAAATAAATATTTTTAGAAAGAGAGCCAACTAAAACGAAATGGGGGGAGTACTTGTCATTTCACAAAACCTAGGTATAATTAGTTGTTTGTTTTCACTTTTACCCTTAGTAATAAATATAGAGAGATATTAGTATAGTACAAAAAAAGAGAAGCATTAAATAAAAATGAGTAATAAATAAGGGTAATTTAGTCAAATTACCTTCTAGTTAATGTTTTCCTTAAGAGATGCGCAACTTAAAAAGATGACAAGTACTCCCTCCGTCTCATATTACTTGGCATATTTGTTAAAAAAATATTGTCTCAAAATAATTGGCATATTTAAAGAATCAAGAGATAATTGAACACTTTTTTCCAACTTTACCCTTAATAATTTAATGGAAGAGTAATTAACTTCAATAGTTAATGACAATATTTAATGTGAGTTTAATAGGATCATATTAGTCAATTTACACCCCTTATAAATTTCTCCTTAAGAGTTGTGCAAAAGGGCCAAAAGGCAAACTTACCAAGTACTCCCTTCGTTCGCTTTTATTTGTCACTAGTTTCCTAATTGAATTTTCATATTTACTTGTTAGTTTTGGTATATCAAGAAAAAATAACTTTGATTTTTCTATTTTTTTCTTAGCATTAATTATTTTTTCACCAAATCAATTTCAAAACACAATAGTAAACATCATTTAATAGGTGGTATGGTACTATGATAAAATAGCTATGCGATTAATTATTTTTCTTAATGAATGTGCAAATCAAATTATGACAAGTAAAAGTGAATGGGGAAAGTAATATGAGAGGAAGGGAGTAAATAGGAATGGAGGGAGTAATAAGAGCACAACTTCTGTGGTTTAAAAGTTTTTACACTTTTTTTTTGCTAGAACTTTTTACATTACTACATTACTTAAAGGAAAAACTTGGAGTAACTGGTAAAGTTGCTGTCATGTGATCGGGAGGTTACGGGTTCAAGCCTTGAAAATAGTTTCTGACAGAAATGTAAGGTGAGGCTGCGTATAATAGATCCTTGTGGTCAAATCCTTTCCCGAACTTTGCACATAGTGGGAGGTTTAGTGCACCGATCTGCCCTTTTACATCACTTAAAAAATAATTTTAAGTAATTATTTATGAAACTACATTTAATGACATAAAAACTCATTTTTCTCAAGTAACTGGGATTTTGGATTAAAAGTGACAAATAAGTTTGTTAATTAAGTGGGGGTCCAGTTTTTAAAATTAGGTAAAAGTGACAAAAGTTTTTCAACTTTTTAATGCAGTTGTCGAACAACTATCTGTAATTGTTTGAGCGACTTTATTCTTTTTAACTTAATAATATTATGGGATCCACTTATTCCTTTTATTTAATTGGAAACTTGAAATTGAAATGTACTTTGAGCTCATTTTTCTCAAATATAACTTTCTGCTAAGAGTTGAGAAATCGAATCATCACCACCAATGTGAAAGTTTAGAAGTATGAAACACGAATATGCTGTGACAAATTCTTTGATCTCTAATTATTTTATGGAATAATAGACAAGAATATAATATGCAATTATCATAAAGACAAATTAATTATACACCTTGTTTATGGATTCTTTAAGGTAAGCTTTATGTTTCTATGACACACTTCTAACATAGTCGACAAAAGCTTGCAAGTTCCTCTCGGAGGAGCCACCCTCAGCCACTGCTTCCTCCGCCTTCTCCTTCCATTTCAATGCGTTCTCTTTTATCTCCGCGGCCTTAGGCCCATTTGTGACCTCCCTTACGCACTTCTCCACTTCTTCCCTCGGAATAATCCTATTTTCAGCCTCACCTCTACATAGTCGATGTCCGATTTTAAAAACATCGACCAAGTACTTAGCATCGGTTACTTGGTCACCCCATTGAGGAAAAGCCAAAACAGGCACGCCACTAGAGAGTGCTTCCATAGTTGAATTCCATCCACAGTGTGTCACGAAACAGGCCACTGAAGGGTGGGACAAAACTTGTTCTTGTGGACACCATTGCACTATTTTCCCTCTATCTCCTGCTTTTTCTAGAAATTCACTAGGTAACAATAATGGATCAAAATTTTGGACTTTGGTAGGTGGCCTAATGACCCACAAAAAGTTCACCCCTGAATTCAATAACCCATATGCTATTTCCTCCGCTTGTTCTTTTTTTAATATGACCACACTACCAAAGGAAATGTACACTAAAGAGGATGGTGATTTTGTATCAAGCCAATCTATGCAATTTTCTACCTTCATAAAATCACCTTGGACATCATTAGATGTAGGACCTAGTTCTTTAGGGTATTTGAACAGAGGACCAACAGTTTTGATGGGAAAATTTTTGGACAGGTAATTGACAACATCATGTTCAAGTTCTTGGAAAGTTTCCATAAGTATAAAGGTAAGTTTGGATATATTCTTGAATTGGCCTAAAATGGCTGTTTTCAAGAAAGTATATGGACTAGAAGGGTACAAGAAACTAGGAACTTCATCGTACTTCAACAAAGGCATACAAGGTAATTGAACATCAATTTCAGGTTGTGATTCACTAGGAAATGGAACTAAATTATGACTATAATGATAATAAGCTGAAAAGCTAGCAGCAGATTGTACCCAAAGCATAGCACTAGGGATCCCAAGGCTCTCAGCAACATCACAAACCCAAGGGATAAAAGGATTATTAATCAAACACGAAACAGGGCTGCCCTGTTCCGCGTATTTCTTGATCATTTTAGGTAGAATTTTCTTGCCTTTAAGCTCAAGATGTTGTAAGTACAACTCTAAATCATTACCATCAGGCTTTGAATAATCCCATTTATCTTCGAAGAAATCAAATCTCATCATGCCACTACCATAAGGAGTTGGTTCATCGCTGATTTTTGGGTTGGCTTTTTTCATTTCGGCACCACAACTTTCAGGTGCTGAAAAAGTGACAAGAAGGCCCTTTGAAGCGAGGCGTTTGCCGAGTCTAAGTAGAGGGTTCACATGTCCTTGGCCTGGAAATGAGACAAGAAAGATATGAACAAGTGCACCCTCACCTACTTTAGATCCCATTCTTTGGTTTCTTTTTTATTAGTGAAGAAAGCAGCTAAGGAAAAGAATAGCAGAGAGAATAGTTGGATTTGGTTATTATAATAAAAGAGAGGAAATTGGATTACTTGAATCAATTTTTGTTTTTGTTGGCTATAATAAAAGTGAATAAATTGAGATATACTTGAATCAACTTTTGTTTGGTTATAACCAGTGCTGTACGCGGCATTTTTTATAAGTGGTATCGATATTTAATAAAATAAATAAATAAACAATTGATATAATAATATTATATTAATAAAAACTATTTAAAGCATATTAATAAAATATAAATCAAGTAAACTACTATAATTCTCCTTGATGAGTTTTCATACTTTGAAATGTATTCATAATAGCCTCATTAGAGATAGTACTAAATTATTCTTTTTCTAGATAAGATATCAAACAACCACTTAAAAGCTCATCATCCATTCGATTTCGTAAATCAGTCTTAATCAACTTGATCGCCGAGAAAGCTCTCTTAATTATAGTAGTGACAATTGACAAAAGCAAAGCAACTTTAACAAACCGAAATGTAAACAGATAAGTTCCATACTTCTTCCTCTCTATGAGTATTCTAAAATTACAAAGTGGAACGATTACTTTTCAACTTAGATTTAGCTTCAAACTTATTATTGTGTCCCGTGCCTTTCTGAAAAAGTAAATTAATTCCTACAATATTATGTACTTCGATTCCTAGTTCAAATAGTTTATTTTATCCTAATTTAACGAGGAATTGGAGGTTGGACAACAACATTTTGCTATATTTGCTTGTATAGCAATAGTGCACTGAAAAAGTACCAAAAACATTAAAGGCAGAACAGCGCACTTGTCGAAGCTCGAACTTGAGAGCTCTGCTGCAAGAGCCACTCGCCGAACTAACCAGCCAAGGCAGCTCATACATTCAATCAATGTCATTTAGTATTTATTTATAATAATATTCTGTATTTTTAAGATTACTTATATATAAAATATAAAAAAAATTCAACGAAGCATTGTCGGGTGACATCCCTTGGCACAGGGTGGGTCCGCCCCTGGTTATAATAGATGTGAAGAGATTGGGATATACTCCTTCAGTTACTTCTTAGGATCCATTTGGTCATAAAAATCAAAAAAAACATTTTCACTTTATTTGGTATTTTTGAAGTTGAAAACGGAGTTGGAGTTGTGTTTCGCCATAGTATTTTCAAAAATATTTTAGACTTTTGATGTACTTTTTTATAAATATGATTTATACCCTTAATTTTTTAAAACTATAAAAATAATTCAAATTAACTTTTACAACTCCACTAAAATACAAAAAGTAAACAACATTACTATTGAATATTGAAAACAACCACATGGAGCCATGTTTTCGTCTCCCATAACATTATCAATAAATCAAAATCTATACCATACCAAATTCTTATCTTTCACCACCCAAAATCAACATACATGCATGAAATAAGTCTATTACAAATATTCATCAAGGCATAAATTAATAACACTAGTAAGTAGCTATTCTTTACTAAAATCCTCCCACATTGTGTGACCAATTTCTTCTCGTTGATCATTCATTTCTCGATCAGCTACCCGAGAAGATGAAGGAGCATTGTTTATCTCAGTCACTTGTTCGTCAGTGTCATCAACAACTATATCATCATGTTCATACTCTTTAAATATTTCATCACTACTTTGGTGTTCCCGCAAAAAATTATGCAAGATTGCACAAGCAATTACAATCCTAACTTGTGTGTCCATATTATAATTGTTCATACCTTGTCGTAATATTCTAAATCTGCTTTTCCATGATCCAAATATTCTTTCAATAACATTACGTAGAGATGAATGCCTATAGTTGAACAACTCTTTGCCATTTCGAGGCTCTCTTTCACACCCTCTGAAGTCCTGCAAATGATATCATATTCCTTTGTATGGAGCTAAAAATCCTTTCGAGTTTTGCAAGCCAGCGTCAACAATGTAATTGTCACGCCCCGAATCCCATCGGGACGTGATTGGCACCCGAAGCCGATAAGGCCCGAAAGAACCAATCTTTGCTCATGCTCATGTACTCTCATATGTATGTTCGCGTATGCATATTATCTTATTTCATGTAATTAAATATCAATAGCGGAAGGCAGGACAACACATGCAATATATGCAACTTAGCCGTTAGGGCCATTTCGTCAAAATGAACGTACATCTTTTACCTTCATGACACCCCACGTATGTCTACAAAGACTCTAATAGATACATGACCATGTCTATACAATATTTACAAAGGCCAAAATCTACTATACACAGGTGACTTGGGAAGCCCCGAAGCAACTGGAGCTCACCAACAATCTGCGGATATCTCGCCACTTACTGCGGAGATCTACTAACACCTGTGCCTGCAGCATGTAAGGTAAGTCCCCCAAAAGGGGTCAGTACGAAAAAAGTACTGAGTATGTAAGGCCATATGAAACTAGAATAGCACATAAGTACTTCCAAGAAATGAAGCGTAAGAGAATAATAATATGGATATACCTCAGTCATGAATATGTGGAATCATGTTCATTACGTCTATTATTTCATTACTTGGTCATTCAGTCGCCTCGTCATCATTCTTATCATAACATCCATATTTAGATATACACGCAAGGGATATATTCTCATCTCTTTTACAACTATCTTTATTATTATTCACTCAACTAGTTAGTGATTCATAACACCTTACGGATCATCATCTTATATTAGTACCGGGCCTCCACTTTTGGTGGTATATGATGTATATATATATTTAGTACCGGGCCTCCATCTAGGTGGGATATATAGTACCGGGCATCCACCTTGATGGGATATGATAAATAAGTATATAGTACCGGGCCTCCATCTTGGTGGGATATAGTACCGAGCATCCACATTTGATGGGATTTAATATATATATGTATATAGTACCGGGTCTCCATCTTGGTGGGATATAGTACCGGGCATCCACCTTTGATGGGATTTAATATATATATGTATATAGTACCGGGCATCCATCTTGGTGGGATATAGTACCGGGCATCCACCTTTGATGGGATATCATATATATATATATGTATATGTATAGTATTGAGATTGTTCCATCTTAACTTATACCCCTTTCGTTTGTGAACCATACTCAATGAAACATAAAGGAACCCTATGCACACATCCTTACATGAGATTGACATCTTCACTTATGAGGAAAATAATTAGTTAATTTGCACCTCACCTTTCTTATTACTCTTATGAGATCTTATGAGATTGGTACTTCTACTTGTGAGAGATTGGTAGTCATAATATTATTGGATTTCGGAACATGACATGATTGGAAAGAAATGTTATTCAAAAGAAATAGATTCTCTATGCACGGATACTTCCCTTGAGATAGATACATTATTGGAACTTATCTCATGATTGGAGCTTAGGATTACTAACCAATGAATATGAGTTAGGTGAATCATCATTGACCAATGCATAAGGGACGTATGAGTAATACAATTCAATAACCAGGAATGGAATACCTTTGAACATTTCGGAATAGAACAAGCCCAAAGTCAATGTGAACAACACGTTGTAGAAGGATACGAAAAGGGAAAACCTTACATACCTTATCTTCCCAAATGTAAATACACAATCCAATATGTGAGCACAACAATCCCGCTCCTTTCTTACTCTACATCACAAGTACACAACGGAACCAACATTAACCACCAACTACCTTACAAATGCATATGACAACAATAAGTTACATGTTTACCTTCAAAATGGCATTTCCTTCTCTACAATACCATTGAAGGCATTAACATACCAACAATTCCCCATTCATGTCATACATTTACCACAAGTTACATGTCAAGTGTATAAGAAAACCATAAGTTACGTGAGTTCCCTATTCACCCTTTACAATACCATTCATGGCCCTTTTCTTGCCAACAATACCATAACATTTTATACATTGACCACAACATCTCATACCAATAGCATGTCACCATAAGGTTTCTCCTATACACTTCCTCATAAGCACCAAATCACAATTATTCCATTAACTTGCTTTAATACACCTCATAACAACAAATCGGCCAAAATTCCATCATTTACACTTATAGAAAAATACCAAGTTTAGGACCATAATAACACCATACATGTTGATATTTTAGCCATACCATACTTTTTCATCAAAACTACAAGTCATAATTCAAGTCACAATCCCATGGATAACACATCTTTTTTTTCACAAAACCAAAAGTGTCATATCCAACACTTCCAACCATAATCAACATGATATACATACTCTCTCATGCTTATAAGATGTTAAAGTACCATAATAATCACTTACCCAAGCTTGGATGATGATGATCTTGTCCAATAGTGCCTTAGGGTTTGAAGAGCCACCAAGAGTCCTCTTGAGAATATTCTAGAAAATGAGAGAAATGTGTTGTGTGTCTAATGAAATAAAAATCAGATTTTTTGGCCACCTTTTATAACATCATAAGGTCATCCTTAGCCATTAATCCACCCTTTGACAAGTCAAGGCAAGAATGGGTCATTTTGACCCATTGGGCCTTTCATGTTTTGTTTCCTTTTTGGCCTCAAATTAAGCCCAAAAGCCCATATCATCTTAACTCACTTACATCAATGTGTAATCCATAATATACGCGTTACAACTATATTCCCACTCATGCAATGCATACTCGAAGCCTCAATTCCAAAAGCAAGCAATTCTAGCCACGTATGACTCATTTTGACCCAAAGGGTAAAATCGTCATTTTGACGCCAAATTCATTCTCGAGATATGTTGTCATACCAATGTAATATTTTACTCATTTCATGTATATGTTCATGGTTGTAGAAGAAATGTGGCAAAAATCAGCTCAAAACGTCCCCGGATACCCTTGGGACTTCAGAAAATTTCCAACTTTGAAAAAATGGAATTTCCAGCGTGGCACGCTGCCTGGCGCGCCCCCTTGCTGCCTCTGGACTAAAATTTTTAGCCCAGAGCGGCGTGGTACGCCCCTGGGCGCGCCCCACCCAATTTTTTTTTTTTTTTTTTTGCTCTCAAAACTAAGGTAAACATGTACGGGGTGTTACATTCTTCCCCCCTTAGAAACATTCGTCCTCGAATGTTAGTAACATTGTCTCATCGTAATAACTTAAGCCGAAGTGGATCCTTCAATTATCATATACATATAGAGTACTTGTAAAGACTTACTTATTATGACTCCAATTCCATATCCTGAACTTTGCTTTTGTGTCCAAAACTTACGATTACTTTAGATTTCATTATTTCTCTGGTCTCCCTTGTAACTTCTTCCACGTGTTCGTTTCTCCTATTGTGCTTTTACGAAAGCTCCTTCTTTACTTCTTATTACTTTCGCTTATCGAACTAGAATAGTAAGCCGTACTTCTTCACATATGAGATTTTTCCATAACTAGTGGATTTCCACTGGGAGCAACATGGGATAATCTCATACATACTTTTAAAGCATCGCTTATGAGATACTGCATGCACTGTAAAGAGTTCTTGGGATACCTCAACGTCATATAAAACTTGACCACATCTTCGAGCCATCTTATAAGGTACGCTATATAGAACTAACTTCTCATGCTTAAACAGTACGGTTTGTTTGTTCCTCTGTCAAGACGAAAACCCTGCCTGCATTCACTTGGGTTCCCAAAAACATTTCTACAACTGTGTTAACTTGGTAAGCCCATCAAGTATTACCCATATGGCATCACATCTATTTCTAACTAAACAGAATCGCTACATAATCTATAACCTTCAGATTCCACACACTTTACCTTTACTCGTTATCACTTCGCTTACTGAAGTATAATTTTTTACAATATTCTTTTCGTGTGATCTCATCAATAAGTCGCTTCCAAATCATGGTACTTATTGAGTACTCCCTACTAAATAGCATATCGTGAGTGGTGTGCGTTACCATAATGCATTTCTTTAGCTCATATATTCATTAGGTAAACATATAAATAACGTACCTGTCACCATATCAAGGAGAGCCTCTAAATTCTGCTGACCCCGTAGGTCGTGTCATACTACTCGTGGCCCGCTGTGGGCAGTCTCTCTTCATGTGTCTTGGCTGTTTACATCGAAAGCAAACATCCATCTCAAACCAGCATTCACCTGAATGAAACTTTTTGCAGCGCTGGCACAATTGACGAGAAGAGCCCGCTGTCTGCAAACCCCGTATTCCACTACTCTGCCCAATCAGAGTGCCTCTAGACCCTCGAAATGGAGGTGGAGTACCCACTGCAGGGTGAGAAAATGATGGTCTAGGTGGTCTAGGGAAAGCCCGAGGCCTAACTCCTCCTTGGGATGTCATGAATTATCCCATGGGTCTAGCCCGCTTTGACGGCCCTGTCTCAGATTCTTGTATCCGTCCCCTTTGCTTTTGATCCTCCATCTTTTGTGCGAGGCTTGTATTCTGTCTATGTCCATGTCTTTATTTAATGCAGCACTAGTACAGTCCCTTACCAAATATGGCTCCAATCTGTCCACATACCGATGAACTCTATCGGCCATAGTTGCTACCATATGAGGAGCATATCTAGCCAACGAATTAAACCGAAGACTGTACTCCCTGACGCTCATATTTCCTTGACGAAGATTTAAAAACTGATCCTCTCGAGCCTCGCGGATCTCATATGGAAGATAATGATCAAGGAATGCCACCTTGAATTCCTCCCAACTAGATGGAGTTGCACCGATCCCTCTGGATCGTCTCCAATCTTCGTACCATAATATAGCCTCTCCTTTTAGTCTATATGCTGCAAGCTCCACTGTTTCTGCACCAGTCACATGCATAACATCGAGAGCCCTTTGAATTTGATCTATAAAGTCTTGCGGATCTTCATTAAGATCGGACCCGGTGAATGTGGGAGGATCCAATTTTAGGAAATCCTGTGTTCTCCGACTAGCTATCCTAGCCGCACCATCATCACTTGTCACTGGACCAACTCGTCCTTGACTCTGGGCAACAACTATCTGAGTCAACATTTGCACCGCATTTTTTAAATCTTGGAACTGCTGCCTAGTAACATTAGCAGGCGATTCTGGGGATACTTCCCTCCTTTATGGCCTCCCTGGAGAAGGGGGTGGAGAAGGTGCCCGTGATGTAAACTCAGTTTCAACCCCATATTGACTAGCTGGGTTAGGTGGGGATCTACCAATTCTTTCCCCCGCTTGCATATCAACCTGCTTATCTTTACCCATACCTTGTATTATAATCGACATTTTTCTATACCAAAGAAAACCAATTACAATGGTCAGATATAATCCCACCTATGACAATGGCTCTATTGCACGATCTAGAATGAAGAAATGAAACAACTCCTAAATGTCCCGTAGCCTCCTACTTATAAATGTGGCGCGCAACACATCCATAAGCAAGACTCTACTCAGACACGGCTTTGTAGACACCCTGAGAACGAACTGTTCTGATACCACTTTTGTCACGCCCCGAATCCCATCGGGACGAGATTGGCACCCGAAGCCGATAAGGCCCGAGAGAACCAATCTTTTCTCATGCTCATGTACTCTCATATGTATGTTCGTGTATGCATATTATCTTATTTCATGTAATTAAATATCAATAGCGGAAGGCAGGACAACACATGCAATATATGCAAGTTAGCCGTTAGGGCCATTTCGTCAAAATGAACGTACATCTTTTACCTTCATGACACCCCACATATGTCTACAAAGACTCTAATAGATACATGACCATGTCTATACAATATTTACAAAGGCCAAAATCTACTATACACAAGTGACTTGGGAAGCCCCGAAGCAACTGGAGCTCACCAACAATCTGCGGATATCTCGCCACTTACTGCGGAGATCTACTAACACCTGTGCCTGCAGCATGTAAGGTAAGTCCCACAAAGGGGTCAGTACAAAAAAAGTACTGAGTATGTAAGGCCATATGAAACTAGAATAGCACATAAGTACTTCCAAGAAATGAAGCGTAAGAGAATAATAATATGGATATACCTCAGTCATGAATATGTGGAACCATGTTCATTACGTCTATTATTTCATTACTTGGTCATTCAGTCGCCTCGTCATCATTCTTATCATAACATCCATATTTAGATATACACGCAAGGGATATATTCTCATCTCTTTTACAACTATCTTTATTATTATTCACTCAACTAGTTAGTGATTCATAACACCTTACGGATCATCATCTTATATTAGTACCGGGCCTCCACTTTTGGTGGTATATGATGTATATATATATTTAGTACCGGGCCTCCATCTAGGTGGGATATATAGTACCGGGCATCCACCTTGATGGGATATAATAAATAAGTATATAGTACCGGGCCTCCATCTTGGTGGGATATAGTACCGGGCATCCACCTTTGATGGGATTTAATATATATATGTATATAGTACCGGGCCTCCATCTTGGTGGGATATAGTACCGGGCATCCACCTTTGATGAGATTTAATATATATATGTATATAGTACCGGGCCTCCATCTTGGTGGGATATAGTACCGGGCATCCACCTTTGATGGGATATCATATATATATATGTATATGTATAGTATTGAGATTGTTCCATCTTAACTTATACCCCTTTCGTTTGTGAACCATACTCAATGAAACATAAAGGAACCCTATGCACACATCCTTACATGAGATTGACATCTTCACTTATGAGGAAAATAATTAGTTAATTTGCACCTCACCTTTCTTATTACTCTTATGAGATCTTATGAGATTGGTACTTCTACTTGTGAGAGATTGGTAGTCATAATATTATTGGATTTCGGAACATGACATGATTGGAAAGAAATGCTATTCAAAAGAAATAGATTCTCTATGCACGAATACTTCCCTTGAGATAGATACATTATTGGAACTTATCTCATGATTGGAGCTTAGGATTACTAACCAATGAATATGAGTTAGGTGAATCATCATTGACCAATGCATAAGGGACGTATGAGTAATACAATTCAATAACCAGGAATGGAATACCTTTGAACATTTCGGAATAGAACAAGCCCAAAGTCAATGTGAACATCACGTTGTAGAAGGATACGAAAAGGGAAAACCTTACATACCTTATCTTCCCAAATGTAAATACACAATCCAATATGTGAGCACAACAATCCCGCTCCTTTCTTACTCTACATCACAAGTACACAACGGAACCAACATTAACCACCAACTACCTTACAAATGCATATGACAACAATAAGTTACATGTTTACCTTCAAAATGGCATTTCCTTCTCTACAATACCATTGACGACATTAACATACCAACAATGTCCCATTCATGTCATACATTGACCACAAGTTACATTTCAAGTGTATAAGACAACCATAAGTTACGTGAGTTCCCTATTCACCCTTTACAATACAATTCATGGCCCTTTTCATGCCAACAATACCATAACATTTTATACATTGACCACAACATCTCATACCAATAGCATGTCACCATAAGGTTTCTCCTTTACACTTCCTCATAAGCACCAAATCACAATTATTCCATTAACTTGCTTTAATACACCTCATAACAACAAATCGGCCAAAATTCCATCATTTACACTTATAGAAAAATACCAAGTTTAGGACCATAATAACACCATACATGTTGATATTTTAGCCATACCATACTTTTTCATCAAAACTACAAGTCATAATTCAAGTCACAATCCCATGGATAACACATCTTTTTTTTCACAAAACCAAAAGTGTCATATCCAACACTTCCAACCATAACCAACATGATATACATACTCTCTCATGCTTATAAGATGTTAAAGTACCATAATAATCACTTACCCAAGCTTGGATGATGATGATCTTGTCCAATAGTGCCTTAGGGTTTGAAGAGCCACCAAGAGTCCTCTTGAGAATATTCTAGAAAATGAGAGAAATGTGTTGTGTGTCTAATGAAATAAAAATCAGATTTTTTGGCCACCTTTTATAACATCATAAGGTCATCCTTAGCCATTAATCCACCCTTTGACAAGTCAAGGCAAGAATGGGTCATTTTGACCCATTGGGCCTTTCATGTTTTGTTTCCTTTTTGGCCTCAAATTAAGCCCAAAAGCCCATATCATCTTAACTCACTTACATCAATGTGTAATCCATAATATACGCGTTACAACTATATTCCCACTCATGCAATGCATACTCGAAGCCTCAATTCCAAAAGCAAGCAATTCTAGCCACGTATGACTCATTTTGACCCAAAGGGTAAAATCGTCATTTTGACGCCAAATTCATTCTCGAGATATGTTGTCATACCAATATAATATTTTACTCATTTCATGTATATGTTCATGGTTGTAGAAGAAATGTGGCAAAAATCAGCTCAAAACGTCCCCGGATACCCTTGGGACTTAAGAAAATTTCCAACTTTGAAAAAGTGGAATTTCCAGCGTGGCACGCTGCCTGGCGCGCCCCCTTGCTGCCTCTGGACTAAAAATTTTAGCCCAGAGTGGCGTGGCACGCCCCTGGGCGCGCCCCACCCAATTTTTTTTTTTTTGCTCTCAAAACTAAGGTAAACATGTACGGGGTGTTACAGTAATATTTATCTGTTAATATAAAATAACGGTAACTACTCAAGCTAGCTAACAACATAAAAAAAAATATTAATGGATTTTAAGTTATATACCATGTGGTGGAAAAGAAAATTTTGCATTTGGATCAACAATTGTATTCTCAAGCACTCTAATGTCATGTGCAGTACCCTCCCAACCAACTGCAATAAAGGTGAATCGCATATCAAAATCACATGCACATAGGACATTTTGCGAAGTAATTCCTTTGTGATTACTATATACATGTTGCTTATTTTTTTGGACCTCTCCTTGTATATATGTCTCATCAATTGCACCAACACAATTCTACCAAATAAGAAACATAGAACAAAAGAGACATCAATAGCACAAAATTAGAGGATTTTTATAGCAATAATAGCAACTTCAATAACCAAAACACAAGAAAGATCCTGTTAGCCCACTGCCCACACCCTCCACGATTCACACAACCACATAAATGAGATAAAAAATCGAATAACTGGAACTTATATACACACACGTAAATGGCATGCATTTACATACACACGTAAATGGTAAACAAACAAGCAAAACTAAAACCAAGAAATGGTTATTTAATTCTATGATTCAAAATTTTGCAACTCCAATTTTTGGCTGGCAGATGTAGTTGGACATTTATTTGGTTGTAGTTGGACATTAATTTGGTTGGTGGTTTTTGTACAAAATAAAAACTTGCGGTTGTATTTAAAAATAAAGTGAGAGAAAAAATTCAATCTAAAAAAAGTGAATACACCTCAAGATGTGTTTTTCAAAATACCAAAAATTGTGAAAACGTTTTCCGGAATACGTTTTTGTTTTTATTGGCCAAGCAAGTATTTCAGAATAAAGTGAAAATATATTCTGGAATATTGCGAATAATATTTATGGTCAAACGCCTACTTAGTTGTCACATTTTGCTTTTCAAAAGTAAATTTGACTAATTTATAAAGCTAAATTTTGATATTTTAAAATCAAAATTTAGATATTCAAAAACTATACGAAAAATAGTATATATTTGAAAAGTTTTCTCAAATCAATAGTATGAAAAGTTACACTTTAAGATGTTAATCAAAGTTTATATTATTTAACTTTTAAAAAGGAAACTACGACAACTAAAAAGGAACAAAGGGATTACTTGAATCAACTTTTGTCTGCTATTTTTAGATGACACGTCAAAATTGAATTTTCCTCCAAGTGTGGAGTGGATGAATCGGTTGAATGGTTGTTCTCTACGTGCCGTCAAAATAAATTCGGTCTGCTATCAAGAAACGGGAGAATATACAAATTCAATTGTGTCTAATTAAATAGGACAATAGTAGTATTCCTTTCGTATACTCTATTGTTTTATATTTTTCGGCCTACTTTGTAATTAGTAAATGATCTAGTCATTTTCTTGAGGTTGAAACCAAAATGATGTCCTTTTTTCAAAGAGAATTACACTATATGTTATTTCTTCTATTTCAATTTTTGGGACACAGATGGAATTTAAAGTCAATTAATTTTTTATATGTGTTTTTAAATATTTCAAGTTGTTAATTATTATGATTTATAATATTTTTTACGTCATTTTCATATAATATATGTTACTTCTTTTGTCTCAATTTATGTTGTGCAGATGGATTTCAAGAGTCAATCAATTTTTTTTTTTTTTTTATATATATATATATATATATATATATATATATATATATAATGGATTTGAAGAGTCAATCAAATTTTATAGATATATACATATAAAGTGTTGGTGAAATTACAATTGAAAAATACAAAAGAAATGAAGAAAATACAATAATCTTCTTCTTGGCTGAGACGCGGATATCTCGCTCTCTTTAAGGAGATTCAAGTCCACTGCAACAAATGTTTTCACCGATCCAGCAATAATCTTCTTGACTTGTCCCCTCCAGGATACAACAACTTTCTCACAAAGTACAACTCAACAAACTCTGGACAAGAGTTGAGTTCAAAACTCCACAAAAAAGAACACCTCCCTTCAACTAATAAACTCTCTTTTTTACCAACTTTTGTGAACTCTATATTTTCTTGTACTTAGAAAAATATGCAAGACCACCTCTATTTATAGGTGTGAAAATCTTCCATGCAATAAATAAGAAGAATAAGTGGGAAGATAAATGTGGTAGATGAATGACTTAGAAGTTACAAGAGTTACAAGAAACTTATGACCACATTCTTATCACTAACTCATAAGATTAATTAGCATAAAATGCCACCAAATAAAGAGATTAAGCTGCTGCATAAGTAAGCAGCCAAATGGATGGAGTAACTCACCATTAGCTAAAAGCAAATGGCATATAATGCCATTAGTGTAATGGTAATAATGCTGCTGAACGTTAGAGGCAGTGAACGGATAAGAAGTAAATGGCATAGTGCCTTCCAGGAAAAAGAACGTGCTGCTCAAAAGATGCAATTTAAATCAATAAGTTCCAAATAAGTAATGCAGCATCATTACACTCCATTATGAGCAATAAAAATATGAAGCAAATTAATATAATTAAGTATATATTAAAATGCTAACCCTTCAATCTCCCACTCATTTTAATATTATCATTAGAGAGTCTACTAGCTAAAGGAAGACTACTAAGCATAATGAAGGTATGCTATGAATTGAACCTCCACTTAGTAAAACAGTAATTTTTACTCCAGAGTCGTAGTGGTCTCAGACTTGAACTATGACTGCTTAAGGGAAATAAAAAGTTACTGCTTACACATAATAGTCAAGGTGTTGACATGAGCTTTATAGACAACATATTACGACCTTGTACAATTCCGGTTTCATGAGTGTCTTTGAGAATGAGCCTAGTTCTCATAGGAAGCGACCTACTTCCACACTCACATAGGTGAAATCTGTCGAGAGTGCTCCTGTAATTTTAGCACTCCACTTATACGAGCTACAGATTTTCATTAAGAGTTTGTAAACTCAACCTCACAAATCATTACAGGTAAATGCACTCACATCAAAGGAAGGGATAAAAAAAATAGTGCATTTTTTCACAACAAGTCATCTTGTGATTCATTTTTTCCATTGAACCTGGTTGTAGGATCTCTAGTCCCCAATTTGGGTTTCCTCACATATGACTTAGGAATTTGTAGGCTTCAATCCTATCTCCCTCGATGTGCTCCAGACCTTTTCTATTGCTAAGGCCTTAGTCAATGGATCTGCAAGATTATCATAAGATTTGACATAATCAATATTAATGGTACCATTTGTCAAATTTGATCTCACATTACTGTGTTTTCTCCTTATAGGTCTGGATTTACTGTTGTAATAATGGTTTTGAACTCTACCAATTGCAGCGGTGCTATCACACTGAATTAAAATATGAGGAATTGGTTTTTCAAAATAAGATATTTGAAATAACAAATCTCTCAACCAATTCGCTTCCTCACTAGCTGAAGCTAAAGCAATTAGTTCAGCCTCCATGGTAGAGTTAGCAATAATAATTTGCTTTTTAGATTTCCAACAAATAGCACCACCACCCAAAGTAAATACATAACCAGTAGTAGATAAGGAATCACCTGATAAAGTGTTCCAATCCGCATTATAAAAGCCTTCAAGTACAGCAGGATATTTTTTATAGAACAAACCACAATATTTTCTTCCTATTAAATATATCATTACTCTTGTTATAGCATGCCAATGTTCATTACCTGACTTACTAGTAAACCTGCTAAGTACTCCTATTGTATATGCAATATCAGGCCTAGTGCAATTAGTCACATATCTCAAACTTTCAATTATGCTAGCATATTTTTTTTTTTGATTTATACCATCATTTTCACTTTCAACAGGAAGCAAGTGAATACTAGAATTTAAAGGAGTTACAATATGCTTGCAATCAAGGAAATTATATTTTTTCAAATTTTTCTCAACATAATGTGATTGGTTAAGAAAAATTCCATCACATGTTCTAGTAATTTTTATTCCTAGAATAACATTTGCCTCACCAAGATCTTTCATATCAAAATGGCTGCTAAGAATATTTTTAGTCTCTAAGAATATTTTTAGTCTCTCCAATAACATTCATGTTAGAGCCAAAGATCAATAAATCATCAACATATAGGAAAATAATAACATGTGAATTATTCCAAGACTTATGATATATACACTTATCACACTCATTTTGTTTTAAATCCATTATCAATCATGCAAGAATCAAACTTTTCATGCCACTGCTTTGGTGTCTGTTTCAAGCCATATAGGGATTTAGTTAGTTTACATACTTTGCTTTCTTTGCCAGCTTCAACAAAACACTCGGGTTGCTCCATGTAAATCTCCTCATTTAGGTCTCCATTTAAAAAAGCAGTTTTTACATCCATTTGATAAATTTGCAAATCATAAATTGCAGCAATAGAAATTAAAAGTCTAATGGATGTAATTCTAGTTACCGGAGAAAAAGTATCAAAAAATTCTAAGTCTTCTAGTTGCTTAAAACCTTTAGCCACTAGTCTAGCCTTATATTTATCAATAGATCCATCAGGTTTTAACTTTTTTCGTAAGACCCATTTACATCCAATTGTTATACAACCCGGTGGTAAATCAACTAGCTTCCAAGTTTTATTGGAAATTAGTGATTCCATTTCATCATTTACAACCTCTTTCCAAAAAATAGCATCATGTGAAGATAAAACTTCTTTTAAAGTGAGGGGGTCATCTTCAACATTAAAAACATAATAGTCAAGACCAAATTTTTTTTCTGCTCCAACTCTTTTACTTCTTCTTAACTCAAAATCATCATTTTCTTTATTTTTTAAATAGAAGTAGAAGAACTAAGTAGTTGCAAAATATTCTTCAATCCTTTGACCCCCACTATTTTTAGAATCAAAAGAGAATTTATTTTCATAAAAAATAGCATCACCAGAGATTTTAGGATCCATTAACATTACATAGGCTAAGCAACCCCAAACTCTTAGATATCCCAAATTTGGCTTATGACCTTCCCACAACTTAAAAGGTGTCAATTTAGTTTTTTTATGAGGCACACGATTCAACACATAACAAGCAGTCAAAAGAGCTTCACCTCAAAAATTTAAAGGTGCACTAGACTCAATTAACATGGCATTAGTTAACTCAACCAAAGTTCTATTTTTCCTTTCCGCTGCACCGTTAGATGCAGGCGAATAAGGAGTAGTTTCATGAATTATACCCAATGATCTAACAAAAGAATTAAATTCATTAGACTCGTATTCACGACCTCTATCACTTCTTATTCTTTTTATTTTTCTATTAAATTGATTTTCAACTTCATGGAGAAAATTTTTAAAATTCTCAAAAGCATCACTTTTATTTTTCATTAAGTAAACATATGTAAACTTAGAAAAATCATCAATGAAAGTTATAAAATATCTATTTCCTCCACGAGTTAAAATTCCTCCAAGTTCACAAATATCAGTATGAACTAATTCTAATAAATCAGTTTTTCTTTCAACTTGAAAATGAAGTTTTTTTTTTTTTTTGGTGATTTTGGCTTTACTACAAGCCTCAAATTTTTCAAAATTCTTTTTGATGATTGGAATTAATCTTAAACTACTCATGATTCCCACATAACGATCATTAATATGACACAAACGAGCATGCCAAAAATTAGTAGAAGAAAGCATGTAAACAGAAGTAGAAGTTTTATTCATTTCAACATTCAATTTGAACATCCCATCACAAGCATACCCCTTTCCCACAAAAATACTATTTTTCACAATTACATATTGGTCAGATTCAATAATCTGTTTGAAACATGCTTTATTAAGAAGAAAACTAGACATCAAATTTTTCTCATGGAATGAGTATAAAGTACATCTTTTAAAATTAATACCCTTCCAGAAGTAAAACTCAATTCGACATATTCCGTTCCAAGCACTTGAGTGGTGTGAGAATCACCAAGCATGATGGTTTTGGGCTCCTCAAAAGAAGTATATTTTTAAACCAGTCTTTGTCATAACAGACATGACGGTTTGCACCAGAGTCAGCCCACCATCCATCAACATTCTCCACCATGTTTATGTCTATTATCACCGCCACAAATGGTTCTTCGATAACGTTTACCTGAGGTGTAGGCCCACGTTTCTGAAATTTGCAAAATCGAGCAATATGCCCACTCTTGCCATAGACAAAGCACGGTCCCTTTTCTTGAACATGTTGATTTTTTGCTTGGTTATTTCCACCATTATTGTCCTTGGGATGTCTACCATTATTTTTCTTGAATTTTTTCTTCTTAGGCTTCAAATAAGTATTTTTGTTAGTATTGGGGGTATCATTATTTGAAGTAGTTAAATTTACCTTTGGTGTGATATTGTTCTCTTCTGTTTGTAAAGTGCATCTTGGCCCCTTGCCTCTTCTTCCATGCAGATTCGCATTATTAAAGTCTCAAGAGAAGTTTCATTTTGTTTTTGGCACATGATTTTTGAAATTCCTTCCAAGAAGGAGGAAGTTTATCTACTAAGCCACAAACAACAAGATTATCTCCAATTTTGACTTCCTCGGACCATAGCTCTCCAACAATCATTATGAAGTCTTGTGATTGGTCTACCACTGATTTGTTGTCCACCATTTGAAAACGAAAAAAATCTGCCAGCAACATATTTTTTCGCTCTAGCCTCCTTGGTATCATACTTACTCTGCAATGCTTTCCAATTTTTCTTTGCACTAGAATAAGTTCTATCATAATAATCATAAAAATTATCAGATAGACAATTAAGTAAAAAATACCGACACTTGTAGGAGTCACCATCGTACTTTTCAACTTTCTCTTGAAGAGAAACAAGTTCATCATCATTCATGTAAGAGTTAGCTACTTTATTTGGATTCTTCTCAGTTAACACATAAGAAATATTGAGAAGACTTAAGTAGAAAAGCATTTTGAGTTCAAAGCTCCACAAAAAAGAACACCTCCCTTCAACTAATAAACTCTCTTTTTTACTAACTTTTGTGAACTTTATATTTTCTTGTACCTAGAAAAATATACAAGACCACCTCTATCTATGGGTGTGAAAATCTTCTATGCAATAAATAAGAAGAATAAGTGGGAAGATAAATGTGGTAGATGAATGACTTAGAAGTTACAAGAGTTACAAGAAACTTATGACCACATTCTTATCACTAACTCATAAGGTTAATTAGCATAAAATGCCACCAAATAAAGAGATTAAGCTGCTGCACAAGTAAGCAGCCAAACGGATGGAGTAACTCACCATTAACTAAAAGAAAATGGCATATAATGCCATTAGTGTAATGGTAATAATGCTGCTGAACGTTAGAGGCAGTGAACAGATAAGAAGTAAATGGCATAGTGCCTTCAAGGAATAAGAACGTGCTGTTCAAAGGATGCAATTTAAATCAATAAGTTCCAAATAAGTAATGCAACATCATTACACTCCATTATGAGCAATAAAAATATGAAGCAAATTAATATAATTAAGTATATATTAAATTGCTAACCCTTCATAAAACATATACATTAAAGGACATAAATTATTATTAGAAAATTTGTTAGTATTTTTTTTAGATAATGGTCCGTTAACTTCATGGAGTAACTCCCTTAATCCCTAATCCCATTATTAAACTACCAGTATTTACCATCCTTCGATTAGCTCTCAGAGTTCTTTTAATTTCAAGATCAAGTGGAATCAGGGGATTGCCTCGACTCCTAGTATTGGGCATACACCAGTGCGTACCCTCAAAAATATGTAACAACAAAACCAATCAACTTTAACCAGTACTAATCAACTCCGTAATCGTATTCCCCGGCAACGGCGCCAAAATTTGATGTCGCCCAAAATATAACTTTGAAAAAGTACAATGTGGTCGCTGAATCAAATATAGAACCCAACTAGGTTGGGGTCGATTCCAAAGGGAATAGGTCGAAGTTTATATCGAATGTTGGTTTGAGTAACTGGTAAGTAAGTAAAAAGGGGGGTTTTTGTGAAGAAGTAATAGAGTAACGATTGCTGATTGTATCGAGTTTGTAGACAATAAAAGAAATACACTAGGACTGTGATCCCCAATTATTCCTTAACTCCACCGGTTACTTGTGCTAACAAAATCGTCCCGCTATATGGCATGCAAAATCTGACAAGATATGTTCGTCTAAACGTCTCTCGACCTTGGTTAGACGAATTTCACTCTTCTCCTCTCGGTCTCCGAGTGTCGCACTACTAACCCTTGTCCTGGATCTCAGATAACTATTCTCGCTAAGGCTCAAGTTATTAGGTGAAGGTTGATAGCTTCAAATCTCTGTTGTTATCCCCTTTTCCCAATCTCTACCTCTCTCTCGAGCAATTCTAGAATACAGGCGAGTTTCTAACGTTTGCAATCGTTAGAAAGCAATCAAAATGAAGGAAACAACAATACATGCATTCGTAGCAGTTCAGAGTTGCTTTGCACTCAACCAGTTTCGTTAATGCCTCATGGTTCAGACAACCCTAGTTGATGAGTTTAGCTACTCATAATTGTAAGAACACAAGAAGAATTCAGAGATGAAGACATAATTGCACACTCACAATAATGAAGAAGAACTGAAATCTCAATTATCAATAAAACTCGAATTAGGGTTTGTAACTACAAAACCAAGAAGATGTTTAAAAGCTAAAAAACAATATGAAATAGTTCTCAAAACAATGTAATGACTCTCTCCCGCACATAGGACTATACAGGGGTATTTATAGATACAAAACTAATCCTATCCAAATCAAAATAGGAGAACAGAGTCGGCAACTTTCATGGTATCGTGACTTGGTGTCGTGGAACCAAGTCATACCACGTAGGTTGGTGTCGTGGAAATCAGGCTCAATTGGACGTCTTCAGAAGTTGAGTCACGCCATCAACCCACGTCACGTGACTGGCTGGCGTGGAAATTAGAACCTTTCTTGATCTCTGAAGTGGACTCACGCCAGCCACTCACGTCACGTGAGTGGTCTTCACGGCACGTGAGTGGTGTCGTAAGTCCCTCTCTGGAGCAGGTTCTTTTTCTTCCATCTTCAAACACTTAGTTCTCGGGCTTGATTCTTCCTTTTTGATCATTTTGCCTTTAAACCCTGTTTTCCTGCAAAGTAGGACAGAAACCACATCATACCAACCAAATACACCCAAGTTATTGCATATTTTCCTTGTTTTAAGCATCAAAAGTGCCATGTAACCATGGCGTATCAACACCCTCAACTTAGAACGTTTGCATGTCCTCAGGTGAACAAAACAAAAACACACATATACGATGCTTGGTTAAGAGAAACCTAAGGGACCTATGACAGTCGACTCATTGCCTTTGGCACAAAACTTTTTCGACCCCTCCTATTTGCAAATCAAAACCAAAGTGTGTATACAGGCAGCATATTATCATGACACAGAAGGGATCAAGTGATGGCACCAAATTATGCACAAACAACTAAGCATAGATGCAAATGACATTAGTCAAACAAATAACAGCTAATAATGCAACCCATGTACTCTCACAATCAAAGAAGTCCCATCTATTCACAGTATGCTAATAAATCTCAAATTAGGGACTCG
This sequence comes from Capsicum rhomboideum, assembly GCA_031232105.1. Taxonomy (NCBI): domain Eukaryota; kingdom Viridiplantae; phylum Streptophyta; class Magnoliopsida; order Solanales; family Solanaceae; genus Capsicum; species Capsicum rhomboideum. The sequence continues at coordinate 97,103,919 of CP124718.1, forward strand.
GTCAAAACACTTACTTCTCACAAAGAAGTTCAAACAGTGTGCATGAAATACCATAGGCTTGCCCTTATTTTATATGCCTTAATCTTTGGACTGTTGGACTAGGATCACTATAGGACTTTACTCGGCTTGTAATGTAGGCTTGGGGACGGGTATGGTACAGATGGATATGTTGACTTAACCCTCCTTGACACTACACTATTTTTGGCTCCAACTTTCAACCTTTCTCATTTTTATTCTCCCTTATTCTCCTTTCTTTTATTTTCAGCTTTTAGGTGTGATTTTATTTACTTTTGAAAACAAAATTTTCTCTTCTCTTTTTTTTTCTTCTTTTCTTTGCAATTTTTCTTCTTTTCACTCTATTTTTTTCTCTCTTTTTCTTCACACCCAAACCTGTTTCCTCTTTTTCTTCTATTAACCTCTTCTTCATACCCAACTCAATCTACGCCCCCCTATAATAGCCACCCTCAACTTAGGCGATTTGCCTGAGTTGAGGTACACAGTATCCAAAGAGGGACCAGGGCCAAGACAGGTTCATTGTAAGTCAAAATGGGAAGGTGAATAGGCTAATGAAAGAAATAGGTAAATTAAGGCTCAAAGTCGGGATCAAGGGATACTTATTCATTTGTTCGGGCATTTAGGCTAAAAGTGGACTTATTCAAAAACGACCTATGATCCTTTCCTAATCACTATCCTCTAACCTAGGCAAGACTAACCGGGCAAGTTCTGGATCGCACACACAAAGTGAACTAAGTAATAACCTCTCACACACAAAACCGGGCAAGTCCGGTCATATCAAAACCGGGTGCAACACTTAATCGGGAGGCCATCCGTGCCTCAAAGCTGTCAATCCTCCCATGCAGCCCCCTCATAAACTGATCCATCGCCGCAGTCATCCGAGCCTCCACCCTAGCCTCCGCAGCCTCTACAGTGGTCCTAACCCAAGGCTTAAGCTGGGATACCAACTTAGCTATCTGGGTCTCAGTGTGAGCCTGTCGCTCAAACATCTCCGTCTGCCGATCAACCAACTGCTGCAGGAAGTCCCTAGAAACAGAAACCATACCAGAGGGAGGCGGTGGAGTTGTAGTACTGGGTACCTCATCATCAATAGGGCCAGCGCCCTCAGTCTGTACAGGAATAGTCTCAGGTACCCTAACTGGTAGGGAATAGGCATAGGAACACTACTCAGCTCATCTAGGGCTACTCCTGACGACTCGAATGACTGTGACCCACGGGGAATAATGGGGTGAGAACCCCACTGCTGCATCAGACCAATATCCACAATGTGGGTCACCTCTATATAATGATTGAGGCTAGGCATCCTAGCCATACCTGCCCTGTCACATAGGCTATGGATCAAGCATGGGAATGGTATACTCGTATGATCTTGGAAGGCCCGTTCATAGATCTCACGGATAATGTATCTAGCAATGTGAATCTCATAACCAGCCAATATGCTGGCTACCACCATAGCTCGGTCTAATGTAAGTGAGTTATCAGCATTAGTCAGACCCAACCGATGCCGAATAACGGACCACCAAAATCTGCCTGCAAAATAAAGCATGGACTTCTAGATGTCCAGCTTACTATTCACCCAACTAGCCGCTATACCATCCTCTGCTATGTACCCCACAATCCATTTCAGCAGCTCCAACTTCTGATCCGTATCCCGCATCTTAACACTGTCTCTGACAGTGTCCATTCGATGATCAAACTCAGCAGTAGAAGACAGAAGTGGACGGTCTGCCCCAAATAAGAAGCGGTGAATGGCCTGCTCCGATATATCCACTCGGGTACCGCGAACCACAATGTGTGTCAATAAGGGCTGGTCCTCTGTACCTCTTCCCCACAGGAGTACTCAAGTCAACTGACGCAGCATAAGAGGCATAAAATTCTTGGACTAACTCCGAGCTATAACGACCAGAAGGCTGCGCCATCCAACCCAATCTATACCGCTAAAAAACAGCCCAAATATCAGGCAAGGCCCTTAACTCCTCAACCCTATACCGGGGCTCCTCCATAATGCTCCTCCTACAGACACCCCGCTCCGTCAGCTAGGCATATCTATCATAAAAAACACGCATGCCCTGCACACACCGCCGCTGAACCTCCCTACTCTGTGTGGGAGTCGGAACACTCTGGGCACCAGTACCTTAAATAGAGGATGTAGCCTCTGCTGCAGAGGTACCCTGACCCGTAGCATCATCTGCAGAGCCTGATTCCTAAGCATCCTCCCCCTCTTCAGACTGGCGGGCAGACTCGAAAGACTGATCCGAAACAACCGGCACTACCGGTGGTGGAATTGGCTAAAGTGCAGCCTGGGAAGCAGCTTGGGCCCGAGTATATAACCTCGTGGTATGAGGTACCAAATCAGTATCATCATGGCCAATGGAAAACTCCTCCACGGACCCACTTTTATCAGAAGTTGGTTCGTCACACAGAAGGGTTTGTTTTTCAGGATTTTTTGTGCGAATACGGGATGAAGAATCAAGATGGTCATTTTTGGGGTTTGATTTGGGAGGCATGGTAATGGGTTTAGGTCGGAATTTGGGTAGTTGGGTCGGGTTAGGGTCGGATTTTGTTTGTGTGGGTCGGGTTTTGGTCAATTTTTGGATTAGGGGTCGAATTTAGTCAAATTGGATCGTGAGGGGGGAGGGGGTCAAATTTGGTGAATGTTGTGGTGGGAGGGTCGGATTTTGGGCTTTGTTGAGGAGAGTTCAGATTTAAGAGTGAAGGAGTAGAGAAGTTAGGGTTTAGTGGTAGGTGGTTTAAAATAGATAAGGAATAGGGTGGGTTATCGGGTGAAGAAGAAGAAACCCAATTTTTAATTAGAAAAATAGGATCGGGTCAGGTCAGGTTTGGGTCATCTGCAGATTCCGAATTCCACGAAACCACCCACATGACGTAGGTTGAACTCACGTCACGTGGGAACTGGCGTAGTTGAGATACTGAAGCCTGAAATTACCTCTGATTTTCACGATATAACCCACGTGACGTGGGTTGGAATTATATCACGTGGGTCCTCTGTCGTAGGTAAGATTCTGAAACCTGAAACTTGTCTCTGATTTTCACGGCACCATTCATGTGGAGTGACTGTCATTCACGTGGCGTGACTGTCATTCATGTGGCGTGACTAGTGGCGTGAATTGTACTGAACCAATTTAGGTAAATTTTGTTACTTTCAGCTAACTGCTCCTCCAATACTCAGACCTCAACATAATAAACTCTTGGGTTGCCTCCCAATCAGTGCTTGATTTAATGTCGCGGCATGACATGGCTAACTTGGATACTCAGAATTCACCAACTAGCCCATGGGTTGCCTCCCATGAAGCGCCTGATTTAACGTCGCGACACGACATGACTAGCTTGACTACTTAGACTTCATCAAGCTCAAGTTCCTCACATGTCTTTATTTCTTCCGTGACTCCCATATAATGCTTAACACGCTGTCCATTGACTTTGAATAGAACATTATCTGCTCCTTTTAGCTTAATAGCTCCATGTGGGAATACCCTAACCACCGTGAATGGTCCGGACCATTTGGACTTTAATTTTCCAGCAAACAAGCGAAGCTTGGAATTATACAGTAGCACCAAATCTCTCGGGTGAAACTCTCGGTTCTCAATTCGATGATTATGATACAATTTCATCTTCTCTTTATATGATGCTGAACTTTCATAAGTCCGGAGACGAAATTCATCCATCTCATTCATCTGCTCAAGTCTCAATTTAGCCGCTTCACTCTAGTATAAATTCAACCTTTTCAATGCCCACAAAGCCTTATGTTCCAGTTCGACTGGCAAATGGCAGGATTTTCCAAAAACCAACTGATATGGTGATGTACCAATTGGTGTTTTGAAAGCAGTTCGATATGCCCATAACGCATCATCCAGTCTTTTAGCCCAATCAGTCCTATTGGCATTAACTATTTTCACCAAAATAGACTTGATCTCACGATTTGACACCTCAACTTGCTCACTTGTCTGAGGATGGTAAGGTGTTGTCACCTTATGTTTAACACCATATTTTTCAAGCAGGGCCTTGAACAGACGATTGCAGAAGTGGGATCCACCATCACTAATAATAACTCGGGGTGTACCGAATCGTGAGAATATGTTCTTTTTCAAGAATGCTGTGACACTTCTTCCTTCATTATTAGGAAACGCAATTGCCTCCACCCACTTAGAAACATAGTCAATAGCTACCAAGATATATTTCATTCCATACGAACTCACAAAAGGACCCATAAAGTCAATTCCCCACACATCGAACAATTCAAGCTCAAGTATAGTTGTCATGGGAAGTTCGTGTCTACGTGAAATATTCCCTTGCCTTTGACATTGGTCACAAGCGCAGGCATAATCATGAGCATCTTAGTAAATACTGGGCCAGTAGTACCCACATTGCAAGATTTTATGGGCAGTCCGCGCACCTCCATGATGACCCCTAACTGGAAATGAATGACATGCCTCTAAGATACTCATCATGTCGACCTCTAGAACACATCTTCGAATAATGCCATCAACACACACCCTAAAAAAATAGGCTCATCCCAGAAGAATTTTCTTACCTCATGCATGAACTTCTTTCTCTGCTGATATGACATATCTTTCGGAACTAGATCACTTGCCAAAAAGTTGACAAAATCAGCAAACCAAGGGATTAAGTCTTGAGATGCTGCCAATATTTGCTCATCTGGAAAAGTATCATCAATCTCAAGATCATCCCTTAATTTAAGCATGGCCTCCTCCTCAAGGCGTGATAGATGGTCAGCAACTTGATTTTCAGTTCCCTTACAATCCTTGACTTCAAAGTCAAATTCTTGCAATAGCAGTACCCACCGAATTAGTCTTGGCTTAGCATCCTTTTTTGACATAAGATACCGAAGAGCTGCATGGTATGTATGCACAATCACCTTCGTACCTATCAAGTAAGATCTGAATTTTTCAAAAGCAAAGACCACTGCCAACAATTCCTGCACAGTCACATTATAATTCTTTTGAGCTGGATTAAGCACTTTGCTAGCATAGTAAATCGGATGTAACATCTTCTCACGTCTTTGGCCAAGGACTGCACCCAAAGCCACTCCGCTAGCATCGCACATAACCTCAAAAGGCATAGTCTAATCTGGTGACACAATAATAGGGGCTGAAACCAGTTTCTCCCTAAGAAAATCAAATGCTTTTAGACATGCTTCATCGAACATAAACTTCACCTGTTTCTCCAAAAGTTTGCATAAAGGATGTGCAATCTTGGAGAAATCCTTGATGAATCTTCTATAAAAGCCAGCATGACCTAAGAAGCTTCGAATACCTTTCACGGTGATAGGTGGAGAGAGCTTCTCAATTACCTCAATCTTTGCCTTATCCACCTCAATGCCATTCTTTGAAATTTGATGCCTAAATATGATAACCTCGTTGACCATAAAGTGACATTTTTCCCAATTTAGCACTAAGTTGCACTCCTCGCATCTTTGCAGCACGTTAGCAAGGTGTGCCAAACAACCATCAAACGAGTCTCCCACAACAGAAAAATCATCCATAAAAACCACAATAGTGTCTTCCACCATGTCGGAGAAAATAGACATCATGCAGCGTTGGAAAGTGGCCGGTGCATTACACAAATCAAAGGGCATCCTCTTGAATGTGAATGTCCCGTATGGACAAGTGAAATTGGTCTTCTCTTGGTCTTCGGGTGCAATTAAAATCTGATTATACCCCGAATAGCCATCAAGAAAACAATACCATCCTCTACCAGCAAGACGGTCTAACATCTGATCCATGAAGGGCATAGGAAAATGATTTTTCTCAGTCCAAGAATTTAGCTTTCGATAATCCACGCAAACTCTACACCCAGTAACCGGCCTCATTGGAATTAACTCATTTTTGTCGTTTGGAACCACAGTGATTCCTCCCTTTTTTGGCACACACTGAACTGGGCTCACCCACTTGCTATTAGCAATAGGGTAAACCACTCCTGCATCTAACCACTTGATGATCTCTTTCTTCACAACCTCTTGCATTGATGGGTTTAGACAACGCTGATGCTCAATGCTCGGTATACACTCAGGAGTAAGTTGGATTTTGTGAGTGCAAATGTCGGGTGGAATTCATATTATATCAATAATGGACCATCCAATGGGCCTCTTACATCTTCTCACTACTGAAACCAAAGCCTCTACTTGCCAATCCACCAATTTAGCTGAAATAATCACAGGCAAGGTATTGTTGGCTCAAAAAAATATGTAGCGAAGGTGGGCCGGAAGAGCCTTAAGCTCTAAAACTGGAGGCTCCTCAATAGACGAACGAGCTGGTGGGGTTACCCTATTCTTCAAATTGAGATCCAGTTTCTTTGAAGCATAAGTTTATGCTCCCTTACCAGCGAGTGCACCCAACACCTCATCATAATCCTCAATACTATTGCTATCAAAATTCATAATCACGGCCGCAAGAGGTTCTACCCCCATCCTTTCTTCAAGAGACACAACAACATCACTATCATCAACCGTATCTATCACCAAAATCACACACTTATCTCTTGGCTGCTTCATTGAACGATAAACATTGAAAGTGACCTGTTCATTATATAACCTGAATTTCATCTGCCCTATTTCCATATCGACTAGTGCACTACCAGTGGTAAGAAATGGTCTTCCCACTATGATGGGAACCTCAAAATCAACTTCACAATCAAGAATCACAAAGTCAATCGGAAAGATGAAAGATGCAACCTTTACCAAAACATCATACAGAATGCCCACCGACTTTTTCACAGTCCTATCGGCCATGAAAAGTCTCATAGAGGTTGGTTTTGGTGCTCCCAACCCTAACTGCTTGAAAATGGCTAATGGCATTAAGTTGATGCTAGCACCCAAATCACAAAGTACTTTAGCAAAGTTGTAGGACCCGATAGTACAAGGAATTATGAAAGCTCCTGGATCCTCCTTCTTTTCGACTAGGGAACGCGAAGCAACTGCACTACAATGATGTAAGTTATCTTCTGGCTCAAAACTGATAGTTCTATTCTTTGTCAGTAAGTCTTTCATGAACTTCGCATAACCTGGCATCTGCTCCAATGCCTCAACAAGAGGGATGTTTACTGACAGCTCCTTCAACATTGTAATAAACTTCTGATATTTGTCTTGCTCAACCTTTTTTTTCAACCTTTGAGGAAAGGGAGGAGGAGGTCGTGGGATAGTTTTCAGCACTTGTGGTACCTTCTTTTCCTTTCTCTTTTTAGCCTTCGCCTTTTCGCTAGTATCATGATGATCGGGAACCGTTTCACCCTTTGAATTATCCGGCTCTAACTCAGTATTTGCATCAATAACCATCGGCTCATTAGTCTTACCACTGTCGGCAGGTATAGGTGGATCTATCGTGCATTTCCTGCTTCTAGTAGTAATGGCTATACAATGGCTATCATTCTTCAGATTTTGAACGGTGTTGCTTGGAAGGGTGCCTGGCTGACGTTGATTCAGTGCCAATGATATCTGCCCAAACTGTTGCTCCAACTGTTTAATGGTATTCGAGTGGGAATCTACTTTCTGACTTATTCCTGAAATATCTATCTTGATCTGCTTTAGACAGTTTTCTTGGCTTTTTGACCTTGTAAACAGTTTATTCAGAAGGTCTTCAATCTTTGAATTTTCAGACTCGGTATCGCGGCTACCTGGTGGTACGTAAAGACCCTTCTTCTCTCTATAATCATCCTTTAGTCTCCAATCACCATCATGCTCTGGTTCTCTATCTCTATACCCTGCTTTGTTGTAATTGTCTCCATAGTAGTTCCGACCTTGATTACCTTGCCTCGAGCTCTAAGAGTCCTGATTAGACCCTTGGCCCTTGGCTCAAAAATGCGCCACTTCTCGATCTAGGTACTTAGCCTCTTCATCAAACTCACTATCATCATGTCTAGACGACTTACCTTGTGCACCTACAGTATGCACCTTCTCAGCATCTCTGGCCGCAATTTGTTTAGCCAAAAGACCAATTTCTGTCCTCAACTGAGCAACCTCTTGAGCAACAGATTCTTCCAAAGCCCTTTGAGCTGCTGAAGGTCCAATAGCATATGTGCCAGCAGGCATTTCTGCCTCCTGAGTATGCCATCCTCGGTTGGTCTTAGTGACACGATTTAATATCTCTGAAGCTCGTTCCCATCTCAAACTCATGAATGCTCCACCAGTGATAGTATCCGCTACCGCCTTTGTGTTGACATTCAAATCCCTGTAGAAGATTTCAAGTAAGTTCCTACCACTCATCCTGTGATTTGGCATATTCTGCAGCTTTTTTTGAACCTCAGCCATGTCTCATAGAGTGCTTCAGAATGAAGCTGTCTGAAATTATAAATCTCATCCTTCAACTGTAGTATCTTGGAAGGTGGGAAAAATCTTTCGAAAAATTGATTTCTCAATTCTTTCCAAGTAGTGATGGAACCTCGTGGCAACTCGGCCAACCACAAAGTAGCTTCTCCTGTTAAAGAGAATGGAAACAACCTCAACCGAATAGCCTCCTGGTTAACTCCAGGTAGATTATAGGAAGTGCAGAGCCCCACAAAATTCATCACGTGCATGTTTGGATCATCAGTAGGAAGACCGACGAACACACCCTTCAAGTTTAGCAAATGAATCATGGCACTGGTAATGTCAAACTTAGTGCCCGGGGGTAACTCTGGTGAAATGATGGCACCAGTCTCTATTGGCTCAAAGTAGGCCACATCTTCTTCTTCAGGATCATCATAAACAGGCACATATGGTCTCGATTGTTGTCTCAGTCTTCTTTGTCGCTCTTCAGTATCAGCCAAACGCTGTGCTGCTTTTTGCATAGCTCGATTATCTTTTTCTACTTGTCTAAGAGCAGCTTGCCTAGCTTGCTCTTCCCGTGTCAATCGAGCGGTAGTTTGATCCATGGTTTCATGACCAACTGGCTGAATTGGTTGGTGACGAATATCTCCCGCAGCTTCGGGATCTTAAACTCCTTCAGTATTTACCATCCTTCGATTAGCTCTCAGAGTTCTTTTAATTTCAAGATCAAGTGGAATCAGGGGATTGCCTCGACTCCTAGTATTGGTCATACACCAGTGTGTACCCTCAAAAATATGTAACAACAAAACCAATCAACTTTAACCAGTACTAATCAACTCCGTAATCGTATTCCCCGGCAACGGCGCCAAAATTTGATGTCGCCCAAAATATAACTTTGAAAAAGTACAATGTGGTCGCTGAATAAAATATAGAACCCAACTAGGTTGGGGTCGATTCCAAAGGGAATAGGTCGAAGTTTATATCGAATGCTGGTTTGAGTAACTGGTAAGTAAGTAAAAAGGGGGGTTTTTGTAAAGAAGTAATAAAGTAACGATTGCTGATTGTATCGAGTTTGTAGATAATAAAAGAAATACACTAGGACTGTTATCCCCAATGATTCCTTAACTCCACCGGTTACTTGTGCTAACAAAACCATCCCTCTATGTGGCATGCAAAATCTGACAAGATATGTTCGTCTAAACGTCTCTCGACCTTGGTTAGACGAATTTCACTCTTCTCCTCTCGGTCTTCGAGTGTCGCACTACTAACCCTTGTCCTGGATCTCAGATAACTATTCTCGCTAAGGCTCAAGTTATTAGGTGAAGGTTGATAGCTTCAAATCTCTGTTGTTATCCCCTTTTCCCAATCTCTACCTCTCTCTCTCGAGCAATTCTAGAATACAAGCGAGTTTCTAACGTTTGCAATCGTTAGAAAGCAATCAAAATGAAGGAAACAACAATACATGTATTCGTAGCGGTTCAGAGTTACTTTGCACTCAACCAGTTTCGTTAATGCCTCATGGTTCAGACAACCCCAGTTGATGAGTTTAGCTACTCATAATTGTAAGAACACAAGAAGAATTCAGAGATGAAGACATAATTGTACACTCACAATAATGAAGAAGAACTGAAATTTCAATTATCAATAAAACTCGAATTAGGGTTTGTAACTACAAAACCAAGAAGATGTTTAAAAGCTAAAAAACAATATGAAATAGTTCTCAAAACAATGTAATGACTCTCTCCCGCACATAGGACTATACAGGGGTATTTATAGATACAAAACTAATCCTATCCAAATCAAAATAGGAGAACAGAGTCGGCAACTTTCACGGTATCGTGACTTGGTGTCGTGGAACCAAGTCACGCCACGTAGGTTGGTGTCATGGAAATCGGGCTCAATTGGACGTCTTCAGAAGTTGAGTCACGCCATTAACCCACGCCACGTGAGTGACAGTCATGGCACCTGACTGGCTGGCGTGAGTCCCTCTCTGGTGCAGATTCTTTTTCTTCCATCTTCAGACACTTCGTTCTTGGGCTTGATTCTTCCTTTTTGATCATTTTGCCTTCAAACCCCGTTTTCCTGCAAAGTAGGACAGAAACCACATCATACCAACCAAATACACCCAATTTATTGCATATTTTCCTTGTTTTAAGCATCGAAAGTGACATGCAACCATGGCATATCAGTTATAATCGGGTCGAAGCAACCCGATCAGGGGAAAAAGATGACTAAAAGGGTCCTTTTCGGTGCCTAATACTGATATTGGTTTCCTTGTGAATGCATTTAATTTGGTGGGGACCATGTTGTCTTTTTCTTTATTGGAACAAGCAATTATGCAGTGCTTTTATTACTTGGAATTTTAAAGTAAAAATTTATATTCTTTGCTAAAAGTAATTATCTCATTAATGCATTAAAATGACAGATTTAATAGTAACATTTTATTATCACTGTTTAGTTCATATAATTCCTTTCCTTACTGTATTTTTATGAGGAATTGACCAATTGGAATTTCCAACGTACAAGTGATGCAGAATTCATATATTTTCTATTCAGTCAATGTTTTGTTGTATATTATTTCAGTTATTATTTTATCTGCCTAGTACACCTTTGTTTGTGTATTATATTGGGAGATAATAATTTATTGCATAATGTTTTAGCAATAAAATTTTTAATTTAATGTCTAGTGATCCATATGATTTTATTGAATTAAGACTTAGCCACAACAATCTTGACTTAATAAAATTATATATTATGTTTAGGATCATATAAGAAAATTATAGACATTAAATAAGGACTAATGTCTAAGTGATCTATAATTTTATTTAATTAAAGATTAGCCACAACATCTTTAATTGAATAAAGTTTTAATGTTAAGGATCACATAAAGAAATTTTAGATATTAGTACTGTGATTAGTTATGCACGATATAATAACTCAAGAATCTTTATTATTGGGTTGCACAATTAATCAGGATAAAATGTGAAATATTTTTCATAATTACCCACAGGGATTATGAATGAGAATTTAATAGTTTTATCATAAAGATAGAATATCATGCTAGTAAACGATTATTCTATCATAAAGTTTGAGTCTAATTGAATAAAAAATTTAGCCCACAGGCAATTTTTATGTCAATAGATTCAAGTTTATATGCCTCAAATTTATTAAGCATGTATTTATAATTTTGCAGTTATGTAATCTGTGAATTTCTCTGATATTTGTGATATTTCCGAATTGAATGGTGAGAAATATAAGATCTGGAAGGAGAGAATTCTCTTTCACTTAGGGTGCATGGACATTGATTATGCTATCGAGAAGATGAGCCACCTATTGATGAAATTAGCACTCAAGCTTAGATTGCTCTTCATGAACAATGGAAGCGCTTTAACCGTTTGAGTGTTATGTTCATTAAGACCAAAATCTCTGCTGGTATTTGTGGTTTTGTCGAACAACATAATAATGTCAAAGAATTACTGAAGGCTATTCATGAACAATTGAAACTTCAGATAAAGCACTTGCCAGCACCTTAATCATGAAATTCTCATCAATGAGGATCACCTGTATGAGAGGTGTGCGTGATCACATCATGAAAATGCGAAACTTAGCGGCTCAACTAAAGACTCTTAAGATTGAAATGTCTGAAACTTTTATTGTGCACTATATTTTGAATACTCTGCCTGCACATTACGACCCCTTTAAGATCTCCTATAACACACATAAGAATAAATGGTCTATCAATGAACTTATGGCCTTGTGTGTTCAAAAGGAGGGTCGATTGCTGATGGAAACAGGAGAAAGTGCATTCAAGACTCTATGAATGAATATTTCTCTATTTTATGGCATCGGATATTAGGATATATCTCCATAGATAGAATTAAGAAATCAGTATATGATGAAGTACTTAGTATTTTAGATTTTACTGATTTCGATACTTGTGTGGACAGTATTAAAAGAAAAGCAGACAACCAAGTTAAAGAAAGGTGCCAAGAGGAGTTCAACTATATTAGGAATCATAAATTCAGATATATGTTGTCCAGATATGGATGCATATGGTCAGAAATACTTTGTCACCTTTATAGATGATTACTCATGATATATGTATCTCTACATGCTTCATAATATAAGCGAAGAATTAGAAGCCTTTAAAGTTTTTAAGGATGAAGTAGAGAAACAATGCGGAAAGCAAATTAAAATTATGAGGATTGATATGGTGAGTAATACGGTAGATACACTAGGGATGGACAAGCACAAGGTCCGTTTGCAAAATTTCTTCAAGAAAATGGGATTGTTGCCCAATATACCTTGCCTGGTTCTCCAGATCAAAATGGTGTCTCAGAAAGAAAAAATCGAACATTATTGGACATGGTGCGTAGTATGTTAAGTAGCTCTAAGCTACCTAAGTCTTTGTGGATTGAATCTCTTAAGACGACAGTGTATATATTAAATTGAGTTCCAACCAATGTTGTCCCAAAGACACCTTTTGAGTTGTTCAAACGTTGGAAACTGAGTTTAACACATATTCGCGTATGGGAATGCCCGTCTGAAGTAAGAATCTACAACCCACAAGAAAATAAATTGGATCCTAAGACCATTAGTGGATATTTTATTGGATATGCCGAAAGGTCTAAAGGATACAAATTCTATTGTCCATCTAACAACACTAGGATTGTGGAATCAAGAAATACAAAATTTCTTGAGAATGACTTGATTAGTGGGAGTGATCAATTTCAAAATACCATTTGTGAAAGAGATCGACCCTCCACTTCAAGTCAACGAGTAATTGTTGTGTATAACACCCCTCAAGTACAATTGGGTGTTGCACAACCAATCAATGAAATTCCACAAGTTGCTGAAAATATTCAAGTAGATCAAGTTGTTCAAGTGATTCAAAAAATTATTGAAAAATTAGTTGAACAACATGATCCTCAGGAAAATGTTGGTGCAACATTAAGAAAATCTACTAGAGAAAGAAAATTAGCAATTCCTAGTGATTTTGTTGTGTATTTACAGGAATTAGAGTTGAAAATGATTCTGAATCTTTTTCACATGCCATGAATTGCAAAAAGTCAGAATTATGGTATAATACCATGAAAGAAGAGATGAATTCCATGAAAAGTAATGAATTCTGGGATCTTATCGAGTTGCCTAATAGTGTAAAAGCCATTGGATGTAAGTGGGACTTTAAAACTAAAAAGGACTCATCGGGCAACATTGAAAGATACAAAGCAAGACTTGTTGCTAAAGGATTCACTCAAAAGAAAGGAATTGACTACACAGAGACCTTTTATCCTGAGTCTAAAAAGTATTCCTTGTGCATTATATCGGTATTAGTAGCCCATTTTGACATAGAATTGCAACAAATGGATGTGAAAACCGCATTTCTCAATGGTGATCTAGAGGAAGATGTTTATATGAAACAACTTGAAGGTTTCTCCTCTGGGGATGGTGAGCACTTGGTATGTAAGTTAAAGAAATCCATATACGAACTAAAACAAGCCTCCCGTCAATGGTATTTGAAATTTCACAATGTAATCTCTTCATTCGACTTTGATGAGAACATTATGGATCAATGTATATACCAGAAGGTTAGTAGGAGTAAAATATGTTTCTTAGTTCTATCTGTGGATGATATCTTACTTGCATCCAATAATAAGGGAATGATACATAAAGTGTAGCTCCTATTGTGAAGGGTGATATGTTCAATTTGAATCAGTGCCTGAAGAACAATCTTGAGAAGGAAATGAAGGACATTTCATACGCTTCTACTGTTAGAAGCTTGATGTATGCTAAAATTTGTAACTGACATAACATTTGCTGTTGGAATGTTAGGAAGATATTAGAGTAATCCAGGTATTGACCACTGGAGAGCTGCAAAGAAAGTCTTAAGATATCTTCAAGATACGAAAGACTACATGTTTATGTACAAACAATCAGATGACTTGGAAGTCATTGGCTACTCTGATTTAGACTTTGTTGGTTTTGTTGATTCATAGGAATCAACTTCAGGATACATTTTATGCTAGCCGGTAGAGCTATATCTTAGAGGAATGCCAAACAAACTCTAATTACTACTTCCATTAAGGAGGTTGAGTTTATTTATTGTTTTGAGGCAACCTCACATGGTGTATGGTTAGTTTTAAATCTGGGCTGAGAATTGTCGACTCTATCTCTAAGCCATTAAGGTTATATTGTGATAATTCAGATGCTGTCTTTTTGGCTAAGAATAACAAAAGTGGTAGTCGAAGCATGCATATCGACACAAATTTCTAGCCATAAGAGAACGTGTTAAAGATAAGAAAGTGGTCATTGAACACGTTAGCACTGAAGTGATCTTAGCAGATCCATTAACTAAAGACATGCCATTGCAGAAATTTAAGGATCATATAGTCACAATGGGACTTAGTTCCGCTATGTAAATGTTCGTTGTAACAATGAATGTTGATGAAACTCTATTTTATATGATATTTCTCGTATTTATAACTATGCGCACATTCAGTTTTGTTTTGAGAAATGTCACTAAAGTATGGACCTAGAATAAATATTGAGTTTATTCATTAAGCAATATGGGCTAAAGTTTAGAAGCATGGTGCATTGTGATATGTGAAAGATAATACTCGTTACTAGAGGAACTGTCGCCATGATTCATGTACTATGAGGCTGAGGTGGTTATAAAGCTTGATACTCAGGCCATCCGGAAGAGAGATAGTTTCAAGTATCTTGGGTCTATGATTCAGGGGAGTGGAGAGATTGACGAGGATTTCACTCACCAGATTGGGGTAGGATGGATGAAATGGAGGCTCGCATCTGGAATCTTGTGTGATAAGAAGGTGCCGTCTAAACTCAAAGTCAAGTTCTACAGAGTAGTGGTTAGACTGGCTATGTTATATGGAGCGGAGTATTGACCAGTCAAGAAAGCTCACATCCAAAAGATGAAGGTGGCGGATATGAGGATGTTACGGTGGATGTGTGGGTGTACTAGGAAGGATAGGATTAGGAATGAGGTTATACGAGACAAAGTGGGAGTAGCGTCGGTGGAAGACAAGATGCGGAAAATGAGGTTGAGATGGTTTGGGCATGTATTGAGGAGGGGCACGGATGCCCCAGTGCGGAGGTGTGAGATGTTGGCTAGGGATGGATTCAGGCGAGGAAGGGGTAGACCAAAGAAGTATTGGAGAGAGGTGATTAGATATGATATGGAGCAGCTGCAGCTTATCGAAGACATGACCCTAGATAGAAAGGTGTGGAGGAGGCGGATTAGGGTAGAAGAGTAGTAGGAAAGGGGCGTCAGTGTTAGTAGATAGGAGAATTTTATTGCATTAGTAGTGCTTGTAGCTAGAGTATTTGTATTACTTCATAGTGTGTTATTATTTGTTGGATTACTTGGTGGGTCCTGTTTATATTATTATTGGGTGTGGTTTTACATTTCGTATCTTGTCCCTTACTATTTCTTGTCTAAACTGTTGTTTCTTGAGCCAGGGGTCTTTCGAAAACAACGACTCTATCTCACTTTTGAGGTAGTGGTATGGACTGCATACACTTACCCCCCCAGACCCCACGTGGTGGGAATATATTGGGTATGTTGTTGTTGTTGTATGGGATTAGTGTATATGGACCAAGTGGGAGAATATTAGCATTATTTTTAGATAATGGTCCGTTAACTTCATGGAGTAACTCCCTTACTCCCTTATCCCATTATTAAACTGCCATGGATTTGAATTTCAAATCACAAAATCGTTGCCCCCATTTTGAGTAACTGCTAGAAATGTTTTGATGGGAAAACATTATAAATAAGCAGATTTGGTTTTTGGTCCCTAAGCATAACCTTCTTCACAATCTCCACACCATCTAAAGAGTGAAGGTTGTATGCTTAGAAGACTCACCGAAAGACATTGTTGCCGCCGCCAATTCCGACTACTCTTTAACAATGGCTGGGGGTATGTCGATCTTATATTTCCGCTGCACTATTGCTTTGTAATGTCTTACATATGTTAACATTTTTTTTAGATAATGGTCCGTTAACTTTATGGAGTAACTCCCTTACTCCCCTATCCTAATATTAAACTGCCATGGATTTGAATTTCAAATCACAAAACCGTTACCCCCATTTTGAGTAAATGCTAGAATTGTTTTGATGGAAAAACATTATAAATAAGCAGATTCGGTTTTTGGTCCCTAAGCATAACCTTCTTCACAATCTCCACACCATCTGAAGAGTGAGGGTTAGTGCTTAGAAGACTCACCGGAATACATTGTTGTCGCCGCCAATTTCGAGTACTCTGTAACAATGGCTGGAGGTATGTCGATCTTATATTTCCGCTGTGCTATTGCTCTGATACCCCGCCAATTCCGACTACTCTGTAACAATGGATGGAGGTATGTCAATCTTATATTTTGACTATGCTATTGCTCTGTAATATCTTACAAAAGTTTCACAAAGGGCTCTAGTATAGCCCTATACTACTTAGCAGGATGAAAGTTTTCTTATTTACGTACCTCAACAACCATTTTTCAGGTCTCATACGTCTGGGGTGGGTATCATATATAATATCTGTTAAGTGCTTTAATTGGCCGGGTGCTTAACTAATTACGCGTAATGAAATCTAGTAAATAACATAATATCAGTTACCACATTCCTTGATATTCGTCATGAGTTAACAAAGGATCGTTTTTAGAGATTCTATCATATTGTATTTTTAACCACTTTGACAAATTTAAAAGTTTATCTTTAACCACTTTGGATGACATTTGGTGATGAATGCCTATCAATTCTTTTCTTATATGTGTCACAACCTGATTTCTCAGGTCATGATGACACCTACTAGAACCCACCAGTATGTAAGTTGACCCATAGTCCAGAACGACGAGCAACAGACTATAAAAAAGAAGAAGAAAGCAGTGAAAAATAAGTCCAATAAAAGAACTAACATAGAGAAGTAACCCCAAAACCTGGTGAAGTCAGTACAAGAGCTACTAACAAGACAAGAGTACAAGGTAAACATAACGTATATATATACAAAACTGTCTCTTAAACACAAAATAAAGATCAGTCCAGCAAAAGAGAAAGAGCAGGAACAACTCCGAACGTCAGGAGCTCACCCCAAATCTCTGATCCATGGCAGCTCCGCACTATGCACACATCAGCGGCGAGAGCTCGTACTATGATCTGTAACTATTTAAGAAACGAAAAGTGATATTACCAATGAATAAGTAACTATTACAAGTACTAAGGGACACAAGCGCGATACCATAAGTAATTAGTCAATAAATGAGAGAAGGGTGAAGAAAGAGATATACAATATACAATAATAGTAGGAAGGAAGGAAATGATATACAACGAGTAGCTAGAGAAGAACGAATAAACAACCGCGCTAGACAGATAACCAAACATGAATGTACTACCTTGAGGGATCCAGTCTAACATCACAAGGATCATAAACAATAGGGGAGCTAACTCTAGCCTAATCAGGGTCTCTAACCAAAATGTGCTTAATCATAAGATAATCTAGCAATAATAAATCTTACCACAATACAAGAAGAGGGATCAGAAACATACCGACAACCTCGGGTACCAATCCATAATCAGCTTGCCATGGACTATACAATAATGTCCAAACAATAATATAACTGGCTAGCCCGGAAAAATAATAACCTAATCGGGCCTCATAAGCTCGAAAGGTACAAGCAATCACTCAGCAAATAACAAACATAGCCCATACCTATTCAGCCTAACATAAGACCGATAGATACAGACGCCAAGCAATTATACTGGTGATAGGTAATGCATATGAATGAATGAAAAACCATGAAAAGAACCAGATAATGCAAGAGAAACCAAGTACCATAGTGTATATACCCCATCCATCTCAGTAGCTAGCAAAGGCAGGACCTACAATACTATCCTTTTTTGGTACTGTGGCTCATCAGATGAAGGGGCCTATAGGGGAATCAGGATATCTGTATAACAAATCTACTCCATCCAGTACCAGAGAGATATAAAAGTATAATGAGAAGTTCTCAGAATCGAACCGAGACTAAATAAGTATAAATCTATAAATCCATTGCTCGAGATCGAATTCGGGACTAAAATGGTAGAATAATATAGAAAGGATCGGGATCTTTCTCGACAGAAGTGAGTCAGTAGTGGTAAAAAGAGTGAATAAAAAATGGACCGAAATGAGCCTTGGTCTTGGTTTCCAAAGTGATAAGTTTAATTTTAAAGTTCATAAGCCATTAGTAACGGTGATACGACTTCCATAAAAAGAATACGTTTTAAAGTTAAAAAGTGGGAATAAATCCCTTTTTGGAAAATAATAGTAAAATTCAGGTTTTAGTTGGAATCGTACCACTAAATAAGCATAAAGCGCCTAAATATATGCATGCCATCACCAGTATCCAAACAATGCAATATAAGCATCTAAGAACTAAACCACATCCTTTCAAAGAATAGAGAACTAACCTGGTATTCCACTGGTCTTGTGACTACGACCGCGGGCCCAACAATATACAAATTACCAGGATAACAACATTATAACCAAGAAAGAATAAGGTAAATACGACCATTAAGCTACTAGGAGGATCTAATCGAGGGGTATCGCCCAAATCACTGAGTGATACAGTAAGTCTTATACTAAGGGATCCTCAATGTCAACCTGAAGTCATGTAAGTAAATGGTCAGGTATAGCAGTAACCTATAACTTGAGAATGTATTCTAGTCTAAGGCCCAATTTACAATTCTATTCTAAATTCCCTAAACAGGTCAAGTCATGATACAACTAGGTATAAACCTATCCTATAATCCCTACCTAG
Organism: Capsicum rhomboideum; assembly: GCA_031232105.1. Lineage (NCBI taxonomy): Eukaryota > Viridiplantae > Streptophyta > Magnoliopsida > Solanales > Solanaceae > Capsicum > Capsicum rhomboideum. Next base: position 97,123,024 of record CP124718.1, read on the forward strand.
CATGCGATCTATACAATACACAATCTCATAGAGAAGAGTAGACTGTAGCCTACCTAGTTGCCGAACCACAGTCTCGAACCGTCCACGAACTGCTCGTCTCTACTCCACAATCTTGAAAAGACGTTGCGCTATCAAAATCATAATCTACACGTTAGTATTAGTAAAACAAGACCCATATTGCAATACAAAACTTTAGGCCAAAAATAGGGTAAAAAATATGCCCGTGGGGCCCGCTAATGAAATTCCAAAAATTGAATCCATCACGAGGTCCCTCGAAAGACAAGGAGTGTGTGCTTGAAAGTTAAGCACAAAAAGAGTATCGATAAGGGCTTAAATCAGCCCCAAGAGTTGGAGAAAAAGAGAGAGAAAATCAAGAATTTATCGGAGAATCAGGTCAAAAACTTACCAAGAAACAAATGAAAAATGATCACCAAAAGTCCTCTACTCATCCCCAGCTCCAATCAATGATTTTCCATAAGTTCTTGAGTTCCTAGGACTTTTAATGGCAGAAAAGGGGTTAGAAAATGGTGGAAAATTACGGAAGTCAGTAATATATAGGACCAGGGATTACACATCGCGATCGCGAGGGTCCCTGGTTGTGAATGCAAGAGCCAATAAATTTTTTCTTTGTGAACGAGGGCTAAGGCTTGCGAACGCAAAGGATAGAAAGAAGGACCATCGTAAATGCGACACCAAGGGCCGCGAACACGATAAAGAGTAGACTGGACCGGATCAGACCATTCCTTTATCGCGAACGCGATAGGAAGCTCGTGATCGTGAAGGTCAAAGATTTGACCCTTTGTGAATGCATTCAACTCCTCGCGAACGCGAAGAGGAATGGTGCTTGCACCAGCAAAAACTCAAGTCCTAACTGAGTCTAGTCGGGTGCTCGGGATTCATTCAAAATCCAGTGCGTGCAAACGAACTATGCTACCCTACCAAATTTGACATTACAGACTCAACTGAACTATCAAAATTTCCATCCAAGGTTGTTTTGACAAAATGTGATCCCCATACCTACTGTTTCATTTTTACCAAAATTCACCCAATAGCCCAAAATGAGCCCGGAAGCCTCGAGATCCAGACGAAGGGTCCCCCACTCTAAAATCCACATTTCAAAGCTAATGGAACTGTCAGAATTCTCATCTGAGGTTGTCTACTAGAAGTATTAATCCAAGACCGATTTCTCAACTTTAAAGCTCTAAAATAGGGTAATGGGCTTAAAACCCAAACGAACTATCCGAAAACCTAATTGAAAGTTCCGACAAGTCATAAATCACCTGTAGCCACTGTGGAAAGGTATGAAATGCCATAAATGCATGAAAACCAAGAAATGACCTGAAAGGTCATTACAATATCCACTACTAAAAGAACTTTCATCCTCAAAAGTCAATGGATAGAAAGAGCTCAAAAGCTTAAAAGGATGAAGTACTGGGCCCGCATGCCCCGTGCAAGATTCCCCAAATAGCCTCTAAGGTTAACCAATGGTTCCAAGGGATTTTGCTAAAGGTATCCATTTTTCCTTCACATCCTAACTTTACTTTCCAAGGAACCAAAAACTCATCCACAACAACCAACTGGCCTCCAATTGAACTGAGCACTACTGAAACACGCAAATCCAAACCATAACACATAGGCATCATGATGATACAAGCACACTACGCAGATACTCAACCAGGGTAAGACAACCCAAGGCATGAATCATACAACCAACTCCAAATTCTAAATCTAACATTCTCTTGCTTTTCCAAACTTGCTGTCTACTCTGAACTGTACAGAATCTCTCCAGCATCATCTGAGTCCTACCCGCGTAATCATTTCACCCTAGCCTCCAAAGAATGAAGATGATCTACCAAAAATCCACATGGACTAGCATATGAACAGGCCCATAAGGTTCTACCTGGATACACAAATAGTAGTAATCAATGTCTGCGATCTCTACCAAAGCTACTAATTGATCTGGATGACCCTAGAAACCAATAGTCATGAGTCCGAAGCACAGTCTCTCAAAATTGAATGATCTGCTCCAGAATGTCCCACCGACTGTGGGAGAAACCACACTAAGCCCAACTCAAGTATACTTCTTCTGCTGAGCAGACAATCAAAATTCTGAAGAAAACTAAGAACAAAGGTCAAAAGCAGTAGGAACCAATACCATGTACCAACGAACCATCCTCCGAGCATTTATCTAAGTCAAACCTTCTAAACCAAAGAAAACTGCTCCAGAATTCCCCACCGACTGTGGGTGAAACCACGCTAAGCCCAACTCAAGTACACTTTTTCTGCTGAGCAGACAATCAAAATTCTGAAGAAAACTAAGAACCAAGGTCAAAAGCAGTAAGAACAAATATCATGTACCAACGAACCATCCTCCAAGCATTTATCTAAGTCAAACCTTTTGAACCAAAGAAAACTGAACCGATATACGGTAAGTAGGCTTAGTCAACCCGTCGATGAAGTCTCAACTGAATCAAACTTTGAAACGGGGCTGCTACCAAGTTACACAATCCATAGCTATAATCTCAACACCAAAACTGAACTGCTCGGCCTCGACTATCCAAACCAATCCCGCTAACGAGTAAGCATCCACACTTCAAAGCCTATCACAACTCCCACGTCGTCATTAATAGAGTCAAAAATCATAACTGGAGCCAACAAGTCTTCACTAAGGTCAAATATCCAAATCAATCTCACTATCAAAAGTCAAGCACATCCCCCAAACCAATATCATTTTCAGAGCCTAAGAATATATCCAATGATCTTCGCAAGGGCTGAACTGAAATATTGCCGAAGAATATAATCACAACTGAGGAAAACCACAAGCTATGGATACGAGCAATTAAATTCACATCCGCTGAGGGCATAAAACATCAAAGCTTAACCAAGAACTCACCAAGGCTGCAAAGAGTACTAATGGTAGCCAAGTCTCGAGCAACTCCAAAAATATGATTTAGCTTGCATCTAGTCAAACCGATACTCAATCTATGGTAACGAATACTCACTCCCAAAATACGTCCACATTGGTCACCGAAAACTGATACACAAGCACATATCACCAAGCAGAAGCATTCTACGAAGTCATATTAGGTCGAACAAATACCGAAATGATAAATTTCTGAATTCACCTATTTAAACCAACCTTAACTCAAAAGAACCATGAACCACATCGCAGAAAGAACGGAGTACCCAACTCAACACCAACACCAAGGTCGAGACTACTATCGGGAGGTGAACCAGACAAAATGGGATAACAAACCTCAGACTTATCAACATTAGAAGCAGACTATAGAAAAAGGATCGCCAATGCTAAAATCTCAAACAAACCCATGGAAGGCGAAACCTACCTTCACTTTCATAACTCATACAACAACCGACCTTATCTTACTAACAGGAAGGGGAACCAACCAACCAAGGTGGTCGTCTAAGCCAAATGGACAAGAATTGCAAGAATGAGATACTAACTAGATAGCGCTAGTCTAGCCGTCTATCAAGTAAGAATCAATAGCAAGAAAAATAAAAATAGTAACAATAGTAACAACAATACAAAATGCAGGTGGCACAAAAATAGAAAACAACCAGAACCACTCTAGGATCACATCAAGGCTAATATGCCAAAGGACATGGGATTTACCTAAGCGCTACACTCCAAGTAAACACAATACCGATCTACTCAATCCACTTCTAAACGAAAATATCTATAAGGGAAGTCATATATACATAGATCTACACAAAACTTACAAAATTTAATATAGTAACATCAAGGCATATAAACATCGATGGGTATGAAAACCCCAACAATTCAAATAGAAACCAAAAGATAGTAAACCAAGATCCCACCTATAACGATGGAATCCGAAGTCATAGTTCCTGACCTAAATGCGTTCAAACCCGAACTGAGCGTCTGAATGACCAACTGAAATACTAAGGGCACTGCCTCTAATCGAAGGTGCCACAACCCTATGAGAATGATCTGACTGTGCTGAATAACAAATAATCCCTCACTGGGGACACTCCTTGGACTAATGACCAGTCTCTCTACAGTCGTAACAAACCCCAGAAGCTCTAACCTGGCGAGAAACACGAGCTGACCCTAACTGGTTGACCAACTCATACCTAAGGCACTTTCTAGACCAATGAACAATCTCTATACAATCAAAACATGCCCCTAGAACTCTCTGATACAACGTATCTGCTAACCCAAAAATGGTCGCCACGGTCTGAAGACCTAGGCCAAGAACCCCATAATGCCTGTCTGAAACTCCACCCACTGTAACCACCATGACCTATCTGAGAGTCACCTATACTCCAGGGTGCTACCTCTACGAACTTAATAGGCTGCAAGTGATGCTGACCTCTGCTGGAGGATTTTTACCTGTATACAAAATACCACTAACACTGTACTGCTGGTATGGCCTCTTACTGCCACCTCCATATGTCTCAAGACATGCCCTTTTTGTAGTCCTTGCATGATCGACAACCTGAAGGAAAGTAAATCCAGCTGCTATCAAATGCTCTGAAGCCAAGCGGAGTGGTAAAGTCAATCCTCTAATAAATCCACGCATCATCTCATGCTCCATAGGAAATAACATATGGGTATGTCTAGCCTACTCGAGAAATTAAATCTCATACTCTGAAACTGATAAAGAGCCCTGTTGAACACCAACAAACCCAACCTCTGGCTTGAGAACCACTCGATGTATCGTGCACCACCACTGACTATGAAGTATCCACAAAAAGACTCAGAACCACTAACACAGTATCCTGAAAAATTGAGGCAGTTACAAACTCTGTTAGGGCTTGGGTTGGCCCCAGACCCTCTGGCAAACACTGAAGATCATCAATATCAATTTCTAACTCCCTAGCCTGATGCTAAGCTGAAACTCTGGTAACACACACAGAAGTCCCGTCTGCAGCTATCAACAACCTCATGCTATCCATCTGGGAAAGAGTGGAGTCAAAAGAGGTATTCAGAAGTGTATAGAATTACGGACACATGATAAGGAGTCAAGAATTGGAATTTCCTAAGAATTCCCCATACCCTCTCGAAGATAGGATACATACGTCTCCGTACCGATCCGTAGGACTCTACTAGGCACTTGCTCTTATACCAACAACACCGGTGAACCTATGCTCTGACACCAATTTGTCACAACCCAATTTCTTAGGTCATAATGACACCTACTATAACCCACCAGTAGGTAAGTCAACCCATAGTCTAGAACGACGAGGAACGGACTATCAAGAGAAAAGAAGAAAGTAGCAGAAAATAAGTCCAATAAAAGAACTAACATAGAGAAGTAACCCCAAAACCTGGTGAAGTCAGTACAAGAGTTACTAACAAGACAAGAGTACAACACAAACATAATGTATATATTTAGAGAACTGTCTCTGAAACACAAAATAAAGATCAGTCTAGCAAAAGAGAGAAAGCAGGAACAACTCCGAACATCAGGAGCTCACCCCAAATTTTCGATCCATGGAAGCTCTGCATGATGAACACGTCAGCAGCGAGAAATTGTACTATGATTAGCAGGGTGCAGAAGTGTAGTATGAGTACCAAATACGATGTACTCAGTAGGCATCAGTCGACTGATCTCCAAAGATAATGGAAGGATAAATAACATGTAAAAAAGGAATATAAACTACAGAAAACTATTTAAAAAATAAAACATGATATAGCCAATGAACAGGAAAGGATAACTATCAGATACTACAAGTAATAAATGACACAAGCGCGATACCATAGGTAACTATTCAATAAACAAGAGTAGGGTGAAGAAGAGATATACAATATACATTAATAGTAGGAAAGAAGGAAATGTTATACAACGAGTAGCTAGAGAAGAATGTATAAACATCCGCTCTATACAGATAACCAAACATGAAGTTACTACCCTGAGGGAGCCACTCTAAATCAAAAGGATCATAAACAATAGGGGAGCTAACTCTAGCCTAATCAGAGTCTCTAACCGAAATATGCATAATCATAAGATAATCTAGCAATAATAAATCTTACCATAATACAAGTAGAGGGATCAGAAATGTACTAACAACCTCGGGTACCAATCCATAATCAGCCTTCCATGAACTATACAATGATGCCCAAATAATAATATAACCTGCTGGCCCGAACAAATAATAAACTGACCAGGCCCCCATAAGCCCAAAAGGTACAAGCAATCACTCAGTAAATAGAAAACATTACCCCTACCTATTCAGCCCCCCCACAAGAGTGATAGATACAACCACCACACAATTATATTTGCGATGGGCTATGCATATGAATGAATGAAAATCCATAAAAAGAACAAGATGATGCAAGAGAAACCAAGTACCATATCTAACACAAGTGTATACACCCCTTCCAGCTCAGTAGCTTGAAAAGACAAGACCTGCAACGACTATCCTTCTGCGATACTGTGGCTCATCGGACGAAGGGCCCAATATGGGACTCAGAATATCTGTATATACTACCTGTTCCCGAACCAAGACTTCCAATAACCAATTATAACAAATCTACTCCGTCCAGTACCAGAGAGAAATAAAAGTATAATAAGAAGTGCTCGAAATCCAACCGAGACAAAATAAGTATAAATCTATAAATCCATTGCCTGATATCGAATCCAGGACTAAAATGGTAGAATAATATAAGAAAGGTCAGGATCTGCGTCGACCAAAGTGAGTAAGAAGTGGTAAAAAGAGTGGATCAAGAATAGACCGAAATCAGCCCAGTCTCAGTTTCCAAAGTGATAAGTTTACTTTAAAAGTTCATAAGTCATTAGTAACGGTGGTATGACTTCCATTAAAAGAATAAGTTTTAAAGTTAAAATGTGGGAATAAATCCCTTTTTGGAAAACAATAGTAAAATCTAGGTTTTAGTTGAAATCGTACCTCTAAATAATCGTAAATACACCTAAATGTATGCATGCCATCACCAGTATCCAATTAATACAATATAAACGTCAACACTTCTAAGAACTAAACCACGTCCTTTCAAAGAATAGAGAACTATCCTAGTATCCGACTGGTTTTATAACCACGGTCACGGGCCCAACAATATACAAATTACCAGGAAAACAATATTATAACCTAGAAATAATAAGGTAAATATGGTCATCAAGCTACCAGAAGGATCTAATCGAGGGGTATCGCCCAAATCACTAAGTGATACAATAAGTCTTATACTAAGGGATCCTCAATGTCAACCTAAAGTCATGTAAGTAAATGGTCGGGTATAATAGTAGCCTATAGCTAGAGAGGGTATTCTAGTCTAAGGCCCAATTTGCAATTCTATTCTAAATTTTCTAAATAGGTCAAGTCATGAAACAACTAGGTATAAACCTATCCTATAATCCCTACCTAGCATGCGATCTATTTAATACACAATCTTATAGAGAAGAGTAGATCGTAGCCTACCTCATTGTCGAATCGCAGTCTTAAATCGTTCATGAATTGCTCGTCTCCACCACAATCTCAGAGTGATGTCGCGCTATCAAAATCATAATCTATAGGTTAGTACGACTAAAACAAGACCCATATTGCAATATAAAACTTCGGGCCAAAAATTAGGTAAAAAATTCGCCTGGAGGGCCCGCTAACAAAATTTTAAAAATTGAATCCATCACAAGGTCCCTCTAAGGACACGGAGTGTGTGCTTGAAAGTTGATCACAAATGGAGTCTCGATTGGGGCTTAAATCAGCCCCAAGACCTAGAGAAAAAAAGAGAGAAAAGCAAGAATTTAACGGAGAATTAGGCCAAAAACTTATGAAAAAACCAATGGAAAATGATCATATCGACGTCCTCTACTCATACCCAACTCTAATCAATGATTTCCCACAAGTTATTGAGCACCTAGGACCTTTAATGGTGGAAAAAGGGTTAGAAAATGGTGGAAAATCGCGAAAGTCAGCAATATATAGGACTAGGGACTACCCATCGTGATCGCGAGTGTCCCTGGTCGCGAACGCAGGAGCTAACAAAATTCCTCTTCGCAAACATGGGCTAAGGGACATGAAGGGAAAGACTAGAAAGAAGGATCATCATGAAGATCCCATGGGCCACGAACGCGTTGAAGCGTAGACTGGATCGGGTCGGACCGACCCTTCATTACGAATGCGATAGGAAGCTCGCGATCGTGAAGGTCAAAGACTTGACCTTTCGGAATCGCGGTCAACTCCTTGTGAATGCGAAGAGGAAGGGTGGCCTTCACCAGGTGCTGCTGCACCAGTAAAAACCCAAGTCCTAACAGACTCTATCGGGTGCTCGAAATTCGTTCGGAATCCTGTGCGCAAACAAACTATTCTATCCTACCAAATTCGACATTACGGACTCAACAGAACCATAAAATTTTCATCCGAGGTTGTTTCGACAAAATATGGACCCTACACCCACTGTTTCATTTTTATCAAAATCCACCCAATAGCCCAAAATGAGCCAGGAAGCCTCGGGACCTTGACGAAGGATCCCCCTAGCCTAAATTCCACATTCTGGAGTTAATGGCGTTGTCGAAATTCTTATCCGAGGTCGTCTACTAGGTGTTTCGGTACAAGACCAATTTCTCAATTTTAAAGCTCCAAAATAGGGAAATGGGCTTAAAACCCAAATGAACTGCCCGAAAACTGAACCGACGGTCCCGACAAGTCATAAATGACCTGTAGCTGGTGTGGAAAATTACGAAATACCAAAAATGTATGGAAACTGAAAAAGTGACCTGGAGGGTCATTACAATATGTTAACTAATATACGTACCCAAGCGATGCACGCATAATATTAAAGTATTGTTTCTAATCGTTTTATATTGAAATGTCTCATTCAAACATGTTAAATCATATTACCTTAAAAAAATAAGTTCAACTATCATATTATTTCTCAATGAAATGCGAAAAAAAATAATCTAACCCCTCCCCCCACCACCTCTAACCAAATCATATAAAAACAAAAAAAGAACAATTACGTAATTGTAAAAAACTTTATGTTTCATATTTTTTTCTATTATATTATTCACAATTTAAAGATATTAGATTGTTAATTATCCCCCTCAATTAGACTTTAGAACTTTTTTAACTTATTCAAATGAAATAGAATTCGATAAAACTATGATGTGTTCATAAAAGTAGTTTTATCTGGATATATAAATAATTATATACCAAAGAACTTTCCACATAGGTACCTCCTACGTTTTTTTCTTTTTTATTGCTTCTAATATACTCCCTCCATTTTCATAAAGAATGATTTCTTTTGACTTGACACAAAATTTAAAAAAATAAAAGACTTTTGAAAAATAAAATCTTGTGGTCTTAAATTAAAGTTATGTCAAATATACAAAAATGCCTTTTAATCTTGTGGTCTTAAACATGTCATGTGGAAAGTTGGAATTAAAGCATTGCCAAAAAGAGAAAGGGTCATTCTTTTTGAAACAGACTAAAAAGAAAAGTAGATCATTCTTTTTTAAACGGAGGAAGTACTTTTTTATTTTTAGTCAAATGTTTCTTCCATGGTACTTTCTCTAGGATTGCGAAAGAGTATTAGGTGCTATATATTTATATCAAATAATATTTATAAAATATGTTTCAATCATCACATATGAGATTTGATCTAGGGCACATCTACTATATCCGTAATACCTTCAACCCAAACAAACACACACAAAAACAAAATTCTATTTCGCATTTTTTCCCGATCAAAAATCTTCTCAACATCATCTTTAGTAAGTTGGAAGTTGTCACAATTTCGTATTGCATAACTCCTAAAGTATTTTGATAGATCAAGGCAGTCAACTATTTTGAATTAATGGAATGAAATGTGAATCATTTTTTTTAATGCAAAGTGAAACTGCATAATATATTTTGCCACCCAAATACCGAAACTATTTTGAGTCCGTGCCAATTTTAGTATCAATTAAAGGAAGAAGAGAATAGACTTTTCTAAATTCGCCACCTCCAGATTTGAAGTGAATAGTAAATTAAATATATCTTGAAGAGGTTGTCCAGAAGCTAAATATTAATCACAAATAATATAATTATTAATAGTATGATTAACAAAAACAGAGTTAAAGTATTATCTTAAATATACTTCTTGAGAAGAGGTGTGCATTATAATTATATATATATAATTAGAGTAAATCCTAATGTAGGAAAATTCAACACATAAATCTTAAAAAAACTGCATATAGTGCATTGTTTTTATGCAGTTGATCTATAATCTAATGGACTTAAAGAAATCAGTATACTAATTGGTATATTTCCTATATAATCAGGCTGTAAAAAAATGTCAAAGATTACATATTTATAACCGTAAATCAACAACTTGACGCATATTTTGTCGTCAATTCAAATTTAATGCATATTGTTAAAATCATGCTCTACAGGTCAAATCCACCTAGAAGCAACATATTAATCTAACTTTAAGGACTAATATGATCAAATGTTAATTTCAACAATACCAACACATTTCATATCTCAAGGACTCGGCTACAAAATTGAGAGTTCACTCAATGGGAAGTACAGGTTGGTCATCAATCACATTCCTCCTTAGTTTGGAAAGATGTCTTCTTCTTCTTCTCTTTCTTCTATAATTTTTTTTTCTATGCACTCTTTAATCTTTTCATCTTAGTTGGCTGTATGTCCTTTGTTAGGTCTTGATTCTGTCTTGCTGACTGGCCAATACGTCCGACTACATAAAAATGGCTGCAAAGAAAGAAAAGACAAGTAGAAGAGCAAGATAGAAATGAGTGGTAAAAACTTATTTTTAGATTAATTTGTCTATTTACAATGATACACGATGATATCGATGATCAATTAAATGTGGTAGAAGTGATGCATTTGATCCAATTACTGTAATTTTGAAGTGGTAGTAAATTTGTGCACAAATAGATAATAATGAGTAAATTTCATGGATGGTCACCCAACTTTGTGTTTATTACCCAAAAGTCACTATTCCTTGTTTTGTTACACAAAAATCATTTAACTTTGTCTTATCTTTCACAAAAGTAACTTTGACAAAATATGGTTAAAACTCTATGTAAAATGTGAGATAAATAATTAAAAGATCCTTTATGTTTGACGGTAGGTTCAAAATGGTCCCTCAAATATAATTTTGAGTAGTTTTGGTACTTTAAGCTTACTAAATGTGCATATATTTGACTTTCATCAAATACTTAACAAACTCTGATTGTTAAATTTTACAGAACTATGCAAAAAATAAATTTAATATTGACTCATAATTAGAGGTGTTTTCTTTACAATTTTCTTTTTTTTTTTTTTTGGTTTAGTATAGGATTTGGTGTAGCTTGCAAGGAGTAATTTATCTATTTTGAATAATTTCAAAGACGCCTTCCCAAGTTTTGCTTCATAAGGTTGATCTTCTTTACGTACTTATTATTAAGACAAAAATATGTACTAAAACTTATTTTTCTTTACTAATACTATTTTATTTGATTTCTTTTATAAACATATTTTATTAGTTTTTGCCCTTTTATTTCATTCACTGCTAAATAAAAATAAAAATGAAGAGCAGGTGTTTAATTTGCTCTCTTTATTATCGTTGAGCACAAATTTTAAGATATTGATTATGGAAATTTAGTAAAAAAAAGATTTACTTGAAATCAATTCTTTTATGAAATAATTGAAATATCAAGAAGTGAAATACTTGTGTAAAGTTTTAAAATTTTCATCATGCTACCATTTTCATATTTCAACAAATCTTTCAGCTTCTTCCCTCGACCCGACCTCAGTCCCTCACGAAAATCTTCCACTAAAAACTTTTTAACTTTTTAAATTTCATAATAAGTAATATTATTTTATTTTTGTTCTCTTTTAATAACTCTTTTTTATTAAAAATATTGTAGTTTAGGTTGCATGGTCAATGTGTTGATAATAATATTCATAGAAACTGTCACAAAATAATTTAAAAATCATATTTATTTACATAATAATATATTGATAGTATGAACGGAATACTATTTAACAAAAGTAAAGGAAAGATGTCTATAAATTAAATAAATAAAATAGTATATTAGTAGAGGGTAAGTAAATGAAAATATAATATTTTACATTTAAGATAAATATATTTAAGATTTTTTTCTGGCTTTACTTTTTTTTTTCTTTCAATTTTTTGTTAAATTTAGTAGGTAGAGTTTGTTAAATGTATGAAAATAGAAAAGCTCATCTTTTAGCAAAATAGTGGACTAAAACTGCTAAAAATAATACCTAAGGGATTATTTTGAACCTATCTTCAAACATAAGGGATCTTTTTGTTATTTTATCTCACATTTTAGGTAAAGTTTAACCATCTTTTGCCAAAGTTACTTTTGTGAAAAATGAGGCAAAGTTAAATGATTTTTGTGCAACAAAACAAAGAATAACGACTTTTGGGTAATGAACACAAAGATATATGACCATCCATGAAATTTACTCAGTTAATAATGCAAACAAATAATTTTGACTTTCAAGTGCAAATATTACTTACTTGAATTCAGGTCCGGATATTATTTGATTTTAAGTTATCGTTTCAAAGTCAATAGATTGTTCAGAAACAGGTTTCTCTGAAAGCAACCTAACACAATCAAAGAAAACAGATCAACGCCAAGTATATATAAGAATTTTTCATGACAAATATTAATCCCAATAAAATAATTTATAGCAAATTAACCATTTACTACCAGATAACACAAACTGTTAACAAATTATAATCAAATAATATAAAGTCAAACTTTTAGTAGTAAGCAAATTGCGCACAAATATATTAATGTGAATACGTGTCTGTAACGACCCAAAACGTCGTTATGTTGAAAAATATTCTGGAAATTTTTTATGATGAATAAAGTCCTCCTACCAGACCCGATAGAATTTAATTCGTGAGAAAAAAGTGGGGATCAACGTAATTGGGCCAATAATCCAATATAAAATGGGCCAGCCTGTGGCCTACTGCTGCAGCAGTAACCCGACAGTAGCCATCCCGCACTCTTTTTAAAACTCTCTCTTATTTTAACCCTAATAGGTCGTCTTTCTCCCCAAAAATATCCTGAATAAACCCCACCTCTGTAGTCATGAGATTCCAAAGGCCAAGCTTTATGAAGGCGGTTTTGAGGCACACCCGACGGGAACATGATGCGAAAATATGCTTAGCACGTATGAGACAACTTTCTCCTCTCAGTAGCAGCATGTTTCGTCAATGAGGTAGGTTATGGTTGTCTTTATTGTAACAATTAGACTTGGGCTAGATACATATAACATTGATGGTAATGTCGAGAGTTCTCATGCATTAGGCCTTCGGGCACAGTATTTGGATGGATGAAATTTATAAAGAATACGATTAAGCCTTATTATTATAGTAGATTGTTGTTATACTCAACTGGTGCGATATTTGTGGAATGAATTTGATAGAATATGGTGAGAATTATAATTAGTGGAACGAATGTTTTACTTTTTAAGTATAGTATGAGGAAAGGATGGTAAAAAGGAGGAAAATGAGCTATTTGAGGTTCAAGTAGGTTGTTCATAGTAGTTTAAGATAACTCGTAACTTGCATTAAGAAGTGATAATGAGGCGTAAGTATGAAGGGAGGGTTATGTTAATAAAGTTACTTAAGTTGAGTGTTGTAAGAGTTGGTTAAGTAGACGAGACAGCTTGCCGGGCAGCCTAATAGCAAGGTACGTGGGAAGGTATTGTATCCCGAAAGGGGATTGATAGAACTCTAAGAGTAGGAGTAGAAGGACCAAGCCTTAGTGGTTCAAGTTGGAATATTTGTAAAAAAGGTGCGAAAGACTGGAAAGTACAAACAAGTGACAGAACTAGGGGGGTTAGCACGGTCCCCAAATTGAATAACTGTGAATTAGTAGAGGTTATGTGTATAAACATGAGAATAATGTAGTAATAATATGATTGTGTGTTATTATCTTTTGTGTGGATCCCTTGATGGGGGTTTGTGTTTGGATGACTTGATTGGTAATTTATAGAGTTTAATATGTGAATGTGGATAATAACAGAACAATTAGGTGACCTTGTAATTTAATAAACTAGTCTCTAATAGCTTAAAAAAGGGTGAACTCTGTATTGTGTATGTCTGAAGTAAGAGATATTCTTGTTAGAGGATAGTTAGGAGGATCGATTTTGATAAGAGAATGTGACAATATAACTTAAGAACCTAAAGTTAAGTTTTGCTAAATACTTGAAGGTAGGATGCATAAAGGTGGAGGACTCTAGCTAGAATTATAGGTTGAATATAGTCAAATGGTTGAATAATCATCTAAGAGTGATAGGTTGTAAGAGTATGGTCGAGGGACTCTTAAAATGGATATTTGATGGATTGGTCTTCAGACATGCTTGTGATTGATGATTGAGTTTGATAATGCTCAATTGAGCAAGTGGCGAATTGACCTTTGAGCATACTTGTGATTTTCTTTGTTAGTGGATAATTGTTATACCTGGAATGATAAACTTGTGATTATTGACTACATTACTTGGTTGTCATTAATTTTAAATTCTATTTTGATCGATGTTGCTTGCATCTGATTTCAATTGGGTATTTACAATTCACCTTTAGGCATTACTTATAATTATTGACTGCATCTTGTATTTACATTGATGAGATGATGATGATGATATTGGCCTCATGATGTTCATGATGATGATGATATTGATGTTGATGAGATGATAATGATGATGATGATATTGAGCTCATGATGTTCATGATGTTGATATTAATGTTGATGGTGATGAGTTGAGAAGGGGAAGAGAAGTTGTGCATCTTGCATACATACATTCATCATATGCATTTGAATGCTTATTTATATTTATATGTTGTTGATGGTCCCTTGAGTGGATCGAGTTATGTTGATGATGTATCATGGTTCTTTGTGTGGACCAATTATTTGATGAGATATTATGGTTCCTTGAGTGGATCGATTAAGTTAATGATTGTGATTGTCATTGCAGCTAGAATGTGAATACGAGGTATGTTTTAGATTGTGTATAAATCTTATTCTCCTGTGTATATAGTTATATACATGAGGTGTATTGTAGTGTCCTTTCTTGTAAGGATGTTGATATTACCAATTATATTGGTATTAAGTTAGGAAATAAGATTTCTTGGAGTTGGAATTAACTGTGTAAGAATTATGGATTAGTAAAGGACAAAGATGTACGAAAATGTTAAATGGCAGGTAGGTCACAAAGATGCTAAAAAGTGTGGAGTCAATTAAATTCATAATTCAGGGAATTAGAACCGAAACTTTACTTGGTGCTATAATTTCTTTCTATTTGTTATTAATGTTATTTATTTCTAACTCTGGTCGGTCGATGATGCTTATCAGTATGTGTAGTTGTACTGATGCTACACTTACTATATCTCTAATCGGGGCTATGGCCATTGTGCAAGTCAGTTGGGGTTTCTATAGTAACAATGGCGATCACTCAGCAGCAGTTCCTTCCCTCTCTATTCTGCATGGATGCTGTGTCATGAATTCTCTTGTTCCTTGTCTAGTGCTCTTGTACCAATTTAGGCTAGTTTCTGGGGATTCATTGTTGATAGTTTTTCGCATCACTTTTACTTATCAAATGTGTTAAATCCGAGTTATTTATGTATGAGTTAACTGAATTATGTTGTTGAAACTTGTTTTAACTTCTGCATTAAATAATTGGTTGGATAGTAAGGGTTCTCCTATTTGGGGTAGGTATTAGGTAGGTGCCCGCACAATCCGTGGGTTGGGTCATGACAGTGTCAATCATGAATATTATATGACTAATAAATGAATCTGATTGAAGAATTAAAGAATAAGTTCAAAAGAGTTTAGAGAATTAAATTAGAAGTTTGATTGAAAAAAAATTTATATAAGAAAGAGTTAATTGAAATTCAACTTTATCTGGTATGGAGTTGGTTTTCAATTCAAATTCTAGAAAAACCTTTAACTTACCTTTTAAATTCAATAGCAACGTACTTCACAAAATTGAAGAATTTATGGAATGAGTATGATGCAGTGATTCCAGCACTATTATGTGTTTGTCCAAAGTTCAAGGACTGTTCAGATCATCTCTATCAACTGAGTTTGATTCAGTTTTTGAGTGGCTTGAATGATTCATATGACCAAGCTAGAAGACAAATACTATTGAAGGGAGTTACACCTACACTTAATCAAGCATATGCTATGATAGTGGAAGATGAAATGCAGGAATTGGCTTGTGCAACTACTATAAGTGAGAAGACAAATCCAGTTGCAATGCAGGTGAATAGAGCATCAGACACAAGTTATGGAAATCAAAGCTATAAAGAAAAGAAGTGTGATTACTGTCACTTCACTGGTCACACTAGAGAAAATTGCTACAAGTTGATTGGTTATCCTAATAATTGGAAGCAAAGAAAGAAGAGCAGTTATTCTGGTGCTACTCACCATATTGCAGCAAATAAGAATGTGCTTTCAACAAACAAAGTAATTGAGACAGAAATGGATAAGGTGAATCTTCCAAATGGTGCAAAGGCTGATACTTCACATATTGGAGAGGCATTAGTTTTTCAAGATGAAGCTGTGAAGGATGTACTATTTGTACCTCATTTCAAACTAAATTTGTTATCAGTATCCAAGGTCACTAGACAACTATCTTGTTTTATATCCTTCTACCCTAACTTTTGTGTGTTTCGGGAACTTTACAGTGCCAGGGTGAAGGGGATTGGTAGAGAAAGAGGAGGCTTATAGATCCTCAGAAGTGAATATGGAGTAAAGAACACATTTAGAGGTCAAGGAAATTTAGTAGCAGGAGTAACTGTGAAGGATATAAGCTTATGGTATAGAAGGCTTGATCATCCATCTGCTCAAGTATTGAGGTCATTAGATCTTGTAATCAAAATAAGGACATTGAATCTCTGAATAATTGTCATGTCTGTCCATTATCCAAACAGACTAGGTTGACATTTCCTATTAGTAATACTAGATCAACTGTGTGCTTTGATGTTGTACATATGGATCTATAAGGACCTTATAAAACTCTAACTTTTGATAAGAAATTCTATTTCTTAACAATTGTGGATGATTATAGCAAATATATTTGTATCTGTTTATTGCAGCTTAAATCTGAGACAATCATGGCTCTTAAAGGTTTTCTTTTGATGATTAAGATTCAATTTGGGATTAATGTCAAGACTATAAGATCAAATAATGGAACAAATTTTTTTAACTCTCAATGCAAAGAATTGTTTAAGTCTTTAGGTATCCTACATGAAATCAGTTGTCCTCACACACCACAACAAAATGGTGTGGTGGAGAGGAAACATAGATAGATCTTAAATATAGCTAGAGTTATCAGATTTCAATATCATATGCCTATTAGATTTTAGGGAATGGCTGTTCAAGATGTTGTATATTTGATGAACATGCTACCATCGTCATCCATTGGTGGTAAAAGTCCATACGAGGTATTATTCTCTAAGATGTCTTCTTTGTCACATCAGAGAGTAGTTGGTTGTTTATGTTATGCTTCAGTATTACCTAAGGGTGATAAATTGTTTGAAAGAGCCAGACTTGCAGTATTGATGGGATATTCTACTATACAGAAGGGCTGTTTGTTATTGGATTTGAACACCAACAAATTATTTATCAATAAAGACGTTGTATTTCAAGAATATATGTTCCCATTTGCCAACAAAAAGAGTAGAGTTAGTCCACAGACTTCTTACAACCATATGCAGATACTGGTAGTGATGCAGACTCAGATATTTCTACAGATCACGACTGTGATCCCACATCATGTATAGAGGAGCCATCTCAAGACACATCAATACCTATACCATCAGTTGAGGCATCAACACCTGTGTAATCAGTTGATACCTCATTTGAACCAGCCATTACAAACACTGATGATATGCAGTATCCACCTAAAAGAACTCCTAGAGTGACTAGACAGCCTATTTGGATGAAGGACAATGCCACTCCAGGCAATAGGAAAGGGACAAGATATCCTATTGCTAACTACTTATCATATGACAATACTACTCTAAGCTATCAATGCTATGTGAATAGTTTCTCCACCTTATTGGAAACACAGTATTTCAGTCAAGCTGCTAAAGATGAAAGATGGATTCAAGCCATGAAGTTGAAGATTCAAGCTCTTGAGGAAAATAATACTTGGGAGATAGTTGATTTACCTCCTGGAGAGAATGCTATTGGATCAAAATGGGTGTACAAAATTAAGTATAAAGACAATGGAGACGGTGAGAGGTTCAAGGCAAGACTAGTAGCTAAAGGTTACAGTCAATAGGAGGGCCTAGATTACCATGACACTTTCTCACCTTCCGCTAAAATGGTAACTGTCAGGTGTGTTGTTGCTCTAGTAGTCTTAAAATGTTGGCGTTTATATCAGATGGATGTGTACAGTGTATTCTTTCAAGGGGATTGATATGAAAAGGTGTATATAAAGTTGACTAAAGGTTTTCAAAAGGAAGGATAACACAAAGTCTGTAGGCTGCTTAAGTCATTGTATAGGCTTAAACAAGCCTAAAGACAATTGAACATTAAGCTCACTTCAGCACTTTTGACTGCAGGATTTACCCAAAGCACTTATGACTATTCATTGTTCACTTTGAAGAAGGTAGAGGGGATGGTAATAATCTTGGTATATGTGGATGATTTACTCATCATTGGAGACAATACAATCATGATTTGTGAAGCCAATGAGGTGTTGCATCAACAATTCAAGCACAAAGATTTAGGTGATCTTAAATATTTTCTAGGGATTGAAGTCTTGAGGTCTGCACAAGGGGTCATTTTGAACCAATGAAGTATCTTCTTGAGCTAATTTCTGAAACTGGTCTTGCTGGTGTAAAATCAGCATCTACACCTTTAGAATCCAATGCTAAGCTAACATCAGTAGAATTTGCTGAGGCTACAAGTCTAACTAGAGATGTTATTCTGAAGGATATCACTTCATATCAAAGATTGGTTGGAAAGTTGATGTATGCCACTATTACCAGACCTGATACCAGCTATGCTGTTCAGACACTAAATCAATTCATGCAACTCCCTAAAAAATCTCATTTGAAAGCTGCTCGTAGAGTGGTCAGACACTTGAAAGGGACAGTAGGTCAAGGCATTTGGCTAAAGGCTCAAGCTAATACAACTTAGTTTGCTGGTGTGATTCAGATTGGACTGCTTGTCCCAACACAAGAAGGTCTGTTACTGGATATGTGGTGTTATTTGGTGGCTCTTTGGTGTCTTGGAAGTCTAAGAAACAACATACGGTTTCAAGAAGCTCAGCTGAACCTGAATGCAGGAGCATGGCCTCGGCTATGGCTGAGATTACTTGGCTAGAAGGGTTATTTATAGAACTGAATGTACGTGTTCATAAGCCTATCACATTATTGAGTAATAGCAAATTTGCTATTTAGTTGGCAACTAATCCCATATTCCATGAAAGGACTAAACTCATAGAAATTGATTGCCATTTCATCAGAGACAAAATCAAGACTGGTTTGGTGAAGACTATGTATGTACCTACAAAGCATCAGGTAGATGATATATTGACCAAGAGTTTGAGTCAAGACCAACATCTGCACTTGTTCGGAAAGCTTGGTGTGCTCAACATGTTGCGCCCTTCAGCTTGAGGGGGAGTATTGAAATTATTAGCAGTTAGTTGATTACTCTTAAGAGTTGGTTAGCAGTTTTTTACTGTTGCAGTGATCACAATTTTTACTGTTCTATTGAGTTACTGTTACATTGAGTTAGTTGCCGGTTAGTTAGTTAGTTAGTTAGTTAGTGTAGCTGTCAGCTAAGAGAGTGAGGTTAAAAAGCTTCTAGATGATTCTAGAAGCAATGTACCAGTCTATAAATATCTGATAAGCTCAGGCAAAAGCACACATTGCAACAGAATTTTGATATACAGTTTTCATTTCTTCTCTTCTTCTTCAATGAAGCTCTCTGTCATGCTTCTTCTGTTCTTAGCTGCAATACATGGAGATTGTTGTTGTAGTTTTTCACATAATGATCATCTAAATTTCGCAATGAAGCTTTAACTTTGGGATGTGCAAGTCTTCCAATTAGCGAATCTTCAATTTATGCTTTATTTTTCCTTCTTTTTCTTGTCATGAGTTGGACTATTAAGTTAGGAGAATAAAATATTTTATTGGAAATAATGTTCAGCGATTTGAATGTCTAAATTATACGTTATTAACTTCTTTCTTTTATTGCCCACTTAATGTTTAGTATATTTTTGAGGCTGACTAGTTTGGAATTATGCTGGAAAGTAAAGTCACACTATGAATAAGACGCTCGATATTAAAGATAATATCATTCTCAAGATTTGAATATAAAATCTCTAATAAAAAAAAAAGTGAATACTTGCTATTAAGGCTGTTCACAAGAAATCAAATAATAGAACCGAACCAAAAATCATATCAACGGAAAAAATTGAGCTAAATATATTAGTCGCTCAGTTGGTTGACTATCTATAGTTTCACCTTATTCGTGAGAGTTCCATTCCCCACCTTATAATCCCTTCCCCCATTTTCCCTTCCACTATCACCGATTGTTTTTAAAAAAATTGCCAAAAAAAAAATTGAACTTACTTTCCCCCCTTTTGTACATTTTGGCTAACTTCCTACCTATATGTAAACTATTCAGGAAAGAGTTAGGCCAAGTTCCTACTAATTGGTTCTGTTTTGGTGTAGTAGTTCTCTTATGGGCTTATCTTCGAACTTCAAGTTTTGAAATAGCAAACTAACCCTGCTAGTTCTCTATTTGCTTAGGTGATACCTATAGCTTTTCTATATCTCATAATCAGGATTCAGGTAATTAATTACAAAGCTATATTATATGAAAAAGTTAAATGAGTTCAAAGTTTACAATCTCAAATCAACAAAATAACGACTCTTAGTGAAACAAAAAATAGAACCTTTTCACTCTATACCTTTCACTGTATTGTTAGATAAGTCCTATTCTTTTAGTGGTCCACAATGTCTTATTGCCTCTTGTCTCAGATATTAGTAATTGTTTGACATACTGCATTTATCTCAAATATCTAACGTCCAATAAAAATAATCATGTTATAAAATATAGTACTATTTTTTGTGGATGTTCATAAAAATGTAATCTAATGCACTACTTTTCATCATTATGTGTAATGATAGTAATACCCACACCTTCACTACCTCCTTCACTTATCTTCCACACCCCATAATCTTCCCCACATTCTCAAGGGTGACACCTTTTGATGTTTCTATATGTGGCCCATAAATAGAGGCATAATGTACATACTTAAACACTTGAAATACTTGAGAAATATCGTAGCACTTGAATGCTTGAAGACATTTGGGAAACGCTTGAAAGAATAAGAAAAGCTCCCCTCTCTTGTCTTTGCTTATTGTTCTTGCTTTCTTCTTTTATATATTATAATAAATCTTTTAGATTGATTTTATAGTACGTTATTAGCACAAAGCTCACAAATTAGGTAAAATTTGTTCGACAAGTAGATTATGGATGAGGCATGTTTCTCTTCTCTGCCTTATCTGTTTTAAGATGTTTTTAGAATTGTTAATCACGTGAAGTTGTAGTCTAACTTTTCCTTAGTTAATTTAAAGTTCTTTGTCACCACTGTAACCATTAAAATTTTGCGGACAAAATTTCATTTTTTTCCCCTTGCAACAAATGATTCTGTTAGCTAATAAATATTTTTCATTACATATCAATTTAATTGTTGTTCATACTTTGAATTGTATGAGTATTAACAGAATGTCATACTCCCTCCATCCATCATTATTTGTCCATTATTGATTTGACACATGCCTAAAGAAACTATAAATAATAGGGGTAATTTTACCGTATCACCCTTTGAATATATAAATTTAATCCCTTAGAAAATGCATTGGATAATGAATACTGTTTAACAGTAAGGATAAAATGGACGTAAAGTGATAAATTATCTATTGATTTTCCAAATTGGACAAGTATTGTTGGACTTCTACTTTTAGTATACTGGACAGGTAAAAATAAACGAGGGTGTACTGATTAAAATGTTGTGCAGGGATACTTTGAATTCTATGAGTATCAGCAATTTTTTCTTATTTTCTAATTTTCTAATTTGCAGGGATACTTCATGTAACAAACAACATATCGAATTTATATTTTGTATGTTTTGAACGTTTTACCCTCCTTGTAATTGTATTATGGTAATTGCTGATTGCAAGAGTGGATGGCATGGTTCTCGATGTGTTTACGATCTCGCTCGTGCGGGACAAGGCCCGCACCGATGAAGGTCCACGCGGTAAGTGGCTTCCTCTTATGCGGGTGTCTAGCCTCTTTGGCGACACCACTTATGCAAACTTTTCTTAACAGTCCCCTTTTCTCTTTTGTTTTCATTCTCTTTTCATACATCGAATTCGGGAGCTTGAGGATTTGATTTTTAGATATTTTAAAGGGTTTTTTTCAAAATTTGTTCATCGGGTAAGTTTCATACATTTCCCAATAATTATTTCATATTTTTCACCTTCAAATCTTGGTTTTCAACTTGAAATTTTGGAGTTTTCCCGGTAAAGTTAAAGAATGTTTTTTTGATGATTCCAAGATCGATTTAACTTTATTTTTGATGAAATTTCAGATTTGAACTCCTTAATTTATGAGTAAATTAATTTTCTAACAAAATTACAATTTTGCCCTTGTAGGCTCGGAGTTGACTTTTAGGTTGATTTTTTAGACCCGGCTTAGAATCATAGCAATACGAGTGTCGTTGGATTTGTGTTTATGAATTGATCTTATTTTTGTTAGATTGGTTGCATTCCGAGGCCTTTCGGAAGGGGAAGTCAAGTTTGTGATCATTGGAGACTTTCAATTCAACTTTGAGGTAGGTTATGACTTAACTTTCTTCAGTCTTTGCTTGGGTGGGAACTTATCGTGTAAAATATGCTATGGGTTTGGTGTTTTAGTAATTTAAAGTGACATAAGTGATGAATTATTGTGTGATGTCTCAATTGGGGCTTTCTACCGTGATAATGATGCGAAATCAAAGTTTTTTAGTTAAAGTGAGGCTTGAAGCCCGTGTTTATGAGATGATTGATATTTTTAGACTTTATCCTTATTTATCATATCTATTTTTTCATATTATCTCTGGTCATGCATATTTATTCATCTCATGGATCTCTGGAGCGTGATATTAAAAGTAAACTAATTTTTAAATCGAGTGATCTGTTGCGTTTGCCGGATGGTGAGATTTGATCTACTGAGTGGACCATTGTGTTTGCCAGACGGTGAAGTAAGATGCTATTGAGTAATTCTTGTAATTGTATATGGACCTCGCGAGTCCCCCCACAGGTCCCACCTCACACCAAACTGCTGGAGGTGTATATGGAGTGCATTTATCATTGCATATCATTGCATTGTATTATTTATTTGAGTTATCGTTGGCATCGAAATAAATTGTGATATTATTCGATATGGAACTGCTGGAACTTTTTTACGTGCAAGATTATTTTAGTATTCTTTATTCGATATAGTTTTCTACTTAAGCTCAGTCGGCCGATGATGCTTACTGAGTATAAGTGGACTATATTCGTGCCTACTTTTCTACATCCTTTAGGTGTAGATCATAGTATGAGTGGTTCCCATGGTGTGTGATCGTTCTTGTTGGTGATGGTTTGGAGCTGTGGTGACCTCCTCCTTCCAAGAGTCTATTTCGGCATCCTCTATCTTTACTGTTGTCTTTATTTGATTTTCTTAGACATTTTGTTGTCTATCAATTATGACATTTTGTATTAGAGTCACTCTTGTACTTATGACTTTTGAGTTTTTTGGGGTCTCAGATTTGTGTTATTCATCTTCTTTTGAGGTTGTATTGAGATTTTATTATTGTTATTGGTCATTCATAAGGATTTTGATTGTTGCCTTTATTTTGAATTTTTTTGGGTTGTTTAGTTCGGCTTACCTACCATGGCGTAATTGAGATAGGTATCATCACAATCTTTGGATTTTTCAGTCGTGACACCTCATGGTTAGATTTTAAAGTGGTCTATGTTGTGCTCCAAATTTGTTCATCTAATATACATATTTTGGATTCTATAGATATAAGCCCAATTGTTAATATGCTTCATGAAAAAAAATATTAATTAAAAATAACAAGATATAGAATCTGAGAGCAATAAATTCTTAGTGAAAGTTGACATACATTAAGTGTCAAATGTCTTCGTTATGGTCCTCAACTATTAGCTTATTATTATTTTTATTATATGATTATTACAATTACTCTATAATAATATCACATAATGCCTGGTAGATTTATCATATAATTATGAAGTAATAATATTTTCAAAGGCTCAAGGGCTAGTCTTAGTACACTTTGATGTATTATGTCATTGGTCGAGGGTAAGACGATGAATTCAAGTCTCATCTCACAAAGAAAGTATGACATCGGGTTTAAGTCTTGTTTTAGTATGATGATAAATATGTTAGGTTTGAGCTCCGATGAATTATGACCTAACACACCTTTATATGGGTAAGGCCTTGAGTTCAAGTCTTAATGCGCTATATTATTGATGACTAAGGTAAAATAATATACTAAAAGTCATGAAATCCACCCAATTGGTGTCCATTCTCTTATGTGAATGTGGTAATAATGCATAATATGTCTGAAAGATGACAAGTGGTTAAATTTATGAATATTTGAAGGAAAAAAATAAAAATAGTCATCATTATGGTGAAGAAAATTATGGGTTTTCAAAATGGTCCTTCAAAAGTGAAGCTGATTTTTACCATCAATTTGGTGTAAAAGGTTTTGGGCACATGATTGTTGTGCGATCTAATTTGATAAGTTTTATAAATCCTCCATCAAAATAAAAAAATATAAAGTGGTGGTGCACTTTACTTTTCAAATTGATGTTTAGGTGAATCATATAAATACGATAAATTTCAAGGCATGACAATGGGCTTAGAATAAAAAATTATGAAGCATATATATACGATAATAGTCCATTCGTTAAAGACAATATTGTAGTTTGTAATAAGCATAGTGAATGCTTGACCATTCTTGAAAGTGAATGTGTCAAGATATGATAAACATTATGAATAAGAACATACTCATGTATGGTTGGATAAATGTCAAAACTCACCTCTACGGGAGGTTTGGGAGAAATAAAAATAAAATTGATATAAAAAGCTCATTGGTGTTGTAGCATGTCTTATCATGATCTATCAAAGGATAAAAGCAAGAAACGTTCTTGACTATAAAAGTTTTGGTATGATGTGGCCAAATGAATTTTTTATTAATCACGTACTTATGATACACCAAAAGGATTTTGCCAAACTTTATAATTTTTTTTTATTAAAGGCAAAACTAAAGCAAGAAAGTGGTCTTGCTTATAATGATTTTGATAATAATGACAATAATTCTCTCCCTAAAAGAAGATGTTCACCATGAAAATGATGTTATGAAATATGTGGTAGTACATAATTATTTGATAGCTCTGAAAGATCTAACGTGTTACTACTTGGAGGAAAAATTACTTATAATATTGAAGTTGTCATAAGTTTCAAAAGAAACGTATTAAGTTTCAAAGGTATTGGCCAAATGAAATTATATTGAGACTATAAATTATAGAAATATTCAATATCTTCATATTACTACAACTGAAGCGGGTTTAAATATTTATGTGAAAGATTATCCGTCTTTTCCTCTTCTTTGTAGTACACAAATATGGGATGATGATAGAATCACATGCGGTAGTAAACTAGAAGTATACTAAAAAAATATCAGTTGACATGACCGGTTGACCATGCCAATTCATATAAGATGCGCAAAAATAATTGAGAATTCATATTGACACATATTGAAGAAATAAAAGATTCTTCAAGAATTCTCATGTGCTTCTTGTTCTCATGATAAATTGGTTACCATACCAGCTAAGGTTGGAATTAGATCCCCTAAACTTTTGAAACATTTATGTAACGACCCGTTCCGTCGTTACTGAAAATATATGTGGTAAAGGTATACGAATCTCATTTGTCATAGGTGTTAGGATCAATTCATTGATATGTGAGTGCATTAATTATGAATTAAGGTCATGCAATACCCCTAGCACAAAGTTACGTTGAAAGTGTCCTTACCGATTTAGTTTCGGGCTAAGTTTAAAATAGGATCAACTTCAAATGAGATCTCCTCCTAGAAAATAAGGAGTTATGGGATCCAATACCCACCAAATTAAATATCTCTGAGTCTTCTAGCCAATGCAACTAACCATTTTTCAATCAACTTCCTGAGTAAAACTTTATGATCGTTTTACTGAAGATTGTCTGTGCTGAAAAGCTGAGGCCGCCGTAGCGGGATTGGGTCTCTATAGATGGACCGCTTGTAATGACCCAAACTGTCATTACATGTGAAAATGCTCCAAAAATAATTTTTGATAAATAATACGCACAAAATGAACCCAGAGAAAATTAAATCGGGATGGAAAGACGAAACCCAAAGGAATTGGGCCAGAAGGGCCCAAAAGAAATTGGGCTGGACTGCTGCCGATCGCTCCAGCCGTTGGTTAACTACTGCAGTGATACCGTTGCAGTGATAACAGGAACCGCTGCAGCGGTAACAGAAACCGTTGCAGCAGTAGGAAGCAGTTGCCAACACGAGGGATTTTTAAAAAAACCCTCTCTTTTATTATTTCTCTAGATCGCCCCCTTCCTCCAAAAATACTCTAAAAAACCCTATCTCCCCAACCATGAGATTTCAAAGGTCAAGGTTCATGAGGGCAGTTTTGAGACATACCCGAAGGGTAGCCGACATGAGAATACTCTTAGCACGTGGCTCACCCCTCTTCGTAGCAGCATGTTTCGTCTAAAAGGTAAGTTATGATTTATTTTGTAGCAACTAGACTTGGGCTAGATGAAATTAACACTAATAGTAATGTTGGGAGCCTCATGCATTAGGCTTTCAGGCATGAAGTTGCGTGGCTGGACATAATATAATCCGGTTAGGCTTGAATGGGTCGCATTAGTATACATTGTGTTGAGACATTAATTCTGATAAGAGTCTAGTGTAATTGGTAACAAATATTCGTAGTTTAATACCTTCCATGGCTCTTGAACATAGCGGAAGGTTAGATAAGATAGTTAAGAATAGTAAGATGAAACTAGGTTAACTTAAGTAATTCTAAACCTCATAACTGGTGGTTGTGTTCAGAAAGGCGGTTAAACATGAACATGGAAAAATTGGGGTAGTTATTATGGCAATTGAGTTATGTGATTGATGAGTAAGATAAAAAGGTTAAAGTGGTAAAGTGAACATATACTTTCCATTAGAAGTGGTTAGAAATGAAAAGAGGATGACGAGAAACGTTAGTCTGGGGCGTGGGCAGAGGTGAAGTGTGGCATAGCTTGATCTCAGACTACGTCAGCCCCGTAGGGGTGTATGGTTTATGATGATTGAGAACACATATATATGGACTAATGCCAATTATCAAATGAGTTAGGCGGTTGGTGCAACACTTAGATTGGATTAACTTGTGCTTGATAAACAATTAAATATCTATGATTGCCTTCTGGTATGGCATATGATTCTTTGATTGTATCTTATATTCATATGCATGGTGATGATATTGTGTAATGAAGGATCGGGTACCACGCCGGTATAAATATGATATGTTGTGATATGGTTCGGTTACCACGTCAGTACGAATATGATATATTATAATATGGGTCGGGTACCACGCCGGTACGATATGATATGGTTGATATTGATGAGACGGATAAGAAGGGTAAGGAGAGATAGTGCACACATCTTGCATACCTGCATTTATTCATATGTACTTTCATATTTTTCCACTATATACGTATATTTTTACATATGCTCATGTTGTGGTGAATTGTGAAAAAGAGTCCATAAGAGTATAAATGGGTTCCTTGTGCAGACCAGATATCGATGAGAATTCTATGGTCCCTTGGGTGGGCTAGTTGTGGTAAGGTAGGGTTATTATGAGTTCTTAGTGGTGGTGGAGTTCGTAGTGCCTTATGGTAGTTGAGTGTCAGGAAAATTGGGGAAGAGGTGGATAAAGATTTTTCTATACCAAGAAGATAAGTTAATTAAGGGTAAAATGAGTATTCGCTTAAATAGGCAGTCACAGGACAAAACTAAAATGAAAATATTAAATGACAGGTAGGTCGTAGACATGCGAAATGTGGGGTGCTAGTAATTGTTTACTTGGGGATTCAGAGCCAAAACTTTGCTTAATGTTATGATCTCTCCATATTTGTTATTGATGTTAATTATTTCTAACCCTGGTCAGTCGGTGATACTTACCAGTACGTGTGGTTGTACTGATGCTACACTTACTATACCTCCAATCGGGGGCATAGCCAATGTGCAGGTTAGTTAGAGTTTCTTTAGCAGTGATGCTGCTCACTCTGCAGCAGCTCATGCCCTCTCCATTCTACACGGGTACTGTGTCATGGATATTCCTACTCCTTATCTAGTGCTCTTGTACTGGTTTAGATTAGTTTCTGGGGATTCGTTATTGCTTATTTTTTGCATTTCTTTTATGTATCAAATGTATTGAATGAAACTGTATAAGGAGTAAATTGGATAATTATAGTTGGTTTCAAGTTGCTATTCAGGTAATTAAATTCAAGGGTTACTTTTAAAAATTGTTAAACTTCCGCATTTGATTAGGTGATGAGGTATTCAGGGTTCTCCTATATGGGGTAGGTGTAGGTAGGTGCCTACATGAATCGGTGGGTGGGGTCATGATAAGATGGTATCAGAGCCTAAGTTACTGGTCTCCCAATACAAGAGCAAATATTGAGTAAAGTCCTACGAATTGGTTTGTTGACATCCACATCAAATCTATAGGAAGCTACAAGGCATCTAGGAAACTGTCTTGCTTTTTTCTCTCCTGTCGTGTTATTCATTTGTTGTCTCCTCGAGTTGAGTCTAATTAGTATCTAGCAGATTCCAATTGGTATCTCGACCACTGCAATTGGGACTAGTTGGCCTAAATTGGTATCTCATAATGTTAACAAGCTGGAATAAATAATCCAATCGGTAAGGGTCAGTAAAGAAGTGTAGGAGGCTGATTGATATGGTTGCTTGATAATATGTAAAATACTTATTGTGAGATAATGGTGTGTTAGTAATCACTATGTATGTTGTTATGAATCGTATTGAAGTGCAACTTGAATTATGATGGTTAAACTCCTACGTATAGACGCTTGTTATGTATGTTACCTGAATTGTGTGTGGCCAAAGAGCTCGAGCATCATAGGGATCGGGTATGATATCAAGGGTGCATTAATTTCCTTGACTTGAGACAAGTCTTATTTCTCCGTGATTTGGAGTATTCCTTGACTTCAATCTGAATCCCAACGAACCACCCAGACACCTTGTCATTGGTAAAATGTGTCATGTGGGATGTCTTCCTTGAGAGGAAAGGAAAGGAGAAGTGTGTTAGAAAATGATTAAGTTGAGGAATTAGTGCATTTTCAAGGATTTGAATTGCGATATAATTACTTTAGACCTTAAAACTCTGCCTTGTGAGAGTTAGAAACTATAATAGTGTTTAGGGGATGGAGTAGTGTTGGAAAGGACCTGAGAACAGTTAGTAAAAAAAAGAAAAGTGAAACCACCGGAGGTTACCTCTGCAGTAGTACTACTACATTGGTAAATTAACTATTGCAGTGGCTCCAAGCAATAAGCTGCCAGAGGATTCCCCTATTTTTGGTAAATTTGCAATCATTGCAAAGCAACCCTATTTTTGAAATGATAAACGGACAAAACCAATCCGGCATGCATTATAAACTAAGATGATTATTATTAATAGGGAAGGAAGAAAAAACAAGAAAAATAAAAAGAGTAATTGTATGTTACATGCCCCAAACGGGGGCAACCCAAATCCAAAAACCATAAAATGTAACCGATGGGGGGGGGGGTAAGGGGGAGAGAACATCTAACTAGAAGCGTTATCTCCGAGGCTCGAGGCTCGAGGCATTCGAACCCTCCTCCTCCATCCCACTGAGGAAGGAAAACTCCTCGACATCTTTCTTGGTCAGCTTTGGGAGCTTTCTAGTAGGGGAGGTGAATGCAAACATGACCTGCACGACCTTCCACATCCTCATGAGCATGCGATCCCAGGAGTGGCAGTTCTTCTTCTTCTCGTCTAGCTCCCTTCGGAGCTTAGCATAAGCACGGACCGGGTCCTCTAGGATAGTCAAGATCGAAGGAGCCAACCCTGGCTGGGGCACCCAGGTCCTCTCCATGAAACCCTGTATAGCAGCAAGGTCAGCCGCCCAATCACTAGCGTCCATAGACACATTCTTTCCCCAGATCCAGATAGTGGGGAGAGGTACCGACCATTCCACTATGGGGAGTACAACATAAAATTCCCAGACTCGGGCCAAGTTGCAGTCTAAAACTGGCTCAGTCAGCATCTCCCACCCGAGCACCTTTAACTGGTTGCTGAACTTAGGCAAATCCTCCTCCACATCATCCATCAAAAATCCCCTCTCCTATAGAAACCCCTATTGTACCGCCCCTCCTTGAACTGGGTGCAGCTAGCATTGTCAGGGAACCTTCAATAAAATGGTTGTTGTTATGCCATGATAAACCTGAAAAACACAAAAACCAAGTTAGGAACTAGAAAGGTATGCTAAGATAGGGAAATGGAATTCAAAATTGCAAAAAAATGGAAAAATTAGGGAGTTACTGCCTGGTACCACAGAAAAGGTTAACTAACTTTGTAGTGGTACCACTGCGGTGGAACTTACCACTGCAACAAAAAAGTTACCGCTGAGCGATTCATCGTCTTCAACCCACGAACCTCCCCTCCCATGGCGAATTTTCAACCTTTATTCGTATTTTAAAAAAATTAAAGGTAGATCGAGCTTAGTGAAGTTACTTGATGTCTCCCAAACTATACCTCCAGAAAAGTATAACACGGTCACTGTATCAAATATAGAACCCAACTAGGTTGGGGTCAATCCCACAGGGAATAGGATGAGATTCTGTCAAGTGTTTATCTGAGTAATTGGAAAGTAAGTAAAAAGGGGGGGGGGGGGGTTGTAATCAAATAGTAATAGTAACAATTGTTGATTTTCAGATTTGTGATCAATATGAGAAAGGCACTAGGACTGTGATCCCCAAGATTTCTTAACTCTACCGGTTACTTATTCTGGCAAACTGTCCCGCTGCGTTGCATGCAAAATCTAAAAAGTTAGGTTCATCTAAACGTCTCTCAACCTTGGTTAGATGAATTTCACTCTTATTCTCTCGGTCACCAAGTGTCACGCTACTAACCCTTATTCTTGATCTCATATAACTATCCCTGTTACGGCTCAAGTTATTAGATGAAGGTTGATAGCTTCAAATCTCTGTTGTTATTCCCTTTTCCTAATTTGTACTTCTTTCTCGAGCAAGTTTAGAATAAAGGCGAGTTTTCAACGTTTACAACCATTTGAAGGTCAATTATAATGAAGGAAATACCAATACATGCAGTCACACCGATTCAAAATTGCTTCACACTTAACCCATTTTGTTAATTCCTTATGATTCTCACAACCCTAGTTATGGGGTTTAGCTACTCCTGATTGCAAGAACAAAAGAAAAATTCAATAATGAAAATATAATTTTGAACTCGCAAGAATGATAAAACTCTGAAATCTCAATATAAATCAAAACCCTAGAATAGATGTTTGTGATTACAAGATCAATGTATTTATGAACCTCAAAACAATGTAATAGAATACTCAAATAATGTAATAAACGACTATTAAACATAGGACAACCTAAGGGTATTTATAGATACAAATCTAATCCTATCCTAAACAGAGTAGGAGAAAAAAGTCGGCAACTTTCCACGGAGCATGGGTCCAGTCCGTTGGAATCAGGCCTCCATGCACAATTTCAGAAGTTGACTCACAGACTTGACCTACGGTCCATGAGTCATGACTGTGGGTCACATTTTTTCCAACTCCACTCTTTTTATCTTCAAAAATTCATTCCGGTGCATGCTTCTTCCCGTCTTCTCTATTTTGCCTCCAAAACCTATTTTCCTGCAAGATAGAACAGAAAAACATCATACCTAACAAACATACCCAAGTTATTGCATATTTTCCTTATTTTAAGCATCAAAAGTGCCATGAAATCATGGCACATCAACACCCTCAACTTAGAACGTTTGCATGTCCTCAGGTGAACAAAACAAAAAAAACATATTCGATGCTTAACTAAGAGAAACCTAAGAGACCTATTGCAGTCGACTCATTGTTTATGATACCAAAATATTTTGACCCCTTCCTATTCACAAGTCAAAACCACTGTGCGTATATATATAACATATTATCATGACACAGAAAGGATCAAGTGATGGCATCAGATTATGAACAAACAACTAAGCATATATGCAAATGACATTATCCAAACAAATAGCAGCTAACAATGCAACCCATGTACTCTCACAGCAAAGAAGTCCCATACAATCACAGTATACTAATGAATATCAACATAGGGACTAGGTCAAAACACTCTCTCTCACAAAGAAGTTCAACCAGAGTGCATGAAATACCATAGACTTGCCCTTATTTTCTATGCCTTAGTTTTTTCGTACAGTTGGACTAGGATCACTATAGGACTTTTATTGGCTTGTAATTTAGGCTTGGGGACTGGTGTGGTACATATAGATATGGTGACTTAACCCTCGTTGACACTAGACTATTTTTGACTCCACTTTCCAGCCATTCTCATTTTATTCTCCCTTATTCTCCTTTATTTGTTTTCAGATTTTGGGTGTGATTTTCTTTATGATTTCAATATTCTCTATTTTTTTCTCTTTTTTTCTTTTTGCAAACGCTAATTTTTTGTTTCACTTTTTTTTCCTTCTTCACGCCCAAATCTGTTCTCTTTTTTTTTCTTTTACTAACCCCTTCTTCATACCCAAGTCAAACTGCGCACCCCTATAATAGCCACCCTCAACTTAGGCGATTTGCCTGAGTTGGGGTACACAATGTCCAAGGAGGGACCAGGGCCAAGACAGGTTCATTGTAAGTCAAAATCGAAAGGTGAATAGTCTAATGAAAGAAATAGGTCAATTAAGGTTCAAAATCGGGATCAAGGGATATTTACTTCATTTGGTCAGGCATTTAGGCTAAAAGTGGACTTATTCAAAAATGGCCTCTGATCTTTTCCTAACCACTATCCTCTAACCTAGGCAAGACTAACCGAAAAGTTCTGGATTGCACACACAAAGTGAACTAGGTAATGACCTCACACACAGAGATCACAGGGTTACACTATCAACTACTACCTATCCAGTTCATGCATTGCTAGCTACAATCATTCTGCCTATAATAGTAATGCCATAACAAGATCCAACAGCTGTCCCAAACTATCATAATTACACACACAATTCAAAACCAAATTTTCAGGAGGGGTGTTCTTTAAACAATCAAAAAGTATCATTATCATTCAAAGTTCGTTCAAAATTGACTGCCCTAAGGTTCCCTTATTTTTCTCCTAACTAAACACAAAAACACATAATGAAATAAGTAACAACCTAAACATGCCGGTTCTACTATGATAGCATACTCGGGGGAAAAGAAACACGACAACAAAACCCCCCAAGAGGACATATAGACCCACAAATACCTCCGCCCCCACCAAATAAGCATGCGTTGTCCTCAATGCATTAGATTGAAGTAAAACAAGGGAGTTAGGGACATACCTGTGGCATCCTAGGTGCGTGGGTCTAATGCCGATCAAAATAACAAAAATTAAAGCACATGTAAGAATAGCAAGACACCTTGGGTTTCCTCCCAAGCAGCGCCTGATTTGATGTAGTGGTACGACATGGGTTTATTGATTACTCAAACTTCATGAAGATATCCCTTGGGTTGACCTCGAGGGTCATCTAAACTATTTATTTCAAAAACCACCCTCATGTCCTTTGGCTGCTTTATCTTTCCTATTGACTTGATGTCGCCTAAACTATACCTTCAGAAATGTATAACGCGATTTTTGTATCAAATATAGAATCGAACTAGATTGGGGTCGATCCCATAGGGAATAGGATGAGATTCTGTCGAGTGTTTGTTTGAGTAATTGAAAAGTAAGTAAAAAGAGGTGTTTTTGTAATCAAATAGTAACAGTAACAATTGTTGATTGTAGGATTTATGATCAATACGAGAAAGGCACTAGGACTGTGATCCCCGAGATTTCTTAACTCCACCGGTTACTTGTGCTGGTAAACTGTCCCTCTACGTTGCATGCAAAATATAACAAGATAGGTTCATCTAAACATCTCTCGACCTTGGTTAGATGAATTTCACTCTTCTACTCCCAGTCTTAGAGTGTCACGCTATTAACCCTTGTTCTTGATCTCAGATAACTATCCCTGTTGTGGCTCAAGTTATTAGATGAAGGTTGATAGCTTCAAATTTCTGTTGTTATTACCTTTTCCCAACTGTACTTCTCTCTCGATCAAATTTAGAATACAGGTAAGTTTCCAACATTTGCAATAGTTAGAAGGTCAATTATAATGAAGGAAATACCAATACATGCAGTCACACCAGTTTAGAATTGCTTCACACTTAACCCATTTAGTTAATTCATCATGGTTCACACAACCCTAGTTATGGGGTTTAGCTACTCATTATTGCAAGAACACAAGAAGAATTCAATGATGAAAACATAATTATGAACTCGAATTCAATTGGGGAACGAAATCTTTCACCTTCTATCCCTCTCATGGCAAAAATCCACCATGAACTGTCAATCTTATACCCAGGATGCTATAGGAGTGTTGTATACGTAAGATATCCTAGCATATTCTTCATTTCATTCAAAAAAACCACCAAAAATCAAGTTCAAAGAGTTACACCCAAAACCACCCAAATTCTCTTTGTTCTAACGTAATTCTACAATTGTACAAGGAGAAGTGCATAAAGTAAGTAGTAGAGGAGAAGAAATTACCTTAGAATTATCCGGGGGGGGGGGGGAGATTTCGCATAGAGAGATTAGAGAGTTTGCAAAGTCGGAGTGAAAAATAGGGGAAATGAACATTTATCCCTACTTCAACTATCGTGAACCACTGCTACGATCGATTACCGTTGCAGTTGTAAAATTCCTCCCGATGTAAGTTTCGTCTCAACTTTTTCATGCATTGTGGTGTCGTGTCCTGTTCGGGCAATCATAGTAGATAATGATCATGAGAAGTAATTATGTACACCTTCTCTGGGGATATGGGAATAACCATCATACCAAAAACTAGGCAACACTTAGCTACAACTAATTGTAGAGTGGAGAGGTACGTAAGCACGCCAACAAATAATACAGTAATCCTTCTAACAACCCAGTGTAATTGGAAATTCCCTCTAATAATAGTGTGAGTGTCTGGAAACCCCACCTTAGGACCGTTCGAGGATGAACGCTGGCAAATTGGTATCTAATTTAACGACCTAAACCATCGTTACATGTGAAAATTCCCTAATTTTTTTTGATAAATAATATACTCAAAATGGACCTGAAAAAATTAAATCGAGATGAGAAGACAAAGCCCAAAGGAATTGGGCCAAAAAGCCCAAAAAGAAATTAGGCTGGACTACTACCGACCATTCTAGTGGTCGGTTAACCACTGTAGTGGTACTACTGCAATGGTAATAGGAACCACTGCAGTAGTAGCGAGCAGTATCCAATCTAAGGGATTTAAAAAAAAACCTCTCTTTTATTATTTTCCTAGATCGCCCCCTTCCTCCAAAAACACTCTGAAAAATCTTATCTCCCCAATCATGAGATTTCAAAGGCCAAGGTTCATGAGGGCAATTTTGAGACATCCTTAGAGGGAACCCTACATGGGAATATTCTTAGCATGCACGGGTTAGCTCACCCCTCTCCGTAGCAACATATTTCATCTAAAAGGTAAGTTATGATTTATTTTGTAGCAACTAGACTTAGGCTAGGTACAATTAACACTAATAGTAATATCGGGAGACTCATGCATTAGGCCTTCGGGTATGGAGTTGGGTGGATGGAAACAGAATAATCTGGTTAGGCTTGAATAGGTAGCATTATTGTACATTGTGTTGAGACATTAATTATGAGAAGAGATGGGTGTAATTGGTAACAAATATGTGTAGTTAAATGCATTTCAGGGCCCTTGAACATGGCGAAAGGTTAGACAAGATAGTAAAGGATTGAAAGAGAAAACTAGGTTAACTTAAGTTATTCTAAACCTCATAACTGGTCGATTGTATTTAGAAAGGCAGTTAAATGTGAACATGGAAAAATTGGGGTAGTTATCAGCGCAATCGAGTTTTGTGACTGATAGGTAAGATAAAAAAGGTAAAGTGGTAAAGTGAACTATATACTTTTTGTTAGAAGTGGTTAGAAATGAAAAGAGAACAATGGGAAACGTGAGTCTGGGGCATGGGCAGAGGTGAAGTGTGGCATAGCATGTTCTTAGACTACGTCATCCCCATAGGGATGTATGGTTTATAATGATTGAGAACACGTGTATATGGACTAATGCCAATTATCAAATAAGTTAGGTGGTTTGTGCAACACTTAGATTGGCTTGGCTTGTGATTGATAAATAATTGAATATCTATGATTGCCTTCTAGTATGACTTATGATTCTTTGATTGCATCTCATATTCATATGCATGGTGATGATATTATGTAATAAAGGATCAGGTACCACAGCAGTACAAATATGATATGTTATGATATAGGTTAGGTATCACATCGGTATGGATATGATATGTTATAATATAGGTTAGGTACCATGCCAATATGATATAATGTGGTTGATGTTGATGAGATGGATAAGAAGGGATAAGGAGAGATAATGCTTATTTCTTGTATACCTGTATTTATTCATATGCACTTTCATATGTTTTCACTATATACATATATTTTTACATATGTTCGTGTTGTGGTGAATTGTGAAAAATAGTCTATAAGAGTAAAAAAGGGGTTTCTTGTGCCGACCAGATATCGACGAGAATTCTACGATCCCTTGGGTGGGCTGGTTGTGGTAAGTTAGGGTTTTTGAAACTCTGAGTTCTTAGTGGTGGTGGAGTTCGTAATGCCTTGTGGTAGTTGAGAGTCGGGAAAGTTGGGATGGAGGTGGATTAAGAGGATTTCATTGCCTCTCAAGCCACAAACCATAGAATTATGTGTTTGTGATATCAACTTCAGGCTGGGATTTCATTTGTTCATTCGTCCTTCAGCTGGTTGATCTCTAAGTAAGCTAAGGTTTATTAAGTAACTTAGACTTGAATTTGAAAGCATGATTATAATGTAGATGGACCAGAGAAGGTATGTTTAGGCCTTCAAGCACAGAGTTAAGTTGGGTAAAATCAGCTTGGGTCCAAGTAGTGTATGTTTAGGGGCTGTTGTGTACCATTATTATGCTAGATGTTTGCATGTCACACATTGATGTTCCTCTTCCTTAACTTATGCCTTAGATTAAAGTAAGGGTGGACTACCGGTTAACTACAAGACCCTTAAGAGAAGTTATAACCTTAGGAGAGAAATTGATGGGTTAGTAGCCCCTTGTTAAGGTAGCATTCCTTGTTACAAACCTCAAAATCCATCATTATAGGCATAGAGCGTTAAGCTACTAATTGGTAGGGGTAGGTGATGTGGTGTAGTTAATCCAACTTATATCATCTATGTATGTTAACTACCTTATGGTGTGTTTGGTTATGTATGTTGTATGCCATGGTCAATACAATGTCTACTTGCTTTATAATTGGCCTGTTATATATTGTATATTATGGAATGTTTTGGTATTTGAGATGTTTCCACAGGTTATTTCGGATTAAGGAGTATAGCTATTCCTGTCTGGGGTTGTTAGTACATGGACGATAATTGTCCCCTATAGGTCATATCTAGAGGGTAGGTATATAGCCCTTAACATGTATGTATAGATTTCAAGGTATGTATTAGTGTGACGGTTCCTTGAGTGAACCGATAATTATTCTTGCAATGTTGAAGTTATTTTCATTAAGGTCCTTGTTTGCTTCAGGTAATTGTCATATATTTTGGGAATGCTTGCTAGAGTCATGGGTTGTTGGCTTGGGTGCTAGTGAGGTCCGGGTCCTTGATTGATTATGGTTGGCTTAACTTTCTAGTGTATATCTGTCACGACCCGAAATCCCATTCGGGCCGGACTGGCACCCGAAGCCGATAAGGCCCGAGAGAACCAATCTTTACTCATGCCCAATCATATGCGTACCATAAGAATCATCACCACCTCGTAAGGACATAAGATGCTAAGTGCAAAAATCATGGAGCATTAGATCTATACATAAGAGACTTGGCCGTTAGGGCCATCAAGTCAAAATGAACATACATATCTTACATTATGTTCCCACATAAGTCTACAAAGCCTCTACAGATACATGACTATGACAATCCTAGAGTCGGGACAACACCCCACTCTATACTCATAGACAATACCAAAATAAATGTACATAGCAACTCAGAAACCCCGAACCAACTGGAGCTCACCAAAAGTCCGCAAAAGATCCACAACCTACTATGGAGGTCTGCTAGTACCTGCGCCTACAGCAAGTAAGGTAAATTCCCCAATAGGGTCAGTACGGAGAATGTACTGAGTATGTAAGGCCATATGAAACTGTCACAAATACGTCAATAGAATCAAAATGTAATAGGATAGTCAATATGAATAACCCATCGATCTGCATATGTGGAACTATGTAACTTACATAGATTATTTTCTTCTCTTTATAGTTTATTCCTCATCGCTTATATCAAATCATACCCGGGCCCCAACTGATCAGTGGGTCTTAACATAGCATAACGTTATGTTGGGATCGGCTCGAGCTAGGACTTTGCCTCGAGAGCTACCACCCATAAATCAAAGCATCGGGTTCGACTCGAGCTAGGTTATTACCTCTAGAGCTGTCACCCATAAATCAACTCATCAGGTTCGGCTCGAGCTAGGTTTTTACCTCTAGAGCTACCCCCTGTTAGGATTGGTCCGAGCTAGGCTTTATACCTCTAGAACTGCCCCCTGATCCAATAATCTCGGGATCGGCTTGAGCTTGGCATTTTGCCCCCAAAGCTACCACCCATACTCCATCATTAACCACCAACAAATATGAATTACTTTATTTCTTACTTTTGAGAGATGTACTTTGCAAGAGATTGATTCATCCTCTTATGAGAGATTGATACAATCAGTTATGAGAGATTAACGTATATATACATAGCCACAACATTATTGGAAGCTTAAGAACACAACATTATTAGGACTTTTGGAACATGTCCATAATTATGTAACTCATGAACAACAATAACTAATGACGGAGGAATATGCGACTTAAGAATGAATAGATTCTCCTTACGTCGTCACTTCCCTTGAAACAGTTTCTTTTAGTAGTTACAACATTATTGGAACTTGGAGCCATGTTCATAATTATGTGATCCATGGATGACAATAGACCAAGAGTAACATATATATGATTAAAAATAGAAGATTACCTAAAACGAGATACCTTAGGACATTTCGGAAATGAGTAAGTACCATAACGAAGTGAATACTATATGCTGCAGAAGGGTACGGAAAGAGTTACCTTACATACCTTGTATTCTCAATACGATTCTACAATTTTATGTGTGCATACAATAGTCCCGCTCCATCCTTATGTTTCACTCTACAACACAAGTACATAATGGAATTTACATTAACCACCAACTACCTTACAATGGCATATAACGACAATGAGTTACATGTTTGGCTTTAACATGTCATTTCCCCCTTGACAATATCATGTATGAAATTGTTATACCAATAATCCAACAATATTCCATACATTGACCAATACATGATAATCGATAACATTTCACCACAAAACTTCTCCTTTACACTTTATCATCGACACCATATCACAAATAATCCATCAAGTCACATTAATACACCTCATATCACATATCGGCCAAAATCCCATAAATTACATGTATGAAAAAATAACAAGTTTAGAAACATAATCACACCATACATGTTGATATTTCATCCATACCATGCCTTTTCATCAAAACCACAAGTCATATTTCAAGTTTAAGTCCCATGGATAATACATCTTTTACAAAAACACAAAGTACCATGTTCAACACTTCCAAGCATAACCAACATGATTTAAATACTCTCCCATGCATATAATATATTAATCCATAAGAATAATCACTTACCCAAGCTTGAGAAATGTTGATCTTACTCCAAAAGTTGGCTTAGGGTTCTTAGGGTTTGAGAGCAAAATGATTGAAAAATATCTAAAAGGCATGAGATTTCCAAATGAGTAAAAATCAGATTTTTGGCCCTTTATATAGGCCCTAAATTCCATACTTAGCCTCTCTTATAGCATTTAATTCTTGGTCTAGAAGGTCAAGGGAAGAATGGGTCATTTGACCCATTTTGGCCCATGTCTTCTTCTCATTTTGGGCCTTTTATTGAGCCCAATTCACTTAAACCAATAAAATAAATAATTTCTCATGTTTAAATCATTTCATATGTGTTACGATGATATTCCCACTCACGGGATTTATATTTGTAGCCTCAATCCCAAAAGCAAGCGATTCTAGCCACGTATGGCCGATTTTGACCAAAAGGGTAAAATTGTCATTTTGATTCCAAATTCATTCACGAGTAATTTTATCATACCAATATAATAATTCAATCATTCCATGTATATGCTCGTGGTTGTAGAAGAAACGTGGCAAAAATTGGCCTGGTACGTCCCCGGGCACCCTTGGGACTTAGAAAAATTTCTAACTTTTGAAAGGTGGCCAAAAACAGCCTGGAACGCCCTTGGGCATGCCAATCTGCTGCCTATGGGCTAACAATTTTAGCCCAGAGAGGCCTGGCACGCCCTCTGGCGCGCCCCACCCTTAGTTTTTCAAAAAATTCTATTTTTTGACTTTTTGTTGCGGATTTGGTTAGATACTTCAAGTGCTATTCTTTACCTTACTTCTTAAATTTAATATCATTTGTTTGGAGGTCCTCTTAGACTCATTTTGAACCCTACAAATGCTCCACGAAAATCACAAAACACCTCCTACAAAGGGCTAATTACATGTACAAGGCCCAATTTAAATTTTCTCATCATTAACATTACCAAATACATACTTATGGCTCTCGAAACCTAAGTAAAAATTATTCCACATTGTCAAGTAGGGTTGGGAAGGTACGGGGTGTTACAATATCCTAGTTTACTTGTCTGTATTTGTTTTGCTTGTCCTTGATTGGGTTTCTGACTTGGCTTGGCTACATCTTACGTAGTGCATACTTGTTGATATATCGTTCTTAGGTCTTAAACTGTTATCTGTTTCATAATAAATGATTGTGGGTATTTTATGTCTGCGTATGTCTGGAATTTCATAGCGTTAGGTGTGGGAAGGTTGCACAGTATAAGTCTTATTCTCCGTCATGGCTATCAGTTACTGCTCAGGATGACGTAGGTGTTGGTGCGAATCAGGTTGACTAATCAAGGTGAAGCTAACGGGATATGTTCCATGGATGGGTGTTGACCAGGCTGGTCGGGCTTGGTTGTATGAAAGGTCAGTGGGCAAGTTTTATGCCCTAAGGGAGCCCTTTTTCGGTGTACTAAGTGACTGGTTAAACTCTTGGCTTAGGTCTATGGTGGTTCTGAGGGGTAGCCTTCTTTATAGAGGTGGTATTAACTTCCAATATAAGGTTAGTTTTGGTGTCTATGGGATATAGAGTAGGCCTTGGGAAGGTATTATAAGTTATAAGAGCATGCATATTTCTTTCATTTATTTATGTTATGATTGTGTAATCAGATTCAGGTTGACCCATGAGGCTTATCAGTACGTGCGGTTTGTACTGATACTATTCTTGCTATACCCTTTTAGGGGTATAATATTTTGCAGGGTTCAATTTGGTTTCTTAACTATTGTGGTTGTGATCATCCAACACCTCTCGCTCTCTCCTTTATGGTGAAAGCTGTGTCTTGGCTTTTCTTCATTTAGCGGCTCTTGTACCTGTTAGACTAGATTTTAATATAGTTATTCTGCATTTGATTTTATAACCTTGTATTCTAGATTGGGTTAATGTTGTAATACGGGTTCTATACTATTTTCATAGGGAATGGAGAAGTGTTATCCTATGTAGGTGGATTAAAGTAGGTGCCCTTACAATTCGGTGGTTGGGTTGTGACAATTTGGTATCATAGCCTAGGTTACCGGTCTCCCCGTACAAGAGCAAATGTCTAATAGAGTGTTGCAGATTGGTGTGTTGATGTCCACATCTAATCTTCGGGAAGCTATGACGCATTATAGGAAACTGTTTCACGTCTTTCTTTCCATTCATATGTTCATTCTGTTGTTGTATGGGTTGAGTCTAATTGGTATCTCTCGATCCCCAATGGGTATCTCAACTAGGCAAGTAAATGTCACTTGACTCTATTAGAAAGGATATAAGCAACGCGAATTTGAACTGGGAAGGTTTCAATTGGTATCTGGCCCTCTGGGCTATGTAAACATATTAGACAACCCACCTGGGGTCGTCACCTACATAATTAGGTGTGGTTTTATTAAGGCATGGAAATGTGACGTTGATTTTGACTTCATCATCCTTCATATGTGGTAATCGTGGTTGTTTGATTGATTTGAATCTATGCTGTGTGGTTGCTTGATTGGTTTGAATTTATGCCATGTGCATGTTGTAAATTGTTGTGTGTGGTGTTGTGTGGTGGTAGATAAACTTTACACTACATTTGTACTATTGTGCTATAATGTATAAGGGTCTAAGCTGGTGCTTAGGGATATGAAATCCAACTTGTGGTTGATGTTGAACACCGAAAAACCTGTGCTAAGTCTAGTTAAAACGCATAGAAATTGCGTGGTTGTCGTTGTTGACAAGGCTGAGTTTCATGATATGAAACAAGGTTGGGATTCATAATAGCTGGGTTAGTTTAAAAGGGGGGTTGTCTTGTGGTTTACGATTTCATAAATGAATTATATGTTGTGATTCAAGGTTGCAGTTGATTGCAATTAGCTAAAAACTCATCCCGGGTAACTTAGCAAGGTTTCAATATTTTTTGGGTTATATTAAGGCCACTATGTTGCTGGGGAAAGAAACATAGGGAAAAGTTTAAAAATTTCTGGGCAGCCTCTGGTTTGGCCATCACAGTGGTGTGAGTACTGCTATAGTGGTAATATTTCCACTATAATGGTACTGCTATAGCAGAAGGCTCACCGCTCAAGCAGTGAGGGCGGGTCAGTAAGCCTGCCCAGTTTTTCCCCTATTTTTGACTTTATTGTGTGCTTTATTAATTGCGACCTTTAGGGGGATAGGCATTGCATTAAGAAAATAATTTCCTCAATTTACCAGATAAGAAGTTATATTATCAATGCAGAAATAAAAATAGCATCCATATGCGAGAAAATAAAGGCAGAAAGGTAAAAATGTCTAGTACATACCCCAAATGGGGGAAACCCAAATATCATAATCAAAAGAGGGGGGGGGGGGGAGGGGACCAAGCTGGATGCCCTGACAGTCGCGGGCTACTGGGACAGGATCGTCTCCTACATCACTCAGGAAGGAAAACTCCCTCAAATCCTCTGTCTCCAGCTTGGGGAACTCCTGGTTGGGTGCTATGCACCTGAACATGACCTTCACGGTCTTCCA
This sequence comes from Capsicum rhomboideum, assembly GCA_031232105.1. Classification (NCBI taxonomy): domain Eukaryota; kingdom Viridiplantae; phylum Streptophyta; class Magnoliopsida; order Solanales; family Solanaceae; genus Capsicum; species Capsicum rhomboideum. Next base: position 97,166,639 of record CP124718.1, read on the forward strand.
CATTCGGGCTAGCAGGCAATCCCGAGAGCATCTCTTTTGTCTCTCATCATCAAGCTCTCGGCGAAGCACTACTACATCTTGGGTAGTGGAAGGGGCTGCAGAACTGGAGGGGTGCTGCTCAATATACCTCCTAACCACCTGGCTACTAGGGATCATGGGCTGGGACAGGGAGGGAAAGACATCATCATTCTCATTCTCATCAGCTCCAAGAGCCTCCTCCGCGGCCCTGCAACTCTTTGCCTCGTCGACCTTTCTCTTTTTTTTTTTGGAATGAGGGTGCTCTAACCCAGAGAGGGTGAAAGAGGATGTCCATCTCCGCCATCATATCATTGGGCTCCTTCGGGACTCCTGCCAGTCTGCATAGCTCCAACACAAAACCCAATAGAAAAGGACCGTTCTTAGGACCCTGGTATAAGTCCTTCCACTCCATATATATTTGCTCCCCCACATTCTTCTGGATCCCCCTGATAGCACAGAAAACCACCAAAGCCTGAGGATAAGTCACGTCCATGGTGTTGTTGGACGGACGGATCCTCCGGGTCACCAGGTTTAGCCATATCCAAGCATCAGCTGAAAAGTAGGTACCGGTGACACCCTTAGTAGTAGGCTAGTATACCCTGTCCCAAAACTCCTCTGAGATCACCGTGTCCCTTAGCCATCCTATATCTATCTCCTGGCCTTGGCCATATAGTCATCATTAGAGACATGGGGGACGCCGAGCACCTCATTGATGGTGCAAGAATCTATGGGGACGTACACTACCTGAATGCAGATAATGGGGCTGAGGGAATCATAAAGCATAGTAGGGAGGATGGAAACAAACTCCCTTGTCCAAGTCACAACCCCGTCGGGGGGAACCACTACTAATGAGCCCCACCCAAACTCTTGTAGCCGATTGTAAAACTTTGGTGCCTTCATCTCCTTGTTCTTCATGGTGAAGTCTTGGTCAAAGCAAATCCCTATACTCTGGTACCCCTATAATCTCTCCCGAAAAGCCGCATTGGGGAACCTCTCGTAGGCGGGGCCATTGGATTAGTTGTCGACCATGATTCGTATAAACTTACATTTGACCAAGGAAAATCGTTAGAAATCATTACACGTCTGTTTGGGATCGAAAAATTTCAAAAGCAAAGATTTTCAGTTGAGCTGGAAGGCCATTGCCTGAGGGCACTCTCTGTAGCGGTAGGCTTAACACTATAGCGGTGCTGCTATAGCGGTAATTTCACCGCTATAGCGGTCTTCATCTCCATCAGTAGGCATGGGGTGCAACAATGGCACCCTTGGGCCAATTTTTTGATTTGGACTTTTTAACTCAGATCAGTAGTCCTGCAACGTTCAAAAATTAATCTTTACAAAAATTCGGGTATGATAACTTCTAAATCATTCCCAAATCACTAATTTAAAAGTGAAAAAGACCCTTTAAATTGTCTATCGTTTTAGGCTCGTTAAGGCCATAAACTTCGAGTTCCTTACGCCCAAAGCATAATGGGAATGTTTTGAACGTAAGGGAAGCATCCATGCTTCCAAAATTCAACATTATCAAGCCAAAATTTTGAAAAATTATAAATCTGTATAACCTTCTATTGTCAACGTAAATTCTAGCCTACGACATGCATTTCAGCTTGTAGTAAAGTATTAAGGATCAAAAAAGTTGAGTGTTACCTATTTTCGATGAGGACGACAAAGTGATCGGGGAGAGAAAGAGTATTTTTTGTGTGTGTAAAGGGTAAAATGGAAAATAAAACCAATTTCCCCTCTACCTACTGTTTGGGACCTCTAAAGTGGAGTGACGACCGCTATAGCGGTGTGGTGACCGCTATAGGAGAGACCCATTGAATTTCTCAACATTTAAAGTTCCAATCATTTTACACTCTGTTCAAGGTGCGTAGTTCAAATTTGTTCCAAGTGTCTCTCTTGGACTTCAAGAAGGGAAATTTCGTAGTTGCATTGTATCCATTTGGGCGTGAAAATTCTTTTTGGGGAGGTCGGTGCTCGGGTTCGGGGTTCGTGCAATTAGTAGAACCAAAGTCTAAGCAGTTGTGGTTTGGTAAGTTCGCAGGTTAGTTAAAAATTTGAACTAGGATCCGGAAGGTAGTAGTAGCATTTTATGACCCTGCAATGGTGTGTCTTAATTTTAATAATCTAGACTCGACTCATACTTCTTTGATCATTTGGGGATGAACGATGGGTAAATTGGTATCTATTGTAACGACCTAATCCGTCGTTATTAGAAATCACCTCGGGGTTAGTGCAGAATTCAAAAATTATCAGAATAATATTAAAAAACATGTGTAGGACTACGACTTTTAAAATTTGGGACTTAAAACTTTTGGGTGTCGGGATGACGTCTTTCCACTATAGCGGTAATTATTCTGCTATAGCATAGATCGATCACTATAGTGGTGTGACGCGACCAGTATAGGGTAAAGTCAGATTTTATTTTCTTTCTCCTTATTAACTGATATAGAAGCGTGGGAGGCTTCCCAAAAAAACTAATCATTGCCTCCCAAGCCTAAAACCACAGAAAGAAGGAGAAAGGGGTGCGGATGGGTGCAAACCCATGGACTTCTGGAGGAGTACATGTTTGCGGTATCAACTTCAGGCTGGGATTTCATTGGTTCATTCGTTCTTTGGCTGGTTGACATCCAGGTAAGCTAAGGTTTATTGAGTGACTTAGACTTGAATTTGAAAGCATGATTATAATATTGATGAACTAAATAATGCATGTTTAGGCCTTCGGGCATGGAGTTAAGTGGGTTAAAATCAGCTAGGGTCCAAGTAGTGTACGTTTAGGTGCTGTTATGTACCATTATTATCCTGGATGTTTGCATGTCATACATTAATGTTCCTCGTCCTTAACTTGTCCCTTATATTAAAGTAAGGGTGGACTACCGGTTAACTACAAGTCCCTTAAGAGAAGTTATAACCTTAGGCGAGAAATTGATGGGTTAGTAGCCCCTTGTTAAGGTAGCATTCCTTGTTACAAACCTCAAAATCCATCATTATAGGCATAAAGTGTTAAGCTACTAATCGGTAGGGGTAGGTGATGTGGTGTAGTTTATCCAACTTATATCATATATGCATGTTAACTACCTTATTGTGTGTTTGGTTATGCATGTTGTATGCCGTGGTCAATACAATGTCTACTTGCTTTGTGATTGGCCTATTATATATTGTATATTATGGAATGTTTTGGTATTTGAGATGTTTCCACAGGTTATTTCGGATTAAGGAGTATAGATATTCCTGTCTGAGGTTGTTAGTACATGGACGATAATTGTCCCCTATAGGTCATAGCTAGAGGGTGGGTATATAGCCCTTAGCATGTATGTATAGATTTCAAGGTATGTATTAGTGTGGTGGTTTCTTGAGTGAACCGATAATTATTCTTGAAATGTTGAAGTTATGTTCATTGAGGTCCTTGTTTGCTTCAGGTAATTAACATATATTTTGGGAATGCTTTCTAGAGTCATGGGTTTTTGGCTTGGGTGCTAGTGAGGTCCGGGTCCTTGATTGATTATGGTTGGCTTAAATTTCTAGTGCATATCCTAGTTTACTTGTCCGTATTTGTTTTGCTTGTCCTTGATTAGGTTTCTGACTTGGCTTGGCTACATCTTACGTAGTGCATACTTGTTGATATATCGTTCTTAGGTCTTAAATTGTTATCTGTTTCATAATAAATGATTGTGGGTATTTTGTATCTGCGTATGTCTGGAATTTCATAGCATTAGGTGTGGGAAGGCTGCACAGTATAAGTCCTATTCTCCATCATGGCCCAAGGGAGCCCTTTTTCGGTGTACTAAGTGACTGGTTAAACTCTTGGCTTAGGTCTATGGTGGTTCTGAGGGGTAGCCTTCTTTATAAGGGTGGGATTAACTTCCAATGTAAGGTTAGTTTTGGGGTCTATGGGATATAGAGTAGGCCTTGGGAAGATATTATAAGTTATATGAGCATGCATATTTCTTTCGTTTATTTATGTTATGATTGTGTAATCAGATTCGGGTCGACCCATGAGGCTTATCAGTACGTGCGGTTTGTACTGATACTATTCTTGCTATACACTTTTAGGGGTATAGTCTTTTGCAGGGTTCAATTTGGTTTCTTAACTATTGTGGTAGTGATCATCCAACACCTCTCGCTCTCTCCTTTATGGTGAAAGTTGTGTCTTGGCTTTTCTTCATTTAGCGGCTCTTGTACCTGTTAGACTAGATCCTAATATAGTTATTCTGCATTTGATTTTATAACCTTGTATTCTAGATTGGGTTAATGTTGTAATACGGGTTCTATACTATTTTCCTAAGGAATGGAGAGGCATTATCCTATGTAGGTGGGTTAGAGTAGGTGCCCTTACCATTCGGTGGTTGGGTTGTGACAATTTGGTATCATAACCTAGGTTACCGATCTCCCCGTACAAGAGCAAATGTCTAATAGAGTTGCAGATTGGTGTGTTGATGTCCACATCTAATCTTCGGGAAGCTATGACGCATTATAGGAAACTGTTTCACTTCTTTCTTTCCATTCATATGTTCATTCAGTTGTTGTATGGGTTGAGTCTAATTGGTATCTCTCGATTCCAATGGGTATCTCAACTAGGCAAGTAAATGTCACTTGACTCTACTCGAAAGGATATAAGCAACGCGAATTGGAACTGGGAAGGTTTCAATTGGTATCTAGCCCTCTGGGCTATGTACACATATTAGACAACCCACCAGGAGTCGTCACCTGCATAGTTAGGTGTGGTTTTATTAAGGCATGGAAATGTGACGTTGATTTTGACTTCATCATCCTTCATATTTGGTAATCTTGGTTGTTTGATTGATTTGAATCTATGCTATGTGGTTGCTTGATTGGTTTGAATTTATGCCATGTGCATGTTGTAAATTGTTGTGTGCGGTGTTGTGTGGTGGTAGATAAACTTTACACTACGTTTGTACTATTGTGCTATAATGTATAAGGGTCTAAGCTGGTGCTTAGGGATATGAAATCCAATTTGTGGTTGATGTTGAACACCGAAAAACCTGTGCTAAGTCTAGTTAAAACACATAGAAATTGCGTGGTTGTCGTTGTTGACAAGGCTGAGTTTCATGATATGAAACAAGGTTGGGATTCATAATAGCTGGGTTAGTTTAAAAGGGGGTTTTTCTTATGGTTTACGATTTCATAAATGAATTATATGTTGTGATTCAAGGTTGCAGTTGATTGCAATTAGCTAAAAACTCATCCCGGGTAACTTAGCAAGGTTTCGATATTTTTTGGGTTATATTAAGGCCACTATGTTGTTGGGGAAAGAAGCATAGGGAAAAGTTTAAAAATTTCTGGGCAGCCTCTGGTTTGTCCATCACAGCGGTGTGAGTACCGCTATAGTGGTAATATTTCCACTATAGTGGTACTGCTATAGCAGAAGGCTCACCGCTCAAGCAGTGAGGGCGGGTCAGTAAGCCTGTCCAGTTTTTCCCCTATTTTTGACTTTATTGTGTGCTTTATTAATTGCGACCTTTAGGGGGATAGGCATTGCATTAAGAAAATAATTTCCTCTATTTACCAGGAAGGAAAACTCTCTCAAATCCTCTGGCTCCAGCTTGGGGAACTCCTGGTTGGGTGCTATGCACCTGAACATGACCTTCATGGTCTTCCATATTCGGGCTAGCAGGCAATCCCTAGAGCGTCTCTTTTGCCTCTTATCATCAAGCTCTCGGCGAAGTACAACAACATCTTGGGTAGTGGAAGAGGCTGCAGAACTGGAGGGGTGCTGCTCAATATACCTCCTAACAGCTGCTAGGTCTACCTCCACTTGGCTGCTAGGGATCTTGGGCTGGGACAGGGAGGGGACGACATCATCATTATCATCCTCATCAGCTCCAAGGGCCTCCTCCGCGGCCCTGCAACTCTTCGCCTCGTCGACCTTTCTTTTTTTTTTTTTGGAATGAGGGTGCTCTAACCCAAAGAGGGTGAAAGAGGATGTCCATCTCCGCCATCATATCATTGGGCTCCTTCGGGACTCCTGCCAGTCTGCATAGCTCCGACACAAAACCCGATAGAAAAGGACCGTTCTTAGGACCCTGGTATAAGTCCTTCCACTCCATATATATTTGCTCCCCCACATTCTATTGGATCCCCCTGATAGCACAGACAACTACCAAAGCCTGAGGATAAGTCACGTCCATGGTGTTGTTGGACGAATGGATCCTCCGGGTCACCAGGTTTAGCCATCTCCAAGTATCAGCTGAAAAGTAGGTACCGGTGACACCCTTAGTAGTAGGCTAGTATACCCTGTCCCAAAACTCCTCTGAGATCAGCGTGTCCCTTAGCCATCCTATGTCTATCTCCTGGCCTTGGCCATATAGTCACCATTAGAGACATGGGGGACGCCGAGCACCTCATTGATGGTGCGGGAATCTATGGGGACGTACACTACCTGAATGCAGATAATGGGGCTGAGGGAATCATAAAGCATAGTAGGGAGGATGGCAACAAACTCCCTTGTCCAAGTCACAACCCCGTCGGGGGGAGCCTCCACTAATGGGCCCCACCCAAACTCTTGGAGCCGACAAAGTGAAGAATGCATGTTTAGGCCTTCGGCATGGAGTTAAGTGGGTTAAAATCAGCTAGGGTCCAAGTAGTGTACATTTAGGTGCTGTTATGTACCATTATTATACTGGATGTTTGCATGTCATACATTAATGTTCCTCGTCCTTAACTTGTCCCTTATATTAAAGTAACTGTGGACTACCGGTTAACTACAAGACCCTTAAGAGAAGTTATAACCTTAGGCGAGAAATTGATGGGTTAGTAGCCCCCTGTTAAGGTAGCATTCCTTGTTACAAACCTCAAAATCCATCATTATAGGCATAAAGTGTTAAGCTACTAATCGGTAGGGGTAGGTGATGCGGTGTAGTTTATCCAACTTATATCATATATGCATGTTAACTACCTTATAGTGTGTTTGGTTATGCATGTTGTATGCCGTGGTCAATACAATGTCTACTTGCTTTGTGATTGGCCTATTATATATTGTATATTATGGAATGTTTTGGTATTTGAGATGTTTCCACAGGTTATTTCGGATTAAGGAGTATAGATATTCCTGTCTGAGGTTGTTAGTACATGGATGATAATTGTCCCCTATAGGTCATAGCTAGAGGGTGGGTATATAGCCCTTAGCATGTATGTATAGATTTCAAGGTATGCATTAGTGTGATGGTTCCTTGAGTGAACCGATAATTATTCTTGAAATGTTGAAGTTATGTTCATTGAGGTCCTTGTTTGCTTCAGGTAATTGTCATATATTTTGGGAATGCTTGCTAGAGTCATGGGTTGTTGGCTTGGGTGCTCGTGAGGTCCAGGTCCTTGATTGATTATATTTGGATTGACTTTCTAGTGTATATCATAGTTCACTTGTCTGTATTTTTTATGCTTGTCCTTGATTGGGTGTATAACTTGGCTTGGCTAGGTCTTACGTATTGCATACTTGTTAATTTATCATTCTTGGGTCTTAAACTATTTATCTATTGCATAATAACTGAATGTGGATATTTCGTATCTGCATATGTTTGGAATGTCATAGAGTTAGTTGTGGGAAGGTTGCACAATATAAGTCTTATTCTCCATCATGGCTATTAGTTACTGCTCAGGGTGATGTTGCTGTTGGTGGGAAGTGGGTTGACTAATCAAGGTGACGCTAACGGGATATGTGCCAAGGACGGGGGTTGGCCGAATGGGTCGAGCTTGGTTGAACGGAAGGTCAGTAGGCAGGTTTTATGCCCCAAGGGAGCCCTTTTTTGGCGTACTAAGTGACTAGTTAGACTCTTGGCTTAGTTTAGGGTGGTTCCTAGGGGTAGCCGTCATTATAGGGGTGGGGTTAACATCTAATGTAAGGTTAGTTTTGGTGTTTATGGGATATAGAGTAGGCCTCGGGAAGGTATATAATAATTTATATGAGCATGCATATTTCTTCAGTTTATTTATATTATAATTGTGTAATCTGATTTGGGTCGATCGATGAGGCTTACCTGTACGTGTGGTTTGTACTGATACTACTCTTGCTATACCCTTTTCGGGGTATAGTCTTTTGTAGGGTTGAATTTGGTTTCTTAACTTTTGCGGTAGTGATCATCCAACAACTCTCACTCTCTCCTTCATGGTGAAAGCTGTGTCTTTGCTTTTCTTCATTTAGTTGCTCTTGAACCTATTATAGTAGATCCTAGTATAGTTATTTCGCATTCAATTTTATAACCTTATATTCTAGATTGGGTTAAAATTATAATACGGGTTCTGTACAGTTTTCCTAAGGAATGGCAAGGGGTTCTCCTATCTAGGTGGGCTAGAGTAGGTGCCCTCACGATCCGATGGTTTGGTCGTGACCACCTCTAACCACAAAAATAGGAGTAGGGCAAAGCTAAAGCTGAGAACCCTATTGAGTAAAACCCAATGCACATCGAGGGCAGTCCCTAGCATAATGTCCAATCTTATGACACACGAAACACTCCTTGCTACTCACATCACGCTAAGAGGGCCCAGAAGAATTAAAATGACCTCCCTGTCCTGAAGAACCATAACCAAAACCTCTACAGGCGTGACCTGAACCCTGGCTACCTGGAACCACAAAAACCATGGATCTTCTACTCAAACTTTGCAAGGCTGCCTGAACTGGTCTACCATGATAACTACGAGAGCATTTGCCGGAGAAACCCCTACCTCGAGATAAATATCCATTAAACTCACCCTATCGGTGCAGCTTCTTAGCGCCACCCTGAATAGTCTAAATAATCGACTCAATCAACTTAATATTCTCTATAATACTCTGGAAAGAAGCCCCTGACACTACCATCTGAGTTGTAGGCAACTGATAAGAACCATCCAATCCCTTGACAAAATTCCTAATCCTTTCTGACTCAGTTGAGATACTGGTGGTGGAAAATCTGGATAGAGCATGAAAATGTGTCTCACACTCAGCAATAGTCATGGATCCCTACACTCGGTGATTAAACTTACCTCTTATCAGATCCCTCAAACTGTATGTAACGACTCTCTTCATCTTTATATATAAGTCCTTAGTTTAAAACCTCGTGTCCAAAATCCTTCTGATTTGAAAGTTACAAATTTTGGGCTAGGCTAGTTTCGAATGAAATCAGAGCAAGGTGTGGTCTATGGAAATTCGTGAAGGATTTGGGCTGTTTTGTAGGTTTCTAATTTGATTTCTAGTTAGCTAAGACGATAAGAAACCCGTAGGAGTTTACGAAACTGGATTTGGGTAAGTAGAACTTCCAGAATTGATCTTAGCATGAAAGACATTATTTGGAATATCTCATGTTAAGTTGTGTTGCAAAAAGTGAGATTTTTGGGCGAATACAATGCCACTATAGCGGCCAGCACACCGCTATAGCAGTGGGAACGATAGCAGATTAATTCCTGCTATAGCGGTGGTTAAAGGCAGTCAACGACCGCTAGAGTGGTCTAGGCCGCTATAACAGTGAAAATTGCAGTTTAATTAATATTTTCTCCCAAAATAGTTTATTATTTCAAAACTCATTTGGGGGAAAGAAAGGGCGAAATACATCAGAAATTCTTCGTTTGGCCTTGTAAAGGTAAGTAATTCATCTTCGTTAACTTGTAGTTGATGATTAAGCCTTAGAATCACTAATTTATAGAGTTCGGGAAGGGTTTTTGGGTGGATTTTGGTTATTTTCTGTTGCAAGGGGTAAATTTAAGTAATAAGTTAATGGGTTTTGATTATTAACAGTTAATTTACCCTTGCATTTCGTTAATTCACTAATTTGTCCATGGAATTGGTAGTTTTAGGTGAATTACGGTAGAAAAGCCCTAGAACGGGAAGGGAATGATCATGACCTTGACCTTATGGGTTGGGGGTGAGTTATAAGTCCCAACATAATAGGTCATTTCATTAATTATGTGTTATTATACATGTTCTAGACCACGAGCAAGAGAAAAATGCATGGAAGGGGAAAACCTCAGCTTAGAGGAGTTGTGCAAGCTTGGTTTGAGGTAGGTGATGGTATTGTAGTTTAATCCAACTTGTATTTTATGTGCTTGTTAACTAATTTGTAGTGTGGCTGGCTAATGCATGTTGTTTGGTATGGTCAATGCAATGATTTTACTTGGTTATTGATTTGACCTGCCTTATTTCTAAATTGTGGAATGTTTCGATATTTTGGACGTTCTCACGGGTTATTGGTTAAATAAAGTTGGCAGACACTTATGTCTGGGGTTTAGTACATGGACAAAATTTGTCCCCTGTAGGTCATGGCAAGAGGGTGGATGTATTATCCATAACGTGTATGTACGAGGTTCAGGTGAGTTTGACGGCTCCATGAGCGAACCAGGGAATATATTTATCTATGCTTGATAGTTGCTTAAGTTGTCTTAACTTGTTGACTTTTGTTGACTGTTGTTTAAAATTCTAACTACTATTTGGTGTTATGTGCTAATTGTAAAACTGTTTTGAGCATGGATTAACTTGTTGTACTATTATTTAGTCAAATGTTCATATTTTCATCTTGGGTTGGCCAAATGACCCTATCAGTACACTGTTGTTCTTGTGTACTGATACTATACTTGCATTTACTTTTGTGAGTGTAACGCATATTCTAGTGGCTCCTACATGACCTTACTTGTGAACCCAGCGATTGACTTCTGATTTCAGGGTGAACAGCTTATCCGGGCTACCATGGAATCTCTCATCATCAGCATAGTTCCTTGTTATGAACTTGTGTTTTTCATTAAGTTTTTGGGGTTGTATCCCCTTCTTGACATTCTTTAGTAGTTTTGGTACAGATGACTTTCGGGTCCTACGGATGGTTTGTTTAAGTACAATATTCCCCTTTTTGTTGTACTTATGGTTTTATTTAGGTTTGATGACTCTTTATTGATTGATTAGTTTAAATCATTTTCTTCTAAGTGTTGATTTAAGTTGGTATTTTGGGGTAGATGGTTCTCCCACTGGGTGAGTAGTGTAGGTGAAACTCATGACGGGTTTGGGTTGTGACACTGTAAGGCACGAACCTCTCTAGAAAAGCCTCAGAAAATTGAGCCCATGTCATGTCAAGCCAACCCAATGGTCTACAACTAGAAAGAGATCTCCACCACTGTTAACTACGTTAGTCAACTGATAAGTCATATAAGCAACTCTAGGGGACTCAAGGGATCCGAGGTTGTGCAACCTCTCCTGACAGTCAAGCAAAAACTCATAGGTATCCTCTCCAATGGTACCACTAAACTTGGGAGGAGCCAAGCGAATAAAGCTCTCAAACCTCTTCTGATCATCAGAAGACATCACAGGAGCCGAAGCAACAAGAGGAACAGTGAGCCTAGTATGTAGTAAATCAACATGTGAGCATACCACAGAAGATGGTTGTACCTATGAAGTCAGAATACCATATGCAGAAGATGATACTGATGACGAAACACCGCTCGAAGTCTGAGGAATACCCCACAAACTTAAAGAAACACCCGCCAGGGGAAAACTATCCAGACGACTTAAGAGATGAATCAATGTATCCTGTAGCACTTGGGTATTAACCAAACCCTGTGGGACCTAAGCTAGCCCTGCACCCACTGTCTGAAAACCATCCTCACCATAATCAACCTCAGGCTAGAGAGAGGCCTTCCTAGCACATCCTCTGATAGGGGTAGCTCCTCATGCCCATCCTCTACCTCTGGGTCGGCCACGACCCCTGTCTCACCCTCTCACTGGGGCTCCAAAATCGGGCGCCGTCTTAGTATCCCTAGAATCTTTGGAACTATTCCTCACCATCTACGCAGAAAAGAATGGAATACAAGTTTAGAACATAGGGCACGAATAACCCGCACGATAATGAATCAAATTAGAGAAGTTTTTCCTAAAGACAACTTATAGCCTATCAAAGATAGATACGGACATCTACGTACCAATCAACGAGACTCTACAAGACATCCTGCTCTTACACTTATGAGATCGGTGAACCTGACGCTCTAATACTAATTTGTCACAACCCTAAAGTTTAGGTCATGATGGAACATACCTCGGGACTAGCCTTAGTAAGTAAGCCTAAACCCATAAGATAGAAATGATCGAAAGCTCCAAAATCATGCCCAATATACAAGACTCCTAGAAAGGAGTCCAGCCAAAAATGTAAATAACATAAAACTCCGGACGAAACAACAAGTCCCAAAAAATTGGTGTCATAAGTAAAGAGCACTTATAAAAAGGTCTGAAACTGAATATACAGTAATCTGTCTCTGAATGAAAATGAATATATGATAAGACTAAGAAGAGGTCTGGAGGATACCCCGAACACTGGGGCTTACCCATACCTCGATCACCAACCCTGATAGCATGAATCAGCTGCCACGAGTCATACTCAAACTAGGATTTGCATCGAAAGAGCACAGTAGGAGTGAGTACAATCCACTTGTACTCATTAGGTATCATAGGCCGACTGAGCAAAGTAGAAAATAATACAAGTAAAAGATACTATAAGCTTATAACCTGCAGATAGAAAAGTTCCCAAATGGTAGCTCACAGTGTCTCCAGTAACAGTTCTACAATATATAGTCTAAAGGGGCAACATGCACATAATAAGTATACATAAAGAAATAAGGTACAAATCGACAAGTACAAGAAGGGAACACAAGAGATGCAAGTTCAATGCAATGCATTGATGTAATATAGTGGAACTTATGTATACTCCTTCCAAACCTCAGCGTTTCAAACATGACCTATGGGGGGTTCGAAACCTATATACTTGTATAATCACAACAAACCTTATGGGAAATGACCTCGGCCTAAGTTTCCAATAACTCACAATCCACCTTGCCGGCAATGACCTAGGCCAAGGGTTTTATAAAAAGGATTTCCATTTTCTTTCAAAAATCATAATGTCTTAGTTAGGGGTGGGCGTTCGGTCGGTTTGGTTCGGTTTGTAAATTTTGGTTTGGTTTTTCGATTTTTGGTTCTGTGAAAATGATAACCGAAACCGAACTGAAATAAATTCGGTTCAGTTCGATTTTTACAAATTCGGTTTGGTTTATTTCGGTTCGGTTTTTCGGTTTGAAGATCATAAAGTTAGGCTTTTTTGAAGAAAAAATTCCTTGTAATCAGTGCAAGAACACCACAAGTACACAATAGTGGAGGTCCTGGAGGAAATATATCAATATCACAAACTCACAATTCAGTGATTCACAACACCAAAAATAAAAGATTTAAAAGATTCAAATATCCATTCTAAACAGTTAACACCCAAAAGGACAAAACATTAAATTTAAACATAGAAAAGTTCTCCTCAATGCAAAATAAGTAGTTGAACAGGAATGTTCTCCTCGGACCTCAATGCAAACAAGTTAAGCCTCCATCTTCAATACAATTATACAAAGGTCGCATCTGAAAATTTAAAAAAGCAAAATAAGTTGTGGAACTAAAGAGATGATTCATTTCTCATGGGGCACAACTGCACAAAAAATAGGAAAAAAACACAAACAATTTGCAGCGTCCAAGATGGCCTGAGAAACTGTTAGAAATAATTAACATTTGAATGGAAAGAATGAGTCAAATTTGAAAGACAATTTGGATCAGACAGTACTACACTACTACTATAGTCTACAAAACATTGAATATTAGGAAATATGAAATAACTTAAGCTTCCAACAGAAAGTAAAATAGTGCAGGCTGTACAGCTAAACATATTCACAATATGAACCAACTATTTTATTAATGTATAATGCATCTATCAACTAAACAAACTTCATACACAAAGCACTTACCCACTGGTAACACCCTCAGCTAATTGCTCATTGGAAACTACACATCAACAGACAACAATACTAGACTCTGTTCCACAAAAAGCCATATCTACAAAAAGAAAGAAGAGAACTTGTTAATTGTTATGAAACATAAATAAGAAACGATATAATAAATGCAAGATACAGAATACTTACCAAGTTCCAGTTGCTCAAGATACTCTAAATCTTCCTCAATATTAATTGGAATAGGCTTACTTCTATGCCAATCTTGAAGACAAATAAGACATTGCACTAGTTTAGGAGTCAACGAGCTTCTAAAGGGATCAAGCAAACGACCTCCGCTGCTAAATGTGCATTCAGATGCGACACTGGAAATGGGAATGACTAACACATCACGAGCCATCTCTGTAAGAATGGGAAATCTCAGCTCATTATATTTCCACCACTTTAATATATTAAAATCCTCTGTATCTGACTCAATTTCTTCAGCAAGATATCTACCTAATTCTGATTTACTACCTGAACCTCCACTAATTTCTTTATGCTTCTCAAATTGTTGCTTTGTTCTCATTGTTCCTCTTTTTGAAAGTTTCCATAACCACTCAAACTAGATATACTGGATGAGCTACCAGATGAAGTAGGTGAAGATTATGTAAATAAAGAGCCTTTTGATGATTTCTTGACATAATAATCAAACAGGGCTTTTATATATGTTTCCACTGCATCACTTAGCTGCTCTCCAACCTCTTTTCCAAACATATCAGTAATTGCAAAAGGAACATAGTCAAGTTTGTTATGGGGATCTAACACAGATGAAATAAAGATCATTTTGTTCATTTTATCTGGTTCACCCCAACACTTTCTGAACTTTTCTCTTATGTTTTCTGCCATCTTTTTCAAATTAGAATCTTCAGTTTCTGCCATCTCTTTCAAAATCAGATCAAGCTCAGCAATTTCCATAAAGTGTACATTGTTAGTGACATAATTTGAACCAGAGACCTTCAAAGTAAGTTGATAAAAAGTTTCAAGAAACTTTGCCATTGACCTCACTTTTTTCCAGTCCTCACTTGTAAGGAAACCTGCATTAGTTCCATCTTCACAAGGAGAGGTGCAGAGATAATCTAGAAATCCATTATCATAAAAACTACATCTTTCAAATGTAAGCTCAAAGTGTTGTGCTGTATCAAGCATCAAGTATGTAGAGTTCCATCGAGTAGGAACATCTAAACATAATGATTTCTTACAAGTTATCAATTGAGATTCACAACATTCTTTGAACTTCTTGATTCTTGCGGCAGATTGTTTAATGTATTTCACAGCTTGTCTCACTCACTTGATAGACTTGCCAATCTCCTTCAACCCATCTTTCACAATAAGATTAAGGATATGTGCCATACACCTCACATGAAGGTGTTGACCCTCCATTATGTTGGTTCCCCAATTACTTAATTGTTTAGACATTTCTATCACTATAACATCATTGGAACTAGCATTATCAACTGTAATAGTAAACACATTATCCAAACCCCATTCAAGCAAACAATTTGTAATAGAAGCAGCCATATCAACACCCTTATGACTAGAAATAGGACAAAAGTTTATTATTCTTTTATGCAAAGTCCAATTCCTATCTATAAAGTGGGCTGTTAGACACATGTAGGTAATTTTTTGTATAGACGTCCAAGTATCTGTCATAAGACAAACTTTTGGATGTGTTTCTTTGAAAACCTTCTTCAAAATCTGTCTTTCTTCACCATAAAGCGCATAACAATCTCTTGTCAAGGTTCTACGAGAAGGAATATGAAATTGTGGGACTGTGACTCTCATAAAATTCCTAAAACCTTCCTTCTCGACAATACTAAATGGCGACTCATCAACAATTATCATTTGGGCTAAAGCTCTTCTACTTTTTGCTTGTTCAAATTTCCAAGTGCTAACCACCCCTTCATTTGCTCCCATTGAAGATGGTTCTAAATTTAGTAGTGTTTGAGTACCATCAACACCATGGGGACGATTAGGACAATTACTATACATATGGTTATTTATTGACGAAGTACCATTACCTTTTGCAGCAGCTGCAAAATTTTTTCCACAATACTTGCATTTTACTTTAGAAGCTCCAGTTTCGTCAATTACCTTGTCAAAAAACGTCCAACATTTTGCCCTAGGTTCTATGAATTTTCTTTTCTTTGAAACTTTAGTTGCGTCAACTTCAACTTCATTTAAAATGTTAGGTATGCTTTCATTTGAAGCCCCACTACTTCGATTTTCAGCCATCTGTGAACAGTAAATCCCTCGATTTAACAAAATAATTTTTAAAAAAGCTTACAATAATCAGTTATTGTGTGAATTAGAGATGAGTTGGACTGTGACAAAGGTTTAAACCCTTCGATTTAAACAAAAAAAACTTACAATTGAATGGTCGGAGTCGAACTCTGTGTGACCTCGTCGCCTGAAAAAGTGATGGTGTTGTGACTAGTGATGAACTGACGGTGACGGTGTCACCTCGTTGCCTGAAGAGATGAGAATGAGAATTTGAGACAGAGATGAGATTTGTGAGTTGTGAAGAGTTGAGAGAGTTTGAGAGAACAGAGAAGAGAAGTCTCTGGAAGACTCTACTCTCTTCTCTAGGGTATACTAATAAGTAGTAATCGATGGGTCATGGCCTCATGGGTGAACTGATGGGCATTAGTATTAGGAAATGGGTTCATGGGTAATGGGCTAATGGGTTGTGGAATTGTATAATATAGCCTATAGGTAGTATATAACAAATTTGGTTTTTCGGTTAACCGATTTTATTTTAATAAAAACCAAAAACCGAACCGAATAACTGAATTTTTGTTTAAGAAAACCAAACCCGACCGAAAAAACCGAAACGCCAAAACCAAAATTAAAAAAAAATTGGTTTGTTCAGTTTTTTCGGTTTTAACCGAAATATGCCCACCCCTAGTCTTAGTGGTATCAAGTCTCATGAACATGTATAGATGATATAGGGATATAATGCTCATAACCAATGAGTATAAAGATAAACATCAATTCAATACATGTATGAATGAGCTAAGAATCTTCTCCATATGACAATGATTCGTGATATAAGCCATTATAGGGCACCACTGGTATGTATCGTTATGCAAGAGATCAATATACTCATTTAAAATCATCATTCAGGTGTCAAACATGTGATAAAGGCAATTATTTCCCAAATAAGGCCTATAATATCTAGTCAAAACCCCCCACTCGAGCGACGCAATAATAAATATGGCAAGTAATGCATAGGTAAGGACTAAAATCATCAAATAACGGCCCCACACGGGCAACATGATAAAATAAAGTACTCTAAAAATATGGTTTCCATGTCTAAATCTCTAACCCATAGCATGCTTTAAAAGTTCATTAACTACCCAACCCAGTCTGAAATAAGTTAAGCCATAACCTACCTCAAAGTGCCGAAATCCAAGCCTAGAACCCTCAACGTAGAGCTTTTCCTCTTTAAACAGTTTCGTCACAAGACAAGACTATCAAAAACATTATCTATGATGTGTAAAAATAATTCTAACGATACCCATATTGACTATATTTAATACTGGTCCAAAATGGTTCGAAAAATGAGTTTGAAAATTAAAAGGGTGAAACCGAAATTTTATCTTAAAATCATATATCTCAAGATTATAGGTGCCTCCTAAGATTAAAGGTAAGTTTTATAGAGTGGCAATCCAACCAGCTATGTTGTATGGAGCGGAGTGTTGGCTAGCTAAGAACTCCCATATCCAAAAGTTGAAAGTGGCGGAGATAAGAATATTGAGATGGATGAGAGGACTTACTAGGAGGGATATGGTTAGAAATGAGATTATTTGAGAGAAGATGGGAGTGGCTTAAGTGGAAGACAAGATGTGGGAAGTGAGGTTGAGATGGTTTGGACATGTGATAAGGCGGTGCACGAATGCCCCAATATGGAGGTGTGAGAGGCTCGCTATGGATGGTTTCAGACGGGGTAGAGGTAGGACGAAGAAATATTGGAGGGAAGTATTTTAGGCATGACATGGAGCAGTTACAGCTTATAGAGGATATGACCCTTGATAGGAAGGTATGGAGGACGCGGATTATGGTGGAGGGTTAGTGGGTAGGAATCTGTCCTTAATAGTAGGGAAGAGTGCTTTGTTTGTCGATGTACCTATAGTCGTAGTGTTATGGATGTGTCTTGTAGTTGCTTGTTTGTGGGGTTTTGGTGATATTTTTTATTTCGGATAGATAGTTCATAGTATTACTCCGTCGGTGTCTTGTTTCTTTTATTATCTAATGGTGTGTTACCCCATTGTGTTTTTTGTTTTTATGTTTTCTACTTGTTATACTATTATTTATCCTGAGCCAGAGGTATATCGAAAACAACCTCTCTACTTCATCTGAGGTAGTGGTATGAAATGCGCACACTTTACCCACCCCAGACCCCACTTTGTGGGAATTTACTGGGTATGTTGTTGTTGTTGTTGTACATTTGAAAACCCAAGCAAAAACTAGCTAAAAACAAGGCTCAAAACGAAGAAAAACCATTTTAATAGTTTACTGGCAAAACCCCCTAATTCTAGTTTGAAATCATAATTAAAAGGTGTTTTCAAAGATATAATCAATAGAAAATGATGGGAAATGAATTAGAAGCTTACCTAAGTAAGAATGGTGAGAAAAACCCTAGAAATTGCCTATTCCCAAAGCTCCAAGGTCCAAAAATGATAGAAATCACAAAAAAGAAGTATTTATATTGTTCTGTGAATAGTGCCTCACTATCGTGGACCCCTCCTCATGATCGAGAGGTTCAACATTGATCGACAATTAAGCTGGTCATCACGATCGTGAGAGGGAGGCCTCGTGACCGTGATGGTCAACCCGACTTGGTCCATTGATTAACCCATTGCGATCGTGGTACCACCACCATGTGATTGCGATGAAGGCTATCATCGATGCCTACAATTGTGACACGTGTTCTTGCAATCGGGGTGAAGGGCCTGATTTACCAAAAAATCTTGCACCAGCGATTTTTCCAAGTAAAGAAATGCCTCTGAACGGATCCTCGAAATTCGTTTGGGACCCCACTGAAATATGCCATATTTGCTACTAAGCTATTTTTGATGTTTCAAACTCAATGACAATGTTGGATTTTCAAAAAGAAGTCATTTTCAAGAAATTAACTCCAGGGACCCCATTTAGGCAATTTTCACATGTATTCAAAATAAGGATCGAAATGCGAAATAAAGGCTCCGAGCCCAAACTACCCACGTTACTAACCCAAATTCAACATTTCGGATCTAATAGAACTGTCCAAATTGTCATCCGGCATTCAAAACACAAAATGTTGACCGAAATCAAACTAATGGCTTTTAAAGCCTCAAATAGTCCTAAACTCTCCCAAATCGCTCCCGTAAGCCTCGGGAAGCATGTCAACCATTCCCACATCTCAAAATTAAGATACATCAACTACGAGAAAGGTCAAAATGGTCCAAACACATCTAAAGTAAAATTTCACATAATAGATTGTTACAAATATTTTATTATTCTGAAGCGTATAAAGGTTTCTGGGACTTTGTTACATAAAGCCTTAACAAATTTTTATAAAATAATATCATTGAGTACCCCAATAATTGTGATACCACTAGATATAAATTTATTTATCCTAACAAATATTGTCAAGATTTTATTGGCTATGAAATACAAGACATTTATAGGATATACCTAAAGTTTGATTTTAAACAAATTGTATATATGCATTATATGGGTGTTGCCATATCATTCATTCCAGAAGCGGCCAGTCATGACTACTATTCAAAATGCAAAGGGTTTTCTTTTAAAATAAGATTCCAATATTGTATGAAGATGATGCTACTTACATAACGTAAGTGGAAGAAGAATATGTCGAAGGAGACTAAACAGAGTACATTTTGCGAAAGTTCTTTTTCACTCACAATCTTCAACAAAATGTATACAATATTGATATTCATTATCTTCCAAATATAAAGTAATGTTTTTATCAGGGGGAATAGAATCTGCGTTGTATTATTTTTCTTGACTAAGATTTTGTCCCACTAGATTTTTCAAGCATGGTTTTAAACGAGGCAACAAGAAATGCGTATTACAAGATATGTGTAATTTTTTTCTTCACTAGTTTTTTTTTTCAATGGGGTTTTTCCTAGTAAGGTTTTAATGAGTAGCATCATTAATGGTGTCATGACCCAACCCACAGATCATATGGGCACCTACCAACTCAACCCTAAATAGGAGAACCCTTATTACCCAACCATTCAATTAAGTGTGACAGTTAAATAAACAATCTTTAAAGCAAGAAAATCCCTTAATCATGAATAAAATCTTGTTCAGTATACTTAATAGATAAAAATTATACGGAAAAGAATTAACAGTGATTCCCCAGAACTTAAACTAAAATGGTACAAGAGCGCTAAGTAATGAAGGAGAAGATCTAGGACATATCATCCATATGAGGATAAAAGGACATGAGCTATTGTAGAGTGACCACCATCGTACTTATAGAAACTCCAACTGACCTGCAACATGGTTGTACCCCCACATGGAAGTATACTAAGTATAGTATCAGAATAACCATATGTACTGGTAGGTATCATCACCCGACCAGGGTTAGAAACAAATACCAAAAATAGAAAATTGGGAGGAAATCATGGCAGCAGTTAAGGTTTAGGATAACTAAACCTTCCAAGGCCCCTCTCTTTAGGTCTTTGAAATGTTTCCCTAAGCATCACTGTGACCTACCTGTCCTCTAACATTTTTGTGTATCTTTGTCCTTTGACATTTTAGCCTCCCCTCTAAATCCCCTACATTTTGTCTTATTTTTCGCACAAATCAATCCTATGATTCAACCCGACACTATACAATAGGCAAACCAATGCAAGTAACAATGATTAAAATAGAACTTACAATAATAACACCCAAGTATAGATATAACACTTCACATAATTAAGAATACAAGTTCATAGTTACACCATTTACACTTAGGCAGACTCTTCAATAGAGTTCATCACAATATGTATGTATACACACTCAAATGAATATGATGAATACATGCATGCAAAATGTATGTATCATTTCAATTATCATCTCAACCTCATTATCAATATCACCTCATCAACATCAACAAAATTATCTCATCAGCAATAACATAACAATATCACCTCAACATCATTTCGACATGATCTTAATATCATCATCAATATCATCTCAACATCATCACCACATCAATCATCAATGTCAATATTATATCATATGTAAATGCAAGGTGCAGTCAATAATCACAAGTAAGGCCCAAAATGAACCACAAACTTCGAATTCACATATAAGCATAGAGTCTAGCAAGTCTTTACCACTATTAAGCCCATCGTAACGAAGACTATTCAACTCCTATCTCATATGTTTACATTCGTAAATGTATCTATAAGACTATACAAAAACACACAGACCCCCAAGAGACCCCAATAACTTACACTCACCGATATATGCTCATACCTCAGGTCATCACTTATACCCTTCCTAGCCTCTCCAATCTCGAATACTAAGCCTACCTCACACTTTCCTTCCCTATGCTATGACTATACCCAATATACTAAGAATAACAACACACAAATATATTACGCGCACCCATAGTCTCATTCTTCACGGTTGTCACCTTAATAGCCTCTAAAACTCTGCTGAACTTCTATGGATCCACGAATTGCATACCACGGACCTAATTCATGATCATTACATTCATAGTCTCCCTAACCCTTCCACTAACTTGTAAATACACTAACTTCCCCCTCCCTACCTCTAGTTCATGCAACACTCACACCCTTAGACAATTTAAGTAGAAAAATAGTTCGATATCATATCACTCAAGTCACAAATTTATTATCCTATTCCAGTAATCATTCCATCTATCCAAACTCTGTGCCTGAAGGCCTAAGGCATGAAATCTTATAACATTACTATCATCATTATATAAATCTAGTCCAAGTCTACTACAATTAAACCATAACCGACCTCATAGATAAATTCCATTGCTATGGAGGGTGGAGAGTTATCCCACACACATCTGGACTCTTCTAATGTTCATCTGGCCTCTTCTAATGTTATAATCCTATAAAAAATGCCTCAAAATTTCCCTCATGAAGCTTGGCCTCTGCATTCTCATTATTCTGGGTGATAGGTTTATTTAGAGTATTTTTGGAGGAAAAAGGCGACCTATGGAGGTTCAGCTGAAAGAGGGTTTTTATTAACCCTAGGGTTGGTTACTGCCCAACTACTGCTGCAGTGGCTGGAGTACCACTACAGTGGTGGATCTACCGCTACAGCAGTGGGGCAGCAAGCCTTGCCTAATTTTTCAATTTTTGGCCCAAATTCAGTTTGGGCCACATCTTTTTCTCAAGAAATAATTCCTACAAGGTCTGGAACAAGGATTTTTGAGTCGAAATATTTTTTCAGGATAGTTTTTGACATAATGATGATTTGGGTCATTACAAATAGACATCCAAGGGGGAGTGTTATAAGATATGCTATATAATGTAGATGTTCACTAAATGTAATCTACCCACTACTCTTCATCATTTTACGTAGTAATACCCACACCTCCACTACCTCCTCATTTATCTTCCAGACCTCATAATCTTTTCCATATTCTCAAGGTTTAAATGTCATGTTTATGACACTCTTTGATGTTCCTATATGTAGCCCTATAAATAAAGGCATAAAGGTTTGTATTGCACATGCTTGAACACTTAAAAGACTTGAGAAATATTGTAGACACTTGAATATTTGAAAACATTTGGGAAACATCTGAATTACTAAGAAAAGCTCTCATGTCTTGTCTTTCCTTATTGTCCTTGATTTTTCCTTTTGTATAATATACTAACTCTTTTAAATTATTAATTAAAATCCAATTTAGATTTTTTTACCAGTGGTTTAATTATCGATTTAGTTAAATAAGCAATGGAAAAGTAATACTTTGTTTAACTAAAGTATATTGGGGAAGGCCGTGGTTCTCCACCAGCTTTTCGGCATCTATGACTAGTCCATAATTCATTTTGGCATGATAGCTTATGAATTACATGAAGTGTCCATCTTTCAAAAGATCGGCAACAACCTCCCTGAGATGACGACAGTCTCCTGTATTATTGTTACGATCCAAATCCATCATGAGTGGCACCCGTACTAATCTCCTAGTAGGAGAACCATCAAATCCGAATATCAAGATCATTTACTAACCAATTTCAAAGCCAAACATAATTCATTAAAAGAGTAATACTTTAATATCAAAAGATTAAATGCGAAAATAATATCATCCTCTAAAACATCCCTAGAAACTGAAAGTAAACGTATCAGAATTCTAACTATCAAGTCCATTACAACCATAAACTAACAAAACTAAATAAACTGTCTTTGTCTGAATCAATAAGGACAAGATCAAGATAAGAGAGATCCATGTCTGGCCTAAAGACGAATGCTCACCCATGAATCAGATGTCACACTATCGTCTACAAGTGAGGCCTTATAGAAGTCGCTGGAAGATATTTTGCACTCAACAAAAGGAGAGTACAAGGTAGTATCAGTATAAAACCACCATGTCCTGGTAGGTATCATAGGCCAACCCAACTTAACAAATATAAATGCTTAACCAAATATTTGTAAACAAGTAGAAAACATGACCACTAAATCATATATTCAAACAAAATACTACAACAAACCTTCAAGTTCAACCTTCGCTGATTAGGTATCAACAATCTCAGTTATACAGATCAATGCTCAATTTAATGTCAACAACAAGGATAACTTGTAACGAAATCAGATTACCATTTTACATTATGAAAATGTCAATACCTTGTCAATATTAGGGAACAGTTCACACCAAGAACTAACTGATCATAAGGCAAGAACCCATTTCACACAAGAAGCCAAATATTCAGTTAAACATGCATAATACAATCAAATTTTTTCTTAACTCTAATTAAACCATAACCTACCTCAATCCAAGCCTTGCAATGCTCTAAATGACTTGAGCCTTACCCTTTCTTGCAGGTATGGCTTGATCTTGGTCTAAGAACAACAAACAAGTAACAATTCAACCATTTATCTAATCATTCTAGGAAGTAAAACCTAAAATCATAGTTTTTACGCTATGTTTGTGGATAATTTTTCTATTCTAGGGTTTTCTACCCTTTATTCCACTCAAATTTCCCCATAAAGCAAGATTAATAGGACAATCCTAGTCTGGGAATCACAATTCAACACTTTTAAACCATTATCAAGTGATTCTAACCATTCTATAGTCATATCACAGCAGGTTCTTCAACCTAGGGTTTCACCTACCATCCCCACTATGATTAATCCCTATTGATTCTAAGGATTTAGGGATTACAATTATGTTAGAGGAGAGGAAATTCACTTACCTTGGAAGTGGGAATTGATCAAAGACACCATAAGTTGCCCTTTTTGCCCTGGTTTGACCTCTGAAGGTTTTAACATGAAAATAACATTTTAGACTAAAACCAGATGTTTAATTGACTCGATCTGGCTATAGCAGCCCAATTTCCGCTATAGAGGGATCCCTATACCATAGCGACATTGACTAACATAGACTCTCATTGTAGTAGCACCAATCTCGCAATAGTGGGACTGCTGCAATAGCCCTCCTGCCCGCTATAGCAGCAGTGAGGCAGAAACTCAGGACTACTTCCTAGTTTTTGTGTTTTTATAACACAATGCTTAGATTTCGATACTATGAACAAACCTTTATACGTCAATGTTATTTCTGGAGTTCTACTAACTCAATTTACATTTCAAAAGTTTCTATGGATTACTAAACCTCTTGGTTAGCGCAATATGATCTTAAATCCATGAAACACTACACCATCAATCACCAGATTCACCTGAACCACATAATGAAATTTCTCTAAAACCAACCTAGCCTAAAATTTCAAAATTTTCATCTGGGAAAAAACTTAACCTAAATTTTCACATACTAGGCAATACCACAATGATGTAAAGGGTCGGTACATTTATGACCATAGGTACTGTGTTAATCACACCATAAGTTTTTATCTCTTGTGTTTGGGTTCCGATGGATATGCTTTGGGAAATGAGATCCCTTAATCTTACTCATAACTGAAATCAATTGTATACACTATAGGTTTGACAGCCTCCTTGACCTACAGTACATTTTGGGATTTGATTCTATTGGATCTTTTCTCAGAATGGGGCTGACCCAGAAGATGAGAGTCATTCCCTTTGCTCGAGCTTGCCCTTTTCTTGAAGAGTATGAAAATATTTATTCTGGTAAGGTCCCTTTAAGTTTGATTCCCATCAAGATTGGCTGTTCATCGGTCTAAGGTTAATATCCCACTGCCTCTTCACTACCTTTTGTTCATTCCAGACTTGGTGTCCTTAGTTACGAGTCCTACAACATTCATCTTTGATACAGATTTGATTTATACCAGTTATAGACATCATCCTACGTCGTGACTTTGAACTCAATCAAGCTTTCTTTGAGTTTGAAGTGCCACTAAACTCTCGAGATTCAAACCCTTGTTGTATGCTTAAGCTTCCCATTCGTCACGTATTATTGGCAACTTTATCTTCTAATTTTGGAATCTAGCCACTAATTCTCGAAGTAGCTCCATGTCTCCTTGCTCTGTCTAGAAGATGTCTCCTCTCTGGGGGTGTAATTTCTTTACCCCAGTTTGCGCTTTGATAAATGTTTTTGCCAGTATTTTAAAGAATCAATCAAAATTTTAAGGAGAAAAGAATACTAGACTAGCACTCCCCCGGACAAGGTTTCTCCAAACCTATTCAACATCACAAAATCTTCTTGTTTCTTGGTGAGGTCATTGACATTTACGATAATAGTGAAGAATAAGAGATATTCCTCTGTATCTTTGTTCACTTCATACTTGGGCATATCTGACATCTTGAACCTCTTTGGGATTGACCTAGTTATTGTGCTAGCCATATAGGGTACCTTCACTTAACTCTTCAAATCTTGCCCCTTAATAACTAGCGAAGCCCCTAGAATATGGTTCACTCGGGAGTTTAGCTCTGAATATTGATCTTTTATCTCATTTCTTAACATCATCATTATCATTATGGAGATTTTTGGTTCCACATCAATTTTATTTTGGCCTATCATTAGAGCGGTTATAAATCTCCAAGTCATCCTCACCGCACAGTGTTCCATAGTGGTCTCCCCCTTAGGTGTTAGAGGTTTTCTGGGCCAAATCACTTTCCAATTTGCCTATTTTCTTCTTCTGCTCCTCCACTTTCTTCATCAGCTCCTTCTACACGTTAGTGAAACTTAAGAGAATTTTCTTGAGGTTTTCCAAATATATTCTTGAGGGGGAGGCATGTGATTTATCTTTCATATATTCACGTTCATTAGATCCATATAAATGCATTGGTTCCCTTTGTTTTGGAGAGTTATGTCCTTTCTCTAGTCGCCAAGAAATATTCTTCCCACTTCCCTTGCCGTATTATCATCACCAAAAATTTTTGTAACTTGTTCTTCATTGTTTTATATACTAAGTCACCCCTAAAAAGCAGGGATAATCAATGTAGTAAGACAAATAGAGTTAAATCTACACACAACAGCTCTAGCCTTACAGTGGGTGCCAAACTGTTTATCTTAGAATCGATATAGTTGAATTTGTATGAAATGAAAAGCACGCATTTTAATCAAACTTCCATTGTAGATTTGTTTACAACAATTTGATTATCGATTTTAGTTAAATAATCAGTGGAAACATAATAAGCATTGAATAACAACAGAAAGCAAATAAACAAGTATATATCTAAGAAATGGGCTCTTAATGTCGTCTTTAGAGAGCTGAAGCTATTCCTTCGAGAGAAATAAAGTAAAAAAAGAAAGTTATCTTGATCATCAAGTAAAAGAGTGTATTGTATTGCTTGGGAATTAGAATTAATTATAGATGATGGGGATCGACTATTTATAGGCTACATTATATAGGCCATAGCTAATAAGGATATTCTATCTAGATCGTATAATACTACGACTAATGGTCAGGCTGGTACACTGCCCACTGGTGCACCTGATGTACCTTACAACTTTGTACCCTTGTCATTTTCTTATGTCATTTGGAGGAGAGATGAAGTCATAGGGAAATCTTTCCCTCCAAAGTACCCTTTGTGAGTGTCTTACCTTGATGGCATGGTTTGAGAAACCATCTCTCAAATATCCATAGATCCATTAGTCCTCAAGAGGACTCTTTACTTTGTCATATGTCCTACAAGGGTTTCTACCCAATACAAAAAATAATTGGGTTTTGTATTTATTTCTTGTGTTTCATACATAAACAAAAAATATTATCATTAATTCATTTGTATATAATCTACATAAATACAATGGGAGGGGGGAGCAGTGGGGTAGGGGTAGGGGTATGGGGTGGTGGGGATGGGAGTTACGGAGGTAAGAGTGTAGATGAGGCTTATTAGAGGGTGAGAGGATGCAATCAATATAGAATGATACTTGGGGGACACATTTTCTCTATTTCCATTAAGGAAGTCATATTCCTCATTTTAAGTAACTTATTTTCCTAAAAAAAATATTTTCTAAAAATTTTAAGTAACTGATCATGAAAAAATTTAAAAATAGTTCCTAGAAATTTTTTTCTGCCATATCAACACACCCAAGTCTTATTAATATAGATCGAAAGTAAATTGACTGAAACAATGAGAAATTTTACAATGGGCCTCACATGCCAACTCATACTTGGGTGAGATATGTATTTGCTTGACAAGTGGTTAGATCTTGTTCCCACTTTTCAAGCACTAAATGGAGAAAGACTTTCTTTATTCCCGCCCAAACTCCCCTTCTTTAACCTTCTTCCCACTCCTATTTATATGCCAGTCGCTTCTCTATATAGATAGTTGGGACTCATGGGAGACTCGTAAGGTTTATATACACCCTCCGGATCCATCTCTAAGGCCACGGGGTAAATAATCATATATCAGCTTAATCTAAATCCGCTAATAGTCCTGGTGCCTCAATAAATCACAACCTCTGGATCCTCCCATAGATCATGGAGAATAATTAATAGTACTATGATATCATGCATATGAAAGGGGGTGATAACACATAGTATAATATCATTACCAGTGCAAAATATCATTGCCAGTGCAACTCCATAAATAACAAAAAGAGACCTTTCACTTTGACTTTATCCATAACAAAAGAGACCTTTCTTGTTCTTCCAGCATGCTAATATATGAATCAGGGCACCATGAATTCAAATACTGACCAAATATAGCACATAAGTCAAAAATCTCAGAAAACCAATCAACTAGTTTTCTTACCCCCTTCATAAATACACTGATACCCACATATGTGCTTGTCATCTCACCTATATAGAATCCTCACATCCCCATTACACCCCTTACATACAACTAGAACATAAACACATCAAAAAATAGTCTAACAAAGTATCAACTTACCTCAAAAAAAGCTCAACAAGTCAAAGCTTTCCTCTTCCAGATAGCCTCCAAATGAGCCCGATTTGATCAAATACAAATTCTACATAAGAAAATAAAACTATAGACACCTATATTACAATACTTAAATTCTCATTCCAAAAAGTAAACCCCAAGCCCACAAAAGCAAAATTAGAATTTTATTTGAAAATCACATTACCCAAAATTAAGGAGGTCAAATCTGAAATTTTATCAAAAATGAAACTAAAAGCAACATTGAAATCAACATAGACAATGAATGCATCAAATAGGGCTAATGCACCTGAGCTAGCTGATCCTACATGAGTTTTAGTTCTTGGAACATAGGATGGCTTAAAAGGACCTTTAAGCAGAAGGAACTAATCACCTTCTTGCTTAGCTATAGAGTAGATTTAATTGATTGCTTAGAGACAGAGATTCAACCCCACAATGCTGAGAAAGTGAAGAGAGAACTAGGGTCTAAATGGACCATTTTTGTTGATTACCCTACTACTCTTAATGGTAGGATTTATTTGATATGGAATGATACAAAGGTGGAGGTCATTATACTAACTACCATAACACAACTAGTGCACTATAAAGTTAGGGATAGAGACTCACCTTTTTCATGTTTGATGACATTTGTCTATGGTTTTAACACTGTTGTTGATAGAATGGGGCTATGGGACTATTTGAGAGCTCTTGCTATTAATTGTCACGAACCTTGGACTTTACTTGGTGATTTCAATATTGTACTTTTTCATGAAGATAGGGTTAATGGTGATCTAGTAGTACCTCAGGAGACAGTAGATTTTCAAAATTGTGTAGAAGATATTGGAGTGGGGCAATCTCTTAGAAGAGGCAAACACCTTACTTGGTGCAACAGAAGAGATGGGGCTGCTAAAATCTATTCTCATATTAATTAGGGTTTTGGTAACTCTGAGTGGCTTCAGACTTATAGCTACATTGAGGCAGATTTCTTAAAACCTGGCTACTCTGACCATTCCCCTATAGTGATGGATTCAACAACACACTAAGAAGCCTTTAGGCTTCTAAATATGGTAATGCAATAACAAAAGTTTAAGGAGCTAGTACAAATTATGTGGAGAGAACATGTTCTTGGCTATGCATTTTTCAATACATAGAAGAAGCTCCAACAAATACCAAAGCAAGCAGGGAAGATGCATAGAGAATTCTCTACCTTAGACAAAAGGCTTATGCAGTTAAGGCAAAGTTCACAAAAGGTGAAGGAAGCTATGTCCTTAGACCTATTTAATTAGAATTTCATTGATAAGGATAAGGAAATTATTCAAGATATGGAGAAATGGGAGGTAGTGAATGAAAAGGTGTTAAATCAGAAGTCTAAAGCCACATGGATCAAGTTTGGAGATAGAAATTCCAAGTACTTCTTGTCCAGCAGGAATTTGTGTAGTTTTTTTAGAACTTACTTGATCAAGCTGCTCATATACTACCCTGTCTAAATGTATGTATTTCTAGAGATGGAAATTGCTTGACAATTGAACAACAATAGGATTTGTTACAACTAATCACCAAATAGGAGATCTTGCTTGCATTGAAGGACTTGCTAGCTAACAAAAGACTAGGTATTGATGGGTATAATGTAGAGTTTTTAAAACTAATTGGGATGTGGTGAGAGAGGAAGTCATAACATGCATTCTCTAGTTTTTTGAAACAGGAAAAATGCTTAAAGATGCCAATACTACTAGTATAACTCTACTATTTAAAGTGTCTGGCCCTACTTATGTAAGAGAGTATAGGTCTATAACTTGTTGTACTACCCTCTATAAGTTGATAGATAAGATTTTAACCACTAAGATTAAAACTGTACTGGATCATATTATGAGTTCATCTTAATCAGCTTTTATAGAGGGTAGAAATATTCTTGGTAATGTCTTGATTACATATGAGTTAGTGAAAGGCTAACTTAAAAAGGTATCTCACCTAGATGAACAATAAAAGTAGACATAAGAAAGGCCTATGATTCAGTTGAATGACCTTTCTTAAAGATGGTGTTATTGGAATTCGGCTTCCCTATAAACTGGTTAATCTAGTGATGGAATGTGTCACCACTATTCAGTACTGCTTATTAATAAATGGTGGGCTAACACCTAGATTTTAGGCAAAGAAGGTTCTTAGACATAGGGACCCTATGTCCCCTTATCTTTTTATATTGGTCGTGTAATACATTCATAGAACTCTTCAGGAATTGAGACACAATCCCCAGTTTAACTATCACCTAGGGGTGGCAAGTTGGGTACTATCCATGTTTGTTTTGCAGATGATATATCGATGAGTTGTAGAGTTGATGAAGTGTTAATAAAGTTATTGTTCAATACTTTTAAGCACTTCTCAAAGGTATCTGGTTTATATCCAATATGGAGAAAATCTCTATGTACATTGCAGGAGTTCGTACAGATTTTAAATGTAAAATGCTTGAAGAGCTTAAGTTATCTGAAGAAGAACTTCCATTCAAGTACTTGGGTGTACCTTTTTCTCCAAAGAATCTCACCATCAATCAATGCCTACCTATTGTTAAGAAGATGATCTCTAGAGTTAAGTGTTGGTCAACTAAGCTCTTATCCTATAGTGGGAGATTACAACTTGTTAAGAGTGTGCTATTTGAGATGTAGACCTACTGGGCTCAAATCTTCTTATTACCCAAGAAGATCATTTCAATGGTAAACACTATGTGCAGAACTTTCCTTTAGACTAGAAGCAATAGTTGCTCAAGGAAAGCTTTAATGGCATGGGCAACAGTGTGCAAGTCCAAATCTGTTAGGGGCTTAAATGTTATTGATTTACTTACTTAGAACAACGCATCAATATATAAACTTTTATGGGCTTTTGAACTAAGAAATGACAAGTTGTGGGTCATATGGGCACACTCATACTGCATAAAGGCACAAGATTGAAGACTATGCAGACACTAAGACAGGCTTGTTGGCTATTAAGAAAGGTATTTGATGCTAGATACTAGATAAATGAAGGAGTACCTATTCAGAACAACTTGCAAGGAGTGACTGGACCTCAAGACTTCAAAATAAAAAAAGGTTACTTAGCAATGACTCCACAGTATCCCAAGATTGTATGGAGTAAATTGGTTATGTCTAAGGGAAAAATCCCAAGACATCAATTTATTCTATGGCTATCCTTACATGGAAGGCTAGAAACAGTTGATAGACTTAAGAAGTGGAAGATCAATGTCTCAACTTACTGTGTGTTATGCAATAGACAGATTAAAAAGACTGTTGAACATTTGTTCTTTGCCTGCACCTACTCTACAGATGTTTGGGAATCTTTACTGAAATGGTTGGGGTACAACAGGCCCATTACAGGTTAGAGTCAAGAGATGACATGGTTACTACAACAAATCAGCAATAACAGACCTAGGGCAGCTGTGATGGGCTTTTGGTTTGCAGCTACAGTATACCATATATAGGTTGAACGAAATGGAAGAAGGTTTAGTAATATAGTGATTGATACTACAAAAAGAGTCTGAGACATATCTATACAACTACATATTGAAGGGCTAAGGCATAGTAAATGGGACGTATAATTGACTCGGTTACATCACTACCCTACTTAGAATATAGTAGTATGTAAAAATTCCTGTAATGTCTTTTTTTTTTATTTTCAAATACTAGTACATGGATTGTATAGGATGATATTTGTGAGCTAGCTCTGATTCCAAATAGAACTGGCTGGTCTTGTAAAGCTTACATTTGATTGAAATAAAAAATTTAACTTTTGACCAATTTTTTTTTTATCATTTCTTAACATTAACTAAAATCCCCAAATTTATAATTTGGAAAACCAAGATTTGAAGGTGAAATCATGAATAAAATATTGGTGAATGTCTAAAAGTAGTGAAAGAATCATACAAGGAGGAAATATCAAAAATCACCCATTGAATCTCCCAAAATTGAGTTTCCAAGCTCCAAAAATTGAGTTATGAAATTTTGGATCGAAATATTTTTTTTAATTCACTAACACTCATCCATTCTTTGCGAACGTGGGACACCATTACATTCTTAAAGCTGGCTAACCCAGAGACATCACGATCGTGAGGGTTTGGTGGGTTTGCATAGAGGAAAATCAACTCAACCCCAACCTGACTAAAAGCCTTCTTCACAATTAGGATCATGACCCTGTGATTGTGATGGAGAAAAAAATCCTTTTCAAAATAGCAAAAGGCATCGCAAATGCGACAAAGGATTTTTATTGCACCAGAAACATCAAAATCAGTAGTGGAAATAGTTCAACAACTCTTTGAATGGATACTTAGAATTTACTCGGAACCCCATGAACACAATCTGACTATGCTACTAGACTAAAAATGATATTTCAGACTCAATTGATATGAAAGATCACCGAATGGAGGTCGTTATCAACAAATGTTGATCGAAGGCAATACTATGCCTTAAACTTTCAACTTTCCAACCAACCACTCAAAATCTGTCTAAATTCCTAGAGACCCAAATCAAAGGTTCTATGAACCCAAAAATGACATTTCGGTGCAAATGAAACTGATGGAATTCCCATACAAATTGAAAATCTCCAAATGTTGACAAAAGTCAATAGTATCAACTTTAAAATCTTTTAAAATGAAAAACTCACTTAATACTCAATCAACCACCTTGAGAACCATGCCATCCACCCTCGTAGATCATATATACCATAATGCAACTACTAAAAGGGGTAAAATAGTCAAAATACAACAAAAGTTGAAAATCCCAATAAGGGTTGTCATATCATCACCATTAAAACACAAGTTCGTCCTCAAATATAGGGATAAAAAAGGTACTTGAACTGTTAAAAAGCTGAGGATACCTATAATTCTTGTTCGACTTTGTCTTTTTTTGTAACCTTCTTAACTGGTTGATGCGTCAACTGAACCTTTACTGAAGTTATATCCTTAGATTTTAATTTTCTAGTATTCCTATCCAGAATGGCCTTGAGCTCTTCTTCAAATGTCAGATTCTGATCTAAATTCATTGAATCTCACCGAATCACATGAGATCCATCAAAATGATACTTCTTTAATATTAAAACATGGAAAATTGGATGCACAATAAAAAGAGTCAGAGGTAAAGTCAACTCATAATCTACCTCTCTTAAACACTGAAGAATCTCAAAAGGAACAATAAACTAAGTTTACTTTTCTTCCCAAACCTCATCATACCCTTCATAGGTGATACCTTCAACACAACCTACTCACTAACCATGAACTCCAAATCACAAACTCTCATATCTGCATACCTCTTCTGCCTACTCTGGGCTATCAAAAGATATTCATGTATCAGCTTTATCCTATCCTTAGACTCCCTCAACAAATCAATAACCTAGGGTCTAATTTTAAAAGAATCAAACCAACCAATTGAAGATTTATATTTCCTCCCATACAAAGCCTCAATTGGTGCCATTTGAATGTTGGAATAATAATTATTATTGTAGGTAAACTCTGCTTCAGGAACTCATCCCACTGACCACCAAAATCAATCACACAAGATTGAAGCATGTCCGTTAACACCTAAATAGTCTGCTCTGAATAACCATCTATCTGTGGGTGAAACTTTATACTCATCTCTAACTGAGTGCCCAACTCTAGCTACATAGAACTCTAAAAATATGAAGTAAACTGAGTACCTCTATATGAAATGGTGGAAATGGGTACATGATGCAATCAAACAATCTTCTGAATGTAGATCTTAGCTAGCCTCTATGTATTGTAGTTCATCTTCACAAAAATGAGCTAATTTTGTCAATCATTCACAATCACCCATATAGAGTTAAACTTCCCCAAAGTATGAGGTAAACCAACCATGAAGTCCATAGTAATGCACTTCCACTCGGGTATGTGCATCTTCTAAGTCATACCACTTGGCCTCTGGTGCTTACACTTTATATATGAACAATTTAAACACTTAGCCACAAACTTTATAATGTCTATCTTTATCCTGCATCACCACTAATTATACTTTAAACCATGATACATATTGGTTGCATCTGAATGAATCAAATACCTTGAACTATGAGCCTTCTCTATTTTTAATCTATTTAATCACCAACTCTAGGAACACAAATCCGACCCTTGATCCTCAAAACACCCTCCTAGTTAAGACTCGCTTCCTTAGTTTTGACTTTCAACACCTTGCCCCAAATAATGCACAATTTTCTATCCTCAAATTGTCTATTCTTATTTTTCTCCACTAAGAAAAACTGCACCTCAACACAAGCAAGAACTCTGTCAGGCTAAAGAATATCAAGTCTCACAAAGCTATTGTCCAAACTCTGAATATACATAGCCAAAGGTCGCTCCTCCTCCATAAATAAGGCAAGATTATCCATACTCACTGCCTTCCTACTCAAAGCATCTACTACTACTTTAGCCTTGCTCAGGTGATAAAAATAGTTATGTCATAGTCCTTCAATAATCCAACCACCTGTACTTTCTCAAATTCAGATCCTTTTAGTTGAATATGTACTATAGCCTGTGATGATCGATGAACGCCTCACAATATACTCCATACAAGTAATGCTACCACAACTTTAGAATAAGAACCACTGCCTTCAACTCTAAGTCATGAGTGGGGTAGTTCTTCTCATGGGTCTTGAACTACTTCGAAGAACAGGCTATAACCTTCATTTTCTACATCAACACTCTACCAAGGTTAAATTTTGAAGCATCATAATATATGGTGAAACCTCACCCTTCCACAAGTGAATAACTTGATCAAGATAGGAGCTGAAGTTAACAAACTCTTAAGCTATTAAAATCTCACCTCACACTCATAGGACCACTAAAAAGCAACATTCTTCTAAGTCAACCTAGTCAACGGAGTTGTACTAGTAGAGAAACATGAGCCGTTTATAGTAGCTATCCAAACCAAAAAAATTCTATATATTAATAGGTAAGGTAGGTCTAGATCAATCCCAAATTGCCTCAACCTTGGTTGGATCAACCATAATATCCTCCTTGGACACTATATGTTCAAATAATGCCACAAAGCTAAGCTAAAACTCACACTTTAAGAACTTAGCATACACTTTCTCATTCCTTAATCTCTTAAGCACAGTCCTCAAATGTTGCACATGCTCCTCCTTACTCTTGAAATGAACCAAGATATCATCATTGAACAAAATTATAAAAGAATTAAAATAACACTAAAACACTCTATTTATCAACTCCATATATGTCGCTAGAACATTGGTCAAACTAATGACATAACCAAAAAAAATCATGATGGCCATATCGAGTCCTGAAAGACATCTTAGGGATATCCACAGCCCTAGTCCTTAATTGAAGGTACCTGGACCTCAAGTCAATCTTTGAAAACATCAAAGCACCCTAAAGCTGATAAAATAAATTATTAATATGTAAAAGTGTAATGACCCTTTCTATTATTACTGTATAGCTTAACATGCAAAAATTTATGTTAAATTTTTTACTCTGATAAAATGTTGAAAATTTTAGGCTAGGCTAGTCTTGGATGAATTTCAAGTATGGTATGGTCTAGGAAAATTTAATGATTTATGGTATAGTAATTTACGGATTTAAGATCATGATGTGTTAGCTAAGAGGTTAGAAAGTTCATAGAAACTTTTAGAATGGAATTTGGGTTAATAAAACTCTGGTTATAGAATTTGACGTAAAGGGGTTAGTTCGTAAGGTTGAAATCTCTGAGTGTGTTGTGAAAATGAAAAAATTGGGAACCTTTTCAAAGTTTTTACCTTTCCTACCTTGCTATAACGGGTGGTAGGCCGCTATAGTGGTCCTACTATAGCGGAATTCTTTTGCTATAGCAGAAGTCAATTTAGTACATCTCCGCAATAGCGAGAGGATCCCATTATAGAGACACTGCTATAGCAAGAATTGGGCCGCTATAGCAGGCTCGATGTAGTAAATAGTAGTTTCTAACTTAAGATATTATTTTTCATCCAAAAACATTCTGAGGTAGAACAAGGGTGATTTAGGGTTATTTTCTTCAATTTCTTCTTGAATTCCATCGTTGAGGTAAGTTGTTCCACCAATCTAATATATATTTAATTCCTAAATTCTTAGAATTCTCATAGATTGAGCATGGTGGGAATGATGGGTTAGATACTATGTTGAAGGATTTGATATGATATGTTTAAGGTTGGGTTAGAATCACTTGTTTATAGTTTAGAAGTGTTAAATTAGGTTTTCTAAACTAGAATTTGATCTTTTAATTTCAATGTATGGGGAATTTGAGTGGATTCAAGGATAGAATACCCTAGAAGTGTAGAATTGTTCATGAACTTGGCTTTAGGGCTATGAACTTAGGATTATAATACCTAGAATTGGTGAACATTTGGTTGAATAATTATTATTTGTTGTTTTTAGATCGTCATCAAGCCGAGATTACACGAAAGGGCAAGTCTCAAGTCATTTAGAGCATTGCAAGGCTTGGATTGAGGTAGGTTATGGTTTAATTAGAGTTAAGGCTCAATTTGGTTGTATGTATGCGTATTAACTTATTATTTGTTTATTTACTTGCAATGCATGCTAATGAATATAGAATTTATTAATTGTTAATGCAAGTTTGAAAATTGATAATATATAATGAGATTGGTAAAAAGGACCTTGTTTGATATTCAAGGGTGGTTAATTTAACTCACTATGTGATTGTACTTAGTTATGGTACTGTTTGTTGTTATAAGATGAACCAGTAAAGATTGATCATGATTGAATTGGTGGATTTCATAGAAGATAAAAGTGGGGACATTGGAATAAGGGTGATATAACACTTGGTTTGGGATAAGGGTGGCAAGCACTAGTTGTCTGAGATATTGGTACATGGACTGAGCTCGTTCCCTGGAGGTCATGGCTAGTAGGTAGTCATAAGACCCTTATCCTGTGTGTACACTATGATTTTGAGAGTTTGATGGTTCCTTGAGTGAACCAGGTCATATTTTTTTGTTCATACTTTAAGTTCCTTGTACGAACCATGGTTTTGTTGATATTGTACTTGAAATGAGCTAATACTTGATGTTGTACAATTATAAGGTGTTTTCTGAGAAAGTGACGAATTGAATTATTTTTATGAGTCTTTTGTGGTTGAATTAAATTGAATATTATTTGCATAAAAGTGATTCGTGTATTTACATGATTTGGTTGGTTTAAAGTGAAATTATAGTGGAAAGACTAGTTGAATGCATACTGTTAAGGCGACATTTTTTTGCTATTTGTTTACAAACCTTTAGCTAAGTGATCACATTGATTAAGTTGAGTTGGCATACGATCCTACCAGTACATAGTGGTTTTGTACAAATACTACCATGTACTCTTCTTTTTCTTGAGTGTAGAGCATATTCCAGCGGCTACTAAGAGACCTCACTTGTAAACCCTAGCGAGACTTCAGATCCAAGGGTGAGCATTCATCTTCTGGGCAACCATGGATCTCTCTATCTTAATCTTGTCCTTACTAATTCAGAAAAAGAGATTTTATTTAGTTTTGTTAGAGCTCTCGTACCTT
This sequence comes from Capsicum rhomboideum, assembly GCA_031232105.1. NCBI lineage: Eukaryota > Viridiplantae > Streptophyta > Magnoliopsida > Solanales > Solanaceae > Capsicum > Capsicum rhomboideum. The sequence goes on from CP124718.1 coordinate 97,204,375, forward strand.
GACTTTTAGTTCTTGGTGATTTTCATTAAGACTAGCATTTGTTAAGTTTTTTCATTTATTTACATTGTTAAATATTATTGATTTGGTTAATGGTTATGGTTGTTCTTATTTTAAATGGCTAAGTATTGGTGTTGGTATTTTGATATAGTTGGTTCTCCCTTTAGAGGGTTAGTGTGGGTACCACTCACAATGGGTTTGGGTTGTGACAAAGTTTGTATCAGAGCCCTAGGTTCGTTGATCTCATCATACCATAATGAGTCTAGTAGCGTCTTATGGAATGGTACAAAGACGTATGTACTTTTCTTCGAGAGGATATAGGACTTATGGGAAACTTCACTTTCTTCTTTCTTTTATGCTATGACTTGATTCCAATTGATATCTGACCTCTTCATTATATTTTTCAAAGTTGGTGAATATGAGAGTGAATGGAGCTAGAGCAGAGGTTCCCACACTAGCTGCTCCAACTGCTGAGCCCGTAGTTAGGGATCGAGGACGGACAAGGAAAAGGGGAAGAGAAAGAGGTAGGGCAGTACCTTCTAGGGATGGATCTCAGGCTGCAGCTAATCCAGCCAGGAAAAGATTTGAGTCACCTTCCCCGCCTGAGGATCATAATGATGAGGTAATAAATAAGGAGATTTTAGAGCATGAGGATGCTACACTAGTTCAAGGAGGTGCAACCCCTATGTAAATGTCTTCAGAGCTAATTCAATAAGTCCTAGGTTTCCTGAGTAGGCTGGCAGTACTGGGACCACGCTTACAATGCTTGTTCACTAGTATGGTATAATATGCTACCATGGTAGCCCCTAGGATGGATGATCTTTCTGGGACAGAAGTGTTTTCTCTTTCGGTACTTGGTCCTGTTATGACAAGGAATAAGCATGAATTGTTGTGTAGGTTCCTGAAGATGAAACCACTAGCTTTCCTTGGTTCTATGACGGAGGATGCCTTTGAATTTATTATGGACTGCCATGAGAGGTTATACAAGATGGGTATTATCGAATAATATGGAGTAGAGTGTGTGACCTTCCAACTACAAGGAGATGCTAAGCAGTGGTGGAGGGAATATCTGGAGTGACGATCTTCTTTGTTGTCTCTGTTGACTTGGACTCAGTTCCACACTTTGTTTTTGGAGAAGTATGTGCCACAAACCTTGCATGAAAATAAGAAAGACGAGTTCTTCGCCCTTAAACAGGGCAATATGACTGTTGAAGCTTATGAGGCTAAGTTTTATGCCTTGTCCAGGTTTGCCACCCAATTGCTTAATATGGAGGAAGAGCAGATTCATTGCTTTATGAAGAGTTTGAATACTAATCTGTAGATCTCAATACTACAGATGACTTCCTTAAGTAAGACCTTTAATGAGGTAGTAAAGTTTGTGAAAAAGTAGAGGGAGTTAACTAATCTTGGGAGTGTTTATACACTCAATTGCCATATTTTACCCATATTTTAGCTTAGTTTTAAGAAAAATTATGTACAGTTGCTTGTGCTTTATACTATATTTATATGGAGGAACTAAAAAATGTGATTAGCATGTTTCAGTCTAAAATGCGGCTGAAAGAGAACCAAAATGATAGGAGAAGCATGTACGAGCGTGATATGGAATATAAGGGAAGTCCTACATCTACAAAAGCATCCAAGCCATGTAGCTAGGCCCCAGGCAAAGAGACCCGCACCACGCAGGACACTAAGGCAGCACAGGATGACATGCCGCGCAGCCCCATGCCACACATTGCCCACAGCATTGTGGAGCTCTGTGTTCGATGGGATTTCATCAAATTTTAGCCAACTTCTAATGGGCTTGGGTTTTAAAGGGGTCCACCTTTATAAATACACCAAGAACGACCTGTAGTCACTTACGATTTTTAAGAGAAAAATAGAGAGCATAAGGGTTTTTACGAGGGTTCTTCATCCTGTAACTCAACTACTCCGTATTTTGATATGATTAATATTGATTCTTATGCTTTTCTTCAGATTATGAATAGCTAAATACCCTTGTTCTGGGGTTACGACTAGAACATGATTGTTTAGTATTTTATTTAAATCAATGAAGTTTGTTTCCCATTTAATTGCTCTTGTGTTCTTATGCTTACTATTTTAGTGTCTGGCCAACATTAGAATAAATGTGTAATTCTTGTATGAATTGACCATGGGATTGTGAGAATAGGATGAACAACATGGGGAATAAGATCATCTCTGGCTTACGTTAGGGTTGATTTGCAACTAGGATATCAATATACCTAGTTTACCTTATTTGGTTATGAATGGGATGAAATCATTAATGCATTTGAATTAGAAACTCACATCCCCTCTCAATGATGTAGTTGTGAGTCTAGTTTATATAGGTGATTTAGAGGATGACCATTTTCGAATTGTATAATTAACCCCGAAATCAATAATTAGAGAAATAAAGTTCATTGAGATGAATAAACACTATACATGATTGTGGTAAATTTCGTAGCCCTGAAATTTTCCTCGATATTGTTTACAACCTTGATCAAAGTCGTGGTTGTCATATTCTATTCTTTTCGCACACTGTTAGAAAGATATAGTTTCACAAATTTGCTTGATAAATCACAACACTTGTCTGAAATATTATTAGAAATTAAATTAAGTTAATTGCTAAACATATAGTCCCTGAGGGTTCGATATCCAGCTCTCAAAGAGTTGCTATATTACTTTCTTGATCACGTACACTTGCGTGTGCAGTAGGCCGCAACAAGTTTTTGGTGCCGTTGCCGGGGGACTAAGAAATTAGTGATTTTCTGAATTTTGTTTTTATTAATATTACACAAGTGTTGACAACTTGATCTTAGCGGCTGCTTTGCAGGTTTAATTTGTTCTTCAAGCTGGAAAGAGAAGGAGAATTGGTAGAGCCATATTTAGAGCCTGAATGAGTATTTCATCAGCAGCAGAGAGCAGTGGCTCTTCAATATCTAATTCAACAGGTCCAGCTGGCTAATCAGGTATAAGTTGTTCCTATAGATATGGCAGCAGCAAGGCCAGTATGCAAAGTGGCAATCCCACTTGCCAATAATGTCACCTCCAGGATCCACAGGACAGAAACGGGGGTTAGATTTGAGCTTAAACAAAATATGGTGCAACTATTGCACATCAACAGGAAGTTTACAAGGCTATATCATGAGGATCCACAGAAGAACTTGCAGAATTTTCTTGAGATTAGTGATACATACATTCCCGCAGGAGTCTTATTTTACTATGTTAGACTCATACTTTTCTTTTTTTCTCTGTTAGTGTATGTGTTTGATAAGTTTTGGTCTTATTTAGTGGGTACCAAAGTGATTGTGCACACAGATCATGCAACTATTTGGTATTTATTCAATAAAAATAATGCCAAACCTTGGCTAATTAGGTGGATTTAGTGTTACAAGAATTTGATTTGGAGGTTAAAGATCAAAAAGGGTTAGAAAACCAAGTAGCAGACTATTTATCCAGGCTAGAGAGTTGGGCACATGTTCCAGAAAGTGGTAAAATTTGAGAAGAGTTTCCCGATGAACAACTCTTGGCATTAAGCATTACAGAGCTACCTTGGTATGAAGATATCGTGAACTTGATAGTGAATGGAGTGTATCCACCCGAGGCCACTAGTCAACAAAGAAAGAGGCTTTACTATGAGTCTCAGTTCTACACATAGGATGCTCCTTACTTGTTCAAATAGGGCTTTAATAGAGTAATCAGAAGGTGCATTTCAAAATGTGAAGTAAAGCAGGTTTTGGGGAGTTGCCATTCGTCTACTTATGAAGGCCATCATGGTGGTAAGCGTACAGCTCACAAAGTACTACAGTCTGGCTTCTTTTGGCCCACCTTGTTTAAGGATACGACCATATTTGCAAAATCATATGACCAATATCGGCATCTTGGAGGTATATCTAGAAGGCATGAGATGCCTTTGAACAACATCTTAGAGGTAGAGATTTTTTATGTGTGGGGAATTGACTTCATGGGCTTTTCCTTCTTCTTTTGGAAACACATACATTTTTTTGGCTATAGATTATGTTTCTAAGTGGGTCAAAGCAACAGTGAACCCCACCAATGACTCAAAGGTGGTGGTGAAGTTTGTCAAGAAGCAAATATTCATGATCGTTAGGACACCGAGAGCTATTATTAGTGATAGAGGTTCACACTTTATTAATAACTGGTTCAGGAATTTGTTAACTAAGTATGGGGTAAGACACAAGGTTTCCACAACCTATCATCCCCAAACTAGTGGCCAAGTTGAGGCCTCAAATCGCAAAGTGAAGTAGATTCTATAGAATATGGTTAATGTACAGCTTAAAGATTGGGAAATGAAACTTGATAATGCATTATAAACATATACAACAGCGTACAAGACACCCATCAGGACATCCCCTTACATGTTAGTATTTAGGAAGGCATGTCATTTGTCTATTGAGTTAGAACATCAAGCTTATTGGGCTATAAAGAAGTTAAACCTTGATTTTAATTTGGAGGGCCAGAACAGAATGCTATAATTGAATGAACTTGAGAAATTCTTGCCTACAAAAATGCAAAGCTCTACAAGGAGAATACCAAAAGGTGGAATGCAAACATATTGTTTCTCGCACATTTGAGCCCAGATAGAAGGTATTGATATTCAATTCTAGGTTGAAGTTATTTCCCAAAAAGCTCAAGTCCAAGTGGTATGGCCCTTTTGAAGTGGTAAAGATGAATGCACATGGGGCTGTTGAACTGATTGACAAAGAAAAAGGTAAGACGTTCTTAGTAAACGGCTAAAGAGTTAAACACTATTGGGCTAAAGAGGATGATCAGCAGAAGATGTTTATGGAACTATCAAATGCGTGATTGTGAGTTGGGTCATGTCGTGATGTTAAATTAGGTGCTACATGGGAGGCAACCCATAAATGTAATGTAACAACATAGGACTTTATTAAAAAAATGAGAAAAAAGGAAAATACAAAAAGATGAGTCATGCTTCGACCAAACCAAAGGCGCTTGGTAGGAGGCAACCCATTTTTCTAACTATTTTGTTGGTTTTATAGTGATTTTCAGGTAAAAAGGGGTTAAGGAATGTTGGAAAAGCATAATTCGGAGTGAAATTGCACTAAGGCAAAATCCGGTACAGGTATGGTAGACTAGGCGACACGGAACCCAGTGCATGGGTAGAGACCCATGCCATGGGACAACTCACATGGGGCTAATATTTTAGGTCTGTGCGGGGCTCGACACTACAGAGTTTGTCTCCCGCACTGGGCCTTGTGCCGTGCCCGACCCCAAAAAGCTTAATTTGATTTAATTTTGACCGAGTCAAACACGACCTGATCCACCCCTACTTAACCCCCCAACCCAAAACTTCCCCCATTTCCCAACCCTAGAGTGTTACACACCCCTCTACCTCTCTCCCAAAGCCACGATGCAACTCCAAATCTCTAAATTCTTCTTCTTTTTCACTTTATCAATAAGAATTAGGTAAGAATTCATGGTCCTTTAATTTTTTGGTGTGAATGTACTTGAAAAACACCTTGGTTTTCTTGCTAATATGAATTTTTAGAGACCCAATCTTCACTTTTTGGTTCATTGTGATGAAAGCTTCATTGTTTAACTTGAATGTGGATTTAGATTTAGATTTTGGGATTGTTTTAGTGTTAATTTTGGGTTTATGATGGTGGAATATGTGGAAATTCATGTGGATGAGTTGTTAGTTCAAGAAAGTTGATGAAAACATGGGTTTAAATTTTATATTTGAATTTTCCTTGTGAAAACTTCATGGTTTTGGGTATGCTGGTGCATGAAGTGTAGATTAAGTGTTGAACGTTTGAATTGTAATTTGTTGGTTGATAAAGTATGATTGGGTACTTGACTTGGCCCGAATTATGTGTGAATTGTATACATAGGAAATATGAGTTAATTGAAAAGTTGTGTTTGGGGATAAATTGTCTTTGTTCATTATAGTTCTTGAAAGTGTGTTGTTCATAATGAATGTTGGTGTCATGTAGAATTCAAGCAAGTGATGTTGTTTGTAATAAAATCAATTTGAATGCCTGTCACATGTCCTATAAATTGGAAAGTAAATTAGTGTGGGAATGCAATTGAAGGGTAAAGTATGTACACTAGTTAATGATAGTTAGTAAGGGAAGTCTGAGTACCCGAACGTGGAGACTAGTTGGAATTGGCTAAAAAATTAAGTGTGGGGTTGTTTTGACCACCTCCAAGCTTAATTGTGGTTATCTATTTTGGGTTTCACTAATCCTATAAATTTCTTTGTTTGACAGGTATTATGGCACCAAAAGTTAGCAAAGGAAAACCAAGGCATCTACTTTAGGCCAAGGATAAGAAAGGGTTTGTACTAATCAGGCCACACCACCCGCAACCCCTCGTGTGCCCCGCAGTCACTTTGGGTTGAAATCTATTAACAAGGAAGGACAAATATGGTATAATAAGAATGATGTGGAGAAGTATATGCCCATGGAAAAGATTGATAAGGAGCCGTTGAAAGCCGAGTACCCAGGCATTGTGGCAAGGATTGAGCAGTTGGGGTTGGACTTCATTTTCAATGATTGGGGTGAATGTAACTTAGATTTGGTTCATGAATTTCTTGCAAATTGGTTCCTTAAGAAAAGGGGAAATAATGTTCAAGTTAGTGGCAAGACTTTGCATTTTGATGCGGTTTCTTTAAATATTTTTCTTGGAACACCAAATGTTGATCATGGAGGATTGAGGGAATTGTTCAGTCAACCAACTTACCATTCTATTAGTCACACTCTTTGTAACCCAAGGTATATAGCAAGGTGGGCATACCACAAGGATAAGGGATATCATAACACTTTCCCTTATGCCTATTTGAACAAGGAAGCGAGAGTTTGGTTGAGGATTATTTGTGCTTGCTTGATTCCGGTCTCCCACTTGTCCAACATCACATGTAACCGGGTAATTTTAGTTTATGCTCTTATGACTAATGAAGTTATTAATATGGGTGCAGTTATGAGATATTCCTTGAGGAAGGCAAGAGTGAAAAGTGGATGCAGGTATAGTTTTGGTAGCCTAATGACACATTTCTTAAAGGATCATAGGATGAAAGAAGACCCCATAGATTACAGGCCTCCCCAGAGCTTGAGGGGTGTTGATGTTCCAAAGGTGAAAGAGCCCGAGTTTGCTTTTGAGCCTGCATTTACTCATGTCGAGAAGAATTCTCATGATGATATCATTACTTTCCATATGTTTAGGATACATCAATTGACTATGATGTATGGAGGGCGACCCCCACAATAGAGGAGTTGAGGAGGCTAAAAGAGAAGTATCTACTGAGCGAGCATGCTAGGGCCCTATGCCGTAGTGGTCTTGATTTTTGGGAGCCTCTAGATGATGAAGTGCCTACTGATGAGGAAAAGAGGAGAGTAGATTCTGATGTTGACTTGAAGTCAGATTCTTATGGTGATGATGATGAAGAGGATAATGAGTAGAGCCCAGGGAGTTCTTTTACCCCATCTTTTTTTTGTTTGCTTTTACATTTTGTTTGCATTGGGGACATTGTTTATTTTTAAGTATGGGGTAAGGGAAAGGCTTCCTTTATGAGTTTTATGTGTTTTGGCACTTTTCTTTTATTTTGTGGTATGGTGATGTACTTTATTTTGATGGATGTTGTGGTGATGTGATGACATTCGGATATTTGTGGTTTGTAATAATTAGTAATCCATACTTTGTTTAATATCTATGACTCAGTAGTAGTATTTATGTTTACTATTAGTTGTTTTGTTTTTGGGTTCCTCGACTTTTGTTTTGGTTCTTTTCCCGAGGGTAGTCCCTTTGAACCGATTAGGATTAATTGGTAAATTTTTAGGGTCATAACTTTTTTTAGGAATAAGTTACCCATAACAAATCATAGTTTAAGTACTTTTCTCTATGATGGATGGATGACGATCGTCTTAAGAGAAAATTATTTATAGGTAGTGAGTAGGAAGTAGAACCCATTCACTAATTTGATATTAAGTGCTCTTGTTGGGCTATATGACTACATGATGCAAGTTTGGTTTAAATTGAAGCCATGTTGTAATGAGTTGAATGACTATTTTTGAGATACCTTGGCTCATTTATGTGACTCTTTTATTATTTTAGCTTAATCTTGAATTCTTGTGGTTGCTTGATTGAGAATCTATAGGGATCCGTCTTGATTTGAACATATTTCATGTATGTGTGAGGTTTCATTTTATTCCATGTTTGTATATTGGTGTCTAGAACTTGCCCGGTGTGTGTGCAAAACAAAATGAAGAATGTTGAGTTTAGGAGATGATATAGGCATTTCTTTGATATCCATATTTTATACCTTACTTTACCTACCCATAATGCATGATCATAGTTAGCCCTGTTGAGCCTTTAGCCTATTCTTTGGTAGCCGAACATGTAGCTTATTCCTTTTGTTTCAAGAGACCATAATTTGATCTAAAACTCCTAAGCACTTTAGTTGAAGAATTAAGTTTGATAAGGAGTGAGAATTGATAAAGAAGGAAAAAGTTAAGCTGAAGCCCCAAATACAATAGCTATTGGTATGTTGAAAAAGTTTATGTGTTGATTGGTAGGGAGTGAAGTAAAAAGAGAAAAAGTTCTTTGAAAAGATAATCAAAAACTCCCTACAAAAAAATGTGCAATCTAGCTTAAAGAGGGGGGTAAAACAACGAGAGTTGTGAAAAAAAAAGTGGTGAAAAATAGGTGGTTGAAGAATGAGCTTAATGAAAAGTGTGATGTATTAAAGTTCTTGGAAAAGTTAGTCACTATTTTTATCCAAAATAGTTCCTACCCATCCCTTAGCCTACCCTTAAAGTCCTACTTGATCTTGAGCTTTGATATTCTTATATTAGTGGAGTACTACACTAAGGGCAAGCCTATGGTTCATGTTATGTTGCATGTGAATTCTTTGTGAAAGTGAGAGTAATTCTATCCTTACACCCAATCTTGTGTTAAATTGCATATTGGTGAGTGATTATGGGTGACTCTCTTGTTGTGAGGGCACCTGTTTAATAAAGGATAGGTGACTTATATGATTTTTTGGTTGAGTAATATGCATGAGTTTGCTAATTTTGTAGAGTCAATTCTTAAGGCAAGGAGGTTTTGAATAGTTATTCATGCTTTTGAAGTTGCAAGGTGACATGCTTGGTGTAGAGTTTGCTATTCATATTAGCCGTTGTGGTTCTAGCCTGAGTATCTTGTTTCAATTAGTGATGTCAGAGTCTTCTTTGATGAACATGAGCGTAAAAAGTTGTTCAAGGAAGAACAAGGCTTTAAGTGTGGGGTGGTGATCTTGGCCATATTTATACACCCAATTGCCATATTTTACCCATAGTTTAGCTTAGTTTCAAGAACAAATGTGTATAGTTGCTTGTGCTTTGTGTTATATTTATATGGAAGAACTAAAAAATGTGATTAGCATGTTTCAGGCTAAAATGCGGCTGGAAGGGAACCAAAATAATAGGAGAAGCATGTACGAGCATGATATGGAATATGAGGGAAGTCCTGCAGCTAAATAAGCATCTGAGCTGCTCAGCTAGGCCGCAGGCAGAGAGACACAATCACGCATCACACTGAGAGAGCACGAGAGGGCTCATCGCACAACCTCATGCCACTCATTGTCCTCCGTGCCGCAGAGCTTTGTGTTCGATGGGATTTCATCAAATTTTAGCCAACTTCTAATGGGCTTGGATTTTAAAGGGGTTCACCTCTATAAATCCCCAAGAACGACCTGCAGTCACTTACTTATGATTTTTGAGAGAAAAATAGAGAGCACAACGGTTTTTATGAGGGTTCTTCATCTTGTAACTCAACTACTCCATATTTTGGTATGATTAGCATTGATTCTTGTGTTTTTCTTCAGATTATGAGTAGCTAAATACCCTTGTTCGGGGGTTACGGATGGAACATGATTGTTTAGTATTGTATTTAAATCAATGAAGTTTGTTTCTCATTTAATTGCTCTCGTGTTCTTATGCTTACTATTTTAGTGTCTGGCCAACATTAGAATAAATGTGTAGTTTTTTCATGAACTAACCATGGAATTGTGAGAATAGGAAGAAGAACATGGGGAATAAGATCATCTCTGGCTTACATTTGGGCTGATTTGCAACTAGGATAGCAATATACCTAGTTTTCCTTATTTGGTTATGAATGGGATGAAATCATTAATGCATTTGAATTAGAAACTCACATCCCCTCTCAATGATATAGTTGTGAGACTAGTTTAAATAGGTGATTTAGAGAATGACCATTCTCGAATTTTATAATAACCCCGAAATCAGCAATTAGAGAAATAAAGTTCATTGAGACAAATAAACACTATACATGATTGTGGTAAATGTCGTAGCCCTAGTATTTTCCTCGATATTGTTTGCAACCTTGCTTAAAATTATGATTGTCATATCATATTCTTTTCGCTCACTGTTAGAAAGATATAATTTCATAAATTCTCTTGATAAATCACAACACTTGTCTGAAATATTATTAGAAATTAAATTAAGTGAATTGCTAAGTGCATAGGCCCTGTGGGTTTGATATCCGGCTCTCAAAAAGTCACTATATTACTTGCTAGACCATGTACATTTGCGTGTGTGGTAGGCCACAACATTAAATAGGATGGATATCAAAAATAGAGGGAAAGAAGGCCCAAAATTTGGGCAACTATAGACTCCAGAAGCCACAGTCTCAGGCCTACCTTACCCGTCTTATACAGTCAACTTTTCCAGTTTCTACAGGGGGTCCATCAAGTACCACTCAGTAGTCTTTTGGTGTAGGTAGCCAAAAGGCTTCATACTCTTCTACTAACCAACTTTCATTAGATCAAGCTTGTTTTACATATGGAGGGATTGGACATTTTAAGAGGAACTGCCCTAATAGTAAACAATTAGGTTTTCAGGGGCAGTAGCAAACCAGAACTTTGGTTTCGGCTGGCAGAGATGGTGGAGAAAATGGTAGGAATCATCCATATGGTGGGCATAGGGGTTATCTGGTAGGCCGAAGTGGCAATAGGGGAGGTGGTAATGCTGGAAGAATTGGTGAACAACCTATTAGTGGAGTCGCTCAGATTGATAACAGGGCATATTGCTATACCTTTTCGAGTAAATTTGAGGCTGAGGAATCGTATGCGGTTATCACAGGTACCATTCTTGTCTGTGACCGGATGACTTTGGTCTTGTTTTATCTAGGTTATAGTTTTTTATATGTGTCCACTAAATTTTCTTTGGGGTTGGATATGACTTGTGATAGCTTGATTCACCTATTTATGTATCTACTCTGGTTGGGGATTCTGTGGTAGTAACTCAAATATATCGTGCTTGCTCAATGATATTTATAGGTTTTAGGACTTGGGTGGACTTTGTGATTCTGTATATGTTAGATTTTGATATCATTCTAGGTATGACTTGGTTGTCTCCATATCATTCTATTTTGAATTGTATTGCTAAGACTGTGACCTTAGCTATGCCAAAGATAGATAAGCTAGAACGGCAGGGTGTCTATAAGCTTGGTCGGTGAACTCATTTCTTTCATTTGTTCTAAAAGGTTAGTAGGGAAGGGGTGATCAACCTTATTAGCACATCTTTGGGACACTAGTGCAGAGGTCCTATCTACTGAGTTAGTTCTTGTAGTGTGTAAATTTTAGAAAGTGTTCCCTACTAATTTGCCTGGTATGCCTCCGAATTGGGACACTGACTTTAGTATTGATTTTGAGTCGGGCACTCGCCCCATCTCCATTCTTCCATATAAGATGGCCTTGGCTGATTTAAGAGAACTTAAGACTCAGTTGTAAGAGTTTCTTGCTAAGGGTTTTATTCATCCTAGTACTTCACTATGGGGTGCTCCAGTGTTGTTTGTCAAAAAGAAGGATAGTAGTATGAGAATGTGTATAGATTATCAACAATTGAATAAGGTAACCATCCGAAATAAGTACCTTTTACCCTGAATAGATGATTTATTTGACCAGTTGTAAAGTGCTCCAGTATTTACCAAGATAGATTTGAGGTCAGGGTATCATCAGTTGAAGGTCTAGCCTAAGGATATTCCTAAGATAGCCTTTAGGACTCGTTATGGATATTACAAATTTTTGGTGATATCCTTTAAGTTGGCTAATACATCGACAACCTTTATGATTTTTATGAATGATGTATTCAAATCTTTTTTGGATTCATTTGTTATAGTCTTTATTGATGACATTTTGGTATACTCTAAGAGAAAAGGGGAGCATGTAGGGCATTTGCTTATTTTCTTGGATATATTGAGGGAGAATAAGCTTTATGCACAATTTTCCAAGTGTGAATTTTGGATGTCATGCATGTCTTTTATGGGGCATATGGTTTCTGAAAAAGGGGTAATGGTAGATTCTGAAAATATTGAAGCGGTCAATAGTTGGGTTAGGCCAATCTCAGTGACTTAAGTTTGTAGTTTTGTGGGATTGGCAAGTTATTAGTGTAGGTTTTTAAAGAGTTTTGCTTTTATTATTACTCACTTAACAAGGTTGACTTATAAGGAATTGCCTTTTGTGTGGTCTGACAAATATGAAGAGACCTTCCAAAAACTCAAGTCTCTTAGACCACAGCTCCTATTCTTGCTTTGTCTGTGGAAGGTAAAATTTTTATAGTATTTTGTGATGCTTTATATTCTGGCTTGGGTGTTGTTTATGAAAGATAAGAATGTGATAGCCTATGCTTCAAGTCAACTAAAGGTCCATGAGAGGAATTATCCAACTCATGACTTAGTATTAGCGGCGGTGGTCTTTTGCACACAAAATATGGAGGCACTACTTATATGGTGTTAAGTGTGAGGTTTTCATATATCATCGCAGTTTGCATCATGTGTTCACTCAGAAGAATTTAAATCTGAGGCAGCGGCGGTGGATGGAGTTGCTAAAGGATTACGATGTTACCATCTATTATCATTAGGGAAAGGCCAATATGGTAGCAGATGTATTAAGAAGTAAATATGTAAGTAAGGAAAGATTAGGTTGCTTGAAAGTAAGAAGGCATCCATTATCTGCAGAGATTCAAACTCTAGTGATGCAATTTATACAGTTTGGGGTGTCAAAAAGAGGTAGAGTGTTGGCTAGTGTTGAAGTGAGGCCTACATTCCTTGATCAAATCAAGGCTTGGAAATTCGAGGATATGAAGTTGAATAAGATTTGGAACAAGGTGGTATGTTATGGGGCCTGAGAGGCAACATTTGATTCTAGTGGAGTGTTAAGGGTGGAGGGGTAGGTGTGTGTGCCCCATGTTGATGATTTGATTCCTAGTTTGTTAGAAGAAGCTCATGGCTCTAGATATTCTATACATTATGGTGCAACTAAGATGTATCATTACTTGAGACAACTTTATTGGTGGCCCCGAATGAAAAAGGACATAGTGGATTATGTGGCTAAATGTTAGAATTGTCAGCAGGTAAAATATGAGCATCAGAAGCTTGCATGTCTACTTCAGAGAATGCATTCCAAAAAGGAAATGGGAAAGGATTGCCATGGATTTTGTGGTGAATTTTCCTAAGACCTTGGGACAGTATGATTCAATCTGGGTAATTATTGATAGGATAACATAGTCCACACATTTCATTCCAGTCAAGGTGAATTATACTGCAGAGAAGTTAGTCAAGATTGCATGGAGTTCCTATTTCCATCATATCTGATAGTGGTATGCAGTTTACCTCTAATTTTTGGCATAAGTTGCATGAAGAGTTGGGCACTAAGCTAGACCTCAGTACTGCCTTTCATCCTCAGACTAACGGGCAGTCTGAGAGAATTATTTAGGTGCTAGAAGACATGCTTCGGCCTTGTGTGGCTGACTTTGGGGGTCATTGGGATCAGTTTTTGTCGTTGTGCGAGTTTTCATACAACAATAGTTATCACTCCAGTATTGATACGGCCCCGTTTGAGGCTCTATATGGGAGGATATGTAGATCACCCATAAGCTGGTTTGAGGTAGGTGATGTGAAACCCTTGGTCACTTATTTGGTAAGAGAGTCTCAAGAGAAGGTAAGGTTTATTCAAGGAAAGTTGTTAGCAGCTCAAAGTCAACAGAAAGAGTATACAAATCATAAGGTGAGATACATGTTCTTCAAGAAGTGCGAACATGTACTACTTAAGGTTTCTCCCATGAAGGGAGTGATGCAATTTGGCAAGCAGGGCAAGCTTAGCCCCGGGTATATTGGTCCATTTGAAGTTCTTGATGATATAGGTCTGGTAGCTTACAAACTTGCATTTCCTTCAACCTTTTTGGGAGTCCATCCAGTGCTCCATGTCTCAGTGCTTAAGAAATACCATGGGTATGGCGACTACATCATTTATTAAGGCTCGGTATTATTAGATAAGAATCTCTCATATGAGGAGGAACCGATGGTGATACTTGATCAAGATTTTTGGAGGTTGAAAACTAAAGTGATTAGGTCCATGAAAGTCTAATTGAAGCACTGTCTTGTTGAGGAGACCACTTGGGAGGCTGAATTGGATATGCAAAACAAGTACCCTCACTTGTTTGAGGATTCAGGTATTTCCTTTGCTTGTTTTTCCCTTCTTTTCCTTTGATTATCATTCAGGGATGAACAATGGGTAAATTGGTATATGTTATAACGATCCTTTAAGTCTTTACAGTATAGCTTAACATGAAAAAATTTAGGTTAAGTTTCTCTCCGTATGAAGTGTTTAAAATTTTAGACTATGCTAGTCTTGGATGAACTTCAAGAATGGTTTGGTCTAGGAAAATCAGGGATGGTATAGTAATTCATGGATCTAAGATCATAATGTGTTAGCTAAGAGGTTAGGGAGTTCATACAAACATTTGGAATAGAATTTGAGTTAGTAGAACTCTAGATATAGTGTTTGACGTAAAGAGGTTAGTTTGCAAGGTTTAAATCTGGGAGTGTGTTCGGAAAATGGAAAAACTGGAACCTATCCAAAGTTTCTACCTTTCCTACCTCTCTATAGTGCATGGAAGGCCGCTACAGCAGTCCCTCTGTAGCAGGAATTTTCTACTATAGTGGAAGTCAATTTGGGTCAGCTCTACAATAGCGAGAGGATCCTGCTATAGTAGGCTCCACGCAGTAAATAGCAGTTTCTGACTTAAAACATTATTTTTCATCCAAAACATTCAGAGGTAGAACAAGGGAAATTTAGGGTGATTTTCTTTAGTTTTTTCTTGAAATCCATCGTTGAGGTAAGTTGTTCCACCAATCTAACGTATGTTTGATTCCCAAATCCTTAGACTCCTCATAGATTGAGCATGGTGGGAATAGTGGGTTAAACCCTAGGTTAGAGGAATTAATATGATATGCTTAAGGTTGGGTTAGAATCACTTGTTTATAGTTTAGGAGTGTTAAATTAAGTCTTCTAAACTAGAATTTGATCTTTTAATCTCAATGTAAGGGGAATTTAAGTGGATTGAAGAATAGAAAACCCTAGAAGGATGTAAGTGTTCATGAACTTGGCTTTAGGGCTATGAAATTAGGATTATAATGCCTAGAATTGGTGGACATTTGGTTGAATGATTATTGTTTGTTTTTTTAGACCTTGATCTAGCTGACATTGTATAAAAAGGTAAGGCTCAAGTCATTTAGAGCATTTCAAGGCTTGAATTGAGGTAGGTTTATGGTTGAATTAGACTGAAGGCTCAATTTGGTTGCATGTGTGCATATTAAATGATTATTTGTTTATTTAGTTGCAATGCATGCTAATGAATGTAGAACTTGTTAGTTGTTGAATGCAAGTTTGAAAATTGATAATCTATAATGAGATTGGTAAAAAGGACCTTGTTTGATATGAAGGGTGGTTGATTTAACTCACTGTGTGAATGTACTTGGTTATGGTACTATTTGTTGTTCTGAGATGAACCGGTAAAGGTTGATCATAATTGAATTAGTGGATTTTAGGGAGGACAAGGGTGGGGAGCTGAAATCATAAGACATTCATGCATACTAAAAGCATAAGAACAACGATGGGACATGAGTCTGATAAGGTTTCATCGATTGCCCTTATCTAAGGGGTTTTCCTGTCGTCAGAAGTCTTATGCAAATGTGAGGATAAAAGAACTTGAGTTTGCAATCACTTAGATAGGAAAACCCCTTACCACCCAACCAAAACACATGTGGAAGTCTTTAATCATTGGAAATAACCAGCCTTTATTACAACAGTATTAAAGGAATGAAAATACGGAAATGGAAACCACCCTAGGACCTTGTCTTAACAGGTACAAGAGCTACTAAAAGGAAATTGTCAAGACACAGCTTCCACCATTAATGGGAGAGTGAGAACTGCTAAATGATCACTACCGTGATAGTCAAGAAACCAACACTGAATCCTGCAAAAGACTATACTCCAAAAAGGGTATAGCAAGAGTAGCAACCACATATACTGGTAAGCCTCATCAGCTGACCCGAATTGGATTACACAAATACAACATAAATAACCAAAAAAACATGCATTTCTTTACTCTCATTTCCAAAACCTTAGGACTACCCTATTCCTATTACTAATACTCTAGTCATGACCCGAAGTATAACACCTCCCCTTACGACCCTACCTCTCCTGAACCTCTAAGTATGACCTCATACCAGAGATTACCTTAACTTGGCAAGACAACTACGACAAGAAATCCTAGGCCTGAATCCCTGATTTAGTGAGTCACATAGCATGACTAGAGAAGACTCACCGGATATGCAACATGTCCTTCCCGCCCAAATACTACATCAAAATTAATCCTTAACCCACACCCGGTCTTTATCCTATCCTGCTAGTATAAGATACTTTGCCCAAACCTCCTCCCCCACTTCTTGGTCATTCCACTACCCGATATAATATAATGAGCCAAGATAATAGACGAATTAACAATTACACTATAAATCGGCCACCCCTTAACCACATTACAGAACAACAAGTTAATCCAGGCTCGAAACTAACACAAATTTAGTATAACAAGCAACAAAGGCATTTGGGGGATCATACCAAAAACTCAACACCTTAATAGCAAGTCAAGTCAAGAAACGTATACCTTATCAAACATAGATAATATATATTTATAGGGCATTCCAATACAACATAGAAATCTATTCCATAAATACCAGTTGAAGGATTATATTAATTCCAAGATCAATGTCAGCATACCATGACTCCATTGCTAGAAAATCCCCGACTATATATAACCATACCCAGACCATGCAAGAATTCGAAACATCCATTAGCATATAAATGTATTCCCCAATCCACTCATGGAACCATCAAACTCACCTAACCCACGTACATACACGCTATGGGAGATGCATCCATCCTTTAGACATGACCTGCAAAGGACAGCATGCATTAACCAACCACACTACAAAGTGTTTAACATGCACATATAATACAACTTGGATTAAACTACAATACCATCACCTACACTACCAGCTACGGCCTTAGACATGACACACCCCTACTGCTACGCTCCTAAGACCACCCAAAGGACTTCCATCTTAGAATTTTCGAAGGTTCACTATTACCTTACTTCGTGTAATTAAATTATCTTAAGGGTCAACCAATAACCGGTAGATTACTATTATACTATACCAAAAACAAGTATACAACCGTGAATCATCCAACCTATAACACAAGTATAGCATAAACATGATAGATATTTGGAAAGCCTAAATAGAACACTTTACCCAAACTTAACCAATTTTGTTCATCCCAACTCCGTGCCCGAAGGCCTAGACCTGAAATCTCTCATCTATCTATGTTATAAACTTGCTCTCTAACCCGCATCTAAGCTACTCAATTAACCTTAACATACCTGTATGTCATCCAACTATAGGAAGGACGAATCAATTAAATTCTAGTCTGAAGTTGTGATCACGTACGTGCTAATCTTCAAAAATTTGTCGGTTTGCATCCATCCGCACCCCTTTCTCCTTCACTCCATGGCTTCAAGACATGAAAGGCATCCCTTAAGGTTTTTGGAGCCTCCCACATTATTTATTTCATCCAAAAGAGAGAAGGGAAATAAATCCTGCTTAAGTGGGATTCTGGACCGCATCTCCCCGCTATAGCGATAGGCTCACCACTATAGCAGTACCTCTTTAGCGGAATAAGTTCCACTATAGCGGCCTAACGTCAGCCTGAAGTACTTGCTTAAGTCTCCAAATTTAAATACTCGTGGTTCCGCACAAGCTTTTGAATAATATCTCAAAAATTTCCAAAGTCCACACTAATATCGACGTGTTTCCTAATAATGACGGATTTAGTCGCTGAAACAGATACTAATTTACCCATTATTCATCCTCTAATGACCCAAAAGAAGGAACGGTCTGAGTCTAGATAGTTTGGGCTTAACATCCTCCTCGTAAGATCGTATGCCACTAATTACTACTACCTGGATCCCAATTCTAAATTTGAAATACCCGACAAATTTTATAGGAAAACAATCGCCCAAACCCCGGCTCATTAACTCCACAAATCTAGACCCTGCCACCAGTCAATATAGAAAAGGACCTTTGAGCCCACAAGAGCACGAAGTGAATAATGAATTACCCTCCGAAGGCCAAAAATTACCCAAAACTAGTCGAATTATGAACATCGGATGGGGTGTTAAAAGATTGAAACTCAAAAGTCTACAAAGCCCGAGGTGGGACCCTACTATGGCGGTCATTACCCCACTATAGAGGTGCCGCTATATCGTCCATCACCCTACTATAGCAGTCCAAAATAGAATATTGGGGTGAATGGTTTCATTTCCCATTTTCCCCTCTCTACTTGAAAATTTACTCTCCCCCTCCCCCAATCACGGCGTAAGAAACTCGAAGTTTATAGCCTAAATGGGCCTAAAACATAAGAGAATTTGAAGGTCCTTTTTGGGTTTGAAATGGATATTTGTGCATTATTTAGGAGTCATCATGCCTAAAATTTGTATAAACTAGTTCTAGGACATTGCTGGAACACTGATCTGAGTCTAAAATTTGAAAATGGGAAAGTTTGAGTCAAGGGGCGCCATTGACGCACCCTTTGATTGCTGGGGATAATGAATACCGCTATAGTGGTCTTCATCGCTATAGCGGCAGGAGGCTGCAGGCAGTGGCCTCCTAGTTAAAACTAGAATTTTTGAACTTTTTCGTTCGATCCTTCCTTGACGCTTGATGAATGCTAATGAGTTTCTATTGTTAAATTTTACAGGTTATCATATAAAATAGCCGTAAACCAAGCTAACGCCCCCACCTATAAAAAAATTCCCGATAAGGCTTGTCGGATTGATTTTGAAAGTATCGGCAATTGGGGCTTTGCTTCGAGCAAGGCTTTGACATGATGAAGGTGGAGCAGAAAGTACCGGAGTTCTACAACCGACTGCTGGAGTTTGAGTGTGGCCCACTGGTGGTAGCTTTCCCTGACGGGGTCGCGACTTAGACAAGGGAGTTCTTTGCCATACTCCCCACCGTGCTCTGGGATTCCCCTAGCCCACCATCTGTATTCAGGGAGTGGACTTCCCTATTGACTCTTGTACCATTAATGAGGTGCTCGGGGTACCACACATCTCCAATTCCTACTACATAGACAAGCCCCAGGAGATGGACATGGTATGGTAGAGAGACGCTTTGATTTCGGAGGAGTTCAAGGATCAAGTATATTGGCCCTCGATTGAAGGCATCACTGATAACTATTTTTCAGTCGATGCTAGGAGGTGGATGAACCTGGTGACTTGAAGGATTCATCCATCAAAAAATACCACTGATGTGACCTATCATAGGGTCTTGGTGGTGGTCTGTGCTATTAGGGGTGTTTTCCTGAACTTGGGGGAGGAAATTGTGATGGAGTGGAAGGACTTCAACCGGGGCCCTAGGAGAGGTCCCTTCCTTCCCGAGCTGGTGTCAGAGTTATATCGATGGGTGAGGATACCGAAGGAACCCAATGATATGGCGGCGGAGATAGATATTCCCTTCCACCCCCTCTTAGTGAGAGCGCCATCGTCGCAGAAGAGAATAAAGGGGAGGGTAGATGGGGCGGAGAGTAGTAGAGTGAAGGAGAAGCTCCCTGAGGATTTGAGGGAGTTTCCCTTCCTGAGTGATGCGGAAGGAGACGACCCTTCCCCAGCAGCCCGCGACTGACAGGGCAACTAGCTTAGTTCCTTCCCCCTCCTTTATTTTTATGATTATTTAGGTTACCCCCGTTTGGGGTATGTACTAGACATTTCACCTTTCTCTCTTTTATTTCCCGCACATGGATGCTATTTTTATTCCTGCATTAATAAGTAATAAACATGCTTATATGGTATTTATGCGATTTTTATATTAATGTAATGTCCCGCACCCTGAATGTCGAAAATAATCAAACAAACACGAAAGTCAAAAATAGGGGAAATAGGACAGGGCTACTGCCCTGCCTATACCGCTATAGCGGAGAAATTCTTGCTATAGCGGCGTTACCACTATAGTGGTTCTTCACGCCTCTGCGGCGGCCCGAACAGGGGCTGCCCAGATTTTAAACAACTTTTTTGATGTTTTCTTCCCCAGCCCCTTAATACTCATAATGCAACTCGAAAAAACTGAGTCCTTGTTAATTTTCCCGAAATGAGTTTTAACTGACAAAAAATTGAGCATAACCTTACATTATAACACTTAATGTTTCACGAAAACATAAATACACAAGATAATCCTTTATAAACTAACTCCGCTATTGCAAATTCCAAACCTTGTTTTTCACATCAAGAAATTTAACCTTGTCAACAACGAACAGCCACAAAAATTTCATGCGTTTAATCAAGCTTAGTACAGATTTCCCGGTGTTCAACAACAATAACAAGTTAGATTTCGTACAATGACACCTTCTACCCTATCTCAAATAGGTATTACTTTTGCATAAGCACCTCCGTTCCTTATCCTTAGGCACTAGTTTAAACTCTTATGACACTATCAACCAACAGTACCACCATAGTCTAAGATTACCTACCACCACACAACACATAACAATTCAGAACATTCACATAGTATAGACTCAAGCAAATCAAGCAACTACAATCACCACATATAAAATTAGGGAAAGCCAGAATCAAACATCACTTGCCTAAGCCTTAATAATAAAACACCTAACTGTGCAAGTGCCGACCCCAAATGGTATGTCTAATATAATTACATAGTCGAAAGGGATAAATACCAATTGGGACCTTCCCAGTTCCAAATTGCGTCACTCATATCCCTTCAAATAGAGTCAAGTGACATATACTTTATTAGCCAAGATATCAATTAGAATCACGAGATACAAATTGGACTCAACCCATACCACAACTGAACATTCCTACTAAAGGAAAGAAGGAAGTTAAATAATTTCCTATAATGCCCCATAGCTTCTCAAAGATTATATGTGGATGTTAACACACCAATCCGCAGGACTCTACTCGATATTTGCTCTTGTACTGGGAGACCGATAACCTAGGCTCTGATACCAAACTGCCATGACCCAATTTACTGGATCGTGAGGGAACCTATTCTAAACCATATATATAGAAGAACCCCTTACCACCCAACCAACATACATGCGGAAGTCTTTAATCATTGTAAATAACCAGCCTTTATTACAATAGTGTTAAAGAAATAAAAATACAAAAATATAAACTACCCTAGGACCTAGTCTAAACGGGTATAAGAGCTGCTAAAAGGAAATAGTCAAGACACAGCTTCCACTATGAATGGGAGAGTGAGAGTTGTTGAATGATCACTACCGCGACAGTCAAGAAACTAACACTGAATCTTACAAAAGACTATACCCCAAAAAGGGTATAGCAAGAGTAGCATTAGTACAAACCACACGTACTGGTAAGCCTCATCGGTTGACCTGAATTGGATTACACGAATACAATATAAATAACCAAAAGAAACATGCATTCCATTACTCCCATTTTAGAAACCTTAGGACAACCCTATTCCCATTACTAATAATCTAGTCATGTGCCCTAAAGTATAACACATCCCCTTACGACTTTACCTCCCCTGAATCTTCAAATCTGACCTCATACCGGGGATTACCCTAACTTTGGAAGACAACTATGATAAGAAATCATAGGCCTGGATCCTTGATTTAGTGAGCCGCATAGCATGCCTGTAGATTACTCGTCGTACATGTAACATGTCCTTCTGGCCCAAATACTACATCAAAATTAATCCTTAACCCGCACCCGGTCTTCTTCCTATCCTGTTAGCATAAGTTTCCTTACCCAAACCCCCTCACTTCTTGGTCATTCTGCTACCCGATGCAATATAATGAGCCAAGACAATAGACGAATTAAGAATTACACTATAAATTGGCCACCCCTTAACCATATTACAGAACAACAAGTTAATCCAGACTCGAAACCAACACATATTTAGTATAACAAGAAACAAAGGCATTTGGGGGACCATACCAACAAGTTAACACCTTAGCACCAAGTCAAGTGAAGACACATATACCATTATCAAACATAGATAAATACATATTTCCAGGGCATTCTAATACAACATAGAAATCAATTCCATAAATACCAATTGAAGGATTATAATTAATTCCAAGATCAATGTCAACATACCATGACTTCATTACTA
This sequence comes from Capsicum rhomboideum, assembly GCA_031232105.1. NCBI lineage: Eukaryota > Viridiplantae > Streptophyta > Magnoliopsida > Solanales > Solanaceae > Capsicum > Capsicum rhomboideum. The sequence continues at coordinate 97,226,899 of CP124718.1, forward strand.
GAAAATCCCCAATTATATATAACCAGACCAGGACCATGCAAAAATCCCAAACATATATTAATATATAAATATATTCCCCAGTCCACTTATGGGACCGTCAAACTCACCTGACCCTTGTACATACACGCTATGAGTGACGCATCTACCTCTAAACATGACCTGCAGGGGACAAATACCATCCATATACTAAAACCCCAGACATAAGTGTCTGCCAACCTTATTTCACTAATAGCCCGTGAGAACATCCCAAATACCAAAACATTCCACCTTTTAGAAATAAGGCAGGTCAAATCAATAAGCAAGTAAAATCATTATATTGACCACACCAAACAACATGCATTAACCAGCCACACTGCAAAGTAGTTAACATGCACATATAATACAAGTTGGATTAAATTACAATACCATCACCTACACTACCGGTTAGGGCCTTAGCCATGACACCCTCCCACTGCTACTCTCCTAAGACCACCCCAAGGACTTCTACCTTAGAATCTTCGGAGGTTCACTATTACCTTACTTAGTGTAATTAAATTACCTTTAGGGTCAACCAATAACTGGTAGATTACCATTCTACTATACCAAAAACAAGTATACAATCGTGAATCATCCAACCTATAACACAAGTATAGCATAAATATGATAAATATTTGGACCACTCAAAAATAACACTTTACCCGAACTTAACCAATTTTAGCCATCCCAACTCCATGCCCGAAGTCCTAGACATGAAATTTCCTATCCATCTATGTTATAAACATGTTGTCTAATGTTGTTCAAAGTTACTCAATTAAGCTTAGCTTAGCTGGATGTCATCAAGCTATAGGAAGGGTGAATCAATGAAATTCTAGTCTGAAGTTGAGATCACGAATGTGCTAATCCTAAAAAATCCATGGGTTTGCACATATCCACACCCCTTTCTCCTTCACTCTATGGCTTCAAGACATGGAAGGCAACGCTTAGGTTTTTTAGAGCCTCCCACATTGTTTATTTCATCCAAAAAGGAGAAGGGAAATAAATCCCACTTAAGTGGGATTCTGGACAGCGTCTCCCCTCTATAGCTGTAGGCTCACCGATATAGCGGTATAGCTATAGTGAAATAAGTCCTGCTATAGCGGGCTGACGTCAGCCCGACCCACTTACTTAAGTCTCCAAATTTAAATACTTATGGTCCCACGTAAGCTTTTGAATAATATCCTGATAATTTCCAAACTCTGCACTAATATCAATGTGTTTCCTAATAATAATGGATTTGGTCATTACAAAGACCTTTTTAAAAAGTATTATAAAACTATAAAGTAAACTGAGTACCTCTTTCTAAAATAATAGTCAAGGAAACTCATGCAACTTGACCAACTCTCGAATGTAAAGTCTAGCATAATACTCGGTTGAATCTGTAGTATTAACTGGCAGAACTTGTTCTGACTTAGTCATTGATCTATAATAACCCATATCAAATCATGTTATTAGCGCGTACAAGGTAATCCTATGATAAAGTCCATATTTATCTCTTCCCACTTATAAGTAGGAATGTTGATATTCTGAGTAATGTCGCCCGGTCTGTGGTGCTCAATCTTAACATGCTAGTAATATGGACACTTAGCTATAAATTTAGTGATATCCCTCTTTATACTATTCCATTTATAGACTTCCTATAGATCATGGTACATTTTGGTTGCACCTAGATTAATAGAATATCAATAACTGTGAGCTTCTATTAGCATTCACTGTCTCAAATCATCCACATATGGAACACATAGGCTATCTGTCACGCCTCGAGTTCCAACGAGGTGGACTGGCACCCAAAGCCGATAAGGCCCGAGAGAACCAATCTTTGTCCATGACCACTCATATGCAAATTATTCAAGGGACATCACCATCACGTGTAGAGACAAGGTGCTAATAATGGAAATCGTGGAAACATGTAATATATACATATATAAAACTCGGCCGTTAGGGCCATCAAGTCACATCAAGTCAAAGTGGACATACATCCCTTACATTCATATCACCACATCCATCTACAAAGCCTCTAACAGATGAAATACATAACCATCCTAAAGTCGGGACAGCTCCTCGCTCTATACAACTATGATACAATACCAAAATAAATGTACACATGAGACTCGAAAATCCCCGAACCAACTAGAGCTCACCAAAAGTCAACAAGTGATAAGCAACCTACTGTGGAGGTCTACTAGTACCTGTGCCTGCAGCAAGTAAGGTAAGTCCCACAAGGGACGTTAGTACGATGAATGTATTGAGTATGCAAGGCCATAAATAACTGTATGACATATAAGAACTTTAATAGAATCAAGTACAAATGAATGCATCATAAAGATATACTACCATAATGTATACGTGTGGGATCATGTCTATTTCTTCTTTATTTTACTTTACTTTACTTCATCCTCAATCGTCAATCGTGTGCTCATCTATCATATAGTGCCCGGGCCCAACTGATCAGTGGGAATAACATAATAATCGGGATCGCCTCTAGCTAGGCTTTCGCCCCTTTGAGTTGCCACTCATTTCCAATGAACTTTCGGGATCGCCTCTAGCTAGGCTTTCGCCCCTTCGAGTTGCCACCAATACTCAATATCCATTCGGGATCTCCTCTATCTAGGCTTACGCCCCTTTGAGTTGCCACCCGTACTCAACAAGTGTTCATTACTTTAATTCTTTTGTTATGAGATTGGTACATTAGTGGTTACAATGTTATTGGAACTTTGGAACATTATTGGAACATTAACCAATGAACATGAGTCATGTGAATCACAATTGATCAATGAATAAGGAACATGTGAGTAACAATGATTAATAACCGGAAATGGAATACCTTTGAACATTTTGGAATGGAACAAGTATAATGACAATGTGATACTATGTGCTGCACAAGGATATGGAAAGAGTAACCTTACATACCTTATCTTCCAAATATGAATACACAATCCAATATGTGAGTACAATAATTCCGCTCCTTCCTTACGTTTCACTCTACATCACAAGTACATAACGGAACCAACATTAACCACAAGTTACATTCCAAGTGTATAAGACGACCATGAGTTACATGATTGTCCTATAACATTATTTCACCCTTTACAATACCATTCATGTCCTTTTCACACCAACAATACCATAACATTCTATACATTTACCAAAACATCATAAACCAATAACTTTTCGCACCAAGTTGCTCCTTTACATGTTTTCATTAACACCACAACATAATGAATCCATCAAATCACTCCAATACATTTTATGACCAAAATTCCACAATTTACTCATAGAGAAAAATAACAAGTTATGGACATAACCACACCATACATGTTGAGATATCATCCACACCATGCACTTTCATCAAAACCACAAGTCTACTTCCAATTTTAAATCACATAGATGGCACATCTTTTACAAAAAGCGAAAGTGCCCTACTCAACCCTTGTAGACATAACCATCATGATCTACACCATCCCTCATGCATATAATGTAGTAAATCACAATAATAAACACTTACCCAAGCTTTCTAATGGATGATCTTGTCCAAGAAGATGGCTTAGGATTTTAAGAGATGAGAGAAATCTTGGGAAATTTCTAGAAATGTGATGTGTGTTTCTTTGAATAAAAATCAGATTTTTCCACATATATATAGGCCCTCAAGTCATCTTGGCATTAAATGCCATGATTAATTGGTCAATGGTAGAAGAATGGGTCATTTTGCCCTCTTGGGCCTTGCATTTTAACTCCATTTTGGGCCTCAAATTGGCCCATTAACACATATTATCTTAGCCCACTAAAATCAATATGTAATCCATCATATATCTCATGTTTAATGAATTCCATAATTGTCACCACAATATTCACTCATGAGATTCCCATTCGTAGCCTCACTCGCAAAAATAGAAATTTTAGTTGCCCATGGACTATTTGAACATAATTTGTTAAAATACTTGTGACGAAGAATTAACCCCAACTCAGATGCTAAACGTGCTTAAGAATAGTCCTACTATGATGGAGTAATGATACCATGACTCAAAGGTCTTATATACATCATAATAGTCAAAGAAAAATTTTGGCGAAAACTACCCCGGCACGCCGCTTGGCGCTCCCCTTTGCTGCCTGTGCAAACAAAAATTTGGGCCAGAGCGGCCTGGCACGCCCTCTACAGCGCCCCATGCCAAATTTTTGATTTTGACTTTTCTTTGTTGATTTGGTTGGATCTTTCAAGTCCCAACCTTTTTCTTACCTCTTAGCTTTAAGATTCTTTGCTTGGATGTCCCTTAAACCTCAATTTTTCACCCCACAAATGCTCCACAAAGTCACAAACGCCACCTACTACAAAGGTCTAATAACATTTACTAGCACACTATCAAATTTTTCCATCAATGGCAATATGAAATACGTACTTATGGCTCTCGAAGATAAGGTTTATAACTACACCCGAGGTCACCAATCAATCAAGTTAGGGTTGGGAATGTATGGGGTGTTACATCCTTCCCCCCTTAGAAACATTCGTCCTCGAATGTTAGTAACATTGTATCATTGTAACAACTTAAGTCGAAGTGGATCCTTCACATTATCATATACACACATACTACTTGCAAAGACTTACTTATTATGACTCCAATTCTGTATCTTGAACTTCTTCTTTTGTGTACAACAATTACGAGTACTTTAGATTTCATTATTTCTTTGGTTTCCCTTGTGAGTTCTTCTACGTGCTAATTTCTCCAATAGTGCCTTTACGGAAGCTACTTCTTTATTTCTCATTGCTTTTGCTTATCGATCTAGAATAGTAAGCAGTTCCTCATCATATGTGAGATCTTCTGTAACTTGTACATCTCCACTGGGAGCAATACAGGATAATCTCCTATACACTTTTCAAAGCAGTGAATATGAAATACTAAATGAACTGTGAAGAGTTCTTGGACTAATGCTAATAGATACGCAATTTGCCCAAATCTTTGGACAATTTCCCTTTCTTTCCGAATCTCATTATTTTATTATTATTTTCATTGGTGAAACTGTCAAAAATAACTAATCACCTATGGCACATTTTAATTCCCTTCTTCTAATATCAGCATATGATTTATATCGACTGTGAGCCATTTGTAGTTGCTGTTATATCATCTTCACTTTCTCTATAGTTTGATGAACAAAACCTGACCTGAGCAAAGCAAATTTCATCAGTTGTAACCCATCCAAGTGATGATCTATATTTTTCTTTCATATAAAGCTTCGTAAGGTGCCTTTTGACACTTTCATTATAAGTAATTTCAATAAACGATAGATGTTCATCCCAACTACCTTTAAAGTCCAATGTACAAACTCGTGGCATATCTTCAAATGTTCATATAATATGTTTGGTTTGTCCATCCATCTGAGGATGACAAGCTGTACTTACATCCACCTGTGTACCCATGCTTTACTGAAAAGACTTCCAACACTGTGCAATAAAGTGAGTTCTCCTGTTTGATAGAATATTTAGTGGAATCCCATGTAATCGTATTATCTCTGTAACATACAACGTTACATAATGTTCAGCTGTATCGGTGGTCTTAACTGGTGGGAAATACGCTGACTCGGTAAGCCTGTCAACTATCACCTATATGGAATCAACCTTCGCAGTGTACGAGGCAACCCTATGATTAAATCCATGTTATTCATGTTCCACTTCCAAACTGGAAGGGTAATACATTGCATAAAACATACAGATTTCTGATGCCATACTGTTAATCAGTGACCACTTGGACATTGAGCTACAGGTTCCACAATGTGCTTCTCATGTAACCTTACCAAGACATCTCTGCTAGACCATGGTACATTTTAGTTACTTTCGGATGAACAAAATACCATGAACGATGTTCTTTTGTCATAATTCATTTCCTTAACTCGTTTATACCCTGTACACACAATCTACATTAGTGTTAAGGTACTCCCCCTTGTGTTTTCTCAAATACCTTCGTCGAACTTCGCTGTACATTTTTTTTTTCAATTGAACTAAAAATATGACTTACATATTGCTTTTCCTTTTTATCAGATACCAATGAAAATTCTGCCACATTTGACACTATAATTCTTTCACTTGAAGTTTTATACAAGTAGTGGTACCATCTGTTACAAGCAATTATCACAACTGTCAACTCAAAATCATATGTGGGATAATTTCTCTTATGTGGACGTAATTGTCTTAAGGCATACGCTATCACATTGTCGTGACGCATGTATACACCTCCCACATCAACTTTTAAAACATCACAATACACTGCATACTCTTATGTGCATTTGGGAGGTACTAGTACATGTGTAGGTATCAAGTTATCTTTCAACTCGTGCAACTTTTCTCACATACATCATTCCGCTGAAACTTAGTTACTTTGTGTGTTAGCTTTGTTAAGGGTACTGGCAGAAAGCCTTTTTAACAATTCTTCTGTAATAACTGGCCAACTCAAGGAAGCTACGAAGTTCTGTAGGCGTCGTAAGCCTTGGCCACTTCTTTTATGTATATTAATCCTTATTCCCTCATTCTATACAATGTGTCCCAAGGACAATACGGATTATGACCAAACTTGTATTTACAGAACTTGCATATATCTTACGGTCACGAAGAATCCATAACACCTGTCACAAGTGACTAGCATGGTCCTTTTGTGATCTTGAGTAATCTGGTATAGCACTTAAAACATTATCACGAATAAGCTTAGCAATGGCTTAAACACCCTAATTATCAAACCCATCAACACAGCTGGTGTATTGTTAGCCCAAATGGCATAACGACGAATTCATAACGACCATACCTCTATTTTGGGTATCTTTATTTTCTCTGAACCTTACTTGATGACCTTAAGTCAATCTTTAGGAAGAATTTGGCACCCTGTAACCGATCACATAAGTCATCAACTCCAGGGAGAAGACATGTATTCTTAATTGTCACCTTATTCGGTTGCCGATAGTAACCACACATTCTCCATGTGCCATTTTTTTTTTATACTATGAACACTGATGCACCCCAAGGGGTCGTCTAGGTCTTATGAATCCCTTGTTCATTCCGCCTTTTAATTTCTCATTTTATTCCCGTAACTCCATCGGGGCCATGATATATGAAGAAATAAAAATAGGCTGAGTACCTGACATCACATTAATACCAGCTCATACATCGAGGAATTCATTTACCACCAGAACTAATTGAAGAGTTGGTGGCGTCACATCATTATCTTTCACTCTTACTAAGTGACATATGTATTCCTTAGAGTATCCTTTTCTTTGTTTTAAGATGGGGACCATTCAAAAACATTCTTCTGGGGAAAACGACGATATAATTTCTTAGTTCGGCAATCTACTATGGCGCAATCCCTTTATAACATCAAAATTCCACTATTTCCAGCTCAATAAGATCAACCAGTGTCTCATGACCACAAACAATTACTATGCACTTATGATATACTCTTTTAACTACAATAGATTCACCAACTGATGTATAGACTTCCTATGACATAACTAATAATTTTGGTGCTCTTTTGAATTTTCAGCAATTAATGAAATACCATATACTAGTGTTGAATATGGGTCAATCAATACATATACGGTACCTGTAGTTACATCAGGAGAAGTCTCATTTTGTGGCCCGACATACCACACCAATAACAAACATTCAGCCCTAACCGACATTCACCTAGATGATAACTTCCGTAGCACTAACATGGCTGACATGGAGACTTCGGTTGGTTCCTACTTTCTACGTTCTTGTGCTTGATACCCCATTTCCCATGAATCCTGAATCTCACTTCTTTGCTCAAACCGATTGTTTCTAAACCCTTGGGATCTAGGTAGAACATTTACTATAGACTAAGGAAATAATGGTCTAGGCGGTCTGTTAAACACCCGATACCTAAATTCTCCTTGGGACGCCATGAACTGTCCCATAGGTCTAGCCCTCTTGACGACCCTTCTTTAAATATGTGTGTCCTTTTCTGTTGCCTTTGATCCTCCATTATCTGTGCAAAAAGCCTGTATTCTGGCTATATCCATATCTCCTTTCAAGGCTGCAATAATACAATCCATCTGTCCACATACCGATGCACTCTATCGGTCATACTAGCTACCACATTTGGAGCATACCTAGCCAAAGAATTAAATCGAAGACTATACTTTCTGACACTCATAGTCCTTTGGCAAAGATTTAACAATTGGTCCGCATGAGTTTTTCGGACCTCATAGGGGAGGTACTGACCAAGGAATGTCATTTTAAATTCCTCCCAACTTGATGGAAGTACATCAATACACAGTCACATGCATAACATCTAGAGCCCTTTTGATTTGGTCTATAAAGTCCTGTGGGTCTTCATTCAGATCCAACCCGGTGAACATGGGAGGGTTTAATTTTCGAAAATCCTGTGTTCAACGACTAGCTTCCCTAGCCGCACCATCATCACTCGTCATTGGACTAGCTCGCCCGTTACATTGTACAGTAACTATCTGAGTCAACATATGCATTACATTCCTTAAATCCTGTTCAATGGCATTTATAGGTGGTTCTGCAGGTACTTCTCTACCTTTTGGCTAAGAGAAACCCGTATTGCAAATTCCATGTCAGCCCCACCTTGACTAGCTTAGTCAGGTGGTGATTTACTCATTTCTTCTTCGGCAGACATATCAACCTGCTTACCTTTTCCCTTATCTTGTCTGATAATTAGCATTTGACTATGCAAAAGAAAACCAATGTCAATGCGCACATATGCGTCCACCTACAACTTTGGCTCTATTGCCCGATCTAGGAATGAAGAACAGAAACAACTCCTAAATGCCCGTAGCCTCCTACTTATAAATATGGCGCGCAACACATCCATAATCAAGACTCTACTTAGACACGGCTTTGTAGACATCCTTAGGATGACCCGCTCTGATACCACTTTTGTCACGCTCCGATTTCCAACGAGGCGGACTGGCACCCGAAGCCGATAAGGCCCGAGAGAACCAATCTTTGTACATGACCACTCATATGCAAATTATTCAAGGGACATCACCATCACGTGTAGAGACAAGGTGCTAATAATGAAAATCGTGGAAACATGTAATATATACATATACGAAACCCGGCCGTTAGGGCCATCAAGTCACATCAAGTCAAAGTGGACATACATCCCTTACATTCATATCACCACATCCATCTACAAAGCCTCTAACAGATGAAATACATAACCATCCTAAAGTCAGGACAGCTCTCCGCTCTATACAACTGTGATACAATACCAAAACAAATGTACATATGAGACTCGGAAAGCCCCGAACCAACTGGAGCTCACCAAAAGTCGGCAAGTGATCAGCAACCTACTGTGGAGGTCTACTAGTACATGTGCCTACAGCAAGTAAGGTAAGTCCCACAAGGGACGTCACTACGACGAATGTACTGAGTATGCAAGGCCATAAATAACTGTATGACATATAAGAACTTTAATAGAATCAAGTACAAGTGAATGCATCATAAAGATATACTACCATAATGTATACGTGTGGGATCATGTATAGTTCTTCTTTACTTTACTTTACTTCATCCTCAATCGTCAATCGTGTGCTCATCTATCATATAGTGTCCGGGCCAAACTGATCAGTGGGAATAACATAATAATCGGGAACGGCTCTAGCTAGGCTTTCGCCCCTTTGAGTTGCCACCCGTTTCCAATGAACTTTCAGTATCGCCTCTAGCTAGGCTTTTGCACCTTTGAGTTTCCACCCGTACTCAATATCCATTCGAGATCGCCTCTAGCTAGGCTTACGCCCCTTTGAGTTGCCACGCGTACTCAACAAGTGTTCATTACTTTAATTCTTTTGTTATGAGATTGGTACATTAGTGGTTACAATGTTATTGGAACTTTGGAACATTATTGGAACATTAACCAATGAACATGAGTCATGTGAATCACAATTGATCAATGAATAAGGAACATGTGAGTAACAATGAATAATAATCGAAAATGGAATACCTTTGAACATTTCGGAATGGAACAAGTATAATGACAATGTGATACTATGTGCTGCAGAAGGCTATGGAAAGAGTAACCTTTCATACCTTATCTTCCAAATATTAAGACACAATCCAATATGTGAGTACAACAATTCCACTCCTTCCTTACGTTTCACTCTACATCACAAGTACATAATGGAACCAACATTAACCACAAGCTACATTCCAAGTGTATAAGACGACCATGAGTTACATGATTGTCCTATAACATTATTTCACCTTTTACAAAACCATTCATGGCCTTGTCACACCAACAATACCATAACATTCTATACATTGGCCAAAACATCATAAACCAATAACTTTTCGCACCAAGTTCCTACTTTACATGTTTTCATTAACACCACATCATAATGAATCCATCAAATCACTCCAATACATTTTATGACCAAAATTCCACAATTTACTCATAGAGAAAAATAACAAGTTATGGACATAACCACACCATACACATTGAGATATCATCCACACCATGCACTTTCATCAAAACCACAAGTCTACTTCAAAGTTTAAATCACATAGATGGCACATCTTTTACAAAAAGCAAAAGTGCCCTACTCAACCCTTGTAGATATAACCATCATGATCTACACCATCCCTCATGCATATAATGTAGTACATCACAATAATAAACACTTACCCAAGCTTGCTAATGGATGATCTTGTCCAAGAAGATGGCTTAGGGTTTTAAGAGAAGAGAGAAATCTTGGGAAATTTCAAGAAATGTGATGTGTGTTTCTTTGAATAAAAATCAGATTTTTCCACATATATATAGGCCCTCAAGTCATCTTGGCATTAAATTCCATGTTTAATTGGTCAATGGTAGAAGAATGGGTCATTTTGCCCTCTTGGGCCTTGCATTTTGGCTCCATTTTGGGCCTCAAATTGGCCCATTAACACATATTATCTTAGCCCACTAAAATCAATATGTAATCCATCATATATCTAATGTTTAATGAATTCCATAATTTTCACGACAATATTCACTCACGAGATTCCCATTCGTAGCCTCACTCGCAAAAATAGAAATTCTAGGTGCCCATGGCCTATTTGAACATAATTTGTTAAAATACTTGTGACGAAGAATTAACCCCAACTCGGATGCTAAACGTGCTTAAGAATAGTCCTACTATGATGGAGTAATGATACCATGACTCAAAGGTCTTATATACATCATAATAGTCAAAGAAAAATTTTGGCGAAAACCACCCCGGCACGCCGCTTGGCGCGTCCCTTTGCTGCCTGTGCAAACAAAAATTTGGGCCAGAGCGGCCTGGCACGCCCTCTGCAGCGCCCCATGCCAAATTTTTGATTTTGACTTTTCTTTGCGGATTTGGTTGGATCTTTCAAGTCCCAACCTTTTGCTTACCTCTTAGCTTTAAGATTCTTTACTTGGATGTCCCTTAAACCACAATTTTTCACCCCACAAATGCTCCACAAAGTCACAAACGCCACCTACTACAAAGGTCTAATCACATTTACTAGCACACTATCAAATTTTTCCATCAATGGCAATATGAAATACGTACTTATGGCTCTCGAAGCTAAGGTTTATAACTACACCCGAGGTCATAAATTAATCAAGTTAGGGTTGGGAATGTACGGGGTGTTACACTATCCTGATAACTAAGCACACTATCTCCCCCTTGAGAGAAAACCTCCACTTTCTAATTATGGAGTTTCCTTCAACTTAAACAAAATAGGATCACTATCCTACTTTGCCTTTACCTCCACCACTGATGAAGATTTTGAACCATAGCACTACCTTTGGCTAAATCAACAAGACAAACTCCCAATCTAGCAAGTCTGTGAACATCTAGAACTAACTCTTTATTTTCATCCTCCACATGAGCAACGCTACCCATCGATAGCCTTCAAAGTGCATTGGCCACTATATTGGCCTTACCCGAATGGTAGAAAACACTCATGTCATAATATTTTAACAATTCTAGCTATCTCCTCCGACAAAGATTAAGATCTTTCTGACTGAACAAATACTAAAGGCTCTTGTGATCTTGTGATCCGTGAACACATCCACATGATCCAAATCTTTAAGGCAAAAACTACAGTTGCCAACTCAAAATCATAAGTTGGGTTGTTCTTCCCATGAACTTTGAGTTGTCTAGAAGCATAAGCTATGACCTTACCATGCTACATCAACACATTCCCAAGGCCCACTCTAGAAGTATCACAATAAACAACAAACCCATTTGGACCCTCTAGTAGAGTCAAAACTGGAGCAAAAGTGTGTCGAGTCTTCAACTCCTAAAAATTCTTCTCGCAAGCATTGGACTACTAAAACTTAAATCTCTCCTAAGTCATTTTAAACATAGAAGAAGAAATAAAGGAGAATCTTTCAACAAACCACCTGTAGTAATCGGCTAAGCCCAAGAAACTCCTAATGTATGATGGAGAGATGGGTCTAGGATGGTTCCTAATTGCTTTGGTCTTTTGAGGATTGATGTCTCCCAAACTATACCTCCAGGAAAGTATAACGTGGTCATTGAGTTAAATATAGAACCCAACTGGTTGGGGTCGATTCCATGAGGAATAAGACAAACTTTTATCAAATGCTTGTCTGAGTGATTGGTAAGTAAGTAAAAAAGGGGGGGGGGGGGGGGGGGGGGGGGTTGTAAACAAATAGTAATAGTAAAAATTGTTGAATTTCGGATTTGTGATCAATACGAGAAAGGCACAAGGACTGTGATCCCCAAGATTCCTTAACTCCACCGGGTACTTGTGCTAGCAAACTATCCCGCTGTGTTGCATGCAAAATCTAACAAGATAGGTTCATCTAAACGTCTCTCAACCTTAGATAGATGAATTTCACTCTTCTTCTCTCAGCCTCCAAGTGTCGCGCTACTAACCCTTGTTCTTGATCTCAGATAACTATCCCTGTTACAGCTCAAGTTATTAGATGAAGGTTGATAGCTTCAAATCTCTATGGTTATTCCCTTTTCCCAATCTCTACTTGTTTCTCGAGCAAGTTTAGAATACAGGTGAGTTTCCAACATTTGCAACCATTAGAAGATAACAATACATGCAGTCACACCAGTTCAGAATTGCTTCGCACTTAACCCATTTCGTTAATTCCTCATGGTTCATATAGCCCTAGTTGAGAGATTTAGCTACTCATGATTGCAAGAGCACAAGAAGAATTCAATGATGAAAACATAATTGAACTCACAATAAGAATAAAACTCTGAAATCTCAATATAAATCAAAACCCTAGAATCGACGTTTGAGATTACAAGATCAATGTGTTTATAAACCTCAAAACAATGTAATAGACAACTCAAATAATGTAATAATTGCCTCTCTAACATAAGACAACATAGGAGTATTTATAGATACAAAATGACTCCTATCCTAAAATATGTAGGAGAAAAAAGTCTGCAACTTTCCATGGACCGTGACTTGAGGTCGTGGACTCAACCCACGGACCGTGGTTCCAGGTCGTAGGAATCAGGCCTCCATACACAACTATAGAAGTTGACTCACGGACTTGACCTATAGTCCGTAGGTCCACCAACGGTCCGTGAGTCATGACTGTGGGTCTTGGTGAAATTCAACTCCACTCTTTTGTCTTCAAAAACTTTATTCCAGTGCACGCTACTTCCCGTCTTCTCCATTTTGCCTCCAAAACCTATTTTCCTGCAAGATAGAACAGAAAACACATCATACCTACCTAACATACCTAAGTTATTACATATTTTCTTTGTTTTAAGCATTGAAAGTGCCATAAAATTATGGTACATCAAGGATCATCCTGAATGCCCTCACTGGAAATGATATGACCAAGGAATGTTATTGATTTCAACTAGAATTCACACTTGCTGATCTTAGAAAATAACTAGTGATTCTTAAAAGTCTGTAAAATAATTCTCAAATGGTCTGCATGTTCATCCTCACTCCAAGAGTAAATGAGAATGTCATCTATGAAAACAATGACGAACATATCCAAATACTGTTTGAACACCCCATTCATAAAGTCCATAAAAGCTCTAAGAGAACTTTTTAGTTCAAAAGACATAACAACAAATTCATAGTGACCGTCGGAATGTCACATTCTCTGACTCTAAGCTGATGATAGCCGGATCTGAGGTCTATCTTTAAGAAGAAACTAGCACCATAAAGTTGGTCAAACAAGTAATCGATTCTATGAATCAGATACTTATTCTTGATTATGACTTCATTCAACTGACGGTAATCAACGCACATTTTGAGGGAACTATCTTTCTTACACACGAAGAGAACTGGAGCACCCCATAGAGAGATGTTGTGTCTGATGAAACCCTTATTTAAGAGGTCTTTCAACTAATATTTTAATTTCTTAAGCTCAGCTGGAGCCATCTTGTAAGGAGGAATTAAGATAGAATGGGTATTTTGAAGAAGTTCTATTCTAAAGTCGATCTCCCGTTTGGGAGGGACTCAAGGCAGGTCTTCAGGAAATACTTTTGGATACTAATTAACAACTAGAACTAATTGAAGGGTTAGAGTTTTGGACTTAGAATCCTTAACCCTAACTAAATGATAAATACAACCCTTAGAGATCATTATTTTGGCCTTAAGGTAAGAGACAAACCAACCTACAGGCATTGAGGTACCTCCCTTCCATTCTAAGATTGGTTAATTTGGAAAACTAAAACTTAACGACTCTGGTTATCTAGTCGACTGAGACATAACAAGAATATAACCAATCCATGCCAAGAATGACATCAAAATCAGTTATATCTAACTCTATTAGATCAACTGTGATGATTTTTTGGAAAACTGAGACTGGGCAATTTTCGTATACCTATTTGGCTATAACTGAGTCACTAATAGGAATAGAGATTAAGAAGGGTTAAGAAGGGTTCTGAATGGGTTTTGGGACTAACATCAAAATATACTACAACATAAGAAGTCATGAAGGAAAGTGTGTCTCCTGGATCTAACAATGCATACACATCTATATGAAAGACTCGTAATGTATCAGTGACTATGTCTGGCAAGATCTCTTGATCCTAGTGGAAGGATAAAGCATAGAAATGGTTTTGGTGTTGACTATTGTTTGTACTAACAGAAGCACCTTGCTAAGTTGGGTGACCTGAATGGGTTGCTGAAGTAGTTGACTGAGCTCTATTACCCCCATCTCTACATCCAGCTGAGGGGTAATTCTTCAACCTATGGCCAGTCTGACCATATCCAAAACAACCCTCCTTGCCAGCAAGGCACTCACTTGGATGATTCTTACCACACTTAGGACATACTGGAAAAGTATGGCTGCCTGTAATACTACCCTGAGACTTAGAGCCTGAGGCCCTATTCTTATGTTCACGATGAGGTTTAGGGGATAGAGCACTAGTTGAAAAAGGTGTTGGAGATAAAGACCTCTGCTAAAACTAAGAGAAATTTTCACCACCTAAACTCTGTTGAGAATAGTCAAAGTTACTTGTTCTAGCCCTCTTGGTCTCCCTCTCTTTCTCTTTTATCTTCTCTTCTTCTATTTGTTGGGCATGAGTCATAAGTCTAGAGATATATATTTCTTTAATAAGTATAGTGGTCCTGCACTACTTGACCACTAACTCTGAAACATCCAAAACAAACTTACTCATTCAAGCCCTCGGCCCATCAACCATCTCTGGAGCATACCTAGAGAGCTATGTAAACTTCAGAGAATACTCCTTCATATACATGTTACCCTGTTTCAGATTGATGAAATACTCAACCTTAGTTTCCCTCAACTTCCAGGGAACGAATATATCTAGAAAGTAGTCACAAACTCATCCCAATCAACTGGACTTGCATCCACATGTTGACTATTTTTCCACTGCTTAAACCATAGTTAAGCCACCCCTTTCAATAGATAGGAGGCCAAGTTTGCACTCTCAACTGGTGCGATACCTATGATCTGAGTTCTTTTGAACCTCATCTATAAACTCATGTGGATCCTCATCCACTTTCGAACTATAAAACTCTAGGGGGTTCATACGAGTGAAGTCCCAGACTCTCATAGTTGTTGCATTCCCATTTGGGTTGGTAGGTGCAATTGCTTGCTGATTGACTTGGTTGGTCATGTTTTTAGAAAGCACTTGAAAAGCAGCCCTGAATTCGGCATTAGTTACTTGCTCATTCAAAGGATCTACTAGTGTTGGCGGGACTGGCTGGTTTCTGTTCCTTCTTTCATTATCTCTTCTGGGAGGTATTTTCTGTAAACTCATAGAGCATGAATTAGAATAATAAAAAGAGTTATACTCTATCACATGATATGAACATGAGAGAAGTGAGACTTTTCTAAAATATTTCGTAGCCTCTCTCTCATAAGTGTGGCATGCTTCACACCCATGAAAGAGAGTCTACTAAATGTGGCTTTCGAACACTCTAGGACACCTTAAACCTGATACTCTAATACCAAGTTTGTCACAAATTGAGTCTACACCCTGTACATAACACAATGCTTAGAGCCACAAGTGACCCCAACCTAACCCATGGTCTGGCATAACATTAAGCATCTTATAAAGATAAACTGTGCAGAAGCTAAACTAATTCAATAACTATAAATCTAATGTATGATAAACAGATTATGATAATGATATCCTAAGTCAATAAGGAAATACTAAAACTGAACAAGCTGAATATCTAACTCTATGTCAGAAAGCCTCTACTAACTGATGAGTTTATGGGATAACTCCCAAGCTAACTCTCAATGTCTGAAACTAAATACTAAAAGAAGATTAAAAAAATTACTGTCCTCTGATGATGAGGACCCACCACTGATAATTGTTAGAGCGGTACTGGAACATACTAACTGTGATACTGAGACTGAACGCCCGAACCTATATTATAAAATGATACAGCGCAAAAGAAAGTATGCAACAAGTACTTTGAATGTACTGAGCATGTGATATATGCAAAGTATACAGTGAAGCTGATCATGCTGAAATACTAATAGACTATACTGAATGCAAACTGAACTAAACTGCACTACAATGACCCAATGATGATATGCATAAATACTGATATGCAAAGAAAGCTTAAAAATCATGATACAATGCAAGTGACGCTAAACTAAGGGTCATGTACAAATAATCTAAATCTGAGTCTGTGAGAGAGTCTGGTAACCGACATAAACTACGTGAACGAAATGTGGAGTTCAATGTATACCCCCCATTGAGAGGACCTAATATACCTTGCCAATGATATAAAGGCATAGATGGCGTGATTACTGAACTGATGCCCAAACTAGGAGGGCTAAATAAACCTATGGTGGCACGTAGTTCTGGGACATAGGGTATAACTGAGGCCCTAGTCCAACTCGGTGCTAACTACTACTCCTAAACTAATATATACTTACTGATAGCTCTTTTAAAATCTAATGTTCTGATAACTTGGTCAGAACCAATTTATTCTGAAAGCATTCTAAAAATTTGTATACTGGAACTAATCATGCTTGTTCATGCTAAAACTCGAATAGTCTAAAATCATTCTTTAAATATATAACTGAAATCTGTAAATTATGCTAAAAATCATGCTAGTATTCAATTCACATAAAATAATTTTATACTAATTGTAAAATCACGTAAAACATATGTTAATAGCATGGAAATCATGAGGAGAATGAAGATTAAGGAAAATCATTAAACTGAATATGAACCCTAGATTAGACTTCATAGAAAACTGAGATTTCATGAAGTATTTTAGGAAACTGGGGTGAAAGGATACCCATTTTTGAAATTCCACATACCTGGATGGAGAGTTCTTGCTAAGAAAACTCTAAAATTTTGAACTTGAGTAGAACCCTAGGTTTTCTGCCTTTGACAGAGATTAATCATCTTTTGATTTATTTTCTAAGGGTTGGGGAGGAATGGGGAGGAAAAGGTTGACTATTCCCCTTTATTCCTACTAAAATAACTCCCAAATAATGTGGTTTAGGTGTAGGAATTAAGGAAAGGATGAAAACACCCCTTTAAAAATGTAACTAATTTTGCTAGAAACAAAAATCATGAGTCTGGGAATGACTCATTCCCTGAACCTATGAGTCATCCCTTGACTCGTGGTCCTTGAGTAAGAATTTTGGCTTGGGCACGATTTGACACCCTACGACTCATGAGGTCTGGTAACAAGTCATGGATGGGACTTATAGCCTCTAAATGAAAATGTTAACTATTAGGTTCTTCGTTAGAATGACTCATTCCATTGAGTTTTTCCACTAGGATAAAAATTACATCTCTCAAGACTTAGTTTTCTGCTCAGAATGGTTCACATAGCAGCTCGTAGAATGGTCCACGACTCATTGTCTGAGTTATAACCACTGAGAACTTGGGTTAGACTAGCTACTTATCATGAGTCAGCCCATGATTCGTGGCCTCACTGCATGACCCGTAAAGTGAGTCGTTCTATGACAAAAAGTTAAATTTTCTACTAGTTTTTTGTGTTAAGTCTGAGATATGATCTTAGGGACTTTTGGGGTGTTATAGAAGGTCCCACTTCTAATAAAAAAAAAGGGCCTATAGACATTTAATAAATTTTTTCTATTCTTTCATACTCTAGATCATGCAATAGAGTTATGTCCTAAGAAACTTATTCAGATTCATTTATTACTTTAATTCTATTTATCATGCCTCATTTTCGAGGTGATAAAAGCAGTAAAGCTTAGATTCCTACCAATTTGGTGCTCTCAAATAGAGCTATAAAAAAGTTAAGGGACTTCACAAACGATTGTGAAGATCCTTTTTTGTGCGTTTAAATCTATTATTCAAAGTTATACACCCTTGTTCATATGAATCATACATTTGAGCTAAAGTAGGATGTGTTCTAAACTCCTCAAAACTTTGGTATGGATAACACCTTAAGGGAGAAAGTATGTCTATAACTTCTTGGGTACTATTTCCACTCTAGATATAGTGTGACTTTGGATATTGTAAGCCATAAGTAGTAGAATGATCCCAAATCCAAATATATGAAGTTAGAAGTGTAAAAGCGGAAAACGGGAATAGTGATTGATTGAAGTATGAAGCTAGAGTGATGTATCCATTAAATTATAAATGGGGTGGTATTTCCTTGGGTGGTGACTAAGGTGTAGCAAGAATTGTACATATTTTACGATAGTAAGTAGAGAAAGGATTGATGAATAAGATGACTTTGAAGTATACTTGAACTAGGGTAGAAGTTTATGATGGCTTGATTTTGTGTTAGTAAAGATCAAGTATAGGTCATGAACGAAAGGATGATGCAGTCAGAGTTGATAGATTTAGGCTTTACCTTGTGATATTTAAAGAGGGACCCTATGATATTCATAAGATTATGAGCCTAGTTTAGCCCAGAGATGTATAATGATTTGGTAAGGAGTATTAGCAATATTGAGAAAGGAAAATGTACTTGTAGGATTCTATTAGATAGATTGTGTAACTAAGATCGTATATTTTGTCATGAATTCTTGGTGAAAAAGTGTCTCTTTGATTTGTACTCTAGTAGGTGAATTTCTTACATAGTGTAAGATAAGTTGTATTGCCACCCCTGATTAGTACTATACACTAGTTTAAACTTTTGATGATCACTATGGTGAAAAGAGTAGTAGTATGAGGGTGATAGCACTATATTTGGAAATTGATCTAGTAGTCTTAATATGGTATGTCAAAGAGATTAAGTGTATAACTTACAGCAAGTGTGAATGCGTAAGAATGATATATATGTGGACCGGAGATGAATAAGTGAATGGTGGCTAAGTCATTGGATAAAGAAGAGCCCTAAGTTTTATAAAGAAAGATGTGTACCCGAGGTTGTATGTTGTTACATGAGATTCTAAGATCCTAAAGTGCTATGTGTGCCTAGTTTAGTTTGCTTGAGTTATGAATGGTGGACAATTCTAGGTATTTATTATAGCGTGTCCCTAAGAGTTGATTCGAGGCGACTATAGATAAGGTTGATGATATTGAGTCTCTTACTATAGTTTTAACCCTTTTGAAATGGGTAGATAGAGCTTTAGAGGCACAAAGCTAGTAAGACAGTAAGACTGAATTTTGTAGTGGGAGCCTTAGAGACAAAGAGTAAGTTAAGAGATATCCCAAAAAGAAGTACTAGCAAGAGTTTTACGATCCACTGATGTAGTCTTTGAGGGAGAGTTTTACATTCATGTGTATAGTAATATCCCAACCTTGTAGAGTTATTTGAATATAACTATTTTAGAGAGTAAGTCCATAGACTTAGAATGTCAACCTATGAGCTAAGGGGGAGTGTCACGACCCAAGCAATCATAAGTGGCACCCACCCTAACTCTACAGTAGGAGAACCAATCAACCCAACCCTTGGCCAACCAATATAGAAGTTACACTTACCCATTTCTAAAACCCAACACCCTTTAATAACTTAACACATTTCAAGTATAATAAGTCATTTAATAATCAGTGAAAAATTATAATAAAATAAGAAGTACGAAAATATCTCTATCTATTACTTCCCCGGGGACCCAAAATTCACCATAAAAGAACTTCTAAATCCAAAACAAGAATTGAAAAATAATCCATAAATACTAAAAAACAAGATAGTCGTTGTCCAGAAATAGAGGACATGGATTAGAAGAAGATCCAATAGTTGTCTGGACATGGTTCTCACCCTTGAATCGAAGTTTGAATCATGAACTAGATTTGAGGCCTCATCTCAAATGCTGGAACACGCTCTGCACTTAACAAAAAGAAAAGTACAGGTAGTATTAGTACAACAACTACATACTGATAGGCATCATCGGCCAACTTAACTCAATACCATACAAATAGATAAGTTAAATAAATGTCAAAAGTAATCAAGATACAACTCATAATAAGATAACAATTAAGCTCATATTCATAAACACCTTAACTCACAAAACAAACAACTTTCATCTTTATATCAATCCCTTTTCAAGTCATTCAAAGACATCACTTACACTTAAGAAATTTAGTCAACTATAATCAAAGACAACCACATATGCAATGCAATAATGAATGCATGCATGAAACATGTACATACATACTAAGGTCGGCAAGGACCCTTAGTTATGACCTGTAGGGGACGAGCTCAGTCCATGTACCATTGTCGTCATGATACCTGATCCCAATATAAATCAGTATTGGTGTGACACCCGATCTCAATATCAATCGATGTCAGTGTGACACCCGATCCCAATATCAATCTATGTTAGCGTGACACCCGCTCCTAATATAAACTCAATAAGTAATCTCAACAAAGTGGACCATGTAGAATGAAAATCAATAATTACAAGCATGATCAAAGCTAATCACAACATTCAACTCCAATATAAGTACAGAGTCAAATCAAGTCTATAACTACATTTAAACCATAACCAACCTCGTATCTTCATCCGAACGCACTACTTGGCCAAAGCCTTGCCTTTCCTTTTATTTTTTTTTGTTCTTGGTCTATAAACAACAAATAAACATAATTCAATACACCATTCCCCACTACCATGCATTATAAACCCAAACCCATCAATTTCAACCCATGAACTTAACCTAGTTTATCATTCTAGGGTTTTCTACCCTTTAGTCTCTTTGAATTGTCCATAGTTCATGATTACAAGGAAGAATTTTGTGCTAGGAAGTGATTTCTAACAACCTAGAGTCAATAACAAAGGAATTTAAGTCATTCCCGACCAATTCCCATCAGTTCATAAACATAGGGCTAAACCTCAATTATCAACCATGATTATGATCTTTACAATTCTAAGAATCTAATGGAGTAATTAAAAGTTTGAATGATAAAGGAACCTTACCTCAAAGATGGAAAATCCTTAAATATGGTGAAAGTCTCCCTCTCTCAACCCTTAAACAAAAACTAAAATAATGGGAATGAAAAATGCTACTTTTGAATTTTAACTGTAAAAACTGTGAGTTCATCATTGCAGCAATGGATTCATCATTGTAGAGACGAATTCATCGCAGAAGCGATGGATTTGTTGCTGCAGCAACACTCATGTAAAATGGACTATCGTCTTGGCGACACTTTTATTGTTGCAGCAACATCGCTGCAATGATAGACCTATCACTACAGCGATGCTAAAATAATAGCTTGGGAATTATTCCCAGCTCTGTCCATTGTTCCCAGCTCTGTCCATTTCACAACATACTTCTCAAATTTTAAAATCACGTACTAACCTTTTTATTGTAATTGCCATAACCGAAGTTCTACTAACCCATTTTAAGCACTAAAAGTTTCTAAGACTTTCTAAAATCATCATCTAACACTTTATCAACTCAAATCCACTAATCAACACACCAATAACTACCAGATTTTCCTAGACCATACCACATTCAAAATCCACCTAAAAACCTTAGTTCTCAACTTCCTCACATGTCTATCTAGAATAGAAATTGACTCATCTTTATAAGAGAGTTCTTTATCAAACAACAATAAATCCCAACAGACGATATAATCCTTATCTCCATGATACTTCTTGAGCATTAAAACATGGAATATCGAATAAACCCTCGACAAACTAAAAGGTAGAGCCAACCTATAAGCCACTGACCCTACTCTATTCAATATCTCAAATGGTCCGATATACCTCTGACTTAACTTACCTTTCTTGCCAAACTACTTTACACCCTTCATGGGTGACACTTTAAGCAAAACTTTCTCACCCTTCTCAAAATGAACATCTCTTACCTTGTTGTCACCATACTCTTTTTTTCTATTCTGAGCTACCCCCAACTTCTCTTGAATGAATATCACTTTCTCCATTGACTCTTTCAACACATCAGCGATCCAAGGTCTCACTTTGAAAGCATCAAACCACCCAATTGGTAATCTACACTTCTCCCATACAAGGTTTCAAAAAGAGCCATGTCAATGCTTGAGTAGTTTTTCTCGTATGATTTCTGCTACCTCGAAGCATAAGCAACTGCAAGCATCAAAACAGCACCCAAACCAGATTGTGAAGCATCATAATACATAATAAAATCTTTGCCTTCTGTTGGCACGGTAAGAATGGGTGCTGAAGTTAGCAAAGTCTTGAGCTTTTGAAAGCTCTCCTCACATTCATTATTCCATACAACAGGTACCTCCTTCTGAGTCAAACGGGTAATATGCAAAATAATAGATATGAACCCTTTCACAAACCAACAATAATAGCTAGCCAACCCCATAAAACCATGAACCTCTATCTCATTGGTCGGTATAGCCCAATTCTTAACAGCCTTAATCTTTTGCGGGTCTACCGTAACCCCTTTTTTAGACACCACATGCCCCAAGAAAGACACTGAATACAACCAGAATTCACACTTTTAATACTTAGCATAAAGTTATTTCTCCTTAAGTAACCCCAACACTGTACACAAGTGAGCTTCATGCTCTTCCTTACTCTTAGAGTAAACCATTATGTCATTAATGATCACAATATCAAATAAATCCAAATAAAGTTTGAATACTCCATTCATCAAACCCATAAAAGTGGTTGGGGCATTGGTCAAGCCAAAAGATATAACCAAGAACTCATAATGGCCATAACGAGTTTGAAAGGTAGTTTTTCGGATGTCCTCTGCCTGAATCTTGAGCTTATGATAACCCGATCTTAAATAAATCTTTGAGAATACTGTAGCACCCTACAACTGGTAGAACAAGTCATCTATCGTAGGCAAAGGATACTTATTACAGATGGTCACCTTATTCAACTGTCGGTAGTCTATGCACATCTGCATACTACTATACTTCTTCTTAACAAAAAGCACAAGAGCACCCTAATAAGAAGTACTAGGACAAAAAACACCCTTCTTCAACAACTCTTTCAACTGAGTTTTCAATTCTCCTAACTCTACAGTGTCATCCTAAAGAGAGGAAGGAATATAGGGCGAGTACTCAGCTCAAAGTCTATACAAATGTCAAAGTCATGGTCAGTTGGCATCCTAGGAAGATCATCAGGGAACACCTCTATGAATCACACACTACGGAAACCAAAGCAATAGGAGGGGCTACTAAACTAGCATCCCAAAGATGAGCTAAGAATGCCTGACACCCCTTTTTAACTAGCTTTTGGACACGAATAGCAGAAATAATTCTCAAAGGAGCAGGCTTATAAATATCTTCCCACTCTAAAATCTCTATCCTGGGCATAGCTACAGTGACAGTCTTAGCATAACATTCAAGAACAGCATGGCAAGAGGATAGCCAGCTCATTTTTAAAATAATATAAAACACTTTCATGTCTAAGATCACTAAGTCTGCCAAAGTTTTATACCCCATAAACATCACAGGAAATGCCTAATAAACCTTATCAACATATATAGAAACCCCAACTAGTGTAGACACATACATAGGTGTATAAAAATATTCACATTTTAAGTCCCACCCCAAGGGAAATTTCACAAACACATAAGAGAAAGTAGATTTGAGATAAAATAACACAGAAGCCATATGATCACAAAAAAGAATAGTACATGACATCACAGTATCAAAAGCTTCAGCTTCAGAACAGTCTGAAATAGCATAAAGATGAGCCTTACCACTACTCTGACCACCACTTCTACCAGTCTGTGCGCCATCCCCACCAACCTATCCTCCACCACGATTGGCTTGGTAGTCTCCCTACCCGCAGTGTGACCACCACGCCCACCATATGGACAACCTTTACCATTTTCTCCCATACCACGACCTGATGGAACTAAAGCACTGAAAGCTGGCTATTGAGTCAACTGACCTACGAATAAAAAGCTAGGACAAGACCTTTGAATATAACCTACTTCCGAACACTTGTGGTATCTATGGTCTAAAATAGGTCGTTGGACTAAAGATGTTAAAGGTGTATAACTGTCTATCTGGGAAGGCAGATAACTGACCCCTGATGGGCCCCCAGCGGACACAAGCGTAGCTGAATGAAACTGTTGATTAGAGTAACTTTGTGAACCACTGCCCCTCGAATAAGAACCACTAAAATAACCCAATTTTTAGGCCCCCTTCTCCTATGCCTT
Source organism: Capsicum rhomboideum (assembly GCA_031232105.1). Classification (NCBI taxonomy): domain Eukaryota; kingdom Viridiplantae; phylum Streptophyta; class Magnoliopsida; order Solanales; family Solanaceae; genus Capsicum; species Capsicum rhomboideum. The sequence continues at coordinate 97,251,862 of CP124718.1, forward strand.
AACACCAACTTGTTGCTTCACCCCTTCCACCTTCTTAATAAATTCCACTACCTCCTGAAAATCTTTTTAAAAAAGGTCATTTGAAGTGTAGGAACTTGAAGACTGTAGTTCAAACCCTTCATAAAGAACCTAATTGTCTCCTCCTCAGTAGGTATCAACTATAAAGCATAATGGGGCAAAGCATGAAATTTGACCTCATAGGCCGCCACAGACATATCACCCTGCTCAAGTCTTAAAAACTCATCTTTCTTCCTATCTTGAAAGGTACGAGGAACATACTTCCAAGAAACATATTCTGAAACTGAAACAAAGTTAGTAGAGGTAAAGCAACCTTACACACAACAAAAGTTCCCCGCCACTGCTCGGCCTCTCCCTATAATTGAAATATCACAAATTCCACTCCATATCTCGCCATAATGCCCATCTTATGCAGATGCTCATGATAGTCAATCAAAAACTCATATGCATTTTCTGACTTAGTACCTTGAAACACTAGAGGTTACATTTTTATGAACTTACAAAACAAACTATGTTCATCATCGGTCATAACTGGACCCAAAACTTGTTAGGGGAAAAATCTCGCCTTAAAACCCTCATCCATCCAAGGTGCTACAGTAGCGACATGTTGTAAGACTGGAGGCTAAAAGGCTGAGACTGTCAGAGTAGCACTAGTGCCATCTAAACCACTCAAAAACTGCAACACCTACGGAATCAGCTATAAGGACATTGGAACCTAAGATGTACCAACTTGGACAGGCACCACATTCTCTAGAACTGGAACCTCATCCTCCTCCTCAACTACCATATCTTCCTCCTGAACTAAGTCTGGAGCAGCCTGTTGTGGGGGAGGGGATGGTGATCTCTGCCTAGATGGTCTTTCGACTTCTTGGGATCCACCCCTGAAAGGTGCTGCCCCCTATCATCTTCTTCTTACCCCATCTCACCCGAGATTTACCCCAGACCGTGGCCCCAATGGCTAATTTTGGTGTTGTTATTGCTGCTGATCTAGCTGAACGAGTGTTCACCATCTGAAAAATAGGAATGATGGAGGTCAGATACCAATTTAAATCATCAGATACCAATCAGAAACAAGTACTAGCAGGAAGGAAAGAAAGAAAGAAGTGAAAGTTTTTCCTAAAGTCATGTAGCCTCCCGAGGAAAAGTACAGATGTCTTTGTACAATTATACGAGACTCTTCTAGGTCTATTATTTAATGACGAGATCAACAAATCTAGTGCCATGATACCATTTTTGTCATGACCCAAGCAGTCGTGAGTGGCACTCACCCTAACAATAACATGGAAGAACCAATCAAACCAAACCTTAGCCAACCAATATAGAAGTTACACTTACCCATTTTTGAGGCCCAACACCCTTTACTAACTTAACATAATTCAAGAAAAATAATTCATCAAAAATCATAAAAAAAAATATGAAGTGCGAAAATATCTATATCTATTACATCTTTCGGGACCCAAAAGTCACCATACAAGAACTGCTAAATCCAAAATAAGGTATGAAATATAATACATAAATACAAAACCAACAAGATAGTGATTATCAACAAACGAAGGACATGGACTAAAAAAAGATCCAATGGTTGCTCGGACATGATGCTCACCTTTGAATCAAAGCTAAAATCACAAACAAGATTCGAGGTCTCATATCAAACACTGAACATGCTCTACACTCAATAAAAAGAAGAGTATGGGTAGTAGCAGTACAACAACTATGTACTGGTAGGTATCATCGACTGACTTAACTCAACACCATCAAATAGATAAGTTAAATAAAAGTAAGAAGCGATCAAGTCACGCCCTTCATCAGGAAACCTCTCTCATAGCAAAACCCCATCCTTCAGTAGTCCCAGAATTATTCTCGATAGTTCTCATTGGGGAATCTTATGAAGGTGGGGGAGCATTTTCTTGGTTTCCAGCCATTGAAGTAGTAACCCTATAAAAATTGAGTTACGATTCAGAAAAGTATCAAAGGAATCTCAGTTTCAAAAAAAGGCCAAGTCTGGAAATTGGTTGGGAGGCTACTACTTATAGCCTCCCTCTATAGCGGGTTGCATCCTGCTACCACGGGATCACTATAAAGGGGTTGTCATAGCAGGATGTGGTCGCTATAGCGGCCTTCATTGTCCTTGGCATACATGAGGTGCATCAATGGCGCCTCTTGTAAAATTTGCCCTTTTGGTGTTTTAAGCACAGATCAGTATTGGGAAAGTGTCCTAGGATTAGAATATGCTAAAATCCAGGCATTTAAACTCCTAAACTTTCCAAAATTATCAAAAACAAATCAAACCCTTCACATTCCTCACTATTTCAAGCCCTATTTGGCCAAGAATCTCGTAATTCTTATGCATAGAATGCCATAGGAGCATTGTAACTGTAAGAGAAGCAACCATGCTTCGATAATTTAACAAATTAAGAAACAAATTTTATTTTAAAAACCAACCCCAAACCTACTCTATTCTATAATTTCAAGCAAAATTCTTGCGATTATGCGAGTAATGAAGTAAAGAAACAAAGTTATAACGAGAGTTACCTTATTTTTGGTGATGGGAGCAAAGTGATCGGGGAGGGGAGGGAAGTTTTGGAGTATAGAAAGTGAGAAATGGGCATGAAACCCACTTCTCAACTTTTAAAATTGATCCTTCCTGCTATAGCGGCCTGCAGCCCACTATAGCGATGACATTATAAGGGGAATATTCCCGCTATAGTGGGATCTAGTCTCTCGGGGATTGAAAAAAAATTTCGTCCATTGTATTTTTGAATTCATTTCTTTCCAGAATATTAGCGAGGCCCCGTTTACCCTAGGTACTCAAAAATTCTTGTTCAAGAAGTCTCGTACGGCTCGTAAGTGTGAAAAATTATTTGAGGAATTGAGCGGAGTAGTAATAGAGTGTGGCTTGATAAAATTAGTACGTCAATGGTAAAAATTTTGATGAGCCAGGGGATTAGTGTAACTTTTGTAATTATTGAAGGAGCTTTAATGTCCCAGTAAGTTTTATTCCTTCCTCTTTATATCGTAATCGTTCGGAGAGGAACAATAGGTAAATTGGTATTTGTTGCAATAACCTATTCCGTCATTACTAAAAGCATCTCATCCAAGGGCATGGGGTATGGGAATTCTTGTAAAATATGGTCTCAAACTAGTGCATATAGACTTGGTTGAAAATTTTAGAATTTGAAATTTTGGTTCGGGCTGACATCATCCTACTATAGCAGGAATTTTTCTACTATAGAGGCACAGTGGTAGCGGCCTACCGACCACTATAGCGGGACACCGAGGACCATAAACTAGTCCCATATTTTGTTGTTTCCCCTTCTCCTTTTCAGTTGCAAATAGGATGAGGTTTGCTTCTAAAAATTCCCTAGGGTTACCTCATGGCCTTAGAGAAATAAAGAGGGAGAAATACGCTTGAATGGGGCAAAACCCATCGTCTTTTCATGGATTTCACACTGAAAATCACTAGCACGAAGTTAGAAGTTCGCATTTATGCATCCAAAACAGCTGCTTGGCATCCAGGTAAGCTAGGTTTAATTGAGTAGTATATATGTATGACATAGATTGATGGAAGATTCCATGCTTAGGCCTACGGACACGGTGTTGGGATGGATAAATATAATAATTCTAGATTTATTTGAATACAACTTAATGTTATGTGTAATATTGAATATGTGGATATGAATGGGTATGTAGTGTTGTTAATGCTAAACAAATATGGATAATTGTAATGGTATTATGCTTGGAAGTTGGGTTAGAATCTAATAAGGACCAAACTATAGATGGTTGGTAAATCAGTGTAAGTTAAACAAGAATGATAGGTAGGGAAGTACACTCGGTAACTACTTATGGTTAAGATGGAAGGTTGGATGTATTAGGATATGAACCAGATGTGTGGATGGGTACCTTAGCCATTGAAAGTTCTAGCTAACCCCTCAATGGATATAAGGAATATTGGTGTGCCATGAACTTAGTAGGTGATGGTTAAATGTAGTTGAAAATCCAACTTGGTTTATGTATGCATGTTAATTGTTTCTCCGTATACTTGTTACAATGAATGTTTTAAGAAGAGTAATTGTTGAATGATATCCTAAGTGTTAATCACATATAATGAGGTTATATTAAAGGCTTGTTGGTTGTATAAGTGTGTTGTCTTATTCCTACTGCATTTGTGATTGTTGTGATATCTATTATTATTGTGAGATAAGCCGGTAAAAGACATCATCACAGGATTAATTCTTATTATGAGATCAGTCGGTAAAGGACATCATCATGGGATGTATACTTATTATTGTGGTATGTATTGGTATTTGGACATCTTCATGGGAGTACTTGAGCTAAGGTTGGCAGGCACTAGATATCTGGGATTTTAGTACATGAACAAGAGCTCGTCCACTGTAGGTCTTGGCTAGTGGGTGACCATAAGACCCTTAGCATGTATGTACAAGGTATTGGTGAGTGTGATGGTTTCTTGAGTGAATCGAATTTATGATTATTGCTATTGTGGTTATTGAATTGGATCCTTGTGCTATACCGGCTAAAATTATACGTGATTGGTATATCTCTTTCATTGTCTACTTACTTGTGTATTTGAGGAAAGGAGTAACTTATTGTTATTGATTCAGGGTTTGTTGACTTGGTTATTATGGGTAGTCATGGTTGAACTTGGTATTTGTCTATATTGACTTATACTTGACTGAATTCTTTGGTTTTGTTTGAAAAAAGCTAAATGAAATACATATACTAGGGATAAAGATAGTTGTTATAGTGTACGTGGTGGTACTTGGTTACAAATACTTGGCTATGTGTTACATTATGTGGATGTTACCCCAAGTTGTGAATAAATTTCACGGCATAATCACTTAAGAGTCCGAACGGAGTGGTTACTGAGGGTTGGAAATTATTGTAGTTATTAATGTTTGAGTTTATAATTAGTAAGTGTTGAGTTAAATACATACCTAAAGGTAACGGAATTGTTGAAGGATAGTGCTTTAGTGTTGAATATGGTATGGGAGTTGACTTACGGGTTAGTGAGATTGGCAAAAAGATAAGGGAGGTAAAGAATTAATAGGAGAAGAAGATGGATTAATAAGATTTATAAATGCATGTTCCTTTTGAATATTTATGTAATGTTATATGATCTAATTTAGGTCGGTCGATGATGTTTTTAATAACGATGGAACAGGTCGTTATATCACTTTACTTCAACAATAATGATTAAAGCCTATGTTTTTATCATGTCTTGATATATCTATTTGATTGTACCTATTTATATGTATATGTTTTGGAATGATTCTTCTTATCGTTTTACATACCATACATTAAATGTACTGACGTTATTCGCCGTTGTATTATTTTACAATGCAGATTCATGTACACAGGTTCGTGATCTGACGCATCATTAAGTTCATCACCCTCATCTATTGGTGAATCTCTCTACTTCCTGGGGGGCTAGTCTAGAATTGTTTAGCTCATTCTCAGGTACTAAAGTATGCCAGTGCCTTATCCCGGTAGATATTATTTTTCTTCTAGTTAGAGACTTCATAGTTAGTATGGCTATCAGACTTTCGTTGTTTTCAGTTTTTGACTTTTATGACAGCTTGTTATGGAACTATGTTTTCTTATTATTATTATTTAGTGAAATCTACTTTCCCATAAAGGGTGTCTTCATGTTCTATTTATGACTTTCACATCATGTACTAGTTAAATGCTTATGTCCTATACCAAGCGTTCGCTCGAGTCAGCAATGATATTGGGTACCGACCACGTTCAGGATTTAGGCTTGGGGCATGACATGTTGATGTTAATATAAATAAGAATTCTTTAACAAAATAGGCAGGTAAAAGATTGGGGAAAGAAATTAATGACATATCTTGTGTGGTTTCCTCGTTGATTTTGAATCTTGAATTATAGATCAATAGTCTCATTTGGTATGACAGGCTATCCTTGGATTTAATGTAATAGAAATTCTTAGACATTATGTTCACAAAATCTTCCAACAAATCAAAATGTATAAGAATATGTTTATTTCTAAAGAAGTCAATCTTCTTTAAGTTTTGATTAATTTTCTTCATCTTCCTCTGGTGGTGGCAAGTTGAGATCAGGCACACTGTGCCTTCTCACAATAGAAAACACATCAACACGCATAGTGGGACGTGGTTCTACAGTAGCTGCAACAGCATCCTCTCCTCCATGTGCTTCATGTTCTTTTGTATTATCCTTAACAACCTTCTGTCGTTGACCCTTCTGTGGTTGAAGATTATCATCAAATCCATTCTTGTTAGATACTAGAGGGGGATATGGCTGAGGTTGATCCAGGGTCAGATCAATTGTCCACTGTGTTGGGTCAAATACTGTATATTTTAAAAGCTTAGTTAATAAGTATTTTGAATGCAGTAAATAAAAAGATTTTTAATTTCAAACTCAATAAATATATATGTGTGTGTGTATAGGAAATATGGATTTGGGTAGGAGAAAATCATATGCCCAAAATGATTATAAGTCATTCCAAATACTCGCTTATGAAAAGTACCTTCTTCAGTTGTTGATGGATGTGGTGCATCATGTGACTGCTTCACCATGATCGGGAGGCCGTGAGGGGTTGTAACAACATCACTGCAATTGAACAAGGGGCTAGAAGCCGCCCCTTGCACTCCAGCATTTCGAGAAATAATATTAAAAGGGACACTCGCATTAAAACCAATGACAGTGCCACCTCTGATCAATCCTACCCTTGTTCCACTTGCAGGAGCAATAGGACTAAGGGAAGGACGAGAAACAATAGTGCTCTCAGTGTGATTGGTATTGGATGAAGGCGTAATCTCTTGCTTTTCTTGATCACCTCCACTTTTATTCTTCATATATTCAAACAAAGAAAATAATTATATTATCTGATAATAAAATAAGACTAGTTGAGGCATTGGGAAGAAAGAAAGTAACTTTGGTGTTACATACAAACTAGATGGAATTTGAGGAGACTTATGAATATTGTATTTTTAAAAATTAAAGATGTGTATAATCTATTAAAATATCGTTGAATCTTGTTTACTTAAAAATTAAACATGTATATAATCTATGAAATTATTATTGAATATTGTATGATTTTAAATATATAAGAAGAAATGTTGAAATAGAACTCCTTAAATAGAAAAGTGACATTCTTTTTTGAAAGTAAAACGTTGACACATAAATTGAAATTAAAGAGTACTATTATTTAATTAAAGAGGGTGTTTTCATGTGTTGCACTGAAAAAAGGGGCCTAAGAGACGAGCGTCTTCTCTTAGGTTTCTTCCTCCCGCGCCCGTCACCACCCGGCCCGCGTTAGAGAGGAAGATTAGCAGAGCGGAAAAAGAAAGAGGGAAGGGGAGCAACATCTTATTCTCTTCGCGAGAACTTTCGGATTGTAGAAGCATTCAGAATGGGCTCTGCATTCATTTCGTTGGCAGAAACGATCTATTCCATTCGTGGCTTTGTATAACTCAAAAATTGGACTTGAGAATCAATGATAGATAGATAAGAGATAGATAAATGATATATATATATATATATATTTCTCACTTTGTCATATATTTATAAACTGACAAAATATAACTGATTAGTACTTATATATGAACCAGAGCAATTTCTAAAATGTCTGCACAAACAATTTCATTTGCAAATGAATCAAAATGAACTTTCTAAACTTAAAACTGACATGTTGGTGGATAAATTAGGAAAACTTACGTCGTTTTGATCCTCAGCCCTCCTTTGAATAATTGATATAGTATTATCTGAACTACTTGAGGAAGCCATAACTATTTAGTTTGAAAGAAAAATGCAAGATGGATCGGTATTGTTGATGGGATGGAAAAAAGCAATGTATGAGTACTACTTATAGCTCTCACTTGCAATCTAAGGTATTGTTATAGCTGGTAAAACATTTATTCTATAATATATATATATATATTATATCTAGTAAACCATTTACTCTATTACCAAATATGCATAAGATTTAGTGTGAATATATATATATATGGCAAAATATTTACTCTATTAACTAGTATGCATAAGATATAAGGTATTGTTATATCTGGTAAAACATTCAAAACAAATATAAGGTATTGTTATAGCTAGTAAAATATTTAGAGCCTGTTTGGATAGGATTAAAAGTTGTTCAAATCAGTTTTTAGTCTCTTTTTTAGCTTCTTTAGGTGTTTGGTAAAATAAAAAAGTACTTAAAAAAAGCTAAAAAATAATTTTAAAAAAGCATAAGCTATAAGTTGACTCCCCTAGCTTGTTACTTTTTAGCTTAAAATTCTTTTAAATTTAACCAAAATATTTACCCTTTTATCCCTTATATTCTCCTAATTCCAACATTACCCTCATTTATCTTTTCCTTTTCTCCAGCGATTTTTGTTCCCTTCCTCCCTTAGCGATTTCATTCAACTTGAAATACATTATGAAGAAGACAAAAAAAATACATAATCTCATGGCAACCTTTTTTATTTCGACAAACTCTCATAAACTATAACGACATATAACACAATAGAAGTTACAAAAATAAGCCATTTTTTTTACTCCTTCGAAGCTCATTGATAAGTTTCAACTAATAACTTAAAAATATAAAGAACTGTGGCTACATTTATATAATACTAAATTTATATAATTTTAATTTTTTAATATTTAAAAATTAAAAGTAACTTATATTTATAACTTTATCTACATTTATATAAAAACAAATTGAATTACTAAAAATTAAAACCATATAATTCAACTTATTTATGGTGTTAACGGCTTTAAGGACATTTCAGTTATTTTAACAACTAAAAAGTGCTTAACAACACTTGTTTACCAAACACATCAAAAAAAAAAATCCGGTTTCATCACTTCTATCCAAACACTTATCTGCTTAATTTATAAACACTTATTTTCAGCATTTAAGTATTAAGTTGAAAAGCTATATTTTTAATCCTATACAAACGGGCTCTTACTCTATTACCTAGTATACATAAGATTTAGTTGTGTGTGTGTGTATATATATGGGTTTTGCTAACATACTACATGAAGATAGTATGTTTGCATTGTACCCAATTTTCAGTTCTTCAAAATGTCCTCATTATTTCTTACCAACACATTAAATATAAGGATATTTTTGTCTTTTTCCAAAAATTTGCACCAACTCTTATTCCCTTTCTCTTTCTTCCATCTTTTGACTTCTTTATTTATGCTTCCCGTTTCCCCCATTAAAGCTTTCACCAAGCTTTTCTATTTTTTTAATTTGGCTATTTTTCTTAAAACATTCAATTAACCAATCTTTTAAAATTCCATAATAAAAAATTATTTATATTTAAAATCTGAAAAATGACAAGATAATGACTTAAACTGCAATTCATTTACTTACTCTCACTGTAAGACAATAAAATTCGCGACCGAGAAAATAATAATCGGGACAGAAAAATATTGCAACAATCGTTTATTGATTTCAATATGTGAGTGTTACAATCTCTATGAATCCTCTGATTCGTCTTTCCAACTATAAATTCAAAGAACTTCGAGCTTGATCTTGAATGTTGTTGAACTTGATGGATTTGATCTTGACTTGTACTTGAATTCAAGGGCTTTTGAGCTTGATCTTGAATATAGTGGTCTTGATCTTGAATGTTGTTGAACTTGATGGATTTGATCTTGACTTGTACTTGAATTCAAGAGCTTTTGAGCTTGTACTTGAATTCAAGAGCTTTTGAGCTTGATCTTGAATCTGGTGGTCTTGATCTTGTATCTTGATGAACTTGATCTTGACTTGTACTTGAATTCAAGAGCTTTTGAGCTTGATCTTGAATCTGGTGGTCTTGATCTTGAATCTTGATGAACTTGATGCTTGAAAGCTTGAACTTGGGGCTTGTAGAGAAATCTGTGGCATTTGATCCGCGAGCTCTCTTTTTCTTCTTGTTAGAATTGTTCGTCCTCCTTTTGAATTATGAGGCCCCTATTTATAGTTGTGGAAAAGAAAGAGTCATGATAAATCTGAACTCCTTCCAGCCAATCAGATTGAAGTGACATGACCATATTTGATTGGTTGAAACATGTCATTTGTACACATGACACATTTTTATTGGCCTTGGATTTGATTGAGCATGCTGCATCATTTTGACATGTGGCATGATCCTATTGACTCCTTCACTTGACTTGCACGCCACGTCATTTGACACGTGGCGCTCAATTGGGCCTCTAGAATATGATGACATCTTGGGTTTTAGCAACATGGGCTCATCATTTGTAGCCCAAATTAATGGGTTAGCCCAATAAAAATTGAGTTTTAATTAAATCCATATTTATTGGACTTAAATAATTAATTCAATTATATTAATCCACCATATTTCTTGGACTAATATATTTTGAATTTAATATAATCCGAATTTCGTACGGATTTAAATTTAATAAAATATCGTTGCACACAAATTGCCCCCTGCTTCAAGACTTGTCGGAGTATTTAATTTTTCGAAGACTAGACTTGAAGTATAAGCTTGATGTTTTTATTTATTTTTGTACCAATCATCATGAACCAATACACGTGATACCAAATGAGACCTTTTAAATATCGCTATATATCTTTGAGACATATTTTTTTTTTTTTGATTCACGTGTTATACATTGAGAAGAACCTCTTCTTTTTTTTTTCCTTTTCTTGTTTGCACGTCTTCAGGATACTCATTTCCATTTGGGGAATGAAATCCTTCTACTCCATAACCAACCATTCTCCAATTAGAATTAGGATGTCTATATATTCCTACAAACTTGGACTGTCCCAATTTCACTCCAATTAGGAGTATGCCACCTCCTCAAGGACTTACTGTCCCAATTTCACTCCAATTAAGAGTATGCCACCTCCTCAAGGACTTGAAAACTTCTCCTAATTTTATTTCAACAAGGAGACTAGTAATACCTTGTTGAATCTATAAATAGATGGATTCTCTCTATTATTTTGATATTGCAGCATCGGGAGTCACACCAAAGAGAACAATGCCAGGTAATATATTCTTCTCTTTTAATTTTCGTCACTTTTTTTCAGCCCAGCATGTTAGTGGTAGAAAATTCATATCTCATTGTAGAAATATTGAAATCCTAAACGGTTTAACATTCCAGAAACTAGACTTCGAGATCTACAACATATCCAAAATTAAGAATTAAACTCCTTCAATTTCGTTCTATACAATTTCTTGAAACTTAGGTTTAAATTCTGTCATGCTGAGAATTTCAGATCTGCATAGCTTCACCAACACTTGCATATCTTGATGTAGGAATGAAGAAATCACAAGCCGCTTGATTCTTCCAAAACTATACATCCAGATCTATAATATATCCAAAATTCATAATTTAATACATTCGGTATCTTTTCAGATGTTATCCCGAATTCAACTTTGGATTTTGGCGCACCGGCAGTTTCAGATTTGTGCGACGACACCAAAAAATTTGTTTATCAATGTGGGAGTACCGAAATCATGATATACTTAATTCTATAGATACCATAAACATGCATCTATAACATATCCAAAATTTAGAATTTAACACCTCCCGGATCATTCTAGAAAAAATTTTGAAGTTAACCCAAAATTCTGTCTCGCAGAGAATTTCAGATTTGCATTGTCTCACTAAATAATTTATATCATGATGTCGGACCGTCACCATCAAAAAAGTGTTTTGATTGATGGAAACCAGACTTCAAGGGCTTCATTCTCACCAAAACATCTTGTCTCAAGCCTATCCATGTTGGTGATGTATGGCTTCCGAGTTTAGAACGTCTTGATAGGTAACAATCTCTCTTCTTCTTGTGCCTTTTTTTTTTGTGTGTTGTCTTTTCCTTTCTTCTTTTGCAGGATTGAAACAAATAGCATTCATGAAAGGTCAGCTTAAGGTGCGAGAGTTTAACTTCACCTCCGTCATCTTGAGACCTGACTAGTTCGGCTTTCAAGTTTGGTCCCTTTCACCGACGTACTTATGCAATGGTCAGCTTAAGGTGCGAGAGTTTAACTTCGCCTCCGTCACCTTGAGACCTGACAAGTTCGGCTTCAAGTATGGTCCCTATGAAAGAGTCAGCTTAAGGTGCGAGAGTTTAACTTCGCCTCCGTCACCTTGAGACCTGACAAGTTCGGCTTCAAGTATGGTCCCTTTTACCGATGTACTTATGCAATGGTCAGCTTAAGGTGCGAGAGTTTAACTTCGCCTCCGTCACCTTGAGACCTAACAAGTTTGGCTTCAAGTATGGTCCCTATGCAACAGTCAGCTTAAGGTGCAAGAGTTTAACTTTGCCTCCGTCACCTTGAGACCTGACAAGTTCGGCTTCAAGTATGGTCTCTTTCACCGATGTACTTATGCAATGGTCAGCTTAAGGTGCGAGAGTTTAACTTCGCCTCCGTCACCTTGAGACCTGATAAGTTCGGCTTCAAGTATGGTCCCTATGCAACAATCAGCTTAAGGTGCGAGAGTTTAACTTCGCCTCCGTCACCTTGAGACCTGACAAGTTCGGCTTCAAGTATGGACCCTTTGCAACAATCAGCTTAAGGTGCGAGAGTTTAACTTTGCCTCCGTCACCTTGAGACCTGACAAGTTCGGATTCAAGTATGGTCCCTTTCACCGATGTACTTATGCAATGGTCAGCTTAAGGTGCGAGAGTTTAACTTCGCCTCCGTCACCTTGAGACCTGACAAGTTTGGCTTCAAGTTTGGTCCCTTTCACCGATGTGCCTATGTAATGGTCAGCTTAAGGTGCGAGAGTTTAACTTCGCCTCCGTCACCTTGAGACCTGACAAGTTCGGCTTCAAGTTTTGTCCCTTTACATAACAAATCCATGAAAATGTCAGCTTAAGGTGCAAAGGGGCAAATATTGTCCACCTTAAGGCATGAAAGTTTAGAGATCCTTTTAAAGATAAACCCGTGAAAAAGCCAACTTAAGGTGCAAAGGGACAATTTTTTGTCCACCTTAAGGCATGGAAGTTTAGAAGGCCTCAACTTGAAACTTGGAGGTTTTGACGGTTCCACCTTGCAAACTTGGCGAATTTGGAGACTTCAGCTTGCAAATTTTGCAATTTTGACAGCTTCAACTTGCAGACTTGGTGGATTTGAGATTTCATCTTGCAGAATTGCTGACTTTGAGGACTTTAGCATGCAGATATGGTGAACCTGAGACTTCAACGTCACTGACTTGGGTCGGAGAACTTGAGGGTCTCAAATCCTGTTGCAGAAGCTTACCTTTTATATGGAGCTCTGCCCTCATTGAGTCATGAATATTTTTTTTGTGTAAGCCCAAAGTTTAATCAGAATGTTTGCAAACTTAACTTTCGTGTGGCGGATCAAGCGGAAACATGTATTTTTTTTTACACTCATGCAACTGAACTTAGAATGAAACTTCTAAGCGCCTACGTACCTCGGTGAAGAGGATCAAGTCACAACGTAGTTCTGGAAGAGTGATTTTTTATTTTTATATTTTAGCCGTACACAGTTTATACTCTTGCGGGCCAGGAGTAGACATGCAGTTTATGCTCGTGCCTCAAGGAGCGTCATCTTCCCTCAAGGATAGTACTTCTTCAAGAATTTGGCGTTGATAGGACCAATTTTCACGCCATCTGCATCGACAAGCTTGTAAGCGCCACTTGAATATGCCTCTTGTATGACATATGGTCCATCCCATTTAGAGGTGAATTTGCCCCCAGATTTATGAGAAGTGATAATGGGCCTCCTTACTTCTAGGACTTGATCTCCAACTTGGAAGCACCTCAGGCGAACCCTTTTGTTGAAAGAACGAGATAGACGGGCTTGATAACATTCAAGATTTTGTTGAGCCTCCATCCTCTTCTCGTCAAGAGCTTCTAGCTCCGCAAGACGCAACTTAGCATTTTCTTCTTCGGTGAGCCCTTCTTGAATAGCAAGTCTTAAAGAAGGAATTTGACGCTCAAGTGGTAGACTGCTTCAACTCTAAAAGCAAGTGAGTATGGGGTTGCTTGCGTCGGTGTGCGGTGAGTCGTCCTATATGCCCACAAAGCTTCTTCCATTCGTTCATGCCAGTCTCATTTGGATTTGGAGACGACTTTCTTCAACAGATTACATAAAGTCTTATTGAATGCTTCAGCTAGACCATTGGCGGCAGCATGGTACATAGAAGATTTACGCTGCTTGAAACCAAAGAGATCACAAATCTTGTTCATTAGCTTGTTATCAAATGGCTTACCATTGTCAGTTATTATGTAATGGGGAATTCCAAAGCGGTAGATGATATTTACTCGAATAAAGTTTGCGACATTCTCCTTCTTCACTTCTTTGAGTGCAACAGCTTCGGCCCATTTTGAGAAGTAATCTGTCGCAGCCAAGATGTACAAGTGTCCACCAGAAGATTTTGGTAGTGGTCCTACAACATCCAATCCCCAAGCATTGAATGGCCAAGATGCGATAGTGGGGTGTAATATTTCAGGAGGCTGAAGTATGAAATTTGCATGAAATTGACAGGCCTTGCATCTTCTAGCATAGTCCAAGCAATCTTTCACCATCGTTGGCCAGTAATATCCCATCCTTTTTATATGAAAGTGGAGCTTCGGTCCAGACTGATGAGATCCACATACTCCCGAGTGTGCTTCCTGCAAAGCTTGAACCGCTTCTTCCTCTCCCAAACATCGCAAGAGTACTCCTTCGAATGACCTTCTGTATAGCGTGTCCTTGTAGTAAAGGAAACGAGGTGCACGACGACGGATGTCAGTCTTTTTCCTTGGATCTTCAGGAAGTATTCCATAACACAAGTAGTCAGTAATTGGTTGTCGCCAATCTTCCTTTACGGCTTCAGACACAGCGACGAGATGCTCAAGTTTATTTTCTGTACATTCTTCCTCATCCGGTGGTGGTACCACCCATTCTCGGCGGATAGTAACTCGTGTTTGATCTGGAAGAGTTAGGGTTGAAGCTAAAGCAGCCAATGCATCGGCTTGCTTATTTTCCTTTCTTGGCACGTGATGGAGGGTAACTTCTCCAAGCCATCCTATCAACTTCTGAGCATAACTATGATATGGGCGTAACTCGGGCTTTTTGACTTCATAGTCTCCCAAGAGCTGCTTGATCACCAATTGGGAGTCACCAAATACTTGCAATTGTAGTGTCTTCATGTCGAAGGCCATTTCAAGTCCAAGTATCAACGTTTGGTATTCAGCGACATTGTTAGAGCAACATTGTGTCAAAGTAAAGGAGTATGGGATAACCTCTTCCTGCGGAGTGAAAAACACTACGCCAACACCAACTCCACCCCGATGTGCTGCACCATCAAAGTACATCTTTCATGGAGGTCGAACTTCAATAACCATTGCATCCTCATCAGGAAGTTCATCAGTTAGCTCCCAATTATCTGGTATTGGGTGGTCTGCCAAAAAGTCTGCTAATGCTTGTCCCTTTACGGCCTTCTGAGGGATGTATATGATCTCAAACTGTTGAAACTGAAGGTACCACCTTGCAAGTCGATCACTGAGGACTGGTTTCGACATTACAAACTTGATGAGATTTTCTTTAGACACGAGATGAACAACATCAGCTTGAAAGTAGTGCTTCATCTTTTGGATTGAGAAGACCAACGCCAAACACAACTTTTCAATAGGTGAATAATTCAGCTCATTTGGCGTCATCATTCTGCTCAGGTAATAAAGAGATTTCTCTTTACCTTCACTATTTTCTTGGGCCAATAATGCTCCAACTGACCTTTCTTGTGCAGCGATGTAGAGAATCAGTGATTTTCCAGGTATAGGTGCCGCAAGAACCGGAGGCTTCATCAAGTAAGATTTGATATTTCAAAGGCCTTACTACAAGCTTGGTCCCATTCGAAAAGGGCACCCTTCTTCATGAGATGGCTAAATGGTTGACATTTTTTCGCCAAATTTGAGATGAACCTCCTTAAATATGCTAGCTTCCCTTGAAGACTTTTTAATTCATGAATGTTTTGAGGCTCGGGCATCTTCAGAATTGCATCAACCTTGTGTTGATCAATTTCAATTCCTCGGTATCATACAATAAAGCCAAGGAACTTTCCAGAAGTAACTCCAAAGGCGCATTTCAACGGATTCATCCTAAGCTGATATCTTCGAAGTAACTCAAATACCATTCTCAAGTCTTTCAAGTGGTCGTTCTTCTTTCTTGACTTTACCACTAAATCATCCACATAGCATTTAACATTTTTATGGAATAGATCATCAAAGATGTTTTGCATAGCCCTTTGATAAGTGGCACCAGCGTTCTTCAAACCAAAAGGCATCACCTTGTAGCAATAAATACCTTTAGGCGTACGAAATGCAGTGAGCTTTTCATCCTTTGGTGCCATGCGGATTTGGTTATAGCCGGATGATCCATCCATGAAAGACATCGCCTCAAAACCAGTAGTAGCATCAATCATCAACTCTGGAATAGGGATTGGAAACTCATCCTTAGGACATGCGTTGTTGAGATCCCTAAAGTCGACACAAACTCGAATTTGGCCATTCTTCTTTCGTACTGGAACAATGCTTGATATCCATGTGGGATACTTAACTTCACGAATAGCCTGCTCCAATGAGTTTGTTAACCTCATTTTCAATCAATGGAACTAAGTCGGGTCTGAAACGTCTTTGGGCCTGCTTAACAGGATGAGCTCCATTCTTGACTGCCAACTGATGAACTGCTACATACCCCTTGGCTATCAATTTCGTCACTTTACAATAGACAGTAAAATGTTTCCTTGGTGGCCCCACATTGCTCTTCCACTCAGGAACATGTTCGTATAGATAGTGAAAATATACCTTGGCAAGTCACCGTGGTATAACAAGAAACCAACTAATCCATTCCCATGATCACATGAACATCCACCGTTTGCAATTCATAAGGTAGCCAATGTATTATACCCCACGTCGTTACCACATAATCATGACGCATGTCTTTTAGCCATAATAATTTCCCCTTTTTGGTGTAGAGTTGTGTCAAATGGATGAACTAAACCTTCTACTATCTTTTCACTTTTTTCAACAATCAATGGAATAACATAGGATAGGGTAAATCCCCAAATCAATCAATGTAAATACGTTACACAAAAAGACAGATCATATACTTGTTGCATCATCAGGAGAAGCCTCGAATTTCTGCCGATCCACCACGGCGTTGGTACTGCCCTGGTTATTACTAGAACTCGCTTCTTCTCTCACACCCTTGGCATGACCAGCAGCTTGTGCACCTCTACCTAGAGGGAGCACATATGATGTCGATACAAAGGTTGGTCCCGTGGGTCGGGCCATGCAACCTGTGTTCCTTCGTGGACACCCCCTTGCCACATGCCCTGGCATACCGAAATAGTAGCAAACATTCTGTCCAAACCGACATTCACCTGCATGAAACCTCCCGCAGCGCTGGCACAACCGACAATGAAACCTTGGGCGGTTCATTCTGCCTTGTAATTGGTACCCCACTGTACGTAAACCCTGAATCTCACCTCCTTGCCCAAACTGGTTGCTTCGAAATCCTTAGAATAGAGGAGGAGTAATTGTGGTGGTATGGGGAAACGATGGCCTGAGTGGTTTGTGAAAAGTCCTATGCCCAAATCCTCCTTGGAACGTCATATTTTGTCCCATGGGTTTAGCCTTTTTTGGCGATCTTTCTTCCACTTCTTTCATCCTCTCTCTCTCTGCCTCTATCCCCCCTTCTGCTGCATGAGAGCTTGTCTTTGAGCTTGTGCAACAACTACAAGGGTCAATATTTGCATCGTTCTCATCAAGTCCTGCTCAATGGTATTGTCGGGCAGTTCCGAAGATACTACTCTCTTTCCCAGCTCTTCTGGAGCTGGAAAAGTAGGAGAAACCCGTGATGCAAATTCGGTATCAGCACCACCTTGACTAGCTGAGTCAGGTGGTGATCCACTCACTCCTTCCTCGGCGGCAAGCATGTCAACCTGCTTACCCTTGCCTTTATCTCTTCTTGTCATCGGCAGTTTCTATATCACAGAAAACCAATCGCCATGGTCAGATATCATCTAACTTACAACACTGGCTCTACTGCACGATCTAGGAATGAAGAAAAGGAACAACATCCTAAATGTCCCGTAGCCTCCTACTTATAAATGTGGTGCACAACACATTGATAAGTAAAACTCTACTCAGACACGGCTTTGTAGACACCCTTAGATCGAACTGCTCTGATACCACTTTTGTCACGACCCGAAATCCCATTCGGGCTGGACTGGCACCCGAAGCCGACATGGCCCGAGAGAACCAATCTTTACTTATGAACACTTGCATGCATCTCCTCATATGGACCTTATGAAACCCCATGCAACTATGCAAAAGTCATGGATATGGAAACGGATATGGAAACATATGCCATATATATATATATATATATATATATATATATCAACTTGGCCGTTGGGGCCAACAAACCAAAATGATCATACATATCTTACATTCTGTTCCCACATAAGTCTACAAAGCCTCTACAGATACATGATTATGACAATCCTAGAGTCGGGACCACACCCCGCTCTATACGTATATACAATACCAAAATGAATGTGCATAGCAACTAAGGAAGCCCCGAACCAACTGGAGCTCACCAAAAGTCGGCAAAAGATCTGCAACCTACAGTGGAGACCTACTAGTACCTGCGCCTGTAGCAAGTAAGGTAAATCCCCCGAGAGGGGTCAGTACGGAGAATGTACTGAGTATGTAAGGCCATAAGAAACTTGTTATAGATACATCAATAGAATCAAAATGTAATAGGATAGGCAACATGAATAACTCATCGATTTGCATATGTGGAACAGTGTAGCTTACATAAATTAAGTTCTTCTCTTTATGATTTATTCCTCATTGCTCATATCATAACGTACCCGGGCCCCGAATGATCAGTGGGTCTTAACATCACATCATGTAAGGTTGGGATCGGGTCGAGCTAGGCTTATGCCCCTAGACCTGCCACCCATCGGGATAGAGTCGAGCTAGGCTTATGCCCCTAGACTTGCCACCCATAAATCAACACATCGGGATCGAGTCGAGCTAGGCTTATGCCCCTAGACTTGCCACCCATAAATCAACACATCGGGATCGAGTCGAGCTAGGCTTATGCCCCTAGACTTGCCACCCATAAATCAACACATCGGGATCGAGTCGAGCTAGGCTTATGCCCCTAGACTTGCCACCCATAAATCATAACCAACAACAAATATGTATTACTTTATTCTTACTTTTGATTGATTGATACTTGTGAGGAATTGATTCATCTTCTTATGAGAGAGTGATACAATCAGTGATGAGAGATTAATGTATGTACATAGCCACAACACTCTTGAAAACGCAAGAGCACAACATGATTGGGACTTTTGGAACATGTCCATAATTATGTAACCCATGAACCACAATAACTCATGAATGAGGAGTATAGGACTCAACAATAGATAACATTATTGGAATCATGCAACACAAGTCAATGAACAAGAGGTATGTGTATAGCCATAATTGGCACTTTGGAACATAACCTTTTTGGGCTTTTGGAACATGGACTAACGAATATGAGACATACAATTCCCAAGTGATCAATGAGTAGGGAATATGTAATAATAACCATTTCTAAACGGATATAGAATACCTTAGCACATTTCGGGATAGGACTAGCATAATGCCAATGTGAATACGACGTACCACAAAAAGATACGAACAAAGTAACCTTACATACCTTGTATTCTCAATACCAACACACAATCTTAAATGCGTATACAATCGTTCCGTTCCTTCCTTATGTTCCACTCTAAAACAAAAATACACAACGGAGCCAACATTAACCACCAACTACTTAATACATATAATAAGTAACATTCTCATGTTTGCCTTTAAACATGCCATGTCCCACTTGACACAACCATTCAAGAAAGTATTATTCCAAAAATCCCACAATATTCCCAACATTGACCAACACATGATAACCAATAGCATGTCATGCCAAGTTCACACTTTCCACTCTCCATTATCACCACATCATACTTATGACATCAATTCACCTTAATACACTTCATAGCACATATCGGCCAAATTCCCACAATTTACACTTATAGACAAGAACAAGTTTACCAACAAAAATAGCACCATAGACGTTCATATTTTATCCATACCATGATCTTTCATCAAAGGCACAAGTCCTAATTCAAGTTCAAATCCCATGGATCACAAATCTTATACAAAAGCACAAAGTACCATATCCAACATTTCCAAGCACAACCAACATGATTTACATACTCTTTCATGCATATAATATATTAATCCATAATAATATTCACTTACCCAAACTTGCAAAGGGATGATTTTGCTCCAAAATTGCCTTTGAGTCTTTAGGGTTCTTGAGAGAATATTGTAGAAGGTTTGAGAAAATATCTCAAAGAACATGAGAGTTTAAATGAATAAAATCTGATTTTGTGGTCCTTTATATAGTACTTGGTTCATCCTTAGCCTTTCTTGATATTTAATGCTTCAATTGACCAAGTCAATAGAAGATTGGGTCATGTGACCCATGTCTTCTATCCCATTTTGGGCTTTTATTGAGCCCAAATCACTTAACCCAATAAAATCAATAATTTCTCATCTTATACGTATTACAATAATATTCCCACTCATAATATTCATATCCCTAGACTCAATCCCAAAAACAAGTGATTCTAGCCACGTTTGGCTTATTTTGACCTTAGGGGCAAAACTGTCATTTTGACCCCAAATTCGTTCTCGAGTAATTTTATCATACTAATGTAATATTTCATTCATTTCATGTATATACTCTTGGTTGTAGAATAAATGTAGAAAAAATCTGCTCAGTACGTCCCCGGATACCCTTGGGACTTAGAAATTTCCAACTTTCGAAAAAGTGGAAAACCCAAGGTGGCACGCCCCTGGGCGCGCCAACCCACTGCCTCTGGGCTAAAAATTTTAGCCCAGAGCGGCGTGGCACGGTCCCAAACGCGCCCCTCCTTAAATTTTTTCGAAAATTCCATTTTTCGACTTCTCTTCGCGGGTTTGGTTAGATACTTCAAGTCCTATTCTTTAACTCACTTCTTAACCTTAATATCCTTTGTTTAGAGGTACTATGAACCTTGTTTTGAACCCCACAACTGTCCCATGAAAATCACAAAACACTACCACAGAGGTTTAATCCCATATAAGAGGCCAAATTCAATTTTTCTCATCCTTAGCATTACAAAATACACACGTATGGCTCTCGATGCCTACATAATCATTGTTCAATGTCGTCAAGTAGGGTTAGGAACGTATGAGGTGTTACACTGCCGCACCTAGGACTATACATGGGTATTTATAGATACAAAGCAAATCCTATCCTAATCAGAACAGGAAAACAGAGTCGGCAACTTCCACGGTATCGTGACTTGGTGTCGTGGAACCAAGTCATACCACGTAGATGAGTGTCGTGGAAATCAGGCTCAAATCAACATCTTCAGAACTTAACCCACGCCACCTAGTAACGCCACGTGACTGTAGTCACACCACATGACTGCCTGGCATGGAAATCAAGAAGCTTTCAATCATCTCTGAAGATGAGTCACGGCAGCCACTCACGTCACGTGAGTGGACTTCACGTCACGTGGGTGGACTTCACGTCACGTGGGTGGTGTCGTGACTTCCTCTCTGGTGCAGATTCTTGTTCTTTCATCTTCAGACACTTCGTTCTCTGGCTTGATTCTTCCTTTTTGATCATTTTACCTTCAAAACCTGTCTTCCTGCAAAGTAGGACAGAAACCACATCATACCAACCAATTGCATATTTTCCTTGTTTTAAGCATCGAAAGCGTCATGTAACCATGACGTATCAACACCCTCAACTTAGAACGTTTGCATGTCCTCAGGCAAACAAACCAAAAACAAACATACACGATGCTTAACTAAGAGAAACCTAAGGGTCCTATGGCAGTCAATTCATTTCTTTCGGCAAAAAAACTTTTCCGACCCCTCCTATTTGCAAATCAAAACCATAATGTGTATACAGGCAGCATATTATCATGACACAGAAGGGATCAAGTGATGGCACTAGATTACGAACAAACAACTAAGCATATATGCAAATGATATTATTCGAACAAATAGCAGCTAACAATGCAACGCATGTACTCTCGCAATCAAAGATGTCCCATGCACTCACAGTATGCTAATGAATATCAAATTAGGGACTCGGTCAAAACACTCTCTCTCACAAAGAAGTTCAAATAGTCTGCATGAAATACCATAGGCTTGCCCTTATTTTCTATGCCTTAAGTTTTCGGACAATTGGACTAGGATCACTATAGGACTTTACTCGGCTTGTAATGTAGGCTTGGGGACGGGTATGGTACATATGGATTCGGTGACTCAACCCTCCTTGACACTACACTATTTTTGGCTCCAACTTTCAACCATGCTTATTCTTATTCTCCCTTATTCTTCTTCATTTATTTTCAGATTTTGGGTGTGATTTTCTTCATATTTTCAAAACACAAATTTTTTTTAAAATTTTTTTTTCTTTTTCTTTTTCTTTTGTTTTTTTTCTTTTTTTCTCTTTTCTTTTTTTTTTTCACACCCAAATCTATTTTCTCTCTTTTTCTTTTTTCTAACCCCTTCTTCATACCCAAATCAATCTACGCACCCCTATAATAGTCACCCTCAACTTAGGCAATTTGCTTGCTTTGAGGTACACAATGTCCAAGGAGGGACCAGGGCCAATACAAGTTCATTATAAATCAAAAAGGGGAGGTGAATAGGCTAAAGAAAGAAACAGGTCGATTAAGGCTCTAAATCGGGATCAAGGGATACTTAATTCATTTGGTCAGGCATTTAGGCTAAATGTGGACTTATTCAAAAATGGCCTATAATCATTTACTAATCACTATCCTCTAACCTAGGCAAGACTAACCGGGCAAGTTCTGGATCGCACACACAAAGTGAACTAAGTAATGACCTCACACTCACATAGCACAGAGTTACATTATCAACTACTATCTATCCGATTCATGCGACGCTAGCTATAAATATTTTTTCTATAATCCTAGTGTCATAACAAGATCCAACAACTGTCACACATAAACATGCTACACACACATACTTTAAAATAAAAAATTTTAGGAGGGGTATCCTTAACATTCAAAAAGCATAATTTTTTTTTTCAAAACTGGACTATACTACAGTTCCCTTATTTTTCTCCTAATTCAACACATAAACACATAATAATATAAATAACACCCTAAACATGTCGGTTCTACTATGATAGCACACTCGGGAGAAAAGAAACACGGCAACAAAAACCCCCAAGTGGTGGTACACCCCCACCCCCAACTAACAATGGTGCACTGCCCTCAATGCACAGATATTACAAGGGAGTGAAGACATACCTGTTGCGCCCTAAGCGTCGAAAGAGGGCCCGCCCGCAGCGGGATCATCAGTCTACCCAGTGGGCTCTCCGGTGGAGGTGGTGCCTGACTAGATAAAGAACCACGTGCCCTCTGCTCCTCCGCTATCTGGATAGCATGGTACTCCATCCTATAGGCCTTAACCGCTCTCTGAAGATCGCCCTCATACTCATCAGCACTGTCAACCTGGTCCTCCAGACTGCATGGTCTCTTTCCTCTATCCATCGAAGGCTCCTCGTCGGCAAACAGATCCACCTCAAAAGCTTGTCGCATCGACCCCTGAACAGGCATAGGTGGGATAACAGGAGTGTTGGTTGATGCCAAAGCTCTCACCTCTTCTCTCAGCGCTGCCACCTCCTGATTCAAACCTGTCATATCAGGACCCTGGGCGGAACTCATCCGGGAGGCCATCCGTGCCTCAAAGATGTCAATCCTCCCATGCAGCCCCCTCATAAACTAATCCATCGTCGCAGTCATTCGGGCCTCCACCCTAGCCTCCGCAGCCTCTACCGTGGTCCTAACCCATAGCTTAAGCTGGGATACCAACTTAGCCATCTGGGCCTCGGTGTGAGCCTGTTGCTCAAACATCTCCATTTGCAGATCAACCAACTGCTGTAGGAAGTCCATAGAAACTGAAACCATATGAGAGGAAGGCAGTGGAGCTGTAGTACCAAGTACTGCATCATCAATAGGGCCAGTGCCCTCAGCCGGTACAGGAATAGTCTCGGGTACCCGAACCAGTACTGGAATAGGCATAGGTGCACTACCCGGCTCATCTCTATCTCCAGACCCTTCAAAAAGGGCTACTCCTGACGACTCGGACGGCTATGACCCCCGTGGAAGAATGGAGTGAGATCCCCACTACTGCATCAAACCAATATCCGCTATACGGGTCACCTTGATATAATGATCGAGGGTAGGTAGCCAAGCCACACCCGCCCTATCTGTCACGCCCCAAACCCCATTGAGGCGTGATTGGCACCCGAAGCCGATATGGCCCGAGAGAACCAATCTTTGCTCCTGAACCTTCGTATGCATATCCTTATATGAATATTATTGAACCTTATGCAACTATGTGGAAAACATGAACATGGAAACATATGCGATAACCATATATATATCAAACTTGGCCGTTGGGGCCATTACGTCTAACTGAACGTACATATCTTACATCCATATACCCACATATGTCTACAAAAGCCTCTAACAGATGCATTTACCAGACCAACTAAAATTTGGGACAAGTCCCCGCTTTATACAACATTTACAATGCCAAAACAACTATACAACTATGACCCAGAAAGCTCCGAATCAAGTGGAGCTCACCAAAACTCTGCGAATGATCCCCAGTCTATAGAGGAGGTATACTAATGCCTGTACCTGCAACATGTAAGGTAAGTCCCCCGAGAGGGTCAGTACGAAGAATGTACTGAGTATGTAAGGCTTATCAGAACTAACATCATACATGAGAATGTCAATCTAATAAAAATATGCGAGAATAGTCAACGTAGATGAACCATCATTTTAAATGTGGAAACATGCATATCGTAGTAATATGTTAGATCACTCACTTAACTCCTTATTAGTCATTACACATCCTCATTCAAGAGATTGTTCCTTCACTCAAAAGACTTACCTCCAAGAGGTTCTCCTATTCCCGAAATTCTAGAGGTTCCTCTATTCCATAGATTCCAGAGATTCTTTCTTGCTTCTATGCCCACTACCATTAATAATCATCTCCTTGGTTGGTCGGTTGTAAAATAATAATACTCATCCACATACATCCACTCCAGTGGTAGGGTAGGGAATTAATAATATAACGTACATCCACTCTATTAACGTACATCCACTTTATTGGTGGTTTATCCTACATCCACTCTCATGGTGGAAGAATATACATCCACTCTATTGGTGATTTATCCTACATCCACTCTCATGGTGGGAGAATATACATCCACTCTCTTAACGGTCATCCACTTTATTGGTGGTAATTTAACTTATGCGCACACCTTTCTTCATTTCTTACTTTTGAGTGATTGATAAATGGTCATCATAAAGATGTGTTCTTTCACCCCATGGATACACTCATACTATTAGGATCGTTATCAGACATAATAACAACAATAGTGAAAAGAATTAATGAACATGAATAAACTCTCTTTCTGTATGTGGGGATCTATGTAAATTACGTTCTTTACTTCTGTTGTCCTCATATTCATTCATCTTTATTATTTTACCCATGCTAGGCTGTTCTGTCGCCCCTGGGATGAGATTAACCCATGCTAGGTACTTTGACCCCTGGGATGTTATGTGAACCCATGCTAGGCTTTCTTGTTGCCCCTGGGATATCATTAACCCATGTTAGGCTTATCGCCCCTGGGATGTTACATTAACCCATGCTAGGCTTTCATGTCGCCCCTGGGATGTACCATCATAACCCATCCTAGGCTTATCGCCCCTAGGATGTACCATCATAACCCATGCTAGGCTTTTATATCGCCCCTGGGATGTATTGGGATCGACCCATGCTAGGCTTTCGTGTCGCCCCTGGGATGTACCATCATAACCCATGCTAGGCTTATCGCCCCTGGGATGTACTATCATAACCCATGCTAGGCTTTTATATCGCCCCTAGGATGTATCGGGATCGACCCATGCTAGGCTTTTCTGTCGCCCCTGGGATTCCACCCGTGTTATTGGGATCGACCCATGCTAGGTATTTTAACCCCTGGGATACCACCCATGATTACTTCTTAATTATACACCTCTTATTTCTCTTGTTATTGTTACTTCCATTCTTAAGAGTGATTGAGATATTGAAGATCATGACATAATAGGAATCACACATATATATATTACTTCTTCACTCTTGCTTCATGAGATTGACATCTTCACTTATGAGGAATAGATATATTAGCTTGCACATCACTTCTCTTATCACTCTTATGAGATCTTATGAAATTGGTACTTTTACTTATGAAAGATTTGTACAAAGACAGTCATCATATTATAGGACTTTGGAGCATGACATGATTGGAAAATTCTTCTCAAGGATAAATATATTCTTTTATGTTATTACTCTCTTAAGATTGTTCACTTAGGAATGACAACGTTAGGACATTTTTGGGAGCTTCACTCAATGAACAAGAGACAAACGAATCATCATGCGTTTAAGAATAAGACACATATGAATAACAACATACGTCAACCTGAATTTGAGATACTTCAAACCTCTCAGAATTGAAACAAGTCCAATGTCAATGTGAACAACATGTCGCAGAAGGATGTGGAAAAAGGAACCTTACATACCTTGTATTCTTAATACGAATACACAATCTTAGACGTGCATACAATATTCCTGCTCCTTCCTTATGTTTCGCTCTACAACACAAGTTTATAACGAAACCAACATTAACCACCAATTACCTTATAATGGCATACAACAACAATAAGTCACATGTTTAGCTTTCACATGTCATTTCCCCCTAAACAAAACCATTGATAAAATCATTATTCCAAAAATCCTCCAATATTCCCAACATTGACGAATACATGATAATCAATAGATTCCACCACAACATTTCCCCTTTACACTTTCTTATCCACACCACATCACAAACAATCCATCAATTCACCTTAATACACTTCATAGCACATATCGGCCAAAATCCCACAATTTACACTTATAGATAAGAACAAGTTTAACAACAAAAATAACACCATAGACGTTCATATTTTATCCATACCATGATCTTTCATCAAAGGCACAAGTCCAAATTCAAGCTCAAATCCCATGGATCACAAATCTTATACAAAAGCACAAAGTGCCATGTCCAACATTTCAACCATAAACAACATGATATACATA
This sequence comes from Capsicum rhomboideum, assembly GCA_031232105.1. Lineage (NCBI taxonomy): Eukaryota > Viridiplantae > Streptophyta > Magnoliopsida > Solanales > Solanaceae > Capsicum > Capsicum rhomboideum. The sequence continues at coordinate 97,279,136 of CP124718.1, forward strand.
TTCTCTCATGCTTATAATATTTTAAAGTACAATAATATTCACTTACCCAAGCTTGGAAGATGATGATCTTGCTCCAAGAAGTGCCTTAGGGTTTTGAAAGCCAAAGAGATGTTCTTGGGAAATTTCTAGAAAAAGATAGAAAAGGCATGGGTGTTTCTCATGATAAAATCATATATTTGGCCCCTTTTATAGACCTTGAGTCCATCCTTAGTCATTAATGTGGTCTTCTAGAAGGTCTTGGCAAGAATGGGTCATTTGACCCATTTTGGGCCATGCTTTCATTTCATTTTTTGGGTCCTTTTTGGGCCCAATTCACTTAACCCGATAAAATCAATAATTTCTCGTGTTTACGTCGTCTCATATGTATTACAATAATATTCCCACTCATGTTATTCATATCCGTAGCCTCAATTCCAAAAGCAAGCGATTTCAGCCACGTATGGCCCATTTTGACCAAAAGGGCAAAATCGTCATTTTGACCCCAAATTCGTTCTCGAGTAATTTTATCATACCAATGTGATACTTTACTCATTTCATGTATATGATCATGATCATAGAATAAACGTGGCAAAAATCGGTTTGATACGTCCCCGGGCACCCTTGGGACTTAAACACAATTTCCAACTTTTGAAAGGTGCGCAGGGGCGGCGTGGCACGCTGCCTGGCGCGCCCCTTTACTGCCTATGGACTGAAAATTTCAGCCCAGAGCGGCGTGGCATGCCCCTGGGCGCTCCCCTCCTTATTTTTTTTTTCCAAAATTTTTGTTTTCGACTTTTCTTCGCAGGTTCGGTTAGATACTTCAAGTCCTATTCTTTAACTCGCTTCTTAACCTTAATATACTTTGTTTAGAGGTATTCTTAGCCTCGTTTTGAACCCCACAAATGTTCTACGAAGATCATAAAACACCTCCTATGAAGGTTTAATCACATAACAAGAGCCAAATTCAATTAGCTCACCAATAGCATTACCAAATGCATACTTATAGCTCTCGATACCTAAGTATATATCATTTAATGTCGTCAAGTAGGGTTGGGAACGTACGGGGTGTTACACTATCACAGAGACTCTGGATCAAGTAGGGGAACGGTATACTGGTGTGGTCCCGAAAAGCCCGCTCATGAATCTCCCGTATGATGTATCTGGCAATATGAATCTCATAACCCGTAAGGATACTTGCCACCACCACTGCCCGATCCAATGTAAGTGAATTGTCAGCATTAGTTGGACCCAATTGATGCCGAACCACGGACCACCAAAATCTGCCTACAAAATGTAGCGTTGATTTCTTGATATCCAGCTTACCAGTCACCCAACTCGCAGCCACACCATCCTCCGCTATATACCCCGCAATCCACTTCAGCAGCTCCAACTTCTGGTCCGCATCCCGCATCTTAATACAATCTCTAACAGTGTCCATGCGGTGATCAAACTCAGCAGTCGTCACTGGCAGTGGACGGTCTGCTCCAAATAAGAAGCGGTGGATGGTCTGCTCTGATATATCAACTCTGGTACCTCGAACCACAGTGTGTCAATAAGGGCTAGTCCCTGTACCGCTGCCCTACAGGTGTACTCAAGTCAACCGACGCAGCATATGAGGCATAAAATTCTCAGACCAACTCTAAGTTATAGCAACCATAAGGCTGCGCCATCTAACCAAATCCATACCGCTCAAACACAGCCCAAATATCAGGCAAGGCCTTCAACTCCTCAAGCCTATACCAGGGCTCCTCCATAATGCTCCTCCGACAGACACCCCGCTCCGTCAGCTCAACATCCCTGTCAAAAATTGCACGCATGCCCTCAGCACACCACCGCTGAACCTCCCTACTCTGTGCGGGAGTCGGAGCACTCTGGGCACCAGTACCTAAAATAGAGGTTGTAGCCTCGGCTACAGAGGTACCCTGACCTGTAGCATCATCCGCAGAGCCCGACTCCGAAGCATCCTCCCACTCTTCTGACTGGGGGGCAGACTCAAAAGACTAATACGGAACAATCGGCACGACAGGCAGTGGAATGGGCTGAAGTGACGCCCGGGCAGCTGGGGCCCGAGTCTGTAACCTCGTGGTACGAGGGACTAATGTTGTATCATCATTTCCAATCTCAAACTCCTCCACGGACCCACTTTTTTCAGATTCAGTTGGTTCATCACGCAAACGGGTTGGTAATTCTGAATTTTTGGTGCGAATTCTGGACGAGGAATCAAGGTGGTCATTTTTGGGGTTTGATTTAGGTGGCATGGTGACGGGTTTGGGTTGGATTTTTGGTGTTTGGGTTAGATTTTGTGGCGGGGGTCGGGTTTTCGAAACTGAGTGTCAGGTTAGTGGGTATATGGGTCGGGGGTGGTCAAATTTTATCGTGGGGAGGTCTAATTTGGTGAATTTGGTGGTGGGAGGGTCAGATTTCTTGGTATTTGTGGTGGGGAGTTCAAATTTTTGGTGGATAATTTGAGAAAGTGGTGAAATTAGGGTTTATTGGTAGGAGTTTGAATTAGAGAAGGAGTATGGTGGATTCGAATTTTTATCGGGTAAAGAAGAAGGGTACCGATATTTTATATAAAGTACTGGGTCGAGTCGGGTCGGGTCTTGGGTTGTCTATAGATTTCAGTTTTCACGGAACCATCCACGTGACGTGGGTTGGACTCACGTCACGTGGGTCACTGGCGTAGCTGAGATCCTGAACCTCGAAAATTGCCTCTGATTTTCACGAGATCACTCACGTGACGTGGGTATACCTACGTCACGTGGGTTCTCTACCATAGATGAGTTTTAGACACCCAGAATTTACTTCTGATTTTCACGAGATCCCCTCACGTGTCATGGGTACTCTCACGTGACGTGAGTTGTGGCATGGATAGTACTGCACCTGTTCAGGTAAATCTTGTAAAGTTCAGCTAACTCCTCTTCCAATGCTCAAATCACAACATAACAAAATCTTGGGTTGCCTCCCAATCAGCACTTGATTTAATATCGCGGCACGACACGGCTTACTTGGATACTCATACTTCACCAACTAGCTCATGGGTTGCCTCCCATTAAGTGCCTGATTTAATGTCGCGGCACGACATGGCTAGCTTGACTACTTAGACTTTACCAAGCTAAAGTTCCTCACATGTCTTTATTTCTTCTGTGATTCCCACATAATGCTTAACACGCTGTCCATTCACCTTGAATAGAACATTATCCGCTCCTTTAGGCTCAATTTCTCCATGTGGGAATACCCTAACCACCGTGAATGGTCCAGACCATTTGGACTTTAATTTTCCAGCAAACAAGCGCAGCTTGGAATTATAAAGTAGCACCAAATCTCCCGGGTGAAACTCTCGGTTCTCAATTCGACGATCATGATATAATTTAATTTTCTATTTATATATTGCTGAATTTTCATAATCCCGGAGACGAAATTCATCCATCTCATTCATCTGCTCAAGTCTCAATTTAGCCGTTTCACTCCAGTCTAAATTCAATCTTTTCAACGGCCACAAAACCTTATGTTCCAGTTCGACAGGAAAATGGCAGAATTTTCCAAAAACCAACTGATATGGTGATGAACCAATTGGTGTTTTGAAAGCAGTTCGATATGCCCATAATGCATCATCCAATCTGCGAGCCCAATCAGTCCTATTTGCATTCTCTGTTTTTGCCAAAATCGACTTGATCTCACGATTTGACACCTCAACTTGCCCGTTTGTCTGAGTATGGTAAGGTGTTGTCACCTTATGCTTAACACCATATTTTTCAAGCAGGACCTTGAACAGACGATTGCAGAAGTGGGATCCTCCATCACTAATAATAACTCGAGGTGTACCGAAACGTGAAAATATGTTCTTTTTCAAGAATGTTGTGACACTTCTCCCTTCGTTATTAGGAAGCGCAATTGCCTCCACCCACTTAGAAACATAGTCAACAGCTACCAAGATGTATTTTATTCCATGCGAGCTCACAAAAGGACCCATGAAGTCAATTCCCCACACATCAAACAATTCCAGCTCAAGTATAGTTGTCATGGGAAGTTCGTGTCTGCGTGATATATTCCCTTACCTTTGACATTGGTCACAAGTGCGAGCATAATCATGAGCGTCTTTGTAAATACTGGGCCAGTAGTACCCACATGTAAGATTTTATGGGCAGTCTGCGCACCTCCGTGATGACCCCCAACTGGAGATGAATGACATGCTTCTAAAATACTCATCATCTCGACTTCTGGAACACATCTACGAATTATGCCATCAGTAAACACCCTAAATAAATACGGCTCATCCCAGAAGAATTTTCTTACCTCATGCATGAATTTCTTTCTCTGCTGATACGACATATCTTTCAAAACTAGATCATTTGCCAAAAAGTTGGCAAAATCGACAAACCAAGAGATTAAGTCTTGCGATGCTGCCAATACCTGCTCATCTGGAAAAGTATCATCAATCTCAAGATCATCTCTTAATTTAAGCATGGCCTCTTCCCTCAGGCGTGATAGATGGTCAGCAACTTGATTTTCGGTTCCCTTATGATCCTTGACTTCAAAGTCAAATTCTTGAAATAGAAGTACCCACCAAATTAATCTTGGCTTAGCATCCTTTTTTGACATAAGATACCGAAGAGCTGCATGGTCTGTATGCACTCACCTTTGTACCTATCAAGTAAGATCTGAATTTCTCAAAAGCAAATACCACTGCCAACAATTCCTACTCAGTCACAGTATAATTCTTTTGAGCTGGATTAAGCACTTTGATAGCATTGTAAATCAGATGTAACATCTTCTCACGTCTTTGGCCAAGGACTGCACCCAAGGCCACTCCACTAGCATCACACATAACCTCAAAAGGCATCGTCCAATCTGGTGACACAATAATAGGGGCTGAAATCAACTTCTCCTTAAGACACTCAAATGCTTTTAGACATAACTCATCGAACACGAACTTCACCTCTTTCTCCAAAAGTTTGCATAAAGGATGTGCAATCTTAGAGAAATCCTTGATGAATCTTCTATAAAAACCAGCATGACCTAAGAAACTTCGAATACCTTTCATGGAGATAGGTGGAGGTAGCTTCTTAATTACCTCAATCTTCGCCTTATCCACTTCAATGCCTTTCTTTGAAATCTGATGCCCCAATACGATCCCCTCGTTGACCATAAAGTGACATTTTTCCCAATTCAGCACTAAGTTGCACTCCTCGCATCTTTGCAGTACATTAGCAAGGTGTGCTAAACAACCATCAAACGAGTCTCCCACAATAGAAAATCATCCATAAAAACCTCAATAGTGTCTTCCACCATGTCAGAGAAAATAGACATCATGCAGCGTTGGAAAGTGGCCGGTGCATTACATAAACCGAAGGGCATCCTTTTGAATGCGAATGTCCTGTATGGACAAGTGAAAGTGGTCTTCTCTTGGTCTTCGGGAGCTATGAAAATCTGATTATACCCCGCATATCCATCAAGAAAACCATACCATCCTCTACCAGCGAGACGGTCTAATATCTAATCTATGAAGGGCATAGGAAAATGATCTTTTTCTGTCCAAGAATTCAGCTTTTGATAATCCATACAGACTCTCCATCCAGTAACTGGCCTCATTGGAATCAACTCATTTTTGTCATTTGGAACCACAATGATTCCTCATTTTTTCGGCACACACTGAACCGGACTCACCCACTTGCTATCCGCAATAGGGTAAACCACTCCTGCATCTAACCACTTGATGATCTCTTTCTTCACAACCTCTTGCATAGGTGGGTTTAGACGACGTTGGTGCGCAATGCTCGGTATGCACTCAGGGGTAAGTTGAATTTTATGAGTGCAAATGCCGGGTGGAATTCCTATAATATCAGCAATGGATCAACCAATGTCCCTCTTGAATCTTCTCAATACTGAAACCAGAGCCTCTACCTGCCCCTCAACCAATTTAGTAGAAATAATTACAGGCAAGGTATTGTTGGCTCCCAAAAATGTGTAGCGAAGGTAAGCCGGAAGAGCCTTAAGCTCTAAAACTGGAGGCTCCTCAATGGACAGACGAGCTGGTGGAGTCACCCCATTCTTTAAATCGAGATCAAGTTTCTTTGGAGCATAAGTGTATGCTCCCTTACCAGCGAGTGCACCAACCAACTCATCATATTCCTGAATACCATTGCTATCGAAATTAATAATCACAGCCATAAGAGCTTCTACCCCCAACCTTTCTTCAAGAGACACAACAATATCACTATCATCAACCGCATCAATTATCAAAATCACCCGCTTATCTCTTGGTTGCTTCATGGAATGACAAACATTGAAAGTGACTTGTTCATTATTTAACCTGAATTTCATCTGCCCTGTTTCCATGTCGACCAACACACGCCCAGTGGAAAGGAATGGTCTTCCTAATATGATGGGAACCTCGAAGTCAACTTCACAATCAAGAATCACAAAGTCAGCCGGAAAGATAAAAGATGCAACCTTTACCAAAACATCATACAAAATGCCAACCGACTTTTTTACAGTCCTGTCCGCCATGAGAAGTCTCATAGAGGTTGGTTGTGGTGCTCCCAACCCCAACTGCTTGAAAATGGCTAACGACATTAAGTTGATGCTAGCACCCAAATCACAAAGTGCTTTAGCAAAGTTGTAGGACCCGATAATGCAAGGAATTATGAAAGCTCCTGGATCCTCCTTCTTTTCAACTAGGGAAAGCGAAGCAACTGCACTACAATGATGTAAATTATCTGATGGCTCAAAACTGATAGTTTTCTTCTTAGTCACCAAGTCTTTCATGAACTTCGTATAACCTGGCATCTGCTCCAATGCCTCAACAAGATGGATGGTTACTGACAGCTCCTTCAACATTGTAATAAACTTCTGATATTTGCCTTCCTCAGACTTTTTTTTCAACCTTTGAGGAAAGGGAGGAGGAGGTCGTGGGATAGTTTTCAGCACTTGTGGTACCTCCTTTTCCTTCCTCTTTTCAGATTTTGCCTTTTTGCTAGTATCATGATGTTCTGGAATTGTTTCGCCCTTTGAATTATTCGGCTCTAACTCGGTTTCTACATCAATAACCATCCGCTCATTGGTCTTACCACTGTCGGCAGGTATAGGTGGATTTGTCGTGCATTTCCCGCTTCTAGTAGTAATGGCTAGACAATGGCAATCATTCTTCGAATTTTGGATGGTATTGCTTGGAAGGGTGCCTGGCTGACGTTGATTCAGTGCCAATGAAATCTGCCCGAACCGTTGCACCAACTGTTTAATGGCAGTTGAATGAGACTTCACTTTCTGACTTATTCCCGAAATGTCTGACCTAATCTCCTTCAAGCAATTTTCCTGGCTCTCTGACCCCTTGACCAGTTTATTAAGAAGGGCCTCTATCTTTGAATTTCCATACTCCTCATCACGGCTTCCTGGTGGTACATAAAGGCCATTCTTCTCTCTATAATCATCCTTTCGTCTCCAATCACCATCACGGTCTTATTTTCGATCTCTGTTTATCAACTTGTTGTAATCATCTCCATAATAGTTCCGACCTTGATTCCCTTGCCTCGAGTTCCAAGAGTCTTGATTAGACCCTTAGCCCTTGGCTCGAAAACCCGTCATTTCTTGATCTAGGTACTTAGCCTCTTCATCAGACTCACTATCATCATGTCTAGGCATTTTACCTTGTGCACCTACAACATGCACTTTCTCAGCATCTCTGGCTGTAATTTATTTAGCTAGCAAACCAATTTCTGTCCTTAGTTGCGCGACCTCTTGAGCCACTATTTCGTCCAATGCCCGTTGTGCAATTGAGGCTTTAATATCATATGTACCAGCAGGCGTATCTACCTCCCGAGTATGCCATCCTCGGTTAGTCTTAGTAATACGATCTAAGATCTCTGAAGCTTGCTCCCATCTCAGACTCATAAATGCTCCACCAGTGATAGTATCTGCTACAGCCTTAGTGTTTGCATTCAAAGCCCTGTAGAAAATTTCAAGTAAATTTCTACCAGTCATCCTATGATTCGGCACATTCTGCAGCTTCTTCGTGAATCTGAGCCATGTCTCATAAAGTACTTCAGAATGTAGTTGTCTGAAATTGTAGATCTCATCCTTCAACTTTAGCATCTTAGAATATGGGAAAAATCTTTCTAGAAATTGATTCCTCAAGTCTTGCCAAGTAGTGATGGAACCTCGTGTTAATTCTTCCAACCACAATGTCGCTTCTCCTGTTAAGGAGAATGGGAACAATTTCAATCGAATTGCCTCTTGGTTAACTCCAGGCAGATTATAGAAAGTGCAGACCCCCATAAAATTCATCACGTGCATGTTTGGATCATCTGAAGGAAGACCGGCGAACACACCTTTCAAATTTAGCAAATGAATCATGGCACTGGTAATGTCAAACTTCATGCCCGGAGGTAACTCTGGTGGAATGATGGCACCAGTCTCAACCGGTTTGAGATAAGCCATATTTTCTTCTTCAGGATCATCATAAACAGGCACATATGGTCTCTGTTGTGCTCTAAGTCTTCTTTGTTGCTCTTCAGCATCAGTCAGATGTTGTGCTTCCTCTTGCATCACTCGATTATCTCTTTCTGCTTATCTAAGAGCAGCTTGCCTAGCTTGCTTTTCCCGTGTCAATCGAGCGGTAGTTTGATCCGCTGTTTCATGAATATCTCCCGCAGCTACGGGATCCTGAACTCCGTCAGTATTTACCATTCTTCAATTAGCTCTCAGAGTTCTTTCAATTTCAAGATCAAGTAGAATCAGGGGATTGCCTTGACTCCTAGTATTGGGCATACACCGGCGTGTACCCTCAAAAGTATGTAAAAGCAAAACCAATCAACTCCAACCAGTACTAATCAACTCCATAACCATATTCCCCGGCAACGGCGCCAAAATTTGATGTCGCCCAAAATATACCTTCGTAAAAGTATAATGCGGTTGCTGAATCAAATATAGAACCCAACTAGGTTGGGTTAGATCCCACAGGGAATAGGTCAAAGTTGTTTAGAATACTAGACAGAATAATTGGAAAGTAAGTAAAACTGGGGCGTTTTACGAATAAATAGTAATAATAACGATTGCTGATTGTATCGAGTTTGTAGACAATAAGAAAAATACACTAGGACTGTGATCCCCAATGATTCTTTAACTCCACCGGTTACTTGTGCTAACAAAATTGTCCCGCTATGTTGCATACAAAATCTGACAAGATATGTTCATCTAAACGTCTCTCGACCTTGGTTAGACGAATTTCACTCTTTTCCTCTCGGTCTCCGAGTGTCTTACTACTAACCCTTGTCCTGGACCTCAGATAACTATTCCCGCTAAGGCTCAAGTTATTAGATGAAGGTTGATAGCTTCAAATCTCTATTGTTATCTCCTTTTCCCAATCTCTACCTCTCTCTCGAGCAAATTGAGAATACAGGGGAGTTTCTAACGTTTGCAACCGTTAGAAGATCAATCACGACAAAGAAGATAGCAATACATGCATTCACAGCGGTTCAGAGTTGCTTTGTACTTAACCAGTTTCGTTAATTCCCCCTTGTTCACACAACCCTAGTTAATGAGTTTAGCTACTCATAATTGCAAGAACACAAGAAGAATTCAAAGATGAAAACATGATTGTAAACTCACAATAATGAAGAAGAATTGAAATCTCAATTATCAATAAAATTCGAATTAGGGTTTGTAACTACAAAACCAAGAATATGTTTATAAGCTCAAAAACAGTAGAAAATATCTCTCCAAACAATGTAATGACTAACTGCCACACATAGGACTATACAGGGGTATTTATAGATACAAAGCAAATTCTATCCTAATTAGAACAGGAGAACAGAGTCGACAACTCCCACGGTATCGTGACTTGGTGTCGTGGAACCAAGTCACACCACGTAGATGAGTGTCGTGGAAATCAAGCTCAAACAATATCTTCAGAACTCAACCCACGCCACCTAGTCACGCCACGTGACTGTAGTCACGCCACGTGACTGCCTGGCGTGGAAATCAGGAAGCTTTCAATCATCTCTGAAGATGAGTCATGGCAGCCACTCACGGCACGTGGTTGGTGTCGTGACTCCCTCTCTGGTGCAGATTCTTGTTCTTTCTTCTTCAGACACTTCGTTCTCGGGCTTGATTCTTCCTTTTTGATCATTTTGCCTTCAAAACCTGTCTTCCTGCAAAGTAGGACAGAAACCACATCATACCAACCAAATACACCCAAGTTATTGCATCTTTTCCTTGTTTTAAGCATCGAAAGTGTCATGTAACCATGGTGTATCACGGGGTAGCAAAGGTGTGCTATTGGATCTAGATAAAGCAGCCCGCTAGTGGCAGGACAAGTATGTCTTCATCAGCTCAGAACTATCATCATAAGTCCATCTTTCACCTTTTCCATATAGAGCAATACTTTGATTTTTCTCATATCCATGTCTTGTTGCAGCCAAAGCTTAAGTTCAGCCCCCAGTGGATATTCGCCCTTGGGTACGGAGGATTCTTGGGTAGGTGTGTTCAAAGGAACGCTCCTGAGACTATATTTCTACCAAGAAGGGGTGGATCTACAAGGACCATGGTACCCGTACTTTCTTTTTTCGCACCTTAAGGATGCCTATCCTGTATTTATATTTTTCTTTTCTCCAGGGATAAAAGTTGGTGTTGCTATGTGGCATTGGCATAACTTCATTTTCACACCCGAGGGGTCGCTCAGCTACTCATCCAGCAGCCCACAGAAGCTGGGGAGGGCCCTCCTAAGGCTGATCCCCAGTTGGTGGGGATAAGGAAGGCAGTGAGATCCCCTACCTTGAGGAAGAGGCGAAGATCGAGCAAGTCCACTCCCTTACCTGAGGGGTGGAATGACCCGGGTGGATGCTCTTAGAGCTTCCACTTTGGAGACCCAACCCTTGGTGTCTCATCCATTCATGCCTAGCGTGGATCTATTGCTCCTAGTTGGGATTGACATAATGATCGACTGCGATTCTAAAATGCCCACAGTCCTGAGTTCTACGCCTAAAATTCATGTTCCTATGACAACGGGACACTAGTGGGACGTATATTCTCATCCAACTATTCATTTTCCCATAGAGGAAGTGGGGAGCTTGTCTCCCTGGGAAGTCAGGCTCTTTTCAAAAGCACTTTCAAGGTTGTGTCGCGGGTGAGTCTCTATCGAGTTCTTGCAAATTTTATCTCTCTCTTTTGCTTAACTCCTTTTTATCTGAAGGTGTCAAACTTATCTTTATATATGTGAATATCTTTATTAAAAAAAGGAGAAGGTAGGGCAACTCAAAGAAACGGTCGTTGCTCTAGAGGAAAAAGTTCGCAGCTTAGAGGACCATTCTTCTATGGACAAGGAGTCCCTGTGTCAATGCAAGGAAATTCAGGCTAGGTTGAACCTTAGAGCTGAGAAACTTGCTGACAAAGTCAAGAGTGCAGACATGAGGATTGATAACTTCCTTCAAAACTTATTACAACTACCAAACATTTTGAAGGAGAAAGCTGCTGAAGCTGTGAGCTTTCGGGCTGAAGTATAACTTCTCTCGAGGGAGGCCAACTCTCTTGTGTGGTTCAGAGATGCCTTTTACTGGAAATAGCAGAATTTTAAGTCCCTTAAATATAGGTTTAAAAAAAAGCCAGGCTCGGCGCTCATCCATGAGGGACTATGTTATAAGTGTCCGCCGCGGCGAGATCTGAGAGTAGAAGTTGGGTGTCCTTGAGAAGGTTCTGGCAGATCCTTTCTCAATCGAGGAGGAAGTTAATGCTATTCAGGCAGCTGTCCAAGCCGACATTTGTCCACCCTTCGATCTTGCCGAAGTGGCTTCTTCGCAATATGACTCATCCCCACACAATGATTCTAAAGAAGCACAGGGCTCTCAGGTCGGGTTCCCTTGAATCCCTTGCCCCTTCTAGACTTATTTCTTTGATTCCTGGAATTTGACCCCTCTCGGGTTGTACTCTCATTTTTTACTTTGAGACTCGGTTGTGATGGATATATGTTATGTTGTGTTATTTAAGATATCTTCTTTTTCTTTTTTACTATCGACTTAATTATAATGAATGTTATTGTTATTCGGCGTTCGTCTAGATAGCTTATCTCACATCAAAATACATTACCTTCTTATGTCTCATATTTGATGGTTAGATGTGGATGCTAACCCGTTTTTGTTATCGCATTCCTACCAAATCCATCCCCTTTTTTGAGAGGTAGGGCTCTACGTGGGAAGGGCATGGTGTGCCAGAGCAAGGGTAGTTGTGCCTTGGTGACTTCACTATCCATATAGCATAATTTTACATGTACATTGTTTACAAGTATGTTTTATGGGCTGCTAGCAGCCAACACCTTTTTTGGTAAGGTTTTTGCCTTTGACATTTTAGTAAGTTAGGACGTCTCCTAATTACTTTGAATGCCTAGACTTTTTGGGCGGACGAAAGCCCTTTTGTTACGCTTCGATAGGAATACAAAAGAAAAGGAAAACAAGTTTTTTTATTCGATCGTGCTTAAGTCCCAAATTACAAGAGAGTAAATTTCTGAGCATTCCCGGTGCTTGTTTTAGCATTCCCGGGTATGTCAACTATCTTTATCATTCATCTTTCCCGTGAAGGTCATGCCCTAGGGTGCCTCCTAACCCCTACCCTATTAAAAACCTTGCTAGCCAAAAAAACCAAAAGGGTAAAAGTACCTGTCAAAGGAAAAAAAATGTAGGCCCTTGGTGGGGGTACCTCAATCAGTGGTATCTCTTTAGGTAATTCACATTCCAATTGTTGTATTGTTGTCTGCCTTGGAGGTTGGACAACTAATACGATCCTTTTTCGGCTATGCCGATTACTCGGTATGGCCCTTCCCATATGGGGCCTAACTTTTCTTCGTTCGGATAACACATGCTTAGGGTAACTTTTCTCAACACCAAATCTCTGACATTGAAATGTCGAAGCTCGGTTTTATAATTGTAATAACTCTCTATCCTTTGTTTTTACACCATCATATGTACGAAGGCAACCTCCCGTAGTCCTTACATATTTGCTTCTTGAACATGCAGTTGACCAACCTCTGGTAGGTAGCGCCTGCATTATTAAGCCCAAAAGATATCACATTATAACAAAAAGTACCATTTTTAGTTCAAAAAGATGTGTTCCTGGTCTTTTGGATCCATACAAATTTAGTTATAACTAGAGTACGCATCAAGGAAGCTCATGATTTCATGCCAGACCATAGCATCGATCATACAATCAATGTTTGGGACGGGGAAAGAGTCTTTGGGGCATGCTTTTATCAAATCTTTAAAGTCTATACACATATTAAATTTGTGTAGTTTCTTAGGCATCACCACAACATTCGCCAACCATATGGGATATTTGACTTCTGGAATCGAACCTTCCCTAGTAGTTGGGTCACCTTCTTCTTAAGGAACTTGTCCTTCACATATAAAATGGGACGTCACTTTTGTTGTACCACGGAATTGGGGTCTATCCCGAGTTTATGCATCACCCCCTCAGGAGAGATACCTGTATTTTCAAGATGGGACCAAGAAAAATAATCGAAATTCTCATAGAGGAATTTAAGGTAACCGGTCCTGAACTCGGGACTAAGGCATGAGCCCAGGTATACCTTCTTCTCGGGGTATTCGGGAAAAGAGAAATATGATCAAGCTCATCCACCATGCTACTCATTGTGTCTCTCTTTCCGGGGACGTAGCAGACTCTAGGAGTCTTGCACCACTTTATCTTCCCAGATTGTGGCTCTGAGAGTCTGTCTGTTGCTTGCGTCAGGAGGGCTGCCTCTGACTCACCTGTCGAGATCATGCATGCTTTCGTGAGGGGTCCCAGATCCCCCCTCATTTGTTTCAAGCCCTATGATGTGGGAAACTCTATCACCCGAGGATATGTCGATGAGACGGTTTTTATGGGACAAAGCCATGACCTTCCTAGTATGACATTGTAGCCCATGTCTCCATCAAGAATGTCGAACATGGTATGTTTCTCCACGCCGCCTATCCTACCTATCAACGTTACCTCGCCCCTAGTTGCCTCGCTCACCATGTTAAAACCTGCTAGGGTTTTGGTCATGGGTTGTACTACGGTGCTCGACTCCATTTGGTCGAAAACTCTTTTTTGCATGATGTTGGTCGAGCTTCCGTGATCAACCAACACCTTTTTCACATCACATCCATCTATATTTATGGATATCAGTAACAAATCATTGTGAACATCCCCCGGTCGCTCCAGATCTTCATACCCAAAGGTCATTTAGAAACCTTCATCCTAATGCGGCTTCTTCTAGTAGCTGAGGGATGAATATCTTCTCTTTCTTGGAGAGCAAGATTTTGCCTTCTCCAGACTAACGACCAATCTCCATGCCATCGTTGGGGCTCTCCCTTCTCCTTCGAGCTCCAGAGCTCGTCCGGGCAGGTTCCATCGATGTAGTCCCTGCTCTGCTTTCGAACTTTGTGTCTCTAATACAATTAGCCATGACATAGTTCTTGTAAAACAAGGCCACAAAAAGAAAACTAGAAAGTGTTTACGAAGCTGAAAACACCACGCAGTTACTCTGGCCCCACGGTGGGCCCCAAACTATTTACCTTCTTTTTGATACAGTTGAATTTGCTTATGAGTCAAGAGCATACGTTACTGTCTTAGCTTCAGGTTAGTAGTATAAGCTTGCAAAAAGGTATATAATGTAAATGAAAGATCAAATAAATTGAACAAGGCAAAGATTTAGGAGCAAACTTGTAAAGTATTAGGTCCTTTCAGCTAAGGGGGAGACGTGACCGAGCTCGAGTGCGATAACGAGAAAACAGTAAAACAACTATAGGAAATAGAGAATGGTTAAAAACCAAACTAAAGATATTTTATTGATTAAAGGGTAAGGATGGGCAGAATTTCGATTCTTTACATTGAGAGAGTGTGTATCTATTTATAAGATGCCAGCATTGCCTATGACCAATGACAGATCACCACTCATGCTAATGTTGTTAGAGAGCAATCAGCTCACTAGCGTGTGTCAGATGCGGTTCTATGAAGGGCTGGCGGTGCCTTTTGGAATCCCTAACATAATGTCCTTACGTTTGTCCGTTAGCATGCAGTCACCTTCCTTAGCTGGTCTTTGGTGGCCTCCCTCTCTCTCAGGTAAGCGCCTCACTATGTAGTTATGGCTCTTGAGATGGCTCCATCATAGGTCGATTCTCTTCATATCCGACCTAGGCTGGTCCACTCGGCCTAATCCATCGTGTGAAACGCGGAGAGATTTACTAGTATGTATGTATTTGAGATTGGTTTATGAAATTAATTTAGGACCCATTGGGTTATAAAAAGTGCAAGTACTCTTTGGAAATATTCTTGGCAAAAATTGTTTGACTATACAATTTATCATTTTTGGTCAAATATCCAAAAACGAGAAGAAAAAAAATAGTTTTTGGGTACTTTTAAAATTTTAAATTTACCCCAAACTTTATATTTTATAAATAGTCCCTACTAATTATTCCTTTCGACTATAAGGGTCTGTTTGGAAAGCCACCTGGTAATTGGAATTGATGTAAATTACTAGGGTAGTAGTTTTATTTTATTTTTTGATAACACCAGCCTTGTAATTACACAGCCTATTAATTACGATGACTTGTTTGTTTGTCACAATGTAATTACAGTGTAATTACAAGTGTACTATTTGGTTGCACAAGTGTAATTACATGGTTATATTTAATTTTAAAAATAAAAGTTAATTATCAAAAACTAAAAAATTATATTAGACAAATAAGTGCCTTTATAAATGATATTAAATTAAATATTTAATACACACACACATACACACACACACACACACACACATATATATATATATATATTGTCTTTTGAAATATATTAATTAATAAACATATGTTCTTATAAAAAAATAATTGATTTATATTTTTCAAACTAGTATATTTTAATTAAATTAATCATAAAAACATAAAGTACATGATTTTTAAGAACAACATGAAATGTATGTTTGACAAAAAGATTAATATTATAAATATAATGTCATAAAATTATTAAAATATTTGACAAAAAGATAACCTATCAATTCTAACTAAAAATTGAATGACTTGCAATGTGAAATATCATGTCAATACTAGTAAAATAAATAAATTGAAACTGAAAATATAACATAAGTTCAAAATTAAAAATAAATAAATAATACTCTTATGTCAAATTTCAACATAACGTAAATATGATTCGAAAGAAAAGGAAAATCTAAGTCTATAACTTTATTCAACAATGAATTCTACTTAATTTAAAAATTAGAATACTAACTAAATTATGCTAAATAAAAAAAAATAAACATAAAATTTAAAAAAAAATAGATAATACGAAAAATTACATGGAATCACAAGAAGTAAAGGTTGGAAAATGAGAAAGAAATGAAATATAAATAATATAAATAAAAAATATTTTAAAAAATATTAGAATAATAAAAATAGAAAGAATTTAAAATAAATTAAAACGAAAAACTAAAAATAAAAAGAAGAAATTAAAAAGTAATTAGCTTGCAATTACACTATGTAATTACCAGCAATTCACAGCTTCCCCCTTTGAATTGGAGAGTGTAATTACCTCCTGCAAATTACACCTAATTAACTGCTGATCAAGTAATTATTTGGCCAACCAAATATGCCAGACAATGTAATTACACCCAATTACACCAAATTTAATTACCAAGATGACTTTTCAAACTGGCCCTAATTGTTCCAATTGCTTTATTCTTGTCAAGTCAGTATTGGTTGGAGATTATATTCTATGGGATCTTTTAATCACGAAATATAGTTACCACGAATTTTTTTGTTGTAAAATGATAATACAAACTTATAGATATTTTTAATAGTTTTTAGAATTTATGAGTATAAATCATAATTTATATTTTTTTTCTCCAAGATATATGGCCAAATATAGTGAAATTTCATCCAAAATTGACTTGCCAAAAAATATTTAGAAATTTATCTACAAACGGTAGCTTAAAATTATCAATTGCCACATAAATTGAAATGAAGGGAGCATAAAATTTTATTAGCTTAGAAAAAAGAAGCCCACGTGTCCGGGCAGTGTAGGCATCGAAACGCCTGAGTGATCAACTATAACAAAATCGCTGATCACAAATCTCTTTGATCGAAACTCTAAACCTTTGATCAATCATCGATCGAACGGAGAAGAATGAGCGAAGAAGGTGTAAAGATGAACAGAGATGCGACCGCTCCGTCAACGGCGATCGCCGCCTCCGGAGAGCCATTGCCGGCAAACTATTACTACGGGACATTTCGAGGAGTCGCCAATTATCAATCTCCTCCTCCTTTACAATCTCAGCCGGTCTTCGGTTTCCCTCAACCCATACCTCCTCCTGCTGTCTCCGCTGTTCCGCCTTGTTACTATCCTCATGGTTATCAAACCGTTCAAGGTACTTTACTTTCCTTTACATCGTTCTGATTGTTTTCATATGCATAAATGTTTACAGATTAAAATGAGAATACGGTAATTTAAGTCGAATTTGTTTACAGTTCCATTATTTTTTTCGCTTAAATTAGGGTATAATTCGGTATGTCAAATAAGATAATTTGGATATGCTGGGATTAGAAATGGATTATATTATGATTGGTTTGATACTTTGGATATGCTGGGATTAGAAATGGATTTTAATATGATTGGATATAAATACTCCGTCTACAACAACAACAACATACCCAATATAATCCCAAAAAGTGGGGTTATATAAATTGTTATGATCCTATTGCCAAAACATCCCACATCGGTATTACAGGAAACTGATGTGGGGCTTCTGTAGCCTTGGGCTTTCCCACCTTAATAGCTACCTTTTCGGGTGTGGTTCTCCTAAGATTGTATCATAAATACTCTGTTTGTATCATCTTATGTAGCAAGGTTTGATTTGAAATAGAGTTTTAAGAAAGAAAGATAGGCTTTTGGAGCTTATTATTGGTTTAAGTTAAAATGTATCGTCAATGTGAAAAAAATACTTGTTGTGGAGGACACGTAGTTAGAGTAGAATGTTAGTAGGCAGTAGTTGTAGTATTGCTCCTGTAGTTGCTTGTTCTTTGATTTCTGGTACTATTTTTTTTTTGTACTTCGACTATTATTTTATTTTGTTAGTTACTGTCTTGTTACTATTGTTTTTTATGTTACTATCTAATATTTCTTGTACTTCTGTTACGTGTTTCTGGACTACTTTTCCCTTTAGGCAGGGGTCTATCGGAAACAACCCCTCTATCTCTAAGGTAGATATAAGGACTGCATACACTCTACCCTCTCCAGACCTCAATTTATTGGATTATACTGGGTATGTTGTTGTTGTGATGTGAAAAATAATACAATATCAAGTTAGCCAAAGGATATTTACATGTAAGTCTCTTAAAATTTTTCAAGATTTATACAACAACAGCATACCCAGTGTATTCCCACAAGGTGGGTCTAGGGAGGGTAAAATGTACGCAGTCCATACCACTATCTCAGATGAAGTAGAGAGGTTGTTTCGGATAGACCCTTGGCTAAGGAAAAATAACAGTATAATAAACATAAAAACAAACAATAGAATGGGATGACCCAATCACAAACATCGCCAAAACGCCACGAACAAGAAACTATAAGACATACGCATAACACTATGACTACAGACACGACTACATGCACAACTACACACAATGCACTCCTTCCTACTAGTAAGGACGCACTCCTACCCACTAACCCTCCACTCTAATCCGCATCCTCCACACCTTTCTATCAAGGGTCATGTCCTCCGTGAGCTATAATTGTTCTATGTCAGGTTTAATCACCTCCCTCCAATATTTTTTCCGCCTACCTCTACCCCGTCTGAAACCATCCATAGTCAATCTCTCACACCTCTAAACTGGGGCATCCGTGCACCTCCTCATCACATGCTCGAATCATCTCAACCTCAATTCCCGCATCTTGTCTTCCACTGAGGCCACTCCCATTCTCTCTCGAATAATCTCATTTCCAACCCTATCACTCCTAGTTAGTCCATACATCCATCTAAACATCCTCATCTCCGCCACCTTTAACTTTTGGATGTGGGAGTTCTTGACTGGCCAACACTCTGCTCCATACAACATAGCCGGTCGGACTGCAACTTTGTAGAACTTGCCTTTAAGCTTAGGAGACACCTTCTTATCACACAGAACACCCGAAGCGAGCCTCCATTTCAACCACCCTGCACCAATACGATAATTGAAAATAAGACAGCTTGCATGCTACAATCGGTAAAAGGTGACCTTTTAGCCAAAGATGTATATGGCTTGAACTCTTGTCTAAAACATGCCATGAAATCTCTGTGATTATAAAAGCTCGTCATTAAAGGTAAAATGAGAAGTCTAAAGTAGATTGTTTTCAAATATAGAAAGGTATTAGTTGCATTTTCTTCTTAGAGAGGTTTGAGGCAGGGGATCCATGTCACCCGTCTTTTACATCATTTCTCTGTAGGGGCTAAATGATATATTGAAATTGCAAAAGTTAATGAATGGATCAGCGGTTTCAATGTGAATTCCAGAACAATCAATAGCCTGTAAGCCTCTCATCTTCAATATGATGATAATACACTAGTATCTTGTGTTGTTGACAAAGATCAATTGAAAATGCTGAGGGTGATTTTCATTTTGGTTGAAGCCACTTGAGGATTATATATAAACGGGAGCAAAAGTTATATTTACCCACTTAATGAGGTAATGGAGAATCATAGTTTGGCGGAAATTTTAGGAGGAAGAACATGAAAGTTATCCACAGTTTATCTGGGGATTCTATTGGGAGCTAAGAGTAAATCTAAAGTGATCTGGCATGGAGTATTGGAGAATTGTGAGAAAAATTGACAAAATGGAAGCGTCAATGCTTATCTCTGGGTGGAAGACTAACTTTCATTAGTAGTGTACTTGATGCCATGCTTATCTATACTATATCTCTATTCCAATTCTTGCACGTGTGTTGAGAAAAATTGATACACTATGCCATGCTTATCTATACGATATCTCTATTCCAATTCTTGCAAGTGTATTGAGAAAAAATGATACACTAAGGGTGTGTTTGGTATGGAGGAAAATGGTATGGTTGGTCAAAATGTTTACAAAGTATTTTCTCTAGGAAACAAGTTTATTAAAAATGAGGAAAATGACTTCCTTCATGGAAGTAGGGAAAACAAGTTGCATAAGTGACATTTCAAGTTTATTGTCTCCTCCCCACCCACCCACCCAAACCCTCCACCTCCACCCCTTGACCATCTTACCCCCACTCTCCATCCCATCCGTCCTCCATAGTGTTTTGCTAGAGAATATATAAATGCTCTTAGGATAATATTTTCTTGTTTACTTAGCGAACGTTAGAAAATAAGTAAGAAACCCACTTGTTTGTAAAGAAAACATTTTCTAGGAAATCATTTTCCATGGAAAACATTTTCCTTCATACCAAATACACCCTAAGAAGAAATTTTCTATGTGAAGGCAATTGTGAGAAAAGGAAAATCCACCTAGTGAACTGGACTACCAATCCATCAGCAGGAAGGAAAGGAGATTGGAAATTAAAAGTTTGAAGATTTAGAACCAAAGCTTGATGATGAGGAGGTTATGGAGGTTTACTACAGATGAGAACTCAATGTGGAAGGATGTGATGAGAATCAAATATGGAGCAGAAGGTAATTGGATAATAGCTCGTGTGAACACCTGTTACGGGGGTTGGGGTTAGTGTATGGAAGTCCTTTAGGAACTTATGGTTGTAATCATAAGCGTGTCCAAGCTCAAGGTAGGAAATGACATGAAGACATCTTTTTGGGAAGATAACTAGCTAGATCAAAGTCCATTGAAGCAGCTTTTTCCAGACATTTATAATCTTTGCCAACAATAAAGGGCATTTGTGGTAGAGTTGTGGACAAAACAAGGGTGTGGTAGATTGGTAGAATTACAGAGTTTTACAGCACCTTAGCACAATTCGAAGGGATCTCTGAGGATTGCATGATATGGCTAAGGAACAATTAAGGAATGTTCTTTTTTGAGTTAGCTTATAGAGAATATAACCTTTCCAACAATCAGGTTGGATGTTGTCCATGGAAGATGAAACTGAGAGTCAAAATCTCATTGAAAGTTTCTTGTTTCACTTGGTTGTTGTTGGCAAAAGAGGCGGTTTTGACATGGGATAGTTTGGTAAAGGAACTACCAATTATGTTCTAGATGTCACCTTTGTGGAGAACAGGAAGAGATAATTAACCTTGTCTTTTTACATTGTAATTGGACAAACCAACAACAACAACAACTTACCAAGTAAAATCCCACAAGTGAGGAAGTGGACAAATCAGCTTTGGAAAATTTCTGTCAACCTAAGGGAAATTAGTTGGACTAGGAAGAACATTGGAAGTGCTAGCTAGCAGAAGCAGAGATGGTAACTTATCCCTTCAGAAAAAGAGAGAGAGGATTGTCCCAACATGCATTAAGTGCATAGTATAGAGAGAGGAATTAGAGATGCTTTGAAGAAAAATACAATACCATTTAGAAGTTGAAGATGAATTGTCTAGTCTATATCATTTTTGGTGTGAATTAGAACACTTAAAAGATTCTAAATTTGTTTTTTTTTTTTTGATATTCTAGACTACACGTTAGAAGGCATTGTTCTAGCAACTTATTTTGTATTTCACTCTTTGGTTACCTACAAAACCTATGTAGGATACCTTTGTGATATAAATATTTTTTACCATTCTAAAAAATTATATATAGAAAGATGTTTTTTTTGGGAACTAACTAAAAAGCAAAGAGCGACACATAGTTGAATAGAGGAATTTAAGAATTTGATATACTTTGATTATAAGAATGAGAAAGCTCCAACAGATGGGTAATCAAAAATATGTTGTAGTATAAGCACCACCCAACTATAATACTCCCTCCGTTCTAATTTATATGAAGGTATTTGACAGGACACCAGTGTTATCAAAAGCGAAAAGCGCAAAAAAACTCTAAGGTCTGTTAGGGCTTAAAGCACAAAGTGCAAATAAAAGCGTGGGCTTCAATGAAAAAGGCGCAAAGGGAGAAAAAATATAAATATTTATATTTAGTTCAAGACTAATAATTATAAGCATGAATGACAAATAGTTGAACAAAGAAACTGAAAAACAATGACGATAGAGTGAAGTATCAATTGTTTAGTGTTGCCTCTTCAAAAGAGACTCATTGGAAATGAGAAGTATGCCTTAAAAACTTGATGACGACAGTGAAGCGCACACAAAGCGCGGTGAAGCGCTCAACACGTTTTGAGCCTCGCTTCAAGGCTTAAGCGCGCTTAAAGCGCGCCTTTGATATCACTGCAGGACACAAGGTTAAAGAATGAAATAAAGACTTTTGGAACTTGTGGTCTAAAATAAGTGATAGTTGTGTGGCTATAAGTAATCTCATTAAGATTAAAATGCAAAGTTTAAAGTTAATTGTTATTAAATATAGAAATGTGTCATTCTTTTTGGGATTGACCAGTAAGGAAAGAGTGTCACATAATAGTGGACAGAAGGAGTAATTGATTTAAAATAGTCTCTCTACTCTGTATCTGGTTTTCTGGTTGTAATATGGAGGCTTATAAGTGTAACATTGATTAATGTTGAAGAGTGCCTATATACAAGTATGCAACCCAATGCAGTGTTTATTTAATGTAGTTTAATTTGGGTAACCGTAGGGGCGATGAAATTGCCAGTTGAAAATCAATCCAAGAGCATTGAAACGTGGTGTAGGGGCCTGCTTGCGCGCAACTTGACTAATCCCACGAGGTAGTTGTTGCCTGCCTCCTATCAACACACGCACTGGGTGATTTTGTCCACCAAGGCTTGGCACGTATCCAGTGGAATTAGCCAAGGTGCGCGCAAGCTGGCCCCGACACCACAGTTATCCAAAAAAAAAAGAAAAAAAGGAAGTGCAATGAGGTTAATGGAACTGCTAGTTATGTGTTCTTGCAAATCTGGTGGTCTATTTATCAATGAAAGGCCAAATTGATCATTGTGTATAACATGTGACTCATGTGACACTGTTTAGGATATTCTGAAGTAAGTTATTTTAGCGGGGGGGCAATGGCATTGGTTGTGGAGAAGAGGATGGGGAGCGCTCCATATGATATTGATTCTTTATCTAAGGTTCTCTGAAAGTGAATTCCCAAAAGTACTCTTGATTTTGTTATGTGAGTTGACATGATACCTTTGGTCCTAGTGCTCCAAATTTTACAAGGATCGCTGATTGTGAATTAAAAAGGTAATAAAGAAAGTTAATGTTGAGAAATCATATTATACTTCTTATAATAGTTTATGGAGGTTTAGTGCGGTTCTCTTACCACGTCTAAAAACTATGCATATTAAGATAACTAGATACTAGAATATATAAATGTATTTGGGTCTAATTAAAGTTTGTTAAAGGTTATGAGAATAAATTTCCCGGGGCTTAGTTCAACAGCAAAAGCAATACAATGAGCGATAGGCATATTCACATGTTTAAGTCCTGATATGTTCCAAGTCCGACATTTAAGCAGAGAAGGATAGAACGGTAGTCTGTTATCCACCATGTTTAGAATCTGAAAACAAACAATTTCTAGATTATAGTAAATGATAGGTTTGGAGAAAAAAAAGATTATGAGATGGTGATAGAAAATAGAAAAGTTGGTCTTTCAACATTGACCTTTAAAACCTTTTTTCTTTTCTTATGAGTTGGTCTTAAGTGTGTTGTGAGAAGTAAATGTAATGACTAATGAGTATTGTTACCAAAACCTTCCCGTTCTCTCTTAGTTGTTAGTATAAAACATAAAACTTCTTGTTCGATGTAGAGCGGTCTCTTGGTGGGAGGGATTAGGGAAAAAATCCCTTCAAAAAATCATGCATAAGATAACAAGGTTTGGCATGGGGTTGAGGGATTAGGAAAAAAAATAATCCCCTCATAACTAATGCAATATTTGGTTGGCCATAATTTTCTTTGTATAGGTAAGATGAAATACTAAGTTTATTTGGCCATATTAAAAAACAATTCATGCATAACTTTATGCAGCATTTGGCTAGCGGTATTAAATAATACCCGCATTAAGTATGCAGGATTCTATGTATAATTTTGTGCAGTGTAGAATGTGAAATAAGATTATATATATTAGCAACACAGAGATATAAGTATTTAATGACAAAAAATGCCTTTGAAGTACCATTCCTACAAAGTATTCTTTGTATTTTATTCATTGCATAACAATGACGATATTATTTTTTAGTGTATAACTGTCCCAAACAGTTAGGTGTTGATCGTGAAAAACTATATCTTTTTGTAGGTTTTCTACTTTTTGGTATACTTCTGGTATACGAGCATGTTCTTTTGCTCGAATTTCAATAAAATTATTACTTTATCAAAAGAAGTCCCTTCTTTGTTATTCACTGCTTAACTAACATGCGAATCAAATGACCCTTTTGTGTCATAGGCTAAGTAGGCAAGACACCTAAGAAAAGATTAGTGCGGATGGTTTAATCTAATCCCCTTTGTTATACTAACATTCTGATTTTTATTGACCATTAATTTAGTTTTGAATCTTCTTTTCTACTGCGCTTGAGCTGTGTGCGTCTGAAATATGTATGATAACGATTTTCATGCTATATGCAAAAAGAAACAGAGAAAAAGGAGGTCATTGCTTTCATCAACTCAGCTGGTATTCGTGTTGACTGAGAATTGATGTTCATATGGCAATACCAAAATTGATGCCTGGCAATTTGATGTGATTGCTTTAACTTGGTAGTTGGAACATTTCCTTCTGAAATGACCTGTGAAATATTTATGTTAATCAGTTTGATGTGGACTTAAAGTGGAAGAGGAGCGAATCTCTCATATTTGTCTCAGTTTATGTCTGGTTTAGACCTCACATTTATTTCTGCAAGAAACTAGTCAAATATATTTTGTTTATGTATCTGTTTGCATAAAGTTATTTTGCAGTAAATAAGGCGAGAATTTTGACAATGCTACTAGACATCAAAATTATGGAGAGAATTTTGTCAACGAGGCTTAATTAGGAATCAAATTATGGAGTTGTCAACGAGGCTTTAACTATGTATTAGAAATACTTAAGAGAATTTTAATCAACGAGACATTAACTACGTGTTTGATACTTCCTGCTTTATTGAAGTCCTAATTGTATTAGAAGTATTAAAGTAGGTAGTTTCTTGACTGCAAAAGTAAGGTATATAAACAGGGGAACCTGTTAGTTTCAAATACTTCCCTCTATTTCCTTTCAATCAAGAGTGGAGAACTATGAGATGATTTTCATTGCTTGTGGCGCTTTGTGTAGTTTATCTTCGAAGAGTAGTTTGAATGAAATAAAGTTACCAGTTTCAAAAAAAAAGAGTAGTTTGAATGAAATAATTTTTGTCTATTCAGAAGACTAATGTTTAGATTTTTATATACCATATTCTCATTTTGGCTTTTCTCTGATTTTAGGTTATGCTGTTGCCGAAGGTAGACCTATAAGGGAGCATCGGCTTCCTTGTTGTGGTATGGGGATTGGCTGGTTCTTGTAAGTTCCAATATTTGTCTTTCTTTGCCTCCTATTTTCATTTGTTTGTCTGAGGAGCTAAGTGATGTAAATAACCTTGAATGACTAATTATTTTGGCGAAGGAATTCTTTGCTCACCAAATTCAGTCACTAAATTTTAGCCAAGAGAAAAGACGAGGTCATATGTTAAATCTTTGGGCAACAAAAATGTAAATGCACACCGGAATAACAACTTAGCAAGATGGAGGAACTTAATGTTAAATTTGCTAATGGCTTTACTGGATCCTGACATTAGTGGACCAGATTGTTATAAACTAGATCTTATGATTCGTTGAAAGCTCAACCAAAAATTTCAACCATGGTTTGCTCTCTAATACTCTTCTGGCTTTATTTGCAAGGTTCATTATTGGTTTCTTTCTTGGTGCCATTCCCTGGTACATTGGAGCTTTTCTTCTTTTGTGTGTCCGGCTCGATTACAGAGAAAAACCTGGATTTATTGCATGCACCTTAGCAGTAAGTTTATTCATCTCTTGCAATATGAATTCATTTATTTATTTGAAAATGTCAAATTCATTTATCGCATATGTTATTTGTATAGTGGCTTTATTTGAGAAACCCGTGGTTTCATGTGTGGTGTTTCTTTTACAACAACAACATACCCAGTAGGTTCCCACAAGTGTTTCTTTTAGGCTAACTCATATCGTCCTGACACTTAGAGATATGAGATTTTTAACTGTGTAACATGTATGGTTGTATTTGTATGCACTGGCATTACTGAGTGATACTTAAGTTAACTAGCTAGGCCTTTTAAGGCTGGCTTACCTCTGAACATGTAACTTTTCAACTCTCCATCTTTGAGCTAGAAACTTGTAGTCTGGGAAAGAGAAAATTGATGAGGCATTACAATGAAGCAGTGTGCTGACCATTGTGCTTCATAGCATAGATTAGAGAAAGAAATTTAATTAGAAGTTAGATGTTGTCTTGTCTACCTATGGATTTACCTTCCTGATATTTTCACTTTCAAGCAAGTAGCATGAAAGATGATTAAGTCTCTTTTATTTATACCCGCATCATGTTGTTCCAACGTTGTGGACAGGCAATTCTAACAAGTTACTGCATGTTGCAAGTTTAGTGTAGTCAATGTTGCAAGTTTGAGCCAAGGGTCTTTCAAAAACAACCTCTCTCTACCTCCACGAGGTAGGGGTAAGGTCTGCATGCATTTTACCCTCCCCAACTCTACATATTGGATTACACTGCATATGTTGTAATCATCATGACCAATCCCTCCATATAGTAGCACATAACCAGTTTTGTCCTCTAACCTGAGCATGGGCAGAGGCAGATCTAGGATTTAAAGTGTATGGATTCCCAATGATCTCAAATTAATATATAATAATAACTAGGGTGTTCATGGTTCGGGTTGGGTCGGGTTTCCTCTAAAGAAACCAAATTATTTAAGTCGATTTTTCATCTGCTTTGATTTTTGTTTGTATTTTTTGGTTTCTCTATTAATTCGATTTTTTTGTTTAAAAAATTGACAATATACTTCAGTTACCGGTTTCAAAAAAAAAAAAAGTTGACAATATACTTCGAAGCACATCTTAGATTGATTATTTTTCAACATAACACTGTCAAATTATCAATTACTCTTTAAGAAATAAATGAACTATATTTTAATCAAATTATTTATGTAGCTTCCTCGAGGAAATCAGATGCATTGTCCAAGAACTTCTTACAATGTTATATATATATATATATATATATACAAAGAATTATGAAGTACCAAGACATCTTGACGATGAGTAATTAAAGGACTCAAAAGACAAGTTATTTTGAACATGAAATAGGTTCTTGGAATTATCAAATAAAAACTAGAATGTGAAGGTAAAAATCGGACTACTGCAAAGAGTAACACCTAGATTACACACTATTAAACAAACCGTTAAAAGCGACCTCATGAGGTCTTTTTTCCTAGAAAAGCGACCTCGACGGTATGTCTCAAAAACATTGATCGCTTTTTGCAAGCGACCTCATGAGGTCTTTAGGTTACTTTTGGATTTTTGTAAAAAAAAAATAAAAAATACCGACCTCATAGTATGAATTAATTTTTTATGTTATTTCCTCAATAGCGACCTCATGAGGTTGCTATATGCCAAAAAAAAAAAAAAAAAAAAAACAGCACTGGTGGCAAAGTGCTACTTTTGCAGCTGCCCACCTACCATTTTAATTCAGTTCAATAATATATACAATCTAATTAGCTAAATCAAGCTCAAGGAGCTGCTAACAGTCAATCAAACTACAACAAACATGTATAGTAAATATCCGTCAATCCACACTGCATTGAAATTGAAATTGAATTAAAAAACCATAAAAGTCATTAGAGTTATAGAATTCTATTTCAAAGTTCTCATACATTTACAGAACACTTAATAATTCTTACAAACTACCATATATAATTAAGTTTATCTAACACAACACTAAACTTCAATAATGTGGCGGAGGTATTAAGTTTATCTAACACAACACTAAACTTCAATAATGTGGCAGTGTCTTTGCCTCATCATCCTCATCACTGCTTAGCTTATTTCTCGGACCTCCGTATCGACCATATACCTGATGCTGAATAGGTGGAGACTAGGGAGGTTGAAGATGAGGAACTACATCATCGGCACACGGGGGAATCCCCCGAAGCAAGTAATGCATCTTAAGCCTCGCGTCTCTATGACCCTTTGCCTTTCCCTAACATGTGAGGCTTCGGCTTGACTAGATAACTCACTGATCTTTTGCTCCATAGCCAATATCGTCCCTCTACCCATCATCCCGGGAACTGCCTAGGCCTTTAAGCAGCAAATGAAACAGACGAAGGGTTTGTTGGGGCATGTCGTAAGCAGTCCCATACTTGGTCCACTAACCGAGTCAAGCCACATTCTTTCAACCTGTTCTTGGTTAAGTGACATGTCTTAACTATCAATTGCCTGAGTTTGACGGAACTCCTTTATGGATTGCTGATATTGATTATGATTTTGAAAATGATAATATTAGAAATAAAGTAATTATTACTTTAAATTAGAGGCTTACGTAGTTCCGCTCAGCTCGTGGCTAAACCCAAATGTCTGGATCTTTGGGGTTTTCTTCTTCTTTGTGTGTGTGGCCTTGAATGCCTCATCCTAAGTTATCGGCCTCCCCAATTGTTTTCCTACAAAAAAATTAATTTAGTTATTAATTAAGAATAATTAAATATTAATAATCTACAATATATATAGCCTAAGTAAATGAGCCCAACAGTTTCCTCACATTCCCTTAGCTTTGAGCCCCTCTTGTGTGTAGAGAGCCACCCTTAGTAGATTCTCTAACCTTTTTGATGATCTCGGTCATCTTCTTGAACCTCAAAGCGATCGCCCAGTGCCTAAGTAATTGCTCCTGTTCTCAGGTAGAATCCACCTAGGCTTCTGGTTCTTGGTACGAGCTTTCAAGA
Organism: Capsicum rhomboideum; assembly: GCA_031232105.1. Classification (NCBI taxonomy): domain Eukaryota; kingdom Viridiplantae; phylum Streptophyta; class Magnoliopsida; order Solanales; family Solanaceae; genus Capsicum; species Capsicum rhomboideum. The sequence continues at coordinate 97,308,066 of CP124718.1, forward strand.
ATAAGTCAACGAGTACGTACCTGGCTTTATTCTCTAAATTTACACAAATTTGGTCCATATGTTTCAAAAGCCACACTTTTTTTGCAATGAAAGGATAAAAATATTAATAAGGAATCACTCAAAACAAGTATTTAAATAGAGTTAAAACAATAAATTTTAAGGTACCCTAAACTTAAAAAAATTCTGTCTCTAGAGTTCGATTGGCATCTTGCCCCAATGCACCCCTATAAAGATCTCTAATGGCCTAAGAAATGATCCCCACAACATTATTCAGATTGAAACTGCAATACAAATATTTAAACATTCATAGGTTAAATCTAAGGCATTTATGAGATAATCACAAACTAAAGATGTTCTGCAAAAAAGATAAATTGTACGTGAAGCCTTCAGGCTTGATGATGAGTCTGTTGTACATGTACCTCACACCAGCTTGTGGAGGGACCTGACCATGTGTAGTTGACTGATTTGTGGTAGGAGTGTCGGGCTCAGAGTTATCGTCTCGGAGGTAAAGACCCTATAGCCCAAACTTTAAGAGTTGATGATGAAGGTTGTGAATTAGTAGGGCTGTGAATAACTGTCCGAAAGGCAATGACATCGGTCACGGAGTCTCGGGAGGCAACCGAGTGTATCCCTGCGGGGTAGCATAACTAGGTGTGGGTATCATCATAGGCTCCTGTGGAGGCGGTTGAGTATATCCCTACGGTAGACCCATATAGCAAGGGCGGAGGATAGGCCTGTGGAGGCGATTGATTATAACACTTGTTTGACCCCTGACTATAACACTCCTACCACGGAGTGTTCCGATGGCTCACTCGTTCAGCCCGTGGTAGGGGAGTGCTAATGAGGCATCAGAGCGCTTCAGGGCGGAAGAGTGTTATAGTCGGGGCCGAGCGAATGTTATAGTCAGTCGCCTCCATAGGCTTATTCTCGACTTTATTATATGGGTCTATTATAGAGAGATACTTCGCTGCCTCCGCAGGAGCCTATGATGATACCCACATCGAGTTATGCTATCCCAAGGGATACACTCAGTTGCCTCTCGAGACTCAGCAACCGATATCTAGTGCCTCTCGGACAGTTACTCATGGTCCTACTGACTCGCAACCTTCTTCATCATCTACTCCAAAGTTTGGGCTATCGGGTCGTCGCCTCCTAGACAACAACTCTGAGCCCAACACTCCTACAGATCAGTCAACTACATATGGTCAGGTCCCTCCACAAGCTGGCGTGAGGGATATGTACAACAGATGACGACTTCATGTATGATTTACGTTTTTGCAATACATTTTTAGTTTATAATTGTCTTAAGATTTAACCTATAAATATTTGTATTGCAGTTTCATTCCAAATGATGTTGTTTTTATAGGGGCAAGATGCCAATCGAACTCGGGAGACATATTTTTTTGGAGTTTAGGGTATATTAAAATTTATGCTTTAACTCTATTTAATTGAATGATTCCTTTTTTATCCTTTCATTGCAGAAAAAAGTGTGCTTGACTTTCGTTACATGAGGACCAGATTTCTGTAAAATTCGAGATAAGAAGTCTAGGTGGGTTTTACCTGAGAATTGGGAGCAGTTACTTAGGCATTAGGTGACCGATTCGAGGTTCAGGCAGATGGCCTAGAGTTGGGCTCAGAGCCAGGGGCAATGTGAATAGGAAATTGGTAGGTTCATTTTCTTAAGCTATATAAATAATTAGTAGTTAATTATTCTTGATTAATAACTAAAATAATTTGTTTTCAGAAAAAGGAACTTGGGAGGCCGGTAACTTAGGATGAGACATTCAAGGCCCCACACACATGAAGAAAAACCACTAAGATCCAGACATTTGGGTGGAGCCACAAGTTGAGAGCCTCTAATTTATATTAATAATTAATTTATTTTCTAATATTAGCAATCCATCTCAGGCAGTTGATAGCCGAAACATGTCACTTAGCCAAGAACAGGTTGAGAGAATGTGGCTAGACTTGGTTCGTGGGCCGAGTAGGTATGGGACTGCTTACGGCAATACCCTAGCCAACCTTTTGTCAGTTTCATTCGGGGCTAGAAGGCCTAGCTAATTCCAAGGATTGCTGAGCTATCTAGCCAAGTCGAAGTCTCGCAGGTAGAGAGACAGAGAGTATGCAGGGCTTAAGACACAATACTTTCTTCCAAGGGATTCCTCTAAGTCCCGGTGATACAGTTCCTCTCTTCGACCTCCCCAATCTCGACCCATCTACCATCAGGTATATGATCAATACGGAGGTCTGCGAAATGAGTCTATCAGTGATGAGGATTCCACATTATTGAAGTTCAGTGTTGTGTTAGATAAACTTAATTATGTATTTTATGATCGTTTGTAAGAATGAGGATTCCACATTATTGAAGTTCAGTGTTGTGTTAGATAAACTTAATTATGTATTTTATGATCGTTTGTAAGAATTATTAAGTGTTTGTGAACGTATAGGAACTTTGAAATAGAATTCTATAACTTGTGACTTCTATGTCTTTTTCATTCAATTTTGAAGTAGTTTAAAGTTGATTTTGATGTAATGTGGATTGGAGGATATTTAACATATGTGTTTGTTGTAGATTCATTGTTGGCAGCTCTTTGAGCTTGATTTAGCTGATTAGATTGTATATATTATTGAACTAAAATGATAGGTGGGAAGCTGCAAAAGCAACATCTTGCGTCCAATTTTTTTTTGCAGAAAAGCAACATCATGAGGTCGCTTTTTGGCAAGTCCATTTTCCAGAAAAAGCAACCTCATAAGGTCGCTTTTCTGCAAAATAAAATTTTTTAATTTGCGACTTCATGAGGTTGCTATTGAGGAAATCAAAAAAAAAAATTTGTACCCGACAAACCAACCTCAAGAGGCCGGTTTTAGTAAAAATAATATACTCGATGTCTTTAACTTTTTACAAAATCCGAAAAATAACCTACAAACATCTTGAGGTCGCTCCAATGTTTTTGCGACATACCGTTGATGTCGCTTTTCACAGTTTTTTTAGTAGTGACCACTATATCTTCTTTGGGGAAAATTTGGAATTAAAATTAGTTTGACTCCAAATTTTTTTTACTTGTAGTAGCAGTATAGATATGTGTGTACCACATGTTTAATTACTCTAGGGTGCCTCACATTATAGGTTTCCCATTTATTGTAAATGTGTAACCCATTACTGCCTTTTCAATTGTAAACATATAGAGTGAGTTGAGGGATTTCAGTAAGCACGTGAGAAGTTTGGGCATAGCGTTTTAGAAAGGATGTCATGTGCTGTTTGGGTGGCTCTCTGTAGAACTTTTTATCAATTTGCTTGTAGCAGAAGTTAACAACCTTGACTGGAGGATGATCAAGAACCGGAGGAGTTATTAGCTGAAGCTTCAACTTCTGGACGTGTTGAAATCCTCATAGACCTTTAGGATATTTCCAATTCTGTCCATTGTCTTTTTGTGTTGCATTTTCCCTTTATCTTGGTATTGTTTCCTTGCAAGTAACACCTTTCACCAAAACGGAAATTTAGTTGTTGCAAAGAAAAAAAAAGAAAATAATTATTCGGTTTATAAATTTTGTTTTGATTTCTTTAGATTCGCTGAGAATATTCTTAGATAGACTTGTGAGTTGCAAATATAAAGAAAATATTGTTAAGAAAATGCACTTCTTTCATGAGTATAACATCTTTGTAGTAACATTTTAATCGTTAAAACAGAACCAACTGTTGGTATGTTTTAGCATAATTTGAACAACAAATATGTTCCTTTAAAATTATATATATGTTGTTGGCTTGTTGGTGCTGAGAGGTCCTTATAAGTTATAATTGAGTATTTGACCATGGTCTGTTGGTGCTGAAGAGGTTGATTTGTTTCAGTATGGACCTTTTGATAACTAATATTTTCACAATGGAATTGTTTGCTGTTGCCAGAACACCCAAGGGAAACATGATACCTGCATTTTCACGCACTTGTCCTCTGTATTGGTCTTGCATATCTTTGTGCTTCTGCCTAATATCATTAGTGTTGACTATGTTCTTTTTGTTTGCTCATCAGGCTACGCTTGCTTTGGTTGCTATGACTCTTGGTGTGACAAAGGCAAGTTATTTGTGGTGAGAGACGATTCATGCTGCAAATGTTGTAAATTTTCGTGAATATATCCATAAAGGGAAAAAAAAAGGATATATGAAAGGCGATGGAATCTTTTTTATTTTTTCGTTTGGAATCGTCATTTATTCTTGCAATTTGTATATAGCAGATATTGATTGAGTGATGCTTATACATGATATATGCACTGTTTTCTTCTGCTTCAGGCAATGCAATTCTTAGTTTGTCTTGGTTCAATGTATTCTTCCAAGTATTTGTTGAAATGGCCAATATAAATGCAGTATTTGATTTGGAGGATTGTATGTTTATATCGTGGAACTGGATGTCACAATGACCACATTATTTCTTGGATTCCTATGGAAGAGGTTGACAATTCGTCGTTTGGTAGTGTATTAATAAAAATAATGTATGCATTAGTCTTATGTACTACTAGTACGTTGTTTGGTGCATTTTTCTAACCCATGTTATTTATATACTGGATTCTGTATCGACTCTATTGTTTATTGAGGGATGTATTCTTAGTACCATCTTTTTTCCATGTATTACAAAGAGTTTCAACACATGTATTAACTTATTAATGACATTATTACCCCTTAAATAGATACATTTGCAACCCCTGCAATTAAGAAAGACCCTTGTTCCTGGATCTTTTTCTTATGTACGAAATATTCGAACTCCTCCAATCTTTTTTTGCCCCAGTTCTCTTGCCTAATTAAAATAAACCCAAATAAGTAAATACAAATAGTGAAATAGAAATTAAAAGGGTAATCTCTCCCGTCGAAACTGCTTTCTACACCAGTATCTTCACTAATTACCGTGTATTTTTAAAAAAAGTCAGGGGCCTAAGATCGAAAATCCATTACCAACAAAACAAATAATAATCCGAACCCGAATCATTTCACCATCATTAAATGATTACCTCGGAGTGTGATGAAATAATATTAACAATTATTTAATTTTATTGTGGGTTAAAAAAATGAGTCAATGAAGTTTTAAAAGTAAAAGAACTTGTTGAAAAGAAAGTGTATCAGGCTAAAGGAGGATATTTTTGTAAACAAACATTATTTTATAAAAATTATGTTTTACATGTTATTTCTAATACATCAAACCAAACAGTGCATAAGAAATAATGTCAGCATAACTAATGTTACTATAACTAACACCAGCATTACTAACATTATTAATGCAGGCATTACTAATACACCTTATTCAATATTCTTCTTATACACTCTACCAACGATCCTTTAGTGTTGTATAGTTTTAGGTTATTTTGTTTTGGTCTATGATAATCTCCTCACTGTCTTTTATATTATATTGGAAAAGTTGGATTACAAGGACTAAAAGGGATCAACCTTTAAAATTTACTATACTTTTTTAACGTGGAAGGTCAAACACGGAATATGCTAAGATATGCAATGTGAAGTGATAGTTGTAAGACAACATGCTTATATTTTTTTTGGCCTATCATATACTGGCTCTATAGGTCAATTTTGTTTATTAAGGTTAGTTTGGTTCACAAACTAGTTATGCAAAAACCATAGAATATCAATAGTTATGCGGTGAATACTTGTTAGTTGTTATGCACTAAATAATAATATTTGAATTATTGTGTAAAAATTGTGATACCAAACTGAAGGATTAAATCACGATAACCCCACCCTTTTTGCATGCCTATTTCAACGAAAAAACTAAACTAAAAGATTTACTGACATGTTGCATAATTATTACTCCCTCCGTTTAAAAAAGAATGACCTAGTTTGACTTGGTATGGAGTTTAAGAAAATAAAGAAGACTTTTGAATCTTGGGGTCTTAAATTAAAGTTATGGCAAATGTATCAAAATGCCCTTGAATCTTGTGGTCGTAAACATGCCACGTGGAAAGTTGAAATTAAAGTATTGTCAAATAAGGAAAGGAGTCATTCTTTTTGAAATGGATTAAAAAGGAAAGTATGTCATTTTTTTTTAAACGGAGGGAGTACTACTTATTAGAAGAGGATAGGAAGAAGTCTTTGTGCTTTAAGCAGTTGTAACTGATAGAATAATTTTTGTACTTTTTCAGATTTGGACCAAATAATTCTGCCACTTTTTATTAATTCCACTTTCACAATTCGCCCAGCAGCTACCTTTACAAATGCCAACTTTGAAATATAAATTGAAGTTCATCGTGCACTTCTAACCAAACCAACATATAGAGTATTACAGTGTGAGCTGCTAGATAAACAAGGGAAATTAATTACCGTACAACATGACAAAACTGCAATAAAAAGATGGTAGTGAACATTAACAAAATATTGAATATATCGTATGATAGAAAAAATTGAAACTTAAAAGATCAAATGATTAGCATAAAGAAAGAAACGGCAACAATATCGGCAATACCAGACTTCAAATCTCTAGAGTTTACTTAACTGCTCTCCACAGATTCCAGGCTTTCGACATAATTTATGACTTTAAACCTATCCGTTGAACTTCTCCCCGCAGATTCTAGGCTTTTGACATAAGTTATGACTTTAAACCTATACACTGAACTTCTCCTTTGAAAGTTCCGAGTTCTTTTTGTAAAAGGATTGTATGATAAAGAGTTCAAGTAACAATGCATTTGGGTAGCCAAAAAGAAGTTCACTGTCCCTCCATGATCCAACTGGTCGTGCTAGCTTAGAGAATGGTGAAAAATCAAATTGCTTAGTCCAAGACTCAACTGCACCTTGTTGTTCAGTCATCACCCATACCTCGTAGTGGTTCACATTTATACCATTCCAGAATTGAACATCATAGAAAGACAACCCTTTAGTAACACAATCTTCTGGATAGTGAGGTTAATGACAGTATGGAGATTAAGCAGCGTACTTTTTCCAAAGACTTGGCTGTACAAATAAAAAGTAGTAATTACATCCAGTCCATTATTATCATTATTCATTACTATATGACATACAGTACAAACAACCATGTAGAGTAATTGCAGACCCGCCCTTGGGAAGTAAACCATGAAGAACAACAACTCTGATCTCTTCCCAAGAAACATAATTCAGGGTGTAAACCCAAATGGAAACTTGACAGACTTGTAATCGTCAGTCTCGAGTACAAAACCAAGCATGCAGGGGCAGAGCCAAGTAGCGTTGGTGGAAAATTACACTATTTGCATGTGGTTAAAAATATTTTTTATGTATATGTAGTTGATATTTGATTCCTTTGACTTCTTCGTGTGTTTTCAACTCAGTTAATGAAAATTTTACCCCAGCCACTGCAAATATGGGAAGAAAGGATTAGAATAAAAGGAGACACAATTGGAGGAATCTATACTTTGTAGTTGCAGGATTCCACAAGATAATGTTGGAAATCCTATTGAAATGAACACACAACAAGCCATTGCAAAAATCCATAATGATCATGACTAGACGAAAAAGGCAAATCAACAACAACAGAAGAAGAAAACAGTTCGAAGTCTCCAATTTCGTCAATCTCCTCATCAACTATAATATTAGTAGTTTTCTGATCAAGAGAGAAGAAAGAAATAGTGGTCAGTAGTGGAGCCAGAATTTTTATTAACTAATCCAAAATATGAAAAGTAAATTGTAACAACCCTCGTGCTAATTTTTAACTTTTTCTATGTTTTGACCATTTTTCCCTTCCCCGTTGTTGTTTTATATCATTTATGGGTTGTAAGAATGGTTGACACGGTCCCCGAAGCATTCAGGAGTGTTTATATGAGTTTGAGTAGCCTTTAAAGTGATATATTTGACTTTGATCAACATTTTGTGATCCGTGCGTCAGATGGTGATTATGTCAGTTTCATTAGATCCGGAATGTCAATTTTGGGTTAGTAAGGTGGTTGGTTCAGGTTCTGAGACTATATTGAGAGTTTTGAGTATTTGAGCGTAAATTAGTTATATTGATTTAAAGGGGTTTTCGGGGTGTAATTTTTTAATAATAACCTCTTTTGAAAAATCTGATGATTCTATTGAGTCCGAAACGTCAAAATTAGCCTAGTTACATTACCTGGTTATTTTTGTTGTGTCCCGAACGAATTTTGAGGATCAGTTCAAAATATTTTTGGACTTAGTTTTCTGCTGGTGTAGCACTTGGTCACTCATCGCGGTCGCGTGGCCATGTGTTGCGATCGCATGAGGTGACCAACTTGTTCATCGCGATCGCGAGGTGGGTCACTGCGATCGCGAAGATATTGGTGGTCCGGGTCGGGCTATTCATCGCAGTCGCAAAGCCCATTCCCGCGATCGCAATGACCAAATTATTGCGGTCAATGTTGACCCTCGCGATCGTGTGGTGGGTGATGCAATCGCGAGGCATTGTTCACCAGAACAATATATAAACTCCGATTTCACGATTTTACTCCATTTTAAAGCTTGGGGAACACGGTTTTGGGTGATTTCAAGAGGATTTTTCATCAACTTTGATTTGGATAAGCTTCTAAACCTATTTTCTATCATTACCCATTGATTTTATTGCTAAAACATCTTCAAAACTTGGATTTTAAACTAGAAATTTTGGGTTTTACCCGATAAAGTATAGCATGAGTTTTTATTCGATTTCTAATCCAATTTCAATTCGATTTTTAACGGGTTTTCAGATTTAGAATCCCTAAAGTATGGGTAATATGATTTTTTATTAAAATTTCAGTTTTACCCTTTTATTTTTGGGGTCAATAGTCGAAGTGATTTTGGATCCGAAACCAAAGTATGTCAATATGGGTAACTCCTAATTACGGGTAGAAACCGTTTTTGATAGATTGGGAGCGTTTTGAATCCGCTTAGAAGGGGAAGGCTTATTATTGAAGGGTTCAGGCTCGTGTTTTGGTTTTCGATGTAGGTTATGACTTAGCTTTCTTCAGGCCAGACTTGGGTAGATAATCATTCTTGTAAACTATGCTATGGATTGGGGACCTTATCGTTGATTTTATCTTTTGAAATCATTATTACAATTGTGTTGCCCATGTAGGGGCTTGTGTGAACCATTACTATTGATATGGGAGATTATTATCATTGTGATGCCCGTGCGGGGGATGGTATATATTGGTCTTGTTTGAGCATTATTTGTTCTTTATTATTGTTGTAATGCCCGTGTGGGGGCTTGGATTGATATTATCGATGTCTTACACAATTCTTTACTATTGTGTTTCCATGAGAGGGTTTATATCATGACTTACTGAGATTTGGGTGATTTGAGTTCATTCATGCCATTGTTGATTATAGTATGTTGTTGATATTGCCATGACCATGCATACTAATTCATCACTCATTTTTATGAAACTGATATTATTATGGAACTTGGATTTCTTTGCGAAAGAAAACGTATCATTTTATAAAATGCCTTAGCCGAGGGAAGTACCGACAAGGTTGATTGATGAGACCGTGATTAGTATATGGGTTGTGAACTTCCCATGGGTCCTCACTTGGAAGTTTAGGCTCGAAGGATGTATATGAGAGTAATATTTGAGCATTGCATACATACTATATCATTGTGTTGTACTACTTTTCATCTCTTCTATGTGAACAATAATGTGAATTGGACTTCTTTATATGTCTTCTACGTGAACAATACTGTGAATTGAACTTCTTTATATGTTATGATGATATTTCTTATATTGTTGTTGAGATTGTATTGTTATACTGTTAGCAGTTGTGCGACTTGAGCCGTTGGGACATTTTCTTTTTGCAGGGCGGATGCGTTACTCGTAGTCTACTTTACTTGTTTAGTTGCCTATTTTACTTGGTCAGCCTATGATGCCTACTTAGTACAAGTGGACCGTACTCACTCCTACTTTCTGTATTCTTTTGGTGCAGATCCTAGTTCGAGTGCTACCCGCAAATTGTGATTTCGTGTAGCTTTGGAATTTTGAAGTCAGGGTGAGCTCCCCGTCCGGAGCATGTCTTCCCGGCTTACTCTAGTTCTATTATGTCTTTACTTTATTTTAGAGACAGCTATTATGTATTCATAATTATGTCGGTTTTACAATTACTCTTACTCATGACACTAGATTTTTAGGGTTTGAAGTTGTATTATTATTCAGATATTTGAGTTGTTTATCGTATTAGCTTGATTTTATCTTAAAGTCTCATGCTTTGCTTATTATTTACCTCCTTTTCGTTATCTATTCTCAATTGATGTTGGCCTTACCTACCAAGGTTGGGTCGGGGTAAGTGCCATCATGATTTTGGCTTTTTGGATCGTGACATAAATACACCAAAAGTGAAAAGGAGTTCAACCACAACTATATATATATATATATATATAAAATAAAAAATAAAAAAAAACAAAAACTGACCATATATAAACAGTAAAATTTACCATCAAAGTGAACCCCTTGGCTTCGCCCTTGATATTAGGGATGTCCTTGGGACCTCTATTCCTTACTGAGAAAACATCTCCGGCTAGAGATTTCTTCGTATGTTTACTTTTCATATTCTGAATCTGTTAATGAAAATTCTAGCGACAATGACTTCACCAAAAATAGTACATTGACTCAAAAGCTGTTTTGAATCGCAAAGATGACTTCACCGGAAGAAGCAAGAGAATTTCTACAATCACATCTCCGTCTAGAGAGCAACCAATAGTTTCATCATTCATCTGAAACCCGCAGAATTGCTTTTCCAATCGACATGGATAATCATATACGGTTTTGATTTAGTCCCAAATAAAATAAAATCAAAGCATGATTGGATCGGGTTATTTCAAGTGGTTAAAAGCTATTTTGGCTTTAAAATAAGCCAATTCAAACAGGCTTTTAGTCCCAAATACTAAAATAAAATCAATCTTCCACCGGCATCACCATCCCCTAACTAGTATGGGGCCAATTTAACTTGAGAGTACTTCATCTGTTCCTTTTTAGTTGTTCTACACAACCCTTAACAAAAAATTAATTATGAATGTAATTTGACTAATATATTCCTTATTAAGTCTTTAATCTCTATCTATTTACATGTTTCTAAATTCTAGAATAATTATTAAGGGCAAAGTTGGAAGAGAATAATTAATTCTCTCTTGATTTTTTTAAATTAACAAGTACTCCCTCTGTCAAACAATACGTGTCCAATATTGACTTGACACACAACTTACGAAATAATAAATAACGGAGATAATTTTACTACATCAGCCTTTGAATATAATAAATTTAATGCTTTAAAAAATATATTGGATAATGAATAATATTTAATAATAATGGTAAAATAAACACAAATGAGTAAATTATCCATTGATTTCCAAACTGGACAAGTATTGTTGGACATTTATTTTTAGTAATATGGACAAGTAAAGATGGACAGAGGAAGTATTTAGGAACAACCATTTTTAGTATATATGAAAACTAAAAAGAAATGAAAGGAGTATTAAATACTCAATTTTGAAAATGTATATTTAAAACACCTTAAAGGGATATTTTCAGAAATAATAGTTTGAGATTTAATTGTCAAATATAGTAATAGTTTGAATAATTATCAAATGCAGTGATACTTTTTAAAATTCATTTTGTATCACTGATACAACGATTTGTTCTTTGTCAGTGATACAACAAATACAAAGTGAATCAATGTATCAGAGCGAATTTTAGAAACTATTGTATCACTGATATAAAGCGAATTTCAGAAACTATTGTATCATTGATACATGTGCGAATTTTAGAAACTATGTTTGATAAATGTAGTATATAAGTTTGTCTCATTAGATAATTATCCCAAAGATTTTAAGTTAGCACCGCAAACATAGAGAAATCTTAGTAGCTTAGTTAACTGACTTGCTGAATTTCACTTTATTGGTGAGCGTTTGATTCCCACTTTGTAATTCCCTCTCTGTTTCTTGTTCCCCTACCCCTAATTTTATTTTGGTATTTTTTTAAAAAAGAAAGCATCATAAACACACTTTTCCGAATGTGCATTATAAAATTGTGCATTCTCAAAGTTGTGGTGCATAAGGGGCAAACTTAAATCAAGTTTGGGCATCTAGATGTACATTTTTTAAGTTGTGATATTTAGTGTATTATGTTGTTTTGTATATACTAGAATGTCATTATTTTGTGATGTTCTTTATTAAATATTAATTTGAAAATGTTTAAAAACACACTTTAAATATCCGAATTTGCTATAACACACTCTAACTTTGTTGAGTTCATGACCCTTTGAATATTTCAATTCTTTAAAATAAATATTTTTGACTTTTCAGAAGTTTGATCAAGCATTTAATTTAGGTGATTTTGTACTATGTAGAACCAACAAACTTATTTACATTTTTTTCCCTCTCTCTTTCCTTTTTTCCTCTTTTTCTTTATTTTTCTGGTTACATTAGTTTGAAAAGTTAGTTCAATGACGCATTGGGTACTTTTTATTTTCTATCTTATTATGACTTGTAGCTTGTTTGATCAAATTTTTGAGAAGTCAGAAGTGTTAATTTTTTTCTTCAAAAAGTGTTTATTTTTTTAAAAAAGTAAGGTGTCCCCAAAAACCATTTTTCAGAAGCTAAAAAATATAAAAAAAAATCTAAAAGCATTTTTTTGAAAAATATTTTTGTAAAAAAAACTTGAAAATACTTCTAAAAAGTTTATGAAACACAATTGCTTCTCAAACGTACTTTTTAAATTAATTAGCCAAATACAAATGGACTCTCATCAAAAATGCTTTTTTGGAAAATACTTTAACAACTTGTTTGGATAGTTGTCACTTGTTGTATTGTATTGTGTTTCTACTTTAAAATACAATGTTTCTTCCGATTGTTACTTAAATATTATTGTATTGTATCGTTAAATTCATCGTTAGATAACGTCGAAAAGGCCCTATTTTGCATAACAACTAATTTAATATAATCGCATCGTTAGCTTCTCTCTCTATGAATCTATCCAAATATTATATCAGTATATTAAATAAAATAATACAAATATAATATAACCTAATATAATACTATATATTATGAAACAATATATAAAAATCATCTAAACAAAGTGTAAAGAATAACACTTCTCACAATAAGTTAATTTTAAAAGGTTAGCCAAATAGGCTATTGGTGACTTGGTTATCTATATTACAAATTAATCCCCCCATTTCATTTTATTTCACTCCCTTATTAAAAATAGTTATTTCAATTTACTTGTCCAATTTATGAAATCAAGATAAATTTATCATTTTCTTTTAATACTATTCTTATCATTAAATGACTATATAAGATATTATTAGTCAAATTTAAATTTTCAAAGCATAATTAATAAGATTAATTTATTAAAATAAACTCTTAATAAATATTTAAGGGAGAATATCAAATCAGCATGGCAAAATAAAACTAATCAACATCCTCACTATGTTGCGGGACGAGAAACAAGTTGTTTGCACCTACATATTATCTACTCAATGACGATTTCTTTGGATGTCCGTTGCAGTATCACTCGATTTCAACTTCCCCAATACTGAAAATCAAAATTTCACTCTTGATTACTTAGCTTCCATCCAACGAGAACTTTATTATTGGAGGTCTTGCCATAAAGTTAAAAAATTCGGAGTGTGGCGCCTTAGGTACAAGGAGCGTTATGTTAAAGATGTTGATTTATGTATACATTTTGCTACTAAACTTGTTAATTTTGAAGAATTTACACTTGGATTGTTTTGTTAATCGCCCAAGTAGAAGATATGAGTTTCCTCGGATTGAATATAAAAACGTTGTATGTTGAGAAAGTAGCTCTATGGCACTGCCAACTGAACCCTTTTGGTAGTGTTAACTGGACTAGTCTCTTTTCTCTTTCAATTGACAGATGGTATCATCATGACTGGCGTGCTTGGCTCTAGATAGTGTTTCGGGCATACATTTTTTTGGAAATCAGCTCCGTGAAGATGAGAAGCTTGTCCATAGATGACTACTATGATGAGAATCATGACCGTTGGCTAGACATATTAGCCCCCTATATTTGAAATTTGGATATTTCAGGGTTGTGTAGTCAGATACCAATCAAACAGAGAAATGTAACATCAATGTTATTGCAATGCTTCATGTAGAATTTGATTTTGAAGACCAACAACGCACCTTGGAGAAGGAATCTAGCTATTTGAAGGAACTTCTTCAGTGTGTTACTCAAGTTGAGAATCTTAAATTGGGCAACTGGTGCATCCAGATTTATGCATACTCTTCACTATAAAAAAATTAGAATCTTCTTTTTTTGGAAGCTTTATTAGATATTGAATCTTCACTTTAGTAACATTGACAGTGCCCCTACTTTAGGATAATCCAAGTTGAACAAAATATTTGATGATCAACTGTGAGAATAAAGAGTTTGCAATTTGTAAAACAACATATAGAATTTGGATTTATTTACATTGAACATACCCTTTATGTCATGTTGATGGGCTCTCCCAAGTGTTCAAAGGTCCATCTTTGGATTCTCAAACCAATCATGGACACTTTGTGTAAAGACCTGCTTTTGTGATTTTCTATTTTTATGTATTTTGACCATTTTGCCCTTTTCCGTAGTTGCTTCATGTTGATTTTGGGGTTCGGGGATAGTTGGTAGAGTTCCCAATGCGATCGAAAAAGTTTTGTGCGAGTTTGTAGTTTTTATAGGTTTGAAAAGCCTCATAGTTGACTTCAGTCAATATTTCTTGATCCGAGTATTGGATGGCAAAAAGGACTGTGCCAGTAGATCCAGAATGTCGATTTTGGGTTAGTAGCAGGGTTGGTTCAGTTTTGTGGCTTTTATATCTCTTTTCAACCCTTCGTTTGGAAAATAGTAAAATAGGGTTCCGGGGGCTAATTTATTGAAAATGATTTTTTTCGGAAATTTGACATCGCCATTGAGTCCGGAACATCGAAAATTGCATAGTACCAAACTTACGTCTCGGTCCCTCGCGATCATGAGGTGGGGTCCGCGATGGTGAGGCACTGTTCACCTGGACAGTATATAAGTTCCATTTCTCAATTTTTCCTCCATTGTTAAGTATTTGAGCTTCGGGTTTGAGAGTTTTGGAATGATTTCTTCACTTCCCAAGCTTGGGTAAGCTCCATAATCCTTTTTCCATCATTTTACTTCGATTTTAGCTTCTAAACTCTCTTTACATTGTGATTTCAAAATGAATTTTGGGGTTTTCTGCTCGAAAACTTTAAAAAGGGGTTTTCATCAATTAATCACTTGTTTTTAATCCGACTTCACTTGGGTTTTCTTCTATGGGTTCCTTTGATCATGGGTAATGGTTTTCTAAACAAAAATTCTGGTTTTACCCCTTCGTTTTCAAAATCCATTTTCGAGGTCCGTTTTAGATCCGATTTAGATATGGGCAATATGGGATGTTGGCTTTCTTTTAACATATAAATGCTATATTTGTATGTTTTAGTTGATTCTGAGGCCGTTCAAAAGGGGAAGGCTCCGTGTTGAAGCACTTTAGGCCTGAATTTCATCGTTTTGAGGTAGGTTATGGCTTAACTTCTTTTAGATTGAGCTGAGTGGTTAATATATAGGTAAAGCATGCTATGGGTTGGGGAGAATGACTATAGGGTTTATATTTTGAGATTTTATTTATTGTTGTGTGCCCGTGTGGGGGCTTATTTTGTGTGGATATTGACTTGAGATATTTGATATTGCGTGTAGCCCGTGTGGGGGCCTTATGTGACATCATATGGCCTTATCTGTGCATTTAGATGCCCTACTTTAGATATGATGCCCGTGGGGGGGGCTCAAAATGTTGTTATAGGTCTTATTAAGTATTGATTACTTTATCATGATTGAAATACCTGAGTTAGGGGTTGATATGATATTTATGATGTTTTACATGCATATTTATTCCAATGGTGCCCATTTATAGTTGGTGAATCATGAATTATGGACATATTGAGTTGATTTCTGAGCTCACCTACATATATACATCGTATTAAATTGATTGGATATCTTCATACTGATCTGATTGTGAGCATTATATCCTCATTCCATACATATATATTCATGAGATACTGGTACCATTAAGGAACACTATTTTTGAAAGAAAATAAGATATTTTCATAAAAACTCTCTCCGTGAATACGAGACGAAGAGGTGAGTTGTGTTGACATTGAGATTGAGATTGAGATATGAGATAAAATATATGGGTTGCGAACCCTCCATGGGTCCTATTGTGGAGTTGCGAACTCGGTAGGCATATACTGAAAGTCATATGATGACTTTGCCGTTCCACCCCATCATTACCACTGCATTGCATTGCATTCCATTCGTCTATTCTATGGTTTCTTTGTTCTTGACTTGCTTTCTTGTATTTCTGTGTTTACTCGTGTTGTTTATCTCATTATTATATTAGAACTGTTAGTGGAGACGGTGTGAGCTACCGTTTGAGAATTTTTCTGCTAACAGGATTGCGTGCTCATAGTCTATCTTTATCTATGTTATTTTCTACTTTGCTCAGTCGGTCTATGATACCTACTGAGTACAGGAGGACCCGTACTCATCCCTATTGTGCCCTTTTGGTACTGATTCAAGTCTGAGTGCGACATGTGGCGGTTGAGTTAGTGCGAGGTTGAGTAGATCTTTGAGGTACTGATATGCTCCAGAGTTTGGGTTGGACTTTCGGACCTCATCTTGTCCTTTTATGTCTTTACTTACTTCTGAGACAGAGTTGTATTTCAGTATTCGGATTATATTAGATGCTCTTGCCCTTTGACACTATTTCTTGGGATTCGTTATGACATTTATTTCAAACTTTCGCTATTATTTTACTTATGTTGGTCTGACTTCATTCTAGAAGTCTCGCCTTAATTGTATTAGTGTTGAATTCTGTTTTACTTTATTAGTATGGGTGATCGACTTACTTGTCATGGCTGGGCCACGACAAATGCCATCATGACCTAGTTTTTGGGTCGTGACACTTTGATGTGGCAAAATGTTGTCTTATAGTCCAAGTTGTTTTTATGAATTATTCAACAATTTGCATTTCATCTAATAAGTATGTCATATTTCCTTGCTTTGACATATTCTTGGTTGCCTATTTTTTGTTTTTATATGCCTTTCCATCTTGGAGTTGAAAGGGTAAAAGTTTCCACCATCAAGCCGAAAATTCTTAGAACTTACCGTAGCCTTGGAATAGTTGGACTTCCCTGGAATTTCAGCTTCCTACAGAGCTTATTGGATCTTGAGACATTGTTCATTAACTGGTACGATAACAGAGAAAGACTAAGTTTCTTTAGACCTTTATTTTTGTTACTTCATATTATTCATATCAAACAACTATTAGTAGAAGAAAAAAATATACATAAATATTTCTGATCTAAGTACTTTTAAAAAAAATCATAATCTTTTTAATTTAAACCACCTAAATAGTTCAAAAAAGGTAAGACTTGTACTAGTTCAATCCCCAAGTTTAGAGAAAATTGAGGAGGTTATAATCTTTGATAAGCCTCAAATGTGTACAAAACAAGGGTTCTTGTATAGGAGGACTCCTATTTGCAAGGCTTAGGTACTAAATGAGTTTTTGAACAGAACTTGTGGAGACTTCTGTCGTGTATGTTGTTTCCATAAGAACTAAAACAAAAGTAAGACAAGTAACATCTGACCGGACAGAAGAATCAAACTGGGGATTTCATCTTGTTACGTTATTGGAGTTAAGGTTGTGCTTTCTTTCAAATTATGAGAAAGAAAGCTTCCATGTGTCAACCCTTAAGTAACCTCTAGCTTCTCTTCATAATGAGTTAAAGCTGAAAATGTTGTTCTCTGCATCCATTAGGTGACTGTATCCAATTAAAAGAATCAGCCACTTAACTGGCTTCTCCGTAACGATGTGTCACCTCTACTTATGAATCAACTCTTTAATCTTTTCAATAATAGGTTCATATTGCCAAGAAGGTTTTGCAACTCTCCTGACAACATTCATAATAAGTAAAGAGAAATGGTTCTCATACAACATTGAAGACACCATTTAGGCCCATAGGGAAAAGCAAATGCTTTAGTCATATTTTTTGTTCAAATTCTGCTTTTCTAGTCTCAAAAGTTTATGATTGCTCTTTGTTAAATCTGTTGCAGCTGGTGTGCTTATTATTCCTTTTTCTTGTAAGATGTTCAGAAGAACAATTTTGTTCTGTTGATTTATTTTTCTTCATAAAGTAGTTCGGCTTGTGTTGCTTTGATCCATGTTCTTTCTATCAAAATAGACTCTATGACTAAGCTTTTTGTAGTTGTTGGAAAAATATGTTTAACAGGGGATGGTTCTGACCTTTCATGCGAGGGGATAAAGGATCAGATGCTTTGGAACATTTTTTTACTATTTGCATGTAGCACATTGTAACATTTCCTGAGCACTGAGATGTTCCTTGAATTTAAAAATTCATCACCTTTGTATTTTATCCACAATAACTTCTTTGCTTCATGTTTCCATCTACGGATAATAATTTGTTAATATAGCGGATTTTTTCCTACAGGAACTATAATCAAGGTACACAAATGAGGATAAACAGACCAGGAGGTTTGAGACACATAATTTCATTGGTTCATTTCCACATCTGAAGACCATCAAGTTTCTTAACTTTTATGGATTTGTGCTGCCATTGGTAAAATATTTGCTCAAGCATGCAAGTATGCTAGAAAATTTTTCATTGCTGTTGCATTCCAAGAGAGTGATGTGTCTCCAGATTATGTTAAAATAGCACAAGAGTTTCAAAGCTTAACATGATCTTCCCTGCACGCTTCAGTTTTCTTTTCTTATTGATAACCTTGGGCCCCTATTGTTTGTATTAACCTTGTTACTTTATGTTTAAAAATGGTTTGAACTGATAGATTGTTGGATTAATAATTCAAAGTTGGAGTAGGAATCCTTAGTTGTTTAGGATTTAATATTTGGTATTATTTTAATTCATGTCTAGTTAGGATTAGAATTTGTTTGTCCTAGTTCATATAGGAATAAGTTTTCCAGTTCCAGTTTAATTTAGTTTTCTAGTATTATATATAGAGGTGCTTTGTCACACATTTTGATTTAAGGAGAATAAGGAGAAGTATTTAAGTTTATGAATAAAATATTTTCCGTCAAGTTAGTATCAAAGCTTCTACGATCTTTGTAGAGAATCAAAGAGCTTTCGCTACCGGCGGGCAGTTATAACCCATATGCCGCCCGTCTGGCCAATGACAAACGTCGGGCCAGAAAAAGTGAGAAAGAAGGAAAATTAAAAGTTGATTACAAGTGAATCAATAAAATTGAATTTTGGTGACAAAGTGCATCAACGAGAGTTGAAAAGAAAGTACTCCAACAATAGAATGTTGAAGAGAAGTACTTCAACTATTGGAAGTTGAAAAGAAGTGCTCCAACACAACCAAGAAAAAAATATCGGGTGTTGAAGAGAACTGATTCAACTATTGGAAGTTGCAGAGAAGTGCTCCAACACAACCCCAAAAAAATATTGAATGTTGAAGAGAATTGCCTCAACTATTGAAAGTTGGAGAGAAGTGCTCCAACACAACCAAGAAAAAAAATGTCGGATGTTGAAGAGAAGTGCTTCAACTATTGAAAGTTAGAGAGAAGTGCTCCAACACAACAAAGAAAAAATGGTCGGATGTTGAAGAGAAAAGCTTCAACTATTGGAAGTTAGAGAGAAGTGCTCCAACACAATCAAGAAAAAAAATATCAGGAGTTAGAGAGAAGTGCTCCGACAATTGAAAGTTGATCGAAGTGAAATACTTTGACAATTGAAGGTTGAAGTGAAATACTTCAACAATTGAAGATTTAAGTGAAATGCTTCAACTATTGAAGGCTGAAGAGAAGGTGCATCAATAATTGAAGATAGGAGAGAAATTCGCCAACACAAATAAGAAATTGAATATTAGAGAGAAGTGCTCAATACAACAATAATGACAACAAGAAAAGGCGAGAGTATACAACTTTGAATTAAGGGAGAATGTTGGAAATAACAATTTAAAGTTGGAGTAGGAATCCCTAGTTTTTTAGGATTTAATATTTGGTATTATTTTAATTCATGTCTAGTTAGGCTTAGAATTTATTTGTCCTAGTTCATAGAGGAATAGGTTTTCTAGTTCTAGTTTAATTTGGTTTCTAGTATTATAAATAGAGGTGCTTTGTCACATATTTTGATGTAAGGAGAATAAGGAGAAGTATTTGAGTTTATGAATAAAATATTTTCCTTCATAGACAGGGCTTGGAATGCACTTGGTTTTCTTTTTAGAAGGACTTGGAATGCACTAGTCAGTATCCAATGAGTATCCTGATCTTGTTTTTATACTATGAAAATTTGAGATTGAAAACTAATTTTGCCAAAGTAGTAATGCAAGATTCATTACGTGTCTAAACTCTCCCACCAACTTTTCGCACAAGTAGAATAGCTGCTCTCTCCCATTTCAATTCTTTTCTAAAGAATTGGAGGGATATGGTGAGGACGTTGCTTTCTCTTGGAGTTCTCCTCACGAAGGAAGGTTCTAACCTTGATTACTTAATAGCATTGGAGTTTCTCAATAGTATCTGGTCATCCAATATATTATATGGCTTCGTAGAGTAGAACCACTTGATGTGAAAATGTCATGACCCAAAAATCGAGGTCATGATGGCACTTACTTGGGGCATGCCTTAGTAGGTAAGCCAAATCCCACACAAGAAAAGATAATTGAAATATGCAAGAAAAATCCATAAGGGCGAGACTTCTAGAACGAAGTCAAGCTATAATGTATAACATAGCGGAAAACTGAACAAAATACATAAATCCCCAAAAATGGTGTCATAAGTAGAAAGAGCATCTAATACATAGTCTGAAAATTAAAAATACAAAGTCTGTCTCTAAATACTAATAAAGAAAAGATAAGGACAGATGGAGGCTGAAACATATCTCCGCATGGGGAGCTCACCAGGTAAAGATTAACTATCATCGCACAACTAGCTACCGTGGCTCTCGAACTAGAATCTGCACCAAAAGGGCACAGTAGGAGTGAGTACGGTCTCCTTGTACTCAGTAGGTATCATACACCAACTGAGCAAAGAAGAAAACAATACAAATAAAATATACTATGAGCACGTCACCTGCAAACAGAAAAGTTCCCAAACGGTAGCTCACACTGTCTCTACTAACAGTTCTAAGATATAAAGACTATAAAGGAAACTAACTACACAATAATAATACATAAGGGAAAAACATAATAATATAAAGCGATGTAATGCAACGTAATACTGATGTAATGATGATGAATGCAAGCCATCACATGGCTTTTTGTATACACTTTCCGAGCGTCGGCTCTTCAAGATAGGACCCATGGGGGGTCCGCAACTGTAATGACCCTTTAGGTCATTTTTTACATTTTCATGCCTTTTCATCATTTATATCTTTACCACAGCTGCCTCAAGTCATTTATGACTTGCTGGGACTGACAGTATGGTTACCGAGCAGTTCGTTTGGTTCTTAAAGTCATTTCCATGTTTTGGAGCTTTTGAAGTTAAAGAATGGGTCTCAGGACAAAACCTTAGTTAAAAGGCCTCAAATGTCATTTCAAACAGTCTCATCAGCTCCAAAATATTGATTTTATGCTAGGGGGTCCCTTGGTCTGGGTCCCTAGGCTTCCGGATTTATTTTGGACTATTGGGTGGAATTCCCTTGAGGTGTGAGACCCATTTTTTATCGAAATGACCCCAGTTGGAAATTTTGATGGTGTCATTGAGTCCAAAATGTCAAATTTGGTAGGGTAGCACAGTTCATTTGCGTTCACCGAATTCTGAACTAATTCTGAGGGCCCAATCAAGATGATTGCAAACATGCCAAATTACTGGTGCATCAGCACCTCGTGCAGGCCCAGGTTCTTCATCGCTATCGCGATGAAGACACCCTCTATCGCGATGAAGACCCCCGCTATCACGATGAGGACCCCCGCTATCATGAGGGTCCATGATCTTAGTCATCACAATCGCAAGGCTTGAGGGATCGCGATCGCGATGAAAGAGGTTGTGAGGCTGGGCCAGCTTGTTCATCGCGACTGTGTGACTAGGACACCGAGATTGTAATGGTCCCATTAGTGGGATATCGTGACCGAGACCAGGAAACCTCACGACAGTGATGAGAAACCCCCTGGTAGTATATATATCTTCACCTTCATTTTCCCTCATATTTTTCTAAGTTCCAACACCATTATAGACTAGTGGAGCTTGTAAGTTATGGGAGGATCACATAGATGAGCTGGGATTAGCTTAGAGGCATGTTTGTGAGCACCTTAACATCATTAATCCATAAGTTTTTCATTAATTTTTCCATGTAAGTCTCTGATTTGATTCTTAAATTCTTGATGGTGTTGGGACTTTGAGCTTGGATTTGGCTATATTTATATGGCAAATGATTCATGAGTTGTGTGGGATATTGTGACGGATTTAATTTTGAGATTTCACATGCGGGTCCTGCATGGGATTTTAGTCTAATTTTTCACCCGGAGCATTTATACGTAATATGGGTATCATTTTTCTTGTCTTGATGTATGGATCATTGTTTTGATAGCGTGGCAGCTTTTGGAGGCCTCTCGAAAAGGGGAAGCTCCGGTTTAAAGAATTTGGCGAGCCTTTGGCAGCGGCCAGGTAGGCTAGGCTTACCCTCCTTTTAGATTGAGCTTACTTGTGGTATTAATGTACTATTGTGCTAGCTTTGGGCAGGTAGTTTTAGCCCGATTATTGTTTTAGCATTTTTACGCCTTAATTAGCGGATTAGGGCCCCTTTTTGGTAGATTTTAGGCCCGTTCTCTCCTAGCATAGTGTATTATCATCCCTTAGGGCTAATATTAGTGCTTATAGTAACTTGAGGAGGGAACGGGAAGCCTTAGACTAGACTCGAGTAGGTTCTGACCTAGCTTGGGTTATCGGGACCCCGTAGTAGGCCCCACTACCCTTTGTAGATAGTATACTTGATATAAAGCTCTTTTAGGATTAGTTGGACTCCTGGCCTCTACTTTAGGCTATTACCTTGGGTCGGGTTTGACTTAGAATGGATTACTGGCTTGTTTAGCTTCTTTTCCCCCATGTAGAGTAGTAACTGACCCTGGATCGCACTTCTTTGACCTAGTATTTGGGACCCACCTTGCCTTAGTGGACTTAATCACTCGAGATTATTTTTATGACTTTATAGTTTGGAGATAGGCTGGAAATCCTTGAACTTCTTCCCACTAGCTAGTTATGGTTATATTTATATAAATGCATTTCAGTTCTGGTTTAAGTTCGGCATATTCGTTATTGCTATTATTATAAGTTCTGGCACTATACTGGCATTGGTTATGGTTATGGTTACTATTTATGAGTTTCGGTATGAGTTGGCATAATTTTATGGTCGAGGTTAGCTTCTTATGGGTTCATCAATTTCTGGTTCTGGTTCTGGTTTGGTTACTATGAGTTTTGGTTTGAGTTCGGCATCTGTCTATGATTACGGTTGGGATGTTCTGGT
Source organism: Capsicum rhomboideum (assembly GCA_031232105.1). Classification (NCBI taxonomy): domain Eukaryota; kingdom Viridiplantae; phylum Streptophyta; class Magnoliopsida; order Solanales; family Solanaceae; genus Capsicum; species Capsicum rhomboideum. The sequence continues at coordinate 97,331,504 of CP124718.1, forward strand.
GTTAATTATGGTTGTTACTGGTAGTTCTGGCAGTGGTACTGGTTTGGTTGTGTATGCACCATTTGGCCTCTTGTTATTATCCGTTATTTCTGGTTCGAGCCCAGTGTCTAGCCTCTTGTTACTATCCATTGTTTCGGTTCAAGCCCATTACATACCTAGATTTTCATCATGGATTTGGGTTTAGAAAGTTGTTTGAGATTGGTTTAGTTGCAGGTTATTTATGTTTCTTACCTTAGTTTCCTCTTATATGTACCCGCGGGTTAATTGTCTTCTTGTGTGTACCTTCTGGGCTTATGGGTGCCCAGTTAGGTTGTAGTTAGTTCTTTTCTCTTAGTTATGAGTTGTTTATTTACTTTATTTCACTTCTTATTACAATAAATATTTACATTTCTACCCTTGTTACTGTTGACTTAGCTTACACTCTCGCATCTTATTATGCTTTTACTATACTTGAGCTCAGTCGATCGATGATGCCTACTGAGTACCCATTGCTTTGGTACTCATACTGCACTTCTACATCTTTTCCCTGATGCAGATCGAGCCACCAGTGTTGACATTATCCTCAGGCCCTGCTACTGATCTGGAGACGGGGTGAGCTTTCTAGAGTCCGAGGCTGATCCTCCTTCATCTATTTCAGTTACAGTCTTTTGTATTTCTGAGACTACTGCATATATGTATTTTTTGGATACTGTCTAGTACTCTTATTTTAGGTTATAGTGGCTCTTACACCGACCTTAGTAGGTCTTGGGAAGGATTCTCTTTTGGTTTATTTTATCCTCTTCCCTCTTTTGTACAGTATATTATGTATGCACATCTTTTTGCTTCCGCCTATTTTATTGTTACATATTATTTTCATCCTTGTTTTTCTTTATTTTTTGCCCGTTAACCCATTACTTGTCGTTCTGGGCTATGGCTTGTCTTACCTATTGGTAGGTTAAAGTAGGTATCATCATGACCTGAGAATTTGGGTCGTGAAAGCAACCTATATACTTTCTCATATCTCAATCCACCTCTCCGGCTAATGTTCACGGATCAAGGGATTTATAAAGTGTCTCATTCACCTCTCCGGCTATTGTTCATGGATCAAGGGTTTATAAAGTGTTTCTCAGTGGTATCAATATCTCATGAAGTGTATATATGAAATGAGGATGAAATGCTCACAACCAATCAGTATGAAGCTAATGATCAATTCAATACAAGTATAAGTGAGCCCCGAAAATCAACTCAACATGTCAATGATTCATGATATAAGCCCTCATTCAGTACCACTAAGATAAATTGTCATGTAAGACATCAGAATATCATTTCAAAAACCTCTCTTGAGTATTACTATCATGATATAGAAAATTAATATTTCAAATAAGCCTAAAATATCTATTCAAGCCCCCGTACAGGAAACACAATAATAATCATGGAATTTAAGGCACAAATAAGGCCTACAACTGTCAAATAAAGTCCCCACATGGGCATCACATCAAATAAAATCTCTCAAGTCAACAACAATGTGCATATAAGTCCCCACACGGGCACACGACAATAATAATAATTCCGAAATACTACTCCCACGACTAAATCCCCTAACCCATAGCATACTTTACATGATCGTTAACTACTCAGCCCAGTCTAAAGGAAATTAGGTCATAACCTACCTCGAAAAGTCAAAATCTAAGCCCAAGCCTTCAACGTGGAGCCTTTCCTTAACTAACAGTCATGGCATGAACTAAAACTATCAAAAACATAATCTACGCATCAAAAAGAAGCTAATGATACCCATATTAGCTATATTTGAATTGGGTCCAAAATTAGTTCGAAAACAAAAGGGGTAAAATCATAATTTTATTTTAGAAATATGTTTCCCAAGTCAAAAAGAGTTTGTATCTGAAAACCCACGCAAAAATAAATTAGAATCGGTGTTCAAATCGATGAAAAACCATTTTAGAAGTTTACCAGAAAAATCCCCAAATTCTAGTTTAAAAACAAAATTTAAAGGTGTATTCGAAGATATAATAATAAGAAATCAATGGAAATAAGAGTTTTGAGCTTATCCAAGCTCAAATGGTGAAGAAAACCCTAGAAATCACCCCTTCCCAAAGCTCCAAGGTTCAAAAATGGTGAAAATCGCGAAAATGGGGTATTTATACTATTCTGTGAACAGTACCTTATGAATGCGGTCAACCCTTTGCATTCGCGAGGGTCAACGACAACCAGGCCATTAAATTGGCTTTCGCGATCACATTCGCGAAGGCTGATGATCCGTATCCATCGCATTCGCGAAGGCTGATGACCCGAAAATAATAATTGGGATTCAAATCCTACTTTTATGGGAATAATAATTCTAGGAAACTTTTAAACTAGGAAATTTTAAAACTAGGAAATTTTTAAACTAGGAAACTTTAAACTAGGAAAACATGTAAAAATAATACCAAAAATTTTCCCTAAGGGAAAAGTTTTCAAATTTAATCAAAATCCATATGAGCCCAATCTTCTTCCATTTGGGTTTGGACTTGAATCATGAAATATGTGTAGCATTTAGCCAATTCTTCTCCATAATTCTTGGACTCGTTCTTGGGTTCTTCTTACATCATAGCATCTTCTTGATTCACATTGAAGCCCGTCAACCTTAATGCAATTGGGCCAGTCTAGATGCTATCATTCCCCTCTTCTTGAAAGTAATTCATCCTCGAATTTGAATCTCATAAAATCAAGAAGACATACAATAGTAAACAACATCATTACTTCAAAACAGCAATGGTAGGAACAAAATAAGATAGTGACCATGCATTCACTTAACCCAATTAATCCTAGTATGTATAAATACCTTGTAAATCATGTGGACATCATCATCCCAATAGAAAATTATCTTCCTTGTTTGAGCACAACAAAAATCACGTATAGATGACGTAGGGAATGATAGGTGCCTCTTTAATTTAGCTCCATGAATAAAGTACTCCAATGGGCTTGACTAAGATGACGTCAGATCCCTAGAATATTCATCAAATTGAACACTTTTATGATGTAGGCAAGCATCCTCAATTATTCCTCTCATCGATTCTTTCTCATACAAGCAAGTCACATAAACACTTGAGTCTTCAAAAGAGATAGTTGAATAATTAAACTTCAACTCATTCGTGATCCTCCTCACACAAACCTCATGCTTCTTTTCAACAAGTGGGAATCCACAATCAACAGTTAATGATTTATTATATAGCAAAATATCATCATCCTCAAAATTAATAAAGTCACCAATATAAGAATTAAGAGTGTAGTTCATTACCTCCAAATAGACCTTAGGTGTTCTAGGAATACCAAGAATGTGAATAAACCAATTATACATAACGTACTTGGTTTTATGTAGCAAAGGAACAACATCACCTCGTTTTTCCTTGCTCATTGGTATTAGATCCACAACTACCTTATTGGTCTTCTTGTAATGAGTCTTGTCTTGAATAGATCCAAAATAATTCTCTTTACCTAGATCCTTTTCATGATCAAACACTTTCTCAATGGGACATGTAGTTTCAACCACCTTAGGATTAAGCTCATCCAATGATGGCTTTTCAATGCAAACTTTCTCATGAGTACCTATAAGAGAGTCAAAGCAACTAGAAGAAGAAGTAGGAATGTTAGAGTAAGAATAAGAAATAACTTCACTCAAACTCTCTCCCTTTTCTCTCTATAACTCACAATCATCCCTGTCGTTTTTACTCTCATGAACATCTCTCTTTTATTTTCTCTTGGCCTTATTTTTTTGCTCACTTGACATCTCATTCTCTTCACACAATACAATCTCTCATTTTTCCTCTCTTGGGATATTAGTGTGCACTCCCCTACTCCTTTTATTCTTTTCTCTCTCAAAATTTTTCATTGCTTCTTTCATGCATTTTTGATCTTCACAAACTTGGGATGGAGTTAAAGATGCAAGGACATATTTTCTTTTATTTAGCTCAAGAGAAACTCTATTCTTTCCCCTATCATAAATTGCATTCCTATCAAGCTGTCATGGACGCCCACGCATGATATGACAATCTTGCATTGGAATTACATCACAAAGAACATTATTGAAATACCTCCCAATGGAGAAAGAAATCATGCATTGCTTAGTCACCTTAAGTTCACCAGAATCATTCAACCATTGCCGCTTATAAGGAGTAGTGTGTTTGATGCATGTAAATTCCATTCCAACTTCTCCACCACGTATGAACTTATCACATTAGCACCACTTTTATAATCAATAATTATAGAGCAAATATTATCTTTTATCCCACATCTTGTATGAAAAATACTTCTCCTCTTTAAATCAACTATGTTCACCAGGTTAGGTGGATTTTGGGTGAACTCTAACGCATCGAGTCAAGCAAAAATCCTTCTAAGTACCTCGGCTATATCGATATTTTGAGTCCCAGCATCAGTATCCATATCAGTTTGAGACATCTCAAAAATAATAGCAAAGAAAATAAAGATCTCTCAATTTTTGGCCTTTTTTTTTGCTCTAATGATCTCACTCTCTCTTTCCCTTTTACCACTCAAATTACTACCTTTAGCTGGATCCTTTAGGATTTATATATGATCCTACTAGTAACAACCTTTTAGAAATAAGATGGAGAAAGAAAAGAATTTATCAATACCCGGACAAATTGGGTTTGATAAGACAAGGAAAAGACCAATTTATATAACAAGAAAAAATTTCAAATCTCCCCTCTTCTTGATTTTCCTCTTTGACGTAGGAAACCAAGAATCATAACAAATCTGAAGTTTCTTGAAATACCTAATTCTCTAGCAATTGAATTTTCTCCCCCTTCTTTTTAATTTCATTTTTTTTGGTCTAGTATGTAGCTTTTCTTTGTAATCTACTAAATGGAAAAAAAATAGAAGAAAGATTTTTTTTTTTTTGTTTTGTTTTTTGGATAGAAGCTCCCAAGATTTATCTAGAACGGAACATTGATAGAACTACTCTGATACCACTTGATAAGAATCGGATTACTTGAATAAATAAGAAAATAATATCGAAGCGAAAACACAAAGATTAAAGACAAGAAATTAAAGATAGGTGAAATTCGAGAATAAAATTTCCAATTTCGATATTAAGTGCTAAGAACCCTAATTGATCTTAGTATTCAAAATTAGTGGATTAAAACTAATTATGATACTAATAGAGTCAATTCAAGAACTTAGATCAAAAGTGATCTAGACCCCTATTTCGAAGAAACTAAAGACAACAATTAGTATAAGACCAATCACCTTCTTTAATTAACTTTAATAGAAACCAAAGATATCAAGTTAAGAATTAATCTTACCTCCTAAAGAATCTTTCTTATAGGGTTGCAAGATAAATTCATAGTCACCACATACAAAGGTGTAAAGAAGAGAAACCTCTTAAATAATATTAATCCTTAGTCACCACACACAAAGGTGTAAACAAGAGAAACCTCTTAAATAATATTAATCATAATGTTCTTTCTAAAAATAACAAAATTCATCCCTATATATATAGGGAAACCTATCCCAAATAGCATTGGATTTGAATCCTACTTTTATGAGAATAATAATTCTAAGAAACTTTAAACTAGGAAACATTTAAAATAGAAAATTTTAAAACTAAGAAACTTTTAAACTAGGAAACTTTAAACTAGGAAAACATGTAAAAATAATACCAAAAATTCTTCCCTAAGGAAATAAAGAAAAGTTTCCAAATTTAATTAAAACCCATCTGGGTCCAATCTTCATCCATTTGGGTTTGGACTTATATCATGAAATATTTGTAGCATTTAGCCATTCTTCTCCATAATTCTTAGACTCGTTCTTGGGTTATTCTTTCATCATAGCATCTTCTAGATTCACATTGGAGCCTGTCAACCTTAATGCAAGTGGGCCAGCCTAGATGATATCAACCCAGGTGGTTGTGCTACAGAACCTAGCACAGCTCCTTTGAGAATGCTGCAAAAACATTCTACTAATGAGAGGAGAAGAGCCTCAATGGTCACTTCTCAATACCAATGAAAAAAGATGATGGACATTGAATATAATGTTTTCCCTGAGTTGGTCGGCAAACATTGCTTAGTCCCCTGGAAGTGAAGCAAATAATGAAATCATAGAAAGAATGTTTTCTCTGATTAGATCCTACCAGAGCAGCTGGTTTTTAATGGGTTTCCTTTCAAGCCTGAGGAGGCAGCAAAACATTTTGGGTGCCCGTTACCCCCTCAAAGTTGAAGCCCAAAAGTTATTTGCGTGACAAGGAATTTAAACTTTGTGGAAAGGTAACTTTGGTTATTGAAGTTTAACTAATTATTCCTTGTAATCCCTCCACGTCCTCTCTATGTTGACCAATGGAAACCAAGTTGTGAGAACCAACATATTGTTTAGGCGATGGAGGTTTCTTTGGAAGTCTATTTCGATATCACTCTATTTTGTCCTCCCTGCCTTGAGAAGTGAAAAGGACATTGTTGGGTCGGGTCTGGAGGGATAAAGAAATTCAATTCCTCTTTTATTCAGTCATCACCCTGATTTAGGATGCTTGTTCGACTAAATAAGATCATTATCAGAATCACAAGGAGATTGCTTAATAAAAAAGGGATTTGGTTTTTTTTAGTTGGATCTGGTCTGGAAACGCTAAAAAAATGGATGATCTAATTCACATTCTCTCTATATTCTAGGATGGAAAACAAGTTTTGAGAACCATCGTATTGTCGAGGCAATGGAGGTTTCTTCGGAAATCTATTCCAGCATCACTTGATTTTGCAACCCCTCTTAACCAAAGGGAAAAGGAATATCTTGATTTCGTGAATTCCATCCCTAGAGAGCTTCATTATTGGAGGTGTTGCTACAAAATACGAAGATTCAAGGGCTTAGGAGCCCTTTGTTAAAGATGTCGATTTTTATGGGTTTATTTTGCAACTAAATTTACAAATGTTGAAGATATTTTCTTGGATTTTTCTGTATAAATGACCAAAGATATGAGTTTCCTCAGTTTGCATTTGATAAGTCCGTGAGGAATTTGGTTTTATGGGACTGCCAACTAAACCCTTCTGCTAGTGTGAATTGGAGCAGTCTCGTTTCTCTTTGATTACATGCCTGAATTTGACAGAGGGTGTAATGGAAAAGGTATTATCTTGTTTTCCTAACTTGGAGTAATTGATATTGGATGATTTTTTGGGAATTCATCATCTCGAAATCAGCAATGTCAAGTTGAGAAAATTGATCATAAGTCAATTTAAAACTGATGAAACTGACGTTCGGCTTGAAATATTAGCCCTATATATTCAGAATTTAAAACATATAAGGTCATGTCAAGATACTCTTGAGAAATGTGGCTTCACTTGTCACTGCAGTCCTTTACTTAGATTTTGGTTTTGGAGATGAGGATGACTTGCAGAAGGAGTCTAGTTGTTTAAAGCAACCTTTTCAGCGTTGCCCATGTCGATAATCTTGAATTAGGTCCCTGGTGCATCAAGTTTTATTCATACTCTTCACTGTCCAAAATTCTGATTCTTTTTTTTTATTGATTTGGGACTTTTCATTTTCTATTGAATTCATCAGTTTAGTAACATCAACAATGCCAAGACATAAGGTAATCGATAACCAAGTTGGTAAGTACTAAATATTTACATTCTTATGGCCAATCTAGTTGAACAGAGGCAGGTGATTCAAACAACACTTTTTGGATGATAAACACGGAAAATAAATAGTTTGTGTTAGAAAAATGCATAAAAACTGCATCTGTCTAAGTTCTAAGTTATTATCTGTTAGCAGTTAATTAGTTTCAATCTTATCCCTAACCCTTATTCTTATCCTTAGGAGTTAGTTACTTATTTTTAGTTACGATTGTAACTCTATAAATAAGTCTGAAGTTTATAATAAAGTTGTAGTTTTTGCTTTCATTAATATCCTGTTGTTGGTTTATCAAACTTATGTTCCAGTTGTTTAACAAGAAGTAAAATCAGATTTTTATGTTCTTCACTCTATGTAAACTTATAATTGGTATCAGAGCACTTATTTCTTGAGGGATTTGTGGGTGTTTCATCAAAGTCACAATTGAAACCAACACAAGTTTATGAAGCATGGAAGCAGAATCAAGTTTTTCAACAATGGCACCACCTATTTTTAATGGTGATAACTATCAGATTTGGGATGTAAGGATGGAAACTTATCTAGATGTCATGGATATCTGGGAGGCAGTTGAAGAGGATTATGAAATTCCTCTATTGCCTAACAATCCAACGGTGACCCAGATCAACAACCATAAAGACAGAAAAACCAGAAAATCAAAGGCAAAAGCCTGTCTATTTTCACCAGTATCTTCTTCATTTTCACTCAAATTATGTCTCTAAAGCCGGCCAAAGACATCTAGGATTATCTCAAATCAAAATATGAAGGGGATGAGAGGATCAGAGGTATGCAAGTTCTAAATCTTATAAGAGATTTCAAGATGCAGAAGATGAAAGAAACCAAAACCATCAAAGATTACTCTGAAAGGCTCCTGAACATAGAAAATAGGGTAAGATTTCTTGGTTCCAGTAGTTGTTGCATGTCATTAAAACTAATGACAAAATTGTCACCTCTACTCAATAATTAAAAGTCCTCAAGTTCCAAGCTCCAGTTGACTAGTTGATCGCTACTTGATTGCCTTCTCTAAAGACATGAGCAAAAGTATAGAAGCCTTCTTCCTGCAATTTTCAAATCTCCTGCACCAAATACTTACACTGCCACACGGGGTTAGAAACTTTGTTGTGTTGGGTATTCACAAGTACTAACGAATCGGACTCTTCTATTATGCCCTCACGGTTATGATCGTGACACCACTTCAAATCTGTTAGAACAGCTTGAGATTCCACAATGTTATTTGAACACTGACCCATAGGCTCAATAAAGACCATGATCATGTGCCCAAACTCATTCCTCAAAATAGCATCTTCATTAGCAGGCCCTGGAATTCCTTTACTACAGCCGTCACAGTTAAGTTTTAGCCTCCCACTAGATGGCCTTAACCATTTAACCATAGTGATATGAATGCTGGGAGTAAGATGCTAAATGCTGAGAGCTATATTCTGCCACTGTCCTTTCAACCCTTTAGTTACTAGTTTTGGAGTTTTTGCTCTTTGCCTCCGGCATTGATGAAGGTAATAGTCAAATATGTTCCCCACAGAACGCCAGTGTTGAGGCTTTCACCAATACCATGTTCAAGAAACTATTTAAGCCCACAGGAAAGTGAAAATGTTTCAGCCATATTATTTGTTCCTTATCGGTCCACATTGTCCTTGTTTGCAACTGCCATCCGCATCTAGTTTTACCCATCCTAGATTAGGTTTGCACCATTTTTACAGTTGTGCTTGTCCATCGATGTGAGAGTTTCTCGATATGTTCGCAGAAATTTCTCCAAGGAATATGTAGTTCAAATTCTCAAAATTTCATTTGAATGCTGCTTTGCAAGGATTTCAGAATCTACTTTTTAGTCTTGAAGTTTATGCAAGACTTTTGGAGGAAATTTATGTTCTCTCAATTTATTTTCCTAAACAAAATAGTGCAACTTGAGTTGCTTCGGCTGAAATTTCACGTGTCACTATGGAAATTGATTCTATGAGTAAAACCAGATCTACAGTCAACATTTTTTGCAGTTGTAGAAAAAATATTTAACAAGGGAATAGTACACATGGCAGAAGACAAAAGATCAGCTTCATTGGAACTATGAAACATTTCTTTTGGTTGTTTGCATGTACAACTTAGTAACAATTGCTAAGTACTTGATATGTTCCTTGAATCTAAATGTTCATCACCTTTCCATTTTATCCACAATCAACTTCCTGGTTTTATACTTTCATCTAAGTAGAATAACTTGTTATTGTAGCGGATTCTTTCCAGTAGGACGTGCCGTCAAAGTACAAAAATGAGGATGAACGAAGCAAGAAGTTTGAGACACATAATTTCAACTGCTCATTGCTTCATCTGAAGACCATCAAGTTCATTAACTTTTTTGGACCACTAAGGAAAAATAAGTCAGTACTGTCATCAGTAAAATATTTGCTCAAGCATGCAACCGTGCTAGAAAAGTTTGTCATTGCTGCCAGATAATTACATCTCAGGATTATGTTAAAATGGAACTGGAGTTCCCAAGCTTTCTGAGATCCTCTCCACACGCTTTATTTGTCTTTTCGTATTGATAATTTGAGTGCAACATATTTAACACCGGTTACTTTATGGTTGTAACTGGTTTGTAGCTTATAGACAAGGTTAGTATTTTACTACTTAGGGTATCTTTACTAGATTTTTGGTTAGCATAACTGGACATCGTGGACTCACAATGCCCTTTTAAGCTTCTCTCTCTTTTATCCAGATTCGCTGCATAGGATCCATTTAACACAGATCTTTCGTCCTTCTGCCGTTGTTTGTAAGTGTTGAAAGTGTGAAAATTAATTTTTGAATGTGGGACTTAAAGTTGATATTTCTTCATTGTAAAATGATAAGCTCTGTGTGTAGCAGCTGATTGCTGCTCAGTGCTCACTGTCATATTATATGCCAATGAAAAAAAGTAGAGAATTTATATTATTAGAGAAACAAGTTTTTCTATAATATTGGACTATGACTGTCTTTAATGGAACGACATGAGCAATGACAATCCGAATCAAGTAGTCTTGGAATTGAGGGGTAGTTGTTATTTTTGCACGCGTGCAACATACTTAATTTGTCTTTTGCAAGATTGAGTGGTAAAATGATTTGTTTGTATGGATTGATCGAGTCTCAAATGCCGTCATAAGGTTTCCCTATTTGTTAAGGAACATATGTTTGAGGAAACGTCTTCTATATTACTCCTTTTGCCCAACCATCAATGATGAGCTATATGGATAGTGACAATTCAAATAGCTGATCCCATTTTATAGAGCATGAACGTTTCTTCAAACTTTTTGCATGTAGGTTGCAACACTTACATTCTATCCCGTGCAGCCTATCAGTATAAATATACCAACGTAGCTAGACTGTGGGAGGGCAAATCAATGACAGTATTGAACTTAGTCGCATTAATCCTTGGGCTTTAAGAAAGGAAATTGTAGTTGTATTAGTAAACAAAATATGGTGAGTCCGTACCGGACTGAAATCAGTGAACCATCCGCAAGAGTAATGGTCACGAGTGACCTCGAACATGTTATACTTGTTCAAGATTTAAACAAATGACTTTACTCCCTTACAAATTATAAAAGCACAAGTCCAGAAACTTTTCCACCTCTTATCATTCTACTATCATATTTTTTCCAAAAGATGCCACATCAAACATCAACTATATGTATTTATCTTTACAGTGGAAACTAGAGAAGATAAATAAACTAGAATATTTTTTCGATTAAGTAAAGAGAATTTAATTTTTATGAATATTCTTGTCGAGCACCAGGACCATGCTCATGAGTACAAAAATTATATACAACTTATGCTACTCGTGAGGGTTTAAGTCTATCACCACAATAAACTTCTCAGTTTATAACAAAAAGATTTTCCTTCAAAGCACTAACTATTTCTTTCCTTCTGTAATACCCCCAGCATACATGACGGGCCAAGGTTCCACTGCTTAGCTTCCTTTACAAAATTAGTTTGATATGTTGCAATTGGTTCAAATGATAGGGGCCAAAGGTTATCAATAAGAAAAGACAACTGAAGCGTGCAGAGAGGATCTTGGAAAGCTTAGGAACTCCTGTGTCATTTTAGCATGATCCGGAAACGCATCACTCCCTAAGAATGTGGCAGAAATGACAAACTTTTCTAGCACGATGGCATGCTTGAGCAAATATTTTACCAATGGCAGCATAAACTTGTTTTCACTTAGTAGTCCATAAAGGTTGTCGATCTTGATGGTCTTCAGATGTGGAAATGAGCCGTTAAAATTATGTGTCTCAAACCTTTTGGTCTGTTCATTCTCACTTGTGTACCTTGACAGCAGGTCCTGTAGGAAAGAATCCGCTATATTAACCAGTTACTCTCCTTAGATGGAAACATCTTAAGTGCTTGGCAAATGTTACAATGTGGTACATGCAAACAACAACAAATATGTTCAAAGCTTTATCGAATCTGATCATTTATCCCGGCATGAAGGTGAGAACAATCCCTTGTTAAGCATGTTTTTCCAACAACCACAAAAAGTTCACTCAGAAATCAATTTTGATAGTGACAACATGAAGTTTCTGCCAAGGTAACTCAAGGCTGAACCATTTTCTTGACAAAAACAAATTGACAGAACAAGAGAGTTCCTCTAAACATATTACACAAAAAACAGAACAATAAGCACGCTGCTGCAGCAGATTTAGCAAAGAGAAACCATCAACTTTCCAGACTAAAAAGCAGATTCTGAAATCCAAACAACGCAACATTGAAATGAAATTTCCAGAATTCCCTGGAGCAATATCTGTAACACATTGAGAAATACTCACCTCGACGGACAAGCACTGTAAAATGGTGCAGACTTCATCTAGGAGGGGTAAAACTAAATACAGATGGCAGTTACGAACAAGGAGGATGTGGACCAAGTGATATTATTATGGCACTTTCCATAATAAGACTGCAGAATTTACTTTCCTATGGGCTTAAATGGAGTCTTGAACATTGTATTAGAAACATTTGGGTGGAAGACCGCCCTTAACTTATTGTGAATGTTGTCAACAGAGTCACAAAAACTTTTTGGCACTATTAACCTATTATTGAAGAGATTAAAGAGTTGATTCAAAGTGAAGCAGTCAAGGTGCACAGTATTAGAATAGAAGTCTATGTGTGGCTGATTCTTTAGTTCGATACAGTCACCTATTGGATGCAGAGAAGAAAAATTTCAGCTTTATCTCGCTACCGAGAGAAGCTAGAGGGAACTTCAGAATTGACAGGTGGAACTCCCTTCTTACAGAATTCGAAGAAAACCCAAAGCTTATCTTCTCCAATAATGCAACAACATGAACTTCCCGGCTTGATCCTTCTGTCAGCTCACATGTTACATATCTCACTTTTTGCTCTATTTAGTTCTTATGGAAACACCATACACGGGAACAGTCTCCACAAGTACTTAAGCTAGTTATGTTTTAATTGCAAATGGGATTCCTCTTCCTATACAGATTCCCTCTTTTTCCTTAGACTTAAAGGCTTATCTCCTACACTTTTGTCAAGTTGTACCTTTTTTGAACAGGTAAGGAAGTCAGGTCCTTCTCTTCATAACATATTATCATTATCTATAAAATATATCACTAAGGTGGCTTAAATTTATTTTTTTTTAAAAAAACCTTTTATGAATTTTTTTCCTCAAGTACTTAAGATCAGAAATATGTTGATATGTATCAGCTTGTTCCTCAAATAATAGTTGTTTGATATGGATAACATGAAGTAACAAAAAATAAAGGTCTAAAAGAAATTTACTCTTGGTCCAACATCGTACCAGTCAATGACCAATGTCTCAAGATCCAATGAGCTTTGTAGAAAGCTGCAAATTCCAGGGAAGTTCAACTGGTCTTCGGCTACGTTAAGTTCTAAGAATTTCCGGCTTGATAGTGGAGACCGCCACCCTTTCAACTCCAGAACGGACAGGCACTTATAAACCAAATAGATAAACCAGAATATGTCAAAACAAGAAATTATGATATACTTGATAAACAAGATGCAAATTGTTGAATAGTACATGATTTTCCACATCAAAGTGTTCATAGTTGGTTTGAAAATCCAAAGATGGACCTTTAAACACTTGGAAAAACCCATCAACATGACTTAAAGTTATTCTAACAATTGGAAACTCTTTACTCTTTAGTACTTACCAACTTAGTTTTCAAATTACCCTAGGCAGGGTAAATGTTACTGAAGTGCTGATTCAATAGCAAATAAAATTTCCCAAAAAAGAAAAAAAAAGATTCTGAATTTTGGATAGTGAAGAGTATGAATAAACCTCGATGCACCAGATACCCAATTCGAGATTCTTGACATGGGCAACACTATGAAGAAGTTCATTCAAACAGCTAAATTCCTTCTCCAAACTGCATTCCTCATCCTCAAAATCAAAATTTAAACGAAGGATTGCATAAACAAGTGAAGACACATTTCTCTGTCCGATGCGTATCTCACTACACAATCCCAAAATTTCCAAATGCTTAATATGTGGGGCTAATATTTGGAGCCAAATATCATGGTTCTTATTGTAGTAATCTTCTATCGTCAATTCTCTTAGCTTCACAGAGCTAATTTCCAGACGTTGTATGCCCGAAACTTTTATTAGTTCCAAGCACTCCAAGTTAAGGCAACCACATAATACCTTTTCCATAACACCATCTGTCAATTCCACGTACCCAATTGAAAGAGAAATCAAATTACTCCAATTAACACTACCAAAAGGGTTCAGTTGGCAGTTCCGTAAAACCAGATTCCTCAATGACGAATTTTTATATGCAAATTGAGGAAACTCATATGTTCGGTGACTTTCACATAAAAGTGAAAGTGAAAATTCATCAACATTAACAACTTTAGTAGCAAAATGTACCCATAAATCAACATCTTTAGCATAAAGTTCCTCGTACCTAAGGCGCCAGACACTGAATCTCCAGATTTTCTCGCAAGACTTCCAATAATAAAGTTCTCTGTGGATGGAAGCCAGGTAAGCAAGAGTTGCCTCTTTGTTGTCACTATCGGGGAAGGTGAAACCGAGTGATAATGGAACGGACGTCCAAAGAAACCTGTAGACAGCACACTGGTTCGCACGACTTGTTTTCCGTCCCACAACTTAGAGAGGATGTGAAGTAGGATTGAATCCGGCAAATCACTGACACGGTCTCTTCTCGCCATGATTTTCCTTTGTATTTTCATGGAGTAGGATTGGGTTGGGCAAATTATGTACCAACTTGAATGGCGGCTTTATAACAAGTTTGGCGCCAAGTGGGAAACAAAGAAACTAACCTAGATTTTATTTTATATTGAGTTTCCAACCCAAAACCTGTGGATAAGGGAGGACAAGCACCGATTTTTATCTTAACAGATTTATCGGTTAATTTTTTTAATTAAAAAAAGGTTGAGAAAAAAAAAAATACAGTTCCATTAAAATCGGTTTTAGGTCTCTGATTTATTGAGCCATCTTGGGCAGGGCAGCAGTTTATGAAAATTTCCCAAGATATATGATAGTAAAAAAAATATAGCAAAACATTTATAATAAAAAAAGTATTTTTTAAAAGTTTAGCTGGTCAGATGAAGCAATGATATGATAGCAAAAAAAATATAGCAAAATATTTATAATAAAAAAAGTATTTTTTAAAAGTTTAACTGGTCAGATGAAGCAATGATAAATATAAAAAAAAGTTATTTTTTTAATTTGATTCAGTAATTATAAAAGAATAAATAAACAAATGAAGAATGATGATGAGTTGGACGGTTATGATTCATTGTTTAGTTGATATGACCAGCTCACTTTAATCCAAGTAAATTTAAGACTGATTGTAACCCTTAAATTTAACTCAGCCTGTCACATATTTAGGTGGTCATTGCTTAAAATTTTTAAAATATAGTTTTTGACAAGCTTTTTAAAAAAAATTATATTCAAGTATACTACTCAATGAATTCATACACATAATTAAGACTGGCCGCCGGACCGATACGTTCCGGTACCGTTCCGGTCCGTTTCGATACCGGTACCGATTCGTACCGTTTCTGTAGGAACCGGTTTGGAACCGTATGGAACCTACCGGTATTCAGTTCGGACCGGTTTCGCGGTTTCATTCTGGGAAATCGGTACTGGTTCATACCGGTTCATTCCGGTTCCGTCTGGTCCGTTCCGGAATGTAACGGTAACTAGCCGTTGGGGACCGTTGCCAAATGCTAGTGGGCTCACAATTTCAATTTTTCAACTCTCATCCTCTTTCAATTTTCTACTCTCAAGTCTCAATATCTATAAATTCTATAATTATTATTATTAGTTTGCAATTGAAGTATAATTTGGTGACTTTTGGAGGAGCAATCTTTTTCAAGTTTCAAATTTCGGTTATAATCGTCTGCTTTTACGGCAGGCGTTTGGTACATTCGTTCCACTCTCTAGTCTTTTAATTTATTTTTCATATTTTTAAGTTGTGTTTTGTTTGTTTTAATTTGCTACTTTCATATTTTATTTCATTATATTATGGATTCCTCTCAAAAAAATTCTGGTAAAAAAAGTATTGCACAAAAAATAAAAGATTTTATGAAATTTGGTTTAAAAAAAAAAATCATGGTTCTTCTAGTTCTTCTCACTTGCCTCAAGTTAGATTTAATAAGGATTATTTTACGCATGTTAATGAAACTAATTTTGCTCATCCCTCTATCATAGAAATTAATAGCAATACCCATATTTCCCATGAAGCTTTCGAAAGATTGTATAATGATTTTGAAGATGAATTAGATGAAGAAGCAGAATTACATGTGGATTATGGTTTAGATGATACACCAACTAGTCCCAGTCCCGCCGCCGCTAGTGTCGAAGCTCCAACTCAGGATAATCCTCAGGCTGGAGCTAGTCGCCCCCCTATTTGTCCGGTTAGGGGTAAGGCCACGACACAACGTGCTTTAAAATCAATTGTGTGGAAATTTTGTTATTTGAATGATGAAAAAACTGTTACTACGTGTGGTATTTGTAAACAACAGTGAAAATATGTATCTGGCGGGTATGGAGGTTCTACTAGGGGGTTAAAAACCCATTTGATTAAGAAACATCTGAGAGAATGGAATGCATATATGGCTTTCCGTCAAACTGCCTGTTCTGGCACTGGACCCTCTATTGTCGGGTCAAACATGTTTCAAACTGAACTAAACCCTTCAAACCCGACTGGTCCTGTTACACAACGACCCTATAATAGGGATCGTGATCGTGAAAATTTTGCAAAAATGATTGCTGTCTGTGGTTTGCCTTTTAATTTTGGAGAAAATGAAGGCTTTATAACATATATTCGGGATACATATAATCCCAGTTTTGAAGTTTTTTCAAGAAGTATGGTAAAAAGAGATATTTTTGAATTTCAAGAAAAACATATGCAATTTCTTCATAGCTATTTTTACATGATGGACTGTAGGGCTACTATTACCACTGATAGGGGTCGTAGTCCTAACGGTAACGATTATTTAACTGTTACTACATATTGGGTTGATTATAATTGGAACTTGCAAAAAAGAATTATTGCTTATAAAATTTATGAACATAAAAAAAACTGGTGTTTATATTGCTTCTACTGTAGGTCAAATTTTAGAATTTTATTTTCTTTTTGATAAAGTGATTAGCATTACTTTAGATAATGCTTCTGCTAATTTAAATGTTATTTCTCATCTAGAAACTAGAATTTGTCCAATTAGTAAATATGCTTTTCATGTTAAATGTGTTGCACATATATTAAATTTAGTTGTGAAGGATGATATTCAATTATTTGATATTATTTGTGATAAAGTTGAAAATGTTGTGTTTTGGATTTTTCATATGCATAATAGTAGTAGAATTAGACAATATAAAGAATTTTGTCGATCGTATCAACTTCCGTATAAAAAAATTCCAAAACAAGTTAAAACTAGATGGAATTCTTTTTATGAAATGATTGAAGATGTTTATACATATAGACAATCTATTACTGTGATGTTTAATTCTCATAACGCTTATCCTAGTCATCAACTCAATGAAAATGATTGGAATCAAATAGAAGCACTTAAAGGTTTTTTGAAATCATTTTATGATGCTACAAAAGTTTTTTCTGGATCGTATTATCCCACTATTTCTGACATTTTAATACATATATGGTCTATTTCATCCCTTTTTGCAGAGTATAAAGATAATGAATTTTTTAAGAATGCTATTGTAGCTATGGTTGAAAAATTTTAAAAATATTTTTTTCTATCCCCCAAATTTATTTAATTGCAATTCTTTTTAACCCGGAATATAAAGAACATGGTGCAAAAGCTTTGGTTAAAGGAATTTATCAAAATTTAAATATTCAACCGCATGAAAGTCCCGATTTGATAACTTGTCAAAACAGCATTCACACTTGTGCTAAGGAATTGTATGACAAATATTGCACATTCAATAATGTTGAAGTTCCTGAAACTTCTATGCCTCGACTAGATGCCCATGGTAGAGCACAATCATCACTTGGCCTTCATTCTTCTCATAAATGTGAATTTGTTAAATATCTTGACCAGGGTTCTGATACTATCACAAATCAAGAAGGCGTACCACAGCTATTGAATTGGTGGAGGGCTCGTGGTCATCAATATCCAAAACTTAGCAAGATGGTGAAGGACGTGCTAACTATTCAAGGATCATCCGTAGCTTCGGAGCAAGCTTTCAGTGCGGCAAGATTTCAAATCTGCGATCATAGATATTCATTAGCAGAAGACAGTTTGGAGGTATCGATGACTTTTAGAGATTGGATCAACGCCGAACGAAGAAATAAAGGAGTTCCAAAGTTAACTAAATTACAAGAAGATTACTTAGATGCAGTCATTGGATGTAATAGTGACGATGGCATTGAAATTGAAGATCGTCAACAAGTTTTACCAAGACCGGAGGTTATTGCTCAAAATTTACAAGAGTTAGAACAAAACTTTATAGGATTATACAACTATTAGCTTACATTCGAGACTTAGTTGAAACAGAACCCTTTCTAGAAGGTGGTTGCGTAAATTAGGCGCTCTACTAATAGTTGTAAATTGTAATACAAATTTAAAATTTTGAATAAATTGTATTGATTTTTAATTTTATCATACTTTTACTTAATGCATTTCTTTTTTGTTTAGTTTGAGTGTTTAAATTAGCAACTTATAAACTTAAAAACTTATATAACTCATAAATTGAAAAACTTAGAAAAAAAAACTTTAACAAAGTTATATACTTTTATATAAACTTTAAAATTCAAATATATAAACTTCAAAATTCAAATATAAACTTAAAAACTTATAGTAACTTATAAATTGAAAAACTTAGAAAAAAACATATTTAAACTTAATTCAAAATATTTAAAAACTAAATTTAAACTTAAACTACATAATTCAAAATATTACTTTTATTCTTTAACTAAAATGTAAAAAATAATTTATTTATTCAAAATATAAAAAATTATTTTTTAAAAAAATTAATATTAAAATAGCCCGTACCGGTTATCCCATTCCGTTCCGTTCCGGTTCATTCCGGTAGTATACCGGCTACTAACGGAACGGAATGGAACCGCGGTTTCATACCGGTTATTCCGAACCGGTACAACCCGATACCAGTTTCATTCCGGCTCGGTACCGATCCATTCCGGTCCGGCTCGGTACCGATCCATTCCGGTCCGGCCACTCCATTCCGACAGAATGTCCGGTCTTACACATAGTCACAAACTCTTCAGTTTATTATAGGTTGTTGTACACTATATAAAACAATTTTGTAGGTTATGCAAACATGTTGTCTCGGAGGATAATTGAGTGAACATTTCAGTTCCCTCCCGTTCAAGTTTCATCAGAAGAAATTGGGTCAAACAATTCCATAGAAAAGAAGCAAATGAAAGTCTTTTAATGAAATTCTTATGGAATCCAAGACAAACAATTCTTTGGTTGTATCAAACTATCATTCCAACGATCAACTTCCCCATAATGATATCTATGCTACCTAAAGTATGAATAGGCAATCAGATGGATAGATTCTTTATTTGAACATTGGCTTCTCGGTCAAGTTTGACTTTTTCATGTTTTAACTCTCTTTTTGATATGCATGATCATCTTAAGAATTCATTTCTGAGGCTATAAATAGGAAAAATACACCAAAGGGATAAAACCAGACAAGGTAACCACTAAGCTGCTACTGTTATTAAAAGCCACTTACAAGTTACAACAGAGATCATACAAAAAAAAATGATACAAAGTATGGATCAAACCTCTAATGTCATCCAAGAAACTTTGACTATATTAATAATATACTAGGATGGCAGATGATCACTTGAATATGAAGGAAATTAATTAACATTTATTTGATCTCACTTCCCTTTTTCTTTGCCATATCTACAAATATGAAGATGTCTCAACTAATTTACTCCTGCCCGCCGGATAAATGGAGAAGAGCTTACATTCCACACAAAAAGCTTTCTACCAGTGAAAGAAGCATAGAGGTCTTTAAACTTCATCGCAACATAATAATGTGTTTGCTTCGCTAGAGATTGGTTACTATGGTGAGTCCACACTGGACTGTTATTCCTGAACCACTCGCAAGAGTCCATGTAAGGGTTTTTGCCTTGATTTTCTTATCAAATTTAAGTTTTACTTTTCTTAGAAGAAAAATAAAAGTAATATCATAATTACTTTTACTTTTCCTAAAAGGAAAATATAAAACTTTTCCATATTTAGCTAACCTCTTTCTTGGAGGAAAAAATTTGAACCTCTATAAATAGAAGACCCCCCTTCTCATACCATAACACAACATAATTCACAATGTAGTGTCTAAAGAGTCTTGTTTAGGGGGAGATTTCTCCCAATAGGTTTTATGTTTTTTGATATTAGTTTCATAATATGTAGGTTGTTTGACCAAACCATATTAATAATATGCTTTTTAGTATGTTTTTCTTTGTCGTCTGAATTATCGCTTCTATGGTTTGCAAACTACAGGCTTCCGCATGACGCCCTCTCGATTTGGAACTCAACAAGTGGTATCAGAGTCTACGGTTCAAAGGTCCTATGGTTCAGATTGAGGATAAGTTATGATGAAAGTAACAACCAATTTGATGATAATGAAGATTTTTGTCTAACTACATGTGGAGAACAAGTTTCAACCATATTTTCAACATTCCTATTGCTGCATCTTTAAAAGTAATACCATAATTACTTTCAAATAGTTTTTATGCTTTTTTGAATTAGTTTTAATATATAGGCCAATTGGCCAAACCATATTCAATAATATGTTTTAGTTTAATTTTCTTTGTCATCTGATTTATCGCATCTATGGTTTGCAACTATAAGCTTCCGCATGACGCCCTACCGTTTTCGAACCCAACAAGTGGTATCAAAGCCTACGGTTCAAAGGTCCTATGATTCAGATTGAGGATAAGTTATGATGAAAGTAGCAACCAATTTGATGATAATGAAGATATATGTCCAAAAAACTACATATGGATAGAAGAAGTTTCAAACAAATTTTCAAAAATCCTACTGCTAATCCATCTTTAAAACCAAAATCAATTTTCAACCCATACTTGCTTTAACACATGGGCTCCAACTTTCAACCCTTGCTAACTTTTATGCTTGGGCTCCTTTCAACTCGTGCATATACTTTTAACGCATGAGCTTCACTTTTAACCTGTGGTCACTTTCAATGCACAAGGCTCCACTTTCAACCATGTTCACTTATAACACAGGGCTCCAATAATATTAACCCATGCTTTTATTTTTAACTCATAGGGCTCCAAATTTTAACCCATATCAACTTTTAATCATGGTAAGCAACAATGATATATGAAGATTGTGTAAAGAAGGAAGATCAAGATTATTTTGTCTAGAAAATCAAGCCAAAAAGGGGAGATTTGTAAGGGTTTTTGCCCTGATTTTCTTACCAAATTTAAGTTTTACTTTTCTTAGAAGGAAAATAAAAGTAATACTCCCTCCGTTTCAAAAAGAATGACCTAGTTTGACTTGACACGGAGTTTAAAAAAATAAAGAAGACTTTTGAATCTTGTGGTCCTAAATTAAAGTTATGGCAAATGTACCAAAATGTCCTTTAATCTTGTGGTCTTAAACATACCATGTGGAAAGTTGGAATTAAAGTGTTGCCAAAAAAGAAAAGGGTCATTCTTTTTTAAACGGACTAAAAAGGAAAGTAGGTCATTCTTTTTGAAACGGAGGGAGTACCATAATTACTTTTACTTTTCCTAAAAGGAAAATATAAAACTCTTCCATATTTGGCTAACCTCTTTCTTGGAAGAAAGGATTTGAACCTTTATAAATAGAAGATCCCCCTTCTCATACCATAACACAACATAATTCACAATGTAGCTAGTCTCTAAAGAGTCTTGTTTAGGGGGAGATTTCTCCCAATAGGTTTTATGTTTTTTGATATTAGTTTCATAATATGTAGGTCGTTTGACCAAACCATATTAATAATATGTTTTTAGTATGTTTTTCTTTGTCGTCTGAATTATCGCTTCTATTGTTTGCAAACTACAGACTTCCGCATGACGCCCTCTCGATTTCGAACTCAACAGTCCATTGGTACACGACCAGATCTTCTCCTCAAACAGATCATACGTGTTTGAGATAAAAACAAATGGGGTCTCTTTAAAACACGGATGGCTAACCATTTTTTCAGTGAGTTCTTTGACATGTATCAGGGACCACACTAAATATTACAACACGAACATCTTCAATCATCTCAACTCACTTACATCCTCCATTGACTCAGTTGGCATTAACTCTAATTAGCTGGTACCTGTCAGGAAATGATATTAGTCCAGGGGCGGAGCTACGGTGTGTCAAGGGTGGTCAGATGAACACCCTTCGCCGGAAAATTATACTGTATATATAGGTAAAATGTTACTTGATACAGCCAAATATTATGTTTTGAACATGCTTAACACAAATAGATGGCATAGCTCAGCGGTACAGGGTGTTCAATTAGAGCGTTGCGCGGCTGTCTGGGCGCCGGTTTGAATCCTAGTAGTTGCCCTTTTATGTTCCCATTTTTCCTTAAAACAGCAGCTGTGCGCGAGGGTTCAAATCCCTGTAGCTGCCGTGTAGTCCTCTCCTTTCCTTTTTAAAGGAGCAACAACTCTTCCTTTTATTATTTTGAAAATAGCAATACAAGCCAACCTCATATATTAATTTTTCCACCACGACTTTTATTTGATCCCAAAGCAATTTTGTGCTTTAATAGTTAATAACATTGTTATTTTTGGATTGTTATTGTTAAAATATATATATATTTTTAAAAAATATGTTTTCTAGGGGTACGGGGGGAGAAATGAGTGAAGGAATTATAAGGTGGAGAATTGAACACTTACCAGTAAGGTGAAAATTCATATAGTCAACCAACTAAACAACTAAAATTCTCTTTAGAATAATTCTTAATTAGTGACCTACAACGTAAAAATAAATATCAATTGTCAATTAGATTCTCAACTTATGTGTCGTTGACTTTCTTTTCCTTTTCACTAAATTTAATAAATGGAACTCAAAAGTAATTTTATAACTCTGACAAAATTGAAAGCTGAAATACTCCCCAAAGAATTTTTTTTTTAAAAAATCTAGTTTGAGTCTACTCTTTGGTTTTCGTGCCTCACTACTATCGTTGTCGTCGCCAGAGGCCGGTGAAAGCTTAAAGCCTAAAAAAAATTCTTTCTATGCTGAACTTTTTTTTTTCCCTATGTCCGTTCACTTCATAAAAAATTTGGTGCACTCATTCATTAAGAAAAAGTCAGTTACTAATATTGTGTAGTTTGATTTAAAAAATTTTGGTACATTTATTTGTCAAAAAAAAATAATATTTATCCAATGCTTGAACACCCTTCCTGAAATTCCTGACTCTGCCACTGTATTAGTCTATGTCACAAACTCGAGTAAATTATTTGGAAGAGTACATATGTTCAACTTTTAGCAAGTTTTAGTATGTTTGAACAATCCATACAAAATGCTCATGTATAAGAGCGCCTCATCTTCTCATCTACATCACAGGCCATCTCAACTGACGTTTGACCTCCTTGCTTCTATTTCCTTGGAGAACATATGCTAATTAATTATGTCATCCGGAATAACAACACCAGCGAAATACTGGAATGGTAGAAGTTAACACCTTCACAAGATTTTGCAGATGAATTTCAATCTTCACACAAAATAAAATTTTTACACAGTTCCATCAGAGATATGCGTCAAACGAGAGTACCTGTAGAAAATTCTCATTGTATAAGGGCAGTCTAGTTCATTACAGCTCCTGCTATGCGCAGGATTCGGGGAAGGGCCGAATCGCAAGGGTTTATTGTACGCAGTCTTACCTTGCATTTCTACGAGACGTTGTTTCCATGGTTTGAACTTGTGACCTCCTGGTCACATGACAACAACTTTACCGATTACTCCAAGGCTCCCTTCAAAATTCTCAATGTATAGAACTAAAAAAAATACTCAAGTATCACTTAACGCCAATAAATATATCGGTCTAATAAGAGGAGAATGGGTACCTAGTGGGAGGCGGTGCAAGAGCTTCCAGATTGTCTCCAAGGGTTTCAGACATTATGCTACAATATATCTCGCTCCGAAGGTTCATACTCATTGCCTATATTGCTCGGACTCTTTAAAAATGTTAACGGGTGCGTTTCGGATTCTCCCAAAATAGTGTATTTTTGGAGAATCCAACACGGGTGCGGCATCGAAAGTGAAGAATCCGGGCGACTTAACTCATTGCTTGATACCTCAACAGCCTACCATCCAAAAAAGAAAAGAAGTCATTTCAGTATCCATTAATCAAATAGAGAATCTATCCATTAGCAGGTGTAGTAAACATTCTATATTACTTGGTAGAATTACCCTCTGGAAGCAGTTTCCTATGATAGCAACTTGACAAAGTCAAAAATGTTTTTAACATGGCATCCTTAAAAGAGAATAAGCTATCAAGTAGAAACAGCAAGGAGAAAGTTGAAGCGCACCCAAGGGTGTTGCGTAGTGGTCAATGAAGTTGAGTTGATAACTATGAGGTCACAGGTTCAAATCCCAGCAGAGACAAAAATACTAGGTGATTTCTTCCTATCTGTTCAAGCCTTGGTGGACAGAGTAACCTGGTACCTATTGCTGGTAGAAGGTGGCCGATATCTTGTGGAATTAGTCGAGGTACGCTCAAACTCGCCCGGACACCACAGTTATAAAAAAAAAAAAGTTGATATCAATCTTCATAACATTATATAACTCATGCATGAGAACACTATGTTAGCAGGCAGAGCCAAATGCATATCGACAACATATGGTCCACAACTCAGATCTAACTAGCTGACCGAGACAATTAATTGCCCATACCATATCTGAGATACTCACTGCAAAAATATTCTTATGTAACTACATCCTCTAATTTGGGACTGAGGGAGTAATATCTTTTTGTAATACATCATAATTCAATAATTACACTAACGACAAAGATATGAAAGAAAACCCTTCTCCCTCTTCTCTGTTATAATTCTCCACACGTACTAAGAATATATAATCCTAGAAACTACCTCCCTCCTGCTGGCAGTGTTATTTGTTGACGGAGGTCTCAGTTCCGGCCAGCAGCATTTGAGCTCTCACACTGCCAATGCACGGAACACACTATGAAGAAGTAAAGCAGTAGAAGAAGACAGTTGTTTGGGCCATCACACTAAAGGGCGTTTGGTAGAGTGCATTAGAGAAAATAATGCATGCATTAGTTTTGTGTATTACTAGTACCTTGTTTGGTACACTTTTTTAGCCTATGTATAACTGCATAAGTTATACACTATATTTGTATTAAGGTATGATAAATGATAACTAATACCAGGAACTACATGGTATTAGAAATGCAAAGGGTTTTAATGCATGCAATAGCATGGTTAAAGACACAATTGACCCTCAAAATCTTTTACACATCCTTTCCACTATATTTGTGGAGGGTATTTTTGTAAATAAATAATTTCTTTTAGAAATTATGCAATGTATGTTATTTTTAATACATCAAACCAAACACAACATAAGAAATAATCTCAGCATAACTAATATCAGCATAACTAATGTCAGCATTACAAACACACCATATTCAGCACTATTCTTATACACCGTACCAAACAACCCCTTAAATGTTTGGGCCGTTTATTTCTTCTAGTTTGGACCAACAAGACAGTTGTTTGTTAGTGGACTCTTACACATCTGTGATCTGCCCGGCCCAACTATTTAGCAGTTTGTTGTTTGATCAAACTAGTACTCTTATAGATAAGAGTTGTACATATTTGAATTACACAAATTGTATTGGGAGCTTACATATATAGAGTCTTGATTAGGAGTCCTAATTTTCAGTGTGTACAATCGTATATAGAAGGCAGGTATGGACAATACGAAATATTTTGTTTGGAACATGCTGTTGTATTTTATTATGTGATATAATGTAGGTTAAGTGTTCCCTTACCATGGATTCTTGAATCGGGCCTAAGTGTAATTTCAGTAACCCCCACATGTGCAGCTGAAGTAACTTTGGAAGGTTCAACCAAATAAGCCAGCGTTCAAGTTTTGATGTAAAAATGATCTCTATGAGCACATCCAAATCACCTTTCTAACGGGGTCAGGGCTATTCACTAAAATCCACTGAAATAGTTATAGATTGGCCCTTAGTTGTACCCAAACATACCTTTAGCAAAACAGCAGGTGGCTAAGAAATGTAATCCAATTAGCTATTGAAGAAACTTCTTCATGAAAATAATTCATTAAATAATTTGTTTTCCGTCAAACTTTTATGGTGGTGTTAACAAAGCATTTGACTTTAAAAGGCCAGTTCAATAGTCATCCACAGTCATGGATGGGACAATGGTTTCTGTCTGCTAAATTAGGTATAATCTTAGCACCCAAGGGGTGTGACTTAGTGGTAAATGAAGCGGGTTAAGAACCATGAGGTCTCAGGTTCAAATTCCAACGGAAACGAAAAAAATATTAGGTGATTTCTTCTCATCTATCCAAGTCTTGGTGGACAGAGGCTAAAACTCCATGGTTATCAAAAAAACAAAAATTAGGTATAATCTCAAACATTATGCATTCATTGCAATCTATTAGTTAAAAAAACCTACAATCTATTTTTTTATAAAAAGGGTATTCAATACCTCGTGCCCAGATTCTCGACTCAACGCAGCCGGCAGTCTCAAAGAGTAGCAAAATCACAATACCAGCAGGGAACCGCTTTATAGTTCAACTAGTTTTAACAACAGATACAAAACATAAAGCACATTTGACTTTCCTTTTCCAAATCACTTTTAGAACTGTAATCAAAGCTATAATGACAACATGGATGTATATTTAATAACTTCATAGCAAATCAGTAAGACAACCCAACAATCTTAGAGGACAAGCCAACAACAAATTGTTGCAGCAGTAACCAATGTTGCAGTTACCATTTGCAGAAGAAATCGATAAGAGATACATCATGACAATAAGTGGCAAATTTTCCCAAAAGAGAAGAAATAACAGGGAAACTTCAATTGTATAGTGGATATTAAAGGTTTTATTGCCCTAAAATACTGGTCTTATGAATGGCCATTTAGTTGAGTACAAAGGGCACACCTTCAGCACTTTGAGTTCCAGTTTAGTTATCTCTCAGCCGTTAATGTAGATGTTGTTCCATTTCTTGCATGAGGACTAAGTTTCCCTGCAAACTTCAGATTTGAACTCATGATTCTCTTAGGTTTATCTCCTTCCTGTCAAATTAAGAAGTCAATGTTGTATTAACATTCTTACTGAACCAATAGGGATTACAAGGAATAATTAGTTAAACTTCAATAAACAAAGTTACCATTCCCCGAAGTTCAGATTCCATGTCCTACCAATAACTTCCGCCTTCAACTTCTGAGGGGGTAATGTTAGAAATACAGAGCAATAGCGCAGCGGAATTTAAAGTTGGCGTACCTCCATCCATTGTCGGAGTTCGTCGGAGTCGTCGGCATTCGCTTCCACTTCCGGTGAGTCTTCTAAGTACTCAGAATATCTCAGTAGATGGTGTGTGTTTTTAGGAGACGAATTTTTGTACTTAGGAACCTTTCCAGATCTGTTTTATATATAGATGTTTCCCATCAAAAACTTCTAATAGCAGTTACCAAAAATGGGGGCAACGGTTTGGGATTTGAATTTCAAATCCATGGCGGTTTAATAGGATAAGGGAGTAAGGAAGTTACTCCATGAAGTTTAATGGACTATTTTTAAAAATGTCAACATTCTCCCACTTGGTCCGTATACACTAATCCCATAAATGAAACATAATACATGAATCATGGCGATAGTTCCTCTAGTAATGAGTAGTATCTTCCACGTATCACAATGCACCATGCTTCTAAACTTTTGCCCATATTACTTAATGAATAAACTCAATGTTCATTCTAGGTCCATACTTAAGCGATATTTCTTAAAATAAAACTAAATGTGCATACAGTTACAAATACGAGAAATATCATAAAAATAGAGTGTCATCAACATTCGTTGTTACAACGAAAATTTACATAGAGGAACTAAGTCCCATTATGACTATATGATCCTTAAATTTCTGCGGTGGCATGCCTTTAGTTAAAAGATCAGCTAACATCACTTCAGTGTTAACGTGTTCAATGACTACTTTCTTATCTTTAGCACTTTCTCTTATGGCTAGATACTTGATGTCGATATGCTTGCTTCAACTACCACTTTTGTTATTCTTAGCCAAAAAGACAGCAGCTGAATCGTCACAATATAATGTTAATGGCTTGGAGATAGAGTCTACAATTCTCAGCCCAGATATGAAACTCCTCAACCATACACCATGTGAGGTAGCCTCAAAACAAGAAACGAATTCAGCTTCCATAGTGGAAGTAGTAATCAAAGTCTGTTTGGCACTTCTCCAAGATATAGCTCCATTGGCTAATATAAAAATATATCCAGAAGTTGATTTCGTGAATCAACACAGCAAGCAAAATCTGAATCAGAGTAGTTAATGACATCCAAGTCATATGATCGTTTGTACATAAGCATGTAGTCTTTCGTCCCTTAAAGATATCTTAATACTTTCTTTGCAGCTCTCTAGTGGTCAAGACCTGGATTACTCTGATATCTTCCTAACATTCCAACAACAAATGCTATGTCAGGTCTTGTACAATCCTGAGCATACATCAAGCTTCCAACAGTAGAAGCGTATGAAATGTTTTTCATTTGCTCCCTCTCAAGATCGTTCTTCGGGCACTGATTCAAGTTGAACTTGTCACCCTTCACAATAGGAGCTACACTTGGTGAACAATCTTTCATTCAAAATCTCTCTAAAATTTTATTGATATAGGCTTCTTGAGATAAACCTAAGGTACCTTGATGTCTATCTCGATGAATTTTAACGCCAATGACATAAGACGCATCACCTATGTTTTTCATATCAAAACTTTTAGAGAGAAATTATTTCACCTCATGTATCATTCCCTTATCATTGGATGCAAGTAAGATATCATCCATATATAGAACTAAGAAACATATTTTACTCCCACTGACCTTCTGGTATATACATTGATCCATAATGTTCTCAACAAAGTCGAATGAAGAGATAACATTGTGAAATTTCAAGTACCATTGATGGGAGGCTTGTTTTAGTCCGTATATGGATTTCTTTAACTTACATACCAAGTGCTTACCATCACTAGAGGAGAAACCTTCAGGTTATTTCATATAAACATCTTCCTCTAGATCACCATTGAGAAATGCGGTTTTCACATCCATCTGTTGCAATTCTAAGTCAAAATGGGCTACTAATGTCAATATAATGCGCAAGGAATCCTTTTTAGACACGGGAGAAAGGGTCTCTGTGTAGTCAATTCCTTCCTTTTGAGTGAATCCTTTAGCAACAAATCTTGCTTTATATCTTTCAATGTTGCCTAATGAGTCCTTTGTAGTTTTAAAGACCCACCTACATCCAATGGCTTTTACACCATTAGGCAACTTGAAAAGATCCCATACTTCATTACTTTTCATGGAATTCATCTCTTCTTTCATGGCATTGTACCACAATTCTGACTCTTTGTGATTCATGGCTTGTGAAAAAGACTCAAGATCATTTTCAACTCCAATGTCAGATTCCTGTAAATACATAACCAAATCACTAGGAATTGCTGATTTTCTTTATCTAGTAGATCTTCTTAATGTTGCACCAACATTTTCGTGAGGACTATGTTGTTCAACTGGTTGTTTGATAACTTCTTGAACTTGATCTATTTGAACATTTTCAGCAACTTGTAGAATCTCATTGATTTGTTGTGCAACACCCAATTGTACTTGAGGGGTGTTATGTTCGACAATCAATTGTTGACTTGAAGTAGAAGGTCGATCTCTTACGAAAATTGTATTCTGAAATTGATTAGTCCCACTAATTAAGTCATTCTCAAGAAATTTTGCATTTCTTGATTCCACAATCCTAGTGTTGTTTGATGGACAATAGAATCTATATCATTTAGACCTTTCGGCATATCCAATGAAATATCCACTAATGGTCCTAGGATTCAATTTCTTTTCTTATGGTTTGTAGATTCTTACTTCAGATGGGCATCCCCATACACGAATATGTGTTAAACTGGGTTTTCAACCTTTGAACAACTTAAAAGATGTCTTTGGGACAACCTTGATTGGAAGTCGATTTAATATATACACTGTCGTCTTAAGAGCTTCAATCCACAAAGACTTAGGTAGCTTAGAGCTACTTAACATATTACTCACCATGTTCAATAATGTTTGATTTTTTCTTTCTGCTACACCATTTTTCTCAGGAGAACCAGGCATGATATATTAGGCAACAATCCCATTTTCTTGAATAAATTTTACAAACGGACCTTGTGCTTGTCCATTCTCAGTGTATCTACCATAGTACTCACCACCTCTATCAGTCCTCACAATTTTAATTTACTTTTCACATTGTTTCTCTACTTCAGCCTTAAAACTTTAAAGGCTTTTAATGCTTCGCTTTTATTATGAAGTATGTACAGATACATATATCGTGAGTAATCATCTATAAAGATGATAAAGTATTTCTGACCATATGCATCCATATCAAGACAACATATATCTGAATGTATGATTTATACTATGGCTGAACTACTCTTGGCACCTTTCATTGACTTATTTTTCTGCTTGCCTTTAATGCAGTCAACACAAGTATCGAAATCAGTAAAATCTAAAGTACTAAGTACTCCATCATTTACTAATCTCTTAATTCTATCTATGGAGATATGTCCCAATCTTCGATGCCATAAAATAGAGAATCTTCATTCATAACACATCATTTAGTGACAGCGTGGACATACATAACATTATGAGTGGAGTCATTTTGTAAATCAAGAGAGAAAAGACCATCAGACAATGTACCATATCCAACAAGTTTAGATTTATAAAATAGATTAGAATAACCTTCTAGAAAGAAAGAGTATCCTAAAGGTATAAGTCTTGATACTGAAATTAAATTCGTAGAAAAGTTAGGAACATAAAAGGTCTTTTCTAACTCTAAAATGAAACCGCTACTAAGAACTAGAGTGCATGTTGCAATAGCTTCTACATGCGACTGCATCTTGTTCCCTGAATAGATGTTTCGCTCAGCTCCCACTGGCTTCTGCAGGTTTGTTAAATCCTGCAAGGAATTTGTAATATGGAATGTAGAAGCAGAATCAATCCACCACGTGTTATGATTAACATCAATCATATTAGCTTCATAACAAACAAGAGAGATAGAAGTACCTTTCTTCTCAAGCCATCGTTGAAACTTGACACAATCCTTCCTTATGTGCCCTTTCTTTCTACAGAAGCAACACTTGGATTTTTCTTGATGTCAGAGTAAAGTGGAGCCTTTCCTTTCAACTTTTTATTGGCTTGATGAAACTTCTGTCCTTGAGTAGTCATGAATGCACTTTCTCTTGTTTCCATATATCAGCAATCGACCTTCCTCTTGAACACACATGGCCATAAGTTCATTAATAGACCATTTATACTTATGTGTGTTATAGGAGATCTTAAAGGGATCGTACTATGCAGGCAGAGTATTCAAAATATAGTGCACAAGAAAAGTTTCAGACATTTCGATCTCAAGAGTCTTTAGTTGAGCCGCAAAGTCTCGCATTTTCATGATGTGCTCGCTCACACCTCTCACACAGGTGAGCCTCATTGATGAGAATTTCATGATTAAGGTGCTGACAAGTGCTTTATCTGAAGTTTGAAATTGTTCATCAATAGCCTTCAGTAATTCCTTGACATTATTATACTGTTCGACAGAACCACGAATAGCAGCAGAGATTTTGGTCTTAATAAAATAACACTAAACAGTTAGAGCGCTCCTATTGTTCATGAAGAGCAATCTCAACGTGAGTGCTAATTTTATCAATAGGTGGTTCGTCTTTCCTGATAGCATAATCAATGTTCATGCACCCTAAGTGAAGGAGAATTCTTTCCTTCCAGATCTTATAGTTCTCACCATTCAATTCGGAAATATCACAAATATCAGAAAAATTCGCAGGTTGTATAACTGCAAGAATATACATGCATGCTTAATAAATTTGAGGCAAATAAAATTGAATCTACTGACATAAAAATTGCCTGTGGGCTAAATTTGTAATTCAATTAAACTCATTCTTTACGATAGAATTATCGTTTACTAGCACGATATTCTATCTTTACTATAAAACTATTAAATTTCCATTCATAATTTCTGTGGGTAATTATGAAAAGTATTTAATATTTTATCCTAATTAATTATGCAACCCAATAATAAAGGTTCTTGAGTTATCATATCGTGCATAACTAATGACAATACTAATGTCTAAAAATTTCTTTATGTGATTCTTAAATTTAAAATTTTATTCAACTAAAGATGTTGTGGTTAATCTTCAATTAAACAAAACTATAGATCACTTAGACATTAGTCCTTATTTAATGTCTATAATTTTTCTTATGTGATCCTAAACATAATATATAATTTTATTTAATCAAGATTGTTGTCTCTAAATCTTAATTCAATAAAATCATATGGACCACTAGACATTAAATATAAGGTTAGTATGTAAAAGCAATAATATGCATTCAAAAATTAGACACTTCAATATTAAAAGTATTAACATTTCTGTCATTTATTCAATATCGTAACATTTTTCAAGTAAGTCGAAAATATCAGAAGTGTTCAATCTCTTACCAAACTATATCAAGGAAAAGAATTTTGTGAACAAATAGTGATAGTGCAATCTGTCATTTCATCATATTAATGGGGCATCATTAACTTTGGCAAAGAATACATAAATATATACTCTAAATTACTTGGAAATTCCAATAAATTGAAGCACTGCATCCAATAAAGAAAAAGACAACATGGTCCCACCATATGAAATACATTCACTATCAAACACAGAGAAAGACTCCTTATACGCACAAAACTTATTTCCGCCGGTTATCTTCTTCGTTGGGTTATTTTAACTCGGTTAAGACCCAAATTATTATGACCGTATTAGACATCGAAATTAGATACGAAGTCACAAAGAAAATGTTAGAAAACATGATTCAATTTCTAACACTAATTTGCATCATTACTTCAAAATCACAGATCTAAAAAATCAAACACCATTTTTTGAACCATTTGCAACTTCGAAAATTCATAAAGCAGAGGTATAACGATTGCTCTGATACCAAATGTTAGAAATACAGAGCAATAGCGCAGTGAAATTTAAAGTTGGCATACCTCCAGCCACTGGCGTAGTTTGTCGGAGTCGTCGGCGTTCGCTTCCACTTTCGGTGAGTCTTCTAAGTACTCAGAATATCTCAGTAGATGGTGTGTGTTTTTAGGAGACAAATTTCTATACTTAGGGACCTTTTCAGATCGACTTTATATATAGATGTTTCCCATCAAAAACTTCTAATAGCAGTTACCTAAAATGGGGGCAACGGTTTGGGATTTTACTTTCAAATTCATGGCAGTTTAATGGGATAAGTGAGTAAGGGAGTTACTCCATGAAGTTTAACGGACCATTTTAAAAAATGTCAACAGGTAAAGGTTACACAAAAAAATTTGTCGTCTCATAAGGCTTCGACGAAAATCTATTAGCAATCAGCTGCTCTGGTCGGAGCTAATTAGTAGCACATTCTTTCTCTGCTTTTATTATTTGCTTCACTTCCAAGGGACTAATCAATGTTTGCCATTTGCCAATGTACTTTTTTTTTTGATGAAGTAAGTTGTTTCATTACCGGCATCAAGCAGATGCAAAGAGTACAAAAGTAGATATGCTAGCTCCATTTGTCAATGTACTCTGAAAAAACATTATTCTAAATGTCTACCACTTCTCTTTCAGATATATTAGAAGTATTGAAAAGCGATACAAGAACCTGAAGAAGAAATACAGACACATGGGATTATAAACTATCCGAAAACTTTAGACTGGTCACAGCACCAACCTGAGATACGTGCAACGGGATCGACTCTATAACAAGAGAGATGTCCTGGCCTAGAGATCTTCTTGATTCACTATTCAGAAAGAGTTTCTGCTATAGATGGTGCGGGAATTGCATCAAATCACATCAAGGGGTTTTAGTCTACGGAGCTCATATAAAATATTGGATAACCAGAGTATTCTGATACTATTGAGTAACTTTAATGCTATTGAGTAATCTAGGTTAACACCCTCCTTAGTGAGGAGAACTCCTGGAGAAAGCAACCTCCGCACCATCTCCCTCCAATTCTTTGTTTGGAAAGGAAATAAAGTAGGAGAAAGCAACTAATATAGTTGCAGCAAATATGAAATAGAAACACGTCCTTGGACACATATGTACTATTTTGGCAAAATGATTTTCAACCTTGAATTTTCAAAGTATAAAAATATGATCAAGATTTAGCAAATTGAAATAGAAATCACAAAACAGTTAGGGAGCTTTTCGTAGAAGATGATCAGAGAATAAAAACATTGCTACATAGACATGAACTACTGACAACTCTTTGGATATTGACAAGTACAATCCTAGCTATGGCTATCAACTACAAACCAGTTTCAAACATAAAGTAACAGTGGCTAAGTATGTTGCTATCAATACAAAAGATAGGGGTCAACGACTATCAGTAAGAAAGCACAACTGAAGCATGCGGAGAGGATCTGAGAAAGGTTTGAAACTCTTGTGCCATTTTTACATAATCCTGAGACACATAACTCCCTTTAAACGTGGCAGTAATGACGAACTTCTCTAGCACTTTTGCATTCTTGAGCAAATATTTCACTAATGGCACTACAGAGTTATTTTCATTTAGTGGTCCATCAAAGTTGTTGATCTTGATGGTCTTTAGATGTAGCAAGGAGCAGTTAAAATTATGTGTCTTGAGCCTCTTGCTTTGTGCATCCTCCTTGTTTGTGTACCTTGACAGCATGGGCTGCAAGGAAAGAATACACTATATTAAATAGTTTTACTCCTTAGATGGAAGTAGACAATCAAGGAGTTGATTGTGGACTTTTAAAAAAAATGCCAATGAATTTTTAGATTCAAGGAACATGTCAAGTGCTTAGCAAATGTTACTCACATGCAAAAAAAAAAAAAAAAAAAAAAGGCAAAGGTAAAAAGCTACATTATAGCTGATCACCTGAATACTTATTAATCTAAAAAAAAAAAAGCTGATCACCTGATCCTTTTTAAAATTTAACAAAGAAAACTGATCATTCATCTCCTCGCATGAACTTGAATATTATCCCTTGTTAAACTTCTTTTCCTTCAACTACAAAAAAAGTTAAATGTAGAACTGGCTTACTCATACAATCAATTTTGAGTAACAACATGAGATTCTGTCAAAGCAACTCAAGTTGAACTCTTCGTCTTGAAGAAAACAAACAGAGAGAACAACAAAGTTCCTTTAAACGTCTTACATGAAACCCAGTACCCCCTCCCATGCTAATTTAAGTGTCTTACTATCCTTTTCAGTGTGTCCCCAAGAGAGTGCATCTTTCAATATTTAGTAAGTTTTCTAATTCCAACATTCTACATGCCAAGTTTAAAACCACAAGATTTAAAAGACTACACACATATTTAATTTAATTTAAGATCACAAGATTCAAAAATCTCCCTTTTTTTTCTGAAACTCCGTGCCGGTCAAACTAAGACACTTAAATTGGGATGGAAGGAGTAATAAGTTTTATGATTTTTTTTTTCTAAAGTACTTAAGATCAGTAATATGCTGATATATATTATCTTCCTTTTGCACTAATAGTTTTTTCATATTAATTACATGAAGTATCAAACATAAAGGTTTAAAAGAAACTTAGTAACAAAAATAA
Organism: Capsicum rhomboideum; assembly: GCA_031232105.1. Lineage (NCBI taxonomy): Eukaryota > Viridiplantae > Streptophyta > Magnoliopsida > Solanales > Solanaceae > Capsicum > Capsicum rhomboideum. The sequence goes on from CP124718.1 coordinate 97,367,437, forward strand.
AGGTCTAAAAGAAACTTACTCTTGGTTTGCGCTTACACCAGTCAATGAAGAATGTCTCAAGATCAGATGAATGCTGTAGAAAGCCGCAAATTCCAGGGAAGTCCAACTGGTCCAAGGCTGTGTCTGGTTTTAAGAATTTTCGGTTTGATGGTAGAGCCTACCAGCCTTTCAACTTCAGTATGGAAAGGTACTTATAAACCAAATATGTCAAAACAAGGAAATGCAACGCACTTAATCAATGGCATGCTAATTGTTAAATATTCGTAAAATAACTTGGACTAGACTATTTTTTGCCACATCAAAGTGTTCTAAGGTTGGCCTTCAAATACAAAGATGGACCTTTTAACGTTAACTTTGAAAAAACTCATTCACGTGACTTTGAAAAGTGTTACAGGTCTTTTATCGGTTGCAAACGCTTTATTCTCACAGTTCATCATCTAAACTTTTATTCAAAATTTAGTTCAATCATCTACCACTGTCCAATCAAATTGGTCATGAGAATGCCTGTAGTACTTACCAGCTTAGTTATCAGATTATCCAAAGTAATGGTAATGGCACTATCAGTGTTATTAAACTCATAGATTCAATAGTAAATAACAAGTCACAAAAAAGAAAAAAGTATGAATAAACCTCGATGCACCAGCGACCAATCCAAGATTCTCAACAGGAGCAACACTATGTGGAAGCTCTTTCAAAAATCTACAGTCCTCCTCCACGTTCCGTTCTGCATATGCAAAATCATCAAAATGTAAAAATAGGTTTGCACTAACAAGTGAAGCTACATTTCTCTGTGGCAAGCATATCTTATTGCAGCACCCCAAATGTTTAAACGTTTTAATATTGGGGGAGGGGGCCTAATATCTTGAGACGAAGGTCTAGATTCTCATATTCGTCATCTTTCATGCTCAAAGATGTGAGCTTCACAGAGCTAATTTCCAAACGACGAATGCCAAAAGCATAACCCAGTTCCAAGCTCTCCAAGTTAGGGTAACCCGATAATACCTTTTCCAACATATCATCCGTCAATTTCAGGCTAAGTTGCTCAGACTCTTAAAATATATTGCTCCACCCGTGTTGGATCCTCCAAAAATGTATTATTTTTGAAGGATACGACACGCACCCAATGACATTTTGGAAGAGTCAGAGAAACATAGATTTTGGTACGTCATTGAGAGAAAAACAAGACTACTCCAATTAATACTACCAGAAGGGTTCAATTCGCAGTTGATTAAACTTAAATCCCTCAAGGACGAATTTTTATATGCAAACTGAGGGAACTCTTATCTTGGGTTACTTTCAAAGAAAAATCCAAATATAAAACATTCAACACTAGCAACTTTAGTAGCAAAATGTACCCATAAATCAATATCATGAACATAATTCTTGCCATACGTAAAGAGAACAACCCTAAGTTTTCGGATTTTGTGTCAAGACCTCCAATAATGAAACTCTCTAGTGATGGAAGCTATGAAATTAGGAATATGTTTATCTATATATTGGGGGTCGAAATCAATTGATGCTGGAACATCCTTTTGGGTATTGTGGGGATCGAAATCAAGTGATGCTGGAACGGACATCCAAAAAATTGCCATCACATAGACAATAGGCTGGTTCGCACAACTGATTTATGGTCGTCCCAAAACATAGAGAGAATGTAAATTAGAATTGATTCGGGCAAATCGCTGAGTCGGTCTTCTTCTTCTGTCGCCATCATTTTCTTCTTCCGCATTTCCATGGAAGTACAAACCTTCAGCTGCAGTTTGGTAAAGTTGAGGAAACTACTGTCGAAATCTGGGTCTGCATAAACCCCAAACTGTGACTACAAGTAGAAACATTAAGGATAAAGTTGCAGTGCACCCAAGGGTGTGAGTCTTAGTGGTCAGAAAAATAGGTTAAAAACTATGAGGTCTCAGCAATATGTGATTTCTTCCCACCTGGTCAAGCCTTGGTAGACAGAGTAATCTGGTAGTTATTGTTGGTGGCAGGTATCCCGTGTAATTAGTTGAGATGCATGCAAGCTACCCGTACACCGCACAGTTATCAAAAAAAGAAAGTCGATATTAATCTTCATAACATTATATAGTTGATGCATGAGAACACTATGTTAGCAGGTAAGCGGAGTCAAATGCATATCGACAATTTGTCGTCCACAACTTAGTCATCAGATCCAACTAGATGAACAAGACAACTGATAGCCCAAACCACATTTGAGATATTCAATGCAAAAAATATTCTAATGTACTACATCCTCTAATTTGGGATGGAGGGAGTAATACCTTTCTGTAATCCATCATAATTCAATAATTACAATAACGACAAAGATATGAAAAGAAACCCTTCTCCCTCTTCTTTGTTCTATTCTCCACACACTTGGGATATATAATCCTAGAAACTACCTCCCACCTGCAGGCAGTATTATTCAATTCAATGGTTTTATTTTGTTTGGAACATATTGTGGTTTTTTATTGTGTGTTTTAATGTAGGTTAGGTGTTCCCTTACCACAGATTCTTGAGTCGGGCCTAAGTGTAATTTCAGTAACCCCACATGTGCAGCTCAAGTAACTTTAAAAGGTTCAACAAAATAGGCCTAATATTTCAGCAAATTCTTGTTAGCATTCAATGTTTTGATGTAAAAAAGATCTCCATGTGCACATCCAAATCCCTCAAATTACCTATTCTAACGGGGTCAGTGCTATTCTTTAGTCCTTTTCAAAAAGAGTGTCTCTTTCCTTTTTTAGCAACTCTTTAAATCCAACTTTCCACATGGCATGTTCAACACCACAAAATTAAAGGACATTTTGGTACATTTGACTTATCTTCAGTTTAAAATCAGAAGATCCCAAAAATCTTCAATTTCTTAAACTTTGTGTCAAGTCAAAATAGGACAAACAAATTGAAACGGAGGGAGTACATGAAAGTTGAAACTAAGACTGGCATTCTGCCGGAATGGAATGGCCGGACCGGAATGGATTGGTACCGGTATGAACTGGACCGGGACGGAACCGGAATCAAAATCGGGTTGTACCGATTCGGAATAACTGGTATGAAACTGTGGTTCCATTCCGTTCCGTTAGTAGCCGGTATACTACCAGTATGGACCGGACCGGAATGGGATAACCGGTAAGGGCGATTTTAATTTTAATTTTTTTTTAAAATAATTTTTTATATTTTGAATAAATAAATTAATTTTTACATTTTAGTTAAGAATAAATGTTATATTTTGAATTATGTAGTTTAAGTTTAAATTTAGTTTTTAAATATTTTGAATTAAGTTTAAATATGTTTATTTTCTAAGTTTTTCAATTTATTAAGTTATAAGTTTTTAAGTTTATATTTTTTGAAGTTTATATATTTGATTTTTGAAGTATATATAAAAGTATATAACTTTGTTAAAGTTTTTTTTTTCTAAGTTTTTCAATTTATGAGTTATATAAGTTTTTAATTTTATATGTTTTGAAGTTTATATATTTGAAGTTTATTAGTTTGTCAAACTTTTTTGTTTTTCTAAGTTTTTCAATTTATATGTTATAAGTTTGTAAGTTTAATTTTTTTTTTTAAGTTTATAAGTTGCTAATTTAAACACTCAAACTAAACAAAAAAGAAATGCATTAAGTAAAAGTATGATAAAATTAAAAATCAATACAATTTATTCAAAATTTTAAATTTGTATTACAATTTACAACTATTAGTAGAGCGCCTAATTTACGCAGCCACCTTCTAGTAAGGGTTCTGTTTCAACTAAGCCTCGAATATAAACTAATAGTTGTATAATCTTATAAAGTTTTGTTCTAACTCTTGTAAATTTTGAGCAATAACCTCCGGTCTTGGTAAAACTTGTTGACGATCTTCAATTTCAATGTCATCATCACTATTACATCCAATGACTGCAACTAAGTAATCTTCTTGTAATTTAGTTAACTTTGGAACTCCTTTATTCTTCACTCGGTGTTGATCCAATCTGTAAAAGTCACTTATACCTCCAAACCGTCTTCTGCTAATGAATATCTATAATCGCTGATTTAAAATCTTGCCGCACTGAAAGCTTGCTCCGAAGCTACGGATGATCCTTGAATAGCTAGCGCGTCCTTCACCACCTTGCTAAGTTTTGGATATTGATGCCCACGAGCCCTCCACCAATTCAATAGCTGCGGTACACCTTCTTGATTTGTAATAGTATCAGAACCCTGATCAAGATATTTAATAAATTCACATTTATGAGAAGAATGAAGACCAAGTGATGATTGTGCTCTACCATGGGCATCTAGTTGAGGCATAAAAGTTTGAGGAACTTCAACATTATCGAAGGTGCAATATTTGTCATACAATTCCTTAGCACAAATTTGAATGTTGTTTTGACAAGTTGTCAAATCCAGACTTTCATGCGGTTGAATATTTAAATTTTGATAAATTTCTTTAACCAAAGCTTTTGCACCATGTTCTTTATATTCTGAGTTAAAATTAAATAAATTTGGGGGATAGGAAAAAAATATTTTTAAAATTTTTCAACCATGGCTACAATAACATTCTTAAAAAATTCATTATCTTTATACTCTGCAAAAAGGGATGAAATAGACCATATATGTATTAAAATTTTAGAAATATTGCACTACTAAAAAAAATAGAAAAACCGACCACAAAAAATCAACCACGGTTTGTGGTCACACATGTGGTCGGTTTTTCATTATTTTTTTTAGAAAATTTTTTTTTAATCAAAAACCGACTACAAGTGGTCGGTTTTTCTATTTAATAATTGCGGGAAAGTAATTAAATTAATCCATGAAAATATAATTCCTTAAAACAGACCACTTGTGGTCAGTAATAACATAAAATAAATAAAATAATTATTTAAAAATTCTTTTTATTTTGTTATACAAAATATATTAAACTTTTGTGAAATTTATTTTACAAAAATCGACCACTTGTGGTCGGTTTTAGATTATTTTTTTTATACATTGTGGTCGGTTTTAGTTTCCCAAAAAATTAATATAAAAAAAATTAAAAAAATGTAAAATGGAATATATTTTTAAAATATATTAAATATTTTTTAAAAATTTTACCGACCACTTGCGGTCGGTTTATTTCTTAATAATAATAAAAATCAATTAATATTAAAAAACCGACCACTTTCTGTCACAAGAATTAAGAAAAACCTACACTTGTGGTTGGTTTTTGTAAAAAAAATTAAAAATAAATTAAGAAAAATTAAATATATTAAATAAAATTAATAAATAACATAAAAAATAATCTTTATTTTTTACTTACGTTTCAATAAAATAAATATATTGTCCATCGAATATATATATATATATATATATATATATATATATATATATATATATATATGTATACGCGTATATCGGGTGTAGTTATTTACGTAGTAGTTAAAAGCAAATTGAATGTATATAAGTATATTGAATACGTTGATACGATCGAGGTAAATATAATATATTGTTGGAGTTATAATAATGTAAGGTAAATAATCGATAACTCATTGGAGTATAAGGAATACGCTGTATTATGGGGTAATATACTCATGCATGTGATCTATAAGTATATCTCGTGTATTGATGTACGTAGTAGTCAAAAGCAAGCTAAGTGAATCTTTCAAAGTATTTTGAATAACACATACGATCGACGTAATAATACATATACTGTTGAAGTTATAATAATGTAAGCTAATTAACCAATAATTCATCAGAGTATATATGAAATTCATTGTATTACGGGGTAATATACTCGTGTATGTAATGTATATACATAGTATTTATTTAGAACCTGATAGTCGATAGAGCGTGTGTATATATACGTATATCTCGTGTATTGATGTACGTAGTAGTCAAAAGCAAGCTAAGTGAATCTATCCAAGTATTTTGAATAACACATTGATATCATACGATCGACGTAATAATATATATACTGTTGAAGTTATAATAACGTAAGCTAAATTAACCGATAATTTATCAGAGTATATATGAAATTTGTTGTATTACGGGGTAATATACTCTTGTATGTAATGTATACAGTACGTATTTTGAACCTGATAGTCGATAGAGTGTGTGTGTGTGTACGTATATCTCGTGTAGTGATGTAACGTAGTACGTAGTCAAAAGCAAGCTAAGTGAATCTATCCAAGTATTTTGAATAACACGTTGATATCATACGATCCACGTAATAATATATATACTGTTGAAATTATAATAATGTAAGCCAATTAATCGATAATTCATCAGAGTATATATGAAATTCGTTGTATTATGGGATAATATACTCTTGTATGTAATGTATACAGTACGTATTTTGAACTTGATAGTCACTCGATATGTATATATAGTTATATCTCGTGTAGTGATATATATATACATAGTAGTCAAAAGGAAACTAACTGAATCTATCCAAATATTTTGAATAATACGTTGATATCATACGATCGACGTAATAATATACTTTTGAAGTTATAATAAAGTAAGCTAATTAATCGATAATTTATTAGATTATATATGAAATACGTTGTATTGCGAGGTATATAATACATATTCAAAAGCTAACTAACAAAAATTCATCCTAATATACGAAATACATTGATATTATTATACAATTGAGGAAATATACTACTCGTGTGTGATGATGAATTAACTAATTATCTGATTTATATACATCGTATTAAATTCTTTTGTATTTATTATAATTATTACACAATTTATTATATATTTTTTAATTTTTTTTTAATGAAAACCGACCACTTATGGTCGGTTTTCTCAATTGTTTTCACCTAACCTATCCCAACTACATCGCCTGACCCGACTGGCCCATCACCCCTTTCCTAGTAACCCCTTTCCTAATTACCTCTATACACATCGAACCCACACACCCGACGCCGGCAGCAACCGTTGTTCATCGACGCAGCTCCGACCAATGACAACAGCTCCGTTCATCGACGCAGCAACTCCGTTCAGTAGCTCCGACGTATTTGAAAAGGTTGATTTGCCTATCGTCGCTTTAATAATTAGTTACATTGTTGATTTTTCTAGTTGATTTAGGTACTGATCGATTTGGCACTAAATGACATTTTTTCTTTAGATTTGGTAAGATATTTGCAAAGAGGCATATCATACGGAAGGAGCAATTTTTGTAAAAGTAATTTTGGAACATTAGTTTACTTGAAGGTAAGTTGATTTCTCTCTATTTTCTTATATTGAAGTCTTTAAATATAGTGTTACGGTGGGATTATTTGTTGTAGAAGGCTTTGAAAGCCATAGGTTTTGTGATGATTATATGGTGTGAGAGGGACATGCGATGCCTCTACTTATTTGTTTTATTAAATTTGTTGAACTATTTGACTTATATTAGAATTGAAAATGGTTAAATGTTGTGACTTCAAATTGTGAACTTGTGACTTGAAAATGGTTAAGTGTTCTCACTTGAAAATGTGAAATTGTGCTTTGAAAATGGTTAAGTGTAGTTACTTGAAAATGTGAACATGTGATTTGAAAATGGTTAAGTGTAGTTACTTGAAAATGTAAACTTGTGATTTGAAAATGGATAAGTGTAGTAACTTGAAATAGTGAACTAATGACTTGAAAATGGTCATGTGTAGTCACTTGAAATGTGTTTTAGTTACTTGAAAATGGTTAAGTGTAGTCACTTGAAATGTGTTTAGTTACTTGAAAATAGTTAAGTGTAGTCACTTGAAATGTGTTTTAGTTACTTGAAAATGGTTAAGTGTAGTCACTTGATATGTGTATTAGTTACTTGAAAATGGTATAGTCACATGGAAATGATTAAGTGTAGTCACTTAAAAATGTGAACTTGTTATTTGAAAATGGATAAGTGTGGTAACTTGAAATAGTGAACTAATGACTTGAAAATGGTTAAGTGTAGTCACTTGAAATGTGTTTTAGTTACTTGAAAATGGTTAACTGTTGTCACTTGAAATGTGTTTTATTTATTTGAAAATGGTTAAGTGTAGTCACTTGAAATGTGTATTAGTTACTTGAAAATGATTAAGTGTAGTCACTTGAAAATGTGAACTTGTTATTTGAAAATGGATAAGTGTAGTAACTTGAAAATGTGAACTAATGACTTGAAAATGGTTAAGTGTAGTTACTTGAAATATTGAACTAATGGCTTGAAAATGGTTAAGTGTAGTCACTTGAAAATGTGAACTTGTTATTTGAAAATGGATAAGTGTGGTAACTTGAAAATGTGAACTAATGACTTGAAAATGGTTAAGTGTAGTCACTTGAAATAGTGAACTAAAGGCTTGAAAATGGTTAAGTGTAGTGACTTGAAATGTGTATTAGTTACTTGAAAATGATTAAGTGTAGTCACTTGAAATGTGTTTTATTTATTTGAAAATGGTTAAGTGTAGTCACTTGAAATGTGTATTAGTTACTTGAAAATGGTTAAGTGTAGTCACTTGAAAATGTGAACTTGTTATTTGAAAATGGATAAGTGTAGTAACTTGAAAATGTGAAGTAATGACTTGAAAATGGTTAAGTGTAGGTACTTGAAATAGTGAACTAATGGCTTGAAAATGGTTAAGTGTAGTGACTTGAAATGTGTATTAGTTACTTGAAAATGGTTAAGTGTAGTCACTTGAAAATGTGAACTTGTTATTTGAAAATGGATAAGTGTAGTAACTTGAAAATGTGAATTAATGACTTGAAAATGGTTAAGTTTAGTCACTTGAAATAGTGAACAAAAGGCTTGAAAATGGTTAAGTGTAGTGACTTGAAATGTGTATTAGTTACTTGAAAATGATTAAGTGTAGTCATTTGAAAATGTGAACTTGTTATTTGAAAATGGATAAGTGTAGTAACTTGAAAATGTGAACTAATGACTTGAAAATGGTTAAGTGTAGTCACTTGAAATGTGTTTTAGTTACTTGAAAATGGTTAAGTGTAGTCACTTGAAATGTATTTTAGTTACTTGAAAATGGTTAAGTGTAGTGACTTGAAAATGTGAACTTGTGATTTGAAAATGTATAAGTGTAGTAACTTGAAATAGTGAACTAATAACTTGAAAATGGTTATGTTTAGTCACTTGAAATGTGTATTAGTTACTTGAAATTGGTTAAGTGTAGTCACTTGAAATGTGAACTAGTTACTTGAAAATGGTAGTGAATTGAAAATGTATATTAGTTACTTGAAATTGGTTAAGTGTAGTCACTTGAAATGTGTATTAGTTACTTGAAAATGGTTAAGTGTAGTCACTTGAAATGTGTTTTAGTGACTTCAAAATAGTTAAGTGTAGCGGCTTGAAATGTGTATTAGTTACTTGAAAATGGTTAAGTGTAGTCACTTGAAAATGTGGACTTGTTATTTGAAAATGGATAAGTGTAGTAACTTGAAATAGTGAACTAATGGCTTTAAAATGGTCAAGTGTAGTCAATTGAAATGTGTATTAGTTACTTGAAAATGGTTAAGTGTAGTCACTTGAAATGTGTTTTAGTGACTTCAAAATGGATAAGATAGTGACTTTAATTAAGATTGTGATTGCTTGTATAGATTGAATTTGACTATAGATGGATATATCAACGAAATAATGATAACATAGTGGGAATGAGGAGTTGAATTTGCAGCAAGTGTCAATCGATTTATTGAACATTCCAAGACACTTGATGATTGGTCAATTTTTGGATTGATTCGTTGTCCCTGTGTAAGATGTGATGGTACATGCATTCTAAAAGAAGATGTTGTGAGGAATCATCTTTATAGCAAGGGGTTTCATGAGGAATATTTAAGATTGAATACTAGTCATGGAGAAGTTGAACAAAATAACTTTGATGTTGGTGAAAGTAGTAGGTCTGCGGGGCATAATAACTATCAACATACTAGGATTTCAGAAATGGTGCATGATGCTTTTGGAATGCAAGTGGGCGTTGAAATCCTGGAATATGTAGAAGATGTTCCCAATGTAGAAGCACACCATTTTTATGAAGAATTGTGTGCTACTAGTCATCCTTTGTTTGACGGAAGTTCACACTCTTAATTTTTCTTGTTGTTAGATTATTAAGTATCAAATCTGATTGGAATGTTACTGAAGGAGTAATGGACTCTATGATAGACCTATTAAAGAGTTAGTTGACCCCGCTTTAGAGGTTCCTGATTCTTTTTATAAGGCAAAAAGACTGGCATCTAAGTTAGGTTAGAATTGATTGTTGTGAAAATGGTTGCATGTTATACTTTAAGGAGGATGCTGAACTAGATTCTTGTAAGTTTTTGTCAACACCCTCTCTATAAACATGGTTGTCCAGGAAATAAAATTGTTGTTAAGGAGATGCATTATTTACCTCTTATACCAAGGTTGAAGAGGTTGTTTGCATCAAATAGCCCAGCTTCCCGTATGAGATGGCACAGTGAAAATAGAAGGCCCCTTGGTGTCATGTGTCATCCGTTTGATGGAGAGGCTTGGAAGCATTTTGATGCAACTTATCCTGATTTTGCAACTGAACCACGAAATATTAGGTTGAGATTGTGTGCGGATGGTTTCTCACCTTTTTCTGTTGGTGTTGCGCCATATTCATGTTGGACTGTGTTTATCACATCGTATAATCTTCCTCTTGAAATGTTGATGACTAGTCCATATATATTTTTGAATTGTGTTGTTCCTGGCCCGCGTAATCCAAAAAATGGGATAGATGTTTACTTGCAACCTTTGATTGATGAGCTGCAATTGTTATGGCATGAGGGGGTTGAAACTTGGGACATTTCACTTAAACAGAATTTCAACTTATGTGCTTATCTAATGTGGACTATTAATTATTTCCCTGCTTATGAAATGTTGTTTGGGTAGATGACAGCTGGTAAGTTAGCTTGTCCATATTGCATGGAAAATACAAAATCATTCACATTAAGACGTGACCGAAAATATTCATGGTTTGATTGTCACCGTTGTTTCTTGCCACCTGATCATGAGTTTAGGAGATTTAAGCATGCAGTTAGAAAGAATAGAACTGAACCTAAAAGTCCACCGCTAACATTAAGTGGTCATGACATGTGGGAGAGAGTTCAACATTTTCCAAAGGTTAGCGAGGAACAACTGTATAGGTTTGATGGGTATGGCGTTTCACATAATTGGACAAAGCAGAGCATATTATGAGAGTTAGAATATTGTCCAGATAACAAACTTAGAGATAATATTGATGTCATGATACTGAAAAGAACTATTTTGATAACTTGTTCAACACAGTTATGGATGTGACTGGCAAGACAAAAGATAATCCAAAGGCTACACTTGATTTACCAGAATATTGCAAGTGCAGGGAATTACACTTGTAGGAGGGGACTAATGGCAATTTGCTTAAGCTCAAGGCTAGTTATACATTCAAGTTGGACCAAAAATGGAAAATATGTGAGTGGGTCCAAAGTTTAAAGATGTCGGATGGATATGCCTCGGATTTGGGAAAGCGGGTTGACATGGAACATGGAATCTTACATGGAATGAAAAGTCATGATTGTCACGTTTTCATGGAACAGTTACTTCCGATTGCTTTTATTGGTTTGCATGAAAACATATGGAAACCGATAGCAGAGATCAGTTTGTTCTTCAAAGACTTATGTTCCACCACATTAAAAGAAGAAAATCTGATTCGAATGGAAGGTAATATTGTTGTTATCACCAACAAGTTGGAGAAGATTTTTCCTCCTGGGTTATTCGATGTGATGAAACATCTTCCCATCTACCTTGTCCACGAAGCCCGGCTAGGTGGTCCAGTTCGAACTAGATGGATGTATCCAGGCGAGCGGTAAGCAAGTGCAAAATATTTTATCTATTTCTTAATTGTTTAAGTATATATCTATTTTTATATATTAGATGCATGCGTAACATAAAATTATGCAGGACCATTGAGAAATTAAAAAAGTGTCCTAAAAATAAATATAGGGTTGAAGGCTCTATAGTTGCAGCGTACCTTGCTAATGAAACATCCCAATTTTGTTCTTACTATTTTGGTGATCAAGTCGGTTGTTTGAGAAATAGACCGAATCGACACCAGGATGATGAGAATGATCCATAGATGCAACCAATATCAATCTTTAATTGATCAGGTAGTAGGGAAAAAAAGAGCAATTTTCGCCGGCTTACTGCCACAGAGCACAAATCAGCAACATTGTATGTCTTGTTGAATTGCCCAGAAGTTGAGCCCTTTTTAAAGTAGGGATATTAAATATTTACATATCAAATTTAATTACTCGTTTCACTAAGGAAACTAATTGTGTTTGTATTGTGAATCTTCAATTCATTTAATGCCCAATTTCGCCCAAATCAAGTGTATGAGTCATTTGTAACATGGTCTACATATCAGGTGTGTAATTATAATAATAACACAACAAATTTAAAGCGTTTACGCATTCTTATACTAACCATAATATATACTTCCTCCGTCCCATTTTATGTGTCGCCATTTCCTTTTTGGTCCATCCCCCAAAAAATGTCATATTTTCTTATTTGGCAACTATTTTATGGCATCATTTCCATTTTATCTTTACTGGGTCCCACTTAATAAGAAAAGACAACTAAAAAGTAAATATTAAAGTGACTTTAAGAGGGGCAATTTTGTAAACTTTACAAAGTCATCATGTATTTTCTTAAACTCCGTGTCCGGTCAAAAGGCGACACATAAAATGGGACGGAGGTAGTACATACATATAGGTATTCCATTCAACAAATGTGGTCACATATAATCAATTCTTGAAGGATATTGCTTTTGGACCAGTTGAAGCTAGTATAATGTCTCACTATACAGTTAATGGGTTTAAATTTTCCACTGAGGAACACTCCAAAACAAGAAAAATAAACAATAGTGGTGTTTGGGTTAAGAGTGATGATGATGTTGATTACTTTGGCATCATACAAGAGATTTTAGATATGGAGTATGGTGGTTATCCTGTTAAAAAGATAGTACTCTTTCGATGTAACTGGTTCGATCCAAGCATAAGAGGCACAAGAGTACTTAAGGAGCATAACATCATTGAAGTCAAACACACTAGGACGCATCCTGCTTACAATCCTTTTGTTCTCGCACAAAATGCTAAATAAGTGTACTATGCTCCTTATCCATTGCGCAGGAACAAGTCTGATTGGTGGGCTGTAATCAAAACCAAGCCTATGGGGTGGATGGAAGTTGAGAATGTGTTGGAGACTGCATATCAAAATGAAATGCAGACTGATCATCAATTAGTGGACACTAACTTAGTGGATAATTTGAACCATCCGAAACACATTTGCGAAGAAGTTAGTCCAGAATAGGCTGAATGGGTAGAAGAGGAGGAAACTTCCAAAGAGGGTGAATGGTTTAGTGGAGAATCTTCTGGAGAGGACGATTATTTATGTCTGCATGCTTTGTAGTACTTACTTTTTATGTTTTTTTTTTTTGAAGTTTGTTGTGTAATAGCCTAAGTAAGATCTGCAAATGAATCAAACTCTTTTACCTATTGAAATTCTTATTGAATTTATGAGGTGTTTAATTTGATCTTGAAAAAGAATTGGTATTTTGTGTTTAAGTGTTGTTTAGTTTACTTAGTAATTGATTGATTAATGAATTTCACAATCTTAACAAAATGATATTTGACCAACTATTTTGTCTTTAAATAATTTAGATGGTAGGTAAGGGTGACAAGGGTAAGCAAATACTTGACACTAGTAAACCAAAAAAGAAAAGGGTACCGCCACCTTATAGATGACCCACATGAATTCGTATATCTGAGGGTCGGTCCGATGACATTCCAGCAAACCCTCTCATTCTAGGTTGTCCCATCATTCATATAGTGCTCCTACGCATGTGGGTCCACTACATGGCTCTACTGAGACTCAGCACGCCCCCATCGCCATGCGACCACCTTCACAGTACTACCAGACGATCGATGGTACTTATACTCATCTACCATAACCTGTGCTACCATCTGCTACCAGTCAGCCAGGGACTCATAGTGGTTCTACTGAATTGATTGGGCTGACCGATCTTCGTCTGAGAGACACCACCCCCAGTACTTCAGGTACACCCCCGACAGTGCACTCAGGAGCACAGGCTCCATATCCAGGAAAGAGAGATGCTAGTCGGAGGGAGTACATTATACCATTTGGAAAAGGGTATGATTTCAATATATAACAATTCTATTTATTTTTTAATTACTATATTATGCTCTATGATATTAATGTTTGATCTTGTATTGCAGGTTTAAGCCGGATAATAGAATTGCCAAAATTGTCCGCAAATGCATTCGTCGCAACTACAAAGGTTATTGGAAAAGTTGGTGAAAGGTTCCAGAATTTTATCGAGAGAAACTGTTCGAAGAATTTCAGGTAACTTAGCATTTCTCACCAAACTTTTTAATTTTTGGTTGATACCTTCTTATTTAAATTAGTCTAGTAATAGATATTTGATCCTTTTACTTGTTAGATGAAATTTATTTCACGATCTTTGTCATTAATCAAGAAAACTAATATTGGAGTTTAATGACATACTGTGAAATTAGAGTCTCCTGTTTATTTTAGATGTTTAAGTACTTTAGGGAATTAAACTTCTTTAATATAGACTTGTAATAACTACTAATGAGTACTATTATTTTTGTTGTAGAAATATTTCTGGTATGATCCAGCGGACCATTATGCTATAAAGAGGAATTTTTTTAGGAGAGCTAGACTTGACTTAATGGTCTATTGGATTATGCAAGAAATAAAAAGAAAATGCCAAGGTTTATTGGGGCAGATATGTGGCAAGATTTCCTTCGCTATTGGAATAACGAAGAATTTAAGAAGTTGAGTGAAAAAGGAAAGAAAGCCAGAGCGTCTACGAAAGGTGGCTCTCTACACACTGTGAGAGCTGTCAGTCAGATTGTTGTGGAGGATAAAATGGTACGTAACTTTTATCAATTTAAATGTTTATTGCTATTTCAAATATTTTTACTTTTTGAAGATTAATAATTTTATCGTATGCAGGAAAAAAAGTTGGGTAGAAGGGTATCTCCGGGTGAGTTATTTGCACATACTCACATAAAAAAGAAAAAGAACCCTACAGATGAAGATAGGTGGGTAGAGCCACGTGCTAAAGAAACCCATGTAAGAACTACATTCGTACTTATAATTTTTTATTACTAAATTTGATAATATTTAAGTTTGAATAGTTTAGTATCTTTTTATTACTAATGTTTCACTTTACTTTAAATATAGGAAAAATATATACAGTGGACTACTGAGTTACGTGCGACTCGGTCTCCAGAAAGTCAGGGTAACCCACTACCTCAAGAAGTAGAGTAGAAGTACTGGCAAGAGTGTGCGGGTTCACCTATTTGGGGTAATGTCTACGGCTACTCGAGAAAATACTTTACGGAGAACATTACCTCTTCGTATTGTGGATCCTCCTCTACCCCACTAGTTGATAGAGAAATCGTTGTTTTGTTACAAAATACGATTGCTCAGCTCACTAGTCAAATGGCTGCAGAGGCTGAGAGGACGAGGAAGAGAGAGGAGGAAATGGCTATGCAAATGAAAATATTGTAGGAGCAGATTAATATTTTTCGTCATGCTCCACAGATACTTTCTCCGTGTCCCGGTGATGCACCTCGGGCTGCGAGCGGCCTAAGCTCACTTGATGATAACACTACAGATGAGGAGGATGATTTTGATGATGATGATGATGATGAGGTTGAGGATGATGGGGATAAGGATGACTTTTAGTTTATTTTTGATTTGTAAAAAATTACCAGAAAAAACGATTACAAGTGGTCGATTTTTTTAAAAAAAATAATATTTATTTAAATAAATCGACCACAAATGGTCAATTTTGTTAAAAATAAATAAATATTTTTTTAACTTGTGGTCGGTTTTCTTAAAAAAAGATTTAATTTATTTTTAACAAAACCGACCACTTGTGGTCGGTTTATTTAAATAAATATTTAATTTTTTTTACAAAAACTGACCACTTGTGGTCGGTATACTAAATAAAAATAAAAATATATAAATATAAAACCGACCACTCATTGTGGTCGGAAAGTTTTAATAAATTTTTTTAATATAAAAATAATTTTAATAAAAAAATTTATTTATAATATAATTAATATCGATATATAAATAAATAATTTTTTTTTGGAAAAACTGACCACGTGTGGTCGGTTTTGGAAAAGCTTCCACTATTTTACCGACCACACTTTGTTGGTTTTTTGGTCTAAAACCAGGAAAACCGACCACTTGTGGTCGCTTTTGGTGGTCGGTTTTCCGATTTATTTTAGTAGTGGTGGGATAATACGATCCAGAAAAAACTTTTGTGGCATCATAAAATGATTTCAAAAAACCTTTAAGTGCTTCTATTTGATCCCAATCATTTTCATTGAGTTGATGACTAGGATAAGTGTTATGAGAATTAAACATCTACTGTCTATATGTATAAGCATCTTCAATCATTTCATAAAAAGAATTCCATCTAGTTTTATCTTGTTTTGGAATTTTTTTATGCGAAAGTTGACACCCACGACAAAATTCTTTATATTGTCTAATTCTACTACTAATATGCATATGAAAAATCCAAAACACAGCATTTTCAACTTTATCACAAGTATTATCAAATAATTGAATACCATCTTTCACAACTAAATTTAATATATGTGCAACACATTTAACATGAAAAACATATTTACTAATTGGACAAATTCTAGTTTCTAGATGAGAAATAACATTTAAATTAGCAGAAACATTATCTAAAGAAATGCTAATCACTTTATCAGAAAGACAATAAAATTCAAAAATTTGACCTACAATAGAAGCAATATAAACACCAGTCTTTTTATGTTCACAAATTCTATAAGCAATAATTCTTTTTTGTAAATTCCAATTATAATTAACCCAATGTGCAATAACAGTTAAATAATAGTTACCGTTAGGACTACGACCCATATCAGTGGTAATAGCAGCCCTACAATCCATCATGTAAAAATAGCTACGAAGAAATTGCATATGTTTTTCTTGAAATTCAAAAATATCTCTTTTTACCATACTTCTTGAAAAACCTTCAAAACTGGGATTATATGTATTCCGAATATATGTTATAAAACCTTCATTTTCTCCAAAATTAAAAGGCAAACCACAAACAACAATCAGTTTAGCAAATTTTCACGATCACGATCCCTATTATAGGGTCGTTGTGTAATAGGACCAGTCGGGTTTTGAAGGGTTTAGTTCAGTTTGAACCATGTTTGACCCGGCAACAGAGGGTTCAGTGCCAGAACCAGCAGTTTGACGGGAAGCCATATATGCATTCTATTCTCTCGGATGTTTCTTAATCAAATGGGTTTTTAACCCCCTAGTTGAACCTCCAGACCCACCAGATACATATTTCCACTGTTGTTTACAAATACCACACGTAGTAACCGTTTTTTCATCATTCAAATAACAAAATTTTCACTCATCTGATTTTAAAGTATGTTGTGCCGTGGTCTTACCTCTAACCGGACAAATAAGGGGACGACTATCTCTAGCCTGAGGATTATCCTAAGTTGGAGCTTCGATACTAGCGGCGCCTGGAGTGGGACTAGTCGGTGTATCATCTAAAGCATCATCCACATGTAGTTCTACTTCTTCATCTAATTAATCTTCAAAATCATTATGCAATCTATCGAAAGCTTCATGGGGAATAAGAGTATTGGTATTAATTTCTATGATAGAGGGATGAGCAAAATCAATTTCATTAACATGCGTAAAATCATCCGTATTAAATCTAACTTGAGGCAAGTGAGAAAAACTAGAAGAACCTTGATTATTATTTTTTACCAAATTTCATAAAACCTTTTGCTTTTTGTGCAATACTTTTTTTACCAGAATTTTTTTGAGAGGAATCATAATATAATGAAATAAAATATGAAAGTACCAAATTAAAACAAACAAAACATAACTAATAAATACGAAAAATAAATTAAAAGACTAGAGAGTGGAACGAATGTACCAAACGTCTGCCGTAAAAGCAAACGATTATAACCGAAATTTGAAACTTGAAAAAGATTGTTCTCCAAAAGTTACCAAATTATGCTTCAATTGCAAAATAATAATAATAATTATAGAATTTATAGATATTGAGACTTGAGAGTAGAAAATTGAGAGAGGATGAGAGTTGAAAACTTGAAATTGTGAATAAAAATTTGAATGGGGAAGGGTTAGTTATAAGATTTTGGAAAGGGAGGGGGTGTTGGGGGGCTGGGGGTGCTCCGGGGGTGCTGGGGGTCAAACTAGCTTTTGGGGGCCCCACTAGCCGTTGCCAACGGTCCTCCTCAACGGCTAGTTACCGTTACATGCCGGACCGGACCAGGCCAGAATGAACCGATCCGGATACCGATAGATGCTATACCGTTCCGTACCGGTTCCTACCGGATCGGTACAAACCGGTACCGGTACCGGAATGGACCGGAACGATACCGGCACATACCGGTCCGGCGGCCAGTCTTAATTGAAACTGAAACTTTACTACAGTTTTTATAGTCCTTGTAAGAAGAATCTTGGACTGATGTAATTAAGTACTCTGTAAATATGGTTTCCAGCACAATCTTTGTGCTGATGAATATACTGTAACCATTCTCAAGAAAAGAAAGAGACTCTTACATGCTGTACACTCTAAGGGAGCAAACTACAACCACAAAAAGAAATAGAACAAGATCACAGTCTAGCAATACCTTCCATCGGGATTGCATTTTGGTTTCTCATGTTCAACCACTTCGGCAATCCGTTCTACATCCAACCTAAAGTCTGGGTTTCGAGGCACTGCCAGTTTGAGACAGCTATGGATTAACAATTATCGGTAGAAGACTCGATAATTATTTCATTCTACTGTCATGCTTTAAAGCATTGTTTTAACTGAATACAGAGTGTCTGCATTTTCATTGTACTCACTCCATTTCTTTCTAAAACTTCACATATCATTTTTAAAAAAAAAAATGAGGAAAGAGATAATAGAAATATATGTACATAAATCATGTGTGATATATAGGAATATTTTTGTTCTCATTTTTTTGGATCACTATTGTTATACACTAACATTTTGTATGGTATATATAGATACTATTACTTTATTATTATTGTTCAACAGCACAAAGTCTCTTTTATTTCAGGGCTAATATTTTTTTTTGTTTAAAAAAGTACAAATCTAACTCATATGTGGGCTTACTCCAAGAATAAAAAAATTATTTGAAAAAAGATAATGTTTATTGCCTTATGTTCGAAGAAATTTTTGTAAGCAAACAATATTTTCCTTGTAGCTGCAAAGTCAATGTAGTGTATATTTTATTTTATTTTTTTGGTTAAAATATAGTAGACATTAGTTAAAGTACTACATATAGGAAACTCAAAACGTCATATGAAAAACTGAATTATTTCATTTATCTTTCCCCTTAGGTAACTTTAATAATGATCTTATGTCACATACACATGACTACACTTAACCATCTACTTGAAAATGTCAACTAATGACTTGAAAATGGTTTGTTTTCAAGTAACTAATACACATTTTCAAGTCACTACACTTAACCATTTTCAAATAACTAAAACACATGTCAAATGGCTACACTTAACCATTTTCAAGTAACTAAAACACATTTCAAGTGACTACACTTAACCATTTTCAAGTCATTAGTTCAGTATTTCAAGTTACTACACTTATCCATTTTCAAATAACAAGTTCACACTTTTAAGTGACTACACTTAATCATTTTCAAGTGACTACACTTAACCATTTTCAAGTGACTACACTTAACCATTTTCAATTAACTAAAACACATCTCAAGTGACTACACTTAACCATTTTCAAGTAACTAATACGCATTTCAAGTGACTAAATTTAACCATTTTAAAGTACCTAAAACACATTTCAAGTGACTAAACTTAACCATTTTCAAGTAACTAAAACACATTTCAAGTGACTACACATAACCATTTTCAAGTCATTAGTTCACATTTTCAAGTTACTACACTTATCCATTTTCAACTAACAAGTTCTCATTTTCAAGTGACTACACTTAACCATTTTCAAGTAACTAATACACATTTCAAGTCACTTCACTTAACCATTTTCAAGCCATTTGTTCACTATTACTACACTTAACCTTTTACAAGTCATTAGTTCACATTTTCAAGTTACATTTTCGAATAACAAGTTCACATTTTCAAGTGACTACACTTAACTATTTTCAAGTAACTAATACACATTTCAAATGACTACACTTAACCATTTTCAAGTACCTAAAACACATTTCAAGTGACTACACTAACCATTTTCTTGTAACTAAAACACATTTCAAGTGACTACACTTAACCATTTTCAAGTAACTAAAACACATTTCAAGTGACTACACTTAACCATTTTCAACTCATTAGTTCACATTTTCAAGTTACTACACTTATCCATTTTAAAATAACAAGTTCACATTTTCAAGTGACAGCACTTAACCATTTTCAAATAACTAATACACATTTCAAGTCACTAGACACCATTTTCAAGCCATTAGTTCACAATTTCAAGTGACTACACTTAACCAATTTCAAGTCATTAGTTCACATTTTCAAGTTACTACACTTATCCATTTTCAAATAACAAGCTCACATTTTCAAGTGACTACACTTAACCATTTATAAGTAACTAATACACATTTCAAGTCACTACATTTAACCATTTTCAAATAACTAAAACACATTTCAAGTGACTACACTTAACCATTTTCAAGTAACTAAAACACATCTCAAGTGACTACACATTACCATTTTCAAGTCATTAGTTCACTATTTCATGTTACTACACTTATCCATTTTCAAACAACAATTTCACATTTTTAAGTGACTACACTTAATAATTTTCAAGTGACTACACTTAACCATTTTCAAGTAACTAATACACATTTCAAATGACTACACTTAACCATTTTCAAATCATTAGTTCACATTTCAAGTGACTACACTTAACCATTTTCAAGTAACTAAAACACATTTCAAATCACTACACTTAACCATTTTCAAGTCATTAGTTCACTATTTCAAGTTACTTGTCACGCCCCAAATACCATTGAGGTGGACTGGCACCCAAGCCGTTGAGGCCCGAGAGAACCAATCTTTGCTCATGTCCATTCGTATGCATATCTCTATTTGAACATCATCATATTTTATGCAATTATGCGGAAGTCATGGAAACATATGCTATATATGAAACTTGGCCGTTAGGGCCATCAAGTCAAAATGAAGATACATCTCTTTACATTCACCTTCCCACGTACGTCTACAAAGCCTCTAACAGATACCTGTACATAACCACCCTAAGGTCGGGACATGTCCCAGCTTTATACTTCATTTGCATAATTCCAAAATCAATGTACACTATGACTCGGAAAGCCCCGAACCAATTGGAGCTCACCAAAGATCCGCAAGCGATCCACAACCTACTGTGGAGGTCTATAAATACCTGTGCCTGTAGCAAGTAAGGTAAATTCCCCAAAGGGGTCAGTACGAAGAATGTACTGAGTATGTAAGGCTATAAGGAATTGCATCAATAGATAAGAAGTTCAATAGAAAGAATTATAAAAGAATACCTAATATGGATAAACTATCAATCTGAAGTTTGGGACTATGTATATTACGTTCATTAATCTCTTGCCTTGTGTACATTACCATTCTTATTACCGTTGATTACATAACCATCAATATATGCAACCGTCAATATGCAACCGTCAATAAAAGTAACCGT
Organism: Capsicum rhomboideum; assembly: GCA_031232105.1. NCBI lineage: Eukaryota > Viridiplantae > Streptophyta > Magnoliopsida > Solanales > Solanaceae > Capsicum > Capsicum rhomboideum. Next base: position 97,389,143 of record CP124718.1, read on the forward strand.
TAATATACAACCGTCAATAAAAGTAACCGTCAATATATGAAGCAGGTTCGGCCCTTTGGGCTACCCCCTGTCAGGTTCGGCATCAAGCTAGGCTTTTGCCCCACTGAGTTTCCCCCCTGCTATCACCCGAAAATCAATGAAGCAGGTTCGGCATCAAGTTTGGCTTTTGCTTCACTGAGCTTTCCCCCTGATCCAATAATATCGGGATCGGTTTGAGTTAGGCTTGCGCCCCCCCCCCCCACCAAAGCTACCACCCGTACTCAAAGAACCAACAGTAACCATAAAGAAATTATAAAGTAACCATATAGAAATTACTTCTTCCATTACTTCTTTCATTACTTCTTGCATTACGTATTGCATTACGTTTGTGAGATTAATACATTGGGGATCATGACATTATTGGAAACACATATATGCATTACTCCATTCTTTTACTTTCATGAGATTGATACTTTGGTGGTTATAACATTATTGGAGCTTGGGAGTAATGTCCATTCTTATGTGATACATGAATGACCATTGGTCACTAAATAAGGAACATGAATAACAATAGATGATAACCTGAAATGAGATACCTTAGAACATTTCAGAATGGAATAAGTACAATGACAATGTGAACACTATGTGCTGCAGAAGGATACGAAAAGAGTAACCTTACATACCTTATGAACTCAATATGAATATACCGTCCTAGATATGAATACAACAATCCAGTTCCTTCCTTACATGTCACTCTACAACACAAGTTCATTACGGAGCTCACATTAACAACTAGTTACCTTACAAGTGCATAAGATGACAATGAGTTACGTGACTGTTATATAGCGTAATTTCGTCCTTTTACAATACAATCCACTGCATTATCATACCAACAACACCATAAAATTCCACACATTGACCAAGACATCATAAACCAATAGTATTTCACGCCCAATTTACACTTTATATCTCCTCATTAACACCACGTCGCATTTACTGCATCAAATCATCTCCATAGCTTTCATAATAATACATTAAAGATAATCCATAATTAATACCATTCAAAATACCTCCGGGATACTCCTTTATAGTCATTTAAAAGGTACCATAAGTTGATAATTGCATCCATAAAGGGTATAGGGGCTTTGGGGGGTCAAAGAGATGCAAAAACAACCGAAATGGAGTTCTGGCCTGACCTGTGAAGCCACCTGCGCCCGCAGGTGGATGAAATGTGTCCATAGGTGACCCTTGGCAGTGTCCAGTGGCACCTGTGAAGTCACCTGCGCCCGCAGGTGCTTCGTCTGCGAGGGCGGGTGCCCGTTTCGGCCAAAAAGGGTCTCTTTTGGGTCCTTTTTTTGTCATAAATGGTCCATGATCATAAATAACCTTCTCTTAACATATTTTAGATCATCTTAAATTCCAATGAACAGCCATGGTTTCACAATGCACATAAACATCACCAAACAATATTTTTCTTTCAATACGTCACCAATTCCATGCCCAATTTCGTAACAACAATTCCAAACACTATGTACAAGGATAAAACAAGTTAAGGATATAATCACATCTCACATGTCAATATTGAATCTGTCAAACTCACTTTCTTCAAGACCACAAGTCCATTTTCAAGTTTACAAGGCAAAACCCTCACCAATTAAGCAAACACAAATTGTTTCACACATAGTGAACTTCTCACACTTCACCAACATAACCAACATGATATACACCATCTTACATGAACATAATATATTGAACCATAAAAATAAACACTTACCAATACTCACAAAGTGATGATCTTGGCCAAAGAGATGAAGGCTTAGGGTTTGGAAGAGAAAAGAGTGTTGTGGAATTTTCTAGAAATGAGACATGTGGGTTTCAATGAATAAAATCTGATTTCTCCACCTTATATATATCCTAAAAAGTCCTCCTTATCCACACTAAATATATTTTTACTTGGTCAAACACAAGAATGGGTCATAACCCCTTTTTGGGCCATGTCTTTTATTTGATTTTTGGGCCTCATTTGAGCCCAATTGCACATGATTCATTTAAGCGCACTAATTAATGCATAATTCTCCAACACTCTCATGTCCAAATAATTTCATGAATGTTACGGTAATTAAATAGGTCCGAAAACGTATGGGGTGTTACATCCTTCCCCCCTTAGGAACATTCGTCCTCGAATGTTAGTGACATCATCCAATCAAACAAATGCAAGTCGCGGATCATTCTTCTTGTTATCATATAGATACATAATGCTCATAGGTACTTACTATTGCTCTAATTTCGCACTTTGAACTTTTTCTTCTGTTTACACCAAATACGAGTACCTTAGATTTCATCATGCGTTCAGTTTCCTAAGTGATTCCGTCTACTTGCTGATTGCTTTCATAGTACCTTTACGGAAACTACTTCTTTATTTCTTAATCCCTTCACTTATCGATCTAGAGTAGTAATAGGTACTTCTTCATATGTGATATTCTCCGTAACTTATACATCTCTCCCATGCATTTTCGAAGCATTAAAACATGTAACATAAAATCCTGGACGAACTGTGGGGAGTTCTTGGGGTAGTGCTAACTCGTATGCAACTTGACTAATTCTTCGGACAATTTCATATGACATGTTATATAGGGCCAACTTTCTTTCTTTTCTTTTTTTCCAAATGTCATTATCCCTTTCATTGGTGATACTTCCATGAATACTCAATCATCTATGGTAGATTTTAATCCTCTTCCCCTAATATCGACATATAACCTCCAGATTTCTGACGCTCTGCTATTATCTGTTGACAATTCAGATAATGAGCTATAAATTCTGCAATGTTCTTCTTCTTTATATTGCCTCACCAATACATTTCTCCCAAGCCATGGTACTTTTTAGTTGCTCTCGAACGAATAGAATACGGTAAATGATGTGCTTTTTCATAATTCATTCCTTAGCTCATGTATACCCGGTACACAAAATCTACCTTGGCATTGAAGTACTCTCTCTTTATGTAAGCCCAAATACTTCCGTTCTTCTTTTTTTTTTTCCCAACTTTGCTGTACATTCTCTTTTTTTTCCAACTGAAAGATAATAGGATTTGCATATTGTTTTTCCTTCTCTCAGCTACAATGAAGACTCTGTTGCATTGTACACTATGATTCTTTCATCTGGAGCTTCAAAAGGACGAAGCTCCCAAACTGTCTAATTGATGTAGATCCTTAACTATACTTTGCTTTTCCATAAACTGACCACTAGTGCTTCCTGTTGCTTTGCGGCTTAATACATCGGCTACCACATTTACCTTCCCTGGATGATATATAAAACATCCATATCATAGTCTTTTAAGAGTTCCAATCACCCTTGCTGCCTCACATCGAGGTCCTCCTGCTTAAACATATAATATAAACTTTCATGATCAGTATATATATTTATATATCTATGTGAACCCCCAAAAGTGGTAGCGCTATATTACTGCTAACTCAAACTCTCACATGTAAATGCAAGTGTCTTAAGGCATAAGCTATCGCTCTGCCATGCTGAATCAATACACATCCTAAGGGAACATACTAGGCCTTATGAATCCCCTTGGATATAATTTTCCTTGCTCTACATTACTCTTCCATTCAAGAACATTTTTTTTTATGGAAGATGGAAATGTAACTTCTTAGCTCGGTAACCTACTATGGCACAACCCCTTTATAACATCAGAATCCATCATTTCAATCTTAATAAGATCAATCAGTGTGTCATGACCATAAATAATTACTATACCATTACGATAAACTCTTTTAGCAACAATAGATTCCCCTTTTTGGTATAGATACCTCAAATGGGTTAACTAATAATTCCGGTGTTCTTTTAAAAAAAAAATTCAGCAATCAATAGAGTAACATATGATAGGGTAGAACCCGGAGCAATCAATGCATATACTTTATGTGAAAAGACAGATAATGTACCTGTCACTACATCAGGGTAGACCTCCAAATTCTGCCGACCCGCTAGAGCATAGGTATGGTCCTGTATTCCACTAAAATTGGTCGCTCCTATAGCACCTCTACCACGAACAACAGGCTGTACACCTCGGCCTAATGAAGGAATCGATGATGATGATGCAACGGTTGATCCCATAGGTCGCGTCCTATTACCCGTGCCCCTTCTTGGGCAGTCTCTCAACAGGTGCCCGGACATACCACACCAAAAGAAAATATTCATTCCAAACCGGCATTCCTTTAAATGAATCTTTCCGCAGTGTTGACACGACTGGCGAGAAAACCCCGATTGGTTCATACTTCCTTGTTCTCAATACCCCGCTGTTTGTGAATCTCGAATTCCACTACTTTGATCAACGTAACTGCCTCTAAGCCCTTGGAATTGAGATTGAGTGTCTGCTGTAGGATAAGAAAGTGAGGGTCTCGGAGGTCTATTAAAACTTTGAGGCCTAACGTCTCCTTGGGACGCGATAAACTGTCCCATAGGTCTAGCCCCCTTTGATGACTCTTCTTTAAATTTTTGTGCCCTTCTCCGTTGCTTTTGATCCTCCATTTTCTGTGCAAAGGCTTGTATTCTTGCTATGTCCATATCTCTATTTAACGCAGCAATAGTACAGTCCCTCACCAAATATGGCTCCAATCTGTCCATATACCGATGGACTCTATCGGCCATAGTGGCTACTACATTCTGAGCATACCTAGCCAAAGAATTAAATTGAAGACTGTACTCTCTAACACTCATATTTCCCTGACGGAGATTTAAAAACTGATCCGCACGAGCCTCTCAGATCTCATAAGGAAGATAGTGGTCAAGGAATGTCGTTTTAAACTCTTCCCAATTAGGTGGATTTGCACCGATACCATGGGATCTCTTCCAATCTTCATACGATAATATCGCCTCTCCTTTCAATCTATATGCCGCCAGCTCAACTGTTTCTATACCCGTCACATGCATAACATCTAAAGCTCTTTGAATTTGGTCCACAAAATTCTGTGAATCTGCTTTCGGATCTGACCCAGTGAATATGGGAGGGTCTAGTTTCAGAAAGTTTTGTGTCCGCCGACTAGCTACTCTAGCCGCGTCATCTCCCTTGCCATTGGACCAGTTCTTCCCTGTGTCTGTGCAACAAATATTTGTGTCAACATATGCACTGCATTCCTTAAATCCTGATTAGTGACATTCATGGGAGGTTCTGCGGGTACTTCTCCACCTCTTGACTCTTCCGAAGGTGGAAAAGTAGAGGAAGACCGCGATGCAATTTCAGTATCAGCTCCACCTTGACTAGCTTGTTCAGGTGGTGATTTACTTGTGCCTTCACCGGCAATCCTATCCACTTGCTTACCTTTGCCTCTACCTCTTCTTGTCATCGACATTTTTACTATAAACAAGAAAACCAATTTCAAGGTCAGATATGATTCCACATACATCATTGCCTCTATTGCACGATTTAGAATGAAGAAAAGAAACAACTCCTAAATGTCCCGTAGCCTCCTACTTATAAATGTGGTGCACAACACATCCATAAGTAAGACTCTACTCAGATACGGCTTTGTAGACACCCATAGGACGACCTGCTCTGATACCACTTCTGTCACGCCCCAAATTCAATTGAGGCAGACTGGGACCCGAAGCCATTGAGGCCCGAGAGAACCAATCTTTGCTCATGTCCATTCGTATACATGTCTCTATTTGAACATCATCATATTTTATGCAACTATGCGGAAGTCATGAAAACAAATGCTATATATGAAACTTGGCCGTTAGGGCAATCAAGTCAAAATGAAGATACATCTCTTTACATTCATCTTACCACGTACATCTACAAAGCCTCTAACAGATACCTATACATAACCACCCTAAGGTCGGGACAAGTCCCCGAGTTATACGTCATTTGCATAATACCAAAATCAATGTACACTATGACTCGGAAAGCCCCGAACCAATTGGAGCTCACCAAAGATCCGCAAGCGATCCACAACCTACTGTGGAGGTCTATAAATACCTGTGCCTGCAACAAGTAAGGTAAATTCCCTAAAGGGGTCAGTACGAAGAATGTACTGAGTATGTAAGGCTATAAGGAATTGCATCAATAGATAAGAAGTTCAATAGAAAGAATTATAAAAGAATACCTAATATGGATAAACTATCAATCTGAAGTTTGGGACTATGTATATTACGTTCATTAATCTCTTGCCTTGTGTACATTACCATTCTTATTACCGTTGATTACATAACCATCAATATATGCAACCGTCAATATGCAACCATCAATAAAAGTAACCGTCAATATACAACCGTCAATAAAAGTAACCGTCAATATATGAAGCAGGTTCGGCCCTTTGGGCTACCCCCTGTCAGGTTCGGCATCAAGCTAGGCTTTTGCCCCACTGAGTTTCCCCCCTGCTATCACCCGAAAATCAATGAAGCAGGTTCGGCATCAAGTTTGGCTTTTGCTTCACTGAGCTTTCCCCCTGATCCAATAATATCGGGATCGGTTTGAGTTAGGCTTGCGCCCCCCCCCCACCAAAGCTACCACCCGTACTCAAAGAACCAACAGTAACCATAAAGAAATTATAAAGTAACCATATAGAAATTACTTCTTCCATTACTTCTTTCATTACTTCTTGCATTACGTATTGCATTACGTTTGTGAGATTAATACATTGGGGATCATGACATTATTGGAAACACATATATGCATTACTCCATTCTTTTACTTTCATGAGATTGATACTTTGGTGGTTATAACATTATTGGAGCTTGGGAGTAATGTCCATTCTTATGTGATACATGAATGACCATTGGTCACTAAATAAGGAACATGAATAACAATAGATGATAACCTGAAATGAGATACCTTAGAACATTTCAGAATGGAATAAGTACAATGACAATGTGAACACTATGTGCTGCAGAAGGATACGAAAAGAGTAACCTTACATACCTTATGAACTCAATATGAATATACCGTCCTAGATATGAATACAACAATCCAGTTCCTTCCTTACATGTCACTCTACAACACAAGTTCATTACGGAGCTCACATTAACAACTAGTTACCTTACAAGTGCATAAGATGACAATGAGTTACGTGACTGCTATATAGCGTAATTTCGTCCTTTTACAATACAATCCACTGCATTATCATACCAACAACACCATAAAATTCCACACATTTACCAAGACATCATAAACCAATAGTATTTCACGCCCAATTTACACTTTATATCTCCTCATTAACACCACGTCGCATTTACTGCATCAAATCATCTCCATAGCTTTCACAATAATACATTAAAGATAATCCATAATTAATACCATTCAAAATACCTCCGGGATACTCCTTTATAGTCATTTAAAAGGTACCATAAGTTGATAATTGCATCCATAAAGGGTATAGGGGCTTTGGGGGGGTCAAAGAGATGCAAAAACAACCGAAACGGGGTTCTGGCCTGACCTGTGAAGCCACCTGCGCCGCAGGTGGCTGAAATGTGTCCACAGGTGACCCTTGGCAGTGTCCAGTGGAACCTGTGAAGTCACCTGCGCCCGCAGGTGCTTCGTCTGCGAGGGCGGGTGCCCGTTTCGGCCAAAAAGGGTCTCTTTTGGGTCCTTTTTTTGTCATAAATGGTCCATGATCATAACTAACCTTCTCTTAACATATTTTAGATCATCTTAAATGCCAATGAACAGCCATGGTTTCACAACGCACATAAACATCACAAAACTACATTTTTCTTTCAATACGTCACCAATTCCATGCCCAATTTCGTAACAACAATTCCAAACATTATGTGCAAGGATAAACACAAGTTAAGGATATAATCACATCTCACATGTCAATATTGAATCCGTAAAACTCACTTTCTTCAAGACCACAAGTCCATTTTCAAGTTTACAAGGCAAAACCCTTCACCGATTAAGCAAACACAAATTGTTTCACACATAGTGAACTTCTCACACTTCACCAATATAACCAACATGATATACACCATCTTCCATGCACATAATATATTAAACCATAAAAATAAAAACTTACCAATACTCACAAAGTGATGATCTTGGCCAAAGAGATGAAGGCTTAGGGTTTGAAAGAGAAAAGAGTGTTGTGGAATTTTCTAGAAATGAGACATGTGGGTTTCAATGAATAAAATATGATTTCTCAACCTTATATATATCCTCAAAAGTCCTCCTTAGCCACACGAAATATATTTTTACTTGGTCAAACACAAGAATGGGTCATAACCCCTTTTGGGGCCATGTCTTTTATTTGATTTTTGGGCCTCATTTGAGCCCAATTGCACATGATTCATTTAAGCCCACTAATTAATGCATAATTCTCCAACACTCTCATGTCCAAATAATTCCATGAATGTTACGGTAATTAAATAGGTCCGGAAACGTACGGGGTGTTACATTACTACACTTATCCATTTTCAAATAACAAGTTCACATTTTCAAGTGACTACACTTAAACCATTTTGAAGTAACTAATAAACATTTCAAGTCACTACACTTAACCATTTTCAAATAACTAAAACACATGTCAAATGACTATACTTAACCATTTTCAAGTAACTAAAATACATTTCAAGTGACTACACTTAACCATTTTCAAGTCATTAGTTCACTATTTCAAGTTACTACACTTATCCATTTTAAAATAACAAGTTCACATTTTTAAGTGACTACACTTAATCATTTTCATGTGACTACACTTAACCATTTTCAAGTGATTACACTTAACCATTTTCAATTAACTAAAACACATTTCAAGTGATTACACTTACCATTTTCAAGTCATTAGTTCACATTTTCAAGTTACTACACTTATCCATTTTCAAATAACAAGTTCTCATTTTCAAGTGACTACACACAACCATTTTCATGTAACTAATACACATTTCAAGTCACTTCACTTAACCATTTTCAAGCCATTAGTTCACTATTTCAAGTGACTACACTTATCCTTTTACAAGTCATTAGTTCACATTTTCAAGTGACTACACTTAACCATTTTCAAGTACCTAAAACACATTTCAAGTGACTACACTTAACCATTTTCAAGTAACACAAACACATTTCAAGTGACTACACTTAACCATTTTCAAGTCATAAGTTCATATTTTCAAGTTACTACACTTATCCATTTTCAAATAACAAGTTCTCATTTTCAAGTGACTACACTTAACCATTTTCAAATAACTAATACACATTTCAAGTCACTTCACTTACCCATTTTCAAGTCAATAGTTCACTATTTCAAGTGACTACACTTAACCATTTACAAGTCATTAGTTCACATTTTCAAGTTACTACACTTATCCATTTTCAAATAACAAGTTCACATTTTCAAGTGACTATACTTAACCATTTTCAAGTAACTAATACGCATTTCAAGTGACTACACTTAACCATTTTCAAGTACCTAAAATACATTTCAAGTGACTACACTAACCATTTTCAAGTAACTAAAACACATTTCAAGTCACTACACTTAACCATTTTCAAGTAACTAAAACACATTTCAAGTGACTACACTTAACCATTTTCAAGTCATTAGTTCACATTTTCAAGTTACTACACTTATCCATTTTCAAATAACAAGTTAACATTTTTCAAGTGACAACACTTAAGCATTTTCAAATAACTAATACACATTTCAAGTCACTATACTTAACCATTTTCAAGCCATTAGTTCACAATTTCAAGTGACTACACGTAACCATTTTCAAGTTACTACACTTATCCATTTTCAAATATCTAATACACATTTCAAGTCACTACACTTAACCATTTTCAAGTAACTAATACACATTTCAAGTCACTACACTTAACAATTTTCAAGTCATTAGTTCACTATTTCAAGTGACTACACTTAACCATCTTGAAGTCATTAGTTCACATTTTCAAGTTACTACACTTATCCACTTTCAAATAACAAGTTCATATTTTCAAGTGACTACACTTAACCATTTTCAAGTAACTAATACACATTTCAAGTCACTACATTTAACCATTTTCAAATAACTAAAATACATTTCAAGTGACTACAGTTAACCGTTTTCAAGTAACTAAAACACATCTCAAGTGACTACACTTTACCATTTTCAAGTCATTAGTTCACTATTTCATGTTACTACACTTATCCATTTTCAAATAACAAGTTCACATTTTTAAGTGACTACACTTAATCATTTTCAAGTGGCTACACTTAACCATTTTCAAGTAACTAAAACACATTTCAAATGACTACACTTAACCATTTTCAAGTAACTAAAATATATTTCAAGTGACTACACTTAACCATTTTCAAGTAACTAAAACACATTTCAAGTCACTACACTTAACCATTTTCAAGTAACTAAAACACATTTCAAGTGACTACACTTAACCATTTTCAATTCATTAGTTCACTATTTCAAGTTACTACACTTATCCATTTTCAAATTGCAAGTTCACATTTTCAAGTGACTACACTTAATTATTTTTAAGTGACTACACTTAATCATTTTCAAGTAACTAATACACATTTCTAGTCACTACACTTAATCATTTTCAAGTAACTGAAACACATTTCAAGTCACTACACTTAACCATTTTGAAATAACTAAAACACATTTTCAAGTCACTACCATTTTCTTGTAACTAGTTCACATTTCAAGTGACTACACTTAACCAATTTCAAGTAACTAATACACATTTCAAGTGACTAGGCAAATCAACAATGTAACTAATTATTAAAGCGACGATAGGCAAATCAACCTTTTCAAATACGTCGGAGCTGCTGAACGGAGTTGCTGCGTCGATGAACGGAGCTGTTGTCGTTGGTCGAAGCTGCTATCGATGAACGGAGCTACTATCGTTGGGCGGTACTGCTGTTGTCATTAGTCGAAGCTGTTGTCGATGAACAGAGCTGTTGTCGTTGGTCGGAGCTGCGTCGATGAACAGCGGTTGCTGTCGGCTTCAGGTGTGTGGGTTTGATGTGTATCGGGGTATGGGGATTCGATCTGTATTGGGGTGATTAGAAAAGGGGTTATTAGGAAAAGAGTGATGGGCCAGTCTGGTCAGGTGATGTAGTTGGGATGGGTCGGGTGAAAACAATTGAGGAAGCCGACCACTTGTGGTCAGTTCTTTTTTTTTTTAAAAAAAATATTATTTGCAAAACCGACCACAAGTGGTCGGTTTTCATTTAAAAAAATTAAAAAATATATAATAAATTGTGTAATATTTATAATAAATGCAAAAGAATTTAATACGATGTATATAAATCGGATAAATAGTTAATTTATCGTCACACACGAATAGTATATTTCCTCAATTGTATAATAATATCAATGTATTTCGTATATTAGGATGAATTTTTTGTTAGTTAGCTTTTGAATATGTATTATATACCCCGTAATACGACGTATTTCATATATAATCTGATGAATTATCAATTAATTAGCTTACTTTATTATAACTTCAAAAATATATTATTACGTCGATCGTATGATATCAACGTGTTATTCAAAATAGTTGGATAGATTCAGTTAGTTTCCTTTTGACTACTACGTATATATATCACTACACGAGATATACATATATATACATATCGAGTGACTATCAAGTTCAAAATACGTACTGTATACATTACATACAAGAGTATATTATCCCGTAATACAACGAATTTTATCATATATACTCTGATGAATTATCAATTAATTGGCTTATATTATTATAATTTCAACAGTATATATATTATTACGTGGATCGTATGATATCAACGATTTATTCAAAATACTTAGATAGATTTACTTAGCTTGTTTTTGACTATATACTACGTACATCACTACATGAGATATACGTATACACATACATACTCTATCGACTATCAGGTTCAAAATACGTACTGTATACATTACATACAAGAGTATATTGCCCCGTAAAACAACAAATTTCATATATACTCTGATAAATTATCGGTTAATATAGCTTACGTTATTATAACTTCAACAGTATATATATCATTACGTTGATCGTATGATATCAACGTGTTATTCAAAATACTTGGATAGATTCACTTAGCTTGCTTTTGACTACTACGTACATCAATACACGAGATATACGTATATACACACACACTCTATCGACTATCAGGTTCTAAATATATACTATGTATATACATTACATACACGAGTATATTACCCTGTAATACAACGAATTTCATATATACTCTGATGAATTATTGATTAATTATCTTACATTATTATAACTTCAACAGTATATATATTATTACGTCGATCATATGCTATCAACGTGTTATTCAAAATACTTTGAAAGATTCACTTAGCTTGCTTTTGACTACTACGTACATCAATACATGAGATATACGTATAGATCACATGCACGAGTATATTACCCCATAATACAACGTATTCCTTATACTCGAATGAATTATCGATTATTTACCTTACATTATTATAACACCAACAATATATTATAGTTACCTCGATCGTATGATATCAACATATTCAATATACTTGTATACATTCAATTAGCTTTTGACTACTATGTAAATAACTACATGTGATATACGCGTATACATACATACATATATATATATATACTCGATGGACAATATATTTATTTTATTGAAACGTAAGTAAAAAATAAAGATTATTTTTTATGTTATTTATTAATTTTATTTAATATTTCTTAATTTATTTTTAATATTTTTTACAAAAACCAACCACAAGTGGTAGGTTTTTCTTAGTTTTCTTTTTACAGAAACCGACCACTTGTGGTCGTTTTTTAATATTAATTGATTTTTATTATTATTAAAAAATAAACCGACCACAAGTGGTCAGTAAAAATTTTTAAAAAATATTTAATATATTTTAAAAATATATTCCATTTTACGTTTTTTTAAATTTTATTTATATTAATTTTTTGGGAAACCAAATGGTCGGTTTTGTATAAAAAAAATTATTATTTTTTTTTAATCTAAAACCGACCACAAGTGATCGGTTTTTGTAAAGTAACTTTCACAAAAGGTTAAATATATTTTGTATAACAAAATAAAAAGAATTTTTAAATAATTATTTTATTTATTTTTTGTTATTACCAACCACAAGTGGTCGGTTTTAAGGAATTATATTTTTGCGGGTTAATTTAATTACTTTCCCGCAATTATTAAATAGAAAAACCGACCACTTGTGGTCAGTTTTTGATTAAAAAAATTTTAAAAAAAAAATAATGAAAAACCGTGGTCGGTTTTTCTGTTTTTTTTAGTAGTGAACAAAAATGACAATAGTGGTTCACTATTTCTTTTTTCTAGATACATACTTAATTAATATAAGCACGTATGTTTGTAAGTTAGTGGGGGTAATGGGGTTAAGGGACGTGTAGGATAGTTTTATCAAGTTGTTTATTTAATTATTTTTTTATTTGTTTCAAAATTTTTTTTTCCAAATATTATTAAACAGAAAACGTGGGCAAATGGGCTAGAGTGTTATAGATTTTCAGAAAACGTGGGTAGTGGGGTAAGTTTTCCTATTCATATGCTAGTGAGAAATTTCGGGATTTTATTAGTTATATTTTTTGAATTTAATTAAAAATTTAAATTTGTTAAATGAAATTAATCATATAAAATTGGAGCCTTGCGAAACTTGAATTATTTAATTGTATAAATACACTCATAATCTCATTGATTCTTTTCTCAATAAAAAGCGTATAGAAAGTAGGCGTTTGGCCATGAAAATAAAATATTTTGGAGTTGGAGTTGAAGTTGGAGTTGGAGTTGAAATTGACCATGAAAATAAATAGTGTTCTTTTTGACTTTTTGTGAGAGAAGTAAAACTAAAAAAAGTTAAAACAAGAAAAAGTTGTTTTCACTTTTCCGGAAATTTAATTCACTTTAGTGAAATGTATTTCATGGCCAAACTCCACTACATTTCAGTTTTTTCACTAAAGTAAAATTTATTTTCGGAAAAAAGTGAAAAAAATCCATGGCCAAACGGGCCCTTTAAAATGTCCCACGCAAAAATACCTAACCATCCAAATATAATGGAGACAACTTGCCCACCCCCCACCCATTGCTAAGTTTTATTTCTGCCTATGTTTGTATGTTATATTTTTGTGATTTTTTGTCTTATTTGATCGGATTAAAAAGAAATTTTGAGATTGCTGAATCACATATTAAAAAAAAAAACAAAAAAAAAACATATAAAGCAACAGAACCATCTTAGTGTTGGAAAATAGTACACAACGGAAGCATTCCAAATCATACTGCTTACATGAATTATAGACAACAAACATAAACACGTAGTTCACACAAAGCGTGCTTAAAATTAACCAAGAATTACCTCTTGAAGCGTGAGCAAATATCTTGAAGCAAGTCCGTCTTCGAATCTACGGTCTTCTACAGTGATCCCAAATTCACAGGTGAACTCTCTCAATACTTGGGTGGGCAATCACTGAATAGAAAACTGAATCAATTTCTCAGCTAGAGGAATCCCTATATATAGAGATACTCTCCCAGTCCAAGGATGAAAGAAAAACACACGCTTGTTTTCTTGGAACAAGAAAACGTGTGACTTCTCCCTTTCCCATAGAAAATAGAATTCCGCGTTCTAGTTTAATATGGGCACTGTAGAAACCACAAAATTAATTACTGAGGCTCCCTATCATGGAAATAATTCAAAATATTAATTTGAATTATTCTTACCATAATAAATTACAAATCATTCCACTAAAAATTCGTAATTGCATTCCTCTATTTTATTTCAAAATTCCCCGTTAAACACTTATGTAATCCTCATGTTAAGATTACAGATACTAATCAATAAATTAAATTACTGACGAATTTAATATAATGATTAATTTCCTTTAGAGCAATGCTTAACTTATTTCATATGTCGGATTCATAAATCCACCCGCCAGGTTTACACATGAAAACTTATAAGCTTCTCATAAAAGGGTGTATCATCAATCTCTATACCGAGACATGGATTCCATCAACTAACTTAGTATTTCACCAATATATATTATTATCATCCAATCTACCAGGCATATTGACTCATCTCAGGATCTCACCTTTTAATAAATCAAAATGATAAATAATATATATAGATCATAATAGTAATATCAAGATTGAGAATATAAGTACATTTAACAGTTTAGAGAATATGTTTTATCAGTCAGTCTAAAACAACTATCTCTACTCGGTCATTTTCAATACATACAAAAGGCACTAGCACGAGAAGTTAGAACTA
Organism: Capsicum rhomboideum; assembly: GCA_031232105.1. Classification (NCBI taxonomy): domain Eukaryota; kingdom Viridiplantae; phylum Streptophyta; class Magnoliopsida; order Solanales; family Solanaceae; genus Capsicum; species Capsicum rhomboideum. The sequence continues at coordinate 97,404,356 of CP124718.1, forward strand.
TATCATTCTCGTAATCAAGATAAATTACATTTAATCTCGTGCTACAATCATTCCTATGGTTTGTCCAAATTTCCATCTACGATTGTGAACTATAACTTTAACTTATAAGAACCGATGATTTGATCTTCTGTGCATAAGCTTAAACTCTATACACCAAATCATCTACTATATAAGTTGAGGACACATATATGACAATGATCTATTTAATGTAACAATTTATTGAATTGAATAAATAAATAAATAAATAAATAATTGTTCAATAAATAATACTATATCAAAACGCATGGTTTATAGTATATCCAAACAATCTCCCACTTAGACTCATAACCATGCATCCACAACTCTAACACCCAATCCTTCTACACGCCTATCAAAAGGCTTTTGTGGTAAAGCTTTTGTGAAAGGGTATGCCAGGTTATTTTCTGATGCAATCTTCGCAACCACTACATCTCCTCTCTGCATTATGTCTCGAATCAAATGATATTTACGCTCAATGTGTTTTGCCTTCTTATGGCTCCATGGTTTCTTTGAATTTGCAACCGCACCACTGTTGTCACAATAAATTGTAAGTGGTGCTTCTATCACAGGAACAACTGCCAAGTCTTCGAGAAAGTTTCTGAGCCATACTGCCTCCTTAGCTGCCTCAGAGGCCGCTACATACTCGGCTTCTATGGTGGAATCAGCAACACAAGTTTGCTTGATGCTACTCCAAACAACGGCTGGACTTCCCAAAGTAAACACATTTCCAGAGGTCGACTTTCTAGAGTCCTTGTCAGACTAGAAATCTGAGTCCGTGTACCCTATGGGTACCAACTCATTCGAATGATAGACTAGCATGTAATCCCTAGTCCTTTTCAGGTACTTGATTATATGCTTAGCTGTTGTCCAGTATTCTCTCCTAGGGTTAGACTAAAATCTACTAACCATGCCTACGGCAAAACAGATATCGGGTCTAGTGCACAACATCGCATATATGAGGCTTCCTACAGCTGATGCATAAGGAACCATCTTCATGTTTTCTATCTACTCATCTGTCTTAGGATATTGATCCTTAGAAAGAGAAATTCCATGTCTAAAAGGAAGGAATCCTTTCTTGGAATCATGCATGCTGAACCTGGTAAGAATTGTATCAATATAAAGAGCTTGCGATAAGCCTAACATCCTTTTCTTGCGATCACGTAGAACTTTGATCCCAAGGATGTGAGAAACTTCTCCCAAATCTTTCATATCAAAATTACTGGATAACCATTCTTTAACTGAATTCAACAAGCCCACATTATTTCCTATGAGCAAGATATCATCTACATACAATACTAGAAACATCACTTTGTCCCCATTCCACTTTTTGTACACACAAGACTCATCAAGACATTTCTCAAAACCAAAAGTCATAACCGCATTTTCAAAACAAGTATTCCATGTCCTAGAAGCTTGCTTTAATCCATAAATGGATCTCTTAAGCTTGCACAACATGTGTTCTTTTCCTTTTTCAATGAAACCATCTGGCTGCCGCATAAAAATGCTTTCATTAAGACTTCTATTAAGGAAAGCTGTCTTGACATCATTTGCCGAATCTCATAATCATAATGAGCAACAATGGATAAGAGAATTCTAATAGACTTAAGCATGGCTACTAGAGAAAAGGTTTCCTCATAATCGATCCCTTCTTTCTAAGTAAACCTCTTAGCAACAAGCCTAGCTTTATAAGTTTGCACTTTTCCGTCTACTCCTCTATTTTTCTTATAGATCCACTTGCATCCAATGGGTTTGACTCCATCTACAGGTGGTTCTACAAGATCCCAGACTTTATTAGAGTACATGGACTCCATTTCTGATTTCATAGCAATAATCCATTTGTCTGCATCTTTATCTTGTAGTGCTTCATTGTAATTCATGGGCTCGGTATTCAAATCTTCAGGGATTCTATCAAAAGACTCTCCCAAGAGTGCATACCGATATGATTTTCTTATCTCTCTCCCGCTATGACGAGGCACTTCAATTGTAGGGGTAGGTATAAGGGCAACTGCACTATTATGATATTATGGATGAACTATATCATTTGCTGGATTTTGAGTCTCTATGTTATCCTCATCACCTTGCGGTGTTAGGACATCAATGACTTCTTCCTCTAGTGCAATTTGCTCAGTGCTACTCCCACAACTTTGATGCAATTGCTTTTCAGAAACTTGTACTTGTGGAACTGTATGTCTATTAGCATCTCTCCCACTACTAAAATGCAATGGTATGTTAACTCTGACATCTGGAGATTGGATTTGGTTTTCATTATTGTCAGTAGATTGATTTGTTACCTCTTTGCTTAATTCCCGTAAAACTAGTTTACTTCTATGAACATGGTTTGTCATAAAATCCTTTTCTAGAAACTTGGCATTGGTACTTATCATGACTTTCTTTTCTTTAGGATTGTAAAATAGACCACCTTTTGTTCCTTTAGGGTACCCAATAAAAACACATACTTCTGATCTTGATTCCAACTTTTCTGCCTTCCCTTTCAACACATGTGTTGGACATCCCCAAATCCGAACATGTTTCAAACTAGGTTTATGCCCAGTCCATAGTTCTATGGGTGTCACAGGTACCGACTTAGAAGGAACTAAGTTCAGAATATAGTTTGCAGTTTCTAGTGCATAGCCCCAAAACGAAGAAGGCAAATCAGAGTAACTCATCATAGATCTAACCATTTCTAAAAGAGTTCTGTTTCTTCTTTCTGCTACACCATTTTGCTGAGGAGTTCTAAGTGCAGACATCTGAGACGTAATTCCTCGTTCTGATAAGTAACTAATGAACTCATTCGAGAGGTATTCGCCACCACGATCAGATCGTAGTGACTTGATATATTTCTCATGTAGTTTCTCCGTTTCTATCTTAAACTCTTTGAATTTCTCAAAGCACTCAGACTTACGGCACAATAAATAAACATATCCATATTTTGAGTAATCATCAATGAAAGTCACGAAATACTCATAACCACCTCTCGCTTGAACGTTCATTGGGCCACACAAATCAGAATGAATTAGCTCTAATTTATCATTTGCTCTATTTCCTTTCGAGGAAATAGGTCTCTTAGTCATTTTTCCTTCTAAACAGGATTCACATGTTGGTAGTGCTTCCACTTTAATGAACCTAAAGGTCCATCCCGAACCAACCTCGAAATCCTGTCTAGATTTATATGACATAGACGAAAATGCCATAAATAAGTCTCATTAAATTCAGAAGAACGTGTTCTTTTACTTGAAAGGTTAACATTATTCTATTCAATAGTTTGATGCAGTTCAGGAGAGACATTAATAATAAAAAGACCATCAATCAATGTACCAGTAGAGATAAAATATTTATTATAGCTAATAACACAACCGTTATCAAAAAAATTAACATCATAACCATATCTCAAAGCTCTATAAACTGAAATAAAATTTCTTCTAACAGCAGGTGCATATAATACATCTTTTAAAATTAAAACTCTACCATTACCAAACGAAATACTAATATTTCCTAATGCTAAAGCTGGAGCTGCTGAGCCATCAACTTGAAAAACATTAACTTTACCTCTATTCAGCTTGCGCGTTTCTTGAAACCCCTACAAAGTAGTGCAGATATGATCAGTGGCTTTTGAATCTACACACCATGATGTGGTAGAAACAACCGCTAAGCACGTTTCAATGACAAGTGAAAGCGGAGCTAGCTTGTTTTTCTGCTTGGCTAGGAAAACTGGATAATATGTCCTCCAATGGTCTGACATTTTGCAATGAAAACACTTGTCGTTAAGCTTTTTCATGCCGCCAGCTAGAGCTACAACTTTCTTAGTATTGTGAGTCTTTGTCTTCTTCTTTCCACTTTTCAGTTTAGAAATAGAACCTTTCTCAATAAAATTATGACTCTCAAGTTTATTTTGACCCAAAATAGTGCTAGGGGAGGTAAAAGGAAACATTGAATTTGAGATTGAAAACGTTACATAGATCATCAAAACAGTCATATATATATTGAATAGTTAAATTCAAAACTCATCATATACATATATATTCATGCATCTCAATTAGCCAATCAATGGGATTGGAGAACTACTCATGCAATACACATATATAATGACTGATTATTCACTCCGTGAACTTTACAAACCTAACTCAGATGGAGAGTCTACTATTAGTTTAAGTCAAGTGAAAATCAAACCCTAGTTACATCGGTCCAATCATATACTACTCAGTTTAGGAGAGTTAATACAAATTATCAAACTAGAGATTAAATATGTAATGACTTGTATTAAATTCGTCTGATAGGGAGGAAGGTCTAAGCCAACACATAAAGTTAATACTTTATTTCAATTTAATCTTGGTAATCATGACAATGGACCCTTATCACCAATTCATTTTTTTTTTCAAATTCTATATTAAAATTTTCCAAAAAAAATGGCACCAAAATATGCAGTTCATTCATTATACCATCTCATATATATTTATTCATGCATCTCAAATAGCCAATCGATGGGATTGGAGAACTACTCATGCAATTCACATATATAGTGACTGATTATTCACTCCTTGAACTTTTACAGACCTAACTCAGATGGAGAGTATGCTGTTAGTTTAAGTCAAGTGAAAATCAAAATTCTAGTTGCATTGATCCAATCATATATTACTCAGTTTAGCAGAGTTAATACAGATTATCAAACTAGTGATTAAATACGTAATGACTTATATCAAATTCATCCGATATGGAGGAAGGTCTAATCACATAAACTTAATACTTCATTACTATTTAATCTTTGGATAATCATGATTTGATTTCAAAGTTTTCATTCATTAATTCTTATCACATATTATGATTAAAATACTAATATACATGAATCAAGAATAAGGAACAAATTTTGAAAAACAAATATTCATGAAAAAATTGTCTAAAAGAAAACAAAATAGTCTTCTGCCAAAATCATGTTAATTAAATTCTTGTTGGAATAGGACTTGTTGAAAGAAAAAAAATTCCTCTGAAGCTACAACTTAGCCAACGATATTTTTATTCTTTTCCTTTACAAAAAGGGAAACAATCTTTAGAAAAAATGTCCAATCTCTTATTTGTCTCTTTTGATTTGTTAATATTCCAACTTATCACACATTCTGCCGCCACCCATGTGAAACAAGAAAATCACCAAGACTTGACAGAAAATAAATTTTAGAACAAAACAATGTTATATCACCGCAGCCGACCACCTACATCCTCTCTATTTTCTTTTGTTTTCATTAGTTTATCGATTAACAACATTAATATTATGAAACTTCAAAATTGTTTCGTCAAAAGAACACTGACAACAATTCACAAAAAACTTCATGTCTTATGATTTTCTTTTTCTCGTGATAAAACTACAAATCACGTTTTTCATGTTATCTATCATAGATGCAGGCATGGCTCCTGATGTCAATTGTTGAAAAATAGTACACAGCGGAAGCATTTCAAATCATACTGATTACATGAATTATAGACAACAAATATAAACACGTAGTTTACACAAAGCGTGCTTAAAATTAACCAAGAATTACCTCTTGAAGCATGAGCAGATATCTTGAAGCAAGTTCGTCTTCGAATCTGCGGTCTTCTACAGTGATCCCAAATTCACAGCCGAACTCTCTCAATACTTGGGTGGGCAAGCACTGAATAGAAAACTGAATCAATATCTAGACTAGGGGAATCCCTATTTATAGAAAACTGATCAATTTCTAGGCTAGGGGAATCCCTATTTATAGAGATACTCTCCTAGTCGAGATACTCTCCTAGTCCAAGGAGGAAAGAAAAAATACACGCTTGTTTTCTTGGAACAAGAAAACGTGTGACTTCTCCCTTTTCCATAGAAATAGGATTCCGAGTTCTACTTTAATATGGGCACTGTAGGGACCACAAAATTAATTACTGAAGCTTCCTATTATGGAAATAATTCAAAATATTAATTTGAATTATTTTTACCATAATAAATAACAAATCATTCCACTGAAAATTCGTAATTGCACTCCTTTATTTTATTTCAAAATTCCTCGTTAAACACTTATGTTATTCCCCATGTTAAGATTACAAATACTAATCAATAAATTAAATTACTGACGAATTTAATATAATGATTAATTTCCTTTAGAGCAATGCTTAACTTATTTCATATGTCGCATTCATAAATCCACCGGCCGGGTTTATACATGAAAACTTATAAGCTTCTCACAAAAGGGTGTATCATCAATCTCTATACCAAGACATGAATTTCATCAACTAACTTATTATTTCACCAATATATATTATTATCATCCAATCTACCAGACATATTGACCCATCTCAGGATCTCAACTTTTAATAAATCAAAACGACAAATAATATATACAAATCATTATAGTTATATCAAGATTGAGAATATAAGTACATTTAACAGTTTAGAGAATATATTTTATCAGTCAGTCTAAAACTACTATCTCTACTCGGTCCTGTTCAATACATACAAAATGCACTAGCACGAGAAGTTAGAACTATACCATTCTCGTAATCAAGATAAATTACATTTAATCTTGTGCTACAATCATTCTGATGGTTTGTCCAAATTTGCATCTACGATTGTGAACTATAACTTTAACTTATAAGAACCGATGATTTGATCTTCTGTGCATAAGCTTAAACTCTATACACCAAATCATCTACTATATAAGTTGAGGACACATATATGACAATGATCTATTTAATGTAACAATTTATTGAATTGAATAAATAAATAAACAATTGTTCAATAAATAATACTATATCAAAACGCATGGTTTATAATATATCCTAACACTTAATATTTTTTAACTTTTGCAAAAGGAAGGATGACAATTTGATTTATTTACCCATCGAAATCTGATAGATTCTATTATAGTTATGAAACGTGTTCAATGAGATTGTGAACTGAACTAATTACCCTATACAAATAAAAATATGTATTTCAATTTCCTTTTGGAGGCTTGTCAAACAAAAAGTAGTAATGAATAACATAAGTCGATCTTGTTGAATAGTGTTAATGTAGTAGAACTTCTTTTGCAGGCTTAAATTTTTCTTGCGTAATGGTTAGAACATCCACTTTGTGTTTTAATACATTTATGTGAATTAGATTGAAATAGTCCCTTATAATTTTATAGTTAATGCATTTTTATTGAATATTAATGAAGGAAGTTGTTTAAATTTAGATAATATTTCCATAACAAAAAATTCGTTCCTTATTTAATGTGAATAGTATATGAATCAGTTGCCTCACTATCAATATCAGATGAAAAATTTATGTTTCTGAAAAATGTATAATTAAAAAAAATACGCCAATTATAATTTTCAGTATTAAGTCTTACAAATATAACTAACAATACTAGAGCCTGTTTGGGATTGCTTTTTTCTCAAAAAAAGCACTCTTTTTGAGAAAAAGGCTTTTTTTTTTTTTTTTGAAAAGCAAGGTGATTGATAAACTTGCAAAAGTGCTTTTAAAAAGAAGCAAAAATCATTTTTCTGTTGTTGGGAAGAAACAGAAAATTTCTGCTTTTCAAAAAAAGTATTCTTATCACACAGGACAAAAATATTCTTATCACACACACACTTATTAATTAATTAACATATCTTATAAGTTTGATTAAAGTTATATTTCAAAATTTTACACTTCATATTTACATCATAATTCTTTATTTCATTCTATGATTTATATATTATTATTTTATTTTTCACTTATTTTTTAAAATAAAATAAAAAATATCATTGATGATTTTAGTTAAATAAAAATAAAATTTTAATTAAAAATATTATAATAGATAATTAAAATAAATTTTCTCTATAAAATGATTTTAGTAGTAAAAGTTTATTCATATATGTCTTTTTTGGTCATTTATCTCTTAAAATCACTTTTTGAAAAAGATTATTCAAACACAATCTGTTATCAAAAACACTTTTCAAATGAATTTACCAAACACAAATTGCTTTTTTTAGAAAGCACTTTTTTAAAAAGTTATTTTAAAAAAGTACTTCTTAAATAAGCAGTTTTCTACCAGCAATCCCAAACGGGCCCTAACTAATGTTAAACTATATCATACCCAAGCTACGTTAGAAACATCACTATCATCATCACAAAACGTGATACCTTTCCGAGAAAATTAGGATGAAGCGAAGGACGTCAAAAATATTAGTATAGCATGAAAAAATACATATAAAAAAAGGACAAAAATAACTAAATAAAACATGCATTACTTGAGACACTTGTATCTATATCGTAATGACCATTACTCTGAATATATCCACCTTGCTAAAAAAATATAAGAAAACAAACATGGCAATATTTACAATATATTTCTATTAAAAGAACATTGTAAAATAAACCACGATATTTGTATGTAGTAGCCATCGATATAATACACAAATTACTGTTCAAGATTTTGAAGAACAAAGTTGACTTCTTACTTCTCATTGATCTAGTGTAGAGACTTTCGCAACAATAAAATTCTCACTCGATTATGATCATTATATCGTGTTGGGTTCTAAGTGTATTGTGAATGGAAAATGGAGGGAAGAAAAATGGAGGGAAAGTGAAAGAATTAAAAAAATTTACTTTAAGAAAGTTAAGTTCTCCCACATTGGTGGGAGAAAGAAACTTCTTAGTGTTTATATTGGAACACTCCCCTTCATGTGGATAGTGAGGCAAGAACAAGACAAGCCTCGCGCCGTTGTCGTCGCTCAGCTCGACTTCGGCTTCGGCTTCGGATTTGGCAAATGATCGAGAGATTATCTTTTTTGGACAAAATTCATTTGAAACTTGAAAAATAGTGATATGTTAATCCAAAAATCCGATAAGAAATGATTCTTCTTCATTTGCGGACGCACATGGCATGTACGGACGCATGTCACAACGTACCTCGAAGGGACGCGACCCTTCGAGGAAGCGACACACTGTTTCACCCGAAAAAGGGCGACTTGCGCGGACGCAGGTGATCTTCGCAGATGGCGGGACAGTTTCTGGAATTCGTCAAATGACGACCTGCGGGCGCAGGTGGGGTCCGCAGGTCAAGTGACGTTTCAGAAAAATTATCTCTTTTCATGAACCATTGTTTCTTTTAGGAAGCAACTCTTTATGGCTATAAATACCTGATTTTTCCTCAGGTATTGACACGAAATTTGTGAAAGAAAAACACTATCTTCTTCTTGAAAAAACTCAAGAGTGATCAAGAAATCATTGAGTGCGTTCGAAGTTCGGTAGAATTTGAGGTACCACTATTCTACTGAAGTGAATCACTTATCCTGGGAGGAAAGATTCCATAACCTCGAGTACTTGAGGGGAATAAATTCCTTAAAGACACCGTGAATTCGGTGGACTTGATTCTAAATTTTCTGTTTCATCTTCTTTCTTAAGGTTTTGCTATTTTCCAGAAAATAGTAGAAACTTCATTTTGATAGTTCATTATTATTGAACTTGTGTTTGAAGTTGTTGAACTTAATTGGTTGTTCTTGAACTTAAAGTTGAAGTTCTTGTTGATTAAAATACAGATATTTGTACCCAGAGACAACAATCTTAAGGAATTTATATAATCTGTATTTTTGGTTTCTGGAGATTAAAACCATTTGATTTTCTACTCTGTCTGAACTTGATAGTGATTTGAAGATATAAAAACTTCATCACTAGTCAAAGATCATTCGGTTGACGATTTGAAGAATATAAAAACTTGGTCGTTAAAGTAGAAACAAGTTGTTTAAAGTTTAAAAACTTTGTTGTTAGTATTTAAAATACTAAATTGGTTGTCTCTTTGTGACAGCAAAATGACTAGTGAAATTCAAGTCAATGATGGAACGACGAATGTTGCAACAACAAACATTTCTACTTCAAGTCGTACGAATGCTGCTCATGCCATGGCACCGGCGGAAAAACCAGGAAAATTGGTGTTGATTTCAAACGTTGGCAGCAGAAGATATTCTTTTATCTGACTACCTTGAGTCTGCAAAAGTTCATCACAGAAAGTGTTTCCATATTGCCGGAGGATACTCCGGAAAATGATCGCTTTGTAGTAACTGAAGCTTGGAAGCACTCGAATTTTTTATGTAAGAATTACATATTGAGTGGCCTACAAGATGACCTATACAATGTGTATAACATGATGAAGACCTCAAAGGACTTCTGGAATGCTTTAGAAAAGAAGTACAAAACACAGGATGCCGGAATGAAGAAATTCATTGTTGCCAAATTCTTGGACTTTAAGATGGTAGACAGTAAAGCTGTAGTTACCTAAGTCCAAGAGTTGCACGTCATTATTCACGACCTCCTTGCAGAAGGTATAATTTTAAATAATGCCTTTGTTAAATATTTTAAGAATGTTATTAATGTTCACTTAACCTTCTTTGTAGGTTTGATTGTGAACGATGCTTTTCAAGTAACTGCTATAATCGAAAAGTTACCACTTTTGTGGAAGGACTTTAAAAACTACTTAAAGCATAAGCGAAAGGAGATGTCAGTTGAAGACCTCATTATGAGGTTGAGGATTGAAGAAGACAATAAGGCAACTGAGAAAAGGTCTCGTGGGAATTCTACAATAAATGGAGCAAATATTGTGGAAGAAGATCCCAACAAATCAAAGAAGAGAAAGAAAGAAAAAGCACAACAAGGCAATCCTCCTAAGAAGAAATTCAAAGGAAATTGCTTTAACTGTGGCAAAGCTGGCCACAAGTCGGTTGATTGTCGAGCTCCGAAGAAGGGCAAGAAAAAGGACCAAGCAAACATGGCTGAATCCAAAGAAGAAATGGACAATCTGTGTGCTATGCTCTCGGAATACAATCTTGTTGAAATCCTAGAGAGTGGTGGATTGATTCAGGTGCCACCCGCCACGTGTGTGTGCCAACAAAGAACTATTTGCATCATATGCTCCGGCTCAAGATGATAAGAAGATATTTATGGCCAACTCCGCTACGGCAAAGATTGAAGGAACATGCAAAGTTTGCTTGAAGATGACATCAGGCAAGGTGGTGACACTAAACAATGTTCTTCATGTTTCGGAGTTGCGAAAGAACTTGGTTTCTACTTCACTTCTGACTAAGAATGGTTTCAAATGTGTATTTGTTTCCGACAAAGCTGTAATTAGTAAGAATGAAGTGTATGTAGGCAAAAGTTACCTCACCGAGGGCCTTTTTAAGATCAATGTAACGACTATTGATATGAATAAAAGTTCTGGTTCTTCTTACTTACTTGAGTCAAATGATTTATGGCATGAACGTTTAGGACATGTCAATTATAAAACCTTGCAAAAACTGATTAACTTGGAAGTTTTGCCTAACTTTGAGTGCAGTAAATCAAAGTGTCAAACATGTGTTGAATCTAAGTATGCTAAGCATCCGTATAAGTCTGTTGAAAGGAATTCCAATCCCTTAGACTTAATTCACACAGACATTTGTGATATGAAGTCGACACCATCCCGTGGTGGGAAAAAGTATTTCATAACTTTTATTGACGATTGCACTAGATTTTGTTATGTCTATTTGCTGAATAGTAAGGATGAGGCAATAGATGCATTTAGGCAATATAAAACTGAAGTTGAAAATCAGTTGGATAAAAAGATCAAAATGATAAGAAGTGATAGGGGTGGAAAATATGAATCTCTTTTTGCGGAGATATGTTTGGAAAATGGAATTGTCCATCAAACTACGGCCCCGTATTCATCTCAATCAAATGGGATTGTGGAAAGGAAAAACCAAACATTGAAGGAAATGATGAATGCCTTAGTAATAAGTTCAGGTTTACCACAAAACTTGTGGGGGGAAGCTATCCTTACAGCAAACCGAATACTCAATCGAGTGCCCTATAGAAAGACACAATCTATTCCATATGAGAAATGAAAAGGAAGGAAACCCAACTTGAAATATTTCAGAGTGTAGGGGTGTCTAGCCAAAGTCCAAGTTCCTATACCTAAAAGGTTGAAAATAGGACCAAAGACTGTGGACTGTGTTTTCATCGGATATGCTACGAATAGTAAAGTATGTCGATTTTTGATTCATAAATCCGAACATCCGGATATCCATGAGAATACGGTAATGGAATCAGATAATGCTGAGTTCTTTGAACACATTAATCTGTATAAGACAAGACAAAAGTTGTCTAGTGAAGGGTCTAAACGACCTAGGGATGAACCAAAGGAGAATGAACATAATGAAGAGAATCCAAGGCGTAGTACACGTCAAAGAACATCGACTTCCTTTGGATCAGATTTTGTAACATTTCTTCTTGAAAATGATCCTCTAACGTTTAAAGAAGCGATATCGTCTGCGGACTCATCCTTTTGAAAAGAGGCTGTCAATAGTGAGATTGATTCAATCTTGAGCAACCATACTTGGGAGTTGGTTGATCTTCCTCCATGTAATAAACCTTTAGGTTCTAAATGGATCTTCAAAAGGAAAATGAAAGTTGATGGTACTATTGACAAATACAAGCCAAGACTTGTAGTGAAAGGCTTTAGACAAAAAGAAGGCCTTGACTATTTTGACACATACTCGCTAGTAACAAGGATAACGTCAATTCGGATGTTAGTTACATTAGCCGCGGTATATGGTTTTGAAATCCATTAAATGGATGTGAAAACAACATTCTTAAATGGAGAATTAGAGGAAGAAATTTACATGGAACAACCTAAGGGTTTTGTGGTTCCTGGTAAAGAAAAGAAAGTGTGCAAACTTGTTAAGTCACTTTATGGACTAAAACAAGCACCCAAACAGTGGTATGCAAAGTTTGACCAAACCATGTTGGCAAATGGATTCAAAATAAATGAATGTGATAAATGTGTTTACATTAAAGACACTCCAAATCACCAAGTCATTGTTTGTTTGTATGTGGATGACATGTTGATTATCAGTAGAGACATATCTGACATAAATGCTACGAAACGAATGCTTGAGGGCAAGTTTGATATGAAAGACCTTGGAGTTGCGGATGTGATCTTAGGAATAAGAATTCATAGAACTCCACAAGGGTTGGCATTGTCACAGTCTCATTATATTGAAAAGGTACTTGACAAGTTCAAGTATTTGGATTTCAATATTGCTAAGACACTATTAGACGTGAGCTTTGCACTTCAAAAGAATGAAGGTGAAAGTGATTCACAATTGGAGTATGAAAGAGTGTTGGGAAGTCTGATGTATATCATGAATTGTACACGATCGGATATAGCATGCTCTATTAGTAAATTAAGTCGGTACACGAGTAATCCCAATCAAACTCATTGGATGGCAATGAAAAGAGTTTTGGGGTATCTAAAACATACTCAAGACTTTGCTTTGCATTACAATAAATATCCAGCGGTAATTGAAGGATATAGTGATGCAAATTGGATCACCGGATCAAATGAAGTAAAATCCACGAGTGAATATGTGTTTACTTTAGGTGGAGGAGCAGTCTCTTGGAAATCATCCAAACAGACTTGTATTGCCCGCTCTACTATGGAATCTGAATTTATCACATTAGATAAAGCCGGTGAAGAAGTTGAATGGCTCCGGAATTTCTTGGAAGATATTCCTTATTGGCCCAAACCATTGGCACCAGTATGCATACACTGTGATAGTCAAGCGGCAATATGTGGGGCAGGGAGCATGATGTATAACGGTAAATCTCGTTATATAAGACGGAGACATAATACTGTTAGAGAACTTCTCTCTAGTGGAATTATCAAGATTGACTATGTAAAGTCAAAGGATAATGTGTTGGATCCACTTACAAAAGGCCTATCTAGAGAGGGAGTTGAGAAATCATCGAAGGGAATGGGTTTACGGCCTAGGACAAGTAGTCACAGCGGTAACTCTACCTAGCGGACTGGAGATCCAAAGAGCTAGGTTCAAGGAGATCAAACAAAGTTGTGATTGACAGTTCAACATTGTCAATAAACTCAACCCGTTCTCATGATGAAGACAATGTTCAGGAAACAAGGATAAGACTTATGGTTGGTAGTCTTTTAATGGTTTCTAAGTTTGGCAGATTTGATCAAATAGTTTGATCTATAGGATTGAAACGTTTAGGAATCACCTATGTGAGGGTGAAGTGGAAGCCGCTTCAAGGAGAATGATGGTAAAGGCCTATTCTCTACGCTCTCATGAAACCAGGTCGTGTTCATGACTGAAATGAACAAAATCGTGAGAACCATAAATGGTCAAAGGCTGGTTATATGACTTGTGTTGTCTAGGTGTACATTAAAATTCAACGGTTCAAAGATATCACATCTACCGATTGACCGAGTGCATCCGATGCAAGTTCACTATGGAAAGTTCAAAGGGAAACCTACTTATCCAGATGCAATTAGTCTTTGCTTGTTGATCACACACTTGTCCGTATATTCTTTGTTGAAATAGCCATTCCCCATTCATGTAGGGGGTTGTTGGGTTCTAAGTGTATTGTGAATGGAAAATGGAGGGAAGAAAAATAGAGGGAAAGTGAAAGAATTAAAAAAATTCACTTTAAGAAAGTTAAGTTCTCCCACATTGGTGGGAGAAAGAAACTTCTTAGTGTTTATATTGGAACACTCCCCTTCATGTGGATAGTGAGGCAAGAACAAGACAAGCCTCGCGCCGTCATCGTCGCTCGGCTCGACTTCGGCTTCGAATTTGGATTTGGATTTGGCAAATGATCGATCGAGAGATTATCTTTTTGAACAAAATTCATTTGAAACTTGAAAAATAGTGATATGTTAATCCAAAAATTCGATAAGAAATGATTCTTCTTCATTTGTGGACGCACATGGCATGTGCGGACACTTGTCACAACGCACCTCGAAGGGACGCGATCCTTCGAGGAAGCGACACACTGTTTTACGCGAAGGTGACCTTCGCAGATGGCGGGACGATTTCTAGAATTCGTCAAATGACGACCTGCGGCCGCAGGTGGGGTCCGCAGGTCAAGTGACGTTTCAGAAAAATTGTCTCTTTTCATGAACCATTATTTCTTTTAGGAAGCAACTCTTTATGGATATAAATACCTGATTTTTCCTCAGGTATTGACACGAAATTTGTGAAAGAAAAACACTATCTTCTTTTTGAGAAAACTCAATTGTGATCAAGAAATCATTGAGTGCGTTCGAAGTTTGGTAGAATTGAGGTACCACTATTCTACTGAAGTGAATCATTTTATCCTGGGAGGAAAGATTCCATAACCTCGGGTACTTGAGGGGAATAAATTCCTTAAGGACACACCGTGAATTCGGTGGACTTGATTCTAAATTTTCTGTTTCATCTTCTTTCTTACGGTTTTGCTATTTTTCAGAAAATAGTAGAAACTTCATTTTGAATAGTTCATTATTATTGAACTTGTGTTTGAAGTTGTTGAACTTAATTGGTTGTTCTTGAACTTAAAGTTGAAGTTCTTGTTGATTAAAATACAAATATTTGTACCCGGAAACAACATGTTGTTCCAATAACCTTACTGCAGTTGAATCAATTAATCTCTATGCATCTCCATTAAAAAGCACAATTGCGATATCACCTATCTTATCTTTCATCTTCACATGTACCTTAAACCTATAGGAATTTCAGATTGTTTGTTACAATTCTCACATATATGGACACCATCAACTGTAACAATTTTTTTTACTATACATATTACCGGATGTATAATACAACCGTAATAAATCATGATCTCCACAATCTTCACACGAATGGTTACAAAACATGTTAGTACACTAATGATGCTACATGGTGATCCTGAAAGAAAGATGAACAGCTAATTGAATAAAGGTAAATAAATTAGAAAGATTTGCCGTAGAAAGACCTTACCAATTCCGAGTTGGATGCATAAATTGAATTCTAATTAAAACTCATAAGATAAAATTTAAAACATCCAACAAAAAATAGATATGTTAGAAATCCTCAAAAGATCTGTTAAAAATATAAAGAGAAGCAAACTTTAGCAGCCACAATCTCCAAACATTTGATGAAAATAAAATTTTCAAAATAACAAAACAGAAAGTACATGTATTGATCTCAAATCTTACCCTTTGAATGTTTGTTTAGCCATGGCAATTACTCCTTTGATATGAAGAAATAGTTAAACTTAATTCTATATGGAATATTTGCATAAACCTTGCAGACGTGCACAACTCGTATCTATCGTCATTACTTCTGTCACCGAAAATTCCATCAGATTGGCGTGTTGTCCTTCTCTTTCACTATGTTAAAATTTTATGACAAAATTATGTAAGTAAAGAACTTCATGTATGTTTTTTTATTTAATACAGAGAGTGTCTTCGAACTTCACCTTAAAGATTGTGTGAACAACATCTGTGGAAAAGAATCTCAACTTTGTAATTTTTGTGATCGAACTTCACCTTTGGTATTCAGAATATGCACATTCCATTTAACCGTAAAACATGAGGTAAAAGAGAAGGCCAAAAATGCAAGCAAATAGAACATCTTACAGATTGGTTTTAGTTTAGTTGGACCTTGATGACACTCCATACTCTCACAACTCATAAGAATTGATTCGTTCACAACTAAAATTCTAAATTTCAATTTCATCCTATGGCAGAATATTATTCAAACCTTGTAAAAAAGCATATTAGGAAAAAATGCATAAATTAAAAACTACGGAAGAGGTTATCGAAGCACAAAGCCAAAAAAAAAAAAGTAGATTAATTTACTGACTATATTTATTATTTTTTTATTTAGGTAGTGTTAAGTACATTATACAAATACAGCAATAGAGAAAAAGCCTTACCAAAAGTACTAATAGTGACAGAAGATGAATCCACGAAGAGAAATCGAGAACAGAAGGAAAAAATAGAGAGGTATACAGGAGAAGAAGAGTTAAAGCACATGAAATTCGATGAAAACAATGAAAAAATTGTGTAGATAATCGGTTGAAGCAGTCGTTCTGATCTAACAACCGCCGTTGAATTGTTAAAAAAGACGTGGTAGCTCAGTTTAGGAGTATTTACAGAACGTGGGTGTTATCTGAAGAGCCAAATTTTTGAAAGTTTGTTTTAAATTCATATATTTTAGTGGGTGTTTGGATAACTTATAGCATAATTTTTTGACGTATTGTTTAGGAAACTATTCTTTGGGAGCTGTCACGTCTAAACTGTGAAAATGAAAAATTGCTATGAATATAGATAACTTTTCTGTTTGAATGCTATTTTTTTCTACTTCGTAATAGTGTGTTAAATAACTAAATAGGTAAAGTAGTATTTTGTCCTATTAATGAATTTGAAGATTTGCCATTTGGCTAATTTTAAGGATGACACTGGTCCTAATAATGTATTATGTGTGTGTAGTGTAGTGTAGGACGTGTATGAGTGTGTGCAACGTGATAAGTGGAAATGGGGAGACTTGCGGGTGGTTTGGGTAGTTTAATTAGGATAATTTTGTTTATTTATTTTTTGTATCTTTTTTTATTTAATAGATAAGAATAAAATGCAATGTTAAAAATATTAGTTAATTAGTTTTAGACTGATAAAAATATAAAATATTAGCAAATATAGGAAAAGTGGAAAAGTTGAAAACCGTAAGAAAATTTGAAAACTCCTATAATTTAGATAAAGAAGAGAAGTTGTAACCATCCTCAAAACTAAAAGTAATAAATTTAAATTTTAAATCTTTCAATTGTTAATATTTTAACTATCATTTAAATATAAAAGTTACGTTTTAACTTTTTAAAACATTTAATTTCACAATTCAAATATGTGGTTTTTAGAATACGTTAAAAAATTTATTAAAAAAGCAAATGTGTTATTAAGATCAAATTCATACTAAAAAAATATAGTTGTAGCCACACAAACTTTTTTTTTTTAATTATTATTATATATAAAAATTTGAATTTTAAACTAATGTGAAAAGTTAAAGTAACTCCATAATCTAAAATTTTAAAAATTATAACCTAACTAAATGTCAGATAAAATGGTGTTGAAACATAGTTAAAGAAATGCATTGATGACAATAATAACGTCATTTGTTATTTTAATTATTCTTAACTTAACTATTTAAAAACAGTAAAAAAAAGTAACTACTAAATTTAAATTTTAAATAAAGATGTAAAAATTAAAAGTAAGTACTAACTAATTCTACCTACCTAACTAATTCTTGTGCTACAACTAACACATGACTTTTTCATAGGCTGTCACTTGACAAGTTTGTAGGCAAGACTTTTTTGCTATTCAATATATATATAGAATATAAATATAGATATAAATATAGATGGTAGTAACAAGCAGCACGTCATTGATGGGCCCAGCTGGCTAAGTACCAGTAACTACTATAACAAGCTGCAGTGATGCCAATGCAACTACTTGTTAAGAAAACTATTAATCCCCCAAAGAGCGCTTAAATAATCATCTTACGTCCTACATGATGATAGCTAGGAAACCAACATCCAATACGCATCTACAAAGGGCTCTAATATTTTTAACCCGAAAGGGCTCATATAAATTAGGTAAACAAATGTAATCAACCATAGAGTAATAAAACAAGACGTGGATCCTACATACTCACCTCATCTCCTTGTCCCATTTTTTGCAATTAAACAACTGGGTTTTGCATGCTCTACCAATGCAAATAGATGAAGTGCTGCATAATTCAGTTACACCCATCAATCTTAACTTTTTCTTACCTGCATTGAGAATGTAAAGCAGATAATGTCAAGGGTCCTAAACACTGTGCTCTAGTGATGTACAACAACAACAAACCCAGTATATTCCCACAAAGTGGGCTCTGGGGAGGGTAAGTGTACACAGTCCACAACACTACCTCAGAGGTGAGATAGAGAGGCTGTTTTCGATAGACCCCCGGCTTAAAACAAAAACAGTCCAGAAAGAGATAAAGGGAACAAGAAACAATAGGTATTAACACACCAAATGATAACATAAACAAGACTATCACTAAGTAATACAACTCTAGTGATATAAAAGAGCCAAAAAGAAAATGGAAGAGAGAGCACGAAGTACATTACAAATAGAAATACAATACAAAGAATTGTCAATTACTCTCTTTTCTTCAAAAAAGAACGATATTATTAAAATGTTTAACAACCTTTACAAACAATATAAAAGTCTTTTTAACACAAAAAGGGAAATTTGGTGCACTAAGCTCCCGCATATGTGGGGATCGGAGAAGGGTCAGACCACATTTGTCACGCCTCAAATTCCACTGGGTCGGACATGGCACCCGAAGCCGTTAAGGCCCGAGAAAACCAATCTATACGTCACTTACTTGTCGTCAATGGGCTAGCATTCAGTCACTTATTGTCACAACATACCAATAATTGAAATCAAGTAAGAACATTTATATAAACATGAGACATGGCAGTTAGGGCCATATAGTCAAAAAGGTACAACGTCTACAAAGCCTCTAACAGACACAAAACCAAAACTATAGTCTGGACAAATCCCCACTCTATACAACGCTTATGTAGTACCAAAACCACATATACATATGACTCGGAAAGCCCCGAACCGAACTGGAGCTCACCAATGATTCGCAGATAATCCGCAGCTTACTGTGGAGGTCTACTAGTCCCTGTGCCTGCAGCAAGTAAGGTAAGTCCCCCAAGGGATGTCAGTACGAAGAATGTACTGAGTATGTAAGGCTGTAAGTAACTGTATGAGATATAAGAACTTTAATGGAATTAAGTACAAGGTAATGAACATTATAATTAAACTACCATACGATATATGTGTGAAATCATATACATTGCTTTACTTTACTTTACTATACTTTACTGTACTTTCCATCATCATTATACTGTACATCATCAATCATCAATCATATAATGCCCGGGCCCAACTGATCAGTGGGAAATAACATAACAACCGGGATCGACAACCATGCGAATGTTCCTTTCATCTCATGGGATACCACCCGTCATTATGGGATCGACATTCATGCGAGTGTTTCTTTCACTCCATGAGATACCACCCATGCTATAATAATCGGGATCGACAGTCATGCGGATGTTCCTTTCATCCCATGGGATACCACCCGTAATAATGGGATCGACATTCATGCGAGTGTTTCTTTCACTCCATGAGATACCACCCATTCTCAACATTAACCATTAACTGATTATTCACATTACTTCATTCTTTAACTATAAGAGTGATACATTGATAACTGCACTTTATTGAAACTTTAGAATTTTAGAACTTTAGAACTTTAGAACGTAACATTATTGGAACGTTAGAACCATGTTCAATGAATGAGAAATAAGTGAATAACAAGTACTACGAACTCTAATATAATATACTCTACACCATTTATAGGAATGAGACACTGTACAACCCTTCGGGATATGACAAGTGTTATGATAATATGAACAATAGATGCTGCAGAAGAATGCTGGAAAAGAATCACCTTACATACCTTAATTTCCCAATATGGATACACGATCCTATTCGTGAATACAACAATCCAGCTCTCTTTACGTCTACTCTACACACAAGTACATACCAAAGCTTACATTAACCACTAACTACATTACAAGTGTATAACATGACAATAAGGTACGTGACTGTCATACAAAGTCACTTCACTCTCTTACAGTACCATGTATTGCATTACCATACCAAGAATACCCAAAACATGTCACACATTACTCAAGATATCATAAACCAATAACACTTCACACCCAAGTTATACTTTATACTTCTCCTTCAATATAATGTCATGTTTACATCGTTACGTTGCATAAACGTCTTTCACAACAACACATTAAAGCCAATCCATACTTGATATAATTCACAATACCTCTAAATTACTCTTTTAAGGTCATTCATAAGTTAATAATTGCATCCAAGAAGGTTAGAGGGGTTTCGGGGATCAACAAGAGACAAAAACATGCAAAACAGGACCCTGGGGGTCTGGAGGGGTCACCTGCGCCCGCAGATGGGTGAACTGAGGCCGCAGGTGCCCTTCTGGACAATTCCAGGGTCACCTGCGTTGGCATCTGCGCCCGCAGGTGCCCCATCAGCGAGGGCAGATACCCAGTTTCGTCTCCAAGGGTCATTTTTGGGTCCTTTTTCACTATAAATGGTCCATGACCATAAGTAAGCTTTCCTTTACATATTTTGATCAACTTAATGCCAATGAACAGCCATGATTCCACATCACACATAAACATCACCAAAACCATCTTTTCATTTCCATACGTCACCCTTCCGTACACAATTTAACAACAACAATTCCAAAAGTTGTACACCAAGAGAAGTCAAGTTAGGGGCATAACCACATCATACATGTTAATATTCAATCCATCAAACTCACTTCTTTCAAGACCACAAGTCCACTTTCAAGTTTAAATCACCAAAATGACAAAACTTGTATCACATAAGCAAAAGTGCACCAACCAACACTTTTAGACATAAACATCATGATCCATACAATCTCTTATGCACATAATATATTAAACCACAAGAATAAACACTTAACAATACTTACAAGGTGATGGTTTCTTTTGGTCTCTTGGAAATGTCTAGAAATTACAAGAATGTGCAAGGTGTCTCATGTGATTAAAAATCTGATTTTTGTGGCTTTATATAGGCCCTCAAGTCATGCTTAGCCAACCATTAAATGTGTCTTACTTGGTCAACATGAAGAATGAGTCATTTTTCCTTTTTGGGCCATGTCTTATTGTTAATTTTGGGCCAATTTTGAGCCCATTAGCCAAGATAAATAAAGTCCAACAATTTGCATGCATAATATACTCTTTATTGCAAGTTCAAATAATTTTGTCACTTAGTCGCATGCATTCAGAAATTTACGGGGTGTTACAACATTGGATTTATTGTATGCCACCTTACCTTGCATTTGTGCAAGAGGCTGTTTGCACAACTTGAAACCATGACCGCATGGTCACTCAATGACAACTCTTACCTTGTGCCAATGCTTCCCTTCAACACATATAATAGTAATTTATAATACTTTCATATAGTAGTTCCCTAATTATGTAAATTCCAAGTCGGGCTGTAAATTATATCGATTGATTCTCATACTTAGATCCTCAACATTGTTAATTTACCAAGTTCACTGACACTAAGATAATACCCTTATGAATTAGTTAGAAACAGCCTATTCATAATGGGTGTTTGAGTAACTAGACAATTTGGTAAATTACTTAAAATTTATGACTTTCATCTCAAGGCTGAAAAGTCACAGTATGATGATTAAAATTCCACATTTATTCCCTTATTATCCTACTCTTTGAAGTAACTATATAAGTGGTTTTAACTTGTAAACATCACAAAGAGTTATACAAACTGGAGCTGATGCTCTTAGAGTTACACGCGTCATTTCAACCCAATTTATAATTCATGTTTCACAGGTAAAATCACAAGACAACTAATCCAAATATCTCGTGGAAAGAGAAATGGAAATGTGTGTACATATAGAGAGGGAGATTCTGAGGAGAACTGGATTTCATCATTATAGAGGAGCAAGTTCGCAGCCACGGGACAATGGTGTCGACATGGCTGAAGACTGCCGTGAGTTAAATTTCATGTTGAGCCAAAGTCACTCGTGCTTTGTGGAAAGTTTAATGTGGAAAAACCCTTCAAATCGAAGGTAAAAACCACGGGATCACAGAGATCCAAACAACTCCACTATATCAATAAGAGGGTTACAAATATTCTCCCAAATGGCTACACAACAAGTGCCAAACACGGAGAAACAATAGCGACACCAACAAAAGTAAATTAAGAGAAATCACCCAAAATAGAGCTACTGTTCGAGAATCAAAACTAGATGCTGCATACCTAAAAATCCGATCTCCACCATTCAAATAAAACACCAAGATGTTAGGAACAGTCAGTAAAAATTCCAACCCAATCCAACGGTGAACGAGCTGGAAAATGAGATCTGAAGTTGGCTGGTCGGAGAGTAAAAACGGCAGCAACTAAACTCTCTCTCTTCTCTCTTTGGTGAAAGCTCTCTCAAAAACCTCTCTTATGTGCTAATGTCTCTAAAAGACAAAAATAATGAACATGAGTAATTCTCTCTCAAATTTTCCTATTTATAGATGATGAGTGGTGCTTTTTCCTAAAGCAAAACCAACTCCAAATAAGAATAGAAAATCCAAATATTTTTCCAAATAGGATTGAAATCAAAAGAGAATAGGATTAGGCCATGGGCCTTTGGCTGGAACATGGCCTATAGCCCAACAAACTCCCCCTCCAGCCAAGGGGCCAAATGGATCTTCAAGCGGAGGAACTCAGGACAAGCTTCATGCCTGCCAAAGTTCTGCAATACTCATGCTTCTCTATAACCACCACTTTCCTTAGCATATCTGAAGGATTGTCATCAGTGTGTATCTTCTCAACCTCAAATAATTTCTCTTCCACGGCCATTCTAATCCAATGATACTTTTTTCTAATATACTTGGACTTAGAATGAAAGGTGGAGTGCTTGGTGAGATAAATAGCACTCTGATTATCACAAAATAAGATGAACCTTGACTTTTCAAAATCAAGATCTTTCATAAATTCCTTCATCCAAAGCAATTCTTTTGCACCTTTAGTGATAGCAATATATTCGGCTTCTGTGGTGGATAGAGCTATGCACTTCTGTAGTCTTGATTGCCAAGAAATAGCTCCCCCTGCAAAAGTGATCAAATAATCGAAAGTGGATCTTGAATTATCAAGATTACCTCTCAAATCAGAGTCTGTGTAGCAAACAAGTTCAGGCTTTCCACTACCAAAGTACAACTTCCTATCTGCAGTACCCTTCAAATATCTTAGTATCCATTTTACAGCATCCCAATGTTCTTTTTCGGAATTATAAAGAAACCTACTAACAGTATCAACGACATATGCAATATTTGGTCTAGTGCAAACCATAGCATACACCAAACTACCAACTGTAGAGGAGTAGGGAACACGAGACATCTCTTTCTTCTCTTCATTAGTAGATGGACTCTGAGTCGTACTCAATTTGAAGTGTTTAGAAAGAGGAGTACTAACCACTTTTGCTTCTGTCATATTGAACCTCTTCAATACCTTCTCAATGTATTGCGTCTGGGATAATGATAACTCCTTTTTACCTCTATCTCTGTATATTTGGATGCCTAAAATTTTCTTTGCTGGCCCCAAGTCCTTCATCGCAAACGATTTGCTCAACTCCTTATTAAGGACTGCAATTCTAGATTTAATTTTGCCAACAATCAGCGTATCATCCACATAGAGTAATAAAATAATGAAATCATCATTCGAGAATTTCTGAAAGAATACACAGTGATCTGAAGAAGTTTTCTTGTATCCCTATTTTTCAATGACAGATTAAAACTTTAAGTACCATTATCTTAGAGCTTGTTTCAAGCCATACAAGCTCTTTCTCAATTTGCAGGCATAATTTTCTTTTCCTTTGACTACAAAACCTTCAGGCTGCTCCATGTAAATCTCTTCATCTAAATCACCATGAAGAAAAGCAGTCTTGACATCCATCTGCTCAACCTCAAAATCTAGACTTGCAGCTAAGCTT
The DNA here is from genome assembly GCA_031232105.1 of Capsicum rhomboideum. NCBI lineage: Eukaryota > Viridiplantae > Streptophyta > Magnoliopsida > Solanales > Solanaceae > Capsicum > Capsicum rhomboideum. The sequence goes on from CP124718.1 coordinate 97,428,815, forward strand.
AGCATCATACGAATAGAAGACATTTTCATGACAGGAGAGAAAATTCCATCAAAGTCAACTCCCTTTCTCTGGCCAAAGCCTTTGACAACTAACCTCGCCTTATACCTAGGAGCAGAGGTATGTTGCTCTTGCTTTACTCTAAAGATCTATTTATTTGTTAGAGCTTTCTTACCTTTCAGTAACTCCACTAACTCATATATTCCATTCTCGTAGAGTGAATTCATCTCATCTTCCATAGCTTCTACCCACTCATCTCTGTGAGTATCTTGCATGGCTTCATCATAATTTCCAGGTTCTTCCATGTCAGTCAAAAGTACATACTCATTTGGAGAATAATGAGTTGACTTTTGATTCTCCTTAGAAGATCTTCTACAAGAGGTTTTAGGAACATCTGAAGTAGTTACCTGAGTAGGAGTTGGTTTTTGATCAACCACAACATCATTAATCGAACCGTCAATAGGTTCTACACCCTCTTGATCATCATCTGCATTATAATCTTGGGTTTCTTCATGTGCAATAGATGCATCAATATAGGAACTGGATCAACATCAACTAAGCTCTCTTTATTCTGAGAATCCTTTTTCTCATTTTTGTCAATATCTTTAATAGTTTGGTCTTCAAAGAACACCGCATCACGACTTCTAATAAACTTCTTATAAATGGGATCATAAAAGTGACATCCAAACTCATCTTGACCATAACCAATGAAGATGCACTGCTTAGTTTTGATATCTAATTTTGACCTCTCATCTTTTGGAACATGCACACAAGATTTACACCCAAAGACTTTCAAGTGATCATAGGAAACATCCTTAGAAAACCAAACTCTATTTGGAACATCACTATCCAAAGCAACTGCAGGAGACAAAATGATAACATAAGCAACAGTATTAAGTGCTTCCGCCCAAAAGGAATTTGGAAGTTTAGCCTCTGAAATTACACATCTAACTCTCTCAACTAGAGTTCTATTCATACTTTCTGCCAATCCATTTAATTGAGGCATCTTGGGTGGAGTTCTCTGATGACGAATGCCTTTTGATTTGCAATAGTTTTCAAAAGGACCAATGTATTCACCGCCATTGTCAGTGCGAATGCATTTTAGTTTCTTCCCAGTTTGTCTCTCGGATAAGGATTGAAATTCCTTAAACACATCAAGTACTTGATCTTTGAATTTTAAAGGATATACCCAGAGCTTGCGAGAATGATCATCAATAAAAGTAGCAAAGTAAAGTGCACCTTGTGACTTCACTTTAAAAGGACCACACAAATCAGAGTGTACTAGCTCCAATAGTTCAGGTTTTCTTGAGGGAGAATGACTATAAAAAGAAACTCTCTTCTATTTAAGTAATGAACACATCTTTTTACCTTTGCTTGTTTCACACCAACAAGAAAATTCTTCTTAGATAAACAAGTGATCCCCCTCTCGCTCATATGACTGAGCCTCTTGTGCCATAACTCCGATAAAATGTCACTTTCCACCAAATTTATCGAGTCACTAAGGATAGATCCTTGCGTCAAGTATAAATTAGAATACTTTCTTCCTCGAGCCACAACTAATGCGCCTTTGGTGAGCTTCCATTGGCCATTGAACAAGTCATTATGGTAGTTATCATCATCTAGTTGCCCTACAAATATTAAGTTTAGAGGGATGTCTGGAGCATGCTTGACATTCTGAAGGACTAACATTGTACCAATATTAGTCTTCAAATAAATCGTGCCAATGCAAAACACCTTAACCTCACCAGCATTGCCCTTTTTCAACACTCCAGAGTTAACAGTATTATAAGATGAAAAGAAGTATTTCCTCGATGTGACATGAGATGTAGCTCCAGAATCTACTATCCAGCTAGTATCTTGGGATACAAAATTGATGACATTTTTATAACAAGCAAAGAGAAGGTCATCTCGGACAACAACAACAACATTGTTTCTGTTATTTTCTTTTTTCTTTCCTTCTCTAACCTCTTGGTTCAACCTATTGCAATTCCTTTTAATATGTCCTTTCTTGCCACATTGATAACATGAACGATTCTCATGCCTTGATCTTGACTTGCTTCTGCTTTTACCTTTATTCCATGTGTTTCTTGTTTTATCTCTCCCCCGGTCTTCTGTAAATAGAACATCTGAGTGTCAGGATGATCCCTGTGATTTTCTCCTTACTTCTTCATTCAAAATACTACTCTTGGCAAATTTCATAATCACCTTGCCACCAGGAGCTGAATTTGTAAAAGAAAAATGAAGAGTCTCCCAAGAATCTGGTAGAGTATTTAGAAGCCAAAGTCCTTGTATCTCATCGTCGAAATTAATACTCATTCCAGAAAGCTGATCAAGAAAACCTTGAAAATCATTTATATGGTCAAGAATAGGACTTCCCTCCTTGTATTTAAAAGTCACCAATTACTTTAGTAGGAACAACTTGTTATTGCCTGTTTTTTAAGCATAAAGTGTCTCCAACTTTTCTCATAATGTTCTAGCATGTGTCTCATTCACAATATGATTGCGAACATTATCTTCAACCTATTATATATCCACATACTTGTTGGTGCTCGAAATACTAATTTTCATCAGTTATATTCTCGGGTTTATGAGCATCAAAAATGGGAAGATGCATCTTCTTCACAAATAGAAGATCTTTCATCTTGCTCTTCCATTTGTTGTAATTGATCCCATTTAAACATACCATCTTCCATATATTCGCCTCCATCTAAAAACCTTGATAGACAACCAAGTTTCTGATACCACTTGTTATGACGGAAAGAGGTAAATAAGAAAACAAAGAAAGTAAAGAATACCAAGTTTAACGTGGAAAAACCCTTCAAATTGAAGGTAACAACCACGAGATCACATAGATACAAACAACTCCACTATATCAATAAGAGGGTTACAAATATTCTCCCAAATGCTACACAACAAGTGCCAAACAAGGAGAAACAATAGCGACGCCAACAAAAGTAAATCAAGAGAAATCCCTCGAAATAGGGATACTGTTCGGGACTTAAAACCAGATGTTGCGGACCTCCAAATCCGATCTCCACCGATCAAATCAAACACCAAGATGTTAGGTACACTCAGTCAAAATTCCAATCCAATCCAACGGTGAACGAGCTAGAAAACGCGATCTGAAGTTGGCTGGTCGGAGAGTAAAAACTGCAGCAACTAAACTCTCTCTCTTCTCTCTTTGGTGAAAACTCTCTCAAAAACCTCTCTTATGTGCTAACGTCTCTCAAACAAAAAACTAATGAGCATGAGTAATTCTCTCTCAACTTGTCCTATTTATAGATGATGAGTGGTGTTTTTTCCTAAAGCCAAACCAACTCCAAATAGGAATAGAAAATCCGAATCCTTTTCAAATAAAATTGGAAACCAAAAGAGAATCAGATTAGGCCATGGGAATTTGGCTAGAATATGGGCTACAACCCTACACTCCTTTCATCAAATTAGCTCCAAATGCTTCTTTGTTTTTTTTTTTTTGCAATATTTATCTATCACCATTTAGTATTTATATAGTATTTTCTAGGCCAACATAGACAACCCCCTAAAGTTGCTACATCATTTTGTTTAGACATCTGAACTAAAATGGTTACCTACTACATACCTAAGGTTTTTCCAGAATGTTCCTATTAAACACTCAATGATGACACAGGTTAGTTGGGCAAGTAGAAGAAGGAAGAGAAGATGCTAGGAATGGGATGTTGCTCCTCTAGTACTTATGTGGATCATATGGTGAGAGAGGAATAGAAGAGCTTTTGAGGGAGTAGAGAAAGACTTTGTACACTTACGGAAATGCCATGTATGACAAATCCTTGATGTAAATTGTATTGAGATATATAGTTCCTGATAAACGATTGTTGGATCTTGTTGGTCATCCTATTATGACATAATTCCTGTGTATAATATTTTTATGCTCTTGGCGTGGTTGTATTTTCTAACACTTATTCCAAGAGTATTTAAAGTAGCGAGTCACTGATCTTACTGGGTTATATTCATATATAACTCACTCCTTACTTGCATATCTGCAGATACTATTGTGGAAGGTGAGACTAGTGGCTGGAGCCTTCGCATTGTTCATGGAGGCTGTCATTTCAGCTCTAGCTATTTTTTAGCTTAGATTTATTTTCATTAGGTTTGCATGCCCAAAAGTTGAACTCATATAACTCTATTTAGATGCTCCATGGTCCTAGTGCGGGATTTGGGCTAGAGAAATAGTTCCCAGGTAAATGTTGAATTATTAGATCGATTTATAGAATTTCGTTGGATTATTACTATTGTCCATATGTTGATTATTATTGATGTATTTTGGAGTTGCTCATATCTTAACTTAGTGCTTATTAAAATGGTAAAGTGTACGGAAGATTGGTTCTCGTGGCAGGTGGCGTTAGAGGGTGTTAGTCACGTCTAGGGGTTATTTTGGGACGTGACAGTATATATGTATAAAGAGAGAGAGAAACCGCAGACAACTGGATTTCGCCGTAATAGAGGAGCAAACTCTCAGCCAAGTGACAATGGTGCCAACTTGGCTGAAGACTTATGTGAGTTGAATTTCATATTGGGCCAAAGTCACTAGTGATTTGTACCTACTCCTTTCATCGAATTAGGCTATAAATGCTTTTTTTTTTGTTTTTGCAAATATTCATCTATCACCATTTAGTATTTGAATAGTATTTTCTAGGCCAAAAACATAGACAGCCCCCTAATGTTGCTACATCGTTTTGTTTAGACACCTTAACTCAAACAGTTACCTACTACATACCTAAGGTTTTTCCAGAATGTGCCTATTAAACATGCAATGATGACATAGGCTAGCTGGGCATGTAGAAGAAGGAAGAGACGATGCAAGGAATAGGGTGCTGCTCCTCTAGCACTTATGTGTATCATATGGTGAGAGAGGGATAGAAGAGCTTTTGAGGGAGTAGAAAAAAACTTTGTACACTAACGAAATAGCCTATTTTCCCTTATTTCTTTTTGGTGCACCCATAGGAATCTGACATGTATTGATAAGTACTGGGTGGCTTTTGCAGAAAACCATGTCCTCTTGTAAGGTTTTCTATTTTTGGTATAGTTCTTGCATAAGTATAGTAATATTTGGAAGGATATATTCCAATAAGAAACACACTGACTGAAAAACAGATATTGGAATATAATAATATTTGGAAGGATGTGATCTATAAATTATAAAAATAATTGTTCAAAATTTTTTGTGATATGGAAGGATACATATATACAAACAACAATATACCCCGTGCATTTCCACAGGTGGGGTCCAAAAAGAGTAGTGTGAATGCAGGCCTTACCAGTTACCCCCTACCTTGAGGGCAGAGAGACTATATATACAAACAAGTGCATCCAAAATCCAAATCCAATACCAAATTATACCCCCACCCACAATAACAAATAATAAATTCAGTGTAATCTCACAAGTGGAGCGTGGGAAGGGTAGAGTGTACATAGACCAATAAACAGATGGATGTTCTATCTGTTTGGGGAAGAATGGATAAAGAGAAGCAAGAGAACATCCATCTATCTGTTTGTAGAGAAATATGTCGCAGGGAAAGAAAATCATGTGATATGCACATGACGAGGCTTTATGTAAAAGAATTTGTATTATTTTGAGTCTAAAAGCAAAGATAGTGTATGTTTTTGGGCCGTTTCTCGACATATGTTGCACGAAAAGAAAATAATGTGATATGCACGTGAGGAGGCTTCCGTTAAGAATATAACAGTGTTTAGGGTTAAGACTAAAAGTGCATCACTTTATTAAAGAAAGAGGACAATTGGTGCTCCATGTAAAAGAATATGTATTATTTGGAGTCTAAAAGCAAAGATAATGTATGTTTTTGGGTCTTTTCTCATCTCTTTGAGCACATCCAAATTCATGGGTGGATCTAGAGGGCAGAGGCCTCATTACAGGTTCACGTGAACCCAATAGCTTTTGCCCAGACTTTGTACATATATTAATATATCCACTAAATACTTATATATACTTGACTGTAAATCCAATTATTGTTGTAGTATTAAATTACCAATTCTACCGGGGTCAGAGTATTATTAGAGAAAATTCCACAGAAATAGTTATGGATTTGCCCTTAGCAGTATCTAGACCTAATTTTAGTGAAAGAAGCAGGAGGCCAAATTGTTGTCATACAATAAGCTATTGGAGTAACTTCACCATGAAAATACATGCAATAAATAGTTTGCATTCTCTTTACCTGTTCAAAATTTTAGTGCACACTCCTTCAAACATTTATGGTGGTTTGAACAAAGCATTTGACCCTGAAAGGTGCTGAATACCGTCTGCCTAGATTTCCTAATTTAAAACAAAGCCAGCAGTCTCAAAAAGAGTGACAAAATCACAATATAAGTGGGGATTGGGGAAGTTCAAATAGTTTTTATTAGAACATGATAACATATACAAAACATAAGGCACAATAACTCTTAGAACAGTAATCATAGAGCTAGAAATATAACTTCTTACTATATCAGTAAGACTACCCAACACTTTTGAAGGACAAACCAACAACAAAACATTGCAGCGATAATAGGGTTAGGAAAATGTCAATGCTGCAGTTAACATTTGTAGAAAAAAACCCTTAAGAGATACGACATGACAATAAATGACAAATTTGAGCAAAAAATTTCATTGCTAAAAAATAGGAAAAGTTCAATTATAGTGAACAGTAAAGGTTTTATTCCCCTTAAATATTGGTGTTATGAATTGCCTACATTGGTTGCATGTGGACTAAGTTCCCCAGTAGAATTTAGATTGGAACTCACAAATCTGTCAGGTTTCTACCCTTCCTGTTATGTTAAGAAGTCTTGGGATTAATTCTTCCCTTCCACATTAATATCAAAAATCACTACTTCATCGGAAAACAAAAGTAAGAAGCCCATGTTGCATTAACATTCTTACTCCCAATCGGGATAACACGAAATAATTAGTTAAACTTTAATAAACAAAGTTACCTTTCTACAAAGTTCAAATTCCTTGTCACGCAAATAACTTCCGGGCTTCAACTCCTGAGCGGGTAAAGGGTGCCCGAAATGTTTTGCCGCCTCATCAGGCTTAAACAAAAATCCATTAACAATCTGCTGCTCTGGTCTGATCTGATCAGCAGAACATTCTTTCTTTGATTTCAATATTAGCTTCTCTTCCAGAGAACTAAGCAATGTTTGCCAACGAACTCAGGGTAAAACATTACTTTCAATGTCTACCATTTTCTTTCAGTGGTATTGAAAAGTGAACATCGAGGCTCTTCTCCTCTCATTGGTAGAATGTTTTGACGCATTCTCAGAGAGGCTGTGCTATTTTCTGCAATACAGATACATGGGTTCTAAACTACCTGAAAACTATGGACTTTAACTTGGTGAACTGGTCACAACAGCAACCTGAGATATGTGCAATGAGATTGGCTCTATAACAGGTAAGACGTCCTGGCCTACAGATCTTCTTGATTCGAAAAAAGGTTCTGCTGTAGATGTTACAGGAATTGCACCATATTTCATATCAATAAAGTTCAACTCTATGAAACCCATATAATATATTGGATGACCAGATACTATTGAGAAACTCAAATACTATTGAGTAATCCAGGTTAGCACCTTCATTAGTGAGGAGAACTCTAGGAGAGAGCAACCTCCTCGCCATCTCCCTCCAATTCTTTGTTTAGAAAAGAATTAAAGTTGGAGAGAGCAACTATTCTGCTTGGGCAAAAAGGTGGTGGGAGAGTTAAAATGTTTTGAAGTTTCTTTTCCTTCAATTACCAATAACATAGGCCAATGAAACAAGTCCTTAGACGTGTAATGAATCTTACAGTTCTATTTTGGCAATCTAGATTTCAACCTTAAATTTTCATAGTATAAAAACAAGAACAGGATTTAGTAATATGAAGAAAATATAAAACATTAGAGCAAGCTTTCTTAAATGATGATTAGAGAATGAACACATTGTTACTTCTTACATGATGATTAGAGAATGAACACACTGTTACTTAGACATGAAGACTTACTAATAACTCCTTGGATACTGACAAGCGCAATCCAAGCCTTGTCTATCAGCTCAAACCAGTTTCAAACATAAAGTAACAAATGTTAAGTATGTTGCGATAATACAAACCATAGGGGCTCAAGGTTATCAATAAGAAAAAATAACTGAAGCATGCGAAAAGGATCTTGTTAAGCTTAGGAACTCCAGTGCCATGATGGACTATGCAAAGAAGGGAAAGTTGCAGATGCCGAGGAAGTAACGCGACACGCGATCTAAAAAGGTGTAGAGCCTAATATGGGATAAAGTTTTCACATCATGAATAGACTTTATCTGCTCGTGTACTATACAATAACATGGTTTTGAAAGCACTGCAATACCTAGCCTTTTGAAAGACAAGGGTAAAATTTTTGGTGAACTACAAATGATACAGTGTATGATGTTGTAGAGACGACTAGATTCTTCATGCTTTGTCTAAAATGACTTTGCATCTCGCCATTGGCATTACACATAGAAAATTTACATTTATGTAATATTGCTTCTATAGAAAGTTTTGAGATAACTGATTGGTTGCTTCGATGCAGATGACACGCCATAATGTTGGTACGATGGTGGTTTTGGAAACTGGGGAAAATGAATCACTTGTTGGAATTATCAAAATAAGAGGTATCTCAACCACTTGTACAATATATCAGCTTCTTCTTGTCTCTGTTTCTTTTTTAAAATTGGTAAATTTGTATTCCTGGCATTAAGGGCTATGGTGGCAACCTCCAAAAAGTGATCTACAGAGATGAATTAATTACAAAAGTCCAATGAAATACATTAACTCTATTTCATCCTCTATATTATGTTCTTTACACCAAAAACATAAGGAACTAATACAATTTCATCTGATCTTCAGAATGGAATTGGATTTGTCATCAGAAATTTTAGCATTTCTTTCCTTCCATATGTTCCACCATATATAGGCTGGTATTGTTCTCCACCATATTTTCTCACTTTTACTGCCCACCCCACTCCAGTGATCCAGTAGCTTAAAAGATCTGTTGTATGTTCTAGCATGGTCCAACTTTCCTTGGCCAAACTAAAAAAAAGCCCACACCTGAGCTGTAACTTTGTTTTTCTGTACTGGTTTTGAATATTTAAATTGTGCTATGTTCATGTATCCATGTGTAACTTCGTCATAGTTGTTGTAAAGGATATTTTGTCGTCTAAGGGATATTGAATGCTGTTTATATTATCAGATAAGAGTAGCATATACAGCTATGGATTTTATTATATGATGTCAGTTTTGTTGATATGTGGGTTTGCAGTACAGGTTCATCTTGGTCACACCAGAAATTGTTGTTCGGAAAGCGAAGCAACTGATGACAGGTAATGCTTTCTGCTTGATTTTTTTAATGCCTTTTTAGTGTATTTGCTTCAAACACGAGAAAATAAGCATAAATACATTTGTATCACCTAGGGAGTTCTTAGGATGCACAATTTCAAAAAATAAAAATTTAGTTTGTTGAAATGAACTGAAGGAACTTATCATCCTCTCAACCTCTTGAACATTTTCGTTCTTACATCTATAATATACAATATTCTCTTTTAGCCTTGCTGCTACTGATACACCCAAGTGTCCTGTAGCTATTTGAAGTCCTACCTTTCCCAACTAAGCAATAGTTCTTTCCAAGTTCCCGACTTGCACTATTTCAGTTCAAATAAATTCAAAAACATGTACCAAATCTGAGCTGTAAACTTGAAATGTATGAATATAAGTGCCTTGCATCTTCATAACCTTCTTCACATAGGATACACCTGTTGCACATTATCATTCCTTTTCTTTGTAAATTGTGTCGAGTCAAACAACCAGGCATGTGAAATATTTAACCTTGTAAGGTGTGTTGTTTCTTCATATCAATTTCCTAGGCCATATATGATGGATTGTAGCCTTATTTTATTGTAAAAATGTTGGATTCGTTTTCCTTTCATCCCTTATTATTCTTCAATCACTTGCAAAAATTGGCCCATTTCCTAAAAAATTAGGTTACAAGGTGTTTATCCTGTTGACTAATTCTTCAAAATAATTCAGTTAGTGAGTCTTTTTTTAGGATTAGTGGGTTTAAGTTTTTACCTAGTCAATGCATTATCTTCTTATTGTAGTGGGTCATGTTTACCACTTTCCTCATGTTTTTCCATTATTAGTTAGTTGTTTTATTTTAGCTTAAGTAGTTAATTGTAAGCCTATAAATGGCAGTAGGTGTTCTTGTTTCCAAAAAAAAGAAAATTGAGCAGTAAAAAAAAAACTTTGTTTCTGAAAGCTTTTTTTCATTGTCTCTTGTTCCAACAGTTTCTAGTATCAGAGCAATTAGAAAGCAAAAGAAGTGGGCCACAGCAGAGTCCTTCTTCTTTTCTATTTCCAGGTTTATTCCCCTGGGAACCAGCAGTAACGTGAGAGAGTGAAACCCATCAAATTCTATCGCTAAAAGCACCAAAATCAGAGACAAAACAATGGTAGCAAGCTCTAATTCTAACTCCCAACATCTTCCAATTTTCAAAGGGGTGAATTATCAGTTTTGGAGTCTTAAGATGAAGACTCTTTTTAAGTCTCAAGAGCTATGGGACTTGGTGGAGAATGGATTTCCAGATCCGGATGAAGGCCACGCACAACAACTCCGGGAAAATTGCAAGAAGGATTCGAAGGCACTATTCCTGATTCAACAAGCCCTTCATGATGATATCTTCCTCAGAATTTCAGCTGCGGAGATATCTAATGAAGCTTAGGAAATTTTGCAGCAGGAGTATATGGGAGATAAAAAGGTAATTGTAGTTAAATTGCAAACTTTGCGTCTTAATTTTGAAACTATGAGTATGAAAAATGGTGAATCGGTGCAAGATTATATGTCTAGAGTCTCGGCAATTGTTAATCTCATGAAGTCTTATGGAGAGAAAATTAATGATGAAACTATTGTAGCAAAGGAGTTGAGTTCTTTAACAAATAAGTTTGAGCATATGGTTGCCGCTATCGAAGAATCCAAGGATCTATCTGATTATTCATTTGATGAACTAATGGGTTCTTTGTTAGCTCATAAAGATAGGCTAAATAGATCTCATGAGAAAATTAAAGAAAAAGCATTCCAGGTGAAAGAGAAGTTGTCTTTCTCCAAAGAAAAATCCTCAAATTTTTTTGGCAGAGGTAGAGAAAGAGGCAAATTTCGTGTTCGAGGTCGAGGCCACGGTAGAGGCAGAGGGAAATTCAGTGAGTCACGTCTACCCAAGAGTGACTTGCAGTGTTGGTATTGCAAGAATTCCGGCCACACTGAAGCATATTGTTGGACCAAGCAAAGAGATGAGCAGAAGCACGCCAATTTCTCTGAGAAAGTTGAGGATGAAATTAAGTTGTTCATGGCTCATTCGCCAATTACTGAAAATTCTGATGGTAGTTGGATTATTAATAGTGGATGCTCAAATCATATGTATGGTATAAAGACTCTATTTAGAGATCTTGATGAGTTAAAAAAGAGTGAAGTTCGACTCAGTGATGAAAAACAAGTACGAGTTGAAGGCAAAGGTACCATAGCCATAAAAACAACACAGGGTAATTCTAAACTTATCTGTGATATGCAATTTGTTCCTAGTTTGGCTTACAATTTGCTAAGTATTTGACAATTGATGGTTAATGGTTACTCTATTCTGTTTGATAATGAATCATGTATTGTTAGTGACAAGAAATCTGGTCAAACTGTTGTAACTGTGTCTATGACTCAGAATAATAAGTTTCCCTTTAATGATTCAAATATTGTTAAAAATGTGTTAGTTGCTAAAGGTGTTAATGAAACTCAACTTTGGCATCTTCGCTATGGTCATTTAAACATTAATGGGCTGAAACTGTTGACTAGAAATAACATGGTGGTTGGTTTGACAAAAGTGGGTGAGCTTGAGTTATGCAAAAGGTGCATATTTGGAAAACAAAGTAGAAGATGTTTCCTTGTAGGAAAATCTTAGAGAGCTAGCTATTATCTTGAGCTTGTACATGCTGACTTGTGTGGACTAATGAAGACTAAGTAACTTGGTGGTAGTCGGTATTTTCTTCTGTTTACTTATGACTACAGCCGTATGAGTTGGGCTTACTTTCTGAAGTTCAAATCTGAAGTGTTTGAGAATTTCAGGAAATTCAAGGCACTCGTGGAGAAGCAAACAGGCTACAACATAAAATCTCTTTGCACAGATCATGGTGGTGAATTTTTATCTAATGACTTTAATTTATTTTGTGATGAGAATGGAATTCGCAAGGAGCTTACAGTATGGTACTCGCCACAGCAAAATAGAGTCACCGAGCAGAAAAATCGCATGGTGGTTGAGATGGCCAGAAGCTTACTTAATGGAAGGGGACTTCCTGTTCACTTTTGGGGAGAGGCAGTGGCTGCAGCTGTGTACCTCTTGAATATTTCTCCAACAAAAGTTGTTTTGGGTCGAACTCCATATGAAGTATGGACGGGATGGAAACCACGAGTAATCCACTTGAGAGTTTTTGGTTGTATAACTTATGCTTTGGTTAGTATGCGTTCTAAACTAGATGAAAAATCAGTGAAATGCATTTTCATTGGTTATAGTCCTCAATCCAAAGCATATAGATTATATAATCCTACTAGTGGAAAATTAATTATCAGCATGAATGTTGTATTTAATGAGGAAGCAGCCTGGGAGTGGAATGGCGAGAAAGTAGATTCAGTAGTCCATATTTCGGTTCAATCAGAAGGAGAGCATACTACTATTTTTGAATCAACAGGTTCTGATCCTTCCTCTCCTTCCAGCAATAATACCAATCCTTCTTCTCATGGAAGCAGCAACAGTAATTCTACTCCAGTAAAATCCCAATCTCCTTCTTTGGTTTCATCCAGTGAAACGCCACCAACAAAGTTTTGGTCGTTGAACAATGTTTATGCATCTTGTAGCTTTTCCTTCTTAGCTGCTGAACCGACATGTTATGAAGAAGCTACAAAGCAACCTAAGTGGTAGAATGCAATGATTGAAGAGATTCAGGCCATTGAGAAAAACCAAACCTGGGAGTTGGTTGATTTTCCTGAAGGGAAGAATGTTTTCGGACTAAAATGGATTTTCAAAATGAAGTACAATGCTGATGGAAGTGTCAAAAGGCATAAAGCATGACTTGTTGCAAAAGGATATTCCTAGCAACAAGGCATCGACTTTGAAGAGACATTCTCACCAGTAGCTTGCTTTGAAATGGTTAGAACTACTCTAGCCTTGGTTGCTCAACTTGGTTGGCTTGTGTACCAATTTGATGTTAAGTCTGCCTTCCTAAATGGCGACTTACATAAAGAAGTATACGTCCCCCAACCTGAAGGCTTTATCTCTAGTGAAGGAAAGAGTAAAGTATACGAATTGAAGAAGGCATTGTAAGGTCTAAATCAAGCTTGACGGGCATGGTATAGCAAAATTGATTCCTTTTTCCAAGAGCAGCAGTTTAGAAGAAGTGAGAATGAACGTACACTTTATGTAAAGAAGCGAGGTAATGGTGTTTTTTTGGTTGTTTGTCTTTATGTCAATGATATTATATATATGGTCTCTTGTGAATCTATTGTTTATGAATTTAAGATTTGCATGACGAGTAAATTTGAGATGTCCAACTTGGGTATGCTACATTATTTTCTTGGGCTTGAGGTGAGACAAGGTTTGGATGTGGATTTTTATTTCACAAAGAAAATATGCTACTGAACTTTTACAGAAGTTCAACATACTAAATTGTAATCCATCTCCCACGCCCATGAATATGAATGAGTAGCTGGTACTTGATGATGGTATAGGTGGAACAAATGCTTCTTATTTTAGAAGTTTGGTTAGTGGTCTAAACTACTTATCACACACAAGGCCCGATATAGCATTCCATGTCAGTTTGATTTCAAGGTTCATGCATAGTCCTTCGAAGCAACACCTAGGTGCAGCCAAAAGGATCTTGCGATATATTGCTGGCACAACAAGTTATGAAATTTGGTACTCAAAAGTATCAAATTTCAGATTAATTGGTTTTACTGCTAGTGATTGGGCAGGTAGCTTGGAAATCGGAGGAGCACATCTGGGAATGTCTTTAGTCTTGGTTCTGGAGCAATCTCATGGAGTTCAAAGAAACAAGATACAACAGCCTTGTCATCTTCAAAAGAAGAATACATGGATGCAACTTCAGCAGGTTGTCAAGCTATCTGGTTAAGGAAATTGTTAGTGGATCTTCAACAAGAGCAGATTGGTCCAACTGAAATATGGTGTGACAACAAGGCCCAATGGCTATGACAAAAAATCCTGCTTTTCACAGTAGGACGAAGCACATTGACATCCGCTATCACTTCATTCGTGATCTAGTTACTGGTGGAATAGTCTCCTTGACGTTTTATGGCACAAATGATCAGATTGCTGATGATGTTCTTACGAAATTGCTTCTGCGCAACAAGTATGACTTCTTCAGACAACAAATGGTAGTTTGTGATTTTGAAGAAAGGGGGAATGTTGACTAATTCTTCAAAATAATTCAGTTGCACAAAATCAGTTAGTGAGTCTGTATTTTAGGATTAGTGGGTTTAAGTTTTTACCTAGTCAATGCACTATCTTCTTATTGTAGTGGGTCATGTTTACCACTTTCCCCATGTTTTTCCATTATTAGTTATTTGCTTTATTTTACCTTAAGTAGTTAGTTGTACGCCTATGAATGGCAGTAGGTGTTCTTGTTTCCAGAAAAAAGAAAATTGAGAAGTAAAAAAAAAAACCTTTGTTTCTGAAAGTTTTTTTCATTGTCTCTTGTCTCTTGTCTCCTGTCTCTTGTTCCAATATATCCAAAGTAGTATACAACATCATTTATGTTCTAGGAAATTGGTATGATGAAACAACACACCTACCAGCCCTTTCAGTGTCACGACGCCTTTTCAAAGATATGATAGTTGCAAAGCTGAAAATCCTGGGAAATTGCTGCTTGAGTGGTCTGTTCCACATCCATTCTTTTTTTTTTTGGTTCTGCATTTACAATCATAGCTTATTCTTCGTGCAAGTTTCCATCAAAAAAGCACAATCAACACGATACATCAGGCAATAACATGACAGTACCTGATGCATCGTGTTGATTGTCTATTTTTGGTGTTACCTATTTACCAAGAACACCGGATGCTTTGTTGAAGCAGAACTTGTTCAAAATTGTAATTGCTATCCAAAAAGGGTCGTACTTTGTCAAAAAACTTAGAACATGGAGGGAAGGGATTTCTTTTGAAGTCATTCCTTTGTTTGAAATTTTCTTTATTTTAGAATATGGATTTTAACTTTTAAGTGTAAACTCTGCTTGTTATTTTAAGAATTTGGGGGAAAGACCCATGTCTTTTCTTATAATTCAGCACTGTGCTTTTAGTGATGGTAACTCTAGTTAGTGAGATGAACACAGTAGAGCTTTCCATGATCATGTATCCGCATGTAACTTCGTCATAGTTACTGTAAAGGATATTTTGTTCTCTAGCTATGAGATATTGAAATCTGTGTATACTATTAGATAGGAGTAGCATATATCAGATAGGTATTTTATTATATGGTGTCAGTTTTGTTTATTTGTGGGTTTGCAGAATAGGTTCATCACGGTCACACTAGAAACTGAAGTTCTGAAAGGAAAGCAACTGACGACAGGTACTACTTTCTGCTTCATTTCTTTTTTAATACTTTTTAGTGTATTTGCTTCAAACACAAGAAATTCTCCTTTTTAGTGTATGAATAAGCGCCTTGCATCTTCATAACCTTCTTCACAGAGGAGGTCTTCTTTATAAATTGTGTTGATTCAAACATTTCTCTTGTGCGACCAGCCATGTGAAGTATTTAACTTTGTAAGGTGCATTTTCATATCAACTCCTAGTCCATATATGATGTTGCCTACTACTCATGGGGAACACCTTGTAACCTAATTTTATTGGAAAAGTGTTGGATTTGTTTTCCTTTCAGCCCTTGACATTCTTCAATCACTTACAAAAATTGATATGATGAAACAAAACTCCTTACAAGTCCTCACTGTCACTGCACCTTTTTGAAGGTATCTTGTATCCTTGTGGAGACTGGAGACGAATACCCTTTTACTACTGCATGAAGATTAGATGCAAAACTGAAATTCTAGGAAATTGCTCCTTAAGTGATCTGTTCCATATCCGTCCATCTTGCTGGATATGATTTTTCTACCATATCCTAGTTTAATATGACCCAGACCCCACTTTGTGGGAATATATTGGGTATGTTGTTGTTGTTGTATCCTAGTTTAATGTGAATATCTCTGTGAATTTGCTCCATAAGAATTATTAGGAACCTTTGTGATCCAGAAGTTTCCCATCCCATATTTTTATCCGATCAATTCTTCCTCATTGCAGAACTTCCAAAGCCACTTCATAAGGAGACTACTGTTGTGAATACTAAGACTTCTTACTCCAAGTCATTTAATAGATATATGTAATGACTTGGACGGGTAAATTTTACAGATGGTAAGTTAACTATCACTTTTTTTCACAAATAACTTAACTATTTTTTCTAACACAAAAATAACATAACTTTGATTAAACTAACACAAAAATCACATTGGGCGGAATATGTACTTTTCCGATCAACCCACTATTTTTCACTTTTTAAATTTTTTTAAATCTAATAAATAAATTTTAAAAAACATCCAACCACCTATTTGAAAAATATATTAAAAAGAATAAAAGGACCATTATTTTCAAAGAAGAGAAAATACGGAAAGAGAAATGCATGAGTACGTGCAAGTTATGTCGAAGAAGAAAAACTAGTGTTGTTTGTCTAAAGTGTCTCGTGTTTTGTAAATGACATACATTATATGACACAATAATATGTTGTGGCTGTTTTTAATGTTTTGTCGATGCACATTTTTCATTGTTTGTCTAAACTTTATGGTCTTGCACAATTTACTTTTGAAATATTACGGAAGAAAAAAGATGATTATGAAATGTAGATGTTTAATATTTATAGAATGAAATAACCAGTAGTTTCATGTTTATTAGCCATAATCGTCACATCTCTTCTAAATTATAGCTCAAAGTAGATATATAACATGTGAACACTAATTTCGATTAAGTTGGTACTAAAAGAATTACCGTGTATTATTTCAAATTATCCTCGTATACTCCAATTATGGTAGCAAATAAAAAAATATTCACTTTTTCAAATGAATTTCTAGTGGGGCTGGGTCGGGTTGGGTGTTTTTTAAAATTTATTTATTAGATTTAAAAATAAAAAAGAGTGAAAAATTGTGGGTTGATTGCAAAAGTACATATTCTGACCAATGAGATTTTTGTGTTAGTTTACTCAAAGTTAAGTTATTTTTGTGTTAGAAAAAATAGTTAAATGACTTTTGTGAAAAAAAGTGATCTGTGAAATTTACTCTGACTTGGACTTGTAAATCAAGCAGCAAATTCTATTGGCATAAAGCTGGGCCAAGCTATATTTTAGTAAATCCTATTTTTGGTTTTCGAGGTGTAAGGTAGGCAGTGTGTAGATCTGCTCTTAGTTACCTCAGATTAACTCATCTACCTAACGTAAAATTGAGTCATGATTTTTTTCTATTGTCTAGTATGATATTCTATTGTAATTGAGTTCACTTCCTAATCAGTGTACTTACAGTTAGTCCAGATTGTCTTACATGGAGGGTTGATGTTGTGTATAGAACACCTAGTTCTATGAACAGCTTCTTGCTATGTTTAACCTATGGAAGCAAATCAAATCAAAATTTTCCTTCGAAACTGATGTGTCCAACGCTTATCTGCATGCATTTTCAGGCACATTGGCTTTCTTTACATCATTTTCTCTGTATTTCTTTCATACAGTGTAGGGGTATTATTTAGGATTTGAATCTTTAATATGCTTTTGGGAATCTATTGCTGTCGTTGTCATTTCTTGTGCCATCATATCAAGTTCATCATTGTAGTTCTGCTATCTTAACTTGATGCTTTGACATCTGACTTTAGACTTTGGAGGAATATCAGTGGACGAATTGGTGACTGCGATTTGTTTAAATATTATTGTTCTGATTCCTCCGAGTGGAACTGATGTCTGCTGCAAAATGTTATAGGTGATACATCTAAGGCCAATTCTTAACTTAGCATGTTCTTTTATTCTTTATGTTAACCCTTGGTAGGGTGTATCTAGAAATTCAATTGCATTTTGGTGGTGCAGTGTCTATATAGTGTACTGCTTTTATGCTGGACTACTGCACTACTATTCGAGTGTTCAAAAAATTCATGTGTTCTCCAGTGGTGAGAAACTAAAGGTGGGGGGAGTTGGACATGACCCTTGCAAGGCTATTTGTATGATATAGGCCTCTAGCATTTTGGCAAATGTACTATCTTTTTGATGAATTTTAGATGGAGCATGATCTTTATTGTGTGGACTAAAATTATCGCTAAAGCGGCATCTGATGCAGCAAGACTTTCATGGTACTTCTAGTGGTAGTATCCTTACCTAGTTGTACTAGTTTTGATTGTGAAAGTGTTCTATGATCATGTTTCCATGTGTGGCTTTGTCGTAGTTGTTGTAAGAGATATTTTGTTGTCTATGTAAATACTGTTTCCTGACACTAGAAGATAGGAATAACCACTTCTACAAGATATGAACTTTTTTTTTTCATCTGGCTCTTTTGCTTCCTTTGTAAAATTCAATCTTTTGTATTAAGTCAATATCTACTAGTATTAGAGATTAGAGTTTTAGCAAGTTGATGGAACAAAATTGTTTTTAGTTTTTTTTTTCTTTTTTTTGGATGTTGTAGTAAATTGTAAAATCTTGTGGTTATTGGTGGACTTGATTGACTTCTCATCTCACTATTGACATTACACCAATGTTTCTTAAAAGATTGTGATTTTTCACGCTTCAAAGTTTTTCTTTCAGTTCATATAATCTGAAACAACATGTCACTTGCCGCTTCAGGTACATAATTGGTTGACCAGAGTTGTCCGAGCTGTTTTGGGTGAGCATATGAATGAGCTGAATTGCTTAAATGTCTGCATATATACAAGGACGTTACTGTATGATAACGAACAACGATAAACTGACCATATCCTTCATATGGTAAATATTAGCGTGCTTGGGTCTTCTAGATTGATGTGCCTTTTTTTCCCCCAGTTTTTAGTGTTCTTATAACTGATAGTTGTTTAATATGGCAGTTTCTGTTAATGTTTCGCTTCGGCAAAGTAGCAGGCATCCATCGACTTAGCGACAATGACAAAGACTGTTTCGACTGATCAACATACCTTTAATCTTTATTTATTTGAGTGGAGTTGTTTTTGTTGTGGGATTACACCAGATATATTCAAGATAATAGTGTCCTGCCTCCACCTCTACCTATATGGTTCCCCAAGTTTCTTGTATAGCGGAAGCTTAGTGCATTGAGATTATCCTTTTTAACATATATTTGCATATTGTTGTTCATAACAAAATCCACTATATTCAATAGACAAAAACTTTAAGATCATCTGCATACTGCATTTGCAAAACTAATCTAAAAGTAAATCTGATTGATTTATTCATTGATTATGTGTACTTCTGTGGAGAAACTTATTCAACACTACTACCATGACCTTATGAATTAGGAGAGAATAATGGATTAAATGATTATGAACACGAATTGATTAAGCTCAAATATTCTCTTCTTTTTTTTTTCGTTAAATCATACTTAAATATTAATTCTAGAAAAATTGATTTATTTTGCATAAAAAGAAAAAAAAAGTCGTAATAATAATAATACATGAAAAAGTTTAAATATGTCATTCAACTTTTAGAAAAGTTTATTTTTGTCATCCATTAATAGTTGGGATCACTTGTACCACCACCGTAAATCAAAGTGCCCATGGTATCGCTCTCCTAACGACCGAAATAACTGTTTTTGAAAACTAGGATTGGACATGTGTCATCTAATGGTTCATGCCATCTAATTTGTCCCAATTTCTTTTAACCCATCCCAATTAAATTTGACCTGCCCTAATTTGGCAACTCGACCCACACATCTCATGTCTCTCATTTCCATATTATTAGTGGAAGAAGAAGTGGAAAATTAGGGCAGCCCAAAATTGATAGTAGCAGATTGGAGATGAAGAGGATTTCTTTGCGCAAATTCAATGTTATCTCTTCCTTTGATATTTTACATTCATCTTCACTCAGAACTTATTCTTCACGCCGCCATAACAATGGTAAACTTGACTTAAATAGCAAGATTGACAATGAGATCAAGTGTTTAGATGATGTTGTGTCTCTCTTCCATCAATCGGTCAGAATGAACCCTCTTCCTTCTGTCCCCGTCTTCTGTAAATTATTTAACACTAAGCTAAGTATGAAGCATTACCCTGCTGTTGTTTCTTTTGTTTTTCTTTTTTCATGAAATGTGGAAAGTGGACATCCCAATTGATGATTTCATCTTGAGTATCGTGATTAATAGTTATTCTCTGATGCATCGTGTTGATTGTGCATTTTCGGTGTTACCCAATTACTTAAAGAGCGGCATTCCATTTAATGTTGTCACCTTTACCGACCTAATAAGGGGATTTTTATTGAAAATAAGGTCAAAGATGTTGTTGAATTGTCTAAAAAAGTGGTAAGAGGGAATATTTGTGAGCCTAGCCAAGTCATGTATGGAACCATCATGAATGGGCTTAGCAAAAGGGGTCATACTCGAAAAACTTTAAGTTTACTCAGGTTAATGGAACAAGGAAGCACTAAGCCCGACGTATTCATCTACAACGTTGTTATAAATGCGCTTTGCAAAGATCAACCTTCTGAATAAGATGAAGCAGAAAGGCATTCCTCCAAACATAGTCACGTATAGTTCATTAATTGATGGTTTGTGTAAGCTTGGTCAATGGAAAAAGGTTAATGTTTTATTCTTTGAGATGGTGAACCTTAAAATTTATCCGGATGTACGCACCTTCACCATAACATATGGACTATGCAAAGAAGGGAAAGTTGAAGATGCCGAGGAAGTAATGAAACACATGATCAGAAAGGGTGTAGAGCTTAATGTAATCACCTACAGTGCGATAATGGATGGATATTGTTTGCGTGGTCAACTGGATAGAGCGAGGAGAGTTTTTGATTTCATGATAGATAAGAACATTAAACCCAACATTATTAGCTATAACATACTAATAAATGGATACTGTAAGAAAAAGAATTTGGTTGAGGCCATGTAGTTGTTTCATGAAATTTCTCGAAAGGGAACAAAACCTGATATTGTTACGTACAATACTATCTTGCAGGTTTGTTTGATGTTAGAAGAATTGACAATGCAAAAAAAATCTATGTTGAGGTGATGCTTGCAGGGCCCATACCTGTTCATACACTCATGGCACTTTGCTCAATGGTTATTTTAAGTATGGAATTGTTGAAGAAGCTATGCCACTTCTGAATAAGTTGGAAAGAAAGAGAGAAAATATTGACGTTGAATTTTACAATATTATCATTAATGGATTATGCAAAACTCGTTAACTCGACAAAGCTCATGCTATATTTGAGAAGTCTTCTCTAATTGGATTGCTTCTGAATGCAAGAACGTACAATTCAGTGATAAATGGATTTTGTCTAAAAGGGTTGCTAGAGGAAGCTAATGATATGCTAAGAAAAATGGAGGAAAATGGTTATTTTCCAAACGATGTCACTTACAATGTTATTGTACGGCGATTTCTCAGGTGCGACAAAATTAGTGAAATGGCAACATATATGAAGGAAATGAATGGAAGGGGCTTCTCATTTGATGCAACTACAACTGAGTTACTAGTAAGTGTTATAAGGGGGAATCCTTCGGTCCTTGACATGATATCAGAGCTTCACGTGGGAAAAAAAAGGTGAATATTTCTTTCCCTTGGTTTATTCAGCTATGTTATAACTTTGATACAGTTTCCATTTATCACCTCAAATGAAATGGCATCCAATGCAGTTGTTTTCATTTATCACCTCAAATAAAATGGCATCCAATGCAATTCTGGAAGCTGGAAAATGGCAATTAAAACGTTGCTTGCTCTTTCAGGTGGTACGTCACTTTCGACATTTTGATTGTTTTCCCATTATTGTTTATCTTGGAAATCAGATGTTACTGTGCTTTTGATATGCTAAATAGTGTGTGTTTCCTTTATGTGTACACATTATAAGTTTAGGAATATCATTTCCAGTGCTATTTGTTATTTTCTATCTATTTGAGAATAAGAACTTCCTGCAACTTAGAAATTGTTGTGGAAACAATCTTTCTGATAGTTTCTGATACAGCAGTGCTGATAAGTTCAACCTCATCCTTTTGTCCCTAAAACGTATAGTATGAATACATCCATATTTAGAGTATTTAAGAATATATTTTTTGAGGTTTATATGTGATACCGGATGCTTTGTTCTAGTAGAACTTGTTCAGAATTGATAGGGTATACAAATTGTCATTGCTATTCGAAAAGGGTTGTACTCTGTATAGTTATTGCCAGCAAACATAGAACATGGAGGGAAGGGATTTGTAACACCTCAGGTGCTACGATCACTTTCTGCATAAAAAAAATAAAATAAAAATTATTTTGCGACTCACGACACCAGTCACGTGGCGTGAGTGGACTTCAGAACGTTGAAAAAATGGTCTGATTTCAACGGCATGAGTCACGAGGCATGACTCACAGTCACGGGACGTGAGTGGTACCGTGGATGAGCTTCAAAAACTTGGTCGAGTCGTCTGAGTTTCACGACAGGTCACCTATGTGCCGTGACTCAACCCACGACATGAGTCACGATACCGTGAAATTTTGCCGGCTTTGTTGACCTATTTTTGATTAGATGAAATGTTTGAGTGTGGGGCCCATTAAAGGTGTTGGGCTGGATCTATATTCTGTATTTGAGGCCCAAATATCATGGAATAAGCCATGGGCCTCAACAAATATAAGAAAGACCCATTCAATATGGAGCAAACTTGTGGCCAAGAATTAACTTGACTTGAGGGGCTATATAAAGGCCAAAATCAGATTTTTGTCCATTAGAACTCTCATCTCTTTCTAGATATTTGTCAAAGGCTCCTTATCTCATAAACCCTAAGGCAACAACACTTGTTGGAACAAGATCATCTCTTTACAAGTAGTGGTAAGTGTTTCCTCTTGTAACTTACTACATGATATACATGAAAAGTGATATAGGTCATGATTATTAGTGTTGAGAAGGTTGGACGGTTTCCATACCATATTATGAACTTGTACTAGTTGTGGTTACTAATGTAAGGTCCCTTATATATACATGTTGTAGAGTAGCGGAAAGGTGGAATTGTTGTAATCACATAGTGGAAGACTAAGGTATGTAAGGTTTTCCTTTTCTATGACTATTGGTCACACCTATTGTTCATACTTTGTCCGACCTTACTTGCCCTCCGAAATGTCGTAAAGTGTCTCATTCTAAGTAAATGCTTAGCAACTGTTGTTTGTATACCTCTTATTCATTGCCTATGGTTTCCAAGTGTCAATAATATCGCAACCACCAATGTATCACTCTCTTAATGAACAAATTGAAGTAATGCATATAAGTGAGTATTGAGTACGGGTGGTAGCTCGAGGGGGCGTAAATCCCAACATAGAGACGATCCCGATTGATTATTGGACATAGGGGGTATCCCAAAGGGGTGAAAACCTAGCTAGGGACGAACCTGCTTTATTGATTTATGGGTGGTAGCTCAAAGGGGTATAAGCCTAGCTAGAGACGATCCCAATGTTATGACCCACTGATCAGTTGGGGCCCAGGTACGATATGAGTTATTGAGGATAATGAATGTAAAAGTAAAGTAATGAATGTAACATACATGGTTTCACACATACAGAATGGTGGTATGTCCATATTGTTTATTCACTTGTATTTGATTCCATTTGCGTTCCTATATGTCATACAGTTGAATATCGCCTTACATACTCAGTACATTCTTTCGTACTGACCCCTCATGGGACTTACTTTACTTGCTGCAAGAATAGGAGGTAGTAGACCCTCACAGTAGGATTCGGACTCTCTGCGTACAGTTGGTGAGCTCCAAGCTAATTCGGGGCTTTCCGGGTCATATGTACATGTTGATTTTAATGTTATGTACATGTTTGTGTAAAGCGGGGACTTGTCTCGATTATAGATTTGGTCTGGTTTCTGCTAGAGACTTTGTAGACGTTGTACAGTAAATGAAGAGATGTCTTCTCATTTTGACCTTGCGGCCCTACCGGCCGAGTTTCTTAAATATATAAAGGTCTTTCCGCGCTTCTATTTTACGATGTCGTGTCCATATGCATACATGTTGTGTTCCATATGAATGTATAGGCTGGTTCTCTCGGGCCTCAACGGCTTCGGGTGCCATGTCCGCCCCGTTGGAACTCGAGGCGTGACAAAAAGTGGTATCAGAGCGGGTCATCCTAGGGTGTCTACAAAGCCGTGTCGGAGTAGAGTTTTGCTTATGGATGTGTTGTGCACCACATCTATAAGTGGGAGGCTACGGGACATTTAGGAGTTATTTCTTTTCTTCAATTCGTAGATCGTGTAATATCATTGTCATTCTTGGTTTTCGGGAAAGTATTATATCTCACTATTATTTCCTTTCTTGATAGTGCAAATGCCGATCACTAAAAGAGGTAGAGGCAAAAGCAAGAGGTTAGACAGACTTGTCGGGGAAGGCACTAGTAGACCACCACCTCGTCAGGATGAAGCGGAAAGTGAATCTGCATCGCGGGCTCCTTCTACTTTTTCAGCTCCGGAAGGGTCAAGAGGTGGAGAAGTGCCCGCAGAACCGCCTATTAATGCCACTAACCAGGATTTGAGAAATGCAGTACAGATGTTGATACAGTTAGTTGCTGCATAAAGCCAAGGACGAGCTGGTCCAACAATAGGTGAGGATAGCGCGGCTAGGGCAACTAGTCGTCGAACACAGGATTTTCTGAAACTAGATCCTCCCACGTTTACTAGATCGGATCTGAATGAGGACCTGCAAGATCTTATAGATCAAATCCAAAGGGCATTGGATGTCATGCATGTATCTGGTGTAGAGACAGTTGAACTTGCGGCCTATAGGTTGAAGGGAGAAGCAATATTATGGTATGAAGACTGGGAAAGACCGAGGGGCATTGGTGCAAACCCACCTACATGGGAAGAATTTAAGATGGCATTTCTTGATCACTACCTCCCCTATGAGGTCCGTGAGGCTCGTGCGGACCAGTTCTTGAATCTGCGATAAGGTACCATGAGTGCTCGAGAGTACAACCTTAAGTTTAATTCTTTGGTTCGATATACTCCGAATGTAGTTGCGACTATGACCGATAGAGTTCATCGGTATGTGGACAGATTAGAACCATATTTGGTCTGAGACTGTACTATTGCTGCATTAAATAGGGACATGGACATAATGAGAATACAGGCTTTTGCGTAGAAAATGGAAGATCAAAGGCAATGAAGAAGGACACAAGGGTTCGAAGAAGGGCCGTCAAAGAGGGATAGATCTACGAGACAGTGTATGGCCTCCGAAGGAGAGTTTAGACCTCGGAGTTTTAATAGGCCGCCTAGTCCATCATTTTCTCATTCCAATGCAGGCACTTCATCTCAATTTTGAGGGTCTAGAGGCGGTTATGTTAGGCAAAGCAGTGGGATGCAAGGCTCACAGATTGTCGGGTTTCCTCGTCCTCCGTGTCAGCATTGTGGAAAGCCTCATCTAGGTGAATGTCGGTTGGGGACAAATACTTGTTTTTGGTGCGGTATGACGGGGCATATAATGCGGGAATGCCCACGATGAGGTGTGGGTAGTGTGGTGAAACCTACGGGATCAACTGTTGCATCTTCATCATCGGCTCCTTCCCTCGGCAGAGGTGTACAGCCTCTGGGGCATGGCAGAGGTTCGAGAGGAGCAGCTAGTTCTAGCGGAGCCCAGAATCGCACCTATGCTCTAGTGGACCGGTAGAATTCAGAGGCATCTCCTGATGTAGTTACAGGTATCTTGTCTATTTTCTCACATAATGTATATGCGTTGATTGATCTGGGTTCTACATTATCATACGTTACTCCTTTAATTGCTGGAAAATTCAAAAGAACGCCGAAATTCTTAGTTAAGTCCTTTGAAGTGTCTACGCCTGTCGGTGAATCCATTATAGCAAAGAGGGTTTATCGTAACTGTATCGTCACTATTGGTGGTCATGATACATTGACCGATCTTATTAAGCTAGAGATGGTAGATTTTGATGTTATCATGGGAATGGATTGGTTAGCGTCTTGCTATGCCATGGTGGATTGTCAAGCGAAGAAAGTATCTTTTCATTTTCCGCAAATGACTGTCCTTGAGTGGAAAGGTAATGTTGGTGCACCGAGGAGTACATTTATTTCCTATCTCAAGGCAAGGAAGATGATATCCGAGGGGTATATATGCCACCTAGTAAGGGTGCAGGATATTGATGTGCTGCCACCAACTCCTCAATCGGTCCCTGTGGTCAATGAATTTCTTGATGTATTTCCAGAGGATCTTCCAGGCTTGCCCCCAGAACGGGAAGTAGAGTTTGGCATTGATGTGATTCCAGGCACTCAGCCTATCTCTATCCCTCCGTATAGAATGGCTCCAGCAAAATTGCGAGAATTGAAGTAGCAATTAAAAGACTTGCTGGACAAGGGATTTATCAGACCTAGCATGTCCCCGTGGGGTGCACCAGTCTTATTTGTACAGAAGAAAGATGGCACGTTGAGAATGTGCATCGATTATCGGCAGCTGAATAAGGTAACGATCAAGAACAAATATCCCCTTCCCAGGATTGATGATTTGTTTGATCAGTTACAGGGCGCCAAATATTTTTCAAAAATTGACTTGCGATCGGGTTACCATCAAGTCAGGGTTAGAGAAAATGATATACCCAAGACAGCTTTTCGAACACGGTATGGCCATTATGAATTCTTAGTTATGTCATTTGGACTAACAAATGCACCAGCTATTTTCATGGATTTGATGAATAGGGTGCTTAAGCCATTTCTAGACGTGTTCGTGACGGTGTTTATAGATGATATTCTAGTTTATTCAAGATCAGAAGAAGACCATGCTATTCATCTACGGCAGGTGTTACAAATTCTGCGTGAACGGAAGTTATACGCCAAGTTTTCAAAATGTGAATTTTGGCTAAAATCTGTAGCATTCTTGGGTCACATTGTCTCAGGTGAAGGAATACGAGTTGATACACAAAAGATAGAGGCGATGAAGAACTGGCCAAGACCTACGACACCTACAGAAATTCGTAGTTTTCTTGGACTGGTAGGGTATATCGGAGGTTTGTGGAAGGTTTTTCCTCCATTGCTGCACCGTTAACAAAGCTTACACATAAGGCAGTCAGGTTTCAGTGGAACGACGCGTGTGAGAAAAGTTTTCAAGAGCTGAAAGATAAATTGACTTCCACACCTGTCCTAGTACTTCCCGAAGGCACAGACGGGTATGCAGTTTATTGTGATGCTTCCGGGATTGGTCTTGGATGTGTATTGATGCAGCGCGGTCAAGTAGTAGCGTATGCCTCACAACAATTGCGGCCACATGAGAGAAATTATCCCACACATGATCTTGAATTAGCAGATGTAATATTTGCTTTAAAGATATGGCGCCATTATTTGTATGGGGTGCTTGTTGACATCTACACTGATCACAAAAGTTTGCAATATATCTTTAAGCAGAAGGACTTGAATCTGAGGCAGCGAAGGTGGCTTGAATTATTGAAAGACTATGATGTCGATATCTTATACCATCCAGGAAAAGCAAATGTGGTAGCGGATGCTCTCAGTCGCAAAGTAGTAGGAAGCACTAATGAGCACTTGATGGGGAAGCTAGATATAGTCAGAGATTTACGGTAATTAGCCAGCTTGGGGGTTCATCTTCTTGAATCTCCAGATGACAGGGTTGTAGTGCAACATGCGACAGAATCTTCCTTAATAGATGAGGTAGAGGAGAAACAATACTCGGATCCTCTGTTATTGCAGCTAAAAGAGAATGTGCAGCAAAAGTTGATAAAGGCTTTCGATCTTACATAAGAAGGGGTACTTCAATGCCAAGGTAGATTATGTGTACCGGAGGTAGACGAGTTGAGGAAGCGAATTATGACAGAGGCACACCATTCACGGTATTCTATACATTCGGGAGCTACAAAGATGTACCATGATTTGAAAGACATATATTGGTGGGGAAATATGAAGAAGAACGTTGCGGAATTTGTGGCTCAATGTCGAAATTGTCAACAGGTGAAAGTGGAGCATCAGAAACCAGGAGGTTACATGCAATGTATTAATCTCCCAGTCTGGAAATGGGATATAATTAATATGGACTTCATCACAGGTTTGCCTCGTACACTGCGGAAGTTTGATTCCATATGGGTGATAGTGGACAAGCTTACCAAGTCGGCGCATTTCCTACCAGTTAGGACCACCTATACAGCTGAAGATTACGCAAGATTGTATGTCAAAGAGATTGTACGATTGCATGGGATTCCAATCTCTATTATCTCAGATCGAGGAGCTCAGTTTATGACACATTTCTGGAAATCTTTTCAGAAAAGCTTGGGTACGCAGGTGAATTTGAGTACGGCTTTTCATCCCCAAACAGATGGACAAGCAGAGCGTACTATTCAAACACTTGAAGATATGCTACGAGCTTGTGCAATAGATTTTAAAGGCAGCTGGGATGATCACTTACCTCTTGTTGAATTCGCTTACAACAACAGCTATCATTCAAGTATCCGAATGGCTCCTTATGAAGCTTTATATGGACGAAAATGTCGATCACCAATTGGATGGTTTGAAGCGGGTGAAACTGCTTTACTTGGGCCCGATCTTTTTCACCAAGCCATGGAGAAAGTTAAAGTGATCCAACAGCGGTTAGAGATGGCCAAAAGTCGACACAAGTCCTATGCTGATGTTAGACGAAAAGGGCACGAATTTTCCATAGGTGATTGGGTATTCTTAAAGGTGTCACCGATGAAAGGGGTGATGAGGTTTGGAAAGAAAGGAAAGTTGAGTCCACGTTATATAGGGCCATATAGAATTGTCCAGAAATTTGGTCAAGTAGCATATGAATTGGAACTACCTCAAGAACTTTCCATGGTCCATCCAGTATTTCATGTGTCGATGCTTCGGAAGTGTATAGGAGATCCATCCCGTGTTACTCCCATTGAAGATGTCCAAGTTACGGAGGATCTTACCTATGAAGAGCTACCTGTTGCTATTCTGGACAGACAAGTAAAAAAGTTGAGGAATAAAGAAGTGGCTTCTGTAAAGGTACTTTGGCGAAATCAGCAAGTAGAAGAGATTACATGGGAAGCAGAAGAAATGATGAAATCAAAGTACCCACATTTGTTTCACACGGAAGAAAAAGTTCAAAGCACAGAAGTAGAGCAATAACAAGTAAGCCTACATCCATTTGTCAATATTGTATATATGTGTATGTATATATGATGTCTAATGAGATTAGCATTTGAGTAACCTGGATACTGTTATTAACATTCGAGGACGAATGTTTCTAAGGAGGAAAGAATGTAACACCTCAGGTGCTACGATCACTTTCTGCATAAAAAAAAAAAAAATATTTTGCGACTCACGACACCAGTCATGTGGCGTGAATGACAGTCACGTGGCGTGAATAACAGTCACGTGGCGTGAGGGACTTCAGAACGTTAAAAAATGGTCTGATTTCCACGGAACGAGTCACGAGGCGTGACTCACAGTCACGGGACGTAAGTGGTGCCGTGGATGAGCTTCAGAAACTTGGTCGAGTCGTCTGAGTTTCACGACAGGTCACCTATGTGCCGTGACTCAACCCACGACATGAGTCACGATACCGTGAAATTTTACCGGCTTTGTTGACCTATTTTTGATTAGATGAAATGTTTGAGTGTGGGGCCCATTAAAGGTGTTGGGCTGGATCTATATTCTGTATTTGAGGCCCAAATATCATGGAATAAGCCATGGGCCTCAACAAATATAAGAAAGACCCATTCAATATGGAGCAAACTTGTGGCCAAGAATTAACTTGACTTGAGGGGCTATATAAAGGCCAAAATCAGATTTTTGTCCATTAGAACTCTCATCTCTTTCTAGATATTTGTCAAAGGCTCCTTATCTCATAAACCCTAAGGCAACAACACTTGTTGGAACAAGATCATCTCTTTACAAGTAGTGGTAAGTGTTTCCTCTTGTGACTTACTACATGATATACATGAAAAGTGATATAGGTCATGATTATTAGTGTTGAGAAGGTTGGACGGTTTCCATACCATATTATGAACTTGTACTAGTTGTGGTTACTAATGTAAGGTCCCTTATATATACATGTTGTAGAGTAGCGGAAAGGTGGAATTGTTGTAATCACATAGTGGAAGACTAAGGTATGTAAGGTTTTCCTTTTCTATGACTATTGGTCACACCTATTGTTCATACTTTGTCCGACCTTACTTGCCCTCCGAAATGTCGTAAAGTGTCTCATTCTAAGTAAATGCTTAGCAACTGTTGTTTGTATACCTCTTATTCATTGCCTATGGTTTCCAAGTGTCAATAATATCGCAACCACCAATGTATCACTCTCTTAATGAACAAATTGAAGTAATGCATATAAGTGAGTATTGAGTACGGGTGGTAGCTCGAGGGGGCGTAAATCCCAACATAGAGACGATCCCGATTGATTATTGGACATAGGGGGTATCCCAAAGGGGTGAAAACCTAGCTAGGGACGAACCTGCTTTATTGATTTATGGGTGGTAGCTCAAAGGGGTATAAGCCTAGCTAGAGACGATCCCAATGTTATGACCCACTGATCAGTTGGGGCCCAGGTACGATATGAGTTATTGAGGATAATGAATGTAAAAGTAAAGTAATGAATGTAACATACATGGTTTCACACATACAGAATGGTGGTATGTCCATATTGTTTATTCACTTGTATTTGATTCCATTTGCGTTCCTATATGTCATACAGTTGAATATCGCCTTACATACTCAGTACATTCTTTCGTACTGACCCCTCATGGGACTTACTTTACTTGCTGCAAGAATAGGAGGTAGTAGACCCTCACAGTAGGATTCGGACTCTCTGCGTACAGTTGGTGAGCTCCAAGCTAATTCGGGGCTTTCCGGGTCATATGTACATGTTGATTTTAATGTTATGTACATGTTTGTGTAAAGCGGGGACTTGTCTCGATTATAGATTTGGTCTGGTTTCTGCTAGAGACTTTGTAGACGTTGTACAGTAAATGAAGAGATGTCTTCTCATTTTGACCTTGCGGCCCTACCGGCCGAGTTTCTTAAATATATAAAGGTCTTTCCGCGCTTCTGTTTTACGATGTCGCGTCCATATGCATACATGTTGTGTTCCATATGAATGTATAGGCTGGTTCTCTCGGGCCTCAACGGCTTCGGGTGCCATGTCCGCCCCGTTGGAACTCGAGGCGTGACAAAAAGTGGTATCAGAGCGGGTCATCCTAGGGTGTCTACAAAGCCGTGTCGGAGTAGAGTTTTGCTTATGGATGTGTTGTGCACCACATCTATAAGTGGGAGGCTACGGGACATTTAGGAGTTATTTCTTTTCTTCAATTCGTAGATCGTGTAATATCATTGTCATTCTTGGTTTTCGGGAAAGTATTATATCTCACTATTATTTCCTTTCTTGATAGTGCAAATGCCGATCACTAAAAGAGGTAGAGGCAAAAGCAAGAGGTTAGACAGACTTGTCGGGGAAGGCACTAGTAGACCACCACCTCGTCAGCATGAAGCGGAAAGTGAATCTGCATCGCGGGCTCCTTCTACTTTTTCAGCTCCGGAAGGGTCAAGAGGTGGAGAAGTGCCCGCAGAACCGCCTATTAATGCCACTAA
Source organism: Capsicum rhomboideum (assembly GCA_031232105.1). Classification (NCBI taxonomy): domain Eukaryota; kingdom Viridiplantae; phylum Streptophyta; class Magnoliopsida; order Solanales; family Solanaceae; genus Capsicum; species Capsicum rhomboideum. Next base: position 97,460,655 of record CP124718.1, read on the forward strand.
CCAGGATTTGAGAAATGCAGTACAGATGTTGATACAGTTAGTTGCTGCATAAAGCCAAGGACGAGCTGGTCCAACAATAGGTGAGGATAGCGCGGCTAGGGCAGCTAGTCGTCGAACACAGGATTTTCTGAAACTAGATCCTCCCACGTTTACTAGATCGGATCTGAATGAGGACCTGCAAGATCTTATAGATCAAATCCAAAGGGCATTGGATGTCATGCATGTATCTGGTGTAGAGACAGTTGAACTTGCGGCCTATAGGTTGAAGGGAGAAGCAATATTATGGTATGAAGACTGGGAAAGACCGAGGGGCATTGGTGCAAACCCACCTACATGGGAAGAATTTAAGATGGCATTTCTTGATCACTACCTCCCCTATGAGGTCCGTGAGGCTCGTGCGGACCAGTTCTTGAATCTGCGACAAGGTACCATGAGTGCTCGAGAGTACAACCTTAAGTTTAATTCTTTGGTTCGATATACTCCGAATGTAGTTGCGACTATGACCGATAGAGTTCATCGGTATGTGGACAGATTAGAACCATATTTGGTCTGAGACTGTACTATTGCTGCATTAAATAGGGACATGGACATAATGAGAATACAGGCCTTTGCGTAGAAAATGGAAGATCAAAGGCAATGAAGAAGGACACAAGGGTTCGAAGAAGGGCCGTCAAAGAGGGATAGATCTACGAGACAGTGTATGGCCTCCGAAGGAGAGTTTAGACCTCGGAGTTTTAATAGGCCGCCTAGTCTATCATTTTCTCATTCCAATGCAGGCACTTCATCTCAATTTTGAGGGTCTAGAGGCGGTTATGTTAGGCAAAGCAGTGGGATGCAAGGCTCACAGATTGCCGGGTTTCCTCGTCCTCCGTGTCAGCATTGTGGAAAGCCTCATCTAGGTGAATGTCGGTTGGGGACAAATACTTGTTTTTGGTGCGATATGACGGGGCATATAATGCGGGAATGCCCACGATGAGGTGTGGGTAGTGTGGTGAAACCTACGAGATCAACTGTTGCATCTTCATCATCGGCTCCTTCCCTCGGCAGAGGTGTACAGCCTCTGGGGCATGGCAGAGGTTCGAGAGGAGCAGCTAGTTCTAGCGGAGCCCAGAATCGCACCTATGCTCTAGTGGACCGGTAGAATTCAGAGGCATCTCCTGATGTAGTTACAGGTATCTTGTCTATTTTCTCACATAATGTATATGCGTTGATTGATCTGGGTTCTACATTATCATACGTTACTCCTTTAATTGCTGGAAAATTCAAAAGAACGCCGAAATTCTTAGTTAAGTCCTTTGAAGTGTCTACGCCTGTCGGTGAATCCATTATAGCAAAGAGGGTTTATCGTAACTGTATCGTCACTATTGGTGGTCATGATACATTGACCGATCTTATTAAGCTAGAGATGGTAGATTTTGATGTTATCATGGGAATGGATTGGTTAGCGTCTTGCTATGCCATGGTGGATTGTCAAGCGAAGAAAGTATCTTTTCATTTTCCGCAAATGACTGTCCTTGAGTGGAAAGGTAATGTTGGTGCACCGAGGAGTACATTTATTTCCTATCTCAAGGCAAGGAAGATGATATCCAAGGGGTATATATGCCACCTAGTAAGGGTGCAGGATATTGATGTGCTGCCACCAACTCCTCAATCGGTCCCTGTGGTCAATGAATTTCTTGATGTATTTCCAGAGGATCTTCCAGGCTTGCCCCCAGAACGGGAAGTAGAGTTTGGCATTGATGTGATTCCAGGCACTCAGCCTATCTCTATCCCTCCGTATAGAATGGCTCCAGCAAAATTGCGAGAATTGAAGTAGCAATTAAAAGACTTGCTGGACAAGGGATTTATCAGACCTAGCATGTCCCCGTGGGGTGCACCAGTCTTATTTGTACAGAAGAAAGATGGCACGTTGAGAATGTGCATCGATTATCGGCAGCTGAATAAGGTAACGATCAAGAACAAATATCCCCTTCCCAGGATTGATGATTTGTTTGATCAGTTACAGGGCGCCAAATATTTTTCAAAAATTGACTTGCGATCGGGTTACCATCAAGTCAGGGTTAGAGAAAATGATATACCCAAGACAGCTTTTCGAACACGGTATGGCCATTATGAATTCTTAGTTATGTCATTTGGACTAACAAATGCACCAGCTATTTTCATGGATTTGATGAATAGGGTGCTTAAGCCATTTCTAGACGTGTTCGTGACGGTGTTTATAGATGATATTCTAGTTTATTCAAGATCAGAAGAAGACCATGCTATTCATCTACGGCAGGTGTTACAGATTCTGCGTGAACGGAAGTTATACGCCAAGTTTTCAAAATGTGAATTTTGGCTAAAATCTGTAGCATTCTTGGGTCACATTGTCTCAGGTGAAGGAATACGAGTTGATACACAAAAGATAGAGGCGATGAAGAACTGGCCAAGACCTACGACACCTACAGAAATTCGTAGTTTTCTTGGACTGGTAGGGTATATCGGAGGTTTGTGGAAGGTTTTTCCTCCATTGCTGCACCGTTAACAAAGCTTACACATAAGGCAGTCAGGTTTCAGTGGAACGACGCGTGTGAGAAAAGTTTTCAAGAGCTGAAAGATAAATTGACTTCCACACCTGTCCTAGTACTTCCCGAAGGCACAGACGGGTATGCAGTTTATTGTGATGCTTCCGGGATTGGTCTTGGATGTGTATTGATGCAGCGCGGTCAAGTAGTAGCGTATGCCTCACAACAATTGCGGCCACATGAGAGAAATTATCCCACACATGATCTTGAATTAGCAGATGTAATATTTGCTTTAAAGATATGGCGCCATTATTTGTATGGGGTGCTTGTTGACATCTACACTGATCACAAAAGTTTGCAATATATCTTTAAGCAGAAGGACTTGAATCTGAGGCAGCGAAGGTGGCTTGAATTATTGAAAGACTATGATGTCGATATCTTATACCATCCAGGAAAAGCAAATGTGGTAGCGGATGCTCTCAGTCGCAAAGTAGTAGGAAGCACTAATGAGCACTTGATGGGGAAGCTAGATATAGTCAGAGATTTACGGTAATTAGCCAGCTTGGGGGTTCATCTTCTTGAATCTCCAGATGACAGGGTTGTAGTGCAACATGCGACAGAATCTTCCTTAATAGATGAGGTAGAGGAGAAACAATACTCGGATCCTCTGTTATTGCAGCTAAAAGAGAATGTGCAGCAAAAGTTGATAAAGGCTTTCGATCTTACATAAGAAGGGGTACTTCAATGCCAAGGTAGATTATGTGTACCGGAGGTAGACGAGTTGAGGAAGCGAATTATGACAGAGGCACACCATTCACGGTATTCTATACATTCGGGAGCTACAAAGATGTACCATGATTTGAAAGACATATATTGGTGGGGAAATATGAAGAAGAACGTTGCGGAATTTGTGGCTCAATGTCGAAATTGTCAACAGGTGAAAGTGGAGCATCAGAAACCAGGAGGTTACATGCAATGTATTAATCTCCCAGTCTGGAAATGGGATATAATTAATATGGACTTCATCACAGGTTTGCCTCATACACTGCGGAAGTTTGATTCCATATGGGTGATAGTGGACAAGCTTACCAAGTCGGCGCATTTCCTACCAGTTAGGACCACCTATACAGCTGAAGATTACGCAAGATTGTATGTCAAAGAGATTGTACGATTGCATGGGATTCCAATCTCTATTATCTCAGATCGAGGAGCTCAGTTTACGGCACATTTCTGGAAATCTTTTCAGAAAAGCTTGGGTACGCAGGTGAATTTGAGTACGGCTTTTCATCCCCAAACAGATGGACAAGCAGAGCGTACTATTCAAACACTTGAAGATATGCTACGAGCTTGTGCAATAGATTTTAAAGGCAGCTGGGATGATCACTTACCTCTTGTTGAATTCGCTTACAACAACAGCTATCATTCAAGTATCCGAATGGCTCCTTATGAAGCTTTATATGGACGAAAATGTCGATCACCAATTGGATGGTTTGAAGCGGGTGAAACTGCTTTACTTGGGCCCGATCTTTTTCACCAAGCCATGGAGAAAGTTAAAGTGATCCAACAGCGGTTAGAGATGGCCAAAAGTCGACACAAGTCCTATGCTGATGTTAGACGAAAAGGGCACGAATTTTCCATAGGTGATTGGGTATTCTTAAAGGTGTCACCGATGAAAGGGGTGATGAGGTTTGGAAAGAAAGGAAAGTTGAGTCCACGTTATATAGGGCCATATAGAATTGTCCAGAAATTTGGTCAAGTAGCATATGAATTGGAACTACCTCAAGAACTTTCCATGGTCCATCCAGTATTTCATGTGTCGATGATTCGGAAGTGTATAGGAGATCCATCCCGTGTTACTCCCATTGAAGATGTCCAAGTTACGGAGGATCTTACCTATGAAGAGCTACCTGTTGCTATTCTGGACAGACAAGTAAAAAAGTTGAGGAATAAAGAAGTGGCTTCTGTAAAGGTACTTTGGCGAAATCAGCAAGTAGAAGAGATTACATGGGAAGCAGAAGAAATGATGAAATCAAAGTACCCACATTTGTTTCACACGGAAGAAAAAGTTCAAAGCACAGAAGTAGAGCAATAACAAGTAAGCCTACATCCATTTGTCAATATTGTATGTATGTGTATGTATATATGATGTCTAATGAGATTAGCATTTGAGTAACCTGGATACTGTTATTAACATTCGAGGACGAATGTTTCTAAGGAGGAAAGAATGTAACACCTCAGGTGCTACGATCACTTTCTGCATAAAAAAAAAAAAATATTTTGCGACTCACGACACCAGTCATGTGGCGTGAATGACAGTCACGTGGCGTGAATGACAGTCACGTGGCGTGAGGGACTTCAGAACGTTAAAAAATGGTCTGATTTCCACGGAACGAGTCACGGGGCGTGACTCACAGTCACGGGACGTAAGTGGTGCCGTGGATGAGCTTCAGAAACTTGGTCGAGTCGTCTGAGTTTCACGACAGGTCACCTATGTGCCGTGACTCAACCCACGACATGAGTCACGATACCGTGAAATTTTACCGGCTTTGTTGACCTATTTTTGACTAGAGGAAATGTTTAAGTGTGGGGCCCATTAAAGGTGTTGGGCTGGATCTATATTCTATATTTGAGGCCCAAATATCATGGAATAAGCCATGGGCCTCAACAAATATAAGAAAGACCCATTCAACATGGAGCAAACTTGTGGCCAAGAATTAACTTGACTTGAGGGGCTATATAAAGACCAAAATCAGATTTTTGTCCATTAGAACTCTCATCTCTTTCTAGATATTTCTCAAAGGCTCCTTATCTCATAAACCCTAAGGCAACAACACTTGTTGGAACAAGATCATCTCTTTGCAAGTAGTGGTAAGTGTTTCCTCTTATGACTTACTACATGATATACATGAAAAGTGATTTAGGTCATGATTATTAGTGTTGAGAGGTTGGACGGTTTCCATACCATATTGTGAACTTGTACTAGTTGTGGTTACTAATGTAAGGTCCCTTATATATGCATGTTCTAGAGTAGCGGAAAGGTGGAATTGTTGTAATCACATAGTGGAAGACTAAGGTATGTAAGGTTTCCCTTTTCTATGACTATTGGTCACACCTATTGTTCATACTTTGTCCGACCTTACTTGCCCTCCGAAATGTCGTAAAGTGTCTCATTCTAAGTAAATGCTTAGCAATTGTTGTTTGTATACCTCTTATTCATTGCCTATGGTTTCCAAGTGTCAATAATATCGCAACTACCAATGTATCACTCTCTTAATGAACAAATTGAAGTAATGCATATAAGTGAGTATTGAGTACGGGTGGTAGCTCGAGGGGGCGTAAAGCCCAGCATAGAGACGATCCCGATTGATTATTGGACACAGGGGGTATCCCAAAGGGGTGAAAACCTAGCTAGGGACGAACCTGCTTTATTGATTTATGGGTGGTAGCTCAAAGGGGCATAAGCCTAGCTAGAGACGATCCCAATGTTATGACCCACTGATCAGTTGGGGCCCGGGTACGATATGAGTTATTGAGGATAATGAATGTAAAAGTAAAGTAATGAATGTAACATACATGATTTCACACATACAGAATGGTGGTATGTCTATATTGTTTATTCACTTGTATTTGATTCCATTTGCGTTCCTATATGTCATACAGTTGCGTATTGCCTTACATACTCAGTACATTCTTTCGTACTGACCCCTCGTGGGACTTACTTTACTTGCTGCAGGAACAGGAGGTAGTAGACCCTCACAGTAGGATTCGGACTCTCTGCGTACAATTGGTGAGCTCCAGGATAATTTGGGGCTTTTCGGGTCATATGTACATGTTGATTTTGATGTTATGTACATGTTTGTCTAAAGCGGGGAATTATCCCGATTATAGATTTGGTCTGGTTTCTGCTAGAGGCTTTGTAGAAGTTGTACAGTAAATGAAGAGATGTCTTCTCATTTTGACCTTGCGGCCCTACCGGCCGAGTTTCTTAAATATATAAAGGTCTTTCCGCACTTCTGTTTTACGATGTCGTGTCCATATGCATACATGTTGTGTTCCATGTGAATGTATAGGCTGGTTCTCTCGGGCCTCAACGGCTTCGGGTGCCATGTCCGCCCCATTGGAACTCGAGGCGTGGCAGGATTTCTGTTGAATTCATAGCTCTATTTGAAATTCTCTTTATTTAGAATATGGATTTTAAAAGTGTAAACTCTGCCTGTTATTTTAAGAATTTAGGGAAACGAGCCCCATGTCTTATCTTAAACTTCAGCACTGTGTTATTAGTTAGTGGGGTGGGAGCAGTTGAGCTTTCCATGATCATGTATCCACCTGGAGCTTAGTCATAGTTGTTGTAAAGGATATTAGTTGTCTATGGGATATTGAATCCGGTGGATACTATCAGATAACAGTAGCATATATCAGATAACCATTTTATTATATGATGTCAATTTTGTTTATGTGTGGTTTTGCATAACAGGCCAATCACGGTCACACTAGAAACTGAAACTCTGAAAGTGAAGCAGCTGAAGACCGGTGCTACTTTCTGCTTCATTTATTTATTTATTTTTAAAAAAATGCCTTTTTAGTATATTTGCTTCAAACACAAGAAGATAAGCTTAAATACATTGCGACATGTTGAGAGCAATTTAACTGTGGAAGTCCACCAAGGTCCCTTATTATGAGTATTTGACAAGTGATAAAGAATTTTATCATTTGTAGCACCTAAGGGGTTCTTTCCAAAGCCACTTTGAAAGGAGACTGCTAATATGTATCCTAAGGCTTTTACTCTTAAGTCCAAGTCATGTAATAAAAATATATAATGACTTGGATTTGTGATTGGCCGGTCAAGCTAAACCTTCAAATAAAAGGTTTTAGTTCTTTTTAAATTTCAGTTTTAATTCTAACCGACTTACCTCTTCATTAAAATAGAACACCTTTTTTTTATTTTGCCTTCTTCAACCTCTATAACTATACCATCCTTGAAAGTGGCATGTGTCACAACCCGATTTCTCAGGTCATGATGACACCTACTATAACCCGCCAGTAGGTAAGCCAACCCGTAGTCTAAAACAGCTAGTAACAGACTAATAAGAAAAACGGAAGCAATACTAAATGAAAATGAGAAAGAAGTCAAGAAGGAAGTAAACATATCTCCAAAACCTAGTGAAGTCAGCACAAGAACTTCTAACACAACAAGAGTACAAGGTAAAAAAATACAGAGTAAATATATATATATATATATACAAAGCCATCTCTGAAATACAAAAATAGAGATCAGTCTAACAATAAGAGGGAGAGCAGGAACAACTCCAAATGTCAGAAGCTCACCCCGAATCTCCGATCTATGGCAGCTCCGTACGATGCACACGTCAGTGGCGAGAACTCATACTATGATATGCAGGGTACAGAAGTGTAGTATGAGTACCAACACGAGGTACTCAGTAGGCATTGGTCGACTAAGCTCCAAAGACAATGTAAGTATAAATAACATGTAAAGTAGGAATAAACATTATAGACAACTATCTAAGAAATGAGACATAATAATACTAATGAAAAAGTAAATATAAACTATCATACCCTACAAGTAATCCGGGACAAAGCTATGCCAGTAATATGGATAAGCTATCATATACTACCCGTAATCAGGAACGAAGGCGCAGTGCCATAAGTATCTAGTCAACGTACGATAGTATAGTGAAGGAAGGAATATAGAATGTACAGTAGAAGTATGAAGGAAAAGATATACAAGAGATACATAATAGTAATATGAAGAAAGAGTATATATATAATTATATTACGAAGGGAACCGGTCATATATCATAAGGTTAGCTAAACCTAAAAGTGCTAACCAAAGGGAGTTGGTCTAACAACCTAAATCTCACAAGGATTACGCTATCAAGAAGGGAGCTAACTCTAGCATAATCAAAGTCTCTAACCGAAATGTGAATAACCATAAGATGGTTTAATAAAGCCCATCATAATAAGGGAAAAGGAATCAGAAGCATACCGACAACCTTCGATACTAGTCTATAACCAACTTGCCACAACCTATATAGTAATAACCAAACAATAGTGTAACCGGTTACCCTGGACAAACAATAACCTAACCGAGCCCCCATAAGCCTGGAAGGTACAATCAATCACTCAGCAAACAATAACATAACTTATACCTATGCAGCCCCCATAAGACTGATAGGTACAAATACCAAACAATTATACTGGTGATAGACGATGCATGCAAATGAATAAAAGCCATGAAAAGAACAAGAAGAAGCAAGATAAACCAAGTACCATATCCAACACAAGTGTATACACCTCATCCAGCTCAGCAGCTACGACAACCATCCTCCTCCGACACTGTGGCTTATGGACGAAGGGGCCCATAGAGGACTCAAGATATTCATATACACTACCTGGTCCCGAACTAGAACTTCCACAATCCATATTCATAACAGTAGCAATAACGAGAACCGAAATCAAATCGAAACTAGTGGATAATAACAAGAGGCCAAATGATCCATAACTGTACACCAGAACACCCAAATCGTAATCATAGACAGATGTCAGACTCGAACCGAAACTCAAAGTAACCAACTGTAATCAGAACAAGTGATCCCATAGGAAGCCAACCTCAACCATAAACTGATGCCAAACTCATACCGAAACTCATAAGCATGCCATAACTAGCGGTAATCCAGGGATCCTAAGCCCATCACCAATCCATTTATTTAGTAAAGTCTAATCTTGGATAGTCAAATCTTCTAAGAATAGGCAGGTTCCAATCACTAGGTTAGAGAGGTGAGGTCAAAGATCAGTTACTGCCCTCCCCAAGGGTAATAAAGCTAAATAGGCATGCAATCAAGTCTAAGTCAACCCAAACCCAAGGTAATAGCCTAAAAAAGCAGTCATAAGCTGATCTAAACCTAAAGGAGAGTCATTCGAATTATTCTATCTAAAAAGGGAAGCGGGACCTACTGCCAGACTCTGATAACCCACTCTAAGGCAAACACCTACCCAAACCTAGGCGAAGGTTTCTCAATCCTATCCCAAGGCACTAAAAGGGCTAAGTCTAGTTCTAAAGGCAGACCATATACTAACCTAAGGGAAAATAGGCCCAAATTCTGGCAAAAAGAGGCCTTAACGGTCTAAAGTAAGCATGAGAATGCGAATAATGCATGCATGCCACCACTAGTATCCAAACAAAACAAACGTAAGCACCAAAACATCTATAAACTAAGCCACAACTCCTTTAAAGCATAAAGAACTTACCTGGTATCCATGATTTCTTAACCAAGGCCTCGGGCCCAACAATGTAATATATAGAACAATAAGAGTATATAAGTATATGTAGAAAATCAGAAGCGGGATCAACTAGAGACATCATTCTACTATGTGAATTTAACTGAGGAATATCATCGAAAGGGATAAGTAATACTCCAACTCCTACACTAAGGATTATCAGTGCCAACCTAAGGTCGTATACATAAATAATCAGGCTTAACAATATGTTAAAGTTATGGCGGGTATTCTAGGCTAAGGCTCAATTTACAATTCTATACTAAATCCCCTAAACAGACCAAATACTAATACAACTGACCATAACCCTATCTTATAACCCCCCCTAGCATGCCATCAATATAATACAGAGTCTCATAAAGAAGAGTAGACTAAAGCCTACCTCGATGCTGAACCGCAGTTTAAAACCATCCATGAACCACTCGTCTTTGATCCATGATATCTAAATTATGTAGCTCTATCAAAATCAAAATATACACATTAACACGAGTGAAACGAGACCCATATTGCAATATAAAAGTTCAGGCCAAAAATTGGGTCAAAAATAGGCCCATGGGCCTGCAAAAAGATATCCAACATTGAATCCGTCATGAGGTCCCTCGAAGGACAAAGAATACATGCTCGAAAGTTGAGTATAAATGGAGTCTCAATTGGGGCTCAAAATAGCCCCAAAAGCCAAGGAAAAATAAGAATTTGACTAAAAACTTACAAGATATTGGTAGGGATAAGGTCACACTAGCGCCCCCCCCCCACACACACACATGATCCCAACTCCAATTTGCAATTGTCCTCACTTCCTTGAGCTCACAAGATTAAAAATGGAGGGAAAAGAGACTAGAAATGGCTGAAATTCGTATGAAAAAAGAATATATAGACCCAGTAGTGACCGCTTAAGCGGCTATCGCTAAAGAAGTGTTTGATCGCTAAATCAGCGGGTAAGGAGGGGTGAGGGGCCGCTAAAGCAGCACCCTAGTCGTTATAGCAGACATAGATCACTAAAGCGATCCTTAACCGGGTAGCCAAAGTCGCTAAAGCCCCCTCCCCCCACACATGATCCCAACTCCAATTTGCAATTGCCCTCACTTCCTTGAGCTCACAAGATAAAAAATAGAGGGAAAAGAGACTAGAAATGGCTGAAATTCGTATGAAAAGAGAATATATAGACCCAGTAGTGACCGCTTAAGCGGATACAGCTAAAGAGGTTGTTGATCGCTAAAGCAGCGGGTAAGGAGGGGTGAGGGGCCGCTAAAGCGGCACCCTAGTCGTTATAGCAGACATAGATCGCTAAAGCGATCCTCAATCGGGTAGCCAAAGTCGCTAAAGCGATCCTCAATCGGGTTGCCAAAATCGCTAAAGCGGCACAAGGTCGCTAAAGTTGTTGCACCAAATACCTGAAACCAGCAAAAATACTAGGTCCTTACAGACTCCGATCGGAGGCTCGAGATTCATTCGAAACCCCGTGCATGCAAAGGAACTATGCTACCATACGTAATTCAACATTTTAGACTCAACAAAACTGTCAAAAATTCCAGCCAAGGTCATTTTGATAAAAAATGGGCCCTACGCCCATAATTTTATTTTTCACCAAATCTACCCAATAGCCCAAAATGAGTCCAAAAGCATCACCTAAAACTCACGTTTTAGGGCTAAAGGCGCTATCAGAATTCTCATCCAAGGCCATTTGCTAGGAGTTTTGGTCCAAGACCAATTTCTCAACTTCAAAAGCTCCAAAATAGGGAAATGGGCTTAAAACCCAAACAAACTGCCCGAAAACTGAACCGACAGTCCCGACAAGTCATAAATTATCACGCCTCAAATTCCATTGGGGCGGACAGGCACCCGTAGCCATAAAGGCCCGAGAGAACCAACCTATGACCATTTACATTCATATGCATGCCATTAAGTCAACAAAAATTCTGCCACATGCAGCTATAATATATCGGCGACGAAAGTCATGTAAAGACGTACAAAATAGATACGAGACTTGGCCGTTAGGGCCACAACATCTAAAAGAAAAGACACTTCTACGTTTGACTTTACAAGGTCTACAAAGCCTCTAAAAGATATATAACCATGACTAAGGTCGGGACAAGTCCCCGCCTTATACAACTACTACACAGTACCAAAAATATATACAAATAACTCGGAAAGCCCCGAATCAACCTGGAGCTCACCCATAGCCTACAGATGACCCGAACCCTACTGTGAAGGTCTACTAGCTCCTGATCCTGCAGCAGGTAAGGTAGGTCCCCCAAGGGACGTCAGTACGAAAGAATGTACTGAGTATGTAAGGCTATAAGTAACTATATGAAATATAGGAGCTCAATTGGAATCAAATACAAGTGAATAGATAATACTGATATACCACCGTACTGTATATGTGGAACCATGTACATTACATTCATTTCTTTCTTTTTACCTTTACATCAATGTACATCATACAATGCCCGGGACCAATTGATCAGTGGTAAATAACATTGGGATCGACTCTAGCTAGGCTTATACCCCCAGAGCTACCACCCATAAATCAATAAATCAGGTTTGGTTCGAGCTAGGTTTTCACCCCCAAAGCTAGCCCTTGCATCCAATAATCAATCGAGATCGGCTCGAGCTAGGCTTTCGCCCCCAGAGCTACCACCCGTACTCAACCAAATAGGCATTACTTCAGTTCTTTAATTTTTGTGAGATTGTTACATTGGTGGTCATAACATTATTGGAGCTTTGGAACAATAGTCAACAAATAAGAGACACGTGAATAACAATTGCTAACAAACCTGAAATGAGATACTTTAAAACATTTCGGAGTGGAAACAAATTTGGTAACGATGTGAACAATAGGTGCGGCCAAAGGATACGAAAAAGAGTAACATTACATACCTTATCTTTCCAATAAGTGACTACAACAATTCAGCTCTTTCTTAAAGCGTTACTCTACAACACAAGTACTCTTCGTTCTATCTTAATGATTCTCCTTCCGGGTTCACACAAAGACTATAAATGTATTCTAATGCTGGCTAAATCTTCTCAAAAAATTTCTACTGTTGGCCAAACACCAAAATAGTAAAAATGAGAGTAGAGGAACAACCAATACGATAGATCGAATTTAACATAATCAACAATATGCTACACAATCATGTGTTTAGCCTCAACTCCAGAATAAGGGTTTTTTAGCCACTCATATCAACAAAAACACAAGAGTTTAATATTTTCATCTAAAGAAGAGACCTAGAAATTTGAAAAGAAACGAAACCTAATGGTGAAACTTTGTTCTCTTCTTTGTGCCTCCAAAATAATCACCAACCCTTATAAAAATATGGAGAAAAGGTATATATAGTAATGGGAAAATACCCCTAATTCTATTGGGTTTCAACAACAATAACAACAACATACCCAGTGTAATCCCACAAAGTAGGGTTTAGGGTGGGTTGGAGTACAAAATTAAAATAAAGTATCCAGGCGTTTTGGCCCTGGTGCGGCGCGCATGTGGCAGCACCAGCTGCTCAGTTTTTTCTTTCCTCTGGCATGTCCCACCTATAAATGCACCGAGCTGCATTGGCTGAAGTTATAGCTCTGGGGCGATGCTCCTCTCAATGTACCAACTTGATTTTGTCTGAAAACTCATCCAAGGTTACTCTAAAAGCTCCGAACCTTCCTTTTTGCTCTCATAAGTTTATTTTCTCCACAATTACCTATAAAGTGTCTAATCACATTGGTTAGTTCACAATCAAGAATATTTAGTCAAAATAAGTAATTATAAGTAAATATAGCTCTTAAAACTAAGTTAAATATAGGTAAAGCATGGAAAGCGGATGTACAATTACGCCCAAGATCACCACCCCACACTTAAATCTTTGTTCGTCCTCGAACAATGCACTACATGAACCAATTAAAGCATTTCACCAAAAGAACACCAATTGACCCTATCAACCTGCACTCAAGTGAACTAGACAATTAATCATAAAGTGTAATTCATTCAATATGCATTTATGTAGGCATCATAAGCTCAGAGATACTTTACTTGAAACAACATAGCCTCGAAGATTGACTCTTACAAACATCAAGGCCAACATAATTATGTGCAAACATTGCGAACCATAGAACATCAATTTTCTTACTATTTTGTGCCCTCATCGTTTAGTGATGTCCCTTGCTTACATATTTTCACATCATTTAACAGAGACATATTACCAAGGAAGACGCTCACTCTCACAAACAATGTTTCAAATATACACAACATACCATAAGCTTGCCCTTAATGTAATGTTCAGTCAACCAAGCGTCAAAAAGTAAGATCAAAAGGACTTTCATGAGTTGTAACGTCGGCTAAGGGATGAGTAGGGTTTATTTAGAAATTAATGACTACCATCCCTAAGCACTTTAAGACATCAACTTACTCTTTACCGATCTTTTCCTTCTTCACCCTCACTTCTTCAACTCATGTTTCTACTTCCCTTGAATTTCCCCCCTTGTCACTTAACAATGCCTTATCTTCTTCACATTATTTATTTATTGCTAGTAGGCATATTTTCATCTTCTTCTTCTCACTTTTTTTAAAATTTATTTTTCTAGATTATTGCTCCTCTTTTTGTGTTTTATTTTCTATTAGCAACAAACAAATCATTATTTTACATGGGCACCCCTGTTCACTACTTCCTATCCTTACCTCACACATCTCTCTACAACACTATTCTTCTCTCTTTTCCCTCAATTTTTTGATCTCAAAGTGCCTTAGGGAACTTTTTGGATCAAACTGGTGTGAGATACTATCCAACAAAGGGGTAAACACTTTATAATGTGGCTAGTCAAAGAAATAGGCTTATATGACTCAAACAAGATTTAAAAGAGTCGGGCTAACAACGAAATGTCTTTATCATATCCCACAAATTTACACAAAGTTTAATTTCACATACACATGGGGCAAGTTCTAGATGTCACGATATACAAGAAATGCAACAACAAATCTCACCTCTCGTGGCACTCATGGTTCAAAAATGGCTTCCTACAATCACACTTTCACACACAACCATATTGAATGAAGTCTTATTATTAACCCCACCTTTCATTTTTAGAGTCAAATTAAGGAGCCTAAGCGTCTCTAATGGAGTTCTCAATTCTTTCATTGCATTTTCAAGTGAACTACCCATGACATCTAGTTTCTACCTAAGTGATGTTTTAAGTAGTCAAAAAGTGGAGATTTCCATTCCTAAGAATTCCTATGACTAATTTACCCCTAAGACGGTCGTCATCCATCCATCATTGGAAAAAGTCACTACCTATGACTGATTCCATCCTAAAAAAATATAGTCAGTTCAATGGGTCTATCCTTAGGAAAGAATCGAAATAAAAGCCAAGGAACGCATCCTAAAAAAAAAAAAAAAGAAAGAAAAAGATTATTATCATATAGAAAACAAGATGACCCTATAAAGGTATAACAATGTAGAACAAAATAAGGGAATTCTACTCCCCCACCCCAAACTTACAAAAATAGCGCTGCCCCAGTGCTCAAATTAATACAATAATGGGAGTGAGAGAAAGAACTCCCTGGGCCTCTAGGCATTGTCCTCATCATTGGGAACGTATTCCCGGTCACCAATATTTTTTGCATTTACCATCATCATTCATGTACATGCATCATCTAACTTATCCTCATCATCAACATCCCTATTTTGCACTGTCGGCTCATCGTCATCTAACGGCTCTGCGAAGGCAGTCCCTCTCTGCACATGAACATAGCACTATCAGTTATAAGGTAATTCTCCTCAAGTGCATTTATCTCCTTCTTACCTTTTGGTCAACCTCTAATTCACAACTATAGTTCAAACATGCCAAACATCCTTGCTTACCAACTATTATCCCAAGCCTGGTGCTCGAAATTTGTAAGTTTAAGCCCCCTTGCAATCTTTGGATCCTTGGTTTTAGTCACATCAATTAGATGACTAACCAAGTGTCCTGCCAAAGGTAGCGTAAGATCCACTTCCTCCTCGGGTATATCAAACTGCCAAAAATATCCAATCAATATGCTACCATAATAATACCTCTATCTTTGATTGTTCCGAGACCATATCATATTATCTTTGATAACTGCTCCAGCATTTATATCCATACCTTTCATTAGCATACACACTAGTATCATCCTCTCTCGAATGACCTCGGATCTATGCTTTTATGAAATGAGTGAAGCACATACAATCTTTAACCACACTCTTACAACCTTATAAAAGTTTGCATAATAAAGGGTAAAGTGTTTACCCTTTTCACATCTCACCCACAGCACTGTAGAATGCTCACCACAAAGAGTGTGGCATATATACTGGTAGGGAGGTGCATCATTCAATTGAAAATATGGTGTTGAATCCACAAAAGGTGCCAAGGAATCGGTTCAGATCTTTTGTTATGAACCAGTTAAGTTTGCCCCTCACATTGACCTTGTTGCTAAGTCCAGGAGTGGTGTGCCAATTTTCATAGAACTCTCAAACCATGGTGATATTGCACTTACTCGACTTTACAAAAATAAAGCCTAAACCAAACACACGCACTGTATCTCTAATGGAAGGAAACTCAACTGCTAACCTCCCTTCATTGACCCAGTCCTCCAAATAGTATTTGGACTCTTTTTGATTGGAAAACCAATTTACGGCATGTGGTGAAATATATTTGATCCCATATTTCCTTGCGGTCTTCTTTTGAACTCTCGTGGTTGATGCTTTAGAAGTAGCTCCCTTTCTACTCCTCTTAGTTCCCTTGCTTGTAGTCGCCATATTTTTTCCTTTATCAGCTTTAGGAGTCATAGTACCTTTTGGTTGAAGACTTTGAGATATGGAAGAAAATTGAAGAAGAAGAATTGAGAAAATGGAGCTTTAAGAGAGGGTTTAGGAAGAAAAGGAGGTTTACGATTTATTTGAGATATGGGGAAATAAAAATTCTGTCTTCTCTCTTTTAATTTAGGGTCCTTAGGTTGGGTTGACCGTTGGACCCAAAAAAAAGTTTACCCAATTCATTTGTGTAGCAATGTGCCTGCCACTGTGCCTGTGAATGCCAGCGTAAGTTTGTGCATTGGGGCGCTACGCCTATTGAGGCCATCTGAAGTCATGCCCCTGGCATGCTGCCGTTGGCTTAAGTTTTGGGCCTGGTGCACTACGCAAGTGGCTATGCCAACTGAGCTAGAAGAAAGTTTATCTTTTGGCGTGCTGCGTCTACTGCTATGCCAGGCCTGGGTTTTTTAAGCCTTGGTTAATTTAATCCCCTTTTCACTTATCGAACTTCTCCTAGACTTTCGAATACCTGTAAATCATTACACAAACACAAAATAAGTTAGAAAGGGGGTTGCCTTTCACTAAGTGCCTTAGTTTAGGTCATGGCACGACACTTCTTTTTTGTATTTTTCTTTTTCTTTTTTTCTCTTTAAATCATAAATTATTACATTACAATCACGGGTTGCATCCCTAGCAGCTCCTGATTTAACATCGCCAGCATGATACATCTCAACTCAGTTATTCCATAATGTTATGGATGTCTTATGTTTGTCCTTATCTTCAACCCTATAATGTTTCACTCTCTGCCTATTTACCAAAAATATTGCACTTTTATCCGCTCTCCACAACGCAACTGCTCCATGTGGAGTCATCTTCACCACTTCATATGGACTCGACAATTTTGATCTAAGCTTGGCAGGAAAAAGCCTTTGCCTTGAATTAAACAGTAGCACCTTCTGGCCTGGCTCAAATGTACGAGGTACGATGTGCTTATCGTGCCATCTCTATTAATGGTCAACCAATATGGTGTTGACTCAAAGTCATGTGATCTTCATAATTAGATTAAAATAAATAATCTAATATCTCTATTAATAATTAATTCACAATATATTGATAAATATTAAGTTTAGCTATTGAAGTAAAATCTAAATTAATTCAAGATATTTAACTCATAATATGTTAATAAATGATTTAATATGATAAATTAACACCTAAATTATTTTTAAAATGATGAAACATAGAGATAGATAATTGTAATTCGTAGTTAGATGTAGCGTATATGTGTCTAGATGTAGTTCATACTTAGATTAAACATATGTGTAGATGATTATACTTAATAATTAGATGTATCAATAGGTGTCTCATTATAATCCTTAATTAGATAAATCATATATGTAGGCAATTGCAATTCATGAATAATATCATATAAATGTCATGTCGTAATCTCTAATTGAATGACACATATATGTAGATAATTGTAAGTCATAATTAGATGTATGTGTTTATAATTGTAATTCACTTATTGATCCATAATTGTAATACATTTATACTTTGATGCATCAATAAATAGGCTCAATTTGTTACATTACTAGATGAGACGTATAATTAAGACCAGTGTATTTCATGTTTGGATGGATTCAGTCTATAACTGTAACACCCCAAAAATCCTAATCTGGAGCAAAAAGTTATGATTGTTTTAATAAAAGATTGCAGAGCAGCTACGCAACTAGGCAAACATACTTGGGTCACGTAGCCAACCACATAGGCTACATGGCCAATTCCAGAATGCTACTAGAAGATCTCCTAGACTTATATGGGCCAGTTAGGGGGGCTACGTGGGTCACGTAGGTGAGCCACATAGCTGAAGCTAAAGTTTAATTTATTTTTTTCTTTTTAAATTCCTACTAATCTAAGGGTATTTTAGTCCTAAACCTTTTAGAAAATCATTATATATGACCTTTAAACTTCTCATAAGATTTGGTTACTCAGATATATTGATATAATTCCTCTCTTTCTCTTCTCCCAAAACTCAAGAATACATAGAAGGGTTTCTCAAATTCCAAAGCCCTAAAACTCCCGAGTTCAAGATCCTCTCCAAGAACTCTTCCTTTTTAGGTATGTAGGACTTCAGTGGGGATTTTCTTTCATCTCTGTGTCAAAACTTTCTAGTTTTTAAGAATTGAATTTCATGGCAAGGGTTACAAACCCTTTTTAATTCCACCTCTTTATTTAAGCAAATTTCATGATTTTTCTGAAGTCCTTATTTATGATTATGGTTTTCTTAATGGATATTGTGTTTACTTATACACTTAGCAAGGTGTTCCCTTGTTGGACTTTTATTCATGACTTGATTTCACATATTGTTCTTGAAGTTTGTTTTAAGAATGATTTAGCCTAAATTTACATGATTTAAGTTTCGCGAGTTGAAATTCAGTATAAATAGATATTTTCAGTTAAGTATATTACTCTAAATTTAGACAAACAGTTTTCAATTATCTTTGAGCAAATAGTGTTATACAAATATTTTGGGAGTAGTAATTAGCATTGAAAGGACACAAGTTTCAGATAACCCAAGTCCAAGAACTATGTTGCCATCATAGGATAAGGGTTTTTTCCAGTGTAGGTTGATACATTTAGCCCAGTAGGCTTAGTGTAATGACCCAAAACGTCGTTACGGTGAGTTGGTGGGTAAATTTACAGCTTAGATTTCTCCTAGACTAAAACTATGAAATTCAGGGCTAGCCTAGTTTTGGATGAATTTTGGGTATTGTGTGGTCTAGGGAAATTCGATTAATTTTGGTGATTTAGTTGTAGGATTTTATTTGATTTGATTTTGTGTTAGTTGACGAGTTTAGGAAGTCATTGAAACTTCTAGTACGTAAAATAGATTAGTAGAACTTTGATTATAGTGGTTACCATGAAGGGGTTAGTAAGTGATGTCAAAATTGAAGAAGTATGTTGTGAAATAGGCATAGCCGGCAGTTGAGCCCGACTACTGGTTAAGTACCACTGCAGTGATAGAAGCGTCGTTGCAGCGGCGTCGCTGTAGCGAGGGAGAGTGTCGCCATAACGACAGGGTGATTTGGCCTAGGCATCACCGCAGCGGTTGAATCACCACTGCAGCGATGTTGATGCAGCTACAGTTTCATCGTTGTACTGACGACTAGGCAGTTTTATACCACAAATTTAAGACTAATCATTTTTCATCCTAAAACATTCAATTTTTGACCTAAGGCATAGAGAAGGTGATTTCCACCATTGTTAGGGGTTTTCTATCATTGAGGTAAGGTTTTTCCACCTTTTTAACTTGTGATTACTTTGGTTAATCCTTAGAACTGTGAGAATCATGATCATGGTTGAAATTTGGGGTTTAGCTCTAAATATTTGGTGGAAAATTGATGGGGAATGATTTGTTTCACTTGTTAATGGCTCTAGGATGTTAGAATTCACTTTCTAACGTAGAATTCTTTCTTGTAATCATGAAATACGGAGAATTTAAAGAGATTAAGGGGTAGAAAACTCTAGAATGATGAACTAGGTTAAGTTCATGTGTTAAAGTTAATGGATTTGGGTATATAATGCCTAGAAGTCAGGATTATTGTGTTAAATCATTTTCATTTGTTGTTTATAGATCAAGAACGAACAAAACTTGCGAGAAAAGGCAAGACTTTGGCTAATTAGTGCATTTGGACAAGGATACGAGGTAGGTTATGGTTTGAAAGTAGTTGTAGACTTGATCTGACTCTATGCTTATATTTGAGTTAGATAATTGTGATTAGCCTTCAGGCATGCTTGTGATTATTGGTTGAGATGATGTTAAAGTTTAGGCAGAAATGATTAACTTGAGGGCTAAGTGTTGATGAATGAAATACGAATTTGTATATTGATATTTATGAGCTTTTAGCATTATTGTTAAGTTTTACCTATTAGATGATATTGGGATCGGGTGTCATGTTGACACAGATTGATAATTGGATCGGGTACCTCGCGGTACGGTACATGGACTGAGCTCGTCCCTTGTAGGTCATGACTAAGGGTCCCTGCCGACCCTAGTATGTATGTACACTATTTTTTTAGCATTCATTCATTGGTTGCATTGTACATGTGGTTGTTTACTTGATTGTTATTGACTGAATTGCCTAAGTATAAGTGATTGATACGAATAACTTGAAAGGCATTGATATGAAGAGGATAGTCATTGGTTTTGTAAGTTGAGGTGTTTATGAATATGAATTGAAATGTTAGTTGATTATGAGTTTTGTCTTGATCACTTCTTGCTTTTGTTTACCTTATCTCATTGTATGGTGTTGAGTTAAGTCGGTCAATAATGCCTACCAGTACATAGTTTTTGTGCTGATACTACTTGTGCTCTTATTTTTGTTGAGTGTAGAGCGTGTTCCAGCATTTGAAATGAGACCTCAGCTTTAGCTTGTGATTATCAGCTTCTATTCAAGGGTGAGCACCATGTACGGGCAACCTGATGGGATATATTTATTAGTATATTTTTATATATTAAATATCAAGTATTTTAAATAAACATGAATAAATATATCCTATTCTCGCATATTTCTAACAAATCTTGCAGGAAGAACAAGTTACAGAAAAGAAGGAAGATACATCCGCTATAAATTTATCAAAGACTACACAAGGGAAAGAATGATAAAATAATGAAATTTCTCACTAAAGTTTCATGATAATTTCTATGTCAAAATCTCATCAAGATGGCATGATAAATTAGCATGCAAAATTCTCATCAGAATCTCATGATATATTGACATTGTCTTGTAAAGTCTCACCAAAGCCTCCATAGAAATTTTTCTATAAATGAAGGAGGTTCTTTCATTGTAAAGAAGACCATGAGAAAGACGTAAGAATTAGTCTTGTGTTCTTTTTTTTTTCTTTTTCTTTTAGTAGGATAATATTTTCTTAGTAGTTGTTATCTTTTCTCCATACTGGAGTAATTTCTCTATCACGACCCAATCCATGGATCATGCGGGCACCTACCCAACTCAACCCTAGATAGAACCCTTACCACCCAACCATTCAATTAAGTGCAGAAGTTAAATAAATGATCTATAAAAGAGGGAAATTCCTTAATCATGAATAAAACTCTTGTTCACTACATTAAATAGATAAAAACAATGCGGAAAAGAATTAACACTGATACCCTAGAACCTAATCTAAACTGGTACAAAAGCACTAAGCAATGAAGGAGAAAATCCATGACACAGTATCCATATGAGAATAAAAGGGCAGGAGATGTTGCAGAGTGACCACCATCGTACCTATAGAAACTCCAACTGACCTGCAATATGGCTATACCCTCAAATAAAAGTATAGTAAGTGTAGTATCAATATAACCACACATACTGGTAGGTTCATTGGCTGACCAAGGTTAGAAATAAATAATAATAATAATAATAATAGAAAATAGGGAGAAAATCATGACAACAATTAAGGTTCTGGATAACTAAACCTCTCAAGGCCCCTCTCTTCAGGTCTTTGACATGTTGCCCTTAGCATCTCTGTGACCTACCTGTCATTTAATATTTACGTGTATCTTTGTCCTTTGACAATTTGGCCTCTCCTCTAGGTCCTCTACTTCTTGTATTATTTCTTTCACAACCCAACCCTACGATCCAATTCGACACTATCCTGACCCTATACTTCACCCTAAACAAGTACAGATAATACTACAATCCCCATAATTTTAGCATACTATAATGACTAGCTTGGGTCTCCCATCATGCCCTTCAGACCTATAAGACTCAAAATACAACAAGTTACTGACATCATCCTTTACTCCGACAATTTTACAGTTATACAATACATCAATTACACTCAAGCAGGCTCTTCAACAAAGTTCACCACAATATGTATGTATACACACTCAAATGAACATGATGAATGCATACATGCAAAATGTATGTATCATCTCAAACACATCATCAATATCACCTCATCAACATCAACAACATCATCTCATCATCAATAGCATAACAATATCATCTCAACGTCATTTCGACATGATCTTATTATCATCATTAATATTATCTCAATGTCATCACCATATCAATCATCAATGTCAAGCTCATATCATATGCAAATGCAAGGTGCAGTCAATAATCACAAGTAAGGCTCAAAACAAATCACAAACTCCTGATTCACATATAAGCATAGAGTCTAGCAAGTCTTTACCACTATTAACCCCTTCGCACCGAAGACTATTCAAACACCTATCTCATACGTTTGCATTCATAAATATATCTATAAGTCTATACAAAACACATATAATCCAGACCCTAAAAGACACTCGACAACTCGCACTCACCAACATACGCTTATACCTCGGGTCATCATTTATACCTTTCCTAGCCACTCCAGTCTTGGATATTATGCCTACCTCTTTTCCTTCCCTTATGCTACAACTCTACCCAAGCCGCTAAGAGTAGCAGCACACAAACACAGTATGCACACCCATAGTCTTATTCTTCACTACTTTCACCTTAATAGCCTCCAAAACTCTGTTGAACTACTATGAACCCACCAAATGCATACTTTTGCCCTAATTCACGTTCATTACATTTATGGTACCCCTAACCCCTCCCCTCCACTAACTCGTAAATACACTAACTTCCAGCACCATACCTCTAGCTAATGTAACACTCACACCCTTAGATAGTTAAAGGATCAAAATAGTTCAATATCATATCACTCAAGTCGTAATTTCATTATCCTAGTCCGATTATCATTCCATCCATCCAAACTCTATGCCTAAAGGCCTAAGGCATGAAATCTCCCAACATTACTATCATTATTACAGGAATCTAGCCCAAGTATACTACAATTAAATCATAACCTACCTCATAGACAACTTTCACTACTATGTAGATTGGAGAGTAGTCCCACGTGTGCCTGACCTTTCCTAATGTTGGAATCCCGTCGGGAATGCCTCAAAATTGCTTTCATGGAGAATGGCCTATGAAATCTCATCATTCTAGGTGTTAGGTTTATTGGGGTGTTTTTGAAGGAAAAGGATGACCTAAGAAATCTCAGCTGAAAGAGGGTTTTAATTAGCCCTCGGGCTGGCTACTGCCCGATCGCCATTGCAACGGGGCTGGAGTGCCACTGCAATGATAACCCTGTGGTGGAAAATCTACTACTGCAGCAGCGACCAGAAGGCTTGGCCCAATCTTTTCAATTTGCAGCCCTATTAATATCGGGCTCCGCGTTCTCCCACGAAATAATTTCTATCGAGCCTAGAATGAGGATTTTCTTAATCACAAAACAAAAAAATTGGGATGGTATTTGACATAACAATGATTTGGTATGTTATATTCTCTTTGTTGGGATAGTTGATGAAGCTTGATATATTTATAATACTATCTTATTTCTAATAGCTTCACCTGAACGCTTTACTTACATCTTCACATTATGCCGGAATAATAAGTTTTATCTAATTATTATTGTCACACCTATTTATTTCATCTCTAACTTATTCTTATAGTGATTTTGTGATTCTCATGGACCAAAATTAATATATAACAACTGATGAGTAAAATAGTTAGAGTGGGATTAATTTTTAATTATTTATTATTCTAAATCTTTAGTCTTGCTTCTTTTAGTCCTAACTCTCATGGAGGAATTGACTCAAGCAAGTTTATTGATTTTAATGATCTCTATCTTATTTATTTTAGTCCTAATTCTCACAGAGGGATTAACTCAAATAAGTATATAGATTTAAAAAATCCTTATCTTGTTTCTTTCAATCCTAATTCTCGAGGGATTGACTCAAATAAGTTTATTGATTTAAGGGGTAGTTATCTTATTTATTTTAGTTCTAATTCTCATGGAGAAATTGACTCAAATAAGTTTATTGATTTAAAAATTAATCGCAAGAGGTCTTTACACCTTTTAGCACAATTCAGGCAAGAAGATATTGTGATTTAATTATCACTAGTCTTAAGTCATTTGATTGACATAACCTCACGGAGTGTTAATTATGTATTTATTTCTTAGTGAGTTAAAATTGTATTAGCAATAAGCAATTATTATTTAGAAAAATATATGTGGAGATTGAGATTTTGTTATAATAATATTATTAAGTGAATTCATCGCTAACTCTAAACTCTTTTTAAATATAAATCTTTTAGAAGTGTTTTATTTTACTTTAAAAAATTTATAGTTTTAAACTCACCTTTCATCAATTTGATAATCTCAAATAGTAACTAGGATAATACAAATTTTTAGCCTTGGTGCTTCCAATCTCTGTGGAATAATATGTTAAACTATACTAGAATTTGACAGAGTACGAGCAGCAAAATCCTATACATATTGGCCTCGTCACAACCGTTGGATCTTCATCTAGTTCATGTCCTTTATTCCAGACTATGATTTCTTTATTTATTGATTTTAGTATTTTGGGATTATGATTTTAGACTTTGTTTCAGATTAGTAGTTCTTATATGGTGACTTTTGGGTTCCGGAGTATGTAATAGTTTAGAGATACTTCCGTACTTTTGATATTTATTTAGATTTTGCAGATACTAATATTGGTATTATGCTTTGGCATGCTTTAAGTTAATAAATGGAGTTTGGTTTTAGTAAATGTTTAAGTGTAAGTGTAACGACCTATTCCGTCGTTACTAAAGGCACCTCGTCCAAGGGCACATGGTACGAGAACTTTTGTAAAATATATTCTCGAATTAGTTGTGTAAGGACTTAGTTGAAAAATTTTGGTATTTGAATTTAGGGGCGGGCTGACGTCATCCCGCTATAGCTAGAATTTTTGTGCTTTAGCGATGCTGTGGTAGCGACCTACCAGCTGCTATAGCAGGATGCCGGGGACTAGAATCAGTCCCCCATTTTCTATGATTTCTTTTCTCCTCTTCAATTGCAAATAGTATGAGGTTTGCTTCTAAAAACTCTCTAGGGTTGCCTCATGGACTTGGAGCAATGGAGAAGAAGGGATATGCTTGAACGGGGCAAAATTCATTAATTTTTTATGGATTCCACGTCGAAAATCACTAGAAGGGAGTCAGAAGTTTGTGTTCATGCCTCCATAGCAGCTGCTTAACATCCAGGTAGGCTAGGTTTAATCGAGTAGTATAGACCTGAGTTAGAAAACATATGCATGATATAGATGGATGGGAGATTCCATGTTATGGCCTGCGGGCACGGTGTTTGGGTGGATTAAATAGTAATTTTAGAATTGCTTGAATACAAATTGATGTTATGTGTAATAATGAGATTGTGATATGAACTGTTGTGTATTGTTGTTAATGCTAAACCAATTTATGGCAAGTTGTGTTAAAAACTAATAAAGACCAATTTAGAGATAATTGGTAACTCAGTGTAAGTGAAATAGGATGCTAGGTGGAGAAGTACACTTGGTGATAATTTAGGGTTAATATGGAAGGTTGGATGTATTAAGGTGTGAATCAAATGTGGGGATGCATATCTTAGATATTGAAATCCCTAGATAGGCCCCCAATTGATACACGAAATGATGGTGTGGCATGTGACCTAGTAGGTGATGGTTAAATGTAGTTGAAAATCCAACTTGATTTATGTGTGCATATTAACTGTTTCTTTGAATACTTGTTATAATGCATGTTTTAAGAAGATTAATTGTTGAATGACAACCTAAATGTTAATCACGCATAATGAAGTTATATTAATCACTTGTTGGTTGTATAAGTATGGTTGTCTTATTCCCATTGTGTTTACGAATGTGGTAATATCTGTTGTTATAGTGAGATGAGCCGATAAAGGACATCATCATTGATTAGTCGGCAATCTAAGACTTATTTAGACTAAAAAGGGTAAGAAATCAAGTCCTCAATGCCAATTTGAGTTATTTTTAATATTATTTTAATTTATTTTTAGGGTTGAAGCCAAGAAGTACTTGATAGCGCATACAGAAGCAAAAAGATGGAGAATTGGAGCTAAATTGCAAAAAGGAATTGCCCTTGGAGTTTGGCGGATCATCAAAATAGATGGCGTATCGCCAAAGTTGAGGTTCCATCGCCTCACTGAACAGATCCACAAAGTTCTAAATGGAGCGATATGGTGATGAGGGGAAGAAGTTCAGCGTATCACTAAAGAGTTCAGTGAAGCATAAGTCCATAGCCAAAGTCAAATCACTGTAGCATAAAGTCTATGCTAGTTTGGAAATCAAGATACACTTTGGCGTATCGCCGTGGACTTCAGCGATGCCGAGTCCCCCTCACCAATGTATATGTGGTGCTATTTTTGTAAATTCCTAGCCCATTTTTGCTTCAGTTATAAAAGATTTTTTGGCAGCTTGGAACCTTATCTTTTGTTAATTTTGAGATCTAGAAGCTTGTAATCCAAACCCTAATTGTGGTATTAGTCATTTCCTTTCTTTTCTACAAAGAATTCGAATTTTTACTTGTGAATATTTGGATTCCATGGAGGATTTTAATGCACATACACGTATAATTTCTCTTTCTCTTATTATGCTTGGCTAAATTCCCCAACTTGGGATTATGTTTTGATTGAGTAGTGATTATTACATGAGTAGCGTTTATTTTCCTTTCTAAATGATTAATTGTTATGGATTTAACCATTACTCCATGTTATCAACCTAAAATTGGAGGTTGCAAACTCTAATTGAGCTTAGATCCTTTATCATCCTTGAAAAAGAAGATAAGGGTGAGAAGTAATGGTTGACAATGACTTGATTATTATTATTTAATGGTAGATCTTAGACATAAGGCTACCAAATTGAGGTATTAGATTGGTCATGAAGAAACATATGGGAGGTGTTCGAACGAACCCACATGTGAAATTTAATGTTTTATTAAAAGGTTAGCATTAAGATTCAAAATCTAGCTTACCCATGACTATTAGTTGAATTTAGGCAAATAATCACTTACCCATGCTTGCACTCACACTCATGATGACATAACCTCAAGCCGCTCCAATCTTTGATTACAAATTTCTAGTACTCACTTTGCAAACCAAGCTTTCAATTGATAAATTGGATACAAACGTTCAAAACAACACCCCCTTTTTATTTTTATTGCATTTAACATATTACGAGCAAGCATTTAGTGGCTTACTACACTCAAAGATGAACCTATCTCCTTCATTCCCTATGGAATTGACCCCGACTCAAGAGTTGGGTAAATATATTACATAACGACCGCCTATATCCTTTTTAAAGTGTATTTGTACATTATCAAAACTGGCACTGTTGCCGGGGAGATCATGCATAAAGCTCTAAGAAAGTTACTTTGGCGATTCTCCAAAAACTTTGGTGAATCGCCAAAGTCTTTCTCCCAAATCAACTTCCCAAGGCTTTTCAACTATGAAAACAGGAGATGCAATTCATAGTTCGACAGATCACCGAAAACTTTGGTGATGGAGCAGTCATCACCAAACTTTTTCGACCAAGCAAACTTCCAAGTTGTGGAAACTATCATATTTGGTGATGCTCAGCTGATTTGGTGCATATCTAATCTCTTTGGCGATGCATGCCCCTATCGCCGAACTCAGTCGTGTTTAAAAGGAAGATGGCTTGACTCTTATGACTCTTGATATTTCATTATTTTTTACTCTTAATCTTCTTCAATTCTTTTCCTATTCCCCATTTCCCTCTCTTCTATCACCTAACCTATGCAACACACACACACACACACTCGAAATTACTCTCAACTCACCACCACCACTCGCACCATTGTAGCCGCCGTCGTCTAGTCATCGAAATCCTTGCACCACTACACGCTCATCTCTTTTTATTTTTCAATCTAAAGGTTAGGTATTTTGTTTTGCTTTAAGTAATGTTTAGTTGTTCATGCTTGTTGTTAAATGTAATCCATGGTGCCTTAATTGAATTTCTTGAAGTTTAGATATGAGACCTTGAATTTTTGGTGCTTAAATTTGTTTCATATGGTTAATGGGTACTTAGGGTTACTTAAGTTTGGTGAAATTGGGGTTTAAATTGGTTATTATTTGTGTGTGGGGTGGAATTTCGTGCATATGGGTTGGACTTTGCTCGATATTTAATGTGGGTTGAACTTCGAATTGGACTTATAATTTGAATGTGGATTAGATTAGGTTCAATCGCTAATATTTTTGAATTGATTTTAGGCTTAAACTTCGAAATGGGTGTATATGTTGACTATGGGTTTGATTTCATTAAAAAGGGTGTTGATTTGTGAATGGGTTGTTTGAAGTATACTTTGGATTCGAATGATTCTGCCCAATGATAGATTGTGTGACGTCGTTCTTAAGGGAAAAATCATTGAACTTTTTGTTTTGGTGTTGATACCTGATGTCGCCCAAAGTATACCTCCTAAAAAGTACAATGCGGTCGCTGAATCAAATATAGAACCCAACTAGGTTGGGGCCGATCCCACAGGGAATAGGTCGAAGTATGAGTAGACTATTGGAAGGAATAACTGGCAAGTAACTAAAACTGGGGGGTTTTGCTAGTGAATAGTAACTATGACGATTGCTGGCTGATATCAAGTTCGTAAATAATAAGAGAAATTCACTAGGACTGTGATCCCCAATGATTCCTTAACTCCACCGGTGACTTATGCTTAACAAGACTGCTCCACTGCACTGCATGCAAAATCTAACAAGTTAGATTCATCTAACTGTCTCTCGACTGTCATTAGACGAATTTCACTCTTCTCCTCTCGGTCTCCAAGTGTCGCACTACTAACCCTTGTCCTGGATTTCAGATAACCTTTCCCGCTAAGGCTCCGGTTATTAGATGAAGGTTGATAGCTTCAAATCTCTGTTATTATCTCCTTTTCCCAATACCTGCGTCTCTCTCGAGCAAGTCTATAATACAGGCAAGATTCTAACGTTTGCAACTGTTAGAAAAGCAATCAATACGAAGGAAATAACAATACATGCATACGCAGCAGTACAAAGTTGTTTTGCACTTCACCGGTTTCGTTAATTCCTCATGGTTCACACAACCCTAGTTGATGGGTTTAGCTACTCATAATTGCAAGAACACAAGAATAATTCAAAGATGAAAGCATAATTATGATCTCACAAGAATGAAGGAAAAACCGAAATTTCAATTATCAATCAACTTCAGAATTAGGGTTTGTGAATACAAAACCAAAATATATGTCTCAAAAAATGTAAAATAACTCTCAAAGTAGTAAATTTTCCAACTCCCGCACTTAGGACTACCTAGGGGTATTTATAGATACAAAACTAGTCCTATCCAAAACAAAATAGGAGAACAGAGTCGGCAGCTTTCACGATGTCGTGACTTGGTGTCGTGGAACCAAGTCACGGCACGCGACTTGTATCTTGAAAATCAGGCCCTTTCTTGGATCTCTGAAGTGAACTTACGACAGGCTTCCACGTCACGTGGGTGTCAGTCACGCCACGTGACCCCTGCCGTGGAAATCAGCCTAATTTTTCAGCATCTGGACTTAAGTCACGATATCAACGCACGCCACGTGAGTGTATTCCACGCCACGTGACTTGTGGCGTGAAATCTCCTCAATTGCAGACTTTTATTCTTTCTTCACCCGTCACTTAATTCTCGGGCTTGATTCTTCCTCTTTTGCTCATTTTGCCTTTAAAGCCTGTTTCCCTGCAAATTAGGACAGAAACCACATCATACCAACAAAACACACCCAAGTTATTGCATCTTTTCCTTGTTTTAAGCATCGAAAGTGCCATATAACCATGGCACATCAACACCCTCAACTTAGAATGTTTGCATGTCCTTAGGCAAGCAACATAAAACTACACCAACACAATGTTTAACTAAGAGAAACCTAAGGGACTTATGGCAGTCAACTCGTTGCTTTTTGATACAAAAACTTTTCCGACCCCTCCTATTTTAAAGTAGAACCAAAGTGTGTATGTAAGCAATGCAGAATCATGACATAGCAGGGATCAAGTGATGGCACCAAATTATGCACAAACAAATAAACGTATATGCAATTGACATTTCCAGAACAACTAGCAGCTAATTATGCAACCCATGTGCCCTCACAATCAAAGAAGTCCCATGCACTCTCAGTATACTAATGAATATCAACATAGGGAAGAGGTCAAAACACTCACGCTCAAAAAGAAGTTAAGACAGTGTACGTTAAATACCATAGGCTTGCCCTTATTTTCTACGCCTTAGTTTTCAGACAGTTGGACTAGGATCACTATAGGACTTTACTTGGCTTGTAATGTAGGCTTAGGGAAAGGTATGGTGCATATGGATATAGTGACTCAACCCTCCTTGACACTACACTATTTTTGGCTCCCACTTCCAACCTTTTTCATTTTTATTCTCCCTTGTTCTTCATTCTGTTATTCTCAGACTTTGGGTGTGGTTTTTTTCCTCAACTTTAAACACATATACCCTTTTCTTTTTCTTTTTATTTTATATATTTTTCTTTTTTTTTTTCTTTTTCTTCACACCCTAATCTTTTTTTTTTCTACTTTATTAACCCTTCTTCATACCCAACTCAATCTACGCACCCCTATAATAGCCACCCTCAACTTAGGCTATTTGCCTGAGTTGAGGTACACAGTGTCCAATGAGGGACCAAGGCCAAGACAGGTTCATTGTGATTAAAATGGGAAGGTGAATAAGCTAATGAAAGAAATAGGACAATTATGGCTCAAAAGTTGGGATCAAGTGATACTTATTCTTTTGGTTTGGCATTTAGGCTAACAGTGGACTTTTTTTCAACGACGGCCTATGATCCTTTCCTAATCCTTATCTTCTAACTTAGGCAAGACTAACCGGGCAAGTTCTGGATCGCACACACACAGCTAACTAAGTAGTGACCTCACACGCACATAGCACAAGGTTATATGACCAACTACTACCAATGCGTTCATGCAATGCTGGCTACGGTTGTTTGCCTATAATTCTAGTGCCATAACCAGATCCAACAGCAGTCACACACAAAGCATGTCAATTCCAAAAACCAAAATTTCAGGAGGGGTATCCTTAGCAACAAAAACACATAAGAAATTTTTCAAAACAGAACTGCACTTAAAGTTCCCTTATTTCTCTCCTAATATAGCAAGAAACATAATAAACATCAACAATATCATCCTACACATGCCGGTTCTACTATGATAGCACACTCGGGGGAAAAGAAACACGGCAACAAAAAACCCCAAGTGGTGGTACACCCCCACCCCCAACTAAACATGGTGCAATGCCATCAATGCACCGATATCATATCAAAAATAAGGGAGTGAAGACATACCTGTGGCGCTCTAAGCACCGAAAGTGCGCCCGCCAGCAGCGGGATTATCAGACTGTGCAGTGGTCGCATTCGATGAGGGAATAGCCTGACTGGCAGATGCACCACGCGCCCTCTGCTCTGCCTCAATCTGGCTCGCGTGGTACTCTACCCGAGAGGCTTTAACAGCCCTCCTCAGATCACTATCGAACTCATCATCACTCGCACCCCCATCCGTCGGACTACGAGGTCTCTTACCTCTATCCATCTCCAGCTCCTCATCAGCAAACAAATCCACCTCAAATGCTGGTCGTACGGATGTCGGGACAGGCATAGGTGGTATAATCGGCGTGCTAGTCGATGCCAGTGCCCGAACCTCCTCTCTCAATACAGCAACCTACTGGGTCAAGCCAGCCAAGTCAGGGCTTGGTGCAGCACTCAAGCGGGAGGCCATACGTGCCTCAAAACTGTCAATACGCCCATGCAGGCCCCGCATAAATTGGTCCATAGTTGCAGTCATCCGAGCCTCCACCCTAGTCTCTGCAGCCTCGACTGTAGATCGAACCCAAGGCTTAAGCTGGGATACCATCTTAGCCATCTGAGCCTCAGTGTGAGCCTGGCACTCAAACATCTTTGTCTGCCTGTCAACTAGCTGCTGCAGAAAGTATCGAGAGACGAACACCATCCCAGCAGGAGTCGGTGGGGCACTAGTACTGGGTACGCTCTCATCAACAGGGTCAGTGCTCTCAGTCGGTACCGGTAGCCTAACTGGTGCAGAAATAGGCAAAGGTACACCACTCAGCTCATCCAGGGCAGCACCTGATGCCTCAGACGGTTGTGACCCTCGGGGAAGAATGGGGTGCAAACCCCTCTGCTGTATCATCGCAATATCTGCCAATCGGGTCACCTCTATAGAATTATCGATGGCAGGTTTCCTGGCTACCCCTGCTCGATAACACAGACCCTGAATCAGACATGGAAAAGGGATACTTGTGTGATCTCGGAAAGCTCGCTCGTGGATTTCTTGGATGATGTACCTTGCAAAATGGATCTCATAACCAGCCAAGATGCTGGCTACTACTACCGCCCTGTCCAATGTAAGTGAGTTATTAGCGTTAGTTGGACCCAACCTATGACAAACCACTGACCACCAGAATCGACCAGCAAAATGGAGCGTGGACTTTTTGATGTCCAGCTTCCCAGTCACCCAACTAGCCGTTACACCCTCCTCGGCTATGTAACCTGCAATCCATTTAATCAACTCTAATTTTTACGCTGCATCTCTCATCCTAACTCTATCTCTAACCGTGGCCATTCTGTGATCAAATTCACCTGTCAAAACCGGAAATAGATGGTCAGGACCAAACAAGAAGCGGTGAATGGTCTCTTCTGAAATGTCAACTCGGGTACCGCACACCATAACATGAGTCAGCACTGGCTGCACACTATATCGCTGCCCAACAGGAGTGCTCAAACCAATCGATGCAGCATAGAAAGCATAAAATTCTCGGACCAATTCTGAGTTATACCTGTCGGAAGGCTGCGCCATCCAACCCAAGCCATATTGCTCAAAAAGATACCAAATATCCGACAATGTCCTCAGTTCCTCCACTCTATATTGGGGCTCCTCCATAATGCCCCTCCGATACACACCACGCTCTGTCAGCTCAATATCTCGATCATAAATAGCACGCATGCCCTATACACACCACCTCTGAACCTTCCTATCCTGGGCAGTAGTTGGAGCACTCTCGGCACCAGTACAGGACAGAGAGGCTGTAGCCTCTGCCACAGATGTATCCTGACCCGTATCCTCATCTGCAGACGTACCCTGACTTGTAGCATCAGTCGCAGACCCTGACTCAGAACCCTCCTCCCCCTCTTCAGATTGGGGGGCAGACTCAGATGACTCAGTCAGAATAACTGGCGCAGCAGGTGGTGGGATCGGCTGAATTGCTGCTCGGGCAGCCGCTCGAGCCCGCGTCTGTAATCTGGTAGCCCGCAGGACCAACACAGTATCGTCGTGACTAATATCAAATTCCTCTACAGACCCACTTGGCTCAGATTCAGTGGGTTCATCCCTCAGATGTGTCGGTAAGTCTGGATTTTTAGTCCGAATCTGGGATGAAGCATCAAGGTGGTCACTTTTGGGATTGGATTTTGGAGGCATAGTAACGGCTTTGAATTAAATTTTTTTGGGTATGGGGTCGGATTTGGGTCGGGTTTGGTATGGTTGTTTCGGATTTTTGGACCTATTTGGTAATGGGGTTTGGATTTTTGAATAGGGAACGGATGTGGTGACTGTTTGGGATTTGGTTTTTGGATTTTTGGAGTTTGGTAGAGATGGGATTCGGATTTAATGGAGAGAAGTAGAGGGAATTTGAATTTTAGGGTTTAAGTTGAATGAATTTAAAGTGGGGAAGAAAGAGTTTTAATCGGGTATAAATCGGGTGAAGAAGAAAGGGTTTCGAATTTATTTTGGAAAAACTGGGCACGGCTCGGTTTGGATTTTGATTTCTGGTGTTTTTATCTTTCACGACACGACCCACGTCACGTGACTGACACCCACGTGATGTGGAGTCTGTCATGACTGGTGTGCTGTAACTGGACTGAGTGTCTGATTTCAATAACACCAGTCACGTGGCGTGGATCCCATCCACGTCACGTGAACTACTTCCGTGGAACTGATTCAGAACCTGGAAATGTTTCTCTGAGTTTGATGATGCCATCCACATGGCGTAGAACCCCATCACGTGTCGTGATTCATGTCGTGGAGGAAATTTCACCACTTCTGGTAGATTTTGTGATTTTCAACTAACTGCTACTCACTAATTCGATCTCATCATAACAAAATCTTGGGTTGCCTCCCAAATCAGCGCTTGATTTAACGTCGCGGCACAAAATGGCTAACTTGGATACTCAGACTTCCCCAACTAGCCCATGGGTTGTCTTCCATGAAGCGCCTGATTTAACGTCGCGGCACGACATGGTTAACTTGACTACTCAGACTTCATCAAGTTCAAGTTCTTCAATCGTCCTTATCTCTTCCGGAACTCCTACATAATGCTTAAAACGTTGTCCATTGACTTTGAATAGGACATTATCTGCTCTTTTCATCTCAATAGCACCATGTGAGAATACCCAAACTACCGTGAATAGGCCAGACCATTTGGACTTTAATTTTCCACCAAACAGGCGAAGCTTGGAGTTATACAGCAGCACCAAATCTCCCAGATGAAACTCTCAATTCTCAATTCGCCGATCATGATACAATTTTATTTTTTCTTTATACAATGCTGAACTCTCATAAGCCCAGAGACGAAATTCATCCATCTCATTCATCTGTTCTAGTCTCATTTTAGCTGCTTCATTCCAGTCTAAGTTCAACCTCTTTAATGCCCACAATGCTTTATGTTCCAGTTCGACGGGCAAATGGCAAGCTTTTCCAAAAACCAATTGATATGGTGAAGCATCGATC
This sequence comes from Capsicum rhomboideum, assembly GCA_031232105.1. Taxonomy (NCBI): domain Eukaryota; kingdom Viridiplantae; phylum Streptophyta; class Magnoliopsida; order Solanales; family Solanaceae; genus Capsicum; species Capsicum rhomboideum. The sequence continues at coordinate 97,495,885 of CP124718.1, forward strand.
GGTGTTTTGAAAGCCGTCCGATATGCCCATAATACATCATCCAATCTACGAGCTCAATCAATCCTATTAGCATTGACTGTTTTTGCTAAGATAGACTTGATTTCACGATTTGATACCTCAACCTGCCCACTTGTCTGCGGATGGTAAGGTGTGGCCACCTTATGCTTTACACCGTATTTTTCCAGAAGAGCCTTAAATAGCCGGTTACAAAAGTGGGATCCTCCATCACTAATAATAACTCGAGGTGTCCCAAATCGTGAGAAAATGTTCTTTTTCAAGAAAACTGTGACACTTCTTCCTTCATTATTGGGAAGCGCAATTGCCTCCACCCACTTAGAAACATAGTCAACAGCCACCAAGATATACTTCATTCCATGCGAGCTCATAAATGGACCCATAAAGTCAACTCCCTACACATCAAATAATTCAAGTTCAAGAATCGTAGTCATGGGAAGTTCGTGTCTGCGTGAAATATTACCTTGCCTTTGACATCGGTCACAAGCGCTGGCATAGTCATGAGCATCCTTGTAAATGTTGGGCCAATAGTACCCACATTGCAAGATTTTATGGGCAGTCCTTGTACCTCCATGATGACCCCCAACTGGAGATGAGTGGTATGCCTCCAGAATACTCATCATTTCGACCTCTGGGATGCATCTTCGAATAATGCTATCAGCACACACTCTGAACAAATATGGCTCATCCCAAAAGAATTTTCTTACCTCATGCATGAACTTTCTTCTCTGCTGATATGTCATATCCTCCGGGACTAGATCACTTGCCAAAAAGTTGGCAAAATCAGCAAACCACGGGATTAAATCTTGGGATGCTGCAAGCACTTGCTCATCTGGAAAAGTATCATCAATTTCAAGATCATCTTTCAATTTAAGCATGGCCTCCTCCTCAAGGCGTGACAGATGGTCAGCCACTTGATTTTCAGTCCCCTTTCGATCCTTGACTTCAAAGTCAAATTCTTGCAACAGAAGTACCCACCGAATCAGTCTTGGCTTACCATCCTTTTTCGACATAAGATACCGAAGAGTCTCATGATCTGTATGCACAATCACTTTCGTACCAATCAAGTACGATCTGAGTTTCTCAAAAGCAAAGACTACTGCCAACAACTCCTGCTCAGTAACAGTGTAATTCTTTTGAGATGGATTAAGCACTTTGCTAGCGTAGTAGATCGGATATAATATCTTCTCAAGTCTCTGACCCAGGAGTGCTCCCAAAGCCACTCCACTAGCATCGCACATAACCTCAAAAGGCTTAGTCCAATCCGGTGACAAAATGATAGGGGCTGACACCAACTTCTCTTTAAGACACTCAAACGCTTTAAGACATGCTTCATCAAACACGAACTTCACCTATTTCTCTAAAAGTTTGCACAAGGGATAAGCAATCTTGGAGAAGTCTTTGATGAACCTTCTGTAAAAACCAGCATGACCCAGAAAATTCCGAATGCCTTTTACAGAGATAGGTGGGGGCAGCTTCTCAATTACTTCGATTTTCTCCTTATTCACCTCCATGTCGTTCTTCGAAATCTGATGCCCCAATACGATACCTTCATTGACCATAAAGTGACACTTTTCCTAATTCAGCACTAGGTGGTACTCCTCGCATCTTTGCAGCACATTAGCAAGGTGTGCCAAACAGCCCTCAAACGAGTCACCTACTACAAAAAAAATCATCCATAAACACCTCGATAGTGTCTTCCACCATATCGAAGAAAATAGACATCATACAGCGTTGGAAGGTGGTCGGTGCATTACACAACCCGAAAGGCATCCTCTTGAATGCGAACGTCCCATATGGACAAGTGAAAGTGGTCTTTTCTTGGTCTTCGGGAGCAATAAAGATCTGGTTATACCCCGAATATCCATCAAGAAAATAATACCATCCTCTACCAGCAAGACGGTCTAACATCTGGTCCATGAAGGGCATAGGAAAATGATCCTTTTCAGTCCACGAATTCAGCTTTCGATAGTCCATGCAAACTCTCCATCCATTCACTGGTCTCATTGGAATCAATTCATTTTTGTCATTCGGAACCACCGTGATTCCTCCCTTTTTCGGCACACACTGAACCGGGCTCACCTACTTGCTATCAGCAATAGGGTAAACCACTCCTGCATCCAACCACTTGATGATCTCTTTCTTTATGACCTCTTGCATAGGTGGGTTTAGACGACGCTGGTGTTCCATGCTAGGGATGCATTCTGGCACAAGCTGAATTTTATGAGTGCAAATGTCGGGTGGAATACTTATGATATCTGCAATGGACCAACCAATGGCCCTCTTGAATCTTCTCAAAATCGAAACCAAAGCCGCTACTTGCCATTCCACCAGCTTAGCAGAAATAATCACTGGCAAGGTATTATTGGCTCCCAAGAATGTGTAGCGAAGGTGGGCCGAAAGAGCCTTAAGCTCTAACACTGGAGGCTCCTCTATAGATAGGCGAGCTGGTGGAGTTACCCTATTCTTTAAATCAAGATCCAGTTTCTTGGGCGCATAAGTGTACGCTCCTTTACCAGCTAGTGCACCCACCATCTCATCATAGTCTTCTATACCATCGTCTTCAAAGTTCATGATCACGGCAGCCAGAGGTTCCACTCCCAACCTTTCTTCAATGGGCACGACAACTTCAATATCATCAACCGCATCTATCACTGAAATGACTCTCTTATCTTTTGGCTGCTTCATTGACCGACAGACATTGAAAGTAACCTGCTCATCATTCAATCTAAATTGCAGCTGCCCGATTTTCATATCAACCAGCGCACGACCCCTGGCAAGGAATGGTCTCCCCAGTATGATGGGAACCTCGAAGTCAACTTCACAATTGAGGATCACAAAATCAGCCAGAAATATGAAAGAAGCAACCTTCACCAAAATATCTTACAGAATGCCCACCGGCTTTTTCACAGTTCTATCGGCCATGAGAAGTCTCATGGAGGTTGGTTTTGGTGCACCCAACCCCAATTGCTTGAACACGGCTAATGGCATTAGGTTGATGCTAGCACCCAAATCGCACAGTGCTTTAGCAAAGTCGTATGACCCAATAGTACACAGGATTGTGAAAGCTCCTGGATCCTCTTTCTTTTCAACTAAGGACCGTGAAGAAATTGCACTACAATGATGAATGTTATCTGCGGGCTCAAAACTGACTGTTCTCTTCTTAGTCACCAAGTCTTTCATGAACTTGGCATAGCCTGGCATCTGCTCTAATGCTTCTACAAGAGGGATGTTAACTGACAGCTCCTTCAACATGGTGATGAACTTCTGATACTTTCCTTCCTCCGCCTTTTTCTTCAACCTTTGAGGATAGGGAGGAGGAGGTCGCGAAATAGTTTTGAGTACTTTTGGTACCTCGTTCTCTTTCCTCTTCTCAGATTTTGCATTGTCGCTATAATCCTGCTGATTTGGAACCTTGTTAACCTTTGCATTATCTGACTCTAACTCAACTTCAACATCGATAACCACTGGATCATTAGGCATACTACTGTCGGCAGGCATAGGTGGATCTGTCGTGCACTTCCCGCTTCTAGTAGTAATGGCGAGGCAATGACTATCATTTTTAGGATTCTGGACGGTATTACTTGGAAGGGTGCCTGGCTGACGTTGATTCACTGCTACTGAAATTTGCCCAAACTGTTGCTCCAACTGTTTGATGGCGGTCGAGTGAGACTCCACTTTCTGACTTATGCCCGAGATGTCAGTTCTAATTTCTTTCAAGCAATTATCCTGACTTTCTACTCCTTTCACCAATTTATTTAGAAGTACCTCCATCCTCAAATTTCCAGACTCCTCATCACGTCTTCCAGGCAGTACATAAGTGTCATTCTTTTCTCTATGATCATCTTTCCGCCTCCAATTACCATCACGATCCCGTTCACGATCTCTGTATCCCAATTTGTTGTAGTTGTCCCCATAATAGTTTCGACCTTGATTCCCTTGCCTTGAGTTCCAAGAGTCTTGATTAGACCCTTGGCCCTTGGCTCGAAAACCCGCCACTTCACGATCTAGATACTTCGCCTCTTCATCCGACTCACTATCATCATGTCTAATTGATTTGCTTTGTGCACCAACAGCATGCACCTTTTCCGCATCTATAGCAGCTATCTGTTTGGCCAGAAGACCAATCTCTAGCCTTAACTGAGCAACCTCTTGCGCCATAGATTCATCCAACGCCCTTTGAGCTGCTGAAGCTCCAATAGCATATGTCCCAGCCGTCGTATCTGCCTCCCGAGTATTCCATCCTCGGTTGGTCTTAGTGACACGATCTAATATCTCAGAAGCTTGGTCCCATCTCAAACTCATGAATGCTCCACCAGTGATCGTATCTGCTACCGCTTTTGTGTTGACATTCAACGCTCTATAGAAGATTTCAAGTAAATTCCGACCACTCATCCTATGATTAGGCACGTTCTGCAGCTTCTTCTTGAACCTCAGCCATGTTTCATAGAGTGCTTCAGAATGAAGCTGTCAGAAATTGTAGATCTTGTCCTTTAACTGCAGTATCTTGGATGGTGGGAAAAATCTTTCCAAGAATTGATTTTTCAATTCCTGCCAAGTAGTGATAGAACCTCATGGCAGCTCAGCCAACCACAAAGTGGCTTCTCCTGTAAGAGAAAATGGGAACAACCTCAACCGTATCGCCTCTTGGTCAACTCCAGGCAGATTGTATGACGTGCAGACCCCCATAAAATTCATTACATGCAAGGTTGGATCATCAGAAGGAAGACCCGCAAACACACCCTTCAAGTTCAGCAGATGGATCATGGCACTAGTAATGTCAAACTTAGTGCCTGGAGGTAACTCAGGTGGAACAATAGCACCATTCTCAATCGGCTCAAAATAGGCCACATATTCATCTTCAAGATCATCATAAATAGGCACACGTTGTCTCGGTTGTTCTCTTAATTGTCTTTGTCGCTCTTCAGCATCATCCAGACGCTGTGCTGCTTCCTGCATAGCTCGATTATCTCTTTCTGCTTGTCTAAGAGCAGCTTATCTAGCATGCTCTTCTCGGGTCAATCGACCAGTAGTTTGCTCCGCTATTTCCTGACCAGCCGGATGCATTGGCTGATTGTGAACATCCCCCGCAGTTGCGGGATTCTGGACTCCTTCAGTATTCACCATTCTCTGATTAGCTCTTAAAGTCCTTTCGATTTCAACATCAAGTGGAATCAGGGGATTGCCTTGACTCCTAGTATTTGGCATACACCGGCGTATGCCCTCGAGAGTATGTAAAAACACACCCAATCAACTCCAACAAATACTGTTCAACTTCGTAACCATAATCCCCGGCAACGGCGCCAAAATTTGATGTCGCCCAAAGTATACCTCCTAAAAAGTACAATGCGGTCGCTGAATCAAATATAGAACCCAACTAGGTTGGGGTCGATCCCACAGGGAATAGGTCGAAGTATGAGTAGACTATTGGAAGGAATAACTGGCAAGTAACTAAAACTGGGGGGTTTTACTAGTGAATAGTAACTATGACGATTGTTGGTTGATATCAAGTTCGTAAATAATAAGAGAAATTCACTAGGACTGTGATCCCCAATGATTCCTTAACTCCACCGATGACTTATGCTTAACAAGACTGCTCCACTGCACTGCATGCAAAATCTAACAAGTTAGGTTCATCTAACTATCTCTCGACTGTCATTAGACGAATTTCACTCTTCTCCTCTCGGTCTCCAAGTGTCGCACTACTAACTCTTGTCCTGGATTTCAGATAACCTTTCCCGCTAAGGCTCCAGTTATTAGATGAAGGTTGATAGCTTCAAATCTCTGTTGTTATCTCCTTTTCCCAAACTCTACGTCTCTCTCAAGCAAGTCTAGAATACAGGCAAGATTCTAACATTTGCAACCGTTAGAAAAGCAATCAATACGAAGGAAATAACAATACATGCATACGCAGCAGTACAAAGTTGTTTTACACTTCACCGGTTTCGTTAATTCCTCATGGTTCACACAACCCTAGTTGATGGGTTTAGCTACTCATAATTGCAAGAACACAAGAATAATCCAAAGATGAAAGCATAATTATGATCTCACAAGAATGAAGGAAAAACCAAAATTTCAATTATCAATCAACTTCAGAATTAGGGTTTGTGAATACAAAACCAAAATATATGTCTCAAACAATGTAAAATAACTCTCAAAGTAGTAAATTGTCCAACTCCCGCACTTAGGACTACCTAGGGGTATTTATAGATACAAAACTAGTCCTATCCAAAACAAAATAGGAGAACAGAGTCGGCAGCTTTCACGATGTCGTGACTTTGTGTCGTGGAACCAAGTCACGGCACGTGACTTGTGTCGTGAAAATCAGGCCCTTTCTTGGATCTCTGAAGTGAACTTACGGCAGGCTTCAATGTCAGGTGGGTGTCAGTCACACCACGTGATCCCTGCCGTGGAAATCAGCCTAATTTTTTAGCATCTGGACTTAAGTCACGATATCAACTCACGCCACGTGAGTGTCTTCCACGCCACGTGACTTGTGGCGTGAAATCTCCTCAATTGCAGCCTTTTATTCTTTCTTCATCCGTTACTTCGTTCTCAGGCTTGATTCTTCCTATTTTGCTCATTTTACCTTTAAAGCCTATTTCTCTGCAAATTAGGACAGAAACCACATCATACCAACAAAACATACCCAAGTTATTGCATCTTTTCCTTGGTTTAAGCATCGAAAGTGCCATATAACCATGGCACATCAATACCTGGGGGATTTTGAGTACCCATGGTCATTATTGGACTGAAATCGCCATTGAAATACTTGTTTAGGTTTGAGAAATTAAAAGTTAGGGAAGATGATGTTTGACGATGGGGCGAGAACTTTTGTAATGCATCAAACTTCGTGTAGAATAGTCAAAGTGCTCCCTATATTGACGAAGTTTTCAATGAGACTGGTCATTCAAGGTGACAGTTTGGCAATGTCATACCAGTTTGGCGATGCTCAGGGAGTATCGCCAAATTGTTTGGTGTATTTCTAAACCCCAACCTTCCTTCGCCAAAATCTTTGTTCCCAACTATTTGATTCGGCAATAGAGGTAGTGCATCACCGAACTCTTTGGCGATTTACCTAAGTACTTTGGTGATACACTCCTAAAATGTGTTATTTGTGTGATAGCTAACCTTGGCCTAGTGAATTACATCTTTTGTTTGCAGATATGGTTCACCCAAAGCAAGTAGGAAAGAAAAACACCCGTACTTCTCCTCCCACATCAAAAATCTCAAAAGGAGTTTTGATTTCGGGGCATGCTCAGCCCAAAAGAATGGCTCAAAGAAAGAAAAGGGTTGAAGAAGGTAAAGAAAAGCTTCAATCACTGAGGATTCAAGCTCAAAACACAAATCCAAATCCTAGATGTATAATATAACTACCTCGGATGAGGGAAACACCACTCTAATTCATGAACCCCTCAATACTCGGGGAGCTGAGCCTACCAAGAAGAAGAAAAGGGATGATCCAAGCTCTAATATAGCCCCAAATCCTCAGCTCGTGGTTGGTCAACGGTTCCTAAAAATTTTCAAAATTCTGGGCAAAACACAATCATTGAGGCAAACACTTGAGGGTTTTTGATGTCATACGGTACCATGGGTTTGAGTAGTTCACCAAACCTCTAAAAACAAATGTCAAAAAATGGGTTTGTGAATTATATGAGGCATACGGGAAGTTATTGACCACTAAGATAAAGAAGGACAAACCTTAGGAAATAAAAGATAAAGTGACAGTTCAGGGTGTGAAGGTTAAGTATGATAGGGCATTGATAAACTTGATATATGGTGACACCATCGACATATCTCACTACTTTTCTATCCATACTAAGAAGTATGTTAATGATCTACATGGTTGGTTAGCCCCTTTGGTTTGTGATAGGACACATTTGTGGGTTGCTCCGAGTACCCCTATTGACAAAGATGACATAAATTTGAAAGCTCGATATTGGTTGAGCTTTATTTATAGCAACCCCATGCCTTCGAAGAATGGTACTGTCATCTGGCATCCAAAAGAAGTGTTGTTGGGTATGATAATTATGAAAAAGAAATTGAATCTTGCTATTATCATTGCCTCGGATATTGTTAGATGAGCCCAGTAGGATTAGACTTCTCTAGCCTTCCCATGCCTCATTATCAATTTATTTCACTGAGCTAAGGTTCCTTTTAACAAGAAGAGAGATTGTAAGTACACCCCTACTTCTACCATTGACATTACCAGACTTGAGACTATTTCAGAATTGAAAAAGAAGAAAGTCGGGGTGGATTCTTCACCAGTGATTGATCTTGATTCTATTGATAGTGGTGCTAGCCATCCCAGTCCTACTACTATAGCTCCTACTCCTCCAGGTTTCTGCATAGGTACTTCCTCATAGGCCCCTCATCCTAGTGCCTCCGGCCTTTGACCATCCACTATTCTGGGCACTTTAGGGGCCTTATTGATTCAAGCAGCCATCATTCAAATGGGCCAGTTGGCCTACTCAGCTGATGTGAGGTTGTCTAGGTTAGAGGATCAGATGCCTCAGATGATTACAGATGCGGTTAAAGCCGCCTTGGTACCTATTCATGAGGAGGTGCAAGGGATTCGGGAGACTCTACGAGTATATAGTGCTAAGATAGATGGGTTGAGCACCCCACAACAACCTCCAGTTCCAGATATAGAGTTGACTAAGATAAAGATTGAGATCATATCTTTGAGCACACATGTAGATGAGCTTTGGTTCCCTAATTTGACCCATCTCTAGACTACACCATTTCAAACCTCAGCTCCAGTCCCTATTCCAGAGATTGTGCCTAATGCTGAGGATGAGGAGAATTGTACATCTGATAAGGAGAAGGATGTTGACATAGAGGCAAGTGATGACACATATGTGCAGATGGAGGTTGATGTGCAGGCCCCAGATCACGTGATTTTAGAGGCTGCCTTGGAGAGGTTGACTCAGGAGACTACCCAGATTGAGACTAGCTAGTGGGTCCACATCCATTGAGCCGATAGTTGATCAGACCTCCAGTCTAGCTACTGTAATAGAGACAAATACTAGCATCCTAGATCTATGCCTACAGATCATTCATGGAGCTAAGTCGGGCATGATGCCCAGACAGAGGCCGCTTCTACAAGCCAGTCATTTTCACAGGCTTAGCCTTGTTCAGGGGGACCCTTCCACTCACTCTCTTTCATTATATTAGTCTTATTGCATTGAGGATAATGCATGCTTTTGAGTTGGAGGGGGGTACTATTTATTTTGTATCTATAATATTATGCTCTATTTTTGGATAATCTGCTCTTGATACTTTGTTTTTCTTATTGGTGTGTGGTTTTGATTTTGTTTTGGATGATATTTCTAGATATTTGATGGATATTTGATCGTGGTTTGTAATAATTCTAGATGATTTTTGTTTTGAGTTGATTTGAGTGTGTGTGATTTTCGTTTCTTATTTCCTTACCTTTATTTTAGGATAGTAGTTCGTAGTATAGTGATAAATAAAATTTCTTTTGGCATTGGTACTTAAGAGAAAAGTGTGGTAGCAATAGAACACTTTGACTCAGATAATACTCTTGGGGATCGTAGTTTGCAATAATTTTAGACGGTTTCATCTTTGAGTAGATTTGAGTGTGTGATTTTCATTTCTTATTTCCTTACCTTTTTTAGGATAGTAGTTTGTAGTATAGTGATAATTAAAATTCTTTTTGGCATTGGTACTTAAGAGAAAAGTGCACTAGCAATAGAACACTTTGACTCAAATAGTATGCTTGGGGAAATTTTTCACATGCACGAATCTTAAAAATGACAAATCGTTGTTGTGAATTGATCCACCTTTCAAAATGTGACTCTTTTTAAAATTTTCCTTGGCTTAGTTGAACTAGTTAGGCAATCATCTTTGTGAATACCCATATCTTATTTTAACTACTTGAGTACCTTTTTTGATATGTGCTATGAATATGGTACATCAATTGAGGAAGGGTTGCTTCGAGTGTGTGATTGAGTGCCATGTATGGTGAGATTTCACCTCTATCTTGTTTATTGAATCCACCTAGAACTTGCTTAGTTGTTCTATCACTAAGAAAAGAGTGTTATGATGTTGGAAGAGTGATCTTAGGCCACTAATTGATAGAGAACCTCCAATTTGACCAAATAGCCATCCCCATTGTGAGTTGAGTGACCAATTTTTACCCAAATTTTTTTCCTTGGAACCTATTTCTTGGACAATTTCGTTACAAGCCATAACCCGTCTTCCATAATCCCCTCTTTTGAACCAAATCCATCTTGAAGTATCTAGGTGAAGTCGTAAACCAACTTAGGCCAAAAGCCTAAGTTGGGGGTGGAGAAGCTATCGGGTGAGAGTTGTCATCAAAAGTTCATAGTTTTGGAGACCATTCATTTCCTCTTCTATTTATCCATGTATTCCTTATAAATACATATAAAAAAGAGAAAAAGAATGAAACGAAGCAAAAAAGAATTGCAATTGTGAACTTAGCTTGCGAATATTTGAAAAGGAATTTTAGCTTTTAAATGGATAGGAGAAGAAAGAAGACATAATAATCCTAGAGAATGGGTCCTTGGTGTGTCGCAAAAAGTGAGATTTGTATAGAGAAAAGTAGTTAAAGTCTCATTAGATGCCTCGAGAGGGTAGAGTCATTATAACCCTAATTTATCCAACCCTGTTGCCTAAGGTACAAGCCAAAGTAAGACCTTCGTGATCTCCAACACAGCATGATTTAGTGTACTGAAGTGGAGCATGTGGGCAAGCCTTTGGTGTGGTACTTGTGTTCATGATTGTTTTTGAGAGTGTGAGTGAATCGTGTTAGTCCCTTGTTTAAATTTTAATTATTTCTTGAGGGAAGGGATTTCATTGTTGTGAGGACACTTGTTTGCACCACTTGAGCACATTCGTTAACCTTAATTGAGGTCTAGGAGCATGTTTTTTGTTTGGTAGCAATTAGTCAACACTTGAAGCATGTGGTTCATGAATTGAGTGTTTGATAGGTGATACTTATGCCATTATTTTCAAAATCATGAGGGCAAAGTTTTTTTCACAAAAGAAGCATGTGTCTAAGTTCCCAAGTAGTACCATTTGTAGACATTATTGATTTTATTGTGTGTGCATAGATTTACTTGAGGATGAGCAAAGATTTAAGTTGGGGTGATGATGAGTCGGCAATTAACGACTCATTTGGTCTAAAAATGGTAAGAAATCAAGTCCTCAATGCAATTTGAGTTAGTTTTAATTTTAATTTAGTTTATTTTTAGGGTTGAAGCCAAGAAGTAGTTGATAGAGCATAAAAAAGCTAAAAGATAGAGAATTGGAGCTAAAATGCAAACAGGAATCGCCCTTGGAGTTTGGCAAATTGCTAAACTAGATGGTATATCGCCGAAGTGGAGGTTCCATCGCCTAAGCAAACCAATCGACCAACTTCTAAATTGAGTAATTCGTTGATGAGGAGAAAAGTTTGGCAAATCACTGAAGAATTTATGTAACGACCCAAATTGTCATTAAGTGTGAAAATGCTCAAAAAATAATTTATCATAAATAATATGCTCAAGTTAGGCAAGGAAAATTTTAAAATGGAAAGGTAAAATAAGGACCTATGGGATTGGGCCAAAAGTCCCAAAAGAATTTAGTCTGGTCAGTGGCCTACCGCTGCAGCGGTACCCGACAGTAGCCAGCTTGAGTAAAAATTAAAAACCCTCCCCCTTAATATTTTCCTAGGTTATTTTTCCTTACCAAAAACACTCTGAATAAACCCTACCTCCATAGTTAAGAGATTCCAAAGGCCTCACTTCATGAGGGAGGTTCGAGGCACACGCGGCAAAAAACCTAATGCGGGAATATGCTAACACGTGTGGGATAACCTTCTCCTCTTCATAGCAACAAGATTCGTCAATGAGATAGGTTGAGGTTATTTGTAGCAGATTTTGGGTTTGATGCATATGATAATAATAGTAATGTTGGGAGATTCCATGTCTTAGGCCTTCGGGCATGGTGTTTGGATAGTTGGAATTGATGCAAATCTGATTAGGCTTGAATATTATTCATGTCGTGTAAATTTTAGTGAATTGATTCTATTAGAGTTGGAGTAAATTGAAATTATAGTGAGTGACCATACACTGAATTGACACAGTTAGGTATATATTGGTTTAATTTTGTCAATACAATGATTACCAACCATTAGGTAATTATGAGAATTTAGATGAAAGTTATGGTTCTTGTATAGTTATTCTCGGATGTACTGTTTCACTCTCGGTATTAGGCTAGGGTGTCCCAATACTTGGCCTCGGAATTCAAGATTTTATTCCAATAAGAGTATTTCTGTGGTTAAAACTTTGACAGATTTAGGTTCTTAGTCTAGGATTCTTTGAGTAGGAAGTATTGATTTGGAGGTCTAATAATGTCCCATTTTAGCTGATATTCGATGTACTAGTTGCACTCTTATGAAGATTTAGGGGGTTAGCGCGGTCACCCAAATTGAATACCTTTGAGTTAATAGAGGTTATATGGATAAATCATGAAAGTAATGTATTAATAAGATAATTGTGTGTATTATCTTTTTTTAGGATCCCTGGGTGGGTGTTTATGGTTGTATGACTTGTTTGATGGTTCACAGAGTTAATATGTGAATGTGATTAACAATAGAAGAACCAAGTGATGACTTGAGGATATAAAGGGTTACTAGTTAGTAACTAAAATTGGTTTGTTCCAATATGAAGTAAAGAGGGTTAGATAGGTGAACGAAATAGGTTGATGGCTTAGAACACATATGTCAACCTTGGTGAAATGTGAATTCCTAAATAAATACCCGTTTGATTGCTCTTCGTACCTATGGTGATTAATGATTGGATTTGATAATGCTCAATTGAATGAGTGATGAATTGGCCTTTGGGCATACTTGTGATTTCTCGTGGTAGTGAATACTCATTGTTATTTGAAATGATGATTTTGTGATTTGAATGCATTCAGTTGGTTGTCATTAATTGTAAGTTTTGTTTCGATCGTTGTTGCCTGCACCCGACTTTAATTGGTGTTTGTGATTTGCCTTCAGGCACTATTTATAGTTATTGACTAAGTTGTATAATTATACACATTATGGATGATTGATAGTTATGGATGTGTATAATTCATTGTGATATAGGTCGGGTACAATGCCGGTACGAATATGATATATTGTGATATGAACCAGGTACCATGTCGGTATAGATATGATATATTTTGACATGGGTTGGGTATCACACCGATATGATATAATGTTTATGATGTTAATAAGACGGATGAAAAGAGAAATAGATGATGTGCACATCCTACATACATGTACTCATTTATATGCATTTGAATATACACTGACATTTATATGTGGTTGATGGTTCTGTGAGTGTACCGAGTTATGTTTGTAACACCCCGTACTTACCAAACCCTACTTGACGATGTTGGACAATGGATACTTAAGTGTTGAGAGTCAAAAGTATGTACTTTGTAAGGTTATTGATGAGATAATTGATATTAGGCATAGTACATGGGATTAGACCTTTGTAGGAGGTGTAACACCCCGTATGTTGTCGAACCTATATGACTACGTGTACATTTATGTAATTAGTAAAACATGAGAGATTTGATGAATTATACATTAATTTGTGGACATGAATAAGTCTTGCATCATTGGGCCCAAAGTGAAGCCCAAAATCAACAAGAAGACATGGCCCAACATGGAATTGACCCATTCTTCCAATATTTGTCCATTTTGACTAATCAACCATGTATTAAATGCCAAAATTGGATAAGGGAGACTTAAAGGGGGCCTATATATATGAGAGAAATCAGATTTTTTTTATTCATTTGGACACTCATGCCTTTTCTAGAATTTTCTCAACATTTCCACAAACCCTAGACCTTCATCCTTTTGGCCAAAGATCATCACTTGGTGAGTATTGGTAAGTGTATCTTATTATGGTTTAATATATTTTATGCATGGAAGATGGTTCATATCATATTGGTTATGTTGGTGAAGTGTGAGAAGGTCACTATGTGTAAAACAATTTGTGTTTGCTAAATCGGAGAATGGTTTTGCCTTGTAAACTTGAACATGGACTTGTGGTCTTGAAGGAAGTGAACATGATGGAGTTAATATTGACATGGGAGATGTGATTATAGCATTTCCTTGTTTTTTTCATGGTGTATAATGTTTGGAATTTCTATTGTGAAATTGGTTATGGTTTTGGTGACGTATTGACCGTAAATTATCGTTTTGGTGATGTTATTGTGTGTTGTGAGACCATGGCTGATTTTCGGTATTCAATATGATCAAAAATATGTCAAAATAAGTTTGGTTATGATCATGGACCATTCATTGCATAAAAAGACCCAAAAGAGACCCTTTTTGGTCGAAATGGGCACCCGCCCTCGCAAACGAAGCACCTGCGGGCGCATGTGCCAACGCAGATGCCTCTGGATACTGCCAAAGGTCACTTGCAGACGAAGGTCATCCACCTGCGGGTGCAGGTGGCTTAGCGGATCGGCCCAGAACTCCGAATTGCTTGTTTTTGCATCCCTTTGGCCCCCGAAACCCCTATACCCTTCATGGATGTAATTATCAACTTGTGATATCGTTTTAATGACTTTAAAGTGTCGTATGGAGTCATGTTGTACTATGTTAAGTATGTATGATTGTTCATAAGTTGTTATGAGGCAAGTTGATAGGGTAATTGTGACGGAATGATAATGAGGAAGCGTAAAGGGTAAGTGTGGTGTGAAATTCTATAGATGTATGATATCTTGGTCAATGGGTGGCATGATTATGGTTTTGTTGGTATGATAATGCAGTGGGTTGTATTGTAAGGAGTGAAATGAAGTTATATGGCAGTCATATGGTTCATTGTCGTTTTGTACACTTGTACGGTAAATAATCGTTAACGAGAGTTCCATTGTGGACTTGTATTGTAGAGTGAAACATAAGGAAGAAGCTGGACTGTTGTGTTCATATATATACTTGTGTACTCATACTTGGAAGTAAAGGTATGTAAGGTAACTCTTCTATATCCTTCTGCAGCATATGGTGTTCACATTGTCATAGTACTTATTCATTTCCGAAATGCTCTAAGGTATTCCATATCCTGTGGTTGATGAGTATACACATATGTTCCTTACTCATTGGTCAATGGTGAATCACATAACTTATGTCCATTGGTTGACTCATGTTTATTGGCTAATATATCACAAGTTTCAGAATGTCCTAAGGTATCACCTCTCGAGTTGATGAATAGTTGATATCCGCATGTGTCTTACGCTGCAACCATTATCCTAAGGTTCCAAAAGTGATACATTCCAAAGGGGTTCTATAGTATTCCAACTAAGGTTGATATATATTGTTATTCATAGGTGTTTTACTCTTAGATGAATTATGATCCACTTATCTCTTATTTATGGACGGAAGTTCTTAGGTTGTCATGATGTTGTAGTTTCTAAGAGAACTATCTCAACAAGAGTAATGAGGTAAAGAGAGCTTGTTTAGTTTGAATAGCATTGTTCCAATCATGTCTTGTTCCAAAGTCCCAGAATATTATGTTTATCTTTGTACTAATTTCTCACAAGTAAAGGTACCAATCTCTCAAAAGTAATGAAAGATGTAATGGACAAGTTAATGTACCTATTCCCCACAAGTAGAGATATCAATCTTACAAGAGTAAAGATGTGAAATAATGTATGTTGTGTTTCAAGTTTCAAGAATGTTTCCATCATCAAGGTATCACTCATAGAATTAAATAAAGAGTAATGAAAGAAAGAAGTAATATTTAATGGGTGGTATCCTAGGGGTGAAATACCTAGCATGGGTCGATCCCAATGACATCCCAGGGGCGACACGAAAGCCTAGCCTGGGTTCACATAACATAACATCCCAGGGGCGATAAGCCTCGCATGGGTTAATGACATCCCAGGGGCAACACGAAAGCCTAGCATGGGTTCACATAACATCCCAGGGGTCAAAGTACCTAGCATGGGTTAATCTCATCCCAGGGGCGACAGAACAGCCTAGCATGGGTAGAACAAATAAGATGAAAGTATGTACAGACAAGAGAAGTAAAGAACGTAATATACATGGTTCCCCACATACAGAAGAGAGTTTATTCACATTCACTATTTCTCATATATTGATTCCATTATTGTTGTTGTTATGTATGATTTAATTCTTATAGCCTTACATACTCAGTACATTCTTCGTACTGACCCCCTCGGGGGACTTACCTTACATGTTGCAGGTGCAGGCATTAGTAGACCTCCTCAGTAGACTGTGGATTATTTGCAGAGTTTTGGTGAGCTCCACTTGGTTCGGAGCTTTCTGGTCATAGTTGTATATTTGTTTTGATATTGTAAATATTGTATAAAGAGGGGACTTGTCCCGACTTTAAGTTGGTCTTGTATGCATCTGTTAGAGGCTTTTGTAGACATATGTGGGTATATGAATGTAAGATATGTACGTTCAGTTCGACGTAATGACCCCAACGGCCAAGTTTTATTTATATATATATATATGGCATATGTTTCCATATTCATGTCTTCCGCATAGTTGCATGAGGTATAATAAGATTCATAAGAGGATATGCATACGAAGGTTCATGAGCAAAGATTGGTTCTCTCGGGCCATATAAGCTTCGGGTGCCAATCACGTCCCGTTGGAATTCGGGGCGTGACAAAGGTGGTATCAGAGCAGGTCGTTCTAAGGGTGTCTACAAAGCCATGTCTGAGTAGAGTCTTACTTATCAATGTGTTATGCACCACATTTATAAGTAAGAGGCTACGGGACATTTAGGAGTTGTTTCTTTTCTTCATTCTAGATCGTGCAATAGAGCCAGTGTTATAAGTTGAAGTGTATCTAACCATGGTAATTGTTTTTCTTTGGTATAGTCAAAATGCCAATCACGAGAAGAGGTAGAGGTAAAGGGAAGAAAGTAGATGTGCCTGCTGAAGAAGGAATGAGTAGATTACCACCTAACCAAGCTAGTCGAGGTGGAGCAAATGCTGAAATTGCATAGCAGTCTTCCTCTACTTTTCCAGCTCCAGAAGAGCCAAGAGGTAGAGAAGAACCTGCAGAGCCGCCAATGAACGCCACCGATCAGGATTTACGATGCAGTACATATGTTGACTCAGTTAATGGCTGCACAGGTTCAGGGACAAGGTGGCCCAATGATAGGTGAGGATAGTGCAGCTAGAGCAGCTAGCCGAAGGACACAGGATTTTCTAAAATTAGACCCTCCTATATTCACTAGGTCAGACCTGAAAGCGGATCCACAGGATTTTGTGGACCAAGTTCAGAGAGCCCTAGAAGTGATGCACGTAACAGGTGTAGAAATAGTTAAGCTGGCAGCTTACAGATTGAAGGGTGAGGCCATATTATGGTATGAGGACTGGAAGAGATTAAGAGGCATTGATGCACTCCCGGCTGGTTGGGAAGAATTTAAAGCGGCATTTCTGGATCACTATCTTCCCTATGAGATCCGTGAGGCTCGTACAGATCAGTTTCTAAATTTGCGTCAAGAAAATATGAGTGTTCGAGAATACAGCTTGCAGTTTAATTCCTTGGCTCGATATGCTCCAAATATGGTGGCCACAATGGAAGATAGAGTCCATAGATATGTGGATAGACTGGAGCCATATTTGGTACGAGACTGTACTATTGCCGCTTTGAACAAAGATATGGATATTGCTAGGATTCAAGCCTTCGCACAGAAAATGAAGGACCAAAGCCAAAGAAAGAGAACACAGGAATCTGAGGGAGGGCCATCAAAAAGGATGAGACCTATGGGACAATCTATGGTGTCCCCAGGAGAATCTAGATCACGGATGTTACCGCCTAGACCCTCATTCTCTTATTCCACAGCAGGTGCTCACTCTCAATTCTGAGGGTCTAGAAGTGGTCCATCTGGACAAAGTAGTAGAGTGCGAGGCTCACAGACAGTAGGATCTTCTCGTCCTCCGTGTCAGCGTTGTGGAAGGTACCATTTAGGTAAATATCGATTGGGGACAAATGCTTGTTTTTGGTGGGGCACAGTGGGGTACCTAATGAGAGAATGACCACAAAGGGGTGCGAGTGGTATAGCACGACCTACGGGATCAGCTTTTGTATCATCAGCATCAGTTCCTTCCCCAACCAGAGGCGTTCAGCCTATTGGTCGTGGTAGAGACATGAGAGGAGCAGCTAGTTCCAGTGGGGCCCAAAATCGCACCTATGCTCTAGTGGACCGGCAGAATAAAGAGGCACCTCCTAATGAAGGTACAAGTATATTATCATATTTTTCACATGATGTACGTGTAGTGACTGATTCAAACTTTACCCTATCGTATGTTACTTTATCGACTACCGTGAATTTAATAAGTACATTGGGGTTATGAGTTATGTTAATGGAAATATTTCCACTTGTCGGTGAGTTTAGTATAGTGAAAGGAACATATCGTAATGGTATAGTAGATGTTGTGATCGTAGATGATAGGTACTCTTAAAAGCGTCACCAATGAAAAGGTTAATGGGGTGGAAAAAAAAAAGACATTGGCCCTATATAACGTGCCATGTACAATTTGCCGGAAGTGCATAAGAGTTTCCTTTCATATTGTTCTCGTTAGAGATATACAAAGTTCGAGGGATCCCACTAGGAAGAGATGTCTATGGCTATTCTAGACCGACAAGTGCAATGGTTAGTAAATAAATGATGAGATGATGAGATGATGAGAAGCTGGAAACAAAGTGATGAGACCAAGGTACCTATAATTGCTCCAAACGAAAGGGAAAAGTTCAAAATTGTGAAAGTGGAGAAATACTAAGTAAGTATCTATATGAGTAAATGTATAGAAATGCATTTGTTACACATGAGACGACGTTGTTAACATTCGAGGATGAATGTTCCTAAGGGGGGAAGAATGTAACACCCCGTACTTACCAAACCCTACTTGGCGATGTTGGACAATGGATACTTAAGTGTTAAGAGTCAAAAGTATGTACTTTGTAAGGTTATTGATGAGATAATTGATATTGGGCATAGTACATGGGATTAGACCTTTGTATGAGGTGTAACACCCCGTATGTTGTCGAACCTATACGACTACGTGTACATTTATGGAATTAGTAAAACATGATAGATTTGATGAATTATACATTAATTTGTGTACATGAATAAGTCTTGCATCATTGGGCCCAAAGTGAAGCCCAAAATCAACAAGAAGACATGGCCCAACATGGAAATTGACCCATTCTTCCAATATTTGTCCATTTTCACTAATCAACCATGTATTAAATGCCAAAATTGGATAAGGTAGACTTAAAGGGGGCCTATATATATGAGAGAAATCAGATTTTTTTTTATTCATTTGGACACCCATGCCTTTTCTAGAATTTTCTCAACATTTCGACAAACCCTAGACCTTCATCCTTTTGGCCAAAGATCATCACTTGGTGAGTATTGGTAAGTGTATCTTATTATGGTTTAATATATTTTATGCATGGAAGATGGTTCATATCATATTGGTTATGTTGGTGAAGTGTGAGAAGGTCACTATGTGTAAAACAATTTGTGTTTGCTAAATCGGAGAATGGTTTTGCCTTGTAAACTTGAACATGGACTTGTGGTCTTGAAGGAAGTGAACATGATGGAGTTAATATTGACATGGGAGATGTGATTATAGCATTTCCTTGTTTTTTTCATGGTGTATAATGTTTGGAATTTCTATTGTGAAATTGGTTATGGTTTTGGTGACGTATTGACCGTAAATTATCGTTTTGGTGATGTTATTGTGTGTTGTGAGACCATGGCTGATTTTCGGTATTCAATATGATCAAAAATATGTCAAAATAAGTTTGGTTATGATCATGGACCATTCATTGCATAAAAAGACCCAAAAGAGACCCTTTTTGGTCGAAATGGGCACCGGATCGGCCCAGAACTCCGAATTGCTTGTTTTTGCATCCCTTTGGCCCCCGAAATCCCTATACCCTTCATGGATGTAATTATCAACTTGTGATATCGTTTTAATGACTTTAAAGTGTCGTATGGAGTCATGTTGTACTATGTTAAGTATGTATGATTGTTCATAAGTTGTTATGAGGCAAGTTGATAGGGTAATTGTGACGGAATGATAATGAGGAAGCGTAAAGGGTAAGTGTGGTGTGAAATTCTATAGATGTATGATATCTTGGTCAATGGGTGGCATGATTATGGTTTTGTTGGTATGATAATGCAGTGGGTTGTATTGTAAGGAGTGAAATGAAGTTATATGGCAGTCATATGGTTCATTGTCGTTTTGTACACTTGTACGGTAAATAATTGTTAACGAGAGTTCCATTGTGGACTTGTATTGTAGAGTGAAACATAAGGAAGAAGCTGGACTGTTGTGTTCATAGATATACTTGTGTACTCATACTTGGAAGTAAAGGTATGTAAGGTAACTCTTCTATATCCTTCTGCAGCATATGGTGTTCACATTGTCATAGTACTTATTCATTTCCGAAATGCTCTAAGGTATTCCATATCCTGTGGTTGATGAGTATACACATATGTTCCTTACTCATTGGTCAATGGTGAATCACATAACTTATGTCCATTGGTTGACTCATGTTTATTGGCTAATATATCACAAGTTTCAGAATGTCCTAAGGTATCACCTCTCGAGTTGATGAATAGTTGATATCCGCATGTGTCTTACGCTGCAACCATTATCCTAAGGTTCCAAAAGTGATACATTCCAAAGGGGTTCTATAGTATTCCAACTAAGGTTGATATATATTGTTATTCATAGGTGTTTTACTCTTAGATGAATTATGATCCACTTATCTCTTATTTATGGATGGAAGTTCTTAGGTTGTCATGATGTTGTAGTTTCTAAGAGAACTATCTCAACAAGAGTAATGAGGTAAAGAGAGTTTGTTTAGTTTGAATAGCATTGTTCCAATCATGTCTTGTTCCAAAGTCCCAGAATATTATGTTTATCTTTGTACTAATTTCTCACAAGTAAAGGTACTAATCTCTCAAAAGTAATGAAAGATATAATGGACAAGTTAATGTACCTATTCCCCACAAGTAGAGATATCAATCTTACATGAGTAAAGATGTGAAGTAATGTATGTTGTGTTTCAAGTTTCAAGAATGTTTCCATCATCAAGGTATCACTCATAGAACGAAAGAAAGAGTAATGAATGAAAGAAGTAATGTTTAATGGGTGGTATCCCAGGGGTGAAATACTTAGCATGGGTCGATCCCAATGACATTCCAGGGGCGACACGAAAGCCTAGCATGGGTTCACATAACATAACATCCCAGGGGCGATAAGCCTCGCATGGGTTAATGACATCCCAGGGGAGACACGAAAGCCTAGCATGGGTTCACATAACATCCCAGGGGTCAAAGTACCTAGCATGGGTTAATCTCATCCCAGGGGCGACAGAACAGCCTAGCATGGGTAGAACAAATAAGATGAAAGTATGTATAGACAAGAGAAGTAAATCACGTAATATACATGGTTCCCCACATACAGAAGAGAGTTTATTCACATTCACTATTTCTCATATATTGATTCCATTATTGTTGTTGTTATGTATGATGTAATTCTTATAGCCTTACATACTCAGTACATTCTTCGTACTGACCCCCTCGGGGGACTTACCTTACATGTTGCAGGTGCAGGCATTAGTAGACCTCCTCAGTAGACTGTGGATCATTTGCAGAGTTTTGGTGAGCTCCACTTGGTTTGGAGCTTTCTGAGTCATAGTTGTATATTTGTTTTGATATTGTAAATATTGTATAAAGCGGGGACTTGTCCCGACTTTAAGTTGGTCTCGTATGCATCTGTTAGAGGCTTTTGTAGACATATGTGGGTATATGAATGTAAGATATGTACGTTCAGTTCGACGTAATGGCCCCAACGGCCAAGTTTTATTTATATATATATATGGCATATGTTTCCATATTCATGTCTTTCGCATAGTTGCATGAGGTATAATAAGATTCATACGAGGATATGCATACGAAGGTTCATGAGCAAAGATTGGTTCTCTCAGGCCATATCGGCTTCGGGTGCCAATCACGTCTCGTTGGAATTCAGGGCGTGACAATGTTAATGACATATCATGGATCCTTGTGTAGACCCATTACTTAATGAGTTATTATGGTCCCTTCAGTTGATTGACTATGTTTGATGGTTGTGTTTGGGCACTGTAGTCAAGTGTAAATATTAGGTATATCCCAAATTTTGTGTAAATATTGCCCTTTTATGTAAAGACTTGTAAACTTGATATGTATAGTTGTGTTTGTTGTCCTTGACTAGGGAACAAGTTTTGATTATAGGTACCTAATTATACATAGCCAGAGGTTCCATGACTCTAAAGGAATTAGAAACCCGGTTACCATCAGTGGCCCAAAAGTGTTGATATAGTTAACCCACAGAGGTATCCGTACTAGGCTGGAATTGGGGTTATATAAACTGGAGAAATTGTGTAAGGTGGAATGGCTTATCAAGGGACTAAGATATATGAAAATGTTAAAATAAAAGTATGTGTAAATAGACTAAGTGTCAATAGCTAACAATTGTGCTTTAGTAACCAGAATTTAAGTTAAAGTCCTGTTTCTTTCCTACTTACTATTATTGTTATTTGTTTCTAACCCTAGTCGGTCGATAATACCTACCAGTATGTGTGGTTTGTACTGATACTACACTTACTATATCTCCAATCGAGGGTATATCCATGGTGTAAGTTAATTAGAGTTTCTATAGCAGCGATGTCGATCACTCAACAGCAGCTCCTGTCATCTCTATTCTATATGGATGTTGTGTCATGGATGTCCCTACTTCTTGTCTATTGCTCTTGTATTGGTTTAGGCTAGGTTTTGGGGAATCACTTGTAGTTATTTTCCGCATTTACTTTTCGTATCTGATGTATTAAAATAGGTTATGGGACGAATAGATTGGGTAATTATATTCCAATTGTTAGTTAATTGTTCATATAACAGACATAAATTGATAAAGTAAGCCTTATAGTAATTTTTGCATTGAGTAAATGGTGGGTTATTCAGGATTTTCCTATCTAGGGTAGCTTTAGGTAGGTGCCCGACACGATCCGGTGGGTTGGGTAATGACAGTTCGGTGAAGCATGAGTCCATCGCCAAAGTCACCAGATGCAAATAACTTAAGCTTAAAGTCAATGCTACTTTGGCGATCAAGATACACTTCGACGTATCACTGTAGACTTCGGCGATACCGAGACCTCCTTGCCTAAGTGTGCGCGGTGGCATTTTCATAAATTCCTAACCAATTTTTGCTTCAGCTATAAAAGGCTTTTTGGCATCTTGAAACCCTATCTTTTCTCAATTTTGAGATCTAGAAGCTTGTAATCAAAACCCTAATTGTGGTATTATTCATTTCCTTGCTTTTCTACATAGAATTCAGATTTTTACTTGTGAATATTTGGATTCCATGGAGGATTTCAATGAGCATATATGCTTGGCTAAATTCCCCAACTTGGGGTTATGTTATGATTAAGTAGTGATTATTTCATGGGTAGTGTTTATTTGCCTTTCTAATTAATTAATTGTTATGGGTTTTTCCATTACTCCATGTTTTCAACCTAATTTAGAGGTTGCAAACTCTAATTGAGCTTAGTCCTTTAGTATCCTTGAAAAAAAAGATAAGGGTGAGAAGTAATGGTTGACAATGACTTGATTATTATTATTTAATGGTAGATCTTAGACATAAGGCTACCAACTTGAGGTATTAGATTGGGCATGAAGAAACATATGGGAGGTGTTCGAACGAACCCACATGTGAAATTTAATGTTTTATTAAAAGGTTAGCATTAATATTCAAAATCTAGCTAACCCATGATTATTAGTTGAATTTAGGCAAATACTCACTTACCCATGCTTGCACTCACACTCATGATGACATAACCTCAAGCCGCTCCAATCTTTGATTACAAATTCTTAGTACTCGCTTTGCAAAACAAGCTTTCAATTGATAAATTGGATACAAAAACGTTCAAAACAAAACCCCTATTTTATTTTTATTGCATTTAACTAATTACGAGCAAAAATTTAGTGGCTTACTACACTCGAAGGTGAACCTATCTCCTTCATTCCATGTGGGATCAACCCCAACTCAAGAGTTGGGTAAATATATTACATAACAACTGCCTACATCCTTTTTAGAGTGTATTTGTGCATTTTCAATCAGGGGATCCGTTATTATTGCGAGATGAGCCGGTAAATGATATCGTCATGGGATTGGTTGGAATAAGGGTGTTTAACACTAGATGTTTGGAATATTTGGTACATGGAAAAAAGATCATTCCCTGCAGGTCATGGCTAGTGGGAAATCATAAGACCCTTAGCATGTATGTACAAGGTATTGGTGAGTTTGACGGTTCATTAAGGGGACCGAGTTTGTAGTTATTGATATTTGTTGGTTCCTTGCATGAAAAGGTGGATATTAATATTTTTATATTGAATCCTTGTTTGGTCTGGGCTATTGATATGATTGAAAGGTATAATTTCTATTTTATGTCTATATAAGGGATATTTGATGCAAGGTGGAGTTTATTATTATTGATTATGATCTTGTCTTGATGAACTGCTTGTCATAACTCATACTTTCCTGGTTGTTGATTGTTTTTATGTGTGATAGTGTTGCTTGGGTGGATTTCTGCATTAGATTGTATTGTCTGATTGGCTGACATTGTTAAAATTAATTAAGTGAAGGTATTGATATGTTGCTATTAATTCGTTATGTGTCCCTATAATACATGGGCATCCCTACAGGTAGGTATTTCTAAGAAGCATGCTAGTTTTGAGGTCAATTAAATGGGTATTAATGATGGGGATTGGTCATGCCCATTGTTGTTTAGTCCTTAAATAAGTGGGTGGTAAATGCATAACTATAGGTGACGAAAGTACTGATAGGTGGCACTTAGAGTTGAATATGTAGTGATGGTTGACTTCTGGATTAGTGGGATTGGCTAAAAGATAAGGGAGTTTCGAAATGATTGTATCAAATTAGGGAGGTGAAGAATTAATGGGAGGAAGGTGGTTTGACTAATAAAAACTCTTAAGGCACATGTGTAATGACTTAAAATGTCATTATATGTGAAAACACCCCAAAAATAATTTACGATGAATAATATGCTCAAATTGGTCCTGAGAAAAATTAAATCGAGAAAATAAAACAAGGCCCGAAATGATTGGACTAACAGGCCCAAAAGAAATTGGCCTGGTCTGCAGCCTACCGCTGCAGCAGTAGGTTAACCACTACACTGGTACCCGACAGTAGCCAACTCGAAGAATTTTTAAAAACCCTCTCCTTTATTATTTCCCTAGGTCTCCCCCTTCCCCCACTCTGAAAAACCCCACCTCTCCAACCATGAGATTTCAGAGACCAGGGTTCATGAGAGCTATTATGAGGCACACCCGGCGGGAATTTGACATGGGAAGACGCTTAGCACTCGCGGGACAAATCTCTCCTCTCAATAGCATCATGGTTCATCTACGAGGTAGGTTATTGTTTATATATTATAGCAATTAGACTTGGCCTAGATTTATATAACATTGATAGTAATGTCGTAAGTTCTCATGCATTAGGCCTTTAGGTACGGTGTTTGGAAGGACAAAAATTATAAAATACATTTAGTCCTTAATATTACGATTAGTTGTTATTGTACACCTTTAATGTGATATTCATGGTGGGGAATGGGTTGGATCTTATGAGAATCTTGACTAGCTGAGCGAATGCTGTAGTCCGTAAGCATGGTGTAAGTTAAGTATGGTAAAAAGGGGGAGTAGTATTAAGCTAGGGTATGATTGAGGGTGCTCTTAGTGAATTGTATAGTTACGTCTTGCATTGAGAAAGGTTAACCATACATAAAAGGGGAGTAGGGGTTAAAAGTAACCTAAGAGAGTTTTAGAAGACTTATGTGCAGACTTTAATAGGAAGGACAGTTGAGAGGCAACCTAATGGTAGGGTTCATGGCAAAATAGCTAAGTGGGTAAAAGCCATCGAATAATCGGGGTAAGGTTGTGGGGTCAAGTATGAGAATTATAACAAGGTATTTAGGGAGGGTTTTGAGTACTACGTCAGGAATAGGAATGAGAGTTGTGAATAGACAAGATTAGTAATAGCATCTAAGTGGGAAACACTGCATTTTGGTAGGAGGTGTAGAGTAAACAAATTTTAATAATGTATGCACCTAAGTATATGTATGAAATCAAAATTGATGTCTTTATGTTCATGTGTGGGATGGTGAATGTGATTGCTTTTGGGCAATGCTTATGATTATTGGTTCCATCGCATACTCATACACTTTGATAATATGGAGGTGAGATGATGAGGATGTTGTTGTTATTATTGCAATCATGATGTTCATGATGATGTTGATGTTGAGTTGATGGTGATGGTGATAATGTTGATATGCAACCCATGATGTTCATGAGGTTGGAAATATTTGTGATGTTAATGAGGTTGAGAGGGGAAGAGATGATGCGCACATCTTGCATACATGCATTCATTCATATGCCTTCATATTTTATTATGTGTTAAATATATTATTGTTGAATCTTGAGCGGATTGGTCTGTTGGTAGTATTTAGGGAGTATAGTGGTACACTGTGAATCTGAGGTACATCCTAATTCAATCTTAATGTTAATTATTCAAGTGTATGGTTATGGAGACGCATTGTATGATATTGTTTCTCCTCGTAGGGTCTCTATAACTCTAAGTCTTGGTGATGAAAAAACCATAGTACATTATAGTAGCGAATTACAGAAAAGATCTGGTCTAGTGTAAGTTAGGAGTTGTGGAAATCAGGTTAATAAGTTAGTTAAGGGTAAAGAGGGTGTGAGTTAGAGTGTGTGGTCAAAGGACAAAGATATACAAAAATATTAAATGGTAGGCAGGTCATAGAGATGCTAAAAGTGTTGTACTAATAATTTCATAAGTTGGGGATTAGAAATCGGATCCTTATTTGATGTTATGATTTCTTTCTATTTGTTATTGACATTTTTTATTTCTAATCTTGGTAGACCGATGATGCCTACTAGTACATGCGGTTGTACTGATGCTACACTTACAATATCTCCTATCAGGGATACAGCCATAGTGCAGCTTAGTTTGGGTTTCTATAGCAGCGGCGGCAATCACTCTGCAACAGCTCGTTCCATCTCTATTCTGCATGGATGTTGTGTCATGGACCTTTCTGTTCCTTGTCTAGTGCTCTTGTACCAGTTTAGGCTAGCTTTTGGGGATTCATTATTAATTATCTTCCGCATTACTTTCACGTATCAATTGTATTAAACTAGATTTATACTTATGATGTTAACTGGATTTATGGGTTGAAAGAAGGATTATTTTAATTAAATGATAGAAATTATCAATTAAATGAATTTTTTTTAACTTCCGTATTAAATGAATGGCTGGTTAATAAGGGTTCTCCTATCTGGGGTGGGTGTTAGGTAGGTGCTCGTACGATCCATGGATTGGGTCGTGACAAGATGGTATTAGAGTCCAGGTTATCGGTCTCCCATTACAAGAACATATGTAGAGTAGAGTCCTGTGGATTGGTGTGTTGACGTCCACATCAAATCTGTGAGAGGTTATAGGGTATCTAGGAATCTGTTTCACTTTCTTCTCTCCTATCGTGCTATTTCAGTATTGTCTCCTCGAGTTGAGTCCAATTGGTATCTAGCAGATTTTAATTGGTATCTCAACTATCCCAATTAGGACTAGTTGATCCCAATTGGTATCTTTCTCACGATTGAAAGGTTGGAACAGGGTATTCCAACTAGTAGATGTCAATAAGGAACGTAGAAGTTGAATTGTTATGTTTGAAATTTGCTTGATATTGAATTAAAATGTTGGTGCTCTAAATGTGTTGTTTTGGTATGATGGAATACACTATGTATTACTTATATGGATGTTTATTGTTTGATCATACGGTTACTGGGTTATTGGATTGTCAAACTCCTTAAGTACAAAAAAGTGTATTGTGTATGTTGATCGTGTAATTTGATTTGTATGATGTGTGGCCAAGGAACGCGGGGATTGTGAGGATCAGTGTGATCTCGAGGTGGATCTTCATTTCTGCAACTTGAGGCAAGCCTCACCTCTTCGTGATTTGTAGTATTCCTTAGTTTCTATCCAAATCATAGCGAACTACCCAGGTGACTTGCTGTGTTGGGAGGAATATCATGTGGGATGTGGTACTAGAGAGAAAAAAAAAGGTAAAAATATGCTAGAATTAATTAGGTTGAAGGATTAGTTGCATTTATGATAGTTCGGATCTCGGTATTATCGCTCTAGACCTTAGGAACTATGGGAGGTGAGAGTTAGATACTGCAATAGTGTTCAAGGGATGGCATAGTGGGAAGAAAGACCTGGGAATAGTTAGCGAAAAGAGAAAAGTGGAACCACTAAAGGGTACCGCTGCAGCGAAACTTTTAACGCTATAGCGATACCACTGCAGCGACTCCAGGCAGTAGCCTGCCAGCCCTTTCCTCTATTTTTTGTGATTTTACAATTCCTGCAAAGCAACCCTATATTTACGATAGTAAAGATAAAAATCAACCCCGACACACATCATAAGCTAAAACAATTGTTATTAGCAGTGCGGGAATGAAAATATCTTAAAAAATAAGAAAAAAATAAAAAAGAGTAATTATTTGTTACATGCCCCAAATGAGGGCAAACCCAAATCCAAAATAATAAAATATAAACAGAGGGGGACATCTAGCTAGTGGTGTCATCTCTGAGGCTCGAGGTACTTGAACCCTTCTCCTCCTTTCTGCTAAGGAAGGAAAATACCTCGGTATCCTTTTTTGTCAGCTTCGGGAGCTTCTTGGTAGGGGAGGCACAACCAAACATCACCTGGACCTCCTTCCACATCCTCACCAGCATGCGGTCATGGGAACGTCGCTTTTTCTTCTCCTCATTCCTCTCTAAGTTCCGCATAGGCTCAGGTTGGGTCTGGTAGGGCAGTCGAGCTAGAAGGATCCAATCTCGGTAGAGGCAGCTGAGTCTTCTCCAAATAACCCTGCACAGCAGCAAGGTTGGCCTCCCAACCATCGAGGGATGCGAGAGCCTGAGTAGGAGGAGTGTCAAACTTTTTGGCCCTGCCAGTCATGCTACTTAAACCCTCCTCTCCCATCTTCCTCTTCTTTTTGTTTCTATCCCATGTGCCCTTGTTCCTTAGAGGGTTGAATGGCATATTGAACTCCTCATAGGTATCTTGATCCTTCGCGGGCACATCCACCCTCTTGCACAACTCGATGATCAAGAAAGGTAAGAAAATATCCCTTGTTGACCTCTCCCTAGCATAAAAATGCTACCACTCATCCATAATCTGCGCATCCATATTTACTTTAATCCCTGCAAGGGTACAAGCCACCATCATAGCACGGTGAAAGACCATATTAGTCATATTCCCTGAAGAAAGAATCCTTAGGGACACCAACTGCAACCACACTCTAGCCTCCATCGAGAAGTAGGTACTCTTGGTCCCTTTAAGGTCGGACCATTTCACCTTCCCCTCCTGACCCTCTGCCGCTAAGATCCTAGCCACCTACGTTAAGTCCAACTACCAAATTTTGGCCTCAAAAGCAGTATTAGAGGAGTTCAAGACCCCTAAGGCATCATTAATAGTGGCAGCATCCAAATACAGACGGTGGGGTGGGGCACGGACCAATCTATGGTCCGAAAGAAGGCATAAAACTCCTTAACTAACTCCAGTTTACACCGCGGGATGGATTCAGTTAGCATGCCCCACCCAAACACTTAGCTAGCCGTACAACTCAGGCGTCTCATCCTCCACATCCTTCATCATAAAACCCTACTCATGGAAGAAACCCCTCATGCTCAAGCCCTCTTCATAAAGGTCGCAGCTGGCAGTGTCGGAGAATCTGCGGTAGTAGGGTTATTGGGTGTAAAGACGTGTTTTTGTGATTTTCCATTTTTATGTATTTTGACCATTTTTTCCTTCCCCGTAGTGTCTTCATGTTGATTTTAGGGTTTGGGAATAGTTGGCACAGTTCCTAATACGATCGGGAAAATTTTGTACGAGTTTGTGATTTTTAGAGGTTTGAAAAGCCTCATAGATGACTTTGGTCAATATTTCTTGATCAGAGTGCCGAATGAAAAAATGAACTACACCAGCAGATTTGGAGCGTCGATTTTGGATTAGTAACGGGGTTGGTTCAGTTTTGTGGCTTTTATATCTCATTTTAACCCTCGATTTGGAAAATTGTGAATTAGGGTCCCGGAGGTTAATTTGTTGAAAACAATCTTTTTTCAAAAATCCAACGTCGCCATTGAGTTTGGAACGTCTAAATTAGACTAGTAGAATAGTTCGATTGCGTTCACAGGATTTTTAATGAATCTCGAGGGGTCCATCGGCAACATTGCAACTTAGCAAAGTTGTTGATTTGCTTAAGTCTAGTGCAACCGCTTTAGCGGCCTAAGTACCGCTTTAGTGGAGGCCGCTTAAGCGGCCAAGCACCGCTTTAGCCAACCCCAGATGCTTGGCCTGCCCGCTTTAGAGGGTACTGCTTTAGCAAAAGAAAATCGTTTTAGCAGTCCCATTCGAGCAGCCCAGGCCGTTTTAGAGGTTAAGTTCCACTTTAACGTTCATTTAGCCATTTTAGTGGCACCTGTTGGGTTGATATATAATCTCATTTTCATGATTTTATTTCTATTTTTGAGTATTAGAGCTTAGGGTTTGAGAGTTTTTAGGCGATTTCTTCTCTTCTTAAGCTTGGGTAAGCTCCATAATGCTTTTTCCATCGTTTACTTCGATTATATCTTCTAAACATCCTTTAAATTGTGATTTTGAAATAGATTTTTGGGGTTTTTTGCTCGAAAAGTTTAAAAAGGGTTTTTCATCAATTAATCACTCATTTTTAACCCGATTTCACTTGAGTTTTCTTCTGTGAGTTCCTTTGATCATGGGTAATGGTATTCTAAACAAAAATTTTGGTTTTACCCCTTCGTTTTCAAAATCCATTTTCGAGGTCTGTTTTGGACCCAATTTAGATATGGGAAATATGGGTATTGTTGGCTTTCTTTTGATGTATAGATGCTATATTTGTGTGTTTTAGTTGATTCTGAGGCTTTTCGAAAGGGGAAGGCTCCGTGTTGAAGCACTTTAGGCTCGAATTTCATCATTTCGAGGTAGGTTATGCCTTAACTTCTTTCAGATTATGCTAGGTAGTTAATATATAGGTAAAGCATGCTATGGGTTGGGGAGAATGGCTATGGGGTTATATTTTGAGATTATATTTATTGTTGTGTGCCCGTGTGGGGGCTTATTTTGTGTGGATATTGATTTGAGATATTTGATATTGCGTGTAGCCCATGTGGGGGCCTTATTTGACATCATCTGGCCTTATATATGCATTGAGATGCCTTATTTTAGATATGATGCTCATGCTGGAGCTCAAATTGTTATTATAGGCCTTATTAAGTATTGGTTGCTTTATCATGACTGAAATACCCGAGTTAGGGGTCGATATGATATTATGATGTCTTACATGCATATTTATTCCAATGGTGCCCATTTATAGTTGGTGAATCATGAAGTATGGACATACTGAGTTGATTTCTGAGCTAACCTATATATATATACATCATGTTGAATTGATTGGATATCTTCATACTGATCTAATTATGAGCATTATATCCTCATTCCATACATATATATTCATGAGATACTGGTACCATTGAGGAACACTATGTTTGAAAGAAAATTAGATATTTCATAAAAACTCTCTTTGTGAACATGAGCTGGAGAGGTGAGTTATGTTAAGATTGAGATATGAGATAAAGTATATGGGTTGTGAACTCCCCATGGTTCCTATTGTGGAGTTGCGAACTCAGTAGGTATATACTCAAGGTCATGCGATGACCTTCACCATTCCACCCATCATCACCATTGCATATTCAGTGTTTTTGTAATTCTTGACTTGTCTTTATTTCTTGTATTTATGTGTTTACTTGTGTTGTTTACTTTAATGTTATTATAGAATTGTTAGTGTAGATGATGTGAGCCACCGTTTGGGATTTTTTTACTAGCTTGTAGGTTTACGTGCTCATAGTCTATATTTACCTATGTTATTTTCTACTTTGCTCAGTTGGCCTATGATACCTACTGAGTATAAGTGGACCCGTACTTATCCCTACTGTGCCCTTTCAGTGAAGATCCTAGTATGAGCGTTGTCTGTGGAGGCTGATTCATGCTGTGGAGTATGGTGATTTGAGGTACTGGCACACTCTAGGCCTTCAGAGTTGATTTCATGACCTCTTTTATCTTTATTGTCTTTATTTTGGTATTCAGAAAGAGTTTGTATTGTTTAGTACTCAGATGTATATCTAGATGCTCTACATTGTGACACCAGTTCTTTGGGATTAATGTATTTATTGGGATTTTTGCTAAATGTTCGTGTATGAGTTGGCCCGACTTCGTTGTAGAAGTCTCGCTTGTTTTATTTTCCTTATTTCTATTGTTATTATTTCTTTTGGGATAATTGGATTACTTATCAAGGCTGGGCCGTGATAAGTGTCATCATGACCCAATTTTTGGGTCATGATATTGGGCCATGATGAACCTGAAAACACCACAAAACTAGGTTAGAAACCAAGAAGGAGTACTAAGGGAGGGAAGGAAATTCAAAATTGCAGAAAAATGAAAAATTGGGAAGCTACTACCCAGTACAGCAGCAGCGAGTAATTAATCATTGCGGCGGTATCGTTGTGGTAGAACTTACCACTGCAGCAAAAAAAGTTACCGCTATAGCAGTTCATTATCTTCAACCTGCCAACCTCCCCTCCTATGGTGGATTTTCAATTATCCTCCATATTTTGAGTATTAAGGGTAGATCGGGCTTAGTGAAGTTCCCATGAACATTTTTACTCTAAAATGGGAGTGTACAACACTCGAATTCATCCTCAAATCTCTCAAATTCATTGGGGAAGGTGACACTTCACCTTCTACCCCTCCCATGGCCAAAATTCACCATAAACTACGTCAATATTATGCCCATGATGTTGTAGGAGCATTGTAGACGTAAGAGAACCTAACATACTCATTATTTCATCCAAAAACACCACCAAATTCAAGTTTCAAGAGTTGTACCAAAAACAACCCAAAATTCTCAATTCTAACGAAGTTCTATGGTCCTACAATGAGAAATGCATAAAGTAAGTAGTAAAGTTGAAGAAATTACCTTGAATTGGTCATCGAAGGAGGATTTTACAGAGAGAGTTCAGAGAGTTTTTGAGTGTTGGAGTGAAAATGGAAGGATTGTTCATTTCCCCCTATTTGGACTATTCGAACCACTATTATGGTTGGTTACTGTTGTAGCGATAACTAACTGCTGCAGTGGTAACTAACCCCTGCAGCGGTAAAATCTTTCTGAGGTCAGTTTTATCTCGACCTTTCATGCATTATAGTGTCGTACTATATTCGAAAAATTATAGTAGATAGTGATCATGATGATTAACTATGTACACCTTCTCTGGGAACATGGGAATAACCATCATGCCTAAACTAGGAAATACATTAGCTATCGCTAATTGTAGAGCAAAAATGCACGTAAATGAGCTAGCAAATATTGAAATATTCCTCTTAGTGACATATTATAGTCGAAAATTCCTCAAGTGTCCAGACCTCACCCTAAGACCATTCGGGGATTAACGGTGGGAAAATTGATATCTAATGTAATGACCCAAAATGTCGTTACATGTGAAAATGCCCCAAAAATATTTTACGATGAATAATATACTCAAATTGGACCTGAGATAAATTAAATTAGGAAGATAAAATGAGGCCCAAAGTGATTATCCCAATAGGCTAAAAAGAAATTGGGCTGGTCTATGACCTACCGCTGTAGCGGTAGATTAACCATTGCAGTGGTACTCAATAGTAGCCAACCCGAAGAATTTTTAAGAACCCTTTTCTTTATTATTTCCCTAGGTTTCCCCCTCCCCCAAAAACACTCTGAAAAATGCCACCTCTCCAACCATGAGATTTTACAGACCATGGTTAATGAGAGTGATTTCGATGCAAATTCAAAATCCGACATAGGAAGACGTTTAGCACTCGGGGGACAACTCTCTCCTCTCAATAGAATCATGGTTCATCTATGATGGAGGTATGGTTTATGTATTGTAGCAATTAGACTTGGTCTAAATTCATATAACATTGATAGTAATGTCTAGATTTCTCATACATTAAGCCTTCAGGCATAGTGTTTGGAAAGACTGAAATGATAAAATCCAGTTAGGCCTTAATATTATGATTAATTGTTATTGTACCCCATTAATGTGATATTCGTGGTTGGGAATGGGTTGGATCTTGTGAGAATCTTGACTAGCTAAGTGAATATTGTGGTTTGTAAGCATGGTGTAAGTTAAGTACGGTAAAAATGGGGAGTAGTATTAAGCTAGGGTGTGATTGAGGGTGCTCTTAGTGAATTGTATAGTTATGTTTTAAATTGAGGAAGGTTAACAATATATAAAGGGGGAGTAGGGGTTAAAAGAAATCTAAGAGAGTTTTAGGTGACTTATGCGCGGATTTAAATGGGAAGGACAGCTGAGAGGTAACCTAATGGTAGGGTGTGTGGCAAAATAGGTTAGTGGGTAAGAGCTATCGAATAATCAGGGAAAGGATGTGGGGTCAAGTATGAGAATTCTAATAGGGTATTTAGGGAGGAGTTTGAGTACTACGTCAGGAACAAGAATGAGAGTTGTGAATAGACAAGATTAGTGATGGCATCTAGGTAGGAAACACTGCATTTTGGTAGGAGGTGCAGGGTAAATTAATTTTAATAATGTATGCACCTAAGGATATGTATGAAATTACGATTGATGTCTTTATGTTCATGTATGGGATGGTGAATGTGACTACTTTCGGGCAATGCTTGTGATTATTGATTGCATTGGATACTCATACACTTTGATGTTTTGGAGGTGAGATGATGAAGATGTTGATGTTATTATTTTAATCATGATGTTCATGATGATGTTGATGTTGAGTTGATGGTGATGACGATGATTTTGATATGCAACCCATGATGTTCATGAGGTTGAAAATGTTTGTGATGTTAATAAGGTTGAGAAGGGGAAGAGATGATGCACACATCTTGCATATATGCATTCATTCATCTGACTTGACATTTTATCATGTGATATATATATTATTGTAGAATCTTGAGCGGATTGGCCTGTTGGTAGTATTGATGGAGTATAGTGGTACACTGTGAATCCGAGGTACATCCTAATTCAATCTTAATGTTAATTATTCAAATGTATAGTTATAGGGATGCATTGTATGATATTGTTCCTCCTCATAGGGTCACTATAACTCTAAGTCTTGGTGATGGTTAAACCATAGAACATTGTAGTAGCAAATTACCAAAAAGATCTGGTCTAGTGTAAGTTAGAAGTTGCGGAAATCAGGTTAATAAGTTAGTTAAGGGTAAAAAGAGCATGAGTTGGAGTGGGTGGTCAAAGGATAAAGATATATGAAAATATTAAATGGCAGGTAGGTCGCAGAGATACTAAAAGTGTGGTACTAATAATTTCATAAGTTGGGGATTAGAAATAGAAACCTTATTTGATGTTATAATTTCTTCTTGTTTGCTATTGATGTTATTTGTTTCTAACCCTCGTCGACCGATAATTCCTACCAGTACGTGTATTTGTACTGGTGCTACACTTACTATATTTTCCACCGGGGATATAGCCATGGTGCAGGTTAGTTGGAGTTTCTATAGCAGCGATGGCAATCACTCTGCTGCAGCTCCTGCCATCTCTATTCTGCATGGATGTTATGTCATGGACTTTCATGTTCCTTGTCTAGTGCTGTTATACCAGTTTAGGCTAGTTTGTGGGGATTCATTATTGATTATCTTCTGCATTACTTTCACATATCAATTGTATTAAACTAGATTTATCTTATGATGTTAGCTGGATTTATAGGTTGAAAGAAGGATTATTTTAATTTAATGATAGAAATTACCAATTAAATGAATTATTTTAACTTCCACATTAAATGAAGGGTTGGTTAGTAAGGATTCTCCTATCTGCGGTGGATGTTAGGTAGGTGCCCGCACGATCTGTGGATTGGGTCATGACAATATATTTATCCTCCCAGATATTTACGTGATGTTATGTGATTTTATTTGGGTCGGCTGATGATGCTTACCAATACATGTTGTTTGTACTGATACTACTTTTGTTATACCCTTTTTGGCGAATAGTATGGTTGTAGGATTAGTTGGTGTTTCTTACTCTATGCGGCTGAGGTCTTCAACAACTTTCGTCTTCTTATTCCTATGGTGGAAGCTGGGTCTTGATTACTTTCTCTTGTTTTGTAGTAGCTCTTGTACCTTTCTAGACTATACCTTCGGAGTAGAGTTTTCTCACATATTTGGAGATTTTTAATAAATTATATTGAAATAAATAAAGGTTTAATATTTTCTTTAAGACTTCTGCAGGTTTCCTAAAAGGGTAGTATGGGTTCTCCTACCTAGGTGGCTTAGAGTAGGTGTCCACACGACCCAATTAGTTGGGTCATGATAGTTGGTATTAGAACCTAGGTTACCGATCTCCCAGTAAATGAGAAAATATCGAGTAGAGTCTTTTGGATTGATGTGTTGACATCCATATCAAATTTTTGGGAAGTAATGAGGCATCTAGGAAATTGTTCCATTTTTTTCTCTCATCTCGTATTGTCTGGATAATTATTTGTATGGGTTGAGTCCAATTGGTATCTCAACAAGACTAAAGGATATCACTTGACTACGTTTGGAATGGCACAAGCAATGGAATTAGAACATGGAAGGTTCCAATTAGTATCTGGCGTAAGGGTTGTATATAACTTTTGGATAATCAATTAGTTGTTGTCAATGACGTGAGTAAAGGACATGTTTAGAGAAATAAGAAAAATGGCTTAATTCATTTTGAATTCTTTTAGCTGATAATTATGTGAATTATAACGGCTTGAAATGACTGCGAATTGGTGATTAACGAAGTGATCATAAAATTATTTAAGTGTTGTCGGTCGAGAAAATTGTGTGTTGTGTGGCTCAAGTGAAAACTGGATGCTAAGTGCCAGTCATGGTTTTGTTGCATGTAAAAGTGGTAGAGAAAACAGTGAATGACTGTGGAAATTATGCTTCAAGCGGTTAATATATGGAAGGCAATGAAAATGGTAAATGTTGTATAGTAGTGAAATTGGGGTGAAAATTGATTTTGTTGTGACCTATAATCATGATATAAAGTGGCGTTATGCTTAATTGATTGTTTCTTTGAGTTGTTGGGTTCCATCATGGGATTGTGTAGTAAATCGTTGTGCTATTTCTAAAGTAAGTGTTCTGTAAGGGAATAGGAGTGGAGGGAATTGCAAAAAAACTAAAAATTACTGGTCTACTGCTGTAGGGCTGCCATAGAGGGCACTGTTCCACTATAGAGTGCCCTCTATAGCAGGAATATTCCTACTATAGCAGCGCCATGGTAGCAGCACACAGGTTACTATAGCGGGATGGGCTAGGATAGAATCCCTACCTTGTGGTTCCCTGTTTTACATTTCATTCCAAACCTGTATAAGACATTATTTTAAGCTAGGAGATATCATATGATAGGTGGAATTTGCATAGAATAAGGTAAGAGCATGCATTCACCACTAGTTAATAAAAATATAAGCATCCATATGTGAATTAAACAAAAGTAAAAAAGAAAGGAAAGATTGTTTGATACATGACTGAAACGGGGGAAATCAAAATCCAGAAATCATAATAAAATAGGGGGAGGGGAGGTAGGTAGATATGCACCAAGGAACTAGATGGATGTCCCATCATCATCATGGGCTGTGAAGTTAGGTCCTTCTTCTCCCAAGTCACTCTGGAAGGAGAACTCCTACACGTCCCCCAGCTCTAGCTGGGGAAGCTCCTTATCAAGGACAGCGCACTTGAACATGACCTTGACGGTCTTCCACATCTGGGCAAGCATGCAATCTCAGGAGCGCCTCTTTCTCTTCTAGTCGTCTAGCTCCCTCCGAAGCTTAGCATAGTTCTAGGCAGTGATAGATGGGGTTATAGAGCTAGAAGGGGTTGTACCCTGGGGAGATAAGTGGGCCTACACCATGAATCTTCTCATGGAAGCCAAATCCTCCTATAGGCAACGACTGTAAATCGAGGGCTGGGTAGGAGAGGCATCATCATTATCTCCAGCATCCTTCTCTACTGCCTGACTACTCTCTGCCTAGCCCACCTTCCTTTTCTTCTTTCTCTAGGACGTGGCACCCTTCACCTTGAGGGGATAGAAGGGTGTGTCTATCTCTATGTCCATTTTAACATCCTTCTTGGGCACCTCTATATGCCGACACAACTCAGAAACCAGGCCAGTAAGGTAAGGGGCCTTTTGTTACCCGATAGAAGTCCTTTCATGATATCACAATTTGTTCCCCCGCATTCAATCGTATCCTCCGCATGGCATAGGCCACCACCAGAGCTCAAGGGTAAGTCATGTCAAAAGTGTTACACGGTGGATGAATCCTCTAAGTCACTAGGTTCAGTCACCTCCGAGCATCAACGGTAAAGCAGGTACTCCTGACCCCCTCGGTACTAGGCCAATAGACCTTATCCCTATCAGCCTTCATTACCAGTATGTCCCTAAGCCACCTTATATCCATATCTCTGGCCTTGTCCATGTACTAGGCATTTAAAACATTCGGCACCTCAAGCACCTCATTGATCATAGTGGCATCCATGAGGACATCCACTTCTCAAATATGGATAGTAAGGCTAGGGTCATCTCAAAGAACGACTAGGAGTATGGCATAGAATGCCCTGACCATGCCGGAGACCCCATCCTGAGAAGCCTCCCCTAGTGGCATCTAACCAAACTCCTGGAGCCAATTGTAGAACTCTAGCACGCTCACTGCCACACCCCCTTATAAGGAACCCCTTCTCAAAGAAAAATCCTATCCTCGATAGTTCCATAATTGTTTTCAACAGTTCTTGTTATGAAATTTTTAGAAGGTAGGGGGAGTATTTTCTTGATTTTCGACCATTAAAATGGTAATCCTGCAAAAATCGTGCGAAAAAGAGTTAGAATCCATAGAGGTATCGAAGGAATTTCAGTTTCAAAAAAAAATGGTTGGAAGGCTACTGTCTGCAGCCTCCCGCTACCACCAGACCGCTATTGCAGGAATATTCCCTCTATAGTAGGGCCTCAATAGCGAGATGAGGCTGCTTTAGCGGCCTTCATCGTCCTCGACCTTCAAGAGGAGCACCAATGGCAACATTTACAAAAATTACCCATTTTGGGAATTTTAAGCTTAGATCAGTGTGGGAGAAGTATCCTAGGACTAGTATATGCAAAAATTTGGACATTTAAACTCCTAACTTGCCCAAATCATCAAAAACAAAATCAAGAACAACCCTTCACATTCCCCACTAACTCGAGCTTAATTTGGCCATGAATTCTGTAATTCTTACGTATAGAACTCCCTAGGAGTATTGTAAATGTAAGAGAAGCAACCATGCTTCAACAATTTTCCCTAATCAAGTCAAAATTTAATTTCAAAAACAAAACCCAAAAACTACCTTATTTCTACAATTTCAAGTGAATTCTTACAATAATGTGTGTAAATAAGTAAAGAGGTGGAGTTATAGCGATAGTTACCTTGTTTCTAATTATGGGAGTGAGGTGATCGATATGGGGAGGGGAGTTCTGGTGCAAAAGTGGGAAATAGGTGTGAAACCCATTTCTCAACTTGTTAAACTGATGCGTCCCGCTATAGCGGAATCTAGTTCACTCGGGGGTGAAAAATTTTTTATCCATTGTGCTTTTGAGTTCATTTTCTCTCGAATATATTGGCGAAGTCCTAGTTACCTTGGGTACTAAAAACACATAGTTTAGGTGGTCTCGTGCGACTCTTTATTATGAAAAATTATTTGAGGAAGGGAGCGGAGTAGTAATAAGTATGGCTTAAAAATTTAGTGAGTCTGTGGTAAAATCCAGTGAGCCAGGGGAGTAGTGTATTTTCATGATCATCGAGGGAGCATTGATGTCCGAGTGTGTTTTATTCTATCCTCTTTCTACCTTGAGTGTTCAGGGATGAGCAATTGGTAAATTGGTATATGTTCTAACGACCTATTCCATCGTTACTTAAGGTACCTCATCCAAGGGAATAGGGTACGGGAATTTTGTAAAATTTATTCCCGAATTAGCTGTGTAAGGACTTAGTTGAAATTTTTTGGAATTTGAATTTAGGGGTAGGCTGACGTCATCCCACTATAGCAAGAATTTTCTCACTATAGCGGCGCCGAGGTAGCGGCCTACTGGCCACTATAGCGGGACACCGGAGACCAAAATCAGTCCCCCATTTTCTTTAATTTCTTTTCTCCTCTTCAATTGAAAATAGGATGAGGTTTACTTTTAAAAACCCTGTAGGGTTGCCTCAAGGCCTTGGAGCAATAAATAAGAAGGGATATGCTTGAACAGGGTAAAACCTATTGTTTTCTTATGGATTCCAAGATGGAAATCACTAGAACCGAGTCAGAAGTTTGTGTTCATGCCTTCTTATTCTTAACATCTGCTTGGTGTCCAGGTAGGCTAGGTTTAATTAAGTAGTGTAGACCTGAGTTAGAAAACATATGCATGACATAAATGGATGGGAGATTCCATGTTTAGGCCAGCGGGCACGATGTTTAGGTGGATAAAAATAGTAATTTTAGAATTGTTTGAATACAAATTGATGTTGTGTGTAATAATGAGATTATGATATGAATTGGTGTGTATTGTTGTTAATGCTAAACTAATTTTTGGGTAATTGTAATGTTATTATGCTCGAAAGTTATGTTAAAACCTAATGAAGACCAATTTAGAGATGATTGGTAACTCGGTGTAAGTTAAATAAGGATGTTAGGTGGAGAAGTACACTTGGTGATAGCTTAGGGTTAAGATGGAATGTTGGATGTATTACGGTGTGAATCAAACGAAGGGATGCATATCTTAGGTATTGAAAGCCCTAGATAGGCCCTCAATTGATATACGAAAGGATGGTGTGGCATGTGACCTAGTAGGTGATGGTTAAATATAGTTGAAAATCCAACTAGGTTTATTTATGCATATTAACTATTTGTTCATCATATTTTAAGAAGATTAATTGTTGAATGACATTCTAAATGTTAATCACACATAATGAGGTTATATTAAAGGCTTGTTAGTTGTATAAGCGTGGTTGTCTTATTTCTATTGTGTTTGTGATTGTGGTGATATCCATTGTTATGGTGAGATGAGTAGATAAAGGACATCATCATGGGATCCATTATTATTGTGAAATGAGCCAGTAAAGGACATCATCACTGGATTGGTTGGAATAAGGGTGGCAGACACAGATGTCTGGGATGTTTGGTACTTAGACAAGAACTCGTCCGTTGTAGGTCATGGCTAGTGGGCAATCATAAGACCTTTAGCATATGTGTACAAGGTATTCGTGAGTTTGATGGTTCCTTGAGTGGGTTGTATGTATGGTTATTGATATTTATGGGTTCTTTGCCTGAACCGATGGATATTAATATTGTTATATTGAATCCTTGTGTGGTTCGGGCTATTGATATGATTGAAAGGTATAATTTCTACTTAATATCTATTTAAGGGATATTTTAAGCAAAGTGGAGTTTATTATTGTTGATTATGATCATGTCTTGATGAACTGCTTGTCATAACTCATACTTGTGTGGTTATTGATTGTTGTTATTGAATATGGTGTTGCTTGGGTGGATTTCTATATTAGATTATATTGTCTAATTTGTTGACATTGTTGAAATTAATTAAGTGAAGGTGTTGATGTCTTGCTATTAATTGGTTATGTGTCTGGATGATGCATGGGCGAACCTACAGGTAGGTATTTCCAAGAAGCATGATAAAAGTTGAGGTTAATCAAAGGGGTATTAGGCGGGGATTGGTCATGGCCATTGTTGTTGAGTCCTTAAATAAGTGGGTGGTCAGTGCATAACTATAGGTAACAAAAGTACTGGTAAATGGCATTTAGAGTTAAATGTCGTGTGATGGTTGACTTATGAATTTGTGGGATTGGCTAAAAGATTAGGGAGTTCTGATTAGAGTGTATCAAATTAGGGAGGTGAAGAATTAATGGGAGGAACATGGTTTGACTACTAAAAACTCTTAATGCACATCTTTTTCCTTTCTTATATTTATGTGATGTTATGTTATTTAACATGGGTCAGCCAATGATGCTTACCAGTACGTGTTTTTTGTACTGACACTACCCTTGCTATACCCTTTTTGGGGTATAGTCTGGTTTTAGGATCAGTTGGTGTTTCTTACTTGATGCGGTAGAGGTCTTCAACAGCTTCCGTCTTCTCATCCCTATGGTGGAAGTTGGGTCTTGATTACTTTTCCTTGTTTTGTAGTAGCTCTTGTACCTGTATAGACTAGATCTTCGAGGTAGAGTTTTCTCGTGTATTTGGAGACTTGTAATAAATTATATTGAAATAAATGAAGGTTTAATATTTTCTTTAAAACTTCCACATATTTCCTTAAAGGGTAGTACGGGTTCTCCTATCTAGGTGGATTAGAGTAGGTGCCCACACGACCAGATTAGTTGGGTCATGATAGTAAGTTTTAATTGTTTGGTTAAGGGTTGGGTTATTGGTTCACCCACTATAGAATTAGGGTGTGCACCATTCATGACCGTTTGGGTCATGAAAAAAATGGTATCAGAGAACTGGGATCGTTGATCTCATCGTACAAGAATGGGTCTAGTAGAGTCTTACAGAATGGTAGAGACATTTGTACTTTTCTTTGAGAGGTTACAGGACTTTAGGAAAAATCTTTCACTTCTTTCTTTCCTTCGTGCTAGTACTTGATTTCAATTGGTACTTGGTGATCTAAACTAGTTTCTGACATCTTTTATTCTTCCTTCACAGATGGTGAATACTCGTCCGGTTAGAGCAGCAGCAGCCGTAGCCACAGTGACAAAAGCAGCACCTAAACTAGCAGCTAGGGCCATAATTTAAGGCAGGTATGGGGTGAGGGGAAGGGCAGAAGTCGAGGGAAAAATACAGCACCAGTCAAGGGTGGAGCCCAGGCAGCCGAAAGACCAGCTAAACAGAGATCACCATCCCCTCCCCCACATGAAGTTGCTCCAGACATGGTTCAGGCTGAGGAAGTGGTAGTTGAGGAGGAGGAAGTCTCAATTCCAAGAAATATTATGCCCCATGCAGGGTGGTGCAGCTCAGGTGCTTCTTTCCTCAGAGGTGATTCAGCAAGTGTTGGGATTTTTGAGTGGTTTAGCTTACACTGGAGCTACTCAGATAATTTTACCCTTTCAGCCTCCCTGTTGTGCAGCATGCCACTTCTGTAGCACCACTGATGGATGAAGGTTCAGATATAGGAGTCTTTCCCCTATAGGTATTGGGTCTGGTTATGACTGGTGATGATCATGATCTATTTTGTAAGTTTTTAAAAATAAAACCTTCAGTGTTTTAAGGTGCTGAGTTGGAGAATATGTATGAATTTTTTGATTGACTGTCATGAGCATCTACACAAGATAGGGATTGTGGAGAGATATAGAGTGGTATTTATAACCTTTAAGTTTCAAGAAGAGGCCAAGCAATGGTGGATATCCTTTGTTGAGTGTAGGGCTGCTTTACCTCCACTAACTTGGTCTCAGTTTTAGACTGTGTTACTTGAGAATTATGCTCCCCATACTTTGTGGGATAGGAAAAATGATGAGTTTTTGAGGCTTAAGCAGGGTGACATGTCTGTGTCAATTTATGAGGCCAAATTTCATGCTTTGTCTCGGTATACTCTATAGTTGATAACTATTGAAGATGAAAGAATCAGATATTTTGTGTAGGGTTTGAACACGGGTCTTCAAGTGGCTTTTTTTGGGAAAACTTTTCAGGAGGTGGTGGAGTTAGGTAGAAAGGCTGAAACAGCAAGGTAGTATTAGAGCAGAGGAAAAGAGAGCCCAGAAATTGGGCTATTTCAGTGGATCTTATTCGTAGGGTCGTGGTTTTTAGAGTCACTCTACTCGTCCAATTGTTTTAGTGATGCCTGAGTCTGTTTGGGGCCCTTCAGGGGTCAGTTATTAGCCCTTTAGGGTGGACAGTTATACAGCCTCAGCATCTTCAGCCCAGCGGCCTTTTTTAGATCGTAGATGTTATGAGTGCGAAGGAGTGGGTCATATTTGAAGGTATTGTCCTACCTTATTCCTACAGGTCAATTGACTCAGCAGCTGACTTCTAGAGTTATAGTTTTGATAAGTCATGGTGAGGGAGGTAATGGTAGAGACCGTCTACAGGATGGGAGTAGTGGTGGTAGGGATGGCTAATAAGCCAATCATGGTAGAGTATAGGTTGGTCGGGGTAGAGCACAAACTGGTAGGGGTGGTGGTTAGGTTAGCGATAAGTCTCATCTATATGTAGTTCTAGGTTGTCCTGAAGCTGAGGTGTTTGATGTTGTTAATCACAGGTACCATTCTTGTCTATGATCGTATGGCTTCTGTGTTATTTAATGTAGGGTCTACTTTTGGTTATGTGTCTGTGAAGATTGCTTTGGGTTGGGAATTAACTTGTGAAATGCTTGATGCACCTATGTATGTATCTACCCTGATTGGGGGTTTTGTATGTGTTGATTAGGTTTATCGAGCTTATCCTGTAGTGTTTATGGGGTATAAAACTTTGATAGACTTAGTGATTTTAGATATGTAAGATTTTGATATTGTTTTGGGGATGAGTTGGTTGTCTCCTTACTTTGTTGTTCTTTATTGTTATACTAAGACTGTCACTGTAGTTATGCCCGGGATGGAAAGGTTAGAGTGGGAGGGTGTTTATAAGCCTGCTCCCTTGAGATTTAGTTCTACTATTCATGTCCAAAAGCTAGTTTAGAGGGGGTGTTGGACGTTTCTAGCCC
Organism: Capsicum rhomboideum; assembly: GCA_031232105.1. Taxonomy (NCBI): domain Eukaryota; kingdom Viridiplantae; phylum Streptophyta; class Magnoliopsida; order Solanales; family Solanaceae; genus Capsicum; species Capsicum rhomboideum. The sequence continues at coordinate 97,540,837 of CP124718.1, forward strand.
ATCTTTGGGATGATAGAACTGTAGTCCCTCCTATTTCTTTGGTTTCAGTAGTGTGTGAATTTTTAGAGGTATTCCTTGATGATCTTCTTAGGATACTACCTAACATTGACATTAACTTTTGTATAAACTTAGAGCTGAGCACTCGCCCTATTTCCATTCCACCTTATAGGATGGCATCGATAGAGTTAAGGGAATTAAAATCGCAGTTGCAAGAGTTGATGGGGAAAGGTTTTATACATCCTAGTAGTTCTCCTAGGGATGATGTTGTTCTTTTTGTCCAGAAGAAAGATGGTAGTACACAGATGTGTATAGACTACCGACAGTTGAATAAGCTGACAATTCATAATAAGTATCTTATGCATAGGATAGATGACTTGTTTGACCAGTTGTAGGGTGTTGCAGTATTTTCAAAAATTAATTTAAGTTCGGGTTATCATCAGTTTAAGATTAGGGTAGAGGACATCCCAAAGACTGTATTTCGGACTCGTTATAGCCATTACGGGTTCTTGGTTATGTCTTTTGGCTTGACCAACACCCCAGTCGCTTTTATGAGTTTGATGAATGGAGTATTAAAATCTTATTTAAATTCATTTATAATTGTTTTCATTGATGATATTTTTGTCTACTCTAATATAATGAGGAGCATGAAGTTCAATTGCGTACCGTATTGGGGTTGCTTAAGGAGAAGCAACTTTATGCTAAGTATTCCAAGTGTTAATTTGGGTTGTCTTTGGTGTCCTTCTTGGGACATGTGGTATCTAAAAAAGGGTTTATGGTAGACCCACAGAATATTGAGGGTGTTAGAAAAAGGGCCAAACCGACCAAGGTGACAGAGATTCGTAGTTTTGTAGGGTTGGTCAGTTATTATAATCGGTTTGTGAAGGGGTTTGCATCCATTGCTTTGCATATGACTGGGTCAACTCATAAGGAGGTACATTTTGTATGGAATGATAAATATGAGGAGAACTTTCAAAAGCTTAAAACTTTGCTAACCTCAGCTCTCTTTCTTACCTTACCAGCTAAAGGTAAAGATTTCATTGTATATTGTGATGCTTCACATTTTGGCTTGGGTGTTGTTTTGATGCAGGACAAGAATGTGATTGCATATGCTTTGAGGCAGCTAAAAGTGCATGACAAGTACTACCCCACCTATGATTTAGAATTGGTAGCAGTAGTGTTCGCTCTGAAAATTTGGAGGCATTACCTTTACGGGGTTAAGTTTGAGGTGTTCACGGACCACCGCAGCTTGTAACATGTTTTTACTCAGAAAGATTTGAATTTGTGGCAGCAAATATAGATGGAGTTACTAAAAGACTATGACATTTCGATTCTTTATCATCTAAGCAAGGCCAATGTGGTAGCGGATGCTATGAGTTGGAAGCCTGTGAGTATGGGAAGTTTGGCGCGATTAGAGGTGTCGAGACATCTATTGGCTATGGAGGTGCAAACCTTAGCTATAAGTTTATGATATTGTAGGTGACTAACAAGGGGGGGTTTTAGCCAAAGTTAAGGCTAGATCCACCTTCTTTGACCAGATTAAAAAATGACAATTTGAGGATGAGAAATTGAATAAAATCTGAGTTAAAGTATTATAAGGTGAGGTTGAGGAAGGTGTGTTGAGAATAAGGGGACGTGTGTATGTACCCCCTGTGGGCAACTTGATTCCTAGAATCCTTTCAGAGGCTTACAGTTTTAATTACTCTATACACCCGAGAGCAACCAAGACGTATAGAGACTTAAGGCAAAATTATTAGCGGTGACGGATGAAGCGGGACATTGTTGATTTCATGACTAAGTGTCAAAACTATCAACAAGTTAAGTTTGAACATTAAAAACCTGGTGACATATTTTAGAGGATGCCCATTTCAAAATGGAAATGGGAAAGAATAACTATGGATTTTGTTGTTGGTCTTCCTAAGACCTTGAGAAAATGTGATTCTATTTAAGTAATTGTTGATCGATTAACCAAGTCTGCACATTTTATTTTGGTGCGAGTGGATTATAAGGCAGCCAAGCTGGCTAAGATTTATGTTAAAGAGATTGTTAGACTTTATGGGGTACCTATCTTCATCGTGTCGGATAGAGGTACACAGTTTACCACTAACTTTTGGGAGAAATTTTAAGAAGAGTTGGGTACTAGGTTGAACTTAAGTACAGATTTCCATCCCAGACTGATGGACAATCAGACCAAACGATTCAAGTGCTAGAAAACAAGCTTCGGGCATGTATAATGGATTTTGGTGGTCAGTGGGACCAGATTTTACCTTTGTACAAATTCACGTACAATAATAAATACCACTCAAGTATCAACATTGCGTCTTTTGAAGCATTATATGGGAGAAAGTATAGATAACTAATTGGGTGGCTTGATTCCTTCGAGGTGAGACCTTGGAGCACGGATGTATTCAAAAAGTCAACAGAGAAAGTGAGGTTCATCCAAAGAAAGTTGGTAGTAGCTCAGAATAGACAGAAGGAGTATACGGATAACAAGGTGAGAGATGTTTAATTCTAGAAGGGTGAGAAGGTTTTGATTAAAGTATCACCCACAAAGGGTGTAATGCATTTTAGGAATAAGGGTAAGTTAAGTTTGAGGCATTTCAGACCTTTTGAGATCTTGAAGGAAGTAGGGTCTATGGCTTATAGGTTGGCTCTACCTCCTAGTTTGTTGGGAGTTCACCTGGTATTCCATGTCTTAATTATAAGAAGTATAATAGGGATGGAGATTAAATTAACCATTGTGATTTAGAGTTATTTGACAAGGAACTCTCTAATAAAGAGGAACATATTGCTATACTAGATAGAGATATAAGGAAGTTAAGAACCAAGGTGATTTCGTCGGTAAAAGTTCAGTGGAGAAACCATCCTATTGAGGAGCCCACATTAGAGACTGAGGTGGACATGCGCAAGTGCTATCCCAATTTGTTCGTTGATTTAGGTAATCCTTGGTTGTTTTTCATTTCTTCTTACTAGTTATTGTTCGAGGATGAATTAGTGTTTAATTGGTATCTATTGTAAATGTTATTATGGTGAGTTGGTGGGTAAATTTGTAGCTTAGAATTCCCTTAGACTAAAATTGTGAAATTCAGGACTAGCCTAGTTTTGGGCAAATTTTGGGTGTTGTGTGGTATAGGAAAATTTGGTGAATTTTGGTGGTTTAGTTGTGGGATTTGATTTGATATGTGTTAGATGACGAGTTTAGAAAGTTATAGAAACTTCTAGGGCGTAAAATGGGTTAGTAGAACTTCGATTATAGCGGTTTCCATGAAGGGTTAGTAAGTGATGTCAAAATCAGAGAAGTGTGTTGTGAAATGGGCAAAGCCGGGAATAGAGCCCAAGCTACTAGTTAAGTACCACTGCAGTAATAGAAGAGCCACTGCATTGGCATTACCGCAGCGAGGGAGAGGGTCACCACAGAGATGGGGTGATTTGGCCTAGGTATCGACGCAGCTGTAGAATTATTATTGCAGTGAAAGATTCATTATTGCAGCAACAACGAGGCAACTTCATACCAGAAATTCAAGACTTAGAATTTTTCATCGAAAAATGTTCAGTTTTTGCCCTAAGGCATAAAGAAGTTGATTTCCACTATTGTTAGGGGTTTTCAATTATTGAGATAAGGTTTTTCCACCTTTTAACTTGTGATTACTTCGGTTAATCCTTAGAATTGTGAGATTCATAATCATGGATGAAATTTGGAGTTTACCCCTAGGTTTGATGTTTTTGTGGAAAATTGGTGGAGAATGGTTTGTTGCACTTATTAATGGCTCTATGATGTTAGAATTCACTTTATAGCATAGAATTATTTTTGTAATCATGAAATACAGAGAATTCAAAGAGATTAAAGGGTAGAAAACCCTAGAATGATAAACTAGGTTAGGTTCATGTGTTAAAGTTAATGGGTTTAGGTTTATAATGCCTAGAAGTCAAGATTGTGGTATAATTCTCATTTGTTGTTTATAGACCAAGAACAAGTAGAACTTCCGAGAAAGGGCAAGGTTTTGGCTAATTAGTGCATTAGGATGAGGACACGAGGTAGATTATGGTTTGAAAGTAGTTGTAAACTTGAGCTGACTCCACGTTTATATTTGAGTTAGATAATTATGATTAGCCTTCGGACATGCTTATGATTGTTAGTTGAGATGATGTTAAAGTTTAGGCTAAAATGATTAACTTGAGGGTTAAGCATTGATGAATGAAATACAAATTTTCATATTGATATTGTTAAGCTGTTAGCATTATTGTTGAGTTTTACCTGTTTAATAATATAGGAATCAGGTGTCACACTGACACAGATTCATAATGGGATTGGGTATCATGCTGATACCGTACATGGACTGAGCTTGTCCCCTTCAGGTCCTGACTATGGTCCCTGCAGATCCTAGTATCTATGTACACTATTTTTTGGCATGTATTCATTGGTTGCATTACACATGTGGTTGTTTACTTGATTGTTGTTGACTAAATTGTCTAAGTATAAGTGATTGATACAAATAACTTGAAAGGGATTGATATGAAGAGGATAGTCATTGGTTTTGTAAGTTGAGGTGTTTATGAATATGAATTGAAATGTTAGTTGATTATGAGTTGTGTCTTGATCATTTCTTGCTTTTGTTCAACTTATCTATTTGTATGGTGTTGAGTTAAGTCGGCAGATGATGCCTAGCAATACATAGTTTTTGTACTGATACTACTTGTGCTCTTTTTATTGGTTGAGTGCAGAGCATGTTTCAGCATTTGAGACGAGACCTTGGCTTTAGGTTGTGATCATCAGCTTCGATTCAAGGGTGAGCACCATGTCCGAGCAACCATTGGATCTTCATATAGTTCATGACCTTTATTCCGGACTATGACTTCTTTATTTATTGATTTTAGTATTTTGGGATTATTATTTCAGATTTTGTTTCGAATTAGTAATTCATGTACGATGACTTTCGGGTCCCGGGAGATGTAATATTTAGAGATACTTCCACACTTTGATATTTATTTAGATTTTTAGAGATACTAATATTGGTATTATGATGCTTTGGCGTGTTTTAATTAATAAATTGAGTTTGGTTTTAGTAAATTTTTAAGGGTAAGTTTTAATTGTTTGGTTAAGGGTTAGGTTGATTGGTTCTCCCCCTATAGAGTTAGGGTGGGTGCCACTCACGACCACTTTGGTTGTGACACGCAATTAGTGGATCCACATCATACAGGTTCTACCCCCTCGTCAAGGTATAGGATACCCTCCCAACTGGGGTTGTATGTTGGACTCCATGTTTCTCACATAATTAAATGTCGGTTAAGAGAAACTCCCCAGTATCAGTTTTAAATTATATGAAATACTTATGCTTCAACAACTTTCCAGTTTTTTTTATGTTTTAGGTCATGATTCAGAAATTTTTTTATGCCTTACAGCTTTTCAGTTTAGACATGATTTAGTTCATATTACAACAAATGATTTATGTCGTATAGTTATCCCCTAACGCATTCTTTTAATTTTTGCATCCTCAAATTTCATATATGGTTTACCATGATTTTGCTTATTGCATATTTCAATTATTACAGCATGATTTAAATATTTATTCATAACATGTTCTCACATACTCAGTACATTCAAAGTATTGATCGCATACCTTTCTCTTGCACTGTATCCTATTATGATATATATTCAAGTACCCGTTCTCATAGTCATGGCTAGATCAGATTCACGGAGTTCTAGTCAGGAACAGTGAGTCCTCTTCATTTGAGGACTTAGATGATTAGTAGTTCAACTTTAAACATATTTCCAGTTTTCAGTCATTTTAGATTTAGTTGGGGTTCTTGTCCCAGCAACTCATCAGTTTAGTAGAGGCTTTCAGACATAGTAATACAATTTATTTTTTTCGTTTTTAGAATTTTATTTCAGAATCTTTAATTTATTTTCAGTTTACCCATTTTACTATGATTAAGCTTCCACTCAGTTATTTTTAAATATCGAATCTAAGTATTATGCTAGTATCAAGGGTTCTACTGGAATCACTCGTGGTTATAAGTACCCTGTTGCATCCAGGGTGTAGACTTGGGTTGTGACAAACTTGATATCAGAGCAGAAAGTTCAAGTGCCTTAGGTAGTCTATGAAGTCGTGTTAGTAGTATCTTATTTATGGTTATTAGGTCCCCTCTTTTATAAATGAGGGACTACAGACATTTAAGAAAACTTTCCTATTCTTTCATACTCTAGATCATGAAATAGAGCAGTCCCCTAAGAAACTTATGCAGATTTGTGCATTGCTCTGAATTCCTCCATTTATGCCTTATCTTTGAGGTAAGAGAAGCAGTAAAGCTCTGTTTTTACTGATATGGTGATCTCAGATAGAACTAAAGGACATTTCATAGACTACACAAAGGGCTTGAGAGGAGCCTGTTATCATGTTTTACTCCATCGATTCGAAAGCCTATGTCCTTACCGATATGAATCATGTGGTTGAGCTAGAATATGATATGTATTTGGATTCTTCTCTAACCTTTTGTTATAGATAACATCGATGAAAGGGAGAAAGTATGTATCTAGATTATTGGGTAGAGTTGTCATTCGAGAAATAGCATGACTTAGGATGTTGTGAGTCGTAAATAGTAGAATAACCCTAAAGCTAGAAATATGAATTCAGGAGTGTGATAGTATAAAAGTGGAGATAGTGGTTGAGTGGAGTAAGTAGTTAGAGTCATGTATCCTTAAATAAGAGTTAGGGTGATATGTCATTAGGTGTTGGTTAAGGTGTAATAAGTTAGTGTTGATTTCATAGTAGTATGTAGAGAAAAAAGTTGTTGGATAAGATGATTTGATGTATGTTATTGTGTTGGACAAGACTAAAAATAGGTTATGAATAGATGAATAGCATGGCGAGTAATTGAAGAATCTAGCTTCAATTTGTGATTTAGAAAAGGAAATCACTTGATGATTATAGAGCTATGAATGTAGTTTAGATGTAGGATGGATAAGTAGTAGTGATGTGCGAAAGAGAAATATACTATAAGATTGAGATCGACTATTGTTATCATGAGGTTTTAGTGTACTAGTGTTTCTTGATTTTATCTAGTGTCTATAAGTCAGAATAGTATGTAAAGTTGTGTTGGTAACCATGTCTAGTACTAGACCCTAAGTTTGAATCGTAGATGATCACCATGTAGAAAGAATGACAGTTTGAGAATGATAATGTTAGTTTTATGGGATTGATCTTATAGGCTCAATATAGAAAATGCAGGAATTTGAGTTGACTAACTTGTGACAAGTGTGATGGTGCTGGTATGATATTCATATGATAATTTGTGGCTAAGTCATTAGCTAAAGAAGTACCTTAAATTTTTATAAAGAGGAAGGTGTACCCAAGATAGTATATTGTTACCCGAGATTCTAAGTTATTAAGTTCTATGTGTGCGTAGTTAGTACCCTGAGTTTCTAAGTGTGGAGAATGCTAAGTATGTATTATGTGGTGTTCTTAATAACTGAATTGAGAGATTATAAATAGACAATGTTGAGTCTTTTATTATAGTTTCAAATTTCATTGAATTGTGTGAATATGAGATTAGAGGTATGATGTTAGTAGGCTAAGAAGAAGAGGTTAGATTGTAAGTGTTAGAGAAGTGGATATGTTTGCCAATAAGAGTGTAGGTTATAGGATGATGATTATAGAGCCTAGAGAAAGTTAAGAGTAGTATCTCTAAAGGAAATGTTCTAGAATGAAATTAGTATTTTCTAAATATAGTCTATCCAGGTAAGTTTAGCATTCATATGAATAGTTACACCCCTGAACGTTAGAGCAAGGTGATTATAGTTCAATTTAGAGAATATTAAAGAGGTCCACAGACTTAAAATATTGTCTTTGATCTAAGGGGAAGATGATAGGGTGAAGAACCAATCAGGTCTTGAGAATCAAATAGTGATGTGTTTTAGAAAGAGTTATGATAAGATAGCAATTCATTCCTACTCTAGCATTTTCCTCAGATCTCAGTCATGATGACACCTTACTTATGTCTCGCATATCAAGGTTATACCCATAACCCATTCTCATTCACTTCACACAAATTCATGTCCAATTTCAGTTCCTAATATGAGAAGTAACAGCTTCACTCAGTGGTCCTAATCATGCTCCATTAATCTATGAATTCTAACTTACAATTCATGAGGTATGCACCCATATTTCATAGTATGCTCAGTCCTACGAACTCATAATATGCCCTTAATGGCTAATGAAAGTCGTGTGACATCATGTATATTCTCAGATCATATCTCTTGAGTAATTCATGCTTATGATCTCTTTCTCTAAGACCTATATACGCCTACCTATGAAAATGATGGATGGTTATGCCATGTCCATGCCCAGAACAACTCCCTACTCACTCTATTAGTTAACATATAAAGTATTCGTACTTATGATACCTTATGTCACAGATTTCATTTTTGAGTGCCAAGGTCCCAATAAGTATATGTCATAGCTAAGTTGTATCCCTCTTATTCGAGATCCTGATGCTTTATTCCTTCAATGACCATCCTTATGTTAAGATAGTGGTGATGAAAATGGATGAACAATGGTTTAGATGGGAGAGAGTAAATATTCCTTATTAAGGAAAATTTTGGTGTGCTCGTCTAAGGTTATAAGTGTGGAGGAAGATCGAACCGAAGATTTGCTATATGAAATAGTTAGTTGAGAAGTTTTGGTGTGCCCTTTTACGGCCGTTCATAAAGCTGCAGTTGATAGAGATGTTAGAAAGATGAGAGAATCCTTATATAGTTTGGTTGCCTAGAATTCCATGGAGGTTTTAGAGTGATAGGTTAGATGTTGTGTCGATATACATATGGACGGATGTATTTTTCACTAGTGGCTTCTTGATTAAGAACTTGGAGTCAGTTGATTGAAGAAAGTAGTATTCTTGGGATGAAAGCTCCTAAGAAGATATAGAATTCAGAATCCCAGAATTTAGGCTAGCATGATCTCTTCATATGTAACACCTTATACCTCTGAGTTAGGCTTAAACATGGTAGAAACATACAGTAGACTCGGAGTTTAGTGATCACTTGTACCCTTGTGAGGATTATAAGTTATAAGTGTTGAAGTGTAGCATTCAGGAGAAGAAGCATAGTAGGGGAGTGTTGCTAAGCTTAAAGGATTTCAGTTGTATTATCTAAGGTGGGAATACGCTTATCCATAAGTCTATAGCACCCCCATTTCATGTCTTGCAACTTCAGTCGGAATACAACCTACGGCCAAGCTCATGTCCCTATGTAGTTCTTTATGTTTATGCACCCATTAATTTCATGAACTCCTATCTTATGTGATGTCTACGATGTCCACACTCATAATGTTTGCTTATGCGTCTCTTAGTAGTTGATTTCCAGACCTTTGTATTTAGCACGAGTCAGTTCATGCTAGTATATGTAGCATAGATAGCCCAAAGGAATCTTGGTTTACTCCATCTATATGTTCACTCTAATTTTGACCTTCAATCGAGGACGAATGATCCCAAGGGGGGATATTGTAACACCCCCAAAATCCTAAGCTAAGATCTGAACTGTTCTTTCAATGTGTATAGACCCAAATCTGTGAATATCAATCCTTTAGTGAGGGAAGATCTTTGGATATGAATTAAGGTCATAAGGAACCTCTAGCACAAAGTTAAGTTGAAAGCCTCTTTACCGATTGAGTTTGCGTATAAGACTTTACTAGAGTCAACTTCAAGCTAGCATTACACCTAGAATATGAAAAGTTATAAGACCCAATACCTAAAAAATTAAATATTTTTGAGTCTTTTTTCCAACGCCGCCAACCATTTGTTAATCCAAATCTGGAGTAAAAAGTTATGATCATTTTAATAAAAGGTAGCAGAGCAGCTACGCATCTAAGTAGACGTATGTGGGTCATGTAGCCAGCCATGTAGGCTGCATGGACAATTCCAGAATTCTTCTAGAAGAGACCTTGGACCTATGTGGGTCAGTTAAGGGGGAAACATAGGTAACGTAGGTAAGCCACATAAATGAAGCTAAAGTTCAATTTATTTTTTTATTTTTCAACTTTGACTAATCTGAGGGTATTTTAGTCCTAAACCTTTTAGAAAACCATCATATATAACATTTAAACATCCCATAAGAGTTGGTTACTCAGATATATCGATATAATTTCTCTCTTCGTTCTTCTCCCAAAACTTAATAACACATAGAAGGGTTTCTCAAATCCCAAAGCCCTAAAGCTCTCAAGTTCACGATCCTCTCTAAGAGTTCTTCCTTTTCAGGTATGAAGAACTTCAATGTCACGACTACACACTGTCGTGAGTGGCACCCAAACCAACCCACCTATGGGAGAACTATCTAACCCAAATGATTATTCAACACTTAGCCATTTTTAGAAAATAAACAGTCAACTTTCAATAAATAAAAACAATTATCTTGAGTAGTTAAAATATTGCGAACAGAAATCCATAACATCTAAACAAATCCCCAGAAATTGATTTTCATCATACCAGAACTCTAACTGAACAAGAATACGGGAACAACCTAGAAAACAACAATAATGAAATAAAGGTCTATGTCTGGAAACAAGGACAAGATCAGATCTGATTGATCCATGGCAGCCCAGAGAATGAATGCTCACCCTTGGATCAGGAACATGATGTCACCTACAAATGAGGTCTCATAGAAGCCGCTGAAATATTCTCTGCACTTAACAAAAGAAGAGCACAGGATTGTATAAGTACAAGCCACTATGTACTAGTAGGTATCATAGGTCGACACAACTTAACCGATATGAACACGTAACGAATTATTTATAAACAAGTAGCAAGCATGTTAATTAAATCATGTATTCAAACCATCTTACAGCAACAGACCTTTTAATATCAACTGAGCCAATTAAGTATCAATGATCTCAGTTATGCATGTTAATGCTCAATTCAGTGCCAACAAATAAGAATAACTTACAATCAAATCATTTTGCCATTTACATCATGAAAATCTCCTTATATTGTCAAACCTCAGGAAACAGTTCACACTAGGTACTGATAAATGATATTAAGTCAATGAAATAGTCCACACAAAGAATCCAAGGTAATATCAACATAAATGGTTCACACAAGGAACCCAAAAGTAATATCAACAACCAAGGGTCCATGCAAGGAACCACAATACTGTATAATAAACAAAATTCGGTCTACTCAAGGAACTGTCCAAGTCTCCAAATCACAGTGCGCACCCATGCTATGGGACTTATGGTTGCCCACTAGCCATGACCTGCAGGGGATAAGCTCGGTCCATGTACCAATCATACTAGAAAACTAAGTGTCTTACCACTCTTATCCCAAAACAAGTGTTATACCATCCTTATTCCAACATCCCCACCCTTATACCGCCTCAATCCACCAATTCAATCATGGTCCATGCATTTATCATAAATGAATTCACAATCACAACAATGTACTAAATTCAAGTACAAATCTTTGTTCAAGTTTATCATTAAACAACACTTGTACATTACCAATTAACCAGAAATCACCATTTCAAACATGTATAGCAACCAAATAAACAAACATTCTATTAATATGCACGCAGGTAATAATATTGAATCTTAACTCAAGTTCAACCATAACCTACCTTGAATCAAGCCTCGCAATGCCCTAATTCACTTGAGCTTTATCCTTTCTTACAGCCTCAGCTTGATCTCGATCTTGATGATAGAATTCAGTTGAAATAGTAGAAAATTGCCCCTTTTCGCCCTAATTCAACTCTTGGAATTTCTAGGATGAAAAACATAGTTTAACTCAGATAAGCTGACATTATACTGCCTAAATCTCACCATAGCGACATGTTTCCCGCTCAGCAATAGCTATAGCGGGATCTGTCCGCTATAATGGCCCTGACCAATATTGGACTTCCGCTACAGTGGTCCTTATCCTGCCATAGCGAGATCGCTGCACTGGTCCTCATGCCCAATATAGGGTAAGTTCAAATCCCCTCATCACGCAATATTTTATATTTTTGAATACCGTCAACTTGCCTCTGTTGATGTTCAACCAATATATTTTGTTGGCTCAAAGCCAGGTCATCTTCACTTGGTTGAATGTTAACTTACCCCAATTGATGGTCAACCAATAATATAATAGGAAATTTATTTAAATTGAAGAGCAAAGAATATATATATATATATATGATTTTTTATTGATAGAATTGTGACACAAGATAATAAATTTTTATGTATCATTATTTTATTGATTTAGAACAATAACTTCTCTACTCACTCACATTTGTTCGTTCTTGTAACTGACCACTGCACACGAACCTGTTAACGTATGGTAGTAGCTAATATCTCATGCAATATTCTAGTGACAAGATATCCAACCAATTAAAAATATTTTGTTATACAATTGTGTAAATGCTCTTACAATGTCCTGTGTTATTTTATATAATATGGTCTTTTTAAAAAAAAATATTTATAACTTAACCTTATAAAAATTTCACTTGGTAAATGAATAAATATAATCGGATTAAAATAAATAGACAAAGAGAAAATAGGCAAATACCCCCCTCCCCCAACCTATACCCAAACTTTCAACTTTGCACTCCAACTTCACAGGGATCCTATCAATACCTTAAATAATTTATTTCCTACATTAACTAACCTATAAATGCTGACATGAAATCAATGGTGAGAACACCTCCTCTAGGCATGTAAGACTCATTTGAAACATTTCAAAAGCTGGAAAAAAAAACTACACGTGTCACTACAACTCACCCAGTAATGAAGGCTCCCAATGAAAACTTCTCCTTCTCCACCATTTAAGAATCAGATTCCTCTCTTCCATTTTTCTCCAAAAAAAAAAAGAAAAAAAGCTTTCATCTTTTTCCTCTTTTGTATTATTTTTCTCTCAAAAAAGCTAGGGTTTAGTTGTCAAGATTGTAACTGTAACGACCCATTTTGTCGTTATTAAATTATCCATTCCTCAATATTAACTTGAGTCCAAAATAGCTATCATTTTGTTCATTGTATCACCTCAAGTTTTTCGGCGAAGATTTTAGCCTTTCGATGTGTCTAGATAGACTTAAGCCTGATGAATTTAATTATTCATGAATACTAATATCAATCCTTTAATTTGGAAGTTTTTTAGATATTAATTAAGGTCGTACAATATCCTAGCACAAAGTTAAGTTGAAAAGATTTTTTAACCAATAGAGTTTCGATATGGGTTTCTGTTAGGGCCAAATTCAAACGATCATATCTCCTAGAATATAAGGAGTTAGGGGTCCCAATACCCACCAAATCAAGGATCTCTGAGTCTTCTTTCCAACGCAATAAACCGTTCGTCAATCCGAGTTTAGAATAAAAAGTTATGACCATTTTACTGAACACTGTCCGGGCTGAAACGGGAATTCGCTGTAGCGAAAAGTCTGGTGGTATTTAAATCATATTTAGCCGATTTTCAGGTCCAAAACTCCAAAACTTCATTCCCCAACCCTAGAGAGGTGATTTCCCAAGGTTTAGAGTGAAATTTCTTCATTGAGGTAAGTTTTTCCATCATCTTCTTTGTCTTTTAATCCATTAACATCTTAGAATCCTTAGAAAGACCTTCAATGGTGAAATTTTGGGTTAGAGCCTTTAATGGTGGATTTTTGGGAAAAACTTATGGGTGTTCTTAATATCACCTAGAACTATTCTAGATTATAAATTAATGATTTCTAGTATGAACTTGGTAAACTAGATTATGTATTTTGTTGGTTGGAAATCTTGAATTCCATAAAGATGAGACCTTAGCGTAAAAACTCCATTAATGGAGATGGGTTAAGCTTGAAAGAACTAGTTAATGGTTAATTGACCTTGGGGAATAATATAGACCTTGAATTAGGGTAGAATTAGTGGGTTTAAATTTCCAAAGATATTTATTTGAAGAGTAATTGATTAATTACTCTTATGATTGCTTGATTTTTAGATGATTGATCATTCCGAAGCATGAAGAAAGGGAATGAGCATCTTTGACATGACTTGTTGATTCAAAAAGCTTGACGTCCAGGTAGGCTAGGTTAATGAGTAGAAGACTGTGTTATTTCATATTTTCATAATTTATAATTGATGGGAGAAAGCATGTCTAGGCCTGCAGACATGGAGTTGAGGTGGATAAAGACATAAGAACTTTACTTTAATCCCGAAAATTATGTTATTGATTGATTATGTGATATTTATGATATTATGTGTTATGTGCCCGAAAGGGAATTGTTGTGAATGAAGTATGTGGACATGATGTTTCTTAGTTGTTCTAGTGATGAACCTAATTGAGTTATAAAGGTATAAGTTGCATATTGTGCCATGATAGTGGTGAGGCCTAAGGGATAGATGACTTGAATCATTGTGTGCATTGTATTATGCGGAGAGAGGTAGAGAATAATGATAAGGTTGAATGTGCTAGTTATGGGTGGTAATGCTAGAACCCAAGTTGTGGTATTTGAGTAGGTTATGGTTTAATTGGAGTTTAGACTCGATTTAATTGTGTGTATGCTCCTAAATTGGGTGCTTGTTGATTGGTCTTCGGACATACTTGAATTGATGATATTTGGATTATTGATACTTGCATGAATAATTATGAAAAATCAAACTTGATCGAATTGCCTTATGATTATAAGTGTACTTGTAAATTTAGTACACCGTGTTGTATCCTGAGAGATAGTATGAAGTTGATAGAATATACATTATATGGTTATGGAGGATCGGGTACCACGCCGGTACGGATATGGATGTTGATATTACTTATTTATGGAGGATCGGGTACCACGCCGGTACGGTACATGGACTTAGATTGTCCCCTGCAGGTCATGACTAGTTGGGCAGAAATAAGTCCCTTAGCATGTGTGTACAGACTATTGTTGATAAATGAAAAATCTTGATTCATAATGATAATGTGATTGAAAAGAATGCCTTGAGTAAAGAAGGTTTGTGATATACCTTCATACAGGTTGAAAAGTGAATAATGAATATTTATTAAGAACAGAAAAGTGGAAAGATTGTTAGTAGCAATGTGGCCAACGTTAAATTTCGGTATTACTGTAAGACGTGATTGGATCGGGTGCCACGAGCCGGCATAGTAATATTAATAATAAAGGAATTGATAATGAAGTGATCTAAAGTGATGAATCCAATGATTAATCTCAAAGAAACGATCCTAAAGTTTCAATATTGAATTAATCCTTCTCCAAGAGTATCTATAAGGTTTGCTAATGAAACTTGAGTTCTCTTGTGTGTTTTACTGAGATGTGAGTTGATTTGTATTTCCTATTTGACTGTATCCTTGAGATTGATTGTGTGACATGTACTTGGAAAAGTGAAACTCTGTGCTTACTTGCTATATGTTGGTCGACTTACTTTATTTATACTTGGTGTAATCGTGGCTTACCCGATTTGCTAGTTATTATTCTTTAATGTTATAAAAGAGTTTTTGGTTGTTAGCCCGAGAGTTTAGTGTGAGTTGTCTATGATTACTAGGTTGATCCTATAGATGTGGGTAATGGAAGAGGTAACGCGAATAAAGGGGTGATAGTGATGGTTAAGTGTTGGATTGTGATGGATGGTGTGAATTAATGAAGCTAGACTATGCTAGTGGTGAATATAATCTCGTTAATAGAGTTAAGGAATTGTAAATTATATAGGCAAAGTGTTAAAATGATATTACAACCTTAGTTGAATTCTACTATATTTAAGATGTCATGATTTCTTTTCTTTGATTCTATTTTATGATTATGTGGACTAACACTGGTCGGCCGATGATGCCTACCAGTACGTGTGTTTGTACTGACCCTACTCTCCTACATTCCTTCTTGGGGTGTAGACTGGATGCAGGTTAGTTTGCAGTTACTAGATGGATGACGATATTCAGCACTAACTTCTGCACTTCTTTCCTGGCAGATGTTGGAGTCTTTGTGTTATTATTTTATTGTCAGTCTATTCTATAATAGGTAGCTCTTGTACATGTCTGACCAGGTCTTGGGGTAGTGAAGGACAGTTGTAAGAAGTTTTTGAAAAGCTTATTTATTGGTATTTAATTTACTTTGTTATATTTAATTCATTATTCTCTTAAAAACAGAAGTCTTCCGCATATTTTTGGTTGGGTAATAAGGGTTCTCCTAGCTACTTAGGATAGCGTAGGTGCCCGCACGGTCCGTTAGTTTGGGTCGTGACAGTTGGTATCAGATTATTAGGTTAACTGGTCCCACAAGTACAAGAGCAATGTCAAGTAGAGTTCCGCAGATTGGTGTGTAGGGCCCCACACCCAATCTTTGGAAGGCTATAAGGCATGTAGAAGTCGTTTCCTTTTTCTTCCTCTTCATCGTGGCGTAATATTCTTTGACTACTGGGTTGGATCCAATTGGTATCTAGACGATTCCAATTGGTATCTCAACAAAGATCAATTAGAATCTAGTTGATTCCAATTGGTATCTTAGTGAGTTCGCTTTGGAATCCAGGAGATTCCAATTGGTATCTATTAATAATGGCTAAGGGTTAATATCATGATATGAAAATGTATGAAAGTAGTGAACTTATTTGGTTGCCTGTTGTTTGATATTTGGCTGAACTTGGATTGTTAAACTGTATGATTGTTGTGAATTATTTTTGTTTGAATTGTGGTGAAATAAATTGACTAAGTTGCTTTTGTTGAAAAGTGTAATGGAACTATGTGATCTTGTTGTTGTGAAATTAATAAATTCTTTGGTGCTTCCTTGTTCTTGATACTATTGTTATGCTGATGATATTTATGATATGAGAATTGAGAGGATGATATGAGGACATGATGTCCAGGGAAGATTAATGAAAAAGACATGAAAAAAAGACTGAGGTGATATGTGTTGCCCTTAATGACGGGCTCTTGCAATTGATATTGTGAATGACTTCAATTGTATGGTTCAGTTACTTGATATTGTGAATGGATCCTTGTGTGGTCTAGTTATTTGATATTATATGTGGATTCTTGTACTGTCCGGTTATTGAGACTTTATTTGGATTCTTTTGCAATCCTATTATTTAAAATTTTAATTAGTTCCTTGTGAGGACTGGCTCAGTGAT
Source organism: Capsicum rhomboideum (assembly GCA_031232105.1). Classification (NCBI taxonomy): domain Eukaryota; kingdom Viridiplantae; phylum Streptophyta; class Magnoliopsida; order Solanales; family Solanaceae; genus Capsicum; species Capsicum rhomboideum. Next base: position 97,557,885 of record CP124718.1, read on the forward strand.
ATTATCTTTGAGCTCCTTGTATGAACTGACTTTTAAGATTTGACAAAATAATAAGTTTTAAATAAAAGTGACAAAAACTAGTGGAGGTTGTTGATACCTAAGGAATTTGATTGATAACTTATCTGAAATGTGATATTAGTAATGAGGCTGTTAATGACCTGTAATCGGTGATGTTGTTTGACTTTGCTCATATGCTTATTATATAGAGATCAATCTCGAAGTGGTTAAGAGTTAGTGAAGCCTGTAATAAAAATGTTGTAAGGTAGAAATAAGAATGACATTGTATACCTTAGCTTGGTGTTGGTGATGGAAGCGTAATTGGGCTTGACAATGAAGGTTTTGTCGTGATACTTATTGAAGTTATTGATTGCCTGGGCATAAGTTTTAGTTGTGGATTGGTGTATTAAGGGAGGCCTTGAGAAGATAAGTTGATTGTTGACTTGGTCTTGTGATTGAATTGTGTGATTAACGTCCTATAGAATTGACTGATAGATAACAATTTTAGAGGGTAGTAATCCCCATGATGGTGTTAATGCAGAATTAAATGGCATAGTTACACCCATAGAATAATGAAGAATGGTCCTAAATGGGAGAATATAAGTGAATTATTAAATGACATGATTGATCTTTCCTTGGGTAATACTTGGCGGATATTGCTTATTGAGTGATTAAAGTATGATGATTAGATGAGTATTGGCGATGTTATGGAGGAGAATGTGTTGTAATCTCTAATTCTGTAGGATCTCTATGGCTAATAGTTGTAAGTCTGTGTAATGAGTGAGAGGTTGTGTTGCCACCCATGTATAGTAGTAAACCGTTAGCTTGAACCATGGGTGATCTTGAGGTGAAAAGAATAGTGGTTGTGAGATGTTGAAGCTAGCTTTATAGAATGAATCTAGTAGCCTTAATTAGGCGTATGCGAGTATCTAAGTTATGTGACTTGTAAATAGAGTGGTGACTTAAATATGATCAAGATGTAGATTTTTCAGGGAGTAGTCTTGGCTAGAAACTTACTCGGGTGTCTCAGGGTGAGACTGTATGTTGGGTGGATTAGATGTGACTTTTCTGGTATTAAAATTCGAGTAGTAGACTCATGTAGCATCCCGTAGCACTTTTCGGAATTGAATTCGGGGCTCTAGAACTCCGATAATGATAATTATCGTGATAGTCTTACAATTTTATGTTGTAAAATAGAAACATCTGTGAGCTAGGCGGAGCTCACTGGTTTGATCAAGGGAATTAGCGTCGTGGGTCCGTTGTGGCGGTTAGCACTGCAATGACAATCGCGCCACAGCAGCGGTAAAAAAAAAATGCAGTTTTTTTCAGTTTTTATTTCGTTCTTCGGAGTTCATTCCCCATTCTTCCGTTGTAAGAAGAGAGAACGAACCTAGGATGAAAAAGAGGTGATTTTGGGTTATTGTCTTCTTCAAGGTGAATCTTTTAACCCTCGTTATCTTGCTTTGACTATTAACACTCAAGTTTGAGACTTGGATCGTTGTAAGGAGAATAAGTAATTCGTGCGTAAATGTTTGGCTCGGCCTCTTCGTGTTTTGAAAAGCCTTGATAGAAAAATTGAGTGTAGAATGTAGGTTAATTATTGAGGATATCAAGTGAGTGAGATATGGTGCAATATAAGAAACTCTGTTAGTAATGTCTCTCTAATTTCAATATCGTGCTTCTCTCCACCGAATGTCCGTTCGAGGACGAACGGATGGTAAATTGGTATCTAATTGTAACGACCCATTTTGTCGTTATTAAATTATCCATTCCTCAATATTAACTTGAGTCCAAAATAGCTATCATTTTGTTCATTGTATCACCTCAAGTTTTTCGGCGAAGATTTTAGCCTTTCGATGTGTCTAGATAGACTTAAGCCTGATGAATTTAATTATTCATGAATACTAATATCAATCCTTTAATTTGGAAGTTCTTTAGATATTAATTAAGGTCGTACAATATCCTAGCACAAAGTTAAGTTGAAAAGATTTTTTAACCAATAGAGTTTCGATATGGGTTTCTGTTAGGGCCAAATTCAAACGATCATATCTCCTAGAATATAAGGAGTTAGGGGTCCCAATACCCACCAAATCAAGTATCTCTGAGTCTTCTTTCCAACGCAATAAACCGTTCGTCAATCCGAGTTTAGAATAAAAAGTTATGACCATTTTACTGAACACTGTCCGGGCTGAAATGGGAATTCGCTGTAGCGAAAAGTCTGGTGGTATTTAAATCATATTTAGCCGATTTTCAGGTCCAAAACTCCAAAACTTCATTCCCCAACCCTAGAGAGGTGATTTCCCAAGGTTTAGAGTGAAATTTCTTCATTGAGGTAAGTTTTTCCATCATCTTCTTTGTCTTTTAATCCATTAACATCTTAGAATCCTTAGAAAGACCTTCAATGGTGAAATTTTGGGTTAGAGCCTTTAATGGTGGATTTTTGGGAAAAACTTATGGGTGTTCTTAATATCACCTAGAACTATTCTAGATTATAAATTAATGATTTCTAGTATGAACTTGGTAAACTAGATTATGTATTTTGTTGGTTGGAAATCTTGAATTCCATAAAGATGAGACCTTTAGCGTAAAAACTCCATTAATGGAGATGGGTTAAGCTTGAAAGAACTAGTTAATGGTTAATTGACCTTGGGGAATAATATAGACCTTGAATTAGGGTAGAATTAGTGGGTTTGAATTTCCAAAGATATTTATTTGAAGAGTAATTGATTAATTACTCTTATGATTGCTTGATTTTTAGATGATTGATCATTTCGAAGCATGAAGAAAGGGAATGAGCATCTTTGACATGACTTGTTGATTCAAAAAGCTTGACGTCCAGGTAGGCTAGGTTAATGAGTAGAAGACTGTGTTATTTCATATTTTCATAATTTATAATTGATGGGAGAAAGCATGTCTAGGCCTGCAGACATGGAGTTGAGGTGGATAAAGACATAAGAACTTTACTTTAATCCCGAAAATTATGTTATTGATTGATTATGTGATATTTATGATATTATGTGTTATGTGCCCGAAAGGGAATTGTTGTGAATGAAGTATGTGGACATGATGTTTCTTAGTTGTTCTAGTGATGAACCTAATTGAGTTATAAAGGTATAAGTTGCATATTGTGCCATGATAGTTGGAGGCCTAAGGGATAGATGACTTGAATCATTGTGTGCATTGTATTATGCGGAGAGAGGTAGAGAATAATGATAAGATTGAATGTGCTAGTTATGGGTGGTAATGCTAGAACCCAAGTTGTGGTATTTGAGTAGGTTATGGTTTAATTGGAGTTTAGACTCGATTTAATTGTGTGTATGCTCCTAAATTGGGTGCTTGTTGATTGGTCTTCGGACATACTTGAATTGATGATATTTGGATTATTGATACTTGCATGAATAATTATGAAAAATCAAACTTGATCGAATTGCCTTATGATTATAAGTGTACTTGTAAATTTAGTACACCGTGTTGTATCCTGAGAGATAGTATGAAGTTGATAGAATATACATTATATGGTTATGGAGGATCGGGTACCACGCCGGTACGGATATGGATGTTGATATTACTTATTTATGGAGGATCGGGTACCACGCCGGTACGGTACATGGACTTAGATTGTCCCCTGCAGGTCATGACTAGTTGGGCAGAAATAAGTCCCTTAGCATGTGTGTACAGACTATTGTTGATAAATGAAAAATCTTGATTCATAATGATAATGTGATTGAAAAGAATGCCTTGAGTAAAGAAGGCTTGTGATATACCTTCATACAGGTTGAAAAGTGAATGATGAATATTTATTAAGAACAGAAAAGTGGAAAGATTGTTAGTAGCAATGTGGCCAACGTTAAATTTCGGTATTACTGTAAGACGTGATTGGATCGGGTGCCACGAGCCGGCATAGTAATATTAATAATAAAGGAATTGATAATGAAGTGATCTAAAGTGATGAATCCAATGATTAATCTCAAAGAAACGATCCTAAAGTTTCAATATTGAATTAATCCTTCTCCAAGAGTATCTATAAGGTTTGCTAATGAAACTTGAGTTCTCTTGTGTGTTTTACTGAGATGTGAGTTGATTTGTATTTCCTATTTGACTGTATCCTTGAGATTGATTGTGTGACATGTACTTGGAAAAGTGAAACTCTGTGCTTACTTGCTATATGTTGGTCGACTTACTTTATTTATACTTGGTGTAATCGTGGCTTACCCGATTTGCTAGTTATTATTCTTTAATGTTATAAAAGAGTTTTTGGTTGTTAGCCCGAGAGTTTAGTGTGAGTTGTCTATGATTACTAGGTTGATCCTATAGATGTGGGTAATGGAAGAGGTAACGCGAATAAAGGGGTGATAGTGATGGTTAAGTGTTGGATTGTGATGGATGGTGTGAATTAATGAAGCTAGACTATGCTAGTGGTGAATATAATCTCGTTAATAGAGTTAAGGAATTGTAAATTATATAGGCAAAGTGTTAAAATGATATTACAACCTTAGTTGAATTCTACTATATTTAAGATGTCATGATTTCTTTTCTTTGATTCTATTTTATGATTATGTGGACTAACACTGGTCGGCCGATGATGCCTACCAGTACGTGTGTTTGTACTGACCCTACTCTCCTACATTCCTTCTTGGGGTGTAGACTGGATGCAGGTTAGTTTGCAGTTACTAGATGGATGACAATATTCAGCACTAACTTCTGCACTTCTTTCCTGGCAGATGTTGGAGTCTTTGTGTTATTATTTTATTGTCAGTCTATTCTATAATAGGTAGCTCTTGTACATGTCTGACCAGGTCTTGGGGTAGTGAAGGACAGTTGTAAGAAGTTTTTGAAAAGCTTATTTATTGGTATTTAATTTACTTTGTTATATTTAATTCATTATTCTCTTAAAAACAGAAGTCTTCCGCATATTTTTGGTTGGGTAATAAGGGTTCTCCTAGCTACTTAGGATAGCGTAGGTGCCCGCACGGTCCGTTAGTTTGGGTCGTGACAGTAACGTCAACTTCCAATACAAAACATGAATCTAGGGATTGTAATCTGCTCCAATTTCAAATTTAGGATTTGTAATTTCTTCTTCGATTTTCTCGTAATCTGTTCCAATCACCAATGCGGACTTGAATAAACTTTGTATAGAAGAATCAAACCCAATGCTCAAAGTTGTAGTGTGATGCAAATATGACATTTTGTTGAATAAGCATACTTATGGGTCAAAATCAAATCCGAAAAGAAGATTTTGGTCTTTCCCTGGCTATGTTGTATATGTTTTTCCTTGTATTATTAATTTTCTTGAGTTTAATTGATGCTAATGTACTGTTTTGAAAATTTTCAACTTAAGAATTGCAACTTTTGTCAATAGAGAGACAAAGAAGAAGTCAATCCAAGATCAAATTTATCCTTCCAAGATTGGTAAATAAAATTAAAGAGTTAGAACAAGGCATTGATAATTTGAGTAACATTAATTTGATAGTAGAGATGAGGTTCAATGAAATATGGAAATGGCGTAGGTTCAATTGGAAGATCATTTTGTATATTTTGGTTAGTGTTATCATTATGTTCATCAGCAACCTATTTCAAAGTAGCAATTCAAGTATTGAACTAATTAAATTGTCAAAGTCTATATCACGATCCGAGTCTACACCCTGGTCGAAGCATGGTGCTTAGAACCACAAGTGATCCCAAGCTAACCCTTGGCATAACATATTTAAGCATATCATGAGGAAATAAAGCAGAAGTTGTAAACTAAAAACATAACTGACAAGTTCTAACAACCAACTGAGAGTTTAAATGAACAAAATATTGAGTCTGAAGGGCCAACATGAATCAAATTCTAATGTCTGTAAAGCCTCTAGTTCTAAATAAAATAATATGCCGGGACAAGGCCCCCAGCTACCCATAAACAAAATCTGTAATGAAGAAGAAAAATGAAATTAATCTAGGTCCCTAAATAAAGAGGACTCACCACTACTAAAATTTGATTTGCTAAGGACTAGCTACGTACCTAAGAACGATCTCCCGTATCTACATCAAATGAGAGCTTAAAAGAAAGAGAGACGAATAAAAATTTTCCAAAAAAATGACTTTTGGGTGCTTATATAGCACTTTCTCGTGCGCTGCCAAGTGGTTGGCTCTTAGTTCACTCGGCTGGTCGCGCACCAATGGATTTAGCACTGCCTCCTACTATGCGGTCATACGACTGATGCCCACTTCACATGACTGGTCACGCAGACTGTATAGTGCCCAGTAAAATGGGCATAACTTTTTGTACATAACTCAGATTGACGAACGGTCAGTGGCATTGGAAACTAGATTCAAGGACCTTTAATCCATAACCATAGAATGCCCCACATTTAAGGATTGGATTTTTCACCTAGGAACAAACAAAATTTTCTTAGTTTCAAGTTAGTCACAAAAATAGAACTGTTCAGATCTTATCCTGAAAGTTCAAGGCGTTACAATATCTCCCCCTTGGGATCATTCGTTCTCGAATGAAGACTAGAGTTAAATTATGAATGAAACTACTCTTGCCTTAGCTATCAAATCTTTGCCTTACTAACATAAACTGAACTGGTTCATACCAAGACTTGAATCTAGACTAGAGAGTATATGGCACAAACATAAACATAGAACTATAAGACAGGAACCTTAGACATGAAAGTTACTCTGAATTTCTATATGAAGAATGTCATTACGTGAAATGTTATCATCGGGAGGAGCAAATAGGTGCGGATACTTAGACTTCATAATTTCTTCAGCCTCCTATGTAGCCTCATCAACTTCTTGATTTGTCCACAATACCTTAACTGATGCTAACTCTTTCATCCTCAACTTGCGAATTTGGCAATCCAAATTTTCAACCAAAATTTCTTCATATGAAAGGCTATACTTAATACCAACATTTTCTAAGGGAACAATGAGCTACACATCTCCAATACCCTTCTTAAGCATGAACACATGAAATAACGATTGTACCCCATCTCTGTAGGCAGCTCCAATTCATATGCTACCTTCCAAACCTACTCAAAATCTGGTAGGGACCTATGTAACAAGGACTGAGCTTCCCTTTCTTACAAAAATACATCACCCCTTTCATAAGTGAAACCTTTAAAAGACCCAATCATCAACCTAAAATTCTAAGTCTCCTCGCCTCACATCCGACTACAATGTTTGCCAGCTCTAAGCAGTCTTCAACTGCTCCCTAATTAACATAACTTTCTCCATGGCCTGAGAGACAAAGTCTGACCCTATTAAAATAGCCTCACTGACCTCAATCAACTAATTAGAGACCTTTATCTTTGCCCATAAAGTGCCTCAAACAGAGACATCTGAATACTGGAATGATAATTTTTATTATAAGAAAATTCAATAAGAGGCAAATGATCATCCCAATTACCTTTGAAGTCAATAACGCATGAACTCAACATATCCTCAAGTGTCTAAATAGTGCACTCTGTCAGTCTATCAGACTGTAGATGGAAAGTTGTACTGAGGTCTACTTTGGTGAATAATCCTCTCTGAAATTACTTCCAAATCTTAGACATAAACTGAGTATCCCTATCTGAGATGATGATAAGGGAACCCCATGAAGTCGAACTAACTCACCAATATATATCTTAGCATAATCCTTTGCTGAATCTGTGATTGACGGACAAGAAGTGAGTAGAATTAGTCAACCTGTCTACTATTACCCAAATTGAATCATGATGGACGATACATACGAGGTATGCCTGTGATGAAATCCATATTTATCATCTCTTATTTCCATGTAGGAATACTAATATCTTGGCTAAACCTCTAAGCATTTGATGTTCTACCTTCACTAACAATTAGGACATATTGCTACAAAGTCTGCAATGTCCTTTTTCATACCACTCCACCAAAATACTTCCCTTAAGTCACGATATATTTTAGTGGAGCCTGGATGAATTGAGTATCTGGAGTTGTGAGCCTCAGATAAAATTTATGCCCTCAGCCCAACTACATCGAGCACACACAACCTACCTTGGAACCAATGAATACCACTTTTCTCGCAAGAGAAAACCTCAACTTTCTGCTTATGGATTGTCTCCTTCAATTAAAGCGATATGGGATCACTATCTTGCTTATCTTTTACCTCTATCACTAATAAGGACTCAGATCCATTTTACACTATCATACCACCATTATCAAAATCTATGAGAAGGACTCCCAAACATGTAAGTCTATGCACATCTTTTGCAAGATCTTTCTTATCCTCTTGTACATGGGTAACATTTCCCATAGACAACCTGTTAAGAGCATCAGAAACCACATTAGTCATACCCATATGATATAGCACACTCATATCATAATCCTTGAGAAGCTCAAGCCATCTCCTTTATGAAAGATTTAATTTCTTCTAAGTGAAGACATACTGCAGGCTCTTATGATCTGTAAACACATCAACATATACACCATGGAGATAATGACGCCAAGTTTTTAAAGCAAGTATTATAGTTGCTAAATCAAGATCATGAGCCGGGTAGTTCTTCTTATGAACTTTGAGTTGTCTAGAAGCATATACAATCTCCTTACTATTCTATATCAAAACACAACCAAGGCCAACTCTAGACGTATCACAGTACACCACAAAATCCTTTGTACCCTCTGGCAAGGTCATTACTGGGCAGAAGTAACTCAAACCTTCAACTCCTGAAAGTTATTCTCACAAACCTAGGACCACTGGAATTTTACCTCTTTATAAGTCAGCCAAGTCGATGGGTCTAAAATGGACGAAAACCCCTCTACAAACCTCATGTAGTAACCGGCTAAACTCAAGAAACTCCTAATATCCGACGGAGTTCTCTATCTAGTTCAACTTTTAACTTCCTCAATCTTATGAGAGTCAACCTGTATCCCCTCACTAGAAATAATACAACCCAGAAAAGCAACTGACCTCAACCAGAATTCAAACTTAGAAAATTTTACGAATAATTATCTATCTCTGAGGGTCTGAAGAACAATTCTAAGATGGTCAGCGTGCTCATCCTCACTAACGAAGTAAATCAGGATGTCATCTAAGCACTATAACAAACATGTCAAGATATTGTTTAAACACCCTATTCATTAGGTCCACAAAGGTTGCAGGAGCATAGGTTAGTTTAAAAGACATAATAAGAAACTCAAAGTAACCATAGCGAGTTTGGAATGATATCTTCGGGATGTCATATTCCCTAACTTTTAACTGATAATAACCTGACCTAAGATCAAACTTAGAGAAACAAGCCCTAAAGTTGGTCAAACAAGTTATCAATCCCAGGAATGGGATACTTATTTTATATTGTGATCTTGTTCAACTGGAGATAATCAATACACATTCTAATAGAACCATTTTTCTTACGCATAAATAGGGCTAGAGCACCCCAAAGGGAAACATTAATACTGATAAACTCTTTATCTAAGAGATCTTTCAACTGCTCATTTAACACTTTTAACTCAGCTAGGGATATTTTATATGGAGGAATGGAAATAGGCTACGTATTAGAAAGAATGTCTATCCCAAAGTCTATCTCCCAGGAGTAACTCCAAAAAAATCTTCGAGAAAGACTTCTAAAAACTCATTGACTATCAAACCTGACTGGAGAGTTGGGGTCTCGAAAGTAGAATCCTTAACCCTTACTAAATAATAGATATAGCCGTAAGAGATCATTTTTCTAGCTTTGAGGTATGAGATGAAATGATCCGTAGGTACTGCAGGACGATCCTTCCATTCTAAGACTGGTTTATTCGAAAATTGGAATTTAACCACTCTGATTCTACAATAAACTGAGGTATAACATATGAATACATCCAATCCATACCCTAGAATAATATTGAAGTCTATCATATCTAATTCTACTAAATCGGTTATGGTGTCCTTATGATGGACAAAAATAGGACAACTTCAATAAATTCCTCTAGCTACAACAGATTCTCCAACTAGAATGGAAACCGATAAGGGATCTAAGAGTTATTCAGGATTGACTCCAAAATTTATAGCAGTATAAGGAGTAACAAAGGAAAAAGTAGCTCTGTGATCTAACAAGGAATAAACATCAAGAGAAAAGATTTTTAACATACCAGTAACAACATCGGGGGAAGTCTTATGATCCTAACGAGAAGACAAGGCATAGAAGTGGTTTTGACTACCGCTTGCACCTAAAGTGGTGCCTTTCTAAACATGTTGGCCTACTGAAGCGTTGATAAAGTAGCTTGGGGTCTTTTACCCCCATTGCCCTACCTAGTAGAGGGGCACTCCTTGAGCCTGTGACTTGTTTGACCATATCTATAGCAACCCTCACTACTATACAAGCACTCACCGGGATGATTCTTTCTTTATTGTTACAAGTAGGGTAAGTTGTAAACCCTCTTGCAACACTATCTTGAGATTGCAATGGTCTAACCTACTAATCATACCTAGGCCTAGGTACAGGCATACTGGAAGAAGATGGAGCTGGTCCAGATGATCTCTACTGAAAAGAAGAGCAATTCCCATTACCTATCCTAAACTGGTTGAACTCATGCCTGGATGTTCGGACCCTCTTATTACAAAACTCCTTCCTCTCTTTTAGATGTCTCCATCAACCTAATACAAATAGACCATAAGTATGCCAATATCCATGTCCCCAATCAATATCGCTACTCTACCTTCCTTCACAGTATAGTTAGAAAGTCCAAAAATAAATAAACTCATCATATTTCTCATATCAGCTACTATATTCAAAGTGTAACGATATAGCTGAGTGAACGTGAGGTCGTACTCTGCTACACTTATAGAACCCTCTCTAAGTTGAAGAACTCTAGGGTCTTTGCCTTCCATAACTCTTGGGGAAAGAAACATCCTAAGAAAGTTTCCTCAAACATAGTCCAATATGGAGGTGCAGCACCCTCACCCCTATTTCTCTTCCACTGATCAAACTAAGTCCTAGCAACATCCTTGAGTTAGTAAGTAGAAAGATCAACACTGTTAACATCATTCATCCGTATCACATGAAAAATCCTCTGAACGTTATTAATAAAATTCTTCAGATCCTCACCCAACTTTAATCCAAAGAACTCAAGAGGATTCATCCTGAGAAACTCACGGATCCTAGTAGTGTATAGAACACCCTGAGGACCTGTAGATACCGCTCCTCGGTAATCAACTTGGGCTATCATAGGCTGAGCAAGCATTTGGATTGTATTATGAAACTCTACATCAGTAACACCGGTCTGAGGTGGCACTGGCAGCACCTAAGGGTTTTCATTCCTAGCTTGTCATGGGTATCCTACGGCTCTACATGGAGGCATTATCTAAAACACATGGAAAGTTGGAGTTAGGAGAGATACATAGAGTTAAACTCTATCGCACAAACTAAGAGCATGAAAGAAAGAAAAGTGTTTTCTAAACACTCTCTAGCTTCCTCGTTATAAGTTTGGCGCGCTTCACACCCATAAAAAGGACTCTACTGAATGCGGCTTTTCAGACATCCTAGAACTCTAGAACCTAGTGCTCTGATACCAAAATTGTCACTACTCAAGTCTACACCCTGGTCAGGACACGATGCTCAGAACCACAAGTGATCCCAAGATAACCTTTGGCATAGCATATTGTCACGACCCAAATTATGAGATAATGTGGGCACCTACTCTGTTCTAACTAGATAGGAGAACCTTTACCACCCAACTAATTGATGTGTGGAAATTTAAGTAAAATCCTCAATATAGTTAAGAAAATCTGATATATATAAATATACATATCAACATAATCATGAATAAGAACTCCTACAAGTATTTGTATACATGATCAACACCTTCCAACATTACCCAAGACCTATCAAGACATATATAAAAGCTCTAATACAATAAAGAACAAAACAAAGACACAGCTACCACTATAGGAATAGGATGAGCAGAAGTTGGTGGTGAATACTAGCCGCATCAAATAGGAAACCTCAACTGATCCTGAAACATATCTATACCCCAAAAAGGGGATATAGCGAGAGTAGTATCAGTACAACTTCACGTACTGGTAGGTATCATCGGCCCACCAGAGTTAGAAATATATAACAGCATATAGAAAATCAAGGAAATATACATGGCATATTCAATTTAATACTCAATCTATATTCAACATTCAACCTTTCCTTTGGACAACCTCCTATTAACCTTAATTCTTAAATTTCCCAAACAATTGTTATTTCACGCTACAATTATGATGTCCCACAATAACCCAATTCATCTATCCATACGGCATCAAACTTTCTTTCTAATACTTTTGACAACTCTCCACTTACTACATCAATCTCCTTACTTACACAAGCACATTTTGAGTAACTATACAAGTAATGCTAAAACACAAACTACGTAATTTTGACAACAGTTATCATCCACGGATAGATCACAAAATCAACCAATAACCACCTCAGAACCATCTATCACCTATCAATAATCTCACAACTATAATTGCAAATATAAGGTTAATTACAAAAAGAGAGACCTATGACTCCTCTAACACCATAAGTGTATATCATACAATCCACCTTCACCTAACTATCTCATCAAAGTAGTCTTACGCTACCTTTATTTGCCACAATCAGTATGTTATGCGAATAAACAAACAACAACTCAATGATATGGAAAAATGAAACACAACCATCACCACCTCACCTCAAATACGTACACACATACTAAAGGGTCTTATATGCCCAATAGTCATGACCTGTAGGAAACAAGCTCAGTCCATGTACCGTACTGGCGTGGTACCCAACCCTCTGAATATAAGTAACATGTATCGGTGTGGTACCCGCCCCTTCGAATATCATAATTTATAAATGTCAATTAAAAGTCAACCATGATATAATGCAATGCACCATCAATGCACGTATACACTTTTCTAGACACTTAGTAAAATTAAGTTCATCGTTCATGTATACAATCAATATCCACCAAATCACAAGTATGCCCGGAGGCTAATTCACAAATACTTAACTAATGAATAGGCATGAAATCTAAATTAAGTTTATAATTATAATTCAATTACACAAAATATTTATTATCCAACCCAGTCCTTTTTCCACTCATAACAATCTTCGTATACCCTAGAATACCTAATGGTCCCCCGATATGATTTCATCTCTAATCTACGAACAACTTCTTTAGCTAATTATAAGCAATACAACGTACACGTCGTTACTGTTTCCTACTACAACTTCACAACTTACTCAACCTACCTCTAGCATGTGATTAACTTCAACCTAAACTCCATAGATTATGATATTCCCTTCCCTTATAAAACACAATGCCACTTTACTAATCTATAATTAGGCCAAGCCCTCACAACACCATTACACCGATTTAAGTTCATCCATAAGAAAATTACCCCATGTCTCACCACTGTACCATTATTTTTATTACTCTTTTGTCATTCTATGATTACTCAACTTCCCTAGTTTGCAAGGTAATCATAAGCATTTTTGTTTAATGGATAACTACTACAACAATCATCATATTACACATGTTGAATAGCAATGTTATATCGTTTTTGCTATTCTTATAGTGTTTATCCAACCAGACTTCGTATCTGTAGGCCTAAGCAAGATATCTCCCATCAAACTATAGTCTGCACATGCAACTAACCCAAAGTCTACTATAAATTAACCATAACCTACCTCAATGTTGAGCTGCTACATTTTGAGGAGCGTGAGCTTAAATTTATTGATCCAGCAAACGATTTTGATGGAGGAATTATGAGGAAAAAGCTTGAAGATACACCTTTCCAGTGCCTTGCCTCTCTGTTCTAGTAGATTTTTTATTGAAATTATCCCTAGAGTGTTTTTAGGGTGAGGCTATTGTGTTAAAAGGAAAACCAAAAAAGAAGGGTTTTTACACGCCTAGGCTTAATGCCTGGGAACTGCTATAGCGGCCCAGAGCCTGCTGCAGCGGTACTGTTGTGGCTACCCTTAGGCAGTGAGCTTGGGCTCCTTTTTGTCTCACTCCCAAAAAAAATTCAATACATACCACACCTTAGCCCGAGTCGACCTTGATTCGATCTAACATTCAGAATCGAGTATTTTTAATTGCAAATTTTTTTCAGTAATGACAGAATGGTCGTTACACATATCTAAGCATATCATGAGGAAATAAAGTGGAAGTTCCAAACTGAAAACATAACTGATAAGTTCTAACAACCAACTAAGATTTTAAATAATACTAAGACTGAAGGGCCAACATGAATCAAACTTTAATATATGCAAAGCCTCCATGTATGAATAAAATAATATACCGAGACAAGACTCCCAGCTACCCATAAACAAAGTCTGTAATGAAGAAGGAAAGGAGAAACTAAGCTAGGTCCCCGAATAAGAAGGATTCACCACTACTAAAAACTAAGTTGTTAATGACTAGCCGCGTGCATGAGAATGATCGCTCATATCTACATCAAATAAAAAATATAGGTAGGTAGGTAAGCGATCAGTACAAGGAGGTACTGAATATGTAGGAACAAAACTAAATAATTGAAATCATATCAATATCATAAATTGAGGGCAGGAGTAAAAACTGGAACTTTCACAGTCATAAATATCAAACTAAAAAGTAATGCAGTTTAAACCATAAGTAGAGATTTCTGAGTTATGCATATCTGAAATCATACTATCTGAAACTATACAACAAACAAATCAAGTGAACTATCAAAATAATATAAAATCTTTTAGGTGGAAGTTTCTTATAACCGACATACATCACTTGAGCTAATGATGTCCAAGGTCTTACTCAGTTGGAAGGGCTACCCCATACCTTGCCAGGGTATAGGACCTATTTATCTATGTGTGGATCCACTAAAAGAGACTTTTAGGCTAAATACCAATCGTCATTGCGGTGAAAATATAATCCTGCAGTGGCACGTAGTTATGAGATTTGGGTTTTATAAACCAATATCCGCTTGGTGCTAAATAATCCTCTCAAAACAGTCCATATGTGACGACCCAAAATCCCATTTGAGCTGGACTGGCACCCGAAGCCGATATGGCCCGAGAGAACTAATCTTTGCTCACGAACCTTCGTATGCATATCCTCGTATGGATCTTATTAAACCTTATGCAACTATGCGGAAAACATGAACATGGAAACATATGTTATATATATATTTCGGAACTTGGTCGTTGGGGCCATCAAGGCAAAGCGTACATTTGTATCTTACATCCATAAACCCACATATGTCTACAAAACCTCTAACAGATGCATCTACAAGACCAACTTAAAGTCGAGACAAGTCCCCGCTTTATACAATATTAAAACAAATACACAACTATGACCCAGAAAGCTCCGAACCAAGTGGAGCTTACCAAAACTCTGCAAATGATCCACAGTCTACTGAGGAGGTCTACTAATGCCTGCACCTACAACATGTAAGGTAAGTCCCCCGAGGGGGTCAGTACGAAGAATGTACTGAGTATGTAAGGCTCATAAGAAATAGCATCATACATGAGAATGTCAATAAAATAAATTATGAGAGAATAGTCAATGTGGATAAACCATTATTTTATATAATATCTTTTATAACTACTTTCCTTCATGGGAAATTACCTTCACTTAAAAGACTTGCCTTTAATCGATTCTTCTATATGCAAGAGATTCTTTCTTGCTTCTATGTTCATTACCACTATTGTTCATCTACTTGGTTAGTAGGTTGTAAAAGACTAACCTTCATCCACATACATCCACTCTAGGGATGGGGTAACAATATAACATACATCTACTCTATTGGTGGGTTAACATACATCCACTCTATTGGTGGGTTAACATACATCCACTTTCATGGTGGGGCAACATACATCCACTCTCATGGTGGGGCAACATACATCCACTCTCGTGGTGGGTTAACGTACATCTACTCTCGTGGTGGGGTAACATACATCCACTCTCATGGTGGGTTAACATACATCCACTCTCATGGTGGGGCAACATACATCCACTCTCGTGGTGGGTTAACGTACATCTACTCTCGTGGTGGGGTGACATACATCCACTCTCATGGTGGGTTAACATACATCCACTCTCATGGTGGGTTAACATACATCCACTCTCGTGGTGGGGTAACATACATCCACTCTCATGGTGGGTTAACATATATCCACTCTCATGGTGGGTTAACATACGTCCACTCTCATGGTGGGTTAACATACATGGGAGAGATTGATATATCAACTTATGAGAGATTAATACATTAAAGATCATGATAGTATATAATACCGGGCCTCCACCTTTGGTGGGTTATATTAAATGACATAACATAATATTGGGATTATTCCATATTGAACTTATACCCTCTAGAATATGATCCATACTCAATGAAACATATAGTAACCATGCGCATTACTTCTTTACAATCTTATACCCTTTACTTAGTTATAAGAGTGACACGTTAAAGATCATAACATTAAAGCACACACTTATATACACATCTCACTTAACTTCTTTACTTCATGAGATTGACATCTTCACTTATGAGGAATAATTATACTAACTTGCACATCACCTCTCTTATTACTCTTATGAGATTGGTACTTTTATTTATGAAAGATTGATACAAGGATAATCATCATACTATAGGACTTTGGAACATTACATGATTGGAAAATGCTTTTCAAGAATAAATAGATTCTCTTACATCTTACTCTCTTTGAGATAGTTCTTTTAGAACTTACAACGTTATGACATCTTTGGAACTCCCGTCAAGAGATACGTGAATCATAAGTCAACTAAGAATAGGACACATACGAATAACAATATACGTCACCCTGAATTGATATACTTCAAGCCTCTCGAAATTGAAACAATTCCAATATCAATGTGAACAACATGTTGCAGAAGGATATGGAAAAAGGAACCTTACATACCTTGTATTCTCAATACGAATATATAATCTTAGATGCGCATACAATAGGACCGCTCCTTCTTTATGTGTCACTCTACAACACAAATACATAACGGAGTTTACATTAACCACCAACTACCTTACAAATGCATAAAACGTCAATGAGTTACATGTTTGGCTTCAACATGTCATTTCCCCCTTGACAATACCATGTATGAAACTATCATACCAATAATCCCACAATATTCCCAACATTGACCACAATATCATAAACCACTAGCATGTCACACCAAATTCATACTTTACACTTCTCCATCACCACAACATCACAATGATTCCACCAATTCACTTCAATACACCTCACAACAACAAATCGGCCAAAATCCCATAATTTACACTTATAGAAAAATAACAAGTTTAGGACCATAATCACACCATACATGTTGTTATTTCATCCATATCATGCTCTTTCATCAAACCCACAAGTCATATTTCAAGTTACAATTCCATGGATAACACATTTTTTAGCATAAACACAAAGTGTCATATTCAACACTTCCAAGCATAACCAACATGATCTACATACTCTCCCATGCATATAATATATTAATCCATAAGAATAATCACTTACCTAGGCTTGGAAGATGATGATCTTTCTCCAAAGATGGCTTAGGGTTTGAAGAGCCCAAAGGGGTTTTCTAGAATTCTCAAGAAAAAGATAGAAAAGCATGTGTGTTTTTGTGTATTAAAAATCTGATTTTTGGCCCCTTTTATAGACCTTTGAAGTCATACTTATCCACTCTTGGCATTTAATGCAAGGTTTGGTTTGGTCAATGGAAGAATGGGTCTGGCCCATGTTTTCTTCTTCATTTTGGGCCCTTTTTGAGCCCAATTCACTTAACCCAATAAAATCAATAATCTCTCATGTTTAATTCATTTCATACGCGTTACAACAATATTCCCACTCACGGGATTTATATTCGTAGCCTCAATCCCAAAAACAAGCAATTCTAGCCACGTATGGCTCATTTTGACCATAAGGGTAAAATCGTCATTTTGACGTTAAATTCGTTCACGAGTAATTTTATCATACCAATATAATAATTCACTCATTTCATGTATATTCTCATGGTTGTAGAAGAAATGTGGCAAAAATTGGCTTGGTACGTCCCCGGGCACCCTTGGGACTTAAGAAAATTTCCAACTTTTGAAAAGTGGAAAAACCATCCTGGCACGCCCTTGGGCACGCCAGCTTGCTACCTCTGGGCTAAAAATTTTGGCCCAGAGCGGCCTGGAATGCCCTCTGGCGCGTCCCACTCCAATTTTTTTCAAATTTTCGTTTCTTCGACTTTTCTTCGCGGTTTTGGTTAGATACTTCAAGTCCTATTCTTTACCTTACTTCTTACCTTTATTATACCTTGTTTGGAGGTCCTCTTAGCCTCATTTTTAACCCTACAAATGCTCCACGAAAATCACAAAATACCTCCTACGAAGGGCTAATCACATGTACGAGGCTAAATTTCAATTTTCTCATCACTAGCCTTACCAAATACATACTTATGGCATCTCGACACCTAAGTAACCATTATTCAACGTCGTCACATTGGGTTGGGAAGGTACGGGGTGTTACATCATATAATCATATGCTCAATAAAAGATTTAAATCACTATCTATCTATTGTAAAGCTTGAATCTTTACTAAATTCATATATTGAAACTATCACAAATTTCACCCTTCTATGGGTATCTTCTTGAATATTCGTAATAACATAAGAGTTCTAAATTCATGCTTTAAAGCTTAAGCTTCAAGAACCATATACAAAATCATGTCAAGAACGAAGAAGGATGATAAGTAAAACCTTACTACATGTAAAAGTCAATGCAATAATTATTAAAATCATAATGATAAATAACTACTTCAAGAAAATCAATAACTTTGCTTAAATTAAGTGGAAATTGAAAGTGAATTTGTAAATCCTAGCTATAATCTTAAATTCATGAAATTATATAGTTTTGGACGTGAGGATGAACGAAAATCCTCATTGAAGTCCTATATACCTTAATTTCTTCTCAATCAAGGAGGAACCCTAACTTGAGGAAGAAGCTCCAAGAATTTAGTTCTTTGGAATTTAATTTCTTCTCAATCAAGGAGGAAACCTAACTTGAGGAAGAAACTTCAAGAATTTAGTTCTTTGGAATCTTGATTAAACTTTTTTTTAAAACCCTAAAATTATGATGTAGAATTTATTAAGAATCCGTATTTGGATATTAGAATTACTTTAAAATGCTTAGAATTACATAACAGAGACTTACCTTGATGATAGAGGATGAGGAAAGAAGAGAAAACCAACTTAGGGCTTAAAAAAAGAGAGAAGAATGAAATTTTTTGAAAAAAATGACTTTTGAATGCTTATATAGCACTTTCTCATGCACGACCTCGTGGGTGGTCACGTACCAATGGCGTTAGTACTGCCTCCCCCATGCGGTCGCGTAGCTGATGCCTACTTCCCTCAGCTGGTTGAACAGACTGCATAGTACCCAGTAAAATGGGAATAACTTTTTGTACAGAACTCAGATTGATGAACGGTCGGTGGTATTGGAAACTAGATTCAAGGATCTTTAATCTGTAACCATAGCATACACCACACTTAAGGATTTGGATTTTTTCCTAGGTACAAATAAAACTTTCTCTATTTTAGGTCTAGTCACAAATATAAAACGGTTCGAATCTTAGCCCGAAAGTTCAAGGTGTTATAGTATAGTTCCTCGACTAGGTACCCTATAGATAAGATATGGAAAATTTTGCATAACTATATATCATTGAATGTTATCAATTGAAGCTTGAGTAAATGAAGCTCTTCTAAATTTATGGAAGCAATTGAATATGTACAACACCATTTGTAAAACACAAGGCATAAGACGTACAACTGAATAGCCAAAAACAAAGCCAACTATATTTTATAAGACCTCACATAAGGAAGAATTTACCAATAACAACCAAAAACAAAAACATAAGACCTTTAATACTCATACATCACCATTCTAAAGATAAAATAAGAAAATATTTGCATGTCTACAAAATAATTTAAAAGAGTGCAACACTACAATTTCCATGATTTCTTGGACTTTAGAGAAGTGTTATTTTATCTTGGATTGTTTGAAGTACTTACCAATGTTTTTTACTTTGTTTCTCTCTAAGCTCTTGAAGTTTCCTTTATAAGATTGTTGCTTTGCCATTCCATTTCAGCTTACTTGCAATACTTGGTTTCAAACCAATATCACCAGTTATATCAGTTAATCTTGTCAACTTTGTTGGACTAGTAGAAAAATAGTCTTATTGTTTGGCATGACAGGCTGCACTCAAATTATGAAAATAGTTTAGGAATTCAAATAATCTAAATTTTAAAAAAATAGTTTAGAATACTTGAATATCTAGGAAAGAGTCACACTAAGGAATTTGAAGCCAATTTCAGCTTGAACACATCCATTTTCATGACTCTCAACCTTTTATATGGGGGTGTGTTTCCCTTGCCCCTACCCATTCCTTTTTACTAGTAGTAGGTACTGAAGATGATATAATAGGTAGAAGTTGTAGAAGAGGATGCAAGATAATCAGGTGCAGTAGGTGTTGGGTATGCAGGATGTGTAGTAGGTGGAGAATGTGCAATAGGTGCAATAGGTGTAGTAGGTGTTTCTTTGGCCTTTCTCTTCCTTTTTTTACTGGAGGCTACCTTCTAATGGTGCTGACAGTGGTTTATATAGATATAAAGAGAAAGTTAGAAATGATCTAGTTTAAAACTATCAATTTGAGTTAAAATATTGCTTTTGACCTGCCTCTTCCCTTGTCTGAACCTGATGGTTCTGCCCTTACTGATGGTTCTGGCCTTGCTTAT
Organism: Capsicum rhomboideum; assembly: GCA_031232105.1. Classification (NCBI taxonomy): domain Eukaryota; kingdom Viridiplantae; phylum Streptophyta; class Magnoliopsida; order Solanales; family Solanaceae; genus Capsicum; species Capsicum rhomboideum. Next base: position 97,578,627 of record CP124718.1, read on the forward strand.
GACTCAATACCTTGGCTTTATGGACACCTTCTTATTGTGGCCTCTAGCGTTACAGTTACTACATGTCATTTGAAGTCCAGTTCTAGGCAACTCTTTAGATGTCTTAGTTCATCAGCTTCTTTCCTTCTAATCATAAATGGCCTACTAGACATGTTTATGATTTTTGGCGGTGCAACTATGGGGTTAGTAGATATAGGCCACATTTTCATATTTGTGACTGGTTAAAGAATATTGGTATAAGTCCTCAAGTAATTCACCTTATTGTAGCAGTTGTCAATGTAGTCAAGAAGATCATACTTCTTAAAGTTATTACAGCCACAACATATGCATATGGTATGCCTTTTAACTACTATGCCCTACAATTACAAATCCCCCTGCCAAGATCCACATTGTGTTGGAATAGCTCTTCTTACACTTCATACCCAGTAACTTCATTAAATTCAATATTACAGTTCATAAATCTATTAATGTTCTTCTCTAATACCTTCAAAGCCATTGAAGTGAAATTGTACTTCCAAGTATTTGTGAACCTCTTAAGTTAACTATTCTTGTCATCATCTTCACTCTCTCTTCAAGTATAGTAATGATTGTCTTATACCTAGCTGCCAAGATCCATACATTAAAATACTCAGACATGTTGTTGTCTATAGAATCAGATTTTACTCCAGGATTGAAGTACACCTTACACCAATACTTTATGTTGTAGGACATTAAGTCCTCCGTTATTTTTTCTAAACTAAGCAGCTTCATCTTCTTATATTTTTCCTTAATTAAGACTCAAAGGTGTTCCTGGCAATCTTCTAAAACTGTTGTCTTTTGAAAGACCTCTCCCGTCCTTAGCCCAGTTAGTTAAGATGTGCCTAGGACACCAGCTTAAGATAACAGTTCATCAATTGTTGCAAATAGTGCCTATATTAGATGGTTGTTAGGTAATAATTACATATGCAACATGAAAACTAATAGTAGAAGTACAAAATTAAAAAAGTATACATACCTTTTGCATATCTGTAATCAAGGTGAGATCTCCACCATCTCCAAGTCCTTGATCATCCTTTAACAGTTTGACAAATCATGTCTAAGAATTTTTGTTCTTTCTTAACTAATGCCCAAATAAGTGGCAGCATTTGGTTATTACCATCTTTGGCCACAAAATGAACAACTGACTTTTACAAACACCATTAAGGAAACAACTGTCTAAACCTATGCACCTTGACGAGTCACTAGCGTACATATATTTTTAACTCGTACTCTATCAAATTATAGTATAGAAAGATGTCGAACCCATAGAGATTGATTAATCTATTCTACAGACGTTTCTTGTTTTAATTACTATTTGAGAAAATCAGAAAGAGTAAAATGGTGAATTAACTTGATTAATAATACGTGAACAAAGAAGTAAAGAAAATATTTTTGTTTTTCACAATATGTTAAAGAGGTGTTTGGATCCTGACTTCACTCAATATTTCTATATAAAGTAAATTATTTATTCCTCAATTTCTATTTCTCATAAAAGTATAAATACCTCTCACGATTATATTTATATATTATTACTGAAATTGAACAATTAAGTGCACTTCTCTCAATTATACAATTTAATCGTCAAAATAGTAATACTAAAGAACCAGAAATATGTACTTGAACTAAAACATTCTCTTTTAAGTAAGTCCCTTTCGGTTACCCTACTTGTTATAAATAATTCTTACACTATTTGCCTCTCTCGATTACAAATAAGTGTAGAATTAATTATAACATAAAATAGATAGATGTCACTAAAATATTAAAAATCTATCAATACTCCAATTAACAGTATTACTTTTTCTCCCTCTCTCGATTACAGAATTAGTAATTTATTAATATGTAGTACAAATGGATAGATGTTAACAAATTAAATAATATCTAATTGTAAAGCGGATAAAAATTAAATAGAAAGCTTCAACTTAAGCACGTGAAATTTAAAAATAAAACTTATTATTATATAGAAATATCAAGATCTATCATTTCCCCAACACAATAGAAAATTACTCCATATTAAAAATGATGCTATTAACAAAAATATTGCTATTAACAAAAATATTCTTCTCTATTAAATAAGAAAATAGAAGAAATATTCAAGAAAAATTATTCCACTATTTATTAAAAGCAGGAACATAGAATTATTTTTAGTATAAAATAACTAAACAAAGAGTGGAAGAAGAAAGAATATTTTAAAGTGTTGTGCCTCTCCAATCCCCTCCTGCTTCAGCTGCTTGATGTCATCTCTATTTATAGAGTACATATCATGGCAATAATTGAAAATACTTCTTTTTTTTTTTTGCCAACTTTCAATTAATTCACTGAAACCTTTTTTCTTCTTTTCATTTTTTAACAATTGTGGGTCCCATTATAATGCTTTGTACAACTTGCTACATATCTTCTTCATCTTTTTAAATCATAGGTCCCACGGTAGAGCATGTTGCACTTGCACCTTTTTTCTCTCATTTTCTTTTTCTTTTCTTTTTAACCTATGGGTCCCACGAGAAGAAAAATTTGCCCAACTCTTTTCTATGTTTGCAACAGCGTTTCGTTCCTCTCTTTTGTACTTCTTTAATATCTCCATTTGTGTTGAATCTTTTCTTGTAAATCAGTACTTGAATTTCTTTTGCCACATAATTTTTTAGTTGATGTTTTCTTATTAAATTGTGACATTTTTTGTAAAGAAAAATAAAAATATTAGTATTAAAATTAAATAACAACTTAATATATATATATATATATATATGATATTTTTCTCTCATCAAATATCATTATACTTAAATATTTGCTCGTCCTCAAGCAAAGAGAATTTGTAATTATAATGGCCAAAATATTTTAAAATAAAATCATGAAAAACTTTTTGGAGAGAAGAGTCGACTAATAAGACCCAATGCGTTCTACAATCTTTAACCGACTGATATTCACTATTAGAGAATTGAAATAACAATATTTTCTAATCTCAAATGTGTCTTACCAAATGAAGAGAGATGCCCATATATCACACAATATATCAATAGAACAAAGAAGGACATATGTAGAGAAAAATCACTCACTCTCAACAAAGAAGTATCTCATGTTACAGGAAATAGCCATAAGCTTGACTATTATGTGGTTCTCCACTAATGTAGGAGCCTTTGAGTTGAGATCATGTAGGACTTTTTTTATGATTGTAATGCAGGCTTAGGGACAGGTAGAATATAGATGGATAATAGTGACTCAAATTTCCTTTAGGCGCTACATTTTACTTTCTTACTCAAACACAATTGCCTTTCATTTTCTTTTGAATCATAAACTTTGTATCTCCTCAGCTATATTGTTTTTTTTCAATGTTTCAACATCAACCATTTTTGCTTTTCTTATAGCCTTTGTGTCGTCGTCTCAAAAGATCAACAATCTTTTTCACCATTTTCTTTTAATTTTCTGCATTTGAATCGATTATCAAAGTGCTTAAGGGAAGTAAGGTGAAGAAAAATAATAATAATAAATTGTAATGACAAGAATGGTTAAGGGTTAAAGTTAGGCGATCAACAAATAAGGAGTATTCATTTAGGCTCAATGGGGATAGGTAGGGATAAAAATCATCAAGGTAGGTTAGTTTAGGCCATTTGTTTAACAAGGAGGACCTACTTTTATTTCTCAATTCAAAATCTACCTAAAATTTAGCCTCGAGCCACATTCAAGACAAGTTCTAGATTTCCAAATAAGCATAAGAACTAGGTAATAGATATTGTTCACACAATACATTTGGGATTATTGAACATCATAATTTCGATCACCAATAAGTAAGTATAAGTTTGGGAAGGTAATCATATAAGTACTTATGAATCATAATTATTTTTTTCTCAAATTTCATGATTTTCAAAGTAAATCAAGTTTAGCCAATTATTTAAAAATAAAGAAAATAACTAAAAGTCCTAAAAAAAATATTCGATTCAAAATATTACGACCATGAAAAAATATCGAATTAAGAAATCCATGAAAGTACATGCAAATCAATTTTATTTTTTTTAATTTTATTAAATCTCTGGCCAGGAACTATTTTCATTAAACATAAGACAAGGAAAGAAAAGGTTAAATAAAATAATATTATGCATCATTATATTAATATTTCAGATATTTATTATTTCACATATATTATGCACCATTATATTATGATTTTTGCCTACTAAAAGCAGGGGGGGAAACTGCCCCTAGTTGAGGAGTTCATATTAAAAAAAAAAATTCCGACATAACCACACATAACATACAAAAAAGAAAACATATTTTGTTACCTCCCCACACTTTAAGTTTTACATAATCCCCTATGTAAAATCTCAAATAGGAGGTTTATTCATCTATATTCCTGTTGTCATTTAATCCATGACAGACTTGGTACAAATCAGAAAATTCATCAACATGCATGTTGTTGCCAAAATTATGCTGCTCAACATGCATATTAATACCTTCGCCAAAATTAAAGAACTGATCGCCCAATTCTATTGACTGGATTGTACTCCGTTCTGTATTGAATTCATTAAAATCAGGTTCTGATATCAATATTGGTGGTGCCATTCCTTGAATACCTAGTTGCTCATTTGGAAAATCTTGACGTTGAGCCTGAATTTGCTCCAACTGACCTGCATTTAAAATTTGAGAATCCATACCTTGAACTCCAAACGGAGGATACACAACAACTTGAGTATACGAAAAGTGTGAAATATATCCTGCATTATATATAGTATCTTCCAGAGTTAATATCTCAAAAGGTCACTCAACTATGAAAATTTATCTTGTAAAGTCACTAAACTTTCTTTTGTATCAATAATATCACTCAACTTAGAGTTTTTATCTTTCAAAATCACTCAACTAAATTTATCATTAAAAACAATTAACATAACAAAATAAATTATTATTTTTTGTCATGTAAACATGGATCCACAAATAATCAAACTTTCAGTAATCCATTATGCTTCTTCTTGTTTTTTCAGTAATGAGTTGATCAATTTTTCTTTCCACCCTTTTCAACTTCGCAGAGAGTGATGGACGTCCTTTCTTCTTTCCTGATGGTCCCGGTGCATTCATAGGTCCCACATATGGTCCTAATTGTTTCAGACTTGTCCATCCAATGTTGGATGGATGAAGAAATCCCAACGAAGATGGTGGTCGCATCCCAAAAAGCCCGACTAATTTTGTTATGGTTGTCCCATGATAGAAAGTAAAAAGCTTATATTGTTCCAACAGTGCGGCAACGTATCATATTATAACTAATTGTTCTCCCAACATTAATTGTGAATCCATTTTCGAGTGCATATAACCAAGCTTCTTTCTCCACCTTTATTTCACCAGAACCACGATCTGATTTCAAGCGATCATTTAAAAATAACATCGATATTTTTGCTGATGTACTGAGGTTTTTAGCGGCAAACGACTCCCGTTTTCCATCCGCATCAAAGGTCCAATCCATTCCATAGGGACAAAGATGTGGAGTAAAGACATCAAAATTACCTTCTTCAACAAGCCCTTGAAAAATATGATCATCACATTGTGGAGTATCATATAATGCATTGATGAATTCTCTATTGAAAGGGATGGTATTATCTCGAACTGTGGAGGTGAAATTCTCCACATCCATGTTGGCATAAAATTCTCCTACTATAGGTAATACTGCTGCTCCAGGATTTTTAGCAAATTTTGACCACCATCATCGTTCAATTATGACAAGCACTTTTCATGATTTGTTCACCATCTAGTAACGAAAAATCAATACCTCTTTCATCAACAAGCCCACGACGTGTAGTTTTTTTGGCCCACTCCGTTGCTTCTGGTGATATAAAGTAATTCCTATCTATTTGAGGTGGGTTGTTTTGATTTGGATTATTTTGGGAGATAATATTATTTTCATCTTCTTCTAACTCCATTTTCTTGTTACAGCAAAAAGAGAAAAATGAAGAAGTTGAAAAGATGGATATTGACTTTACGCTATTAAAAGAAAGATGAAAGTGACTTCACAAAGTAAAGACTTGAAAAAAGAAAAGAAAGCAAATGTGTTTTCGCAAGTGGAAGAGTAGTTTATCTTTTCCATTTTTATAGTCTTTTAATTTCTTATGTGGGGTCACTTTTAATAATTTGATGGTGACATTTTTATTCCTCAAGTTTTTTTATCTCAGTTTTGTACTCCATTCAAAAAAATGACCTATTTTTTTTTTAATTTATTTAAAAAAGAATGATTTTTTTTTTTTGATAATACTTTAATTTCAACTTTTCATGTAGAATATTTAAGATCATAAGATTAAAGAATATTTTGATATATTTGATATAATTTTAATTTAGAACTATAAAATTTTTAAAAAAAATCTTTTTTTTAAACTTCATATAAAATTAAATTAGTTTATTCTTTTTAAAATGAAGGGAGTAGTTATCTTTACTATTTCCTTCGTTGTAAGGAAAAAAAATTACTGCTACATAAATGCATAAGTTTTGACATGAAGCCACGTTGTACAAGGTGTTTTCCGTAGATTTTTTGTTTTTTTTTTTTTAATAGAAAATTTATAAAAACATTCCCTGTTAAGGAATGTGTATTCCAAGACTTTTAAAGAAAAATAAAATAAATATATATATATATTATTATTATTAATAATTTATTTACTACAAGAATTTACACACCTTGAAGAGCCAAATGTCTTCTATCTTGAAAGACACACACACATGTATTCTTAATATTACCACCACACCTATTCAATTAAGAAAGGAAATACATGTAGTTATTTGACACATTAACTTGCCAATAGTATATATATATATATATATACTATTGTTATTATTTATTATTTGTATATATATATACATATATTTTCTTTTGCAAAAATAATAATAATAATAACACTATAACAAAATAAAAGATAATTTATTAAATATTTAAATATATGAAGCATATAGACACACACGCACGAGTATACATACAAATATTTAAAAAAAAAATTGTTTTTTGAACTTATTTTAAGTATATTATATATATATATATATATATATATATATATATATACTTTTTTTTAAAGTAAATAGAATTATTGAAGCTTGTTTGTCAAAAATCTTTGTGACATAGGGCTTCAAATGATGACCGTTTACCTTGAATTTTTCTTTTTCATTTATAGTTTGTATTTTGATGACACCATATGGGGTTACTTCTGTTAAGACGTATGGTCTTGTCCATCGTGACTTAAATTTTCCAGAAAATTGTCTCAATCGACTATTGTACAATAGAACATGTTCTCCAATTTTAAATTTCTTATGGCGAATGAGGTTATCATGCCATCTTTTTGTCTTTTCTTTGTACAATTTAGCATTTTCATATGCCCCAAGTCTAAACTTCTCCAGTTCATCAAATTGCAACAAACGATTCTTTCTTGCATCTGACAAATCTAGATTAAATATTTTTATTGCCCAATAAGCTTTATGTTTCAATTCTGCAGATAAGTGACAAGTTTTTCCGAAGACTAATCTATAAGGAGATGTACCTATTGGTGTTTTGAAAGCTGCTCTGTATGTCCATAAAGTATCATCTAATTTAATAGATCAATCTTTTCGAGAAGATCCAATAATTTTTTTAAAATATCTTTTTAATTCCCTGTTTGATACTTCTATTTGCCTGTTTGTTTGAGCATGATATGGAGTTCCTGTTTTACGAGTTACTCCATATCTTGACAACAAACTAGTGAATTGTCTGTTTATAAAATGTATTCCTTGATCACTTATAATAACTCGTGGGTTTCCAAATCTAGAAAAAATATTTTTTTTTGAGGAAACCACAAACGACACGAGCATCATTTTTCTTAGTAACTACTCCTACTAGAATGTATTCACAACCATTTGATGAGTGAAACGTTCCCATAAAACCGATGCCCCAAAAATCAAATATTTCACATACCAGAAAAGAGTTAAGAGGCATTTCATTCCTTTTTGAAATGTTAACCGCTTCTCTGACATTTGTCGCAAGCAGCGACATAATTTCTTGCATCCTTGAATAAAGTGGGCCAGAAAAATTCTACTTCAAGTATTTTTGCGGTTGTCTTTTTTCCTCCATAGTATCCTCCCACTGCCACATCATGACAATGACTTAAGATGTTTTGCATTTCTATTTCTGATACACATCTCCTGATTATTTCATCTGTACAAATTTTAAACAAGTAAGGATCTTCCCAATAGTAATGTCTTGCGTCCTTTTTTAGTTTTTTTCTTTGTTCATAAGAAAAATCTTTTGGAATCCGTCCCCCAGCTAAGTAGTTAGCGATTTCAGAAAATCAGGATGGTTGTTTTATAGCTGATGTGATTGCATATATATGCTCGTCGAAAAATTCCTCCTTAACATCTGATGATTCAGTAGGAGGATTTTCTAAACGTGACAAATGATCAGCTACCTGATTTTCTGATCCTTTTCTGATCCTTTTCTATCTTCTATTTCAAGATGAAATTCTTGTAAAAGAAGTATCCATCTAATTAATCTAGGTCTAGCATTCTTTTTTGTTAAGAGATACTTTAAAGCTGCATGATCAGTGAATACTGTAACTTTAGTTCCTATTAAATAGGAATGAAATTTATCAAACGCAAATACTACTGCTAGAAGTTCCTTTTCAATTGTGGCATAATTTTTTTAGCTTCATTGAGCGTTCTTCTAGCATAGTAGATTGGTCTAAAAAAATTGTCTCTCTTTTGACCTAATACAGCTCCAACTGCTGTGTCATTTACATCACACATTATTTCAAACGGTTGACTCCATTCAGGAGAAACAACTATTATAGCGTTAGACAATTGCTCTTTGAGTATTTCAAATGCTTTCCTCCAATCATCTGAAAATTCAAAATTCACATCTTTCATTAATAAGTTAGTCAAAGGTTTTGAAATATTTGAAAAATCTTTTATAAATCTTCTGTAAAAATTTATATGTCCTAAGAAACTTCTAATGTCTTTTACAGTAGTAGGAAGGGGTAATCCTGCTATAAGATCAACTTTAGCCTTATTAACTTTAATTTCTTTAGCAGTGATTTTATGTCCTAAAATAATTCCTTTTGTTACCATAAAATGACATTTTTTCCAGTTAAGAATCAATTTTGTCTCTTCACATCTTTTAAGCACCGAAGTTAAATGATAGAGACAGTTTTCAAATGTCTTACCAAAACGTGTGAAACCATCTATGAATATTTCAAGGAATTTCCATTCATGTCTGCAAAAATTATAGACATGCAGCACTGAAATGTAGCAGGAGCGTTGCATAGTTCAAATGACATTTTTCGATAAGCATACATACTTTGGGGGCATGTAAATGTGGTTTTATCCTGATCTTCTGGGACAATTGATATTTGATTGTAACCAGAATATCCGTCAAGAAAATAGTAGAAATCATGGCCTGCAATTCTCTCAAGCATTTGATCAATAAAAGGAAGAGGAAAATGATCTTTTATCGTACCCTTATTAAGTTGTTTGTAATCAATACAGACGCTCCATCCTGTGATTATTCTTGTAGGTATGAGTTCATTATTTTCATTTCTTATCACAGTTATACCTTCTTTCTTTGGCACTACCTGCACAGGACTTACCTAAGAACTGTCAAATATCGGATAAATAATACCTGCTACTAAAAATTTTATCACTTCATTCTTGAAAACTTCCTACATTTTTGGGTTTAACCTTCTCTGGGGGTTGGACTATTGGCTTGTAATTAATTATCCTCAATGAGGATCCTATGCATACAAATGGCTGGACTTATTCCTTTGATGTCAGCTATTGTCCATTTTAAGGCTTTTTTATGCTCTTTTAACATTTTAATCAATTTGCTTTCTTGTTCTATAGTCAAAGAAAAGGAAATGATCACTGAAAATAATTCAGAATCAAGAAAAACATATTTCAAATGAGATGAAAGTGTTTTGGGTTCAATTTTTGAATAAATTTCTCCTGGTGAGACTTCCTCATTTTCTATATTTTTCTCTAGTGTCTCTACTTCTTTTCTGATTGTGAAATCTTTGTCACTTGTGGTACCTGACTTGACTAAACATCTTCCTAATGAATTAGAAATCAACTAATCATCCTTGTATTCATCTACAAGATCATATATCAAGTCAATATGAAAACAAGAAGATGGTGATTCATCCTCGAAAAATTTTATTATTTTCTGCATGTCAAAGATTGCTATTTATTCATCAACTCGCAATATTAATTGTCCTTGATGGACATCAATAATCACTCTTCCATTTGCGAGAAATGATATGCCTAGAATTAATGGTACCTCAGTGTTTTCTTCCATTTCAAGTACTATAAAATTCACAGGGAATACAAATTTATCAATTATTAAAAGAATATCTTCAATTATTTCTTTTGATTTTTTAGTACTTTGGTCAGCCAATTGAAGAGATACATCAGTATCTTTTATTTCACCAAGTTTTAATTTTCTGAAAATTGAAAAAAGAATTAAATTTATTGAGGCATCTGAATCACATAATGCTTTTTCAAAATGAGCACCTCCTAAAGTACAAGGAATTGTAATACTTCCTGGATCTCTGAGTTTCTATGGAAGCTTATTTTGAAATAGAGCACTACATTTTTCTGTAAGCTTAACTATAAAAATTTCTTCCAATTTTCTTTTACTTGACAAAATATCTTTAAGAAATTTAGCATATGAAGGCATTTGTGTCAAAGCATCTGTGAAAGGTATGTTCATGTATAGTTGTTTTAAGATTTCAAGAAACTTTGAAAACTGTTTGTCAAGCTTTTCTTTTTTCGTCTTTTGGGGAAAAGAAAGAGGTAAGGAATGAGGATTTGTTATTAATTCATTTTTCTGCACCTTTTTTCCTTTTTGTTTTTCTGAAAGCTCAGTTTTTCCCTCATTTTCATCTTTATTTACTTGTTTCTCATTTTTTGAATTTTCTTGTTTCCCTTTATATAGATCATCAAGATGTTTATCTGAGTGCAGAGAAATAGCCTTGAGGTGTTCTTTTGGATTTTTCTCTGTGTTGCTTGGCAGAACACCTTGAATTTGTCCAGACACAAATGTTACTATTTGGCTTACCTGAATTTTCAAGTTCTTGATGACTGACTAGTTGCTTTCAACTTTCTCATTAGTGGCCCTAATGTTTTTGTGTATCATTTCCTCAGTAGCCTTCAGGTGTTTATTGAGTAAGTCTTCAATGTTTGATTGCTGATTTATTTGGGACTTTTGTTGGTATTGTTGAAAATTCTGTTGTCCTCTGTTTTGATTTTGGAAATCAGGTAGTCCCTGTATCTGTCGTTTTTTATTAAAATATCTTTGAGAATTTTCAGCACCATTGAAATTCAGGATGTTTTTGTGCCATAGGACTACTAAATGGGTAATTATTATTGTACCCACTAGCATTTACATGTTCGTCATTTTGCACTAAAACTTGACACTCACGATTTGGATGATTACCTCCACAAACATCAAAATTTTCAGGTTGAAGTAAAAATTGAGAACTTACCTGGAAAGCTTCGAATTTCTATGCGAGAGCTGTAATTTGTTGGGTCAATGAATTCAAAGCTTCAGCTTGATGGACTCCTGCTGCTTTCTTAATACTTATTCTATCATATGGCCATTGAACTGTATTTTTTGAAATTTCATTGAGTAGTTGTATTGCTTCCGCAGTTGTTTTGCTCATTATAGATCATCCTGATGCTGCATCAATTACATTTCTAGCAGATGGTTTAAGACCATGATAAAAAAATATATAAAATATCGGGATCTAAAATTTCGTAGTGTGGACATTTTTTTAACGTTGCACTCAGTCTTTTCCAAGCCTGATAAACAGATTCGGTATCTATTTGTATAAAATTGTCAATTTCTTGCTTCATTTTAATTGTTTTGGCAAGTGAAAAGTACTTGTTAAGAAAGTTTTGGATCATTTGGTCCCATGTTGTAATAGAACCTCTTGGTAAGCTTCGCAACCATGTTTTGACTTCTCCTTTTAGTGAAAAAGGAAAAAGTCATAATCTAATAGCATCTTTTGTGACTCCATTATACTTACAAGTCTCAACTAGTTCAAGAAAGTCAATTAGATGGGTATGAGGATCTTCATTTACATCACCAGTGAATTGACATGAATTTTGGATAGTCTGAATCAAACTTGTATGAATTTCAAAGTTATTTGCCGCTATTGGTGGCCTCCTCATACTTGATTCTCCTTCGAAATGATCTGGTCTTGCATAATCTCTAAGTATCCTACCACGCCGTGGTATTACTTCATCAAATTGTTCTTCCACTTGATGTGGTGGAAGTGGGTTGCTATTATTATTAAGCTTGTCGTTCTCCATTTCCTTTTGAGAAGAAATTTGATATTGAGAGGCTTGTTCTTTTCACAACAATCGTAGGAATTTTTCAATTTTGGGATTGTACGTAACTAGTTCTCTTGAAGAAGAACGGGTCATACACTTCCTGAAATCTCACTTTTTAAAATTAAAATAATTATAAAAAATAAAATAAAATATACTCAAATTAAAAGGTAAAAGCGGGAAAAATATAAAAAAAAAAAAATTAAATACTAAACTATCTCAAATTAGTAGTAAAATAATTAATCTGTAGTAGACTTTGTCAATCCCCGACAACGGCGTCAAAAATTTGATGAGTCACTGGCGTATATATATTTTTAACTCGTACTCTGTCAAATTAGAGTATAGAAAGATGTCAAACCCACAAAGATTGATTTATCTATTCTACAGACGTTTCTTGTTTTAATTACTATTTGAGAAAATCAGAAAGAGTAAAATGGTGAATTAACTTGATTAATAATACGTGAACAGAGAAGTAAAGAAAATATTTTTTTTGAAAATATTTTTGTTTTTCACAATATGTTAAAGAGGTGTTGGGATCCTGACTTCACTCGATATTTCTATATAAAGTAAATTATTCATTCCTCAATTTATATTTCTCATAAAAGTATAAATACCTCTCACTATTATATTTATATATTATTACTGAAATCGAACAATTAAGTGCACGCCTCTCGGTTATACAATTTAATCGTCAAAATAGTAATATTAAAGAACCAGAAATATGTACTTGAACTAAAACATGCTCTTTTAAGTAAGTCCCTTTCGGTTACCCTACTTGTTATAAATAATTCTTACAGTATCCGCCTCTCTCGATTACAAATAAGTGTAGAATTAATTATAACATAAAATAGATAGATGTCAATAAAATATTAACAATCTATCAATACTTCAATTAACAGTATTACTTTTTCCGCCTTTCTCGATTACAGAATTAGAAATTTATTAATATGTAGTACAAATAGATAGATGTTAACAAATTAAATAATATCTAACTGTAAAGCGGATAAAAATTAAATCGAAAGCTTCAACTCAAGCATGTGAAATTTAGAAATAAAACTTATTATTATATAGAAATATCAAGATCCATCATTTTCTCAACACAATAGAAAATTACTCCATACTAAAAATGATGCTATTAACGAAAATGTTCTTCTCCATTAAATAAAAAAAATAGAAGAAATATTCAAGAAGAATGATTCTACTATTTAATTAAAAGCAGGAGCATAGAATTATTTTAAGCATAAAATAACTAAACAAAGAGCGGAAGAAGAAAGAATATTTTAAAGTGTTGTGCCTCTCCAATCCCCTCCTGCTTCAGCTGCTTGATGTCATCTCTATTTATAGAGTACATATCATGAAAATAATTGTAAATACTTCTTCCTTTTTGCCAACTTTCAATTAATTCACTGAAACCTTTTTTCTTCTTTTCATTTTTTAACAATTGTGGATCCCGTTGTAATATTTTGTACAACTTGCTACATATCTTCTTCATCTTTTTAATTCATGGGTCTCACAGTGGAGCATGTTGCACTTGCACCTTTTTTCTCTCATTTTCTTTTTCTTTTCTTTTTAACCTGTGGGTTCCACGAGAAGAAAAATTTGTCCAACTCTTTTCTACGTGTGGAACAGCATTTCGTTCCTCTCTTTTGTACTTCTTTAATATCTCCATTTATTTTGAATCTTTTCTTGTAAATCAGTACTTGAATTCCTTTTGCAACATAATTCCTTAGTTGATGTTTTCTTATTAAATTGTGATATTTTCTGTAAAAAAAAAAAAATATTAGTATTAAAATTAAATAACAACTTAATATATATGATATTTTTCTCTCATCACACCTCCTACACTGTACTTATGCCTTTTTCAAAGCATCAAAGCAGAAGTAAAAGCTCTGAAATACTGATTTGCCAAGTGCATTAGGTTCACCATGTTTAATAGCACAAGTGCTCCCTGAATTGGTCCAACAGTCCATCCTTGTATTCAATAATTCTTTCAAATTCTATAATATGATCATCCATGATGTCTTTCAACACTCTAGCTATTGCTCTTTTAAGAGTAGTCTTCCCAACATGAACTTTAAACTTTTTTTGATTAGCTCTTGCAATTTGAAAACTCTTGTATTTGGTATCTCGGTTATTCTTTCGCTTAAGACCTTAGATAAGTACTTTGCATTGCACAAGTAATTTTTAATTTGCAAATATGCTTTGAATTATATGTCTTTATCATGAAATCATTTGTTGTAGAGTTAAGATATGCATACAAAAGTCATGGACAACCATCCTTGCATCTAACTCTTGACCCTTTTTGGCTCATTCATCCACTTCTCTATCTGAACCCTCTTTTGAACTGCATATTTAGTTACTATTCTAAAACAGATAATTATGGTGAATTATGTGTGAGAAAAAAAAAATTATGGTGGGTAAGGCGCATGTATGAATTGGCATGTGAGAGTGACTATTTTTAGTCCCATTGCTATTACCTCTCTCATTCCTTTTTACCCCACACTCGTCAGTCCTCCTCTTCTCTACTTTTCACCCCCTCTCCCCTCCGCGCTCCTCTGTTCATTTATTAGTCCTCCTCAGGGACGGCTTCAGCATGAAGCGATCGAAGTCCACGCTTTAGGCCCCTAATTTTTAGGGGCCCTATTTTTAGTAATTATAGGTTTAGGTTTATAGTTCTATAAATTTTTTCCACTAAAAAATACTGAGTATTTTTTAATATTTTTTTTATCTTATTTTAATATCGTTTCAGCTTAAAAAATTATCTCTTTAAGAATTCAAGACTAAATTGACAATCGTTTTCAACTTTACCTTTAACATTACATAAAATTTCTTTTTAATACCGCTCAATTCTTTAAACAAATATATTAATAAATAGAATTAACTTAGTAAACTATACCTTGTATTTATTAGTTTGCTTAATGAACATGAAAAGAATTAAAATAAGAGATAAAGTGAGACGGAGGGAATAAAAAGGTAAGTAATATTTCAATAAGATAAATTCTTTTTTATTATTTTTCAAACGTATATATTGCCTATAGAGTTCCTATAACATTTGCCTAAGTCAAAATAACTTTTTAAAATTAAAATTGATAAATTTTACTTAAGATCAAAAACGTCTCAAGAGAAAGTGAATGAATTAGGTATATTATGAATTGAAAATAAACTATTTCGAGAAGTCCATTATAAAACAATTTTATTCATAATTTTGCATCTCAAGAAGTTATAAAAATAGACTTCAAATAAGATATACTTCTTCCGTTTCAAAAATAATGACCTACTTTAAAATTTCGCTTAAGGCCTCATTTTAAAGTTTTGCTTTAGGCCACCGGACATATTGAACCGCCCCTTGTCCTCCTCTTCTCTATTCTATTCTTTTCATTCTAATTTTTCTATTAGTTTTTAGATTAGTTTTTTGGTCATGAATTTTTTCTTTTATCCAATTATTTTATATTCAAGCATATTTAGCTTCTCCATACGTGTATATAAGTATGATTATGATTGTATTTTTCATTTATTAAGTCATATCAATTATGTTTGTTAAAATTAAATAAATCAATTGTGATTAGATTTTTTTAGTATCAAATCATTAATTTTTTTTTGATTTATCGATTTGATAAGGTTTATCAATTTTCTTTGCATGCTCCTGCTTAGTACAATGGCACTTTCGTGCATTGTGTTAGTGAAATGACAGGAAAGTTACTTAATGGATGTTTATTCTTGTTCAAATATAACTTCACAGTTAAAAATTAATATTTTTGTCTTTATCCTTCATCATTGTGAATGACTTTAATCAGTTAATTATGAATATACCAATTACAAGACATTGCTAATTCTTCATCGTATTATTTAGTGGGCATTTGACAGTGAAAAATTGAAAATCAAAAAAAGTTTTTACTTTATTTAGAATTTTTGAAGTTAAAGTTGTATTTTATCATATTTGTTAAAAAGAATATTAAGAATTTGAATGTATTTTTTCTAAATATATTTTATACCCTCAATTTTTAAAACTAGCAAAATTATCAAACTTGACTCATTTACCTTAAACATACAGCCAAATTTATTTTAGAAGAGTAATATCTCAAGATAAATGTAGTTACATAATGTCATAGATTAGATCCCATATACGAACTACTACAAACGATTAGAAATATTTTTTTCACTTTATTTAAAAAATTTGAAGTTGGAGTTGTGTTTGATTATAGTTTTGTAAATATATTTGGTTATTTGAATGTACATTTTCTAAAAAATATGAAATATAATTTAAATGAGATTATTTTTATAAAAATAAAACATTTAGGATAAATTTGAAAATGAAAAGTATAGAAAAAGTGAAAATAAAATTTGGATGTTTTTTAAATTTTAAGTACAACTTTAAGTTGTATTTGGAATTTTCATAATCAAATATTAATTTTTAAATAAAATTAAAAATGAATAAATAATTCTCATGACTAAGCGGGTTCTTAAATTTGTGCAATCATCTGTTTTAAATAAATTAAAAAATAAAAAATATTTTTATCAATCTTACCAAATGAAGACTACAGTCAAAGTGGGTTGGCTTAAGTCATAGGAGGGTGAAGATAGAGGGAGAAGTTAAAATTAAGTGGGACCCATAATATGCACTTGTTAATTAATAGAGATCCTCATGCAACTATGGCACTGCATTCCACACCCATCATAAAATTTTGAGAAAAGACATAAGTTTCATCCTGAATTTATCAAAAAAAATCATTTACACACTTCATCTTGCGAGTAACCTTTTACCCTCTTAATGTGGCAAAAAAAATGTCTACACTTTTTAAAAGCGTGTGAACAACTGTAAATAAGTTCTAAACAAATTAGATTACACAAGTGTCACTTTCTAATTGGATTTTATCAAAATCTATTACTCCCTCCATTTCAAAAAGAATGACCTACTTTCCTTTTTAGTCCATTTCAAAAAGAATGACCCTTTCCTTTTTTGGCAACACTTTAATTTCAACTTTCCACATGACATGTTTAAGACCACAAGATTAAAGGACATTTTGGTACATTTATCATAACTTTAATTTAAGACCACAAGATTCAAAAGTCATCTTTATTTTCTTAAACTCCGTGCCAAATCAAATTAGGTCATTCTTTTTGAAACGGAGGGAGTAGTAAAATTTATGTTTTTTCTTATTTTTATTTTTCTTCTTTCTTTTCTTTCTCTTTCATCCTTGTCTTCTTCCCTACAATTTAAAATCAAAGATTCCAACTTTATGACCCAACAAAAAAAATTGACCCTTATAATTTATTTTAAAACAATCTTTTTTTCTTTTAACCAAGCCCTCGCCTCTCCTCTCTCCGTCCTTTTAGAAGGGTTTAATTGAGGAAAAGAAGTTGAGTTAGCAGTAATGAGCCAACACCATTAAAATGGTGAAATATATAGATTTTGTTGTCAGTGTAGCAACTATATCCAATGATATCTTTAATGCTCAGTTAGAAAGTTGACACACAAAAACACTAGAGAGAAATAGGAAAGATAAAAAGGGTAAAGTAGTAAAGTAGTTGGACGTGGCTGGAAAAAATTTCGGCAAATGACCGCCAGTAAATGCTTTTTCCGGTGAAGTCATTGGATATGTAAATTTGTCACTACCCAAATTTAGGATCGTACCGAACACCTACCTACTCTACCCTAGATAGGAGAACCTTTTATATCCAACCATTCAACAATACGGAAATTACTACAATATTAAACTAATCAATTTATGTCTGTCATGTAAATAACCAATCTAGAATTTTAAATACAATTATCCAATCAATTTGTTCCACCAATGGTCTATTACATCTGAATAAATAAAATTAATGCGGAAAATAACTATAAGTGATCCCCCAAAACCTAGCCTAAACTGGTACAAGAGCACTAGACAAGGAGTAGGAACATTCAGGACACAACATTCATGCAGAATGGAGAGTGCAGGAGCTGCTGCAGAGTGATTGGCGTTGCTGCTAAAGAAACTCCAACTAACCTGCATCATGGCTATATCCCCGATTGGAGATATAGTAAGTGTAGCATTAGTACAACCACACGTACTGGTAGACATCATCGGCCGACCAAGGTTAGAAACAAATAATATTAATAATAAATATGGAGAAATCACAGCATCAAGTAAAATTTCCGATTTCTAAACCCCCAATTATACAATTACTAGCACCCTACTTTAGCATCTCTATTACCTACCTGTCATTTAATATTTTCATGTATTTTAGTCCCTTGATAAGCCATTCCACCTTACACTATTTCTCCACTTTATATAACCCCAATTTTTGCTTAGTACAGATAGCTCTGCAAGATTCACTATATCAACACTTTGGGGCCACTGATGATAACCGAATTTCTAATTCCTTAGGAGTCATGGCACTTCTGGCTATGTATAACTAGGTAATCAAATTTTGTTCCCTAGTCAAGGACAACAGGACAGGCACAACAATATATATATAACGTAAACACTATATATATAGGGGGAATAAGACTTATACATAAATCAGGACGTACCTTATCTTCACATTTTGCTACAATGTCAAATAACATCCATCAACATAACCCATCCACTCGAGGGACCACAATGTCTCATCGAATAACGGGTCCACACAAGGAACCATAACACATCATCAACATAACTCGGTTCACTCAAGGAACCATCAACCACATATAAATATCAATATACATTCAAATGCATATGAATGAATATGAATGCAAGATGAGCGCATTATCTCTCCTTATCCCTTCTCATTTGTCTCATCAACATCATCCACAGCATACCGTACCGATATGGTACCCAACCCATATTACATCATATCATATTTGTACCGGTGTGGTACCCGACCCATATCACACTTATCATCACATCATCATCATCTCATCAATGTAAATGCAAGATACAGTCAATAATTATAAGTAGAGTATGAAGGTGATTTGCAAACACCCAATCGAAATCAAATGCAAGCAACAGAGATTAAAACAGAATTTACAATTAATGACAACCAAGTAACGCAGTCAATAAACAAGTTTATCATTCCAATACAACAATTATCCACTAACAGAGGACATCACAAGTATGTCTGAAGGCCAGTTCACCACTTGCTCAATTGAACATTATCAAACTCAATCATCAATCACAAATATGTCTGAAGACCAATCAATCAAGTATTCATTTCAGGAGTGCACATTCTACCAAAATTGATATTTATACTCTAATTCATCTTTCTTTCCAAATTGAACCGGTAATTCAGTTGCTATCTAGTAACCCTTATATTCAAATCATAACTAAGTTTTCAAAATGTTATCCCCTTTAGCCGATTATTCAACTACTCGGCTCTATTCAACTTACGATTCAAGCACTTGCAAAACTTAACCTTAGTTTCTTAAGTCATATAGTCACATTCTCATATCACAACCGATCCTCCTAACTATCTCCTAGCAAGAATGTCTCCTACTTCGACCATACACAATATTGGGTTCACCCCTTTTTTAAGATATTAGAGACTAGCTTTATAGATTAGGAGGTCACCTAGTTTTACGGTTATTATTCACCTTTACATATTAACTCTGTAACCCTTTAAACAAGTCATACAACCACAAACACCCATCAAGGGATCCACACAAAAGATAATAACACACAATTATCTTATTAATACATTACTTTCATGTTTTATCCACATAACCTCTACTAATTCATAGGTACTCAATTTAGGTGACCGCGTTAACCCCCTAATTTTGTTGCATGTTCGTACTTTCAAGTCTAATACTCTTTACCCGAATCACTTTAGACTTGACCCTTCTACTCTTACACTTAGAATTCTATCAACCCATTTCGAGATACCTTACCTTTCCACATACCTGCTTATTAGGCTACCGATAAACGGTCCCCCCTACTTAATCAATCCTTACAACACTCAACTTAAGTAACTTCACTATCGTAGTCTTTACTTAGCACTTACACCTCATTACCACCTCTTAAATGTAAGTCACGGGTTATCTTGGATTACCATTAACCACCGACTTGAACCTCAATTAGCTTTCCTCCCTTTTTTTTTACCGTACTTACCCCATATTATACTTTAAACAATTACATTCATTCAACAAATTATAATTCTCACCATACTCTACCAAAATCATGCGACAAATATCGCACCAGCTGAGTACAACAACAATCCATGATAATAATTAAGCCTAATCGAATTCTTATCAATTTCATCCATTCAAACACCGTGCCCGAAGGCCTAATACATGAGAACTCCCGATATTACTATCCAAGTTATATGATGCTACAAATTAAAATCATAACCTACTGCACGTGCTAAGCATATTCCTGCATCGGGTTCCGGCCACATGTGCCTCGAACCGCTCTCATGAAGAGAGGCTTTTGGAATCTCCTAGCTATGGAGGTAGGGTTTATTCAAAGGATTTTTGGTGGGAAAAAGGACCTAGGTGGCTGAAATAAAAATGGGTTTTAATGAATTAGGGGATGGCCACTGCCGGGTTACCGCTACAGAGGATAAATTACCGCTGCAATGGTTAACCGACCGCTACAGCAGTAAGCTGCAGACTGGCCCATTATCTTTTAGATTCTCGGTCCAATTACATTGGGCCACACTTTTTCTCCAAGAATTAAATTCTATCAAATCTGGTAAGAGCAATTTATTCGTTATAAGATTTTTCTAGAATATTTTTTAACATAACGACATTTTGGGTCGTTACAAAATTATAAGTAATGCCACGCCAAAGTTGTATTAGAAATGCAGTTTGGGAGAAAAAATTACATGTTCATAGAGAATTTTCACAAGGAAAAAGGCTCAAATATGTCATCGAACTTTGAGAAAAGACTCATTTATGTCATCCGTTAAAAGTTGGGCTCATTTATGCTATTGTCATTCAAGAAAAGTCCATCTATGCCATTATTTTTTAACAGAAAACTTGGATGGTTTTGCAATACCATTTTTTCCACGTGGCCTCTTACTAGAGGTGCACGTCACCAAAATTAAACCAGCCCATCCTTTAATCCATTTGAAATTAAATAATTAATTTTAAAATTAAATTCCCCACCCATTAACACAATCTTAAATTCAAAGGTGTGCAAATGGGTTGGAAGTAACCTCTGCAAAACACCCTTAGCTGCAGATTCTCCATCATCATTGGTTGATCAAGAAGCAGACAAGGAAGAACACTAAAACAGAATTACCACTTTTAGTGGGTCTAATTGTTTAATTCAGATTCCCACATTACTAAACCTTACCTTTGAAAATTCCAGATGTTCTTAGCCAAAAACCTAACAAACAAAAAGACACAAATTACACTATCCAGTATCCACCACTTGGTATTCAAATTAAGATCATAGGATCAGCAAGAACTAGATTCATTTCTAATGCTAATTTCAAATTACAAAGAAAAGAAATGATAAATTTAAAGTCTTGGTTTGTACTAGCAATTCTTTATGTGTTCCTATGTACTCATTAGCAGCAGCGGGTCAGATGCAATAGAGTATGCGGTAAGGCGTTTGGATAGCAAACGGGCGACATTCGTAGTTCAAGAATCTGCAGCTAAGGGTGTTTAATTTTAAAATGAATTATTTAATTTCAAATGGATTAAAGAATGGGCTGGTTTAATTTTGGTGACGCGAACCTCTAATAAGAGGACACAGAGAAAAAAATGATATTGTAAAATCATCCAAGTTTTCTGTTAAAAAATAATGGCATAAATGGACTTTTCTTGAAATTCAATGGCAGAAATGAATCCAACTTTTAACGGATGACATAAATAAGTCTTTTCTCAAAGTTCGATGGCATATTTAAGCCTTTTTCCTTTTCACAAAGAAGATTTCAATTTTCATTTCTTCTGTACTTGCAGCATGCAGAGTGAGGAGCATTGTATACACGTCAATTGCAACAACAATCACCTTGAGCTTTGGGCCTTTGGATTATGGTTTATGTTGTCGCTTAAACAAAGAAGAAAGAAGAAAAAATAATTCACAATTCTCTAAACGAAGTCTAATAATTTAGAATTCAATTATTTAATCTGAAAAACAGTAATATCCATCACGCCTTTGTGACAATGAGAATGGGAGAAGGGAAGTGAAGGAAATAATTTTTTTAAAAAATAAGTATTAGAATATGATTTGGTGTTTAATTTCATGGCAAAAAAGGGCCATTGATGGATGTTAGAGAAGAGGAAGGAAGATGAAGTGGGAAAAAAAAAGGAAATTAGATGTGGTAGGAGCATGTGGAACATTGCCTGCTAGAAAAGTAGTTCTGTAGTTTTAGGGAGGTAACAATACACTTTCAATAAGAATGAGGGGGTAAAATGTCATCCACAAAAATAGAATGTGTAAGTGATTTTTTCAAACAAGTTCAGGATGAAACTTATGTCTTTTCTTTATATAAAATAACAATAATGATACAAATGAAATATGAGAGTAAAAAGGGATTATTTTTAACATATCAATAATTTTAAAAGACTCTCATGCGCTTAAAATTATTCTTCACCCAACAATTTGCCACATCATATATTTGTGTTCAAGTGACACATATTTGTCAAGTCAAAGTATCTAGCTGGTCATTCCTTAAGTGTTTAACCTTAAGTGTTTAACTTAGAAACAGTGCCAAGTTTAAGGGATTATCTAGATATTTAGCCAATTTAATTAAAAAGCTAATCAAAATTTCTCATAAGAATTACTTTACCCGTTTCATTTTCTCCCGTTTCATTTTCTTGACACTATTTCCGTATTACTTCGTTCAGATATAATATTAACTTTCTTATAACTTCTTAACTAAAAGTTTTTATATCCACACAATTAGCACGATATGTTTAGACAATAAGTTTCAAAAATTCCTTTTTTTTTTTCTTTTTGTAAAGTTTTTCGAAAGTCAAACTATAACAAACAAAATGAAACGGCGAGAGTACCTATTTGACCATTTATACTTGCGTGCAGATGAGATGACAATAACGAGAAACCCTTCATAAGATAAGATGTAATTTATGTATTTATTCCGCATTTCAAAAATGATCATAAAGAGGCATCCATAATTTATGCTTCGATTCTGTGACGAAACAAAGGAAGCATATAGGATGTGTCGGTAGAAGGAAAATGAATTCCTATAAAATAAGTAAAATGTTGAAAAAGAGAACCAAAACAACAAATGCTTGCCATTTTTAATGTGATAGAAAGGGGATCATATCTATCATCTGCTCAATTTCTGCTTAACATTCACAAACAGTTTAGTTGAGATTTTCATCAAACACATTGTAGACAATTCTGAACAATGGCAATTGCTACAAAAATCACAATAGCACGCGTAATTTGATTTTCTAAGCAACAAAAAGCAATATATCCAGTGTAATCCCACATATGTGCGCGAACCTTGCCCCTACCTTGGAAGATGAGAGATTGTTTTTGATAGATCCTTGGCTCAAGGAAAAGCATATCAAAGCAGATTGAAAAAGAAATAACGAAAAAGAAGAAATCATGGCAAAACACAATAGAAAGCATGACAAATTTTCGCAAAGCCTGGCTTCGCCTCTGTCAGTATTCTGCGCTGCTCTAGCCACATCTGAATAATTCTGAGCAATACATTCTAGGTCATAACAGTTAAAGAAGAGTAGCAGCTAGATTATTTACACATGTACCGCTAGCTGCAACAGTAACTACAGCAGCATTTTCATGCTAATTCATCCACCTGCACTTCTTTCTTTCATCACATGTGTATCAACTTGCTGCTCAGCACTGGCAGCCACCGCGGTAGGTATAGATGCTGAAGGATTTGAATTGTCTGCATAACAGGTGAAGTTGCACCAGCAACTACCCTTATGTTGATTCTTCAGTCAAAGATTCATTATATTCCAACGTAGCTTTTTCCTCTGTAATGTTACAAAGTAAATCCACATTGTCAAATTTGTACTTCAGAAGCACTAAAGAGTTGACCATATATAACTGTTCTATATATGTATTCAACATCAAGACTCCAACATGATGAGATAGAAAGCAATTGGGGAAAACAAAGGTTTAAGATGATCATTTATTGATCAAAGTCACTGAGCAATAACATACTTACACATGATACTTAGTGACAAACCAGAGGCAACACTTCCGAAACAACACAGATAACAAACTTGTAAACACCACAACAAAGGCCAGATAGCATTTCTCGAAACACTAACCATATGCATCAGGGTTCTGAATGAGATAGGATTCCACTACTTCCTACATTGAGCTTAAAATCGGCCTCTGCATAGTTTGTGCTTGCCACCTTAGTTGGAACCACCATCTGGTGACTAATCAAACTTCACCACACTAAGTTATTTTTTCGAGTTTGTCTACCAAAGCTCATCAATCCTATACTTAATGGACTTAAAAGTTTCCACCTGCAGAAAAGAAGCCATGGTTAGAAGAATGTTAGTGATTAAAATGAGAGTCTATCCAAAATTGATAAAGAACTAACTGAGATGATTTAACCTTCAGGAAAGTTGATATGATTTAACCTTCAGGAAAGTTGATATTCTTAGCACCTCTATTACCCTGGACAAATTAGGTACTTTTAATAGCTTGCGGCATCAACTTTGGATCAATTCTTTCAGCTAGCGGCTCTAACAAATTTGGATCAATTCTTTCAGCTTGCCTTATATTATCACAACTATTAGTAGTGAAATTCTTATTTGAGTGAAACATTGCATCTTTCCCATTCACATTAACACTAGTACATTTTTCTTGCATCAATTTTGTCTAAAGTTTGAGATGGCATATCCCGCATTGATGTATTAATAGGTACATGAGGCAAATGTTTCTAGATGAAACGCAAGATAACTTTAGGAAAGGGAATAGGAGACGGAAACTGGGGAAAACAAAATTTTAAGATGATCATTTATTGATCAAAGCTACTAAGCAATAGCATAGTACGTTGCACCTCCGTTTTTTTACTTTATTCATTATACCTCCGTTTTCTTCTTCTTGATTGGTTTCCTGTACCTTGATTGGTTCCTCCTATGTTTTCATGATTACTACTGGATTTGCTCTTGGTTTGTTGACTGGTAGTTTGGAATGGCAGATTTGAGATGTGTGGCAAAATCACAATCAGCATAATAATTGTGCTTTCATCGGCCTCATCATCAAATATGAGCTCAAGTTCGTGATGATGGTGCTGGGATAGGAAGACAATTTGGGGAAAAAGGACACATTGCATGTGGATATTGAATTAGCAACAGGCACAGCTAAACTAAAGCCATTTCCTGCAGAGGCACAAGCCTTGCAAGTATAGGAACAATTTGAGTAAGTCGGAACTGGGAGAAGGGTCAAGTGGTTGGATGGATGAGAAGAATGATCAAGAACATGAGGAGGGTTGAGCCAGTTTTCATGGAGGAAATATTGGAAGCTATTGCAGCCATATATGTTTGGTTGCTGACAAGCATTGCAAGTGAGTCAGGCCAATTTACAATTGGTTTCAAGATGTGGGCATTGCTGAAGTGTTGTTTTCCTTGACATGTCTGTTTCCATCTTCCTATTTTCCTTGGAATTTCATTAGTAATCAATAAGCTAAGGTTGTGAGTAGATCTAAGTGATATAAGTAGCATGTTTAAATATAGAAATCTTGGCAAGTGGATGACATAAAGTC
Source organism: Capsicum rhomboideum (assembly GCA_031232105.1). Classification (NCBI taxonomy): domain Eukaryota; kingdom Viridiplantae; phylum Streptophyta; class Magnoliopsida; order Solanales; family Solanaceae; genus Capsicum; species Capsicum rhomboideum. Next base: position 97,604,568 of record CP124718.1, read on the forward strand.
AACTATTGAGTTCAAGGAAACACCAACAAAACAAAAGGAAGATAGCATTTCTCGGAACACTAACCATATGCATTAAGGAGATAAGCTTCCACTACTTTCTACATTGAGATTGAAATTGCCCTCCGCATAGTATATATGTGCTTGCCACCTTAGATTTGGGACCACCATCTGGTGACTGCTTGAACTTCACATCATTAAGTTATTTTTTCGAGTTTGTCTACCAAACCTCATCAATCCAATAGCTAATGGACTTAAATGTGCGACCTGCAGAAAAGAAACCACGGTTATAAGATATTAGTGATGAAATGAGAGTATCCAAAATCGAAAACAAATTAACTAAGATGAAGAAAGTTGATATTCTTAGTACCTCCATTAACCTGGACAAATTCAATACTTCTGTAGCATGTGGCATCAACTTTGGATCAATTCTTTCAGCTAGTGGCTCTTGCACATTTTAGTTGTTTCAGCTACCCTTCTATTATCACAACAACCAGTAGAATTAGTACTCAAAGTAAACTTCTTTTTCTTAACAGAATCCTGGCGTGAGTCCAAAGCTGCATATTTTCCGTTCACATTAATACTAGTACATTTTTCTTGAACCAATTTGTCTGAAGTTTGAGATTGGGTATTCAGCATCGATGTATTAATAGGCACAAGATGATTTTTAATAACACTTACTGTTGCACATGAAGGCAAATGTTGTACATCAACACCTATTTAAACATCTTGATCATTAAAAACAGTAGCCTTCAACGCCAAATGCTTATCGATGGCTGATTCCACCAGCCTGCATGACAATTATAACTCCTTGCACGCAGAGATCCCACTTCTTGTTGCATTGGAACTTCTCAATGACTTCATTACCTGAATAGTTTTCACATGTTTGTGGTGATGGTATTTCTTGAAAGATTTTAAAAAAAAAAAAAAAAACTAACTTGAAAAAGCTGAGATAAAGGATAATTTTCATATAGTACAGAGGTTGCCAACCTTTTGTTTCACTTCCTTCATGCCCGTCATAGCAGAGAGTTAGCAATCCCATGTATGTTTCAAAGAAAGACTTACATTTGAAGTCAGTGGCGTTCGGTGGCAGCAACCTCGGGATAGCAGCAGCACGCCGACTAGGAGGTGAACTGAGCATGGCGGAAGAGCTGGGGGTAGCAGGGAAGGGTTCTGCTTTTTGATGGGGCCAGAATGTTTGTGGGAAAGAAAGAACTTTTTCTCCCTCCGTCCCATTTTATGTGGCACCGTTTGACTTGGCACCGTATTTAAGAAAAGAAGGAAGACTTTGATATTTGTGTCGCCGACTAGGAGGTGAACTGAGCATGGCGGAAGAGCTGGGGGTAGCAGGGAAGAGTTCTGCTTTTTGATGGGGACAGAATGTTTGTGGGAAAGAAAACTTTTTCTCCCTCCGTCCCATTTTATGTGGCACCGTTTGACTTGGCACCGTATTTAAGAAAAGAAGGAAGACTTTTGAAACTTGTGGTCTAAAACAATCCTTAGATATTTGTGTGGTTGTAAATCACTTCATTAAGGGTAAAAGGGGGTTTTGAAGTGAAATTGTTTCTAATTATAGTAAGGTGATATTCTTTTTGGAGCAGACTAAAAAGGAAAAGATGTCACATAAAATGGGACGAAGGGAGTATTATTTATGCTTCAGATTATGACTATTGTATGACGTACCGATGAGTTGTTTGTCTCCTCCTTCTCTCTTTCTTATTCATTTTCTTTTCCTCTTTCCGTGATTGTACTTTCAAATAGTCAATACCAAAGTAACTTCTCCTTCCCTTCCTTTCAAGTTCTCAGAGTCTGATGAATAAAATGTGCATAAAACTTTATCATGTGGAAGAAGTAATACAAGAAACTGAAGAAAGAAACATAAAAAGTCATAGAAGGAAACAATTCTGCAGATATATAAAATGTCATTTAGAGATATTGATCAATGTCCAACATCAAATAGTGTTTACAAAACATCATCCCACAACATTAATTTAAACACACTAAAAAAGTAGTTTATAAGATAAAGAAGAAAACAGCAGACCCAAATATTCAAGAAAACAAGACCTATAACCACATAGTTATTCCCATTACTTTCTCAATATAGATAGATTTGATGCTTCTATTAAGTAATTAAAAGTGTGTTCTCTCCAAGTTTTTGGATGAGATGGTTACACACTTGAGAATTTCGTCAAACAGATTGTAGACATCTTTTAACATTGCGGCAATGGCCACTACAAGAATCAGAACAACACGTGTATATTTGGTGTCAAAGTGTCTAAGCAGCAAAAGAATGGAGAAGAACCTATTCGAGTGTTGCTCAAGACTTTTCATACATAATGCTTCAAAGCTAACTAAATAACGGGATACTATTCGGGCCAAGGATCTGAAGCTCGCCCCCTCCCCTCATATCTTCAGCATATTACTTAATTTTCAGAGCTGAATCTTCAAGTTGAGGGCTCTCTACAAGTGAATGAACCACTATCCCAGAAACTAGGCGGAATCTCCTCAAGCTTATGACATCTCCGCAATTCTAATTTCTCAAGCGCGGGAAAGGATTCCTCTCCAACCTCCCACTTAGCAAGAGTCAATTCCAACCCTAAAAATTTAAGATTCTCAAAGGTGTCTTCCTCCCCCATATTCCATTCATCCCCCTGGATGATTGTTCTAATAAGGATCAACTCTTCAAGGTTGGGCAGTCTCGCCTTGTTGATAGTGAATCGGATGTCAAAGGAAAGTCACGCAACAGCAATATTTTCAAATTGGAAGGGAAGTGAAATCCCACAGCCGTTTTGTCTCTACAGAGGGCACACTGTCATTTGTTTTTTTGAACTTTCAAAACCTACTCTGAGGAGTTCTAGTTCAGTTAGGAAATTCAATTTTGGAAACCAATATCACTCTGTTGGATAATCCCATGATTCCTTGAGAGTAAATGTAAGCCTTCGAAGATTGGGAAACCTTTTAAAAATATCCTCGGTATCTTTCAAATAGGAAACCACGAGATTATCTAATATTCTCAAGTTCGCTAACTTTGTGTCCAATGCTATCAGTATTGGTTATCTGTATCCATATCAAAAAAAGAACAAGCACTCATGGACAGCACTCGCAACTTTACAAGGTCCCAAATTATATGGGTGGTTCTTCATTTTTCACCACCGGAGTTTCCAGATTCCAGAGGTTTGAGAAAGACGAAGGCAGAGATTTAATTTCTGTCCCAATTCTTAAGAACCTCAAATGATTCAACATGCATATTTTTCTATTCCAATTCTTAAGAACCTCAAATGATTCAACATGCATATTTCATTCAACAAAGAATCTTTCACCAAAGGGAATCAGTTACAACACTCTGAAGCCTCAAGTGTCTTAGGTGACATGTATCATAAAGACGATCATCCAGCTTGTGTCCCTTTATCCTCAAAGATAAGAGGTGTTTACCCGAATGCCTTTTCTTTTTTGAACCGAACAGGACAAAATTGTCAAAACCAAACTCTATGATAATCAATGGTCACTATCCGTGGCATCAAATCTGAAGAAGAAGATGGAGCACTTGAACTTATCCAGTCAAACAACTTTTCCTTTCTTGCTTTTATCAAACAAAAGTCATGCACAAGATCATGAAGTTGCAAGTCGGGTAATCACCTATCTCATTGAAAAGAATTACCAAGCTACTGGAAATTAAATTATCCAACTAAACCTCCATCACTTCTTCCACACTCTTCATCTTTGTCTGCTCCACAAGTCCTTCGCACGCCAATTTTCAAAACATAGACTGAAATTACTCTGCCTTCTGGACACATGCAAGGTAAAGAAAGCATGGTTTCAGGTCATCTCGTAAATGGTCATAACTTAAATCTATAACTTTATTCACTTCCACTTCATTGTTGAAAATAAAGGAACTGAAATTATTTTGAACTTCAAACCACTCAGTTTTATTCTTTTCCTTCTTTTCTATGACTCCAGCAATCAGATCAACCACCAAAGGAAGCGCTTTACAATGTTGGGATATTTCTTTTCCCACATCGAATAGTTCATCAAGGCAACTCTCTTTTCCAAATGCTCTTTTCTCTGATAATTCCCAACTTTCTTCTGATCTTAGTAATCGAAGGTTAAGAGGATCACTATGGCGTTTTCCATGCAAATTAGTAAAAATAATTCTACTACCTTTTTCAACTTCTGGAAAAGGTCTTGTTAACTCATCCCAGGTTGCGGTATCCCACAAGTCATCTAAGACAACAAGGTACCTCTTTCCATACAACTGTTTTTGTAGCTTATCGACAACATCAATATTCTCACTCCATTTTGAATCTGAGCCAGTAACTTGATTAAAAATGTTATCCAACAACTTCTTCTCATCATATTCTTGGCCTACTGTGCACCATGAGCGAATGTTGAAATGAGTAGAAAGTGATTTATCATTGTATACTTTGTATGCCAAAGTAGTTTTACCCGAACCCGGTATACCAGTGATTGAAATGACACCTAGATCTGCCGGTCCCATTTCATCAGATTTGTCAACGAAATTAACACCTAAACGACACTCCACACTCCCGCTCTCCGTCGCTCCAAATCAAAACCCCAAAGGTTCACTCTTCTCCGACGAACTTCGATGGACCAGACGAAGGGAGAGAAGAGGGAGATGACTGGTGGTTCTCGGGTGGCTGTGTGGTCGTTGGCCGGAGTTCGCCGGTCGGCGGTATGAAAAAAGAGAAAGAGATTAGAATGGAGAGTGGGGAGTGGAGTGTTCCTGGAGGTTTTGGATATGGAGAAGAGGAAGAGAGATGGGTGGCAGCAGGTGGTTGCTGGTGGTTCCCCGGTGGTAAGCCGGCCTGATCGAGCGGCGACGGTGAGGGGTTGGAGGGAGAGAGGAGAATGGCGGCTGGGAGGTGTAGAAAATGAATTTGTTTTTTGAGGGTTTGGAGTGAAATTAGGGATGATTCGAAGTGGAAGATACATCCTAATTTTTAAAGGGCGAAATGCATACGGAGACCTCAAACTTGTTCGATTTTTCTATTTAGATATTTATATTTAGTTTTGTATCTATTGAACACTTAATTTCTATAGAAAGTATGTCAATTAGACATAATCTGCTGAGGTAGTATAGTGCATGCACTATATTGAATTTGTGAGCGTGAGATGTTAAATTTTTTTATTTTTGATTTTTTTTTACTTAAACCTCTTTATCTTTTTCATATATATTTTTAATCTCTTCTTTCTCATTATTTTTCTTTCTAAAATAATTTTTTTCTCTTTTTCCTCTTTATAAACTGCTCTTTGTCACCACTTCAACACCACAAATCCACCACTCCACCACCAAATATTTATAATCTACCTTTACCTGATAGGTCTCTTAGAAATTGCAAATTTACATTTTAGGCATTAAACTTATGATGAAATGGGTGTGAGAAATTAAATAATATTTGAAAGAAAAAAAATATCCTTGGAATTGGAATTTTGACGAAATGGGCGTGAAAATTTGAAAATTTTTTGTATAATTAAGTATAGATTGGTAAAGAATGGGTTTGGGGACAAACATTTCAGCAGATAAATTGAATTTCAATCAACGAAAATTTTTAATTTCAACAGCTAGAACCAAAGTATGACTAATCACACCATCAACAGCTAAAATTCTTCTTTCTTTCTCTTTACATTGTCGCTGCTCATCCACCCATTTCAGATCATTTATGCGTTACTCCTCCATTTTTTCTTCATTTTATTGAATATCAAATTTTTCATTCTACCTACTTCTCATCTTTAAAAGGTAAAGATTGTTCATTACATAAAAATTTATACAAAATAAAGCTATTAAAAGAGAATAAGAAGAAGAGGGGAACGACAATGGAAAAAGGGTGGTTTTCAGGAAAAAAGAAAGGGGTAGGGTTAGGTAGGTTGCAGTGGGGGAGGGGGGGTATAAGTGGGGGGGTTCCTTTTTTTTTTTTTTTTTGTCCTCTTCCTTTTGGGTTTAGATTTTTTTATATTAAAATTTTATTTTTATAATTATTTTAAGTTAAAATGTCATATGTTTTTATTTGATTTGTCACTTTGTCACATCATCCGCGTGTATATTACACACATTTTACATTTTTGATTAGCTGTTTTCAAGTGTTAAATAGGCACACTTTCTACATAAATTAAGTGTTCAATAGGTGCAGGGCTAAGTACAAGTGTCTAAGTGGAAAAATCGAACAAGTTTGAGGGGCTGCGTATGTATTGCGCCTTTTAAAAGTGTAAAAGATACACAGCACCGATGAAAACGGGTGTGGACATGCTATATGAAGTGTGTAATATGAAATCAGTGTTTGGATGTGTGATTTTATCTCATGATTTTATATCATGATATGAAATCTCAAATTTTCGAAAAAGTGCAATTTGTGATTTCATATCATGATTTGAGATTTTTTTTAAATACAAAAGTTGACCTGTAAGTTTATATTTTGTAAAAAAACACCCCACCATTTATTTCATATGCAAATAAAATTTATAGTTCATATTATTACTCTTTAAACCATTTATATCTCATATAACTATTACTCTCAACAACATAAAATTTATTATTACTCATCAAAGATTGTTCGTACTATGTGGGAGAATTATATTAAAGAGTAGTACACTACAACTCATGTTCAATTTTACTTTTTTATTGAACTAAAGATTAATCAAGAAATGTTATATTTTTTTTATAATAGTTTTGTGATAGAACATTATATTTTGTTATAAACTTTTGCTTATTTGGTAAGAATGTATAAAGAATTGAGGCAATTTTGATAGTTTTCACAACTTATGAGTTTTTTATGTTCAAGAGAAAATATATAACATAAAAAAATTCAAATTGCATGTCCAAACAAAACTTCAACTTCATCTCATGATTTCACCTCCATGGCCAAACGGACCCTAAGGCTACTTTGGTCATGATGAAATTATATACATTATCACAAAATTATTCTGAAAAAAATATAATATTTATTGATCAAAATTTAGTTGAATAAAAAAAGTAAAATTAAAAATAAGTTGTAGTGTACTAATCTTTAATATAATTCTCCCACATAATTAGGACAATCTCCTCACGTTGAGCTTGCATTTCTTGATCAAATGACTGAGAAGACAAATCAACATTGTTACTTCATCTTCAAATCATTATTTTTTATTATTAAGCGTTGGTTTGAGTGAAGTAGTAATAAATTTGGTTGGTGAATGAATTTCATCAAAATAATAAATTTGATGAATAATAAATGGTAAAGTATGAGTTGGTTTGAAATAATAATAAATTTTATGTTAGTGAGAGTAGTGATTATATGAAATATAAATAGTTTAAAGAGTAATAATATGAACTATAAATTTTATTTATATATGAAACAAATGATTGGTAGATATAAATGATGGGTTGTTTTTACAAAAAATAAATTTGTGAGTTAATTTTTATATTTGAAAATTCCCAAATCATGATATGAAATTTCAAATTAAACTTTTTTGGAGAATTTGGGATTTCATCTCATGATCAGCATTAAATTACATGTTCAAACGCTAATTTCATCTCATGATTTCAGATCACGAGATGAAATCACATCTCGTGATTTGTGACTTTTTGTAATTAATTTAAAATATGAACTTATATTTGTCTATTTCCGTTACTAATGCCATTTGGCTCGTGCTAAGCCCGGCCCAAACTAACGTAAAAAATAAATTTATACATATTTTTAAATTTTTCTTGTTTTTACTTTTTTATTTTTGTAACATCAGTTTGACACTTTCTAAGAAATTCTAAAATAGTAAATTACAAAATGGTATTGGGAAGTTTAAATATTACACTTTTAAAAAGAAAATCAAACAAATGCATGTATGATAGTTCTTCTAATTTATATTTTGTTGAAATCTTTTGAAATTATAATCTCTGATGATTTAAATTGAGCTTTATCATAAAGTGTTTGGAGATCAAATTATATTTTCTTCAGCTACAATTTTTTTCAAGAATAATTTAGAATAAAAATTCTATTTTAGTATTCCTTTTTTAATAGTCATTTATTAGGTAAATTTTTATATTAAAATTGCGGCACATAAAATTAGATTAACTAACTATATTTTTTGATTGAGATGAAAGGACTATAATTTACACTTTGACAACTTTTAAAAGAATTTAACAATGATATAAGTTAACTGTGTTTATTCTTTTAATCTAAAAATTAATTCTATCTTATGGGAAATCTTTGTTAATTACTTATGTTTGTCAGCAAGTATGCCATAAAATTATAGGTAAAAATAAAATAAAACTTACGTCTAATCGGAGACTAAAAATTTAAATAGAAAATGACAACTTATAGGTAACATCAATAAATAATATTATAAAAATAATATTTTTAATTCAATAATTAAACCTATATTAAGATAGAAATTGAATGACCGAATAATTTTGTGTTTCTATAATAAATTCTTAAGATAAAATATAATTTGAAATAGGTTTAACATTTTACATAAAATAAAGAATAACATATATTAGTATGTTTTTGTGGGGGCCACTATCACCTTTTTCATTTTTAACGGCATGTAATAGTCCTTGAAGTTCTAAAATTTACTAAAATATGTGTTAACTTACAAAGGCATACAAACTTTAATCATACACTACCTTAAAAGCATGAATTGTAAAAGTCTAATGTGAAATTACTAAATTACCCCTAACTAAAAAAAACCAAACCTTTAAACTTGGCGCTATTAGATTTTTAGCGAACAGACGCCATATCCTACTCTCTAAACTTGGACAGACACCAACCTCAAATAGATGCAACTTTTCACTTCACTCTGTTTGAAAGAAACAGTCGCAGATGGCATTGTTTCCACTAATCTTCGGCTTCTGCGTGAAACAAATAGGTAAGCCCTTTACTCTTCCTTACCCAAACGTTATGCTTGTCGAAACAAAATATCTTCTTCAGTTTGGCGCTGTGTTGTTGTACATAGATACATAAATCTTTGAATGTGCTTAAAATTTATCTTCTATTAAATGTTGCGGTACTTCGATTTCTATGAAATTGTAGAAAACCACAAGTTATCTCTGGTCTCATCCTATCTCGATGGGGCAGCTTTATCATGATACTAATGAATTTTCCAGAACAAGTAATTGGTTGATTCGCTATCATAAACGACATCTCGAATCATTGGAAGGTTGCTTGGCTAATCAGGTACCTTCCGTGCCTGAGTATCCAAGTCGTTTTGAGGTTGTTTCGTTGGGTTCTAGTAAGCCAGCTGTACTTTCGCCCTGCCTGCATATGTTTATCCATAGTGGAGCAGTAAAACCGACTCATCATTGCCTCAAAAATTTGATGAGCAATCTGAATGCAAAAGCAAAATGGATGCACACAAGGTGTTCGACAAAAGGTTAAATATATGTTGCCCCAGGGTATTCACCATGGCACAATAAGATGCTCCAATTGAAATGGTCATGACAGATAGGTATGCTACTGCAACTTCTCTGGATTGTGGCTCTTGTCAATATAAATTTGAATTTGATACTTTTGAAGACATGTAATTAACTGAATTTTTCTTGGAGCTTGAGACTATTGACAATCTGTATCTTGATACATTTTTTTATAGAGAATGAGGATAGCATTCCAATAAGTGTAATGACTCTCCAATTCATTTTCTGCATTTCCACTTTATTTTGACATTTAGAGCTTCTCCATAGTTGCCCCAAGTCATTTATGACTTGCTGGAGCCGACAGTTCAGTTATCCGACAGTTCGTTTGGTTTTAGAGCCAATTTTCTGTTTAGAAGTCTTCGTTGTTCGAGTTTGAGTATCGGACCTAAACCTCAGGTAAACGACCTTGTATGCCAATTCTGTCAATTCCAGCAGCTTTGGAACATCGATTTTAGGCTAGGGGGACTTTTGGTTCGGGTCCCAAGGCTTCCAGACTCGTTTTGAGCTATTGGGTGGAAATTGGTTAAAACGGCCATTGGGTGTGGGATCCACATTTCATTGAAATGACCTAGGATGAAATTGGTTGGCTTCAGAAGATTCAATTGGATCATTCTTGGCACAGAAGAATGAGGAAGCAAAGTCCGGTATATCGAATTTGTTAGGGTAGCGTAGTTTGTTTGCATTCACGGGATTCCAAATGAATCCTGAGGGTCCGATCGAAACTTAGCAAAGTTTGCTAAGTGTTGGTGCCTGGACTCAGCTAGTGTAGCCGCTTAAGCGAACCTTTGGTCGCTTTAGCGGAGGTCAGCCTTTGAGGCTTGCCAGCTTAAGCTACGGTTTATCGTTTTAGCGACGACTGCTTAAGCGGTCAAATGGCCGCTAAAGCGATCATCGCCTGTTCCATAAACGCTCCTTTACCAGATTTTAATTCATTTTTCTCCAAGTCCAAGGCCATGGCCATAAAACCCTAGAAAGAGTGTGGAGAGCGGAGTTTGATCATTGAGTGTTCGTGGTGAGTTGGGGACATCATTTTGATCACTTCCTCATCAATATTTCCGTGAGTTCCTATTATTTTCATGGTTAATTTCCAATTTAAACCAGAATCCCTAGTTTACTTTACGGGCTAATTTTGGGTTCGTTTGTGCCTGGAATTTACCCATTCTTAAGGATAAATGATCCTTGAACTTAGAGAGACGTTTTGAAGATTTCAAAGTTGTGATTCTGTAAGAGGGCCCCACATGGGTTTTTTAGATCGATTTTAGATTCAGAGCATTTATATGCAATATGGGTATTGTTATTCTCGTATTAATGTGTAGATCATTATTTTGATAGCGTGGCATCATGCAGAGGCTTCTTAAAAGGAAAAATCTCCAATTTAGTGGACTTTCTCGAGCTTCGTTGGCGTCTGGGTAGGCTAGGCTTACATTTCTCATTGATTGAGCTTTATTATGGTCTTAGTATAGTATTATGCTAGAGTTGGGTTGGAATTTACGGCTCGGTTGTATGTTTAGCAAAAATTGGAATATTTAGCCGATTAGAGAGCCTTTTTAGGTAGAATTGATCCATTCACCTTTCCCTTGAATTTAATTGTTGCCTTAGGACTTGTTTAGAATTGTCTAATACCTTAAGATGGAACTTTGAAGCTTTAGTCTAATTTCGAGTAGAAATTGCCTTAGTATAGACTTTTGGGGTTAGTAGCGGGCTCCGCCGGTCCTCTTTTAGGTCAATTATCCTAATTAGCTCTTTGTAGACCTAGGAGGCCTTCTTTCGTCATCTTATGTATCTTCTTAGAATTTATTGTGACTTGGACATCTTTCTAACTTTCGACTAGACTTGTAACCTTGTATTTACTTTAGAGATAGGTTCGAGTCCGGCAACTACTATTGGAATATGGTACTAATTCCCGATTCAAGTCCGGCATATATGACACTAGAGTCCAGTTCAAGTTCGGCACTTTATGATTCACTTATGATATTGCGGATCTGGTTCGAGTCTGTTATTGCATGGTACAAAAGGATTCACGGATATGGAATCAATTACTAGTTACTTTATGCTTATTAGTGTCTATGGTTCTCCTCTTGATTGTATCCAGCGGGCTTATGGGGGTTCGTTTGGGTTAATCTTCTCTTGTTTGTGCCTTCTGGGCTTATAGAGGCCCAGTTAGGCTGTAGTTAGCTTGCCTTCCTTTCGACATTATGTATGTTGTTATTTGTTATCTGTCTGTTGGAGCATTATTTCAAGTTCGTCCCTTATTCCTTGACTTAGTTTACATTCTCGCATTCTATTATACTTTTATTATGATTTAGCTCAGTCGACCGATGATGTCTACTGAGTACCCGTTATTTTGGTACTTATACTAAACTTTTACATCTTTTCTGATGCAGATCTGAGTACTATTTGCTGTTGCTGATGTTCTATCTAGCTGCTCTCAGGATTTGGAGATAGGATGAGCTTTTAGAGCCAGAGTTGATCCCCTCTCCTTCCTTTACTTTTGAACAGTCTTTAGTTATAGAGACTTTATGTATATTAATTCTATTCAATACTCTCATTTTGTATTTAGTGGCTCTTGTATCGGCCTTACTAGGTCGTGGGATATTTCTTTTGTTCTCCCTCTCTTCCATTTGACATTTATATTGTCGTAATCTTATTTATATTGCTCACAAGCTTATTGTATGCATATTTTTTCGGTATTTACTTTACCTTCTGCCAATTAGCCCATTACTTGTCCTTCCGGGCTACGATTTGGATTACCTACTGGCGGGTTAAAGTAGGTGTCATCATGACTCCAAAATTGGGTCGTGACAAATTAGTATCAGAGTCTAGGTTCACTGATATTGTTGGTACAAGAGCAAGTGTCAAGTAGAGTCCCGCGGATCGAAATGGCGACGTCCGTATCTTATCTTCGAAAGGCTATAGGACATTCTTAGGAGAATCTCACTTTCTTTATTCATTTTGTGCGTCGAGTCTGTGTTGGTTTCTAAGGTTCTCATTGGTAATCTATTTGTTTCAATATCATATTGTTGCCACTTCCTCCTTGAAAATTGTCTCTTCTTTAATAATTTCAATTTGGTTTCTAGGTGTGTTGATTCACCAGTTTATAGTAAAAGCTTGAAGAACAACAAAAGGAAAAGTTTGTCTGTGGAAAGAGCATGAAAAAGAGGAAAGTAGAACACTTGGAGGGAATGTAAAGGACTAAGAAGAGCCCTATGTTAGAGAAGGTGAAAAGATGTTTTTTTCTTTTGCGGAAGTGACTATTCAATCAAGCTTTATTTTTTTTAAAGTAGAAGTACTCCCAAAAAGATATACTAAAAGTTTGGTAAAAATAACTTGAAATTGGGGTTGTAGTACTATGAGAACTTGGTACAAATTCAGGAATCCATTATCCCCTCTCTTATTTGAAAGTCTAAACCGGGCACCATTATGTCCCTGCTAATATTGACATGAAGGAATGGAAGCCTGGGACACTCTGCAATCTATAAGAGGCATTAGCATCATTTAGAGTGTTACTTTTGTGAACCAGGTGCAAGAGTGATTGGTTAACATCATAAGGCAAAGTTGTGTGTCTTAGCTACACATGGATATATGGACCAGAATATTTGGGACATAATCATACACGAGTTTCGCTGTAAATTACTCTGACAAAGAAAGAGGATCCAAAAGGTCAAGAATTTGTTTGTTTAAGTGAATATTATAGTTTACTCCCTGCAAGTTATCCAGGCTAAAGAGACAAAGCTAGACAAAAAGTGACAAAATGTAACAAAAAAAGTAGTAAGCTTCAAGGAGGTTCATATGTGAGCAAGCTTGGTCTTTTCTTCTTGACTCTGAATGAAGGTAACAGTCATCTATCCACATTCATCAACCCTTTAACTTGTCGAGGGAGGTCAGCAAAAATGTTATCTATATATATGTTCTGTTGATTGTGATTTAGAGAGGCTGGCTTACCCGCAACTTGATTAGCTTCTCTAAATTTGGCGTTCAACTTCAATAAGACTTACTTTTTTATTGAAAAAAACTTTTATTTGGTTGATTGCCCTATATCTGAGTAGTTTGCAAATGACATAAATTTTGTCCAAGTTCTAAGCATTTGTTTGTGTGCTTTTCTTTTACCATGTTTTCTTGTTGAAAGTTAGTCCCTATATATACATTGGTTTAGATACATAAAGTATTTTGGTACAGGAAAGGGAGGCATGCAGGGAGTAAACTATAACATTCACTTAAACAAATAAATTCTTGACCTTTGGATCCTCTTCCTTTGTCTACTTGCAGGTAGTGATCTTAATTGATGATATTTTATCTAATTTATAATTTATTAAAATATTATCCAGATGACACATTCAGTTTGGATTAGTCTATGAAGAGAAGAGTTAAACCTATATATAAATGTAAAAGAATACACGTCTAACTTCAACAGTTGCTTCTTCTTAGCAAGATTACAGGACATCTCTTACTAAATATTGAAATCTTTAATAATAGATAGATCGAGAATAGGGATTTTTGATGAAAAGAATGTTGTCACGTGACTTACTACTCTGCTATTATCTAATTCTCAAAAAAGATCGTATATTTGAGAAAGATGAACTAACACATTTCTACCAACAATTCTATGAGTCCCTGTTCTATCATTTTTTTTTGTTTTGTTGCATTTATAAAATTACATGATTGGAAATAAACTTGTCAACTCTTTGACACTTTTCTCTTTATTCATGTCCCATTTAATATGTTTTCACATCTTATATTACTCTCCTTGGTGTATTTATGTTGGCTTTTATCTAAACCTCATTTAGTTAATTCGGTAGAGCTCCTTGTTGCAATAAGGTTAATGTGAAGAAAGGACCATAGTGATGTGACATGATTTCATGGCACTTTCGATGTTTAAAACAAGGAAAATATGCAATATCTTGGGTATGTTTGGTAGGTATGATGTGTTTTCTGTTCTATCTTGCAGGATAATAGGTTTTGGAGGCAAAATGGAGAAGACGACAACAAGTAGCATGCACTGGAATGAAGTTTTTGAAGACAAAAGAGCAGATTTGAATTTCACCAAGTGACCCACGGTCATGACTCACGGACCGTAGGTGGACCTACGAATCATAGGTCAAGTCCGTGAGTCAACTTCTACAGTTGTGCATGCAGGCTTGATTCCTACTACCTGGACCCACGGTCCGTGGGTTGAGTCCATGACCTTAAGTCACGGTCCATGGAAAGTTGTCGACTTTTTTCTCCTACATGTTTTAGGATAGGATTCGTTTTGTATCTATAAATACTCCTAGGTTGTCCTATGTTAGAGAGGCTATTATTACATTGTTTTTGGATTCTATTACATTGTTTTGAGGTTCATAAACACGTTAATCTTGTAATCTCAAACATCGATTCTAGGGTTTTGATTTATATTGAGATTTCAGAGTTTTATTATTCTTGTGATTTCATAATTATGTTTTCATCATTGAATTCTTCTTGTGTTCTTTAAATCATGAGTAGCTAAATCTCTCAACTAGGGTTGTGTGAACCATGAGGAATAAACGAAATAGGTTAAGTGCGAAGCAATTCTGAACCGGTGTGACTGCATGTATTGTTATTTCATTTGTTATAATTTATCTTCTAACGGTTGCAAACGTTGGAAACTCACCTGTATTCTAAACTTGCTCGAGAGAGAAGTAGAGATTGGAAAAAGGGAATAACAATAGAGATTTGAATCTATCAACCTTCATCTAATAACTTGAGCCGTAATAGGGATAGTTATCTGAGATTAAGAATAGGGGTTAGTAGTTCAACACTCGAAGACCGCGAGGAGAAGAGTGAAATTTATCTAACCAAGGTCGAGAGACGTTTAGATGAACCTATCTTGTTAGATTTTGCATGCAACGCAGCGAGACAGTTTGTCAGCACAAGTACTCAGTGGAGTTAAGGAATCTTGGGGATCACAGTTCTAGTGCCTTTCTCGTATTGATCACAAATCCGACAATCAACAATTGTTACTGTTACTATTTGTTTTCAAAAAGCCCTTTTTTACTTACTTGCCAATCACTCGAACAAGCATTCGATTGAAGTCCATGTTATTCCCTGTGGGATCGACCCCGACCTATTTGGGTTCTATATTTGATAGTTTGGGCGATATCAAATTTTGGCGCCGTTACCGAGGAATACGATTACAGAGTTTGTAGACTTTGATTGTTGGAGTTGATTGGTTTTACTTTTCTATCTTTTCGAGGGCACACGCTGGTAGATACCCGATACTCGGAGTCAAGGCAATCCACTAATTCCATTGAACCCAGAAATTGAGTGGACTGGAAAGAGAAGTAGAAGAAGTAGAAAAATGACCAACGACTAAGCAAGGGATCCTGAACTTCCAGTTAGGAATCACCCAACTGAGGATGTTCTGGTCAAACACTACTTCATACAGTCGTTCAAGAAATAATTGATCAAACTACCACTCCATTAACATGGGAAGAGCAAGCCAGGCAAGCTGTTGCTAGGCAGGCAGATAGGGATAATCATAATATGCAAGCAGCAACACAATGTTTGGCTGAGTTAGAAGAGAGACAAAGAAGGCCGAGATCGCAACAATCGGGTTTTCAACCTTATTATCCGGATTATGCTAAATAAGAAAAAGAAGAAATGGTTTATTTGGTGCCAGTTGAAACTAGAGTTATTGTTCCACCAGCACTACCTCAGGGCACTAAGTTCGACATTACAAGTGTCATGATCCACCTGCTAAACTTGAAAGGCGTGTTCGCCGGTCTTCCTACAGATGATCCAAACATGCATGTGATGAACTTTGTGGGGATCTGTACTTCATATAATTTGCCTGGAGTTGACCAAGAGGCTATTTGATTGAGATTATTTCCATTCTCCCTAACAGGAGAAGAGACTTTGTGGTTGGCCTAGTTACCGCAAAGTTCCATCACTACTTGGCAAGAGTTGAGAAATCAGTTTCTGGAGAGATTTTTCCTACCTCCAAGATGCTATAGTTGAAGGGTGAGATTTATACTTTCAGACAGCTATATTCTGAGGCACTTTACGAGACTTGGCTAAGGTTCAAGAAGAAGTTGCAAAATATTCCAAACCATAGGATAAATGGTCGAAATTTACTTGAGGTCTTCTACAGAGCATTAAATGCTAATACCAATGATGTAGCAGATACTATCACTGGCGAAGCATTTATGAGTCTGAGATAGGAACATGCTTCAGAGATTTTAGATCGTATCACTAAGACCAACCGAGGATGGCATACTCTGGAGGCAGACATACCAGCTGGGACATATGATATTTGAGCCTCGATAGCATAACGGGCTTTGGATGAATCTGTATCTCAAGAAATGACGCAACTGAGAACAGAGATCGAATTACTTGCTAAATAAATCGTGACAGGAGGAACGAAAATGATTAATGCAGTAGGTGCAAGGGGCAAAACACCTAGGTATGAGGATTTAGATTCTGAGGAAGAAGCTAAGTATTTGGATAGAGAAGTGGCGAGTTTTCAAGCCAAAGGCCAAGGGTCTAATCAAGACAATTGAAATTCGAGGCAAAAAAATCAAGGTCGAAATTACTTCGGGGATAATTAAAACAAGTTGGGGTATAGAGATCGACACAGAGATGGGGATGGTGATTGGAGGCGAAAAGACGACTATAAGATAAGAGTGGCCTTTATGTTCCACCAGGGAACCGTATTGCTGAGTCTGGAAATTCAAGGATGGAAACCCTACTTGCAAAACTTGTTAAGGGATCGGAGAGTCAAGAAAACTGCTTGAAGGAGATTAGGGGGGACATTTTGGGAATAAGCCAAAAAGTTGAGTCTCATGCTACCGCCATCAAACAGCTGGAACAGAAATTTGGGCAGATGTCTACAACATTAAATCAGCGTCAACATGGTATACTTTCGAGCAACACCATCCAGAACCCAAAAAATAATGTTTATTATATGGCTATCACAACAACGAGAAGTGGGAAGACTCTTATTGAGGCACCCAAACAAGTTGAGGGTGTTCATGCTACACTGGAAGAGCAAATGAATGCCACAAAAAAGGTAAAGGAAGCTCTAAAGAAGTATGTTTCATTCCCAAAACTTCCTCCACCTTTCCCTCAACATCTAAAGAAAACTATGGATGAAAATAAAATTATTAGTGGGGAGATCATGAAAGAAGTTGAAGAGCTTCAGACTGGTGAAAATAAGGCGAATGCTGAAAATAAGAAAGAAAAGGAAGCCCCACAAATACTAACCCCCATTCCTAAGCCGCCACCTCTATTCCATCAACACTTGAAGAAGAAGAAGAAGGAGGATGGAAAATTTCATAAGTTCATGTCCATATTGAAGCAACTTTCTATAAACATTCCATTAGTGAAGGCGCTGGAACAAATACCGGGATATGCAAAGTTCATGAAAGAGTTGGACACGAAGAAGAGAACTGTCAGTTATGAGTCTGTTGGTAATTTGTACCATTGTAGTTCAATTGCATCCCATTCTCTTGTGCAAAAGAAAGATGATCCCGGTGCCTTTACAGTTCCATGCACAATTGGGTTTGTTAACTTTGTCAGAGCTTTGTGTGACCTAGGTGCGAGCAATAACTTGATGTCGCTGGTAGTATTCGAGAAATTAGGCGTGGGAACCACCCCCGAGCCAACAAAGATGCGATTATTGATGGCTGATCGTACTATCAAAAAGCCTATGGGCATATTATGTGATATTTTAGTCAAGGTTGAAAACTTCATATTTCCTGCTGACTTTGTTGTCTTGGACTGTGAGGTTGATTTTGAGATGCCCATAATTTTGGGGAGACTATTTTTATCCACCGACAGAGCATTGGTGGATATGGAGCGCGTGAGCTAAAATTCAGGTTGAATTATAAGGAAGTCACATTCAATGTTTGCAGAACTATGAAGCAGCCAAAGGACATAAGGGTGGTTTCGAAAATAAATAGTTCAGATAACCCTGGAAGCCAACCCAAGGGATATCTTGATAAAGTTTAAGTAATCAAGACACCCGCGTAGTGCAGACGTTAAATCAGGCGCTGCTTGGGAGGCAACCCAAGGTGTCTTGCTCTTCCTACATTTGCTTTGATTTTTGTTATTTTGATCAACATTAGACCCACACATCTAGGGTGCCACAAGTATGTTTCTAACTCTCTTGTTGTACTTTGGTCTAATACATTGGAGACAATACATGCTTATTTGGTAGGGGCGGAGGTACTTATGGGTTTATATGTCCTCTTGGGGGGTTTTGCTGCCGTGTTTCTTTTCCCTCAAAGTACTATCATAGTAGAACCAGCATGTTTAGGTTGTTATTTATATTATTATGTGTATTCGTGTTTAAGTTGGAGGAAACTAGGGGAACTGTAGTGCAGTCCAGTTTTGAACAAGTTTTGAAAGTGTGATGATGCTTTTAATGTGTTTAAAGAATACCCCTCCTGAAATTCTGAAATTTTTATTTTGGACTGTGTGTGTAGTTATGATAGTTTGTGATAGCTGTTGGATTTTGTTATGACATTAGTATTATAGGCAGAATGACTGCAGCATAGCAATACATGAACTGGATAGGTAGTAGTTGATAGAGTAACCAAGTGCTACGTGTGTGTGAGGTCATTACCTAGTTTACTTTGTGTGTGCAATCCAGAACTTGTCCGGTTAGTCTTGCCTAGGTTAGAGGATAGTGGTTAGGAAAGGATCATAGGTTATTTTTGAATAAGTCCACTTTTAGCCTAGATGCTTGATCTCGATTTTGAGCCTTAATTGACCTATTTCCTTCATTACCCTATTCACCTTCCCATTTTGACTTACAATAAACCTGTCTTGGTCTTGGTCCCACCTTGGACATTGTGTACCTCAACTCAGGCAAATAGCCTAAGTTAAGGGTGGCTATCATAGGGGTATATAGCTTGATATGGTATGAAGAAGGGTTTAGTAAAAGAAAGAAGAACAGAGTTAGGTGTGAAGAAGAATAAAAATGAGTGAAATAAATAGAAATTGCAAAAAAAAAAAGAAGAAAAATGTGTTTTGAAAGTATGAAGAAAAAACACACCTAAAATCTGAAAACAAATGAAGGAGAATAAGGGAGAATAAAATGAGTATGGTTAGAAAGTGGAGCCAAAAATAGTGTAGTGTTAAGGAAGGTTGAGTCACTGTATCCATATGTACCACACCTGTCCCTAAGCCTAATTACAAGCCGATGCAAGTCCTGTAGTGATCCTAGTCCAACTGTCCGAAAAACTAAGGCATAGAAAATAAGGGTAAGTCTATGGTATTTCACGCACATTGTTTGAACTTCTTTATGAGAGAGAGTGTTTTGATCCAGTCCCTATGTTGATATTCATTAGTATACTGTGAGTATATGGGACTTCTTTGTTGTGAGAGTACATGGGTTGCATTGTTAGCTGCTATTTGTTCAGATAATATCATTTGCATATATGCTTTGTTGTTTGTTCATTATCTGATGCCATCACTTGATCCCTTCTGTGTCATGATAATATGATGCATGTATACGCATAGTGGTTTTGACTTGTGAATAGGAGGGGGTCAAAATTTTTGGTACCAAAAGAAATGAGTCGACTACCGTAGGTCTCTTATGTTTCTCTTAGTTAAGCAGCGAATGTGTTTGTTTTGTTTTGTTCTCCTGAGGACATGAAAACGTTATAAGATGAGGGTGTTGATGTGCCAAGATTTCATGGCACTTTCGATGCTTAAAACAAGGAAAATATGTAATAACTTGGGTATGTTTGGTAGGTATGATGTGTTTTATGATCTATCTTGCAAGAAAATAGGTTTTGGGGGCAAAATGGAGAAGACGGGAAGTAGCATGCACTGGAATGAAGTTTTTGAAGACAAAAGAGCGGAGTTGAATTTCACCAAGTGACCCACGATCATGACTAACGGACCCTAGGTGGACCTACGAACCGTAGATTAAGTCCGTGAGTCAACTTTTGCAATTGTGCATGGAGGCCTGATTCCTACGACCTGGACCCACGGTTCGTGAGTTGAGTCCATGACCTCAAGTCACGGTCCGTGGAAAGTTATCGACTTTTTTCTCCTACATGTTTTAGGATAGTATTCGTTTTGTATCTATAAATACTCCTATGTTGTCCTATGTTAGAGAGGCTATTATTACATTATTTTGGATTCTATTACATTGTTTTGAGGTTCATAAACACATTGATCTTGTAATCTCAAACATCGATTCTAGGGTTTTGATTTATATTGAGATTTCAGAGTTTTATTCTTCTTGTGATTTCATAATTATGTTTTCATCATTGAATTCTTCTTGTGTTCTTGCAATCATGAGTAGCTAAATCTCTCAACTAGGTTTGTGTGAACCATGAGAAATTAATGAAATGGGTTAAGTACGAAACAATTTTGAACTGGTGTGACTGCATTTATTATTATTTCCTTTGTTATAATTGATCTTCTAACGGTTGCAAACGATGGAAACTTACCTGTATTCTAAACTTGCTCGAGAGAGAAGTAGAGATTGGAAAAGGGGAATAACAACAAAGAGTTGAAGCTATCAACCTTCATCTAATAACTTGAGCCATAATAGGGATAGTTATCTGAGATCAAGAAAAGGGGTTAGTAGCGCGACACTTGGAGAACACGAGGAGAAGAGTGAAATTTAACTAACCAAGGTTGAGAGACGTTTAGATGAACCTATCTTGTTAGAGTTTGCATGCAACGCAGCGGGATAGTTTGTCAGCACAAGTACCCGGTGGAGTTAAGGAATCTTGGGGATCACAGTTCTAGTGCCTTTCTCGTATTGGTCACAAATCAAACAATCAACAATTGTTACTATTACTATTTGTTTATAAAACCCCCTTTTTTTTACTTACTTTCCAATCACTCGGACAAGCATTCGATAGAAGTCCATCCTATTCCATGTGGGATTGACCCAACCTAGTTGGGTTCTATATTTGATACAACGATCGCGTTATACTTTCCTGGAGGTATAGTTTGGGTGACATCACATAGTCACACAGATAAGATATTAAGCTCAATGATTTTATTGAAAATATATAATTGAGTAATTTGACTAGCAAAATCCATATTTTGACCTATTGATTATAATTTTCAGTCGGCAGAAAAAAAGAGGATTCATCATGCAATTTAATTCTACATTCTAACGATAAAATATGAAATTGAATAATCTCGAATAGCACAAGGTATAAGCAGACCTTTTCTTTAATTTTATCTTCTTCATATCCAACAATGGGATTTGAACTCTTAGCACTCATCAATGTGTTAATTGTCATTTTTAGGCTATACAAGAAGGTGAATATCTTGTGCATGACATGTGTATTGAAATAGAAAAAAGAAGGCTTAAATGTTTCAAAAAGGAGCAATCAACCTTGAGAGGAGAGTTATGGAAATGCACAATTGATATTGTTATGTCTTAAGGATGTAGAGAAGATAGAGTAGTTTAAAGAATGTTGCTTCCAATATCACCTATTTGAGTGATTAGATTTCATAAGGGAGATGTATTGAAGTTTTATTGATAATAGTATGATAGAATAAGAGATTATAGAGGTGTTAAGGTTACACAATTATTCTAACGTCATGTATATTTACATTTATAACTTATAAATATTTTGTAAGAAAAAGATATGAAATACACGTGCAACGCACGTGCGGCGAGACTAGTTAAGGATAAAAACGTCACGACCCAACCGGTCATGATTGGCACCCACCCTAACTTATGGCGGAAGAACCATACTAATCTCACCCTCACCAACTCGAGTATTACTCTTATATCAATTTCCAGTTTTTAATCAAGTGTAAAAAGTAAGTTTGTTCAATAAATTTAAATCACTCGTCAACCAAAATCAACATTCAATATTAGAGTGCAGAAACCTCTACTTATTACATCCCTGGGCCCTGAAGTCACCATACAAAAACATCTAAGAATAAACTAAGTCTAAACCAAAAGAATAGCCAAAACATAAATAATAGGAAATCGTCATAGTCCCGAAACAAAGGACGTCAACATCAATAAGAAGATTGAAGGTTGTCTGGTCATGGTGCTCACCCTCAAATCAAGTCTGAACCACTAACTAGAGCCGAGGTCACTTGTCAGCTGCTGAAAGATGTTCTGCACTCAATAAAAGAAGAGTACAGGTAGCATCAGTACATCAACAAGTACTGGTAAGCATCATAGGCCGACTAACTCCATAATGTAAAAGTAAGCAACCTGACAAGTATAAAAGTGATCATAACAAACTCATAATCAAAGACATCAACAATTAAATGCATCATATAGACATAATTCACAATTTACTTTCACATGCTTTTATACTTAGTCACTTTCATCAACAACTCATCACCACATATAATCATCATAAAGACACCCAATGCATATGAATGAGTGCATGTATGCAAGATGTGTGCATCATGGCTTACTCATCTCCACCTCATCAACATCATAAGCATGACCAATCCCATAAACCTCATGGGTTACATATCAACATCATCATATCGTACCGGCGTGGTACCGGATCCTCAATCACAATCAACATCATTATGACTATCATGATTTCAATAATAACAACATCCCCTTCATCACACCTCCGTAACACCACAATGTATGAACATGCAATGCAGTCAATAAATCATAAGTCATGCTAGAAGGCAATCATAGATATTTGATTTACAAACAAGTACAAAGCCAAAAAAGTCTTAAGTGCTACAACAAAACAATAGCCTACCTCAATTCCTTGCTCAAGTCACCTTTAAGCCACACTTTTGCCCTTTCATTCTAGTACAATCCGTTCTTGATCTAAAGCAACAAGATATGTACTCATTTCAATAATTCATCCTCTTTTTAATTACTAGGGATCAAAACCATTGATTTTAGTCATAAACTCACCCTATTTCATCATCTTAGGATTTTCTATCTCTTAAACCACATGAATTCTACTTGAATTAGCATGAACAGTCGTAACATCCTAGGAATTATTTACTGAATTTATAAACATTCCCACCACTTTTCATCAATTTCTATGAACTAGGGCTAACCCCCAAATTTCCACCATAAATCATTTTCTAATGATTTACAAAGATTATAAGGAGTAATTTCAAGTTCAGAATGTAACAATTTATCTCCAAAGATGAAAAACTTCAAAATCCCTCAGAAAATCGCCTTTCCCAAAGCCCTTTTGTGTTTTTCAGAAAGTGAGGAATGAAAAATATTTTTTGGATTTTAAAACTGTCAAACACTGTGTGTTACCATTGCAGAGGTTAAAGTTCCGCTACAGCGGTTCACGCCTCTACCACTGCGGTACCGCTGTAGCGGTTGCTTTTTTAGTTGCAGTGGTCCGATGCAGAAACTCTGGACCTCTCCTCAGTTTTGCTTATTTTACAACACACCCCATAAGTCTTAACATCGTGAATCAATCCCTCCACGGCAAACTCTATAACTAAAGTTCTATAACTCCGTTTCAGATGTCGAAAGTTGTTACGGCTCCCTAAGCTCATTGTCCATCAAGATATCACATCAAAAATCACTACTAACCCTCACATTAGTATCAAATTTTGTTTGACTATCATTTCCTCAAAAATCGTCCAATCCTAGACTAGCCCTAAATTTCTCAAAAATTAGCCAAGGAAAGCCTAAGTGCAATTTTTACCCATTTTTCTATCGTAATGATAATTTGGGTTGTTACATTAGATACTAATTTAGCACTCATTCGTCCCTAGACAATAATTAGCCCCAAAAAGACATAGCAAAGTAAAGAAAAGTACCTTTATTGATGAATAAGTGTGGATATCACTTGTGCATGTCCGCCTCCGTCTCCCAATTAGCTTCTTCAATAGTACGGTTCCTCCATTAAACCTTTACATAAGGAATGACTCCGGTCCTCAACTTTCTCAAATTCTTAGCTAATATAGCAATTGGTTCCTCTTCATAAGACAACTCCTTATTAAATAATTTGGGGTCCCAACGAATGATGTAATCACCATCCCCATGATATTTCTTTAGCATAGACACGTGGGATACTAGTTGAACCCCAGACATACTAGGGGGTAAGGCCAATCTGTACTCCACTGACCCCACTCCCTTTAAAATTTCAAAGGGTCCAATCTATCTCGGGCTCAACTTGCCCTTCTTGCCAAACCATATTGCACCCTTCATGGGTGACACCTTTAGGAGTACCTTTTCCCCTTTTGCGAACTTCATGTCTCTCACTTTATTGTCTGCATACTCTTTCTTTCGACTTTGTGCGGCTATGAGCTTTTTATGAATGAACCTCACTTTCTTCATCGAATCCTTAAGCATGTCGGTACTCCAAGGCCTCACCTCAAATGCATTAAACCACCCGATTAGAGACCTACACCTCCTACCATATAAGGCCTCAAAAGGGGCCATGTCAATACTAGAGTGGTAGCTACTATTGTAGGCAAATTCACACAATGGTAAATATTAGTCCCGCTGACCTCTGAAGTCCATAACACACGCTCAAAGTATATCCTTAAGCACTTGGATAGTTTACTCCGACTGACCGTCACTTAGAAGATGAAAGGTTGCACTTAGGTCCAATATGGACCCCAACTTTGACTGGAATTTCTCTAAAAAATTAGAGGTGATCTGAGTACCTCTGTCTAACACAATCAAAATCGGTACCCCGTGTAACCTTACAATCTCCTTCACATAAATCTTAGCCTACTTAGCCGCATTAGAGTCTGCTCTTACTGGGATGAAATAAGCCGACTTGGTCAACTGATCTACGATGACCCATATAGAGTCGCACTTCCTCAATGTCTTCGAAAAACCAACTACAAAATCCATCGTTATCCTTTCCCACTTCCACTCTAGAATGGGAATTCTCTGAAATGTACACTGGGATTCCGGTGTTCGTACTTCACCTTTGGAAATTCTGACACTTGGTTACAAAATCCACAATGTCCTGTTTCATTCTTCACCACTAATAGTGTTGCCTCAAATTTCTATATATCTTGTTGGCACCCGGATGTATAGAGTATTTAGAATTGTAAGCCTCTACCAGAATAGTTGGAATCAAATTGCCTACCTGGGGTATGCACAAGTGCCCCTGAATCCTCAATGCTCCCTCATCATCCAGAATGGCTTCTCTTACCTCACCCTGTAACACCTTTTTCCCTAAGGTTTCTTAACTTCTTGCCCTCGAACTGCCTGCTTGTGATTTGGTCATAAAGTGTGAACTTGGACTCCACATGCGTTAACATCGGGGTACGCACAAGGATACTAAGGAAAGCCAGAATTCACACTTAGAGAATTTCGTATATAGTCGCTTCTCCTTGAGCAAACCCAACACCGTACGTAAATGAGCTTCATGCACTTCTTCACTTTTCGAGTAGATCAATATGCCATCAATAAAAATAATAAAAAATGAGTCCATAAATGACTTAAAAACTCCGTTCATTAGGCTCATGAAAGCAGTTGGGGCATTGGTCAAATCGAAAGACATAACTAGGAACTCATGGTGCCTATAACGAGTTCGAAAAGCAGTCTTGGGGATGTCCTCCTCTCTAATCTTGAGTTGATGATAACCTGACCTCAAGTCAATTTTGGAGAATATGGTAGCCCCTTGCAATTGGTCAAACAAATCATCTATCCTAGGCAAGGGATATTTATTGCGAATGGTTACCTTATTCAACTAGCGGTAGTCTATGCACATCCTCATGCTACCATCCTTCTTTTTCACAAACAAAATCGAAGCGCCCCAAGGAGAAACACTTGGGCGAGTAAAACCCTTTTCTAACAACCTTGCAAATGAGACTTCAACACCCTCAACTCTGTTGGTGTCATGCGATAAGGGGGAATAGAAATGGGGTGGGTCCCTGGCTCTAAATCTATACAAAACTCAGCCTCTCGGTCTGGAGACATACCCTGAAGATCATTCGGAAACACTTCTAAGAACTGACATACCACTGGGACTGACGTCATAGGAGGGAGCACAGATTTATCTTCCCAACGATGGGCCAAAAATGCCCTACACCCCTTCTTCACTAGCTCTTGGGCATGAATTGTTGACACAACCCTCACAAGATTAGGCCTAAAAGTACCCCCCACTCTAACCTATCCATCTTGGGCATCGATGTAGTAACGGTTTTAGCATAATAATTGTCACGCCCCGAATCCCATCGAGACATGATTGGCACCCGTAGCCGATAAGGGCCGAGAGAACCAACCTTTGCCTATGTTCATTCGTATGCATATCTTCGTATGAACCTTATTAAACCTTATGCAACTATGCGGAAAACTTGAACATGGAAACATATGCTATACATATATGTATTGAGGAAACTTGGCCGTTGAGGCCATTAAGTCAAAACAGACATTCGTTTCTACATACTCGTCTCTTACATCCATATACCCACATATGTCTACAAAAGCCTCTAACAGATGCATCAACAAGACCAACTTACAGTCGGGACAAGTCCCCGCTTTATACATTTTATATAACATCACAACAAATATACACCTATGACTCAGGG
Organism: Capsicum rhomboideum; assembly: GCA_031232105.1. Taxonomy (NCBI): domain Eukaryota; kingdom Viridiplantae; phylum Streptophyta; class Magnoliopsida; order Solanales; family Solanaceae; genus Capsicum; species Capsicum rhomboideum. The sequence continues at coordinate 97,631,410 of CP124718.1, forward strand.
GGCTCCGAACCAACTGGAGCTCACCAAAACTCTGCGAATGATCCCCAGTCTACAGGGGAGGTCTACTAATGCCTGTACCTGCAACATGTAAGGTAAGTCCCCCGAGGGGGTCAGTACGAAGAATGTACTGAGTATGTAAGGCTTATAAGAAATAACATCATACATGAGAATGTCAATCTAATAAAAATATGAGAGAATAGTCAACGTAGATAAACCATCATTTTAAATGTGGAAACATGCATATTGTATCAATATGTTAGATCACTCACTTAACTCCTTATTAGTCATATAATATCTTTCGTACACATCCTCATTCAAGAGATTGTTCCTTCACTCAAAGGACTTACATCCAAGAGGTTCTCCTATTCCCGAAATTCTAGAGGTTCCTCTATGGAATAGATTCCAGAGATTCTTTCTTGCTTCTATGCCCACTACCATTAATATCTCCTTGGTTGGTCGGTTGTAAAAGAATAATACTCATCCACATACATCCATTCCAGTGGTAGTGTAGGGAATTAATAATATAACGTACATCCCCTCTATTGGTGGTTTATCCTACATCCACACTCATGGTGGGAGAATATACATCCACTCTCTTAACTTACATCTACTCTATTGGTGGTTTATCCTACATCCACGCTCATGGTGGGAGAATATACATCCACTCTATTAGTGGTAATTTAACTTATGCGCACACCTTTCTTCATTTCTTACTTTTGAGTGATTGATAAATGGTCATCATAAAGATGTGTTCTTTCACCCCATGGATGCACTCATACTATTAGGATCGTCATCAGACATAATAACAACAAAAGTGAAAGGAATTAATGAATATGAATAAACTCTCTTTCTGCATGTGGGGATCTATGTAAATTACGTTCTTTACTTCTTTTGTCTTCATATTCATTCATCTTTATTGTTCTACCCATGCTAGGCTGTCCTGTCGCCCCTGGGATGAGATTAACCCATGCTAGGTGCTTTGACCCCTGGGATGTTATGTGAACCCATGCTAGGCTTTCGTGTCGCCCCTGGGATATTGTTAACCCATGCTAGGCTTATCGCCCCTGGGATGTTATATTAACCCATGCTAGGCTTTCGTGTCGCCCCTGGGATGTACCATCATAACCCATGCTAGGCTTTTATATCGCCCCTGGGATGTATCGGGATCGACCCATGCTAGGCTTATCGCCCCTGGGATACCACCCGTGTTATTGGGATCGACCCATGCTAGGTATTTTAACCCCTGGGATACCACCCATGATTACTTCTTAATTATACATCTCTTATTTCTCTTGTTATTCTTACTTCCATTTTTAAGAGTGATACAATGAGGGTCATGACATAATTGGAATCACACACACATATATATATATATATTACTTCTTCACTCTTTCTTCATGAGATTGACATCTTCACTTATGAGGAAATAGATATATTAGCTTGCACATCACCTCTCTTATTACTCTTATGAAATCTTATGAGATTGGTACTTTTACTTGTGAAAGATTGATACAAAGATAATCATCATAATTGAGGACTTGGAACATGACATGATTGGAAAAATGTTATTCAAGAATAAATAGGTTCTCTTATGTTATTACTCTCTTGAGATCGATCATTTAGGAATGATAACGTTATGACATTTTTGGAACTTCACTCAATGAACAAGAGACAAAAGAATCATCATGCATTTGAGAATAGGACACATATGAATAACAATATACGTCAACCTGAATTTGAGATACTTCAAACCCCTCGGAATTGAAACAAGTCCAATGTCAATGTGAATAACATGTTGCAGAAGGATGTGGAAAAAGGAACCTTACATACCTTGTATTCTTAATACGAATACACAATCTTAGACGCGCATACAATAGTCCAGCTCCTTCCTTATGTTTCTCTCTACAACACAAGTTTATAACGAAACCAACATTAACCACCAATTACCTTATAATGGCATACAACAACAATAAGTCACATGTTTAGCTTTAACATGTCATTTCCCCCTTAACAAAACCATTGATAAAATCATTATTCCAAAAATCCTCCAATATTCCCAACATTGACCAATATAGTATCATCCATACATTCCACCACAACACTTCCCCTTTACGCTTTCTTATCCACACCACATCACAAACAATCCATCAATTCACCTTAATACACTTCATAGCACAAATCGGCCAACATCCCACAATTTGCACTTATAAAAAAATAACAAATTAAATAACAAAATAACACCATATACGTTCATATTTTATCCATACCATGATCTTTCATCAAAGGAACAAGTCCAAATTCAAGCTCAAATCCCATGGATCACAAATCTTATACAAAAGCACAAAGCGCCATGTCCAACATTTCAACCATAAACAACATGATATACATATTCTCTCATGCTTATAATATGTTAAAGTACAATAATATTCACTTACCCAAGCTTGAAAGATGACGATCTTGCTCCAAGAAGTGCCTTAGGGTTTTGAAAGCCAAAGAGATGTTCTTGGGAAATTTCTAGAAAAAGATAGAAAAAGCATGTGTGTTTCTCTTCAATAAAAATCAGCATTTTGCCCCTTTATATAGGCCCTTAAGTGCCCTCCTTAGTCACTCTTTAGCATTAAATGTTGGGTTCTCGAAGGTCTTGCAAGAATGGGTCATTTGACCCATTTTTTGGGCCATGCTTTCTTTTCATTTTTGGGCCCTTTTTGGGCCCAATTCACTTAACCCGATAAAATCAATAATTTCTCGTGTTTAATTTGTCTCATAGGTATTACAATAATATTCCCACTCATTCTATTCATATCCGTAGCCTCAATCCAAAAACCAAGTGATTCTAGCCACGTTTGGCTTATTTTGACTATAAGGGTAAAATCGTCATTTTGGACCCAAATTCGTTCTCGAGTAATTTTATCATACCAATGTAATATTTCATTCATTTCATGTATATACTCTTGGTTGTAGAAGAAACGTAGCAAAAATCGGCTCGGTACGACCCCGGATACCCTTGGGACTTAGAAATTTCCAACTTTCGAAAAAGTGGAAAACCCAAGGTGGCACGCTCCTGGGCGCGCCAACCTACTGCATATGGGCTAAAAATTTTAGCCCAGAGCGGCGTGGCACGGTCCCAAATGCACCCCTCCTTAAACTTTTCAAAAATTCCATTTTTCGACTTCTCTTCACGGGTTTGGTTAGATACTTCAAGTCCTATTCTTTAACTCACTTCTTAACCTTAATATACTTTGTTTAGAGGTCTTCTTAGACTCATTTTGAACCCCACAAATGTTCCACGAAGATCATCAAACACCTCCTATGAAGGTTTACTCACATACCAAGAGCCAAATTCAATTAGCTCACCAATAACATTACCAAATACATACTTATAGCTCTCGATACCTAAGTACATATCATTTAATGTCGTCAAGTAGGGTTGGGAACGTACGGGGTGTTACAATAATCAAGAACATCATGATAAGGAGACAACCAACTCATCCCCAACATAGTATTAAACTCCTCCATATCCAGAATAACTAGGTATGCCATAGCCTTAAACCCTATAAACATCACAAAGCATGCACAGTACACCTGATCAACACACAGAGACACCCCAACTGGAGTAGATACATACATGGGAGTATTAAAATATTCACAGTCTAAGTCCCAGCCCAAAGCAAATTCATAGACACATAAGAGAAAGTGGAGACGAGATCAAATAATATAGAAGTCATATGATCATAGACAAGAATAGTACCTGTGTTCACAGCATCAGAAGCTTCTGCTTCAGTATAATCTGGAACAACATAAAGATGAACCTTATTACCACCTGACAACCACCTCTACCAACCTGAGCACCATTCCTACCAACCTGTCATCCACCTCAGTTGGCTTGGTTGCCACCCCTAACTTGGCCATCACGCACACTTTATGGACGACCCCTATCGTTCCCTCCACCATTGCTTTGCTTTGGCCTGTAGCTGAAAAGAAACAAACTCCACCCTATACTTCTCAACAATACATATTTTGTGTAGGCGTTCATGACAATCTATCAGGAACTCAAAAGCATCCTCCAATTTTTTACCTTGGAATACCACAGGTTTCATCTTCATGAATTTGCAGAATAGCCCATGTTCATCATCAGTCATTACTGGTCCGAGTAACTGTTGGGGATACACCCCTATTGTCACGCCCCGAATCCCATCGGGACATGATTGGCACCCGTAGCCGATAAGGCCCGAGAGAACCAACCTTTGCCTATGTTCAATCATATGCATCTCATAATCATAACCACCATGTCATAATAATATGAAAGACGAATAAAGGAAAACATGGGACATAGTTGTACATACATATGAAACTTGGCCGTTGAGGCCATCCAGTCAAAACAACATATGTCCTTTACACTGATACACCCACATCCGTCTACAAAAGCCTCTAACAAGAGCATTGACCAAAATGAACCATAAGTCGGGACAAGTCCCCGCTTTACACATTATGTACAATACCAAAACATATATACACTCTGACTCGGAGAAGCCCCGAATGAGCTGGAGCTCACCAAAGAACCGCTAACACTGGCAATCTACTGGGGAGGCCTACTGGGACCTGCGCCTGCAGCAAGTAAGGTAAATTCCCCGAGAGGGGTCAGTACGAAATAAGTACTGAGTATGCAAGGCTCAGATAAAACTATACAACACATGAATATTTCAATGAATATGTCAATGAACTCAAAACATATGAATACTCAATGTGAATAAGTCACCATGTTACTCTTTGGAAACCATGTGGATTGCTTTCATTATTTTCATTACTTTCTTTATCTCAATGCTCACATGCCATTACATATCACAATGTACCCGGGCCCCGACTGATCAGTGGGTCTTTCATATCATATCATTGTGTAGGGATCGAGTCGAGCTAGGCTTATGCCCCTAGACTTGCCACCCATACATCAATGCATCGGGATCGAGTCGAGCTAGGCTTACGCCCCTAGACTTGCCACCCATAAATCCAAACCTCGGGATCGAGTCGAGCTAGGCTTACGCCCCTAGACTTGCCACCCGTACTTGATCATTGACCACACTTGCATTACTTTGTTCATTACTTTGAGATTGATACTTTGATAGTCATAACATCACTTTGGAACTTTGGAACATAACATTGTTGGAAACTTTGAATCATTGACCAATGAGTGAAGGACATGTGAATAAATATCAATGAGAAATATAACATTACTAGCACCATGATACCATTGGAACCATTGGACAATAATCCATGAACAAGAGACATAAGTATAGTCACTATGGAAACATTGGAACATAGCCGTATTTGAGCTTTTGGAACATTAACCATGAATATGAGAAATGGGATTCACAAATGATCCATGAGTAGAAAATATATGACAATGACTAGTGATAAACGGATATCGGATACCTTAGCACATTTTGGGATAGAACTAGTGACATGTCAATATGGACACTATTTGCCGTAGAAAGATACGGACAAAGTAACCTTACATACCTTGAATTCGCAATACGAATCTATAACCTTAGATGCGTAGACAATAATCCCGCTCCTTCTTTATGTGTCACTCTACAACATAAATACATAACGAAATTCACATTAACCACCAAGTACTTTACAAATGCATACAATGTCAATGAGTTACATGTTTGCCTTTAAACATGTCAATTCCCCTTGACAAAACCATTGAGCATACTATTATTTCAAAAATTCCATAATATTCCCAACATTGACCAATACATGAAAATCAATACATTTCACCACAATACTTCTCCTTTACACTTTCTTATCCATAACACATCCCAAATAATCCATCAAAGCACCTTAATTCAACTCATAACACATATCGGCCAAAATCCCATAATTTTCACTTTTAGACAAGAACAAGTTTTATACCAAAAATAACACCATACATGTTCATATTTTGTCCATACCATGCTTTTTCATCAAAGGCACAAGGCCTAATTCACACTTGAATTCCATATACCACAAATCTCATACAAAATCACCAAGTACCATGACCAACTTTTCCAAGCACAACCAACATGATATACATATTCTTTTATGCATATAAGATATTAATCCATGAAAATAATTCTTACCAAGGCTTGGAATATGTTGATCTTGTCCAAGGAGTCCCAAGGAATTATTTTGCTTTAGGGTTTGGAAATGAGAAATGTGGAGAAAAATGTTTTAAAGGCATGAGAGGTTTTGTACAATAAAAATCTGATTTGCCCCTTTTTATAGGCCTCTCATGTTGTCCTTAGCCAATTCTTGGCATTTAATAAGGTGTCTAGAAGGTCAAATGGAAGAATGGGTCTTTTGACCCATTTGGGCCATGGATTTCTTCCACTTTTGGGCCTTAATTTGGCCCAAGAAGACATATCCATTTAGCCCAACAAGTTTCATGCATTATTCACCATATCTCTCATGTTTATATAATTCCATAATGTTACGACAATAGTCTCTTAAAAGATTCTCATTCGTCGCCTCGATTGCAAAAATTGGAATTCTAGTCGCCCTTGGCTTCATTGAACATTTTGGATCACTATTCACATTTCATGATTTGATCATGTAGGAGTATGTAGGAGTATATTGAAGTGTTTGAAGCTTTAACAATGCTCAAATAACTCCAAAGAACCAAAAGAAACCATCGAGAAATCGTCGTAGAATTGCATTACGAAACGACGCCGGAAAGGGCAAAATTTTTGTGCCTTGCGCCACACCCCTGAAACAGGGTAGTGGCGCAAGAATGCAGCCTTCTCTGAAGTTTATGCAGGCTGGTGGCTTGCGCCACACCCCTGAAACAGGGTAGTGGCGCAAGTTTCAGCATTTTGCTGAAATTTCCGGCCACTAATCCGACGTTTACGTATCGTCCAATCCCTTCTCAAAACACTACAAAATACTTACTTAGTGATCTTAACCATCAAGTAAACATGACCTAAAGTCACCAAATGAGGTTAGAATGTGTACGAGTTCTTACCCAAATGCTCCACGAAATCACAACACACCTCCTACGACAATCTAATCGCACATGTTACGTTCCGATATCAAATGTTTTACCAATGACACTATAAAACACATATGCATGGCATCTCAACACCTATGTAGGGATCAAGTGAGGTTATAAAAGTACGGGGTGTTACACCTATTTCAGAGCCTGCATCCATCCTTGGTGCTACAGTAGCAGCATGTTATAATATTGTGGGCGGAACAACTGGAGTGTTGCCAGTACCATCCAAGCTACCTAAGAATCCCAACACTTGTTCAATCACCTCTGCAGACAAAGGCATCGGAGCTTCACCATTTAGTGTTGGCACCATATTCTCTGGAGCTACCATCTCCTCTTTATTTTGAGCATGGTCTGGGGCGTCCTGCTGTGGGGGAGGGGACAGTGATCTCTGTCTTATCGCCCTTCCGGCTGCCTGGGCTCCACCCCTAATAGGTGTTGCCCTTCATCTTCCCTGTCTAGCTCCACCCCTAGTTTGAGGTTTGCACCGAACTGCGGCCCCAGAAGCCGATGCAAGTGCTGCTGTTGGTTTTGCTGCGGGCGCGACTGCTGCAGCTGCTGCTCTGGTAGAATGAGTATTCACTATCTGCGAATAAGAGTGAAATGATTAGATACCAATTTTGATCGCCAGATACCAATTGGAATCAAGTCATAGTACGAAAGAAAGATAAAAAGAAAGAAAGGAATTCATTGCTAAAGTTTTATAACCTCCCGAAGAAAAGTACAGACGTCTCCATACCGTTTCGCAGGACTCTACTAAACCTATTCTTGTACGACAAAATCTACGAATCCAGTGGTCTGATACCATCTCTGTCACGACCCAACCAGTCATGATTAGCACCCACCCTAACCTATGGCGCGAGAATAATACTAATCTCACCCTTACCAACTCAAGTGTTACTCTTTTATTCACTTATATCAATTTCCAGTTTTTAATCAAGTGTAAAACGTAAGTTTGTTCAATAAATTTAAATCACTCGTCAACCAACATCAACATTCAACAATAGAGTGTGGAAACCTCTACTTAGTACATCCCCGGGACCTGAAGTTACCATACAAAAACATCTAAGAATAAACTAAGTCCAAACCAACAAGAATATCCAAAAACATAAATAATAGGAAATCATCTTAGTCTCGAAACAAAGGACGTCAACATCAACAAGAAGATCGAAGGTTGCCCGGTCATGGTGCTCACCCTCAAATCAAGTCTGAACCACTAACTAGAGCTGAGGTCACGTGTCAGCCGCTGGAAGATGTTCTGCACTCAATAAAAAGAAGAGTACAGGTAGCATCCGTACATCAACAAGTACTGGTAAGCATCATAGGTCGACTAATTCCACAATGTACAAGTAAGCAACCAGACAAGTATTAAAGCGATCATAACAAAACTCATAATCAAAGACATCAACAATTAAATGCATCATATAGACATAATTCACAATTACTTTCACATGTTTTTATACTTAGTCACTTTCATCAACAACTCACCATCACATATAATTATCAAAAAGACACCTAATGCATATGAATGAGTGCATGTATGCAAGATGTGGGCATTATCTCTTACTCATCTCCACCTCATCAACATCATAAGCATGACCAATCCCATGAACCTCATGGGTTACATATCAACATCATCATATCGTACCAACGTGGTACCGGATCCTCAATCACAATCAACAACATCATGAACATCATGATTTCAATAACAACATCAGCATCCCCTTCATCTCACCTCCGTAACACCACAATGTATGAACATGCAATGTAGTCAATAAATCATAAGTCATGCTAGAAGGCAATCATAGATGTTTGATTTACAAACAAGCACAAAGCCAAGAAAGTCTAACTGCTACAACAAAACAATAACCTACCTCAATTCCTTGCTCAAGTCACCTTTAAGCCACACTTTTTCCCTTTCATTCTCGTACAATCCGTTCTTGATCTAAAACAACAAGAATATGTACCCATTTCAATAATTCATCCCCTTTTTAATCACTAGGGATCAAAACCATTGATTTTAGTCATAAACTCACCCTATTTCATCATCTTAGGATTTTCTATCTTTTAAACCACATGGATTCTACTTGAATTAACATGAATAATTTCACCCCCATTAACATTTTCTAACACCATAGGATCATTCTTTACTGAATTTATACACATTTCCACCACTTTTCATCGATTTTTATGAACTAGGACTAAACCCTTAATTTCCACCATAAATTGTTTTCTAATGATTTGCTAGCGGGGGAACTATTAATAGCGATTGTTACTCCTTATGCCTGGTTTCGCTCAACTCTCCCTTCAGAGCTACCCTTGCCTGAAAGCGGAAGAGGTAGCTTACTAACCTACTGGAGTAAGTAGTCTTGTCCGAAAGCCTCAGGAGAAAAGACAGCAACAAAGTAACAAGGTTCTCAAAGAAAGACATGCCTTAAGGCAACTAAAGCTAGGAAGGTAAGATAAAATGACTAGTCTTTCTTATTCGAAAGCAAACAAGACAACAAGGGAGGTTTTAGGCAACACGCTGGTAATGAAATGAAGAGAAGGGCTTTTCCCATCCTATGAGCCCTGCGAGCTCACGAGTCGTCAGTCACTCGGAGGATTTTATAGATCGGAACGCAGCGATGAAAGGCAAAGACCAGTATTTAGCACCAAAGCGTATCGTTCCCGCAACTACTTTGGTACTTTATTTATAGCATTTTTATAAGGAGTAATTTCAAGTTCAGAATGTAATAATTTACCTCCAAATATGAAAAACTCCAAAATCCCTCAGAAAATCTCTTCCCCAGAGCTTATTTGCATTTTTCAGAAAGTGGGGAATGAAAAATATTTTCTGGGTTTTAAAACTGTCAAACAATGCTTGTTACCGCTGCAGTGGTTCACGTCTTTAAATGGAGGTCTGCCGCTGCGGTACCTATTACCGCTACAGCAGTTGCTTTTTCTGCTGCAGCGGTCCAAGGCAGAAACTCAGGGCCTCTCCTCAGTTTTGCTTATTTTACAACACACACCACGAGTCTTAACATCGCGAACCAACCCCTCCACGGTAAACTCTATAACCAGAGTTCTATAACTCCATTTCAGGTGCCAGAAGTTTCTACGGCTCCCTAAGCTCGTTGTCCATCTAGCTATCACATCAAACATCACTACCAACCCTCACGTTAGTACCATATTTCATTTGACTATCATACTCTCAAAAATTGTTCAATCCTAGACTAGCCCTGAATTTTTCAAAAATCAGCCAAGGGAAGTCTAAGTACGATTTTTACCCACTCTTCCATCATAACAACGCTTTGGGTCGTTACAAAAAGAGACCAAAAAAATCACGTGAGGACTACCAAAAATGGGTATTCTCCCTTATACTAGTGTAACTTGGCCCATGCTAAGCCCGAACCCAAAATTAATACTCCCTCTATTTCAATTTGTTCGTTTTACTTTTCCTTTTAATCCTTTTTTTTTTTGCAATTCTTTAATTCTAACTTTTTACACGACATGTTTAAAATCACAAAATGAAAGAACAATTTGATACATTTTACATATAACTGCTTATTTATAAAATTAGTTTCAGTGGTTAAAAATATTCTTTAGCACTTAAAATTTAATTTTTAGTTATTTACAATTAGTTAATTCAGCATGACTCTAAACTTGCATCTTTCCAAACATCTAAAAAGTTTTTATATTTACCAAATTGTCTAATGACAAGTGAAGTATTTCATCCTCCGAATTTATGTGTCATATTTTTTTTTAGTATGTTTCAAAAAATGTCATCTTTCTATAATTAAAAATAGTTAAACTTTAAAAAATTTCTTTTATCCTTAATGGAATGATTCATAATGACATAAATGTTTAAGATTTGTTTTAAATTATAAATTTTAAAATTCTTTCTTTCTTAAATTTTACTCTCTCCGTCTCATTTTATGTGAAACATTTTTCTTTTTGGTCCGATTCCAAAAAATGACATCTTTTCTTATTTGGTAACTATTTAAAGGTACAATTACTCTTTTACCTTAATTGATCCCATCTAATTTTAAAGAAAATACTGCTGCTTTTTTCTTTTAAAAAGGATAATTTGATAAACTTCATAAAATCTCGACTTATTTCTTAAATTTTGTGCCCGATTAAAAGGTGACACATAAAATGATACGGATGAGTATATCTAATAAAAAAAGTATGAAATAAATTAAGACAGAAAAAAATAATATGGAATACCCCATAGGCAAAGTAAAAAGAGATAACATAAAATCTTAATATTATACAACCCGTGTCACTCTTTAAATGTACTTTCTCCGTTCGCTTTTACTTGTTTCTATTTTTCTAATTAAATTTTTATTTTTACTTGTTACTTTTGACATATTAAGAAAAGATAATTTTTTTTTCTATTTTACCCTTAACATTAATTGTTTATTCTCCAAACTATTTTCAAGACATATTACTTTAAATATTAATTAATATGGGTAATATAATAAAATAACCATATCAATAATGAAAAAATTTATTATGTGTAAGGTAGGCCAAGTCATACTTGTGTGAGACATTCATTTATTGACAAATGGAATAGTGTAGGACACCCTTTTCACTTTTCAGGCATTCCAAGATCCATGTATATTTCCTTTATATCCCTTCTATGAAATTGAGCCGGTGTTTTATCATATATATTTTTTAATTCATTCTCAATTTTCTCTATTTGAAAAAATAATGAGTAGGTAAAATAATTTCAAATTGGAAAGAATTGGAAAATTAGATAGTGAAATTGAATTTAGATAAATTTCTGGTTATTCAATTTTAAATTTATTACACAAAACTATTTTTATTTTTTTGTTATATAAAAGTCATATAGATTTAAAGTTTATTACAAAAAATAAATAAATTATCACATAAAAGTCATCCATTTTAAAGCTTATCACATTATTTTTTAAAAGGTGTTTATGTATTTTACTAAGGACGAATTTAGGAGGTTCTCGATAACCTAGTAAAGCCTACACAATACTGTATTTGTATTGAGAATTTCAGTAAGGACCGTTTGACCATAAAAACTTTTTACTTTTTTCACATTATTTGAAAATTAGTGTTTGAATATGAAAATTTCAAATACAACTTAAAATTGTTTTTATAATTTGGAAAATAGCCAAAACCCTGTTTTCACTTTTACTTTTCTTTACTTTATAAAATATTTTTTTTTAATTTTCATAAAATAACCTCATTTAAATTATATTGCATGTTTAAATTATTTTTTATATTTTTTTTTAAAAAAAGACATTTAAATTCTAAATTTGTTGCAAAAACCATAGTCAAACACAAATTCAACTTCAACTCCACATTTAGAATCTTTAATTTTTTTAAATAAAGATTTTTTTTTATTTTTATGTCCAAATGGCCACCTAATATATAAAAATTATAATTTGAGAAATTATTAACCTTAAAGTTGAGGATGAATGAAAATAGAAAAAGAAAGAAAGAAACACGTCTATTTGAGACTTAGAGTAAATAAATAAATAAAGCATCTATTTAAGCTTAATAAAATAAATTAGAAAGCAATGCACTGAAAAATTAAGAGAACAGAAAGCAACAGAGAGGGAAAAAGAGGACTTTTACCCATTTTGATCAAGGTGGGACCCAAGATTCCACTTGTCAAACTAGGAAAGGAATGTTACACAAGTCTTGTCTGTCACCTCATACTTGTGCCTCATGCACAATAAAAAAATTTATTCAATAATTGTTTTCTTAATGATTGTGTCGTAATAAAAAATGACAAGTAAAAACGAATGAAGAGAGTACAAGCAACCAACTTGAACCAAGACACAGTTGACAGCTGTTGTGTAACACTTGTCAATAAATTAGTTGATTAACTCAATAGAGAGTGAAGATTTCCCAAGAAAATCAACTTCAAAATGTTAAATTTGATCCTATGAGGATGACGAAAAATGTTTCATTCTCTCTTATATTAAGTAAAGTAATAATATAGTAGTAATATATAGTAGTAATTACCCTACAAAAAGCCCAAATAGCCTCTTTTGTTGGTTGGGGCTAGTGGAGAAATAATTTGAGAAATTTACATAGAAAAGCATATCATATATAATTAATTATAGAAATAGCCTAACTTTTGCAATCTTTCATAAATAATATTTTTTATTTCATTTTTGTCATTTACATAAAAATTTGTATAATAATTAATCAAATAAATAATTACATAATTAATTAATTAATAAAATAACTATTTAAAGGAAATTGCACTAAATAAGGATATGCTGTAATGGAGTAATAAAAAAAATTAATTAGAGAAAGTTGCACAAAACGAGGAACCATTAATATTTTATAATCTTTATTTATGATGACAAATTCTCTCTCCTATGTTCAACAATCCGGAGTATTCCACTCCTTTCCCCTTTGTTGTAACATATTTTACAGATTTTTTTGATTCTTTCTCCATGATTTCATCCATTTTCCAGTGATTCTTTCTCCTTTATCTCGCTCATTTCCAGAGTGATTTCTTCTATTACTCTGAAAATAGATTATCTATCACTATAAAACCCACAACATCCATAAAAATGGAGGTGTATGTTTTGAGAGGAAAATTTTCAAGATTCTACAAGTATAAGGTAAGTATTAACAACACATTTTATATTTTTCACTTTAAAAATAAGTATTTTTTCTATCAAATTTGAAGTTAGTGTTGACTTCGAGTTGTTTTGTTTTGAATATTTTCGTTCACAGTATCAAAGAAGAAAATGGCAGTACCGGAAAAAATGATCCGTAAAGTATCAGACCCAAACTCATACTATAGGAAATTTATGGGTAGAGGACCGAAGATTGAAGTTTCTTCTGCTGATGAACCCAACTTCAATTTGTTAACCCCCGTTTCTCCTTCGAAAGGGAAGGAAATTCTGAATGGCAGGGTTTTGCGATCCAACTCTCTTCTTTATGATTCTGTAGATAGAAGCGCAGAGGATGTAGTTGGTTGTTCTAAGAAAACTCTATGTTCAAAAGAAAACAAATCCAGTCTACTATCAAGTGTTGAATTTGTCAAATCTGGTCAAAAGAATGTCCCAAAAGGAAAATCTGAGAATGTTGATCTTCCGGAGATTAAATGCGAAAATGTTTACTACAGAAAGAGAAAGGTGGATGGAACAAGAGCTCATGCCACCCATTTGGAGGTTTGATCTATTTTGTATACCTCTATTCATTTGATATTAATTATATATTTAATATATCTTATATCATTTAATGCCAATTATACGTTGTGTGTCGTCATTGTTTGTTTTTTTGGTTGTATATTATTTTTTGTGATCTTACTCCAAGCTTGTTAATATTTTAAAAATCATAACGTGCAGAAGACGAAATTTTGTTTTAATACTGAAGGTATTACCAAACCAAGTATTGCTGTTCCTAAAGTTGATGTTCTCTCAACATTACGGAATAAGCTTTCTGAGAGGCAACTACAGTTGTTTAGCAACACATATTTTGGTATCTTTCTCCATTTTCCTCAGGTGACGATGCAACCTCAGTTGATACACTCCTTACTACTGAGGGAGGTGATCCAAGAAAACAATGATGAGTTGTGGCTGTCTGTGAACGATGTCCTAATTCGTTTTGGGATAGGTGAATTTGCCGTTATGACTGGATTGAAATGTAATGGTGTGCCACATAAGCGTTATGATGGCATGAGCAAGAATAGTTTGGTTGATAGGTGCTTTTCTGGAATTGAAAAGCTGAATGTTCAAGCCATTGTTGATTGTTTCGAAAGTCAACGATGGACAAATGATCAGGATGCGTTAAAAATTGCTGTGTTGTATTTTATTCACACATTCCTGTTATCCACTCTTCACGATAACAAAGTTTCTATTGGGCACTTCGAACTAGTTGAAACAGGTGAGTTCGAGACATATCCTTGGGGAAGATTGTCATATGATGAGACCTTTTCATCACTGAAAAATGCTTTACGGGGAAAGTCAGGGAAAAAATATACCCGTCTGTATGGTTTTCCTCTAGAGTTTCAAACATGGTTCTATGAAAGCTGCCAGCAAGCAAATGAAGAGTTGGCAATTTTCATTGAGAAACGAGTTCCCCGCATTCTTAGTTGGAAGGTGTTAAGGAATCCAAATTCAAAGGATGTGTCAAAGATACTATCTGACCGGAAGGTAACTGTTAAAATAAAAAAATATAGATATAAGCAGTATATCTATATTCTTCACATTCCTTATGCTTTTGTACAAGTATGTATAACTGTTTTTATTTATATGTTTTAGATATCTTTCTATGTTTTCAATATTTTTTCAAAAAAAATATAGATATAAGTAGTATATATATATTCTACACATTCCTTTTGCTTTGTATAAGTATGTATAACTGGTTTTTTCTTTCTATGTTTTCAATATACATTTTTCTTTTATTTGTTTTCAATATCTTTCTATGTTTTCAATATGTTTTCAACAAAAATATAGATATAAGCAGTATATCTATATTCTTCACATTACTCATGCTTTGTATAAGTATGTATAACTGATTTTTTCTTTCTATGTTTTCAATATAAATTTTTCTTTATATGTTTTCAATATCTTTCTATGTTTTCAATATAAATTGGGACACTTCATATTAACTGATTTTTTTTTCTATGTTTTCAATATAAATTTTTATTGTAGCTGAAGTTGAGGAGCATTTATCCTACTACAATTGAAAAGTCTTTGCTCTATTTGAGTGAGTTCTTTGATTATAAAACACACGTAGCAGATGGTGATGATGTTGCAGTGAAGTCTTCTGATTCATCCTTCACATCACCTCCCCCTGTTCTAACCAGAAAACGCAGCAAGCAAACCGCTGAAGCCCCCGAGCACCATGTGGTCTTGATACGTGAGATCAAGCGCATATCCGAAGCACAACTTGATTTAAAGGAGGAGTTTCATACGGTATGATCACATCATTATTTCAATGTATAAAGTATTATATTTTTGATTATTAACAACCCTTTACTCTTCATTAACTGAAGGAGGAGGTGAAGTTTCTCAAACAGTTCATGGAGGAATCAAATTCAAACATTATGATGTCTATCGAATCACTTTCAAATATTCAAAGTGGAATTAATCTTAATGAGGTATTCACAATGCTTTAAGTTGTTTCCATTTCTGTTTTATATATTATTATTTTACTATTATGTTTTCAAAATTTATTATAAACTAAATATGTTTAAATCATTTTAAAATAGATTAATGGTGGTAGTGGACATCGAGAAGGAAATGGTGATGCAGGAATAGATAGAATTAAGGAGAACAGAACAAAGGGTAATCATCTTGATCGTCATCTAGGAGATGATATGTGTGCTGAGGACAAAAGCGAGAAATTGAACAAAGCTGCCACAAATGAGGATCCTGGTATCATGTTCATTAATATTTTATACAATTCACATTCATTCGTACTACAAAAAAATAGATTCTACATATTTCCTGAATATGGTAAGACCTGCTATAAAAACATACCATGAATATGATATATTTTAAATTACTTTCAAAACAATAACATATGTGTACTATATTTATTTATAGTTCATATTTTTGTATACTATATATATAGGTGAAGATTGGTACATCGACGTTCCAGAGTCTCAAATTACTCCATATACAAACCCTGGAGCATATTTCAACAGAGAAAATGTTACTAATTGTGATCAAGGAAGGAAAGATATGGAGTCTACTAAGGACAAAAGCGTGAAAGTGAATGATTTTGCCAAAAATAAGGATCCTGGTACTATACTTTATTAATATTGTATACAATTTACATATATTGGTACTATAAAAATAATAGTTTCTACATATTTCATATACCTAATTAACATTGTAATTCACATATATCATCCTCCATATATGAAATACATTTTAAATATTTCATACATCTTCATAAATTCCATCATAACTTAATATAAAACATAACAACAATATATATTTTGCTTATCCATGCAAATAGAGTATATATGAACTATATTGGTATGTTGATAAATAACCATATATTATACAATGTAAATGTAAGTTATAAGTATATATATTCCTCATTATTTATGATTTGCTTTAGTTACATATTTTTTTTTATACTATGTGTAGTTGAAGATATCTGGATTGACGTCCCCGAGTCTCAGATTATCCTATATACAAACGAAATCACTCCTAATGTAACCGCGAGAGAAAAACGTCCTGCACAAGTACTCATGTCACCATATCTTAATGACTTTGGATCTGATTTCTTAGATAGGACCTTTTTAAAAGGAAAACATCCCTTTGAAAGGTTTATTCCGGATGAGGTTTTACACAAGATTTCAACAGATTATTTTAAGTGGTTGAAAGAAGGGCTGAGTACACATAAAAGGTGAGAATATCTTTTCAACGACAATAATTAATACATACTTTATGAAGACGTTTTTCTTAATTTTACTATTTTGATATGTACAGTCGGAAAAAACAGGTATCCACAATAAAAAAGCCTATAGGCTTGGCGTTCTGCTCGTTGATAGGAAGGAATGGTTCCACCCGCTTGCATATGCTGGCCAGCCCATGTCAAATACGGTATGAAGAATTACAACTTTCCAATTTTTTATCTCCCAAATTTCACATATATAGTACTATTATACCAAAATCTTGTATGGCGTATAATTTTTTTGGTGTCACATGATGGGATATAATTCACATATACTAATAGCAATATACTGTGTTTTGTAACAGCATATAGATGTGATCTTTTATTATTTGAGGAAGAAGGGCAATTATGAGAATGATCTACCAGAGAAATTCACAACAACTGATCCTTTCTTTGGTTCTGAGCTCGAACAGCTTTATCAGGATTATCTTGCAGATAATGATAGTAGTTTGATTAGTCCTATGCATATATGTGCAGAATATGTACTTGGAAACGAGATAGAAAGCAACAGTCCTTGGCACACTGTCAACCATTTTCTATTTCCAATATGTGTTGATAGAAAGTCTCACTGGATCTTGGCTAGATTGTCATTTCACGAGCGATGCATATATGTTTATGATTTCAAACGTGGTGCAGCTTACAATGTCAAAGTTCGCAAGGCTGTTCTTCCGTATTCTGTTGTAATCCCATACTTTTTGTGTGTGCTTGGTTTTTATGGAAAAAGGAATGACATTGACTGGTCTACAGGTCCTTACAAAAATAAGAATGTTGTGGAACCTTTTGACATTAATTTTGTTGATGGGCTGCCAGTGCAGAAGAAACCGTAAGGGACCTTATTGTATAGATGTATAACTAACATATTTTTACACTATTTTGCAGTTGTATTATATCTTACTAATAATTAAGTAAATATGTGTGTTCCAGTGATTGTGGAGTTTACGTGGCAGCATTTGCTGAGTATTTCATTGAAGGATCCGGGAAGCCTGATGAAGATTTTGAAGTCCATCAACATCGCACAAGATTTGGAGCACTTTTATGGTATTATGGAAAAATGAAACAAGATCAGGATATCGTCAGTGATGCAGAACACTATGACCAATGAAAAAAAGTAGTGCCATATAAAATAGCTTTGCGTTATTTTGAATAATATAAGTTCCACAGGAAAGACCTTTTGCTTATGGAATAACAATGCCCTCGAGGCTATTTATCTCCGCTTTTCATATGAAGTTGAATTTTCATTCAAATTTAACACATACGTTGTATGCGATTACTTTATTTTTGTTATATTTTTTCCATATAAATCGTGTTAATCTTAATATTCACTTCCTATATGGCACTGCATATGCAACATATATATTTTATAGAACAAATATTAACACCACAAACAAATATATTATACTAACAAATTTGCTTCAAATATGAATATATATATTTATATATATATATATATAAAAAATAAAATCGTCTTTTATATGTCTGATCGACGAACTGGGAGGAAACTAATTGTTTTTTTATTATACACCATATACTAATAATAATATATTATGTTTTCAAGGGATATTCTAATTATATTATTCATATCGGAAGTTGACACCTTTCTAACTGCTAACCCCTGCTTCTTTCCATTAAAGTGTTATAGAAAAGTTATTCCTTTCTAATATAATACTTCAATTTATATGACTCACTTTCCTTTTTAGTCAGTCTCACAAAAAATAATACATTTTATATTTAGTAACAATTTAACTTTAAAATAACTATTCCACCACTAATTAAATGACACTTATTTTATACCACAAATTTCAAAAGTGTTCCTTTCTTTCTTAAACTTCATACCAAGTGAAGGTAACTCACATAAATTGAAATAGAAGGAGTATCATTTTTTGCAGGAGCCAGTAACCTATATTAATACTAATGTTTAAAACATCGTATGTATGTTAATACTATCATTAATGTTAAAACAGAGTATATATTGAGATATAGTAAAGTCACTATATCGATTCCCAGTACACGAGAATGAGGAAGAAACAATCATTATACATTAAATTTTGCTTTTAAACCTTTGTGATTGCTTTCCATCGCATTCTATTCGTCATTATAATATAATCATAGAAGTTTCTTTATTCCCCTGTATTTTTATAACACATATATATGTGATCCTTTAGTTTTGTTAGGATAATGGGCAGGTATTGCATATATATTGCAAAACCTTATCATTTTCAAACAAAAAATTCTTGATTTCTACAATTTGTTTAGCCTTGTCCATCTTCTAATCCTCATCACAATAATATATCTTTATAACAAGAGTTTTGTCATTTAAGTTTATCTCACTTCTCGAATGTTGTTAAAAATCTTTTTTTTTTACCGGTAATTAATGAAACCATTTTGTTACCACTAGCAACTTTGTACAGAAAAAAAAAACTAATTTTACATATACCAACAGTAGTATACTCATTTTTATGGAACATATTCTTTTTATTGATTATTTCTTTGGATCGAGATCGAATAAAATAACTAGATTATCGTAATATATATATATAAATATCCGATGTAAATGTCAGCTAAATAAATTTTATATTTTCCATCAAAGTGGTTGGAAACATTATAAGGATCACAATATAGTTCACCTTAATATGCTTGGAAAACAATAATAAAAGATGCACTACATGAAATATAACCAGATAACATAGCTTTGAAAAAAAGAACTGTTTATTATTGTTGTCAACCTTCAAACACGAAGAAACTCTCTTAAACAATAAAAGAGCCATTTATTATGGTTGGCAACCTTCAAACAAGAAAACAGCTTAATCTTTTAAAAAAAAACCTCAAATCCTCATTGGAATATTTCTGCACGATTTTCGATTGTGACCCTCATGTCCACACAATCCACAGGAATTTTTTGCCTTCTTAGCAATCGATTCATACGAAGCTTTGGCTCTTTGTTTCTTGGGTCTTCCAGCCCTTATTCTTCCCTTCGGTGGTAAAACCACATCGGCTGCAACCTCACTAGGAATTTCCCAGGTACTTTCATCTGGAATTGGATAAATCGGCAATTCATATGTCTTCAGTAAATAATCCTTGTTGTAGTACGGTGAGCAATAATCATATTCATTCATGTGATACTTCGTCACTATTGCTAATGCGTGCACACAAGGCATTTCCACCATCTGAAACTTTCTGCAAGTGCATGTTTTATCCTGCATGTTAACCACATTTCGCCTTGCACCATCAAACACTGTATACAAGGAGTTGGTTGATGGTCTCACCTACATATGACATAAACATATAAAACAGATGAATCGATTAAAGATAACAAAAAACCTACAATACCAATACACATATATAGAATCTAATGTATATATATATCATTCTTATACCATTAATGTCTGACATGCAATAAGATTTTCCCTCATCAGTGTGTTATATTTCTTGCCCAGTTTTGTAAAGGTTTTCATTGCCTCTTTTCTGTTTGTACAGCTCCAGTCTTGAATCAAACACATAATTGAATCCATCAAGGGATAGATAGGGAGATCTCTCATATCTTTGTTGGCAGAATTCATAGACTCCGCAATGTTTGAAGTCATCACCATGGCTCTGTTAACTCTGGAATGGGCCCTGGACCATATTTGATACCCAACATTGTATAGGTAAGGTTTTACCCTACTGTCAATGTCATCTATCACGGCCATGTGCCTATCAAACTCTTCAATTGTGTATGCTCTGCATAAAGAGTACATCCTTTATATTCCTCTGATTCTTTTTGAACTTCACCTTCAAGTTGTTCCAAAGATGGAACATGCACACACAATGAGGTACTTCTGGATACACAATTGAGGCAGCCTTCGAGATGCTTTCGTGGCGATCTGATACAATGCACATATTTGCCCGTATCCCATACGCTTCTCTAAAGTTTTCAAAAAACCATCTCCAAGCTGAATCATTTTCTGAATCCACCACAGCATATGCAAGCGGGAATATTTTACCTGTTGATTCCAATCAAATAAGTTATATATCACACACACACACACATACATTATATATATATATATATATATTTAAATCATTTAGTCTGAATATCATTGTAAACCCAAATTGAAAAGCAAAAACAATTCTTTATACTCACCTGCGGCATCTTGTGTACAGGCTGTGATTAAGGTTCCTCGATGTGTTGACTTCAAAAAGCTAGCATCTACAACCACAATAGGCACACAATACTCCCAACCCTTAATCGATGCATACAACGATACATATACATATAAGAAACATCCATCATCTGTCTTTTTTAAATTTGTAACCGATCCTGGATTTGTGTGTGTCAACATATACAGGTAGCTAGGCAGCTTCCCATATGATTCACTTGGTTTCCCTCTCAATATCTCAAGAGCCTTTTCCTTCGATCTCCAGGCCTTCATATATGTCACAGTCAGTCCATACTCTCTCTTCATATCTCTCATTATGTCCCTAGGACTGTATACTGACTTTGGGTTATCAAACTTATTTAAGATGATATTTCCAAGCAGACCACAAGTAGCGTTTCGTTGTGAAAAAAACCTTGAGTCATTTGAACATGTGTGAACATCAATGAATTTTCTCACTTTGAAAATAGTTGACTTGTGTATACTTGAACTATTGAAAGTCCAAAAACAATTGTCATCAAAACACTCAAGGTTGTACCTGCATTTTTTGAAAAAAATTATTTCACGCAATCTGATCAATATAGCTTTAATCTAATTACACCAACCATGATATTTCATTTAGATACAATACATATATATAACATATATATATAACAACATATAAATAAATTCAAATACCTTGTTGTACTTGAACGCTCCACTTTGAACTGAAATTTGTTTCGAATGGCGTATCGTTTCATCACACAGCAAAGGGTATCTTTATCTTTGTACAACTGGCCTTCTTCGACCTCTTGATGTAAAGAGTTGCTAATTATACCAACATAATCAACCTCTTCATATTCATAATCCTCTCCATCACCAGTAATTACCATTTCAATTAATTGAGGTTGATTTACCATTGGTACAAACAGGTCAAAACCGTCAGAAAAACTATCAAGTTGACTGATTTCATTCAATGTTATACAAAGAGGATACTCGGTGATGTTAGTACTTTTCCTCTTCATCTCTATATACAATTTCAAACTCCTATCATTGTATATTTTGATGGGGGAATAAGTCTCATATACAGAAAATTTGACATCAATCACATTGGCAGCATTGTCCATCCTCAGAATCTTATACATGTCAGTCAACATACCTTCAAAATTACAATTTAAATTGAGAAGCAAACCCTCTACGCTAAAATTCACATACCTGTGTTCGTTAGCCCACTTTCCACCATGTTGAATAAGAACTGGTATGTTGGATTCCATGGAAACTTGAAGCAAGAACGATTTTCTTATGTATAAATGCAAACCTGCTATTTTTGAAGGTGAATAATATATTATCCGACTGATAAATTTTTCCAATTCTGAATCCTCTCAATTTATAGTGTGTAATTCCTTCTTCGGTTATGGAAGATGAATATCTTCAGCCGTTATATCGGAAAGAATATGAACCTCTCTTAATTAATTAAGATATTATTAGCAAACAATATGGAAAGAATCATTTAATAGGAGACATTAAAGAAATATATTTTTGTTATATTTATAATTTTTACCAGCACAAGGAATATGACCCTCTCTTAATTAATTTAGATATTATTAGCAAACAATATGGAAAGACTCATTTAATAGGAGACATTAAAGGAATATATTTTTGTTATATTTATAATTTTTATCAGCACAATATTTTATTTATTTAATTAATATGATTATGTCATTATGGTAATAAAGTTTTAGCCATAATTGATATATTCAATCTTTGGCTAAAAATAAGTAATTTGCATTTTTAGGATGGATAATTATGTAAGATCCCCAAATAGTTTCAGTATTAAAAATGTTTTAGAAAAAAGCATGCATAGTATTCCCTCGTAATTATATTTAAAAAACAAAATTATAAAGGTAAGTTAGTGGTACTGCCATATAAAGGTCTAAAAATGAATCACTTGTCCGCCATTAGAGTGTCAATGATTTTTAAAAACCCAATTTAATCAACCGAACTGTATTATATCAAATTAATTTTTAGGTTAATTAACGGTTTCTATATAAATTTATACTTGTACGGAATGATTAGGTAGATTTTTATTTTATAAAAATTAGTCGAAAAATAATCGAACTGTATCGAATAATACATGTGTAAAATATATTTTATATATTAAGTTTTAAAATAATAAAATATCAAACCTTTTGCTTTAGATCCAGGGTGATGGAAGCGACTACAAGCGGCAGCATAATTAACACGCATAGTCTGAGCGTGAAATTTATTATACTACTCCGATCAAAACTAAAATAGTTCTAGCATCTCTACTCTCGAGTAGTAACCGGTAAGCTACAAAGTATTTTACCAATCTTGGATAACAAACTACAAGTTATTAGATACTTTTCTCTCTTATGATTTAGATTTCTCTAAATTGAATAATTAATTTAAGTAGACTCGATTCTTAAGTTATATGTTGATTGAGTTCTTCCAACTCGTGTGATCTAAGTTATATGTTTTGTCTTTGCTATATATTTGTTTTACACTATTGTAAAATAATTATTGAGATGAATCTGTATTCTTGTTTTCTTTCAAGTTATCGTGATTTATCATCTTTTAAACAATAAAAATGTCTAGAATTTTTTTATCAAAGTTATACACAAGTATACATGGTAGCGTATTCTAAATTTATATTTTTGTGAAAAAAAGTTATTAAAAATTAACCGAACCATATCGATACCGAAATGAAGAAACGGTTTAGAAAAGTCTATTTTTTGTTATATAAAATAAAATAATTTTAAAAATATTATGGTATAAATTTGATAAAAATAACTACCCGAACCGTACTATTGATACCCCTATCTGCCACAATGTACAAAAGGTTACGCTTACAAGATTGATAATTAGGTTTAGATTAATTTAATTAGAAAGCTAATCAAAATTTCTCAAAGAACAATAATTTGCTCACTTTATATTACTTTTTTCATTTCATTTTTATTTAACACTATTTTCTTAGAGTATTATATTACTCTGTCCGGATAATATTAATATTTTTATAATTTCTTAATTAAATTTTTTTTATATCCATATATTATGATATGTTTACGATCACAAATTTTATATGTATTTTTTTTTATTCTTCTGTTAAACTTTGTGAAAAGTCAAACAATAACAAACAAAATAAATTGGAGGGATTCTGACTGCACCTCCATGTCGCCATTCTGTCGTTTATTAGATATTGCATCGCCTCACCAGGAATAGGAGACACAGCGTCGCTTCGCCTTTGGTGACAAGGCACTCACCTTTCACAACACTGCAAAGGATAAATTTGTCATTTTACAGGTCATTGACTAAAAGTTCTTGATGTTAAATATTTTTCCAGAAATTAAATACCCATTTGGCCATATAAAAAAGTGCAAGTAGTTTTTGAGAAAAATCTTAGCAAAAATTGTTCCGTCATAAAATTTGTAATTTTTTGGTAAAAAATTTTGACAAAAAATTTAGGTTCCCAAAAAGTAGAAAATAAAATAATTTTTGGGTACTTTTAAAAATTTAAAATTTACCTCAAATTTTTATATTTTATAAAAGATCCCCAGTAATTCTTGTCTCTTGGCGAACTAATGGAAATGTGTGCATTTATGCATATATGTTAAGTTAGTAGTGGTTGAGCTTATAATCTATGAGTTTTTTAATCACAAAACGTGGTTACCGCAAACCAAACCAAACCAACTAAAAAAACCGATATTTGATTTGGTTTGGTTTTAAAATTTTTAAAACCGACAATATTTGGTTTGGTTATGGTTCTACTAAGAAAAAACCAAAAAAATAACCAAACCAAACCGATAAATTATATATATAAATTTTATAATTATTTGAATATATAATATTAGTTTTTCATAAATAATTATAAATATTTTACACCTTTTAATCATTAATTTGGTTTTAGTCTACTTATTTCACACACATTTAAATAATTTGCATGGTTTGATTTGACTATATAATATTAGTTTTTCATAACTGATAATTATCTAATTGTACATATGTGGTGTGGTGTATGGTCAATTTTTAATTTCTTTGCAAAAACATTCATCTACTCTTCAATGGCTTGTCCATTTGATTTTTTAAGGGTTGACCATTCTATTTAAAGATCTATATTATTTCTATGGATGTTAGACAGTGAAAGAACTTCTACAGTGATGCAACTTACACATGCTAAAACTTCACAATAGTGTTGAAAAATAATAGAAGATTCATTTCATTCATCTTGTGATAGTAGAGAGAAATATATTGATTCCTAACATTCATTTGAAATAGTTATCTCATGTCCCATTGTTTTACTATTATCAATTTATTATTAGCTAGTATAAACCGAGAAACCGAACCAAATCGAACTAAAACCGACATGAACCAAACCGATGGTTTTTATTTTATTTGGTTTAGTTTGGTTTTAGAATTTTAAAAACTGACTTAATTGATTTGGCTATGGTTTTAATCAAAAATCGATCCAAATTGAACCATGAATACTCCTAGTTACTACGAAATATGTTCATTATAAAATGATAATATAAACTTATGAGTATTTTAAATAGTTTTTAGAACTTAAGTATATAATTCATATTTTATGTTTTTTTCTTAAAAAATGAAATATATTTTTCAAAAACTATGGCCAAACACATAATAAAACTTCACCCAAAATTGAATTGCCAAAATTATTTGAGAATATATAGTCAAACGCTAGCTAATACGTGTTAAAATAGTGGTATACCAAAATAGGCTATTTGTGCAACTTCGACCGAACACGCCAGTAATAAAAATAATAAAAATAAAAGCCCAATAAAGCCCATTTTCCACCTAGGGTTTCCAGGAGGCCAGCATACATAACCCCCCCTGCATTATCTTCTTCTCTTTTTCGGACTGAAAGACGCCTCCCAAATATTCAGACGCAAAACAGCGGGAGAGAAATGGTGACCTACAAAGTTAGTATCACAGATTCACAATTGAGTTTACAAGTTTTAGCAATTTTTTGATGATTATATCTCATGAATTTGTTGCAATAATAACTGAGATTTGTCATTGTTGTTGTTGTTGTAGTTCCATCAATACCAGGTTGTAGGTAGAGCTCTACCTTCAGAAAACGATGAGCATCCTAAGATTTACCGTATGAAACTTTGGGCTACCAATGAGGTCCGTGCCAAGTCCAAGTTCTGGTAATTTTTCACACCCTATTGTCTTTGTGTGCGAGTGTCATGTGATTATCTCGTGATTAGTGTTACTCCCTCCATTCATTTTTACTTGTCACGTTGCTTCACGAGTGTCAATTTAACTAATATTAGGAGCTAAATTTAATTAGATTAATTTAATTTTTTAATTTATAGATGTTCAAAAACTATACGGAAAATATTATTAGCTGCCATCCTTCTTATATTAGTATGATGAAAAAATATGTCTTAGAATCATGGGTCCAAGTCCATGCTTTGTGACTCTTGAAAAGTGAAGCGTGACAAGTAAAAGTGAACTGAGGGAATAGTTCCTAACTGGTGTAGTGTTATATGAAATCAAACATACCGTGAGTGTGTGTGTGTGTTGGGGGAATGATTGTGGTGTTTGATTTGGCTGGAAAAGGTACTTCTTGAGGAAGCTAAAGAAGGTGAAGAAGAGCAATGGTCAGATGCTAGCTATTAATGAGGTATGATCAAATGCATTTCTTAATCTACCGGTTGTGATAGAATTTGTCATTGGGATGTATTTGTAGCAAGATTTGCTATGCTGCTGGTTATTCGATTGTTTAGTCCCTAGTTATTGCCGTTCGAGTTCATGGTTAATTTGTACCATTACTTGATAAAAGAGTCTGTGGTTAAATTCTTTTGCTGGTTCTCCAAATTGAATGTTTCCGTTAATCCGTTTGTGAAGCATGAATAATAGGTTCCTAGTAATCTGGTATGTCAGGATGGTTCAATAGTCACGGCACTACTACAAAATCTAGCCTTTGTCTCAGTAGTTCCAGGTTTTGGAGGTAGCAATAATCTGTGTACTTGTAACGGTTGCTAAAAGTCACTATTTTCTTTTCTCATGTGTTTACATCTTTTTCACTGTTGTGTAGTTTTATTGTTTTCTGGTTTTACTTCATCCATTGACATAGGTGCTGCACTTTGTTATTGAGTTGTTGTGTTCCTTTTTGTAGATTTTTGAGAAGAACCCAACAAAAATTAAGAACTATGGTATTTGGCTGCGTTACCAGAGTAGAACTGGGTATCACAACATGTACAAGGAGTACCGTGATACGACATTGAATGGTGCTGTGGAACAGATGTACACTGAGATGGCTTCTCGCCACAGGGTCCGCCATCACTGCATCCAGATCATCAAGACAGCAACTATTCCAGCTAAGCTCTGCAAGCGGGAGAGCACGAAGCAGTTCCATGACTCCAAAATCAAGTTCCCGTTGGTGTTCAAGAAGGTTAGGCCACCTACCAGGAAGCTCAAGACGACCTACAAGGCTACCAGACCCAATTTGTTTATGTAAAACGTATTTGATCATTAAGTGGATTGAGTGGCTATTTCAAATTACTTCAATTTTGGTGCCCTGGACTGTTGGATTCAACATTTACCGGGAAGGGGAGGAAAAAGACACTTTTGTTGTGTTCAAATGATTTTCTTTCATGTTCTTTATAGAACTAGATATCAGACTGTTGTTTTCCATTTTGAGTTTGGTATTTTGTTTGCTCGGACGGTTTCAATCTTAGTTGTATTTCGTGATTTTTGTTTCACATCTTCATTTTATAGGGGATGTCTAGAGTGCGTTTTTCTCATTAAGTATATTCTTATCCAGAGCTCCTCATTAGCTAGTATTAAAAAACAATCACAGGTGGTGGTACGTGCAGTGAATTATCATTTGAACTAATTTTAATATTCTTCTGCTTTATACCATATTTGCTGCAATCCTAAGGTGCTGTTAAATGGAGTTGTTATTTATCTATGTTCAAGAATGATAAATCATAGATTAGACCACGGAATTGGAAAAATTAGGTGTTATTATGAAATGCTGTGTTGATTAAGTTCATGAGTTGGAGATACGCGGACTCTAGCCAGCCTAGAGTGCTAGATCCCATTTTTGATGTTCAACCAAATAGTATCCGTTCTAGCATTTAGCCTTGTCTGTACTGTTCTACGTTTATAACCTTTTCATTTATATTTTCTAGGTGACGGAGATGCTGCTAAAATGATTTCTATGAGATGTCATCCTTGACACCGTCGTAGTATTATTGGCCCTTGGAGAGAGTGTTATCTGCAAAATACATGGTTAAAATCTCTTTTTATCAAATAAGGCCTCCTGGAAAACGTTTCTACTTAAATTAAACTTCCCCTGCTTTATTTTTTTTCATTTACAATTGTCACATCACATTTATCATGAATTCCCCCCTCCCCCCAGAAATTGAAGGAGAGCAAAGAGTAAAATATTGCAAACTGAAACAAAAATAAAAATCAAAAAATTGGGTAAGATCCACCGAAGTGGGTAGCCTTAACCAGATGTCTGATCACAGGTAAAGCCGGAAGGTTGTTCCCGTCTCTGTTGGAGTAGATGCTAACCATCTCTCCTTACTACGAACACAATTAGCAATAAGTTATGCATTCTATATAAATGCATAGGAATTTCATCAGATGGGCGATGTGGGATAGTTGGCAAAGTCTGCCGACCACTTTCTCATATCACTTCCAACGTTTTCAGCTTTTCTTAAGCTATAAAGAATCACAAATCATGGGGTTATCAGATTGGAAACAAGTTAAGGGTTGTTTGGTTGCTGGTTAGAAGTTATGCAGGTACTAATAATATATGAATGAGTTATGTATGGATAAATTCATGTATTACTTATTTTATTTTTCATGTAATTTGTATAAAATAATATGTAGATTCTTTTATAACTTATACATGTATTAGTTATGAGAGAATGTAAATTGATAAATGTTAGAATAATTGTAAGACGAAAAAGAATTGCTTGCCTGTTAACAACAGTGAAAGAAAGGTCAACACCAAAAATTTGCCGTAAGTCTAAACCTTGATTCTATAGGAAACAAAGTTATAAATCCACAAACTAAATGTCGTTTTTTGTTCTTGTATGTTTGTTGGACGAAATTTTAAAGATTAATATCTCAATATTGAACAAGAAGAAAATAATTTTTCTTTTGTAAAATGTTGTTCACCAGAGAAGTCAACGTAATCTGTCTTGAGCTTTTGTCTTTTTTTTTTTTTTTTTTTTCTTTCTATTTATTATAGAGGTAGTTTTATTGGAAGTTAAATAATTTCTATGTCAACTTCCCTCTTGTTTATCTTCTCTAACCATGAGCGACCCACGACTCAATTGTATTTAATATCTCTCATTTCGCATATGGTGGATTGGACTGGACAAAAAATAGTACCATGTCAATAACACACGTAATTTATATAGATAAATAGTCGTGGGATCTACGAGTATCAAAAGCTATAATAATTTCACCAACTCATTGAGGTTGTATAGAAGGTCCATGTAGGAAATCCATTCACATGCGGAAAGAATTCACTATTAATATAAAGGATCATATTCTTGCAATACCCATACATCAACTTCTGTTGCAGTAGCTATTTATCCGATCTCTCATTCTCATAAGAGGTGAACTCAAATTCATGTGTAACTTTATATACAATTTCACTTGTTATCTTTATGGTAAGTGAAATGGTCGATCTGTGAATACAAGTTAAATTGTTAATCTTAGTGGTCTTGTCGAATCACTCATGGCTACTAGTGACAAGCTGAAGTAGCAACACCAATTGAAACTCCAACAAACAGTCAAAAGTCAGAGGATATTCCAATGAAAAAGGTAATGTAACTTTTTGGGGTCTGACACAATGAAGAAGTAAGGATCCTTTCTTTCATTAACTCACTAATCGCTAAGCACACATGGTATGCAACACGTGCTATGATATTCTCACCTTATATTGGTGCGTTTGTCTCATTCTTTTACTCATTCAATATCGTACAAATCTTGGTCTAGACACTCCAGATGTCTAACCCAATCTTATTTCTTCAATGATCATCAAACTGATCTTAGATAAACTCTCATATGGCTTACAAAACAAGTCATAACATAGTGTTGACACTCATCTCTCACGTTCCTCAGTATAAGTGGAAATTACTCGTGTGAGAGAGCCAATCTTGCGACTTATTCAATCCACTTATCAATAAAATTATATCATCATATGCATACGAGATATGAACATAAAATTAAGAGCTATATATTGATGAAAATATTATAACACTCAAGATGTTTTACAATACATAAATATAGTCATATCCTTTGCAAACCTACAACCATAACATGTTTCTCTAATAGGTCTCTAGACATCACCTTTGTAAAAGGATCTGCTATCATACTTTGCGTAGAAATGTATTGTAAATTTATTTCTCCACTTCGTATTAGATCTTTCACAAAGTTATACTTGATATCTATGTGTTTGATCTTGTTGTAATACTTAGAATCCTTTGTGTATGCGATAGTCACTTGACTATCATAGTTTAAAACTATGGGACCCTGAAAATTCTTTATAATATTCAAATACTCAAAAAATCTTTTCAATCAAATAATTTTTTGTTATTGCAGATGCACAAGCCACAAATTCAACTTTTCATCGTCGAAAAAATCGTGCAAATTTGTTTCTTACTTTTCTATGAAATAATACCACCATTAAGTAAGATTGCACAATCGGAGGTCGATGTTCTATCTTCTGATCACCAAACTAATCAACATTTGTATAACATCTCAGAGTAAATCAGATCCGCTATATCATAGTGAATAATATATCTATTGTTTTCTTCAGGTATCAGAAGATCCTCTTCACTACTGTCCAATGCTCTTTTCTGCGATTGAATTAGTACATGCTAACCAGACCTATGACATAATAAATATCTGGGCGGATACACATCAAAAACGTACATCAAGCTTCAAACAACACTAGTATATAAAACTTGATACATGTCTTTTCTTTTTTAGTCTTTGGACACAGTTCAAGATTTAAATTTTACCTCTTTCTATAAAAATATTCATGGGTTAGTAACTTATCATTCCAAAGCATTACAAAATTTTCTTTGTTTATTTTCTTGAGATAGATCCAAAAAGTTTTTGGAATGATCTCTTTGGATCTTAATACCCAATATATAGTCTGCTTCACCCATACTTTCATGCCAAATGAATATGAAATTCATGACTTGATAATTTTCATATACTCTAATTTACTTCGGCTACTAAATTGAAGTAGAAGTTTTGTTCAAAATATTATGAACACACACAAATTTCAAATCAAAACATCAAATTGCACATCCAAACACCTCCTAACAAATACTATATTTTATTGAGTATTTTAAAACTAGTAAAAGACATGTGCCTTATACTCCTGTTGAATTCTAAAGCTTGTCACTGGAGTACTTTTGAGAATCTACTATTCAAGAGATCAAGAAAATGCACTTACCAACTTTTTTTAAAGTAAATTTTGTCATCGGACTCTTGTCTGTGTGACCTTTTATTAATGAATAACAGTAAATTAAATAGTTCTATATGAATATAAAAAAAATAAGAACTTGACAGAATCATATAGATTAGATTCTGGGATGAACTTATAAGTTTTTCCCACTTGAATATAAATGTAAGATTCTAAATTCTGTATCACCATGTATGACTTGTGTTCTGCATTATTTCTTGTTGCTGCTGTCCATTTTCCTCCGAGTAGTTTTTGCTAGTGCTGGTTCTACAAAGTAGACAAGATATTATGATGTCCAGCACTTCTTCATTAGCCTCACTCTGATATAAGGACATTGTAGCTTATCATTGTTTAGGATCCTTCTCTTTTTTGTCCTTGAATCCCGGAAAGAACAAGCTTCCATATCTCCACAATCTAGAGCATTTTTAGCTAAGTGATGATCAGTTTATGTTCTTCCCTCGAGATGAGTTATCTGGTAACCATGCTTCATAATAATCTGTTGAATCTCTTCTATCTAGCTTATAATGTTCTATGCAGGTTTTCAGATTCTGTCAACAATATTCTTTAAATAGCAATGCTCCTGTTTGAATAATTACATGTTCAAAATGCTCCCCATCACTGTATGTAATGCTTCCAATACTGCCAGAACTTCAACTTCAGTATTTGCTCCATGTCCTATTCCTTTTCTGCAGCATGAATTAAGTCTCCTTCTACAATAGGCACTTACCAACTTGTGCAAGTTCTGAGGTAGTATTTAATTTTTAATTTGGAAAATCTTCCCAGGTGGCAAAGCTGAGCAAAACTTTCTCGACCAAATGAAGAACAGCTTTGGCATTAGGTGCCACTCCAAACTGTTTTCAGCATTTTACATTGCAAACTAGGTTGCTACAGAGAATGGAATACTTGTTACTATGTTAGTTGTTTAGCCTCATGGATGTGAGAAGTTCAGTTCTTTCATATTAAGAAATTGGTTTTTTTGAGTATAAATGCTGATACAACTTGCTCACCATTTCTCAATTTCTGGCAATACTTTTCTCTCAGCTATTGGTAAGTGAGAGGAGTTGCTTTAACAAGAGACCAAGAATAACTATTGAGATCTGGAAGATGATTTAATCAATGTGTTGACAATGCTCCTCAACCTCAAATTACCAGTGTCTTTTCTAGCTCTTACATATTTTAAAAATGGTTGCTGCCTAACCAAGCCTGAAAACATCCAATTAGATAAGTAGGAAAAATACCAGCAAAAGTAAAGATTGTCGTCTCGAAGAACAAAAACAACCAAAAAAGAAAAACATAAAATTGCTCCTGTCCACTTGCTTCGCAATTCCTGCATTGAGATGAAGCAGCCTCTATACCACACTAAATTAAGCCTCAGAAGCAGAAGGTTGCTCTTGCTATACTAAGCTGACTCAGGGCTTGAATTCAGAAAAGACGACAACAGAGTTGTGACCACCAAAACCAAATGAATTTGAGATTGCTGCAGATGGAAAATAAATGCTAAGAAACATGTTGAGCATTTATTTGAGAAGCTGACACACATACAATTATTTCTCCAAATTTTA
Organism: Capsicum rhomboideum; assembly: GCA_031232105.1. Taxonomy (NCBI): domain Eukaryota; kingdom Viridiplantae; phylum Streptophyta; class Magnoliopsida; order Solanales; family Solanaceae; genus Capsicum; species Capsicum rhomboideum. Next base: position 97,664,992 of record CP124718.1, read on the forward strand.
GCCCATTCATCTGGAAAAAAGATTATATGGTGTCAAAAGTGCAAGTGTTCTCTTACCAACATTGATCTCGTGCTGTTGTTTCTTGTTTGGAACGGTATCGAACTCAACTGAAGGCTCAGGATTCTGCATAATTCACAATGACAGGAGATATGAAAATTAAGAATTGAGTGTGAGTCAATATTTGTAAATTTAAGTTTCCAAAGAGAATAACATACAAATTGGTTTATGGAAGGATGCAGCCAGCCAGTTGTAATTGCTTTAACTGTTGCAATAGCTTCCAGGCCACCAGCAGCACCCAGGCAGTGGCCTATCATGGACTGAAAGAACGGAAAATGACAAACTTTCAAGGATCAACAAATTGCCAAAATTCCAAGAAAGTTCACATCAATGAAGGAATTACTAAAAGATACATTATGATGTGAGAAGGTTACCTTGGTTGCATTCATTTTGATTCCTGAAGTGTTCTTGAATACCTTCTTAATAGCGTTTACCTCAGCTAGATCACCAACTATTGTGGAAGTTGCATGAGCATTTATGTAATTGACCTGAAAATAAACGAAAAGGAGTCACCAGTTGACTAAATCAAACTAACCACCGAACATCTATGAGCAGCTTTAACATTATATTCTCTATTCCTCACAGATAGTGACTAAAATCATAATGTTTGAAGTACCATCCAAACAAGGTTCTAAATGACGACAGAAAAACATCCTAAACAAAGATTTAAATGACCAAGTGAACAAACTGCTGTTCTAACTTTCAGTCATTTTGTTTCATCTTTGTTCTAACTTTCAGTAGTTCTGTTTCATCTCCATCTCGTTAAAAGTACTAGTTAATGATCAATAGAAACAGATCAAGTAAATTCATTAAGAGGCATTATTGGCAACATTACAAATACCAGCAGCATGTGGGACTAATAAAAGGAATATATGACTTCCAATCTTGTCCATTCAAGCAATAGCTAAGACTACTAAAAGGCAGGTAGTCCCTCAACCTGGAAAACTCTATGACAGTGTGAATTAAGCTTTCTTGACTTCAACAGGAAAAAGACGGGATTCGAAAAGAAAGAATCAATCGACAATACTTTTCTTTCTTAGTAGCAATGACATTTCTGAACAGTTTCTGCGAGAACTAGCAAGGACATCCTCTCTGCCGATGCTCTTCACCCTCATCATGGAAGTTTTGGCAAAACGTTGCACACAGCAGCAAAGAGGAGACCATGCCAGGGAATTTAGAGTAAAAGGAATGCACCTAAGTAGCATTTTCATGCTCACTTGTGGTTTGCCAATGACACACAGATTCTATGTGATGCTGATTGAATAATTTTACTATCTTAGAGGTGATTCTTCCCATAACTATATCACCCAGTACTTGGTTAATACTGTCACTGTATCTTCCCACACATCCATTTAAATCTCCTCCAATAAAGGTATCTTGGTCATTTCTTTTTCCTTGACCAAGATATATATATATATATATAAATATTTACTTAGACTTTACTTTACTTTTCTCATCTAGTGCAATTTGCTGAGAATAAGCACTACTAGTGTCGACAATCGAGCACTTTTGTGGGATTTAAAGGAGAGGCAGAAAATTTATCATTTTTTCAAGTGAGTGAATGACATCTATTAAGGTCAATGGTTTGAGGGTGAGGGATGTTAAAGAGCTTTGATAAAGCTCTATTTGAGAAATGACCGTGGAGATAATGGGGTAGAGGAGAAGGCTTTGTTAAGAAAGGTGATAGGGACATTTTTGAGGAGATAAGGGGGACAACATTCAGGAAAAATCAAAATGTCACTAGACTTTCTAGTATAGCTTTATGGAGGAATTTTATGAATATCTAGATGAATTTACTACGCATGTTAGATAAATGGTGGAGAAGGCTGAAACTATCCTAATTTGGGAGCACCGATAGTGAGAAGATAATTCCTGAATTCATCAAAATTCTCTAAATTGTAGCTTCTATTGTAGCTTCTTTTACGAGTGAGTTCATGAAAAGGGAGGAGAAATATGATGCGTTTTCAAACTCAAGATGAAATCCCACGTGGAGGTAGAGGGGAAACAAGAACTCCTGGCAGTTACACATTCTCCTAATTTGCAGGATATTGGAAGAGATGCCGAGATGGGAGGAAGCATGTGTCTAAAAAATTTTCTGTCAATTTTTACCTTTGACAAGAGTCAGTGGTGAGCTCTCATGCAGCTGCTAGGACAACAAATTCTAGGAAGTGAAATATTTTTTTTTTTGAACAGACAGCTGCCCAGAATTCAAGCCTAAACAAGAGAAGTAGAGCTTATATTGATTATTATTTTTTGTTGTAAAGAAGCTGGCCATCTACTCTGGAATTCAAGCCTGAATGAGAGTGTATATTATTTACCGTTTGTGTAAGAAGCTGGCAAAGTTGGCCATCTACTCTTACACTGCAAAATTTGTTAACAAATTATGGAATTCACTACTCTAATGTAACTATGGAATCTAATGTTACTGTTGGAATTAACTGGGTCACGTTGGGCGTAGTGAGCCCTTTTTTTTTTTTTTTTTTTTGAAAAACTGGGCAATAGACAGCTGATTCTTCCCATCTGACTAAGCTTTGATGGGCAGAGTTACCCGGAACCTGATGTTGGAGGAGGTAGCAGGTACATGGTGGAATTAAGCGAAGTATGCGCAAGCTAGCCCAAACACCACCGTATAAAAAAGAATAGAAAGAGGGTCAGCAATGTTATTTCACATGAAAATTTATGGAAAGGAATAGGTATACCTCGGAGGGAGAAGAAAATTTAGTGATGCACATCCGGAATATCCTCTCCTTCACATAAATTGAACAGAGGAAATATTTGGTTCATACGTTCTCTAGCACGAAATTCTTTGTTGTGTGCAACTTTTCTCCTTTTCTTCTCCATTCTTCGTTTCACATAAAGGGTTACCTGTCTATGTTGTATGTTTAAGGTTTCTCTGGTTGCAGTCCTTACATTTGTCCCTATTTCTGACTTTCTTGTTAGAATGCTCTCTTTTGTATACTGTTTATGTACAAAGGTTTCCCATATTGTCCGTTAATAACCTTATCATCTAAGAAACAAGGCATTAAATATCACCTAAGGAGATTTAGAACAAGCTCAAATGCTACAAGTGTTCTTTCAGACTATTCAAGAAATAAGATAGAAATATTGAGTCGTACGTTTCCAAGAGAAAAACAATACAAAGTAAAAGCCTCAAACAAGGTCCATGTCTCATGATAAAACATATTATTGATGTCAGCACTACATTTTCTCTCTCTATTATTCTTTACTTAACAACGAATAGCTCATGAAATGGAGAATATAGAAGTACCGATGTTGGATTTAGAGTGTGTTTGGTATGAAGGTGGAAAATGTTTTCCGATTTTCTCATGTTTGGTTGCTTAAATGTTTTGGAAAATGTTTCCAAATGGACTAATTTTCCTCAAATTTAAGGAAAATGACTTCCCTTCAACAAGGAAAACATTTTCTAAAACTCTCTTTCAACCTCACTCCTCAACTTTCCATCCTAACCCAAGTCTAACCAAGGATTCAACTCCCGATTCTCGACTCAGGACCCGACTCCCAACCTCGATTTGGGACCCAACTCCCAACCCCGACACCCGACTCTCAACCCTGATCCAAGACATAGGACTTGGGATCCGACCTCGAATCGAGACCCCAGTCCCAGACTTGACTTGGGTTCGGATGCCAGACCTCGACTCGGAACCCAGGACTCGACCAGACCCTAAACTCGATCCGAGAACAACTCCTTGGTTCGAGTGTCAGGGTTGGTAGTCGAGGTCGGAAATCAGGTGTCGGGATTGGGTCCTGGGTTGAGATTCAGGGTCGGGTCCCGAGTCGGGTTCTGATCCTGGGTCGGGTGTCGGGGTTGGGTCCGGATCTCGAGTCGGGAGTAGGGAATCGTGGTTGGGTCTGGATCGAGAGTCGGGGTTGGGTGTCGGGAGTCGGTGTTGGGTCTTGGGTCGAGCGTCAAGGTTGGTTTGAGAGTCGGGGTTGGGTGTCTGGGTCGTGTCCTAGATCGGTCGTGGAATTGGTTTCCGGGTCAGAAACTATTTTCCTAAAACGTATTTTCTACTCTCTAGCCAAACACTAAAAGATATTTTTTGAAAATGTCTTCCATTCACCAACCGAACACTAGAAAATATTTTCCGAAAAATGTTTTCAACTCACCAACCAAACATGAGAAAATAAGTAAGAAACCAACCTGTTTTCCATGGAAAACATTTTCCTTCATACCAAACACACCCATTGTGCCTGAAGCAGAACAAATTATGACCTAAATTATATTGTCTAAATCTACAACAATTTGTTCTTTCCTGCAACTCTGTTACTGTGTTTCTTTGACTATTAAGTGGATATAACAAAAGTAGAACATCAAATTTGTGGAGGAAGAGAACCAAAAAATACCTCTTCTGGTGAAACTCCAGCATCTTCAAGGCTACTAAGGATACATGAAGAAACGCCAAGACCATCAGCTCTGGGGTCAGTCATGTGATAAGCATCACAATTTACTGCACCACCCAAGTATTCTGCAATTATGGGTGCTCCTCGTTTCATTGCATGCTCCAAACTTTCCATCACCTGTCAACAACTCCATCCAATTGTCATGATGTAATTCCCAAAGGTGATCATGTTGTATGAGAATGATATAATAACGTAGTGTATTGTCAAAATTATTGTCCACCGTGCTATGAAAGAGCACTCACGATCTTCTTTTTTAAAAGAAGTTTATGTTTATGTTTTAAGTGTTCCACATTGGAGGAAATGGGTTGCTGTCTCCTTATAGAGTCTTGGGCAATCCCTACATCATGAGCTAGCTCTAGGTTGAATTAGGCCCAAGGTTCGTTTTCTTAACATATTTAATTAGTTCGTGAAGGAAAGAAACAACAATTGTTAAAAAACAGTACTACAGACAACACATAACATTGTCCAACTTGGATAGAAAGCTTAGAGGATGTTCTTGTAATCAACTTTAATCAACAGTTCAGCAAACTTACCAACAGTCCAGCCCCCTCTCCCATAACAAAGCCATCTCTATCTTTGTCCCACGGTCTAGAAGCAGTTTGTGGATCATCATTTCTTTGAGACAAAGCTCTGCATGCCACAAAACCTCCTAATCCAATAGGAATTATGGCAGCTTCAGTTCCACCAGCTATCATCAAATCAGCTTCACCTCGACGAATGTGATTTGCAGCAGCATAGAAACAATAATTGGAGGTAGCACAAGCAGTTGAAATTGAGTAGTTCGGTCCCATGAAACCAATATCAATTGCAAGCAAGGCCGAACCCATATTTGTTATGGCATATGGTATGAAAAATGGAGTAATTTTCCTGTGACCCTTTTCGATTAAGGCTTGGACACCATCTGAAAAAACTGTAAGACCACCCATTCCTGTTCCTACCAAAACACCAGCTCGCTCCTTATCAATCTGCAGTCAAAATAGAACTAAAGAAATTAGTATTCTGTCTGACTGAAAAAAAGGAACACATCAGACAATAAGGTTTCTCGACTAGTAAAAGTGTAAGACTCATGATTTTCAAATGCAGTAACTAAAATATCAATGGTGGACAAATTTTCATTGCTAAGACCATTAGTTTTGATAATTTTTTTTACTCGCAGAAAGCTTAGGCAGAAAAAAAATGAAAAGATGTCTAAGCACAAATTCAGAAGATAAGAGACCAGAGGGTGTTGTTGCATTTAGTTCATGGGGTGAAGTTCCGACATCACAACAACTGGGGTTTTAGTTCATGGAGTGAAGTTCCGACATCACAACAACTGGGGTTTATTTCATACTCCGTAGATTTTAAAATCGGGAGATTGATGGACAAGAATAGCACAATCAACTAGCAAGCATAAGGTCAACTACCAAAAAGCATGGAAAGAGCGGAAAGTAAGAAGATAAGTTAGTCCTGGAGAACAAGGAACATAAGGAAGTTCTACTGGAGGCTCAACTCCAATCTTGACTCCCACTGCCCTAGTTTGCTAATAAAGAATAAGTTTTATGGTAGCCACTGTTGTACGTTTGGTTATGATGAACAACAAGCTATTGCCAGGGACCTGGTCCGTGATTCTCTGTCTAAGGTTGAAGTCAACTTGGTACAGCTGTAAAGTTGTACTTTTCTGCAGCTGGTTGGTGGCACTGCAGCAGAGGCGCAGCAGACCTATCCAACCTCGACAAATGGGATGATGTTGCAAGGGACCAGGTCCGTGATTGTTGAAGTCAACTCGGTACAGCTGTAAAGTTGTACTTTTCTGCAGCTGGTTGGTGGACACTGCAGTAGAGGCGCATCAGTCCTGGCCAACCTCGACCAATGGGATGATGCCTAGGTTTTGCTCTCTCCTATATAAGCTACAGTTAAAAGAGCAAAAGCTAGTTTTTGCAAAGCTCAAAAGATTTATCTTCCAAAGCAAAAGCCACTCTCATAAGAAGAACATTGCTCATTTCAGCAAAGGGACCTGATCGAGTTGCTGCTTTAGTCTTTGTTGTATTTTTGAGTCTTGTGTCTTTCGTTCTTAAATTGTAAATCTACTCCTATGTTATAAAGGATAGTAGATATTTCACTTGTCTAAGTCTTTAGGTTGAGTCGCATTAACTAGAGCTAGTTAGTCAAATCATCAATTGTTTTAGTCAAGTTTTGTTTACATCATTATTTGATGTTTCTCTTGGGTAGAGTTACCTAGGAATGTCAACTAGAGTTAGTTGATTTGAAGTGTGTAGTAGAGTTGTTGCACAAGTCTGGGTAGAGTTACCTAGGAGTGTTGACTAGAGTTAGTCGACATGTGGGTGTGGTAGAGTTACTGCATCTGTCTTGTAATAGAGTTATTACAAGGAGTTAGGATTAAGAGTTTATCCTTGTGATTACTGGAGTCTGTAATCACGTTGTTGCTTGGAGTCAGTGGAGAGTTGGAAAATCCTGTGAGACAGGTCGTGGTTTTTCTTTTCTTGAGCAAAGAGGTTTCCACGTAAAACATTTTGTCTTCTTTACTTTCAGTTTCTTTACGTTTGATCTTCAGTTTCGGTTCTTAATCATAGAACCTGGTGAGGGACCAGGTTCCCATTACTGTGGTGAACTCATATAGAACTCTTTCTGTTATTAGCTGAAGAAACTGATAAGGGACCTGGTCCCTGGTATCGTGGTGGACGTATACAAGCCAACAACCACATAGTGGAGGTGGATGTAATACCTATAGTTACAAATGGCTGATGAATGAAACAATGGAGACAACAAGTTGGTATCCAGGAGACAACAAAGATTACCATATATGAGAACAGATAAAAAATAGTCGTAGGATTACATAGACCATATACATGCAGTGGGAGATTGTCTGAACAGCAACAAAGTTTTCGAAGACCATCCAGCCAGGAGTTCACTAGGTCACTGGGAAACGTTTAATCTCAATTAATTTTGTTAACAACATGCAATATGTGAAGCTTGTATGGCAAACCTTTACATATAGAGAAGGAGTTAGCTGACTAAGGCTGACTCTGATTATTGAACAAATCCAGTATGACTGCTGAAGAGTCATAATATCATTCTGGTCTTTCACAAATAAATTAAAGACTTTATTTTAATGTAAGCATATAGCTCATGACGTAGAGACCTATGATAATATCCATTTCTATTGTTGTTCAAAAGGTTAAGACAAGGTAATATTTTTAATCTTTTTTTTTTTTGAACAAGAAATGGGAGAACGAAAGTCGTATGGGTTCAATCCGATAAAAAATAAAAAAGATATATCAAAGAAGTTCTGATGATTCAATAATATTATTACTTCAATCCGAAGTTGTACTCTAGAGGTAATGCTATACTCCATTCTTCCTCCCGGCTTCCTTTCTATTCTCACTCTCATCCAACTGATGAATGCAATAGGAGTAGAATCGCTTTCCCTTACTAGGTTTAGGAATCCGTAATTCTTCAAGAAGACAAGATTAACCCAGATCCAAAGAAAGCTTCTTATCGAGAGACATATTACAGCAAAAATGACTCATCAAGATAGCTGGAAGCAAGGACCATTCTTTTGCGGCTTACCCGTTATATAAGAGAAAGATTCAACTGGTAGGCGGTCTGGCGCATTATTCACTACAACAACATACCTAGTGGGAATACAACATACCCAGTGTATTCCCACAAAGTGGGGTCTGGGGAGGGTAAAGTGTACGCAGTCCATACCACTACCTCAGATGAAGTAGAGAGACTGTTGAGGCTGTTTCCGACCCCCGGCTGGCGCATTATTCACTGCTTTATTTAATCTAAAGTAAATCTTTCAAACAATAGATCCTCCTTGGGTTGCTGGAATCATCGTAGGTGATATATTATACTAAACATAACTTTCTATATTATACTAAACATAACTTGCTGAGCCAGAGTAGTCTGGTCCATGTTTTTTGTTTGATAAGTAATCAAGGATTTTATAAATACTTGCATTAAGCCTGTACCACAAAACGTAATTACAGATTGCGCAAATTCACTAATGTATTTTGGATTGCATCTTCATCATGTACAATAACCAGGTTGCACCAAAAAGCTAGCAAGATATATGTCTTTGTTTAAGGTTTTGTACGCTCCTTCTGTTGCCTTAAAAAATTCTGCTATTTCTTTCAAGCCATAAAGTCCACCAAATGGCTTGATGGATGGTATTCCAAGTCTTTTATGATTTCTTGCACAACCCCTCTTTGCTCCAGCACTGCAGTAGCTCAAAAATAGATCTTGGCATGGACCAAGACATGCCAAATATAGCCAAAAACATGCATCACAACTGACTAGTAAGTTTACAATGCAAGAAGAGGTGTCCAACATGTTCATAGTGTTCTCCACACATTGGGCACCTACAGAAAAGCTAAACACCCCTCTTTTGAAGGTTGGAATGAGTGAGACAAGCTTCCCTAGCCACAATCCAAGAGAAGCAGGAGACCTTCAAAGGAGCCTTGCTAAACCAGATCTTTTTCCAAGGCCAAGAAACTCTGTATTTGCTTGATTCCAACAAACTGTAGCAACTTCTGACAGTAAAGACACCTTTGAGATGTCCCTTCCACCGGATAGAATCTACTTTATTATTCCGGAAATATTGTTGGGCATGGATTAGCTAAATATAGGTAAATGTTGTTGAGCATGGATTAGCTAAATATACCATTGTATTATTCCGGTAAATGTTGTTGGGCAAGGATTAGCTAAATATACCATTGTATTAGAGGAAACCTAGATATGGGCACTTCTCCATTTGGTTACCTTCTTTGATTCTACCAACAATGTTAGTTAATGAAATGTTTTTGTTTTGCTATCAATCAAATTTCAAAATTTTCCAAAAAAGGGGGAAAAGAGCAAAAGCAATAACATAAAAGAGTTAATAACAGTGTTATGAAAAGCAAAAAGCGCAAAAAAGCTCTGAGGTTCGTTGAGGCTTTAACCACAAAGCGCAAATAAAGCGTAGGCTTTAATGAAAAAAGGTGCAAAGCGAGAAAAGAAAATACAAATTTATAAGTTTAGTCCAAGACTAATGATTATAAGCATAAACGGCATATCTATGAACAAAGAAATTGAAATAAATTACAATAAAGTGGAATATCAATTGTTTAGTGTCGCCTCTTCGGAAAAGGGTGAAGAGGCTCATTGACAAGGAAAAGTATGTCTTAGAACCTTGATGACGACACCGAAGTGCACATTAAGCTAGGTGAAGCGCTCAAGACGTTTTGAGCCTTGCTTCAAGGCTTAAGCGTGCCTTTGACAACAGTGGTTAATAATACCATCAAAGACATCAACCAAGCCCAATTTCAAAATAAAAAAATATGAGCATCCATAATCTATATTATTCCACAAATGACATAGCAAAAGTACCAATCAAACATATCACACAAGCCAATTGGACTCAATTACAACAAATTCAAAAGCTTAAGATGGAGTGCAACAAAATAAAAAAGGCAACTTTATTTGAAGAGATAACAAAATATAACCGAACAAACCACATCTATGAACAGCCCAAAACCTACAAATTCCCATAAAATGAGACTAACTATCAACAAAACATAACCCCATCTCAATTTATATTACACATTTTCCTTTTTAGTCAATCCAAAAAAGAATGGCATATTTCTATATTAGTAACAGTTTAATTTTTAAATACGCATTTCACCTTAGACAACAAGTTTCAAAAGTCGCTCTTTCTTAAACTGCGTGCCAAGTCCAACCACATCAATTTACGGAAGAAGTATCACATCAACCCCCAATTTTAACTCAACCCAAACAAACCAAATTTCAAGAACTTGAACGAAAGAAAAATGTAAAAAATCCAAACCTTTTTATCTCTATCGGTACCAAGATCGGCATTTTCAAGAGCTTTTTTCCCAGCAACAATACAATATCTGAGACAATCATCAAGTCTTCTATCATTCTTACCATCAATATAACCATCAGCTTTAAATCCTCTAATTTGTCCACCAAATCTTGTTGGAAATTTAGACGCATCAAATCGATCAATGAGAGTAATCCCACTTGCACCAGCTAAAAGCTTATCATAATACGCATCAACATCGTTACCGAACACAGAAACAAGACCCATCCCAGTTATAACAACGCGCTTTTTCGGGTCTTTCTCCCTCGTCGGAGCCGAAACAGTTGTGGATGAAGCTGAGATAAATGGGAGTTTTTTGGGTCTTAATGGCTTTACATTGGTGAATTGGTGTGTTGTTTTGAGAAATGGGGCGACTGGTGAAGGGCGGAAGGATGAAGATTGGATAGCTTGCATGGTTACCGGTTGGGGTGGGGGAGCGGTAGAGAAGGAAAGATGTGTAGTGGAGTGGAGTTTCGATGACAGCAATGTGGATGCAGAGGGAAAGGCTTAAAACTTGACTTCAGAGAGTATGTTATAAAATTAGAATCTATTATATTTCCATTTTATATGTAGGGATAATTTTATATACCTCCTTGACTTTTGATTTTTTAGGGAAAATAACATTTTTGGTTCCTGTGTTATCATCGTATTTTGGTTTTAATCCTTGTAATATTCGATTAAGCATATTTAACTTTTAATTAATTAATATGGGTGATTCTGGTCCAATCACTAATGGAGCCCAAAGAAACAAATGCTCAATAAAGTGAAAGAAGGGCAAGTTGGGTTAGAAACACTAAAGTAAAAGTAACCTAATTCTATTATTTTATTTTCGCTTTGTGCTCATAATGAATTCCTTTTCCTCCCTTTTTTCACCTGGATTTGAAGAAATAATTTAACTCTAAACACTTTGTGGCTTTCGTGGCATTTGTTTGTTGATGCTATCTTTAATTCTGATACCTACTCTTTGACATTGTTTTCCAAGAGTATACCGAACAATTTTCTCAGCCTATAAATATGAAAGAAATTTATTAAAGGAATTGAGGTGGAGTGGATTACAGAATTACTCAGGAATCAGCCATTCAAAAATTAACCAGCAACATTATCTTTAGGAAAGTAATTTTCCTTCGTTCAGAAAATCTTGAAATGATCCTCCAATAAAAAATGCACTATTTACTTTCACGATGATGTTTTTGATATTTGAATCCACGGTATGAACCCCTGCATTTTTATTAATCATATAATCAATAAATAATTAATCCCTTTCTAAACTCATAGAAGCAAAATAGAATTCGTCATTTTGCTTACACCTAGTAAATCTATCAATTCTGATGCACATCAATGTTTGGCAAAGACCAAAAAAGCTCTGATGGAGAAGTCATGTTAATTAACTTTAAGAATTATTAGTATACCATAAACAAATACAACACATAGCATTCAAGAGTAACTATTTTGCTAGTTTGTGCTAGTACATATGAGAATACTTATATCAGGAAATTCAGGAAGCAGTTCTTGACTATTCCACACTTGTTTGCATTGTACATCTCTGTTCGTCTTTATCTCTTGTTATATGTTTCACACATTTATCCATGTTTATTCAAAAAATTTTATAGTAAAACGATCAAAAAGAAATTGAAAGAACCACTGGAACCATGAGTAAATTTCACGGGTGATCATATAGCTTTGTGTTTGTTATCCAAAAGTTATTATTCTTTGTTTTGTTACACAAAAGTAACTTTGACAAAATTTGGTTAAATTCCTACCTAAAATGTGAGATGAAATTAAAAAAATATCCCTTATGTTTGAGGGTAGGTTAAAAATGGCCCCTCAAATATACTTTTGAGTAGTTTTGGTATTTTAAGCTTGGTAAATATGAGTACATTTGACCCTCATGAAATACTTAACAGACTTTGAATGTTAAATTTTATAGAATTGTGATTTTTTTTTTAAAATATTAACTCACATTTAGAGGTGCATTCTTTGCAATTTTCATTTTTTTGATTTAAATTGCAGGATTTGATGCAGCTTGCTAGATGTAATTTATCTATTTTTAGAATAATTTCATCGACCCCTTCACAAGTTTCGCTTCATACCATTGATATCTCATGTTACACATGATACCACACTTACTTTGATTATTTTGATTTCTTTGTAATAGTTCCTTTAACGTATTTATCACTAATGCAAAAATGTATACTTAAACTTATTTTCACCTATTAATACTATTTTACTTGATTAATTTTATAAACATGTTTTATTAGTTTTTTCCCTTTTAGTTATTTCATTGTTAGTACTGTTAAATAAAAATAAAGAGTAAGTGTTTAATTTGCTTTCTTTGTTGTCGTTAGACACAGATGTTAAGATTACTTGAAATCAATTCTTTTATGAAATAATTGAAATATCAAGAAGTAAAATACTTATATAAATTTAAAATACTTATATAAATTTTTCAAATTTTCATCATGCCACCATTTTCAACTTTCAACAAATGTTTCAGCTCCGTCCCCGCCTCTCCAAAAAATCTTCCATCCAAAACTTTTTAAGTTTTTTTATTTCATAATAAGTAACATTATTTTATTTTTTGTTTTCTTTTAATAACTCTATTTACTAAAAATATTACAATTTAGGTCGCATATTCAATGTGTTGATAATAATAGTCATAGAAACTATTACAAAATAATTTGAAAATCTTATTTGTTTACTTAATAATGTACTGATAGTATGAACAAAATAATATTTAATAAAAGTAAATAAAAGATATCTATAAATTAATTAAACAAAATAGTATATTAGTAAAAGGTAAGTAAATGAAAATGTTATTATCAATTATGATCAATAGATTTTAAGATTTTTTTCTGGTTTTACTTTGTTCCAATTTTGTTAAATTTAGTCGGTAGAGTTTCTCAAATATATAAAAATAAAAGACTCATTTTTAGAAAAATAGTGGATAAAAACTGCTCAAATTTATATTTAAGGGACCATTTTGAACTTATCCTCAAACATAAGAGATATTTTTGTTATCTTCTCTCACATTTAAGATAGAGTTTTTATCTAAATTTAGTTAAAGTTACTTTTGTGAAGGATGAGGTAAAATTAAATGACCGTTGTGTAACAAAACAAAGAATAATGATTTTTAGGTAATGAACACAAAATTGGATGACCACCCATGAAATTTACTCCTAGAATCATAATCAATTTGAAAATTTTAAATACAGCAGTTAACTATTTGTTTGTTCTTTGGACTCCGTTAGTGATTGAACTAAAATCACCCGTATTGATTAATTGAAGATTAAATGGGCTTAGTCGAATATCACAAGGACTAAAATTGGAATTAGATAGTAACACAGGGACCAAAAATGCCATTTCCCCTTGTCACTATTGATTTGTCACACAAATTAAGAAATCTATCTATATCTAATAACAGAGGCAAAAATTGCCATGTGTCATCACCAGAAAAAAATAGTATTAAAAGTTAAAAGAATAAAAATTAAAATAACTTTTAAAAAAAACATTAACTGCCATTATTAAAAATTAAAATAACTTTTAAAAAGCATTAACTGCCATTAATAAAAATTAAAAGTTTAATAAAAGAAACTTATTATTTAAATAAAGCTAAATTTAAAAAGACCTTAATTTTTATTTTAATAACATATGTAATTTAAAGATTTTATTTACGTGAGAACTTATAAACGTTATAGTACATTATATTCATTTTTTTTTTTATTATCTTTGCAATTAAAAACTTATTAAAAAATCAAAATAAACATAAAAAACTTATTGCCAAAAATTATAATGTTATCAAAATTTAATATTGAAAATAAAAATAAATCTGAAACAAACAAAAAAAGACAAAAAGAAAAAAGAATAAATAAAACTAACCTACAGATCCTTGTGGGAGGGAGGGGGGTGGGGGTGAGGGTGTGTGTGTGTGTGTGGGTAAAACCACAAAAGGCAGGTTACTTTTTATAAGATAAAGCTCCAAAATATTTTGTTTGAAAATATTAAAAAAATAAATAATAGGTTATTTATTGTTAAATATAAGGTTACAAGTAATATTTTATTTACGATTACTAATAATAAGTTACTATAAAAAAATTTAAAATATTTTTAAAATAGTTATTTGAAGAAAAAAAAGCTCTACAAAGAATTTGGAAAACAAAAACAAAAAACACCTTAAAAATTCTCTTACTGTAATCCCAATATTTAACCACCCATCTTTAACTTCTTCCATTTCTTCCTAACGTGTAGCAGTTTTAAAACTATCTTCCTAAAATCACTCATACCTTAATCTCCTTATTTAACCACCCTTCTCTTGTGATAATTTCCAACCACGTTCTTCATCTTTTTTTTTTTCTTCTGGCAACACTCACCATATTTAAATATGTAGAACACTCAATTATATTGTGGCTTTTCAAATTTAAAAAAGGTGTACTCAGTGATCAAATTGCAGTATCATTGATATTGTCCTTAAAGCATACAGATGGTATACTCAGTCATTAAACCTGCAGTAAGTATCTATTTAAATGTATTTATTTTTATTATATTTTGTACTCAACACCTTTTTCATTTTGGGTATGTTTTATGTGGAGGAGAATGTTTTCATGGAAAGTGTTTCAAAAGAAAGTGTAGAAGTGATAAAAATATATCCTACGGTGAGCTGAAAATTTACTGTTTCATTTTTCCTTGTGGGATGTGTATCGAGTTTTTAATGTGGTTTGATGTAATTTTTTATGTAAGTTTTGATGAGCTACTTAATTCCTCTTCAATATGAAAAAAATATTATAGTATGATTTTTGGTTCTTTCTCAGTTGGCAAACATGGTATCTCTACAAAAAATATTCTGAGAAAATCTATCTATATCTAATAATAGAGGCAAAACCTGCCACATGTCATTGCCACAAAAAAAAGTATTAAAAATTAAAAAAACTTTTTAAAAAACATTAACTGCCATTATTAAAAATTAAAATAACTTTTTATAAAACATTAACTGCCATTAATAAAAATTAAAAATTTAATAAAAGAAACTTATTATTTAAATAAAGCTAAATTTAAAAAGACCATAATTTTTATTTTAATAGCATATGTAATTTAAAGTTTTTATTTACGTGAGAATTTGTAAACGTTACAGTACATTATTTGCATCTTTTCTTTTTACTATCTTTGAAACTAAAAACTTATTAAAAAAATCAAAATAAACATAAAAAACTTATTGTCAAAAATTATAATGTTATCAAAATTTAAAATTAAAAATAAAAATAAATCTGCAAAAAAAAAAAAAAAAGAAAAAAAAAATTAAAACTAACTTACAGATCCTTGTGAGGGGAAATGGGGGTAAAACTACAAAAGGCAGGTTGCTCTTTCTAAGATAAAGCTCCAAAATATTTTTACAAAAATAATTATCTATTTGAAGAAAAGAATAAGTTACATTCTTAAAATAGATATTACGGTTACCAATAATAAGTTATTACAAAAAGAATTTAAAATATTTTTAAAATAGATATTTGAAGAAAAAAAATGTTCTACAAAGAATCTGGAAAACAAAAACAAAAAACACTCTAAAAATTCTCTTACTGTAATCCCAATATTTGACCGTCCATCTTTAACTCCTTCAATTTCTTCCTAACGTGTAGTAGTTTTAAAACTGTCTTTCGAAAATTTTTCTTACCAATCTCCTTATTTAACCATCCTTCTTTTATGATAATTTCCAACCACGTTCTCCATCTCTTCTTTTTTCTTCTGGCAACACTCACTATATTTAAATATGTAGAACACTCAATTATATTATGGCTTTTCAAATTTTAAAAAGATGCACTCAATAATCAAGTTGCAGTAAGTATTATTGATATTGTCCTTAATGCATGCAGATAGTGTACTCAGTGATTAAACCTGCAGTAAGTATCTATTTGAATGTATTTATTTTTACTATATTTTCTACTCAACACATTTTTCATTTTGGGTATGTTTTGTGTGGAGGAGAATGTTTTCATGGGAAGTGTTTCAAAAGAAAGTGTAGAAGTGTATAAAAATATATCCTACAGTGTGCTAAAAATTATTTTTTCATTTTTTATTGTGGGATGTATATCAAAATTTTAATGTGGGTTGGTGTAATTTTTTTTATGTAAGTTTTGATGGGCTACTTAATTCCTCTTCAATATGAAAAAAATATTATAGTATGCTTTTTGGTTCTTTTGCAGTTGACAAACATGATATCTCTACAAAAAATATTTTAAGGAAATCTATCTATATCTAATAACAGAGGCAAAAAGTGCCATGTGTCATCCCCACAAAAAAATAGCATTAAAAATTAAAAAAATAAAAATAAAAATAACTTTTTAAAAAGCATTAACTGCCATTATTAAAAATTAAAATAACTTTTTAAAAAACATTAACTGCCATTATTAAATATTAAAAATTTAATAAAAGAAACTTATTATTTAAATAAAGCTAAATTTAAAAAGTCCTTAATTTTATTTTACTAGCATATGTACTTTAAAGTTTTTATTTACGTGAGAATTTGTAAACGTTACAGTTCATTATCTGCGTATTTTTTTATTATCTTTGTAATTAAAAATTTATTAAAAAAATCAAAATAAACATAAAAAACTTATTGCCAAAAATTATAATGTTATCAAAATTTAATATTAAAAATAAAATTAATCTGAAACAAAAAAAAAAAAAAAAAAAAAAAGAATAAATAAAACTAACTTACAGATCCTTGTGGGGGGAAATGGGGTAAAATCACAAAAGGCAGGTTACTCTTTTAAAGATAAGGCTCCAAAATATTTTGTTTGAAAATATTAAAAAAATAAATAATAGATTATTTACAGTTAAATATTAGGTTACAAGTAATATTTTATACTACAGTTACCAATAATAAGTTACTATAAAAAAAATTTAAAATATTTTTAAAATAGATATTTGAAGAAAAAAAATGCTCTACAAAGAATTTGGAAAACAAAAACAAAAAACACCTTAAAAATTCTCTTACTCTAATCCCAATATTTAACCACCCATCTTTAACTCTTTCAATTTCTTTCTAACGTGTAGCAGTTTTAAAACTGTCTTCCGAAAATTTCTCTTACCTTAATCTCCTTATTTAACCACCCTTCTCTTATGATAATTTCCAACCACGTTCTTCATCTCTTCTTTTTTCTTCTGGCAATACTCACCATATTTAAATATGTAGAACACTCAATTATATTGTGACTTTTCAAATTTTAAAAAGGAGTATTCAATGATCAAGTTGCAGTAAGTATCATTGATATTGTCCTTAAAGCATACAATGGTGTACTCAGTGATTAAACCTGCAATAAGTATCTATTTGAATGTATTTATTTTTACTATATTTTCTACTCAACATCTTTTTCATTTTGGGTATGTTTTGTGTGAAGGAGAATGTTTTCATGAGAAGTGTTTCAAAAGAAAGTGTAGAAGTGTATAAAAATATATCCTACGGTGTGTTGAAAATTTATTGTTTCATTTTTCTTGTGGGATGTATATCGAATTCTTAATGTGGGTTGATGTAATTTTTTTATGTAAGTTTTGATGAGCTACTTAATTCCTCTTCAATATGAAAAAAATATTATAGTATGCTTTTTGGTTCTTTTGCAATTGTCAAACATGGTATCTCTACAACAAATATTTCGAGGAAATCTATCTATAACTAATAACAGAGGCAAAAACTGTCTCGTGTCATCCCCACAAAAAAATAATATTAAAAATTTAAAAAATAAAAATAAAAATAACTTTTAAAAAAATATTAACAACTATTATTAAAAATAAAAAATTTAATAAAATAAACTTATTATTTAAATAAAGCAAAATTTAAAAAGACCTTAATTTTTATTTTAATAGCATATGTAAATTAAAGTTTTTATTTACATGAGAATTTGTAAACGTTGCAGTATATTATCTGCATATTTTTTATTATCTTTGCAATTAAAAACTTATTAAAAAAATCAAAATAAACCTAAAAAACTTATTACCAAAAATTATAATGTTATCAAAATTTAATATTAAAAATAGAAATAAATCTGAAACAAACAAAAAATGATAAAAAGAATAAAGAATAAATAAAACTAACCTACAGATCCTTGTGGTGGAAAATGGGGGTAAAATCACAAAAGGCAGGTTGCTCTTTTTAAGATAAAGCTCCAAAATATTTTGTTTGAAAATATTAAAATAAATAAATAATAGGTTATTTACAGTTAAATATAAGGTTACAAGTAATATTTTATTTACGGTTATCAATAATAAGTTACTACAAAAAAAATTTAAAATATTTTTAAAATAGATATTTGAAGAAAAAAATGCTCTACAAAGAATCTGAAAAACAAAAACAAAAAACACCCTAAAAATTGTCTTACTGTAATCCCAATATTTAACCACCCATCTTTAACTCCTTCAATTTCTGCCTAACGTGTAGCAGTTTTAAAACTGTCTTTCAAAAGTTTCTCTTACCTTAATCTCCTTATTTAACCACCCTTCTCTTATGATAATTTTCAACCACGTTCTCCATCTCTTTTTTTTTTCTTCTGGCAACACTCACCATATTTAATTATGTAGAACACTCAATTATATTGTAGCTTTTCAAATTTAAAAAAGGTGTACTCAGTGATCAAGTTGCAGTAAGTATCATTGATATTGTCCTTAAAGCATGCAGATGGTGTGCTCAGTGATTAAACCTGCAGTAAGTATCTATTTGAATGTATTTATTTTTACTATATTTTCTACTCAACACCTTTTTCATTTTGGGTATGTTTTGTATGGAGGAGAATGTTTTCATGGGAAGTGTTTCAAAAGAAAGTGTAGAAGTGTATAAAAATATATCCTACGGTGAGCTGAAAATTTACTGTTTCATTTTTTCTTGTGGGATGTATATCGAATTTTTAATATGGGTGGATGTAATTTTTTTATGTAAGTTTTGATGAGCTATTTAATTCCTCTTCAATATGAAAAAAAATATTATAGTATGCTTTTTGGTTCTTTTGCAGTTGGCAAACATGGTATTTCTACAAAAAATATTTCATAGTTTGGTTCTTAAAACTCAAAACTGCGGATATGATTGTATGCAATTTATTAAATATTTCAAAATTTCAGAGATTGAGTCTTGGGAATGGAGAATCTCTTGGCAGAAGGCGTCTTACTTCCTTAGTGGGTTTATTCCATACGAATGTTAGTCAGGCCTAAGAAGAAATCAAGGAAAAACAGATTTCTAACTTCTTCTATGTTAATGTTTTGTTTTTGATAACTTCAGGTAGTACACCATGACAGATGAAATAAAGCAAAAAAAATGCACAAGTGAATGGTCAAAATATGTATGTCTTTAAGAATACTATTCTTCTTTTATTTCTGTTAAAGTATGTGTCAATTTTTTCAAAAAAATACGTTGTTAAGATTTTTTTTCTTTTCAATTTTTACTTATCGATTTTATTAGAGAGATCTTTAGCGCACCGGGCTACCTTTTTTTTTTTTACCTATCAATTTTAATTTGAAAATGTAAATAATACAGTTGACATGTTAAATTTCATTATCTTCTCATGTACCGAAAAAGAAATAAAAAAACATGTACTCCCCCCATTCCAAAATAATTGAATTGTTGAGGTAATGGACACATATTAAGAAAAAAAGAGTAAGACATAAATTAAACAATTTTTTTTTCCATTTTTGTCCTTTTTAATTAATTGTCAAACTATTTTTAAAAAGTAAAAACATTAATCATCAAAACTTCTCCCAATACTCACTTATGTGATCAATTTATTCTTAGTGCAAAATTCAAAACGTGGCTCTTAGAATGACTAAACGTCTTAATTGAACAAATTTTTGGAGGTAAAACCTTAAAGATTTAGATTGAGCCAAATTTAAAAATTTAATTTCCTTCTAATTTTTTTTTTTTAATAAAAAAGGTTTACTTTAACATGATTCTAACATGGCTACAACACAATTTGATCTAAATATTCTATTTGATACAAATGAACTTCCTGACCTCAATGTTGAAGTAGATCACAATGTTGATGAAAATTCAGCCACATTAATGTAAGAAAGTTCTAATAAAATTAAATTTCTTGGAACTCATAACCTAGAAAATTAAGTCCAAAACATTAATCAAGAAAATTAAGTTGTAAATGAAGGGTAAATATGGAAAAAGGTCTAAAAAATTCTCTTGAACTTTGAACAATTCAATTATTTTGAACTATAAAAAAGTCTCAATAATTCAATTATTTTGGAATGGAGGGAGTCTCGTTCAAGACCGGAATATGATAAGAGCATTGAATGGATACGAAAGGTACATTTTCTTTTGAAGAAACATCTCTATTAGTTCTCACTTTCATTTTCTTACATATGTGGATATATGGATTAGAGAAGCAGAATAGAAATGTAGATTGAAAAATGGGATAGGGGATTGGAGAAGGGTGGGATAGTGATAATCGAATTCACGTTTATTAAGTTAATTCACATTTATTAAGTTAAGATGCAAAGATAATAGGAATATTTGATTAAATGTTTCAAATTTGCCCACCATTTTACACCTTGCATTTCCAACCATGATTAGTGAAAAATTCTTTAATTATTATAGTTGTTCTCATACTTTCATTCTATAGCATTGAATAGATTGAAATCTATTTATTTGCATGCCAAGTGGCGGCTTTAGAAAATGTTATTTGTCAATTTTAGGATAAATTTAATTTTAAAATCGTAATAAAGATTTTTAATTTTGAATTGAGAGTTGTTAACTTAATTTATCTATCCATTCAAAATTTGATTTGGGATACAATTTTTTTTTTTTTTTTTTAAATTACATACCAAAATCTAATATCTTTAACACACAGCATGACAACAGTTGTATATGCATTACTGCAAAAACACGGTTAAGTTTTTTTTATTTTTATTGCTTGCTGCATCTCATTTTGAAACATCTTAATGTGCATGTATATTATTATAACTTAGCATACCTTGCTCAACAGGCTAACAAATAATGAGGTAAAATTTTTGCGATGCTGATGGATCAATTGGGTGCTGATTGCTGAAGGTCCTTCAAAGACTTGTTGGGATTATGAAGAAAAAAGATTTGATTTAATTATGAAATGTATAGACCAATCATGTAAAAAATTGTATGTACAGTTTTTTATTTTATATTAATTTATTACTCCCTTCAATTTTAACTTAGTTGTCCTATTTTAACTTGACATAAAGTTTAAAAAATAAATAAGACTTTTGAGTTTTTGATTTGAAATTAAAGATATTCAAATGCACCAAAAATATCTTTTAAATATGTGATTTTAAACATGTCATGTGAAAAATTGAAATTAAAAATTAACCTTAAAACTAAAGAGCCATTATTTTGTACATATACTAAAAAGAAAAGTAAGCCAAACATAACTAAACTAATAGAGTATTTCATTTTTGTCCAATGTAGTTTAAATAGATAGAATGAAAACTAAAGTATAGCTGATCATATCTAAATAATAAATAATATTTTAATATTATAACAAATCAAGCTATGTACTAATTATATGTAATGACCCTCCAGGTCATTTTCTTAATTTACGCGTATTTTTAGCGTTTAGAGCTTTCCTATAGTTGTCCCACGTCGTTTATGACTTGCTGGGACTGACAGTTTGATTTTCGGAAAGTTTGAGAATGTTATTAATACCGAGCAAGTTGTGAAATATTTAAATTAAATTATAATTTGGTAAAAGGATATAGTTAATTACCTTTCTAAAATGTTTTTGATATTTGTAAAAATTCTTTAGTTATGATATATCTATACTACTTTATAATAGTTTTATAACCAATTAATATTTTAAGCGGAGATAGTGAATTTAGATATGTTAAAATAATATTTTTATTTGAGCCATAGTTTGGGCTTGAATTTAACTGTGGATGTTGTGACTATTGGTCACGTGGTGATTTGGGATGCGGAGACAGTTTCGATTTCATGATTTCGCAAGCGGACCCTACGTGGGTTGTCTGGTCGTTTTCCGACCTAAGCTAATATGGGTATCATTAGTCATGTTTTGACTTGTAGTTTACTATTTTTGTAGTCTAGCAGTAGTCGGAGGCCTCTCGAAAGGGGAAGACTCCTATTTAGTGAATTCTTTGGCAGGCTTTCGGCGGCGTCCAGATAGGCTAGGCTTACTTTACACTTAGATTGAGCTTACATGTGGTGTATGCATGCTGTTGTTCTAGTGTTTGCGCTGGTAGTATAGACATGTTATTGGCTTGCTGTGTTTAGGCCTTTTAGGCTGGACAAGGCCACGCAGACACGTTCCCGGCCCGTTATCCTCGTGGTACGCCACAGATGACCCACTTGGGATCGATTAGTATTGTTATTGTTGTTGGCTAGGGATTTGGAGACTTTAGCCCAGACTTAGACAGGTATAGCCAGACTTGGTTTCAGGACGCCATAGTGGGCCCCGCTACCTTTCGCAGTCGACACATTTAGCCTTCGACCCGATTGGGGTTAGTTAAATCCTGGGATGGAAGATTAGACATATAGTTGGGTTGATTTACCCCGGTTATGCCCCCTTTTGGCCTGTTTGGCCCTATTAGTCCCTGATAGCTTAGTACTTGACTAGGATGGCTAGTCGTGACTTAGCATTGGGACCGCCTTGCGATGACCTACACTAGATATCCGAGTTGACATATATATCTCCTGATAGTAGGTTGGTGACCTTGGAGGGCCTAGGGATTGCCTTGTAGCATATTGTGGGTTAGCTCTTTTATCTATATTTTCTCTTTGACCTGGGACTAGCATGTTCCCCTTTATCTGCTGTTATGTGATATTTGGCTCTGTTCTGATTGCTGGCTATTGTGAGTTTCGGCTATTGATTCAGATATGATGATTTTGGTTATTGACTATTGGATGTTCCGATTGAGTCTGGCCTCGGATTATGTCACATTATGAGTTTCGATACTGGGTACCGTGATTATGATACTGTTGTTCTTTGAGTTTTGGTTTGATTCCGACATATATCATATATATGTGACCTCTTGATATTACCCACTGTGAATGGTTTGATCCCAGCATCTGGCCTCTTGTTATTATCCATTGGTGCCGGTTCAAGCCCGGTGCACCCCTATTGGGTACGGTGATTACTGGATACTGGTACAACTATGAGAAATTGGTGGTTATGTATTTACTTTTCCTGTGTGTCCCGCCATTTTATGAGGGCCAGGCTGGGTTACTATTTTCTTCCGTGTGCCTAGCGGGCTTATGGGGGCCCAATTAGGTTATGTTTGACTTGTGTGTTTATTTATGCATTTATTTACTCAATATCCAGTATCGCCTTTATTTACCTCCTGGTCATATTTATACAGCTCGATAGTCATTTACCTACTTATTTATCATTTATGCCCTGGACTTAGCATGAACCCTCGCATTTTAGCCTGCTTACAGTACATTGGGCTCAGTCGGCCGATTATGTCTACTGAGTACCCGTTGCCCGGTACTCATACTGCACTTCTGTATCTTTTTTCTCGATGCAGATCAAGGCACTAGCCGACGGCTTTGACGTGACTCTCTTCTCAACACTGATTTCAGAGTAGGGTGAGCTTACTGACGTCCGAGGCAGATCCTACTCCATCTCATACTGTATAGTCTTTTGCTTTCGAGACTGTATATATGTTGTATATATTTGGTTCCTGTCTTGTACTCTGGATATGTTTAGTAGTGGCTCTTGTACTGACCTCATCAGGTCTTAGGAGGGGTTCTTAGCCTTATACACTGTCCTCTTCCCCTTTTGTCTTGGTATGTACATATTTTATGCTGTTTCTTATGTTGGGTTTTGTTTACTGTTGGGTTGTTTCTGCTTCATCTTCTTTCTTTTGGTTTCTGCCTGTTAGCCCATTGTTCGCTGCTCCGGGCTATGGCTTGTGATGCAAGCCGAGCCTCATCAAAATCATGGAATGAAGAGTTGAAACTTGAGAATATGCTAAAGTGGAAGTACAAGAAAGAAAGGCGATAAGGGGAGAAAGAGGCTATAGACGTAAAGTGGCTATTCTTGATATTCAAGCCTCATGCTAAAGATGACCCCTATTTCATTAAGGGTATTTTTTTAATTATTAGTGTAGCTATAAATAAGGGAGAATAGCTCATTTTAGGGTAGATTATCTTGATGAATATTGAATATTAGATACTCTTTTGAGAGTTTGAGAGCTTGTTGAAGCTTTTGATTGTTTCAAGTTTAGAAAGGAGGGTTGCTTGGGAATCTAATTCCCTTGAGGTCTTTCTCATAGGTTTATGTGCTTATTTGGATATTTGAAGGACGTCTTTTCTTTTTATAGAGTTGGTTGCCTTTGATTCCACTTTTGTGTCTACCTTTCTATCCCCTTTATCTTTGTTTAATCTTGTTTCTTTGTTTCCTTTATTCTTTTAGCTTCCGCGTTTTCTTTATTGCATCAACTTGGCTTGCCTATTGGTGGGTTACGGTAGGCGCCATCATGACTCAAAAATTAGGTCGTGACAACTTGGTATCAGAGCCTAGGTCATACATGTAGTATTGGTACTTGAGCCGGTATTTAGTAGAGTCCTGTGGATCGGTATGGAGATGTCTGTATCCTATTTTCGGGAGGCTATGGAACATTTTTAGGCAACAATCTCATTTTCTTGACTCATGTCCGTGTGATAGAGTCTGTGTTGGTTTCTAATCTTTATTTGGTTCATTCCTTTCAGATGGCTAGGACACGCCGCACAGGAGCTGGGGAGCAAGACCCCGAGCCCGGTGCTAGGGCTCCAGTTAGGGGCAGAGGTCGGCCCAGAGGCCGGGAGGCCGGGGGCAGGATAGAGCAGCAGCCCTAGGCAGAGATCATGCTAGAGATCAGTCACCCGATCCTATTATAGCTCCAGATGCTCCGCTGCCACATCAGCCGGTGAGCTAGGGGAAACCTAGGCTCCACCTGGGTTTATTGATGCTTAAGTGCTCCGAGATACTTTGGTGCAGTTTCTGGGATTAGTTGGAGGTCCGCCAGCTATGGGAGTATAGACAGCCGCACAGAGAGTTGGTATTGGAGCGCAACCTACAGCTGCGACACGCAAAGTTGAGAATCTACCAGTACCGATAGTTCCACAGCTGGTACCATCCCAGCCAGTTATGTCTACGGAGGAGCAAAAGATATTGAACATATCTATATGAACCCCATACAAGTAGTGCCTCCAAATTTTTAAGTCAAAAACAACTTCTGCCAACTCGAGATCTTGAGTCAGGTAATTCTTCTCATGAGGCTTGAGCTGTCTAGAGACATATGCTATAACCTTTCCATGGTGCATCAACATACAATTGAGGACAACTCTGGAAGCATCAAAATAAATCATAAAACCATCTGAACCCTCTGACAGAGTCAAAACTAGAACGAAGGTGAGTCAAGTATTCAATTCCTAAAAACTCTTCTCGCAAGAATTGAACCACTGAAACTTGACTTTCTTCTGAGTCAATCTGGGCATAGGAGAAGAATTAGAGGAAAATCCTTTCACAAACCATCAGTAGTAACCATCTAAAACCAAGAAACTTCTAATATCAGATGGAGAGATGGGTCTAGCCTATTCCTAATTGCTTTGGTCTTCTGAGGATCAACCTAAATGCCTTCACCGAAGATGATATGACCAACGAATGCTACTGGTTTCAACCAAAATTAACACTTTCTGAATTTAGTGAATAACTGGCGATCTTTGAGAGACTGCAAGACAATCCTCAAATGGTCTGTATGTTCATCCTCACTCTAAAAATAAACGAGGATGTCATCTATGAAAACTATAATGAACATGTCCAAGTACTTCTTGAACATCCTGTTCATTATGTCCATAAAAGCTACAGGAGCATTCGTTATTCCAAAAGACATAACAACAAATTCAAAGTGACAGTACCGAGTTCTAATGGCTATCTTCAAAATGTCACGTTCTCTGACTCTAAGCTAATAATAGCCAGATCTTGAGGTCTATCTTAGAGAAGTAATTGGCACCCTGAAGCTGGTCGAACAAGCTATCAATCCTGGGGATATGACATTTGTTTTTGATTATGACTTTATTTAACAGATGGTAACCGATGCACATTCTGAGCGACCATCTTTCTTACACACAAAAAAAATTAGAGCACCCCATGGATAGATGCTGGGCCTGGTAAAACCTTTGTCTAGAAGGTCTTTCAATTGTTCCTTCAATTCTTTAAGCTTGGTTGGAGACATTCTGTAGGGTGGAATTGAGATAGGCTAGGTATTTAGAAGGAGATATATTTTGAATTCAATTTCCTGCTCGAGAGGAACTCTGGATAGATCTTCTTAAAACACTTCTGGAAACTTATTAACCATCGGAACTAACATAAGAGATGGGGTCTCAGACTTAGAATTCTTAACCCGAGCAAGATGATAGATACAACCCTTGAAAATTATTTTTCTGGCCTTAAGGTATGAGAAAAATCGACCTACAGGCACTGAGGTACTACCCTTTCATGCTATGACTGGCTCATTCGGGAACTGAAACTAGATTACTCAATTTCTACAATAAACTGAGGCATAACAAGCATGTAGCCAATCCATGCCAAGAATGACATCAAAATCAGTCATATCTAACTCTACAAGATCAACTGTGGTGACTTTCTGAGAAACTGTGACTGGGTAATTTTTGTATACTCATCTAGCAATGACCGAATCATCGACTAGGTAGAGACTAAGAAGGGGTTCGAGAGAATTTAAGAATTCACACCAAAGTCTACTGCTATATAAGGAGTCACAAAAGAAAGTGTGGCTCCGGGATCTAACAAGGAATAGATTTTTATGTGAAAGACTTGTAATATACCAGTGACCACATTAGGGGAACTCTTCGGATCCTGTCTAGTTTGAAGGGCATAGAACCTGTTCTGATGTTTCCCGCTAGCCGTACTAGATGAGGCACCCTGTTGAGTCGGGCGACCTTCTGGAGCTAGTGACAAGGCGGACTGAGTGCATCTATCATATCACCTTACTTGGCTGATGGACAGTCTCAAAGTTTGTGACCTATCTTCCCGCAACCAAAACACCCATCCCTACCGATCAAACATTCACTGGGATGGTTTTTCCCATATTTCTTACAAGTTGGGAAGGTATGACTACTGGAAGCACTATAATGGAACTTAGAGCCTGGCGCTCCACCTTTATGATCTTGCCTAGGTCTAGGAGATGGAACACTAGCAGATAATATTGCTAGGGCTGAAGACCTCTGCTGAAACTGAGAGAGGTTACCACCACTCAATTTCTGCTGAGCATAGTTAAAGTTTCCTATCCTATCTCTCTTATTCACATTCTTCCTTTCCTTCTTCTTAATATTCTCCTTCTTAATCTGTTGATCATAACCATCAACCTGGAGATGTCCATCTCCTTAACCAACATAGTTCTATACCCTTTCACCACATCCTCAGAAACACCTGACATAAATTTACTCATGCGGGCTCTAGAGTCAGCAACTATTGCCAGAGCATATTTTTTTAGTTGAGTAAACTTGAGAGAATACTCCATCACACTTCTTTCTACTTCAAGTTGATGAACTCCCAAACCTTGGCCTTTAACTCAAGTGGGAAGAATCTGTCTGGAAAAGTAGCAACAAACTCATCTCACTCCACTAGACCTGTATTTGCACATCTATCCTCTTTTTACTATTTACACCAAGTGTGAGGCACCCCCTTTAACTGATAAGCAACCAAGTTAACACTTTCAGTCAGAGTGACATCCATGATCTCTGAATATCATCCAAGAACTCTTGTGAGTCCTCATCAGTCTTAGACCCTGAAAAGTTAGGAGGATTCATCCGAGTGAAGTCTCGGACTCTAGCTACTGTAGTATTGGCTATCTGATTAACTGGTGCTACAACCTGTTGATTATTTTGGGTGGTCACGACCTGAGGTAGCACCGTGAAAGAAGCCCTGAACTCAGCATTAGAGACTTGCTTGTTCAAAAGGTCTATTGGAGCTGGTGGTGCTTGTTGATTTCTATTTTTGTTACTATTGCCATTGCTATTTTCCTTGTGTTAGCTCTCTTAGGAGGCATTTTCTATAAATGTGTCGAGCATGAATTAGAAAAAGGGTTTAATAGAGTTCACACTTTATCGCACGATATGAACATGAAAGAAGTGAAACTTTTTCTAAAATATTTTGTTGCCTCTCATCCATAAGTGTGGTGCGCTTCACACCTATGAACAAGACTCTACTTACTACAACTTTTAGACACCCTAGGATACTTTAAACTTGATGCTATGATACCAAGTTTCTCACGACCTGAGACTACCCCTAGTCGTAACACGGTGCTTAGAGTCACAAATGACCCCAAGCTAACCCATGGCTTGGTATGACACTAGATTTCTATAGAAATACAATTAACACTGAGCAGAATCAAAACTAAAATGATATAACAATAATAAAGCTAATATAAATACTGATGTGTCACAACTAACACTATCTGACATAAACATTAAGCTAAAATCTAACTGTCTGTCTAAAAACCTCTAAATAAGATGAAATACTGAGACAAGTCCCCAGTTAACTCTAAATGTCTAAAACTAAAGTAATACTAAAAGAAATACTGATAACTAGTCCTCAAATGATGAGGACTCATCAAAACACTGCTACTAATATAGTAAGAAATCAAATTAACCACGAGCTGAATGTTGAACGCTAGATCCTATATCATAAGACAATATAACTCAAAGAAAAGTATGCAGTCAATACTTTGAATATACTAAGCATGTGAGCTATGCATTAACTAATATAAGATAGATATGCTGCATGTGACCTGGAAAACTGAACATGGAACTGAAACATGTGACTGATGTAATGACCAAGTGATAAACATATAACTGTATGGTAATCTGAACAAATGAATACAAGGTCATGCAAGTATCTAAATGTAAAATTTAGACTGTGCACTATGGGAACAACTATAAACGACATAGACCATGTGAGCAATATGAAATCTAACCTGTAACCCAAGTTAGGAGGGTGTTCTATACTTTGCCAAGGGTAAGAACCATGATTGGCCTGAATTTACTCATGAGCCCGTTCGGGAAAGGGAGATACTATCAACTCATGAGAAACCCTTTTTCCTATGGTGGCACGTAGTTTGGGACTTGGGTTATATTAACCTGTGTCATCTCGGTGCTAAGTACTGATCCCAACTGATTAGACTGACATGCTCAATAATACTGTTATCCAGAACTAGATACTAAGTGCTTTATTTGAAAGCATTCTAATTCATGAAAACTGAAAGACTGAGTAATTAATTTACCATGTATGATACCCTAGGTCATCGAGTATTCATAAACCGCCATCTCTGAAGAATGCAACTAATAATGATAATTTAATAATCTGAGCATAATAGGGAAATTCATAACTCAAGTCAAAAACCATGGATTATCCAGTACACAAAGGAATCATAAATTCATGCAAGTATAGGTACCGAATTTTCAAAAGAAACATGGAGATCAAGATCATTATGAAAGGAAACTATGACTCAAAGAAATCCACATTATTCATAAAAACCTAGGTTCTAAAGACTAAATTGAACTGAAGAATTGACTTCTAGGGACTCAATGGGTGAAAGAAAACCCAAAGATAAAATCCCACATACCTGGAGACAAGAACCTTGAAGAAATCTTTGACCTTGTGGCCTGAAGTTGAAGAACCCTAGTTTTTCTTGAAGGACGAAAAATTGCCTCTTTCATTGTGTTTGATGCTAAGTGTCGACTGAAGTTGGGACAATGCATACTTCTCTTTTGAGATAAGAATGATTATATCACATACGCTTAAAGGGGGCAACGAAAATAGATCACCAAGTTTAGCATAGACATATAATATTGATCGGGCAACTTGATGTGCGGAGCATGAATAAGGTGGATTTTTCCATGGGTCCTCGCCCGCCGATTTCTACTAAGAACCTAACAGATATGATGAGAGGATGAGAACCTATGTTTATTTTCAGAAAAAAAAAAGGTTCCGAGGGACTTAGGGTAATATTAGTCTTAATAATCAGCCTTAGAATAACTTAAATGACGTAGCTTTAATGTTAAAAGAGTAGAAAAAGACTGATGTGCTCTTCTAATTCGTAATTGTAGAACTGACAGTCGCCTTTGGATGAGTCATCCTACAATCGAAGGATCTAACCACGGTCGTGGGATGTGTTTGTAGGTTGGAGGCTGATTTTGAGACTTCTCTAGACTTTATCAGATGAGCCTTGGTACGAATTATGGGATCTTCCTACTGTCGTACCTTTGGCTGTCATGAGATGTCCTACTTAGACCAACCTAGGAACCACGGTCATTAACCATGATCGTAGGTTCTACCACGATCGTGGGTTCCTTCTGTGGTTGAAAGGTACACTTTGCAAACTTTTAAGACTTGGGGCTTTTCATGTAGATGAAGGGATAACACGACTATGCAATCCTTCCATGGTTGTGGTTCCTTGTCGTGACTGAGAGGTGGGTTTGTCAACTTTCAGTATTTTGAGACTCCTCCTACAAAAGAGCACATCCGTGGGTACTTTCTACGATCATGGGAAGGTGTCGTAGGTTCTCTGCAGTTCTGCACCAGAAAGTCTACAACCCAAGCTTAAATTACTGAATTTTGTTCTAAGTATGCTTGAAGCATGGTTCAAATCTAAGTTCGAATATTTGAGGTGTTACAGCTTATTCCCCATAGTTAAGATTAGTTGTCCTTTATTGGATTCCACTATTATATATCGGTAAAAATCCTTATAGTGAGTTTGTATTTGGATTCCACTATTTTGTATTTGTAACAGTCCTCTCCCCCTAATTACTTTATAGTATTTGTGGTTTGAGGGTATGGGTGGCAAGGTTTTAGAGGTGGTTAGTGGAGGATTATGTGAGTTTGGCTCTTTGAAAGATTTGGAAGTTGGTATGGTTCACTTTGGTCAATTTGGTGATTTCGAGGTCGTATGGGAATTTCATCAATTTCATTAGCTATAAAATATGGTGTTTGGGTTAGTAGGATATTTGTTTTGAATTCTAAAGTGTTCGGATGAATTTCTGATAGTTGGTTGGAAAGTTGGAAGTTTAAGGCATAGGGTTGATTCTAATATAAATTCATTGAAAACAATATCTGTTCAGTGATCTGACAATTTCATTGAGTTCAAAATGTCACTTTTAATTAGTAGCATAGTTGGTTTGTGTTCATGGGGTTCCAAATGAATTTCAGGGGTCTAATGTAACAATCCTCATGGTGATTTTGTTGACCTTTTTTCCTTCCCCGTTGTTGCTTTATATTATTTATCAGTTGTCGGAATGGTTGACACGATCTCTGAAGCGTGGGAGTGGTTTATGTGAGTTTGAGTAGCTTTAAAGTGATATAGCTTATTTTAGTCAATATTTTGTGATTCGAGCATCGGATGGTGATTCTGTCAGTTCCATTAGATCTGGAACTGATTTCGAGTTTCTATATGATTTTTTAGTGTTTGAGCTAGAAACTAGTTTATTTAGCCTAAAAGGGTTCTCGAGGTGAAACTTGCTTATAACAACCTCTTTTGGTAAATCTGACGATTACATTACATCCGAAACATCAAAATTAGTTTAGTAGCATTATCGGGTAATTTTTGTGGTATCTTGAACGAATCCTGAGGTCCATTTGGAACATTTTTGCACTTAAGTTTCAATTGGGGCACAACTGCTGGTACACCAGGTGGTCCTTCTATGTGCACGCAACCATGGTTCGTGCAAGCGGTGAAGCACCTATCTGATCATCGCGCACTCAGTCGAGTCATTGCGCATGCAAAGGCTTAGGGCCGA
The DNA here is from genome assembly GCA_031232105.1 of Capsicum rhomboideum. Classification (NCBI taxonomy): domain Eukaryota; kingdom Viridiplantae; phylum Streptophyta; class Magnoliopsida; order Solanales; family Solanaceae; genus Capsicum; species Capsicum rhomboideum. Next base: position 97,697,088 of record CP124718.1, read on the forward strand.
CCTAGTTCAGGGTTTACTCTATGCGCACGTGGTGGGATAGGTGCACATCCATAGAAGGTACTGTTCATCAGAATAGTATTAAAACACCATTTTTGCAATTTAACTCTATTTTCACCATTTTAAGGCTTGGGGAACATGGTTTGGGAGAATCTAAGAGGTTTTTTTTTATCAATTTTGATTTTGGTAAGCTTTTAAACTCATTTTTATCCATTGTCCCTTCATTATATTGCAAAAACATCTTCAAAACCTTAATTTTAAACTTGAAATTTTGGGGTTTACCCGGTAAAGTGAATGAGTATTTTGATGATTTCTAATCCGAATTCAACTCAGTTTTCAATGGAACTTTAGATTTAGAACCCTTAAAGTATGGGTAATATGATTCTTTATTAAAACTCCAATTTTATCCTTTTATCTTTGAGGTCAATTTTTGAAGTAATTTTAGACCCAAAACTAAAGTATGCCAATATAGGCATCAATAGACTTCTAATTATATGTGGACACCATTTTTGATAGATTGTGAGCATTCTGAAGACACTTGGAAGGGAAAGGCTTCTTGTTGGGGTTTTTGAAGTAGTTTATGACTTAACTTTCTTCAGATTGGGTTGGGTAGATAACTATTCATGTAAAGTATGCTATGGGTTAGGGATTTTATCATTGTCTTCATATTTTGAAATCATTATTACTATCCTGTGGCTTGTTTGAACCTTATTATTGATTTGGGAGATTATTATCATTGAAATACCTATGTGGGGGCTGGTGTTGGTCTGATTTGAGCATTAATTATTATTTATTATCATTGTGATGCCTAAGTGGGGGATTGTGTTGACTTCATTGATGTCATATATGGATTCTTCACTATTATGTTGCCACAAGGGGCTATATATCATGATATATTGAGATTTGGGTTTGTTGAGTTTATTCATGCCATTGTTGAGCTGATTATTGTATGTTGTTGATTTTGCTATGATCATGCATACACATTCATCACTTATTTTCATGGAATTGATCTAACTATGGAACTTGAATTTCTTTGCAAAAGAAAATATACCATTTTATAAAAATCCTAGATAAGGGAAGTGTCATAAAGGCCGATTGATGAGTTTGTGATTAGTATATCGGTTGCGAACCCCTATTGGGTCCTTTCCTAGAAGCTTAGGCTCTGAGAGTGTATACGAGGTGAACATTTAAGCATTGCATACATACCATATTATTGTGTGGAACTATATTTCATCTCAATTATATGAATGATACTACGTTTTGGATTTCTTTATATATGGTGTTGATATCCTCATATTATTGTTATGATTGAACTGTTATACTATTAGGAGCTATACGGCTTGAGCCATTAGGACTTTTCTATTTTCAGGGTGGGTGTGTTACTCATAGTTTGCTTTACTTGCTTAGTTGTCAATTTGGTTGGTCGGCCTATGATGCCTACTGAGTACAAGTGGACCATACTCACTCCTACTTTCTATACCCTTTTATTGCAGATCCTGGTTTAAGTGCTACCCATAGATCGTAATTTTGTGCAGATTTGGGATTTCAAAGTAAGGGTGAGCTCCCCATCCGGAGCCTATTCCTGGCTTCATCAAGTTCTCTTATGTCCTTACTTTATTTTAGAGACAGATATTATCTCAGATATTATGTACTCATACTTTATGTCAGTACTAGAGTTTCTCTTACTCATGACACTAGATCTTTGGGGGGATTTGAGTTGTATTATTCAAATATTTTTCTTGTTATCATATTTACTCGACTTTATTCAAAAGTCTCATATATTGTATTATTATTTACCTTCTTTTTGTTGTTTATTATCTTTTAGAGTTGAGCTTACCTACCAAGGTTGGGTCGGGGTAGGTTCCATCATGACCTCAACTTTTGGGTCATGACAAATTGATATAGTAGAAGGTGCTATATGTGCAATGAGTTTGGCCATGGCCACCTGGCTCGATATTGGCCCAGGCGAGTGGTATATACTCCCCATTAAAGTTTACAACTACAACTTTGTCTGGCCCCTGCACCTCCGGTCAGAGGGGGAGCATATGACAATGGAGGTGGATCACGGGGTACTAAGGGTGGGGCTCAGAGAGCTCACAATAGTGGATGAGGAATTACTGGTAGAAAACATAGAGGGAATACTATATTCATAAGGATGGTGAAGTAGATTCTTGACAATGTGAAAAAAATGATCAAGATGTTATATCCATGGATAAAAAGGGTGTCATGGATTTGGAAAGAAATAATTGATCAGCTCAGAACTATAAGCCAAAACTACACAACCAAAGTGATACTTGGAGGCGACCTAACAAACACAAACTTAAGTGTAACTCAGATGAAGCATGTATGGAAATCCATGAAATAGCTCATATGGTTTCTACCTAAGGGATGATAAGGGAGATATAGTATTTTCCAAAGCAAAAGGAATAGACATTGCCACAAACATCGAAGTTGAGTTATTAGCCATATATGAAGCATTAGAGTATTGCCAGAAAAAGGAATTAAGGCATGTTACAATGGAAACTGATTCACTCAGCCTAAAAAACATCATTCATAAACAATTAAAGGTGCCCTGGGACTTGTGGAGAGAATAAAAGATATCAGGAGAAGACTACAACCAGTTTAATTCAAATATTATTCATACTTTTAGAGAGGGGAACAATGTTACAGATCTATTAGCTAATGAAGTGATGGAATTACAATCAACAAAGGAGCACCATAATTTTTAAGAGTTATCATTCAAGATTAGGAGAGTTCTAAATATGGATAAGTCATAGATACCTAATAAGGGTGAAAATACGCAAAGTCATTCCACAATTCTAGTAGAAGAGATTGTCCATAATCAAAACATTCATGTCATTGAGCAGAAATAAATATAGAGAAACATAGCTATAGAGCCATTGAAATTCTATGACAAAAAATACACAACCATATTAAAAATAAATTATTCTTAGAAGAAGACATCAAAGCTGTGAATAAACTAGCTAGGACTAAACGCTCTAGCTATCAAAAAGCTTCAAAAAAGAGAGGGAAAGTTGGGTATTGCTTATCCTAAACCATACAATAGATAAATCTAAGGAGACATGCATGACACCTACTTATAAATGGCAAGGAACACATAAAGGTGATCTTGAAGAGTCAAATAAATTGATATATAGAATGAAAAGCATACCAGATCTGATAGGTTTAGGCTTCTGTCTATGGTCCCTTGGGATGAACCCGGACCGCCTTAGGAAAAATACAAGGACTCTGGTTTCCAGAGTAGAAAAAGAAGAAAAGTAGAAGAGTAAAAAGGCACACCTTAGAACAATGAAGATGATATAAAGAGATATAACTACAATATCCATGGATCGAGCTTAAAGATGACCAAAAAGTGGAGCCTTAACAACTGGGAGTTCAACCAACACTACTCCAACAATATTTTTAGGCAATGACAAGCTTATAGAAAGAGTTTAAGAGACTCTTCTCGGATACTTAGACATTTGTATAGATTAGGAAATTATTTCCTAAGTAGTTTTTGGACTGGGTCTTTAGTTGGGCCCGATCTTTTTTTGCATTCTTATTTTAGACTAGGACCTTTGCCTATTTGTTATTTTTATTGTTATTAATAAAATCGATCCTCAAACCTAAGAGTTAATAGAAAAATTGTAAGGATATGTATTTTAAAGAAGAAAATTTTAGTTTTGATTAATTTTCTTCATCTTCCTCTGGTGAAACAAAGTTGAGATCAGGCACACAATACCTCCTTACCACAGGAACCACATTGTCGTTGATACGCTTAAATTACACCTCTCTAAATAAGTATAAGAGGTCGTTGTTGAATATTTAACCCAACAAAGGTTGGGATCGAATCCCATAGGAAATATGGTGAACACTAAGTCTTTTGTGGTTTAGATGACTTATAGTCTATATTTTCCATAAAATGAGGGTTTATATAATGTTTGTTGGAATTAATATTCCTCTTGTAGAAAGTAACAATTATCAAATATTATCAAATATGTATCAATAGAGAAATTAAACTAGGCTTGTGTTCATCATGGTTGTATAACACTTTTGGGTCAATAATTGCATTGGATTCTCTTAATAATGAATAATATAAAGCTATCAATTTTGAACATACATTCAAATGTTGCTCAACCTAATTGGTTGATTATCACTTTAATTATTTCGAACTTAAAAAGAGAACAATATGAATTAGATTCATGCTTTGAGTTGGTTAATCTTATTATAACATTAACCATTAGACGTAGATTAGAAGTTCCAAATCCTTGTTGATAATCCTTTTTCCCAATTTTAATCTCTGATAATGCTTTGACTTGTTCTAATGTTTGTAACCATTAGAAATCTGCTAAGATAAAAGGATTAGTAATACAAATGCGATTATTATTCGAATCCCAACAAAAATCAACCCTAGAGTTTGCTATTTCGCCATGGATCCCACAACCTTAGTCGTGGGAATTTTGCTGCTCATGACTATAAAAGAAAATATAGATAAAGAAGTCATAGATGAAGATTTACCCTTGAAAAATATGAATTCAATCCTCAATTATCTTACAATAATGAACAAATTGCTAAAAACCCAAAGAAGATTTAAAACTTAGAGTATTTTTGAATTACATAACGTTTGATGCTCGAATAAAACCTAAAAATCATTCTTTATAGTACAAGGAATTAAATACCAAATTTAATTTAGAGAATACTTCCCATCAGCGTACGGTAGACTCGACGGCCCATCGGCTAGGCGATGGTCCATCCGTTCTTCTGTCGTGTGGATCCAGTGAATGTAGCCAAAAATTATTTAAGACACACGGTACAGGCGACGTCCCGTCGGTCATCGGTCTGTCCACTTCTCCATCGGATGGCTTCTTGACTTAGGTCATTCTACTTAAGGTCCATGACATAGTTAATGTCCTGTCGAGTCACCGATGGTCCATCATTCACTCTGTCACTCAGCTTCTCCGATCTATGACATATTGTTTTAAGTCCACGTTATTAGTGATGGTCCGTTGAGCCCTCAACAACCCGTATGATATCTCTTGTACTTGGTATTTTCAGTGCAAATTCACTCTTTTCTTGTCCTTGCAACTTTTCTGCAAATTAACTCAGAAAATAATTAAATATAACAAAATTTGTTTAAGAACTTGCAATTATTCATGGTTAAAAGCATCAAATATTTTGTTGAATGCCGGCACATCAATCCCGTATAGCTAGACATGGCTCTGCAACAACTACAACAACAACCTTTCCTCCTTGTGCTTCATGTTTTTTTTCATTGTCCTAAACAGCCTCCTTTGGGTGACCCTTCTATGATTGAACAATCTTCAACCATAAAAGGGTTAGACAATACAAAAGAACAAGAAACATCATAAGGAATGGCTACTACTATAGCTGCTGCAAAACCACGTTCAGATATAGGCAATTATGTGGTTCTTATGATAAGGTGGTACCATGTGCCTGATGAGTCCATAACTATTTAGATCTAAAGAAAAAGTAAGATGGATGAGTGTTGCTGATGGGATGACATAAAATAATGTAGGAGTCCTATTTATAGCTAGTAATTGCAATCTCTCATATTTTTATATCAGGTAAATCATTTACTCTATTACCTAGTATGCTTAAGATTTAGTTGCCTAATATAATACTATATATATATATATATTAATGTAGTTTGATTTGATATATAAACTTACTATATAGCTTATCAACATGAGGAAAAAATGGACTAGAGACATGTGGCACTGACTATTATCCAAGTAAGGAGTCTCAAACAACAAAAACACTGATGTCACAACCCAAAAGTCGGGGTCATGATCGTACCTACCCTAACCCAATCTTGGTAGGTAAGCCCAACACCCAAAAGAGATAAAAATGTAGAAAGAAGATAAATAACACCAAATACAAAGATTTAAAATAAAGTTAACAAATCTAAAGCTGAACTAAATCTAACTCAAGTTCCAACATATGCATTTCATTCATTTACTCATATTCATTTTACTTGGACTGGTATTTGGTGCAAATAATAATTGACTGAGTTTCTGTGCTTATACTAATTTGAGGTGCTTAAGTACTATTATGGGTTATGTTATATCTGTAATATTGTGGTTGAACTGCTAGTCTAGGTGTGTCCTTCCTGGTTGTATGTTCGTGTGTGTGTATTTAAGGGATTGAAAGTTTAGGTGGCTCTGTCCATCACTTTGATTTAGGGACAGGAGATGATTATGCCTCTGTCAATTGTAGAAATAGAGTCGTTAAGTTTCTGTTTCCTAATAAGCCAGTCTTAGAATGAAAGTGTAGTACTTTAACGCTTATAGTTTGGAGTTTGGTTTGTCTCTTACTTAAGGTCAAAAAAATAATCTCCAAGGGTTGCATATACTATCTTGTTCGGGTCAAGGATTCTAAGTTCAAAACCCCAATTCTTTAGTCAGTCCTAGTTGTGAATGAATTTCCTAAAGTATTTTCTGAAGATCTGCCCAGAGTCCTTCTTGAGCGGGAGATAGACTTTGAAATAAATCTTCTTCTAGATACCAAATCTATCTTAATTCCTCCTTACTGAATGGCTCCAGCTGAGCTTAAGGAATTGAAGGAATAGTTAAAGGAAATCTTAGATTAAGGTTTCATTAGACCCAATATCTCTCCATGGTATGTCCCAGTTCTTTTCATGTGCAAGAAATACGATTCCCTCAGAATATGCATTGATAATCATAGTTGAACAAGGTTAGAATCAAGAATAAGTACCCTATTTTGAGGATTGATAACTTGTTCGACCTGCCTTATTATCCATTTATCATCAGCTAAGCGTCAAAGAATATGACATTTCGAAGAAAGCATTCAGAACTCAGTATGGTCACTTTAAATTTGTTGTTTTGTCGTTTGAACTAACGAATGCTCCTATAGATTTTATGTACTTGATGAACAGGGTGTTCAAGTAGTACTTGGAGATGTACGTCATAGCCTTTATTTATGAAATCTTTATTTATTCTTGAAATAAGGATGAACATGTAGACCATCTGAGGATTCTCTTACAGACTCTCAAAGATTACCAGTTATTTGCTAAGTTCAGCAAGTGTGAATTCAGGTTGTAATATGTAGCATTTCCTTGGTCACATCATTTTTGGTGAGGGAATTTAGGTTAATCCTCAATAGACCGAAGTCGTTAGGAACTGACCTTGACCCATCTCTCTGTTAGAAATTAGGAGTTTCATAGGTTTAGCCGGTTACTACAGACGGTTTGTTGAAGGATTTTCCCCTATTTCTTCTCCTATTTCCAGATTGACTCAAAAGAGAGTCAAATTCCAGTGGTCCAATACATGTGAGAAATTTTTTCAAGAGTTGAAGACTCATATCACTTTCGCACCAGTTTTGACTCTACTAGAGGGTACAAATGGGTTCGTAGTTTATTGTGATGCTTCAGGAGTTGGCCTTGGTTATGTGTTGATGCAGCATGGTGAATTTATAGCATATGCATCTAGACAACTCAAACCTTATAAGAAGAATTACCTGACTCATGATTTCGAGTTGGCAATAGTTGTTTTTACCTTAAAGATTTGGAGGCGCTATCTTTTTGGAGTTCACGTAGATATGTTCATAGATCACAAGAGTCTTAAATATGTTTTCAATCAGAAAGATCTAAATCTTTGTCAGAGTAGATGGCTAGAGTTCTTGAAAGATTATGATACAAGCGTCTTGTACAATTCGAGTAAGGCTAATATAGTAGCTGATGCTCTTAGCAGACTTTCGATAGGTAGTGTTGCTCATATAGAGTATGAGTAGAAGAAATCGGTTCATGATGTTAATATACTTGCTAGATTGGGAGTTCGGTTAGTTGATTCAGCCGAAGGTAGTATTCTAGTTCAGAATGGTTCGAAATCTTTCTTAGTGGTAGATGTGAAGGCGAAGCACGATAGCGATCCTATTTTGCTTAAGTTAAAGGAAGCAGTTCAAAGTTAAAAATTTGAGATTTTATCCCAAGAGGGAGATGGTGTCCTTCCCTGTCAGAGATTATGTGTTCTAGATGTAGATGACTTGAGATAGTGGATAATGACAGAAGCTCATAGTTCTCGGTATTCTATTCACCTAGGAGCCAGTATATTAGTGGAATGGCAGAAAGAAGTATATCACAGAATTTATGGCTAAGTGTCCAAAACTCATCAGAGACCTCTCAAACACAAACCTCATCTGAGACCTCCCAAACACAAACCAATAGTGTAAACCACATATAAAACACATTACAGACCTCATGGAAACATCAAAACACCCAAATGAGATCATTTCAATTGGATGTTGACCAAAGTCAACCCTTAACTTGTAAATCTTCAAATTTTCAAACAACTACTCAAAACTCATCCAATAGCCTCAGGAACTAAACGAAACCTTCAACTAGTCTAAATATCACCCTCCAAACCTAGTGAAATCTTCGATACTTGAAAATTACTTTTCTAATCTAAAACATTGACTTTGATCAACTCTCTTAAGACTTTTAAAACTAAAAAACTCTTCCAAAACTCATCTGAATGCCTAAACACTCAAACCAATAGTCCTACTAATATAACCCAAAAATCACCTTTTGAAACTGATGGCACTGATAGAATTTTGATATGATCTCAACTGCTATGGATGTTGACTAAAATAAACTATATCCACTTTCTATACTTACAAAATTAAATACTACATACTACTCGACCAACCTCTTTGATATATGTGCCACCCACTCAGGCAGACCATAAATATGATAACACAATTAATGGAAATGATAAAATGGTCAAAATACACCAAAAGTTTAAAATCACAATGAGGGTTGTTACATAAATCGTAACCTATCTCAAACGAAGAACCTAAATCTAGCAAGCTAAACCTAGGAAGTTTTTCTTTTCCTTAATACGTTAGAACATTCAAAATCTTACACAAATAATTATAAGAGTAATTAATCATCTACTCTATAAATATATGCTTTGGGAATTCAAACCCACTAATTCTATCTTTGTTCATGGCCTATAACATTACCAAAGGGTCAATCATTCATTAACTAGTTTTGAAATATTCACATTATCTCAATTCCTGGAGTTTCTACTCCAATTACCCTCTTTTAAGTAGTTTTTATGGTAAAGATTCCCTTTTTATCAAACTAGAGGTTCCTAACCACCATAAATCATGTTTAAGGATAATAAATTCATGTTCGAAAGTGTTATTTTACAACATAGAAGCATTCTAGATGATTATTACATCCACCCGTAGGTTTTCCCACATTTTTCATGAACTTTGGCTTCTAACCATAATTCCCCCTTTACAATCTTACTAACGATTCTGTGATAGTTATGGATTACTAGGCAAAGGGATTGACGAAATGACTTATCTCAATGAGAAAATTCACCCTAGCCTTAGGAAAATCACCTTTCTAGAGCTCAAGAATGAGGTTTTGGAGTTTATGAGATAAACTCAAAATAAGTCACTTAATTAGGCATTTTGCCTTGCGTCATCCGCTGCATTAGACATTTTCTCACTGCAACAACTCTGCTATAGAAAAATAGGCCTCACTATGGCGAGCCATAACTCTTTGCCTAACCCATCTATGGTGTAAAATTGACTTCTACAATAGTCTCACTGCAGTGAAAATTCCAACACTGCTGTGGTCCTTAACTAGTAGCTCGAGAAGAATTGAGTTCTTGCCCCCTTTCACATCATAAGTTTTATTCTTAGGACATCATGATGTCATACCAATACAACAGCCACTAAATCTACATGCTATGACTTCACTCATAGTCTTAGAATTTCCTACGGAGGTCTAGATCACTAGGTCATCCCCTTACAGAACACAACACCACAAAATACAACATAGTGAACATAATTTACTATGAATAAACATACCACGAGTTTTCAATTTTAAACCACCCCACCTAGAGATTTTATTAGCTAAATTCATTATGGGGACTCTAATAGGGTACATAGGCCCTAAAAACTCTACTAAAACTGAGAGGGTCATTAAAAGTAGCATAGGAAATAATGTGTTTTCCTAAAGAAAAAAAGGGGATAGGCTTTAGGTCACTACATGATGTTTCAAAGGTTCTTTTTTCCCAAACTCTGGTGGAACTTTAGAACCTCTAGCATTTCATGTGGAATAAATATTGAAAGATGTTCCATCCAATTGTAGCTTAGGGTTTTGGAGCATCCAATGTATGGATAAAAATGACAACAGAAAGGGAAGAAGTAGAACATAGCATCTGGTGGCAGATAACTCTAGGAAACTCTAGCTTCTGGTTTGAAAACTACACAAAACATGATGCTTTGTATAATATGGAGGGTGAGAATGCTAGCAGTTTCACCTTCTATATAATATAAAGCTTCTTGTTTTGTGTAATTGTCAAACTAAAAGGTAGAATGGGATATACAAAAGCTATTGTTTAGAATATCAGAGGAGATGACCAAATATATCATGGATAGAATCAAGACCACAACCGGTGAACATGATATTGATGTGCCCCGGTTCTTGTGTAACCTTAAGCAAAGTTCACTCTCAAGTCTGTATGGAGATTAATGATCCATAAGTAGGAGAGCAGAAGAGGTTATGAAATAGTTTGGGCTAAAAGGATGCCATTCAAGATTAATTTCTTTTTGTGCAGAGTGTGGAAGTGGAGAATTTCCAATGATGATAACCTAAAGAAAAAGAGAATTAATATAGTGACAAAATGCTGGTGTTTTGATACTAATGAGGAAGATACCATGTCACACCTTTTTATAATAACCCCATAACCACTAGTCTATGGATGCAATTTGCTATTTTTACTGGCTTTAACATGGAAGAGATTCATTTACATTAGTTCAAAATCACCTGGTGGAAGGTTGATTCACCATCAAAGTTATAGGTTGTTTATCGAGCAATGCTAGCCATCATTATATGGACACTATAGAAGAGGACGATGGAGGTGGATCACGGGGTACTAGGGGTGGAGCTCAGAGAGCTCACAGTAGTGGATGAGGAATTACTGGTAGAAAACATAGAGGGAATACTATATTCATGAGGATGGTGAAGTAGATTTATAACTATGTGAAAAAATGATCAAGATATTATATCCATGGATAAAAAATGTGTCATGAACATGGCCAGAAATAATTGATCAGCTCAGAATTATAAGCCAAAACTACACAATCATAGTGATACTTAAAGGCTACCTAACAAGCACATACTTAAGTGTAACTCAGATGGAGCATGCAGGGGAAATCCATGAATGAGCTCATACAATTTCTGTCTAAGGGAGGATAAGGGAGATATAATATATGCCAAAGAAAAAGGAATAGGCATTGCCACAAACATCGAAGTTGAGTTATTGGCCATCTATGAAGCATTAGAGTATTGGTAGAAAAAGGAATTAAGGGATGTTACAATGGAAATTGATTCACTCAGCCTCAAAAAAATCATTCATGTCACGCCCCGAGTTCTAATAAGGCGGACTGGCACCCGAAGCCGTTAAGGCTCGAAGAACCAATCTTCATTTTCATACACTCCTACGCATGTTACTCAATAAACATCGCCATCACAAATAGATATAAGATGCCAATAGCGGAAGTCATGGAAAATACATGATAACTATGAAACTTGGCCGTTGGGGCCATCAAGACAAAACATACATTCCTTACATTTTCTTCACCTATCCCACAACATCTACAAAGCCTCTACAGATGCATAACCATAACCAACCTAGAGTCGGGACAAGACCCCGCTCTATACACATATACAATACCAAAATAAATGGACATATAAAACTTGGAAAGCCCCGAACCAAATGGAGCTCACCAATATTCTGTGGATCTCTCGTAGCCTACTAAGGAGGTCTACTAGCACCTGTGCCTGTAGCAAGTAAGGTAAGCCCCCCCAAGGGAGGTCAGTACGAAGAATGTACTGAGTATGTAAGGCTATATAAAACTGTAAGACAAATAAATATTCCAATGAAATCAAATATAAGAGAATAGTCAATATGAATAAACCATCGTTCTGCATATGTGGAACCATGTACCTTACATTCATTATTTTCTTTTGCTTCTAATGTTTATTCATCCTCACTTATCTCATATCGTACTCGAGCCCCAACTAATCAGTGGGTCTTAACATAACATAATGTTATGTTGGGATCGGCTTGATCTAGGCTTATGCCTCTAGAGCTACCACCCATAAATCAATATATCGGGTTCGGCTCGAGCTAGGTTCTTACCTCTAGAGCTGCCACCCATAAACTAATATATCAGGTTCGGCTCGAGCTAGATTCTCACCTCTAGAGCTACCACCTGTCAGGATTGGCCCGAGCTAGGCTTATGCCTCTAGGACTGCCCCCTGATCCAACAAATTTGGGATCGACTCGAGCTAGGCTTATGCCTCTAGAGCTACCACCCGTACTCTCGCAACCAACAAATATGTATTACTTTGTTTCTTACTTTTAAGAGATTGATATGTTGATAGTCGCAACGTTATTGGAGCATTGGAACATTGGTCCATGATTAAGAGACTTATGAATAACAACTAATCCATGAATAAAGAACATGTGAATAACAATACATGACAACCTGAAATGAAATGCCTTAGAACATTTTGGAATAGAACAAATATAATGATAATGTGAACAGTATGTGCTGCAGAAGGATACGGTAAGAGTAACCCTACATACCTTATGTTCTCAATATGAATACACATTTCTATATGTGAACACAATAAACCAGCCCCTTCCTTACGTGTTACTCTACATCACAAGTTCATAACGGAGCTTACGTTAACAATCAACTATCTTACAAGTGCATAAGATGACAATGAGTTACGTGACTACTATATAGCGTCATTTCATCCTTTACAATACAATCCAATGCATTACCATCACAACAACATCATCCACACATTGACCAAAACATCATAAACCAATAACATTTCACACCAAGTTTATCCTTTACACTTCCTCATTAATACTACGTCACAATTAATCCATCAAGTTACCTCAAAACCTTTCATTAACCATAATCCATAAGTGGAATAATCCATCATACCTCCAAACAACCCCTTAAAGTCATTTAAAAGGTATCATAAGTTGATAATTACATCCAAAAAGGGTATAGGGGTCTTCGGGGATCAAAGAGAGGCAAAAACATACAAAACGAGACTCTGGGCTGACCTGCGAAGCCACTTGCACCCGCAGGTGGTTGGGGTGTGGCTTCAGGTGAACCTTGGCAGTGTCCAGAGTCACCTGCGAAGTCACCTACGCCCGCAGGTACCTTCGTCTGCGAGGGTGGATGCCCAAATTGGCCAAAAAGGGTCTCTTTTGGGTCCTTTTGTATAATAAATGGTACAAGGCCATAAGTAATCTTTTCTTTACATATTTTTGGTCACTTGTCTTCCCACAAACAGTCATGGTTTCACAACACACATGAAAACCACCAAACCCACATTTTTCTTTCAATACGCCACTAATTTCATGACCAATTTCATAACAACAATCCCACAAGTTATACACACAAAAAAAGAAAGTTAAGAACATAAACACATCATTCATCTTGATATTTAATCTATCAAACCCACTTCCTTCAAGATCACAAGCCCACTGTCAAGTCTAGTAGGCAAAACCCTTCACCGATTAAGCAAAAGTACACTGTTTTACACATAGTGAACTGTCCAACACTTTGCCAACATAACCAACATGATTTATACACCATATTAAGCATATAATATATTGAACCATAAGAGTAAACACTTACCAATAATTACAAAGAAGTGACCTTTTCCAAAGGAGTGATGCCTTAGGGTTTGTGAGTAAAGAGAAATGTCTTGAATATTCTAGAAAATGGCATGTGTGTTTTGATAAATAAAAATCTGATTTTCCTTGCCTTATATGGTCCCTCAAGTCATAATTAGACAAATCCTTGGGCATTAAATGCATTTTTGACTGGTCAACACAAGAATGGGTCACTTGCCTCATTTGGGCCATGTCTTTTACTTCATTTTGGGGCCTCATTTGGGGCCCAAATCACAAAAATTAACTTAGACCACACCTTATGGTGTAATACACCAACATTCTCATGTTTAAATAATTCCATACACATTAAGACAACCAAGTAGGGTCGGAAATGTACGGGGTGTTACAATTCAAAAATAATAAAAGGTGCCCTTGGACTTGTGGAGAGAATAGAAGATATTAGGAGAAGTTTACAAAAATTCAATTCAAAGATTATTCATACTTTTAGGGAGGGGAACAATGTTGCAGATTTATTAGCTAATGAAGTGATGGAATTACAATCAACAAAGGAGTACCATAATTTTTAGGGGTTATCAGTCAAGATTAGGAGAGTTCTAAATATGGATAAGTCATAGATACCTAATCTAAGGGTGAAAATACGCAAAATCATTCCACAATTCTAGTAGAAGAGATTGTCCATAATCAAAACATTCATGTCATCGAGCAGAAATAAATATAGAGAAACATAACTATAGAGCCATTGAAATTCTATACACAACCATATTAAAAATAAAGTATTCTTAGTAGAAGACATCAAAGCTGTGAATAAACTAGCTAGGACTACACGCTCTAGCTATCAAAAAGCTTCAAAAAAGAGAGGGATAGTTGGGTATTGCTTATCCTAAACCATACAATAGATAAATCTAAGGAGAAATGCATGCCACCTACTTGTACTTATCTGAAAAGAAGATCAAATGGTAAGGAACTCATAAAGGGGATCTTGAAGAGTTTGGTAAATTAATATAGAGAATGAAAAGCATACCATATTTGATAGGTTCATGCTTTGGTCTATGGTTCCTTGGGGATGAACCCCGCCCACCTGTGGAAACATATAAGGACTCTAGTTTCTAGAGTAGGAAAAGAAAGAAAGTAGAAGAGGAAAAAGGCACACCTTGTAATAATAAAGATGATATAAAGAGATATAACCACAATATCCATGGCTCGAGCTTGAGGATGACCAAAAAAAGAAGTATTAACAACCAAGAGTTCCACCAACACCACTCCAACAACATTTTTCAGACGGTAATGCAGAAAAAGTTCAAGAGACTCTTCCTGGATACTCAGACATTTGTACAGATTAGGAAACTGTTTGCTAAGTAGTTTTTGGACTGTGTCTTTAGTTAGGCCTAATATTTTTTGCATAATTTTTTAGACTAGTACCTTTGCCTATTTGTCATCTTTTATTATTATAAATAAAATCGATCCTATGACCTAAGAGTTAACAAAAAAGTATAAGGATATGTCTTTATAACAATTTTAGTTTAGATTAATTTTCTTCATCTTCCTCTGGTGAAGCAAAGTTGAGATTAGGCACACGATACCTCCTCACCACAGGAACCACATTTTCATATATAGCTAGACGTGGTTTTAGAGAAGCTACAATAACAACCTTTCTTTCTTGTGCTTCATGTTCTTTTTTATTGTCCTTAGCAACCTCTTTTGGGTGACCCTTCTATGGTTGAAGAATGTCATAAAATACACTATTAATCTACCCCTGGATCCACCACAACCATATCCTCCTCTAGTGTCTAACAAGGATAGATTTGACGATAATCTTCAACCATAGAAGGGTTAGCCAAAGTAGATTATCGAGGACAATGCAAAAGAACAAGAAACATAACAAGGAGAAGCTGCTGCTCTATCTACTATAGAACCACGTCCAAGTATATACAACTATATGGTTCCTATGATAAGGTGGTACCATGTGCCTGATGAGTCCATAACTGTTTAGTTCTAAAGAAAAAGCAAGATGGATGAGAGATGCTGATGGGATGGGAAAAAGGAATGTAGGAGCCCTACATAGAGCTCTCAGTTGAAATCTCTGGTATTTTTATATGAGGTAAATCATTTACTCTATCACATAGTATGCTTAAGATTTAGTTGCCTAATATAATTATATATAACTATATATATATATATATATATATATATATATATATATATAGTTATTGAAAAAATATGTAACCATATACTTGTATTAATGTAATTTGAGTTGATATATAAACTTAGTAACTTACTATATAGCTTATCAATATGAGGAAAAAATAGACTAGAGAGACGTGGCCTCGGCAATAATCCTAGTAAGGAGTTTAAACTACAAGAACGCTGATGTCCTAAAAATTGGGGTTATGCTGGCACTTACCCTAACCCAACCTTGGTAGGTAAGCCCAACACCCAAAAGAGATAGAAATGTGGAAAGAAGATAAATAGCACCCAAATACGAGACTTAAGATAAAGTCAAGCCATAAATATATAGAACAAATTCGAAGATGAAATAAATATAACTTAAATTCCAACATATGTATTTCATTCAATTACTCATGTTCATTGTACTTGATCTGGTATTTGATGCAAATAATTATTGATTGAGTTTCTACCTTTATATCAATTTGAAGTTCTTGAGTACTATTATGGATTATATTATATCGGTATTATTGTGGTTGAACTGCTAGTCTAGGTGTGGCCTTCCTGATTGGATGTTTGTGTATGTGTATTTAAGGGGTTGAAAGTTTAGGTGTCTCTTAGCATCATTTTGATTTAGGGTCGAGCAACGATTATGCCTCAGTCAATTGTAGAAATAAAGTCCTTAAGTTTCAGTTTCCTAATGAGCCAGTCTTAGAATGGAAGGGTAGTATTTCAGAGCCTATAGGTCGGTTTGTCTCTTACCTTAAGGACATGAAAATGATCTCCAAGGGTTGCATATACCATCTTGTTCGAGTTAAGAATTCTAAGTTCGAAATCACACCTCTTCAATAAGTCCCAGTTGTGAATGAATTTCCCGAAGATCTGCCAAGAGTCCCTCTCTAGCGAGAGATAGACTTCGGAATGGACCTTTTTCCATATACCAAGCCAGTCTTAATTCCTCCTTACTGAATGGCTCCAGCCAAGCTTAAGAAATTGAAGGAACAGTTAAAGGACCTTATAGATAAAGGTTTCATCAGACCCAACATCTCTCCATGGGGTGCCCCAGTTCTTTACGTGCATAGGAAAGATGGTTCCCTCAGAATGTGCATTAATAATCGTAGTTGAAGAAGGTCACAATCAAGAATAAGTACCCTATTCCAAAGATTGATTACTTGTTTGACTAGATTTTGTGTGCTAGTTGTTTCTCAAAGTTAGACCTTAGATCTTTCTATCAACAGCTCAGAGTCAAAGAATGTGAAATTCCTAAGACAACTTTCAAAACTTGGTATGGTCACTTTAAATTTATTGTTATATCTTTTGGACTGACGAATGTTCATGTAGCTTTTATGGACTTTATGAACTGGGTGTTCAAGAAATACTTAGACATAATCGTCAATGTCTTTATAGATGACATCCTTGCTTATTCTTGGAATGAGGATGAACATATAGACCATTTGAGGATTGTCTTGCAGACTCTCAAAGATTGCCAGTTATTCGCTAAGTTCAGCAAGTGTGAATTTTGGTTGAAATCAGTAGCATTCCTTGGTCATATCATTTCCAGTGGGGGTATGTAGATTGATCCTCAAAAGATTGAAGCCATTAGGATTTGGTCTAGAACTATCTCTCCACCATATATTAGGAGTTTCTTAAGTAGCTGGTTACCACAGACGGTTTGTTGAATGATTTTGCTCTATTGCTTTTCCTATTTCCAGATTGACTCAAAAGAGATTCAAATTCTAATGGTCTAATTCTTGTTAGAAGGGTTTTCAAGAGTTGAAGGTTCAGCTCACTTTTGCTCCAGTTTTGACTCTACTAGAGGGTCTAGATGGGTTCATAGTTTATTGTAATGCTTCAGGAATTGGCCTCATTTGTGTGTTGATGCAGCATGGTAAAGTTATATCATATGCCTCTTGACAGCTCAAACCTCATGAGAAAAATTACATGACTTATGATCTTGAGTTGGCAGCGTTTGTTTTTGACTTAAAAATTTGGCGACACTATCTTTATGGAGTTCATGTAGATGTGTTAATGGATCACAAGGGCCTTTAATATGTTTACAGTCAGAAAGATCTAAATCTTTGTCAGAGAAGATGGCTAGAGTTCTTGAACGATTATGATATGAGCATCTTGTACCATCCGGGTAAGGCCAACATAGTGGCTAATGCGTTTAGCATACTTTCAATGGGTGGTGTAGCTCATGTAGAGGATAAGTAGAAAGAATTGGTTCGTGATGTTCATAGACTTGCTAGATTGGGAGTTTAGTTGGTTGATTTAGCTGAAAGTAGTATTCTGGTTCATAATGGTTTGGAATCTTCCTTACTGGCAGAGATGAAGGTGAAGCAAGATAGCAATCCTATTTTGCTTAAGTTAAAGGAAGTAGTCCAAAGTCAGAAAGTTGAGATTTTCTGCCAAGGGGGAGATGGTGTCATTTATTGTCAGGGAAAATTATGTGTTCTAGATGTAGATAAATTGAGACAGCGGATGCTGATTGAAGCTAATAGTTCTCGGTATTCAATTCACTTAGGAGCTAGTCTATAGGTGGAATGACATAAAGAAGGATATCGCAAAATGTATGGCTAAGTGTCCAAAACTCATCTGAGACTCCCAAACACAAACCTCACCTAAGACATCCCAAACACAAACCAATAGTGCAAACCACATGTAAAACATATTATAGACCTGATGGAAACATCAAAACACCCAAATGAGATCATTTGAATTGGTGTTGACCAAAGTCAACTCTTAACTTAAAAATCTTCAAATTTCCAAACAACTACTCAAAAGTCATCCAATTTCCTCGAGAACTAAACAAAACCTTCAACTAGACTAAATATCACCCTCCAGACCTAGTAGAATCTTCAAAACTTGAAACTTGCCTTTCTAATCTCAAACATTGACTTTGGTCAACTCTCTTAAGTTTACAACTTTAAAAACTCAAAAACTCTTCGAAAACACATCTGAATGCCTCAATACTCAAACCAATAGTCCTAATAATATAACCAAAAAATCACCTTTCAAAATTGATGGCACAAATAGAATTCTTATACGGGATCAACTTCTATGGATGTTGACTAAAATAATCTATATCCACTTTCTAACCTCAAAATGAAAAACTACATACTACTCGACCAACCACTTCAAGATATGTGCCACCCACTCATGCAGACCCCAAATATGATAACACAATTACTGGAAATGATAAAATGGTCAAAATACATCCAAAGTTTAAAATCACAATGAGGGTTGTTACATAAACCGTAACCTATCTTGGATGAAGAACCTAAATCAAGCAAGCTAAACCTTGGAAGTTTTTTCTTTCCTAAATGCCTCAAAATGTTCAAAGTCTAAAAGAAATAACTATAAGAGTAATTAATCATCTACTCTACAATATATGCTTTGGGAATTCAAACCCACTAATTCGATCCTTTTTCATGGTCTATAACATTACCCAAGGGTCAATCAATCATTAACTAGTTTTGCAATACTCACATTAATTGATGGAGTTTCTACTCCAATTACTCTCTTTTAAGTAGTTTTTATGCAGAAGATTCCCTTTTTATCGAACTAGAGGTTTCCAATCACCACAAATCATGTTTAAGGATAATAAATTCATGTTAGGAAGTATTAATTTACAACTTAGAATAATTCTAGATGATTATTATATCCACCCGTAGGTTTTCCCACACTTTTTCATGAACTTTGGGTTTAACCATTATTCCCCCTTTACAATCTTGCTAACGATTCTATGATATTAATGGATTATTAGGCAAAGAAATTGATGGAATGTCTTACCTCAATGAGAAAATTCACCCCAGCCCTGGGAAAATTGCCTCTCTGGAGCACAGGAAGGAGGTTTTGGAGTTTATGAGATGAAACTCAGAATAAGTCACTTAAACAAGCATTCTGCCTTGCGTCATTCACTGCATCAGACCTTTTCTCGCTACAACAACTTCGCTATGGAAAAATAGGCCCCGCTACCTTCTATGGTGGAATACTGACCACTACAATCGTCTCACTGCAATGGAAATTACACCACTACAGCGGTCCTTAATAAGTAGCTTGGGAAGAATTGAGTTCTACCACCCTTTCGCATCACAAGTTTTATACTTAGGACATCATGAAGTAATACTAATGAAGAAGCCACTAAATCTACATGCTATGAATTCACTCATAGTCTTATAATTTTGCAAAGGTCTAAATCACTAGGTCACCCCCTTACAGAACATAACATCACAAAATACAACATCGTGAATCATAATTCACTTTAAATAAACATACCACGAGTTTTTAATTTTAAACCACCCTACCATGAGATTTTACAACTTAATTCACTATGGGAACTCTAATAGGGTATGTAGGCCCTAACCACTCTATAATAACTAGGAGGGTCATTACAGGTAACATAAAAAATAATGTGTTTTCCTAAAGAAGAAAAGGTGGATAGCTTTTAGGTCACTACATGATGTTTCAAATGCTCTTTTTGCCAAACTTAGGTGGAACTTTAGAACCTCCAAGTTTTTCATGTGGAGTTTATATATGTGGAATAAATATTGAAAGACGTTCCATCCAATTGTAGCTCAGGGTTTTGGAGCATTCCATGTGTGGAGGAAAATGACTACAGATAGGGAAGAAGTAAAACATAGTATCTGGTGACAGATAACTATAGGAAACTCTAGCTTCTGGTTCGACAACTACACAAAACTAGAATCTTTGTATTTAGTATTCTCACCATTCTCACCCTCCATATAATACATAGCTTCTTGTTTTGTGTAGTTGTCCAAACCAAAAGCTAGAATGGAATAAATAAAATCTATTGTCTAGAATATCTGAGAAGATGACAAAATACATCATGGATAGCATCAAGACCACAAGTAGTGAACATGATAATGATGTACACTAGTTCTTGTGTAACCTTAAGGAAAGTTCACACTCAAGTCTGTATGGATATTAATGAGGCACAAGTAGGAGAGCAAAAGAGGTTATGAATTTATTTGAGCTAAAGGGATGCCATTCAAGATTTTTTCTTTTTGCAGAGAGTGTGGAAGTGGTGAATTTCGAATGATGATAAACTAAAGAAGAATAGAATTAGTATAGTGTCAAATACTGGTGTTTTGATACTAATTAGGAAGATACCATTTCACACCTTTTTATAATAGCCCCATAACCACTAGGCTATAGATGAAATTTGCCATTTTTACATGCTTTAACATGGAGGAGATTCATTCATCTCATAATCCCCTGGTGGAAACTTGATGCACCATCAAAGTTATAGGTTGTTTAAAGAGCAATTCTAGCCATCATTATAAGGACACTATAGAAGAGGAGGAATGGTAGAAAACATAGAGGGAATACTATATTCATATGGATGGTGAAGTAGATTATTGACAATGTGAAAAAATTGATCAAGATGTTATATCCATGGATAAAAAGGGTGTGATAGACTTAGACATAATTAATTGGTAAGCTCAGAATTATATGCCAAAACTACACAATCATAGTGATACTTAGAGGCTACCTAACAGGGAATAGACTTAAGTGTAACTCAGATGAAGCATGTAGGGGAAATCCATGAATGAGCTCATATAGTTTCTCTCTAAGGGATGATAAGGGAGATATAGTAAATGCCAAAGCAAAAGGAATAGGCGTTGCCACCAATACAGAAGCTGAGTTATTGACCATCAATAAAGCATTAGAGTATTGATGTGCCATGATCTTATGGCACTTTCGATGCCTAAAATAAGGAATTCAATAACTTGGGTATGTTTAGTAGATATGATGTGTTTTCTGTTCTATCTTGCATGAAAATAGGTTTTGGAGGCAAAATAGAGAATACGGGATGGAGCATGCACTCGAAGGAGGTTTTTGAAGACAAAAGAGCAGAGTTAAAATCCATGGAAGTGACCGACAACATGGACCTATGGTCCGTAGGTCCACCTATGGTCCATGAGTGACGACCATGGGTCAACTTCTGTAGTTGTGCAGTGATGTATGATTCCTACGGTCTGGACTCACGGTCCGTGGGTTGATACCACAACCTCAAGTCACAATCCGTGGAAAGTTGCCGACTTTTTTCTCCTACTTTGTTTAGGATAGGATTCACTTTGTATCTATAAATTCCCTTAGGTTTTTCTATGTTTAGGAGTTAGTTATTACATTATTTTGAGGTTCATAAACACATTGATCTTGTAATCTCAAACATCGATTCTAGGGTTTTGATTTATATTGAGATTTCAGAGTTTTATTCTTATTGTGAGTTCATAATTATGCTTTCATCATTGAATTCTTCTTGTGTTCTTGCAATCATGAGTAGCTAAACCCCATAACTAGGGTAGTGTGAACCATGAGAAATTAATGAAATGGGTTAAGTGCGAAGCAATTCTGAACCAGTGTGACTGCATGTATTGTTATTTCCTTCATTATAATTGATCTTCTAATGGTTGCAAAATGTTGGAAACTCACCTATATTCTAAACTTGCTTGAGAGAGAGGTAGATATTGGGAAAAGGGAATAACAACAGAGATTTGAAGGTATCAACCTTTATCTAATAACTTGAGCCATGACAGGGATAGTTAATCTGAGATCAAGAACAAGGGTTAGTAGTGCGACACTCGAAGACCGAGAGGAGAAGAGTGAAATTCATCTAACCAAGGTCGAGAGACGTTTAGATGAACCTATCTTGTTAGATTTTGCATGCAACGCAGCGGGATAGTTTGCCAGCATAAGTAACCGATAGAGTTAAGGAATCTTGGGGATCACAGTCCTAGTGCCTTTCTTGTATTGATCACAAATACGACAATCAACAATTGTTACTGTTACTATTTGTTTACAACACCTCCCCCCCTTTTACTTACTTGCCAATTACTAGGACAAATACTCGACAAAATATCATCCTATTCCCTATGGGATCGACCCTAACCTAGTTGGGTTCTATATTTGATTCAACAACCGCATTATACTTTTTTGGAGGTATAGTTTGGGCGACATAAAATTTTGGCACCATTACCGAGGAATACGATTACAGTGTTTGTTGACTTTGCATTGTTGGAGTTGATTGGTCTTACTTTTCTGTCTTTTCGAGGGCACACACTGGTGTATGCCCAACCCTAGGAGTCAAGGCAATCCCTTGATTCCACTTGATATGGAAATAGAAAGAATGCTAAGGAATAATCGAAGAATTGTGTATACCGACGGAGTTCAGGACCCTACAGCCATTGCTAATATTCATAATCAGCCACTAATTCATCCGGCTGGTCATGAAACTGCTGAGCAAATCATTGCTTAATTAAAGACTGAGGAGAATGCGAGACAAGCAGCTCTAAGACAAGCAGATAGAGATCATAGAGGAATATATTAGGGAGCACAACATCTTACTGCACTTGAAGAGATACAAAGAAAACTGAGGGTGCAACCACCACCACAAAGACTATATGTACTGGTTTATGATGATCCCGAAGAAGAGGATGTGGCTTATTTTGAGCCGATTTAGACTGGTGCCATTATTCCACCAGAGTTACCTCAAGGCACAAAGTTTGACATTATAAGTGCTATGATCCATCTGCTAAACTTGAAAGGCGTATACATCGGTCTTCCTACAGATAATCCAAACATGTATGTGATAAACTTTGTGGGGGTCTGCATTTTATATAATTTGCCTGGAGTTGACCAAAAGGCTATTCGATTGATATTTCCATTCTCCCTAACAGGAGAAACGACTTTGTGGTTGGCTGAGTTACCATGAGGTTCCATCACTACTTGGCAAGAGTTGAGAAATTAGTTTCTAGACAGATTTTTCCCACCCTCCAAAATGCTATAGTTGAAGGATGAGATTTATACTTTCAGACATCTACATTCTGAAGCACTTTATGAAACTTGGGTACAGTTCAAGAAGAAGTTACAAAATGTTCCAAACCATAGGATGAATGGTCGAAATTTACTTGAGATCTTCTACAGAGCATCAAATGCTAATACCAAGGCTGTAGCAGATACTATCACTGGCGGAGCATTTATGAGTCTGACATGGGAACAAGCTTCAGATAATTTAGATCGTATCACTAAGACCAACCGAGGATGGCATACTCGAGAGGCAGATACACCTGCTGGGACGTATACTATTGGAGCCTTGGCAGAACAATGGGCTTTGGATGAATATGTAGCTCAAGAGGTTGTACAGTTGAGGACAGAAATTGGCTTGCTAGCCAAACAAATTGTGGCTAGGGGTGCTGAGAAGGTGCATGCCGTAGGTTCACAAGGCAAAACACCTAGGCATGATGATTATGAATCTGATGAGGAGGATAAGTACTTGGATCAATAGGTGGAGGGTTTCCAAGCCAAGGGCCAAATCAAGACTCTTGGAACTCAAGTTGAGGGAATCAAGGTCGGAACTACTATGGAGATAATTATAACAAGTCAGGATATAAAGACAGAGACTGGGATCTTGATGGTGATTGGAGGTGAAAGGATGATTACAAAGAGAAGAGTGGTGCATATGTTCCACCGAAAAACCATGACGCTGATTCTGGAAATTCACGAATGGCTTAATAAACTGGTTAAGAGGTCAAAAAGCCAGGAGAGTTGCTTGAAAGAGATTAGGGAAAACATTTCAGGAATAAGTCAGAAGGTAGAATCTCACTCGAATGCCATAAAATAGTTGGAGCAATAGTTCGGGTAGATATTAGTGTCATTGAATCAACGTCAACCAGGCACTCTTCCAAGAAACACCATCCAGAATCCAAAAAATGATGGTCATTTCTTGGCCATTACTAATAGAAGTGGAAAGAGCATGACTGATCCATCTATGCCTATGGATAGTGGTAAGAAAGATGAGCCAATGGTAGTCGATGAAGAGACTGAGATAGAGCCAGAGAATTCAGAGGTTGCTGGCGAAGCAGCTTACAAGGCCCAAAATGTTGATAAAGAAGCTAAGTCTGAAAAGAGGAAGGAGAAGAAGGTTACTCAAGTTCTGAAACCCATTCCACGACCTCCTCCTCCCTTTCGTCAAAGATTGAAAAAGAAAGCTGAAGAGGGTAAATACCAAAAATTTATTTTAATATTAAAGGAGTTATCGGTAAATATCCCTCTTATCGAGGCTTTGGAGAATATTCCAGGTTATGCAAAGTTCATGAAAGATTTGGTGACAAAGAAGAGAACTGTCAGTTTTGAGCCGGTGGATAATTTTCACCATTGTAGTGTAATTGCTTCTTATTCACTTGTAGAGAAAAAGAAAGATCTGGGAGGCTTTATAATTTCTTGTACTATCGGGTCCTACAACTTTGCAAAGTTACTGTGTAATTTGGGTGCTAGCATTAACATAATGCCGCTAGCCGTGTTTAAATAGTTAGGATTGGGAGCACCAAAATTGACTTCGATGAGACTTCCTATGGCGGATAGAACTGTGAAAAAGTCGGTTGGCATTTTGTATGACGTTTTGGTAAAGGTGGCATCTTTTATCTTTCCAGCTGACTTTATAATTCTAGACTATGAGGTTGATTTTGAAGTTCCCATAATCTTAGGAAGACCATTCCTTGCCACTGGTTGTGCATTAGTTGGCTTGGAAACTGGGTAGATGAAGTTCAGGTTGAATGACGAGAAGGTTACCTTTAATGTTTGTCATTCCATGAAGCAACCAAAGACATGCGTGCAATTTCAATGATTGACACAACCAAAAAAGCAGATTTGGCTGTTCCTATCAAAAAAAGATTAGAGGTTGAGGCCTTACTTCCATGATTATGAACTTTGATAGCGATGGTATTGATGAGTACGATGAGATGGTTGGTGCACTTGCTAGTAAAGGATCATACACTTATGCTCTGAAGAAACTTGATCTTGAGTTAAAGAATAGGGTGACCCCATCGGCTCATCCTTCTATTGAGAAGCCTCCAATTTTGGAGCTTAAGGCTCTCCCGTCTCACCTTTTCTATGCATTCTTTGGAGCCAACAACACCTTGCCCATGATTATTTCTGCTGAGTTAGTGGAGTGGAAAGTAGAGGCTCTTATTTGGTGTTGAAAAGGTTTAAGAGGGCCATTGATGGGTCCATTGCTGACATTATTGGGATTCTACTTGGTATTTGCACTCACAAAATTTAGCTTGATATCGAGTGCATACCAAGCATTGAGCATCAACATCGTCTGAACCCGCTAATGCAAGAGGTTGTGAAGAAAGAAATTATCAAGTGGTTAGATGCGGGTGTGATTTACCCCATTGCTGATAGTAAGTGGGTGAACCCGATTTAGTATGTGTCAAAAAAGGGTGGAATTACGGTGGTTCCAAATGAGAAGAATGAGCTGATCCCAATGAGGCCGATAACAGGATGGATAGTTTGCATTGATTATCAAATGCAAAATTCTTGGACCGAAAAGGATCACTTTCCTATGGCCTTCATAGACCAAATGTTAGACCGTCTTACTGGCAGAGGATGGTATTGTTTTCTTGATGGTTATTAGGGGTATAATCAGATTTTCATTGCCCTTGAGGATGAAGAGAAGACCACTTTCACTTGTCCATATAGGACCTTCGCGTTCAAAAGAATTCCCTTTGGTTTATGTAATGCACCGACCACTTTTCAGCACTGCATGATATCCATTTTCTTCGACATGGTGGAGGATACTATTAAGGTTTTTATGGATAATTTTTCTATAGTGGGAGACTCTTTTGATGACTTTTTGGTGGCTCACCTTGCTAATGTGCTGCAAAGATGCGAAGAGTGCAACTTAGTGCTGGAAAAGTGTCACTTTATGGTGAAAGAGGGCATCGTGTTGGGGCATCAGATCTCAAAGGAGGGCATTAAAGTCAACAAAGAAAAGATTGAGGTGATTAAAAATTTACCTCCACCTATTTCTGTGAAAGGGATTCAAAGTTTCTTAGGTCATGCAGGTTTCTATAAAAGATTCATCAAGGATTTCTCTAAGGTTGCACATCTATTATTCAAGGTTTTAAAGAAGGAAGTAAAATTTGTGTTTGATGAGGCGTGCCTTACAACATTTGAGTGTCTGAAAGAGAATTTGATTTCAACCCCTATCATTGTCTTACCAGATTGGTCAATGCTATTTTAGGTTATGTGTGATGCTAGTGGAGTAGCCTTGGGTGTAGTCGTTGGCCAAAGGTGTGAAAAGATCCTACATCCAATTTACTATGCTAGCAAAGCACTTAACCCAACCCAAAAAAATTATACTGTGACCGAGCAAGAGCTGTTAGCGGTGGTCTTTGCTTTTCAGAAATTTCGATCTTACTTGATTGGTACAACGGTGATTATGCACAGACCACGCAACACTTAGAATTATGTCAAAAAAGGATGCCAAGCCAAGACTGATTCGGTGGGTTCTTCTATTGCAAGAATTTAACTTTGAGGTCAAGGACCGAAAAGGGACTGAGAATCAGGTTGCAGACCATCTATCACGCCTTGAGGAGGAGGCCATGTGTAAATTAAAGGATGATCTTAATATTGATGATACTTTTCCAAATGAGCAAATGTTGGTAGCATCACAAGATTTAATCCCTTGGTTTACAGATTTTGCCAACTTTTTGCAAGTGATCTAGTCTTCGAAGATATGTCGTATCAACATAGAAAAAGATTTATGCATGAGGTGAGAAAATTCTTCTGGGATGAGCCTTATTTATTTAGGGTGCGTACGTATGGTATAATTCGAAAATGTATTCCAGAAGTCGAGATGATGAGTATTTTGGAAGCATGTGATTCATCTCCAGTTGGGGGTTATCATGGAGGTAAGCGGGCAACATGGAGGTGCGCGAAATGCTCATAAGATCTTATACTATGGGTATTATTGGCCCACTATTTATAAAGATGCTCATGACTATGCTCGGGCTTGTGACCGATGTCAAAGACAAAGGAACATCTCGCGCAAACATGAATTTCCAATGACAACTAATCTTGAGCTCGAGCTATTTAATATGTGGGGTATTGACTTTATGGGCCCATTTGTAAGCTCACATGGGATGAAATACATTTTGGTAGCTATTGGCTATGTTTCTAAATGGTTGGAGGCAATTGCGCTTCCTAATAATGAAGGAAGAAGTGTCACGGCGTTTTTGAAAAAGAATATATTTTTACGATTTGAAACATCCCAAGTTATTATTAGTGATGGACAATCCCACTTCTATAATCAGCTGTTCAAAGCCCTTCTTGAAAAATATGGTTTCAAACACAACGTGGCAACACCTTATCATCCTCAGACGAGCGGTCAAGTTGAGGTGTCAAATCGTGAGATTAAGTCTATTTTGGCGATGAATGTGAATGTCATTAGGACTGATTGGGTGAGAAGATTGGATGATGCATTATAGGCATATCAAAATGAATTCAAGACACCTATTGGTGCATCTTCATATCAGTTGGTGTTTGGTAAATCGTGCCATTTGCCTGTCAAACTTGAACATAAGGCATTATGGGCATTGAAGAAGTTGAATCTGGAATGGAGCAAAACGGCTAAACTGAGATTAGAGCAGATGAATGAAATGGATGAATTTCATCTCTGGGCTTATGAAAGTTCAGTGATGTATAAAGAGAAAATGAAGTTATATCATGATCAAAAGATTGAACTAAAGAATTTCACCGAGAGACCTTGTTTTGCTCTATAGCTCCAGACTTTGCTTGTTTCCTGGAAAACTAAGGTCCAAATGGTCTGGACCATTCACTGTGATTAGAGTGTTCTCGTATGAGGCAATTGAGCTAAAAGGTTATGACAACGTCTTATTCAAGGCCAATGGTCAACGGGTAAGCAGTGTGTGGGAATTCCGAAAGAAATAAGGTCGTGTGAGAAACTTAGCCTTGATTAAGTCTGAGTAGTCAAGGGTGTTGGTTCATGCCGTGATGTTAAATCAGGTGCTTCATAGGAGGTAATCCATGGACTTGTTGGTGAAGTCTGATTAACCAACTTAGCCACATCGTGCAGCGACATTAAATCAAGCGCTGCTTGGGAGGCAACCCAAGGACTGATTTTATTTTGGATCTGATCATTGTGGGGTGCAGAGGACAGTTGAGTTGAGAATAAAATTGTGAACTAAAGTATGCAGCTCAGCCCACGGTGATGACCTATGGACCGTGGGTGGAGACCGTAGAAATCAGACTCAATTTTCAAGTTGCAGATTCCAACCCACGCGGGCAAGCCACAGACTATAGGTCAACTTATGGAACGTGGGTCCGGTCTGTAGAAATTAGGCCAAAAATGTTGCCTTGCATATTCCCATCCACGCTGGCCACCCACAGACCGTAGGTTAACCCACGGACCATGGGTCTGGCCTGTGAAAATTAGAAAACCTAAAAAATCTGTAACCCGACCTACTCATTTAAAACCTAAATATACGACCCTCACCCGATATAAACCCTAAAACCCGATTACCTAACTCCTCAAACACCTGATTTTTTCTTCCAATCACTCCAAATCTTCACTTCAAATCCTAAATTCCAACAATTTCCCAACTACAAACACACAAATTCTTCCATTCCAACTTACTAAATAATCAAATTCATCCATTCCCACTTTCAAATAGCCAAAATTCCTAAATCCCACACACCTTCAAAAACCACAAATCTGACCCGACTATCTATCCCACAAAACCCAACCCGACCCTAACCCACCTAAACTCAATCCATTTGAAAAATGCCACCAAAAAGAAAAACCAAGGATGGGGATATAGGCTCTTTTTTGACAATTCGAACTAAAAAACCAAAAATCACAACAAGGCTGAGAGATGAGCCTTCAGAACTAGAGAAAAGTGGGTCCAAAGAGGTTTACGAGCTTGCTAGAAATGATTCTGCTATTGTGCATTGCATCACAAGGCAACGAGTTAGGGCACAAGTTGTATCCCGGGCCATACCTCAACCTACTACACAGTCCCCACCACCTGCCACACTAGTGACTCCTACTCAGTTATCTAATTCTTCCCCCTATTCTGAAGAGGGAGAGAATGTTTCTGTGACCGGTGAGATGGGTAGTGGGGAGTATGCACCTGTGACTGATGAAAATGGTGAAGGTAAGGATGCTTCGGAGTTGGGGGATAGTGGTGAGGACGTTCAGACAGCTTCTATTTCATGTACTGGTGTCCAGGATTCGATGACCTCCTCACAGAGATAGTTAGCTGCACAGTAGGCTACGTCGACAGTACGATGAAAGAATATAATGTGGTGTGTACATGATATGAAGTCCATCTATGATAGGGATGCAGAGCCTACTGAGCGTGGTTCGGTTAGAAGGAATATCACAGAGGATCCCCGACTTAGGATAAATGATTTGAATATGATGCCTGAGATTAAGACACTGTTTGATAGACATAGCTTTGGGTGGATGACGGAGCCTTGTGGTAGTTATATTCAGAGTTGGTACACAATTTCTATGCCTCATATGCTGCTTCGGTTGATTTGATTATACCTCCAGAGGAGCAAGCTCGGGACCAACCACCATTGATTCACACTTTGGTTCACGACACACGAGTTAATATATCAGAGCAGATGATACAGAGGTTCTTGTTGGGTGCCGGCAGTGAGGTTCCAGTAAATACAGCTGAGTTTGATCACCATAATAAGACAATGAAGAATAGGAACAAAATAAAGGATGCGGAGAAGTGGTTAGAACTATTGCGGTGGATTGTGAGTTATATAGCTGAGGATGGGGTAAATGCTAGATGGGTAACTGAGAGGTCGAACATTAAGAAGTCCTCACTCTAATTTGCGGGCAAGTTTTGGTGGTCGGTTGTATGGAACCATCTCGGTCCCACAAGTGCTGATAATTCTCTTACGCTTGACCGAGCAGTTCTAGTGGCAAGCATCATGGCAGGTTAAGACATCAACTTTGCTCGCTAGATTATTGAGGAGATTCACGGGAGAACTTTTCAAGATTTTACCAGCATTCATTTCCCATGTATAATTTAGGATTTATGTAAAGTTGTTGGTGTGGTCACGCTACCTGGGGTTGATCACTATATTGAGGTAACCTGAGTGGCTGATGTAGGGTTGATGCAGGATTGGGCCAACTCAATTTACCAAAGGAGGTCATAGCCCTCTACTTCATTAGGAGTGACCCTTTTTGAAGGGCATGTGGATCGAGAGGAGCCTGTTAGCACCCCAGCACCAGTCAGTGAGCCCGAGGTTGTAAGACAGACTACTGAGGGCACGAACCCTGTGATTGATGAGGGATAGGCAACCACCACTGCACTACTACCCCCGTTTAGTATGGTTTCAGTCTCGATAGACTTTCTGCAGCAACTGGTGGATAGACATACACAGGTAATTAAGCGGCAGACTCACACAGAGGCCCAAATGGCTAAGTTGGTAACTCAACTTAAGCCATGGGTTAGGACTTTAGAGGCTTCTGAGGCGAGAGTTGAGGCCCGCATAACTACTTCCATGGACATATTTATGCAAGAGTTGCATGGACAGATTATCAGCTTTGAGAAACGGATGGGTAACCAGATGCTGGAGGCCCATATTCCAGACTTGACAAGTTTGACATAGGAGGTGGCTTCTTTAAGGGAAAAGGTTGGAGCTTTAGCAGTCAACCACACTCTTATCATTTTGACTATGCCAACACCGATTTTGATAGCATCAATATTTGTGGTTGATTTATTTACTAATGAGGAGCCTACTATTGCTAGAGGCAAGAGGTCATAGAGTCCTGAGGGCTAAGGTGAGAGTGAAGATGAGTTTGAAAGTAATCTATGGAGGGCAACTAAGGATTCCTGGGAAGAGTACCATGCTAGTAAGATTTCCCATGAGCAGAGAGCCTTGGGTGTATCCTCTAGTTAGCCATCTGTTCCACTATCAACACCCAGCATGGAGCCCAGCGAGCATATAAACGATCCTGCTGTAGGAGGCCCCACATTCGGTGCCTAGGGCGCCATAGGTATGTCCTTCACTCCCTTGCACTTATCATATTTATAGCTGTGCATTGAGGGCAGTGCACTATTAGTTAGTTGGGGGTACGGGTATGCCACTACTTGGGGTTTTTTGTTGCCGTGTTTCTTTTCCCCTGAGTGTACTATCATAGTAGAATCGGTATGTTTAGGTTGTTGTTTGTGTTTCATTATGTGTTTTAATGTTAGTCAGGAGTAAAATAGGGGAACCTTAGTGCAGTCAATTTTGAACGAACATTGAATGATAATGATACTTTTTGATTGTTTAAAGGACACCCCTCCTAAAAATTTGGTTTGAACTGTGTGTGTAGTATGCTAGTTTGTGACGGCTGTTGGATATTATTATGGCATTAGTATTATAGGCAGAATGACTGTAGCTAGCAATGCATGAATTGGATAGGTAGTAGTCGATAGTGTAACCTTGTGCTATGTATGTGTGAGGTCATTACCGAGTTTACTTTATGTGTGTGATCCAGAACTTGCCAGAAAAAAAAAGAGACAAGAAAAAAAATATTGAAATCGTAAAGAAAATCACACCCAAAATCTAAAAATAAATGAAGGAGAATAAGGGAGAATAAAATGAGAATGGTTGGAAAGTGGAGCCAAAAATAGTGTAGTGTCAAGGAAGATTGAGTCACCATATCCATACGTACCACACTCATCCCCAAGCCTACATTACACGCCAATGAAAGTCCTATAGTGATCCTATTCCAACTATCCGAAAAACTAAGGCATAGAAAATAAGGGCAAGCCTATGGTGTTTCATGCACACTATTTGAACTTCTTTATGAGAGAGAGTGTTTTGACCCAGTCCCAACATTGATATTCATTAGTATACTATGAGTGTATGGGACTTCTTTGTTGTGAGAGTAAATAGGTTGCATTGTTAGCTGTTATTTGTTCGGATAATGTCATTTGCATATATGCTTAGTTGTTTGTTTATAATCTGATGCCATCACTTGATACCTTCTGTGTCATGATAATATGCTGCATGTATACACACTGTGGTTTTGATTTGTAAATAGGAAGGGGTCAAAAAGTTTTGGTGCAAAAAGCAATGAGTCGACTGCCAAAGGTCTCTTAGGTTTCTCTTAGTTAAACATCGAATGTGTTTGTTTTGTTCTGTTCGCCTGAGGACATGCAAAAGTTCTAAGTTGAGGGTGTTGATTTGTCGTGATCTTATGGCACTTTCAATGGCTAAAACAAGGAAAATATGCACTAACTTGGGTATGTTTGGTAGGTATGATATGTTTTCTGTTCTATCTTGTAGGAAAAAAGGTTTTGGAGGCAAAATGGAGAAGACGGTATGAAGCAAGCACTGGAAGGAAGTTTTTGAAGAAAAAAGAGCAGAGTTGAAATCCACGAAAGTGACCCACAACGTGGACCTACGGTCCGTGATTCAGAACCTTGGGTCAACTTCTATAGTTGTGCAGTACTGTCTGATTCCTACAGTCAGGACCCACGGTCCGTGGGTTGATTCCACGACCTCAAGTCACAGTCCGTGGAAAGTTGCCAACTTTTTTCTCCTACTTTGTTTAGGAATGGATTCACTTTGTATCTATAAATATCCTTAGGTTGTCTTATGTTTAGGACTTAATTATTACATTATTTTGAGGTTCATAAACACATTGATCTTGTAATCTCAAACATCGATTCTAGAGTTTTGATTTATATTGAGATTTCAGAGTTTTATTCTTATTGTGAGTTCATAATTATGCTTTCATCATTGAATTCTTCTTAAGTTCTTGCAATCATGAGTAGCTAAACCCCATAACTAGGGTTGTGTGAACCATGAGAAATTAATGAAATGGGTTAAGTGCGAAGCAATTCTGAACCAGTGTGACTGCATGTATTGTTATTTCCTTCATTATAATTGATCTTCTAATGGTTGCAAAATGTTGGAAACTCACCTATATTCTAAACTTGCTTGAGAGAGAGGTAGATATTGGGAAAAGGGAATAACAACAGAGATTTGAAGGTATCAACCTTTATCTAATAACTTGAGCCATGACAGGGATAGTTAATCTGAGATCAAGAACAAGGGTTAGTAGTGCGACACTCGAAGACCGAGAGGAGAAGAGTGAAATTCATCTAACCAAGGTCGAAAGACGTTTAAATGAACCTATCTTGTTAGATTTTGCATGCAACGCAGCGGGATAGTCTTCCAGCACAAGTAACCGATAGAGTTAAGGAATCTTGGGGATCACAGTCCTAGTGCCTTTCTCGTATTGATCACAAATCCGACAATCAATAATTGTTACTGTTACTATTTGTTTACAAAACCCCCCCTTTTTACTTACTTGCCAATTACTCAGACAAACACTCGACAGAATCTCGTCCTATTCCCTGTGGGATTGACCCCAACCTAGTTGGGTTCTATAGTATGATCATGTTATACTTTTTTGGAGGTTTAGTTTGGGCGACATCAAGTATTTCCAGAAAAAGGAATTAAGGGAAGTTACAATGGAGACTGATTCACTCAGCCTTAAAAACATCATTCCAAAATAGTGGAAGGTGCCCTGGGGCTTGTGGAGAGAACAAAAGATATCAGGAGAAGAATTCAAAGATTATTCGTACTTTTAGGGAGGGGAACAATGTTGCAGATTTATTAGCTAATAAAGAGATGGAATTACAATCAACAAACGAGTACCAGAATTTTTAGGAGTTATCAGTCAAGAATAAAAGAGTTCTTAACTTGGATATGTCATAGATACCTAATCTAAGGGTGAAAACACGCAAAATCATTCCATAATGCTTGTAGAAGAGATTATCCATAATCAAAACATTCATGCCATATAGAAAAAATAAACATAGGAGAAGCATAGCTTTAGAGCCATTGAAATTCAAAGACAAGAAATACACAACCATATTTTATAAACAAAGTATTCCAAGAAGAAGAAATCAAAGCTGTGAATGAACTAGCTAGGACTACAAGCTCTAGCTATCAAAAGCTTTAAAAAAAGAGAGGAATAGTTTGTTCTTGCTTAGCTTGAACCATATAGTAGATAAATCTAAGGAGACAAGCATGCCACCTACTTATAAATGGTAAGGAACACATAAAGGGGATCTTGAAAAGTCAGATAAATTGATATAGAGAATGAAAAGCATACCAGATATGATAGGTTCAGGCTTCTGTCTATGGTCCCTTAGGATGAACCAGGACCGCCTTAGGAAAAATTCAAGGACTCTGGTTTCCAGAGTAGAAAAAGAAAGAAAGTAGAAGAGGAAAAAGGCACTCCTTAGAACAATAAATATGATAGAAAGAGATATAACCACAATATCTATAGCTCGAGCTTGAAGATGACCAAAAAGAGGAGCCTTAACAGCTAGAAGTTCCACCAACACCACTCCAACAACATTTTCAGACAACAATGACAATCTTATAGAAAGAGTTTAAGTGACTCTTCTCAGATACTCAGGCATTTGTATTATTAATAAAATAAATCCTCAGACCTAAGAGCTAATAAAAAAAGTATAAGGATATGTCTTTTTAAAGAAGACAATTTTAGTTTTGATTAATTTTCTTCATCTTCCATGGTGAAGCATAAGGATATGACTTTTTAAAGAAGAATATTTTGGTTTTGATTAATTTTCTCCATCTTACTCTGGTGAAGTAAAGTTGAGGTTAGGCACACGGTACCACCTCACTACAGGAACCACATTGTTGCTGATACGTCCAAATTATACTTACCTTACAAAGTATAAGTGGTCGTTGTCAAATATATAACCCAATAAAGGTTGAGGTCGAATTCCATAGGGAATATGGTGAACACTATGTCGTTTGTGGTTTAGATGACTTATAGTCTATAATTTCCATAAAATTGGGGTTTAGATAATGTTTGTTGGTATCAATATTCATCTTGTAGCAAGTAAAATGTCAAATAATATTAAGTATGTCTCAATAGAGAAATTAAACTAGGCTTGTGTTCACCATGGCTGTATAACACTTTTGGGTCGATAACTGCATTGGATTCTCTTAATAACGAATAATGTAAAGCTATCAATTTCTAACATACATCCAAATGTTTCTCAACCTAATTAGATGATTATTTCTTTAATTCTTTTGAACTTAAAGAGAGTACAATACAGATACTTCATGCTTCAAGTTGGTTAATCTTATTATAGCATTAACTATTAGACGGAGATTAGAAGCTCCAAATCTTTGTTGATAATCCTTTTCCCAGTATTAATATCTTATTTCAAGCAAATTAAACCTAAGGCTTGTTCTAATATTTGCAATCATTAGAAATTTATTAAGATGAAAGGATTAGCAATACAAATGCGATTATTATTCTAATCCCAACAGAACTCAACCCTAGAGTTTTCTATTTTACCATGGATCCCACAACCATAGTTATGGGAATTTAGCTACTCATGACTATAAATGAAAACACAGCTAATGAAGTCATAGATGAAGATTTACCCTTACAAAATAGGAATTCAATCCTTAATTGTCTTTCAAGAGTGCACAAATTGATAAAAGCCCAAAGGAGATTCAAAACTTAGAGTATTTTTGAACTGCGTAAAATCTGATGCTTGAATAAACCCTAAAATTCACTATTTATAGTTCAAGGAATTAAAGATCAAATTTAATTCAGAGAGAATCCCACCCATCGACATATGATGGACTCGATGGCCCATCGGCTAGGCGACGGTCCATCCTTTCTTCCATTGTGTTGATCTAGTAAATATAGCTAAAAATATTTTAAGACACACAGTATGGGCGACGTTCCATCAAGTCGTCGACGGTCTGTCCACTTCTCCGTCAGATGGCTTCTTGATGTAGGTCATTCTGGTTAAGGTCCACATCATAGTCAACGTCCTATTGAGTCACCGATGGTCTATCATTCACTTCATCACTCAGCTTATCAGATCTGTGACATTCTGCTTTAAACCCGTGTTATTGGCAATGGTCCGTCAAGACGTCGACGACCCATATGATATCTCTTATACTTGGTCTTTTCAGTACAAATTCACTCTTACCTTATCCTTGAGAATTTCTTGCAAATTAACTCAAAAAATAATCAAATATAGCAAAAGTTGCTTAAAAACTTGCAATTATTCATGGTTAAAAGCATCAAATGTGCCATCAGAATCAAGTACATTAACACCCCCAACTTAGAACATTAGCTTGTCCTCAAGCAACCAAATAATACAACACTATGAAAACAACAATATTCTAAAGAATATTCTAGTAGTCCAAATCATTCTACTTGACCCATCAGTATAAAAAAAAATCCATGATTGGCATTATGATACAAACCGGTAACATTGCATACACATATAGTAGTCAACCTAACAATAGTGATGTCGCCTAAAATATACCTCCAGAAAATTATAATGTGGTCGCTGTATCAAATATAGAATCCAACTAGGTTGGGGTCGATCCCACAAGGAATAGGACAAAATTATGTTGAATGCTAGTCTGAGTAATTGGCAAGTAAGTAAAACTGGGGAGGGTTTTTTTGTAAGTAAGTAGTAATAGTAACGATCGTTAATTTCCAGATTTGTAATCACTATGAGAAATACACTAGGACTGTGATCCTTAATGATTTCTTAACTCCACTGGTTACTTATGCTGGCAAAACTGTCCTTCTATGTTGCATGCAAAATCTAACAAGTTAGGTTCATATAAACATCTCTCATCCTTGGTTAGATGAATTTCACTCTTCTCCTCTCAGTCTCCGAATATCGTATTACTAACCCTTGTCCTGGATCTCAGATAACTATCCCTGTTACAACTTAAGTTATTAGATGAAGGTTGATAGCTTCAAATCTTTGTTGTTATTCCCTTTTCCCAATCTCTCTCTCTCTCTCTCTCTAGCAAGTCTAGAATACATGTGAGTTTTTAACATTTGCAACCGTTAGAAGATCAATTATACCGAAGGTAATAACAATATATGCATTCACACTGGTTACAAATTGATTTGCACTTAACCCATTTTGTTAATTCCTCATGGTTCACACAACCCTAGTTGATGGGTTTAGCTACTCATGATTGCAAGAACACAAGAAGAATTCAATGAAGAAAACATAATTGTAAACTCACAATAAGAGAAAAACTCTGAAATCTCAATATCAATAAAACCCTAGAATTTGTGTTCCAAGATTACAAAATCAATAATGTAATTATGAACTCAAAATAATGAAAATATCTCTCAAAACAATGTAATGGACAATCCCTAAACATAGGACAATATAGGGGTATTTATAAATACAAGGTGAATCCTATCCTGAACAAAACAGGAAAACAGAGTTGGCACTTTTCGGCGGTACTGTGACTTGGTGTCGTGGAACCAAGTCATGCCACGTGGGTCCTCTCATGGAAATCAGGCTTCTTCACATAATTTCAGGAGTCGACCTATGGTACAGACCTATGTCATGTAGGTCGAATCACGTGATGTGGGTCCTATCGTGAGTCACTCCACTGGTAAGGACTCGACTCTTTCATCTTCAAATACTTCGTTTTGGCGCATTGTTCTTTCTTTTTGTCCATTTTGCCTCCAAAAAACTATTCTCCTGCAATATAGAATAGAAAACACATCATACCAACCAAACATACCCAAGTTATTGCATATTTTCTTTGTTTTAAGCATCGAAAGTTCCATGTAACCATGACACATCAACACCCTCAACTTAGAACGTTTGCATGTCCTCAAGCAAGCAAAACAATATAAACACATAAGATGCTTAACTAAGAGAAACCTAGGAGACCTATGGCAGTCGACTCATTACTTTTGGCACCAAATTTTTTTCGAACCCTCCCTATTTGCATATCAAAACCACGATGTGTATACATGCAGCATATTATCATGGCACAGAAGGGATCAAGTGATTGCGTCAGATTACGAACAAATAGCGGCTAACAATGCAACCCATGTACTCTCACAACAAAGAATTCCCATACACTCACAGTATACTAATGAATATCAAAGTAGGGACTGGGTCAAAACACTCTCTCTCACAAAGAAGTTCAAACAATGTGTGTGAAATACCATAGGCTTGCCCTTATTTTCTATGCCTTAGTTTTTTGGATAGTTGGACTAGGATCACTATAGGACTTTCATCGGCTTGTAATGTAGGCTTGAGGACTATTGTGGTACATATGGATATAGTGACTCAACCCTTCTTGACGCTACACTATTTTTGGCTCCACTTTCCAACCATTCCCATTTTATTCTCCCTTATTCTCCTTTATTTATTTTCAGATTTTGGGTATAATTTTATTCATACTTTCAAAGCACACTTTTTTTTCTTTTTCTCTTTTTGCAATTTCTATTTATTTCACTCATTTTTTTCTTCTTTCTTCACACCCAAATATGTTCTCTTTTTATTTTACTAACCCCTTCTTCATACCCAAGTTAAACTACACACCCCTATAATAGCCACCCTCAACTTAGGCGATTTTCCTGAGTTGAGGTACACAATTTCCAAGGAGGGACCAGGGCCAAGACAGGTCCATTGTAAGTCCAAATGGGAAGGTGAATAGGTTAATGAAAGAAACAGGTCAATTAAGGCTCAAAATCGGGATCAAAGGATATTTAATTCATTTGGTTGGGCATTTAGGCTAAAAGTGGACTTATTTAAGAACGACCTATGATCCTTTCCTAACCACTATCCTATAACCTAGGCAAGACTAACCGGGTAAGTTCTAGATCGCACACACAAAGTGAACTAGGTAATGACCTCACACACACATAGCACGGGGTTACACTATCAACTACTACCTATCCAGTTCATGCATTGCTAGCTACCATCATGTTTCCTATATTAATGCCATAACAAGATCCAACGACTGTCACAAACTAACATACTACACACTCAGTTCAAAACCAAATTTTTAGGAGGGATGTCCTTTAAACAATCAAAAAGCATCATCATCATTTAAATTTCTTTCAAAATTGACTTCATTAAGGTTCCCCTATTTTTCTCCTGAATAAACATGAAAACACATAATAAAACATAAATAACAACCTAAACATGCCGGTTTTACTATGATAGCACTTGAGGGAAAATAAACACGACAACAAAAACCCCCAAGAGGACATTAGACCCACAAGAACCTTCGCCCCCACCAAATAAGCATGCATTGTCCTCAATTTATTAGAACAAAGTAAAACAAGGAAGTTAGTAACATACCTGTGGTACCCTAGGTTCATGGGTCTAATGTCGATCAAAATAATAAAAATCAAAGCAAATGTAGGAATAGCAAGAAATCTTGGGTTGCCTCCCAAGCAACGCCTGATTTAATGTCGCGGTACAACGTGGGTGTCTTGATTACTTAGACTTCATTGAGATATCCCTTGGGTTGGCCTCCAGGGTCATCTAAAATATATATTACCAAAACCACCCTCATGTCCAGTGACTGCTTCATAGTTCTGCAAACATTAAACTTGACTTCCTTATTATTCAGCCTGAATTTCAGTTCACCCCACTCCATATCCACCAATGCTCTGTCGGTGGCTAAAAATGGTCTCTCCAAAATTATGGTCATCTAAAAATTGACCTTACACTCCAAGATAACAAAGTCAATAGGAAAGATGAATTTTTCAACCTTGACCAAAACATCAAATAATATGCCCACAGGCTTCTTGAACGTATGATCCACCATTAATAATAGCATCTTTGTTGGCTCGGGGGATCCCAAGCCTAATTTCTCAAATACTGCCAGTGGCATCAAGTTAATGCTTGCACCTAGGTCACACAAAGTTCTGGAGAAGTTATCTGACCCAATTGTACAAGGAATTATGAAGGCACCGGGATCATCTTTCTTTTGCACAAGAGAATGAAATGCAATTGCACTACAATGGTGTAAATCACCAATGGACTCATAAATGACAATTCTCTTCTTCGTGACCAACTCTTTCATGAACTTTATATATCTCGGCATTTGTTCCAGCACCTCTACCAATGGAATATTAATAGAAAGTTATTTCAATATGGACATGAACTTATTAAATTTTCCATCCTCCTTCTTCTTATTCAAGCACTGAGGGAATGGAGGT
Source organism: Capsicum rhomboideum (assembly GCA_031232105.1). Taxonomy (NCBI): domain Eukaryota; kingdom Viridiplantae; phylum Streptophyta; class Magnoliopsida; order Solanales; family Solanaceae; genus Capsicum; species Capsicum rhomboideum. The sequence continues at coordinate 97,737,837 of CP124718.1, forward strand.
GGCGACCTAGGAATAAGGGTTAGCATTTGTGGGGCTTCCTTTTCTTTATCATTTTCAGCATTCACCTTGTTTTTATCAGTCTGAGGCTCTTCAACTTCTTTCATGATCTCCCCACTAACAATCTTATTTTCATCCACCTTTTTCTTTAGACGTCGAGAGAAAGGTAGAGGAAGTCTTGGAAATGGAACATACTTCTTTAGAGCTTCCTTTACCTTTTTTGTGGCAATCGTTTGCTCTTCCAGTGTAGCATGAACACCCTCAACTTGTTTGGGTGCCTCAATGAGAGTCTTCCCACTTCTCATTGTGATAGCCATACAATGAGCATCATTTCTTGGGTTCTGGATGGTGTTGTTTGGAAGTGTATCTTGTTGACGCTGATTCAATACTATAGATATCTTCCCAAATTGTTGCTCCAGCTGTTTGATGGCTGTTGAGTGAGACTCAACCTTTTGACTTATTCCCAAAATATCTGCCTTAATATCTTTTAGACAGTTTGGCTCTCTGGCCTCATAACCAGTTTATTAAGAAGGTCTTCAATCCTTAAATTTCCAGACTCACTATTACGGTTCCCTAGTGGTACATAAAGGCCAATCTTATCTTTGTAATCATCCTTTTCCCTCCAATCACCATCACGATCTCATTCTCTGTCTCTATATCCCGACTTGTTATAATTGTCTCTATAGTAGTTCCGACCTTGATTCCTTTGCCTTGAGTTCCAAAAGTCTTGAGTAGACCCTTGACCTTTGGATCGAAAACCCGCCACTTCTTGATCCAAGTACTTAGCCTCCTCATTAGATTCATAGTCGTCATGCCTAGGTGTTTTGCCTTGTGCACCTACGGGATGCACTTTTTTAGCACCTCCCGCCACAATCTGTTTAGCTAGTAAGCTAATTTCTGTCCTCAACTGTGCTACCTCTTGAGCTATAGATTCATCCAAAGCCAGTTGTGCTACCGAGGCTCTAATAGCATATGTCCCAGCAGGTGTATCTGCCTTCTGAGTATGCCATCCTCGGTTGGTCTTAGTGATACGATCTAAAATCTCTGAACCTTGTTCCCACCTCAGACTCATAAATGCTACGTTAGTGATAGTATCTGCTACAGCCTTGGTATTGGCATTTAAAGCCCTGTAGAAGATTTCAAGTAAACTCCTACCACTCATCCTATGATTTGGAACATTCTGCAGCTTCTTCTTAAACCTTAGCTATGTATCATAAAGTGCTTCAGAATGTAGATGTCTAAAGTTATAAATCTCATCCTTCAACTACAAAATCTTGGAGGGTGGGAAAAATTTCTCCAGAAATTGATTTCTCAACTCTTTTCAAGTAGTGATGGAACCTCGTGGTAACTCGGCTAACCACAAAGTCGCTTCTCTTGTTAGAGAGAATGGAAACAATCTCAAATTAATAGCCTCTTGGTCAACTCCAGGCAAGTTATATGAAGTGCAGACCCTCACAAAGTTCATCACATGCATGTTTGGATCGTCTGTAGGAAGACCGACGAACACACCTTTCAAGTTTAGTAGATGGATCATGGTACTTGTAATGTCAAACTTAGTGCCCTGAGGTAACTCTGGTGGAATAATAGCACCAGTCTCAATCGGCTCGAAATAAGCCACATCCTCTTCTTCGGGATCATCATAAATCGGCACATATGGTCTTTGAGGGGGTTGTTGCACCCTCAGTCTTCTTTGTCTCTATTCAAGTGTAGCTATACATTGTGCTGCTTCTTGCATTCCTTGATGATCTCTATCTTCTTTTCTAAGAGCTGCTTGTCTTGCATTTTCCTCAACCGTCAATCAAGCAGTGATTTGTTCTGCAGTTTCATGACTAACTGGCAAAATTGGCTGGTTATGAATGTCTCCCGCGGCTGTGGGATTTTGAACTCCGTCAGAATTCACTATTCTTCAATTTGCTCTCAGTGTTCGTTCTATCTCAGTATCAAGTGGAATCAGGAGATTGCCTTGACTCCTAGTGTTATGCAAACACCAACGTGTGCCCTTAAAAGTATAGAAAAATAAAACCAACCAACTCCAATAAGCAAACTAATCAACTCCGTAATCGTACTCCCCAGTAACGGCACAAAAATTTGATGTCGCCTAAAATATACCTCCAAAAAAGTATAATGCGGTCGCTTTATCAAATATAGAACCCAACTAGGTTGGGGTCGATCCCACAAGGAATAAGACGAAATTATGTTGAATGCTAGTTTGAGTAATTGACAAGTAAGTAAAACTGGGTTTTTTTTTATAAGTAAGTAGTAATAGTAACGATTGTAGATTTCTGGATTTGTAATCAATATGAGAAATACACTAGGACTGTGATCCCCAATGATTCCTTAACTCCACCGATTACTTGTGCTGGCAAAACTGTCCCGCTTTGTTGCATGCAAAATCTAACAAGTTAGGTTCATCTAAACTTCTCTCGACCTTGGTTAGATGAATTTCACTCTTCTCCTCTCAGTCTCAGAATAACTCAAGTTATTAGATGAAGGTTGATAGCTTCAAATCTCTGTTGTTATTCCCTTTTCCCAATCTCTCTCTCTCTCTCTTGCAAGTCTAGAATACATGCAAGTTTCTAACATTTGCTACCGTTAGAAGATCAATTATACTGAAGGTAATAACAATACATGCATTCACACTGGTTATGAATTGCTTTGCACTTAACCCATTTTGTTAATTCCTCATGGTTCACACAAACCTAGTTGATGGGTTTAGCTACTCATGATTGCAAGAACACAAGAATAATTCAATGAAGAAAACATAATTGTAAACTCACAATAATAAGAAAACTCCAAAATCTCAATATCAATAAAACCCTAGAATTTGTGTTCCAAGATTACAAAATCAATAATGTAATTATGAACTCAAAATAATGAAAATATCTCTCAAAACAATGTAATGGACAACCCCTAAACATAGGAAAATATAGGGGTATTTATAGATACAAAGTGAATCCTATCCTAAACAAAACAGGAAAATAGAGTCGACACTTTTCCACGGTACCGTGACTTGGTGTCGTGGAACCAAGTCATGCCATGTTGGTCCTATCATGGAAATCAGGTTGCTTCACATAGTTTCAGGAGTCGACCTACGGTACCGACCTACGTCACGTAGGTCGACTCACGTGAGTGGGTCCTGCCGTGAGTCACTTCACTGGTATGAACTCGGTTCTTTCGGCTTCAAATACTTCGTTCTCATGCATGATTCTTTCTTTTTGTCCATTTTACCTCCAAAAAACTATTCTCCTGTAATATAGAATAGAAAACACATAACACCAATCAAACATACCCAAATTATTGCATATTTTCTTTGTTTTAAGCATCAAAAGTGCCATGTAACCATGGCACATCAAACAACAGTTAAAAGTGCTATCCACATACCCTCACCACAAAGAAGTCCCACACTTAAAATATCGAATTAATTTAGGACTGAAATTAAATTTCTCACTCTCACAATGAATTTTAAATAATGCACATACGATGCCATAGGCTTGCCCTCACTATTCTACTTCAATTCTTCAGAAGGTTGACCAGGATCACTACAGGGCTTTTGTTGGCTTGTAATGAAGGCTTGGGTGTAGTTAGGATACATTTGGGTATTAGTGACTCAGCCCTCCTTGACATCTATAGACTTTTAGTTCCACTTAAGCCTAGTCATTTTGCCCTTATTCACCTTTTTCTCCCAATTGTTTTCATTCACGAGTGTAGCAACTATTTTGATTCGACTTTCTCTTTTCTTTTTGTTTTTCTCTTTTTTTATTTTTCTTTTGCTCACACCCACTATTTCTTTTTTATCAATACCCAATCTTTTTAGACCCCATTTCACTTATCATTGCCGTTACAATAGCCACTCCTCAACTTAGGCAATTTGCTTGAGTTGGGGTACACAATGTCCAAGGAGGGACCAGGGCCAAAACAAAAATTCAAAACTAAAAGAGGAAAGGTGAATGACTATTGAATAAAAAAGGTCTAAGCAGCTCAATACAGGGATCAAGGGATTTATTCGCATCATTTGGATGATCTTTTTAGGCTAAATGGAATAGAGTCAAACAAGGCCTGTGATCCTTTCCTAACCAACCAACTTACAACTTCATAGAATAAACCGGGCAGGTTCTAAATGCATGCACAAATTAAGAAAGAAGCAAAATACACTCACACACTCTTGTCAAGGAATAACACAAAAAACTACTAACTATTAGATTCTTACTCAAGCTTAAGCAATAATTACCACATTCACATACAACTAATGACAAACACAAATCCACAATAGTCAATTTATCAAAATAGAAGAATACACAAGCACAAAATTTTTGATGGGTCGTAATTTTTAAAACAAACGACTGCTATACATTCCCTATCCTCTTTTTACTTACACAAAATAAAACAATTGAAAATAACCTAAATATGCCAATTCTACTAGATAGCACAGGGAAAAGAAATACAACAACAAAGACCCTCGTGTGGACAGGTACCCCCCACCACCATAAAAAAATATATGCATTATCCCAATGTATCATTAATGAAATATAAAGTGTGAGAGGTAGTATGTACCTGTGATGCCGTAGGTGCATGTGTCATGTGATACATTGTGGGCTATAGTATTATCAGTAGCCACAACAATATCAGTAGTGGCACCAAGAATAACTGGCGCACTCAATGTAGTAGTTGGTGGAGTAGAAGACTCCATACTCAGCTCAGCAACACCAGATGCCCCTGGTGGAACACTGGAGAAGGCTCCAACAGTTCAAGCCCTCATTTTTTTTCTTTCTTCTCTCTTTGCTTAATAGATTTTTTTATGGCTTTCTTCACCTTTTTTTTTTCTCTCTTCTTTCTTTGCTTTTTAGTTTCCTATGAATACTTAGATTCATCCCATGGATTTTTTCCCATGGCTTTGAGAGGTCTATTCATCAAATTAAGTATATCATCCTCCTCTAACTCCTCTACATCCAAAACTGGGAACGCCATTGGGTTTTTACTCTTAATTTGAGCAATATTTGCCTTGGCCTGATCAAACTGAGTTAGACATTTAGCCATGTCACGGACTGACATTGCTTTAGGACGATCATTTAATCTTCTCTCCATATTATCAATCCAGCCATAAAGGCCAACATAAGGCACAAGTGCTGCTGCAATAGCCTTCTCAAGGCATGGTTGAAACTCTTTTGAGAAAGTCTTCAGCTGTAAGTCAAATCTTTGTGATATCTTAACCAATCTCATGAAATTCTGTGGCATCAAATTTTTTTTTAGATCAATTGCTGCAACTGTTGCTGTGTCAGCAATTTCTATAATAGGTGTGGCCCTAGTGGCATCCAAAGTAGATTGAGTAATTATTGAAAGAGTGTTCAGGGCTAGCTCCATGCTTGGGATATCTCCTGACACTTCTGAAGGTTTACCTTCCATGGATTGACTACTAGACCCAAGAACAAGAGGTACTGGTTTGTGTACTCTTAATTCAAACTTGGTCTCATCTTTGAACTTTTCAATATCATTCTTCTTTGATGAGACAACCTGGTTATCAATTCCAAACAGTACTGGTACTTGAGCTTGTTCACACAACCTCATGATGGGGCAAGGGAATGGAAGAAAAATGGATGTTTTTGTTATTCGACTCCTTATCTCATCAACTATGATCATCCCAAAATTTATATTGGATCCCGACATCAGACTGGCCACCATAATTGCTCTCTTATCTACCAACTGATTACCTTCTCCTGTAGGACTCAACCTATATTGCACTATTTCCTACCAGAACTTAGCTATGAAGTTTAGGGTCACCTTATAGATCTTCTCCTTTGTATTTCTCGACCATATCGGTTTATCCTCAGCTATTACTTGAGCTAACCATGGGCGTTGACTTTCCATGTCTCTTATTTTATGGTCAAAATCCACAATGTCGGTAGGTCGAACAAAATTAGGCCCATATAAGAATCGGTTGATTTTTAGATTAGAAATATCTACTGAGACTCCACAAACCAGAACTTTGATTAAGGGTGGAATTTCCAAAACCTTTTGCCTCCTCTTGCAACAGATATCTAAGACGGCAACATAGTTTGCGTAGAACTTATGCAACATAGCTGGGTAGTAGTATCCTGGTGCTGTGCTAGTCCACCCCAAACCATAGTAATTGATCCACTTTTCAATGTCCGAATATTTATCCAGCTCTGATGAGATAATCCAAACCTCTTCATCAAATGGTCTTTTAATATTTCCCTTTCTGAGCGTCATCAATTGGATGATTATTGCTTTAATTCTTTTGAACTTAAAGAGAGAACAATATGTATTCAATTCATACTTCAAGTTGGTTAATCTTATTATAACATTAACCATTAGACGAAGATTAGAAGCTCTAAATCCTTGTTGATAATCCTTTTCCCGGTATTAATCTCTTATTTTAAGTAAATTAAACCTAAGGCTTATTCTAATGTTTGCAACCACTAGAAATCTATTAAGATGAAAGGATTATCAATACAAATGTGATTATTATTTGAATCCCAACAGAATTCAACCCTAAAGTTTGCTATTTTACCATTGTGGGAATTTAGCTGCTCATGACTATAAAAGGAATAATGATAAAGAAGTCATAGATGAAGATTTACCCTTACAAAATATGAATTCAATCCTCAATTATTTTTCAAGAGTGAAAAAATTACTCAAAACCCAAAGGAGATTCAAAACATAGAGTATTTTTGAACTACGTAACATCTGATTCTCGAATAAACCCTAAAAGTCACTATTTATAGTACAAAGAATTAAAGACCAATTTCAATTCATAGAGAATCCAGCCCATCGACACATGGTGGATTCGACGGTCCGTTGGCTAGGTGACAGTCCATCCATTCTTCCATTGTGTTGATCCAGTGAATGTAGCCAAAAATTGTTTAAGATGCACGGTATGGGCGATGTCCTGTCGAGTGGTCGACGGTTCATCTACTTCTCCGTCTGATGGCTTCTTGACTTTGGTCATTCTACTTAAGGTTCACAACATAGTCAATGTCCTATTGAGTCATCAACGATCCGTCATTCACTCTATCACTCAGTTTCTTCTATCTGTGATATTCTGCTTTTAGCCCAAGTTATAGGTGAAGGTTCATTGAGATGACTCGTATGATATCTCTTGTACTTGGTCTTTTTAACTCAAATTTGCTCTTTTCTTGTCCTTGTAACTTTCCTGCAAATTAACTCAAAAAAAAATCAAACATAACATAAGTTGCTTTAGAACTTGCAATTATTCATGGTTAAAGCATCAAATGTGCCTTCGGAAGCCGGTCCATCAACACCCTCAACTTAGAACATTCGCTTGTACTCAAGCAACCAAATAACACAACACTATGTAAAACACAAGATTCTATAGAATATTACAGTATTCCAAATCATTGTACTTGACCCCGTCAGTATAAAAAAAGCTCAGCATGTATGGACTATTCATCCAACTAACCAATAGGGATCCATGATTGGCACTATGATACAAATTGGTAATATTGCATACACATATAGTAGTCAACTTAACAACTAATAGTTAATAGTGCTATCCATATGCCCTCACCTCAAAGAAGTCCCACACTCAAAATATTTAACTAATTTGGGACTTAAATCAAATTTCTCACTCTCACAATGAATTTCAAACAATGCACAAATGATGCCATAGGCTTGCCCTTACTATTCTACTTCAGTTCTTTAGAAGGTTGATCAGAATCACTACAGGACTTTTCTTGACTTGTAATAAAGGCTTGGGTGCAGGTAGGATATATTTGGGGATTAGTGACTCAGCCCTTCTTGACATCTACAAACTTTTATTTCCACTTACGCCTAATCATTTCACCCTTATTCACCCTTTTCACCCAATTATTTTCATTCATGGGTGTAGAACGTCAGTAAAAATTCTGTATCAATTGCTGCAGTAGTTGCTGTGTCAGTAATTTTTGTTATAGGTGTGGCCCTGGTGGCAGCCCAAGTAGATTGAGTCATCATCAGAATAGTGTTCAGGGCCAGCTCCCTACTTGGGGTAGCTTTTGACACTTCTAAAGGTGTACCTTTTACGGCTTGACTACTTAACCCAAGGATAAGAGGTACTAGTTTGTGTACTCTTAATTCAAACTTGGTCTCATCTTTGGAATTTTTAATATCATGCTTTTTTGATGCGAAAACCTGGTCATCAATTCCAACAAGCACTGGTACTTGAGCATGTTCACACAACCTCGTGATGAGGCAAGGTAATGGAAGAGAAATGGATGATTTTATTACTCAGCTCCTTATCTCATCAGCTATGATCATCTCAAAATTCATGATGAATCCCGACATCAGACTGTCCATCATGATTGCTCTCTTATCTACTAACTGATTTTCTTCTCCCATAAGACTCAACCTATATTGCACTACTGCCCATTAGAACATAGCTATGAAGTTTAGGGTCACCTTGCAGATCTTCTCCTTTGTATTTTTCGACCATGCCTATTCACCCTCAGCTATTACTTGAGCTAACCATGGGGGTTGATTTTCCATATCCCTTATTTGTGGTCAAAATTAGCAAATTGGTAGGTGGAACAAAATTAGGCCCATATAAGAAGCGGTTGATTGTTAGATCAGAAATATCTACTGAGATTCCAAGAACCATAACTTTGATCAAGTGTGGCATCTCCAAAACCTTTTGCACTCTCTTGCAACAATGTCCAAGGTAGCAGCATAGTTTGCATAGAATTCATGCACCCTAGCTGGGTAGTAGTATCCTGGTGCTGTGCTATTCCACCCTAAACCATAGTGACTGAACCACTTTTAAATGTTTGCATATTCAGTCAGCTCTAACGAGACAATCTGGACCTCCTCAACAAAATGGTCTTTTAATATTTCCCTTTCCGATCAAAGTCAGGCTATCTTTGAAATACTTATGGGCTTTCAGTGGCATCATTACCACCTTCATTATCAGTATTCGAACTTGAGGTTTTCGTAATAGACTCACCGTTAGAGGATTCTTCTCCCTCATTAGTGTTGAGGCAAATTGTTTTTGTCTAGTAGCTTGTATAGTATGGTAGCCTATTACTTCCTCAATTTTGCCATCCTCTAGGTCGGGATCATCCCTAAGCTTGTGAGTAGTGGTGTCCTTTCTGAACCTTTTGTTTTCCCCTCCACATATGGGTTAAAACTTAGGAGGTATAGATGTCTGTAGAGAAATGAGCTTAGCAATAAAACAAAAGTTGTACAAATAAGAATAAAATGTAAGACTTTCAATGGTTTGTTGCCTTATCGATGCTCTATGGATTATACCGTCGAGCTTAAATAGTTTAGGGGGTGCCAGATGATGATGAAGTTGATGGTCTATAGCCTTGGCGATGGTTCATTGGTTTTAGTGTTGCACTTATACAGAATCTAACCCAAAGATGATAGTGAAGTCGATGGTCCATAGGGTCTACCATTGCACCTATACAGAACCAACTTATTAATTCTTTGAGATGATGGTAAAGTGGATGCCAGTGGATCATGTGAAGATTCAGCACTGTTACCGTCGCCATAAAACAATGTCAAAATATATCTTAGAGATGGGATTGCTCTTGAAATTTTTTAATCTTTCATTCAATAATTAAGATTACCAACCCGTATGGGGTGTGAATCTCATTATGTAGTAGTTTTTTTTTTCAATCACTATAAATCGGGGTTACTTAGACTTCACCCCTCCAACTCCTAATTAATTCAACATTTGAGTTGTTGGGAAATAAGGTTTTACATGAATTTTGTTTCTGAAGTTCAAAAACTTCATTGCCCTCCGACTCAATAAGAAAAACCAAAAAAAAAAGAAAATGAAAACAAGACAAAGTTACAACAAGATTTCATACCTTGAGAGTGTTGTATAGAAGAGACAAGTGTGAATTTGAAACTTAATCCTTTACCCATTTGTATAAAACAAACATAGTAGTGAATTTTTGGGTTATGATGGATAGCGGCAGTGGGTTTCAAAGTTATAAATGGTGTGTGGTGGGAGTTTGAGAGTTTTGGAAAAAGAAGAGGTGCTGTGATTGCGGGTGTGGAAGATGAAGGTGAAGAGGGAAAAAGAAGGAATATTTCACCTATTTCAGTTATTTACTAATTCTAGGGTTTGGATCGGGTATGGTATTTGTGGGTCAGATCAGGTCTTAGATCATTTCGTTCAGGTTGGAATTTCATTGGGTGTATGCTTATGTGTTGAGTTTTACTGGGTGATAGTGGGCTGGTTTAATTTTAAAAGTACATAACCTTACCTGGGACCAACGATTGACGTACAATCCATTGATAGCTCCATGGGCCTTTTGTATGGCCACCAATCTTAACAGAATCAACTATAATTAGGTGCCGACTGACTGTGTAAATGATATTTTGTCGAGTGCTCGACCGACTATAGAATTAGCCTTCCCCCTTAGCCAAAATCCACCTGATAACACTTCCAAGTTGATGTTGTACTTGACAGTCCATTGAGTATCCTATGGCCCATCGGTTCTACCATCACATTAATCTAGTTTCAATAGTTTACACCTGAACACCTCAACACATACATTAACGATGTTCAAGAATAGAATCTAGTTTAAAAATCATGGTACAACAACAAAATATAGGTTGCCTCCCATTAGTGCATGATTTAATGTTACGGCATGACTCGGGTATCTTGATTATTCAGACTTCATTAAGATACACCAATGTTAGCACTTTTACTTCTTCAAAAACTCCTACATATTGTTTTACCCATTGGACGTTCACTTTGGACAACTTTCCATCTTTGTTTTCTAATTCCACAGCTCCGAATAGAAACACTTGAGTGACCTTGAACGGTCCAGACTATTTCGATTTTAGCTTACCCAGAAACAACTTTAGTCTTGAGTTGAATAGCAATACTAAGTCTCCAACTTTAAATTCTCTCTTCTCAATTCTCTTATCATGGTACAATTTCATTCTCTCCTTATAAAAGGCTTCCCTCTCATAAGCTCATAGCCGAAATTTGTCCATCTTATTCAGTTATTCTTACCTCAAATTCACAGCCTCGCTCCAACTCAGATTTAGCTTTTTGAGAGCCCACAGGGCCTTGTGCTCAAGTTCTACTGGCAAATGACAAGTTTTACCAAAGACAAGTTGGTAAGAAGAAATATAGTTGGCATTTTATAAGCTGTTCTATAAGCCCACAGTGCATCATCAAGTTTGTGAGCCTAATCACTCCGGTTGGTGTTTACTGACTTGGCTAGTATCATCTTGATTTCTTAATTTGATACCTCTACTTTCCCACTGGTTTGTGGGTGATAGAGGGTAGCCACATTATGTTGGTTCACTCCATACTTAGTGTACGGAATGCCTTATTGCATAAATGCGATTCCCCATCACTTATAATTGTTCGCGGAGTCCCAAACCTCGAGAAAATATTCTTTTTCAAAAATTCAACCATATTTTTACCATTATTTTCTACCAAAGCCACAACTTCCACCTATTTTGATACATAATCCACTGCCCCCAAGATGTACTTATGACGATAACAACTCATAAGTGGGCCCATAAAGTTGATGCCCCACACATCAAATAATTCCACTTCCAACATTAATGACATAGGTAATTCCTGCTTTTGGGAGATAGACCCTTGTCGTTGGCACTGATCACATGCCTTGACAAAGTATTGGGCGTCTTTGTGGATGGTGGGCTAGTAGTACCCACATTGTAGTATTTTTTGGGTTGTATGATCACCTGCATGATGTCCCCCTACAGGGAAGGAATGGAAAGCTTGTAGAATGCCCAGCTTCTCTACTTATAGTACATATCTTCTGATTATGTTGTCAACACATAAAAGGAATAGATAAGGCTCATCCCAAAAGTAATTTCTTACATCATGGAGAAATTTTATTCTTTGATGAAAAGTCAATTATTCCGGCATTATCTCCCTGACAAGATAGTTAGCAAAGTTAGCATACCACGTCACAAGATCAAGAGATGCAGCTAATACCTGTTCATACAAAAATGAGTCATCAATCTCTAACTCATCTTTTTCCTTTCCTTCATTCTTAAGTCTAGAAAGATTGTCTGCTACCTGAGTTTCACAACCCTTGCGATCTTTGACTTAAAATTCAAACTCCTGTAGTAGCAATACCCATCTAATAACTCGCGGTTAGATATCTTTCTTTGCCATGAGATATCTCAAGGAAGCAAGATCATTGTGCACAATAAATGTAGTCTCAAGTAAGTTTACCTAAAACTTCTCAAAGGCATAGACAACTACAAGTAATTCCTGTTCTGTAATAGTGTGGTTCTTCTAGGCCCTATTTAATACCTTGCTAGCATAATAAATGGGATGAAAAAGCTTCTCTCACTTTATCCCAAGAACAAAACCAAGTGCTATCCCACCGCATCACACATCACTTCGAATGGTTAGGACCATTCTGGAGCAACAATAATGGGTGTAGCCACCAATTTCTCTTTAAGGCACTCAAATGCCTTCAAGCATTCACTATCAAACATGAAATTTGCTTCCTTCTCCAACAACTTGAATAATGGATTAGCAATTTTGGAGAAGTCCTTAATGAACCTCCTATAGAACTAGGGGTGTTTATCGAACGGATCAGACGGATAATTACACCTTACGGTTTGGCTTATCGGTTCTTAGTTTTAAAATGTACTAATCCACTAGCCAACCAATAAGATATCGGTTGGTTTGTTAATGGATAAACAATTATCGGGCGGTGTATTGGCTAAGAATATTTGTACAAATATAATGATATAAAACATAGAACATTCCTCTTAAATACTGGAACGAACTTTAACACTTGGTTAAAGTTTTTTATTTCAAGCATATTTAGTAAGAACTAACACACATGTTCAATCAAATATTAACTATTACAAAGGTTGTCAAGAGACAGATTTCAACATAAAACATACATTTATTAAGGGCACCTTCACAAAGTCATGAGCAGTAGTACCTTAAAGACTAATAATTTTCTGTCCAAAGGCTTAAAATAAGAAGTTCAACTGAACTAAAGGAAAAAAAACTTGCTCTGGTCTAGTCTCTATTACTCTACCATAGTTGTGATAATACCAAGGAAATATATACTCCAAATAGGAGAATGAGTCTTTACTTATTCTTAGGGTTAAGTTTAATAGTTGATGAAATATTTTAACTAAGAAAATTTTTTAATGGGCTTAACTTTAGGATTAACTATTGAGGCGGCAGATTGTTAGGTGAATTTAGCTTTTAGGTGTAGGATTTATATAATATAAATTATAATATGTATTTTATTATTTTATATACCTAAGTGCTAGAAATAAAAGCATAAGTAGGTAGTTCTTAATGGACTAACGGTTTATCCAATAAGAAAATTGAGGAATCCATCCCCACACCAATAAGCCGTTAATTATAAATTTTTAATCCATTCATACACCGTTTATCCAATAATCCAATACCAATAATCCAGTAAGCCAATTTTGCAGTTGGCTTATCGGTTCAGTTCAGCTTTGAATAACCTTATATAGAACTCTGCGTGGCCAAGAAAACTTCTATCTCCCTTTATCGAGATTGGTGGAGGCATTTTTTCAATTACCTCTTTCTTAGCTCTATCCACTTCAATACCTTTTGCTGAAATCTTGTACCCCAAAGTGATGCCCTCCTTAATAATAAAGTGACGTTTTTCCTAGTTGAGCACTAGATTAAACTTTTCATATCTTTACAACACACTGCTGAGATTTGCCAAACATTCTTCAAATGCATCACCAATGAGTGAGAAGTCATCCTTAAATACCTCTAAAGTGTATTCTACCATGTCAGAAAAATAGATATCATACACCTTTGGAATGTTGCAGAAGTATTGCACAACCCGAAAGGCATATACTCGAAGGCAAATGTCCCATAAGGGCATGTAAAAGTAGTCTTCTCCTGATCTTCGGGTGTAATAAAGATTTGGTTATAGCCCGAATAACCATCCAAAAAACAGTATCAACCTCTCCCTGCCAACCTATCAAGCATTTGATCCATGAATGACATAAGAGTCCATGAATTTAGCTTTCTGTAGTCCATGCAAACCCGCAAGCTAGTGAATGGCCTCAGTAGAATTAACACATTTTGCTCATTAGCTACCATCATCATACCTCGCTTTTCTTGGAAACACAGCATAGGACTTACCCACTTGCTATATGATACTGGGTAAACAACACCCGTATCAAGCCATTTGATTATTTCTTTCTTTACCACCTCTTGCGTTGGTGGGTTAAGTCTTTGCTGGTGTGTAATGGTTCACTTTTCTTCCAATTGAATCTTATGTGTACAAATGCTCGATCGAATTCTGATAATATCTGCAATCGTCCATCGAATAGCTCTTTTATAGACGACGTAACATAGAAACAAGTGCTTCCACCTGCCAATCTACCAAATCAGTAGCTATGATTACGAGCAAGGTGTTATGCTCACCCAAAAATACATATCAAATTTGGCTAGGCAATTCCTTAAGCTCCAACACAGGCGGTTCCTTTATTAATGGTTTTGTTGGAGGAGTTGGTCGATTTTTCAGATCCAGGTCCAAATTCTTTGGGGCATAAGAATACTACCCATTCCAACCAAAGCATTAACTATATCCTTATAGTCGTCGATGTCTTCACCGTCAAAATTTATCACTACTACAGCTAAAGTTTCCATAATAAACCTTTCTTAAATGGGCACCTTAATATCAGTTTCATCAACCACATCAATGACCAAGACAACACTCACATCTCTTGGTTGCTTCATGGATTGACATATATTGAACTTCACCTCTTTATTGTTCAATCTAAATTTTAGGTCATTGCTCTCCATGTACACTAACACTTTTTCGGTGGCTAAGAATGGTCTACCCAAGATTATGGGTACTTCAAAATCCACTTTACAATCAAGGATCACAAAGTCTACTAGAAATATAAAGTTCTCAACTTTCACTAACACGTCATACAGTATCCCTACTGGCCTTTTGATCGAACGGTCAGCCATCAATAGAAACATAGTCATCGGTTTGGGGGATCCCAAGCCTAAATATCGATAGATAGATAGCGATATCAAATTAATGCTAGCACCAAAGTATGGATCAAAAATCAAAAGGGCATAGGCTCGGATGGAACAATCCCAATATTATGCTATGCTATTATATTATAGCCCACCAATGGTGGATGACGGTTATTATATTATAGACCACCAAGGGTGGATGACGGTTATTATATTATGGCCCACCAATTGGCCGATGACGGTTATTATATTATAGCCCACCAATGGTGGATGACGGTTATTATATTATAGCCCACCAATAGGTGGATGACTGTTATTATATTATGACCCACCAATAGGTGGATGACTGTTATTATATTATGGCCCACCAACAGGTAGATGACTGTTATTATCTTATGGCCTACTAATAAGTGGATGAATAATAATAATGATGAGCGTAAAACCAAAGGAAGCATGTCAAGTAATTAAAAGTATGAAGGAAAGTTATTTCACGTAAGATATGATAAGAAGGAATGATCAAACAATGAAAGTGATGAAAGTAATGTACATGGTTCCACATTCAGAATGGTGACTGATCTAAAATGTTTATTTCACATGTATTTAATCCCATATTAGATCCTGTGGTTCATACAGTTTCGTTTCTTATAGACTTACATACTCAGTACATTATTCGTACTGACCCCCTTGGGGGACTTACCTTACTTGCTGCAGGCACAGGTGCTAGTAGACCTCCACAGTAGGTTGCAAGTCATTTGCGGATCATTAGTGAGCTCCAATTGGTTTGGGGCTTTTCGAGTCACATGTGTACATTGTTTTGATACTATGTAAATATTGTATAGGCATGGTCATTTATTTATTAGAGGCTTTGTAGACGTATGTGGAAAGATGAACATAAAAGATGTATGTCCATTTTGACTTGATGGCCCTAACGACCAAGTTTCATATATATTGTACATGTTTGCCATGACTTCTGCCATTGGTATGTTATATTTTATAAGTTACACGAGATAGAATGCTATTCTTATAGAGACATACATATGAAGGTACATGAGTAAAGATTGGTTCTCTCGGGCCTCAATGGCTTCGGGTGCCAGTCCATCTCGAATGGGATTTGGGATGTGACAAAAGTGGTATCAAAGCAGGTCGTTCTAAGGGTGTCTACAAAACCGTGTCTGAGTAGAGTCTTTCTTATGGATGTGTTGCGCGCCACATTTATGAGTAGGAGGCTACGGGACATTTAGGAGTTGTTTCTTTTTTTCATTTCTAGATCGTGCAATAGAGCCATTGTCGTAGGTGGAATTATATCTGACCATTGTAATTGGTTTTCTTTGATATAGTAAAATGCCGATGACAAGACAAGATAGGGGCAAAGAAAAGAGGTAGATATGCCTGTTGGAGAAGGAACGAGTAAATCACTACCGGATCAAGTTAGTCAGGGCGGGGCTAAAACTGAGTTTACGACGCAGGCTTCCCCTATTTTTCTAGCTCCAGAAGAGCTGAGAGGGAGAGAAGAACCTGTCGAAACACCTGTTAATGATACTGAGCAGAATCTAAGAAACGTAGTGCACATCTTAACTCATATAGTTACTGGTATAGTTGATGTATTGAATCAAAGGCAAGTAGGTCCAATGACAAGTAGTGATGGTGCGGATAGGGCAACTAGTCAGAGGACACAGGATTTTCTGAAATTAGACCTTCCCACGTTCACCGGGTTAGATGTGAATGAAGATCCACAGGATTTTGTGGACCAAATCAAAAGGGCTCTGGATGTTATGCATGTGACTGGTATAGAAACAGTGGAACTTGCAGCATATAGACTAAAAGGCGAGGCTATATTATGGTACGAAGATTGGAAATGAGCTAGGGGTATAGGTGCACTTCCAGCTAGTTGGGAGGAATTCAAAATGGCATTCCTTGATCATTATCTCCCATATGAGATCCGAGAGGCACGCACAGACCAATTTCTAAATCTCCGTCAGGGGGATATGAGTGTTCGAGAATACGGTTTACAGTTTAACTCTTTGGCTTGATATGCTCCAAATGTAGTAGCCACTATGGCCGATAGAGTCCATCGATATGTGAGGAGATTGGATCCATATTTGGTGAGGGAATGTACTATTGCTGCGTTAAACAAAGACATGGACATAGCCAGAATACAGGCCTTTGCACAAAAGATGGAAGATCAGAGGCAACGAAGGAGGGTACATGAATTTGAAAGAGGGCCTTCAAAGAGGGCTAGACCTATGAGACAGTTTATGGTGTCTCAAGGAGGATCTAGACCTTAGAGTTCTTCTCGACCGCCTAGACCATTATTTTCTTCCCCTACAGTAGATACTTCATCACAATTTTGAGGGTTTAGAGGCAGTCAAGCTGGGCAGAGTAGTGGAATACGAGGTTCACAGACAGCGGGATCTTTTCATCAACTGTACCAGGACTGCAGGAAGTTTCATTCAGGTGAATGCTGGTTTGGAACGACTGTTTGTTTTTGGTGTGGTGAGTCAGGGCACATGATGAGATAGTGCCCACAGAGGACCACGGGTAGTATGACACAACCCATGGGATCAACCGTTGTGTTATCATTGTCAGGTGTACAACCTGTTGGTCATGGTAGAGGTGCTAGAGGAGCAGCTAGTTCCAGTGGAGCGCAGAATCGTACCTATGCACTAGTCGACCGATAGAATTTGGAGATTTCTCCTAAAGGGGGTTCAGGTATAATATCTGTCTTTTCACAGAATGTATCTGCATTGATTAATTCATACTCTACCTTATCATATGTTATTCTATTGCTTGCTGCGAAGTTTGAAAAACACCAAAAATATTAGCGAAGCCAATTGAAGTAGCTATACTAGTTGGTGAATTTATTATAGTTAAAAAAAAATATATATAGATCGTAATGGTATGGTAAATGTTTGTGATCATGTTACGATTGACTGATCTTATTGGGATGGAAATGATAGATTTTAATGTGGTAATGGGTATGAATTGGTTGGTTATTATAGGAGAACTAGTGAAGAAAATTTTCTTCTATTCCTACACGCTTAACGAAGCCTACATACAAGGCAATCAAGTTCCAGTGGAATGATGCATGTGAAAAAAAAAATTCAAGAGTTGAAAGATAAATTAACTTCCACACCAGTTTTAAGTGCTGCCCGAGGGCACAGATTGTTATACAGTATATTGTGATGCTTCTAGGGTTGGCCTCAGATGCGTATTGATGTAGCAGGGTAAGGTAATAGCGTGTGACTCAAGAAAGTTGCGACCACATGAGAGAAATTACCCAACACATGACCCTGAACTAGTAGCTGTTATATTTGCTTAAAGATATGATGTCACTATTTGTAAGGGATTCATATTGACATATATACTGAGCATAAGAGTTTGCAATATATCCTTAAGCCGAAGGACTTAAATCTAATGTAGCGAAGGTGGCTTAAACCATTAAAAGATTATGACGTTGGTATCTTGTAACATCCGAGAAGAGCAAACGTGGTAGCTTTTTCATTAAGCTGCAAAGCAGTAGGAAGTACTAATGGCCAGTTCGCAGAAAAAGAAGATGTAGTCAGGAAATCTACATCAATTAAACAGTATGGGGTTTCGTCTTCTTGAGACTCCAGATGAAAAGAATTAGCGTGAACAATGCAGTAGAATCTTCATCTGTAGTTGAAAGAGAGAAAAGTGATATGCAAACCCTATTTTCTTTCAGTTGAAAAAGAATGTACAATGAAGTTCGGCAAAAAAGTACTTGAACTTACATAAGGGAGGAATACTTCAATATCAAGGTAGATTATGTATACCAAATATATTTGAGTTAAGAAAATGAATTATGACCAAAGCACATTATTTACGGTATTCTGTTTATTCGGGAGCAATCAAAGTTTACTATGTCATGAAATAAATGTGTTGGTGAAACAATATAAAGAAAAAGAACATTGCAGAATTGGTAGCTCATTGTCAACAAGTAATAGTAGAGCATTAGAAATCTAGAGGTTATATGCCGATATTGGAAGGAAGGAATTAGAATTTGCCATAGGTGATTGAGTATGTTTGAAAGTACCACAAATGAAAGGGGTAATGAGACTCAGGAAGAAGGAAAGGTGACCCTATATAGGTCCATATGAAATTATCTGAAGGTTTGAGCAAGTTGCTTATGAATTGGTACTATTCCAAGAACTCTCCACAGTTCATTCGTTGTTTCATATTTCGATGCTTCGGAAACGCATAGGAGATCCATCTCAAATGTCTCCCATTGAAGATGTGCGGTTTGTGGAAGATCTCACATATGAAAAATGCTCATTGCTATTTTTGGGTTAACACATGATGAGGGTAAGGAATAAAGAAGAAGCTTACATGAAAGTACTTTGAAAAAAAAAATCAATAAGTAGAAGAAGTCACCTGGGGAATCAGAGAAATAATAAAGTCAAAGCATCCGTATTTGTTTCAAATGGAAGAAAAAGTTCAAAGCGCGGAATTAGAGCAATAGTAAGTATACATGAGCATTATGTATATATATAATAACATGAAGAATGATCCATCTGTGTACATTGGATGATGTCACTAACATTCGAGGACGAATGTTCCTAAGAGGGGAAGGATGTAACACCCCGTACGCTTCCGAACCTATTTTATTACCATAACATTTATGGAATTAATTAAACATGGGAGTTTTGAGGTATTATACATTAAATTTTGGTGGGCTAAATTATTCTTGAGCCATTGGGCTCAATTGAGGCCCAATAATTGAGCAAAAGACATGGCCCAAGTGAAGGGGAAATGATCCATTCTTCCTTTGACTAAGTAACATAGAAATTATTGACCAAAAGTATTGGATAAGGATGAATTTAAAGGGGTTATATAAGGTGAAAATCAGATTTTTATTCACCATTTTCACACATGTACAATTCTAGAATTTTCTCAAAAAGATATTTTCTCTCTACACTCAAACCGTAAGCCACCTTCCTCTTGGGACAAGATCATCCTTTTTCAAGCCTTGGTAAGTTTTTATTTTTATGGTTTAATATATTATATGCATGGAATATGGTATAGATTAGGTTGGTTATGTTGGTGAAGTGTGAGAAGTTCACTATGTGTGAAACAATTTATGTTTGCTTAATCGCTGAAGGTTTTTGCCTTGTAAACTTGAAAATGGACTTGTGGTATTGAAGGAAGTGAACTTTATGGGTTAAATATTGACATGTGAGATGTTATTATAGCCTTAACTTGTTTTATTCTTGTACATAATGTTTGGAATTGTTATTACGAAATTGGGCATGGAATTGGTGACGTATTGAAAGAAAAATGTAGTTTGGTGATATTTATGTGCGTTGTGAAACCATGGATGTTAATTGGAATCTAATATGATCTAAAATATGTTAAGAGAAGGTTTTTTATGATCATGGACCATTTATTACAAAAAAAAGACCCAAAAGAGACCCTTTTTGGTTGAAACGGGCACCCGCCCTCGCAGACGAAGCACCTGCGGGCGCAGGTGACTTTGAAGGTGACCATGGACACTACCAAGGGTCACCTAAGTATGCAGTTCATCCACCTTCAGGATCATGTGGCTTCGCAGGTCAGGCCAGAACCCTATTTTGATTGTTTTTGCATCTCTTTGACCCCCCAAAGCCCCTATACCCTTTATGGATGCAATTATCAACTTATGGTACCTTTTAAATGACTATAAAGGAGTATCCTGGAGTTATTTTGGAATGGTATAAAATATGGATTGTTGTTAAAGTGTTATTGTGAAAGCTATTGAGTGACTTGACGGAGAAAAGGTAACATAGTGTTAATGAGGAAGTGTAAAGGGTAAACTTGGTGTGAAATGTTATTGGTTTATGATGTCTTGGTCAATGTGTGAAATGTGATGATGTTGTTGTCATGGTAATGTAGTGGATTGTATTGTGAAGGACGAAATGACGCTATATAGCAGTCACGTAACTCATTGTCATCTTATGCACTTGTAAGGTAACTAGTTGTTAACGTGAGCTCTGTTATGAACTTGTGTTGTAGAGTGACATGTAATGAAGGAACTGGATTGTTGTATTCACATCTAGGATGGTATATTCATATTAAGATCATAAGGTATGTAAGGTTACTCTTTCCGTATCCTTCTGCAGCATACAGTGTTCACATTGTCATTGTACTTATTCTATTCCGAAATGTTCTAAGGTATCCCATTTTTGGTTATTGAATAGTGTTACTCACATGTTCCTTATTCATTGGTCAATTGTGATTCACATGACTCATGTCCATTGGTTGACCCATGTTCATTGGCTAATATGTCAAAAGTTCCAAAATGTTCTAAAGTATCGCATCTCAGGTTAGTTAACAGTTGATATCCACATGTGTCTTATTCATTGAATATTGTTTGAAGGTTCCAAAAGTGTTACGTTCTAAAGTCCCAATAATGTTATGTTTCAAAGTTCCAACAATGTTATAACTAATGTATCAATTTCTCACAATCTCTCTCACAAGTAAAGGAAAGAAGATGTTATAACTACCAATGTCTCAATCTCATGAAAGTAAAAGAATGAAGTAATGTATATATGTGTTCCCAGTAATGTTTCAATCACCAAGGTATCACTCTCATAACTAATGTAAAGGAAAGAAGTATGCAAAGAAGTAATATATACATGGTTACTTTATGTTTCATTGAGTATGGATCACAAATCAAAAGGGCACAAGCTCGGATGGAACAATCCTAATATTATGCTATGTTATTATATTATAGCCCACCAATGGTGGATGACGGTTATTATATTATAGCCCACCAAGGGTGGATGAAGGTTACTATATTATGGCCTACCAATCGATGGATGACGGTTATTATATTATAGCCCACCAATGGTGGATGACGGTTATTATATTATGGCCCACCAATAGGTGGATGACTGTTATTATATTATGGCCCACCAATAGGTGGATGACTGTTATTATATTATGGCCCACCAACAGGTGGATGACTGTTATTATCTTATGGCCTACAAATAAGTGGATGAATAATAATAATGATGAGCGTAAAGCCAAATAAAGCATGTCAAGTAATTGAAAGTATGAAGGAAAGTTATTTCACGTAAGATAATGATAAGAAGGAATGATCAAACAATGAAAGTGATGAAAGTAATGTACATGGTTCCACATTCAGAATGGTGACTGATCTAAAATATTTATTTCACATGTATTTAATCCCATATGATATCCTATGGTTCATACAGTTTCGTTTCTTATAGACTTATATACTCAGTACATTATTCGTACAGGGGACTTACCTTTCTGCAGGCACAGGTGCTAGTATACCTCCACAGTAGGTTGCAAGTCATTTGCGGATCATTAGTGAGCTCCAATTGGTTCGGGGCTTTCCGAGTCAAATGTGTACATTGTTTTGATACTATGTAAATATTGTATAGGCATGGTCATGTATCTATTAGAGTCTTTGTAGACGTATGTGGGAAGATGAACGTAAAAGATGTATGTCTATTTCGACTTGATGGCCCTAACGACCAAGTTTCATATATATTGTACATGTTTTCCATGACTTCTGCCATTGGTATGCTATATTTTATAAGTTGCACGAGATAGAATACTATTCTTATAGAGACATGCATATGAAGGTATATGAGTAAAGATTGGTTCTCTCGGGCCTCAATGGCTTCGGGTGCCAGTCCGTATCGAATGGGATTCGGGATGTGACAGATGTAGGTCTCCTATTGGATGGTTTGAGGTTGGTAAAGCTACTTTGATAAGGCCTGACTCAGCTCATGAGGAGATGGAAAACATTCCACTGATTAGAGCAAGGCTAAAAATAGCTCAGTCATCAGAATTCCTATGCAGATATGAGGAGAAGGGAACTTGAGTTTGGTATTGGTTATGTGGTTTACTTGAAAGTTTCACCCATGAAAGGAGTGAAGAGAATTGGCAAGAAAGGGAAACTCAGTCCTCGTTATGTTTGTCATTGTAGGATTTTGAGTCGCTTTGGCAATGTGGTTTATTATTTAGACTTGCCTACAGACTTAGCATCAGCACATATACTATTTCATGTGTCTCAGTTTAAGAAGTGTATTGGTGATCCAACTTTAGTTGTGCCTTTGGATTGTATGGATGTGAAAGATAGTCTCTCGTACGAAGAGGTCCTAGTTGAGATGCATGATCGTCAGGTTCGTAAGTTGAGAAACAAAGAGGTTGCTTCAGTGAAGGTTCTTTGAGGGAATCATCTAGTTGTGGAAGCTATTTTGAAAGTAGAAGTAGATATGATAATCAAGTACCCTTATCTTTTTTCTTCGAATTCAGTTCCAGCTTGAGGTAATAGTTTTCTCCTTATTGCTTCTCTGAGACACATGTCACTCAGTTACTCCCTATCACAACATGTATTCATGAGTCCAGTTTAGTTCAGTTCATGTTTTAGTTAAAGATTCAGTTATCATGTCAGTTTTTAGCTCTCAGAAACTCAGTGTTAGGATTGCAGCTCCTTCTCTACCCGCTCAGCATAATTAGTTTTCATTTGGGGACAAATAACCCCAAGGAGGAGATATTGTAACACCACAAAAATCCAAGCTAAGGTCAAAACCATACTTCAAGTATACATATATAGCCTAACTTAATTATTTGGTTGCATGAGAAGTGCTATATACATTAATTAAGGCCATATGTAAATCCTAGCTCATAGCCAAATTTAAAAGCTACCTTACTGATCAAATTCTTGTATAGGATTTTTCTATAGTCAACTTCAAATGAGTATAAATCTTATATTACAAAGTGTTTTGAAGCTCAAGACCCACTAAATGAAAGGTATTTGAGTCTTTTTTTCAACCCATGTATGGCCATTTTAGTGAAGCAGTGTCCAGCAGTGAGATACGACAACCAAACCAATAACCGTTGGCAGATAGGACCGTCCTATGTACTCGTCTGCATGAAACAGCCTTAAATTCCCGAAGGTTGACAAATCTTCCTACCTAGCAAGGATAGGAACCAACAACCATTGGTAGAACCAATGATCGTGGTAGGGATAGTGGTTACAAGGTTGGACAAGGGAGAGGATCCAACGACCAACCAAGGAATGATCGTTGGAGGATCCAACGAGTCATCCCTTGGCTCTTTTTATTGAGTCCTCCAAACCATCCAAATCATCTCTCAACCAATGATCCAACCAATAATTGTTGGTAGATCTAATGACCATTCGAAGGTTCGTCCGATGAAATGTACAAATAGTTCAGTTACTAATTCATAAGGGTATTCTAGTCTTTTGTCCTTATTTAAACTTCTAAAATATGTCGTTTAAGATATCCTAAGACTGAATAAAAATCCTAAACTATCCCAAATCCCTCATTCCCCCTAAACTCAGTCGATACTTTTCAAAAATAAAGAAAAGATATGATTTTCCTCTCTAAAGCAAGAATTAGGGCTCTTCATCTTCAGGCTTCAATTCAAGAGTTTTAGTAATTTTTCACTGCTAGGTATGTGGGATTTCATCAATAGGTTTTCTTTCACCCATTGAGTCCCTAAGTTAACTCAATTCCTCAGTTTAAATCATCTCTCAGAGCCTATAGTTTCATGAAAAGTATAAATTCTTTTGTTTTCCTGTTCCTCTTCTGAATTATCCTTGTATCCATGTTTCCCTTGAGAACTCAGTACCTTTATATGTTTATGATTCATGATTTCTCCATATGTTGGTAAATTCATGATTTTGAACTTGTGCTATGTAATTTCATATTCCACTCAGAATTATGGAAACTGTCATGACTAGATGCATTCTTCATAGATGGCGGGTTATGAACAACCGATAACTTAAGGTCTTATGCATTCCTAGTTTAAGGTTGAGTCCTCAGTTTATCATGTTAAGGATACTTTTAGATAAAGTGTTTGATCTTCAGTATCAGATATCAGTGTTTATCTTATGAGCTCATTAGCTTATTAGTATCCTATTTAGTTGGGAGTAGTACTTAACACCGAGCAATCACAGGAATGAAGGCTCACCTGCCAGTTAGGCTGAGACCTTTAGTAAATGTCCCTAAGTCCCAGAACTATGATGCCACCATAGGTTTTAAATGGGTTCCCATCAGACTAGTCTTGATACCTTAGTCCTTTTGGATAACATTTTAGTGGATTTATGTCAGTCAACGTTCGTACCCTTGGTACGGTACATAATACCTTTCCAACTGGGGTTACAGGTGGGACCTCATTTAGCTTAGATGGGGTATATCGGTTAACAGTAGCTACCACATTTTAGACTCAAACATTGCACGACCTTATATTCAATTTATTCAACACATTATTTCTGAGTTACATTTTTATTACTTGGTCATTGCATCAGTTTACATCTTTCAGCTCCTTGTTCAGTTTATCATGTTATCTTTATCATATTCAGTGTACATAGTGTAGTGCATATATCACATGCTCAGTACATTCAAAGAAATAGCCACGTGCCTTATTTTGTGCTATATTGTTTTATAATATAGGCTCAGACATTCAGCATCAACTCACGGTTAGCACGATCATGTACCTTTTACACGCCTTTTTTTCTTCAGTCAACGGCGAAGCGAAGGAAAGAAAAGGAAGGGTTTTTCTAATTAAAGTGATGGTATTGAATAAGGATTATTTTATTTAACATTTATAGAGGGATTATTTTATTTAGCATTTATAGAGTTGCCACTTGGAATTAAGTTATGGTGTTTCAAGTCACCTTTTTGAATTTCTAATCAAAAGGAAATTGACATATTTATTATTGGTCTGCAAAAACAAAAGACTGGGTAAGGAATTTTGTCGACCGAGGGGAAGGTGTGAGGCACCCCTCGAGTTCCGTGGTTCTAGCACGGTCACTTTTATCAACTTATACATAACTTAAACTACAACAACAACAACAACAACATACCCAGTGTATTCCCACCAAGTGGGATCTGGGGAGGGTAAAGTGTACGCAGTCTATACCACTACCTCAGATTCAGTAGAGAGGCTATTTTCGTGTATCAATAATATTTTTCTATACCTTTTTTTTTTAAGAAGATCGTAACATTAGAATCAAGTCTCATATAATCGTATAATCATGGAATTAAATAATACAAAGAAGTTTAGGTGATACCTTTATGAAGATTATTAGTAATAAGAAATGGCTACAATCTATTGACTTTCCAAGTTATCAATAGCTAGCTTTCAAGAACCACGCACAAAACGGAGAACACAATCTCAAACTCTTACTTATTTTCTCTTTCTCTCGTTTGCTCCTTCCTTTTGGTTTATGGGTTGGGTGGGTGTGTATTAATGTCCATACATCGTGTGTCTTATTATCTGGTTTTCTTTATGTATGCAGGTGCATGTGTTGTATATAGGAGTGTGTTGTGTGCATGTGTCATGTGATGTGGTGTGTTAATGTGTGTGCTATGTAGTTGGGGTAATGTGGGGGAGAATGTAAGGTGAGGGAGTTGGAGGATTAAAGGGTGTTGGGTGAGAGATGGTAGGGAAAATGTGAGGGAATGGGGGGTGGTATTAGGATTAGTTGCTAGTGGGTTTTGGGGATGTTGGATAGTTTAGGATTTTTTTTCTTTTTTAATTAATGATATAAATAAAATAAAAATGTTAAAATATAGATAATAATTTTTAACTAACAAAAACTATAAGAAAAGTTAAACAACTAGATTAAAATAAAATATGATTATAAGAGAATACTAAAATTACTAGCTTATTTTATTGAAACCTATATTAAAAGAAAAAAAATATTTTGAAAAATTTCTTTTCTTTAAAGGTTAAAAATAAAAATTATCTTGAAATGTGACTCTTATCTTTTGAAACCTTTTTTTCTCAAAAATTTTTTTACAAATAAACCTATTAAACATGAAATAAAAGCTAAAATAAAGATTAGACAAAAGATAACTATTTAATGATAAAATTGGTTAAAGTTCGGGGAGGTCAAAAATCACGTGTCTACATTTGCCCCTCTTTGTCTGAGAACATTAAGAGTTTTTAGACAAAGAAGTAGACAATGAGACAAGTTTTGAACCAAAGGTTATTACAAATGAAAAAGAAATGAAGTAAAAGATGCGACCGAGTCCTGGTTTTTGGACAACCTATATATCCGGGGTTATTTGGGAATCAGGTCATGTGTAGTTCAAGGGATAAGAATAGAGGTGGAACATATAGAGATAGAGAGTTGAGTGAGGTCCTGTTGAGGTTCTGGTTCATGGCTCCTGTCATTACATAAACAAAATAAAATAAATGAAAAATACAATATCTTATCTACTTTACTTGTCTTGAGTCTTCCTGTAATTCTTCCCTTTGGATCTTCAGTTACCATCTCACCCTCTTTTGGTGGGTACCTTGATCTTGAAACTGAAGTTTGAGACTTGAACTTGAAACTTAGATTGAGTCTTTGACGCTCTTTCAAATGACAGTTTGAGAACGTTCTTGAATGCTTGTTTTCTTGACCAATAGCTGAATATAAACTAACGCCAGGATGGCGGGCCGCAACATGCATTTGAAAACTAATTCTGATAGTCATTGAGATTGAACTTCTGGTATGAGTTGGGATGGTATCTTCGGACACCAAGACTTTGTATTCGGACATTAAGATACATGCTCTACCAGAAAACACCTGGAAGACATCATAAACAAAGAAACAAATAAAATTTTTGCCAAGTTTTCAGCGGAAAATTTTTGTGAGTTATTAGCAATTGTAAACTTTAAAATTAAATTCAGACTAGGAAATGTATATTCTGGGAGAAAAGAAAATAAAGATCTCAGACTGGAAAAGTGTTTATCCTAGGAGAAATAAAACAAAAATCTCAGGCTAGAAAATGATTATCCTAGGAGAAAAATGGAAAACAATTGTCCCCAACTAGGAAATATCATCCTAGGAGACGAATGTAAATAACTGTCTACTACTAGGAAATGTTTATCATAGGAGACGAATGAAAAATAACTGTCTACTACTAGGAAATGTTTAACCTAGGAGACAAATGAAAAAGTAACTGTCTACTACTAGAAAATCTTTATCCTAGGAGACGAATAAAAAATAATTGGCTACTACTAGAAAACATTTATTCTAGGAGACGAATGAAAAATAACTATCTATTACTAGGAAATGTTCTTCCTAGGAGACGAATGAAAAAATAATTGTCTACTACTAGGAAATGTTTATCCCAGAAGACGAATGCGAATAATTGTCTACTACTAGAAAATGTTTATCCTAGGAGATAAATGAAAAATAACTGTCTACTACTAGGAAATGTCATCCTAGGAGACGAATGTGAATAACTGTCTTTGATGTGCCATGGTTATATGGCACTTTCGATGCTTAAAACAAGGAAAAGATGCAATAACTTGGGTGTGTTTTGTTGGTATGATGTGGTTTCTGTCCTAATTTGCAGGAAAACAGGCTTTAAAGGCAAAATGAGCAAAAAAGGAAGAATCAAGCCCGAGAACGAAGTGTCGAATGAAGAAAGAACAAGAGGCTGCAAAAGAGGACCACTCACGCCAAAAGTCACGTGGCGTGGAAGTCACTCACGCCACGTGAGTGGCTATCATGACTAAGTCCAGAAACAGAAAATTCCAGCCTGATTTCCACGGCAGGGGTCACGTGGCGTGACTGACACCCACGTGGCATGGAAGCCTGCCATGAGTTCACTTAAGAGATCCAAGAAAAGGGCCTGATTCCCATGATACGAGTCACGTGCCGTGACTTGGTTCCATGACACCAAGTCACGACACCGTGAAAGCTGCCGACTCTGTTCTCCTATTTTGTTTTGGATAGGACTAGTTTTGTATCTATAAATACCCTTAGGTAGTCCTAAGTGTGAGAGTTGGAAAATTTACTATTTTGGGAGTTATTTTACATTGTTTGAGATATATATTGGTTTTGTATTCAAAAACCCTAATTGGGAAATTGATTGATAATTGAAATTTCGGGTTTTCCTTCATTCTTGTGAAATCATAACTATGCTTTCATCTTTGGATTATTCTTGTGTTATTGCAACTATGAGTAGCTAAACCCATCAACTAGGGTTGTGTGAACCATGAAGAATTAACGAAACCGGTGAAGTGCAAAATAACTTTGTACTGCTGTGTATGCATGTATTGTTGTCTCCTTCGTATTGATTGCCTTCTAACGGTTACAAAGGTTAGAACCTTGCCTGTATTTTAGACTTGCTCGAGAGAGAGGTAGAGATTGGGAAAAGGAGATAACAACAGAGATTTGAAGCTATCAACCTTCATCTAATAACCGGAGCCTTAGCGAGAAAGGTTACCTGAAGTCCAGGACAAGGGTTAGTAGTGCGACACTTGGAGACCGAGAGGAGAAGAGTGAAATTCGTCTAATGACAGTCGAGAGACAGTTAGATGAACCTAACTTGTTAGATTTTGCATTCAGCGAAGTGGGGCAGTCTTGTTAAGCTCCAGTCACCGGTGGAGTTAAGGAATCATTGGGGATCACAGTCCTAGTGAACTTCTCTTATTATTTACAAACTCGATATTAAACAAAAATCGTCATCGTTACTATTTACTAGCAAAATCCCCAGTTTTAGTTACTTGCCAGTTATTCCTTCCAGTAGTCTACTCATACTTCGACCTATTCCCTGTGGGATCGACCCCAACCTTGGTTGGGTTCTATATTTGATACAGCGACCACATTATACTTTTCTGGAGGTATATTTTGGGCGATATCAAATTTTAGCGCCGTTGCCGGGGAATACGGTTACGAAGTTGAACATTATTGGTTGGAGGTGATTGGATGTGTTCGTACATACTCACAAGGTCATACGCCGATGTATGCCAAATATTAGGAGTCAAGGCAATCCCCTGATTCCACTTGACCTTGAAATCGAAAGGACTTTAAGAGCTAATCGGAGAATGGTGAATACTGAAGGAGTCCAGGATCCCTCAGCTGCGGGGGATGTTCACAATCAGCCAATGCATCCGGCTAGTCAGGAAACAGCGGAGCAAACTACTGCTCGATTGACCCGAGAAGAGCATACTAGACAAGCTGCTCTTAGATAAGCAGAAAGAGATAATCGAGCTATGCAGTAAGCAGCACAGCGTATGGCTGATGCTGAAGAGCGACAAAGACAATTAAGAGAACAACCAAGACAACGTGTGCCTGTTTATGATGATCCTGAAGATGAATATATGGTTTATTTTGAGCCGATTGAGAATGGTGCTATTGTTCCACCTGAGTTACCTCCAGGCACTAAGTTTGACATTACTAGTGCCATGATCCATCTGCTGAACTTGAAAGGTGTGTTCGCGGGTCTTCCTACTGATGATCCAAACATGCATGTTATGAACTTTGTGGGGGTCTGCACGTCATAAAATCTGCCTGGGGTTAACCAAGAGGCGATTCGGTTGAGGTTGTTCCCATTTTCTCTTACAGGAGAAGCCACGTTGTGGTTGGCTGAGTTACCACGAGGTTCATTCACTACCTGGCAGGAATTGAGAAATCAATTCTTGGAAAGATTTTTCCCACCATCCAAGATACTGCAGTTAAAGGACGAGATCTACAATTTTCGACAGCTTCATTCGGAAGCACTCTATGAAACATGGCTAAGGTTCAAGAAAAAGTTTCAGAACGTGCCTAATCATAGGATGAGTGGTCAAAATTTACTTGAAATCTTCTACAGAGCTTTGAATGTCAACACAAAGGGGGTAACGGATACTATCACTGGTGGAGCATTTATGAGTCTGGGATGGAACCAAGCTTCTGAGATATTGGATCGTGTCACTAAGACCAACCGAGGATGGCATACTCGGGAGGCAGATATGCCGGTTGGGACATATGCTATTGGAGCTTCAGCAGCTCAAAGGGCTTTGGATGAATCTGTGGGTTAAGAGGTTGCTCAGTTGAGGACAGAGATTGGTCTTCTGGCCAAACAGATAGCTGCTAAAGATGCGGAAAAGGTGCATGCTGTTGGTGCACAAAGCAAATCAGTTAGACATGATGATAGTGAGTCAGATGAAGAGGTGAAGTATCTAGATCGTGAAGTGGCGGGTTTTCGAGCCAAGGGCCAAGGGCCAAGGGTCTAATAAAGACTCTTGGAACTCAAGGCAAGGGAATCAAGGTCGAAACTATTATGGAGACAGCTATAACAAATCGGGATATAGAGATCGTGAACGGGACCGTGATAGTGATTGAAGGAGGAAAGATGATCATAGAGAAAAGAATGATACTTATGTACCGCCTGGAAGACGTGATGAGGAGTCTGGAAATTCGAGGATGGAGGCACTTCTAAATAAATTGGTGAAAGGAGCAGAAAGTCAGGAGAATTGCTTGAAAGAAATTAGAACTGACATCTCGGGCATAAGTCAGAAAGTGGAGTCTCACTCGACCGCCATCAAACAGTTGGAGCAACAGTTTGGGCAAATTTCAGTGGCACTGAATCAACGTCAGCCAGGCACCCTTCCAAGTAATACCGTCCAAAATCCTAAAAATGATAGTCATTGCCTCGCCATCACTACTAGAAGTGGGAAGTGCACGACAGATCCACTTATGCCTGCCGACAGTAGTATGCCTAAGGATCCAGTGGGTATCGATGTTGAAGTTGAGTTAGAGTCAGATAATGCAAAGGGTAGCAAGGTTCCAAATCAGCAGGATGGTAGAGACAATGCAAAATATGAGAAGAGGAAGGAAGATGAGGTATCAAAAGTACTCAAAACTATTCTGCGACCTCCTCCTCCCTATCCTCAAAGGTTGAGGAAAAAGGCGGAGGAAGGAAAGTATCAGAAGTTCATCACTATGTTGAAGGAGCTGTCAGTTAACATCCCTCTTGTAGAAGTATTAAAATAGATGCCAGGCTATGCCAAGTTCATGAAAGACTTGGTGACTAAGAAGAGAACAGTCAGTTTTGAGCCCGCAGATAACATTCACCATTATAGTGCAATTGCGTCACGGTCCTTAGTTGAAAAGAAAAAGGATCCAGGAGCGTTCACAATCCCGTGTACTATTGGGTCATACAATTTTGCTAAAGCACTGTGCGATTTGGGTGCTAGCATCAACCTAATGCCATTAGCCGTGTTTAAGCAGTTGGGATTAGGTTCACCAAACCAACCTCCATGAGACTTCTCATAGCTGATAGAACTGTGAAAAAACCGGTGGGCATTCTGTACGATGTTTTGGTGAAGGTTGCTTCTTTCATATTTTCGGCTGATTTTGTGATCCTCGATTGTGAGGTTGACTTTGAGGTTTACATCATATTGGGGAGACCATTCCTTTCCACTGGTTGCACACTGGTTGACATGGAAATCAGGCAGCTGCAATTTAGATTGAATGATGAGCAGGTTACTTTCAATTTCTGTCGGTCAATGAAGCAGCCAAAAGATAAAAGAGTCATTTCAGTGATAGATGAGATCGATGATATTGAAGTTGCCATGCCCATTGAAGAAAGGTTGGGAGTAGAACCTCTGGCTGCAGTGATCATGAACTTTAAAGACGATGGTATAGAAGACTATGGCAAGATGGTGGATGCGCTAGCTGGTAATGGAGCGTACACTTATGCGCCCAAGAAACTGGATCTTGATTTAAAGAATAGGGTAACTCCACCAGCTCGCCCATCTATAGAAGAGCCTCCAGTGTTAGAGCTTAAGGCTCTTCCGGCCCACCTTCGCTATATATTCTTGGGAGCCAATAATACCTTGCCAGTGATTATTTCTGCTAAGTTGGCAGAATGGAAAGTAGCGGCTTTGGTTTCGGTTTTGAGATGATTCAAGAGGGCCATCGGTTGGTCCATTATAGAGATCATAGGTATTTCACCCGGCATTTGCACTCATAAAATTCAGCTGGTGCCAGAATGCATCCCTAGCATTGAACACCAGCATCGTCTAAAACCACCTATGCAAGAGGTCGTAAAGAAAGAGATCATCAAGTGGTTGGATGCAGGAGTGGTTTACCCTATTGCTGATAGTAAGTGGGTGAGCCCGGTTCAGTGTGTGCCGAAAAAGGGAGGAATCACGGTGGTTCCTAATGACAAAAATGAGTTGATTCCAATGAGGCCAGTGATGGGATGGAGAGTTTGCATGGACTATCGGAAGCTAAATTCGTGGACTGAAAAGGATCATTTTTCTATGCCCTTCATGGAACAGATGTTAGACCGTCTTGCTGGAAGAGAATGGTATTGTTTTCTTGATGGATATTCAGGGTATAACCAGATCTTTATTTCCCCCGAAGACCAAGAAAAGACCACTTTCACTTGCCCATATGGAACGTTCGCATTCAAGAGGATGCCCTTCGGTTTGTGTAATGCACCGGCCACCTTCCAACGCTGTATGATGTCTATTTTCTCCGACATGCTGGAAGACACCATCGAGGTGTTTATGGATGATTTTTCTATAGTAGGTGACTCGTTTGAGGGCTGTTTGGCACACCTTGCTAATGTGCTGCAAAGATGCGAGGAGTGCAACCTAGTGCTGAATTGGGAAAAGTGTCACTTTATGGTCAATGAAGGTATCGTATTGGGGCATCAGATTTTGAAGAATGGCATGGAGGTGGATAAGGCGAAAATCGAAGTAATTAAGAAGCTGCTGCCACCTATCTCTGTAAAAGGCATTTCGGAGTTTTTTGGGTCATGCTGGTTTTTACAGAAGGTTCATCAAAGACTTCTCCAAGATTACTCATCCCTTGTGCAAACTTTTAGAGAAAGAGGTGAAGTTCGTGTTTGATGAAGCATGTCTTAAAGCGTTTGAGTGTCTGAAAGAGAAGTTGGTGTCGGCTCCTATCATTGTGTCATCGGATTGGACGAAACCTTTTGAGGTTATGTGCGATGCTAGTGGAGTGGCTTTGGGAGCAGTTCTGGGGCAGAGACTTGAGAAGATATTACATCCAATCTACTACGCTAGCAAAGTGCTTAATCCAGCTCAAAAGAATTACACTGTGACTGAGCAAGAGTTGTTAGCAGTAGTCTTTGCTTTCGAGAAATTTAGATCATACTTGATTAGCACTAAGGTGATTGTGCACACAGATCATGCGGCTCTTCGGTATCTTATGTCAAAAAAGGATGCTAAGCCAAGACTGATTCGATGGGTACTGCTGTTGCAAGAATTTGACTTTGAAGTTAAGGATCGAAAGGGGACCGAAAATCTAGTGGCTGACCATCTTTCGCGCCTTGAGGAGGAGGCCATGCTTAAATTGAAAGATGATCTTGAAATAGATGATACTTTTCCAGACGAGCAAGTGCTTGCAGCATCCCAAGATTTAATCCCGTGGTTTGCTGATTTTGCCAACTTTTTGACAAGTGATCTAGTCCCGGAGGATATGACATATCAGCAGAGAAGAAAGTTCATTCATGAGGTAAGAAAATTCTTTTTGGATGAGCCATATTTGTTCAGAGTATGTGCTGATGGTATTATTTGAAGATGCATACCAGAGGTCGAAATGATGAGTATTTTGGAGGCATGTCACTCATCTCCAGTTGGGGGTCATCATGGAGGTGCAAGGACTGCCCATAAAATCTTGCAATGTGGGTACTATTGGCCCAGCATTTACAAGGATGCTCATGACTATGCCCGCGCTTATGACTGGTGTCAAAGACAAGGTAATATTTCACGCAGACACGAACTTCCCATGACTACGATTCTTGACCTTGAATTATTTGATGTATCGGGAGTTGACTTTATGGGACCATTTGTGAGCTCGCATGGAATGAAGTATATCTTGGTGGCTATTGACTATGTTTCTAAATGGGTGGAGGCAATTGCGCTTCCCAATAACGAAGGAAGAAGTGTCACAACTTTCTTGAAAAAGAACATTTTCTCACGATTTGGGACAACCTCGAGTTATTATTAGTGATGGTGGATCCCATTTTTGCAACCGTCTGTTTAAAGCTTTTCTTGAAAAATACGGTGTTAAGCATAAGGTGGCAACACCTTACCATCCGCAGACAAGTGGACAGGTTGAGGTATCAAATCGTGAAATCAAGTCTATCTTAGCAAAAACAGTCAATGCTAATAAGACTGATTGGGCTCGTAGATTGGATGATGTCTTATGGGCATATCAGACAGCTTTCAAAACACCAATTGGTGCTTCACCATATCAGTTGGTTTTTGGAAAAGCTTGCCATTTGCCCGTCGAACTGGAACATAAAGCATTGTGGGCATTGAAGAAGTTGAATTTAAACTGGAATGAAGCGACTGAAATGAGACTGGAACAGATGAATGAGATGGATGAATTTCGTCTCCGGGATTATGAGAGTTCAGCATTGTATAAAGAAAAGATGAAATTGTATCATGATCGTCGAATTGAGAATCGAGAGTTTCATCCGGGAGATATGGTGCTACTGTATAACTCCAAGCTTCGCCTGTTTGCTGGAAAATTAAAGTCCAAATGGTCTGGCCCATTCACGGTAGTTCGGGTATTCTCAAATGGTGCTATTGAGTTGAAAGGAGCAGATAATGTCCTATTCAAAGTCAATGGACAACGTGTTAAGCACTATGTAGGAGTTCCGAAAGAGATAAGGACGATTGAAAAACTTGAACTTGATGAAGTCTGAGTATTCAAGTTAGCCACATCGTGCCGCGACGTTAAATCAGGCGCTTCATGGGAGGAAACCCATGGGAAACTTGGGGAAGTCTGAGTATCCAAGTTAGCCACGTCGTGCAGCGACGTTAAATCAAGCGCTGAGTGGGAGGCAACCCAAGCTTTTGTTATGAGGAGATCGTATTATTGAGTAGCAGTTAGTTGAAAATCACAAAATCTAGGAGAAGGGGGTAAATTTAATCCACGACATAACTCACGCAATGTGAGGAGGTTCTACGCCACGTGGATGACATCGACAACCTCAGAGAAAAATTTCCAGGCTTTGAATCAGTTCTACGAAAGCAATCATGTGATGTGGATGGGATACACGCCACGTGACTGATGTCGTTAAACTCATAACACCCAGTCCAGTTACAGAACACAAATCACGACAGACTTCACGTCACGTGGGTGTCAGTCACGTGGAGTGACTCGTATCGTGAATCATAAAACCACCGAAAATAAAAATTCAACCCGACCAGAGCCCAGTTTTTCTAAAATAAATCCGACTCTTCTTCTTCTTCACCCGATTTTTATCCGCCTAAAACCCTTTCTTCCCCACTTTAATTTCTTTCATCTTAAACCCTAAAACTCTAATCTCCTTTACTTTTCTGCATTAAATCCGAATCCCTTCTCCCCCAAACTCCAAAAATCCAAAAACCATAGCCCAAACACTGACCAAATCCGTTCCCTATTTGGAAATCTAAACCCCATTACAAAGGAGGTCCAAAAAATTCGAAACAACCATACCAAACTCGACCCATATCCAACCCCATACCCAAAAAATTTGTTCAAAACCCGTTACCATGCCTCCAAAATCCAATCCCAAAAGTGACCACCTTGAGGCATTATCCCGCATCCGGACTAAAAACCCGGACTTACCAACACATCTGAGGGATGAACCCACTGAATCTGAACCAAGTGGGTCCGTGGAAGAATTTGAGATTAGTCAGGATGACACAACCTTAGTCCCGCGGGCTACGAGGTTACAGACGCAGGCCCGAGCGGCTGCCCAAGCAGCTAGTCAGCCGATCCCACCACCCGCTGCGCCAGTTATTCCGGCTGAGTCGTCTGAGTCCACCCCCCTATCTGAAGAGGGGGAGGAGGGTTCTGAGTCAGGGTCTGCGGTTGATGCTACCGGTCAGGGTACGTCTGCAAATGAGGCTACGGGTTAGGATACATTTGTGGCAGAGGCCACAGCCTCTCCTTCCGGTATTAGTGCCGAGAGTGCCCCAACTACTACGCAGGTTAGGGGGATTCAAAGGTGGTGTGTACAGGGCATGCGTGCTATTTATGATCGAGATGCTGAGCTGACAGAGCGTGGTGTGTATCGGAGAAGCATTATGGAGGAGCCCCAGTATAGAATGGAGGAACTGAGGTCATTGCCGGATATTTAGCCTCTGTTTGAGCGATATGGCTTGGGTTGGATGGCACAGCCGTCTGGCAGGTATAGCTCGGAAGTGGTACGAGAATTTTATGCTTCTTATGCTGCATCGATTGGTTTGACCACTCCAGTTGGGCAGCGATATATTTTACAGCCAGTGTTGACTCAGGTTATGGTGCGCGGTACCCGAGTTGACATTTCAGAAGAGACCATTCACCGCTTCCTGTTTGGGCCTGACCGTCCAGTTCTGGTTTCGACAGCTGAATTTGATCACAGGCTGGCCACGATCAGAGACAGAGTTAGGATGAAAGATGCCGAGCAGAAGTTAGAGTTAATCAAATGGATTGCAGGTTACATAGCCGAGGAGGGTGTAGCGGCTAGTTGGGTGACTGGGAAGCTGGACATCAAAAAGTCCACGCTCCATTTCGCTGGTCGTTTTTGGTGGTCAGTGGTTCGTCATAGGTTGGGTACAACCAATGCTGATAACTCTCTCACACTGGACAGGGCGGTAGTAGTAGCCAGCATCTTGGCTGGTTATGAGATCCATTTCGCAAGATACATCATCCAAGAAATTCACGAGCGAGCATTTCGAGATCACACAAGTATCCCTTTCCCATGTCTGATTCAGGGTCTGTGTGATAGAGCTGGGGTTGCCAGAATACCTGCCATCGATAATTCTATAGAGGTGACCCGCTTGGCAGATATTGCAATGATGCAGCAGAGGGGTTTGCACCCCATGCTTCCCCGAGGGTCGCATTCGTCTGAGGCGTTGGGTGCTGCCATGGATGATGTGAGTGGTGTACCTTTGCATACTCCTGCACCAATTAGGCTATCGGTGTAGACTGAGGGCACTGGCCCTGTTGATGAGAGCATACCTAGTACTAGTGCCCCACCGACCCCTGCTGGGATGGTGTTCGTCTCTCGAGACTTTCTACAGCAGTTAGTTGACAGGCAGATAGAGATGTTTGAGCGCCAAACTCATACTGAGACTCAGATGGCTAAGCTGGTATCCCAGCTCAAGCCTTGGGGGGTTCGATCTACAGTTGAGGCTGCAGAGACTAGGGTGGAGGCTCGGATGACTGCAGCTATGGACCAGTTTATGCAGGGCCTGCATGGGCGGATTGACAGTTTTGAGGCACGTATGGCCTCTGGCTTGAGTTCTGCATAGAGCCCTGACTTGGCCGGTTTGACCCAGGAGGTTGCTACATTGAGAGAGGAGGTTCGGCACTGGCATCGTCTAGCACGCTAATTATACCACCTATGCCTGTCTCGACCTCCGTACGACCAGCCTTTGAGGTAGATTTGTTCGCTGATGAGGAGCCGGAGATGGATAGAGGAAAGAGACCTCGTAGTCCGGCGGATGGGGGTGCGAGTGATGATAAGTTCGATAGTGATCTGAAGAGGGCTGTTAAAGACTCCCGAGTAGAGTACCATGCGAGCCAAATTGAGGCGGAGCAGAGGGCGTGTGGTGCATCTGCTAGTCAGCCTATTCCCCCACCGGATGTGACCACTGCACAGTCTGATGATCCCGCGGCTGGTGGGCCCACTTTCAGCGCTTAGAGCACCACAGGTATTTCTTCACTCCCTTATTTTGGATATGATATCAGTGCATTAAGGGCATTGCACCATGCTTAGTTAGGGGTGGGGGTGTACCACCACTTGGGGGTTTTTGTTGCCGTGTTTCTTTTCCCCCGAGTGTGCTATCATAGTAGAACCGGCATGTGTAGGATGATATTGTTGATGTTTTTTTTATGTTTCCTGCTATATTAGGAGAAAAATGAGGAAACTTTAGTGCAGTTCAGTTTTGAAAAATTTCTTATGCATTTTCGTTGCTAAGGATACCCCTCCTGAAATTTTGGTTTTGAAATTGACATGCTTTGTGTGTGACTGCTGATTGGATCTTGTTATGGCACTAGACCTATAGGCAAACAACCATAGCTATCATTGCATGAACGGATAGGTAG
Organism: Capsicum rhomboideum; assembly: GCA_031232105.1. Lineage (NCBI taxonomy): Eukaryota > Viridiplantae > Streptophyta > Magnoliopsida > Solanales > Solanaceae > Capsicum > Capsicum rhomboideum. The sequence continues at coordinate 97,776,620 of CP124718.1, forward strand.
TAGTTGGTAAGATAACCCTGTGCTATGTGCGTGTGAGGTCACTACTTAGTTAGCTGTGTGTGTGCGATCCAGAACTTGCCTGGTTAGTCTTGCCTAAGTTAGAAGATAAGGATTAGGAAAGGATCATAGGCCGTTGTTGAAATATCCCACTATTAGCCTAAATGCCAAACCAAAAGAATAAGTATCCCTTGATCCCAACTCTTGAGCCGTAATTGTCCTATTTCTTTCATTAGCCTATTCACCTTCCCATTTTTAATCACAATGAACCTGTCTTGGCCCTGGTCCCTCCTTGGACACTATGTCCCTCAACTCAGGCAAATCGCCTAAGTTGATGGTGGCTATTATAGGGGTGCGTAGATTGAGTTGGGTGTGAAGAAGGGTTAATAAAAGAAGAAGAGAAAACAGATCTGGGTGTGAAAAAAAAATAAAAAATAAATATATTTATATATATATATATGTGTTGAGAAGGAAAACCACACCCAAAATCTGAGAATAGGGAATGAAGAACAAGGGAGAATAAAAATGAAAAAGGTTGAAAGTAGGAGCCAAAAATAGTGTGGTGTCAAGGAGGGTTGAGTCACTATATCCATATGCACCATACCTGTCCCTAAGCCTACATTATAAGCCAAGTAAAGTCCTATAGTGATCCTAGTCCATCTGTCTGAAAACTAAGGCGTAGAAAATAAGGGCAAGCCTATGGTATTTAACACACACTGTCTTAACTTGTTTTTGAGCATGAGTGTTTTGACCTCGTCCCTATGTTGATACTCATTGGTATATTGAGAGTGCATGGGACTTCTTTGATTGTAAGGGCACATGGGTTGTTTAATTAGCTGCTAGTTGTTCTGGAAGTGTCAATTGCTTATACGCTTAGTTGTTTATGCATAATTTGGTGCCATCACGTGATCCCTGCTATGTCATGATTCTGCATTGCTTACATACACACTTTGAAAATAGAAGGGGTCGAAAAAGTTTGTGTAGCAAAAATCAACAAGTTGACTGCCATAAGTCCCTTAGGTTTCTCTTAGTTAAGCATTGCGTTGGTGTAGTTTTATATGTTCTCCTGAGGACATGCAAACGTTCTAAGTTGAGGGTGTTGATGTGCCATGGTTATATGGCACTTTCGATGCTTAAAACAAGGAAAAGATGCAATAACTTGGGTCTGTTTTGTTGGTTTGATGTGGTTTCTGTCCTAATTTGTAGGAAAATAGGCTTTAAAGGCAAAATGAGCAAAAGAGGAAGAATCAAGCCCGAGAACGAAGTGTCGAATAAAGAAAGAACAAGAGGCTGCAAAAGAGGACCACTCACGCCACAAGTCACGTGGCGTGGAAGTCACTCACGCCACGTGAGCGACTATCGTGACTAAGTCCAGAAACAGAAAATTCCAGCCTGATTTCCACGGTAGGGGTCACGTACCGTGACTGACACCCACGTGGCGTGGAAGCCTGCCGTGAGTTCACTTCAGAGATCCAAGAAAAGGGCCTGATTCCCACGATACGAGTCACGTGCCGTGACTTGGTTCCACGACACCAAGTCACGACACCGTGAAAGCTGCCGACTCTGTTCTCCTATTTTGTTTTGGATAAGACTAGTTTTGTATCTATAAATACCCCTAGGTAGTCCTAAGTGTGAGAGTTGGACAATTTACTATTTTGGGAGTTATTTTACATTGTTTAAGATATATATTGGTTTTGTATTCAAAAACCCTAATTGGGAAATTGATTGATAATTGAAATTTCGGGTTTTCCTTCATTCTTGTGAAATCATAACTATGCTTTCATCTTTGGATTATTCTTGTGTTCTTGCAACTATGAGTAGCTAAACCCATCAACTAGGGTTGTGTGAACCATGAAGAATTAACGAAACCGGTGAAGTGCAAAACAACTTTGTACTGCTGTGTATGCATGTATTGTTGTCTCCTTCATATTGATTGCCTTCTAATGGTTGCAAAGGTTAGAACCTTGCCTGTATTTTAGACTTGCTCGAGAGAGAGGTAGAGATTGGGAAAAGGAGATAACAACAGAGATTTGAAGCTATCAACCTTCATCCAATAACCGGAGCCTTAGCGGGAAAGGTTACCTGAAGTCCAGGACAAGGGTTAGTAGTGCGACACTTGGAGACCGAGAGTAGAAGAGTGAAATTCGTCTAATGACAGTCGAGAGACAGTTAGATGAACCTAACTTGTTAGATTTTGCATTCAGCGAAGTGGGGCAGTCTTGTTAAGCTCCAGTCACCGGTGGAGTTAAGGAATCATTGGGGATCACAGTCCTAGTGAACTTCTCTTATTATTTACAAACTCGATATTAATCAGAAATCGTCATCGTTACTATTTACTAGCAAAACCCCCAGTTTTAGTTACTTGCCAGTTATTCCTTCCAGTAGTCTACTCATACTTCGACCTATTCCCTGTGGGATCGACCCCAACCTTGGTTGGGTTCTATATTTGATACAACGACCGCATTATACTTTTACGGAGGTATATTTTGGGCGACATCAGTCTTTTACTAGGAAATGTTTATCCTAGGAGATGAATGAAAAAAAATAAAATAAATTTCTACTACTAGAAAATGTTTATCCTAGGAGACGAATAAAAAATAATTGTCTACTACTAGGAAATGTTTATCCTAGGAGACGAATGAAAATATAAATGTCTACTACTAAAAAATGTTTATCCTAGGAGACGAATGAAAAAATAAGTGTCTACTACTAGGAAATGTTTATCCTAGGAGATGAAAATAAAAACAAATGTCTACTAATAGGAAATGCTTATCCTAGGAGATGAATGAAAAAAATAACAAATATATGCATGAAATAGAGAAAGAATGAGAGGTTTTGTTGTAATCTTGTTTGCAAGCCCGAATATCTGAAACCTCCTTCATATCTACAAAACGGCCCTATTTTAGAGAAAGAAAGAAAGGTTATGAATTTCAAAATGGTGGTTGGTTTGTGGCCTTGGCTTTGAGTGTAATAGATTCTGTTGCTGTCATATTCGACCTTGACTTCATCTTTGGTAGCTTGTGCTTATTGCGTAGACATCCTCATTGATGAACCTCTAATTGAAAATTTCAGACACCTATATCCATCGTATTAGTCTCATCCAAAAAATGCTAAACCTTGCATTTATCCTCAAACTTGTCAACCACAAAAAAATATGGTGCGTATCATTTCTTCTCAAATCGTTACATTTGATGTGCTGGCTAGACTTTGCTTTGGCAATTGAAAAACTGATAGCAAATTTTGAAATCATTTCTTGCTTGTTTTAACAAAGACAGACTCAAAGAAAAATGAAAAAGAATAAAGTGATCAAAAGAAGGATTATTTGACAAAAAATATCCCTTTAAGAAACAGGAAGGAAGAAAGAAAAGACTCCTTTAAATGTGATAGTCACCCCTAATGATCATGACATGCATTTTGAACTCAATGACCTGATCTATCAATCCAATCTGAACTTTGTTCTTTTTGAACATTCAGACTTTGAAGTCATGCTTCTAAGTTGTGATCTTTGGATTAGACGCTCAACATTCAAGAGACTAGTGGTTCCCCAAAGAGTTTTCACTAACAAGTCTCTCTCATTTATTTGTTTTATATCTTTCACTCACCATTGCCTTATGGTGCCCGAGTGGGTTTTCACCAATAATACTCTCTCATTTTCACTTTTTCTCAATTCAATGATGCCTTATGGTGTTGCGATACCCCCTCTGATAAGACTCTCTTATGCAAGTGATATGACATTGCTCCTCATGATAATCAACACTGAAAGCATATTTGAATTGTCATTCTTAAAAATGATCAGAAGGTCTTTATTTGGAATGTAACGTGACTTTTGGACAGGATTAGAAAGAAAGGGATGGCATGAAGGCTCAAAGATAATACATATAATGGGGTTAAGACTTACAACTTTTGGAATCGACTCTTTTGGCAAAAACAAAACCTTTTTTTTTCCCCAGTTTTTGTGACTAGAAATTTTAAGGACCTTTTCTTGGTTGGACCAAACCCCAGGATAGGGTTGCCTAGATATCTTGTCAAAGCAAGAATCAGGTCAAATGTAGTTCAAAAAGTTTCAAATAAAAGGTAACAAACTTTGTGTTTTTTTTTACTCTAACTTTGACTTCCTTTTTTTTGTTTTCGTTGACTATTTTTCTTCTTTTGGACTTTTTGATTCCATTTTTTCTCTAGACATTTTTTTTTTTTTTGAACCTTCTCATGACTCTATTTAGATTCCAAAAAAGGGATATGAAAGGAAAGAAAAAAAATACAATCAAGGCTCAAAAGGGATATCAAGGGATGACACAATGTTTGGATAGCAGAATAAAATGTCTTCGTCATCTCAATTCTTAACAATAACGTGCACAACCATGCATTTAAGAATTAGAAGTGAAAATCACAACATCTATATTTATGAACATGTATGCCACTTACCTTTCATGATCGTCCAATAGAAATCTTCATTTTGGCTATATCCTCTCACAACAGATGACATGTGTTGATTTAGATCGAACTTGTTCCAGGACTTGTTTTGTTTTATTGAATCAATTCAAATTGCTATTGTCAAAATGTTTCATTTCTCCAATTTTCTCAAATGTTTCCTTTTCATTTTAACTCTCTTGGCATATTCATTCCATGACTAGATAGGATTTTAAGATTTGGCAAAAAATTCTGCATGCATATCACGTCACTAAAGCTAAAATAAAAAGAAATACATACAAAGAGTACTAAATAGAATATAAAATTGCATTTCATTAAGTGAAGATAAAAGGTCTGACAACATGACAACCAAACTGAACCCTAGGTTATGACCCTAAAATAACCCAAACAATCAATTGCGACATGAATCATACAAAATAAAAGGATAGGAGGGTTTGACTCAACAAACAAACAAAACAAAACCTAAATTGCATAATAGAAATGACGACAAAATAAAAAATCAATACACTCCTTCCTAGAGAAGAAAGGAGTGACTTTCTAACTACCAAGCTTGATATCTTAGTAACTAGTTTGCACATCAGCCTTAGTAGAGCCTCCATCAATTTTAGTTGTCTTTTCTTGAAAATTGAGAGGATTGCTACATTCTTTGTCATCACATATCATCTCAATGAAGTGTATGCCATTATTTGTTTGTAAAGGATTCTCAGTAATGTCTGGGGAATCACTGTCTTGAACTACAATCATCTTTGCCTAAATCATCCCTTCCACTTTTCTTTTCAAAGATCGACATTCTTCAGTACTGTGCCCTGAAGAATCAGAATGGTATTCACAACATGCAGCAGGATTGAACCCTTTTGAATGTGGATCTGCATGATTATGAGGGATAGTTCCTATTATGTTCAAACTTTTTAATTTCTGGAACAAGCTTTTATAAGACTCTCTTATTGGTGTGAATTATCCCTAGGCCTTTGATTTCCTCCATATTCCTGTCTTGAATGGGGGTTGTAGGGGGCTTGAACATTTGGAGAATAGGGACAATGATTTTGATATGTTGGTGCACGCCATTGGAGATAGATTGATTGCTGGACATATGGTTGTGCACTATAGACTGGGTACTGAGATGGGATGACAGAGTATTAAAGTTCGTGCACAATCAGTGCTACATCATCATTTTTCTTCTTGACCCACCTAAGTGTCTTGAACCATTTTGGATTTCTTGAGTTGTAGCCTTAAGGTCTACTTGACTTACAATTTTTTCAGACTTGATGCCATTTTCAACCATTTCTTTATTTTTTATTACTTCAGCAAATTTTTTACGTACTGCGGAAAGTAGGTGGTTAAAGTAATCAGACTCTTATGCTTGAAAGAAAACATCAATCATTTCTGTCTCTTTCATTTGTGGCTTGACCCTAGCAGTTTGCTCTCTCCACCTAATAACATATTCACTAAAAGTTTCAGTGGTCTTTTTCCTTATGTTGGCAAGTGTGGTATGATCTAAAACTATGTCAGTATTATATTGAAATTGCTGGATAAAATCTCGAGCCATGTCATCCCAAAAATGCCAACGAGAGATATCTTGATTGATAAACCATTCTGAAGCTATCCCCGCTAGACTCTCTCCAAAGTAAGCCATAAATAGATCTTTTTCCCCCCTGCTCCTCTTAGTTGATTACAAAACATTTTCAAATAAGACAATAGATCACCGTGGCCTTCGTACTTGTCAAACTTTGGGGTTTTAAACCCTAGAGGCAAGTGGACATTGGGGAACATACACAAATCCTTGTAAGAAACACTCTTTTGTCCTCTTAATCCTTGCATGTTTCTCATATTTTGCTCCAAACTTCTCATTTTCCTAGCCATCTCTTCTTGTTCCTCATTTTCAGTAGTATTTTTTTTTATCACAATAGGGGAACTATGCTGATGAGCAGGATAGTAGGAGTTTGGGACTTTCAAAGTTGCTTTAGAGGGATAGAATTGATCTTGATGTGGCTCACTATTGGACTTTTATATCTGTGTTGGTTGAGGGCCTATAGTAGTTTGTACTGCGGGAATGAAAAGTGGGTTGTTTGTGAGGGACACATTTGGGCGGGGTGGGGTGGGGTGGCTGAGGTCCCAACCATGGTAGACACATTAGCATGTGGTGCAAACCCGGGAGGATAAATTGGATCACTTGTTTGAGCCCAAGTGGAAATTGGAACATTTATGTCCAAAATTCCCAGGATTGAGAAGGGTGGCACTTGTCCATTCACCCAGGTCTGGTACATTTTAGCCATTTATTCTCTTAATAACCTTATCTTCTCCACTAACAAGGATTCCAACGGAATCAACCATTTTTTTGCTTCTTCATTATCAGACTCTATACCATCTTGGTAGGTCATATTGCCTTTTCCTTTGGACCTGGTGTTGTATGGATGAGATGCCAATTTAACCCAAAACCAACCACCTTAAACTATCTTGATTCTGGATATAACGAATTTGTTAGGGTTCAATATTTTCAAAACCTCTTTTTTTTTTAAGAAGATCACCGAACCCGAAAGGGCAGCCTACGTATCTCATTAGGGTGAGAATCAGGTGTGCGTAGCACGTGAAGACCATAAAAAAAACCAAATTCAGATATATATATTTAATTCCCAAAAATTTCTTTTTTTTTCTAAGAAACTGTTATAAAAGTTGGAGAAAAAGCTACTATCTTCTGTTTAACTAAGCTACCTAAAGTTGTTCAACAATCAAATGGGCCTTCCAAATAAATGTCAAAGAGTACATAGGATGCACATGTTGGTCATATAAAAAGGTACACCTGTCCTAGATAGACCCGCCCCTGTGCCGAGTCCCGCTAAGTGAAATGCACATGATACAGATAAAGCAGAGCCTATAGAGATAGCCATGTCTGAGTTTTAGTTTTAATAGGTTTATCCTGATGGGGATAGGTATGTAGAATGGCTTACCTGAGCGTACACTCAAGTTGGGAAGGGGAAACTTGTTCGGTAGCAATGCTATTTCGTCTTCGTTGCTAGTCCAAACCCCGCCTAACATGTGTGACTAATAATCCTCCACCAGGTGCCTGGACACTCTGGATTTATCTCAAAAATGAAGTAGGATGCGTACTTTGCTTTCCTTCTACCTTATATTTTAGAGACTCGATAGGGGTGCGCTAGAGAAAATTTATAGTACAATTCAACAATATCAAAGTGATAAATGATCAGCAAGTAGCACATTAGGTCAATAAACATAATATCCAAATAATTAAAGCAAGTACAAGTCAATATCAAAAGCTCGAATTCTAGTTGTCCCCAGTGGAGTCGTGTAATGACCTTCCCGGTCATTTACCTCCTTTTCGTGCGTTCTCAGCGTTTAGAGCTTTTCTATAACTGCCCCAAGTTATTTATGACTTGCTGGGACTGACAGTTCGGTTCCCGGGCAGTTCGTTTGAGAATATTATTTAGACCGAGCTCGTTGTAAAATGTTAAATTAAATTAGAATTTGATAAAATGACATAGTTAATTACCTTTCAAACATATTTATGATATTTATAAAATTCTTTAGTGATGAAGTATCTATACTACTTTATAAAAGTTCTATAATTTATTTATATTTTAAACGGAGATAGTAAATCTAAATATGTTAAAATAATATTTTTATTTTATAGAAGTTTTGTTCAAAATAATTTTCTATTCATGATGGTATATTTAAAATATTATATTTATTTTACCACGAGCCTATGCAGTATCCGAATATATATATACGGAGAGCAAAAAATGGATAAGACCATGTGCATGTTAACATTAATTGGTATTTTGACTTAAAGCCTTACTTTCTTGTTGGTCTTGTACGTGTAGTGTATATATATATATTCTAGTTTTATTTATTTTTTTCTCATTTTGTGTTCTTTCTTAAAACTACTTAATACATATATTTCACCATTTTTTTAAGCACTTTAAGCTCAACTTTAGACATTTCTAGAGAGATTCAAGTTTAGGGGTTGGTATATTTGAGTTCGTGAACTCGTTCTCGTCATTTCTACGGTACGTTTTCTTATTTTTACGGTAGTTTTAGTTACGGTGGTTGTTGGAATTGGTGTTGATATTTGAGCTAGATATTGAGCTCAAATTGAGCGGTGTTAGTTGTGACTATTGGTCACGGGGTGATTTGGGACGCTGTGACGGTTTCGGTTTTTCGATTCCGCAAGTGGGCCCCACATGGACCGTTTGGATATTTTTTTGAACTAATGCAATATGGGTATCAAAATTCATGTTTTGACATGTAGTTTATTATTTTGCTAGCGTGGCAGCAATCGGAGGTCTCTCGAAAGGGAAAGACTCCTATTTAGCAAGCTTTGGCAGGCGTTTGGCGACGTCCAGGTAGGCTAGGCTTACCATATACCTAGACTGAGTTTGTTTATAGTATTTGCATATTATTATGCTAGTGTTTGGGCTGGTAGTTGTAGATTGGCATTGGCTTGCTATGATTAGGCCTTTTGGGCCGGTTAGGGCCTTGTGCGGATGTGTTTCGGGCCTGTTATCCTCGTGGTGTGCCAGATATTACTTTTATAGGGTTGGTTAATGTTGTACCGCTGTTAGTAGGGGTTTGGGGAACCTTAGCCCAGACTTGGTTCCGGGACCCCGTAGTGGGCCCCGCTACTCTTCACAGTCGGTGTAGTTAGCTTTAAACCTTATTAGGTTTAGTTAATCCCCGAGACGATCTTTTAGGATAACATTTGTATTAAATTACCCTATTTATGCCCTTTTGACCTGTTTAGCCTTGTTAGTCTCTAATAGCACCGTATTTGACCGGGGTCAGCTAGTTTGATTTAGAATGCGGACCCGCCTTGCCATGACTTAGAATGTATACCCAGACTTGTAGTACGTGGTGGGTTAGCTCCTTTACTTATGTTTCGAGTTTATTTTGGGGCTGGTATGTCCCCGTTTACTTGTATTTGTGTGGATTCTGGCACTATTATGTCACTTGGTTACTGATTATTATGAGTTCCGGTTCAAGTCCGGCCACTGATTCAGCATGATGGTTACTGATTATTATGAGTTCCGGTTCGAGTCCGGCCACTGATTATTATGAGTTCCGGTTCGAGTCCGGCATCTGGTTATGATATGATTGGAGAGTTTTGGTACTGAGTTCCGGTTCGAGTCCGGCGGTTATGATATATGTGGCCTATTGTTATTATCCACTATGTCCGGTTCGACTCCGGCGTCTGGCCTCTTGTTATTACCCATTGGTGCCGGTTCAAGCCCGGTGCACTCCTGTTGGTTATTGTGGTTACTGGATACTGATACAGCCTCGAGACACTGGTGACTATGCATTTACTTTTCTTGTGTGTCCCGCTGGTTTATGGGGGCCAGACTGGGTTATTGTTTTCTTCCGTGTGCCTATCAGGCTTATGGGGGCCCAGATAGGTTATGTTTGACTTGTGTGTTTACTTACGCATTTATTTACTCGTTATTATGTATCGCACTTATATTTTCCTGAGCATATCTATACGCCTCGACAGTTACTTATGTATTTGTTACTTATACCCCGGACTTAGCATGCACCCTCGCATTTTAGCTTGCTTATATTATATTAAGCTCAGTCGGCCGATGATGCCTACTGAGTACCCGTTGCCCTGGTACTCATACTGCACTTCTGCATCTTTTTCCCCGATGCAGATCCAGGCACCAGTCGACGGTTTTGACGTGACTCTTTTCTCAGCACTGATTCCAGAGCAGGGTGAGCTTACTGACGTCCGAGGCAGATCCTACTCCATCCTCTACTGTATAGTCTTTTGCTCTCAAGACTATTGTACTTATTATACATGTTTGGTTTCTGTCTTGTATTTTGGGTATGTTAGTAGTGGCTCATGTACTGACCCCACCAGGTCTTGGGAGGGGTTTTGGACTTTATATACATTGTCCTCTTCCTTCTCAGTCTTAGCATGTTTATAAATATGGTTACTTCCACTTCTTCTCTGTTTTATGAGATTCCGCCCGTTAGCCCGTCGCTTGTTGCACCGGACTAGGGTTTGGCTTGCCTATTGGTGGGTTACGATAGGCGCCATCATGACTCAAATATTGGGTCGTGACAGCTTGGTATCAGAGCCTAGGTTTCACTGGTATTGTTGGTGCATGAGCCGATGTTTAGTAGAGTCTCGCGGATCGGTACGGAGACGTCCGTATCCTATCTTCGGGAGGCTACCGAGCATGTTTAGGGTAAATCTTATTTCTTTGATTCGCCTCAGTGCGTTGGTGTCTTTGTTGGTTTCTAATCTCTCTTTGGTTCATTCTTTACGCAGATGGTTAGGACGCATAATACGAGAGCCGGGGGTCGGGACCCCGAGCCTGCAGCGAGGTCTCCAGTTAGGGGTCGAGGTCGACCTAGAGGTCGAAGGCAGGGCAGAGTAGCAGCCCCAGGACCAGATCGTGCTAGGGATCCGTCACCCGATCCTGTTATAGTTCCAGATGTTCCGCCGCCACAGCAGCTGGTGGGCCAGGGGGCAGCCCAGGCTCCACCCGGATTTATTGATGCTTCTTTGCTCCGAGGTACATTGCTTCAGTTGTTGGAATTAGTTGGAGGTCCGCCTGCTGCGGGAGTACAGCCAGCCGCACAGGGAGTTGGTGCTGGGGCGCAGCCTGTAGCTGTGGCACCGAGAGTTGAGGTTTTACCTGTACCAGTAGCTCCACAGCCAGTTATAGATCAGCCAGTTATGTCTGCTGAGGAGCAGAAGATGTTGGGTCGCTTCCTGAGATTAGCTCCACCGAGATTTGCTGGTACTCCGGGTGAGGATGCATATGAGTTCTTGTCCAGCTGCGAGGATAGACTTAGGAATTTGGGATTGGTACAGTCTCGTGGTGTTGATTTCGTGGCATATCAGTTCGATACTGCAGCGAGGAGATGGTGGAGGGGATATCTTGATTCCAGTCCAGTGGGATCTCCACCGATTACCTGGACCCAGTTCTCCGAGATTTTCTTGGGAAAGTATATGCCCCGTACTATGCGGGAGCGACTCAGGGATGAGTTCTCCAGGTTGACTCAGGGTTCATTATCTGTCGCCGAGTATGAGGCGAGATTTCATGATCTTGCTAGGCACGCTACTTCTATTTTGCCTGATGAGTACGAGAGAGTTAGATGTTTTGTCAGGGGACTGAGATTGCCACTCCGCAGGGCTACCCAGAGTTTAGTGACTTCAGGGAAGTCATTCGCAGAGATTATTGAGCATGTATACTCTATTGAGGAGATGGATCGCGAGGCCCAAGGGGGCAGCGATAAGAGACCTCGTGTCCAGGGTAGTTTCAGTGGGAGCCATAGTGGTTCGCAGTTCAGAGGTCGTGGTTTCCAGTTTCAGGGTAGGTACCCTCATCAGCAGCAGCAGTCTTTTCAGCGACAGGGTCAGCCTAGTAGGCCCGTACAGTCAGCTTTGCAGATATCTGATAGGGGTCAGCCCACCTATAGTGGTTCTGTTAGCCAGCCTCAGGGGCGTGGTCAACCCAGTTCATCTGCTAGAGGTGGTCATATTGGATCTTCTAGGCCGAGCAGGGAGCCAGGAGCATGTTATACTTGTGGGGTTTTCGGTCATTTCGCGCGTGAGTGTCCTCAGTGCAGGGCTATTGAGCCTTCAGTTCAGACAGCACAGCCCATCAGATCTGTACCGCCAGTAGGCAGAGGTGGTGCGCAGGGTCGTCGGGGTGGTCCCCAGGGTTCTCGAGGTGGAGCACAGGGAGGTCGGACTGGTAGTCAGGTTGGTACTCAGACTAGTGGTAGCCAGCGTCAGTTGTATGCCGTGCCAGCTAGGCCAGAGGCTGAGGCTTCGGATGCGGTGATTACAGGTACGATTTCCGTATGCCGTCAGCCAGCTTCTGCATTATTTGATCCAGGATCCACGTTTTCTTATGTATCTACTTATTATGCACCACGGTTGGGTTTATGTTCTGAGTTATTATCTGTGCCCTTACGTGTATCTACCCCCGTTGGTGATTCTTTAGTAGTGGATCGGGTATATAGATCATGTCTGGTGACTATTCAGGAGTTTGAGACTCAGGTTGATTTTATTGTATTGGCCATGGTAGATTTTGATGTGATTCTGGGCATGGACTGGTTGTCTTTTCATCATGCAGTCTTGGATTGCTTTGCCAAGACCGTGACCTTAGCCATGCCTGGTGTACCCCCGATAGTGTGGCAGGGTTCTGATAGCCGTACACCGACGGGGATTATTTCATATGTTCGGGCTCGTAGATTGATGGTGAGGGGTTGTGATTCATTCCTTGCTTATGTTCGGGATGCTAGCATTGAGAGTCCGTCACTTGACTCTGTCCTTATTATTCGTGAGTTTCCTGATGTATTCCCGACTGACCTACCTGGCCTTCCTCCTGAGCGTGATATAGAGTTTATTATTGACCTTGAGCCGGGCACCCGACCTATTTCTATGGCTCCGTATCGTATGGCTCCTGCTGAGTTGAGGGAGCTGAGTATTCAGCTTAAGGATCTTTTGGGGAAGGGTTTTATTCGTCCGAGTGTATCGCCGTGGGGTGCTCCAGTTCTTTTTGTAAAGAAGAAGGATGGGTCTATGCGAATGTGTATTGATTACAGGCAGCTAAATAAGGTGACAGTAAAGAATAAGTATCCGATGCCTCGTATTGACGATTTGTTTGATCAGCTTCAGGGTGCCGCGGTGTTCTCAAAGATAGATTTGAGATCTGGATATCATCAGTTGAGAGTTAGGGCTGAGGACATCCCAAAGACAGCCTTCAGGACTCGGTACGGCCATTATGAGTTCCTGGTGATGTCTTTTGGATTGACTAATGCCCCTGCAGCTTTCATGGATTTGATGAATCGGGTATTCAGGCCATACTTGGACTCCTTTGTCATTGTGTTTATTGACGACATCTTGGTTTATTCGAGGAGTAGCGAGGAGCACGAGCAGCATTTGAGGACTGTGCTCCACACTTTGAGAGATCATCGGCTTTATGCCAAATTCTCAAAGTGTGAGTTCTGGCTTGAGTCTGTAGCTTTCTTGGGGCATGTTGTATCCAGACAAGGTATCATGGTAGACCCAGCGAAGATTGAGGCTATTCGAGGTTGGGCTAGGCCCACGTCGCCTACTGAGGTTCGCAGTTTTGTTGGGTTGGCAGGTTATTACAGACGGTTTGTTGAGGGCTTCTCGTCTATTGCATCTCCTATGACCAGACTGACCAGGAAGGAGGTTCCATTTCAGTGGTCCGAGGATTGTGAGGCAAGCTTCCTGAAGCTCAAGGATCGACTTACTTCTGCCCCTGTGTTGACTCTTCCAGTTGAGGGCGAGGGTTTCACCGTGTATTGTGATGCGTCTGGTATCGGTTTGGGGTGTGTTCTGATGCAGCGGGGTCGTGTTATTGCTTATGCATCGAGACAACTGAAGGTGCACGAACGTAATTACCCCACTCATGACTTGGAATTAGCAGCGGTAGTATTTGCACTGCGGATTTGGAGGCATTATCTATACGGTGTGCATTGTGAGATCTTTACAGACCACCGCAGTCTTCAACATATTATGACTCAGAGAGATCTTAATTCGAGGCAGCGCAGGTGGATTGAGTTGCTGAAGGACTATGATATCTCTATTCTCTATCATCCGGGCAAGGCGAATGTGGTAGCGGACGCCTTAAGCCGGAAGACAGTGAGTATGGGTAGCTTAGCCTTCATTCCAGTCTCTCAGCGGCCATTAGCTTTGGCCATTCAGTCCTTAGCTAACTCGATGGTTCGATTGGATATTTCTGACCCCAGGAGGATTGTTGCTTGTGTTGAGGCTAGATCTACTTTGCTGGAGCAGATTCAGGGTCGTCAGTTTGAGGATAGCGGTCTCTGTAGCATTCGAGATCAGGTATTGAGGGGTGAGTCTGAGAGAGCTACCTTGGGTTCTGATGGTGTTCTGAGGTTTGACGGTCGTATTTGTGTCCCGAGGGTTGGAGATTTGATTCAGTTGATTCTGCACGAGGCACACAATTCCAGATATTCTATTCACCCTGGGACAGCTAAGATGTATCGGGATTTGAGGCAGCACTATTGGTGGAGCGGTATGCGGAGAGACATAACAGGGTTTGTAGCTCGATGCCTTTGTTGTCAGCAGGTAAAGGCCGAGCACCAGAGACCTGGTGGTCTACTTCATCCGTTACCCATTCCTGAGTGGAAGTGGGAGCGGATCACGATGGATTTCGTTGGTAGGTTACCTCGCACCTCTCGTGGCTTTGATAGTATTTGGGTTGTTGTAGATCGGTTGACTAAGTCCGCGCACTTTATCCCTGTTCGAACTTCCTACAGTGCTGAGAAGTTAGCTCGTGTATATATTCAGGAGGTAGTTCGCCTACACGGAGTGCCGGTGTCTATTATCTCAGACAGAGGGTCTCAGTTTACCTCCAGTTTCTGGCAGGCTTTCCAGGAGGAGTTGGGTACTCAAGTGGACCTCAGTACTGCGTTTCATCCTCAGACCGACGGGCAGTCAGAGCGGACTATTCAGGTGTTAGAGGATATGCTCCGTGCTTGTGTGTTAGACTTTGGGGGTCAGTGGGATCAATTCTTGCCTTTAGCGGAATTCGCGTATAATAATAGCTTCCACTCCAGCATTCAGATGGCTCCGTTCGAGGCTTTATATGGCAGACGGTGTCGGTCTCCAGTTGGTTGGTTCGAAACTTCGGAGGTCAGTCCTCGTGGCACAGATTTGCTCCGAGAGTCTTTGGACCGAGTTCGGGTGATTCAGGAGAGGCTGCGGACAGCTCAGAGTAGACAGAGGAGTTATGCTGACCGTAGACGTCGTTCGTTGAGATTCAGAGTTGGTGATAGGGTCTTCTTACGAGTATCGCCAATGAAGGGCGTGATGCGATTCGGTAGGAGGGGCAAGCTTAGCCCCAGGTATATTGGACCCTTTGAGATTCTTCGGACAATCGGGGAGGTAGCATATGTACTGGCCTTACCTCCGACCTTTTCAGCTATCCACCCAGTATTTCATGTTTCTATGCTGCGACAATATATCCCGGATGAGTCGCATGTGCTTCAGTGGGACTCGGTTCAGTTAGACGAGAAGTTAGCATTTGTTGAGGAGCCTGTGTCCATTTTAGCCAGAGATGTCAGACGGTTACGCTCCCGGGAAATTCCAGTGGTTAAGGTACAATGGCGTCACCGTCCAGTTGAGGAGGCTACTTGGGAGCTTGAACATGACATGCGAGCCCAGTATCCCTACTTGTTTACGTCTTCAGGTATATGCTTATTCTTGACTTTCGCGGACGAAAGTCCTTTTAGTAGTGGATATTGTAATGACCTTCCCGGTCATTTACCTCCTTTTCGTGCGTTCTCAGCGTTTAGAGCTTTTCTATAACTGCCCCAAGTTATTTATGACTTGCTGGGACTGACAGTTCGGTTCCCGGGCAGTTCGTTTGAGAATATTATTTAGACCGAGCTCGTTGTAAAATGTTAAATTAAATTAGAATTTGATAAAATGACATAGTTAATTACCTTTCAAACATATTTATGATATTTATAAAATTCTTTAGTGATGATGTATCTATACTACTTTATAAAAGTTCTATAATTTATTTATATTTTAAACGGAGATAGTAAATCTAAATATGTTAAAATAATATTTTTATTTTATAGAAGTTTTGTTCAAAATAATTTTCTATTCATGATGGTATATTTAAAATATTATATTTATTTTACCACGAGCCTATGCAGTATCCGAATATATATATACGGAGAGCAAAAAATGGATAAGACCATGTGCATGTTAACATTAATTGGTATTTTGACTTAAAGCCTTACTTTCTTGTTGGTCTTGTACGTGTAGTGTATATATATATATTCTAGTTTTATTTATTTTTTTCTCATTTTGTGTTCTTTCTTAAAACTACTTAATACATATATTTCACCATTTTTTTAAGCACTTTAAGCTCAACTTTAGACATTTCTAGAGAGATTCAAGTTTAGGGGTTGGTATATTTGAGTTCGTGAACTCGTTCTCGTCATTTCTACGGTACGTTTTCTTATTTTTACGGTAGTTTTAGTTACGGTGGTTGTTGGAATTGGTGTTGATATTTGAGCTAGATATTGAGCTCAAATTGAGCGGTGTTAGTTGTGACTATTGGTCACGGGGTGATTTGGGACGCTGTGACGGTTTCGGTTTTTCGATTCCGCAAGTGGGCCCCACATGGACCGTTTGGATATTTTTTTGAACTAATGCAATATGGGTATCAAAATTCATGTTTTGACATGTAGTTTATTATTTTGCTAGCGTGGCAGCAATCGGAGGTCTCTCGAAAGGGAAAGACTCCTATTTAGCAAGCTTTGGCAGGCGTTTGGCGACGTCCAGGTAGGCTAGGCTTACCATATACCTAGACTGAGTTTGTTTATAGTATTTGCATATTATTATGCTAGTGTTTGGGCTGGTAGTTGTAGATTGGCATTGGCTTGCTATGATTAGGCCTTTTGGGCCGGTTAGGGCCTTGTGCGGATGTGTTTCGGGCCTGTTATCCTCGTGGTGTGCCAGATATTACTTTTATAGGGTTGGTTAATGTTGTACCGCTGTTAGTAGGGGTTTGGGGAACCTTAGCCCAGACTTGGTTTCGGGACCCCATAGTGGGCCCCGCTACTCTTCACAGTCGGTGTAGTTAGCTTTAAACCTTATTAGGTTTAGTTAATCCCCGAGACGATCTTTTAGGATAACATTTGTATTAAATTACCCTATTTATACCCTTTTGACCTGTTTAGCCTTGTTAGTCTCTAATAGCACCGTATTTGACCGGGGTCGGCTAGTTTGATTTAGAATGCGGACCCGCCTTGCCATGACTTAGAATGTATACCCAGACTTGTAGTACGTGGTGGGTTAGCTCCTTTACTTATGTTTCGAGTTTATTTTGGGGCTGGTATGTCCCCGTTTACTTGTATTTGTGTGGATTCTGGCACTATTATGTCACTTGGTTACTGATTATTATGAGTTCCGGTTCAAGTCCGGCCACTGATTCAGCATGATGGTTACTGATTATTATGAGTTCCGGTTCGAGTCCGGCCACTGATTATTATGAGTTCCGGTTCGAGTCCGGCATCTGGTTATGATATGATTGGAGAGTTTTGGTACTGAGTTCCGGTTCGAGTCCGGCGGTTATGATATATGTGGCCTATTGTTATTATCCACTATGTCCGGTTCGACTCCGGCGTCTGGCCTCTTGTTATTACCCATTGGTGCCGGTTCAAGCCCGGTGCACTCCTGTTGGTTATTGTGGTTACTGGATACTGATACAGCCTCGAGACACTGGTGACTATGCATTTACTTTTCTTGTGTGTCCCGCTGGTTTATGGGGGCCAGACTGGGTTATTGTTTTCTTCCGTGTGCCTATCGGGCTTATGGGGGCCCAGATAGGTTATGTTTGACTTGTGTGTTTACTTACGCATTTATTTACTCGTTATTATGTATCGCACTTATATTTTCCTGAGCATATCTATACGCCTCGACAGTTACTTATGTATTTGTTACTTATACCCCGGACTTAGCATGCACCCTCGCATTTTAGCTTGCTTATATTATATTAAGCTCAGTCGGCCGATGATGCCTACTGAGTACCCGTTGCCCTGGTACTCATACTGCACTTCTGCATCTTTTTCCCCAATGCAGATCCAGGCACCAGTCGACGGTTTTGACGTGACTCTTTTCTCAGCACTGATTCCAGAGCAGGGTGAGCTTACTGACGTCCGAGGCAGATCCTACTCCATCCTCTACTGTATAGTCTTTTGCTCTCAAGACTATTGTACTTATTATACATGTTTGGTTTCTGTCTTGTATTTTGGGTATGTTAGTAGTGGCTCATGTACTGACCCCACCAGGTCTTGGGAGGGGTTTTGGACTTTATATACATTGTCCTCTTCCTTCTCAGTCTTAGCATGTTTATAAATATGGTTACTTCCACTTCTTCTCTGTTTTATGAGATTCCGCCCGTTAGCCCGTCGCTTGTTGCACCGGACTAGGGTTTGGCTTGCCTATTGGTGGGTTACGATAGGCGCCATCATGACTCAAATATTGGGTCGTGACAAGTCGCCAGAGATATCACACCATTTTTTTTTCGTCAGTCAACAATGAAGTAAAGTAAAGAAAAGGAAGGATTTTTCCGATTAAAGTGACGGTATTGAATAGGGATTATTTTATTTAACATTTATAGAGTCGTCACTTGAAATTGAGTTATGGTGTTCCAAGTCACCTTTTTGAATCCCTAAGCAAAAGGAAATTGACTCATTTATTATTGGTTTGAGAAAGCAAAAGACCGGTTAAGAAATTCTATTGACCAAGGGGAAGGTGTGAGGCACCCCTCGAGTTCCAAGATTCTAGCACGGTCACTTTTATCAAATTATACTTAGCTTAAACTATTCTAGATTAGTTGTTTGTAGACCTTGATTCGCTCATTTCTAGTGTATCAATAATATTTGTCTATACCTCTTTTTTTTTATTTTTTTAATTTTAAAATGATCATAACATTAGAATCAAGTCTCATATAATCATATAATCATGGAATTAAATAATACAAAGAATTTTAGGTAATACCTTTATGAAGATTATTAGTAAAATGAAACGGCTACAATCTATTGAATTCCCAAGTTATCAATAGCTAACTTTCAAGAACAATGCACAAAACCGCGAACAGAATCTCAAACTCTTGCTTAGTTTCTGTTTCTCTTGTTTTCTCCTTCCTTTTGGTTATGGGTTGTGTGGGTGTGTATTAATGTCCATATGGTGTGTGTCGTATTATCTATTTTTCTTTATGTGTGCAGGTGCATGTGTTATTTATAGTAGTGTGTTGTGTGCATGTGTCGTGTGATGTGGTGTGTTAATATGTGTGCTATGTAGTTGGGGTAATGAGGGGGGGGGGGGGAGAATGTGAGGTGAGAGAGTTGGAGGATTAAGGGGTGTGGGGTGAGAGATTGTAGGGAAAACATGAGGGAATGGGGGGTGGTATTAGGATTAGTTGCTAGTGGGTTTTGGGGATATTGAGTAGTTTAGGATTTTTTTTGTTTTTTAATTAGTGATATAAATAAAATAAATATGTTAAAATATAGATAATAATTTTGAACTAACAAAAACTATAAGAAAAGTTAAACAACTAGATTAAAATAAAATATGATTAGAGAATACTAAAATTACTAGCTTATTTTATTGAAACCTATATTAAAAGAAAACAAATATATTGAAATTTTTCTTTTCTTGAAAAGTTAAAAATAAAACTTATCTTGAAATGTGACTCTTATCTTTTGAAACCTTTTTTTTCTCAAACAAAATTTTACAAATAAACCTATTAAAAATGAAATAAAAGCTAAAATAAAGGTTAGACAAAAGATAAATGTTTAATAATCAAAATAGGTTAAAGCTCGGGGAGGGTCAAAAATCACGTGTCTACAGTACCTATATCAACAACAGAGAGTGGTGAGTCCTTATTATTCGAGGACAAGATTTATGTTTACATTCTTTAGCTTAGTCATTCAGTTTTCAGACAGTTAGAGTTAGCTGGGGGCTTGTCCCAATAACTCATCTTATTAGAGGTATTCAAACATATAGACTATTGTTTCAACTGATGATTTTGCTAAGCAGTTCCCGTATTAATTTAGTATTGGTTTTCATTTGACTATCATTATATTACTCACACTTTCTGCTTTGGCACAGTGATTATATATTTTATATAGTATATTTAGTGTGATGCCAGGCCATTTGTTCGCTTGGGGTCTCTTATGACTCTAAGCACCGTGTTTCGACTAAGAGGGTAGTCTCGGGTCGTGACTTATATCTGTAACCATACAAGGCTTCAAAAAGAGCCATGTCGATGCTGGAGTGGTAGTTATTGTTATATGCAAACTTATACAAAGGTAAGTACTGGTCCTATTGACCCCTGAAGTCCATTACACAAGCCTAAAGCATATCTTCAAGCACTTGGATTGTTTGTTCTGACTGTCCATCGGTCAGTGGATGGAAAGTTATACTTAGGGTCCAATCTAGAACTCAATTCTGATATAAACTTCTCCCAAAGGTTGGAGGTAAACTGAGTACCTCTGTCTGACACAATGGAAATAGGTACCCCATAGAGCCTTAAAATCTCCTTCACATAAATCTTGGCCAACTTTGTCGCATTATAATCCTCCCTTACAAGAATAAAATAAGCCGATTTGTTAAATCGGTCGACGATTACCCATATAGAATCAGACTTCCTGAAAGTATTAGGAAGACCCACAACAAAATCCATGGTTATTATTTCCCACTTTCATTCTGGAGTGGGCATTCTCTGAAATGTGCCACTAGGTTCTTGATGCTCATAATTGACATGTAGACAATTCTAACACTTAGTCACAAAATCCATAATGTCACGATTCATTCTTCTCCACCAATAATATTGTCTCAAGTCTCTACACATCTGGTTTCACCCGGATGTATAGAGTACTTAGAATTGTGTGCCTCTGCAAGAATTGTAGGACTTAAGTTGCCCACACTAGACACACACACGTGCCCCCAAATTTCATGGAACCATTTGTCAGAGCTACCTCTCTAGCTAATGGGTGCCTCGACACCTCCAACCATGCCAAACTCCCCATGCTTTCTAGTTTACGCTTCAATGCATCGTCCACCACATTGGCCTTACTTAGATGATATAAGATTGAGATGTCATAGTCTTTGATCAAGTCCATCTACCTTCTCTGTGACAAATTCAGGTCTCTTTGGGTAAGCATATAATGTAAACTGTAGTGGTCTGTGAATGCTTCACACTTCACCCCATAGAGATAGTATCTCAAAATCTTCAAGGAAAAGACCACTTCTGCCAACTCCAAATTGTGAGTAGGATAGTTTTTCTCATAAGACTTTAGCTGCCTCGAAGCATAAGCAATCACATTCTGATCCTGCATCAAAACAACATCTAAATCAGACTATAAAGCATCACAATATATAATGAAATCCTTACCTTCAAAAGGCAAGGTAAGAATAGGAGTTGAAGTTAACAAAGTCCTGAGTTCTTGGAAACTCTCCTCACACTTGTCATCCTATATAAAAGGTACCTTTTTCTGAGTTAGCCGAGTCATATGGGATGCAATGGAAGCGAAACCTTTCATAAACTGGTGATAGTAACTGGCCAACCCCACAAAGTAACATTTGTCGGTCTAGCTCAATTCTTAACAACTTATAATTTTTGTGGGTATACCATAACCCCTTCATTAGATACCATGTGCCCCAAGAAGGATACTGAAGACAATAAGAATTCACACGTTAAATACTTTGCATATAGTTGGTTCTTCTTAAGCAACCCCAACACTAACGCAAGTGAGCTTCATGCTCCTCTTTACTCTTGGAGTAAACCAGAATATAATCAATGAAAATGATAACAAAAAAAATCCAAAAATGGGCTAAACCCCCCATTTATCAGATTTATAAAATTGGTGAGGGCATTGGTCAAATCAAAAGACATAACCAAAAACTCATAATGCCCATAATGAGTTCGAAAAGTAGTCTTTAGGGTGTCCTCTGCCCGAATCTTGAGCTGATGATAACCTGACCTCAAATAAATTTTGGAAAACACTACAACTCCCTACAACTGGTCGAACAAATCATCTATCCTTGGCAAAGGATACTTGTTGTGAATAGTCACCTTATTAAACTGACAGTAGTCTATGCACATCTGTATACTACCATCCTTCTTTTTCACAAACAGAACAGGAGCACCCCAAGGCAAAACACTTGGACAAATAAAACCCTTTTCTAACAACTCTTACAACTGGACTTCAATTCCCTTAACTTTTATAGTGCCATCTGATAAGAAGGGATGGAGATTGGGCGGGTTCCCGGCTCTAAGTCTATAAAAAGTCAAACTCACCGTCTGAAGGCATACCGAGATGATCACCAAGAAATACTTCTAAGAATTCACACACTACTGAAACCGAAGCTATAGAAGGAACTACTGAATTCACACACACTACTACTCACAGGGGTAGGCTTAAAAGTAACTTCCACTCGGGCATGGCTACGATGATAGTTTTTGCATAACAATTAAGAATAGCATGATAAAGAGACAACCAACTTATCCCCAAAATAATATCAAACTCTTACACGTCTAAAATCACTAAGCCTACCAAAGTTTTACCCCATAAACATCATAGAAGATGCCCTAAACTTGATCAACACATATAGAAACCCCAGCTGGTATAGACACATATATAGGATAATCAAGAAATTCACAGTCTAAATCCCAACCCAGGGCAAATTTCAAAGACACACAAGAGAAAGTAGACATGGGATGAAACAATATAGAAGCTATACGATCACAGACAAGACTAGTACCTATGATCACAACATTAGAAGTTTTAGCTTTAGGATGGGCTGGACCAATATAAAGATGAGCCCTATCACCACCCTGACCACCATCTCTACCAATTTATCCTTCACCTTAGTTGGCTTGGTAGCCACCCCATGTATTATGACCCCCAAACCACCCTGTGGATGACCCCTACTATGTACTTTACCACCATACTAGGGGTTTTATATTCATGATCTTACAGAATAGTCCATGCTCAGCATTATTCATCACCAGTCCCAATATTTACCAGGAAAACACCCCGATCTCAGAGCCCTCATATATCCTAGGTGCCACAGTAGCTGCATGCTGTAAGGATGGGGAGAGAAATATAGGAATAATTGGAGTAGTATCATTGCCATCCAAACTGACCCAAAATCCCAACACCTGTTGAATCAACTCTATGGTCATAGGCACTTAGGTTGCACCATTCTGTGTAGACACTAAATTTTTAGGGACCACCACTTCTTCTTTCTGATACGCCATGGTAACATGGCACTTTCGATTCTTAAAACAAGGAAATATGCAATAACTTGGGTGTATATTATTGGTATGATGTGGTTTCTATCCTACTTCGCAGAAAAACAGGTTTTTGAAGGCAAAATGATCAAAAAAGAAGAATCAAGACCGAGAACGAAGTGTCTGAGGATGAAAGAACCAGAATCTACACCGGAGTGGGAGTCAAGACACCACTCACGTGCCGTGAGTTCCACTCATGTGATGTGAGTGGTGCCGTGGGTCCACTCCAGTGTGAAAAAAGTGTCTGATTTCCACGCTAGGCATCCACGTGGAGTGGGTCCACCTACGTGATGTGGAAGTGGCATGACTTAACTTCTAAATATGTCTAATTGATCCTGTTTTCCACAACACTCACCTACGTGGCGTGACTTGGTTCCATGATACCAAGTCACGACACCGTGAAAGTTGCCGACTCTGTTCTCCTTTTTTGCTTAGGATAGGATTAGCTTTGTATCTATAAATACCCCTGTATAGTCCTATGTGCGAGGGAGATGCAGGGAGAGTCATTACATTGTTTTGAGAGCTATTTTATATTGTTTTGGAGTTCATAAACATATTCTTGGTTTTTGTAGTTACAAACCCTAATTCGAGTTTTATTGATAATTGAGATTTTAGTTTTTCTTCATTATTGTGAGTGTGCAATTATGTTTTCACCTCTGAATTCTTCTTGTGTTCTTACATTTATGAATAGCTAAACCCATCAACTAAGGTTGTGTGAACCATGAGTAATTAACAAAATCGGTTAAGTGCAAGGCAATTCTGAACCGCTGTGATGCATGTATTATTGTTTCCTTCGTTGTGATTGCTCTTCTAACGGTTGCAAACATTAAAAAATCGCCTGTATTCTAGACTTTCTCCAGAGAGAGGGAGAGATTGGAAAAAAGAGATAACAACAGAGATTTGAAGCTATCAACCTTCATCTAATAATCGGAGCCTTAGCGGGAATGGTTATCTGAGATCCAGGACAAGGGTTAGTAGTGCGACACTTGGAGACCGAGAGGAGAACAGTGAAATTCGTCTAACGAAGGTCGAGAGACGTTTAGATGAACATATCTTGTCAGATTTTGCATTCCACATAGCGGGACGATTTTGTTAGCAAAAGTAATCGGTGGAGTTAAGGAATCATTAGGGATCACAGTCCTAGTGTATTTATCTTATTGTCTACAAACTCGATACAACCAGTAATCGTTATTATTACAATTCATTCGCAACATCGCCCAATTTTATTTACTTTTTAATTATTCCGGCTAGTATTCTAAACAACTTTGTCCTATTCCCTGTGGGATCGACCCCAACCTAGTTGGGTTCTATATTTGATTCAACGACCGCATTGTACTTTTTCGGAGGTATATTTTGGGCGACATCAAATTTTGGCGCCGTTGCCAGGGAATATGGTTAAGGAGTTGATTATTACTGGGTGGAGTTGATTGGTTTTGCTTTTACATACTTTTGAGGGCATACGCCGGTGTATGCCAAATACTAGGAGTCAAGGCAATCCCCTAATTCCACTTGATCTTGAAATTGAAAGGACTCTGAGAGCTAATCAAAGAATGGTGAATACTGAAGAAGTTTAGGATCCTGCAGCTGTGGGAGACATTCATCACCAACCTATTCAAATAGTTGGTCATGAAACAGCGAAACAAACTACCGCTCGATTGACATATGAAGAGCAGGCTAGGCAAGCTGCTCTTAGACAAGCAGAAAGAGATAACCGAGCAATGCAAGAAGCATCACAGTGACTGGCTGAGGCTGAAGAGCTACAAAGACAACTGAGGGCACAACCGAGGCCATATGTGCCTGTTTATGACGATCCAAAAGATGAGGATGTGGCTTATTTCAAGACAGTTGAGACCTGGTGCCATCATTCCACCAGAGTTACCTCCGGGCACTAAGTTTGACATTACTAGTGCCATGACCCATCTACTAAACTTGAAGGGTGTGTTCGCGGGTCTTCCCACTGATGATCTAAACATGCACGTAATGAATTTTGTGGGGGTCTACACGTCGTACAATCTGCCTGGAGTTAACCAAGAGGCTATTCGGTCGAGGTTGTTTCCATTCTGTCTAACAGGAGAAGCTACTTTGTGGTTGGCTGAGTTGCCACGAGGTTCCATCACTACTTGGTAAGAATTGAGAAATCAATTTTTGGAAAGATTTTTCCCACCTTCCAAGATACTGCAGTTGAAGGATGAGATTTACAATTTCAGACAGCTTCATTCTGAAGCACTCTATGAGACATGGCTGAGGTTCAAAAAGAAGCTACAGAATATGCCAAATCACAGGATGAGTGGTAGGAATTTACTTGAAATCTTCTACAGGGCTTTGAATGTCAATACAAAGGCAGTAGAAGATACTATCACTGGTGGAGCATTCATGAGTTTGAGATGGGAACAAGCTTCGGAGATATTAGATCGTGTCACTATGACCAATCGAGGATAGCATACTCGAGAGGTAGATACGCCGGATGGCACATATGCTATTGGAGCTTCAGCAGCTCAAAGGGCTTTGGATGAATCTGTGGCTCAAGAGGTTGCTCAGTTGAGGACAGAAATTAGTCTTCTTGCTAAACAGATAACGGCCAGAGATGCAGAAAAGGTGCATACTATAGGTGCACAAAGTAAATCGGCCAGACATGATGATAGTGATTCTGATGAAGAGGCGAAGTACCTAGATCGAGAAGTGAAGGGTTTTCGAGCCAAGGGCCAAGGGTCTAATCAAGACTCTTGGAAATCAAGGCAAGGGAATCAAGTTTGGAACTATTATGGAGACAACTACAACAAATTGGGATACAGAGATCGAGAATGAGACCGTGATGGTGATTGGAGGCGGAAAGATGATTATAGAGAGAAGAATGGCCTTTATGTACCACCAGGAAGACGTGATGACGAGTCTGGAAATTCAAGGATGGAGGCCCTTCTTGATAAACTGGTTACAAGGTCAGAAAGCCAAGAAAACTGTCTAAAAGAGATCAAGGCAGATATTTCAGGAATAAGTCAGACGGTAGATTTCCATTCGACTACCATTAAACAGTTAGAGAAATAGTTTGGGCAGATATCATTGGCACTGAATCAACGTCAGCCAGGCACCCTTCCAAGCAACACCATCCAGAATTCGAAGACTGATGCTCATTGTATGGCGATCACAACAAGAAGTGGCATGACTCTCATTGAGGCACCCAATAAAGTTGAGGGTGTTCATACTCCACTGGAAAAGCAAACAAAGGCCACAGAAAAAGCAAAGGAAGCCATAAAGAAGTATGTTCCATTCCCAAGGCTTCCTCCACCTTTCTCTCAACGTCTCAAGAAAAAGGTAGATGAAAATTAAATTGTTAGTAGGGAGATCACGAAAGAGGTGGAAAAGCCTCAAACTAGTGAAAAAAAGGTAAATGCTGAAACTGAGAAAGAAAAGGAAGCCCCACAAGTGCTATCCCCCATTCCTAGGCCTCCACCTCCATTCCCTCAGCGATTGAAGAAGAAGATAGAGGATAGAAAATTTCAAAAGTTCATGTCCATATTGAAGCAACTTTCTATAAACATCCCATTGGTTGAGGCGTTAGAGACGATGCCAGGTTATGCGAAGTTCATGAAGGACTTGGTCATAAAGAAGAGAACTGTTAGTTATGATTCTATTGATAATTTGCACCACTGTTAGTTATGATTCTATTTATCTTGTGCAAAAGAAAGATGATCCTGGTGCCTTAACAGTTCCATGCACGATTGGGTCAGTTCACTTCGCCAGAGCTTTGTGTGACCTAGGTGCGAGCATTAAATTGATGCCGCTGGCAATATTTGAGAAATTAGGTTTGGGAGCCCCCAAGCCAATAAAGATGCGGTTATTGATGGCGGATCATACGATCAAGAAGCCTGTGGGTATAATATGTGATGTTTTGGTCAAGGTTGAAAATTTCATTTCCTGCTGACTTTGTTGTCTTGGACTGTGAGGTCGATTTTGAGATGCCCATAATTTTGGGAAGACCATTTTTAGCCACCGGCAGAGCATTGGTAGATATGGAGCGGGGTGAGCTGAAATTTAGGTTGGATAATAAGGAAGTCACATTCAATGTTTGCAGAAATATAAAGCAGCCAAAGAACATGAGGGTGGTTTTGGAAATAAATATTTTTGATGACCCTGGAGGAAAATCCAGTGGGGATCTTGATGAAGTCTGAGTAATTAAGATACCCACGTCGTGCCGTGACGTTAAATCAAGCGCTGCTTGGGAGGCAACCCAAGGTGTCTTACTATTCCTACATTTGTTTTGATTTTTGATTTTGATTGACATTAGACCCATGCACCTAGGGTGCCACAGGTATGTTTCAAACTCCCTTGTTTCATTTCAGTCTATTGCATTGAGGGCAATGCATGCTTACAAGTTGAGGGTGTGAGGTACTTGTGGGTCTATATGTCCTCTTGGGGGTTTTAGTTGCTGTATTCTTTTTCCCTCAAGTGTTATTTTTATAGAACTGTCATGTTTAGGTTTTTATTATTATGTGTATTTGTGTTTGATTAGGATAAACATAAGGGAACTGTGGTGCAGTCCAGTTTAGAAAAAAATTTATGCTTTTTGAAGGATAAGGATACCCCTCCTGAAAATTTTTGTTTTTGAATTATGTGAGTAGCATGTTTATGTGTGACAACTGTTGGATCTTGTTATGACACTAGAATTACAGGCAAAAAACTATAGCTAGCATTGCATGAACTTGATAGGTAGAAGCTGATAATACGATCCTGTGCTATGTGTGTGTGAGGTCACTACTTAGTTAACTTTGTGTGTGCAATCCAGAACTTGCCCAGTTAGTCTTGCCTAGGTTAGAGGATAGGGATTAGGGAAGGTTCATATGCCGTTTTTGAATAAGTCCACTTTTAGCCTAAATGCCAAACAAAATGAATAAGTATCCCTTGATCCCGACTTTGAGCTGTAATTGACTTATTTCTTTCATTAGCCTATTCACCTTCCCATTTTAATTACAATGAACCTGTCTTAGCCCTAGTCCCTTCTTGGACATTGTGTACCTCAACTCAGGCAAATCGCCTAAGTTGAGGGTGGCTATTATAGGGGTATGTAGATTGAGTTGGGTATGAAGAAGTGGTTAAACAAAAGAAAAGGGGAAAACAATTTTGGGTATGAAGAAAAAAAATAAAGTGAAAATAAGAGAAATTGCAAAGAAAAAGAAAAAACAAGAGTTGTGTTGTGAAGTTTGAGAAAAATCACACCCAAAATCTGAAAGTAAAAGAAAGGAGAACAAGGGAGAATAAAAATGAGAAAGGTTGAAAGTTGGAGCCAAGAATAGTGTAGTGTCAAGGAGGGTTGAGTCACTATACCCATATGTACCATACCCGTCCATAAGCCTACATTACAAGCCAAGTAAATTCCTATAGTGATCCTAGTCCAACTGTCCGAAAACTAAGGCATAGAAAATAAGGGCAAGCCTATGGTATTTCATGCACCTTGTGTTAACTTCTTCGTGAGAGTGAGTGTTTTGACCTCGTCCCTACTTTGATATTCATTAGTATACTGTGAGTGGAAGGGACTTCTTTGATTGTGAGAGTACATGGGTTGCATTATTAGCTGCTAGTTAGTCAAAAAATGTCGTTTGCATATATGCTTAGTTGGTTGTGCATAAGCTGGTGCCATCACTTGATCCCTTCTGTGTCATGATACTATGCTGCCTGTATATACACTTTGGTTTTGATTTGCAAATTGGAGTGGTATTAAAAGTTTTGTGCCAAGGGCAATGAGTCGACTGACATAGGTCCCTTAGGTTTCACTTAGTCAAGCATCGTACATGTTTTTTTTTTTGTTCGCCTGAGGACATGCAAACGTTCTAAGTGAGGTGTTTGATGCGCCATGGTAACATGGCACTATCGATGCTTAAAACAAGGGAAATATGCAATAACTTGGGTGTATTTTGTTGGTATGATGTGGTTTCTGTCCTACTTTGTAGGAAAACAGGTTTTTGAAGGAAAAATTATTAAAAAGGAAGAATTATGCCCGAGAACGAAGTATCTAAGGATGAAAGAACAAGAATCTGCACCGGAGTGGGAGTCAAGACACCACTCATGTGCCGTGAGTTCCACTCACGTGAAGTGAGTGGTGTCGTGGGTCCACTCCCAGTGTGAAAAAAGTGTCTGATTTCCATGCCAGGCATCCACATGGTGTGGTTCCACCTACATGACGTGGAAAGGTGGCGTGACTCAACTTCGGAAGACGTCTAATTGAGCCTATTTTCCACGACACTCACCTACGTGGCGTGACTTGATTCCACGACACCAAGTCACGACATCGTGAAAGTTGCCGACTCTGTTCTCCTATTTTGCTTAGGATAGTATTAGCTTTGTATCTATAAATACCCCTGTATAGTCCTATGTGCGAGGGAAATACAGGGAGAGTCATTACATTGTTTTGAGAGCTATTTTACATTGTTTTGGAGTTCATAAACATATTCTTGGTTTATGTAGTTACAAACCCTAATTCAAATTTTATTGATAATTGAGATTTTAGTTTTTCTTCATTATTGTGAGTGTCCAATTATGTTTTCACCTCTGAATTCTTCTTGTGTTCTTACAATTATGAATAGCTAAACCCATCAACTAGGGTTGTGTGAACCATGAGGAATTAACAAAATCGATAAGTGCAAGGCAATTCTGAACCGCTGTGAATACATGTATTGTTGTTTCCTTCGTTGTGATTGCTCTTCTAATGGTTGATAACGTTAGAAACTCGCCTATATTCTAGACTTGCTTGAGAAAGAGGTAGAGATTGGGAAAAGGAGATAACAACAGAGATTTGAAGCTATCAACCTTCATCTAATAACCGGAGCCTTAGCGGGAATGGTTATCTGAGATCCAGGACAAGGGTTAGTAGTGCGACACTTGGAGACTGTCACGCCCCAAATCCCATCGAGACATGATTGGCACCCGTAGCCGATAAGTCCCGAGAGAACCAACCTTTACCTATGTTCACTCATATGTATATCATAATCATAACCACCATTGCGTAAGAACATGGAAGACGCATAAAGGAAAACATGGGACATATTTATACATACATATGAAACTTGGCCGTTGAGGCCATCTAGTCAAAACAACATATGTCTTTTACACTGATACGCCCACATCCGTCTACAAAAGCCTCTAACAAATGCATTGACCAAAGTCGGGACAAGCCCCCGCGTTATACAGCGTATACAAAAGCAAAACCCATGTACAACAGTGACTGGGAGAAACCCCGAACTAACTGGAGCTCACCAAAGATCTGCAACACTGACAATCTACTGTGGAGGCCTACTAGTGCCTGCACCTGCAACATGTAAGGTAAGTCCCCAAAAAGGGTCAGTACGAAGAACGTACTGAGTATGTAAGGCCATAAGAAAAACTGAGTCAGTGCATAAGAACTTCAATGGAAATAATTATAAGAGAAACTCAATGTGTGGAATCATGTACCTTTCCTTCACTATTATCATCTCCAATGATACATACATAATAAAACTAACCATGGAATCAACATAAGAGAAAATAGCAAATGTGAACAAACTCTCTTTCTGTAGGTGGGATACCATATACATTACGTTCTTTCTTTCCCTTGCCTTTACTTTACTTTACCTTTACATTGCTCAAAAGCCACTAGTTATTCAACGTACATCCACTCTATGGTGGGTTAACATACATCCACTCTATGGTGGGCAATGACATACATCCACTCTATGGTGGGTTAACATACATCCACTCTATGGTGGGCAATAACATACATCCACTCTGTGGTGGGCAATAACATACATCCACTCTTTGGTGGGTCAACATACATCCACTCTATGGTGGGCAATAACATACATCCACTCTATGGTGGGCAATAACATACATCTACTCCATGGGTAGGTTAACATACATCCACTCTATGGTGGGTCAATAACATACATCTACACCATGGGTAGGATTAATAAATCATAACATTGCTTCCTTTACTTTCATTATTCATTACTTCGCTTCTCTTTCTTTCATACTATGAGTGGTACTTTGATGATAAAAACATTCTTGAAACTTGAAACACAAATATACATTACTTCACATCTTTACTCTTGTAAGATTGGTATCTTTGTACAGTAACATGCACATTACCTCTTTCTTTACTTTTGAGAGATTGGGATATTGATAGTCACAACTTTGTTTAAAGCATTAGATCAATAATCAATGAGTGAGAAACATGTGATTAAGCATTATTGGAAACATAGCCTTCATAGAAGCATAACACTGTTGGACCCTTTGGACAATAATCAATGAACAAAATACATGAGTACAACCACTATTGGAACTTTGGAACACACCCTTATTTGGCCTTTTGGAACATTAACCATGAATATGAGACATGTGTATAACTCTATTGGAACTTTGGATCATGACGTGATTGAAACATAACCTTATTGGACTATCTTTACCTCATTACTCTTGTCGAGACAATTCTCTTAGAATCTTCTACCTCATGATAACTTAAGAACTTCCATCCATAAATAAGAACTAAGTGAGTCTTAATTCTTCATCTAGGAGTAAAATACATATGAATAACAATATATCAACCCTAGGTTAGAATACTATAGAACCCCTTTGGAATGTAACACTTTTGGAACCTTAGGATAATGATCCCTAAATACGTTACATGTGGATATCAACTGTTCACCAACCTGCGATGCAATACATTAGAACATTTGGAACTTTTGACATGTTAGCCAATGAACAAGAGTCAACCAATAGACATGAGTCTTATGATTCACCATTGACCAATGACTAAGGAACATATGAGTAACGCTAGCCAACTATCGGATATGGAATACCTTAGAGTATTTAGAAAGATATAGAAGAGTAACCTTACATACCTTATCTTCCCAAGGTAAGCACACAATCAAATATGTGAGAGCAACAATTCCGCTCCTTCTTTACGTTTCACTCTACATCACAAGTACATAATGGAACCAACATTAACCACCAACTACCTTACAAATGTATACAATATCAATAAGTCACATGTTTGGCTTTAGCATGATATTTCTTTCTCTACAATACCATTTACGGCATGGTCATATCGATAATATCACAACATGCCCAACATTGACCAAGGTATCATAAACCACTAGTATGTCACACCAAGTTCATACTTCCCACTCTCCACTATCACAACGTCATAATCTTTCCATCAATTACTCTACATAAGATCAATGAGTTACATGTTTGCTTTTGAACATGCGATTTCCCCTTGGCAATACCATTTATGAAATTATCTTACCAAAAATCCCACAAGATTCACAACATTGACCAATACATAATAATCAATATATTTCACCACAACACTTCTCCATTACCCTTTCTTAACCGCACTACATCACAAATAATCCATTAACTTACCATAATACATCTCATAGCGCATATCGGCCAAAATCCCACAATATACACTTTATAGGAAAATAACAAGTTTGGGACCATAATAACACCATAAGTGTTGTTATTTTATCCATACCATACTTTTTCATCAAGACCACAGTCATAATCCGAATTCCAATCCCATGGATTTCACATCTTTTACCAAAACACAAAACACCATATTCAACACTTCCAAGCATAACCAACATGATATACATAATCTCTCATGCTCATAATATGTTAAAGTACAATAATAATCACTTACCCAAGCTTGGAAGATGGTGATCTTGTCCAAAAATGCCTTAGGGTTTTTGGGAGTCAAAGAAGTGTTCTTGAGATTTTTCTAGAAAAAGATAGAAAAAGCATGTGTGTTTTTGCTTCAATAAAATCTGATTTTTGGGTCCCTTATATAGTGCTCAAGTCATCCTTAGCCATTTGGGAGCAATAATGGAGTGGTCATGGCAAGAATGGGTCAAATGACCCATTTGGGCCAAGTCTTTTATTCCATTTTTGGCCTTATTTTGGGCCCAATTATACATATCCATTTAACCCATCAACTTCCATGTATTACTCACCATATATATCATGTTTACATAATTCCATAATTTCACGACAATATTCTCTTACGAGATTCTCATTCGTCGTCTCGATCGCAAAAATAGGAATTCTAGTCGCCCATGGCTTCATTAGACATTTTGGATCACTATTCACATTTCATGATTTGATCATGTAGGAGTATGTAGGAGTGTATTGAAGTGTTTGAAGCTTTAACAATGCTCAAAGAACTCCAAAGAACCAAAAGAAACCATCCAAGAAGCATCGTAGAATTGCGTTACGAAACGAGCCCGGAAAGGTAAAACATTTGTTCCTTGCGCCACTGCTGCAAAACAAGCCAGTGGCGCAATAAATGCACCCTCTCTGATCTCAGGGGCTTGCGCCACACCCCCTGAAACAGGGCAGTGGCGCAAGTTTCCATGTCTTGCTGAATTTTTCGGCAATTTTTCCAACACTTGCGTATCGTCCAATACCTTATCAAAACACTATAAAATACTTACTTAGTGACCTTAATCATCAAGTAAACATGACTCCAAGTCACCAAATGAGGTTATAATGTGTACGGGGTATTACACACATGCTCCACGAAACCACTAAACACTTCCTATGAAAGGCTCGTCACATGTACAAGGCCAAAGTTTTAATTTTTCTCATCTTTAACATTTCCAAATACATACTTATAACTCTCGACACTTAAGTAAACATTATTCAATTTCATCAAGTAGGGTTGGGAAGGTACGGGATGTTACATTCTTCCCCCCTTAGAAACATTCGTCCTCGAATGTTAACGATGTCGCTTAAATACACATGCATCTCTATATTAGCGTACATATACATGACCCTTAAGGCTCATGGCTACTTTGTTGGTCCACCTTGATTTCGTCGAAGAACTTTTCTTCATTTATGAACCTTCACACTTGACTTGATTAGTGAGATCCCCCAAACTTGATATCTTTCCAGTGGGCACAATATGAAAGGAAATCTTATACACTTTCACCAATTTTACATGGCATGTTGTATAGGGTCAATTGTTCCCCTCTTTCTAATTTCATTATACCTTTCATGCTCACAACCATCCACTGTACCTTTCACTATATTAAATTCACCGACAGGTGGAAATATTTCTATTGGCTTTGCTCATAACCCTAGAGGGCTATTAAATTCACGGTAGTCGAGGGAGTAATGTACGATGGAGTAGAGCTCAAATCAAGCAATACATATGCATCATGTAAAGTATGGTAATATACCTAAATACCTGTATCGTCGTCAGGAGATGTTCCCTCATTCTGCCGGTCCACTAAAGCATAAGTTCGATTATGGACCCCACTGGAACTAGCTGCTCCTTTCATATCTCTACCGCAACCAGCAGACTGTACACCAGCTGCCGATGCCACCTTGGCTGATCCAGCAGGCCGTGTCATACTACCCGTGGGCCTCTGTTGGCATTCTCTCATCATGTGTCCTGGCCTACCACATACAAAGCAAACATTCGTATCATACCGGCATTCGCCTGCATGAAATCTCCCACAGCGCAGGCAAAACTGACGAGAAGATCTCGTCGCCTGTGATCCATGAATTCCACTACTCTGTTCAGATCGACCACCTCTAGATCCTCGGAACTGAGAAAAGGATGAGGGTTTAGGCGGTAACATTCGAGATCCAGTTTCTCCTGGGGACAACATAGACTGTTCCATAGGTCTCACCTTTTTTGATGGCCCCTCCTCAGCTTTCAGTGTCCTCTTTCTTTGCCTTTGATCCTCCATTTTATGCGCAAAGGCCTGTATTCTAGCTATGTCCATATCTCGATTTAAGGCAGCAATAGTGCAGTCTCGTACCAAATAAAGCTCCAATCTATCCACATATCGATGGACTCTATCTTCCATGGTGGCTACTACATTTGGAGCATATCTAGCATAGGAATTAAACTGTAAACTGTATTCTTTCACACTCATATTTCCTTGACGCAAATGTAGAAATTGGTCTGCACGTGCCTCCCGAATTTCATATGGGAGGTAATGATCAAGGAATATTGTTTTAAATTCTTCCCAATGTGGTGGCATTGCACCGATACCACGAGACTTCTTCCAATCGTCATACCACAATATAGCCTCGCCCTTCAGTCTATAAGCTGCTAGCTCAACCGTTTCTACACCTATTACGTGCATCACCTCTAGTGCTCTTTGAACTTGGTCCACGAAATCCTGTGGATCTGCTTTCGGATCGGACCCTGTGAAGATAGGAGGGTCTAATTTTAGAAAGTCCTGTGTACGCCGACTAGCTGCTCTAGCCGCGTTATCTTTATTTACCATTGGACTAGTTCGTCCCTGGGTTTGTGCAGCCACTAACTGTGTCAACATATGTACTGCATTTCGTAAATCTTGATCTATGGCATTCATTCCCGGTTCTGCGGGTACTTCTCTACCTCTTGGCTCTTTTGGAGCTGGAAAAGTAGAGGACTGCGATGCAATTTCAGCATTTGCTCCACCTTGACTAGCTTGGTCAGATGGTAGTCTACTCATTCCTTCTTCAGCAGGCATATCCACCTGCTTTCCTTTACCTTTGCCTCTTCTTGTGTTTGGCATTTTACTCTACCAAAGAAAAATCATTACCATGGTCAGATATAATTCAACTTACAATAATGGCTCTATTGCACGATCTAGAATGAAGAACAGAAACAACATCCTAACTGTCCCGTAGCCTCCTACTTATAAATGTGGTGCACAACACATCGATAAGTAAGACTCTACTCAGACACAGCTTTGTAGACACCCTTAGAATGAACTGCTCTGATACCACTTTTGTCACGCCCCAAATCCCATCGAGACATGATTGGCACCCGTAGCCGATAAGTCCTGAGAGAACCAACCTTTGCCTATGTTCACTCATATGTATATCATAATCATAACCACCATTGCGTAAGAACATGGAAGACGCATAAAGGAAAACATGGGACATATTTATACATACATATGAAACTTGGCCGTTGAGGCCATCTAGTCAAAACAACATATGTCTTTTACACTGATACGCCCACATCCGTCTACAAAAGCCTCTAACAAATGCATTGACCAAAGTCGGGACAAGCCCCCGCGTTATACAGCGTATACAAAAGCAAAACCCATGTACAACAGTGACTCGGAGAAGCCCCGAACTAACTGGAGCTCACCAAAGATCTACAACACTGACAATCTATTGTGGAGGCCTACTAGTGCCTGCACCTGCAACATGTAAGGTAAGTCCCCAAAAGGGGTCAGTACAAAGAATGTACTGAGTATGTAAGGCCATAAGAAAAACTGAGTCAGTGCATAAAAACTTCAATGGAAATAATTATAAGAGAAACTGAATGTGTGGAATCATGTACCTTTCCTTCACTATTATCATCTCCAATGATACATACATAATAAAACTAACCATGGAATCAACATAAGAGAAAATAGCAAATGTGAACAAACTCTCTTTCTGTAGGTGGGATACCATATACATTACGTTCTTTCTTTCCCTTGCCTTTACTTTACTTTACCTTTACATTGCTCAAAAGCCGCTAGTTATTCAACGTACATCCACTCTATGGTGGGCAATGAAATACATCCACTCTATGGTGGGTTAACATACATCCACTCTATGGTGGGCAATGACATACATCCACTCTGTGGTGGGCAATAACATACATCCACTCTTTGATGGGTCAACATACATCCACTCTATGGTGGGCAATAACATACATCCACTCTATGGTGGGCAATAACATACATCTACTCCATGGGTAGGTTAACATACATCCACTCTATGGTGGGTCAATAACATACATCTACACCATGGGTAGGATTAATATATCATAACATTGCTTCCTTTACTTTCATTATTCATTACTTCGCTTCTCTTTCTTTCATACTATGAGTGGTACTTTGATGATAAAAACATTCTTGAAACTTGAAACATAAATATACATTACTTCACAACTTTACTCTTGTAAGATTGGTATCTTTGTACAGTAACATGCACATTACCTCTTTCTTTACTTTTGAGAGATTGGGATATTGACAGTCACAACTTTGTTTAAAGCATTAGATCAATAATCAATGAGTGAGAAACATGTGATTAAGCATTATTGGAAACATAGCCTTCATAGAAGCATAACACTGTTGGACCCTTTGGACAATAATCAATGAACAAAATACATGAGTACAACCACTATTGAAACTTTGGAACACACCTTTATTTGGCCTTTTGGAACATTAACCATGAATATGAGACATGTGTATAACTCTATTGGAACTTTGGATCATGACGTGATTGAAACATAACCTTATTGGACTATCTTTACCTCATTACTCTTGTCGAGACAATTCTCTTAGAATCTTCTACCTCATGATAACTTAAGAACTTCCATCCATAAATAAGAACTAAGTGAGTCTTAATTCTTCATCTAGGAGTAAAATACATATGAATAACAATATATCAACCCTAGGTTAGAATACTATAGAACCCCTTTGGAATGTAACACTTTTGGAACCTTAGGATAATGATCCCTAAATACGTTACATGTGGATATCAACTGTTCACCAACCTGCGATACAATACATTAGAACATTTGGAACTTTTGACATGTTAGCCAATGAACAAGAGTCAACCAATAGACATGAGTCTTATGATTCACCATTGACCAATGAGTAAGGAACATATGAGTAACGCTAGCCAACTATCGGATATGGAATACCTTAGAGTATTTAGAAAGATATAGAAGAGTAACCTTACATACCTTATCTTCCCAAGGTAAGCACACAATCAAATATGTGAGCGCAACAATTCCGCTCCTTCTTTACGTTTCACTCTACATCACAAGTACATAATGGAACCAACATTAACCACCAACTACCTTACAAATGCATACAATATCAATAAGTCACATGTTTGGCTTTAGCATGATATTTTTTTCTCTGCAATACCATTTACGACATGGTCATATCGATAATATCACAACATGCCCAACATTGACCAAGGTATCATAAACCACTAGTATGTCACACCAAGTTCATACTTCCCACTCTCCACTATCACAACGTCATAATCTTTCCATCAATTACTCTACATAAGATCAATGAGTTACATGTTTGCTTTTGAACATGCCATTTCCCCTTGGCAATACCATTTATGAAATTATCTTACCAAAAATCCCACAAGATTCACAACATTGACCAATACATAATAATCAATATATTTCACCACAACACTTCTCCATTACCCTTTCTTAACCGCACTACATCACAAATAATCCATTAACTTACCATAATACATCTCATAGCGCATATCGGCCAAAATCCCACAATATACACTTGATAGGAAAATAACAAGTTTGGGACCATAATAACACCATACATGTTGTTATTTTATCCATACCATACTTTTTCATCAAGACCACAAGTCATAATCCGAATTACAATCCCATGGATTTCACATCTTTTACCAAAACACAAAACACCATATTCAACACTTCCAAGCATAACCAACATGATATACATAATCTCTCATGCTCATAATATGTTAAAGTACAAGAATAATCACTTACCCAAGCTTGGAAGATGGTGATCTTGTCCAAAAATGCCTTAGGGTTTTTGGGAGTCAAAGAAGTGTTCTTGAGATTTTTCTAGAAAAAGATAGAAAAAGCATGTGTGTTTTTGCTTCAATAAAATCTGATTTTTGGGTCCCTTATATAGTGCTCAAGTCATCCTTAGCCATTTGGGAGCAATAATGGAGTGGTCATGGCAAGAATGGGTCAAATAACCCATTTGGGCCAAGTCTTTTATTCCATTTTGGGCCTAATTTTGGGCCCAATTATACATATCCATTTAACCCATCAACTTCCATGTATTACTCACCATATATCTCATGTTTACATAATTCCATAATTTCACGACAATATTCTCTTACGAGATTCTCATTCGTCGTCTCGATCGCAAAAATAGGAATTCTAGTCGCCCATGGCTTCATTAGACATTTTGGATCACTATTCACATTTCATGATTTGATCATGTAGGAGTATGTAGGAGTGTATTGAAGTGTTTGAAGCTTTAACAATGCTCAAAGAACTCCAAAGAACCAAAAGAAACCATCCAAGAAGCGTCGTAGAATTGCGTTACGAAACG
Organism: Capsicum rhomboideum; assembly: GCA_031232105.1. Taxonomy (NCBI): domain Eukaryota; kingdom Viridiplantae; phylum Streptophyta; class Magnoliopsida; order Solanales; family Solanaceae; genus Capsicum; species Capsicum rhomboideum. The sequence continues at coordinate 97,815,987 of CP124718.1, forward strand.
AGCCCGGAAAGGTAAAGCATTTGTTCGTTGCGCCACTGCTGCAAAACAAGCCAGTGGCGCAAGAAATGCACCCTCTCTGATCTCAGGGGCTTGCGCCACACCCCCTGAAATAGGGCAGTGGCGCAAGTTTCCATGTCTTGCTGAATTTTTCGGCAATTTTTCCAACACTTGCGTATCGTCCAATACCTTATCAAAACACTATAAAATACTTACTTAGTGACCTTAATCATCAAGTAAACATGACTCCAAGTCACCAAATGAGGTTATAATGTGTACGGGGTATTACACACATGCTCCACGAAACCACTAAACACTTCCTATGAAAGGCTCGTCACATGTACAAGGCCAAAGTTTTAATTTTTCTCATCTTTAACATTTCCAAATACATACTTATAACTCTCGACACTTAAGTAAACATTATTCAATGTCATCAAGTAGGGTTGGGAAGGTACGGGATGTTACATTCTTCCCCCCTTAGAAACATTCGTCCTCGAATGTTAACGATGTCGCTTAAATACACATGCATCTCTATATTAGCGTACATATACATAACCCTTAAGGCTCATGGCTACTTTGTTGGTCCACCTTGATTTCGTCGAAGAACTTTTCTTCATTTATGAACCTTCACACTTGACTTGATTAGTGAGATCCCCTAAACTTGATATCTTTCCAGTGGGCACAATATGAAAGGAAATCTTATACACTTTCACCAATTTTACATGGCATGTTGTATAGGGTCAATTGTTCCCCTCTTTCTAATTTCATTATACCTTTCATGCTCACAACCATCCACTGTACCTTTCACTATATTAAATTCACCGACAGGTGGAAATATTTCTATTGGCTTTGCTCATAACCCTAGAGGGCTATTAAATTCACGGTAGTCGATGGAGTAATGTACGATGGAGTAGAGCTCAAATCAAGCAATACATATGCATCATGTAAAGTATGGTAATATACCTAAATACCTGTATCGTCGTCAGGAGATGTTCCCTCATTCTGCCGGTCCACTAAAGCATAAGTGCGATTCTGGACCCCACTGGAACTAGCTGTTCCTTTCATATCTCTACCGCGACCAGCAGACTGTACACCAGCTGCCGATGCCACCTTGGCTGATCCGGCAGGCCGTGTCATACTACCCGTGGGCCTCTGTTGGCATTCTCTCATCATGTGTCCTGGCCTACCACATACAAAGCAAACATTCGTATCATACCGGCATTCGCCTGCATGAAATCTCCCACAGCGCAGGCAAAACTGACGAGAAGATCTCATCGCCTGTGATCCATGAAATCCACTACTCTGTTCAGATCGACCACCTCTAGATCCTCGGAACTGAGAAAAGGATGAGGGTCTAGGCGGTAACATTCGAGATCCAGTTTCTCCTAGGGACAACATAGACTGTTCCATAGGTCTCACCTTTTTTGATGGTCCCTCCTCAGCTTTCAGTGTCCTCTTTCTTTGCCTTTGATCCTCCATTTTATGCGCAAAGGCCTGTATTCTAGCTATGTCCATATCTCAATTTAAGGCAGCAATAGTGCAGTCTCGTACCAAATATAGCTCCAATCTATCCACATATCGATAGACTCTATCTTCCATGGTGGCTACTACATTTGGAGCATATCTAGCATAGGAATTAAACTGTAAACTGTATTCTTTCACACTCATATTTCCTTGACGCAAATGTAGAAATTGGTCTGCACGTGCCTCCCGAATTTCATATGGGAGGTAATGATCAAGGAATATTGTTTTAAATTCTTCCCAATGTGGTGGCATTGCACCGATACCACGAGACTTCTTCCAATCGTCATACCACAATATAGCCTCGCCCTTCAGTCTATAAGCTGCTAGCTCAACCGTTTCTACACCTGTTACGTGCATCACCTCTAGTGCTCTTTGAACTTGGTCCACGAAATCCTGTGGATCTGCTTTCGGATCGGACCCTGTGAAGATAGGAGGGTCTAATTTTAGAAAGTCCTGTGTACGCCGACTAGCTGCTCTAGCCGCGTCATATTTATTTACCATTGGACTAGTTCGTCCCTGGGTTTGTGCAGCCACTAACTGTGTCAACATATGTACTGCATTTCGTAAATCTTGATCTGTGGCATTCATTCCCGGTTCTGTGGGTACTTCTCTACCTCTTGGCTCTTCTGGAGCTGGAAAAGTAGAGGAGGACTGCGATGCAATTTCAGCATTTGCTCCACCTTGACTAGCTTGGTCAGATGGTAGTCAACTCATTCCTTCTTCAGCAGGCATATCCACCTGCTTTCCTTTACCTTTGCCTCTTCTTGTGTTTGGCATTTTACTCTACCAAAGAAAAATCATTACCATGGTCAGATATAATTCAACTTACAATACTGGCTCTATTGCACGATCTAGAATGAAGAACAGAAACAACATCCTAACTGTCCCATAGCCTCCTACTTATAAATGTGGTGCACAACACATCGATAAGTAAGACTCTACTCAGACACAGCTTTGTAGACACCCTTAGAACGAACTGCTCTGGTACCACTTTTGTCACGCCCCGAATCCCATCGAGACATGATTGGCACCCGTAGCCGATAAGTCCCGCGAGAACCAACCTTTGCCTATGTTCACTCATATGTATATCATAATCATAACCACCATTGCGTAAGAACATGGAAGACGCATAAAGGAAAACATGGGACATATTTATACATACATATGAAACTTGGCCGTTGAGGCCATCTAGTCAAAACAACATATGTCTTTTACACTGATACGCCCACATCCGTCTACAAAAGCCTCTAAAAAATGCATTGACCAATGTCGGGACAAGCCCCCGCGTTATACAGCGTATACAAAAGCAAAACCCATGTACAACAGTGACTCGGAGAAGCCCCGAACTAACTAGAGCTCACCAAAGATCTGCAACATTGACAATCTACTGTGGAGGCCTACTAGTGCCTGCACCTGCAACATGTAAGGTAAGTCCCCAAAAGGGGTCAGTACGAAGAATGTACTGAGTATGTAAGGCCATAAGAAAAACTGAGTCAGTGCATAAGAACTTCAATGGAAATAATTATAAGAGAAACTCAATGTGTGGAATCATGTACCTTTCCTTCACTATTATCATCTCCAATGATACATACATAATAAAACTAACCATGGAATCAACATAAGAGAAAATAGCAAATATGAACAAACTCTCTTTCTGTAGGTGGGATACCATGTACATTACGTTCTTTCTTTCCCTTGCCTTTACTTTACTTTACCTTTACATTGCTCAAAAGCCGCTAGTTATTCAATGTACATCCACTCTATGGTGGATTAACATACATCCACTCTATGGTGGGTTAACATACATCCACTCTATGGTGGGCAATGACATACATCCACTCTGTGGTGGGCAATAACATACATCCACTCTTTAGTCGGTCAACATACATCCACTCTATGGTGGGCAATAACATACATCTACTCCATGGGTAGGTTAACATACATCCACTCTATGGTGGGTCAATAACATACATCTACACCATGGGTAGGATTAATATATCATAACATTGCTTCCTTTACTTTCATTATTCATTACTTCGCTTCTCTTTCTTTCATACTATGAGTGGTACTTTGATGATAAAAACATTCTTGAAACTTGAAACATAAATATACATTACTTCACATCTTTACTCTTGTAAGATTGGTATCTTTGTACAGTAACATGCACATTACCTCTTTCTTTACTTTTGAGAGATTGGGATATTGATAGTCACAACTTTGTTTAAAGCATTAGATCAATAATCAATGAGTGAGAAACATGTGATTAAGCATTATTGGAAACATAGCCTTCATAGAAGCATAACACTGTTGGAACCTTTGGACAATAATCAATGAACAAAATACATGAGTACAACCACTATTGGAACTTTGGAACACACCCTTATTTGGCCTTTTGGAACATTAACCATGAATATGAGACATGTGTATAACTCTATTGGAACTTTGGATCATGACGTGATTGAAATATAACCTTATTGGACTATCTTTACCTCATTACTCTTGTCGAGACAATTCTCTTAGAATCTTCTACCTCATGATAACTTAAGAACTTCCATCCATAAATAAGAACTAAGTGAGTCTTAATTCTTCATCTAGGAGTAAAATACATATGAATAACAATATATCAACCCTAGGTTAGAATACTATAGAACCCCTTTGGAATGTAACACTTTTGGAACCTTAGGATAATGATCCCTAAATACGTTACATGTGGATATCAACTGTTCACCAACCTGCGATACAATACATTAGAACGTTTGGAACTTTTGACATGTTAGCCAATGAACAAGAGTCAACCAATAGACATGAGTCTTATGATTCACCATTGACCAATGAGTAAGGAACATATGAGTAACGCTAGCCAACTATCGGATATGGAATACCTTAGAGTATTTAGAAAGATATAGAAGAGTAACCTAACATACCTTATCTTCCCAAGGTAAGCACACAATCAAATATGTGAGAGCAACAATTCCGCTCCTTCTTTACGTTTCACTCTACATCACAAGTACATAATGGAACCAACATTAACCACCAACTACCTTACAAATGTATACAATATCAATAAGTCACATGTTTGGCTTTAGCATGATTTTTCTTTCTCTGCAATACCATTTACGGCATGGTCATATCGATAATATCACAACATGCCCAACATTGACCAAGGTATCATAAACCACTAGTATGTCACACCAAGTTCATACTTCCCACTCTCCACTATCACAACGTCATAATCTTTCCATCAATTACTCTACATAAGATCAATGAGTTACATGTTTGCTTTTGAACATGCCATTTCCCCTTGACAATACCATTTATGAAATTATCTTACCAAAAATCCCACAAGATTCACAATATTGACCAATACATAATAATCAATATATTTCACCACAACACTTCTCCATTACCCTTTCTTAACCGCACTACATCACAAATAATCCATTAACTTACCATAATACATCTCATAGCGCATATCGGCCAAAATCCCACAATATACACTTTATAGGAAAATAACAAGTTTGGGACCATAATAACACCATACATGTTGTTATTTTATCCATACCATACTTTTTCATCAAGACCACAAGTCATAATCCGAATTACAATCCCATGGATTTCACATCTTTTACCAAAACACAAAACACCATATTCAACACTTCCAAGCATAACCAACATGATATACATAATCTCTCATGCTCATAATATGTTAAAGTACAATAATAATCACTTACCCAAGCTTGGAAGATGGTGATCTTGTCCAAAAATGCCTTAGGGTTTTTGGGAGTCAAAGAAGTGTTCTTGAGATTTTTCTAGAAAAAGATAGAAAAAGCATGTGTGTTTTTGCTTCAATAAAATCTGATTTTTGGGTCCCTTATATAGTGCTCAAGTCATCCTTAGCTATTTGGGAGCAATAATGGAGTGGTCATGGCAAGAATGGGTCAAATAACCCATTTGGGCCAAGTCTTTTATTCCATTTTGGGCCTAATTTTGGGCCCAATTATACATATCCATTTAACCCATCAACTTCCATGTATTACTCACCATATATCTCATGTTTACATAATTCCATAATTTCACGACAATATTCTCTTACGAGATTCTCATTCGTCGTCTCGATCGCAAAAATAGGAATTCTAGTCGCCCATGGCTTCATTAGACATTTTGGATCACTATTCACATTTCATGATTTGATCATGTAGGAGTATTTAGGAGTGTATTGAAGTGTTTGAAGCTTTAACAATGCTCAAAGAACTCCAAAGAACCAAAAGAAACCATCCAAGAAGCGTCGTAGAATTGCGTTACGAAACGAGCCCGGAAAGGTAAAACATTTGTTCCTTGCGCCACTGCTGCAAAACAAGCCAGTGGCGCAAGAAATGCACCCTATTTGATCTCAGGGGCTTGCGCCACACCCCCTGAAACAGGGCAGTGGCGCAAGTTTCCATGTCTTGCTGAATTTTTTGGCAATTTTTCCAACACTTGCGTATCGTCCAATACCTTATCAAAACACTATAAAATACTTACTTAGTGACCTTAATCATCAAGTAAACATGACTCCAAGTCACCAAATGAGGTTATAATGTGTACGGGGTATTACACACATGCTCCACGAAACCACTAAACACTTCCTATGAAAGGCTCGTCACATGTACAAGGCCAAAGTTTTAATTTTTCTCATCTTTAACATTTCCAAATACATACTTATAACTCTCGACACTTAAGTAAACATTATTCAATGTCATCAAGTAGGGTTGGGAAGGTACGGGATGTTACAGAGACCGAGAGGAGAACAGTGAAATTCATCTAACCAAGGCCGAGAGACATTTAGACGAACATATCTTGTCAGATTTTGCATGCCACATAGCGGGACGATTTTGTTAGAACAAGTAATAGGTGGAGTTAAGGACTCATTGGGGATCAAAGTCCTAGTGTATTTCTCTTATTTTCTAAAAACTCGATACAACCAGCAATCGTTATTGTTACAATTCATTCGCAACACCCCCCCAGTTTTATTTAGTTTCCAATTATTCCGGCTAGTATTCTAAACAACTTTGTCCTATTCCCTGTGGGATCGACCCCAACCTAGATGGGTTCTATATTTGATTCAACTACCGCATTGTACTTTTTGGGAGGTAAATTTTGGGCGATATCACTTCCCCAACTACCACATCCTTAGTGGGGATAACTTTGGAACATCTTGCTGAGGGGCAGGAGATGGTGTTCTTGTCTAGCCAGTCCTCCGATTGGCCGAGCTCTACCCCTAACAGATGCTGCCCCTCTTTCGCATCTCTTTGCCCTACCTCTCACTTGAGGACTGCCCTAAACTACTACCTCAGTAGTCAATATGGGTGCTACTGCTGATATTGATACTAGTGCAGCTGCTGCTGCTCTAGTGGAATGGGTATTCACCATTTCTGATACAAGAGTGAATGAGTTAGATACCAATTTGGATCACCAAATACTAATTAGAATCAAGTAATAACACAAAAGGAAGAAAGAAAGGAATTATGTTTCCGAAAACCCTGTAGCCTCTCAAAGAAAAGTACAGATGTCTCTGTACCATTCCATAAGACTCTACTAGACCTGTTCTTATATGACGAGATGTATGAACCCACTACTCTAATACCATCTTTTCCACGATCAAAGTGGTCATGATTGGCACCCACACTAATAATATAGTGTGAGGACCATCTAAACTAACCCTTGCCAACTAAGTCTGACACTTCATAAGTTACTTTTCTCAAATCCATATTATGAAGTCACTAAACACAATCATGATCAATCGAAATAAATTGAAACTTAATCAAATATCATAACTAAAGAATAGAGTGCAAAATTTCTCTATTTATTACGACTCCAGGACTTGAAGTCACCGTATAAGAACATCTAACAGAGTCCAAAAACAAATATCTAATAGATTATCCAAAATTATGAAAATAAAGAAAATGTCTTAGTCCCAAAACAAAGGACATGAACAAAAATAAGAAGATCCAATGGGTGACCGATCATGATGCTCACCCTTGAATCAAAGCCTGCAAATGCTGGCTAGAGTTGAGGTATCATCTCAAACACTGGAACACGCTTTGCACTCAACAAAAATAAGAGCACAGGTAGCGTCAGTACATTAACTAAGTAGTAGTAGGCATCATAGGCCGAGTCAACTCGACACTATAAAAATAGGCAAATAAAATACAAGTAACAACAATCAAAATAGAACTTACAATTAATGACACCTAAGTATAGATATAACACTTCACGTTAGTAAGAATACAAGAACCCAACCACACCTTTGACACTTAGGAAACGTTTTCAACAAAATTCATCATAACACACACATATATATAAAAAATATACATTCAAATGCATATGATGATTGTATGCATGCAAGATATAGGTATCATCTCTTTCTCATCTTAACATCATCATCAATATCATTCTCAACATCATCATCATGATGATCTCAATATCATCATATCATCTCCACAACATCATAATATTTACCATCAACATCAATAAAAATGTAAATACAGTCAATGATCACAAGTAGTGCCCGAAGGTAATTACAAACACTTAATTAACATATAAACACAGAGTCAACCAAGTCATTTTGCTACAAATAAACCATAATCTACCTTAATTCCTTACTAGAATCATTACAAGGCCACAAGCTTTCCTCTTTTCTCGCTTTTAGTCTGTTCTTGATTTATAAAAAATAATCATGCATACCTATTTCAATAATCTCACCTTTTCCAACCATTAGGAACCTACAGTTATCAATTTAAACTATGAAATTGTCCTAGTTAATCATCTTAAGTTTTTCTACCCTTTAAACATCATGAATTTTACATAATTTAGCATGAACAATAATAATTCTACCAAAAAAAGTGTTTTATAATACCCTTGGATTATTAACAACCAAAAATAAATGAATTCCCACAAATTCTCTTCAATTCATAAATTAGGGCTAAATCCTAAATTCTATAATGGATATGTTTCTAGTGATTTTTAAGAATTTAAAGGAGTAATTCAAGTTTTGTAACGACCCTCTTCATCATTATGGGTAAGTCTTTTATACAAAAATTTAGGTTAAGATCTTTCCCAGATTGAGAGTTAGAAATTTCAGGCTAGGCTAAGCTTGGACGAATTTTGATAGAGGAATAGTCTAGGGAATCCTAGGAATGGATTTGGAAAATATGATTAAGTTTATCTTGATTTTATTTTATCTAAGATGATAAGGAACCTGTAAGACTTTTTGGAAGTGAATTCGGGAAAGTAGAACTCCTGGTATCGATCACAATGTAAAAGGGGTTAGTTTGAAATATTATGGTTTGAAGGTATGTTGTGAAAAATGAAAACCTGTGAGGATTTTCGATGTTCTGCCTTGCCACAGTCACTATAGAAATTTGCATTAGTTATTAATCACTAATTTACTCTTGCATGTCATTAATTCACTAAAGTAACCATGAAATTAGTAGGTTTTAGGTGAATTAATGGTAGAAACCACTAGAATGGGTGTGATGATAATGAATTTAGCATTAGGGGTTGGGATTGAATTATAATCCTCAACACCATAGGTCATTAAGTTGATTGTGTGTTGAATTCATGTTTTCTAGACCGAAATCAAGTAGAAATTGCATGGAAAGGCAAGGCATAGGCTTAATTGAGTTGTAAAAGCTTGGGTTGAGGTAGGTGATGGTTAATGTAGTTTAATTCAGTATGATTTACATGTGTATGTTAACTGTTCCTTAGTATTACTTGTTTAATGCATGTTGTTAAGGAATGAAAAAGGGTTTAAAAAGGATATTATAAGTGTAGTCACATTTAATGAACTTATGTGTAAAGCTTATGGTTGTTACAAGTGTTGGTTGTTTTCATTGTTTCTATGATTGTTGTGATATTCTATTTTTTATTTGTGGGATGTATCACTATTTAGACATCTTCACGAGATTTGGTGGAATAAGATTGGCAGACACTTAATGTCTGGATTTTAGTACATGGACAGAGCTCGTCCCATGTAGGTTATGACTAGTGGGAAACCATAATTCCCGTAGCATATATGTATAATGTTCAGGTGAGTGTGATGGTTCCATGAGTGAATCGGGAACTTTATGCTTTATTGTTATCTTGATTCTTGAGTGAACCGACTTAAGTTTTGAATTAATATAATGTCTCTTGAAGTGGACCATATTTATATGATAATTGTTAAAAGTGGTTTCTTGTGTGAATTGGGTTGCAAAATAATTATTGTTGAGATTATTTGGATCTTTGAGAGGTTCGGGCTAAAGGCATAAAGAAAAAAGGACGTATTATTGTTATTATTATCATATTGTGAATTGAGGTGGAATTAGTGTTAGAGTCATGTATTGTTGATCTGGTTATGGTATTGAGTCTTGTATTATTGACTTAGTTATGGTATTAAGTCTTGTATTGTTGACTTGGAGTTTTGTTGGTGGACTTAACTTGACTGACTTGTTACTCTGGTTTAACTCATAATGGCTTGTTTAATAAAGATCCTAAATATGGCTAAGAATTGTCGACTAAATAGAGGTTGCTAAATAACAAACATGTGTTGGCTTGTTTTACTCAGTTATAGTTATGTGTTCACATATCTCATATTGGATTGGCCAAATGACCTTACCAGTATATTGTTGTTTTCTTATGTGCTGATACTACACTTTCTTTTACTTTTGTTGAGTGCAAAGCATATTCCAGCGGCTACTGTGAGACCCTAGTTGTGATTCCAGCGGTTGATTTGAATTAAGGGTGAGCTACATATTTCGGCTACTAAGGATTCTTTTATTGATGTTCCAAGTCCCCTGTTTTGGATTTATGCACATTCTGATCTTTTTGGGGTTGCATCCCTTTTTTGACATTCTTTAGTAGTTTTGGTACAAATGACTTTTGCATTCTAGGGGTTTCTATAATTACAACGTTTCCGCATTTTGTTATGCTTATGTTTTATTTCAACATTGGATATGGTGTATGGATTAATAGAGTTGATAGTTTCTTGTTTTACCTAAGTGTTGGTTAATGCTTTTGGGGTAGTTGGTTCTTCCACCGGAGGGGTAGTGTGGGTGCCACTCGCGATGGGTTTGGGTCATTACAAAGTTGGTATTAGATCCTAGGTTCGTCTATCTCATTGTACTAAAATAGGTCAAGTGGAGTCTTGTGGGATGGTACGGTTTCGTCTGTACTTTTCTTCGTAAGGCTATAGGACTTTAGCAAACTAACAATTCTTTATTCTTTGGTGCTATAACTTGATTCAAATTGGTATCTGGCGATCCAAATTAGTATTTGACCCTCTTTATTATTTTGTCTACAAATGGTGAACAGTAGGTCAAATAGAGCACGAGCAGCAGCCCCTGCACCAACAACTTTAGCTATGGAGTCAGCTATTAGAAGAAGAGGCTAAGGAAGGGGTTGGGGAAGGGGAAGAGAAAGAGGAATACCCGCCAAGGTTATAGCTCATGCTGTTGCTGACCAGGCCTATCTTAGGTTAGTATCACCTCCCCCACCCTAGGATCATTTCGAGGAGGTTGAGGCAGTAGATGAGGATATGATAGAGCAGGAGACAGTAGAACCAGTTAGGGGTGCAGCTTTACCCTCGATGTCTACCAAGGTTGTTCAGTAGGTTTTTGTTTTTTTGAGTGGGTTGGATGGCACTAGAGACACTCCACTATGCCAACTTTCTAGGCTCCGAGTGCTTACCTTACTGCTACCATGACTCTTAGGATAGATGAGGCCTCGGGGACTTATGTTATCCCTCATCCTATTTTGGGTTGTTCCATTATGACCGGGAATAAACATGAGCTACTGACTAAGTTTTTGAAGATGAAACCTCAATCAATCCATGGTACTGAGTCTAAAGATGCTTTTGAGTTCATCATTGGCTGTTACGAGAGGTTGCATAAGTTGGGGATTATACAGCACTATGGGGTTGAGTTTGTGATTTTTTTTATTGTAGAAGGATAACAAGTAGTGGTAGAGAGCCTATGTAGAGTGTCGGTCACTGGTATTACCTCTATTGACTTGTGCTCTATTTCATACCCTATTTTTGGAGAAGTATGTGCCCTGGACCCTTCGAGACTACAAGAAGGATGAGTTTCTAGATCTTGAGCACAGGAATATGTCATTTGCAGCCTATGAGGCTAAGTTCTATGCCCTGTCTCATTATGCCACCTAACTATTGGGCATTGAGGAGGAGAGAATCCACTTATTTGTGAAGGTATTGTCTGTTCATATGACTTTTGGAGGAAAGAGTTCTAACGATGTGGAAAATTATCTGAATAAGCTTGAGGGGGTTAAGCAGGTTGGTCAGGCTAAGGCATTAGCTAAGAAGTCCCGAAATATGGGTAACCTTAATGGTTCTTATTCCAGGGGTCATAGTCAGCACGCCTATCTAGACCAGCCCATTCAATCAGCATTGCAAGCTTCTATCATGGGTCTAGCAAGGACATCTTCACAACCTCTAGTTATGAAGGGCTAAGGTGTTTCCTACTCTTCTACTAGTTGGCCTTCTCCTGAACGGAGTTGTTATTATTATGGCACTGCTGTCACTTTAAAAGGGAGTGTCATTTAAGACAACCAGGTGGCCAAGCATAATAGAAAACTCAAGCTATAGTCCCAGTAGGTAGAGATGGAGGTGGTAATGGCAGGGGTCATCCACAGGGTGGTTGGGGTAATCAGCAGGGCAGCCAGGGTGGTTGAGTAAATGGTGGTGCAGAAAGAGGTGGTTTGCAGCCAGCAAGGGAGTTAGCCTAGATTGATGATCAGGCTCACTGTTATGCCTTTCCAGGCAAGTCTGGTGTTGAGGTCTCTAATGCAGTTATTACAGGTTATATTCTAGTTTGTGACTGGATGGCTTTTGTGTTATTTGATTCGGGGTCTACTTTTTCATATATATATCTATTAAGTTTGCAGTCTGTGATATACTTAATTCTCTTGTTCATATGTCTACTCTGATTGGAGAGTCTGTGGTGGTGACCCATGTCTATCGTTCTTGCTCTATGTTATTTATGAGTTTTCAGACTTGGGTAGACTTGATCATTTTGGACATGTTGGATTTTGATATTATTCTGGGTATGACCTGGTTATCTCCATATCATGCTAACATTAAACTGTAATGCTAAGACAATGACTCTAGCTATACTAGGGATGGATAAAATAGAGTGGGAGGGTGTGTATAAGTCTAAATTGGTAAAAATCATATCTTTTATTTGGTTAGGAAGCTAGTGGGAAAGAGATGTTCAGCCTTTTGGGCTCACCTCTTGATGTAAGTGTGGGGTCTCCTTCTACTGAGTCAATTCTAGTGGTTTCAAAATTTTAAGAGGTATTTCTGGTGGATTTTCCTGGTATGCCTCCAGACAGGGATCTGGACTTTTGTATTAATTTGGAGTTGGGCACTCACCCAATTTCTATTACTCCTTATTGAATGGCTCCGAAAAAGTTGAGGGAACTTAAAACTCAGTTACAAGAACTATTGGATAAGGGATTTATTCATCCAAGTACTTCACTTCACCTTGGGGTGCTCCTATGTTGTTTGTCAAAAAGAAGGATGGTTGTATGAGGATGTGTATCGATTATAGATAGTTGAACAAGGTTACCATTAGGAATAAGTATCCCTTGGCTCGGATAGATGATCTTTTTGACCAATTACAGGGTGCGATAGTATTCTCTAAGATTGACTTGAGGTCGAGTTATCATCAGCTAAAAATTCAGCCTGAGGACATACCCAAGATAGCCTTTAGAACTTGATATGGATAGTACGAGTTCCTAATGATGTCTTTTGGGTTGACCAATGTGTCAGCAGCCTTTATGAGCTTGATGAATAGTATATCCAAGTCATTTTTGGATTCCTTTTTATAGTTTTTATTGATGATATTTTGGTTTACTTCAAGAACAGGAAGGAACATGCAGGCCATCTTTGTATTATTTTAGGGATTTGAAAGAGTAAAAGTTATATGCCAAATTTTTGAAATGTGAGTTCTGTTTATCTTCAGTTGCCTTCTTAGGGCATGTGGTTTCGGAAAAAGGGGTAATGGTGGATCCCCAGAAGATTGAGGTGGTTAAGGGTTGGGTTTGACCTAGCTCAGTAACTGAGGTTAGGAGCTTTGTGGGTCTGGCAAGTTATTATTGTAGGTTTGTCAAGAACTTTGCATCTATTGCTACTCACTTGACGAGGTTGACCCAGAAGGAGGTCCCTTTTATTTAGTCAGATAAGTGTGAGGAGAGCTTCCAAAAGCTCAAGATTGACTGCGGCTCCTATTCTTTCTCTACCTGTTGAAGGTAAGGACTTTATCATATTTTGTAATGCTTTACGTTTAGGTTTGGGTTCTGTGTTGATGCAGGACAGGAATGTCATCACGTATGCTTCAAGGCAGTTGAAGAATCATGAGAAGAACTACCCAACTCATAACTTGGAGTTGGCAACGGTGGTGTTTGCACTCGAGATTTAAAGACACTATCTTTATGGTGTCAAGTGTAAGGTTTTCACAAACCAACATAGTCTACATCATGTGCTTACCCAAAGGTAGTTGAATCCAAGATAGAATAGATAGATGAATTTTTTGAAGGACTAGTGATCATACAGTATCATCGGTGTAAGGCCAATGTAGTGGCAGATACATTGAACTGGAAAGAAGTAAGTACGGCCAGTTTGGCCTTTGTGAGGGTGTCAAGGTGACCCTTGGCTAGGGAGTTCCAAGCTCTAGTGTCTCAAAGTATAAAGTTTGGTCTTTCAGAAAGGTGTGGAGTGTTGGCTAGTGTGGAGATAAAGTCAACATTCCTTGAGCAAATTAAGGCCAAATAGTTGGAGGATGGGAAGCTGAACAAACTCTGAAACAAAGTGGTGTGTGGTGAGGCTTCAGATTCCACCCTTGCTATGGGTGGGGTAGTATGGTTTAGAGGGTGGTTATGTGTTCCTCAATTTGGTGATTTGATTTAGAATATGCTTGCTGACGCTCATGGTTCATGACATTCTATTCATTTAGGTGCAACTAAGATGTATCGCGACTTGAGGCTATTTTATTGGTGGACTGGGATGAAAAGGGGCATTGTGAATTATGTATCCAACTGTCACAATTATCATTAGGTGAAATATGAACACTAAAGGCCTTCGGGTTTGCTCCAAAGGATGCCTATACCTGAATGGAAATGGGAGAACATTGATATGGATTTTATGGTAGGTATTCCTAAGACTTTGGGAAAGCATGACTCAATTTGGGTCATAGTAGACCGGTTGACGAAGTTGGCTCACTTTTTTTCGATTAGCGTGGACTACAATACTAAGTAGCTAGCCAAGATCTATATTAAGGAGATAGTGAGGCTACATGGGGTACCACTTAACATCATTTCTGATAGAGGTACAACTTATACTTTTAAATTTTAGGGTAGGTTGCATGAAGTGTTGGGCACCAACCTTACCTTTAGCATAGCCTTTCATCCTCATACTGATGGACAGTCGGAGATGATGATTCAGGTGCTAGAGGACATCTTTAGGGCCTTCGTGATTTATTTTGGTGGTCATTGGGACTAGTTCTTTCGTTTGTGTGAATTCTCATACAATAATAGCTATCACTCCAGCATTAATATGGCACCATTTGAGGCATTTTACGAAAGGACGTGTAGATCACCTATTAAGTGGTTTGAGACTGGTGATGTGAAACAATTGGGCATGGATTTAGTAAAGGAAGCTCAGGAAGAGGTAAGGTTTATTCAAACCAAATTGTTGGCTACTCAAAGTATGCAGAAGGAATATGCGAATCGTAAGGTGAGGGACATATTGTTTAAGATTGGTGAGCAAGTTTTGTTAAAGGTGTCTCCTATGAAAGGAGTCATGAGGTTTGATAAGAAAAGCAAGCTGAGCCCTAGATATCTTGGTCCCTTTGAGGTTTTCAAGGATGTAGGTTCAGTAGCGTACAGGCTAGCATTATCACCTAGCTTGTCGGGGGTTCATCCAGTGTTCCATGTATCTATGTTCAAGAGATACCATAGAGGTGGAGATTATATCATTATATGGGATTCAGTATTGTTAGCTAAGAACTTGTCTTATGAGAAGGAACTGGTTGCAATTTTAGATCAAGATGTCCAAAAGTTGAGGACAAAGTAATTTTGTTTGGTAAAGGTTCAGTAAAAGCATTGTCCAGTTAAGAAATCCACATGGGAAATTTAGAAGGACATACGGGACAAGTACCCTCACTTATTTAAGGATACAAGTACTCTTTCCTTTTATAACTTTGTCCATTTTTTTGTTTGATCATTCGAGGAAGAATGATGAGTAAATTCGTATCTGTTGTAACGACCCTCTTCATCGTTACGGTTAAGTCTTTTGTACAAAAAATTGGGTTAAGATCTTCCCCGGATCGAGAGTTAGAAATTTTAGGCTAGGCTAGGCTTGGACAAAATCTAAGTGAGGTATGGTCAAGGTCAATACGGGAATGGATTGGGAGAATTTGATTAAGTTTAGCTTGATTTTATGTTATCTAAGACTATAAGAAACCTGTAAGACTTTTCGGAAGTGAATTAGGGTAAGTAGAGCTCCCGCTATTGATCTCGACATAAATGGGTTAGTTCAGAATGTTGTAGTTTGAAGGTATGTTATGAAAAAGACAAAACTATGAGGATTCCCAAGGTTATGCCTTGCCACAGTCGCTATCATCGCTATAGCGACATGTTATATATTGAAAAAAATCCTGCTATGGCGAAAATCAAATTGGGTCAATCCCGCTATAGCTGTAAATCCCTCTATAGCGATGTCACAATAGTAACATAGCTTTCTATAGTGGGTTAAATCACTATTTTATCATAATTTTCCCCAAAATGTTTCATTATTCTAAAAACGCATTTTGGGGAAGAGCAGAGGCGATTTAGGCGAATTCAATCAGTTTTTCACCGTAAAGGTAAGTAAATTATTTCCTTTAACTAGTATTTTGGTAAATTAACCTTAGAATCACTAGTTTATGTGTTTTTGGGGAGGGTTAAAGCCCTCATTAGCTGATTTTCTGGTGCAAAGGGGTAAATTAAGTGTAAAACCCTTGGATTTTAGTTATTAATCACTAATTTACTCTTGCATGTCATTAATTCACAAAAATAACCATGAAATTGGTAGTTTTTAGGTGAATTGATGGTAGAAAACCCTAGAATGGGTGGGATGATCATGAATTTGGTCTTAGTGGTTGGGATTGGATTATAATCATCAATATTGCAGGTCATTAAGTTGATTGTGTGTTGTATTTGTGTTTTCTAGACCAAAATCAAGCGGAAATTGCACAAAAAGGCAAGGCTTAGGCTTAATTGAGTGGTACAAGATTAGATTGATGTAGATGATGGTTAATGTAGTTTAATTTAATTTGATTTACGTGTGCACGTTAACTATTCCTTATCATTGCTTGTTCAATGTATGTTGTTAAGGAATGAAAAAGGGGTTTAAAAGGGGTTGTTGGATATTATAAATGTAGGCACATTCAATGAACTTATATGTAAAGCTTATGGTTGTTAAAAGTGTTGGTTGTTATCATTGTTTCTGTGATTGTTGTGATATTCTATTGGTTGTTTGTAGGATGTACAGGTTATTAGACATATTACAGGATTTGGTGGAATATGGTTGACATGCACTTGATGTCTAGTTTTTGATATATGGACAGAGCTCGTCCCCTGTAGGTCATGACTAGTGGGCAACCATAAGTCTCTTAACGTGTATGTGCAAGGTATAGGTGAGAGTGGCGGTTCCATTAGTGAACCAGGAATTATGTGCTTTATTATTATCTTGATTCTTGAGTGAACCAGCTTAAGTGTTGAATTGTTATAATGTCTCTTGAAGTGGACTAAATTTATATGATAATGGTTAAAAGTGGTTTCATGTGTGAACCGGGTTGCATAATAATTATTGTTGAGATTATTTGGATCTTTGAGATGTTCGGGCTAAAGGCATAAAGAAAAGGGGCATACTATTGTTACTATTCTCATGTTGGGAATTGAGGTTAAATTAGTGTTAGAGTCATGTATTGTTGATTTGGTTATGGTATTGAATCTTGTATTATTGACTTGGTTATAGTATTAAGTTTTGTATTTTTGACTTGTAGTTTTGTTGGTGGACTTAACTTGACTGATTTGTTACTCTAGTTTAACTCATAATGGCTTTTTTAATAAGGCTCCTGAATATGGCTAAGTGTTGTGGACTAAATAGAGGTTGCTAAGTAGAGAACATGTGTTGGCTTGTTTTACTCAGTTATAGTTATGTGTTCACATATCTCATCTTGGATTGGCCAAATGACCCTATATATCTTATCTTGGATTGGCCAAATGACCCTACTAGTACACTATTGTTTTTTGTGTGGTGATACTACACTTGCTCTTACTTTTGTGAAGTGCAGAGCATATTCCAGCCGCTACTGTGAGACCTCAGTTGTGATTCCAGTGGTTGATTTGAATTCAAAGGTAAGCTGCATTTTTTGGGCTACCATGGATTCTTCTATTGATGTTCCAAGTCCCTTGTTCCAGACTTATGCACATTCTTATGTTTTTGGGGTTGCATTCCCTTTTCGACATTCTTTAATAGTTTTGGTACAAATGACTTTTTGATTGTAGGGGTTTCTATAAGTACAATGTTTCCGCATTTTATTGTGCTTATGTTTTATTTCAATATTTGATATGGTATTTGGATTAATAGAATTTATTAGTTGCTTATTTTACCTAAGTGTTGGTTAATTCTTTTAGGGTAGTTGGTTCTCCCACCAAAGTGTTAGTGTGGGTGACACTCGCAATGGGTTTGGATCATGATAAATTTATAACTGAAAGAAACCTTTCCTCCAAAGAAGAAAACTCTCATAATTGGTAGAAAATCGCCTCCCTCTAAGTTGTTGCACGTTCTTAAGAAAAGTTGGAATGAAAACGTTGTTGACACCCAATTTCGACCCTCCTTTCTTCTAATTTATTTTTCTCGGGCTTCTAAATTAATAGCATATCAAATTACTATTTTTTGCTACTATTTCTATAATTACTACTAAGAATATATATTATCAAAAATGTTACAATCATTTTATGCCTCTCTTTAAATAATTGTTTGTTGTCACCTTATTTCAAGTTTCATACTTCCATATTCTATGTTAGTTTGTTAGTGGGAAGCTATTTCTACATATTAATTATTATTGTCACCGTATATTATATTTTATTAGTTATTAAGTTAGAAGCCCAAAAAATTTAAAAGGGAAGAAAATAGAAGCAAAATAAATTCAACTCAAGGCATCGTTGAATTCTCAGCCTAAATTAGCATAAATTGGGGAATCAACAAGTCCAAATCCACTCCAATATCCAACCTGAACTCCTACCTTTCCCTAACATATTACAGGTAGCTGCACTCTCTCCAAAAACAATGACATTTTACCTCTTTCTTCTTCCAGTAAGACTTCAATGCTCCTCAGCCATGGCAGAGGCTGCCATCCCCATTTTCGTGCAATCTCCACCTCTCTCTTCTTAAGAATGATATACACTCCTTGTCCCTCCCTCATTTACACCTCTCCTCTTTAATTTGGTCAACACAAAAGGCCAAATAATTCTGAAACTTCTGAGGGAGAATCACATGACAAATTTTTGAAATTCAAAAGGCATTTTTATCCTTGAAATCCCGCCCAAATGTTTGACCTTAAGTCCTAAGATCCTCCTATAAACACTATCCTTTGTACTTATTTTTGAACAAGCTTTTCCACTGCCCCAACCACCTATTTTTCTCTAAATACTTGGTTCTTTCATTCTTATTTAGTAGCTGCTAAGATTCTAGCTCTATAGTGTGTTTCGAGTTCGTTGTTTCTCAAGTTTGAGACTAGAGTGGTGACCAAAGCAACCCTGTTCAACTGCCCTAGAACAGGTACGATCAACCCCTTTTCTTCTATTTATCTTTGTGATAAAAATGCAATGTGTTTAGTTTAATTAGCTATAGTAAAAATCATGTTAAAAATGCACTTTCGGTCAGCTCGAGTCTTGTAGAATCCATTTTTCCATCTCATTTCACGTTATGAGTTTATGGAATGATTTTACTTTAAGATTAGGTGTTTACATGAAGTCAACTTTTTTTTCTGGAATTCATATTATTTATATAGTTCTCTGGAAAAGGGGAAATGATTTAAGGAGATGTTTACTTTTGGTTAAGCTTTTAAAAAATATTATGCAGATCATTTGTCATCTATTCCATCTAATAGAACGTGAAGCTATAGTTCTCGGGTGCATTGCCTACAATTTTACTCCATTTCTTCATGCGCACACATCATTTTTTAAAGCCTTTATACATATTTTGTTGGCAGGTAATATATGTATAAGTTTTCATTTTTTAGAACATCATATAATGCCTTAAGGTTCAAGAATCATATTTCATGTTTAAAAGCGATATTTGCTTTGTTTAGTTTAGTTTAATATATTACGCAGACATTTGTTGAATTTCCTCAAAATGGAATGTGAATCCATGTACAGTTAGCATAAGTAAATGTCTTGGCATATGTTCTGTTAGCATAATTACGCGTATCATTTTTTAAAAAAAGAATATCGAATGATGCTTTGCACTTAACATACATATGTTATTATTTAGTTATTTTACATTGGTTCAAAAGTTATTTCATTTGACATTAGCACATCCCATCATTTGGATATTGTACTTGTTATGCGACTTTACTTGATTTATATAAATTGAGTTGTGTTATTAATTTCCTCAATCTCACTTTAATTGCATCAACACTTTGGAGCAAAAATGGAGTCTCAATTTGAGACTCTCGTAAAAATCGAGTTTCATACACTTGATACCATCATACGCGCACATGGAGTCGTTGTAAAATCTTAGACCATTCAGATAGCAATGAAAACTAGCGGAACTCGCTTGGGATCCGTCTTCGGCAACTTATATTTTAGTATGTATTGTTTGGTGATTTTCCTTTGCATTGTGAACTTGCTTGTGTGATTTGAATATACTTTGGTTTTGACTCATGTTAGTTCACATGGAATAGATGATTGGGGTTGGGTACCTTTACTCTTGATAGAAATAATTTCTTTTCGTAACAATAGCTTTTCACTTTAAAGGAATCAACCTTTTTGCCAAATTATTCTTCTAAAACACACTAAAAAATATATGCTTACCAATCAATGCTTAAAAATTAGACTTTCATTTCATCTTTTGAGCCATAGATTTTGAACCATTAATCTTGTTTTTAGTAAATGACACTTTTTTTAAAATCCTCTCCATTCAACTTGCTGCTGCAAAAGAATTTTCAACTTAAGTTTGGTCACTAATTTCAAGTTTGAAAATATTTCCTCACATAATTACTCGGTTTTTGCAATTTCTTATCACTCATTTTTAGTTTTAATTAATCAACCTAAGTTTGGCTGGTTAACCATTTTTAATGGATCATAAAAGGTGTATTACACCTTTCCTTTAGGATAATTGATATCCTTACCTAGAATCACATAGTTAAGTAGACCTTAATCGCATTGCCTTATAAAAAAAATAGATCTTAATTTACCTTTGAAACAATTAGGTGGTGACTCTTTAAAAGAGCATAATAATCAACAATATGTTACACACTGTTTTGATCTTGGTTAAAATTGGGTATAACAAACATGTTTTCTAGTTTTTAAAAACTGAAAATTGCATTTTTACAGCTGCAACGGTACCACTGCTGCTGTTAATCTATTGTTGTTGTGGCCCATATGATAATTGGGGTTACCACATTGGTAACACTATTACCACTGTAGTGGTACCTATTTAGCGGAAAAAGTGTTGCTGCAGCTGCTCGCAGGCCAATTGGGGTTGTTGCTACGGTGGAACTTTTACCACTGCAGCAGTACTTTTGCTTACTACAATAGCCTCGATACAGTAACTCGGGATCTTTCCCCAGTTCAGGTCATTTTATAATACACCTCTCAAAATCCGACATCACAAACTAACCCTTTCATGGCAATCTCTATAACTGGAGTTCTATTAACCCGTTTTACGCATTAGAAGTTGCTACGACTTTCTAAACTAGTCCTTTACCACAAAATCAACTATAATAAACCCACCGATGCTGCTCCATTTACTACCAGATTTCCTTATACTACCACACCCTCAAAACATGCCTAAGACTAGGCCAGCCCTGAACTTTTAAAAATTTGTCTAAGGGAAAAATTAACAAAGGTTCTACTCCTTATTTCAGCGTAACAAAGAATTGGGTCATTACATTATCTACTAATTTACCACTTGTTCATCTCTGAACAACAGCTAGCCCAAAATGATACAACAAAAGCAAGAGTAATTACCTGCATCCATGAACAAATATGGATGCTTGTGTATATCCGCCTCTGTCTCCTAAGCTGCTTCCTCAAGCGGATGGTTCCTACTTTTATAGAAGGAATGAACCTGGTCCTTAGCTTTCTCCCCTTCTTATCCAATATAGCAACTGGATCCTCTTCGTACGTGAGCTTCTTGTCAAATAATTTTGAGTCCCAATGAATAATATAACCCTCATCACTGTGGTATTTCTTAAGCATTGGATACGTGGAAAACCAGTTGAACCCCAGAAAATCTAGAAGGCAAGACCAACTTATATTCTACTGACCGTACTCCATTCAAAATCTCAAAGGTCTGATATACCTCGGACTTAACTTGCCCTTCTTACCAAAATGCATCAGACCCTTCATAGGAGATACTTTCAATAGCACTTTCTCACCATCTCAAACTTCACAACTCTTACATTATCCGCATATTCATCTATCGGCTCTGATCTGCTACCAATATTTCTTTAATAAACCTTACTTTCTACATTAAGTCCTTGATCATATCAGTTCCCCAAGGCCTCACCTCAAATCCATCAAACCATCCGATCGACGACCTACATCTTCTACCATACAAGGCTTCAAAAGGATCCATGTCAATGCTGGAGTGGTAGCTATTGCTATATGCAAACTCACACAAAGGAATTACTAGTCCATTGGCCCCCGAAGTCCATTAAACAATCCCAAAGTATATCTTCAAGAACTTGGATTGTTCTCTCTGATTGTCCATAGGTCTGTGGATTGAAAGCTGTACTTAGGTCCAATCTAAAACCCAATTCTGACTGAAACCTCTCCCAAAAGTTGGAGGTAAGCTGAGTACCTTTGTCTGACACAATAGAAACAGGTACCTTATGTAGCCTTACAATCTCCTTAACATAAATCTTGGCCAACTTAGTTGCATTATAATCTACCCTTACCGAAATAAAATGAGCCAACTTGGTCAATCAGTCAACAATCACCCATATAGAATCACACTTCTTTAAAGTCTTATGAAGACCCACAGTAAAATCCATGGTTATTCCTTCCCACTTAAATTCCTAAGTGGACATTCCCTAAAATGTTGTCACGACCCAAGTCACAGATTGTGCGGGTACCTACCTAATTCTACCTTAGATAGGAGAACGCTTACTACCCAACAATTTATTTCATGTGGAAGTTAAAACAATTCTTAATTCAAAACGTCTTTTAATTCAATTGATTCATACATTACCTGTTCAATACAATTGATACGTAAAAGTAATGTGGAAAATAATCAAAAGTGAATCCCCAAAAACTAGCCTAAACCAGTACAAGAGAACTAGACGAGGAGTAGGAGAATCCATGACACAACATCAATGCAGGATCGAAAGGATAGGAGCTGTCAAAGAATGATCACCATCACTACTATAGAAACTTCAACTGACCTGCAACATGGCTATATCCCCAGAAAGAGATATAGTAGTGTAGTATCAATACAACCATACATACTGGTAGGTATCATAAGCTGACTAGGTTTAGAAACAATTAATAATAATAACAAATAGGAAAGTAGCCATGAATTGAAATAACATTCCGGTTACTAAAGCCCGTTCACACATACTTTATTATTAACACTTAGTCTCTCTGTGATCATTTATCTTTGTCCTTAATAATCCATTCTACCTCACTTTTTTATTCCATTTTATGTAACCCTATTTCTAACCTAGTTTGGACACTCTACAGGGTTCACCATATCAAAACTTAAGACCACTGGTGACAATCGAGTTCCTTATTATTTACTTCTTATATAGTGTAGCAAATCTAATCATATAATTTTAGATACCTATACTCATGACATATTCCCTTTAGACTGACTACCAGGATCCAACCATCAAACATACTTACAGGTTTCCCCAAATCAGATAATCACAACATATAAATAGGAAGGAATACCTAATGCATATGACGAATGAATGTATGCAACATATACAACTTCTCTTCCCCTTTTCATCTCATCAACATCATGAAATAATATCATACCCATCATCATCAATATCAACATCAATATCATGAGCATCATGAACATCATGAGTTCAGTATCATCATCACCATCATCATCATCAATATAAATAATATCATGAATGGGTATATAATGCAGTCACAATCACAAATAGTGCCCGATAGATATTATGTGCATTCGATCATAAACATATGTACAAACCCAGAGGGACTACCATACCCCCTTCACTTGTATTGATCCCCAAAATATCTTATACCTCTTAACTTTCCTACTTTCTTTTTTGGTCGATTCAGGGTTCATATATAATATACATATGCATACCTTTGGTACTTTTATTCATGTAACCCCATCTAGTTCACATGTAATTAATTCAATTCCTACCCCTTAAATCCTGACGCCTATTCATACTCTTAAGTCTTCCTCATTTTCTTAGATAATATTTAAGAACCGAATACTACCAATCGAGTTACCTTACTAACATAGCTTCTACATTATGCTCCCGCCTCACTAATAAATTTAAAACAACACTGAATTATCGAGATTACTACAAATGACCCACTCAACCTTAATCGATTTTCCTCCACTTATATCATATTTAAACTATACTTTACTCATACACACGTACATTTTCTCAATGGGCCCTAATTCTAATAAGATTTGGCTAAGTATTCACACATATGTCACACCAACTGGTTACAACAACAATCCCTATAACATTCAAGTCTACCCGGATTATTATTAATTTCATCCATCCAAATGCCATGCCCGATGGCCTAATACATAGAATCTCTCAACAGTACTATCAAAATTACATGCAACAAACCCAAGTCTACTACATTTAAACCATAATCTACCTTGTAGACAAAACATGTTGTTATTGCAAGAAGAGAGTTATTCGGCATGTGCTAAGCGCCTTCCCATGTTAGGTTCCTGTCGAGTGTGCCTCCAAACTGCCTTCATTAAGCTTGGCCTTTGAAATCTCATGGCTAGGGCAGTGGGGTTTTTCAGGTTTTTTTGAGGGGAAAAGGACAACCTAGAAAAGTTGAAATAAGGGAGGGTTTTAAAAATAACTTGGGTTGGCTATTGCTGGGTTACCTCTACAACAATTGATTTACCACTACAACAGTACCGCTGCAGTAGTTAGCTTACTGTTGCAACAGTAAGTGATAGGCCAACCCAATCCCTTTTTATTCTTGGCCCAATTATATTAGGCCTTTTTTCCCCATGAAAGAAATTCCCTCATGTCTATTATGAGCCTTTCAAGGCATTTTCACACATAACGATATTTTGGGTCATTATATTAGATATCAATTTATCCACTGTTCATCCTCAAATGGCTACAGGATGAGGGTTAAAGATTTTGGGAAACACTCACAAAGGACTTTGGCCTATGATAGGGCAATGGGAGGACAACTTTAATTCTCTCTAGTACGCTCACCTACTCGGGTCATGCCAATGAAGGAATTAACATACTCACTATCCTAAATCTTAGTAGGTCCTGACACTATTCCACTTTTTAATTGCCATACTTACCAAGATCGTAGAAGGAAATTATGAAAGTATTTATGTGACAACTATTTAAAATATTATGAAAGTATTCATGTGAGAACTATTTCAAAATACTTGGATATCGCACAATACTGTAACACATGAAAATTGGGACAAAAACTAACACTTAGGGATTCTACTGTTGCAGCATCTAATTTAATGTTGTAGTGGTCAACTTACCGCAGCGGCACTTTGCGACAGTTCAAATAGGGGGAAATGTTTTATTTCCCCCATTTTCACTCCCCAATCTAAACTCTCTCAATTGTATTTGTGCAATCTCTTTTTAGTGTCAATTTTATGGTAAATTCTCATCCCTACTACTTTTATTTACATACTTGTCATTGTAGAATCAAATAAACCTTGTTAGATTAGAGAATTTCATATGGTTTTTGGGCGAAATTTTGAATTTTGAATGTTTGTGGTGTTCTTGCACGAAATGATGAGCATGTAAAGGTTTCTTACATATACAACACTCCTAAAGTATTCTAGGTGTAAGATTGAGTAGTTCATGGTGAATTTAAGCCATGGAGGGGTAAAAGGTGAGAGGTTATCTTCCCCAACTATTTTTGGCAATTTAGGTGTAAATTTGAGTGTTATACACTCTATTTTTATGTAGAAAGGTTCACACAAAATTCACCAAGCCTGATCTGCCCCCGAATCTCAAAAATACATAGAAAAATAAAAAATCCACCATGGAAGGAGAGGTTTATGGGTTGGGGATGATGGGATCGCTGCATCCGTAACTTTTTTGCCACAGCGGTACCACTGCAGTAGTAAGTTACCACCATAGTGGTACTGCTGCAGCTGTTAATTAACTGCTGCAGGCTGTAGCCCCCCAGATTTTTATTTCCTTACAGTTTTATAATTATTTCTCTCCCAGGGTACCCTAATTTGGTTTCTAATTCTGTAATTGCAATGTATTGCGGGACTATCATGGACTAACAACCATACTACCAAAGATTCCCCGACACCACTAGTCGGTATCATTATGAAGAAGGGCGGCATAATAAAGGCTTCCTCCATGAGAGGGGTTTTGTAATTAGGGATGTAGAAGATGAGGCCCTAGACTTCTATAATCAGCTGAAAACTTTTGGATGGAAAATTCTAATGGAGTCCATCCTTTCGTGTAACCTAGCCTTAGTTTGAGAGTTTTATGTTATTCTCCCTACTGTATAGTGGTCAGTGCCTCTCCACACTATTCATATCTAATGAAAGAACATCCAGTGGATACTGCCACAATTAATGATACTCTAGGGATTCCAAACCCCTCAAATGCTGCCTTTAAAGCTAAAGTCTGGGAGACAGACCTGAAATAGGCGGCCAGGGTCTTTGCGTTAGAGAGTAAGGCTAACAAGGTGAATTGGTCCAACTACAAAGGGACTAAGAGTGTTTACTTATCGGAAGAGGCTAGGGTGTGGTTGTAGCTAGTGTCTCGAAGGATTTGTCCTTAGAGAAATGTGACTGATGTGGCTTTTCCTTAGGCTATGATGGTGGCATGTTCTCTTGCGAGGATTGAGATAAATATGAGGCCACATAGTATGGATGAGTGGAGGTGCTTTTATGCTAGGGAGAGGTCGGCGAGAGATATTTTCTTGCCTTCCTTAGTCATTGCGCTATGTAATAGGGTGGACGTGCCTAGGGAGATTCATGATATTATAGAGAAGTACAATGTCTCATACAACCTACTGAGGGGTAGGTCCATGAGAGGAGAAAGCAATAAGAAGAGGAAGATGGGAGAAGAAGGTGAGAGTAGTCAGGTAGGTGGGGGCAAGGAGTCTGGTACCCTTTTTACATAGAATCCGGTATCTCTTTGTGGTTGGAAGGATAACCTTGCTTTCGTATGAGGTATCTTAGAGAGGACATTATTGCCTCCACCCAGGTTGGCTCCTTCGAGCTTGACTACTCTATTAGATCCGGCCTAAGCCTCTGCTGAGCTCCCAAGGGAGCTTGATGAAGAGAAAAATAAGTGTCGCTCTTGGGAAAGCATGCTAGTGATGATATGGAAGCCAGGGAAAGTAATGTTCAAGTACACCTTCCCTACCAAGAAACTCCCCAAAGCTGACAAAGAAGGATGCTGAGGAGTTCTCATTCCTTAGTGGAATGGAAGGGGAAGGTTCGCTTGGAGATGATGATGAGTTGGCAAATTGTGAATTAGTTGGACTAAAAAGGGTAAGAAATCAAGTCCTCAATGCTAATTTGAATGATTTTTAATTTTAATTTTGTTTAACTTCAAGGTTGAGGCCAAGAAGTAGTTAAAAGAGCAAAAAAAGCAAAAAATGAAAGATTGGAGCTAAAAATGTAAACGAGCATCCCCAAAGCAATTCAGTGCATTGCCAAAATGCTTGGCATATTGCCAAATATCAAGTTGCATAGCTGAAAGTAACAGTTCAGCTCAGTTCCAATCCAAGAAAAATAGCAATGAGGAAGGGCTAATTAGCGTATGGCTGAAGTGATCAGCGGTGCAAACCCCTATCACTAAAAGTAACAGATGCCAACCCATGAAGCTTGATATTTATACCAATTCAACAATAAGATGGTTAATCAGTACATCTCTAAGTGGTTCGGTGATGGTATAGCAGTTAGCCTATTTGGATGCAGTGGCATTTCTATAATTAACTAGCCCCATTTTGCTTCTAGTATAAATAGAGTTTTGGAAGCTTGGAGCCCTATCATCTTTTTATACCTTGAATTTAAATCTTATAATTGAAACCCTAGTTGGAATCTTAGTTACTTGTTGCTTATTTCTTGCTTGGAATTTGGAATTTCGTTGGAAATATTTGGATTCTATGGCAAATTCGATTGAGAATATAGGTATATCTCCTTTGGGTTATGCATTATTGAGTGTTGATTAGTGTATGGGTAGCGATTATTTACCTTTTTATTTGATTGAATGTTATGGGTTTGGTTAAATCTCTATATTTCAACTCAGGGATTGAGGTTGCAAACTCTATTCATGCTTAGATATCTTATCTTGCTTGAAAAAGAAAACAAGAGTGGAGAGATTTAGTTAACAAAGACTTGAGTAATCCTCATTTAATAGGTAGTGCTAGAAATAGACTAACTAATTTGAGGTTATTGGTTGATTGATATTGTACACATATGGGTGTTTGAAAGAAACCCATATGAAATTTGTGGTAGATTGAAAAATTACCTCCAATACCTAAGACCAAGCCAAGTCACAACTATCAATCAAATTTTAGGTGCATTTTCACTTAAAAAAGCTTATAATTACTCTTAAGAGGGCATAACCCCAAGTGCTTTTGCCTATCTATTACATTCTCTAGCATTCATTTTGACAACCCAAAGTCAAAATTGAGAATTTGAACAGGGAATCATTTTGAGTTAATCCCCCCATTTATTTTATCACTTTATTTTTAGCATTAAGTGCAAACACTTAGTCACTTACAACACTCGAAGGTGAACCTATCACCTTCATTCCCTATGGAATCGACCCCAACTCCAAGTTGGGTAAAAAATTATATTGCTAGCAACCGTATATATCTTGAGGTGTATCTTGAGAATTTTCAAAATAGCGTTATTTTGGGGGAATGAAACGTAGTGTTCATTCATTGTAGTGTTATAAGTTACATTTGTTAGCCATAGTGCAAAGTTTACTTTATTTGTTGTTTTTGTCTTATTTAGATGATAATCTAAGTCAACACAACACGATGAGTCAACATGGTAGCAACACCGCTACCTTTGATGGACAACTTGAATACAAATATCACCTAAGGGATGCCGGAAGGGCAAGTGCAATTTGCATTCCACCTTCGGAGGGTAATAGAGTATTCCACATCATAAGTGTTATGCTCCACTTACTTCAAAAAGGGAATATTTGGAATTTGGAGGTCAAGCTCATGAAATGCAAACATCCACTTGAAGAACTTTATAGATTTTTACAACCAGTTCGACATTGCTCATACCTCACAAGAGTCTATCTAATTGAGGCTCTTTTCATTCTTGTTGATGGGTGATGAAGTGTTGTGGTTACGAGAATTGCTCGATGGATCTATAAACTCTTAGTTAGAGTTCATGTAATCCTTTCTAGATCGGTTCTTCCCACCATCTCGTATGGTTCAATTGAGGGATGAGATAACAAACTTCTGGAAAGTAAGTGGTTAACCACAGTAGGAAGCGTAGTTGAGATTCAAAAAGAAGTTGTTACAATGTCCAAACCATGAATGTGATAGATAAGATAATTCTTCAAATATTTTATAGGTCATTGGACCAATTAAGTAAGATGGTAGCACATAACACGGCTGAAGGGTCATTGATCAGCCAATATTTTAGAGTTTCTTCAGAGTTGTTGGACCAAGTGACAAAGCAAATTGGAGCATGGAATACACGAGACACTGAGATGGATATGGGGACTCCCTCCGTATCTTATGTGATCCAAGAAAAAAGGATAAACGATGAGAAGAGTGATGAAAACATGGCAAAGATGATGACACAAATAGATCTCTACTCCAAAAGTTGTTAGTACTGTAGATTCAAAGGGAACTAGATCATATGAATATGATAATTGGAAGGCGCTTAATGAAGAAATTTGGTTCTTGTTAAACCAAACAGGGGGTTCCTGACCTACCTACCAAAGGTAAGATGGGAATCAAGGTTGGAAGGAACGGAACCGTGATAGAGATTGGAAAGACCTAGATTAGAGGGATCACAATCGTGATATAAATTGGAGGGACAATGAAAAATATAGGGAATGAAATTAAAGAGACAATGATCGTGACCATGATAGACATATTCCTGCACATGATAGTCTAAAAGGTAAAGAAGCGACCTTTATTGATCCGAAGAGTTATAAGAAAGATGATGTGCGTACTCGTATTCTTATGGGGGTTAAAGGGAATGAAAAAATGCTAAGGGATATAAAGAGAGAGTTTTCACAACTCAATCAAATGGTCACTTTACATTCGGCCTCAATCAAACAACTTGAAACTCAATTGGGCCAAATCTCGGCTCACATGAACACGAGGAAAAAAAGAGGTCTTCCTAGTGATACCGTAGCAAATTCAAAGAATGATGGCCATTTCATGGAAATTATCACTAGGAGTGGTAAAATTCTTGGTAATGATGTTGTAAATTTTGATGAAAACCCCAATGAGAGGGGAGTTGAAGAGCAAGTTAGTGGCAGGAGGAAAATATTTGAAAAGTCAAATGATGAAGTCCCAATCCCCATTAAGCCTATTGTTGAAGTCCCGATAAAAGTGGAAGATAGGATTAAGAGTGAGGAGAGACCAAAAACGGTTGATGCAAATGTCCCAAAATTGGATGGAACTTTGGTTTCTCCAAAGTCATCAATCAAGATACCTCCCCCATTTCCACAAAGGAAAAATAAGAAGGAGGATGAAACCAAGTTTAAGAAGTTTCTCTCAAAATTTAGTAACTTATTGGTGAACATTCCATAGTTGGAATCCTTGCCAGAGATACCCGGGTATGCCAAGTTCATAAAGGATTTGGTGAAAAAGAAAAGAACAATGAACTTTGAAATGGTGGAAATCTCGCATAATTATAGTGCAATTAGGTCAAACCATTTGGTGGTCAAGAAAGAAGACCAGCGTACCACCACGAGACTTTTAATGGTGGATCGGTCTATCAAATGATCAGTGGGAATTCTATCTGATGTTCTTGTTCATGTCGACAAATTCATATTTTCCACCAACTTTGTGATCCTAGATTGTGAGATAGACCACTAATTATTAATTATACTTGGTAGGACCTTCTTTGCTACCGAAAAGGGCATTGGTTGATTTGGAATGTGGAGAAATGAAGTTTTGGTGAATGGCAAAGAGATGATATTTAACTTATTTAACTTGTCAAGTTCATAAAGCAACCGAGGGACTTGCAAGTGATTTTAATGATTAATGTGATTAATGATAAGGTGGATGATGCTATGAAGGTGGATTTCATTAGTGACTCACTAGAGGGAGTGTTGTGGAATTATAGAAGTGGAGATATTAAAGAGTATGATGAGGTTGTGGATTCCTTAATGGGTCTTGGTTCCTACACTAAGAACCCATGCAAACTCGATCTTGACTTGAAAAATTGGGAGAGTCCTCCCGCTAAGCATTCAATTGTAGAGCCACCATAACTAGAGATTTAACCATTACCGGTGCACCTTCACTATGTCTTTTTGGGGGAAAGTAACACCTTACCCATTACTATTGTGGGAGATTTTTTTCCATGGCAAATGAAAGCATTAAATTCAATTATAAGAAGATATATTCGGGCCATTGGGTGGACTATTGTTGATATTATTGAGATTAATCCTGGCACTTGTAATTAGATGATAAAGTTAGAGACTAATTATGGAACGAGTGTTGAATATCAACATAGGTTAAATCTTTTGATGTAAGAAGTTGTTAAAAAGAGATAATCAAGTGGTTTGATGCGGGCGTCGTGTATCCAATCTTGGATAGCACAAAAGGAGGAATCACGGTGGTTCCTAATGAAAACAATGAGGCCGGTGATAGGTTAGATAGTATGCATGGATTATCAGAAGTTGAACTTGTGGACCAAGAAAGATCATTTCCCCATGTACTTTATAGACCAAATGTTTGATCGCCTAGCGGGGCGTGGTTGGTATTGCTTTCTAGATGTGCACTCCGATTATAATCAAATTTGTATTGCTCCCGAAGATCAAGAGAAGACTACCTTCACATGTCCATATGGTACTTTTGCATTCAAGTGCTTGCATTCCTTTTGGGTTATGAAATGCATAAGCCACTTTTCAAAGGTGCATGCTATCGATCTTTCCAGATATGATGAAGGATACTATGAAGGTTTTCATGGATGATTTTCCCATTACGAGTGACACTTTTGAATCATGTATTGAGTACTTAGGCAAGGTACTTGAAAGATGTGTTAAAACTAATCTTGTATTGAATTAGGAGAAATGTCATTTTACAGTAAAGGAGGACATTGTGCATGGGCATAAAATTTTGGGTCAAGGTATTCAAGTTGACTAAGCAAAATATGAAGTTATTTCCAAGTTACCTTCTCTTATATTCATGAAAGGTGTTCAAAGCTTCATTAGGCATGCCAGTTATTACAGACGTTTCATCAAATACTTCTCCAAAATAGCTCATCCAATGTGTAAGCTTCTTGAAAAGAAAGAAAAATTCTAATTTGATGAAGAGTGCGTGAGGGCATTCAATTGCCTTTAGGAGAAAATTAGGTAGGCTCCTATCATTATGGCCCCGAATTGGTCACTTCCTTTCGAATTGATGTGTGATACAAGCTGCTTGGCATTAGGCATGGTATTAAGAAAGAGGGAGGACAAGATTTTCATCCTATCTATTATGCTAGAAAGTCCTTAAACGATGCACAACTAAATTATACGATTACGGAGCAAGAGTTACTTGCCGTAGTCTATACCTTTGAGAAGTTTTGTAACTATTTGTTGGGAACGAAGTCATTGTGTACACCAACCATGCATCCCTTCAATATTTAATGAATAAAAAAAAGCCAAGCCTCGATTGATTAGGTGGATTTTCTACTTCAAGAGTTTGATTTTAAAGTTAAGGATCGGAAAGGGTGTGAAAACCAAGTAGCAGATCACCTATCCCACCTCGATTCTAACAAGGAAAAGTGGAGTGAAATTAAAATTGATGAAACATTCCCCAATGAGCTTTTCAGGGCTCTCATGGAGTGTATGCTACCATGGTGTGCTAATTTCACACATTATGTGGTGAGTGGGTTGCTCCCCAATGACTTGAACCATTACCAAAGTAAATATTTCCTTCACGATGTGAAAAGGTACTATTGGGATGAACTCTATCACTTTAGGGAGTGTGTGGATGGTGATACATCAATGCATGATCGAGTCAGAGATGAGGCCTACTCATGAGGGGTGTCATTCATCACTAGTTGGTGGTCACTTTGGTGGTGTGCGTATAGCTGCAAAAGTCCTTCAAAGTGGATTTTATTAGCCGACTTTGTATTATAATTCCCATGAGTTAGTGTAGGCATATGAAAAATGCCAAAGACAGGTGGGATCTCAAGAAGGCATGAAATACCTTCCAACCAAGTGTGGATATGGAGTTATTTGATGTATGGGGGTTGGACATTATTGTACCCTTCATCCAATTTGGGACACCCCGTGCTATCATAAGCGATAATGGTTCTCATTTTTGTAATCAATTATTTGGTTCTTTGCTTTCTAAATATGGAGTGAAGCATAAGGTAGATTCTCCATACCATCCTCAGTCCAATGGGTTAGCAGAAGTATCCAACCAATAAATAAAAGGGATTTTGGTGAAAATTATAAATGCTAGTAGAATGGATTAGGCCCAAAAATTTGATGATGCTTTGCGAGCCTATAGAACCGTGTTCAAGACTCCCATTAGAATGCCACCATATCAATTGGTGTTTGGCAAGGTTTTCTACCTCCTAGTTGAATTAGAACACAAGGCATTATGGGCTATGTGAAAATTAAATATGAATTGGGAGGATGCCTCCAAATCAAGGGTGGAATAACTTCAACAGATCGATGAATTCCACTTAAGGGCTTATGAGAGTTTCATCTCCACAAGGAGCGTATGAAGAGATGGTATGATTCCAAGATTCTAAAATGGAACTTCAAGAGCAATGATGATGTCTTAGTGTTAAACTCAAGGTACAAGTTATTTCTGGGTAAGCTCAAAACTAGATGCTCGAGCCCCTTTAAGGTGGTGCAATTTTTTCCTAGTGGAGCTATGGAGTTGGAGAATGAAACAGGATCCTAATTTATTGTGAATGGATAACTAGTCAAACATCATGATAGGTTATTACCAAAAGCAAATTTCTTGAAATACTCTATCTCTATGATGTGTGATTGATGAAGAACAACGTCGTACCACGATGATAACAAAGGCGCTTCTTGGAAGGCAACCCAAGTTTCTTTTTGTTGTTTTGAATAATATATATGGATTGGTGCTGGTATATGATAGAATTGGTGTAGTTTTTGGCGATGCATTGAACTCATCAGCGAATTACTGAAGCCCTTCACCGAAAAAGATCTTTAAATTGGCGATAGGAACTTACCATTCAATGTATCACCAAACACATTGGCGATGAGAGGAATATCATCAAATTGGTTCACCATTAAGGAAGTGCCAGGTGTTGAAAACTATTATAATCAGCAACGGATTAGCAGCATATCGCCGATGGTTTCAACGATGGACTTATGTCGGGGTCGCATGTTAAATTATTGACGGTTTGACTTTCTTTGACCTTTGGCCTTTTATTTTCTTTTGACTCTTGGTATAATTTAAACCTTTTCCCATCCCCATCTTCCTCTTTTCTTTCACTCTCTCCAATCCATACATACACACTCATCATCTATTCTCTCTTTTACCACTGCTATGCACGAACCACCATTGTCGTTGGAGTTGCACACCACCATTACCTTCTCTACTTAGTCATTTATTCTCTTAAACTTAAAGGTTAGCATTCGATTTTGATTAAAATCTCACGATTATTACTTTTTACTCTTGCTTAGTTGTTGATTCATGGTGTTAAAATTGTTCATGTTAGAATTACTTTGGTGGGTGTTCTCTTGTATAAGTTTTTATGCTTTAAATTAGGGATTTGCATTAAAGTCGAGTTTTAGTTGATGGTTTTTGTTAACTGGAAGTTTAATTGTTGAATTTGGGACTCTAATGCTTAGTGTTTGTTCATATTTGCAATAGGGACCATTTGTTGTTGAAATGGGTGTCAGAATTTTGGTTGGTTGATTGTGAAATCGACTAATTTTGCATGATAATATATTGGGTGACGTCACTCTTAAGGAAAAAATCATCATATTGTTGCTTAATTGTTGAAAACTAGGGAAGTCTGAGTACCCATGGTCATTAGAGATCGAAATTGCCATTAAAATAGCCTAAAAATCAAACCAGTCACCTAAAGAAGATGACAATTGGCGATGGGTGGAGGGCTTCGGCGATACGCCAAACATTATGGCGCATCACCGAAGTACTCCCCATATCTCCAAAAGTCACAGCGTTTGGGTTATTCAAGGTGACGTTTTGGTAATACCTTAGTAGTTCAGCAATGATCAGGGAGTATCGTCGAACTCTTTGACAAATCACTAATTCGCAACTTTCCATCACCTAAATATGAGTTCAGCACTGTCTAGTTTGGCAATGGCCAAAGTGCATTACCGAATTGATTGGAAATGCACCGAATTGATCAACAATGCTATTTTGGAAATTGTTTGTGTTTTATTTTGCTAACTTTGGCCTAGTTCTTTGCTTCTCTTACATGCAGGACACAAGCTCGTAGCCACAAAGCACTCATGTTCTCCTTTTCCTACTTCAAGGGTTGCAAAAGGCATGAAGTTCAATGAAAGATCTTAACCAGGCAAGGTTTACAAATGAAAAAAGGTTGATGAAAGTGCAAGCAAGGCCCCAATAACTGAGGAGGAATACTCAAAACACAGTTCCAACTCTGAGAGGTACAACCTTGGTTCCTCGAAGGAAGGGAACACTACCCCTATTCATGAGCCATTGCCTACTCCAGAGGCAGCAATATCAAAGAAGAAAATAGTGGAATGGCCACCTACTGCTTCATCAAAACCTCTACCTTATCCTCATAGGGTCATCGGGTCCTTAATAGCCTTAAGGTGCCTGATCAACGCCCAATTATTGAGGACTAAAGGCTACGTCTACACAGGTTAGAGGGAAACCATCCTAGGGTTCTATCCACGCTGAGTTACCATGACTTATGTATTTGCCAAACCCTTAAAGTTTTAGGTGGAAAATAGGGTGCAGGAGTTTTATGAGGTGTATGGGAAGCTATTGTCGGTTAACAAAAAAAGAGGGCCACAAAAAACTAGAGATGTTGTTAAGGTGTGTGGTGTGGATGTGCGATGTGATAAAACAATTATAAATAAGATTTATGGGTGCAAAATATTGAAAATTTACTACTTGGACACTAGAATTGCGAACCCGATTACAGAATTGTGGGTTTGGCTAGCCCTTTTATTGAGCGATAGTCCACCTTAGTGGCTTGCACCAGAGGTAAACATTGAAAAAGGAGACATAAATTTTAAAGCTCGATATTGGTTAAGTTTAGTGTGCGGCAATCTCATGGCCTCGCAGAATCAAACAATTTTGGTACACCCTCGGGATGTGTTCGTGGGAACAATTATAGCAAAAGAGGATTTCAAGCTTGCTTTAATTACTGCCCCAGACATTTCTTATCGTTCCCACTAAAAGAAAACCCCTCTCACCTTTCTTTTTTTGATTACCAAGTTGTGTTGTCGTGCCCAAGTTCCCTTCAATAAGAAAAAGGATTTTGAGTAAACTCCTACTTCCACTGTTGACATCACTAGACTTGAGCTTCTTCAAGAAGTGAAGAAGAAGAAGGTTGGGTGGATGGTTCTCTGGCAATTAACATTGATTCCCTAGATAGTGGTGCCAGCCAGCCCACTCCTACTACTATAGCTCCTACTCCTACTTGTTCATCTGCAGCTCCTTTTCTTCATGGTTCCTCTACTCAGCCTCCCGGATCGACTATTTCTGGTCCTCGCCCATCCACTACTTTAGGCATATTGAGGGCCCTATTGAATCAGGTTGACATTATTCGGATGGGACAATTGGCTTATTTTGGTGGTTTGAGGTCATCTAGATTAGAGAGAGAGATGCCTCAGATGATTACTGACGTGGTAAAAGCTGCCATGGTGCCATTTCATGGGGAGCTAGGGGGCATTTGTGTGACCTTACAAATATTTGACACCAAGTTAGACCAGTTGAGTGCTCCACAGCCCGCAGTTCCAGATGGTGTGTTGAAGAAGATGCATGATGATTTCACTTTCCTACAAAAGCATGCGGATGAGCTCTGGTTCCCAAACTTGACTCACTTATGAGAAGTTTCATCTGAGCCACCAGCCCAAGTACTAACTATGGAGGATGTTCCAATCATATAGGGGGAGGAGGTAAATGATGATGATCATTCATCTAATGATATGAGGATTGATGAGAAACAGATTGATGTTTACTTTGACGAGTAGGGACATGTGGGTATACAGGTTAAGATTTAGGTTACGGAACAGATTGATGAGTAGGCTGACAGGCAAGAGACTGATAATGTTATTCTTGTTGCCACTTTGGAAAGGTCGACTAGAGAGACAACCCAGATTAGGACCTCCGATTCAACTATTTCTATGGAGACTGAGGACATAGTACCAGATCCATCCCCACAGGACACACTTGGGACTGAGTTGGGAACTGATGGCCAGACAGAGGCCGTTTTTGTGAGCCAGTCACCTCCATAGGGTTATCCATGTTCAGGGGAACCCCTACTTTCATTCTCCTTTATTTATCTTAGTCCTATTACATTGAGGAAACTGCATACTTTAGACATGAGGGTGAGGTATTATTTATTTAGATCTGTAATATTTTAGCCTATTTATGGATATTTGTTCTTGATATTTTGTTTTATTTTGGTGTGTGTTCTTAATTCAAATGATATTTGGATATTTTTCATTTGGGTTGTAATACTTTAGATTTTGTGTTTTTGGTTTTCTTAGAGTGTGTTGTATGGTTTTTCATTTTCATTTCCTTACTTTTCATTTTAGCCTAGTAGTTCGTAGTTTAGTTGCAAATAAAAACTCTTTTTGGCATGCGTATTTAAGAGAAAAGTGTAATAGAAATAGAACAATTTGACTCAAATGGTACTTTTGGGGAGATTTTTCACATGTGCAACTCTTTAAATTTTAAACCATAATGAATTGCTCATTTTTCAAAAATGTGTCCCTTTTCAAAATTTTTCCTTGGTCCAGTTGAACTATTTAGGAGCTCATTATTTGTGAACACCCGCATCTCATTTTGACTATTTGAGTACCTTCTTTGATATGTGCTATGAATGTGGTACATCAATTGAAAAAGGGTGCTTTGAGTATGCTGTTGAGTTCCATGTGTGGGTGAGAATTCGACTTGATCTTGCTCATCGATTCCACCTTGAACTTGTTCAGTTGCTCTAATTCTAAAGCAAAGAGTGTGCGATATTGGTGAAGTGATCTTAGGCCATTGATTGAGAGTGAACCTCCAATTTGATAAAATTAGCCATCCCATGGTGAGTTGAGTGACCAATTTTGTCCCTAAATTGATCCTTGGAATCCTTTTTCTTGAACAACCTCATTACAAACCAAAACCCTTTTTTCCTTATGTCCTTCTCTTAAACCAAGCCCTTCTTGAAATGTCTAGGTGAGGTGATTGACCAACTTAGGCCAAAAGCCTAAGTTTGGGGTAGAGGAGCCTTTTGGAGTTAGTGTTGTGATCGAAAGTTCATAATATAGGGACCATTCACTTGCTCTTCCAATTATCCACGTATCCATTGTAGATATATATAAAAAAAAATGAGAAAAGATTAAAAAGAAATGAAAAAAGAGTGTAGTTGTGTTTCTAGTTGTAAATATTCAAAGTTGTTTGAAGCTTGAAAGGATAGGAAGAGAAAGATAGCTTGAAAGTTTTAGAGAATTGGTCCTTGAAGTGGTATAAGAAGAAAGCTCTGGGAAATAAGAATAATTAAGGTCTCTCTAGATGCTTGGAGGAGGTAGAGTCACTAAAACCTTAACCTTCCCTACCTTACCTGATGCATACGCTACAAGCTGAAGTAATCCTTAGTGTTCTCCGAAGTAGTATGCTTGTATGTGGTGAAGTGGAGCTTATAGGCAAGCCTATGGGGTGGTACTCATGTTCATGATCATCTTTTTGAGTGCGAGTGATTCGTGATAGTCCCTTGTTTTAATCTTGATTTTTATTGAGATAAGGGACTTCTTTGTGCGGGGCACTTAATTTAATTCCTTGAGTATTCGTTATTCTTAATTAAGGTCTATGAGCGTATGCTTGG
Source organism: Capsicum rhomboideum (assembly GCA_031232105.1). Taxonomy (NCBI): domain Eukaryota; kingdom Viridiplantae; phylum Streptophyta; class Magnoliopsida; order Solanales; family Solanaceae; genus Capsicum; species Capsicum rhomboideum. Next base: position 97,855,159 of record CP124718.1, read on the forward strand.
TTCGGTAACATTTAGTCAACATTTGAGGCCTGTTGTTCACAAATAGAGTGCTTGATAGGTGAGACTTGTGCCATTGGTTTGAAAATCTTGAGGGCAAAGTGTTTTCATAAAAGAGGAAAGTGCCTAAGCTCTCATATAGTACTGTTTGTAGGCAACGCTTATTTTGTTGGGTGTGCTTTAATTTACTCAAGGAAGAGTAAAGATTTAAGTTGGGGGTATTGATGAGTCGGAAAATTGTGACTCATTTGGCTTAAAAAGGTAAGAAATCATGTCCTCAATGCTAATTTGAATGAGTTTTAATGTTAATTTAGTTTAATTTCAGGGTTGAGGACAAGAAGTGGTTGAAAGAGAAAAAAAAAAGCAAAAAGATAGAAGATTGAAGCTAAAAATGCAAAGGAGCATCGCCAAAGTAATTCAGTGCATCGCCAAACTACTTGGATTATCGCCAAATATCAAGTTACATCACTGAAAGTAACAGTTCAGCTCAGTTCCAATCCAAGCAAAACGGCGATGAGGGAGGGTTAATTGGTGCATTGCCTAAGTGATCGACGGAGCAAACCCCTATCGCCAAAAGTAATAGATTCCAACCCATGAAGCTTAAGATTTATGCCAATTCAGTTATAAGATGGTCAATTGGCGCATCACCGAGTGGTTCGATGATGGTATAGCAGTTCGTCGATTTGGATGTGGTGGCATTTTTGTAATTAACTGGCCTGATTTTACTTCTAGTATAAATAGCTTTTCGACATCTTGGAACCTTATCTTTTTTTATATGTTGAATCTAAATCTTGTAATTGAAACCTTAGTTGGAATCTTAGGTACATGTTGCTTATTTCTTGCTTGAAATTTGGAATTTCTTTGGAAATATTTGGATACAATGGTAAATTTGAATGAAAATATGGGTATATCTCATTTTTCTCTTGTTATGAGTAGGTAATTTTCCAAGCTTGGGGTTATGCATTATTAAATGCTGATTAATGTGTGGGTAGTGATTATTTACCTTTTTATTTGATTGAATGTTATGGTTTTATCTAAATCTCTATGCTCAACTCAAGAATTGAGGTTGCAAACTCTATTTATGCTTAGATATCTTGTCTTGCTTGAAAGAGAAGACACGAGTGGACAGATTTATTTAACAAAGACTTGAGTAATCCTCATTTATTAGGTAGTGATAGAAATAGACTAACTAATTTGAGGTTATTGGTTGCTTGGTATTGTACACATATGGTTGTTTTAATGAAACCCACATGAAATTTGGTGGTAGATTGAAAGATTACCTCCAATACCTAAGACCAAGCCTAGTCATAACTATCAATCAATTTTGGGTGGATTTTCACTTACCCATGCTTGTAATCACTCTTAACAGGGTATAACCCCAAGTGCTTTTACCTATCGATTACATTTTCTAGAATGCATTTTGACAACCCAAAGTCAAAATTGATAATTCGAACACGGAATCATTTTGAGTTTGTACCTCCATTTACTTTATAGCTTTATTTTTAGCATTACGTGAAAATACTTACTTACAAAACTCGAAGGTGAACCTATCATTCCTTATGGAATTGACCCCTACTCCAAGTTAGGTAAAAAATTATATTGCTAGCGACCGCATACATCTGGAGGTGTATATTAAGCATTATCAGAAGACGCCACCAGTTAAATATCTTCCCCCCTGTTTTTATGCTTTATTTGTTGCTAGATTTGGGTTGCCCCCATTTGCGGCTTGTAACAAACAATTTCTCTTTTTATTTTTCTCGCATTTTTAAGGCATCTATTGCTACATTACTTCAATAATAATTGTTTTAGCTTATTATATGTTTCGGGATCGATTTCTTCCTTTACTTATCGTGAATATAGGGTTGCTTTTGCAAAGACTGCAAAATCACAAAATAGGAGAAGAATCTCTGGCAGTTCACTGTCTGGAACTGCTGCAGCGGTAAGATTACCGCTACAGCGACACCCTCTAGTGGTTCTAATTTTTGGTCTTCTAACCAGTCCTAGGCACCCTTTACTACACAATACTATCCTACTGACAGTTTTGTTGTTTATTACCTTTTTATCTACATAAAATCTCAATTCGAATACCCATTTTATCACCCCGAGCCATTACCAACGTGATTCAACTTCACAATTCCAGCAAGTATAAGACTATCCTTCCTTTCCTAATGTAACATCCCGTAGCTTCCCAACCCTACTTGATGATGATGAATAATGTTTGCTTAGGTGTCGAGAGATATAAGTATGTATTGGGTAATGCTAATGACGAGAAAATTGAAATTTGGCCACGTACATGCAATTAGACTTTCATAGGAAGGGTTTTGTGATTTCGTGGAGCATTTGTGTAATACCCCATACACATTCTAACCTCATTTGGTGACTTGGAGTCATGTTTACTTGATGATTAAGATCACTAAGTAAGTATTTTGGAGTGTTTTGATAAGGTAATGGACGATATGCCAGTATTGAGGAAGTGGCCGAAAAATTCAACAAGGTGCTGAAACTTGCGCCACTACCCTGTTTCAGGGGGTGTGGCGCAAGCCCCTAATTCATAGGGCAAGGAAAACTTGCGTCACTGCCTTGCTTTGCAGCAGTGGCGCAAGGCACAAAGGTTTTGCCTTCCCGGGCTCGTTTCGCAACGCAATTCTACGATGATTCTTAGATGGTTTATTTTGGTTCTTGGGAGTTCTTTGAGCATTGTTAAAGTTTCAAATACCTCAATACACTCCTACATAATCTTACATGATCAAGTCATGAAATATAAATAAGTATCCAAAATGGTCGATGAAGCCATGGGCGACTATAATTCCTATTTTGGCGATTGAGACTACGAATGAGAATCTCGTAAGAGAATATTGTAGTGACATTATGGAATTATTTAAACATGAGATATATGGTGAATTATACATGAAAGTTGATGGGTTACATGGATATGTGTTATTGGGCCCAAATTTAGGCCCAAAATGGAATAAAAGACTTGGCCCAAATAGGTCAAATGACCCATTCTTGCCATGACTACTTAATTATTTCTCCCAAATGGCTAAGGATGACTTAAAGGGCCTATAAAAGGCACCAAAAAGCAGATTTTTATTCTTCAACACACACAACACATTTTAAGAATTACAAGATATTTCTTTTTTGTTCTCTCAAACCCTAAAGAACCCTGAGCCTTTTCTTTGGTGAAGATCATCCTATTCCAAGACTTGGTAAGTATTTATTTTCATGGATTCACATATTATATTCTTGGTCGATTATGTATATCATGATAGTTATGTTGGCAAGATGGTGAATAGTGTATTTTTGCTCTTGGTGAAAGATGTGCTATCTTGGTGATTTGAACTTGAAAAGAGACTTGATGTCTTAATGAAAGAGCATGGTAGGGATAAAATATGAACATGTATGGTGTGATTTTGTTATTAAACTGTTATTTTTCTAAAAGTGTAAATTGTGGGATTTTGGCCGATATGTGCTATAAGGTGTATTAAGGTAATTTGATGGATTATTTGTGATGTGATATGGATAAGAAAGTGTAAAGGAGAAGTGTTGTGGTGAAATGTATTGATTCTTATGTATTGGTCAATGTATGGAATATTGGGGGATTTTTGGAATAATAATTTCATCAATGGTTTTGTCAAGGGGAAATGGCATGTTTAAAAGCAAACATGTAACTCATTGATATTATATGCATTTGTAAAGTAATTGATGGTATAATTATGATGTTGTAATGGTGGAGAGTGGAAGGTATGAACTTGGGGTGACATATGGTCAATGTTGGGCATGTTGTGGTATTATTGATATGACCATGCCGTAAATGGTATTGTAGAGAAAGAAATAACATGTTAAAGCTAAACATGTGACTTATTGTTATTGTATGCAATTGTAAGGTAGTTGGTGGTTAATGTTGGTTCCATTAGGTACTTGTGATGTAGAGTGAAGCGTAAAGAAGGAGCGGAATTGTTGCGCTCACATATTTGATTGTGTACTTACATTGGGAAGATAAGGTATGTAAGGTTACTCTGTCCGTATCTTTCTGCGGCAAATATTAGTTACATTGACATTACGCTTGTTTCATCCCGAAATGTGCTAAGGTATCCCATATCCAGTTATCCATGGTCATTGTCATATATTTCCTACTCATTGATCATTGGTGAATCTCGTATCTCATATTCATGGTTAATGTTCCAAAAGCTCAAATACGGTTGTGTTCCAAAGTTTCAATAGTGATTATACTCATGTCTCTTGTTCATTGATTATGGTTCAATGGTTCCAATAGTGTTATGTTTCCATGAAGGCCATGTTTCCAAGAATGTTATATTGCCAAGTTATTTATATGTCTCTCACTCATTGATTTTTGATCCAAAGCTTCAAATAAAGTTGTGACTATCAAAGTGTCAATCTCTCACAAGTAAAGGTATCAATCTCAAAAGTAAAGAAATGAAGTAAGAATAAAGTAATGCATATTGATTGTGTTCATGGGTGTTATCCATGGGGTACAAATACCCGCATGATGATGATATTTTATCCATGGGGTGCAAACGCCCACATGATGATGGCAATTTATCCATGGGGTGCAAGAACACCCGCATGACGAAATGATCTTATCCATGGGGTGAAAGAATACCTGCATGACGATGATATGTTATCCATGGGGTGAAAAGAACACCTGCATGATGTGGGCCCAGAAAGTGTATGAGTGATGTAAAAGTAAAGTAAAGTAAATGCAAGAGAAAGAAAGAATGTAATGTACATGGTTTCCAAAGTACAGAATAGTGACTCATCTACATTGTGACTTATCTATATTGGTTATGCATTTGAACTTGAGTTTATTGACATATTTTCATATCTTACAAGTTTCATATGGCCTTACATACTCAATACATTCTTCGTACTGACCCCGCTTAGGGGATTTACCTTACTTACTGCAGGTGCAGGTCCTAGTAGGCCTCCACAGTAGATTATCAGTGTTACAGATCTTTGGTGAGCTCCAGTTAGTTCGGGGCTTCTCCGAGTCACTGTTGTACATGTGTTTTGATTTTGTACATATTGTATAAAGCGGGGACTTGTCCCGACACTTAGTTCATTTTGGTCAATGTATTTTGTTAGAGGCTTTTGTAGACGGATGTGGATGTATAAATGTGAAGGTACATGTCGTTTTGACTTGATGGCTCAGACGGCCAAGTTTTACATATATAGCTATGACATATGTTTCCATGTCTATGACTTCCGCATAGTTGCATAAGTTGTAATAAGATTTATATGAGGTTATGCATGCGAATGTTCTTGCGCAAAGATTGGTTCTCTCTGGCCTTATATGCTTCGGGTGCCAATCACGCCTCGTTGGGATTCGGGGCGTGACACCTAGTCACCCAATTAGCTACTCCAAAACATTCTTCCCACCGCCAAAACAGCTAGCCACCTAGGTAGTTCATCAGGATCCGGATAGAAATTAAGAAATACTCTAAATCATAGAGAGTTGAGAAATGTCTCAAGTCGCGGAAATGAAGATACACCTCGAGATCACACCCGGTCCTCACGATGCCTAGGTCCTTGGCCACACATATTTCAATGAACACACATAACAAACATTTACACTTAAGGGACTTAACCATCACAAGGTAAATCATAATATATTACACTTAGCATAATCCATATAACACATTCCTACACATTATTGCCTTACATCAATCACTTTACACAATATAAAGCAAAAACAACAAACCAAGTCCCTATGCTTCTTATTGGCCTCTACTGGTTGGAATATCTTGTTCCAACCTTCAACATTAAAAGATATCAATTAGGGGAAACTAGTACCAATTGTGTTGCCTGAAATACTAATTGGAATCTGCTAAATACCAATTGGACTCAACCCAGGGAGATAGCATAGAGATGGGACGATAGGAGAGAAGAAAGTGAAACAGTTTCCAAGATGCCTTGTAGCCTCCTAAAGATTTGATGTGGATGTCAACACACCAATCCGCAGGACTCTACTAAACATATGCTCTTATACTGGAAGACTGGTAAACTAGGCTCTGATACCATCTTGTCACGATCCAAGCCACGGATTGTGCAGGCACCTACCTAATTCTACCCTATATAGGAGAACCCTTACTACCCTACCATTCATTTCATGCGAAAGTTAAAACAATTCTTAATTCAAAACATCTTTTAATTCAATTCACTCATACATCACCTCAACAACAACAAAAACACCAACATACCCAGTGTATTCCCACCAAGTAGGGTCTGGGGAGGGTAAAGTGTATGCAGTCTATACCACTACCTCAAATGAAGTAGAGAGGTTGTTTCTAATGGACCCTCAGCTCATAACAGATAACAATAACAAACAAAAATCATAAAAACAAACAACAAAAAAGAGATAGCACATTACTAGATAATAAAAGAAGCAAGACACCCAAAAAATATAATACATCACCTGTTCAATACAATTGCTACATAAAAGTAAAGCAAAAAATAACCAAAAGTGAATCCCCAGAAAATAGCCTAAATCAGTATAAGAGCACTAGACAAAGATTAGGGGAATTTATAATACATCATCCATGCAAAATTTAAAAGGCAGGAGTTGTTGGAGAATAATCATTGTGAATACTATAGAAACTCCAACTGACCTGCAACATGGCTATATCCTCGGAAGGAGGTATAGTAAGTGTAGTACATGTACAACCATATGTACTGGTAGGTATCATCGGTTGATCAGGGTTAGAAATAAATAATAGTAATAGAAAATAGCAAAAAACCATGACTTTAAGAAAAATATTGGTTACTAAAGCCCGTTCACACATACTTTATTATTAACACTTAGTCTCTTTGTGACCTACTTGTGATTTAAATTTTTCATATATCTTTGTCCTTAATAATCCGTTCTACCTCACTTTGTTATTCCATTTTGTGTAACCCTATTTCTAACCTAGTTTGAATACTGTACAGGGTTTACCATATCAAAACATGAGAACACTGTTACAGTCAGGTTCTTTATTATTTACTTCTTATATAGTGTAGTAAATTTAATCATGTAATTTTAGATACCTATACTCACATCATATTCCCTCGAGACTGACAAGCAGGCCCAACCATCAAACATACTTATAAGTTTTCACAAATCAGATAATTACGACATAAAAATAGGATGGAACACCCAATGCATATGAGGAATAAATGTATGTAATATGCATAACTTCTATTCCCCTTCTCATCTCATCAACATCATCATAAAAAATATCAACATCATCAATATTATAATATAACATCATGCCCATCATCATTAATATCAACATCAACTTCATGAACATCATGAGCTTAGTATCATAATCACCATCATCATCATCATCTCATCATTATCAATATCAACAATACCATGAATGGGTATGCAATGTAGTCACAATCACAAACAGTGCCCCAAAAGCAATTACTTGCATTCGATATAAACATATATACAAACCCAGAGGGACTACCACACCCCCTACACCTGTATTGATCCCCAAAGTATCATATCTCTCTTAAAATTCATACCTTCTTTCTCAATCAGTTAAGGGTTTATTTATAATATACATATGCATACCTTTGTTACTTTTATTCACGTAACCCCCTCTAGTTCACATGCAATTAATTTGAGGGCCAATGCCCACAACTTAAATCCAGATGCCTATTCACACTCTTAAGTCTTCCTTGTCCTCTTAGATAATATTTACAACCCGAATACTGCCACTTGAGTAACCTTACTAACATCGCTTCTACATCATGATCCTGTCTCACTAATAACTTTAAAACAACACTGAATTATTAAGATTACTACAAATGAGGCACTCACCCTTAATCTGCTTTCTTTCCTCCACTTTTTATGGTATTTAACCTCTACTTCACTTATATATACGTATATTTGCTCAATGGGTCCTAATTCCCACAAGATTTGTCTAAGTATCCACATGTATGTCACACTAACTAGTTGTAACACCCTGTACCTTCCTAACCCTATGAGATGACGTTGAATAATGGCTATTTAGGCATCGAAGTGCCATGAGTATGCATTTGGTAATGGTAATGATGAGGAAATTGAGATTGGGTCTTGTACATGTGATTAAACTTGTGTAGAAGGTGTTTTACAATTTTCATGGAGCATTTGCGGGGTTCAAAATGAGGATAAGAGGACCCCTAAACAAAGGATGTTAAGGGTAAGAAGTAAGTTAAAGAATAAGACTTGAAGTGTCTAACCAAATCCGCGAAGAAAAGTCGAAGAAACGAAAATTTTGAAAAAAAAAAGAGGTGGGGCGCGCCCAGGGGCATGCCGGGCCGCTCTGGGCCTTACATACTCAGTACATTTTTCGTACTGACCCCCTCAGGGGACTTACCTTACATGTTGCAGGTGCAGACATTAGTATACTTCCTCTGTAGACTGGGGATCATTTGCAGATATTTGGTGAGCTCCAGTTGGTTCAGAGCCCCCTAAGTCATAGATGTATATTTGTTTTGATGTTATATATATTGTATAAAGCGGGGACTTATCCCGACTGTAAGTTGGTCTTGTGATGCATCTGTTATAGGCTTTTGTAGACATATGTGGGTATAAGAGACGATTATGTAAAAGACGAATGTCCGTTTGACTTGGTGGCCCCAAAGGCCAAGTTTCCTAGATATATATATTTATATTTATATAGAATATGTTCCCATGATTCATGTATTCCGCATAGTCGCATGAGGTATAATAAGATTCATATGAGGTTACGCATACAAATGTTCTTGAGCAAAGATTGGTTCTCTAGGGCCATGTCGGCTTCGGGTGCCAGTCCGACCCGAATGGGATTTCGGGATGGGACACTAGTTACAACAACAATCCCTATAAGATTCAAGCCTACCTAGATTATTATTAATTTCGCTCATTCAAACGTCATGTTCGAAGGCCTAAGGAATGGAATCTCCCAACATTACTATCACTATTACATGCATCAAACGCAAGTCTACTATAATTAAATCATAACCTACCTCATAGACAAAACATGCTGCTATTGAGAGGAGAGAGTTGTCCCGCACATGCTAAACATCTCCTTATGCCGAATTCCCACCGGGTGTGCCTTGAAACCGCCCTCATGATGCTTGGCCTTTAAAATCTCATAACTGGGGCTGTAAGGGGGTTTTAGAGTGTTTTTAGACGACCCAGAAGAGTTGAAATAAGGGAGGGTTTTAAAAATAACTTGGGATGGCTACTGCCGAGTTACCACTGCAGTGGTTGATTTACTGGTACATCAGTTAGCTTACCACCGCAGCAGTAAGAGGCAGGCCAGTCTAATATCTTTTTAATTCTTAGCCGCCCAATTGCATTAGGCATCATTTTTCCCCACAAAATAAACTCCCTTAGGTCTATTAGGAGCATTTTATTTGTCATAAAAATTTTCTGAGGTGTTTTCACACGTAATGACATTTTGGGTTATTACAAATGTGCCACCAGGTTTTCAATGCTCATACTTGACCTGTTTACGATTCTGACACTTGGTCGAAAAATCCATAATGTCATACTTCATTCTTCTCCAATAATAATGTTGTCCCAAGTCTTTATACATCTTGGTTGTACCCGAATGTATAGAGCACTTGGAATTGTGAACCTCTACAAGAATAGTAGGAATTAAGTTACTCGCATGAGGCACACATGTGCCCCCGATTCCTCAACACTCCTAATTCATCCAGAATGGCCTCCTTGGCCTCACCTTGCAATACGTTCTCTCTAAGGTTGCTCAATGTCTTGTCTTCAAAATGCTTTCTCTTAATCTTTTCGAAGAAAGTAGACTTAGACTCCATATGGGCTAACACTCTTCCCTCGCTAGCCACTTGTAATCTCATGGAACCATTAGTCAGAGCTTGTACCTTTCTAGCTAATGTGTGACTTGACACCTCCAACCATGCCAAAATCCCAATGCTTTCTAGTTTATAACTCAATGCGTCTGCCACCACATTGGTTTTGTACAGATGATATAAGATTGAGATGTCATAGTCCTTGATCAATTCCATACACCTTTTCTATCTCAAATTTAGGTCTCTTTTAGTAAACACATGTTGTAAACTGCAGTGGTCTATGAACACTTAAAATTTACCCTATAGAGGTGGTGTCTCCAAATCTTCAAGGCAAAGACCATTGCTTCAAACTCCAAATTATAAGTAGGATAGTTCTTCTCATAAGGCTTTCACTGTCTCAATGCATAAGCTATCACATACTGACCCCTACATTAAAAGAACACTTAAACCAGACCGTGAAGCATCATAATATATAATGAAATTCTTACATTTAAAAGGAAAGGTAAGAATAGGAGCTAAAGTTAACAAAGTCTTGAGTTTTTTGAAACTCTCCTCACACTTGTCCTCCCATACAAAAGCTACCTCTTTATGAATCAGGCGAGTCATATGGGAAGTAATGGAAGGGAACCCTTTAACAAACCGACGATAGCAATTAGCCAACCCATAAAACTATAAATTTCAATATCATTTGTCGGTCTAGCCCAATTCTTGACATCTTCCACTTTCTGCGGGTATATCATAACCCCTTCCTTATATACCATGTTCCCCAAGAAGGACACTAAAGACAACTAGAATTCACACTTCTAATATTTTGCATAAAGTTACTTCTTCTTAAGAAACGCCAACACTGTACGCAAGTGAGCTTCATGCTCCTCTTTACTCTTGGAGTAAACCAGAATATCATCAATGAAAATGATAACAAAAGAATCCAAAAACGTCTTAAAACCCCCGTTCTTTTGACTCATAAAAGCGGTTGGGGCATTGGTCAAACAAAAAAACATAACCAAAAACTTATAATGCCTATAATGAGTTTGAAAAGCAATATTTGGGATGTCCTCTTCTTGAATCTTGAGCCAATGATAACCTGATCTCAAATCAATTTTGGAGAACACTATAGCTCCTTACAACTGGTCGAGCAGATCAGCTATCCTAGGCAAAGGATATTTCTTGCGAATTGTCACCTTATTCAACTGATGGTAGTCAATACATATCCATATAATAACATCACAGAAGGCAAAACAATTGGATGAATAAAATCCTTTTCTAACAACTCTTGCAACTTGGACTTCAATTCCCTTAACTCTTCTGGTGCTATCCAATAAGAAAGGATAGAGATGGGGTGGGTTCCTAGCTCTAAGTCTATACAAAAGTCAAACTCACGGTCTGTAGGCATACCAAGAAAATCACCAAGAAATACTTCTAGGAATTCACACATTACTGGAATTGAAGCTATAGAAGGAACTACTAAACTTTCTTCCTGAAGATGGGCTAGAAACACCCTACCCCCTGCTTAACTAACATCTAGACATGAATAGATGACATAATTCTTATAGGAGTAGGCTTAAAAGTACCTTCCACTCTAACTTTTCCATCCTAGGCATAGTTGTGATAATTTTTTCTTAACAATAAAGAATATCACTATAAGGAGACAACCAACTCATCCTTAAAATAATAGTAAACTCCTCCATATCTAAAATCACTAAGTCTTCCAAAGTTTTATACCCCATAAACATCATAAGACACATCTTAAACTTGATCATCACATACAAAAGCCCCAATCGGTGTAGACACATACATAGGAGTGTCAAGAAATTCATAGTCTAAATCCCAACCAAAGGCAAATTTCACAGAAATATAAGAGAAAGTAGACCCGAGATTAAAAAACACAGAAGCCATATGATCACAGATACGAATAGTACCTATGATACCAAAATTAGAAGCTTTAGCATCAGGATAGACCAGAACATCATAAATATAAGCCAAATCACCACCAGCCTGCAAACCACCTCGACCAACCAGTACTTTACCTCAGTTGGCTTGGTAGCCAACCCCCTGTATTGTGACCACCATACCCACCTTGTGGACTATCCCTACCATATCCTCCACCACCACGACCTGCTGGAACTAGAGCACTCAAAGCTAGTTATAGAGTCAAATGACTTACAGATAAAAAATTAGGACAATCCCTCTAGATGTGGCCCAAACCCTAACACTCATGGCACCTGATGCCTAGGGCAAGTCACTAAACTGAAGATGATGAAGGTGTATAGCTACCTATTTGTGAAGGCTAATAATTGAGCCCAGATGGGCCCCCTGCGGACACAAGCATGGCCAAATAGTAAGGCTGGGAAGAATGACCATGCGAACCATGGCCTCTTGAATAAGTACCACTGAACTGACTAGATTTCCAAGCCTTTTTTTTTCTCTATCTTCACCTCTCCTTGCTTCTCAATCACCTCTGCCTTCTTCAAAAACTCAACCACATCCTAAAAAAACTTACCCCAAGCCAATATTGATAAGGTAACAATCAGGGTTCGTGAATTCAAACCTTTCACAAAGTACTTAATTCGTTCCTCCTCTGAAGTAATCAACTGAAGTGCATAATGGGACAAGGCATGAAACTTGGCCTCAAAGGCCACTACAGTCATATCACCCTGTTATGACTTAGAAAACTCATCCTTCTTCTGATCCTGATAAGTGCAAGGAACATATTTTTCAAGAAACACATTCTGGAACTGAGCCCAAGTAAGTGGAGCTAAGGCAGCCCTACACTCAACAAAGGACCTCCACTATTGCTTGGCCTTAGCCTGTAACTGGAAAGACATGAATTCCATACCATACCTCTCAACCACACCCATCTTATATAGACACTTGTGGTAATCAATCAGAAACTCGAAAGCATTCTTAGACTTAGTACCTTGGAACATTAGAGGTTTCATCTTCATGAACTTATAGAATAGTCCATGCTCATCATTAGTCATCACCAATCCCAATTCCTACTGAGGAAATACTCCAATGTAAGAGCCTTCATCCATCCTAGGCACCACAACAGCTGCATGTTCTAAGGCTGGGGATGGAAATGCAGGAACAGCTGGAGCAATACTGATACTAGCCAAACTGCCCAAAAATCCCAACACTTGTTGAATCAACTCTATGGTCATAGGCACTTGGGCTGCACCCTTTTTTATAGGCACTACATTTTCACGGACCACCACTCTTTCTTTCTCAACTACCATATCTTTGTTTGGGGTGAACTCTAGAGTATCCTGCTGAGAGAGAGGGGACAGTGTTCTCTATCTAGTCGGTCCTCCGGCTACCTGGGTGATATCACCTAAATTACACCTCCAAAAGAAGTATAACATGGTCACTGTCAAATATAGAACCCAACTAAGGTAGCGGTCAATCCCACAAGGAATATGGTAGCACGCTCGATCGATGCAGTTATTTAAACTATTAATCTGTTATTTCTCGAAAGGGGGGTTTTGTAGTAACAAGTAATGATTTTGAATAATTAGAAACCAAGTAACAGACTATTGATTATTTGTTGTTTAAGCAGTAAGAGAATAAACTAGTGATTAATTATTATGTTTCCCATGATTTCATAATGCAGTAGGTGTGACGTACTAGTGATCTATCCTAGTGTTTAGTATGCAAGATTGCTACGTTAAGTCTCAAGGCCTGTTTCACCTGCAAATACCACCAAAAACACATCATACCCATGTAAATGTACCTTTAAACTAGCATATTTCCCTTGTTTTAAGCATCAAAAGTTCTATAAAACCATAACATATCACCAGGCTCCACCCCTAATAGGTTCTGCTCATTTTTCTCTTCTCTTTGCCCTGCCTCTCACTCAAGACCTACCCCAAACTACAGCCTCAGTAGCCGATGCGGGTGTTATCGCTGGTACTACTATTAATGCGACTACTTCTGCTCTAGTGGAATAGGTATTCACCATCATCAATACAAGAGTGAATGAGTTAGATACCAATTTGGCCACTTGATACCAATTGAAATCAAGTAATAGCATGAAATGAAGAAAGAAAGGAAATTTATTTCCTAAAGATCTGTAGCCTCTCGAGGAAAAGTATAGATGTCTCTGAACCATTCCATAAGACTCTACTAGACTTGTTCTTATACGATTAGATCTACAAACCCAGTGTTCTAATACCATCTTTGTCACGACCCAAGTGGCCATGATTTGCACCCACCCTAGCACTATAGAGGGAGGATTATCTAAACCAACCCTTACGAACTAAGTCTGACACTTCACAAGTTAATTTTATCAAATCCTCATTATAAAATCACTTAACACAATCATGATCAACCATAATAAAATCCAAACTTAATTAAATATCATAACTAAAGTATAGAGTATGGAATTTCTCTATTTATTACAACCCCGAGACCTAAAGTCACCGTACAAAAACATCTAGCAGTGTCCAAAATCTAATGTCTAATAGATCATCCCAAATTATAAAAATAAGGAGAATGTCTTAGTTCTGAAAAAAGGGACATGAACAAAAATAAGAAGACCTAATGGCTTCCTAATCACGGTGCTCACCCTTGAATCAAAGTCTGCAAACATTGGCTAGAGTTGAGGTCTCATCTTAAACGCTGTAACACGCTCTGCAGTCAACAAAAAGAATAGCATAGGTAGCATCAGTACATCAACTAAGTATTGGTAGGCATCATAGGTTGACTCAACTCGACACTATACAAATAGGCAAATCAAATGCAAGTATCAGGGATCAAAATAGAACTTACAATTAATGACACCCAAGCACAAATATAACACTTCACATCAGCAAGAACACAAGTAACCAACCACACCTTTGACACTTAGGCACAACACATACACATATATATAATGTACATTCAAATGCATATGATGAATGTATGTATGCAAGATATATGTATCATCTCTTTCTCATCTCAATATTATTATCAATATCATTCTCATCATCATCATCATGATCTCAATATTATCTCATCATTATCATGATCTCAATACCATCATCAATATCATTATCTCATCTCCACAATATCATAATATTCACCATCAATGTCAAAGAAAATGAAAATGCAATCAATGATCACAAGTAGTGCCCTAAGGAAATTACACACACTTAATCTACATATAAGTACAAAGTCAAGCAAGACTTTTTGATATAAATAAACCATAACCCACCTTAATACCTTGCTCGAATCACTCTAAGACCACAAGCTTGCCTTTTTTCTCTCTCTCTTTCAGTCCATTCTTGACCTATGAATAACAACCATACACACATATTTCAATAATCTCACCTTCTCCAACTATTAGTAACCTACAAATATCAATTTAAAAAATGGAATTACCCTAGTTAATCATCTTAAGATTTTCTACCCTTTAAACATCATGAATTCTAAACAATCTAGTAAGAACAGTAATAATTATATCAAAGCAAGTGTTTTCTAACACCCTAGGATTATTAACAACTGAAAATAAATAAATTCCCACCAATTTCCTTTAGTTCATTTAGGACTAAACCCCAAATTCTATCATGGATAAGTTTCTAGGAATTTCTAAGAATTTAATGGATTAATTCAAGTTTAGAATATAAAAAAACTTACCTCCAAATATGAAAACTCCCCAAAATGGTAGAAAATTACCTCCTTTTATGCTCTTGCATGTTTTTCAGAAAAAGGGAAATGAAAATGTGTTTTTTGGTTTTTAAAAATTAGAAACTGCATTTTTACTATTGCAGAAGCACTTACAGTGGTACCGTTGTAGCGGTGAATCTGCTGCTGCAGTAGTTTGAAGGCCAATTGGGGTTGCCACTACGACAACACTATTATCATTATAGCGGCACTTTTGTCGGCTACAACAGCCCCGAGGTAGTAACTCATACCTCATCCTAGTTCATTCCATTTTACAATACACCTCTTGAAACCTGACATCACAAACTAACCCTTTCACGGTAATCTCTATAACTGGGAGTTCTATTAACCCATTTTATGTATTGAAAATTGCTACGACTTCCTAAACTAGTCCTCTACTTCAAAATCAACTCTAACAAACCCACCGATGCTCCATTTACTACAAGATTTCCTTAGACCACCACACCCTCAAAATATGTATAAGACTAGGCCAGCCCTAAACTTTCAAAAATTTGTCTAAGAGAAAAATTAATAAAGGTTCTACTCCTTATTTTAGCATAATAACAAATTGGGTAATAACAAAAAATGTTGTTGGAATGGTGTTGGTGGAACTTCCAATTGTTAAGGCTCTTCTTTTTGGTCATCTTCAAGCTCGAGCCATGGATATTATGGTTATATCTCTTTCTATCATCTTTATTGTTCTAAGGTATGCCTTTTTCTTCTTCTACCTTCTTTCTTTTTTCTATTCTGGAAACCAGAGTCCTTGTATTTTTCCTCAGATGTCCGGGGTTCATCCCCAAGGGACCAAAGGCAGAAGCCTGAACCTATTAGATACGGTATGCTTTTCATTCTTTACATTAATTTATTCAACTTTTCAAGATCCCTTTGTGTGTTCCTTACAGTTTGATCTTCTTTTACTACAAGTAGGTGGCATGATTGTCTCCTTAGACTTCTCTACTGAATGGTTCAGTTTAAGCAATACCCAACTACCACTCTCTTTTTTAAGCTTTTGATAGCTAGAGCTTGTATTCTGTCACGACCCAAATCCCATTCGGGCCGGACTGGCACCCAGAGCCGATAAGGCCCGAGAGAACCAATTTTTGTTCATGTACTCTCGTATGCATACTCGCGTATGAATATCATTTTATCTCATGTAATTATGCGGAAGACATGAATATGGAAACATATGCCATAAATATATACCAAACTTGGCCTTTGGAGCCATTACGTCAAAATGAACGTACATCTTTTACTTTCATGATACCCCACATATGTATACAAAGCCTCTAATAGATACATGACCATGTCTATACAATATGTACAAAATTCCAAAACCTAATGAACACATGGGACTTGGGAAGCCCCGAAGCAACTGGAGCTCACCAACAATCTGCGGATATCTCGTCACCTACTGCGGAGATCTACTAACACCTGGGCCTACAGCATGTAAGGTAAGTCCCCCGAGAGGGCTCAGTATAAAGAAAGTACTGAGTATGTAAGGCCATATGAAACTATAATAATAAATAAGTACTTTCAAGAAATTAAGCGTACGAGAATAATCAATGTGAATAGACCTCAAACCTGAATGTGTGGAACCATGTTCATTACCTCTATATTGATATACTCATGCAAGGGATATCTCTCATCTCTTATACTACAATATTTATTATTATTCACTCAACTAGTTAGTCATTCATAATACCTTATGGATCATCTCCTTCTAAGTACGTATATAATACCGGGCCTCCACCTTTAGTGGGATATAATGTATATGTATATAGTACCGGGCCTCCACCTTTGATGGTATATAATAAATGAATATGTAGTACCGGGCCTCTATCTTGGTGGGATATATATAGTACCGGTCCTCCACCTTTGATGGGATATAATATATATATATATATATGTATAATGCCGGACCTCCACCTTTGGTGGGCTATAATAAATAACATAGCATAGTATTGAGATTGTTCTATCTTGAACTTACACCCTTTAGATTGTGATCCATACTCAATGTAACATATAGTAACCATACGTAAATTACTTCTCTACAAATCTTAGACCCTTCCTATAATTATGAGAGTAACACATTAAAGATAATGACATTAATTGAAGCACACTCTTACATACACATCTTACTTCACTCCTTTACCTCATGAGATTGACATCTTCACTTATGATTATACTAACTTGCACATCACCCCTCTTATTATTCTTATGAGATTGGTATTTCTACTTGGGAAAGATTAACACATCCACTTATGAGAGATTGATACTTTAAGGATCATGCTAATATTGGAAACACACCTCTATACCTTACTTCACTTCCTTACTCTCAAGAGAGTGATACGCTCACTTGTGAGGAATAGATATATTAGTTCGCACTTTATCTCCTTCACTACTCTTATGAGATTGGTACTAAAATATTCATAATAATATTGGACTTCGGAACAAGGCATGATTGGAGAATGCTTTTCAAGAATAAATAGCTTCTCTTTACATCTTTCCTTGAGATAACTATTATAGAATCACAATGTTATGACTCCGTTGGAACATACTATTATGAGGACTTTGGACCCATGTCCATAATTAGGTAACTCATGAACAACAACATTATGGGAGCTTTAGGAATTTCAGTCCATGGATAAGAGACATATGAATGCCAATCGGTTAATGAAAAAGAAACGTGTGGATAACAACATATACCAAATCCGAATGAGATACCTTAGCATATTTTGGGATAGGACAAGTGAAATGTCATGATGAACATTATGTGCTGCAGAAAGATACGGACAGAGTAACCTTACATACCTTATCTTCCCAATGTAAGTACACAATCTAATATGTGAGCACAACAATTCCGCTCCTTCTTTACGTTTCACTCTACATCACAAGTACATAATGGAACCAACATTAACCACCAACTACCTTACAAAGGCATATGACAACAATGAGTTACATGTTTATCTTTAAAATGGCATTTCCTTCTCTACAATACCATTTACGGCATCAACATACCAACAATGTCCCATTCATGCCATACATTGACCACAAGCTACATTTCAAGTGTATAAGACAATCATAAGTTACATGAGTTCCCTATTCACCCTTTACAATACCATTCATTGCCCTTTTCATGCCAACAATACCATAACATTTTATACATTGACCACAACATCACATACCAATAGCATTTCACCACAAAGTTTCTCCTCTACACTTTCTCATAAGCACCATATCACAATTATTCCATTAAATTGCTTCAATACACCTCACAACAACAAATCAGCCAAAATCTCATAATTTACACTTATAGAAAAATAACAAGTTTAGGACCATAATAACACCATACATGTTGATATTTTATCCATACCATGCTTTTTCATCAAAACTACAAGTCATAATTCAAGTCACAATCCCATGGATATCACATATTTTACCAAAAACACAAAACACCATGTTCAACACTTCCAAGAATAACCAACATGAGTTACATACTCTTCCATGCATATAATATATTAATCCATAATAATAATCAGTTACCTAGGCTTGGAAGATGATGATCTTGCTCCAAAGATGGCTTAGGGTTTGAAGAGCCACAAAGAGTTCTCTAGAATTCTCAAGAAAAAGATAGAAAAGCATGTGTGTTGTTGTGTATTAAAAATCTGATTTTTGGACCCCTTTTATAGACCTTTAATTCCATCCTTGGACACTCTTCTCAATCATTGACAAGTCAAGGCAAGAATGGGTCATTTGACCCATTTTTGGCCCATGACTTTTGCCTTATTTTTGGGCCTCTTTTGAGCCCAATTCACTTGATCCAACAAAATCCATAATTTCTCATGTTTAATTCATTTCATACGCGTTAAAATAATATTCCCACTCACGGGAGTTATATTTGTAGCCTCAATCCCAAAAACAAGTGACTCTAGCCACGTATGACCCATTTTGACCAAAAGGGTAAAATCATCATTTTGACGCCAAATTCGTTCTCGAGTAATTTTATCATACCAATATAATATTTCACTCATTTAATGTATATTCTCATGGTTGTAGAATAATCGTGGCAAAAATTGGCTCAATACGTCCCCGGGCACCCTTGGGACTTAAGAAAAATTCCAACTTTGAAAAGTGGCCAAAACCAGCGTGGCACGCTCTTGGGCGCACCATCCTGCTGCCTCTGGACTAAAAATTTTATCCCAGAGCGGCGTGGAACGCCCCACCCTTAATTATTATTATTATTATTTTTTTTTAACTTATTGCTCTCAAAACTAAGGTAAACATGTACGAGGTGTTACATATTCCTAGCTATTTTATTCACATCTTTGATGTCTTCTTTTGGGCATACTTTGTTTATAATATGGTTGAATATTTCCTATCTTTTATTTCAATGGCCCTATAGCTATGCTTCTCTTATATTTATTTCTTCTATATGACATGAATGTTTTCATTATAGATAATCTCTTCTACTAGTATTGTGGAATGATTTTGCATGTTTTCACCCTTAAATAAGGTATCTATAACTTATCCATGTTTAGAACTCTCTTAATCTTGACTGGTAACTCCTAAAAATTTTTCTACTCCTTTGTTTATTGTAATTCCATCACTTTATTAGCTAATAAATCTGTAGCATTGTTCCCCTCCCTAATACTACAAATAACCTTTGAATTGAACTATTGTAATCTTCTCCTAATATCTTCTATTCTCTCCAAAAGTCCCAGAGCAATTTCCATTACTTTTAAATAATGTTCTTGAGGCTAAGTGAATTTGTCTCCATTGTAACATCCCTTAATTCCTTTTTTTGGCAATACTTTAATGCTTCATAGATGGACAACCAATACTTTATGGCAATGCCTATTCCCTTTGCTTTGATATATACTATATCTTCCTTATTACCCCTTAGGCAAAAACCATTTAAGCTCTTTCATGGAATTCTCCTACATTCTCTATCTGAATTACACTTAACCTGTGCCTATTAGGTAGCCTCCAAGTATCACTATGATAATGTAGTTTTTGCTTATAATTCTGATCTTACCAATTATTTCTGGCCAAGTCTATGACATCGTTTTTATCCATGGATACAAAATCTTGATCATTTTTTCACATCATGAATCTACTTCACCATCCTTGTGAATAGAGTATTCCATCCATGGTTTCTACCATTCCTCCTCTTTTATAGTGTCTATATAATGATGGCTAGAATTGCTCTATAAATAACCTATAACTTTGATGGTGCATCAAGCTTCCACCAGGTGATTATGAACTGATATAAATGCATCACTTCTATGTTTTGTTTATTTTGGCAATAAAATGTAACATTGCCATACCAATAAATTGACAATACAACCTAAAGAGCACTCAGCTGCTGCACATCATGTACAACAATTCGAGTCTCAAAATCACACCAACTAATTACAAATCCTGTCATGATATGTCTCACACTGTCTAGCACCCGTAGATACTCTATACAAGTCAATTCTCTCCTTTAACACCATTTGTATATGTTGAAAAAGAAAACTAATATTAACATTATGGCCTCTAAAGATTTTATGATTCCTAGCTTGCTAAATATAATATTGCATGGCCCCAAAACCAGCTGTGATGACCTCTTTTTTAAACTACTTCTACTTCTTCTATAAGATCCATTAGATAGTATCAAGGACATTTCTGTACCTGGATCCAATCTTAGGCCATTGAGTGAGTTGTTACCACAAAGATCTTTTTATTGGACAAGTCACAAACAGATGAATGTTATTTTCCAGTTGCTGATGATCACATAAAACACATACATAGTCATTGCATGATATGACTATTCTCAGTATTCCTTCCTTTGTCAATAGTTTAAATAGCTAACAATAAAAGAACCTGTGTTTAGACAATAAAACCTTACTCTAAATCAATTGAGAACCCCTCATTACAGGTCTATCCCCTAACAAGTCATTGTAGCTCATATTAATGGAATACCACCCCGTTCTAGTAAAAGTGTACTCTCCTTGCTAGTACCAAGCGCATACTTTTTTTCACCTTGTTCAATTGTTTCCAATACTAGTTGACATCTTTTTTAGGAACATGAGTCCATATGTCTTCTCCAGGTTTCATATAGATATTGTGAACCCACTGGATCCATAATTTCTCCTTGCTATTCTGATCTACCACACCAATTTGCCCAGAGCAGCCGAATTCCACAACCTGAAATTTTTGATGTTTCATCTACCTTGAGCCTTATAACCATGGATTGTTTGCCACTTGACTAGAGACACTTTCTTCTTCACCTCATCACCTCCTCATAAAAACTTCCTACATTTTTTTTCTACCTCCTTGATAATAGTTTTTGGCAAAAAAAACACTAATCCTCAGAAATTCTGCATTGAGAATACAACTGAGTTTTTAATTTAGAGTTTGCCTGTACATGAAAGATGTAAATTAAATATTTTTTCTCATCTTCTCAGTGATCCTTGTAGTTAATTAATTGCAATCCAAATTACTCCACTTCTTATGTGAAAGTGGTAGTCCAAGATACCTAATAGGTAAGGCCCTACAACTATAGCTAGTAATATTCAGTTATTTGTCCTTCACTTCCTCAGAAACACCAGTAATAAATATGTTAGACATACCATGGTTGGTACTTAGTCCAGTGGGGCTTGAGAAATACCTGAGAGCCTCCATGATCCTTGTCACAGCTTGTTCCGTCCCCTTGCAGAATATCATCAAGTCATCAGCAAAAGTCAGAGTCAGAGAAGTGAAGTGCAATTCCTTGCATATAGGGTGGAATCTGAAATCAGGGAGTTAACACATTCTATTCAGCAATCTTGAGAAATATTTCATAACTAAAATAGGCAACAGAGGAGAAATAGGATCTCCCTGCCTAAGTCCTCTTTTCCCTTAAAAGAATCCATAACCTTCTCCATTCATTTTGATCGAGAACTAGTTGTTGTCACACATTCCATGATCAGCTAGATGAATTTAGGAGGAAATCCATATCCTTCCAACATTTCCCTAACAAACTCCCACTTGACTATGTCATAAGACTTAAGATCAATATTTAAGAGGCATCTTAGAGTAGTTTTCCTTTTGTAGTGTCTGAGTAAGTCATGACATATTAGGACATTCTATATAAGTGATCTTCCTTTGACAAATGCATTTTGTGTTGAGTTTACAAGATCTGACAAAACACTGGTAAGTCTGTTGCATAAAATCTTTGATATGCACTTGTACAAGGTGTTACAGCAAGCTATGGGTTTGAACTGACTAGCATGCGCAGGTCTCTGAGACTTTGGAATCAAGGATATCATGGTTAAGTTCAGTTGCTTAAGCATTCTCCATGCTGGAAGAAATCAAGTACACCATTACATATATCATCATCAATTATGTCCCAACCATCCCTAAAAAATCCACCTCCAAATCCATCAGGACCTAGGCTTTTGTTAGTGTTGATACTCCATATTACTTTCTTTATCTCTTGGGTAGTGACAGATCTTAGTAATAGTAGCTACTGAACTTCCCTTCAGTCTGTGCCCATCTCAAGATACATCTACAGGCTTTACTCTTTTGGCCTCCATCAGTGCCTAACAGTTGCTTATAGTAATTGATAAATATATTAGCAATACTAGTCTGATCAGGCTTCATCTGACCTTGGGCATGCCTTAATTGAGTAACTAAATGCATTAACTTCTTCTTCGTAATCACTAGGAAGAAGTATTTTGTATTATCATCCCGCAGTCTTAGCCAAGTGGCTTTGCTTCTGTACTGTAATAAGGACTCAACAAGATAAGATGGCTGCTGAAATTACTTCATCAAGTTTTGTTCCTCCAGTTGTATTGTTTTATCTAAAGGTTTAAGTTGCAGTTGAGCTTGAACCAATAATAGATTTAATCTTAGGTCATTTACCTGATCCATCAAGTGTTGGAAATGATTCTTATGCAGATGTCTCAGCCTTTTTTTTCAACAATTTGAGTTTCCTTACTACTCTATACATGCAGACACCCCTCACCTGAACACTACATACATCTTGTACAATTTAAGTGAATGAACTATGAGAGCTCCAAATGTTAAAGTATTTAAAAGCAAGTTTCCTACTCTTTTTCAAATGTACCAACCTTATTAAAAGGGGACAGTGGTCACTTACTCCCTCAGGTAGGATGTTACATTGCATGTCAGGCATTGTATCCAACCACTCCCCATTCACAAATACACAATCCAACTTTGAGAAAATTCTTTGATCTTGTCTATCATTCCAAGTGTATTGACCACCAGTATTACTTATTTCGTCTAATTCACAGTCTACAATGCATTCTTGAAAGTCCACCACATATGCATGAGTTATAGCATTACCACCCATCCTATTTTTAGCTTTCATTACTGTATTGAAATCCCCTAAAACAATCTAAGCTATATGAATTCCCTAATGTATCTATCTAAGGCGATCCCACAATTCAAGTTTTTCCTCTTTCAGGTTAAAAGCATGCATAAAAGTAGTCATAAACTCTATTTGAGAAGGAATATGTTTTACCATACATGTTACTGCTTGAGCATTGTCATGCATGATGTTGACTTCATACCAGTCTTGCCACTATATTACCCATACTCTTCCATTGTAATGGGATGAATGATTGTAGTAATAGGACCATCCACCAAATATTGAATCAACAATACCAGTAAGTTTATTAACCTTTATTGTTGTCTCTATAAAACCTATCAATCCTACCTCCAAGTTACTGCAGAAGGGCTTCACCTTCTTCTGCTTAGAGAGGCCATTAAGGCCTCTAGTGTTCTAGCAGAGGAGCTTAACCATGACCACTTGGGGGGAATAACCTTCCCCCCATTACTAGCTTTAATGGTTTGTTCATTAATTTGAGAACTGCTTTCTCCTAATTATTGAAAAGAATTTGATACCTGCACTCTTTTTGCTAGCTATATTATGGAAGTGGTTCCTCGAGGACTTCCACTCCCATTGCTATACAGCCCAGTCTCTGAACCTCCACTTCTAGTTTTCTTATCCCTGTTACATACTTTTGCCTCACGATCCTGCTTAGTAGGGAGCTCATCCTGCATATTGCTATTTTCAACTTCGTTTTTGGTGTTCTATTTTCTTATATTAGATTCAACTAAGTTTTTTCCATCCCCAGGTTTTGCATTTGTTGTTGTCCCTACATTAGCCTTTCTACACATAGCTTGTTCATGTCCATACTTTTTGCGACCTGTATACATAGTAGGTTTCCAATCATACTGAACCTATTGTTCAATCACTTGTCCTCTTTCATTCCTAAAATAGATTACTTCCAGCAAAGGCTTTCCCATTTTAACTTCAACAAGTAATTTGGCAAAGCTCAGACCAATATTCTCTTGAGTATGCTTATCCTCCATAAATGGCTTGCCCACTAGGCTAACAATTTTTCTTAAACCTCTTGCACTCCAATACTTGAACTCCAAACCTGGCAACTTGATCCATATTAGAACAGTGCTCAGTTCTTTCTTAGAGAAATCCATGTCCTGAGTCCAACCTTTCACTATCAGTATTTTGTTATCAAAGTGATGGATTCCACCTTCTAACACCTCTAATTTCCCTTCAGCAGTGTTAAAATGTACCAACAAAATGCCATTCTTCATCATCGCCACTTTGCTAATTCCTAATTTTCCCCATTTCCTATGGACAAAACCATTCAACACATTAAATGGTGGATGAGCAACTAGCACATAGCATATCACTGTATTTCTCTAGTATTATATCTCTATACTAATATCATATTCCTCAATCTGTACTTTGTCTTATTCTCCTGCTTTACTAGGCTGTACAAAGTCCAGCTTAAAGCCACTATTACTCAGCTTTGTTACGTCATATTTGTCCCATATTGAGGTTTAAGAAACACTTTATTCACCTTGCTTGGACTGCTCTTCTTCTTCTTCCAACTCATCAGCCTATGATTTGGGTGACGAAGTGATCTCTATCCATTCCTGCATATTTGCCCTAACCTCAGCTTCCTTTGATTTCACTTGTTGGTTTGAAATCCTCGTCCTAGTTTTAAATTTTACCTTCCCACTCAAATTATGGTTCTTATTCCCCTTAATTCCACTTATTGCAGCTCTAGATTGCATCAATGAAAAAGAAGCCTCCATCATCAATAGAGTTCTTCTATCATGTACTATTTCATTGCCGCTTGACTCCGATTCATTATCCACACTCTTCCCAACACCTCCCACAATATATGTACCTCTACCTCGCCTTTTTCCCCTCGAATTCACTAGAAGATTTGAAGCTTTCCCTCTTTTTCCCATGGAATGCATATGTTAGCAATGTGTGCCTAAAGAGAGAAAGTTTTCCATCCACTTCAATGTTAAAGACTATAAAAATATCAAATTTCATCCATAGCCTAGTGGTTATGGGGGTTGTTACAAAATGGTGTTACATGGTATCTTCCTCATTAGTATCAAAACACCAACATTTTGACACTATATTAATTCTCTCCTTCTTTAGATTATCATCATTGGCGATTCTTAACTTCTATACTCTCCACAGAAAGAAATTTATCTTGAATGGCATACCTTTAGCCCAAATAAATTCATAATCTCTTTTCTTTCCTACTTGTGTCTCATTAAACTCCATACAGACTTTAGTGTGAACTTATTTAAGGAGTATACATCAACCAGGGTACATCATTATCATATTCACTGCTTGTTTTCTTGATGCTATCCATGATATATTTTGTCATCTCCACTAATATTCTAGACAATATCTTTTATTTACCCCATTCCCCTAATCTAATGAAAGGTTTGCCCTCCAATTCCTCTACTCTAGCATTATTACCCTCCATATAATACAAAGCTTCTTGTTTTGTGTAGTTGTCAAACCAGAAGCTAGAGTTTTCTATAGTTATCTGTCAATAGATACTATGTTCTACTTCTTCCCTATCTATTATAATTTTCCTCCACACATGGGATGCTCTAAAACCCTGAGCTATAATTGGATGGAACATCTTTCAATAATTATTCCACATATATGAACTCCACATGAAAAAGCTAGAGGTTCTAAAGTTCCACCAGAGTTTTGCAAAAAGTGCCTTTGAAACATCATGTAGTGATCTAAAGCCTAGCCCCTCTTTCTTCTTTAGTAAAACACATCTTTTCCTAAGCTACCTGTAATGACCCTCCTAGACGTTATAGAGTGGTTAGGGCCTACATACCCTATTAGAGTCCCCAGAATGAATTTAGCTAGTAAATTATCAAGGTAGGGTGGTTTAAAATCAAAAACTTGTGGTATATTTATTCATAGGTGTTGTGTTCTCTAAGGTGGTGACCTAGTGATCTAGACCACTGTACAAAATTTTAAGACTATGAGTAACTTCATAGAATATAGTTTTAGTGGCTGCCTGATGTTGCCCAAACTATGCCTCCAGAAAAGTATAATGCGGTCGTTGAATCAAATATATAACCCAACTAGGTTGGGGTCGATCCCACAGGGAGGACGGACTTCTATTGAATGCTTGTTCGAGTGATTGGCAAGTAAGTAAAAATGGAAGGTTTTGTAAACAAATAATAAGAGTAACAATTGTTGATTGTCAGATTTGTGATCAATACGAGAAAGGCACTAGGACTATGATCCCCAAGAATCCTTAACTCCACCGGGTACTTATGCTGGCAAACGGCCCCGCTGCGTTGCATGCAAAATCTAACAAGATAGGTTCATCTAAACGTTTCTTGACCTTGGTTAGATGAATTTCACTCTTCTCCTCTCGATCTCCAAGTGTCGCTCTACTAACCCTTGTTCTTGATCTCAGATAACTATCCCTGTTACGGCTCAAGTTATTAGATGAAGGTTGATAACTTCAAATCTCTATTGTTATTACCTTTTCCCAATCTCTACTTCTCACTAGAGCAAGTTTAGAATACAGGTGAGTTTTCAATGTTTGCAACTGTTAGAAGATCAATTATAACAAAAGAATTAACAATACATGCAGTCACACCGGTTCTGAATTGCTTCGCACTTAACCCATTTTGTTAATTCCTTATGGTTCACACAACCCTTGTTGAGAGATTTAGCTACTCATGATTACAACAACACAAGAAGAATTCAATGATGAAAACATAATTATGAACTCACAAGAAGAATAAAACTCTGAAATCTCAATATAAATCAAAACCCTAGAATTGATGTTTGAGATTACAAGATCAATGTGTTTATGAACCTCAAAACAATGTAATAGAATCCTCAAATAATGTAATAACTAACTCCTAAACATAGGACAACCTAAGGGTATTTATAGATACAAATTGAATCCTATCCTAAACAAAGTAGGAGAAAAAAGTCGTCAACTTTCCACGGACCTTGACTTGAGGTCGTGGGTTCAACCTACGGACCATATGTCCCAACAGTGGGAATCAAACTTTGATGAAAACTTTCAGGAGTTGACCCACGGTCGTGAATCACGGACCATAGGTGGACCTATGGATCATGGATCCAGGCTGTGAGTCACTTCTGAGATTTTCAGCTCCAGTCTTTTGTCTTCAAAAACTTCATTTTAGTGCATGCTTCATCCTATTTTCTCCATTTTTCCGCCAAAACCTATTTTCCTGTAAGATAGAATAGAAAACACATCATACCTACCAAGCATACCCAAGTAATTACATATTTTCCTTGTTTTAGGCATTGAAAGTGTCATAAGATCATGGCACATCAATACCCTCAACTTAGAACGTTTGCATGTCCTTAGGCGAACAAAACAAAATAAACACATTCAATACTTAACTAACAGAAACCTAAGAGACCTACAACAATCGACTCATTGCTTTCGGTATCAAAAATTTTGACCCCTTCCTATTTGAAAATCAAAACCACAGTTTGTATACATGTAGCATATTATCATGACACAGAAGGGATCAAGTGATGGCATCAGATTATGAACAAACAACTAAGCATATATGCAAATGACATTATCCGAAAAAATAGCAACTAACAATGAAACCTATGTAATCTCATAAAAAAAAAGTCTTATACACTCATAGTATACTAATGAATATCAAAGTAGGGACCAGGTCAAAACACTGCCTCTCACAAAGAAGTTCAAATAGTGTGCATGAAATACCATAGGCTTGCCCTTATTTTCTATGACTTAGTTTTTCAAAAAATTTGACTAGGATCACTATAGGACTTTCATCGTCTTATAATGTAGGCTTGGAGACAGGTGTGGTACATATGGATACAGTGACTCAACCCTTGTTGACACTACACTATTTTTGGCTCCACTTTCCAACCATTCTTATTTTAGTCTCCCTTATTCTCCTTCAATTGTTTTCATATTTTGGGAGTAATTTTCTTTATGATTTCAATATTCTTTTTTTATCTCTTTTTTTTCTTTTTGCAGAATCTATTTATTTCACTTGTTTTTCTTTCTTTTTTACACCCAAATCCGTTCTTCTTTCTTTTACTAACCCCTTCTTCATACCCATATCAAGCTCGCACCCCTATGCTAGCCACCCTCAACTTAGGCAATTTGCCTGAGTTAAGGTACACAATGTCCAAGAAGGGACCAGGGCCAAGACAGGTTCATTGCAAGTCAAAATGGGAAGGTGAATCAGCTAATGAAATAAATAGGTCAATTAAGGCTCAAAATTGGGATCAAAGGATATTTACTTTACTTAGTCATGCATTTTGGCTAAAAGTTGACTTATTCAAGAAGTGGCTATGATCATTTCCTAACCATTATCCTATAACCTAGGCAAGATTAACCGGGCAAGTTCTAGATCGCACATACAAAGTGAACTTAGTAATGACCTCACACACACATAGCATAGGGTTACACTATCAACTACTACCTATCAGTTCATGCATTGCTAGCTACAATCATTCTGCCTATAATACTAATGCCATAACAAGATCCAACAGTTGTCACAAACTAACATAACTACACACACTTGAACATCAAAAACATTATCAAAAACTTGTTCAAAACTAGACTACACTAAGGTTCCCCTAGTTTCCTCCTACTTAAACACAAAAACACATAATAATAAAAATAACAACCTAAACATGCCAGTTCTACTATGATACCACTTTGAGGGAAAATAAACACGACAATAAAAATACCCAAGAGGACATATAGACCCACAAGCATCTCTGGCCCCACCAAATAAGCATGCATTGACGCCAATGCATTAGAACGAATTAAACTAAGAAAGTTAGGAACATAGTTGTGGCACCCTAGGTGCGTGGGTCTAATGACGATCAAAATAAAAAAAATCAAAGCAAATGTAGGAATAACAAGACACCTTGGGTTTCCTCCCAAGCAGTGCCTGATTTAATATCGCGGCACGACGTGGGTGTCTTGATTTCTCATACTTCATCAAGATATCCCTTGGGTTGGCCTCCAGGGTTATCTAAACTATTTATTTTTGAAACCACCCTCATGTCCTTTGGATGCTTCATAGTTTTGTAAACATTGAACATGACTTTCTTATTATTCAGCCTAAATTTCAGCTCACCCTGCTCCATATCCACCAATGCTCTGCTGGTGGCTAAAAATGGTCTCCCCAAAATTATAGGCATCTCAAAATTAACCTTACAATCCAAGACAACAAAGTCAGCAAGAAAGATGAAGTTTTCAACCTTGACCAAAACAACAAATAATATGCCCATAGGCTTCTTAATCATATGATCCACCATCAATAATCGCATCTTTGTTATCTCGAGATTTTCCAAGCATAATTTCTTGAATATTACTAGTGGCATCAAGTTAATGCTTGCACCTAGGTCACACAAAGCTCTGGAGAAGTTGACTGACCTAATTATGCATGGAATTATGAAGGCACCGGGATCATCTTTCTTTTGCACAAGAGAACGAGATGCAATTGCACTACAATAGTGTAAATTACCGATAGACTCATAACTGACAGTTCTATTTTTTATGACCAACTCTTTCATGAACTTTGCATATCCCAACATTTGTTCTAAAGCTGCGACCAATAGAATTTTTATAGAAAGTTACTTCAATATGGATATGAACTTATGAAATTTTCCATCCTCTTTCTTCTTCTTCAAGAGCTAAGGGAATGGAGCTGGCAGCTTAGGAATGGGGGTTAGCATTTATGGGGCTTCCTTTTCTTTATCATTTTTAGAATTCACCTTGTTTTCATCAATCTGAGGCTTTTCAACTTCTTTCATAATATCCCCTCTAACAATTTTATTTTCATTCACCTTTTTCTTTATACTTTGAGGGAAAGGTGGAGGAAGTTTTGGGAATGGAACATATTTTTTTAGAGATTCCTTTACCTTTTTTGTGGCATTTGTTTGCACTTCCAGTGTAGCATGAATACCCTCAACTTGTTTGAAATAAGAGTCTTCCTACTTCTCGTTGTGATAGCCATACAATGAGTATCATTTTTTAGGTTCTAAATGGTGTTGCTCAAAAGTGTACCTTGTTGATGTTGATTCAATGCTGAAGATATCTGCCTGAATTGTTGCTCCAACTATTTAATGGCTGTCAAGTGAGACTTAAACTTTTGACTTATTCCTGAAATGTGTGCCATAATCTCCTTCAGATAGTTTTCTTGACTCTCTACCCC
The DNA here is from genome assembly GCA_031232105.1 of Capsicum rhomboideum. Classification (NCBI taxonomy): domain Eukaryota; kingdom Viridiplantae; phylum Streptophyta; class Magnoliopsida; order Solanales; family Solanaceae; genus Capsicum; species Capsicum rhomboideum. Next base: position 97,886,146 of record CP124718.1, read on the forward strand.
CTTAACAAGTTTATTAATAAGGGTTTCTATTCTTGAATTTCTATACTCAACATAACGATTCCTGGTCGGAGATAAAGGTCACTCTTATCTTTATAGTCATCATTTCACCTCCAATCACCATCTCGATCTCTATACCCCGACTTGTTGTAATTGTATTCATAGTAGTTTCTACCTTGATTCCCTTGCCTCGAGTTCCAAGAGTTTTGATTAGACCCTCGGCCCTTGGATCAAAAAACCGCCACCTCTTGATCCAAGTACTTAACCTCCTCATCAGATTCATAATCTTCATGCCTAGGTGTTTTTCCTTGTGTACCTATGGCATGCACCTTCTCAGCACCCCCAGCCATAATCTTTTTGGCTAGAAAGCCAGTTTTTATCCTTAATTGTGTGACCTCTTGATCTACAGATTCATCCAAAGCCCATTGTGATGTCGAGGCTCCAATAGCATACGTCCCAGCTAGTATATCTGCCTCCTGAGTATGCCATCCCCCATTGGTCTTAGTAATACGATCTAAACTCTATGAAACTTGTTCCTATCTCAGACTCATAAATGCTCCGCTAGTAATAGTATCTGTTACGGCCTTAGTATTAGTGTTTAATGCTTTGTAGAAGATCTCAAGTAAATTTTGACCATTCATTCTATAGTTTGAAACATTTTGCAACTTTTTCTTGAATCATAACCAAGTCTCGTAAAGGGCTTTAGAATGTAGCTGTCTGAATGTATAAATCTCATCCTTCAACTATAGCATCTTGGAGGGTGGGAAAAATCTCTCCAGAAACTGATTTCTTAACTCTTGCCAAGTAGTGATAGAACCTCGTGGTAATTTGGCCAACCACAAAGTCGCTTCTCCTGTTTGGGAGAATTGAAATAATCTCAAACAAATAGCCTCTTTGTCAACTCCAGGAAAATTATATGAAGTACAGACCCCCATAAAGTTCATCATATGCATGTTCGGATCATCTGTAGGAAGATCGGTGAACACGCCTTTCAAGTTTAGCAGGTGGATCATGGAACTTGTAATGTTTAACTTAGTGTCCTGAGCTAACTCTAGTGGAATAATAGCACCAGTCTCAACCGGCTTTAAATAAGCCACATCTTCTTCTTCTTTAGGATCATCATAAACTAGCATATATGGTCTTTGTGGTGGTTGTTGCACCCTCAATCTTTTTTGTCTCTCTTCAAGTATAGCAAGATGTTGTGATGCCTCTTGCATTCCTCGATAATCTCTATCCACTTGTCTAAGAGATGCTTGTCTCACATTCTTTTCAGCTATTAATTAAGCAGTGATTTGTTCAGCAGTTTCATGACTAGTCGGATGAATTGGTAGCTAGTTATGAATATCCGCATGGGCTGCAGGGTCCTGAACTCCATCGGTATTTACTATCGATTGATTGTTTCTTAGGGTTCTTTCTATTTCCATATCAAGTGGAATTAAGGGATTGCCTTGACTCCTAGTGTTAGGCATACACCGGTGTGTGCCCTCTAAAAGACAAAAAAGTAAGACAAATCAACTCCAACAATTCAAAGTCAACAAACTCCGTAATCGTATTCCCATGCAACAGTGCTAAAATTTGATGTCGCCCAAACTATACCTCCAGAAAAGTATAACACGATTGTTGAATCAAATATAGAATCCAACTAGGTTGGGGTGAATACCACATGGAATAGGACAAACTTCTATCAATAATTGGCAAGTAAGTAAAAATAGGGGGGTTTGTACAAAAATAATAAGAGTAACAATTGTTGATTGTCGGATTTGTGATAAATACTAGAAAGGTACTAGGACTGTGATCCCCAAGATTCTTTAACTCCACCAGGTACTTGTGCTGGCAAACTCTCCCACTGTATTGCATACAAAATCTAACAAGATAGGTTCATCTAAACATCTCTCGACCTTGGTTAGATGAATTTCACTGTTCTCCTCTCAGTCTCAGAGTGTTGCGCTACTAACCCTTGTTCTTGATCTCATTTAACTATCTCTGTTACGGTTCAAGTTATTAGATGAAGGTTGATAGCTTCAAATCTCTATTGTTATTCCCTTTTCCTAACCTCTTCTTCTCACTCGAGCAAGTTTAGAATATAGGCGAGTTTCCAATGTTTGCAACCAATAGAAGATCAATTATATCAAAAGAAATAACAATACATACAGTCACACCGGCTCAGAATTGCTTTGCACTTAACCCATTTTGTTAATTCCTCATGGTTCATACAACCCTAGTTGAGAGATTTAGCTACTCATAAATGCAAGAACACAAGAAGAATTCAATGATGAAAACATAATTATGAGCTCACAAGAAGAATAAAACTCTAAAATCTCAATATAAATCAGAATCCTAGAATCAATGATTGAGATTACAAGATCAATGTGTTTATGAACCTCAAAATAATGTAATAAAATCCTCAAATAATGTAATAACTAACTCCTAAACATAGTACAACCTAAGGGTATTTATAGATACAAAGTGAATCTTATCCTAAACAAAGTAGGAGAAAAAAGTCGGCAACTTTCCACGAACTATGACTTGAGGTCGTGGGTTCAACTCACGAACCGTAGAAATTAGACTTTGATGAAAACTTTCAGGAGTTGACCTATGGTTGTGATTCACGGGCCATGGGTCTAGGTCGTGAGTCACTCCCTAAATTTTCAGCTCTGGTCTTTTGTCTTAAAAACTTTATTCCAGTGCATGCTTCATCCCATCTTCTCCATTTGTCCTCCAAAACCTATTTTCCTGCAAGATAGAACAGAAAACACATCATACCTACCAAACATACCCAAGTAATTACATATTTTCCTTGTTTTAGGCATCAAAAGTGCCATAAGACCATGGCACATCACTGCCGCAATTATATTACATCATGATGTCTTAAATATAAAACATGTGCCGTGAAAGGGGATAGAATTCAATTCATCTATAGCTAATCGCTAAACACCAATGCAGTGGGGGAATTTTTACTTCAGCAAAACTATTATAATAGTCTGCATCCCGCCATAGAAGGGCTGAGCAAAGAGAGGCCTATTTTGACATAGCAGAGTTGTTGCAGCGAGAAAAGGTCTGATGCAGTGGATGACGTGAGGCAGAATGCCTATTTTAGTGAGTTATTCTGAGTTTCATCTCATAAACTCCAAAATCTCATTACTGAGCTCTAGAGAGGCAATTTTCCCAAGGCTATGGTGAATTTTCTTATTGAGGTAAGTCATTCCATCAATCCCATTGCCTAGTAATCTGTTACTATCATAGAATCATTCGCAAGATTGTAATAGGGGAATTATGGTTAGAACCCAAGGTTCATGAGAAGTGTAGGAAAACATACAGGTGGATGTAATAATCATCTAAAATGCTTCTAAGTTGTAAATTAACACTTTCTAGCATGAATCTATTGTCTTTAAACATGATTTGTGGTGATTGGGAACCTCTAGTTCGACAAAAAGGGAATCTTTAGCATAACAACTACTTAAAAGAGGGTAATTAGAGTAGAAACTCTATGAATTGAGATAGTGTGAGTATTGCAAAACTAGTTAATAATTAATTGATCCTTGGGTGATGTTATAGACTGTGAAGAAGGATAAAAGTAGTGGGTTTGAATTCCCAAAACATGTATTTATATAGTAGATGATTAATTACTATTATGATTATTTCTTTTAGACTTTGAACATTCTACGACATTAAGTAAAGGAAATTTTTTTGAGGTTTAGCTTGCTTGATTTAGGTTCTTTGATTGAGATAAGTTACAGTTTATGTAATAACCCTCATTGTGATTTTAAACTTTTGGTATATTTTGACCATTTTATGATTTCTGATAATTGTGTTATCGTATTTATGGTCTGCATGAGTGGGTGGCACATATCTCAAAGTGGTTGGTCTAGTAGTATGTAGTTTTAAAATTTGGAAGGTTAGAAATGTAACACCCCGTACCTTTCCGACCCTAATTGATTGTCTTAACATTTACGGAATTATGTAAACATGATATTGTTGGGGTATTATACATGTAATTAGTTGGTATGAATTAACATGTGCAATTGGGCCCAATTTAAGGCCCAAAAATTACCAAGAAGACATGGCCCAAAAGGGGAATTGACCCATTCTAATGTGACCCATTCTTGGTAAAATAATGGGGCTAAGGATAGACTTGAAGTGGGAGTATTTAAGGTGAAAAAAATCAGATTTTTATTCCACAAAAGCCACATTCCATTTTCTAGAATTTTCCACCAAAGAGATATTTCTCTCTTCTCTTAAACCCTAAGCCACCATTCTCTTTGGACAAGATCACTCCTTGGGAAGCTTTGGTAAGTGTTTATGCTTATGATTTAGTATATTATATGCTTAAGATGTTGTGTACATTATGTTGGTTATGTTGGCAAAGTGTTAGACAGTACACTATGTGTGAAACAATGTGCTTTTGCTTGATCGGAAAAGGGTTTTGCCTTGAAAACTTGAAAATGGTCTTGTGGTCTTGAAGGAGGTGAATTTGATGGATTAAACATCAAAATTTCTGATGTGTTTATGTCCCTAACTTTCTTTGTCCTTATGTATAACATTTGGAATTGTTGTTGTGAAATTTTGCATGGAATTGGTGACGTATTGAAAGAAAAATGTAGTTTGGTGATGTTTATGTGCGTTGTGAGACCATGGATGTTTGTTGGAATCTAATATGATCTAAAATATGTTAATATAAGGTTAGTTATGATCATGGACCATTTGTTACCAAAAAAAGGACTCAAAAGAGACCCATTTTGGCCGAAACGGGCACCCGCCCTAGCAGACGAAGCGACTGCGGGCGCAGGTGACTTTGAAGGTGCCCCTGGACACTACCAAGGGTCACCTACAGCCGCACCTCAGCCACCTACAGGCGCAGGTGGCTTTACAAGTCAGGCCAGAACCCCGTTTCGGTTGTTTTTGCATCTCTTTGACCCCCCAAAGCCCCTATACCCTTTTTGGATGTAATTATCAACTTATGGTACCTTTTGAATGACTTTAAAGGAGTATACCGGAGGTATTTTTAATGGTATCATTTATGTATTGTTGTTCATGTGTTATTGTGAAAGCTATCGAGTGACTTGACGGAGAAAAGGTAACGTAGTGTTAATGAGGAAGTGGAAAGGGTAAACTTGGTGTGAAATGTTATAGGTTTATGATGTCTTGGTCAATGTGTGGAATGTTATGGTATTGTTGGTATGGTGATGCAATAAATGGTATCATAAGAGGGCAAAATGACGTTATACAGCAGTCACATAATTCATTGTTGGCGTATGCACTTGTAAGGTAGTTGGTTGTTAACATGAGATTCGTTATGTACTTGTGTTGTAGAGTAACACGTAAGGAAGGAGCTGGATTATTGTATTCATCTATAGGACTGTGTATTCATATTGAGGAGATAAGGTATGTAAGGTTACTCTTTCCGTATCCTTCTGCAACATATATTGTTCACATCGTCCTTGTACTTGTCCCATCTCAAAATGTTCCAAAGTATCTCATTTGGGTTTGATATATATATATTGTTGTCCACATGTTTCCTATTCATTTACCAATTGGCATTCATATGTCTCTTATCCATGGACTGAAGTTCCTAAGCTCTCATAATGTTGTAACTACTAAAAGAAACCATCTCAAGGGAAGTAATGATGTAACGAGAATCTATTCATTCTTGAGTAGCATATCTAATAATGTTATGTTCCAAAGTTACAATAATGTTTTAATCACTAAAGTATCAATCTCATGAAGTAAAGGAGTGAAGTGATTTATATATGTGTGCTTCAAATAATGTCATGATCCTCAATGTATCAATCTCTCACAAGTAAAGGAATGTAGTATGTATTATATTATGACCCACTGATAAGGTGGATGATCGGTATTATATTATGACCCACTTATAAGGTGGATGATCGGTATTATATTATGACCCACTGATAAGGTGGATGATCGGTATTAAATTATGAACCACTGATAAGGTGGATGATCGGTATTATATTATGACCTACTGGTAAGATGGATGATCGGTATTATAGTATGACCCACTGATAAGGTGGATGATCGATATTATATTATGAACCACTGATAAGGTGGATGTTCGGTATTATATTAATGGCCACTAACCAGTTGGATGAGCAGTAATGAAGATAATTATAAAGAGCAATAAACTATAGCCCTTGCATGAATATATATAAATATGAATGTGATTATAGGACTGATGATGATAAGAATGAATGGTCAAGTAATGAGAAAAATGGAAGTAATGAACATGGTTCCACATATTCAGAACGGAGGTTTATCCATATTGATTATTCTCTTATGCTTAATTTCATGGAAGTATTTATGTATCATACAGTTTCATATAGCCTTACATACTCAGTACATTCTTCGTACTGACGTCCCTTGTGGGACTTACCTTACTTATTGTAGGCACAGGTGCTAGTAGACCTCCATAGTAGGCTACGAGTCATTTGTAGATCTATGGTGAGCTCCAATTGGTTTGGGGCTTTTCGAGTCGCGTGCGTACTTATGTTTTGGTATTGCATACAGTATTGTATAAAGCGGGGACTTGTTCCAACTTTAGAATTGGTTGTATCTGTTAGAGGCTTTGTAGACATTTGTGGGAAAATGAAAGTGAAAGATGTATGTTCATTTTGACTTGATGGACCTAACGGCCAAGTTTCATATATTGTACATGTTTTCCATGACTTCCGCTATTGGTCATCATTAGTTACATGGGATGGAATGATAGTCATACGTAAACATGCATATGAATGGACATGAGAAAAGATTGGTTCTCTCGGGCCTCAACGGCTTAGGGTGCCAGTCCGCCTCAATGGGATTTAAGGCGTGACAAAAGTGGTATCAGAGAAGGTCGTTCAAAGGGTGTCTACAAAGCCGTGTCTGAGTAGAGTCTTACTTATGGATGTGTTACGCACCACATTTATAAGTAGGAGGCTACGATACATTTAGGAGTTTTTTCTTTTCTTCATTTCTAGATCGTGCAATAGAGGTAACGTCGTAGGTGGAATCATATCTGACCCTTGAAATTGATTTTCTTTGTTATAGTAAAATGCCGATTACAAGACAAGATAGGGACAAAAGTAAGAAGGTAGATATGCTTGCCGGAGGAGAAACTAGTAAATCATCAACTGAACAAGCTAGTCAAGGTGGGGATGAAACTGAGTTTGTAACGCAGACTTCCCCTACTTTTCCAGCTCCAGAAGAGCTGTGAGGGAGAGAAGAACCTGCCGACACACCTGTTAATGATACTGAGCAGAATCTAAGAAATGCAGTGCAAATGTTAACTCATATAGTTACTGGTATAGTTGATGTATTGAATCAAGGGCAAGTAGGTCCAATGACACGTAGTGATGGTGCGGATAGGGAAGCTAGTCGACGGATACAAGATTTTCTGAAATTAGACCCTCCCACGTTCACCGGGTTAGAGCTGAATGAAGATCCACACGACTTCGTAGACCAAATCAAAAGGGCTCTAGATGTTATGAATGTGATTGGTATAGAAACAGTGGAACTAGCAGCATATAAACTAAAACGTGAGGCTATATTATGGTATGAAGACTGGAAAAGATCGAGGGGTATTGATGTACCTCCAACTGGTTGGGAGGAATTTAAAATGGCCTTTCTTGATCACTACCTCCCATATGATATTCGGGAGGCACGTGCAGACCAATTTCTAAATCTCCGTTAGGGGAATATGAGTGTTAGAGAATACAGTCTACAGTTTAACTCTTTGGCTCGATATGCTCCGAATATAGTGGCCACGATGACATACAGAGTCCATCGATATGTGGATAGATTAGAGCTTCATTTTTTAAGGGACTGTACCATTGCTTCTTTGAACAAAGATATGGACATAGCCAGAATACAAGCCTTTGCACAAAAAATGGAGGATCAAAGGAAAAGGAGAAGGGCGCACGAAGTTGAAAGAGGGTCGTCAAAGAGGGCTAGACCTATGGGATAGTTTATGATGTCCCAAGGAGAATTTAGGACTCGGGGTTCACAGACAGTGGGGTATCGAGAATAAGGGAGTATGGGCCACTCGAGGTCTTTTCGTCAGCTGTGCCAGCACTGCGGGAAGTTTTATTCAGGAGAATGTTAGTTTGAAATAAATGTTTGCTTCTGGTGTGGTAGGTTGGGGCATCTGAAGAGAGAGTGCCCATAGAAGGGTATGGGTAGTATGACAAACCTACGGGGTCAGGCATTGCATTATCATTGTCAGGTGTACAACCTGCTAGCCATGGCAGAGGTGCTAGCGGAGCAGTGAGTCCTATTCAGAATCGTACCTATGCCTTAGCAGATCGATAGAATTCGGGGGCTTATCCTGATGTAGATACAGGTATATTATCCATATTTTTACATAAGATATATGCATTGATTTATCTGGGTTCTACATTATCATATGTTACTCCATTGATTGCCAAAAAAAATAAATGTGAAAGAACACCAGATTCACTAGTTAAGCCATTTGAAGTACCTACACTAGTTGTGAATCTATTATAGCTAAAAGAGTATACCATAATTGTATAGAAATTTTTTGTGGCTATGACACACTAGTTGACCTTCCTGAACTGGAAATGGTAAATTTTGATGTTACCATGGGTATGGATTGGTTGGCTTCTTGTTATGTCACATAGATTGCCAAGCTCAGAAAGTGTATTTTCATTTTCCATAAAAGACTGTCAACTTGAATGGAGGAGCAATGTTGGAGCATCGAGAGGTAAATTTATTTCCTATCTTAAGGTAAGGAAATGATGTCCAAAGGAAAATGGCACATTAAGAATGTGTATTAGTTATGATGACGACTAAGAATAAGTATCCCCTCCCTAGAATTGATGATTTACTTCATCGATTACAGGATGCTAAATATTGTCAAAGATTGACTTGAGATCGGGATATCACCAGGTAAAGGTTGGAAAAAAAAATATATACCCGAGGCAGCAGGGTAAGGTAATAGTGTATGCCTCACGACAGTTGTGACTATATGAGAGAGATTACCCAACACATGACCCTGAACTAGCAGCCGTGATAATTGTTTTAAAGATATGGGATTCACTATTTGTAAACTTTCATAATGTTGTAACTACTAAAAGAAACCATCTCAAGGGAAGTAATGATGTAAGGAGAATCTATTCATTCTTGAGTAGCATATCTAATAATGTTATGTTCCAAAGTTCCAATAATGTTTTAATCACTAAAGTATCAATCTCATGAAGTAAAGGAGGGAAGTAATGTATATATGTGTGCTTCAAATAATGTCATGATCCTCAATGTATCAATCTCTCACAAGTAAAGGAATGTAGTATGTATTATATTATGACCCACTGATAAGGTGGATGATCGGTATTATATTATGACCCACTGATAAGGTGGATGATAGATATTATATTATGACCCACTGATAAGGTGGATGATCGGTATTATAGTATGACCCACTAATAAGGTGGATGATCGGTATTATATTATGAACCACTGATAAGGTGGATGATCGGTATTATATTAATGGCCACTAACCAGTTGGATGAGCAGTAATGAAGATAATTATAAAGAGTAATGAACTATAGCCCTTGCATGAATATATATAAATATGAATGTGATTATAGGACTGATGATGATAAGAATGAATGATCAAGTAATGAGAAAAATGGAAGTAATGGACATGGTTCCACATATTGAGAACAGAGGTTTATCCATATTGATTATTCTCTTAAGCTAAATTTCATGGAAGTATTTATGTATCATACAGTTTCATATAGCCTTACATACTCAGTACACTCTTCGTACTAACGTCCCTTGTGGGACTTACCTTACTTGCTGTAGGCAGAGGTGCTAGTAGACCTCTACAGTAGGCTACGAGTCATTTGTAGATCTATGGTGAGCTCCAATTGGTTCAGGGCTTTTCGAGTCGCATGCGTACTTATGTTTTGGTATTACATATAGTATTGTATAAAGTGGGGACTTTTCCCGACTTTAGAATTTGTTGTATCTGTTAGAGGCTTTGTAGACATATTTGGGAAGATGTATGTTCATTTTGACTTGATGGCCCTAACAGCCAAGTTTCATATATTGTACATGTTTTCCATGACTTCCATTATTGGTCATTATTACTTACATGGGATGGAATGATAGTCATACGTAAACATGCATATGAATGGACATGAGAAAAGATTGGTTCTCTCGGGCCTCAACGGCTTTCGGTGCCAGTCCGCCTCAATGGGATTTGGGGCGTGACAAGAAAGTGGATATAGTTTATTTTAGTTAACATCCATAGAAGTTGAGCTCATATCAGAATTATATTAGTGCCATCAATTTTGAAAGGTGATTTTTGGGTTATATTAGTAGGACTATTGGTTCGAGTGTTGAGGCATTCAGATGAATTTTGGTAGATTTTTTGAGTTTTGAAAGTTAGAAACTTAAGATAGTTGACCAAAGTCAATGTTTGAGATTAGAAAGGTAATTTTCATGTTTTGAAGATTCTACTAGGTCTGGAGGGTGATATTTAGTCTAGTTGAAGGTTTAGTTCAGTATCCAAGGCTATTGTATGAGTTTTGAGCAATTTTTTGGAAATTTGAAGATTTATAAGGTAAGAGTCGACTTTGGTCAACATTCAACTGAAATGATCTCATTTGGATGTTTTGATGTGTGTTTTACATATGGTTTGTACTATTAGTATATGATTGGAAGGTCTCAGATGAGGTTTGTGCTTGGGAGGTCTCAGATGATTTTTGGACACTTAGCCATAAATTCCGCAATATCCTTCTTTATGCCATTCCACCAATAGACTGGCTCCTGGGTGAACAGAATATCAAAAACTGTGAGCTTTAGTCAGTATCCGTTGTCTCAAGTCATTTACATATGGAACACATAATATGCCCTGATAGGGAAGGACACCATCTCCCCCTTGGGAGAAAATCTCAACTTTCTGACTTTGGACTGCTTCATTTAACTTAAGCAAAATAGGATCGCTATCTTGCTTCGCCTTCACTTCTGCCACTAAGGAAGATTCTGAACCAAAATACTACCTTCGAATGAATCAACCAACCAAACTCCTAATCTAGCAATTCTATGAACATCATGAACTAATTTCTTCTTCTCATCCTCTGCATGAGCAACACTACCCATCAAAAGTATGCTAAGAGCATCAGCCACTACATTAGACTTACCCGAATTGTACAAGACGCTTAGATCATAATCTTTCAATAACTCTAGCCATCTACTTTGAAAAAGATTGAGATCTCTCTAATTGAAAACATACTGAAGGCTCATGTGATCCATGAACAAATATAAATGAACTCCATTAAAATAGCGCCTCTAAATCTTTAAAGAAAAACAACCGCTGACAACTCGAGATCATGAGTCAGGTAACTCTTCTCATGAGGTTTGAGCTGTCTAGAGGCATATGCTATAACTTTACCATGCTGCATCAATACACAACTAAGGCCAACTCCTGAAGCATCATAATAAACCACGAACCCATCTAGCCATTCTGGTAGAGTCAAAATAAGAGCAAAAGTGAGTTGAGTCTTCAACTCTTGAAAATTCTTCTCACAAGCATTGGACCATTGGAATTTGACTCTTGTTTGAGTCAATCTAGAAATAGGAGAAGCAATAGAGGAAAATCTTTCAACAAACCATTTGTAGTAACTGGCTCTAAACCTAAGAAACTCCTAATGTCTGATGGAGAGATGGGTCTAGAACAGTTCCTAACATCTTCAGTCTATTGATGATCAACCTGAATTCCCCCACCAAAAATGATGTGAACAAGGAAATCCTACTGATTTCAACCAGAATTCACACTGAGGCTGGTCGAACAAGCCATCAATCCTAGAAATAGGGTACTTATTCTTGATTGTTACCTTGTTCAACTATGATTATCGATGCACATTTTGAGGGAACTATCTTTCTTATGCACGAAAAAATTTGGGCACCCCATGAAGACATGTTGGGTCTTATGAAACCATTATAAAAGAGGTCCTTTAATTATTCCTTCAATTTCTTAAGCTCAACCGGAGCCATTCGGTAAGAAGGAATTAAGATAGGTTTGATATCTGGAAGAAGATTTATTTCAAAGTCTATCTCCCGCTCAAGAGGGACTCCGAGAAGATGTTTAGGAAATACAAAACAACATACCCAGTAAAATCCCACAAGTGATGTCTGGGGAGGGTAAAGTGTCACAGACCTTACCTGTCATGACCCAAGCCACGGATAGTGTGGCATCTACCTAATTCTATCCTAGATAAGAGAACCCTTACTAGCCAATCATTCATTTCATGTGAAAGTTAAAATGATTCTTAATTCAAAACGTCTTTTAATTCAGTTGATTCATACATCAGCAGTTCAATAAATTGATATGAAAAAGTAATATGGAAAATAATCAAAAGAGAATCCCCAGAAACTAGCCTAAACTAGTACAACAGCACTAGACAAGGAGTAGGGGACTCCATGGCACAACATTCATGCAAGATCGAGAGGGTAAGAGCTGTTGGAGAATGATCACCATCACTACTATAGAAACTCCAACTAACCTACAACATGGCTATATCCCCAAATGGAGATATAGTAAGTATAGTATCAGCACAACCGCATGTACTGGTAGGTATCATCAGCCAACTAGGGTTAGAAACAAGTAATAATAATAGCAAATAGGAAAGAAGCCACGACCTTAAGTAAAATTTCGGTTACTAATCCCATTCACACCTACTTATTTATTCACACTTAGTCTCTCTGTGACCTACTTGTCATTTAATATTTTTGTATATCTTTGTCCTTAATAATTCTTTCTACCTTATCTTGCTATTTCATTCTATATTACCCTGTTTCTAACCTACTTCAGACAACTCCACATGGTTGCAATCGGGCTCCTTATTATTTAATTCTTATATAGTGTAGCAAACCTAATCATGTAATTTTATATACCTATAATCATAACCTATTCACTTGAGACTGACTAGTAGGACCCAACTATCAAACATACTTACAGGTTTCCATAAATTAAATAATCACAACATATACATAGGAAGGGAAACCCAATGCATATGAGGAATGAATGTCTTCCCCTTCTCATCTCATCACCATCATTATCATAACATCAAAATCATGAACATCATGATATAACATCATACTCACCATCATCACTATCAACATCAATATCTTTGATATTATGAACATCATGAGCTCAGTATCAGCATCATTATTTCATTAATATCATCAGCATCATGAACATCATGAGCTTAGTATCATTATCACCATCAATATCATCAATTTTGACAATATCATGAATGGATATGCAATGTATCACAATCACAAACACTACTCGGAGGCAATTACGTGAATTCTATCATAAACATATGTACAACCCAGAGGGACTACCATACCTCTTTCACCGATACTGAACCCTAAAATATCACATCCCTCTAACCTTTCCTACCATCTTTCTCGATCGGTTAAGGGTTTATTTATCAAAATACACATGCATACCTTGAGTACTTTATTTCATGTAAACCTTTCTAGTTCCCATGTAATTATTTTGAGGGCTAATAACCACTACTTAAATCCTGGCACCTATTCAGACTCTTAAGTCTTCCTCGTCATCTTAGATAATATTTACTAACCTACTACTACCACTCGAGTCCCCTTACTGACTTAGCTCCTACGTTATACTTATGCCTCATTAACATTCTCAATGCGACCATGGTTTATTAGGATTACTAATAATGGCCCAATTCAACCTTAGTTCATTACCTCGTTTACTTCCCTTTTTAACATATTTAACCTCTACTTTACTCTTAAGTACATATATTTGTTCAATGGGTCCTAATTCTCACAAGATTTTGCTAAATATCCACATATATGTCACACCAACTAGTTATGATAACAAACCTATAACATTTAAGCCTACTTAAATTATTATTGATTTTGTCTATCCAAACACCATTCCCAAAGGCCTAAGACATGGAATCTTCCGACATTACTATCAATATTACATGCATCAAACCCAAGTCTACTATAATTAACTATAACCTACCTCGTAGATGAAATATGTGCTATTAAGAGGAGAGAGTTGTTAAGAAGGGTGACACAAAGGAGGTTGTTAAGAATAATGAAAAAGAACATGAAACATAAGGAGGAAAAGTTGTTGTTGTAGTTGTTGCAGAACCATGTCTAGCTATACGCGACTGATGTACCGGCTTCCGACGGCACATCTGATGCTTTTGACTATGAATAATTGCAAGTTCTTAAGCAACTTTTGTTATGTTTGATTGTTTTTTGAGTTAATTTGCGAGAAATTTGCAAAGACAAGGAAAAAGTGAATTTGTCCTGAAAATACCAAGTATAAAAGATATCATACGGGCAGTTGAGGTCTTAATAAACCATAGCCAATAAAATAGGCTTAAAGCAAAATGTCACAGATCATAGAAGTGAGTGACAGAATGAATAACGGACCATCGGTGACTTGACAGGATGTCGACTAAGCCATGGACCTTAAGCAGAATGACCTAAGTCAAGAAGTCATCCAATGGAGAAGTGGACGTCGACCACTTTATAGGACATCACCCACACCGTGAATCTTAAATAATTTTTGGCTATATTCACTTCACTAACATAATGGAAGAACATACAAACCATCACCTATCCAACGTGCCATCGATTCCAACATACATCGACAGGCAGGATTCTCTCTGAATTAAATTTGGGTTTTTATTCCTTGTACTATAAATAGTGACTTTTAGAGTTTATTCAAGCATCAGACGATACGTAGTTCAAAAATACTCTTAAGTTTTGAATCTCCTTTGGGTTTTTAGCAATTTGTTCACTCTTGAAAGACAATTGAGAATTGAATTCATATTTTACAAGTGTAGATCTTTATCTTTGACTTCATTATTTGCATTTTCTTTTATAGTCATGAGCAGCTAAATTCCCACAACTAGGGTTTTGGGATCCATGGTGAAATAGCAAACTCTAGGGTTGAATTGTGTTCGGATTCAAATAATAATTGCATGTGTATTGCTAATCCTTTCATCTTAATAGATTTCTAATGGTTGAAAACATTAGAACAAGCTTTAGGTTTAATTAGCTTGAAAAAAGAGATGATCATCTAATTAGGCTGAGAAATATTTGGATGTATGTTAGAGATCGATAGTTTTACACTATTCATTATTAAGAGAATCCAATGCAGTTATCTCCCTGAAAGTTTTATAAAGCCATGGTAAACATAAGCCTAGTTTAATTTCTCTATTGATACATACTTGATAATATTTGACAATTGTTACTCGATACAAGAGGAATATTGATTCTAACAAATGTTATATAAACCCCCTATTTTATGGAAATTATAGACTGTATGTCATATAAACTACAAACGACTTAGTGTTCACCATATTCCCTGTGGAATTCGATCCCAACCTTTGTTGAATTATATATTTGACAATGACCTCTTATACTTCTTAAGGGAGATGTAATTTGGCGGTATCAAGTTTTGGTGCCGTTGAAAGGAATACGGTTGCTTATTAAATATATTGTGTTTATTTGACTCTTAGTCATATTTCCTAATTTTACTTTGGTTTGTTGTTTTATAATTGCATTGTACTAATAGTGTGAAGCAATAAGGATTCAGCAGCTTGCTGCAAATCAACGGAATCAACATAATCTAAATGCACCCAAAAATGAGAATGATGATGCATTGGGTGATGATATTGATGAGCAACATGTTGACAATGTTTCCCCATCCAACCAACATCAGCGACAAATGGTGAGAGGTCTACAATAACCAGTCATGCAGTTTGACTTCGATGATGAAGATGAGGCTGACTTAGATGGGTTTGGTGCCATTGGGCCATTGTTCTCCTACAATTAGTCCTCGGAATGAAGTTTAATAGTATCAATACCATGATTCAACTATTGAACCTCAAAGGTCTATTCAGAGGGGTGGCTGGTGATGATCCAAATATGCACCTAATGAATTTTATAGGGATCTGTAAGTCCTTCAACTTTCTAGGAGTTAGTCAACAGGTTATTCAATTGGGGTCATTTCCATTGTCGTTGTCTGGTGATAAGACATTGTGGCTAACTGAGCTACCACACGATTCGATTACAAATTGGGGTCAGCTAAAAGGAGCTTTCCAAGAAAGGTTCTTTGTGCCCTCCAAGATGTTACAGTTGAGGGATGAAATTAGTAACTTCAGACAGCAACCAGTGAATCACTACATGAAACGTGGTTGAGGTTTAAGAAGAAGTTGACTCAATTCCCCAATCACAATTTGACCAGATGAGCACTTAATGGAGACTTTCTACGGGTATCTAAATTCAAATACCAAACCAACGATTGACAAAGCTGTAAGATAAGCTTTTATGGCATTGGCTTTTACAGATGCAATTATGATTCTTGATAGGCTGACAAAATATAAGGTTTCAAGCAGTACTAATGTTATGGGCATGTCGGCTGAACAATGGCAAAGGGAAGAAGAGCGTGACCAGGACATGGCACATATGAAGACGCAAATGGACTTGCTGATAAAGCACTTGTTGGCAAGTGGTGTTGAAAAAGTAAAAGTTGTTGGTTCGCAGGGTAAGCCAGTTGAGTTTGACTTTGAAGAAGAGGCAAATTATCTGAACAACCAAATGGGGGTTTCCAGGACAATGGCCAAGGAAACCAATATCAGAACAATCAGAGGGACAACTACTATGAAGAGGCTGGCTACAAAGATCATGATTAGGGAAATTGGAAAACCAAAAATGATAAAGGTGAATTTTATATACCACCCGAAAATCGTGATAGAGCCAACAATGATTTATGGAAGTCCCTTGTGGAGAAATGATGGTGAAAGTGCTGAAAAGTGTGGAATCTACGGATATAGGGGTTAAAAAATGAAGAGTGATTTATCTTCAATTAGTCAGATTGTAGATTCATACTCTGCATCTATTAAATAGTTAGAGTACCAGATAGGGCAGTTGTCAGCGACATTTAATCAGCAGAAGAACGACACTCTACCTAGTGATATTATTCAGAATCCCAGGAATAATAGAAGTCACATGGCTATTACCATGAGAAGTGGTAAAGTGCTACCTAAACCACAGTCGATGGTTCAAACACGGGTGGAGAATGTTGCCTCCGATTATGAAATAATGGTTGATGAAATTGTGTTGATAAGAAGTTAGATGAGTCTGTAAAGTCAAAAAAGATTTATAACAAAGTGGTAGATGCTGAAAAATCTACCATGGCAAAGGATGATTCTCCCATGCTTGAAGGGAAGGGAAAAGAGGTTAAAAAATCTCTAACTCAAATACCTAGGCTCCTCTTCCATTTCCACATCGAGTCAATAAAAAAGTAGAGGATGGTAAATTTCATAAGTTTATCTCCATGTTGAAACAACTATCGGTGAATATCCCATTGGTGGATGCCTTTGAACAAATACCAAGATATACTAAGTTCATGAAGGACTTAGTCACCAAGAAGAGGACTGTAAGTTTTGAGCCAAAAGATAATACTCATCACTGTAGTGCGATTACTTCGTGATTGATGGTTCAAAAGAAGGCAGATCCAAGTGCTTTTACTATTCCTTGCATAATTGGTGCAGTCATTTTTGCAAAGGCTTTATGCGACCTTGGTGCTAGCATTAATTTGATGCCACTAGCTATTAGGAGATGGTTAATGCTTTGGTTGGAATGGAGTCATATTCTTATGCGCCAAAGAATTTGGACCTAGATCTAGACCAACTCCTCCAACAAAACCATCAATAGAGGAATGGCCTGTGTTGGAGCTTAAGGAATTGTCTGTTCACCTTTGATATGCATTTTTGGGTGAGTATAACACCTTGACCATAATTATAGTTGTTGATTTGGTAGAATGGCAGGTGGAAGCACTTGTTTCTGTGTTGAGAAGATATAAAAGCTAATGGATGGACGATTGTAGATATTATCAGAATTCTACCAGGAATTTGTACACACAAGATTCAGTTGGAAAAAGAGTGCACTCCTACCATTGAACACCAGTGAAGACTTAACCCACCAATGCAAGAGGAGGTGAAGAATGAAATAATCAAAAGGCTTAATATGGGTGTTGTTTACCCAATATCATATAGCAAGTAGGTAAGTCCTATGCAGTGTGTCCCAAAGAATGGAGGTATGATAGTGGTAGCCAATGAGCAAAATAAGTTAATTTCACTGAGGCTAGTCACTGGTTTTCGGGTTTGCATAGACTATAGGAAGCTAAATTTATGGACTCTTAGGGATCATTTCCCAATTACATTCATGGATCAAATGCTTGATAGGTTGGCAAGGAGAGTTTGGTACTACTTCTTGGATCATTATTTGGGCTATATCCAAATCTTCATTGCACTGGAAGATCAGAGAAGACTACTTTTAAATGACCCTATGGGGCATTCTCCTTCAAGCATATGCCCTTCGAGTTGTGCAATGCTCTTGCAACATTCCAAAGGTGTATAATCTCCTTTTTTTGACATGGTAGAAGACACTTTGGAGGTATTTATGGATAACTTCTCAGTCGTTGGTGATGTTTTTGAAGACTGATTGGCAAATCTTAGTAGTACGTTGCAAAGAGTAAAGAGTTTAATCTCATGCACAACTAGGAAAAATTCCACTTTATGGTTAAGGAGGGCATCCTTTTAGGGCACAAGATTTCAGTAACAGGTATTGATTTGGATAGAGCTAAGATAGAGGTGATCAAAAAACTACCTCCACCAATCTCGGTAAAGGGAGTTAGAAGTTTTATTGTCCACGCAGGGTTCTACTAGAGGTTTATTAAGGACTTTTCCAAAATTACTAATCCATTATGCCAGTTATTGGAGAAGGAAGTGAAGTTCATGTTCGATAATGAATGCTTGAAGGAATTTGAGTACTTTAAAGAGAAATTGGTGGTTGCACCCATTATTGTTGCTCCAGATTAGTCCCAACCATTTGAAGTGATTTGTGATGTGAGTGGGGTAGCACTTGGGGGTATTTTTGGGCAGAAGCAAGACAAAATTTTTCATCTCATTTATTATGCTAGCAAGGTATTAAATGGGGCATAAAAGAACTACACTGTTATAGAATACGAATTACTTGTAGTTGTCTATGCCTTTGAGAAGTTTTAGGCATACTTACTTGACACTAGAGTTATTGTGCACATTGATCATGCTACTTTGAGATATATCATGGCAAAGAAAGATGCAAAATTGCAGTTGATTAAATGGGTATTTATAACACCCCAAAAATTTAACCTAAGATTAGAACCATGCTTCAAGTACTTGTGAAATGAAAAGTCATGTTTTGGTAGTATAGGAAGTGAATTATAGGAGTATTTATGACACAAGTAACTCCTTGCTCGTAGCCAAGTTGAAACCTTCCT
This sequence comes from Capsicum rhomboideum, assembly GCA_031232105.1. Taxonomy (NCBI): domain Eukaryota; kingdom Viridiplantae; phylum Streptophyta; class Magnoliopsida; order Solanales; family Solanaceae; genus Capsicum; species Capsicum rhomboideum. Next base: position 97,905,479 of record CP124718.1, read on the forward strand.
TACCGATTGATTTCTTGAGAAGAGTCTTCTTATAGCAACTTCAAATGAGCATAACTCCTAGGCTCTAATGTATTTTTGAACTCAAGACCCAAAAAATTATATATATTATAATTATCTTTCCAACTCATCCAGTTTCTCCTTAATCCGATGTTGGAGCTAAGAGTTATGGCCATTTTAGTGAAGCACTGTCTAGCAGTGAGAATATACGATCGTAACCATGATCGTGGTTAGAAACCACGTCCGTACAATGGTCTCGTCGATATGAAACAGCCTTAAAAACCTGAGAGTAGTCAAGTATACCTCCCAACCATGAAAGGGTACCACGATCTTGGTTTGAAACCATGATCTTGGGCATGATCTTGACTCCTAAAGATGATCCAACTTGAACTTACAACCTACGAACCAAGGTACGCTAGTAGGTGGGTCCCATAATTGTATGAAGGCTCATTTGATGAGTTTCATAAAAGCCTCAGTCCATCCTCCCAACCACGAACACCACCCACGATCATAGGTGGGTCCCACGATCATGGGATGGTCCATACGTCGTGTTTTGTAACTTTTTCAGTTACATTTTTATGGGGGCTTTTTGGTCTTTTCCCATTCTTAAATCTCCTAAACTATGTTGTTTTAACTATCCTAAGGCTGAATATTAAGCCTAAGCTTACCCTAAGTCCCTCATTACTCAAAAATTAAGTCAACACTTAGAGAGAAAATAAGAAAAGAGGCAATTTATCTTCTCTAAGGCATAACTAGGGTTCATCTTCTTTAAGCTACAAATTCAAGGGTTTCACCAAGGTTTTCATCTCCAGGTATGTGGGATTTTATAAGTGGGTATCCTTTCACCCATTGAGTCCCGAAATACATTCAGTTCCTCAGTTAATTCATGTTCTCAAAATTAGGGTTTTCATTGCAACCATGATTTGTCTTGTACTTCAATTCCCATAACTAGTAAACTATAAATATATATTTCTCTATGAAATTTAGTATGTTAATAGTATCATGTCCATGAACTCTAAGCATAATGATATTCCATGATTATTTTTGGCTTGTATAATGTAATTTTATATTCCATTCATATCATAGAAGCTATCATGAATAGTTGCATTCTTCAGAGAGGGAGGGTTATGAACACCTAATGACCTAGTATCCCATGATTTGTTAATTAAACACTCATTCCTCTTGGTTTACTTGTTTTAGGATCCTTTTAGATAGAGGGTCTATTACTCAGTCACATTTTATCCGTACTTTTAGTGTTATTGACCTGCAGAATGATTTTTTGATAAAGTATATACTAAATAGTATTTTCAGATAATACATACTATTAAACTATTAGCATCTTCAAGAGTCAAGAATTAGGATTGTGGTCCAGCCTTCTAGGGTCATTCTAAAGCTTAGCCTTCATATGTTAACTTATGCATTTTACTCCAGCCATCTCATATCCCTCATAAACTTACAAGTCACAGTGTTTAGAAATACATGATGCATATATATATATATATATATACACACGCACATATATGTTCTCATACCATGATCAGGATCTTCAATTCATAACAGTAAGAAACATGACATGTATGACATCCAGATATTCCATCAACACTCTTGAACACTCTTTCCTAAAAGTAAGTTCCCGATTAATATGGTATCCAAAATTCCATCAATGATCATGGATCATTTTTCTTATAAAATCATAGTTCACTAGTAGTATGGCAATTAGGCATGTCATCCATAATCATCTCAGGTTGACGTCTATATATGTCTTCTCAGGTTAACATCCAAGTATGTCATCTCATCGAGCTATCAATTATGTTTAGTTAGGAGTAGTACTTAGATTCGAGTTGGACTAGGGTTTAGAAAGCAAAAACCTCAGTCCCAAAACTATATGCCACTGTAGGTTTATTTATACCACATCAGATCAGCTCAGTCTTTACACCCTGGCAAAGTATACTAGGACCTTTTCGATAGGGATTATACATTGAACTCCATGTTTCGCTCATATGGTTATATGTCTGTTAATAGTATCTCCCATAATTTCACACTTTTGTATTTAGATGACCCTCGATTCAGTCTATTTTATAATATCTCAGATATATAAGAATATCTATGAAATTAGTACTTGTGATTATCCAGATGGGTCCTTGCATCATAGTATACCTCAGTAATATGTAATTGGTTTAAATATTCTATCATTAGTACGTCAGTTTGTATACCTCTTATGATATTCAGAATGTCCTTGTACTCCTATAGTTCAGACTTAGATATCGTATAACCTTATACTCAGTTTATTCAGCATATTACTATTGTTCAGTTACATGTTTATTCACTTGGACGTTGCATCAGTTTATGTTCCTCACTCCATGTTTAGTTCATTCATGATCAGCATATATTAGTGTAGTGCATATCTCACATGCTCAGTACATTCAAAGTACTGATCGCATGCTTTTCTTTGCGCTTTACTGTCTTATAATATAGGTTCTAACATTCAGCCTTCGTATCGCTCATAGTACAATCTCCTACTACATTAGCAACAACACTTTGGTGAGTCCTCATCATTCAAGAATTAGTTATCAGTATTTTTTATTTATGCCCTTTTCAATTTTCATACAGTTAGAGTTAGTTGGGGGCTTATCCCAATAACTCTTCTTAGTAGAGGCTTTCAATCATACAGTTAGTTATTCATCTTTATGATTTTAGACACAGGTATTTTTATTGGTTTTGATTATTATTTTATCACTCAGTTCAGCTTCCACAAAGTGTTTTTATTAGTTGTTTTTGTATTACTAGTGTTGTGCCAAGCCATGAGTTAGCTTAGGGCCACTTGTAACTCTAAGTATCATGTTATAGCTAGGAGGTAGTCTCGGGTTGTGACAAACTTGGTATTAGAGCATCAATTTTAAAGTGTCCTAGGGTATCTGAAAGCCCCGTTAAGTAGAGTCTTGTTCATGGTTGTGAAGCCCACCACATTTATGGATGAGAGGCTATGAAACGTTTTAGGAAAGTTTCACTTCTTTCATGATCATATTGTGGGATGGATTTTAACTCTATTTATTCTTTTAACTCATGCCTTATGTGTTTTAAAATATGTCCCCTCAAAAAGAGATCAGTCAGAAAAGTGATCTTAATAGTATCCCTCTCACACCAGTTGATCAATCTGCAAGTGCTGAGATTTCTAATATAGAGTTTTGTGATGCCATCCAATTATTAGCTCAAGTTATGACCGCTCAAATGAATTAGTAGGTAGCAGTCCCTACAAATTCTGTTGGTAAGAAAAGAAGAAGGGAGACAAAGAGGGTCATACCAGGGAATAATAACTCTAATCTCCAGAAGATCGCTAGTGAGAACTGATCTTCTTTTCTGCAAAGGTCATCAGGGCTAGCAATATCATCATCTATTACTTTATCTCAAGCCCCCAGTCCTCATTATGATCAAAAGAGGGAAGCATCTGGCTCTTATTCGAAGAAAATTGAGGTGAGGGAAAAATCCCACCCCACTTGCAGCAAGTGTGGCAAGAACAATATAAGAGAGTGTATGGCAGGCTGTGAAGGTTATTTTTGGCTGTGGCAAGCTAGGACATAGTGTAACACCCCGTAAGTTTCTGAGTCTAGTTGACTACCGTAACACTTATGGAAATATTGAAACATGAGATATTTGATGAATTATACATTAATTTGTTGGGCATTAATGAGTCTTGTGCCATTGGGCCCAAATGAGGCCCAAAAATCATAAGAAAGACATGTCCCAAAATGGAAATTTGACCCATTCTTCCAATGCTCTTTCATTGACCAAGTAAACCATTAAATATGTGGATAAGGATCATTAGTGAGGGACTATAAAAGGGCTCAAAAATCAGATTTTTATTCATTGTGACACCCATGCCTTTTCTAGAATATTCACAACATTTTTCTTTTTGGCTCTCAAGAACCCTAAGTCATTTTTGTGGAAAAGATCACCTATGTACGAGACTTGGTAAGTGTTTATTACTATGGTTTAGTATATGATATGTTTAATATGGTGTATAAATCATGTTGGTTGTGTTGGCAAAGTCTTGGACAGTGTGCTATGTGTAAAACTGTCTATTTTGCAATCGGAGAATGGTTTTGTCTTGTAAACTTGAACATGGACTTGTAGTCTTGAAGGAAGTGAACTTGATTGATTCAATATTGTCATGTGAGATTTGATTATATTCTTACCTTGTTTTATCCTTGTGTATAATATTTGGGATTGTTATTGTGAAATTGGTTATGGATTTGGTGACGTATTGATCGAGAAGTGTAGTTTTGGATGTTGTTTATGTGTGTTGTGAGACCATGGCTGATTTTTGGAATTAAATATGATCAAAAATATTTCAAAAGAAGTTTAGTTATGATCATGGACCATTCATTGCATTAAAAGACCCAAAAGAGACCAATTTGGACCAAAATGGGGCATCCGTCCCCGCAGACGAGGACACCTGCGGGCGCAGATGCCAATGCAGGTGCCTCTGGCATCTACCAAATTCCACCTATGGGCACATCTCAACCACCTGCGGGTGCAGGTGGCTTCGCAGGTCAGCCCCGGGTTCAGTTTTGTATGTTTTCGTATCTCTTTGATCCTCGAAGGCCCCTATACCCTTTTTGGATGTAATTATCAACTTATGATACCATTTTAATTACTTTAAAGTGTCGTATGGAGGCATGTTGGACTATATTAAGTATGTATTGTTGTTCATATGTTGTTATAAGACAATTTGATAGGAGTAATTATGACGGAATGATAATGAGAAAGCATAAAGGGTAAGTGTGGTGTGAAATGCTATTGATGTATGATATCTTGGTCAATGTGTGGAATGTTATGGTTTCATTGGTATGAGAATGCAGTGGATTGTATTGTAAGGGGTGACATGACGTTATACGGCAGTCATGTAACTCATTGTCATTTTGTATGCTTGTATAGTAACTAGTTGCTAACGTAAGCTCCGGTATGTACTTGTATTGTAGAGTAAGACGTAAGGAAGAAGCTGGGCTATTGTATTCAAGTATAGGATTGAGTGTTCATATTGAGTGGACAAGGTATGTAAGGTTACTCTTTTTGTATCTTTCTTCAGCATAATGTTCGTATTGACTATGTACTTATTCCATTCCGAAATGTCCAAAGGTATCTCATTTTAGGTTGTTATCTATAGTTAAGTCACATGTTCCTCATTCTTTAGTTGTTCTTGCTCATGTGTTACATAATTATGTACATGGTTCCAAGTTCCCAATAATGTTAGGTTCCAAATCTTCCAATAAGGTCATGACTACAAATATATCAATCTCTCACAAGTTAAGATACCAATCTCATAAAAGTGAAAGAATGAAGTAATGTATAAGTAGTTGTATCCATGGGGTGACATAAACACCTGCATGATGATATCCATGGGGTGAAAGAAACACCTGCATGATGACTATCCCAAAATTATGGGTGTATCCATGGGGTGACATGAACACCTGCATGACGATATTATTAATTTCCCACTGATCAGTTGGGCCCGGGCAGTATATTATTAATGATTGAAAAGTAAGTAAGAAGAGGTACAAAAGTGAAGAGAGTATCGAAAGCAATACGCGCAGTTCCAAATATATAGATTGATGGCTTATCCATAATTGGGCATTCCCTTGTAATTATTTTCCATTGAAGTTCTTATGTACTGATGCAACCTTACATACTCAGTACCTTACATCCTTACATACTCAGTACCTTTTTCGTACTGACCCCTCCTGGTGGATTTACCTTACTTGCTGCAGGCACAGGTACTAGTAGACCTCCCCAGTAAGCTGCAGGACATCTACTGATCTTTGGTGAGCTCCAGTTGGTTCGGGGCTTTCCGTGTTCAAGTTGTACATTGGTTTTGGGTATTGAAGATGTTATGTAAAGCAGGGACTTGTCCCTAATTTAGGTTGGTCCTGTATGTATTTCTATAAGAGGCTTTTGTAGATGTATGTGGGCATGTGAATAAATGTGAAGGAAAGAGATGTATGTACATTTGACTTGATGGCCCTAAGGGCCAAATTTCACACACACACACACATATATATATATATATATATATATATCACATGTTCCATGATTCCCGATATTAGCCTTTTATGTTCTTATGTGATAGTGGTGTTTTTTATGGCATGCATATGAATGAATGTAAGCAAAGCTTGATTCTCTCGGTCCTTATCGGCTACGGATGCTAATCCGCCTCGTTAGAACTCGAGGCTTGACACATAGGTTGAGAGATTATTCGATAGCTTCAGCAAAGGGCAGAGAGTTTCGTCAGTAGGCTCAGCCTACTTCCTCCACAGCCCCTCAAGGTCACCCAAATCAGAAGGGTACCCCTTCTAGTGTAGGTTGTGGTTAGCACTTAACTCAATCCCATTCATCTTCCAGCCAGCTGAATCAGAATGGTTCACCTAAGGCTAAGTTGGGTATGTTTCCAGATTTTCTCCTTCATGTATTTATAGTCCTCAGGCCTTTATCCTCCTAAAATGGTGAATAGTTATAGTTTAGAGCAAAGTTGTGATGGTGTAGAGTAGCAGTAAGGCAAATAATAGAAAGAGGGATATTCTTAGCTGGTATGAGAAAGTACATAATCTGAATAGATTCTAAAGTGGTATGTCTTGATCATTTGAGTGAGTTTAGTTAAAATGTAGTGAAAAAAAAGACTTGAAAACTTAGTATGGTGACTATGATATAAAGGGGAGATGTTAAAGTATAGAACAAGTTAGGTTTTGGAGAATTAGGTAGCAATGTTAGCAGGTTCTAGAACAGAGTCAGTTGGAGGTATAGACCCATTCTTATCCTAGCCTATTCAGTATACTTATGTTATCACAACACTTTACTCCTGCCTGTCATCATTCTTATGTACGTATTTTATTTGGATGTATGTATATTCTCAGTTTCTAGTATACGAAGTAATAGTCTCGCTCAGAAATCCAAATCATGCTCTATGAACCCATGAACATCAGTCACATACTATATTGCTCATGACTCATGCACCAATGATTTCCCAGCATGCTTAGTCCCGCGTACTCATGATACATTCTCGCTGATTAGTGAAATCACAATGCGTTGGGTATGTTCTCAGGCCAAACTTCCTGAACAAGCTCATTCATATTATAATGTACTCGTCAAACCCTTATTGACTGTCAAGGGTTATGGAACTATTCAAGTCATGATTATGTAGTACCCCTCTTACTGTAGATCTTCCTAGTAGAGTCTCTGTGACTTTTAGGATACATTGGTAGTGGAGTTGGTGACAGACCAATTTGGAAGTTACCATTAATTTTTCTAAAAGCGTAGTATTCCTATCATCCCTTTTGGCCTAGGATACTCTTGCTTCATGCTATAAAATTTTAGGGTAAAGGTGTCTTATGATTAAATCAATATTGTTCCCTTCTCTTATATACTCAGATCAGTGGACCAGAATGCTCAGATCATGTTATTGGATGTACCGCCTAATTTATGCCCATGATTCCTTTCTCAAATTGCAAATAAAATTTCTAAACATAGAGTATTGGAAGAAACAAAGTTCCTTTCTAAATGACTATCAGAAATTTCATATCAGTAACCATTCCCTCGTAGTTCCATGCATATGTTTCAGTCATGAATACTTTAGTGAGTTCTAAATTCTCCGTATAGATCAATCCATATAGCCAATGGTTTAGTTCATAGTTCACGCGAATAATACTAGTGATTTCCTCTTTTTCCTTCTAGTCGTACTCTCCTAAGTCCATGCATATTCCTATTCCATGTGAGCTCTTATGCGCTTTAAGACGTGTATAAATACAATTGAGTCTTATTCTCAGCCTAAAGTCAGTTCAAGGTAGCATTTTCCACCCTATTACTTTCTTCACTCTCATGTGCCTTAGTAATTTCCATGTCGTAACATATATTCATGAGTCCAATTCAGTCCATGTTTCAGTAAAGAATCAGTTATCATATTAATATTCAGCTCCAACCAATTCATTGTAGGGATTGTAACTCTTTCCCTATTCTCTCAGCTTAGTAGTGTTCATTCGGGGATGAATGATCCCAAGGGGGAGATATTGGAACACCCCAAAAATTCAAGCTAAGATTAGAACCATGCTTCAAGTACTTGTAGAATCAAAAATAATGTTTTGATAGTATGAGAAGTGAATTATATGTGTATTTAGGCCACAAGAAACTCCTAGCTCGTATCCAAGTTGAAACCTTCCTTACCGATTGATTTCTTGTGAAGAATCTTCCTATAGTCAACTTCAAACGAGCATAACTACTAGGTTCTGATGTATTTATGATCTCAAGACCCACCAAATGATATATCTTTTAATTATATTTTAAACTTATCCAGTTTCACCGTAATCTAATGCTGGAGCTAAGAGGTATGGCCATTTTAGTGAAGCACTCTCCAGCAGGAGAACATACGATCGTAACTACGATCGTGGTTAGAAACCATAACTGTACAATGTTCTCGTCTACATGAAACATCCCCAAAAATCCTGAGAGTCGTTATGTATACCTCCCAACCATGAAAGGGTACCACAATTTTGGGCATGATCTTGACTCCTAAAGATGATCCAACTTGAACTTACAACCTACGAACCAAGGTATGACTGTAGGTGGGTCCCACAATCATACCAAGGCTTGTCTGATGAGGTTCAAAAAAGCCTCAATCCACCCTTCCAACCACGAGAACCACCCATGATCGTAGGTGGTTCCCACGATCATGGGATGGTCTGTACGTCGTGTTCTGCAACTTTTTTAGTTACATTATTATGAGGGATTTCTGTTCTTTTCCCATTATTAAACCTCCTAATGTATGTCATTTTAGCTATCCTAAGGCTGAATATTAAGCCTAAGCTTATCCTAAATCCCTCATTACTCAAAAATTAAGTAAACACTTAAGAGAGAAAACAAGAAAAAAGGCGATTTCTCTTCTCCAAGGCATAACTAGGGTTCATCTTCTTCAAGCTACAAATTCAAGGGTTTCACTAAGGTTTTCATATCCAAGTATGTGGTATTTCATGAGTGGGTATCCTTTTACCCATTGAGTCCCAAAATACATTCAGTTCCTCAATTAATTCATGATCTCAAAATTAGGGTTTTCATTACAACCATGATTCGTCTTGTACTTCAGTTCCCCATAACTAGTAAACAATAAATATATGTTTCTCCATGAAATTTAGTACGTTGATAGTATCATGTCCATGAACTCTAAGCATAATGATATTCCATGATTCTTTTAGGCTTGTATTATGTAATTTCATATTCCATTCATATCATAGAGGTCATCATCAATAGTTGCATTCTTCAGAGATGGCGGGTTATGAATACCCGATGACCTAGGATTTCATGCATTGTTAATTAAACAATCATTCCTCTTGGTTTACATGTTTTAGGATCCTTTTAGATAGAGGGTCTATTACTCAGTCTTAGTGTATCCGTACTTCCAGTGTTATTGCCTTGTAGAGTGATTTTCTGATAAAGTATATAGTAAACAATATTTTCAAATAATACATACTATTAAACTATTAGCATTTTCATGAGTCGAGAATAAGGATTTAGGTACAACTTTCGAGGTTCATTCTAAAGCTTAGCTCTCATATGTTAACTTATGCATTTTACTCTAGCCATCTCAGATCCCCCATAAACTTACAAGTCACAGTGTTCAAAAATTCATGATACATATATATATACATATATGTTGTCATACCATGATCAGGATCTTCAGTTCATAACAGTAACAAACATGACATGCATGACATCTAGATATGCCATCAATACACTTGAACACTCTTTCCTAAAAGTAAGTTCCCGATTAGTATGGTATCCAAAATGCCATCAATGATCGTGGATCAGTTTTCTTATAAAAGCAAAGTTCACTAGTAGTATGGCAATCAGGCATTTCATCCATGGTCATCTCAAGGTAACATCTATATATGTCATCTTAGGTTGACATCCAAGTATGCCGCCTCATCGAGCTATCAATTATGTTCAGTTGGGAGTAGTACTTCACATAGAGTTATACTGGGGTTCAGTAAGCAAATACACAGTCCCAAAACTACGTACCACCATAGCTTTATTTATACCACATCAGATCAGCTCAGCCTTTATACCCTGGCAAAGTATATTGGGCCCTCTTCGATGGGGATTATACATTGAACTCCATGTTTCTCTCATATGGTTATATGTCTGTTAATAGTATCTCCCACAATTTCACACTTTGGTATTTGCATGACCCTCAATTCATTCTATTTCACAGTATCTTAGTTATATCAAAATATTTATGAAATTAGTACTTGTGATTATCCAGATAGGTCCATGCATCTTAGTATATCTCAGTAATATGTAATAGGTTTAAATATTCTATAGTTAGTAAGTCTGTTTATATACCTCTTATGATATTCAGAATGTCCTTGTACTCCTACAGTTTGGACTAAGATATCGTATAACCTTGTACTCAGTTTACTCAGCATATTACTATTTTTCAGTTACATGTTTACTCACTTGGACATTACATCAGTTTACATTCGTCACTCCATATTTAGTTTATTTTCTCATAATCAGCATATATATAGTATAGTGCATATCTCATATGCTCAGTACATTCAAAGTACTGATCGAATACTTTCCTTTGTGCTATATTGTCTTATAATATAGGTTCTAACATCTAGCCTCCGGATCACGCATAGTAAGATCACCTACTACATCAGTAGCAGCATGCACTTTGGTGAGTCCTCATCATTCGAGGACTAGTTATCAGTATTTTTTGTTTATGCCCTTTTCAGATTTCAAACAGTTAGAGTTAGTTGGGGGCTTGTCCCAGCAACTCGTCCTAGTAGAGGCTTTCAGATATAGAGTTAGTTGTTTAGCTTAGTGGTTTTAGACTCAAATATTGTTATTGGTTTTTATTATTATTTTATTACTCAGTTCAGCTTCCGCACAGTGTTTTTATCAGTTGCTTTATTATTACTAGTGTCGTGCCAGGCCATGGGTTAGCTTGGGGTCACTTGTGACTCTAGGCACCGTGTTATGACAAGGGGGTAGTCTCGGGTCGTGACAGTAGTACTACTCCAGGAGTTTGACTTTGAAGTCAAAGATCGCAATGGTTGTGAAAATTAGGTAGCAGACCATCTTTCTAGACTTGACAATAAAGGAAAGGTGAAAGATGAGTTAAACATTAATGACTCATTTTTGGATGAATAGGTATTAGGTGCATCTTTTTATCTTGTGACTTGGTATGCTGACTTTGCTAACTATCTTGTTAGTGAGATAATGCTAGAAGAATTGACTTTTCATTGGAAAAAGAAATTACTCCATGATGTCGGAAATTACTTTTGGTATGAGCCCTATCTATTCCTTCTATGTGCTGACATAATCAGAAGATGCGTACCAAAAGTGGAGATGTTGAGCATTCTACAAGTTTTCCATTCCTTCCCATTAGGGGGACATCATGCGTGTGATTGTACAGCCCAAAAAATACTACAATGTGGGTACTACTAGCCCACCATCCACAAAGATGCGCAAGACTTTGTCAAGGCATATGATCGGTGCCAAAGACAAGGGCTTGTCTCCTGGAAGCATGAATTGACTATGTCCACAATTCTGGAAGAGAAATCATTTGATATGTGGGATATCAACTTTATAGGCCCATTTGTGAGTTCTTATGGCTATAAGTACACCTTTGTGGCAGTGGATTATGTATCAAAATGGGTGGAACAATGGTAAAAGTGTGGCTACATTTCTGAAAAAGAATATTTTCTCGTGAACAATTATAAGTGATGGGGGTTGCATTTTTTGCAACAATGTATCCCGTACACTTTTAGCTAAGTATGGAGTGAAGCAACATAAGGTGGCTATCCCTTATCACCCGCAAACCAATGGGCAAGTGGAAGTATCAAATCGATAAATCAAGATGATATTATCCAAGCCAGTAAATTCCAAACTGAGTGATTGGGCTCTCAAACTTGATGATGCACAGTTGGGCTTATAAAACAGCTTATAAAATGCCAATTGGTATGTCCCCTTACCAACTTATCTTTGGTAAATCTTGTCATTTGCCAGTACAGCTTGAGCACAAGACCTTGTGGTCTCTCAAAAAGTTAAATTTGAGTTGGAGCGAGGCTGCAGATTTGAGGTAGGAACAACTAAATAAGATGGATGAATTCTAACTATGAGCTTATGAGAGGTTTGCCCTCTATAAAGAGAGAATGAAATTGCACCATGACAAGAGAATTGAGAAGAGAGAATTTAAAGTTGGATACTTGGTATTGCTGTTAAACTCAAGACTAAAGTTATTTTCTGTGAAGCTAAAATTGAAATGGTCTTGGTCGTTCAAATTCAGTCAAGTGTTTCCGTACGGAGCTGTGCAATTGGAAAACAAAGATTGAAAGGTGTTCAAAGTGAACAGTCAATGGGTAAAATAGTATGTTGGAGTTCCTAAAGAAGTAAAGGTATTAACATTGGTGTATCTTGATGAAGTTTGAGTAATCAAGATACCCGAGTCGTGTCGCGATATTAAATCAGGTGCTAATTGGAGGCAACCCATATTTTGTTGTTGTACTATTATTTTGAGACTAGATTCTATTCTTGAACATCGTTAATGTGTGCGTTGAGGTGTGCAGGTGTAAACTATTGAAACTGGATTAATGTGATGGTAAAATCGATGGGTTGTGTGATACTCGATGAACCATTGGGTACAAAATCAACTTGGAAGTGTTATCAGGTGGATTCTAGATAAGGAGGATATCTAACTCTATGGGTCGTCGAGCACTTGATAGATCTTTATTTACACCATCAGTCAACACCTAATTGTTGTTGATTCTATTAAGCTCGATGGTCGCACAGAAGGCCCGTGGAGCCATTGATGGACCGTATGTCAATCATGGTCCTAGGTAAGGTTGTGTACTTTTAAAATTAAATAGTCCCTACCATTACCTAACAAAAAACCAATACATAAGCATACACCCAACAAAATTCCGACCCAACCTAAATGATCTAAGACCCGATCTGACCCATAAATACCACACCCAATACAAACCCTAGAATTAGTAAATGAATGAAACGGTTGAAATATTCCTTATTTTTCCCTATTCAGCTTCATCTTCCACACCTACGATCACAATACCTCTTCTTCTTCCAAAACTATTAATCTCCCACCACACACCATTTATAACTCTGAAACCTACTGCCACTATCATCATAACCCAAAAATTCACTACCATATTTGTTTTCTACGAGTGGTTAAAGGATTAAGTTTCAAATTCACACTTGTCTCTTTTGCACAACACTCTTAAGGTATGAAATCTTGTTGTAAATTTGTCTTGTTTTCATTTTCTTTATATTTGATTTTTGTTTTTAAGTCGGAGGGTAATGAAGTTTTTGATCTTCAAAAATGAAATTCGTGTAAAACCTTGTTTCCCACCAACTCAAATGTGAATTAATTGGGAGATGGAGGGGTAAAGACTACGTAACCTCGACTTATAGTGATTGAAAAAAAATTCCACTACATAACAGTGGCCATCCCATCTCCAAGATATATTTTGACATTGTTTTGTAGAGACGGTAACAGTGGTGAAGCATCACATGATCCATGTGGCATCCCCTTTACCATCACCTCGAACAATTGATAAGTTGGTTCTATATAGGTGCGACGTTAGACCCAATGGACTGTCGACTTTACCGTTATTTGGACCTAATTTTGGGTTTGATTCTAGATAGCTGCGATAGTAGAACTGATAAATCATTGCCAAGGATATGGATGGTTGACTTCACCATCATCTGGCACCTCGTAAACTATTTAAGCTCAAAGGTAAAATCCACAGAGTGACAATAAGGCGACAGACTGTTGAAAGTCTTACATTTTGTTCTTGTTTGTACAACTTTTGTTTTGTTGCTAAACTAATTTATCTATGGGTAGCTATACCTCCTAAGTTTCAACCCATCTATGGTGGTGGTGGTGGTGGGGGGAATGGTTTGGAAAGGATACCACTACTTGCAAGCTAAGGGATAAACTCGACATAGAGGTCGGAGAAACCGACGAAGTAAAAGGCTACCATACTAAACAATCTGCTAGATAAATAATTTGGTCCCTAGTCTGATGAGGGAGAAGAATCCTATAACAGTAAGTCTAGTATGGAAGTCTCAAGTTTGAATGCTGCTAATAAAGGTAGTAATGATGCCACTGAAAGCCCAAAAGAGGAACAAGAACATTTTCTGGATAGGGTCATCAAATGCAAAACTCTAGGGTTTTGAGAAGTAATGCATTGGAAAGTGAAGGGCTCTCATAAGTATTTTGAAGATGGCTTGATGACGATTAGAAAGGGAAATATTACAAGACCATATGATGAGGAGGTCAAAATTATCTCGTCAAAGCTGGCTGAATATCCAGACATTAAAAAGTGGTTCAATCACTATGGTTTAGGTGGACTAGCACAACAATAGGATATTACTACCCAACTATGGTGCATACTATGCTACCACCTTAGATATCTATTGCAAGAGGGAGCAAAAGATTTCGGAGATGCCACACTTGAACAAAGTTTTGATTCATGAAGTAAAAAAAAAGACAGCTCGATGCACTAAAGCTCCCGCTATGCGCAGGCTCCGGGGAAGGGCCCCACCACAAGGGTGTATTGTACGCAGCCTTACCTTGCATTTCTGCCAGAGGCTGTTTCCAAGGTTTGAACCCGTGACCTCCTGGTCAAATGGCAGTAACTTTACCAGTTACTCCAAGGCTCCCCTTCATTTGATTCATGAAGTCTCAGTAGATATTTCTAATCTAACAATCAACTGCTATTTATATGGGCCTAATTTGTTCCACCTACCAACATTGTAAATTTTGACCACAAAATAAGGGACATGGAAATTCAACGCCCATGGTTATCTCAATTAATAGCTGAGGTTTAATCGACATGGTCAAGAAATGCAAAGAAGAAGATCTACAAGGCGACCCTAAACTCCATAGCTAAGTTTTGGAGGGAAATAGTGCAGTATAGGTTGAGTCCTATATGAGGAGACAATCAGTTGGTAGATAAGAAAGAAATCACGGTGGCCAGTCTATTGATGGGATCCAATATGAATTTTAGAATGATCATAGCTAATGAGATAATGAGTCGAGTAACAAAATCATCCATTTCTCTTCCATTCCCTTACCTCATCATAAGGTTGTCTGAACAAGCTCAAGTACCAGTGCTGGTTGGAATTGATGATTAGGTTGTCACATCAAAGAAGCATGATACTAAAAAGTCCAAAAATGAGACCAAGTTCAAATTAAGAGTACACAAGCCAGTACCTCTTGTCCTTGGGTCTAGTAGTCAATCCATGGAAGGTACACTTTCAGAAGTGTCAGGAGCTAACCCAAGTAGGGAGCTGGCCTTAAACACTATTTTAATGATGACTCATTCTACTTTATATAAAACCAGATATCATACGGGCTATCGACGTCTCGATGGACCGTCGCTAATAACGTGGGCTTAAAGTAGAATGTCATAGATCACAAAAGCTAAGTGACAGAGTAAATGATGGACCATCGGTGACTCAATAGGACATTGACTATGCTGTGGAACTTAAGCAGAATAACCTAAGCCAAGAATCCATCTGACAGAGAAGTGGATGGACCATGGAACACTCGATAGGACGTCGCCAGTACCATTCATCTTAAATAGTTTTCAGCTACATTTACTGGATCAACACGATGGAAGAATGGATGGACTGTCACCTAACCAATGGGCTATCCAGTCTACTGTATGTCGATGGGCAGGATCTTCTCTGAATTAAATTTGGTCTTTAATTCTTTGAACTATAAATAGTGAATTTTAGGGTTTATTCAAGTATCAGACATCATGTAGTTTAAAAGTACTCTAAGTTTTGAATCTCCTTTGGGTTTTTAGCAATTTGTTCACTCTTGAAAGACAATTGAGGATTGAAGTCATATTTTGCAAGGGTAAATCTTCATCTATGACTTCATTATCTGTATTTTCTTTTATAGTTATAAGCGGCTAAATTCCCACAACTAGGGTTGTGGGATCCATGGTAAAATAGCAAACTCTAGGGCTGAATTCTGTTGGGATTCAAATAATAATCGCATTTGTATTTCTAATCCTTCCACCTTAATAAATTTCTAATGGTTGCAAATATTAGAAAAAGCCTTAGGTTTAATTTTCTTGAAATAAGAGATTAATACCGGGAAAAGGATTATCAACAACAATTCGGAGCTTCTAATCTCTGTCTAATGGTTAATGATATAATAAGATTAACCAATTTGAAGCATGAATTGAATCTGTATTCTTCTCTCTTTAAGTTCAAAAGAATTAAAGAAATAATCATCCAATTAGGTTGAGAAACATTTGGATGTATGTCCTAAATCGATGGCTTTACATTATTTGTTATTAAGAGAATCCAATGCATTTATCGACCCAAAAGTGTTATAAAGCCATGGTGAACACAAGCCTAGTTTAATTTCTCTATTGATACATACATAATATTATTTGACAGCTTTACTTGCTATAAGAGGAATATTGATTCTAACAAACATTATATAAACCCCCATTAGTCATCTAAACCACAAATGATATAGCATTCACCATATTCCCAGCGGGATTCGACCCAACCTTTGTTGGGTTATATATTTGACAACAACTGCTTATACTTCTTAAGGTAGGTTAATTTGGGTGTATCAACGACAATGTGGTTCTTGTGGTGAGGAGGTATTGTGAGCCTGATCTTAACATTGCTTCACCAGAGAAAGATGAAGAAAATTAATCAAATATAAAATTGGCTTCTTTAAAAAGACATATCCTTATGCTTCACCAGAGGAAGACGAAGAAAATTAATCAACACTAAAATTGACTTCTTTAAAAATACATATCCTTATACATTTTTTATTAGCTCCTAGTGTAACACCCCGTATGTTTCTGAGTCTAGTTGACTACCGTAAAATTCATGGAAATATGGAAACATAAGAGATTTGATGAATTATACATTAATTTGTGGGCATTAATAAATTTTGTACCATTGGGCCCAAGTGAAGCCCAAAAAAATCATAAGAAAGACATGGCCCAACATGGAAATTTGACCCATTCTTCCAATATTCTTCCATATGACCAACCAAACCTTGTATTTAATGCTAAGAAGGGGATAAGAGTGACTTGAGGGTCTATATAAAGCAAGAAAATCAGATTTCTAATTCATTTGGACTCTCATGCTTTTTCTAGAATATTCACAACATTTCCTTGCTCTCAAGAACCCTAAGCCCTCATTCCTTTGGCCAAGATCATCAACTTGCAAGGCTTGGTAAGTGTTTGTGCTCATGGTTTAATATATTATGTTCATGATAGGGTGCTTATATGATGTTAGTTATGTTGGTAATATATTGAGAATTCACTATGTGTGTAATATTGCATGTTTGCTAAATCGGCAAGTGGTTTTTCCTTGTAACCTTGGAAATAAACTTGTAGTCTTGAAGAAAATGAACTTGATGGATTCAATATTGAAATGTGAGATGTGACTATGGCCTTAACTTGTTTTGTCCTTGTACTTAATGTTTGGAATTGTTACGGTGAATTTGTTCATGGAATAGGTGACGTAAGTGAAGGGAAAGTGCCGTATTGGTTATGTTTTGGTGCCTGTGGAAACCATGGTTGTTTGTTTCTATTTAGGTGACCTAAAATATTTTAAGAGAATCTTAATTGTGGCCTTGGATCATTTAGTACACAAAATACCCAAAAAGGACCCATTTTTGTCGATTTGGGCATCCGCCCCTGCAGACGAGGGCACCTGCGGGCACAGATGCCAACGAAGGTGACTCTGGCATCTGCCAAAGGCCACCTACAGGCACACCTCAGCCACCTGTGGGCATATGTGGCTTCACAGGTCAGCCCCAGGTTCGATTTGGTATGTTTTCGCATCTATTTGATCCTCGAAGGCCCCTATACCCTTTTTGGATGAAATTATCAACTTGTGGTGTCGTTTTAATGACTTTAAAGGGTCGTATGGAGGTATTATGGACTACATTAAGTATTTATTGTTGTTCATAAGTTGTTATGAGGCAAGATGATTGGGTAATTGCGACGGAATGATAATGAGGAAGCATAAAGGGTACACGCGGTGTGAAATGCTATTGACGTATGATGTTTTGGTCAATGTGTGGAATGCTATGGTGTTATTGGTATGATGATGTAGTGGATTGTATTATAAAGGGTGAAATGATGTTATATTATATGGCAGTCATATAGTTTGTTGTCATCTTGTACACTTGTACGATAACTAGTGGTTAACGTAAGCTCCGTTATGTACTTGTATTGTAGAGTGAAACGTAAGGAAGGAGCTGGACTATTATGTTCATATATAGGCTTGTGTATTCATACTTGGAAGTAAAGGTATGTAAGGTTACTCTATCTGTATCCCTCTGCAGCACATAGTATTCACATTGACATTATACTTGTTCCATTCCGACATGTCCTAAGGTAGCCTATTCTTGGGTATCCCTTATTGTTTATTACATGTTTCCTACTCATTGAGCAATGGTAATTCACATGTCTCATATGCATTGATAAAAGTTCCAAAGGTCCCATGTCTCCAATAATGTTATGTTTTCAATAATGTTTATTCACAGGTCTCTCACTCATTGATTATTGATCCAAAGCTTCCAACAAGGTTATGACTATCATTGTATCAATATCAAAAGTAATGAATGAAGTAATGCACATGTGGTTAATGATCGAGTATGGGTGGTAGCTTTGGGGGCGAAATGTCTAGCTCAAGCCGATCCCGAGATTATTGGATCTGGGAGCAGTCCTAGAGGCATAAGCCTAGCTCAGACCGATCCTGACAGGGGGTAGCTCTAGAGGTAATAACCTAGCTCGAGCCGAACCTAATATGTTGGTTTATGGGTGGAAGCTCTAGAGGCATAAGCCTAGCTCGAGCTAATCCCAACATAACGTTATGTTATGTTAAAACCCACTGTTCAGTCGGGGCCCGGGTATCACAGGTCACAGGCAAAGATGATTAAACAAAGAAGCAAAGAAAGTAATGAAAGCAATACACATGGTTCCCAAAACACAGAATGATGATTTATCCATATTGGTTATTCATTTGTAATTGAGTTCATTGACGTATTTATGATTCATACAGTCTCATTTGAGCCTTACATACTCAGTACATTCTTCGTACTGACGTCCCTTATGGGACTTACCTTACTTGCTGCAGGCGCAGGTGCTAGTAGGCCTCCACAGTAGGTTTCCAATTGTAGTTCGGGGCTTATTCAAGTCACAGTTGTACATGTGTTTTGGTATTGTACATGTTGTATAAAGTGGGGACTTGTCCTGACTTTCAGTTGGTCTTGTAAATGCATCTGTTAGAGGCTTTTGTAGACGTATGTGGGTGTATAAATGTAAGAAGATACATCTCGTTTTTGACTTGATGGCCTCAACGGCCAAGTTTCACATATGTATATATATATATATATATATATGTATCACATGTTCCATGATTTACGTTATTTGCCTTTTATGTTCTTACGTTGTAGTGGTGTTTCCTATGGCTTGCACATGAATGAATAGAAGCAAAGCTTGGTTCTCTCAGGCCTTATCGGCTACGAGTGTCAATCCGCCTCAATGGGGTTTGGGGCATGACACTTAGGTCCACGGATCAATTTTATTAATAATAATAAAAAATGACAAATAGGAAAAGGTCCTAGTCTAAAAAATGAATGCAAAAAAGATCGTTCCCAACTTAAGATCCAGTCCAAAACCTACTTAGGAAACAATTTTCTAATCTCTACAAATGCCTAAGTATCCGAGAAGAGTCTCTTAAACTCTTTTTATAAAATTGTCATTGCTGTCTGAAAATGTTGTTGGAGTGGTATTGGTTGAACTCCCAGTTGTTAAGGCTCCTCTATTTGGACATCTTCAAGCTCGAGCCATGGATATTGTGGTTTTATCTCTTTCTATCATATTCATTATTCCAAGGTGTGCCTTTTTCCTCTTCTACTTTCTTTCATTTTCTACTCTAGGAACCAGAGTCCTTCTTTTTTCCTAAGGCGGTCCTGGTTCATCCCAAGGGACCAAATACAGAAGGCTGAACCTATCAGATCTGGTATGCTTTTCATTCTCTATATCAATTTATCTGACTTTTCAAGATCCCCTTTATGTGTTCCTTACTATTTACAAGTAGGTGGTATGTGTCACGCCTCGACTTTCAACGAGGCGTGATTGGCACCCGAAGCCGATAAGGCCCAAGAGAACCAATCTTTGCTTATGTTCGTTTATATGCATGCCATAAGAAATACCATTACCACATAAGAACTTATCATGCTAATAACGGAATTCATGAAACATGTGATAAATATATACATATGTGAAACTTGGCCGACAGGGCCATCAAGTCATCATGGACATACACCTCTTACATTTGTCTTCCCACAACCATCTACAAAGCCTCTACAGATACATGACCATGTCTATACCATATTTACATAATACCAAAACCTAGGGTACACATGTGACGTGGGAATCCCCGAAGCAACTGGAGCTCACCAAAGATCTGTATATGGTCCGCAGCCTACTGAGGAGGTCTACTAGTACCTGCGCCTGCAGTATTTAAAGTAAATCCCCCCAAGAGGGGTCAGTACGAATAATGTATACATAATAACAACAATAATGGAATTAATATAAGAGAAATTGTAACTGTGAATGAACTCTCTTCTGTATTTTGGGAAACCATGTACATTACGTTCTTTACTTATCTTGTCTTTTCATAGGTTCATCTTTATTGTTCTACCCATGCTAGGCTGTTCTGTTGCCCCTGGGATGAGATTAACCCATACTAGGTACTTTGACCCCTGGGATGTTATGTGAACCCATGCTAGGCTTTCGTGTCGCCCCTGGGATGTCATTAACCCATGCTAGGTACTGTGACCCCTAGGATGTACTGTGATAAACCATGCTAGGCTTTCATGTCGCCCCTGGGATGTACTTATGATAACCTATGCTAGGCTTTTATATCGACCCTGGGATGTATCGGGATCGACCCATGCTAGGCTTTTCTGTCGCCCCTGGGATACCACCCGTGTTATTGGGATCGACCCATGCTAGGTATTTTAACCCCTGGGATACCACCCATGAATACTCATTATTTATACATTACTTCTTTCTCTTGTTATTCTTACTTTCATTGCTTAGCGATACCTTGTGACTTGGAACACATACATACATTACATCACGTCTTTACTCTTGTAAGATTGATACCTTTACTTGTTAGGGATAGATATATTAGCTTGCGCATTACTTCCCATATTACTTTGATGAGATTGGTACTTTTAGTTGTGGGAGATTGGTACAAAGATAATCATCATACTATAGGACTTTGGAACATGACATGATTGGAACAATCCTATTCAAAATAAATAGATTCTCTTTACATCATTACTCTCTTTTTGTATAGTTCTCTTAGAATTTACCACATCATGGCAACTTAGGAACTTCAGTCAATAAATAAGAGATAAGTGAATCATCATTCATCTAAGAGTAGGACACATGTGAATAGCAAGATATGTCAATCGTAGTTGGAATTCTATAGAATTCTCATGGAGTGTAACACTTTTGGAACCTTAGGATAACGATCCATATTAGCTAATGAACATGAGTCAACCACTATACATGAGTCATATGATTCACCATTGACCAATGAGTAAGGAACTTATGAGTAACACCAGTCAACTACCGGATACGGAATACCTTAGAGCATTTCAGAATCGAATGAGTATTATGACAATGTGAACACCATATGTTGCAGAAAGATATGGACAAAGTAACCTTACATACCTTCACTTCCCAGTATGAGTACACGAGTCTATATATGAACACAACAGTCCATCTTCTTCCTTACGTCTTACTCTACAATACAAGTACATAACAAAGTTCATGTTAACAACCAACTCCCTTACAAACTTATAAATGTCACAATGAGTTACGTGAATGCTACATAGCATCATTTCATCCTTCACAGTACATTCCATTGCATTATCATACCAACAACACCATAACATTTCACACATTGACCAAAATATCGCACATCAATAGCATTTCACATCACACTTACCCTTATGCTTTCTCATTAGCATTCCATCACAATTTCTCCTATCAACTTGCCTTATAACAACATATGAACAATAAGCCATACTTAATAAAGTCCAACAGGTCTCCATACGACACTTTAAAGTCATTAAAATGACATCACAAGTTGCTAATTATATCCATAAAGGGTATAGGGGCCTTCAGGGATCAAAGGGGGACAAAACCATGAAAAATGGGGTTCTGGAAGTGACCTGCGAAGCAACCTACACCTGCAGGTTCCCTTTGGCAGTAGCCAGGGGCATCTGCGTTGGCGCAGGTGCCTCACCTGCGAGGGCGGGTGCCCTTTTTCTGCCAAATTGGTCTCTTTTGGGTATTTTTATGCAATTAATGGTCCATGATCATAACTTAACTTCTTTTAACATATTTTTGGGCGCAGGTGCCTCACCTGCGAGGGCGGGTGCCCTTTTTCGGCCAAATTGATCTCTTTTGGGTCTTTTTATGCAATGAATGGTCCATGATCATAAATTAACTTCTTTTAACATATTCTTGATCATATTACATGCCAAAAACTAGTCATGGTCTCACAACACACAAAAACATCACCAAAACCTCACTTTTCTTTCAATACGCCACCAAATCCGTAACTAAATTTACATCAACAATTCCAAACATTTTATACAAGGGTAAAACAAGGTAAGACTATATTCACATATCACATGTCAATATTGAATCCATAAAGTTCATTTCCTTCAAAATCACAAGTCCATGTTCAAGTTTACAAGACAAACCATCCTCCGGTTTAGCAAACAAAAATTGTTTTACACATAGTGAACTTCTCACACTTTACCAACATAACTAACATGATATAAACCATATTCCATGCATAAAATATATTAAAACATAATCATATACACTTACTAATTCTTTCAAGATAATGATCTTGGTCCAAAGGATGAAGGTCTAGGGTTTGTGTGAAATTAGAAAATGTTGTAGAGAATTCTAGAAAAGGCATGCGTGTTACAAATGAATAAAAATCTGATTTCCATCATATATATAGGTCCCTTTAATTCTCTCTTATCCCATTCTTGATATTAAATGCATGGTTGATTTGGTCAAAGGGAAGATTGGATCATTTTGCCCCATTGGACCAAGTCTTCCATGTGATTTTGGGCCTCATTTAAGCCCAATGGATCATGACTCATTAATACCCACCAAATTAATGTGTTAATTCATCAAGTGTCTCATGTTCCAATAATTCCATGAACGTTACGGAATTTAATTAGGTTCGACATCATACGGGATGTTGCACCTCCTACAAAGGTCTAATCCCATGTACTAGGCTCAATATCAATTATCTCATCAATAACATTACCAAATACAAACTTTTGACTCTCGACGCTTGAGTAACCATTGTTCAACGTTGTCAAGTAGGGTTTGGTAGATACGGGGTGTTACATTCGCCCCTCCCCCCCTTAGGAACATTCATCCTCAAATGTTAATAACATCATCTCATGTACAACGAATGCATCTCTGTATTAGCATCTCTATACATATACTCATATAGGTCCTTGTATGGTCCTAACGGAAGCAATATGAAATGAAACTCTTATGCATATTTTTTTCCAAACCCCATTACTTCTTTCATTGGTGACACTTTCAAGAGTACTTACTCATCTATGATCACAACATCTACTATATCATTACGATATGTTCTTTTCACTATACTAAACTCACCGATAGGTGGAAATATCTTAACTCATAATTCCAGTGTACTATTAAATTCACGGTAGTCGATGGAGTAACATACGATAGGGTAGAGCTCGAGTCAATCAATACATATACAGCCTGTAAAAATATGATAATATACTTGTATCCTCATCAGGAGTCGCCTCTTCATTCTGCCGGTCTACTAGAGCATAGGTATGATTTTGGGCTCCACTGGAACTAGCTGCCCCTCCAAAATCTCTACCACGACCAATAAACTAAACACCTCTGCCTGGGGAAGGAACCGATGCTGATGATGCAACGGTTGATCCCGTAGGTCGTGCTATACCACTTGCACCCCTTTGTGGGCATTCTCTCATCATGTGCCCCTCTATGCCACACCAAAAACAAGTATTTTTCCCCAACCGGCATTCACCTAAATGGTATCTTCCGCAATATTGACACGGAGGACGAGAAAATCCTACTGTCTGTGAGCCTTGCACTCCACTACTCTATCCAGATGGACCACCTCTAGACCCTCGAAATTGAGAGTGAGCACCTGCTGTGGAATATGAGAATAAGGGTCTAGGCGGTAACATTCGAGATCTAGATGCTTCTGGGGACACCACAGATTGGCCCATAGGTCTCGCCCTTTTTACTGGCCCTTCCTCAGATTCCTGTGTCCTTCTTTGCCTTTGATCCTCCATTTTCTGCGCAAAGGCTTGAATTATAGTGATGTCCTCGTACCAAATATGGCTCCAGTCGATCCACATATTGATGGACTCTATCTTCCATGGTGGCTACTACATTTGGAGAATATCTAGCCATGGAATTAAACTGAAGACTATATTCTCGAACACTCATGTTCCCTTGACGTAAGTTTAAAAATTGATCTGCACGAGCTTCACGGATCTCATAGGGAAGATAGTGATCAAGGAATGCTGCTTTAAATTCTTCCCAATTTGGTGCCATTGCACCAATACCACCAGACTTCTTCCAATCTTCATACCACAATATCGCATCTCCTTTCAATCTATAGGCCGCCAACTCAACTGTTTCCACCTCGAACACATGCATAACCTCCAAAGATCTCTGTATTTGATCCACGAAGTCCTGTGTATCAGCTTTCAAGTCTGACCCAGTTAATATAGGAGTGTCCAATTTTAGAAAGTCCTATGTTCTGCGACTCGCCACTCTAGTCGCATCCTCTTTATTTACCACTGGACCAGTTTGTCCTTGTGCTTGTGCAGCCACTAACTGAGTCAACATGTTACTGCATTTCTTAAATCCTGATCAGTGGTATTCATAGGCGGTTCTGCAGGTACTTCTCTACCTCTTGGCTCTTCAGGAGCTGGAAAAGTAGAGGAAGACTGCGATGCAAGTTCAGCATTTGCTCCACCTTGACTAGCTTGGTCAGGTGGTAATCTACTCATTCCTTCTCCCGCAGGTATATCCACCTGCTTACCCTTACCTCTACCTCTTCTCATGATCGGCATGGTTACTATATCAAAGAGAAACATTTACCATGGTCAGATTCAATTCAACTTACAATACTGACTCTATTTCACGATCTAGAAGTGAAGAAAAGAAACAACATCCTAAATGTCCCGTAGCCTCTTACTTATAAATATGGTGCACAACACATTGATAAGTAAGACTCTACTCAGACACGGCTTTGTAGACACCCGTACAACGACTTGCTCTAATACCACTTTTGTCACGCCCCGACTTCCAACGAGGCGTGATTGGCACCCGAAGCCAATAAGGCCCGAGAGAACCAATCTTTGCTTATGTTTGTTTATATGCATGCTATAAGAAATACCATTACCACATAAGAACTTATCATGCTAATAACGAAATTCATGAAACATGTGATAAATATATACATATGTGAAACTTGGCCGACAGGGCCATCAAGTCATCATGGACATACACCTCTTACATTTGTCTTCCCACAACCATCTACAAAGCCTCTACAGATACATGACCATGTCTATACCATATTTACATAATACCAAAACCTAGGGTACACATGTGACGTGGGAAGCCCCGAAGCAACTGGAGCTCACCAAAGATATGTATATGGTCCACAGCCTACTGAGGAGGTCTACTAGTACCTGCACCTGCAGCATTTAAAGTAAATCCCCCCAAGAGGGGTCAGTACGAATAATGTACTGAGTATGTAAGGCCATAAGAATTACATCATACATAATAATAACAATAATGGAATTAATATAAGAGAAATTGTAACTGTAAATGAACTCTCTTCTGTATTTGGGGAAACCATGTACATTACGTTCTTTACTTATCTTGTCTTTTCATAGGTTCATCTTTATTGTTCTACCCATGCTAGGCTGTTCTGTTGCCCCTGGGATGAGATTAACCCATGCTAGGTACTTTGACCCCTGAGATGTTATGTGAACCCATGCTAGGCTTTCGTGTCGCCCCTGGGATGTCATTAACCCATGCTAGGTACTGTGACCCCTAGGATGTACTGTGATAAACCATGCTAGGCTTTCATGTCGCCCCTGGGATGTACTTATGATAACCCATGCTAGGCTTTTATATCGACCCTGGGATGTATCGGGATCAACCCATGCTAGGATTTTCTGTCGCCCCTGGGATACCACCCGTGTTATTGGGATCGACCCATGCTAGGTATTTTAACCCCTGGGATACCACCCATGAATACTCATTATTTATACATTACTTCTTTCTCTTGTTATTCTTACTTTCATTGCTTAGCGATACCTTGTGACTTGGAACACATACATACATTACTTCACATCTTTACTCTTGTAAGATTGATACCTTTACTTGTTAGAGATAGATATATTAGCTTGCGCATTACTTCCCATATTACTTTGATGAGATTGGTACTTTTAGTTGTGGGATATTGGTACAAAGATAATCATCATACTATTGGAGTTTGGAATATGACATGATTGGAACAATGCTATTCAAAATAAATAGATTCTCTTTACATCATTACTCTCTTTCTGTATAGTTCTCTTAGAATTTACCACATCATGGCAACTTAGGAACTTCAGTCAATAAATAAGAGATAAGTGAATCATCATTCATCTAAGAGTAGGACACATGTGAATAGCAAGATATGTCAATCGTAGTTGGAATTCTATAGAACACTCATGGAGTGTAACACTTTTGGAACCTTAGGATAACGATCCATATTAGCTAATGAACCTGAGTCAACCACTGTACATGAGTCATATGATTCACCATTGACCAATGAGTAAGGAACTTATGAGTAACACTAGTCAACTATCGGATACGGAATACCTTAGAGCATTTCAAAATCGAATGAGTACTATGACAATGTGAACACCATATGACGCAGAAAGATATGGACAAAGTAACCTTACATACCTTCACTTCCCAGTATGAGTACACGAGTCTATATATGAACACAACAGTCTAGCTTCTTCCTTACGTCTTACTCTACAATACAAGTACATAACAAAGTTCATGTTAACAACCAACTCCCTTACAAACTTATAAATGTCACAATAAGTTACGTGACTGCTACATAACATCATTTCATCCTTCACAGTACATTACATTGCATTATCATACCAACAACACCATAACATTCCACACATTGACCAAAATATCGCACATCAATAGCATTTCACATCACACTTACCCTTATGCTTTCTCTTTAGCATTCCGTAACAATTGCTCCTATCAACTTGCCTCATAACAACATATGAAAAACAAGACATACTTAATAAATTCCAACATGCCTCCATACAACACTTTAAAGTCATTAAAACAACATCACAATTTGCTAATTATATCCATAAAGTGTATAGGGGCCTTCGGGGATCAAAAGGGGACAAAAACATGCAAAACGGGGTTCGGGAAGTGACCTGTGAAGCCACCTGCTGCCTCAGGTAGCTGACCTTCTTATTAAGGTTCCCTTTGTAGGTAGCCAGTGCCTCACCTGCGAGGGCGGGTGCCCTTTTTCGGCCAAATTGGTCTCTTTTGGGTCTTTTTATGCAATGAATGGTGCATGATCATAAATAAACTTATTTTAACATATTTTTGATCATATTACATTCCAAAAACCATCCATTGTCTCACAACACACAAAAACATCACCAAAACCTCACTTTCCTTTCAATACCCCACCAAATCCGTAACCAAATTTACAACAACAATTCCAAACATTAGATACAAGGTTAAAACAAGGTAAGACTATATTCATATCTCACATGTCAATATTGAATCCATAAAGTTCATTTCCTTCAAGATCACAAGTCCATGTTCAAATTTACAAGACAAAACCATCCTCCGATTTAGCAAACACAAATTGTTTTACACATAGTGAACTTATCACACTTTACCAGCATAACCAACATAATATAAACCATATTCCATGCATAAAATATATTAAAACATAATCATATACACTTACTAATTCTTTCAAGATAATGATCTTGGTCCAAAGGATGAAGGTCTAGGGTTTGTGTGAAATTAGAAAATGTTGTAGAGAATTCTAGAAAAGGCATGCGTGTTACAAATGAATAAAAATCTGATTTCCATCATATATATAGGTCCCTTTAATTCTCTCTTATCCCATTCTTGACATTAAATGCATGGTTGATTTGGTCAAAGGGAAGATTGGATCATTTTGCCCCATTGGGCTAAGTCTTCCATGTGATTTTGGGCCTCATTTAAGCCCAATGGCTCATGACTCATTAATACCCACCAAATTAATGTCTTAATTCATAAAGTCTCTCATGTTCCAATAATTCCATGAACGTTACAGAATTTAATTAGGTTCGACATCATACGGGATGGTGCACCTCCTACAAAGGTCTAATCCCATGTACTAGGCCCAATATCAATTATCTCATCAATAACATTACAAAATACAAAATTTTGACTCTCGACGCTTGAGTAACCATTGTTCAACATTATCAAGTAGGGCTTGGTAGATACGGGGTGTTACAGTATGCTTGTCTCCTTAGATTTATCTACTATATTATTCAGGCTAAGCAAGAACGAACCATCCCTCTCTTTTTTTTAAGCTTTTTGATAACTAGAGCTTGTAGTCCTAGCTAGTTTATTCACAGCTTTGATGTCTTCTTCTTGGAATACTTTGTTTATAAGGGGGTGGCCTAGTGATTTAGATCTTTGTAGGAATTTCTAAGACTATGAGTGAAGTTGTAGCATGTAGATTCAGTGGCTACTGCATTTTTATTACCTCATGATGTCCTAAGTATTAAACTTGTGGTGTGAAAGGGGGCTAGAACTCAATTCTTCCAGAGCTACTTGTTAGGGACCGCTGCAGTGGTGTAATTTCCTTTGCAACAAGACTATTGTAGTCGTCAGTGTTCCAACATAGAACGGTTGGGCAAAGAGTCATGGCAAACTGTAGCAAAGCCTATTTTGCCATAGCAAAGTTGTTGTTGTGAGAAAAGGTCTGATGTAGTGAATGCCGCAAGGCAGAATGCCTTATTAAGTGACTGATTTTGAGTTTCATCTCATAAACTCTAAAACCTCATTCCTGAGCTCTAGAGAGGTGATTTTTCTAAGGCTTGGTGAATTTTCTCATTGAGGTAAGTCATTTTGTCAATTCCTTAGCCTAGTAATCCATTACTATCATAGAATCGTTAGCAAGATTGTAAAGGGGGAATTATGGTTAGAACCCAAAGTTCATGAAAAGTGTGGGAAAACCTACGGGTGGATGTAATAATCGTCTAGAATGCTTCTAAGTTGATAATTAACACTTTTGAACATGAATTTATTGTCCTTGAACATGATTTGTAGTGATTGGGAACCTCTAGTTTGATAAAAGGGAATCTTTAGCATACAAACTACTTAAAAGAGGGTAATTGGAGTAGAAACTCCATGAATTGAGATAATGTGAGTATTGTAAAACTAGTTAATGATTGATTGACCCTTGGGTAATGTTATAGACCATGAAGAAGGATAGAATTAGTGGGTTTGAATTCCCAAAGCATATATTGTTAGAGTAGGTCATTAATTACTCTTATAATTATTTGTTTCTGAGGTATTAAGGGAAGGAAAAACTTATGAGGTTTAGCTTGCTTGATTTAGGTTCTTCGTTTGAAATAGGTTACGATTTATGTAACAACCCTCATTGTGACTTTAAACTTTTGGTGTATTTTGACCATTTTATCATTTCCAGTAATTATGTTATCATATTTGTGGTCTGCATGAGTGGGTGGCACAAATCTCAAAGTGGTTGGTCGAGTAGTATTTAACATTTCATTTTGGAAGGTTAGAAAGTGGATATAGTTTATTTTAGTCAACATCCATAGAAGTTGAGCTCGTACCAGAATTCTACCAGTGCCAGCAATTTCAAAAGGTTATTTTTGGGTTATATTAGTAGGACTATAGGTTTGAGTATTTAGGAATTCAGATGAGTTTTGGAAGATTTTTTGATTTTTGAAAGTCTTAAGAGAGTTGACCAAAGTCAATGTCTGAGATTAGAAAAGTATTTTCAAGTTTCAAAGATTCTACTAGGTGTGGAGGGTGATATTTAGTCTAGTTGAAGGTTCCATTCATTTCCCGAGGCTATTGGATGAGTTTTGAGCAGTTGTTTGAAAATTTGAAGATTATAAGTTAAGAGTTGACTTTGGTCAACATCCAATTGAAATGATCTCATTTGGGTGTTTTGATGTTTCCATCAGGTCTATAATGTGCTTTACATGTGGTGTACACTATTGGTTTGTGTTTTGGAGGTCTCAGATGAGGTTTGTGTTTGGGAGGTCTCAGATGAGTTTTGGACACTTAGCCATAAATTTTGTGATATCCTTCTTTATGCCATTCCACCAATAGATTGGCTCCTAGGTGAATAGAATACCGAGAATTGTGAGCTTCTATCATCATCCGCTGTCTCAAGTCATCTACATCTAGAACATATAATCTACCCTGACAGGGAAGGACACCATCTCCCCCTTGGGAGAAAATCTCAACTTTCTGACTTTGGACTGCTTCCTTTAATTTAAGCAAAATAGAATCGTTATCTTGCTTCGCCTTCGCATCTACCACTAAGGAAGATTCCAGACCATTCTGAACCAGAATACTACCTTTGTCTAAATCAACCAACAGAACTCCCAATCTAGCAAGTCTATGAACATCATGAACCAATTTCTTCTTCTTATCCTATATTAGCAACACTACCCATCGAAAGTATGCTAAGAGCATCAGCTACTATATTAGCCTTTCGCATAGTACAAGATGGCCATACCATAATCTTTCAAGAACTCTAGTCATCTATTTTAATGGAGATTTAGATCTTGCTGATTGAAAACA
Source organism: Capsicum rhomboideum (assembly GCA_031232105.1). NCBI lineage: Eukaryota > Viridiplantae > Streptophyta > Magnoliopsida > Solanales > Solanaceae > Capsicum > Capsicum rhomboideum. The sequence goes on from CP124718.1 coordinate 97,936,549, forward strand.
TATTGAAGGCTCTTGTGATCTATGAACACATCTACATGAACTCCATAAACATAGAGCCTCCAAATCTTTAAGGCAAAAACAACCACTGCCAACTCAAGATCATGAGTTAGGTAATTCTACTCGTGAGGTTTAAGTTGTCTAGAGGATTCTATAACTTCACCATGCTGCATCAACACACAACCGAGGTCAACTCCTGAAGCATCACAATAAACTAAGAACCCATCTGGACCCTCTAGTAGAGTAAAAACTTGAGCGAAAGTGAGTTGATTCTTCAACTCTTTAAAACTCTTCTCACAAGCATTGGACCACTGGAATTTGACTCTCTTTTGTGTCAATCTGGAAATAGGAGAAGCAATAGAGGAAAATCCTTTAACAAACCGTCTATAGTAACCGGCTAAACTATGAAACTCCTAATGTCATACATGGAGATGGGTCTAGGCCAGTTCCTAATGGCTTCGGTCTATTAGGTATCAATCTAAATGCCCTCACCAAAAATGATGTGACCAAGGAAATGCTACATATTTCAACTTGAATTAACATCACAACTCTTAGCGAATAACTGGCAATCTTTGAGAGTTTACAAGAGAATCCTCAAATAGTCTGCTTGTTCATCCTTATTTTGAGAATAAACAAGGATGTCATCTATAAAGTCTATGATAAATATCTCCAAGTACTGCTTGAGCACTCTTTTCATCAAGTACATAAAAGCTACATGAGCATTCGTCAGTCTAAAAGACATAACAACAAATTTGAACTGACCATACCAAGTTCTGAAAGCTATCTTTAAAATTTCACATTCTTTGACTCTGAGCTGATGATAGACGGATATGTGGTATATCTTTGATAAACAACTGGCATACTGAGGCTGGTCAAACAAGTTATCAATCCTCAAAATGGGGTACTTATTCTTGATTGACCTTGTTCAACTACGATTATCGATGCACATTCTGAGGGAATCATCTTTCTTACATACGAAAAGGATTGGGGAATCCTATGGAGAGATATTGGGTCTAATGAAACCTTAATCTAAGTGGTCCTTTAACTATTCCTTCAATTCCTTAAGCTCAACAGGAGCCATTCGGTAAGTAGGAATTGAGATAGGTTTGGTATCTGGAAGAAGGTTTATTTCAAAGTCTATCTCCCGCTCATGAGGGACTCTAGGCAAATCTTTAGGAAATACTTCAAGAAATTCATTCACAACTAGGACAGACTGAAGAGTTGGGGTTTCGGACTTAGAATCCTTGACCCGAACAAGATAATATATGCAACCCTTGGAGATTATTTTTCTGGCCTTAAGGTAAGATACAAACCAACCTCTAAGCGCTAAAGTACTGCACTTCCATTCTAAGACTAGCTCATTGGGAAAAAGAAACTTAACGACTCTATTTATACAATCGATTAAGGCATAATCGTTGCCCGACCCAAAATCAAAGTGATGGCGAGAGCCACCTAAATTTTCAATCCCTTAAATACACATACACAAATATACAATCAAGAAGGACACACCTAGACTAGTAGTTCAACCACCATAATACAGATATAACATAACCCATAATAGTACTCAAGCCCCTCAAATTAGTATAAGAGTAGAAACTCAGTCAATTATTATTTGCATCAAATACCATTCTAAGTAAAATGAATATGAGTAAATGAATGAAATGCATATGTTGGAATTTGAGTTGTATTTATTTCAGCTTTGGATTTTTTCTATATAGTTTGGGCATGTCTTTATTTTAAAGTGGCATATTTGGATTTTATTTATCTTCTTTATACATTTTTATCTCTTTTGGGTGTTGGACTTACCTACCAAGGTTGGGTTAGGGTAGGTCCCAGCATGACCCCAATTTTTGGGTTGTGACATCAGTGTTTTTGTTGTTTGAGACTCCTTACTGGGATAATTTCCAGTGCCACGTGTCTCTAGTCCATTTTTTCCTCATGCTGATAAGCTATATAGTAAGTTTATATATCAAATCAAATTACATTAATACAAATATATGGTTACATATTTATTCAATAACTATATAAATATTTATATATATGTATGTTTGTTTGTATGTATGTGTATATATATATTAGGTAACTAAATCTTGAGCATACTAGGCAATAGAGTAAATGATTTACCTGATATAAAAATACCAGAGATTGCAACTACTAACTATAAATAGGACTCCTACATTACTTTTTCCCATCCCATCAGCAACACTAAACCATTTTGCCCTTTCTTTAGTTATAAATAGTTATGGACTCATTAGGCAGATGGTACCACCTTATCATAGGAACCACATAGTTGCCTATATCTGAACGTGGTTCTACAGCAGCTACAGTAGAAGCCTCTCCTCATGATGTTTCTTGTTCTTTTGCATTGTCTGACCCTTCTATGGTTAAAGATTGTTCAACCATAGAAGGGTCACCCAAAAGAGGTTGTTAAGGAAAATGAAAAAGAACATGAAGCACATGGAGGAAAGGTTGTTGTTGTTATAGTTGCTGCAGAACCATGTCTAGCTATACGCAACTGATGTGCCGGCATTCGACGGAATATTTAATGCTTTTAACCATGAATAATTGCAAGTTCTTAAGAAAATTTTGTTATGTTTGATTATTTTTTGAGTTAATTTGCAGGAAAGTTGCAAGGTCAAGGAAAGAGTGAATTTGTGCTGAAACGACCAAGTACAAAAGATATCATATGAGCTGTTGAGGTCTCAACGAACCATCACCAATAATATGGACTTAAATAAGAATGTCAGAGATCGGAGAAGTTGAGTGACCGAGTTAATGATGGACCGTTGGTGACTCGATAGGACGTCAACTATATCGTAGACCTTAAGTAGAATGGCCTAAGTCAAGAAGCTATCCAATGAAGAAGTGGATAGACTGCTGACAACTTGATAGTACATCGCCCGTACCATGTGTCTTAAATAGTTTTTGGCTACATTCACTGGATCAACACGACAGAAGAATGGAACCGTCGCCTAGCCAATGGGCCATCGAGTCCACCGTACGCTGATGGGTTTGATTCTCTTCAAATTAAATTTTGTCTTTAATTCCTTGTACTATAAATAGTGATTTTTAGGTTTTATTCGAGAATAAGATGTTACGTAGTTCAAAAATACTCTAAGTTTTAAATCTTCTTTGGGTTTTTAGCAATTTGTTCACTATTGAAAGATAATTGAGGATTGAAATCATATTTTGCAAGGGTAAATATTCATCTATGACATCTTTATTTGCATTTTCTTTTATAGTCATAAGCAGCTAAATTCCCACAACTAGGGTTGTGGGATTCATGGTGAATTAGCAAACTCTCGAATAATAATCGCATTTGTATTGCTAATCCTTTCATCTTAATAGATTTATAATGGTTAAAAACATTAGAACAAGATTTAGGTTTAATTTGCTTGAAATAAGAAATTAAAACTGGGAAAAAGGATTATCTACGAGAATTTGGAGCTTATAATCTTCATCTAAAGTTAATGCTATAATAAGATTAACCAACTTGAAGCATGAATTGAATCCATATTGTTCTCTCTTTAAGTTCAAAAGAATTAAAGTGATAATCATCCAATTAGGTTGAGAAACATTTGGATGTATGTTAGAAATTTATAGCTTTACATTATTCGTTATTAAGAGAATCCAATGCAGTTATCGACCCAAAAATGTTATAAAGCCATGGTGAACACAAGCCTAGTTTAATTTCTCTATTGATACATAATTGATAATATTTGACAATTGTTACTTGCTACAAGAGGAATATTGATTCCAATAAACATTATATAAGCCCCTATTTTATGGAAATTATAGACTATAAGTCATCTAAACCACAAACGACTTAGTGTTCACTATAATCCATGTGGGATTGATGTCACCCAAATTACACCTCCCAAAAAGTATAAAGTGGTCGCTAATCAAATATAGGACCCAACGAGGTTGAGGTCGGTTAATCCCACAGGGAATAAGTTTATTTTCAATCTCATGTTTGTCTAAGTAACTGGCAAATAAATAAAAAAAGGGTTTTGTAAAACAAAAGATCAATAGTAACTGGTGTTGAGTTGTTGGATTTGCAATTAATATGAGAAAGGCACTAGGACTGTGTTCCCCAATAACTTCATAACTCCATAGGTTCTCCGTACTTTAGTGATCTATCATGGTATTCGACATGCAGAATTGATAGGTTATATATCATCTAACTGACTATGTTATACCCCTTGTAGATGAATATCCCCAAGAATGAAGGTTCATGTGTCATGAGTGTTTCATTACTAACCCTTATCTATGATCCCAATATAGTCTTTCCCGTTTACCGACTCAAGGCTAATTAAATGAAGATAACTCCAAGTCTTGTTGTTGATTCATTATTCCTATCCGATTACTCTTGCTACAGTCTAGGTTAGAGATAAGATGAGTTCCAACATGTGCACTCATTATAAAGCAACCAATCCCAAAGAAACAACAATACATGCCAAGCTACCCTTTGAGAATCACCTTGTACTTCGAACACTACTTTGTTAATCTATCATGGTTCCCACAACCCTAGTTGTGGTATTTAGCTACTCATAATTGCAATCACACAAAAAGCATTCATACATGAAAACATAAGTATGAACTTACAATAAGAAAACTCTAAAATCTTAACTTGAATTAAAACTTTCAAATCAATATCCGTGAAATCCCAAGAATATGCCTTAGAATCTCACAATATAATGTTTTAAAAGTATGAAAGAGTGTAAACTCGTACAAAAAACCCTATAGGAGTAATAATAGATAAACAAAAGCCTATCCTAATACAAACAAGATATCTGGGTCGGTGGCATCGGATGACAGAAAGGTACGATCGTGGTTAGAACCCACTATCGTCCTTTGGTACTTGTGGTTTGGCTCATGCCTTCTTCATCTTCAGGTCTTGGATATTACGCCTCTCAGTATGGCCTCATGGTTTCTAGGAACGATCGTGCCTGGCGCTCATCTAATCATCCTCTGTTCAACCATCTGCAACTTGCATGTTTGGGCCTTCTTCCTACGACCTCAAGGTACGATCGTATGTTGATTCCACAATTGTGATTGGCACTCGTCTGATGATTCTCACACTTAGCTCCTGCATCTTTGTTTCCAGGTCCTCTTTCCCATGACCAAAAGGTATGATCATATGATCAACATACGATTGTGGGATCTCTTCATCTAATCACCTCCTAGGGACCCCTTCTCTGATTCAAGCCACGATAGCCTTTGTACGAAAGTGGTCAGATCCCACGATTATGTCTTCATTCTTCTGATCCTCTTTTAGTCCCATTTTTAGCACTTTCTTTTTTCGAGCCTGTTTATCCTGCAATCATGCAAAAATCTATCATATCCATAGAAACATACCCTTGTACTTGCATATATTCACAGTTTTAAGCATATCATGTGTCACAAATCCATGGCACATCAGGGATTCAACCCTAACCTTTGTTGGGTTATATTTCTGACAACGACTTCTTATATTTCTTAAGGGAGGTATAATTTGGGCATCACAAATTTTTGCATCATTGCCGAGGAATATGATTTTCTATTAAGGTCGTTGTATATTTGACTCTTAGTCATATTTCCTAATTTTATTTTATTTTTGTAGTTTTTGTAGCTATAGAGTACTGATAGCTTGAAGTAATAAGGCTTTTGCAACTTGCTACAAATCAACATAATCTGAATGCACCCGAGAATGAGAACGACAATGCCTTGGGTGGTTATGTTGATGAGCAACATATTGAAAATATTGCCCCAGCCAACCAACGTCAGCAACAAAAGGCGAGAGGTCGACAATAACCAACAATGCAGTTTGACTTTGATAATGAAGATGAGTCTAAGTTAGATGGGGTTGGTGCCACTGGGTCCATTGTTCTCCTACCATTAGCCCTTGGAGTAAAGTTTAATATTACTAGTACCATGATTATTGTCGAACCTCAAAGATTTATTCAGAGGGGTGGTCGGTGATGATCCTAATATGTACTTGATGAATTTTATAGGGATCTGTAAGTCCTACGATATTCCAGAAGTTAGTCAAAAATCTATTCGACTGAAGTTATTTCCATTGTTGTTGTATGCGGATGCAATATTATGGCTGACTGAGCTACCGCCTGATTTGATTATAAACTGGGGTCAGCTGAAAGGAGTTTTCCAAGAAAGGTTCTTTTCGCCCTCCAAGATGTTATAGTTGAGGGATGAAATCAGTAACTTCAGGTAGCAACAAGGTGAAGCACTACATGAAACATGGTTGAGGTTTAAAAAGAAGTTGACTCAATACCCCAATCATAATTTGCCCAGATGAGCACTTAATGGAAACTTTCTATGGGTCTCTAAATTCGAATACCAAACCAACAATTGATAATGTTGTAAGAGAAGCTTTGATGGCACTAACTATTACAGATGCAATTGTGATTCTTGATAAACTGAAAAAACAAATAAAGCTTAGCATACCATGGATTCTAAGGTTGTAGACAGTACTTATGATGTGGGCATGTCAGCTGAAAAACATTGAACAGTAGAAGAGTGTGACCAGGACATAGCTCATATGAAGACGCAAATAGACTTACTGATATAGCACTTGTTGGCAGATAGTGTTGAAAAAGTAAAAGCTATTGGTTTGCAAGGTAAATCAGTTGAGTCTAAAGCTGAAGAAAAAGAAAATTATCTAAAAAACCAGATAGGGGGTTTCCAGGACAATGGTCAAGGAAATTAACGTCAAAACTACGAGAAGGACAACTACTATGAAAAGACTGGCTACAAATATTGTGATCAGGGAAATTGGAAAAGCAAGAATGATAAATGATGCAAGAAAGAAAGACGCGGAAGCTAAAAAAAGAAACAAGGAAACAAAGAAACAAGATAAATAAAGATAAAAGGGATAAAGAGGTAGACACAAAAATGGAATCAAAGGCAACCAATTCTATAAAAAGAAAAGACCTTCTTCAAATATCCAAATAAGCACCTAAACCTATGAGAAAGACCTCAAGGGAATTAGATTCCCAAACAACCCTCCTTTCTAAACTTGAAACAATCAAAAGATTCAACAAGCTCTCAAACTCTCAAAAGAGTATTTAATATTCAATATTCATCAAGATAATCTCCCTCTAAAATGAGCTATGCTCCACTATTTATAGACTAGACTACTAATTACAAAAATACCCTTAATGAATTAAGGGTCTTCTTAGTCAAGAGGCTTGCATTTAAATAATAGCCACTTTGAGTACATAACCTCTTTTCCTTTCTTTGAGTAGTGTTCCTCTTGGAGCCTTGTACTTCCATTTTAGCACGTTCCTAAGCTTCAATCCCTTGTTCCAAAAAACTCCTTTCAAGCCTCCAAAGTATTGACTCAATTCAAAGTTTTTGAACTTTTTATCTTGGCTTGGCGTACATGCATCATTCTCCCTTTCTTGAAAAGGATTTGTCCTCAAATCCAAACCTAGCAAAAACCATAGGGAAAACAAGCAACAACAAGATCCTCATGGTAGAAGGGTTAGGGTTAGCAACATCAAACTTATCACCAAGCCAAGGAGGAACACACTTAGCATATAGCCAAGCATCAAAATGAGCAATCAAGGGCTCGCAACCCCATAAAATAAATGCTACTTGGCCATTCAAAAGACTTTGACAAAGGGAAAAACCATAAGAACCATGGCAATTAGTCAACCACACATAAAAACCCACATTGGTTCTATGTTTCAACAGGCACAAAAACCCTTTTAAGTCAAAAGTTACATGGTAATTTCCAAAGCTAAGTGCAAGGTATTGAATAAGATCATTCCAAATTAAGAGTTCGCTCAATACACTAGCTATCTCCAAGAATGGGATTACTCCCAAATCATCACCGGGGTTAAATACAAAGGTATCCCCCACCCAAGTTAACAAACATATTGCATTTAAGCTCATAATATAATTAGGTAGTAACACCAAGCATTTATCACATGAAGGAAAAGAAGTGTTGCTACTATGTGTACCACACAAAGATGTACCCTTTTGACCAAACACCAAGTTTGGGTATAAAACCCACCACATTTCAAATGGTCACCGGGGTTAAATGGGAGAAGTATCCATGAACATGAATCAAAGTAATGCTCATTCTCCCTAAAGATTCCTCGATCACAAAAATACATACTCTCTACACAACCATTGGCAATATCATAAGCAAATAGAGAGTAAAGAACATTATCAAGAGTATCCTCTAAGAATTGGAACACTCAAAGAAGAAGAAATAGTTGGGACACAAAGAGCACCTTCCATTTCTTCACATTCCATTCCCATAAGAGTACTCTCATCTTCCAAGAAGAGATTTCCATATTTAGGAGGAATATTGTCACACCATAGTGGGTTGTTATATAGAATATAGCCCTCAAGAAGAGCTACATCATTAACCTGATCTACACCACTAGGTAGCGGACTAGGAGTGATTTCATCCTCTTCAAACAAGACATTATACTTAAAGAGAGAAGAGTCAATCCAATAAGGAGGATTAGAACATGTAAGTTCGCTCTCAAAAAGACAATTATCAAGTTTCAAAAAAGTTTCAAAAGCATGATCATCCCTATGAGCCAAGCAAGCAATAGGATCTTCATTAAGAGGCAGGCTCAAATGGTCACTCTTTTTCGATTGACCAACGATATCAACATCATCACTAACTTGAGGTTCATTAATCACATCACAAACACCCTCAAGTAGTGGACTAGATGCAAAAGCTAGTTGATCAATACCAATATCACTTGATAATGAACTATCATTCAAAACACATGTATCAACACTAGGTGGACACAAATTGATCTTACTAGAAGAATCAATTCGGTCATCAATAGGATCAACTAGTGTATCCACATTCTCAACAAACACATTATCAAAACATGGAAAAGAATCACATGACAATGTACTATCATTCAATTCACAAGTGTCAACACTAGGTGGACACAAATCGATCTCACAAGAAGAATCAATTCGGTCATCAATAGGATCAACTAGTGTATGAACACTCTCAACATAGACATTATCACTATATGGCAAAGAATTATTAAGTTCACATAAAGACAAGCTATTACTCACACTTTGTTCATTTGAAAATTCGAAAGTGTCAAGTTTAGCTATTTTACCTTGAAGCCCACAAGAAAGGTCTTCTTTACCTTGGGATGAGAATCCCCTCAATGCATTGGTACACTCTTCAAGTCCTTGATGAGGATTAGGGAAAGTTGCTGGAAAGATAAGTTGCAATCGATTAATTCGAGTACTCAACCTATCCAACCATCCTTCCATTCTGGTAGAGAGGGTGGTGAACAAGTTCAACAATTCACCCAAAGTGGGTTCCCCGATGGGAACTTGGTTTTTTTTTTTCATGACCCGCCATTGGTACCTATTGAAGTCACTCAACCAAAGAAAGCAAACACATTAGGTTAGTTTAAAAAAAAAGCTCACAGTCACTCAAGAAATCACACCTTTGTTTGCCTCACAAATTGCTTCGGCCAATGATTGTATCTTGTTTAGTCCAATGAGTTGCAAGGGTCCAATCTCTAATTGAGGTCAAGAATAGATTTTTGTTGACTCAAGAAATAAAGTTCAAAAGCTAAGGACGAGAACCAAGAAGTTTTCAAGAGAAAATAAAGAAGAAAAGCTAAAAGAAAGTAGCACGAAAAAAAAATCGGACTCAAAAACAAAGTAACAAAAGTAGAGAAGGAATTACTTGATGTTACTTAATATGAAGGATCAAAGTAGATGATTTGATGTTTAAAACTAGTTAACAAGTGATTAAAGATGTTAATTACTTGTTAAATAGTTGAGGGATCGAAAGAGAAAGAGAACAAAAAAAGAATCACGAAATTTGGACACTTAGAAAAATTTTTAGGTCTAAAAAACTTTAGGACCCCAAAAAAAAAACTAAGTGTCAAAAACCTGCATTTTCAGCTCTCTGAAACTGTCCCACACGCGCTGCTGACGTGGCATTTTTTTTTTTCACAAATGGACCTAAAAACACTTTGACCAACTTTGACCTCAAAATTTTTGGATCAAAGTATACTTTTTCTACCTTCTTCTTCAAGAACAATATGAAGATGCTCAAGAACACAAGAAAAAACTTCAATCTTCAAATGCTCATAACTTCTTCGTTTTTGCTCCAAATTCAATAAAATTTTCGCCCACGGGTTCCTTTCAATGCCACGAACAAACCCCACTAATTTTTAGATTTCAAAATCAAGCCAAAAATAAACCCACTTTTCAAAATCCACAAAGTTTCAAACACTCAAAACCCTTTAATGGTATCTTCAATTCTACAACTCCGAATTGAACGAAATTTGAGATCTAGACTCACAAGACACTACAGAATCAAGATCTAGTATCAAAAACAACAAATCAAAACAAAAAAAATTCGGAATATTTTTTTTTTTTTTTTTTGATATTCAAGATAACAATCCCAAGATTGATTTGTTGGAATAAAATCAAACCTTGCTCTGATACCAAATTATGCAAGAAATAAAAGACGCGGAATCTAAAAAAAGAAACAAGGAAACAAAGAAACAAGATAAATAAAGATAAAAGGGATAAAGAGGTAGACACAAAAATGGAATCAAAGGCAACCAATTCTATAAAAAGAAAAGACCTCCTTCAAATATCCAAATAAGCACCTAAACCTATGAGAAAGACCTCAAGGGAATTAGATTCCCAAGCAACCCTCCTTTCTAAACTTGAAACAATCAAAAGATTCAACAAGCTCTCAAACTCTCAAAAGAGTATTTAATATTCAATATTCATCAAGATAATCTCCCTCTAAAATGAGCTATGCTCCACTATTTATAGACTAGACTACTAATTACAAAAATACCCTTAATGAATTAAGGGTCTTCTTAGTCAAGAGGCTTGCATTTAAATAATAGCCACTTTGAGTACATAACCTCTTTTCCTTTCTTTGAGTAGTGTTCCTGTTGGAGCCTTGTACTTCCATTTTAGCACGTTCCAAAGCTTCAATCCCTTGTTTCAAAAAACTCCTTTCAAGCCTCCAAAGTATTGACTCAATTCAAAGTTTTTGAACTTTTTATCTTGGCTTGGCGTACATGCATAATTTAACCTTAAGAGTGAACCGCTAACCAACTGCACTAAAAGCTATAGCTGATAGTGGAAGGCCCAACCCACCCTTTATAGGCCCTGAACCAGGGGGGACGAACCCGACCCACACCCCACCAAGGCCAACCCGGGACACATCCCTCTTCCAAGGGGTGGCCACCCTTTGGGTGCCATCATTCCCCCTTTCTTTGGAAAAGGTTCATCCTCTAACCTGCACATGGTGTAAGTGGGATTCGAACCCGCGACCTCCGCTCTGATACCATACCTTAAGAGTGAACTGCTAACCAACTGCACTAAAAACTATAGCTGATAGTGGAAGGCGCAACCCACCCTTTATAGGCCCTGAACCAGGGGGGACGAACCCTACCCACACCCCCACCAAGGCCAACCCGGGACACATCCCTCTTCCAAGGGGTGGCCACCCTTTGGGTGCCATAAATAAAGGTGGTTTTTATGTACCACCAGGAAATCTTGATAGAGCCATAATGATTCAGGGAAGTCCCTTATGGAAGAAATAATAGTAAAAGTGCTGAAAAGTGTGGAATCTACCAACGTAGGGGTTAAAGAAATGAAGAGTGAATTATCTTCAATGAGTTAGCTTGTAGATTCATACTTTGCATCTATTAAACAGTTAGAGAACCAGATGGAGCATTTGTCTATGGCATTCAATCAGCGAAAGAGCGGTACTCTACCTAGTGATACTGTTTAGAATCCTAGAAATAATAGAAGTTGCATGGCTATTACCATGAGAAGTGGTAAAGTGCTACTTGAACCATAGCCGATAGTTCAAACATGGGTGGAGGATGTTGCCTCCTATTATGAATTGGTGGCTGATAATATTTGTATTGATGAGAAGCCGAATGAGTATGCAAAGCCCAAAAAATATTGATAACAAAAAGGTAGATACTGAAAAATCTACCATGGGGAAGTATGATGCTCCCGCGCTTAAAGGGAAAGGCAAAGAGGTTACAAAGTCTCTAACTCAAATACCTAGGCCTACCCCTCTATTTACATATTGAGTCAAGAAGAAAGTAGACGATGATAAATTTTATAAGTTTATCTCCATGTTGAAACAACGATCATTGAATATCCCATTGGTGGATGCCTTTGAACAAATATCAGGATACGATAAGTTCATGAAGGACTTAGTCACCAAGAAGAGGAATGTAAGTTTCTAGCCAAAAGATAATATTCATCATTATAGTGTGATTGATTCATGATCACTGGTTCTAAAGAAGGCAGATCAGGGTGTACTATTCCTTGCACAATTGGTTCAGTCACCTTTGCGAAGGCTTTATGCGACCTTATGAAACATAAAGTAACCATGTATATATTACTTCTTTGCATACTTCTTTCCTTTACATTTGTTATGAAAGTGATACCTTGGTGATTGAAACACTACTGGGAACACATATATACATTACTTCATTCCTTTACTTTCATGAGATTGAGACATTGGTAGTTATAACATCTTCATTCCTTTACTTGTGAGAGAGATTGTGAGAAATTGATACATTAGTTATAACATTGTTGGAACTTTGAAACATAACATTATTGGGACTTTAGAAAGTAACACTTTTGGAACCTTCGAACAATATTCAATGAATAAGACACATGTGGATATCAACTGTTAACCAACTTGATATGCGATACTTTAGAACATTTTGGAACTTTTGATATATTAGCCAATGAACATGGGTCAACCAATGGACATGAGTCATGTGAATCACAATTGACCAATGAATAAGGAACATGTGAGTAACACTATTCAATAACCGCAAATGGGATACCTTAGAACATTTCGGAATAGAATAAGTACAATGACAATGTGAACACTATATGCTGCAGAAGGATACGAAAATAGTAACCTTACATACCTTATGATCTCAATATGAATATACCATCCTAGATGTGAATACAACAATCTATTTCCTTCCTTACATGTCACTCTACAACACAAGTTCATAACAGAGCTCACGTTAATAACTAGTTACCTTATAAGTGCATAAGATGACAATGAGTTACGTGACTGCTATATAGCGTCATTTCATACTTTACAATACAATCCACTGCATTACCATGAAAACAACATCATCACATTTCATACATTGACCAAGACATCATAAACCAATAACATTTCACACCAAGTTTACCCTTTACACTTCCTCATTAACACTACGTTACCTTTTCTCCGTCAAGTCACTCGATAGCTTTCACAATAACACTTTAACAACAATCCATATTTTATACCATTAAAAAATACCTCCAGTATACTCCTTTATAGTCATTTAAAAGGTACCATAAGTTGATAATTGCATCCATAAAGGGTATAGGGGCTTTGGGGGTCAAAGAGATGCAAAAACAATCAAAACGGGGTTCTGGACTGACCTGCGAAGCCACATGCACATGAAGGTGGATGAAATGCATCCAAATGTGACCCTTGGTAGTGTCCAGGGGAACCTGTAAAGTCACCTGCGCCCGCAGGTGCTTTGTCTGCGAGGGCGGGTGCCCGTTTCGGCCAAAAAGGGTCTCTTTTGGGTCTTTTTTTTGTAGTAAATGGTCCATGATCATAACAAAACTTGTATTAACATATTTTATATCATATTAGATTCCAATAAACAGCCATGGTTTCACAACGCACATACACATCACCAAACTACATTTTTCTTTCAATACGTCACCAATTCCATACCCAATTTCGTAATAACAATTTCAAACATTATGTACAAGAATAAAACAATTTAAGGCTATAATAACATCTCACATATCAATATTGAACCCATAAAGTTCACTTCCTTCAAGACCACAAGTCCATTTTCAAGTTTACAAGGCAATAACCTTCAGCGATTAAGCAAACATAAATTATTACACACATAGTGAACTTCTCATACTTCACCAACATAACCAACCTGATCTATACCATCTTACATGCATATAATATATTAAACCATAAAAATAAACACTTACCAAGGCTTGAAAAAGGATGATCTTATCCCAAGAGGAAGGTGGCTTAGGGTTTGAGTGTAGAGAGAAAATATCTTTTTTAGAAAATTCTAGAATTGTACATGTGTGAAAATGGTGAATAAAAATCTTATTTTCACCTTATATAACCCCTTTAAAGTCATCCTTAGCCAATAATTTTGGTCAATAATTGCTATGTTACTTAGTCAAAGGAAGAATGGATCATTTCCCCTTCATTTGGGCCATGTCTTTTGCTCAATTATTGGGCCTCAATTGAGCCCAATGGCTCAAGACTACTTTATCCCTCCAAAATTTAATGTATAATACCTAAAAACTCCCATGTTCAATTAATTCCATAAATGTTATGGTAATAAAATAGGTTCGGAAGCGTACGGGGTAGTACAACATCTCCTACCATATAACATTTTAAATGGGGCCATTTGAATACTGGAGTGATAGTTATTATTATAGGCAAACTCAATCAATGGCAAGTGGTCTTCCCAAGTACCCTTGAAATCGATCACACAAGCTCTCACCATGTCCTCTAAAGTATGAATAGTCCACTCTGTTTGACTATCTGTCTGTGGATAAAAAGTTGTGTTGAGATAAACTTGGGTTCCAAGGCCCTTCTAAAATGTCTTCCAAAACTGAGAAGTGAAGCACTGTCAAAGCTGTCAGTGACAACGACTCAGACCCTTCGATTCATCGGGAGACCCTAGGAGTCGTAGAGTAACTCATAGTGATTGCAGAGGGAAGTCAAAATACACCCGAGATCATGACTCATCCTCAGACCCTATAGATCGGTACCAGAGTCATTAGGACTGGTACAAATAGCTTTTCAGATGATTTTAAAATGGTTGTTTGGTCTTTTCCCACTCTTTTTGTAACACCCCGTACATTTTCGAACTCATGCGATGACCTTAGCATTGATGGAAGTATTTAAACTAAAGCTAGTAAGTGAATCATGTATTAAATTTAATGGGCTGAATTAATGGGCTCAAATAAGGCCCAAAATTAGCAAGAAAGACATGGCCCAAATGGAAAATGACCCATTCTACTTTTACCAAGTAAACACCTCAATTATTGACTAAGTGTTTGGCTAAGGATGGCCATGAGGTAATATATAAGGCAACAAAAATCAGATTTTATTCAACAAAAGACACTTGCAAACATCTAGAATAATCCAAGATATTTCTCTCTACTTTCAAACCCTAAGCTATCACTCTCTTTGGATAAGATCATTACTTTGCAAGATTTGGTAAGAGTTTACTCTTATGGTTTAATATATTATATGCATAATAGGGTGTGTAAATCATGTTGGTTATGTTGACAAAGTGTTGAGCAGTCCTCTATGTGTAAAACAATCTACTTTTGCTTAATCGGTAAAGGGTTTTACCTTCTAAACTTGAAAGTGGACTTGTGGTCTTGAAGGAAGTGAATTTGATGGATTGAATGTCAACATTTTAGATGTGTTTATGTCCCTAACTTGATTTCTCTTTGTGTATGATTTTTGGAATTGTTGTTGTGAAAATTTTGCATGGAACCGGTGGTGTATTGAAAGGAGAATACGGTTTTGTGATGTTCATGAGTATTTTGAAACCATGATTGTTTATTGGCATCAAATTTAACCTAAAATATGAAAAGAGAAGCTTACTTATGTCCATGGACCATTTATTGCAAAGATAGACCCAAAAGAGAACCATTTTGGCTGAACCGGGCATCCGTCTTCGCAGATAGGGAACCTGCGGGCGCAAATACCAATGCAGGTGGCCCTGGAAAAGGCTAGATGGGCACCTGCGACTATACCTCACCCACCTTCAGGCGCAGGTGGCTTCACAGGTCCCTTCAGAATTCCTTTTTGATCGTTTTTGCTTCTCTTTGACCCCCCAACGCCCCTATACCCTTCTTGGATGCAATCATCAACTTATGGTACCATTTGGATGGCCTTATAGGGTAGTCCGGAGTCATTTTGAATTGTATCACTTGTGGATTGATTTTAATGTGTTATTGTGAAAAGATATTTAAGTGACTTGATGGAGTAAATGTGATGTTGTGTTGAAGGGGAAGTGTAAAGTATAAACTTGGCGTGAAATGTTATTGGTTTATGATGTCTTGGTTGATGTGTGGAATGTTTTGGTGTTGTTGGTATGGTGATGCATTAAATGGTATTTTAAGAGGGTGAAATGATGTTATATGGCAGTCACGTAACTCATTGTCATCTTATGCACTTGTAATGTAGTTAGTTGTTAACATGAGCCCCGTTATGTACTTGTGTTGTAGAGTAACACGTAAGGAAGGAGCTGAATTGTTATATTCACATATTTGATTGTGTATTCATATAAGATAAGGTATGTAAGATTACTCTTTCCGTATGCTTTGGCAGCACCTATTGTTCACATCATTACCATACTTGTTCCATTTCGAATTGTTTCTAAGTATCTCATTTCAGGTTTGACATATATTATTATTCACATGTCTCTTATTCATTGACTATTGTTCCAAAGCTCCAATAATGTTATGATCACCAATGTATCAATCTCACAAAAGTAAAGAAATGAAGTAATGCATAGTTGTTTGTTATTTGAGTACGGGTGGCAGCTTTGGGGGTGAAAGCCTAGCTCAAGCCGATCCCGAGATTATTGGATCGGTGGGCAGCTCAATGGGGAAAAAGCCTAGCTTGAGCCAAACCTGACAGGGGCAGCTCAAAGGGGCACATAAGCCTAGCTCGAGATGAACCTGCTTTATTGATTTATGGGTGACAGCTCAAAGGAGGCACATAAGCCTAGCTAGAGACGATCCCAATGTTATGTTATGTTATGTTATGACCCACTGATCAGTTGGGGTCTGGGCACGATATGATGAATGATAATGATGATAGACGTAAAAGCATAGAAAGTAATGAATGTAATGTACATGGTTCCATATGTAAATAATGGTGGTTTATCCATAATGTTTATTCACTTGTATTTGATTCCATTTGAGATCCTATGTTTCATGCAGTTTATTATAGCCTTACATACTCAGTACATTTTTCGTACTGACGTCCCTTGGGGGACTTACCTTAGTTTCTGCAGGCACAGGAGCTAGTAGACCTCCACAGTAGGATACGGGTCATCTGCAGACTGTTGGTGAGCTCCAGGTTGATTCGGGGCTTTTCGAGTCACATGTGTACATAGTTTTGGTACTATGTAAAGGTTGTATAAATCAGGGACTTGTCCTGACTTTAGGCTTGAGTCTGTATCTATTAGAGGCTTTGTACACGTTGTGGGACAAATGAAGGAATGTATTCTTTTGACGTGATGGACCTAACGGCCAAGTTTCATATCTATATGAATATCTTTCCATAACGTCCATCTTTGACATCTTGTGTCTATCTGATAGAATGTGGTTAATTTAGCGATGCCTGTATGAATGAAGGTTGGTTCTGTCGGGCCTTAACGAGTTCGGGTGCCAGTCCACCCCAATGGGATTTGGGGTGTGAAAAAAATGGTATCAGAGTAGGTCGTCCTAGGGTTTCTACAAAGTCGTGTCCGATGTAGAGTCTTGCTTATGGATGTGTTGTGCACCACATTTATAAGTAGGAGGCTACGGGGCATTTAGGAGTTGTTTCTGTTCTTCATTTCCTAGATCGTGCAATAGAGTTAAAGTTGTAGAGTTGTTTCTGTTCTTCATTTCCTAGATCGTGCAGTAGAGTTAAATTTGTACGTGGAATCATATCTGACCGTTGAAATTGTTTTCCTTTGTTATAGTAAAATGTCGTTTACAAGGAGAGACAAGACTAAAAGTAAGAAACTAGACTGGATTATCGGAGAAGGGACTAGTAAATCGCCACCTGAACAAGTTAATCCAGGTGAAGCTGAAAATGAGTTTGCATCATGGGCTTCTTCTCCTCTCCTAGTTATAGCGGGGCCACAAAGGAGAGAAGAATCCCCAGAACCACCTGTGAATGCTACTAAGCAGGATTTATGGAATACGTTGCACATGCTAACTCAGATAGTCGCTACACAAAATCAAGGACAAGTTGGTCCAGTTTTTTCACAAAAGAGGGAGGATCAAAGGCATTGGAGAAGGGCGCAAGAACTTGAAAGAGGGACGTCAAAGAGGGCTAGAACTATGGGACAATTCATGGCATCCCAAGGAGAATTTAGGCCTCGGGTTTTTAATAGACCGCCTAGGCCATCATTTTCTTATCCTACAATAGGTACTCCATCCCAATTCCAGGGGTTTAGAGGCAGCCATTTTGGGCAGAGTAGTGGGATTCAAGGTTCATAGACAGCAGGATTTTCTCATCAGCCGTGTCAGCACTGCAGAAAGTTTCATTTAGGTGAATGACGATTTGGAACAAATATTTGCTTTCAGTAAAGTATGTTGGGGCACCTGATGAGAGAGTGTCTACAAGGGGGCACGGGTAGTATGGCGCGACCTATGGGATCAACCATTGCATCATCATCATCGGTTCCTTTCTTAGGCCGAGGTGTACAGCCTGCTGGTTGTGGTAGAGGTGCTAGAGAAGCAACCAGTTCTAGTGGAGTATAGAACCGCACCTATGCTCTAGTAGATCAGCTCAATGGGGCAAAAGCCTAGCTCGATCCAAACCTGACAGGGGCAGCTCAAAGGGGCACATAAGCCTAGCTCGAGATGAACCTGCTTTATTGATTTATGGGTGACAGCTCAAAGGAGGCACATAAGACTAGCTAGAGACGATCCCAATGTAATGTTATGACCCACTGATCAGTTTGGGCCCGGGCACGATATATTGAATGATAATGAAGATGAACGTAAAAGCAAAGAAAGTAATGAATGTAATGTACATGGTTCCACACTTCTAGAATGATGGTTTATCCGTAATGTTTATTCACTTGTATTTGATTCCATTTGAAATCTTACGTTTCCTGAAGTTTCTTATAGCCTTACATACTCAGTACATTCTTCGTACTGACATCCCTTGGGGGACTTACCTTACTTGCTGCAGGCACAGGAGCTAGTAGACCTCCACAGTAGGATACGGGTCATCTGCAGACTATTGGTAAGCTCCTGGTTGATTCGGGGCTTCCCGAGTCACATGTGTACATAGTTTTGGTACTGTGTAAAGGTTGTATAAAACGGGGACTTGTCCCGACTCTAGGCTTGAGTTTGTATCTGTTAGAGGCTTTGTAGACGTTGTGGGATAAATGAAGAATTGTATTTTTTGACGTGATGGCCCTAACGACCAAGTTTCATATCTATATGAATATCTTTCCATAATGTCCGTCTTTGACATCTTGTATCTGTCTGACAGAATGTGGTTCATTTAGCGACGTGCGTATGAATGAAGGTTGGTTCTCCCGAGCCTTAATGGCTTCTGGTGCCAGTCCGCCCCAATGGGATTTGGGGTGTGATAGTTTTAACTCTTACACTACTTTGTTAAATCTATCCTAAGGCTGAATATAAAGCATAAGTTAATCCTAATCCCCCATTCACTTCATAAAACACAAAAATACTTAGGGAAACATGAGAAACAAGCAACTTCTCTTCTCCCAAAGCAAGAAATTAGGGTTCTTCATCTTCAAGCTCGAATCCTCCAAACTTTAGTTCAAGAACCAAAAGTAATCAGGTATGTGGGTATTCAATAAAGGATTCCTTTCACCGTTATGTCCAAAAACTAGTTCTAAAATATGAATTTTAGTTCTGATTTTTATGAATTCATGATCTAGGGGCTCACACCCAATTAAGCCACATTCTCGAATTTCAATTCCCTCATGTTATTTTTTTATTATGGTTACCATTCAAAGCTATTATGCATGATTCTTATGGATTTAAATCAGTTATTTTAATACATAAATAATTATGCATGTTTTATAGATTTCAATTTCTTTAGAATGAATTATGCATGATTTGGTGAATTTCAATCTAAATTAGTCTAACATGACACGATTTCCCTTGAAATTCATTATCTTTACATGCTTGTCATTTTATGTTTCCTCAGTATATTGATATGCTATATTTTGAACTTGTGTTATGAAAGTTCCCATTCTCTTTGGATTATAGAATTGTCATGATAGTTGCATTCTTCAGAGATGGCGGGTTATGAACACCCAATGACTTAAGATATCATACATTGTTAGTTGAACTCTCAGTCCTTCAGTTTTCATGATTTAGAATGCTTTCAAATAAAGCTCTTATATTTCAATCTCAGAACTTCAGTATTGTTGAGCTATTCAGTATACCGTACTTATCATGACATTCAGAGATAGTAATTGCATATAACTAGTTCCATGATTTTAGTTATTCTCAAATATAGAAAATCGAACTAGTTTATGTATTTTACTCAACTTTCAGTATAAATATGAGCATATGTATATATACATTCTCATATCATGATCAAGATCTTTGGCTAATAACAGTCAGATACATGAAATACATTACATCCATATATGCCATCATTGCTCTTGAACGTTTTTTCCCAAAAGTAAGTTGCCGATTAGTATGGTATTCGAAATGCCATCAATGATCGTGGATCAGTTTTCTTATAAAACTAAAGTTAACTAGTAGTATTGCAGTTAGGTATGGCATCTATAATTATGGACTACAATTTCAAAAGATAATAGACTTATTTAGTTGGGAGTAATATTTAGCACCGGGTTGGACTAGGGTTCAGCAAAACCCTAGCCCCAGAATTATGTGCCACCGTAGGTATGATATTATGTTTTTTCCCAAATAGGCTCATGAGTGATCACACCAATCATAGTTCTCTACCCCTAGAAAGGTACTGAACACCCTCCTAACTTGGGTTATAGGTTGGATTCCATGTTGCTCACATGGTCCATGTCGATTATAGTATCTCCCATAGTTTCAGTCTTTAGTATTTGCATGAGCTTCACTTCATCTAGTTCATAGTATTTTAGTTATCTCAGAATATTCATGCATTCAGTAACTATGCTTATCTAGATAGGTCTTTGCATCTTATTATACATCAGCATTACTTTTGATGAAAATATTTTATCGTCAGTATGCCCAATTGTATATTTTTTTACAGTTTCAAAATATACTGGTGTTCCTACAGTTATGCTTATCATTCAGTGAATCATTACATATTGTCATTCATACTAATTTTATATTCAGTTATTCATAGTTCATATCTCGCATACTCAGTACATTCAATAGTACTGATCGCATACCTTTTCTGCCTATAATTTTCATGTGATGTAGATTCAGGTGCTTACTTTCAGGATTGTAGGCAGGTAGATCACAACTTCCAACCAGTAGGTGATGAGTTTTCTTGATTCGGGGACTCAATTCAATTTGTAATTTTAGTAGTGTATTTCTACTCCTATGTATTGATCAGGTATTTCTGGGGGTCATGTCCCAGCTACCTATAGTTAGTATTAGTAGAGACTTCATAGATAGTTTGTCAGAGTTGTTGTATTTAGTTCCAGTTTCTTTTCAAATTACAGTTGTTGTAAATAAACTTGATTAGTATATGGTATTTATTCAGTAGCTTCCACATTCAGTATCTTATTACTATTTATTTTTAGTTGATTATCCATTATGCCAGTATCATGGGTTAGCTTAGGATCACTTGTTGGTTTAAGAACCGTGTTACGTCTAGGGGGTAGTCTCGGGTCGTGACAAACTTGGTATAATAACACATAGTTTAAGTGTCCTAAGATGTCTATGAAGTCGTGTCTAGTAGAGTCATGCAGTAGAGATGTTCTCTAAGAGATTTATATAGATTCAAGCATTGCTCTATTTTTGCTAACTATGCCTTATTCTTGAGGTAATAAAAATAGTCAAGCTTATATTCCTATTGATCGAGTTTTCTCAGACAGAGCCTACAAATAGTTATGAGATTGCATAAGGTCCTAAGAGGAGCCTATTACTTCTACGTTAAATGATTCGAGAGAATTCACCCTTTTTATGCAAATCATACGTTTAGCCAAAGTATGATATGCTCTCAGAACCCTATGGCAGAATGACCCCAGAGTTAGAAATATGAGTCTAGAAATGTAGCAGCTATAGAATGGTTAAAGGATCAGTTTATTTTTGATAGAACCTTATGAGTTGAATAAAAGGCCCTTGATCCTTGAGATGTTATGAAGCCTATTTAGGGAAAATATGCATAATGAGATAGTAAGGAAGTGTAGTAAGATCATGAAATGAAGTGTGCTTGTGGATTGAAGTTAGATAGAGGTGGTTAAGATAAATTATTTTCATAAGATTTTGAGTGGACTAGTGTTTTATGAATACTATCTAGTAGTAGTAAGTGGGTATAATGTATGAGAAGTTGTGGGGCTATCCACGTTAAGTGTTAGATCCTGTGTGAATTATGGAGGATCAGATTAATAAAGAGGGAGAGTTTTCAGTTTCAAAAAGAGCGGTATGCCTAGGGTATTGTGATGCTTCAGAAGGTTCTAAGTTAGTAAACATTTAAGTTATAGTATGACGACTATTGATGCTAGAGAAAATTAAGAGTTGTCTCTCAGAAGGAAGTACTAGCAGTGGGCTTACACTTTTAGATATTGTCTTTTAGGAGAGATTATTATTTATGAGTATATTTATACCCCAACCGCTAAAGTAAAGTTATTGCATTTTAGGTTAGTGTTTATTGAATATGTCCATATACTTAGAATGACGGCTTTTCATCTAAGGGGGAGATGATAGAGTTATTATCCAAGTTAGGTTTTCGGATTTTAGTAGAGATGATAGTAAGTTCTAGAATAGAACCCATTCGTACCTCATTATATTTCTTGTACTTTGAGTCATTACAACACTCTACTCACTCCTTGCATGTAATCACAATGATCATAACTCATATCTATGCACTTCATACAAAATCATGTCCATCCCAGTTCTTAGAATAAGAAGTAATAGCTCACTCAGTAGTCCGAATCATACTCCACGAATCTATGAGTTCCAGTCCCATGTCATACAACTCATGACTCATGCACTCATGTTTTACAGTATGCTTAGTTCCAGGTACTTATGATACATACTAAATGACTAGTGAAATCACCCTATGTGATGTATGCTCTCAGATCAGATCTTTTGAGCAAGTTCATTTATATTATAATATTTTACTCCTTAGACCTTAGTTACGTGCTAAAGTCAGGAAAATCCTTAAGTTAAGATTTGACAGTATCCCTTTTATTCCTGATCTTCATGTTCTAGTTCTTCCGTGACCCTTCTTATGCTTGAAGGTGATGTTGATGGAAATTGAGTGATAGGCTTGAATTATTTGTTGATATACCTGCAGATAATGACTTATGGTGGTTAGTGACTCTTTGATTAGAACTTAAGATTGATTGTTTAAGGCAGGAAGAAGCAGTGTATTTTGAGCTTAATCGCTCTTAGAATTTATAGAATATAGATTCCCATAATTGACACTAGTATGGTTGTTTTGGTGGTAGTACATTGTATCTCCGAGTCAAGTGTGAACAGAGTAAGAGCATATAACTAGACTTAGCCTTTGGCAGCCATTTTTTATGCCCCTAAGAGGGTTAGAAGTTTCAGCTAGTTAAGTGTGGTATATTTGTAAGAAGGAGCATAGTTGAGAAATATTGCTAAGTTGGAAAGTTATCAGTCCCATTGCTTAAAGCATCTTAGTCCTATCCTTACTTTTATGCGTAAGATACTCTAGTTTCATGATAGGTAGTTTCAGACTAAAGGTGTCCCCTGTTCAACTCTAAGTCATTCCTATTCTATGAGTTTATATCAATAGACTGGAATGTTTAGACTATGTTATAATCCTTATTCAAATATCTCACTCAAATCATGTCCAAAGTTCTTCTCTCCCTAATGTTATTAGGACCTATGACAAGGAGCATTGAACATATATTCTTTTCTCAGCAACTCTTAGAAATTTCATGTCATTATCTATCGGTTTGCAGTTCTACATATGCGCACATGCCATAAATGCTTCAGATGAGTTGTAACTCTCAGTATGAATTAGTCTTTATAGCCAGCAATTCAGTCCAGAGATCAGCCAGACAGTTCCATTAGTTTTCCATCCTTCATTCTAGTCTTACTCTCCTAAGTTTCATGTATATTCCTATTCCATAAGGTTCTTTAATTTCATTCTTGCTATGTGTAAATTCAGTTGAGTCCTTACTCACAGTCCCAATAGGACAGATGCTCGGATACAAAAATCAATATCATATTAGTTATCCAACTTCAGAAATCAGTCAGACAGTACCAGTAAGTTCACTCATTTTCAGACCAGTCCAAGTTTCAGTTATCACGTCAGTATTCAGCTCATAGAATTCAATGTTAGGGATTACAACTCTTCCCCTAGCTTTTTAGCCTAGTTACTCCACATTCAATGATAATTATCCTAAGGGGAGATATTGTAATACCCCATAAATCAAAGCTAAGATCAAAGCCAATATTCCAGTCCCTAACCCAAAGTTGAGTTGAAAAATTCTTTTCCGACTAAGTTCTAGTGTAAGATTCTTCTTGGTTCAACTTCAAACGACCACTTATACTAGTATATGAAGATTTAGGTGACCCAATACCCACCAAATTAAATATATTTGAATTATCTTTCCAATGCCGCCAATAGTTTGTAAATCCGGTATCAGAGTAAAAGGTTATGGCCAATTTACGGAAGCACTATCAAAGTTGCCAGTGACGACGAATCAGACCCTATGAGTCAAAAGGAGACCCTATGAGTTGTAGGGTGAATCTTAGTGACTTTATAGGGAAGTAAAAATGTATCCCAGATGATGACTCATCCCCAGAACCTACGGATCATAACCAGAGTCATCGGGACTGTTACTAATAGCTTTTCAGACGATTTTAAAAGTATTGTTTGGACTTTTTCCACTCTTTTAACTCCTAAACTATGTCGTTTAAGTTATCTTAAGTCTGAATATATAGCCTAAGCTACTCCTAATCCCTCATGAGAAACAAACGACTTCTCTTCTCCCTAAGTAAGAAATTAGGGTTCTTCATCTTCAAGCTCGAATCCTCCAAACTTTAGTTCAAGAATCAAAAGTAATCCGTTATTTGGGTATTCAATAAGGTATTCCTTTCACCATTATGCCCAAAACCTAGTTTAAAATATGAATTTCAGTTATATTTTTTATGAACTCATGATCTAGGGCTCACACCCAATTATGCCAGATTCACAAATTTCAATTCCCTCATGTTATTTTATTATTATAGTTCCTATTCAATGTCATTATGTATGATTTTCATGGTTTTAAATTAGTTATTTTAATACATAAATAATTATGGATTTTTTATAGATTTCAACCTCTTTAAGAATGAATTATGCATGATTTTGTGGATTCCAGTCTAAATTAGTCTAATATGACATGTTTTCCCTTGAAATTCATTATCTTTATAGACTTGTAATTTTATGGCTCCTCAGTATATTGATATTTAGAATTTATGACTTGTGCTATGAAAGTTTCCATTCTCTTCGGATTATAGAATTTTCATGATAGTTGCATTCGTTAGAGATGGCGAGCTATGAACATCAGATGACTTAGGATATCATGCATCGTTAGTTGAACTCTCAGTCCTTCAGTTTTCATGATTTACAATGCTTTTAGATAAAGCTCTTATCTTTCAATCTCAGAACTTCAGTATTATTGAGCTACTTAGTAAACCATGCTTATCATGATTTTCAGAGATAGTAATTGCATATAACTAGTTCCATGATTTCATTCATTTTCAAATATAGCAAATTGAACTAGTTTATGTATTTTACTCTGCTTTCAGTATAAATATGAGCACATATATATATATATATTTTCATATTATGATCATGGTCTTTGGCTTATAATAGTCAGATAAATGACATGCATGATATCCAGATATTCCATCATTGCTCATGAATACTTTTTCCCAAAAGTAAGTTCCCGATTAGTATGGTATCCGAAATGCCATCAATGATCGTGGATCAGTTTTCTCATAAAAACAAAGTTTACTAGTAGTATAGCAGTCAGGTATGGCATCCATGATTATGGACAACATTTGTAAAAGCCAATAGTCCTATTCAGTTTGGAGTAATATTTAGCACCGAGTTGGACTAGGATTCAGCAAAACCTTAGTCCCAGAACTATGTGCCACCGTAGGTATGATATTATGTTTTGCCCCAAATAGGCTCATGAGTGATCACACAAATCATGGTTCTCTACCCTTGGCAAGGTAGTTAACACCCTTCAAACTTGGGTTACAGGTTGGATTCCATATTGCTCATATGGTCTATGTCAGTTATAGTATCTCCCACAATTTTAGGCTTCAGTATTTGGATGAACCTCAGTTCAGTATAGTTCATAGTATTTCAATTATCTCAGCATATTCATGCATTCAGTAATTATGCTTATCCAGATGGGTCCTTGCATCTTAGTATACATCAACATTACAAAAACAACAACATACCCAGTGTATTCCCACAATGTGGGGTCTGGAGAGGGTAAAGTATACGCATTCCATGCCACTACCTCAGATGAAGTAGAGAGGCTATTTTCGATAGACCCCTGGCTTAGGACAAATAACAGTATAACAAGCAAAAAAACATAAAAACAAACAACAAAATGGGGTAACACAGTACTAGATAATAAAAGAAATAAGATACTCGTAGAGTAATACTATGAACTATCTATTTGAAAATCACAAACATCACCCAAACACCACGAACAAGAAACTACAAGACACATGCATGACACTATAACTACAGGTACATCTACAAATAAAGTACTCATATCTACTAGTAAGGACTCACACCTACCCATAACCCTCTACCCTAATCCGCATCCTCCATACTTCCTATCAAGGGTAATGTCCTCTGTAAGCTGTAACTATTCCATGTCATGCCTAATCATTTCCCTCTAATATTTCTTTAGCCTACCTCTACCCCATCTGAAACCATTCATATCCAGCCTCTCACACCTATATACTGGGGCATCCGTGCACTTTCTCATCATATGCTTGAACCATTTCAACCTCACTTTTTGCATCTTGTCTTCCACCAAAGCCACTCCCACCTTCTCTCGAATAATCTCATTTCTAACCATATCCCTCCAAGTAAATCCACGCATCCATCTCAACATCCTCATCTCTGCCACCTTAAACTTTTAGATGTGGGAGTTCTTAACTAGCTAACACTCCGCTCTATACAATATAGTCGGTAGAACGGCTACTCTGTAGAACTTATCTTTAAGCTTGGGAGACACCTTTTTATCATGCAAGACTCCTGAAATGAGCCTCCATTTCAACCACCCTACACTAATATGGTTCATGACATCCTCATCAATCTCTCCATTCCCCTAAATCATAGACTAAAAATACTTAAAAATATCTCTCTTCTAAATGGCCTGAAAATCTAGCTCCACTACCATATCATCCTCATGCATCAAATCACTAAACTTACACTCCAAGTACTCCATATTAGTCTTGCTCAACCTAAACCCTTTAGACTCTAGGGTCTTTCTCTAAACCTCCAACTTATCATTAACTCCTCCTTGGGTCTCATTAATAAGCACTACATCATCAGCAAATAACATACACCAAGGTACCTTCCCTTGAATATACTGCGTTAATACATCCATCACCAAAGCTAATAAAAATAGACTAAGAGTCGACCCCTGGTGCAACTCTATCAAAATAAGAAAGTGCTCTGAATCTCTTCCTACCATCCTCACACGAGTCTTCCCTCTGTTGTACATGTCTTGAATTGACCTAGTATATCCCACAGGTACACATATAACCTCTAAGCACCTCTACAGAACTTTCCTGAGGATTTTGTCATATGCCTTCTCAAGATCAATGAACAACATATGCAAGTCCTTCTTCCTCTCACTATACTACTACAATAATATCCTCATAAGATAAATAGCCTCAGTAGTTGAGCGACCTTGCATGAAACCAAACTGATTCTCAAAAATTATCATGATCCTCCTAAACCTTCATAGTATGGCTCAATAACTTGATACCCCTATAGTTGTTGCAACTCTAAATGTCCCCTTGTTCTTATATAAAAGAATCATCATACTCCATCTCCAAGTTTCAGGAATCTTCATTGTCCTAAAAAAGATGTTAAACAAACTTGTCAGCCACTCCATACCTACCCTGCCAATGCACTTCTAAAAATCTAGTGAAATCTCATCTGGCCCAGTCACCCTACCCCTACGCATTCTATGAATAGCACCTTTGATCTACTCAATGTTAATATGCCTAGAATAACCATAATTGTGACACTTCTGTGAGTGCTCCAAGTCTGCCAGCACTAAACCTTTCTCCGCCTCGTCGATTAAAAGTCTATGAAAATAAGACTACCACCTTCTCCTAATGAGGGCGTCATCCACCAACACTTTGTCATCCTCTCTCTTGATGCAGTTCACTTGGTTAGGGTCATGGGCCCTCTACTCCCTATCCTTGGCAAGCCTATATGACTTTTTATCTCTACCTTTCTTCTCTAAAGTCACATACAAACTCTCAAAGGCTGCTATTTTGGCTACATAATCTCTAACTTAGCCTCTTTCCTAGCTAACTTATACTCCTCCCTATTCTTTCACTTCTCCTTTTCATCCTTGCTCTCTGCCAACTTCGCGTAAGCCACCTTTCTTTTAAATTCTTTGTTCTACTACAAGGACTCCCGGTGCTTACCAAATCGGCCTCTTAAGACACAGAACACCTCTCTAGCTATCTCCCTTATTCAACTGGAAATAATCTCCTACATACTATCCACTTCTCTTCTACTCTCCTAATCCCCCATAGTCATTAACTTCTCCCCTATCTCCAAAGTACTGGCCAAATTCAAGCTACCTCACTTAATCCTGGGTCGATCCTCTACACTCCTCTTCTTTCTGTTTTTCTTGATCTCTAAGTCCATCACTAGAAGCTTATGTTGGGTTGAAAGATTCTCGCTAGGTCTAACCTTACAGTCTTTACATAGAGATCTATCACCCTTCCTGTGGAGAAAAAATTCTATATGAGTATACATCAGCATTACTTTTGATTAAAATATTTTATCGTCAGCATGCCAAGTTGCATATCTCTTTATAGTCTCAGAATATCCTGGTGTTCCTACACTTATGCTTATCATTTAGTGAATCATTACATATTGTCATTCATATCAATTTTATATTATGTTATTCATAGTGTATATCTCACAAACTTAATACATTCAAAAGTACTGATCATATACCTCTTCTACCTATATTTTTCATGTGATGTAGATTCAGGTGCTTACTATCAGGATTGTAGTTAGGCACATCACAGCTTCTAGCCAGCAGGTGATGAGTTCTCTTGATTTGGGGTGGGACTCAAATCAGTTTGTAGTTCTAGTAGTTTATTTCTACTCCTATGCATTGATCAGGGATAGTTGGGGTTCATGTCCCGGCTACCTATAATCAGTATTAGTAGAGGCTTCATAGATAGTCAGTCAGAGTTATTGTATTTAGTTCCAATTTCTTTTTAGATTACAGTTTTTATAAATAAACTTGATTAGTATCTGGTATTTATTCAATAGCTTTTGCATTCAGTATCTTATTTCAATTTTTTTTTTTCAGTTGCTCATGCATTATGCCAGTATCATAGGTGAACTTGTGATCACTTTTGGTTCTAAGCACCATGTTACGACTAGGGGTAGTCTCGAGTCTTGACACTGAACATGGAGCTGAAAGATGTAAACTGATGCAATGACCAAGTAATAAACATGTAACTGAGTAATAATGTGTTGAATAAACAGAATAAAAGGTCATGTAATGTCTGAGTCTAAACTATGGGAGCCACTGTTAACCGACATACCCCATTTAAGCTAAAAGGTTCCCAACCTGTAACTTTAGTTGGAAGAGTGTTTTGTACCTTTCCAAGTGTATGAACACTGACTAATGTGGATCTACTAAATTGTTGTCCAAAAGGACAAAGTTATCTAGCCTGATCTTACATGTGATCCTTTAGAACCTATGGTGACACCATAGTTCTGGGATTTAGGGACTTCTACTATAGGTCTCTGCCTAACTGGCAGTGAACCTTCATCCGTGCATCCTCTCGATGCTAAGTACTACTCCCTACTGAATAGGATACTGATAAACTTATGAGCTCATAAACTAAACACTGATATTTAAGGTTGAAGAACAAATACTTTATCTGAAAGCATCCTAAACATGATAAACTGAGGATGGACTAAGACTTAAACTAGTAATGCATGCGACCCTAATTCATCGGTTGTTCATAACCCGCCATCTCTAAAGAATGCAACTAGTCATGACAATTACTAAAATTCTGAGTAGAATTTGAAATTATATAGCACAAGTTCAAAATCATGAATTTACAAACATACTGAGGAATCAAGAATTATAAACATATAAAGGTATTGAATTCTCAAGGGAAATATGGATACAAGGATCATTCTGAAGAGGAATTGAAAAACAAATGAATTCATACTTTTCATAAAACCCTAGGCTCTGAAAGATGATTTAAATTGAGAAATTTAGTTTACTTAGGGACTCAGTGGATGAAAGGAAACCATTGACTAAATCCCAAATACCTGGAATTGAAAAACCTTGATAAAATTCTTAAATTAAAGCTTGAGGATAAAGAACTCTAATTCTTGCTTTGGAGGGGAAAAGCGCCTCGTTTCTCTATTTTTGCTAAGTGTCGACTGAGGTTTGGGGGAATGAGGGATTGGATTAGATTTTGCTTATTATTTAGCCTTAGGATTGTTTAAATGACATAGTTTAGGAGTTTTAATGGTGGGAAAAGACTGGAATAGCCTTATGAATTCATAACTAAAAGATATGTACATTACATCAGATGAACCTTCCAATGGTCGTTGGATCTACCAACGATCATTGGTTGGCTCATTGGTTGAGTGCTAATTTTGATGGTTTGTAGGAATCCATCAGACCAGCCAAAGGATGACTCGTTGGATCATCCAACGATCATTCCTTGGTTGGTCATTGGATCCTCTCCCTCGGACAATTTTGTAACCATGATCCCTACCATGATCATTGGTTCTACCAATGGTCGTTGGTCCCTATTATTGTTAGGGAGGTAGATTTGTCAATCTTTGGGTATTTGGGGCTATTTCATGTAGACGAGGACATAAGACAGTCTTCCTATCTACCAACGGTTTTTGGATTGATCGTTTATCTCACTATTGGACAATGCTTCACTAAAATGGCCATAACTCCTTACTCTGGAATCAGATTAACAAGCAATTAGATGTGAAGAATCAAATACCTTTCATTTGGTGGGTCTTGAGCTTCAAATAATATAAGAGTTATACTTGTTTGAATTTGATTATAGAAAGATCCTATACAAGAATCTAATCGGTAAGGAAAATTTAAACTTGGCCATGATCTAGGAGTTATATATGGACTTAAATCATGTCTAAGCACTTCTCATGCTACCAAATCATTAAGTTAGGTTCTATATGTACTTGAAGTATAGTTCTGACCTTAGCTTGGATTTTAGGGTGTTATAATGTAGGTCGTCGATCGAATGGTTTTATGCGTTCGAGTTGAGGCCTTGGGATACTGATATGCTCAAGGATTCAATGGAGAAGGTAAGGTTCATTCAGGAAAGTTTGTACCAGCTCGGAGTCAATAGAAATAATATGTGGATAATAAGGTAAGATATGTGACGATTGAGAAAGTTCTATTGAAAACTTCGCCAATGAATAGTGTGATGAGTTTTGGTAAGAAACGAAAGTTGAGTCCGAGATATATCATGCCCTTTGAAATTTTAAATGGAGTAGGATCAGTAGCTTAGAAGCTAGCCTTATCTCCTAGCTTGTCTATGGTTCATCTGGTGTTCCACATATATATGCTTAAGAAGTACCACAGTGATAGGGATTACATTAATCATTGGAACTCCAAATTGTTGGACAAGAAGCTCACGTACAAAGAGGAGTCAATTGCTATATTGGATATGGTGGTGAGGAAGCTAAGGAACATAGTCATTCCTTTCGTTAAATTTCAATGGAGGAACCATCAAATTAAGGAAGCAACTTGGTAGATGGAGGTGGATATGCGAAAGCGATATCCATATTTGATCATTGATGCAAGTAATTACTCTTGATTTTTTGTATCATTTTGGGCTAGTTGTCATTAGGGGATAAATGAGTGGTAAATTGGTATCTAATGTAACGACCTAATTCAGCGACTAAAATAAGGAGTAGAACCTTTGTTAATTTTGCCCTTTGATAAATTTTTGAAAGTTTAGGGTTGGCCTAGGCTTAGGCATGTTTTGAGGCTGTGGTGGTATAAGAAAATTTGATAGTAAATAGAGCATCGGTGGGTTTATTATAGTAGATTTTTTTAGAAGAGTAGTTTAGGAAGTCGTAGCAACTTCTGATACGTAAAATGGGTTGATAGAACTCTTGTTATCGAGATTATCGTGAAAGGGTTAGTTTGTGATGTCGGATTTTGAGAGGTGTGTTGTGAAATGCCTTGAACTGGAATGAGGTCCCGAGTTTCTAACTCGGGGCCACTGTACCAGATAAAAGTGTCTCTTTAGCTATAAAATGCCATCGCACTGGCCACTTTAGTTGCCCTGCGAGCCGCTGCAGCAGCAGATTCTCAGTTGCAGTGATAAAAACACAGTTTCCAATTCTTAAAAACCACAAAACACATTTTCATTCCCACTTTTCAGTAAAACATGCAAGAGTTTAGAGGGAGGCAATTTTATACCAATTTGGAGAGGTTTCATCTTTGGAGGTAAGGTTTCTTTACGTTTTAAACTTTAATTACTCCTTTAATTTTTTATAAATTGCCAGAAATGTATTCATGGTAGAATTTGGGTTTTAGCCATAATTTATAAATTGGAGGGAATTGGTGGGAATTTATTTATTTTCGGTTGTTAATGATCCTAGGGTGTTAGAAAGCACATGCTTTGTTAGAATTATTGTTTTTCATGTTAAATTATGTAGAAATCATGATTTTTAAATGGTATAAAACCCCAAGATGATGAACCAGGGCAATTTCATAGTGTAAATTGATAATTGTATGTTCCTAATGATTGTAAAGGTGAGATTATTGAAATGGGGGTGTATGATTATTGTTTATATATCAAGAACAGACTGAAAGAGAAAGGAAAGGTAAGTGTTGGTTTTTAGATCGTGATGATGATATGATGATACTGATGATGAAGATGAGATGATATTGATGATGATATTGAGATCATGATGATGATGATGTTGAGAACGATATTGATGATGTTGTTGAGATGAGAAAGAGATGATACGTACATCTTGCATAAATATATTCATCATATACATTTGAATGTAGATTTTATATGTATGTGTGTGTTGTGATGAATTTTATTGAAGAATTTTGCCTAAGTGTCAAAGGTGTGGTTGGGTACTTATACTCTTGCTGATGTGAAGTGTTATATCTGTACTATGGTACCTTTAATTGCAAGTTCTATTTTGATATGTGTTACTTGCATTTGATTTGTTTATTCTTATAGTGTCGAGTTGAGTCGACCTATGATGCTTACCAGTACTTAGTTGATGTAGTGATGCTACCTATGCTATTTTTTTGTTGAGTGCAAGTATGTTCAAGCATTTGAGATGAAACCTCAATGACAGCCAGCGTTTGCAGACTTCAATTCAAGGGTGAGCACCATGACCGGGCACCTATTGGGGCTTCTTATTTTTGTTCATGTCCCTTATTTTGGGACTAAGACATTCTCCTCATTTACATAATTTTGGATCTGTTAGATATTAGTTTTTGGACATTATTAGATGTTTTTGAGGTTGTAACAAATAGATAAATTCCGCACTCTTTTCTTTAGTTATGATATTTGATTAAGTATGGATTTTATTTCCATTGATCATGATTGTGTTTAGTGACTTTGTAATAAGTAACTTGTGAAGTGTCAGACTTAGTTGGCAAGGGTTGGTTTAGATAGTCCTCCCACTATAGTATTAGGGTGGGAGCAAATCATGACCACTTGGGTCATTACATTTTTAGACGGCAATGACAAGCTTTTAGAAAGAGTTCAAGAGACTCTTCTTGGATACTCAAACATTTGTATAGATTAGGAAATTATTTCCTAAGCCCGATCTTTTTTGTATTCTTTTTTTAGAGTAGGACCTTTGCCTATTTATCAATTTTTATTATTAATAATAAATCGATCCTCGGTCCTAAGAGTTAATAAAAAAATTATAAGGATATGCCTTTATAAAAAAGCCAATTTTAGTTTTGATTAATTTTTTTCATCTTCCTCTGGTGAAGCAAAGTTGAGATCAGGAACACGGTACCTTCTCACCACAGGAACCATATTGTCATGTATAACTAGACATAGTTCTGCAGTGGCTACAACAACAACCTTTTCTTCTTGTGCTTCATGTTCTTTTGCATTGTCCTTAACAACCTCCTTTGGGTGACCCTTCCATGGTTGAAGAATGTCATAAAATCAACTATTGATCTGCCCCTGGATTCACCTCAGCCATATCCTTCTCTAGTGTCTGACAAGGATAGATCTAATGATAATTTTCAACCATAGAAGGGTCAACCAAAGGAGATTGTTGAGGAAAATACAAAATAACCAGAAACATAATAATAAGAGCCTGCTTCTATAGCTGTTGCAGAACCACGTCTAGATATAGGCAACTATGTGGTTCCTATGATAAGGTGATACAATTTGCGTAATGAGTCCATAATTGTTTATTCTAAAGAAAAATAAAGATGTATAAGTGTTGCTGATGGGATGGGAAAAAGTAATGTAGGAGTCCTACTTATAACTCTCAGTTGCTATCTCTGGTATTTTTATATCAGGTAAATTATTTACTCTATTACCTTGTATGCTTAGGATTTAGTTGCCTAATATAACTATATATATATATATATATATTTATTGAATAAATATGTAACGGAATACTTGTATTAAGGTAATTTGAATTGATATAAAAACTTACTATATAGCTTATCAGTATGAGAAAAAACTGGACTAGAGACACGTGGAACTGACAATTATCCTAGTAAGGAGTCTCAAACAACAATAATGTTGATGTCACAATCCAAAAGTCTGGTTCTTGCTTGAACCTACCCTAACTGTAACACCCCGTACCTACCGAACCCTACTTTACAACGTTGAACAATGTTTACTTAAGTGTTGAGAGCCAAAAGTATGTATTTTGTATTGTTATTGATGAGGTAATGGATATTGGGCCTACTGCATGGGATTAGACTTTCGTAGGAGGTGTAACACCCCGCAGATTGCCGAACCAATGGAATTAATTAGACATGCATGAGATTTTAGAGGATTTGTACATGAAATTGTTGGGCCAAATTAATATATGCAAATGGGCTCAATTTAAGCCCAAATGCATGGCCCAAATGGAGAAAAAAGATCCATTCTTCCATTTGACCCATTCAACATGATAATTAATGTTGATAATTGGATAAGAAGAGACTTGAGGGCCTATTTAAAGCATGAAAAATCAGATTTTATTCATATCTTCACACATGTCCTATTCTAGAATTTTCTACAACATTTGCTCTCTTCAACCAAACCCTAAAGCAACCATTTGAGGGTAAGATCATCCATTTCCAAGCTTTGGTAAGTATTTATTCTCATGGTTTAATATATTATATGCATGGAATATGGTGTAAAACATGTTGGTTATGTTGGTGATGTATTGAGAATTCACTATGTGTGAAATAATACATGTTGGCTCAAATCGAAGGATGGTTTTGCCTTGTAAACTTGAACATGGACTTGTGGTCTTAAAGGAAGTGAACATGATCGAGTTAATATTGACATGTGATATGTTATTATATCATTTCCTTGTTTTTTAATGGTGTATAATGTTTGGAATTTCTATTGTGAAATTGGTTATGGTTTTGGTGACGTATTGACCGTAAAGTGTCGTTTTGGTGTTGTTATGTGTGTTGTGAGACCATGGCTGAATTTTGATGTTTAACATGATCACAAATATGTCAAAATAAGTTTGTTTATGATCATGGA
The DNA here is from genome assembly GCA_031232105.1 of Capsicum rhomboideum. Classification (NCBI taxonomy): domain Eukaryota; kingdom Viridiplantae; phylum Streptophyta; class Magnoliopsida; order Solanales; family Solanaceae; genus Capsicum; species Capsicum rhomboideum. The sequence continues at coordinate 97,972,471 of CP124718.1, forward strand.
CCATTCATTGCATGAAAAGACCCAAAAGAGACCCTTTTTGGCCAAAACGGGCACCCGCCCTCGCAGACGAAGCACCTGTGGGCGCAGGTACCAATGCAGGTGCCTCTGGCTACTGCCAAAGGTCACCTTTGGACGCATTTCATCCACCTGCGGGCGCAGGTGGCTTAGCGTATAGGCCCAGAACTCCGAATTGCTTGTTTTTGCATCCTTTTGGCCCCCCGAAACCCCTATACCCTTCATGGATGTAATTATCAACTTGTGATGTCTTTTTAATGACCTTAAAGTGTCGTATGAAGGAATTTTTGACTGTATTAAATGTGTATGGTTGTTCATATGTTGTTATGAGGCAAATTCATAAGCGTAAATGTGACGGAATGGAAATGAGAAGGTATAAAGGGTAAGTGTGATGCGAAATGATATTGTTATACGAAATCTTGGTCAATGTGTGTAATGTTAAGGTGTTGTTGGTATGATAATGCAGTGATTTGTATTGTAAGGAGTGAAATGAAGTTATATGGCGGTCATATAGTTCATTTTCGTTTTGTACGCTTGTACGGTAAATGATCGTTAACAAGAGTTTCATTGTGGACTTGTATTGTAGAGTGAAACATAAGGAAGAAGCTGGACTGTTGTGTTCATATATAGACTTGTGTATTCATAGTGAGACGCAAAGGTATGTAAGGTTACTCTTCTATATCTTTCTGAAACATATGGTGTTCACATTGTCATAGTACTCATTCGATTCCAAAATACTCTAAGGTATTCTGTATCCGAGAGTTGGCTAGAGTTACTCATATGTTCCTTATTCATTGGTCAATGGTGAACCATATGACTCATGTTCATTGGTTGACTTATGTTCATTTATTGACTCACGTCCATTGGTTGACTCACGTTCATTGGCTAATATGTCAAGAGGTTCAAATGTTCTAAGGTAATTCATCTCAGGTTGGTGAGTAGTTGATATCCACATGTATTGTATTTAGTGATCATTATCCTAAGGTTCCAAAAGTGTTCTATTCCAAAGGGGTTCTATAGTATTCCAACTAAGGTTGATATATATTGTTATTCATATGTGTTTTACTCCTAGACGAATTATGACCAACGTAGTTCTTATTTATGGACGGAAGTTCTTAAGTTGTCATATTTTGTAGATCCTAAGAAGACTATCCCAACAAGAGCAATGAAGTAAAGAGAGCTTGTTTAGTTTGAATAGCATTGTTCCAATCATGTTATGTTCCCAAGTTCCAATAGTGTTTATACACATGTCTCTTATTCATTGACTATTGTTCCAATGGTTCCAAAGATATTGTGTTTCAAATAATGTTATGACTACAAATGCATAAATCTCTCAAAAGCAAATGTACCGAGCTCTCACAAGTAAATGTATCAATCTCTCAAAAGTAATGAAAGAAGTAATGTGCAAGGTAATGTACCTATCCCTCACAAGTAAAGATGTTAATCTTACAAGAGTAAAGATGTGAAGTAATGCATGTTGTGTTTCAAGTTTCAAGAATGTTTCCATCATCAAGGTATCCCTCATAGAATGAAAGAAAGAGTAATGAAAGAAAGAAGTAATGTTTGATGGGTGGTATCCCAGGGGTGAAATACCTAGCATGGGTCGATCCCAATAACATCCCAGGGGCGATAAGCCTAGCATGGGTTAATGACATCCCAGGGGCGACACGAAAGCCTACCATGGGTTCACATAGCATAACATCCCAGGGGCGATAAGCCTAGCATGGGTTAATGACATCTCAGGGGAGACACGAAAGCCTAGCATGGGTTCACATAGCATAACATCCCAGGGGCGATAAGCCTAGCATGGGTTAATGACATCCAGGGGCGACACGAAAGCCTAGCATGGGTTCATATGACATCTCAGGGGTCAAAGTACCTAGCATGGGTTCATCTCATCCCAGGGGCTACAAAATAGCCTAGCATGGGTAGAACAATAAAGATGAATGAATATGAAAGCAAGAGAAGTAAAGAACGTAATATACATGGTTTCCCACATACAGAAAGAGAGTTTATTCACATTTGCTATTTCTCTTATATTGGTTCTATGGTTGTTGTGATCGTGAATGAATGATCGTAAATGGCAATAACAGAAGAATTGTACATAATTCCGCACATTTAGTTTTCTCTTATAATTATTTCCATGGAAGTTCTTACGTACTGATGTAGTTTTCTTATGGCCTTACATACTCAGTACATTCTTTGTACTGACCCCACTCGGGGACTTACCTTACATGTTGCAGGTGCAGGCATTAGTAGACCTCCACAGTAGGTTGACGGTATTTGCAGATCTTTGGTGAGCTCCAGTTGGATCGAGGCTTTCCGAGTCAAAGTTGTACATTGGTTTTGATGTTGTAGACGTTATGAATTAGTCGTGTATGTATTTAGAGGCTTTTGTAGACATATGTGGGTGTATGGATGTACGATATGTACACTCAGTGCGATGTGATGGCCCCAACAGCCAAGTTTTATATATGTATATGTATGACATTTTACATTTCATCAATTACATGAGACAGTATGCTATTCATTTGAGGTTATGCATACGACTGTTCATGAGCAAAGGTTGGTTCTCTCGGGCCATATCAGCTTCGAGTGCCAATCACGCCTCGTTGGGATTCGAGGTGTGACACTAACCCCATCCATCTTCAGTCCTAGCACAGGCAAACATCTCCATTGAGTGACTGTAACTGCTATGGTTTACAGTCAATAGTTCTTAACCAACCCTTTTGGCCGGTAAGCCCAACACCCAAAAGAGATAAAAATGTGGAATGGAGATAAATAACATCCAAATACGAGACTTTAAAATATAGCCAGGCCAGAAATATATAGAATAAATCCAAACCGGAAAGAAATACAACTCAAATCCCAATATATGCATTTTATTTATTTACTCATATTTATTGTACTTGGACTAGTATGTGATGCAAATAATAATTGACTGAGTTTCTACCCTTATACTGATTTGAGGTGCTTAAGTACTATTATGTATTATGTTATATCTATATTATTGTGGTTGAACTGCTAGTCTAGGTGTGGCCTTCCTGATTGCATGTTCGTGTATGTGTATTTAAGGGGTTGAAAGTTTAGGTGGATCTTGCCATCACTTTGATTAAGGGCCAGGAGATGATTATGCCTCAGTCAATTATAGAATTAGAGTAGTTAAGTTTTAGTTTCCTAATGAGCCAGTCTAAGAATGGAAGGGTAGTACTTCAGCACCTATATGTCGTTTTGTCTCTTACCTTAAGGCTAGAAAAAATGATTTCCAAGGATTTCATATACCAGTTGTGAATGAAATTCCTAAGTATTTCCTAAAGATCTACCTAGAGTCCCTCCTAAGAAGGAGATAAACTTTAGAATAGAACTTCTTACAGATACCCAGCCTATATCAATTCCTTCTTACCGAATAGCTCTAGCCAAGCTTAAGAAATTGAAGGAACAATTAAAGAACCTCTTAGATAAAGGTTTTATCAAACCCAACATCTCTCCATGGGGTGCCCTAGTTCTTTTCGTGCTTAAGAAAGAAGGTTCCCTTAGAATGTGCATTGATTATCGTGGTTGAATAGGTCACAATCAAGAATAAGTCCCCCATTCTGAGGATTGGTGACTTGTTCGACAAGCTTTAGTGTGCCAGTGGTTTCTAAAAGATAGACCTCGGATCCATCTATCATCAGCTCAAAGTCAGAGAACATGACATTTCAAAGACAACCTTCAGATTTTGGGATTGGTTACTTCAATTTTTTTGTTATGTCTTTTGGATTAATGAATGCTCCTGTAGCTTTTATAGACTTGATGAATAGGATGTTCAAGTAGTACTTGGACATGTTCATCATAGCCTTTATAGATGAAATTCTTTTTTATTATCAGAATAAGGATGAATATGCAAACCATTTGAGGATTGTCTTGCAGACTCTCAGAGATTGACAGTTATTTGCTAAGTTCATCATGTGTGTATTCTGGTTGAGATTAGTAGCATGTCTTGGTCACATCATTTTTGGTGAGGGGATTTAGGTTGACCTTAAAAGATCAAAGCCATTAGAAACTGGCCTAGACCCATCTCTCTGTTATACATGAGAAGTTTCTTAAGTTTAGCTAGTTACTACATGCAGTTTGTTGAAGGATTTTCCACTATTTCTTCTCTTATTTCTAGATTGACTCAAAAGAGAGTCAAATTTCAGTTGTCCAATATTTGTGAGAAGAGATTTCAAGAGTTGAATACTTGACTCACTTTTGCTCCTGTGTTGACACTACCAGAGGATCTAGATGGGTTTGTGATTTATTGTGATGCTTCAGGAGTTGGCCTCCTTAGTAGTGGTTTTTCTTTTGCCTTAAAGCTTTGGAGACACTATCTTTATAAAGTTCATGTAGATGTGTTCATGGATCATAAGAGCCTTCAATATGTTTTCAGTCAAAAAGATCTAAATCTTCATCAGAGGAGATGGCTAGAGTTGTTGAAAGATTATGATGTGAGCGTCTTATATCATATTGTGATGTTTATAGACTTACTATATTAGTAGTTCGGTTGGTTGATTCAGCCGAAGGTAGTATTCAGGTTCACAATGACTCTCTTAAGTTTCCAACTTTCAAAACTCAAAAACTCTTCCAAAACTCATCTGAATGACTCAACGCTCATACCAATAGTCCTACTAATATAACCCAAAAATCACCTTTCAAAACTAGTAGCTCTAATAGAATTATTATACGAGCTCAACTTCTATGAATTTTGACTAAAAGAAATTATATCCACTTTCTAACCTTCTAAAAAGATAAACTGCATTCTACTCGACCAGCCAGTTCAAGATATGTGCCACCTATTCATACAGACCACAAATACGATAACACAATTACTGGAAATGATAAAATGGTCGAAATGCATCAAAAATTTAAAATCATAACAAGGGTTGTTACATAAACCGTAACCTATCTCAATTGAAGAACCTAAATCTAGCACGCTAAACCTCAAAAGTATTTTCTTTCCTTAATGTCTCAGAACGTTCAAAGTCTATAACAAATAATTATAAGAGTAATTAATTATCTACTCTACAAATATATGCTTTAAGAATTCAAACCCACTAATTCTACCCTTCTTCATGGTCTATACCAGTGCCTAAGGGTCAATCAATCATTAACTAGTTTTTCAATACTTATATTATCTCAATTCAGGGAGTTTCTACTCCAATTACCCTCTTTTGAGTAGTCTTTATTAAAAAATCCCCTTTTTATCGAACTAGAGGTTCCTAATCACCAGAAATCATGTTTAAGGACAATAAATTCATCTAGTAACTAAATTCCCTAGCCCTTCTATGGTAGAATGCTGACCGCTACAATAGTCTCACTGCTGTGGAAATTACACCACTGCAGCGGTCCTTAACAAGTAGCTCGGGAAGAATTGAGTTCTAGCCCCCTTTTACAGCACAAGTTTTATACTTAGGGCATTATGATGTAATACCAATGCAGCAACAACTAATTCTACATGCTACGACTTCAGTCATAGTTTTAGAATTTCCTACAGAGGTCTAGATCACTAGGTCACCCCCTTACGGAACACAACACCAAAAAATTCAATATCGTGAATCAAAATTCACTATGAATAAACATAACATGAGTTTTCAGTTTTAAACCAACCCATATTGAGATTTTATTAGCTCAATTCACTATTGGGACTCTAATAGTTTATGTAGTCCTTAACCATTCTATAACGTCTTGGAGGTCATTACAGGTAGCATAGGAAAAGATGTGTTTTTGTAAAGAAGAATGTGGGGCTAGGCTTTAGGTCAATACATGAGTTTTCAAAGGATATTTTTACCAAACTCTGGTGGAACTTTAGAACCTCCATCTTTTTCATGTGGAGTTCATATACATGGAACAAATATTGCAAAATGTTCCATCCAATTATAGCTCATGGTTTTGGAAAATCACATGTTTTGAAGAAAATGACAACAGATAGGGAGGTAGAACATAGTGTCTGGTGGCTTATAACTATAGGAAACTATAGCTTCTTATTTGAAAACTACACAAAATAAGAAGTTTTGTATTATAAGGAGGGTGAGAATGCTAGTGAAGAGGAATTGGAGGGAAAATATTTCATTAGATCAAGAGAATGGGATAAACAAAAGTTATTGTCTAGAATATCAGAGGAGATGAAAAAATATATCATGGATAGCATCAAGACCACAAGTAGTGAAAATGATAATGATGTTCCCTGGTGGATGTGTAACCCTAAAAGAAAGTTCACAGTCAAGTTTGTATGGAGATTAATGAGTCACAAGTAGGAGAACAGGAGAGATTATGAATTTATTTGAGCTAAAGGGATGCCATTCAAGATTAATTTCTTTCTGTGGAGAGTGTGGAAGTGGAGAATTACCAATTATGATAACCAAAAGAAGAAGAGAATTAATATAGTATCAAAATACTGGTGTTTTGATATCTATGAGGAAGATACCATGTCACACCTTTTTATAACAGCCTCCATAACCACTAGGCTGTGGATGCAATTTGCTATTTTTATAGGCTTTAACATGGAAAAGATGTATTTACATCAGTTCATAATCACCTGGTAGAAGCTTGGTGCACCATCAATGTTATAGGTTATTTATAGAGCAATGCTAGCCATCATTATATGGACACTATGGAAGAGGAGGAATGGTAGAAAATATGAAGGGATACTATATTCACAAGGATGTTATATCCATGGATAATAAAGGGTGTCATGGACTTGGCCAGAAATAATTGGTAAGCTCAGAATTATAAGCCAAAACTACACTATCATAGTGTTACTTGGAGGCTACCTAACAGGCAAAAACTTAAGTGTAACTCATATGGGGCATCTAAGGGAAATCCATGAATGAGCTCATATGTATTCTACCTAAGGTATGATAAGGGAGATATAGTATATGCCAAAGCAGAAGGAATAGGCATTTCCATAAATACAGAAGCTGAGTTATTGGCCATCTATGAAGCATTAGAGTATTACTAGAAAAAGGAATTAAGGGATGTTACAATGGAGACTGATTTTCTCAGCCTCAAGAACATCATTCAAAAGCAATGAGAGGTGACCTGGGACTTGTGGAGATAATAGAAGATATCAGGAGAAAATTACAACAATTCAATTCAAAGATTATTCTTACTTTAGGGAAGGGAACAACGTTGTAGATTTATTAGCTAATGAAGTGATGGAATTATAATTAACAAAGGAGTACCAAAAATTTTTGGAGTTATCAGTCAAGATTAGGAGAGTTCCAAACATGGATAAGTCATAGATACATAATCTAAGGGTGAAAATATGCAAAATCATTCCACAGTGCTAGTAGAAGATATTATCCATAATGAAAACATTCATGTCATATAGAAAAAATAAACGTAGGAGAAGCATAGTTATAGAGCCATTGAAATTCAAAGATAGGAAATACAAAACCATATTATAAGCAAAGTTTTCCCAAAAGAAGACATCAAAGTTATGAATAAACTAGCTAAGACTACAAGCTCTAGCTATAAAAAAGCTTCAAAAAATGAGAGAGGTAGTTGGGTCTTACTTAGCCTGAACCATACAGTAGAGAAATCTAAGGAGAAAAGCAAGCCACCTACTTCTACCCAATTGAAAAGAATATCATATGGAAAGGAACACATAAAGGGATATTGAAGAGTCAGATAAATTGATATAGAGAATTAAAGCATACCAGATCTGATAGGTTCAGGCTTCTGTCTCTGGTCCCTTGGATGAACCCCAGCCATCTGAGGAACATTACAAGGACTCTAGTTTCTAAAGTAAAAAAGCTAAGAAAGTAGAAGAGGAAAAAGGCACACCTTATAACAATGAAGATGATAGAAAGAGATATAACTACCATATCCATGGCTTAAGCTTGAAGATGACCAAAAAGAAGAGACATAACAATTGGAAGTTCCACCAAAACCACTCCAACAATATTTTTAGATGGAAATGACAAGCTTTAGAAAGATTTCAAGAGACTCTTCTCTGAAACTCAAGTATTTGTATAGATTAGGAAATTGTTTCCTAAGTAGTTTTTAGACTAGGCCTTTAGTTTGGCCATATCTTTTTTGCATTCTTTTTTTAGAGTAGGACCTTTGCCTATGTTTTTTATTATTATTACTAAATCGATCCTCGGACATAAGAGTTAATAAAAAAATAAAAGAATATTCCTTTCTAAAGAAGCCAATTTTAGATTTGATAAATTTTCCTCATCTTTCTCAGGTGAAGCAAAGTTGAGATCAGGCACACGGTACCTTCTCACCACAGGAACCATATTGTCGTGTATAGCTAGACGTGGTTCTGTAGCAGCTATAATAACAACCTTTCCTCCTTGTGCTTCATGTTATTTTACATTTTTCTTAACAACCTCCATTGGGTGACCCTTCTTGGTTGAAAAATGTCATAAAATCCATTATTGACCTGCCCCTGGATCCATATTAGCCATATCCTCCTCTAGTGTCTAACAAGGATGGATCTGATGATAATCTTCAACCATAGTAGGGTTACAAGAGGAGATTGTTGAGGATAATTCAAAAGAACAAGAAACATAATAAGGGGAGGCTACTACTGTAGCAGCTGTAGAACCACGTCCAGATACCTGCGTCTAGGGTCATTCCTTTCGTAGTTTGTTTTTTCCATTTTTGGTAAGCTATATAGTAAGTTTATATATCCAGTCAATTTACATTAATACAAGTATATGGTTATAAATTTATTCAATAACTATATATATATATATATATATATATATATAATTATATTAGTCAACTATATTTTAAGCATACTAGGTAATAGAGTGAATGATTTACTTGATATAAAAATACCAGAGATTGCAGCTATGAGCTATAAGTAGGACTCCTACATTACTTTTTCTCATTCCACAAGCAACACTCATCAATATTTGTTTTTATTTAGAACTAAATAGTTATGGACTCATTAGGCACATGGTACCACTTTATCATAGGAACCACATAGTTGCCTATATCTGGACGTGGTTCTGCAGTAGATATAAAAGCAACCACTCCTCATTATGTTTCTTGTTCTTTTGCATTATCCTCAACAATATCCTCTAGCTGACCCTTCTATGGTTGAAAATTGTCATCAGATCCATCCTTGTTAGACACTAGAGGAGGATATGGCTGAGGTAGGTCCAGGGCAGATTAATAGTGAATTTCATGATATTTTTCAACCATTGAAGGGTCACCTAAAGGAGGTTGTTAAGGACACTAGAAAAGAACATGAACCACAAGAAGGAAAGGTTGTTATTGTAGCTGGTGCAGAACCGCATCTAGCTTTACACGGCAATGTGGTTCCTGTGTTGAAGAGGTAACATGTGCAATCTCAACTTTACTTCACTAGATGAAGATGAAGAAAATTAATCAAAATTAAATTTGGCTTCTTTGGAAAGGCACAGCCTTATATTTTTTTATTAACTGTTAGGTCTGAGGATCTATTTTATTAAAAATAATAAAAAATGAAAAATAGGCAAAGGTCCTAGTCTAAACAAAGAATGCAAACAAAGATCGAGTCCAAATAAAGACCCAGTTCAAAAACTACTTAGGAAAAAATTTCCTAATCTATGCAAATGTCTGAGTATCCGAGAAGAGTCGCTTGAACTCTTTCTAAAAGTTTGTCATTGCCGCCTGAAGATGTCACGACCCAAGTGGTCATGATTGGCACTCGCCCTAATACTATAGTGTGAGGACCATCTAAACCAACTCTTACCAACTAAGTCTTATACTTCACAAGTTATTACGAAGTCACTAGACACAATTATGATCAACCGAAATAAAATCCCAACTTAATCAAATATCATAAATAAACAATAGAAAGTAGAATTACTCTATTTATTACAACCCTGGGACCTAACGTTATAGTACAAGAACATCTATCAGTGTCCAAAAAATAATGTCAACAGATCATCCAAAATTATGAAAATAAAGAGAATGTTTTAGTCACAAAACAAGGGACATGAATAAAAATAAAAAGACCCAATGACTGCCCAATCATGGTGCTCACCCTTGAATTGAAGTCTGCAAACGCTGGCTAGAGTCGTGGTCTCATCACAATTTGTGGAACATACTTGTACTCAACAAAAAGAAGAGAATAGGTAGCATCAGTACATTAACTAAGTACTAGTAGGCATTACAGGCCGACTCAACTCGACACTATACAAATAGTCAAACCAAATGCAAGCAACAGAGATCAAAACATAACTTACAATTAATAACACCTAAGTACATATATACCACTTCACATCAGCAAGAATACAAGTACCCAACCACACCTTTGACACTTAGGAAAATTCTTCAACAAAATTTATCACAACATACACATATATATAAAATGTATATTCAAATGCATATGATGAATGTATGTATGCAAGATGTATGTATATTCTCTTTCTTATCTCAATATCACTAACAATATCATTCTCAGCACCATCATCATCATGACCTCAATATCATTATCCATATCATCATCTCATCTCCACAATATCATAATATTCACCATCAACATTAATGAAAATGAAAATGCAGTCAATGATCACAAGTAGTGCCCGAAGGCAATTACAAATGGTTAATTTACATATCAGCACAAAGTCAAGAAAGTCTTTTTGCAACAAATAAATCATAACCTACCTCAATAACTACAAGGCAACAAGTTTGTGGTTCCTCTCTCTTTCAGTCCGTTCTTGATCTATAAAAAACAATCATGCACACCCATTTCAATAATCTCACCTTTTCGAACCATTAGGAACCTACAATTATCAATTTAAACTATGGAATTTCCCTAGTTCATCATCTTAGGGTTTTCTACCCTTAAAACATCATGAATTCTACATAATTTAGCATGAACAACAATGATTCTACCAAAGCAAGTGTTTTCTAACACCCTAAGATCATTAACAACCATAAATAAACAAACTCCTACCAATTCCCTTTAGTTCATAAATTAGGGCTAAACCCCAAATTCTACCATGGATAAATTTCTAGCGATTTCTAAGAATTTAATGGAGTAATTCAAGTTTAAAAAGTAAAGAAACCTTACCTCCAAAGATGAAAACTCTCAAAATTGGTAGAAAATTTCCACACTCTAAGATTGTGCACGTTTTCCAGAAAAGTGGAAACAAAAACTAGTTTTCTGGTTTTTTAAAAACTGTAAACTACATTTTGACCGCCGCAGTGGTGAATCTACCATTGCAGCTGCCTGCAGGCTAATTTGGGTTGTCGCTATATCAGCACTTTTGTCTGCTATAGCATCCCCGAGGGAGTAACTCGATACCTTGTCCCAGTTTAGGCCATTTTACAACACACCTCTAGAAATTCGACATCACAAACTAACCCTTTCACGACAATCTCTATATCCGGAGTTAACCTTTTTTTTGTACTGAAAGTTGGTACAACTTCCTAAACTAGTCCTCTACCACAAAATCAATTCTAATAAACCCAGTGTCATTCCATTTACTACCATATTTCCTTAGACCACCACACCCTCAAAACATGCCTAAGACTAGGAGAGCCTTGATCTTTCAAAAATTTATCTAACGAAAAAATTAATTAAGGTTCTACTCTTTATTTCAGCATAACAATGTTTTGGGTCATTACATTAGATAATAATTTACCACTCGTTTGTACCCAAACAACAATTAGCACAAAATGATTAAACAAAAGCAACAGTAATTACTTGTGTCCATGAACAAATATGGATATCGCTTGTGCATATCTGCCTCCACCATCTAAGTTGCTTCCTCAACTGGATGGTTCATCCATTGAACTTTCATGAAAGGAATGACCCTAGTCCTTAGCTTCCTTACCTCCCTATCCAATATATCAATTAGATCCTCTTCATACGTGAGCTTCTTGTCAAACAATTTGGAGTCCCAATGAATAATTTAATCCACATCACAGTGGTAATTCTTAAGCATGGATACGTGGAACACCGAATGAACCCCATACAAGCTAGAAGGCAAGTCCGACTTATAAGCTACTGACCTTACTCTATTCAAAATTTCAAAGGGTCTGATATACCTCATACTCAACTTGCCCTTCTTTCCAAAATACATCACATCCTTCATAGGCGACACTTTCTATAGCACTTTCTCAAACTTCACATTTCTTACCTTATTATCCGCATACTATTTTTGTCGACTCGGAGCTGCTACCAACTTTTCCTAAATAAACCTTACCTTCTCTATAGAATCCTTGAGCATATCAATTCCCTAAGGCCTCACCTCGAATGCATCAAACCATCCAATCGACGACCTACATCTTCTACAATACAAGGCTTCACAAGGAGCCATGTAAATGCTTGAGTGGTAGCTATTTTTATATGCAAACTCACACAAAGTTAAGTACTAGTCCTATTGACCCTTGAAATCCATTACGCCAACCCGAAGCATATCTTTATGCACTTGGATTGTTCACTCTGACTGTCCATTGGACTGTGGATAGAAAGCTGCACTTAGGTCCAATCTAGAACCTACTTCGGACTGAAACGTCTCCCAAAAGTTAGAGGTAAACTGAGTACCTCTGTTTGACACAATAGAAATAAGTAACCTATGGAGCCTTACAATTTTCTTCACATAAATCTTAGCCAACTTTGCTGCATTATAATCCACCCTTATTAGAATAAAATAAGCTGACTTGGTCAATTGATCAGCGATCACCCACATAGAATCAAACATCCTCAAAGTCTTAGAAATACCCACAACAAAATCCATGGTTTTCTTTCCCATTTCAATTCCAGAGTGGGCATTCTCTGAAATGTGCCACTAGGTTTCTGATGCTCATACTTGACATGTTGACAATTCTGACACTTTGTCACATAATCCATAATGTCATGATTCATTATTCTCCACTAATAATGTTGTCTCAAGTCTCTATACATCTTGGTTGCACCCAAATGTATAGAGTACTTGGAATTAAGAGCCTTTTCCAGGGAATTAAGCTTCCCACAAGAGGCACACACATGCGCCCCAGAATCCTCAACATTCTTTCTTATTCAAGAATGACCTCCTTAGCCCACCTTTTAACACTTTCTCTCTAAGGTTGCTCAACTTCTTAACTTCAAACTGCCTGCTCTTAATATTTTCAGAAAAAGCAGACTTAACCTCCATATGAGCTAACACTCCTCCCTCGCTTGTCACCTACAATCTCATGAAACCATTAGTTCCTCTCTAGCTAATGGGCACCTCGACGCCTCCAACCATGCCAAACTTCCCATGCTTGCCGGTTTATGGCTCAATGTGTCTGCCACACATAGTCCTTGTATAGATGAGATAAGATTTAGATGTCATAGTCCTTGATCAATTCCATCCACCTTCTCTGTCTCAAATTTATGTCTCTTTGGGTAAACACATGTTGTAAACTGCGGTGGTTTATGAACACTTCACAATTCACCCCATAGAGGTAGTGTCTCCAAATCTTCAAGGCATGGACCACTGTTGCCAGCTCCAAATTGTGTGTAGTATAGTTCTTACCATAAGGTTTTAACTATCTCAAAGCATAAGCAATCACATTCTGACCTTGCGTCAAAACAGCACCTAAACCAGAACATAAAGCATCTCAATATATAATGAAATACTACCTTCAACAAGAAAGGTTAGAATAAGAGTTAAAGTTAACAAAGTCTTGATATTTCAAAAACTCTCCTCAAATTTGTCATCCCACACAAAAGGTATCTCTTTCTGAGTCAGCCGAGTCATATGGGAAGCAATGGAAGCAAGCCCTTTGGCAAACTGACGATATTAACTAGCCAACCCTACAAAACTATAAATTTCTATAAAATTTGTCGGTCTAGCCCAATTCTTAACAGCTTCCACTTTCTACGAGTATACCATAACCCCATCCTTAGATACCATGTGCCCAAAAAAGGACACTGAAGACAACCAAAATGCACACTTTGAATATTTTGCAAATAATTGCTTCTTCTTAAGCAACCCCAAGATTATACTCAAGTGATCTTCATGATTCTTTTACTCTTGGAATAAACCAAAATATCATCAATGAAAATGATAACAAAAGAATTGAACCCATTCATCACATGTTATTTTGATGCAGGGTCAAAATATGATTGCTTATGCTTTGAGACAGCTAAAGCCTTATGAGAAGAACAATCCTACTCATGATTTGGAGTTGGCATAAGTGGTCTTTGCCTTGAAGATTTGGAGACACTACCTCTATGGGGTGAAGTGTGAAGTGTTGACAAGCCACTGCAGTTTACGACATATATTTACCCAAACAGACCTAAATTTGAGATAGGGAAGGTGGATGGAATTAATAAAGGACAATGACATCTTAATCTTATCTCATCCAGGAAAGGCCAATGTGGTGGCATACACATTGAGCCATAAACCGGCAAGCATGGAGAGTTTGGCATGGTTAGAGGTGTCGAGGCACCCATTAGCTAGAGAGGTACAGGCTCTGACCAATGGTTCTATGAGATTATAGGTCACTAGCGAGGGAGGAGTGTTAGCCCATGTGGAGCCTAAGTTTACTTTCTTCGAAAAGATTAAGAGTAGTCAGTTTGAAGACAAGAAGTTGAGCAATCTTAGAGAGAAAGTATTGCAAGGTGAGGCCGGAGTCCATTCTTGCTGCAGAAGGAATGTTTAGGATTTGGAGGCATATGTGTGTGCCTCGTGTGGGCAACTTAATTCCTACTATTCTTGCAGAAGCTCACAATTCCAAGTACTCGATACATCCGGTGCAACTAAGATGTACAGAGACTTGAGACAACATTATTGGTGAAGAATAATGAATCCTGACATTTTGAATTTTGTGACCAAGTGTTAGAATTGTCAATAGTTCAAGTATGAGCATCGAAAACTGTCATGACCCAAATCACAAATCGTGTCGGGCATCTACCCAACTCTACTCTAGATAGGAGAACCCTTAATACCCAACTATTCACTTAAATGCGGAAGTTATAACAATCCATAAGTTAACTATTTAACTCAATTATCTGAAAAAGAATCTCGAATAAATTACAACTATCCAGTTGACTCACTCTACAATTCAGTTTAATACATTTTATAAATCAAAACAATACAAAAAATAATTACAAGTGACTCCCCATAACCTAGCCTAAACCGGTACAAGAGCACTAGACAAGGAGTAGGAATATTCATTACACAGCATCCATGCAAGATCGAGAGGGCAAAAGCTATTGGAGAATGATCAACGTCACTGATATTGAAACTCCAACTGACTTGCAACATGTCTATATACTCGGGAGAGGATATAGCAAGTGTAGTATCAGTACAAACCACACGTACTTGTAGGTATCATCTTCCGACCAGGGTCAGAAACAAATAATAATAATAGTAAGTAGGAAAGAAACATGACTTTAACTTTAATTCTAGTTACTAAAGCACAATTGTTCAGGCATAGCTACTTACACTTAGTCACTATTAACATACCTTTCTTTTAATATTTTTTTTATCTTAGTCCCTTGATAAGCCATTCCACCTTACACTATTTCTCCACTTTATACAACTCCAATTCCAGCCTAGTAGGAATAGCTCTGCAGTGTTCACTATATCAACACTTTGGGACCACTAATGGTAATCGGGTTTCTAATTCCCTAGGAGTCATGGCACTTTTAGCTATGAACAATTAGGTAATCAAATATTATTACCTAGTCAAGGACAACTGATATAAAAATATACATCATGTAGGAAAATATGACTTATACATAAATAAGGATGTATCTTATCTTCACATTTTGCTACAATGTCAAATCACATCCATCAACATAACCGATCCACTTAAGGGACCACAATATCTCATCAAATAACGGGTCCACATAAGGAACTATGACATATCATAAACATAACTCTGTCCACTTAAGGAACCGTCTACCACATATAAATGTCAATGTACATTCAAATGCATATGAATGAATGTATAAATGCAAGATGGGCGTATCATCTCTTTCTCTTTTCAATCTCATCAACAACATCATATCTATACCGGCATGGTAACCGATCCTCCATAACCAAGTAATATCAACAATAATATCCATACCGGTGTGGTACCTAATCCTCCATAACCATCAATTATCCATAATATGTATTAATATGCAACACAGTCAATAACTATAAGTAGTGTCTGAAGGCAAGTCGCGAGCACTCTATTGAAGTTAGATGCAAGCAATAGCAACCGAAAAATAACCTATAATTAATGACGACCAAGTGAAAGCAGTCAAACTATAAATTCATCACTTCAGATAACAATGAGTATTAACTACCACAAGAAATCACAAGTATGCCCAAAGGCTAATTCACCACTTATTCAATCAAGCATTATCAAATACAATCATTAATCACCACATGTCCAAAGACCAATCAA
The DNA here is from genome assembly GCA_031232105.1 of Capsicum rhomboideum. NCBI lineage: Eukaryota > Viridiplantae > Streptophyta > Magnoliopsida > Solanales > Solanaceae > Capsicum > Capsicum rhomboideum. Next base: position 97,988,821 of record CP124718.1, read on the forward strand.
ACGGGTATCCATTTAGGAATTCACATTTCAACAAGGTTGATATCTATACTCTAAATCATCAACCTATTTCATTCACCTATCTAACCCTTTTTTATTCATATTAGAATAGGTCAATTTCAGTTACTAACTAGTAACCCTTACACTTAAGTCATCACTAAGTTATATACACCATCCCTTTTTAGCCGGTTATTCAACCACTCGGCTATATTCAACTTACAAGACATCACTAAGTTATATAAACTGTTAAACAAGTGTCACACCCATCAAGGGATCCACACAAAATATAATAAAATATAATTATCTTATTGATACAGTACTTTTATTTTTTATCCATATAACCTCTATTAATTCATAGGTATTCAATTTGAGTGACTGCACTAACCCCTAATTCTATTGCCTGTTCATACTTTTAAGTCTTTCTCACACCCTTTTTACTAATACTCTTTAACCGAACCATTTAGACTTGACCCTTCTACGTCTATATTTAGAAATCTATCATCTCATTTTGGGATACCTTACCTTTCCATGTACCTTGCCATTAGGCTGCCCGACAAGCTGTCCTGTCTACTTAACCAACCCTTACAATATTCAACTTGAGTAACTTCATTATCATAGCATTTACTTTACACTTATGCCTCATTAACACTTCTTAAATGTAAGTCACGAGTTATCTTGGATGACTATGAACAACAGACTTGAACCTCAATTAGCTCAACTCCCTCTGTTTTACCGTTCTTACCCCATACTATACTTTAAATAATTACATTCATTCATCTAATTATAATTCTTACCATATTCTACTAGAATTATCACGACCCAAAAGGTCATGATTGGTACCTACCCCAACCTATAGCAGGAGACCATACTAACCCAAAACCTCACTAACTCAAGTGTTACTTTCACACTCACCTTATATTATTCCTCACTTTTAAACAAGTGCAAAAGAGTGTTCTATCAATAACTTAAATCAACTGTCAAATCGACATCATTATCCAAAACTAATAAAGTGCTCAAACCTCTATTTATTACATCTCTGGGACCTAAAGTCATTGTGAAAGAACAACTAAGAATCTCTAAAATAGATAGCTAGTAGAATATCCAAACAATGAAAGAACAAAGGAATGTCTTAGTCCTGAAACAAGGGACATCAATAGAGATAAGAATATCCAAAGGTTGCCCAATCATTGTGCTCACCCTTGAAACTGAGTCTAGAGCTGCTAGCTAAAGTAGAGGTCTTGTCTCAAATGTTGAAACATGATCTACACTCAACAAAAAGAAGAGCACGGGTAGCATTAATACATCAATAGGTACTGGTAGGCATCATAGGTCGACTCAATCTGACGCCATACAAATAAGTAAATCAAATAGATGCAAAGCAATCATCACAGAAGTTGTAATCAAAGACAATCAATCAATTATGTAATTCACTTTAGGAAGAATACAAACTCATAATCACGTACATTTACACTTAGTTAAATTTGGCAAAAAGGTTCATCACAACATAAGATCATAACTGAACATTCAAATCATGAGAATGAATGCATGAATTCAAGATGTGCACATTTTCTCTTTCTCTTCTCAACCTCATCAACATCTTCAACAACATTATGAGCATCATGATTTACCTCATTATCACCATCATCATCATTTCATCACATTCTGAACATCAGTGTATATGAACATGCAATGCAATCAATAATCATAAGTAGCACTCAAAATCCATCACAAATACTTCATTCATATATAAGCACAGAGTCAAGCAAGTCTAATTACTACAAGAAATTGTAACCTACCTCGAATCCTTGCTCAAAGTCACCTTCAAGCCACACTTTTGCCTTTTCTTTCTCGTTCAACTTGTTCTTGATCTATAACAACAAGAACACACATCCATTTAATAATTTATCCCTTTTTAACTTCTAAGGATAAAAACCCACTGATTTTAACCATGAACTTGCCCTATTTCATCATGTTTGGACTATCTATCCTTTAACCCTTATGAATTCTATTTGAATTTGCATGAAAAACCATAATTTTAAACCTATTAGTATTTTCTAACACCTTAAGATCATTATCTATTGATTTTATACTCATTTCCACCACTTTACCTCAATTTGATGAACTAGGGATAAAACCTAAATTCCCCCATGAATTCATTATCTAATGATTTCCCAAGATTATGTGAAGTAATTCAACTTTAAAATGTAACAACTTACCTCCAAAAAATGAAAAACTCTAAAATCTCTCAGAAAATTACGTTTCCTAAAGCTCCTTTGCATTTTCCAAAAAGTGGGCAATGAAAAACGTTTTCTGGTTTTTAAAACTATCAAACACTTTGTGTTACTACTGCAGTGGTTAAATTACCACTATAGTGGTCCGCGCCTTAAAATAGAGGTCCACTACGACGGTACCTTTTTCCACTACAGCAATTACTTTTTCTGCTGCAGCAATTTGGGGTAGAAACTTGGGACCTCTCTTTAGTTATGCTTATTTCACAACACACTTCACGAATTATGACATGGCAAACCAACCCCTCCACGGTAAACTCTATAACCAGAGTTTTATAACTCTATTTCAGGTGTTGAAAGTTGCTACGACTCCCTAAACTCGTTCACTATCTAAAACTTGAGTCAAAAAAGACCATTGATACTCACATTAGTACTAAATTCTATAGACTAACACATTCTCTGAAGTCATCCAACACTAGACTAGACCTAAATTTCTCAAAAATGAATTAAGTAAGGACTAGGTTGTAACACCCCGTACCTTCCCAACCCAATGTGACAACGATGAAAAATGTTTACTTAGGTTTTGATAATCCATAATTATGTAGTTCGTAATGTTAATAATGAGAAACTTGAAATTTGGCTTCATACATGTGATTAACCCTTCATAGAAGGTATTTTGAAATTTTCATGGAGCATTTGTGGGGTTCAACATGAGGATAAGAGAAACCCTAAACAAAGTATATTAAGGTTAAGAAGTAAGTTAAAGAATAGGACTTGAAGTATCTAACCAAATCCGCGAAGAAAAGTCGAAGAAATGAAAATTTTGAAAAAAAAGAGGTGGGGCGCGCCAAGGGGCATGCCGGGCCGCTTTTGGACAAAATTTTAAGTCCCCAGGCAGTGTTGGGGTGCGCCCAAGGGCGTGCCGGGCTGCTTGTGCGCACCTTTCAAAAGTTGGAATTTTTCTTAAGTCCCAAGGGTGCCCAGAGACGTATCGAGCCAATTTTTGCTACGCTTCTTCTACAACCATGAGAATATACATGAAATGAGTAAAGTATTATATTGGTATGATAAAATTACTCGAGAATGAATTTGGCATCAAAATGACGGTTTTACCCTTTTGGTCCAAATAAGCCATACGTGGCTAGAATTGCTTGTTTTTGGAATTGAGGCTACGAGTATGAATTTCGTAAGTGGTAATATTGCCGTAACACATACGAAATGATTTAAACACGAGAAATTAGTGATTTTATTGGGTTAAGTGCATTGGGCTCAAAAGGGCCCAAATTGTGCAAGAAAGCATGGGCCAAGAATGGGTCAAATGACCCATTCTTCCACTGACTAATGCAACACATTGCATTAAATGCCAAGAGTGGATAAGTATGAAATAAAGGTCCTATATAAAGGGGCAAAGGGCTAATTTTATTCAAGAATAATACACATGCCTTTTCTATCATTTTCTAGAAAATTCTCAAGAAAGCCTCTTTGGCTCCCAAAACCCTAAGGCACTTCTTGGAGCAAGATCACCATTTTCCAAGCTTGAGTAAGTAATTATTCCTGTACTTTAACGTATTATAAGCATGAGCGATCATGTATATCATGTTGGTTATGGTTGGAAATGTTGGACATGGCACTTTTGGTTTTGTGAAAGAGATGTGTTATCCATGGGATTGTAGCTTGAATTATGACTTGTGCCTTTGATGAAAGATCATGGTATGGATAAAATATGAATGTGTATGGTGTTATTTTGTTATTAAACATGTGATTTTCCTATAAGTCTAAATTATGGGAGTTTGGCCGATTTGTAGTTGTGAGGTGTATTGAAGTCATTTGATGGAATAATTGTGATGTGGTGGTGATGAAGAAGTGTAAAATATAAGCTTGGTGTGACATGCTATTGGTTATCATGTATTGGTCAATGTATGGAATATTTTGGGATTATTGGTATAATGATTTCATAAATGGTATTGTCAAAGGTGAAATGACATGTCAAAGCTAAACATGTGACTTATTGTTATTGTATGCCATTGTAAGGTAATTGGTGGTTAATGTTGGTTTCGTTATGAACTTCTGTTGTAGAGCAAAACACAAGGACGGAGCGGGACTATTGTATGCACGTCTAAGATTGTGTATTCGTATTAAGAATACAAGGTATGTAAGGTTACTTCTCTATATCTTTCTGCAACATGTTGTTCATATTGACATTGGACTTGTTTCAATTCCGAGAGGCTTGAAGCATATCAATTCAGGGTGACGTATATTGTTATTCATATGTGTCCTATTCTTAAATGACTTATGGTTCATTTATCTCTTAATCATTTATTGAAGTTCCAAAGATGTCATGACGTTATAATTCCTCAAAGAACTATCTCAAGAGGGTAATAATGTAAGAGAACCTATTTATTCTTAAATAGCATTTTCCAATCATGTCATGTTCCAAGTCCTCAATTATGATGATTATGTTTGTATCAATCTTTCACAAGTAGAAGTACAAATCTCATAATAGGAATAAGAGAGGTGATGTGCAAGCTAATATATCTATTCCTCATAAGTGAAGATGTCAATCTCTTGAAGCAAGAATGAAGAAGTAATATATATATATATATATATATATGTGTGTGTGATTCCAATTATGTCATGATCCTCATTGTATCACTCTTAAGAATGGAAGTAAGAATAACAAGAGAAATAAGAGGTATATAATTAAGAAGTAATCATGGGTGGTATCCCAGGGGTTAAATACCTAGCATGGGTCGATCCCGATACATCCCAGGGGCGATATAAAGCCTAGCATGGGATATGATGGTACATCCTAGGGGCGACACAAAAGCCTAGCATGGGTTAATATAACATCCCAGGGGCGATTAGCCTAGCATGGGTTAATGATATCCCAGGGGCGACACGAAAGCCTAGCATGGGTTCACATAACATCCCAGGGGTCAAAGTACCTAGCATGGGTAGAACAATAAAGATGAATAAAAGATGAAGGCAAGAGGAGTAAAGAACATAATATACATGGTTCCCCGCATACAGAAAGAGAGTTTATTCACATTTCTATTTCCTTACATTGATTTCATTATTGTTGTAATGATGTATGATGAATTTCTTATGAGCCTTACATACTCAGTACATTCTTCGTACTGACCCCCTTGGGGGAATTACCTTACATGTTGCAGGTGCAGGCACTAGTAGACCTTCATCGTAGGTTGACATTGCGGATCTTTGGTGAGCCCCAGTTGCTTCGGGACTTTTCGAGTCATAGGTGTCCAGTTGTGTTGATGTTGTAAATATAGTATAAAGCGGGGACTTGTCCCGACTGTTAGTTGATCTTGTAAATGCATATGATAGAGGCTTTTGTAGACATATGTGGGTTATGAATGTAAAAGATAAATGTTAGTTTGATGTGATGGCCCCAACGGCCAAGTTTCCTAAATATGTATATAGAAGATGTTTCCATGATTCATGGTTTCCGCATAGTTGCATAAGGTTTAATAAGGTTCATACGAGGACATGCATACGAACATACATGAGCAAAGATTGGTTCTCTCGAGCCATATCGGCTTCGGGTGCCAATCAAGCCTCATTGGGATTTGGGGTGTGACTTAGGTGTCAAATGTACCCCTTAATTATGCGTAATGACGATTTGGGTTGTTAAAAAAATCATGCCACAAATATCAAACCAGCTGAGTATAACAACAAGCAATAATAATATTTAATCCTAACCGATTTTTTATCAATTTCATCCATCCAAACACCATGCCTGAAGACTTAAGACATGGAACCTTTCTACATTAATATTAGTATTATATGTATCAAACCTAAAATTTACTACAATTAACCTCAACCTATCTTGTTGATGAAACATGTTGCTATGGAGAGGAGAAAGTTGTCCCATATGTGCTAAGCATATTTTGGCATCGGGTTCCCACCGCGTGTGCCTCGAACTGCCCTCATGAAGTGAGGCCTTTTAGATCTCTTAGCTATGGAGGTGGTGTTTATTCAGGGTATTTCTAGGGGTAAAAGATGACTGGGGGGATAAAATAAAGGGGGGCTTTTAAAAAAATCTCGGGTTGTCTATTGTCGGGGTACTGCTGCAGTAGTTAACTGACCACTGTAGAGATAGGCCACAGTCTGGCCTATTATCTTTTGGATTCTTTGCCCAATTATGTTGGGCCCCACTTTTTTCCCAAGAATTAAATTCTATCTGGTCAATAAGTGTATTTTATTCGTCATAAGAATTTTTTCTGGAACATTTTTCAACATATCATTACATTAGATACCAATTTACCCATCGTTCATCCTCGAACTATCATTGGCAATGATAAGAGTTTGCACGACTTGGAATTTTGCCCTCAAAATGGTACGAAACTATGCAACTTCCTAGAAGTAACACTAAAATAGCTACCCAAACAACCTACACTCCACAGCCACTAAGTTCTAGGCACAACATATGACCACTATAACACAAGGTATATAATCCGTAATAAAATCTATGCAACGGGTCATCGATAATACCCAGAACACCAAATGATATTACAATGCACGAATATTTAGGGCGACAATAGCAAAAGCAGGGGATGAAATTGTGCACCGCTGCAGGGGTACTGCTGCAGTGGTAAAATTTATTGCTACAGCTGCCCGAGGCAGTAACTTGGGACTTGGTTTCAATTCATGTCATTTCACAACACACTTCTGGAAATTCGACACTTCGAATTAACCACTTTACGATAATCGCTATAAACGGAGTTCTACCAACTTGTTTTACGCATCAAAAGTTTCTGCGACTTGTTAAAATTGTCCTCTAACACATTAACTACTAAAATCAACAAATCCATACATATTGATCTACCCTTAAACACTAATCCACATAACATCAAATTTTAACCCAAACCATACTACTCTGAGGTCGTCATTTCTATACTAGGAACAAGTTTAGTGGGGTACTTACCCCCTAATTAATGCTATAACATCACAACACGACCAACACACCACTACTCTCAATAGTTTTATTTGCCCTACGATATACCTCAACCTCTCAAGGGGAAATACCAACCAAGTATTATTATGTATTGACAAGAGAGAAGTGAATATGTATAAACACATCTAATAACTCTACCCCTTAGTCGACCTTACAACTAATGATCATCAACCATAATAAGCCAACTATGCAACTTACCTCACATTTAAGTCACTAAGGTTGTGCAAAGCAACTAAGTTAATCTTAGTTTAACCAACTACTTATAATGCATCATTAGCAAGTCAACTTATTCATGGGGTTATTCACACAAGGATACCAATAACAATTCATATTCAAATATAATTATCAAAAGTCGAACCAAACAAGGATCCTAACTGTAATCATCAATGATTGGGACCACAAAAAAATCCTAAGTATATTATCAAGACCCAATAGAAATCAAGTCATACATCAAGTCACACCCAGCATTTATGATTCACAAATATTCTTTTCTAACAACTTATCTCATACCACTTATAGTGATCATATGTACTCAAGAAGTTTGACCATCAAACAACTAGGTAATATCATGATCAAAACAACAACCAACCACATAAGTAATATACGTAGCATTATATCAAGCCACATTTTCCTTATCGAATAGTCAGGCACCTACGTAGTATGTCAGGATTTAGATAAAAGTAAATAAATACTCCAAATCAAAAAGAGATGAGACGTATATCAAGTCATGGAAATGAAGACACACTCGATATCAAATCTGGTCCTCACGATGCCCGGGTCCCTTGACCACACATCATTCAAGGAACACACAAAACAAATGGTTACACTTAATAGTTTTAACCATCACATAGTATGTCGTCATATACTAAACTTAGCACAATCCATACCAGAAATTCCTACATATTATCACCTTACAGCAAGTACTTTACATAATATCAAACAAAACATAACAATCAACTTCATATGCTTCTTATTGGCCTCTACTGGTTGGAATGTTCCTATTCCAACCTTTCAATGTTAAGAGATACCAAATGGGGCAAACTATTACCAATTGGGTTGGTCAAGATACCAATTGGAATCTGTCAGATACTAATTAGACTCAACCTGGGGAGACAATACTGAAATAACACGATAGGAGAGAAAAAAAAAGATAGATTCCTAGATACCTTGTAGCTTCCTGTAGATTTGATGTGGATGTTAACACACCAATCTGGAGAACTCTACTTGACATTTGCTCTTGTACTGTGAGACCGGTAACATGGGATCTGATACCATCTTTGTAATGACTCAAATCACGGATCGTGCGGGATACCTACGCAACTCTACTCCAGATAGGAAAACCCTTAAGACCCAGCTATTCACTTAAATATGGAGGTTAAAACAATCCTTAAGTTAACCATTTAACTTAGTTATCTAAATAACAATCTCGAATCAATTATAACTATTCAGTTGACTCATTCTACAATTCAGACATTTGATAAGTGAAAACAATGCAAAAAATAATTCTAAGTGACTCCTCGAACCTAGCCTAAACCGGTACAAGTGTACTAGACAAGGAGTAGGGACATCCATGACACAGCATCAATGTATGATCGAGAGCGCAGGAGCTGTTGGAGAATGACCACTATCACTGCTATAGAAACTCCAACTGACATGCAACATGGCTATATCCTTGGGAAGAGATATAATAATTGTAGTATCAGTACAAACCAAATGTACTGGTAGGTATCATCAGCTGACCAAGGTTAGAAACAAATAACAATAATAGTAAGTAGGAAAGAAACATGACTTTAACTTAAATTCTGATTATTAAAGCACAATTGTACAAGCATAGCTACTTACACTTAGTTTCTTTAAATATACCTTTCTTTTAATATTTTTGTCTATCTTAGTCCCTTGATAAACCATTCCACCTTACACTATTTCTCCATTTTATACAACCCACATTCCAGCCTAGTGCGAATAGCTTTGCAGGGTTCACTATATCAGCACTTTAAGGCCACTGATGGTAACCTGGTTTCTAATTCCTTAGGAGTCATGGCACCTCAGGCTATATATAATTAGGTAATTAAATCTTGTTCCCTAGTTAAGGACAATAGGCACAATAATATACATCACATAAACACTATATACACAGGGGGAATAAAACTTATGCCTAAATCAGGATGTACCTTATCTTCACATTTTGTTATAATGTCAAATTACATTCACCAACATAACTGATCCACTTAAGGGACCACAATATCTTACCAAATAATGGGTCCACATAAGGAACCATGAAGTATCATCAACATAACTTGATCCACTCAAGGAACCATCAACCACATATAAATGTCAATATACATTCAAATGCATTTGAATGAATGTATGAATGCAAGATATGTGCATCATCTCTTTCTTTTTTCAATCTCATCAACAACATCATATCCATATCGGTGTGGTACCCAATCCTCCATAACCAAGTAATATCAATAATAATATTTGTACTGGTATGGTACCCGATCCTCCATAACTATCAATCATCCACAATATGTATGAATATGCAACACAATTAATAACTATAAGTAGTGCCTAACGGCAAATCGCAAGAACCCAATTAAAGTGAGATGCAAGCAACAACGATTCATAAGAGGAGGCCAAAAAAGTTGGCAGCAAGGGCAGCGGAGTAGAATTCCGTGAGGTCACCTACTAATACAGTGGTGGTGGGCTCTTCTCCGGTTATGGTGCTAGGATCCCAATCGGCTGTAGGTTCCCAATCGGCGATAGGGTCCCAATCAGCGGTAGGGTCCTAATCGGTAACTTTGAATCATAGCATGACTATGGAGATTACTGGAAGGGGAACTAATTCTCGGGTAAAAAACCCTGATTCAAAGGAGAATACAGGGGACCCGTGGCCAAATTTGCCAATGAAGTGTGTTGGGGTCAGAAATACAACCGGTGAAACTGAATTGCAGCCTAAAAAGATGGAGGAACAGCAGCAAGAGGATCCAAAGGGAAAAGGAACGTGGACGAATCTATTTCAGAGTAATCGTTTAGCTGCTAAGGGGATGACTCTGAATTTCGTTGCACCTATAATGCAGAATGGTGAGAAAGTGGTGAAACTATGTAAGGAGGAGGTGGAGATGGAAACACAAAAGTGGAAGAATGCCTTGATACTGTACGTAGTAGGATCTTCACCCACCATTACTAGTCTTGAGCGTTACATTGCTGCACAGTGGAACTATATTACCAAGCTTGTGGTGTATTACCACAATGATGGCTATTTCCTGGTACGATTTACGAGTCTGGATGATAGAGATGAGGTGCCATACTCAGGACCACACATGTTGAACAACAAGCCGATTATTGTTAAACATGGACCCCAGATTTTGATCTTAGTAAAGAGATACTGCAAACAATCCTTATCTGGGTGAAATTCCCGAATCTCCCCTTGAATTGCTGGGGATTATAGTCTTTGAGTAGAATTAGTAATGGAATTGGGCTGCCTTTGTATGCGGATGAGTGCACGACAAACATGGAAATAATCTAATTTGCTAAAGTTTTGATTGAACTTGATATCACAAAGGAACTTTCTCTATATGTTAAGGTAGAAGATCCAAATAGGAGAACTTTTGAGCAAAAGGTGATTTACGAGTGGATACCTACATATTTCCACAAGTGTCTTCAAGTTGGGCATAAATTCCCACCTGCTGTACAAAACAAAGCAGCACCTGTTGTACAGAAGACTAGGCAACAACTACCACAAGAGTGGCATCGTAAACCTTGTGAGATGAACAAAACATTGTTGAAATCTGTTAAGCCTATAGAAGTACCAGTGAAGGAGTATCAAAAACCACTAGTAGGGCTGGATTTACCATCAATTCCCTTAATAAAGGATCAAAATGAGCAGACCACAGGACAAGAGGAGGATAAATTAAAGGAAATTCGAGGTAAATCTGCAGCTAGAAGTGTTCAAAGAGCTCTACAACTTCTTAGGATAAGTAGTGTGAATGATTTTAATGTACTGCATAAGCAAGATACTGGACAGTGTAGTTATGTTGGGGTGGTGATCAATACAACCCCAAACTCTTCGCCTATATGAAGCTAGTTACATGGAACATTAGGGGTTTGAATAAATTCTATAAGCAAAGGGAGATGAAACATTTCATTATTAGTAAAAATGTTAGTATTTTAGTACTGATAGAACATAAAATAAAGAAGCAACATGCAAGCAATATTATAGGGAAGATTACACCTGGATGGTTGTGGCTCGGCAATTATGATTTCAGTGAAAGGGGGCGAATATGGTTGTTGTGGAATCCTGCCTATGCTCATGTTAATCTGGAGGCTATGTCTGCACAACATATACACACAACTGTTTCTATTGGAGATCTGAATCTCAATTTTGCTTTCACTGCTGTATATGGGCTCCATACACTAGGGGAGAGAGGGAACCTGTGGACTGAGCTAAGAAATATCCATGGTCAAAAGCAAGTCCCATGGCTTGCTATGAGGGATTACAATGCAATTAAAATAGTTGAGGATAGAGTGATTGGTAGTACCCCCACGGAAGCTGAGCTAAGAGACTTTAATGAACTTTTAGAAGATACAGGGATGGTGGCTCTCAGGGTTAGTGGTCGTGAGTATACTTGGTCTAATGAGAATACATACAACACTATTGACTGGGGGCTTGTGAATGATAGATGGATGTTGACAATGGTCCAATAGGAACTCCTAGTTATGGATCCAGGTTGCTCGGATCATTCACCATTGAGTTTATTTTTAGCACAGGGGGAAGACAATAGAGCAAAGCCTTTTAAATTTCTAAATCATGTGGCAGGTCATGAAAATTTTCCTAAGATTATTACAGAAGTGTGGTCCAGGAGGCTTGAAGGGGGGGAGATGGCAGGCGTTTAGAGAAAACTCAAAAAGGTTAAGCAAGCAGTAAAACAACTAAATACAGTTGAATTTGGGGGCTTAAATGAGAAGATCAATAGTTGTAGACAGCAACTTGCATTGATGCAAGAGGACATGAGAGCACCAGGACAACCTGCTGAAAAACAGGTGAGACTGAACCTAGAAAAATGGCTAAATGTAAAAAAAAGTATCATGAGACAAAAGACAAGAGTGCAGTGGATCAAGTTAGGAGATGCTAATACAACATATTTCCATGCCCACATGAAGCAAAGGTCAGCCCAAAATAGGATAAACATGTTAAAAAATTCTACAGAAATGATGTTGACTAAACCAATACAAATAGCAGATAAGATTATTGGATACTATAAAAGCTTATTAGGGTCATGTGCTGAGCAAATGCCAATGGTCAATCCATAAGTAATGAGAGATGGGACAGTACTAAATAGAGATCAGCAGTTGCAACTAGTGAAACTTGTTTCTAGAAAGGAAGTAGAAGATGCTTTAAATGGGATACATGACATAAAAGCTCAAGGATGTGATGGGTTTAATGCATTTTTCTTTAAAAAGGCAAGGCCTATAATTGGAGAAGACATAATAGAAGCAGTTCAGGATTTCTTTAATACAGGAGTCATGTACAAGGCTATCAATTGTACTACTGTCACTTTGATCCCAAATATTCCAAATCCTGACAGTATTACTCAATACAGACCCATCTCATGTTGTACATTACTCTATAAACTTATCTCAAAAGTGTTAACAAACAGATTGCAACAAGTGATGGATTGTTTAGTGGATAGGAACCAGTCAGCTTTTGTTCCTGGGAGGTTGATAAATGATAACCTTATCCTTAGCCACGAATTGGTTAAAGGATATGGTAGGAGGAGTATCTCCCCAAGGTGTATGTTGAAAGTTGACATGAGGAAAGCCTATGACTCAATCGAGTGGGGATATTTGGAGCAAGTGCTTGAGTGTTTACAGTTCCCTGGACGGTTTAGGTATTGGATCATGGAATGTGTGCAGACTGTGTCCTATTCCATTTTAATTAATGGGCATCCTAGTGAACCCTTTAATTTTAAGAAGGGACTGAGACAGGGTGACCCTGTCACCTTTCTTGTTTGTGTTGTCTATGGAGTATCTCACTAGGCTTTTGATGCAACTGAAAAAGAATCCAGACTTTAACTTCCATCCAAGGTGTGAGAGAATGAATGTGGTCCAACTAAGCTTCGCTGATGATTTGTTGTTGTTTAGAAGAGGAGATACTACCTCAGTGAAATTGTTGTTTTAGCTTTTTAACACTTTCTCCAGAGCTTCAGGCCTAGAAGCAAATGTGGATAAGAGTGCAGTTTATTTTGGGGCTGTATCACAGGATATCCAACATGAAATACTGAGGGAATTGGGCTTTGTGCAAGGAACATTACCTATAAGATACCTGGGGGTACCATTGAGTTCTAAAAAAATAGCTATTATCCAGTTCCAGGGTCTGATAGAGAAGATTATAGGGAGAGTTCAGAGCTGTACTTCTCGATTTCTCTCCTATGCAGGTAAGGTCCAATTAATTAAAAGTGTACTATTTTCAATTCAAATTTTTTGGGCTCAAATATTTGTTATGCCAAGGAAGGTGATTAAGTGTGTAGAATCCATTTGTAGAAAGTTCCTCTGGTCTGGTAGTGTTGATACTTCCAGGAAAGCATTAATTTCCTGGGAATCTTTGTGTTGGCCAAAGGTTGCGGGGGGTCTGAATTTCCTAGATATTGCAACATGGAACGGAGCTGCTGTATGTAAATTGTTGTGGAGTTTGAGTAAGAAGAAGGACAAAATGTGGATTCAGTGGGTGCATATGTATTATGGGAAGCATGGAACAATATGGGATATCCATCCAAAGAAAGCATCTTGTATGGTAAGAAAGATAATTAAAGCACAAAAATACTATGGGGAGGTAGGATGGACTGAAGAGGATCTTATGAGTTGGCCAACTTTCTCCATAAAGAAGATGAATCTGAAGATGCGAGAGGGTTCCAAAAAGTAGAGTGGAGAAGATTAGTGTGCAATAATGTGTCACCACCTAAGTGGACATTCATATTATATTTAGCACTCCATGAAAGATTGCAAACCAGAGAAAGGCTAGCTACTTGGGGTATAGTTGATCATACCAGGTGTGTTTTGTGCAATTCAGGGACTGATAGTAGTGACCACCTGTTTTTCCAATGTGCGTATTCTACCTCATTATAGGAGAAGATTTTGAACTGGATGCACATAAATCGACAAGCTTTATGTTGGAAGGATGAAATAGCATGGGCAGTGCTGCATTTCACAGGGAAGCAGGCTCGTACAGAGATTTTTGGATGGCTCTTGCAGCAAGTGTGTACGCAGTATGGCAGGAGAGGAATACAAGAGTGTTTCAACAGACATCAAGACCAATTGGTGTCCTTATACGCAACATTATCCAGGAGATCCACATCAGAGGGAGTTTGTAGCCTAAACTAGCTAGTGCTTTAAGTAGCTTAGATTATTATCCATAGCTAGGATAGGCTTATGCCCTTGTTGGCTGATTTGATTTTGGCTAGGCTGGGGCTGTCCAGACCGTGCTCTTTTCTTGTACTTGCATGGCTCTTTGGTAATAAATAAAATTTATTTACCAAAAAAAAAAATGACAACCAAGAAAATATAGTCAAATTACAAATTCATCATTTTAGATAACAACGACTATTAACTACCACTATAAATCACAAGTATGCTAGAAGGCCAATTTACCACTTATTCAATTCAGCATTATCAAATCTAATTATTAATCACCACAGGTCATAAGACCAATTAAACTAGTATCCATAGAGGGATTCACATTTCAAAAAGGTTGATATTTGTATTCTAAATCATCAACCTATTTTGTTCACCTATCTAATCCTCTTTTATTCATATTGGAATAGTCCAATTTTAGTTACTAACCAGTAACCCTTACACTCAATTCATCACTAAGTTCTAGACACCATCCTTTTTTAGCTGGTTATTCAGCCACTCAGTTATATTCAACTTACAATTCTAGCACTTGGAAAACTTAACCTTAGGTTCTTAAGTTATATCATCATATTATATTATCACAACTAATCCTCCGAACTATTTCCTAACAAGAATGTCTCTTAGTTCAACCATATACCATATTGGGTTCACCCCTCTTTAAGATAATAGAAACTAGCTTTATAAATTAGGAGGTCACCTAGTTCTTTTGTTATTAGTCATATTCACATATTAATTCTATAAACCATCAAACAAGTCACACAACCACAAACACTCATCAAGGTATCCACACAAAAGATAATAACATATAATTATCTTTTTAATACAATACTTTCATGTTTTATCCATATAACCTCTACTAATTCACACGTATTCAATTTAGGTGACTGTGCTAACCCCCTAATTCTGTCTCTTGTTCATACTTTCAAGTGTTTCTCACATACTTTTTACTAATACTCTTTAACAGAACCATTTATACTTGACCCTTCTACTCGTACACTTACAAACCTATCAGCTCATTTTGGGATACCTTACCTTTCCACGTACCTTGCTATTAAGATGCCGGACAAGCTGTCTCCTCTACTTAGCCAACCCTTACAATACTCAATTTGAATAACTTCACTATCATAGTCTCTACTTTGGACTTACGCCTCATTAACACTTCTTAAATATAAGTCACGGGTTATCTTGGATTACTATGAACAACCGACTTGAACCTCAATTAGCTCATCTCCCCTCTTTTTGTCTTGCTTACCCCATATTATACTTTAAATAATTATATTCATTCATATAATTATAATTCTCACTATACTCTACCAAAATCATGCAACAAATATTGCACCATTTGAGTACAACAACAATCCATGATAATATTTAATCTTAACCGTATCTTTATCAATTTCATCCATCTAAACACCATTCACGAAGGCCTAAGACATGGAATCTCCCAAAATCACTATTAGTATTATATGCGTCAAACCCAAAATCTACTACAATTAACCTCAACCTACCTCGCAGATGAAATATATTGCTACAGAGAGGAGGAAGTTGTCCCATATGTACTAAGCATATTCCCGCATTGGGTTTCTGTCGTGTGTACCTCGAACCTCCCTCATGAAGTGAGGCCTTTGAAATCTTCTAGCTATGTAGGTGTGATTTATTTAGGGTGTTTTTGTGGTTAAAAGATGACCTAGAAGGATAAAATAAATGAGGGTTTTTAACAATATCTTGGGCTAACTACTGTCGGGTTACCACTGCAGTGGTAGGCCATAAACTGGCCCATTATTTTTTAGTTTCTGGTCCCAATTATGTTGGGCCCCATTTTTCCCTAAGAATTAAATTCTATTAGGTCTGGTAAGAGATTTTATTCATTAAAAGATTTATTTTTTCTGGAATGTTTTTCAATATAGCAATGTTTTGGGTCATTGCAGAAACCTGTGTGGCACATTTCAGAGAATGCCCACTATGGAAAGAAAGTGAGAAAGAATAACCATGGATTTTATTGTGGGTCTTCCTAATACTTTGAGGAAGTGTGATTCTATATGGGTGATCATCGACCGATTGACCAAGTCGGCTTATTTTATTCAGGTAAAGGTAGCTTATAATGCAGCTAAGTTGGCCAAGATTTATGTGAAGGAAATCGTAAGGATTCATAGGTTACCTATTTCTATTGTGTCAAACAGAGGTACTCAGTTTATCTCCAACTTTTGGAAGATGTTTCCGTCAGAATTAGGTTTTAGATTGGACCTAATGCAGCTTTGCATTCACTAACCGACGGACAGCCAGAGTGAATAATCCAAGTCCTTAAAAATATGCTTTGAGCTACCGTAATGTACTTTGGGGTCCAATGGGACTAGTACTTACCTTTGGGTGAGTTTTCATATAGCAATAGCTACTACTCCAGCATTTAAATGGCTCCTTTTAAAGCCTTGTATGGTAGAAGATGTAGGTTATTGATCGAATGGTTTGATGAATTTGAGGTGAGGCCTTGGGGTATTGATATGCTCAAGGATTCTATACAGAAGGTAAGGTTTATTCAGGAAAATTTGGTAGAAGTTCAGAGTCGACAGAAAGAATATATGGATAGTAAGGTAAGAGATGTGAAGTTTTAGAAAATACTATTAAAAGTGTCGCCAAAGAAGGGTGTGATTCATTATGGTAAGAAGGGCAAGTTGAGTATGAGGTATATCTCCTAACTTGTCAGGGGTTCATCCAATTTTCCACGTATCCATGCTTAAGAAGTACCACAGTGATGTGGAATACATTATTAGTTAGGACTCCAAATTGTTTGACAAGAAGCTCATGTAGGAAGAGGATCCAATTGTTATATTAGATATGAAGGTAAGGAAGCTAATGACTAGGGTCATTCCTTTCGTTAAATTTCAATAGAGAAACCATTCGATTGAGAAAGCAACATGGGAGATGGAGGTGGATATCGGCAAGTAATATCCATATTTATTCATGGACGCAGGTAATTACTCTTGCTTTTGTTGTATCATTTTGGGCTAGTTGTCATTCGAGAATGAACAAGTGGTAAATTAGTATCTAATTTAATGAACCAATTCATCATCACACTGTAATAAGGAGTAGAACCTTCGTTAATTTTTCACTTAGACAATTTTTTGAAAGTTCAGGGCTGGCCTAGTCTTAGGCATGTTTTAAGGGTGTGGTGGTCTAAGAAAATCTTTTAGTAAATAAAGAATTGATGGGCTTATTAGAGTTGATTTTGTGGTATATGAATAGTTTAGAAAGTCCTAGCAACTTTCAGTAAATAGAACTCCGGTTATATAGATTGTCGTGAAAGGGTTAGTTTGTAATGTCAAATTTCAAGAGGTGTGTTTTAAATGACCTGAACTGGGATAAGGTCCTGGTTACTACCTCAATGCTGCTGCAGTGAACAAAAGAACCATTGCAGCGATAAAAGTTCCACCACAGTGGCAACCCCAATTGGCCCGTGGGCCACTACAGCGGTAAATTCACCGTTACAGCGGTAAAAATGTAGTTTCCAGTTTTTAAAAACAAAAAACATGTTTCCATTCCCAATTTTCTGAAAAACGTGCGAGAGCTTAGATGGAGGTAATTTTCTACCAATTCAGAGTTTTCATCTTTGGAGGAAAGGTTTCTTTACGTTCTAAACTTGAATTACTCCAATAAATTCTTAGAAATCCTAGAAACTTCTTCGTTGTTTAATTTAGGGTTTAGCCCTAATATATGAACTGAATAAAGTTGGTAGGAATTCATTTAGTTTCAGTTATTAATGCTACTAGGGTGTTAGAAAATACTTACTTTGGTAGAATTATTGTTGTTCTTTCTAAATTATGTAGAATTCATGATGTTTAAAGGATAGAAAACCCGAAGTTGATGAACTAAGGCAATTCTATAGTTTGAATTGATAGTTTTAGGCTCCTAATGATTGGAAAAGGTGAGATTACTGAAATATGTGTGCATGATTGTGGTTTATAGATCAAGAATGGACTGAGAGAGAGAGCAAAGGCAAGTTTGTGGTCTTGTAGTGATTCGACCAAGGAATTGAGTTATGTTATGGTTTATTTGTAGCAAAACAATTGCTTGACTCTTTGTTTATATATAAATTAAGTGTTTGTAATTGTTTTCAGGTACTATTTGTGATCATTAACTACATTTGCTTTTTCATTGATAGTAATAGAGACTATTATGATGTTGTTAAGATAAGATGATGATGATATTGAGATCATGATGCTGATAAGATTATATTGATGATGATGTTGAGATCATGATAATGATGATGATGTTGAGAATGATATTAATGATGATGTTGAGAATGATATTAATGATGATGTTGAGAATGATATTAATGATGATGTTGAGATAAGAAAGAGATGATACATACATCTTGCAAATATACATTCATCATATGCATTTGAATGAGCATTTTGTATATGTATGTGTGTTTGTTGTGCTGAATTTTGTTGAAGAATATGCCTAAGTGTTAAAGGTGTGGTTGGGTACTTGTATTTTTGATAATGTGAAGTGTTATATCTGTAATTGTATGTTCTATTTGGATCTTTGTTACTTGCATTTGATTTGAATATTTGTATAGTGTTGAGTTGAGTTGGCCTATGATGCCTACCAGTACTTAGTTGATGTACTGATGCTACCTTTGCTCTTCTTTTAGTTGAGTGCAAGTGTGTTCCAGCGTTTGAGATGAGACCTTGAGTCTAGCCAGCATTTTTAGACTTTGACTCAAGGGTAAGCACCATGACCGGGCAGCCATTGTGTCTTTTTACTTTCGTTCATGTCCCTAATTTTTGGACTAATACATTTTCCTTATTTTCATAATTTTGGATGATCTATTAGACATTATTTTTTGGACATTGTTATATGAACTTGTACGGTGACTTTAGGTCCTGGGGTTGTAATAAATAGTGAAATTCTGCACTTTATTCGTTAGTTATGATATTTGATTAAGTTTGGATTTTATTTCGGTTGATCATGATTGATTTTAGTGACTTCATAATAAGTAGCTTGTGAAGTGCCAAACTTAGTTAGTAAGATTTGGTTTAGATGGTCCTCTCACTATTGTGTTAAGGTGGGTGCCAATCATGACCACTTGGGTCGTGACATTTTCGGACGTTAGTGACAAGCGTCTAGAAAGAGTTCAAGAGACTCTTCTCGGATACTCAGACATTTGTATAGATTAGAAAATTGTTTCCTAAGTAGTTTTTGGACTAGGTCTTTAGTTGGGCCCGATCTTTTTTGCATTCTTTTTTTAGACTAGGACCTTTGCCTATTTGTCATTTTTTACTATTATTAATAAAATTGATCCTAAGACCTAAGAGTTAATAAAAAAGTATAAGGATATGTCATTCTAAAGAAGAAAATTTTAGTTTTGATTAATTTTCTTTAGAAAGACATATCCTTATACTTTTTTATTAACTCTAAGGTCCGAAGATCGATTTTAAAAAGAATAATAAAAAATGACAAATAGGCAAAGGTCCTAGTCTTAAAAAATAATGCAAAAAAGATATGGCCCAACTAAATACCTAGTCTAGAAACTACTTAGCAAACAATTTCCTAATCTATACAAATATCTGACTATCCGAGAAGAGTCTCTTGAACTCTTTCTAAAAGCTTGTCCTTTCCGTCTGAAAATGTTGTTGGAGTGGTGTTGGTGGAACTACTAGTTGTTAAGGCTCCTCTTTTCGGTCATCTTCAAGCTTGAGCTATGGATATTATGGGTGTATCTCTTTCTATAATCTTCATTGTTCCAAGGTGTGCCTTTTCCTCTTCTACTTTCTTTCCTTTCCTACTTTGGAAACCGGTGTCCTTGTAATTTTCCTCTGGAGGGTGAGGTTCATCCCCAAGGGACCAGAGATAGAAGCCTAAACCTATCAGATCTGGTATGCTTTTCATTCTCTATATCAATTTATCTGACTTTCAAGATCCCCTTTATGTGTTCCTTACCGTTTGATCTTCTTTTCAGATGAATAGAAGTAGTTGGCATGCTTTTCTCCTTAAATTTCTCTATTGTATGGTTTAGGCTAAGCAATACCCAACTACCCTTCTCTTTTCTGGAAGCTTTTTGATAGCTAGAGTTTGTAGTCCTAGATAGTTTATTCACAACTTTGATGTCTTTTTTTGGTCATACTTTGTTTATAATATGGTTGTGTATTTCCTGTCTTTGAATTTCTATGGCTCTATAGCTATGCTTCTCCTATGTTTATTTTTTCTATATGACATGAATGTTTTCATTATGGATAATCTCTTCTATTAGCATTGTGGAATGATTTTGCATGTTTTCACCCTTAAATTAGGTATGTATGACTTATCCATGTTTAGAATTCTCCTAATCTTGACTAGTAACTCCTAAAAATTCTGGTACTCCTTTATTGATTGTAATTCCATCACTCCATTAGCTAATAAACCTATAGCATTTTTCCCCTCCCTAAAAGTATGAATAATCTTTGAATTGAACTGTTGTATTCTTCTCTTGATACCTTTTATTCATTTCACAAGTCCTAGGGTACCTCCCATTGCTTTTGAATGATGTTCTTGAGGCAGAGTGAATTAGCCTCCATTGTAACATCCCTTAATTCCTTTTTCTGGCAATACTCTAATGCTTTATAGGTGGCAAATAACTCAGATTTTGTGTTTATGGCAATGCATATTCCTTTTGCTTTGGCATATATTATATCTCCCTTATCATCCCTTAGTCAGAAACTATATAAGTTCAATAATAGATTTCCCTTACATGCTCTATCTGAGATACACTTAAGTCTGTGCCTGTTAGGTAGCCTCCAAGTAACACTATGATAGTGTAGTTTTGGCTTATAATTCTGAGGTTACCAATTATTTCTGGCCAAGTCCATGACACCCTTTTTATCTATGGATATAACATCTTGATCATTTTTTCACATTATCATGAATCTACTTCACCATCCTTGTGAATACAGCATTCCCTCTATGTTTTCTATCATTCCTTCTCTTCCATAGTGTTCATATAATGATGGTTGTCATTGCTCTATAAACAACCTATAACATTGATGGTGCATCAAGCTTCAACCAGGTGATTATGAACTGATGTAAATGCATCTCTTACATGTTAAAGCCTGTAAAAATAGCAAATTGCATCCATAGCCTAGTAGTTATGGGGGTTGTTATAAAAAGGTGTGACATGCTATTTTCCTCATTAGTATCAAAACACTAGCATTTTTATAATATATTAATTCTTTTCTTCTTTCGGTTATCATCATTGGCAATTCTCCACTTCCACACTCCCCACAGAAAGAAATTGATATTGAATGGCATCCCTTTAGCCCAGATGAATTCATAACTCTCTTGCTCTCCTTCTTGTGCCTCATTAATCTCCACACAAACTTGACTGTGAACTTTCCTTAAGGGTTACATGTCCACCAGGGTATATCATTATCATTTTCACTGCTTGTGGTATTGATTCTATCCATGATATATCTGGTTATCTCCTATGATATTCTAGACAATTGCTTTTGTTTATCCCATTCTCCTAATCTAATAAAAGATTTGCCCTCTAATTCCTCGGACATATTTCTGTAACATTTGTTGGTCGAGCCCAATTCTTAATAGCTTCCACTTTCTATGGGTATACCATAGCCCCTTCCTTAGATACTATATTCCCCAAGAAGAACACTGAAGACAACCAGAATTCACACTTTCAATATTTTGCATATAGTTGCTTCTTCTTAAGCTACCCCAACATTATACACCAGCGTGATTCATGCTCCTATTTTCTCTTCAAGTAAACCAGAATATCATCAATGAAAATTATAACAAAAGAATCCAAAAACAGCTTCCCCCGTTCATCAGACTCACAAAAGTGGTTGGGGCATTGGTCAAATCAAAAGACATAACCAAAACTCATAATGCCCATAACGAGTTCGAAAAGCAGTCTTTAGGATGTCCTCTGCTAGAAGCTTGAGTTGATGATAACCTGACCTCAAATAAATTTTGGAGAACATTACAACTCCCTATAACTGGTCGAACAAATCATCTATCCTAGACAAAGGATACTTGTTGTGAATAGTCACCTTATTCAACTAAAGTTAGTCTATGCACATCTATATATTACCATCCTTCTTTATCAAAAATAGAATAGGAGCACACCAAGGAAAAACACTTGGATGAATATTAACTAACATCTAGGCATGAAGAGCTGAAATAATTCTCACAGGAGTAGGCTCAAAAGTACTTTCCACTCTAACTTTTCCATCCTGGACATAGCTACAGTGAAAGTTTTTGCATAATAATCAAGAATAGCACGATATAGAGACAACCAACCCATCTCTAAAAGAATATCAAACTCCACCATGTCTAAAATCACTAATTCTGCCAAAGTTTTATGCTTCATAAACATCACAGGACACGCCTTAAACTTGATCAACAAATACAGAAACCCCAACTGGTGTAGACACATACATAGGAGTATCAAGAAATTCACAATCTAAATTCCAACACAATGCAAATTTTACAGACACATAAGAGAAAGTAGACCCATGATCAAATAATACAGAAGCCATACAATCATAGATAAGAATAGTACCTATGATCACAACATCAAAATCTTTAGCTTCAGGATGGGCTGGAACATCATAAAGATAAGCCCTATTACCACCCTGACCACCACCTCTACCATCCTATGAACCACCACGAACAACCTGTCCTCTACCTCGGTTGGCTTGGTAGGCACCCCTCTACATTGTGACCACCACTCCCACCTTGTGTATGACCCCTACCATGCCCTCCACCACCACACTGGAGGTTCCATCTTCATGAACTTACAAAATAGTCCATGCTCATCACTGATCTTGAGCGTAATTATACGTCCACATCTCATGTATTACCAGTATTTTAACTGACCTTTGAGAATGATAATGACAAATTAGTTGCTTGTTTTGATTGAATACTTTTGATAGGAAAATAACCAATGTGATTAGGTGTTCTGTAGAAAACTATAGTGGAAACAGACCCATGGAAGCATGAAGGAAGGTTCAGAGCTTGTGGAGCAACTTTGGATAATTTTTCGAGCAGAAATCAAGTCGAGGTTATGGGTGGCGCATAGCCCCAAAGTCAAAACTTCAGAATACCAAAGTTGGTGCTATGGGTGGCGCCCTGTGCCAAGAATCAAACTCTAAAACAACAACATTAGGGATTTTCAAGGGGGCTTCCCAGGCCTAAAAATTCACTTATTTTGAATCTGAAAACTAATAATATTGTGGGTAATTTTCCTACTACCATATATATCCCTTTTCCATATTTTTGTAGGGATTATTCATTATTTTTTGAGGCAAAAATTGAGAGAAAGGTTCACCATTAGGTTTTTTATCTTTAATTTCTCAGTCTTTTTTTTTGATGAAAATATCAAATTATTGTGTTTTGGTTATTAGCATGAGTGGCTAAGAACCCTAATTCTAGGGTTGAGGATATGAACATGATTGTATAGCTTAATTTCAAGTTGGTTTTTGTTGTTTATCATATTTGGTTGTTCTTAAGTTCTTGTAATTACGATTCTAAAGATTCTCAACCTTTAGAATAAATTCATAAATCTTTTGTGAGTCCAAAAGGAGTAACATTAGATTAGAACGAAGAATGTACAGGATGCATTCTCATCTTTACAAAGTAAAGATCAGATTCGTGGTTAGTATAGGAATATACCTAATTTGTCCCATTTGGTTCCAATATGGGAAGAAATATAAATGCATTCAAATTAGATCCTCACATCCCTGCTCAATGATATAGTTGTGAAGCTAGTGTGGATAGACAATTAGAGGCTCGAAAGAACATAATCATAATATTAACCCAGTGAATCAACAACCAAGATAGATAACTTAACTAATGTGATCAAATAGCTTTACATGATTGCTCAGTATGCCTTGACCGTGGAATTCTCCTTTATATTAGTTACAACACTTTTAATTATACTCTAGTTTTATTTTTACGTTTAGAATCACAAAAATCCAATACTTTCTTTGGTTACAAATCAAACTTGTTTAATTTTATAGTATTACTTGAATTGGATAGTTTTTTAAGTCACAAGTCTCTATGGGATTGATGTCCGGCTTGCAAGAGCCATTTTATTACTTGTACGACCATGTACAATTGTGTGTGTATTCAGATGCAACAAGTCTTTGGAGGCGTTGCTGGGGACTTGAAAAATTAGCAAATTTCTGAATTTTAGTCTTACTATTTTATTTGATAAGTGCAAACAACTTGGTCTTAGCTACTGATCTTGTAGGTACAGGTTTAAATCTATAGCAAGCTGGTAAGAGAAAGGAATTTGGTTGAACCACATCCTTAACCTGAGCAATGTTTGTATCAGTTGAGAAAAAAAGCAACCCTTCTCTATCCAATCTCACAAGTTCATCAAGGTGAGACTATTCCTGCCAATATAAGCAATGAGCAGCCAGCCAAAAGGATAGTGTGAGAAGTGGCAATCCCGCTTGTAACTAATGTTACCTCCAATATCCATAAACTGGAACAGGGAGGTAGATTTGAATTGAAATAAAATATGGTGCAGTTGTTGCACACCAGCAGATAATTTACAGGCTTGTCACATGAGGATCCACAGCAACAATTGTAGAACTTATTGGAGATTAGTGACACATTTATTCTCACTGAAGTCTCCACAGACTATATGAGGCTCATACTTTTCCCATTCTCATTATTAGAAGAAGCAAAGAGATGGTTGAAGGAAGAACCTTCAAATTTGAACACTACTTGGGATGACCTTGCTAGGAAGTTCCTAATTCAATTCCTTCTATCTGGAAAAACTCCAAGGTTAAGGAGTGAAATCTTGAGTTTTAAACAAAAGCCATATGAAAATCTATATCATTTATAGGAGAGATTCAAGTCTCTTCTTAAAAATTGCCTGCATCACCACTCACAGACGAATGAGGTATTAGCCCCTGCTTTGATTAAAAGTCTTGACCATAACATAAAGACTTTGCTAGACTCAACTATAGGAGGTCAAGTATTGGATAAAACTGCTATATACTCTACACAAGGTAATCCTGATTGACATGGTGATGCAACTAGGGATTCAGTAAAAAAGCATACAGGTATATTAGAGATGGATAGTATCATAGCATTGGTTGCACAGTTGGGTTTGTTTCAGAATTAGATGATGACCTAGTTTAACAAGTTGAGTGTAGCTCAGACTTAGGCCCTAATAAATTCAGTTCGGCAGGCTCAGACTTGGTGCAAAATCTATGGAGGTAGTGGTCATTCTATAGATTTGTATAGAGCAAATCCAGAGTCAATTAATTTTGTGGGTAATGCACAAAAATGAAATCAAAACTTTGGTAACATATACAATCGTAACTGGCAGAGTCATACAAATTTCTCATGGGGTGCAACCAAGAGCAGAGTCAAAAATTTTAGCAACAAGCTTAGGGAAGCAATGCTAGTGCTCAATCATCAATATAGAGGAGATGCTGAAAAAAATCATGGCCAACCAAGCACAAATGGCAGCTGATTGGGAAAAAATAGTTGCAAACCTCAAAAATCAGAAACTCGCCACTCAAAACTTGGAGAAACAAATAAAACAATTGACTGGAGCACAGAATACAAGGCTACAGGGGGGCTTTCCAAGTGACACTGAACCAAATCCGAGGAAATTAATGGCAATCACCTTAAGGAGTGGCAAAGAATTAGATGATGTACTTCATAAGTAGAAAAATCATGAGGTACAAGCGGAGTTTACTAAACCGAGCTCGGCTACAAAGAAGGTTTTAGAGAAGGCAGTTGCAGAGAAGGTGGTCAAGCCAACAAAAAATAAAAAACTACCACCACCATTCCCACAAAGTCTCCAGAAAAGCAAAGAGGATGCATGTTTTATGAATTTCTTTGACATATTTAGAGAACTACACATAAATGTTGCTCTAGTTGATGTTTTGCAGGGAATGCCTAAATATGATAAGTATCTGAAGGATGTGGTAATAAAAAAGAAGTGGTTGATATACTTGGAGACTGTGGCACTCATTGAAAAGTGCATTTCTAGGGTGATGAGCAAACTTCCCAAAAATTTCAAATACCCTTGGTGTTTCGCCCTCCCTATACAAGTTGGTGAAATTAAGTTAATTCAGGCTTCGTGTGACTTGGGGGCAAGTATAAATTTGATGCCCCTATTTGTGTTCAATACTCTTGGCTTGGGATACCTAGGCCTTCCAAAGTAGTTATACAGCTTTTGGATAGATCGAGAGTAGCTCCCAAGGAAATCAGTGAGGGCGTGCTCATTAAAGTTGGTAAGTTTATAATTCTTGTAGATTTTATCATTCTTGATTATGAAGCAGATGACAAGGTGCCAAGTATATTGGGACATCCATGTTTATCCACTGGTGAAGCTTTAATTGATGTGAGAGAGGGAAACTTAAAGATATGATTGAATGATGAAGAGTTTACTTTTAGAGTGTACAAAGCACTCAACACACCTACACACTATCCAGATCTATGTATAATCACCAAGGTAAAAGAGGATGAGTGTGGGGTGGAGGAGTATGAGCTTATGAATGTTCATCATTCAAACTCTTTCATTGAATGGTCTAAGCTATAGAAAGAGGGGCTTGAGTGTGATCTTGAACAAAATGTGTTAATAAGAAAGAGGCTTAATTTTGATGGTGCTCTTAGTAGAGTGAAGAAGGGAAGAAAGTTGTCCAAAGGGGAAGAAGAGGTTGAGAGAATCTTGAATTTTGTTGTGACATGAGTTATGTTGCGATGTTAAATCTGGCGCTGCTTGGGAGGCAACCCAAGTTGTAATAGAGGTAGTTTTTCATTTGTTTTTATGGTGTCACCTTTTGTTTTAGTTTTTGTTTGTTTGTTTTACAGATTAGGAGAAATCTGAGTACCCGAAATCTAAGTTAAGGATCATGGCGAAAGCATAAGTTTGAGGTCATCTGGTCCCTCTGATGGAAATATTTGAGAATGACATGTTGATAGCTAGGCCTATAGGCCTTAAGGAATTTTCCTAACCCTTGTTCTTAATTTTAATTTATACTTTGAGGACATAGCATCATTTCAAGTGTGGGGTGAAAATCTTCCGATTTGTATAGGGTAAAGTGTGCTATAGAATTTTCTTTTACTTCTTTAGTTACTTGCATTTGAGAAAAAAAAAGTGAAAAAGTTCAAAAATACAAAAAGATTTTCTTTTGGGTCTTTAGGTTAGAATAGTTTTATTTGGTCTTATATTTTTAGTATTTTAGTAGAGGCACACTTCACCCACCCTTTGGTTTTTCTTTTCGGTTCTTTTCCCGAAGGGGGGGGGGAAGCTTTTTAACCGACTATCCTTTTTCATTTTTAGGAGTAATTTTTTATTTTTCAATCATAATTAGGGAATTTTCCCAACAATAGATGGATGATGACCGTCTTGAGGAAAAATTATCCATTAGGAATAAGTAGAACCCTTCGCAGATTGGATGCTAGGTGCTACACATGACTGATTGATGCAAGTGGGTTTTGAATTCAAAAGCATGTTGTGAAAATTGAATGACTTCGGTTGAGACACCTAGGCTCTTTTATCTGACTCTGAGATGATATTGGCTTAAATTTGAACTCTTGTATTTGCTTGAGTGAGAGTCTACACGGATCCTTCTTAATTAAACATGTTTCATGAATTTTAGGTGTTTGTGATATTCCATGCTTTCATATTGATGTCTAGAACTTGCCCGATGTGTGTGCATAGAGAATTGAAGAATGTTGAGTTTAGGAGATGATATAGGCATTTCTTTGATTAAACATGTTTTTATCCTTTGCTTTACCTACCCACAATGGATGACCCTAGTTATCCCCATTAAGCTTTTAGCCTATTATTTGTTAGCCACCTATGAAGCTTATTCCTTTTCTTTCAATTGACCATTAATTTGATCCCAAAACTCTTAAGAGCTTTAATTGAAAAATAAGAATTACAAGGAGTGAGAATTGTAAAAGGGAGATAGTTGAGTGGGAGGCCTGTAGAAAAGATTAAGGGCCTATTTGGAAAGCCCCGTGTGAATTGGATTTGGTGTAATTGGGTGTAATTACACAGTTTGGTATGCTTAGTTGGCCATGTAATTACTTGGTCAGCAGGTAATTGAGTGTAATTGGCAGGGGATAATTACACTCTCCAATTCACGGGGGGAGGGGCTCTGAATTGTTGGTAATTACATGATGTAATTACAAGTTGGTTAGTTTTTAATTTCTTCTTTTTATTTATATTTCTATATTTTTCATTTTAATTTATTTTTATTTCTATTATTTTAAATTTTGTTTTTATTTTTATTATTCTAATTTTTAAAAAAATATTTTTTTTTATTTTATATTATTTATATTTTATTTTCTTCCTATTTCTCAACCTTTAATACTTCACTGTGATTCAATGCAATTGTTCGTATCTATTTTATTTATTTGTTTTATGTTTATTTTTTCATTTAGCATAGTTTTGTTAGTATTCTAATTTTAAATTAAAGTAGAATTCATTGTTGAGTACTGTTATAGAAGTACATTTCTCTTTTCTTTTGAATCATATTTATGTACTTTATGTTGAAATTTGACATAAGAGTATTATGCTAACTTGTTTTTTTTAATTTTGAACTTATGTTATATTTTTAGTTCCAATTTATTTGTTTTAGTAGTATTGACTTGATATTTCACATTGCAAGCCATTCATTTTTCGATTAGATTTGATAGATTATTGTTTATTAAATATTTGAATAATTTTGACATTATATTTATATTATTAATTTTTTTTTTGTCAAACATGCATTTCATGATGTTCTTAAAAATCATGTATTTTAGTTTTTATGATTAATTTAATTAAAATATACTAATTTGAAAAATATAAATCAATTTTTTTTATAATATTAGTTAAGAACATATGTTTATTAATTAATATATTTTAAAAATACTATATATATATATATATATACACACACACACACACACACACACACACACACACACACACACACACATATATATATATATATATATATATCTTAAATATTTAATTTAATATCATTTATAAAGACCCTTAGTGTCTAATATAAATTTTTAGTTTTTGATAATTAACTTTTATTTTAAAAACTTATTAGAACCATGTAATTACACTTGTGCAACCAAATAGTACACTTGTAATTACGCTGTAATTACATTGTGGCAACCAAACATGTCATTATAATTACTAAGCTGATAATTACTACCTCAATAATTATACCAAATCCAATTACCAGGTGGCTTTCCAAATAGACCCTAATAAATTCAGTTCGGCAGGCTCAGACTTGGTGCAAAATCTATGGAGGTAGTGGTCATTCTATAGATTTGTATAGAGCAAATCCAGAGTCAATTAATTTTGTGGGTAATGCACAAAAATGAAATCAAAACTTTGGTAACATATACAATCGTAACTGGCAGAGTCATACAAATTTCTCATGGGGTGCAACCAAGAGCAGAGTCAAAAATTTTAGCAACAAGCTCAGGGAAGCAATGCTAGTGCTCAATCATCAATATAGAGGAGATGCTGAAAAAAATCATGGCCAACCAAGCACAGATGGCAGCTGATTAGGAAAAAATAGTTGCAAACCTCAAAAATCAGAAACTCGCCACTCAAAACTTGGAGAAACAAATAAAACAATTGACTGGAGCACAGAATACAAGGCTACAGGGGGGCTTTCCAAGTGACACTGAACCAAATCCGAGGAAATTAATGGCAATCACCTTAAGGAGTGGCAAAGAATTAGATGATGTACTTCATAAGTAGAAAAATCATGAGGTACAAGCGGA
This sequence comes from Capsicum rhomboideum, assembly GCA_031232105.1. Classification (NCBI taxonomy): domain Eukaryota; kingdom Viridiplantae; phylum Streptophyta; class Magnoliopsida; order Solanales; family Solanaceae; genus Capsicum; species Capsicum rhomboideum. The sequence continues at coordinate 98,019,190 of CP124718.1, forward strand.
GTTTACTAAACTGAGCTCGGCTACAAAGAAGGTTTTAGAGAAGGCAGTTGCAGAGAAGGTGGTCAAGCCAACAAAAAATAAAAAACTACCACCACCATTCCCACAAAGTCTCCAGAAAAGCAAAGAGGATGCATGTTTTATGAATTTCTTTGACATATTTAGAGAACTACACATAAATGTTGCTCTAGTTGATGTTTTGCAGGGAATGCCTAAATATGATAAGTATCTGAAGGATGTGGTAATAAAAAAAAGTGGTTGATATACTTGGAGACTGTGGCACTCATTGAAAAGTGCATTTCTAGGGTGATGAGCAAACTTCCCAAAAATTTCAAATACCCTTGGTGTTTCGCCCTCCCTATACAAGTTGGTGAAATTAAGTTAATTCAGGCTTCGTGTGACTTGGGGGCAAGTATAAATTTGATGCCCCTGTTTGTGTTCAATACTCTTGGCTTGGGATACCTAGGCCTTCCAAAGTAGTTATACAGCTTTTGGATAGATCGAGAGTAGCTCCCAAGGAAATCAGTGAGGGTGTGCTCATTAAAGTTGGTAAGTTTATAATTCTTGTAGAGTTTATCATTCTTGATTATGAAGCAGATGACAAGGTGCCAAGTATATTGGGACATCCATTTTTATCCACTGGTGAAGCTTTAATTGATGTGAGAGAGGGAAACTTAAAGATATGATTGAATGATGAAGAGTTTACTTTTAGAGTGTACAAAGCACTCAACACACCTACACACTATCCAGATCTATGTATAATCACCAAGGTAAAAGAGGATGAGTGTGGGGTGGAGGAGTATGAGCTTATGAATGTTCATCATTCAAACTCTTTCATTGAATGGTCTAAGCTACAGAAAGAGGGGCTTGAGTGTGATCTTGAACAAAATGTGTTAATAAGAAAGAGGCTTAATTTTGATGGTGCTCTTAGTAGAGTGAAGAAGGGAAGAAAGTTGTCCAAAGGGGAAGAAGAGGTTGAGAGAATCTTGAATTTTGTTGTGACATGAGTTATGTTGCGATGTTAAATCTGGTGCTGCTTGGGAGGCAACCCAAGTTGTAATAGAGGTAGTTTTTCATTTGTTTTTATGGTGTCACCTTTTGTTTTAGTTTTTGTTTGTTTGTTTTACAGATTAGGAGAAATCTGAGTACCCGAAATCTAAGTTAAGGATCATAGCGAAAGCATAAGTTTGAGGTCATCTGGTCCCTCTGATGGAAATATTTGAGAATGACATGTTGATAGCTAGGCCTATAGGCCTTAAGGAATTTTCCTAACCCTTGTTCTTAATTTTAATTTATACTTTGAGGACATAGCATCATTTCAAGTGTGGGGTGAAAATCTTCCGATTTGTATAGGGTAAAGTGTGCTATAGAATTTTCTTTTACTTCTTAAGTTACTTGCATTTGAGAAAAAAAAAGTGAAAAAGTTCAAAAATACAAAAAGATTTTCTTTTGGGTCTTTAGGTTAGAATAGTTTTATTTGGTCTTATATTTTTAGTATTTTAGTAGAGGCACACTTCACCCACCCTTTGGTTTTTCTTTTCGGTTCTTTTCCGGAAGGGGGGGGGGGGAAGCTTTTTAACCGACTATCCTTTTTCATTTTTAGGAGTAATTTTTTATTTTTCAATCATAATTAGGGAATTTTCCCAACAATAGATGGATGATGACCGTCTTGAGGAAAAATTATCCATTAGGAATAAGTAGAACCCTTCGCAGATTGGATGCTAGGTGCTACACATGACTGATTGATGCAAGTGGGTTTTGAATTCAAAAGCATGTTGTGAAAATTGAATGACTTCGGTTGAGACACCTAGGCTCTTTTATCTGACTCTGATGATATTGGCTTAAATTTGAACTCTTGTATTTGCTTGAGTGAGAGTCTACACGGATCCTTCTTAATTAAACATGTTTCATGAATTTTAGGTGTTTGTGATATTCCAAGCTTTCATATTGATGTCTAGAACTTGCCCGGTGTGTGTGCATAGAGAATTGAAGAATGTTGAGTTTAGGAGATGATATAGGCATTTCTTTGATTAAACATGTTTTTATCCTTTGCTTTACCTACCCACAATGGATGACCCTAGTTATCCCCATTGAGCCTTTAGCCTATTATTTGTTAGCCACCTATGAAGCTTATTCCTTTTCTTTCAATTGACCATTAATTTGATCCCAAAACTCTTGAGAGCTTTAATTGAAAAATAAGAATTACAAGGAGTGAGAATTGTAAAAGGGAGATAGTTGAGTGGGAGGCCTGTAGAAAAGATTAAGGGCCTATTTGGAAAGCCCCGTGTGAATTGGATTTGGTGTAATTGGGTGTAATTACACAGTTTGGTATGCTTAGTTGGCCATGTAATTACTTGGTCAGCAGGTAATTGAGTGTAATTGGCAGGAGATAATTACACTCTCCAATTCACGGGGGGAGGGGCTCTGAATTGTTGGTAATTACATGATGTAATTACAAGTTGGTTAGTTTTTAATTTCTTCTTTTTATTTATATTTCTATATTTTTCATTTTAATTTATTTTTATTTCTATTATTTTAAATTTTGTTTTTATTTTTATTATTCTAATTTTTAAAAAAATATATTTTTTTATTTTATATTATTTATATTTTAATTTCTTCCTATTTCTCAACCTTTAATACTTCACTGTGATTCAATGCAATTGTTCGTATCTATTTTATTTATTTGTTTTATGTTTATCTTTTCATTTAGCATAGTTTTGTTAGTATTCTAATTTTAAATTAAAGTAGAATTCATTGTTGAGTACTGTTATAGAAGTACATTTCTCTTTTCTTTTGAATCATATTTATGTACTTTATGTTAAAATTTGACATAAGAGTATTATGCTAACTTGTTTTTTTTTAATTTTGAACTTATGTTATATTTTTAGTTCCAATTTATTTGTTTTAGTAGTATTGACTTGATATTTCACATTGCAAGCCATTCATTTTTCGATTAGATTTGATAGATTATTGTTTATTAAATATTTGAATAATTTTGACATTATATTTATAATATTAATTTTTTTTTTTGTCAAACATGCATTTCATGATGTTCTTAAAAATTATGTATTTTAGTTTTTATGATTAATTTAATTAAAATATACTAATTTGAAAAATATAAATCAATTTTTTTTATAATATTAGTTAAGAACATATGTTTATTAATTAATATATTTTAAAAATACTATATATATATATATATATATATATATATACACACACACACACACACACACACACACACACATATATATATATATATCTTAAATATTTAATTTAATATCATTTATAAAGACCCTTAGTGTCTAATATAAATTTTTAGTTTTTGATAATTAACTTTTATTTTAAAAACTTATTAGAACCATGTAATTACACTTGTGCAACCAAATAGTACACTTGTAATTACGCTGTAATTACATTGTGGCAACCAAACATGTCATTATAATTACTAAGCTGATAATTACTACCTCAATAATTATACCAAATCCAATTACCAGGTAGCTTTCCAAATAGACCCTAATAAATTCAGTTCGGCAGGCTCAGACTTGGTGCAAAATCTATGGAGGTAGTGGTCATTCTATAGATTTGTATAGAGCAAATCCAGAGTCAATTAATTTTGTGGGTAATGCACAAAAATGAAATCAAAACTTTGGTAACATATACAATCGTAACTGGCAGAGTCATACAAATTTCTCATGGGGTGCAACCAAGAGCAGAGTCAAAAATTTTAGCAACAAGCTCAGGGAAGCAATGCTAGTGCTCAATCATCAATACAGAGGAGATGCTGAAAAAAATCATGGCCAACCAAGCACAGATGGCAGCTGATTAGGAAAAAATAGTTGCAAACCTCAAAAATCAGAAACTCGCCACTCAAAACTTGGAGAAACAAATAAAACAATTGACTGGAGCACAGAATACAAGGCTACAGGGGGGCTTTCCAAGTGACACTGAACCAAATCCGAGGAAATTAATGGCAATCACCTTAAGGAGTGGCAAAGAATTAGATTATGTACTTCATAAGTAGAAAAATCATGAGGTACAAGCGGAGTTTACTAAACCGAGCTCGGCTACAAAGAAGGTTTTAGAGAAGGCAGTTGCAGAGAAGGTGGTCAAGCCAACAAAAAATAAAAAACTACCACCTCCATTCCCACAAAGTCTCCAGAAAAGCAAAGAGGATGCATGTTTTATGAATTTCTTTGACATATTTAGAGAACTACACATAAATGTTGCTCTAGTTGATGTTTTGCAGGGAATGCCTAAATATGATAAGTATCTGAAGGATGTGGTAATAAAAAAGAAGTGGTTGATATACTTGGAGACTGTGGCACTCATTGAAAAGTGCATTTCTAGGGTGATGAGCAAACTTCCCAAAAATTTCAAATACCCTTGGTGTTTCGCCCTCCCTATACAAGTTGGTGAAATTAAGTTAATTCAGGCTTCGTGTGACTTGGGGGCAAGTATAAATTTGATGCCCCTGTTTGTGTTCAATACTCTTGGCTTGGGATACCTAGGCCTTCCAAAGTAGTTATACAACTTTTGGATAGATCGAGAGTAGCTCCCAAGGAAATCAGTGAGGGCGTGCTCATTAAAGTTGGTAAGTTTATAATTCTTGTAGACTTTATCATTCTTGATTATGAAGCAGATGACAAGGTGCCAAGTATATTGGGACATCCATTTTTATCCACTGGTGAAGCTTTAATTGATGTGAGAGAGGGAAACTTAAAGATATGATTGAATGATGAAGAGTTTACTTTTAGAGTGTACAAAGCACTCAACACACCTACACACTATCCAGATCTATGTATAATCACCAAGGTAAAAGAGGATGAGTGTGGGGTGGAGGAGTATGAGCTTATGAATGTTCATCATTCAAACTCTTTCATTGAATGGTCTAAGCTACAGAAGGAGGGGCTTGAGTGTGATCTTGAACAAAATGTGTTAATAAGAAAGAGGCTTAATTTTGATGGTGCTCTTAGTAGAGTGAAGAAGGGAAGAAAGTTGTCCAAAGGGGAAGAAGAGGTTGAGAGAATCTTGAATTTTGTTGTGACATGAGTTATGTTGCGATGTTAAATCTGGTGCTGCTTGGGAGGCAACCCAAGTTGTAATAGAGGTAGTTTTTCATTTGTTTTTATGGTGTCACCTTTTGTTTTAGTTTTTGTTTGTTTGTTTTACAGATTAGGAGAAATCTGAGTACCCGAAATCTAAGTTAAGGATCATGGCGAAAGCATAAGTTTGAGGTCATCTGGTCCCTCTGATGGAAATATTTGAGAATGACATGTTGATAGCTAGGCCTATAGGCCTTAAGGAATTTTCCTAACCCTTGTTCTTAATTTTAATTTATACTTTGAGGACATAGCATCATTTCAAGTGTGGGGTGAAAATCTTCCGATTTGTATAGGGTAAAGTGTGCTATAGAATTTTCTTTTACTTCTTTAGTTACTTGCATTTGAGAAAAAAAAAGTGAAAAAGTTCAAAAATACAAAAAGATTTTCTTTTGGGTCTTTAGGTTAGAATAGTTTTATTTGGTCTTATATTTTTAGTATTTTAGTAGAGGCACACTTCACCCACCCTTTGGTTTTTCTTTTCGGTTCTTTTCCGGAAGGGGGGGGGGGGAAGCTTTTTAACCGACTATCCTTTTTCATTTTTAGGAGTAATTTTTTATTTTTCAATCATAATTAGGGAATTTTCCCAACAATAGATGGATGATGACCGTCTTGAGGAAAAATTATCCATTAGGAATAAGTAGAACCCTTCGCAGATTGGATGCTAGGTGCTACACATGACTGATTGATGCAAGTGGGTTTTGAATTCAAAAGCATGTTGTGAAAATTGAATGACTTCGGTTGAGACACCTAGGCTCTTTTATCTGACTCTGAGATGATATTGGCTTAAATTTGAACTCTTGTATTTGCTTGAGTGAGAGTCTACACGGATCCTTCTTAATTAAACATGTTTCATGAATTTTAGGTGTTTGTGATATTCCATGCTTTCATATTGATGTCTAGAACTTGCCCGGTGTGTGTGCATAGAGAATTGAAGAATGTTGAGTTTAAGAGATGATATAGGCATTTCTTTGATTAAACATGTTTTTATCCTTTGCTTTACCTACCCACAATGGATGACCCTAGTTATCCCCATTGAGCCTTTAGCCTATTATTTGTTAGCCACCTATGAAGCTTATTCCTGTTCTTTCAATTGACCATTAATTTGATCCCAAAACTCTTGAGAGCTTTAATTGAAAAATAAGAATTACAAGGAGTGAGAATTGTAAAAGGGAGATAGTTGAGTGGGAGGCCTGTAGAAAAGATTAAGGGCCTATTTGGAAAGCCCCGTGTGAATTGGATTTGGTGTAATTGGGTGTAATTACACAGTTTGGTATGCTTAGTTGGCCATGTAATTACTTGGTCAGCAGGTAATTGAGTGTAATTGGCAGGGGATAATTACACTCTCCAATTCACGGGGAGAGGGGCTCTGATGGTAATTACATGATGTAATTACAAGTTGGTTAGTTTTTAATTTCTTCTTTTTATTTATATTTCTATATTTTTCATTTTAATTTATTTTTATTTCTATTATTTTAAATTTTGTTTTTATTTTTATTATTCTAATTTTTAAAAAAATATATTTTTTTATTTTATATTATTTATATTTTATTTTCTTCCTATTTCTCAACCTTTAATACTTCACTGTGATTCAATGCAATTGTTCGTATCTATTTTATTTATTTGTTTTATGTTTATTTTTTCATTTAGCATAGTTTTGTTAGTATTCTAATTTTAAATTAAAGTAGAATTCATTGTTGAGTACTGTTATAGAAGTACATTTCTCTTTTCTTTTGAATCATATTTATGTACTTTATGTTAAAATTTGACATAAGAGTATTATGCTAACTTGTTTTTTTTAATTTTGAACTTATGTTATATTTTTAGTTCCAATTTATTTGTTTTAGTAGTATTGACTTGATATTTCACATTGCAAGCCATTCATTTTTCGATTAGATTTGATAGATTATTGTTTATTAAATATTTGAATAATTTTGACATTATATTTATAATATTAATTTTTTTTTTGTCAAACATGCATTTCATGATGTTCTTAAAAATCATGTATTTTAGTTTTTATGATTAATTTAATTAAAATATACTAATTTGAAAAATATAAATCAATTTTTTTTATAATATTAGTTAAGAACATATGTTTATTAATTAATATATTTTAAAAATACTATATATATATATATATACACACACACACACACACACACACACACACACACACACACACACACATATATATATATATATATATATATATATATATATATATATCTTAAATATTTAATCTAATATCATTTATAAAGACCCTTAGTGTCTAATATAAATTTTTAGTTTTTGATAATTAACTTTTATTTTAAAAACTTATTAGAACCATGTAATTACACTTGTGCAACCAAATAGTACACTTGTAATTACGCTGTAATTACATTGTGGCAACCAAACATGTCATTATAATTACTAAGCTGATAATTACTACCTCAATAATTATACCAAATCCAATTACCAGGTGGCTTTCCAAATAGACCCTAAGGGTGCAAATGATTATCAATTCATGTGTTGTTGGTAGGGATTAGAAAAAGAAAAAAAAAGTGAATAAGTGTTTGATAATTGAGGACTCCTTACTAGTGATATGCAAACTTGCTTAAAGAGATGGAAAAACAAAGAAATTCTATGGATGTGAAGAGTATACGAAGAAGTTAGTTGATCGAAGAAGATGGTTAATGAGAAAATGAGGAGCAGTCTATTGGAAATCATCTAAACAAGAACTCACTCTACAGTGGAATATGAATTTATCATTTTAGATAAGATCGATGAAGAAGCTGAATGGCTCTGGAATTTCTTGGAAGATATTCCTTATTGGCCCAAACCTTTGGCACCAGTATACATACACTGTGATAGTCAAGCTATACTAGGTAGGGCAGGGAGCATGATGTATAACGGTAAATCTTGCCATATAAGATGGAGACATAATACCGTTAGAGAACTACTCTCTAGTGGAATTATCACGATTGACTATGTGAAGTCAAAAGATAATATGTTGGATCCACTAACAAAAGGCCTAACTAGAGAGAGAGAGTTGAAAGATCATCAAAGAAAATGAGTTTAAGGCCTAGGATAAGTCATCATAGCGGTACCTCTACCTAGCAGACTATAGGTCCAAAGAGCTAGGTTCAAGGAGATCAAACAAAGTTGTGACTGACGGTTCAACATTATCAATTAAATCAACATATTCTCATAATGAAGACAATGTTCAGGAAACAAGGATAAGGCTTATGGATTGAAGCTTTTTAAGGGTTTCTAAGTTTGGAAGGTATGACCAAATAGTTTGATCGATAGGATTAAACATTTAGGAATCACCTATGTGAGTGTGAAATGGAAGCCACTTCAAGGAGAATCATATTAAAGGCTCTAAGCTCTTATGAAACCAGGTAGAGTTCCTGGCTGAAACGAACAAAAACATGAGAACCATAAATAGTAAAAGAATGGTTGTGTGACTTGTGTTGTCTAGGTGTACACCAAAGTTTGATGGTTCAAAGATATCGCATTTACCGGTTGATCGAGTGCATTCGATATAAGTTCACTACGGAAAGTTCAAAGGGAAACCAACTTATCTAGATGCAATTAGTTTTGCTTGTAAATCACGCACACTTGTCTGTATATTTTTTGATGAAATAGTCATTCTCCATTCATGTGGGGGATTGTTGGGTGTAAGTGAAATATAAATGGAAAATTGAGGGAAAGTGAAATGTGTGTTCACTTTATGAAAAGAGTGTTCTCCCACATTGGTGGGAGAAGGAAACATTCTTATGCTTAAATATAGAAGCATTAATCCATGTGGATAGTGAGGCAAGAAGAAGACAAGCCTCGCACCATTATCGTCATCGCTTGCTCGGCTCGGATTCGACATCAAATTTGGATTTAGATTTGGATTTGAATTTGTCAAATGATTGATCGAGAAATTATCTTTCTGAAAAAAAAATTATTTAAAAACTTGAGAGTTAATGATCCAAAAATCTAATCTAAAATTTTTTCATTTGCGGACGCACACAATCATATGCGGACTCATGTCACAACGCACCTCGAAGGGACGCGATCCTTCAGTATATTGTTTGAATGAAGAAAAGGTGAGATACGGGCGAATCTGGCCATGTGCGGGCACATCTGGCCATGTGCTGGCGCACATGCCAACGCTCATCGCAATCCAAGTCTTCCAAAACTTACTGTTTTGTCCAATTGCTGACATGCGGCCGCATGTAGACCATGTGTGGACGCATATGGGTCTGCATGTGAGCCGATGGTCTGAAACAATGTGATTTTTCATAAACCATTTCTTCCTTTCTGAAGCAACACCTTTGGCTATAAATATTTGTTTTTTTCCTCAGATATAGATACGAAATTTTGAAGTTAAAAACTCTTCTTCTTCCTAAAAACTCTAGTATGATTTGCAAATCATTGAGTGAGTTCGTAGTTCGACAGAATTTGAGGTGCAATTCTGTTGAAGTGATTCATTTTATCCTGGGAGGATATATTCCATAACCTCAGGTACTAGAGGAGAATAATTTCCTTAAGGACACACCGTGAATTTGGTGGACTTGAATCTTCCTATCTTCATTTTTTCCTAAACGTTTGGTTTTGCTATTTTTCGGAAAATAGGTTGAACTTATTGTTGAAGTTCAAAGTTGTGAATACAGAGTTAGAACTTTATTTGGTTGTTCATACTTTAGTTTGACATTAATTTAAACTTATTTGGTTGTTCAAAGGTTGTTTGAACTTGTGTTTGAAGTTCTTGTTGAAAATACAGATTTACTAAACCCGAAAAAACAATAGATTTTGAAGGAGATGTCAATAATTAGGGCATGAAGAGGATCAGTAGGGCAATTTTGGAAAAGAGATATTTATATAAGCAATTGATAAACAATCATGAACAAGATGCTTTACATTCTTCACTTGCAAGTCATAATAAAGTGATGATGATTACTTAAGTTTTTTTATGCACTTTGGTCTCTTACAGAACTATATTGCCAATCGATTGAATTTTTGGTTTGGTTGTCGAACAAGTGAAATTTACACGTTACAAAGTAGAGGTATGATTTTGAGTTTAGCTTCTAGAATTATTTTCCTGTTATAATTGTTATTGTTATAGTATTATTAGTTTATGGAAAGGGCCAAAAATACTTTTGAAGTATTTCAATTAGTACAAAATTACCCTCCACCCACCAGTCGGCTAAAAATGCACCCAATGTTTATTTTGTGGCTCTTTTCTACCCTTAAAACTGACGGTCCACCATGCTGATTGCCAAGCCACAAGCCACTAGCACACCTCCCTCTTGGAAACGATAACAAATTTTTCATTATAACTTTTATAACTATCAATTAAAATGACACCTCAAACAACAAGTTGAAAACTAAAATACGGAAAAGGGACATATTTGCTCTTCAACTTTGAAAAACTATTTATATTTATCATCCGTGTGTTATATTTTTTGATCATCTTTACCCCCGTTATTATACTTTTGAGTCGTATTTGCCTTGTAGCTATATTTTGTTCAAATATATCCCTTATCCTAACGGAGATAAGAATACAGACTAAGTATATGGGTAAATTTGGTCACTTTCTCAAAATATAAGGATAAATTTGCACTCTTAGGTATAATTTTCTTATTTTTTCCTTTATCACTTATTTTTTCACGTAAATTCATTGAGATGACCTACTTTAAGAGTTCGAGATAATACATAATTACCCATACGAAGTAAAATTATTTTTCTAAGTAGACACTTGAACTTTGCAGGGGTCCTATTACCCTCCTCAATAATTTTAAACTATTATTATTACATCCTTTTTGAATCAGCCCCAATTTTTAAAAATAAGTGTTAGTCACACCTCAATCCTCAATCGTCACGTGTTAATTTAACTTAATTTTTTTCATTTTTCTTTTTCTTCCTTTTTTTCTTTCTTACTTTTTGACTTTGTGGGTCTGTTTGGAAAGCCACCTGGTAACTAGAATTATTGTAATTGCTAGGGTAGTAATTATCACCCTACTAATTATGTCTACCTGTTTGTTTGCCACAGTGTAATTACAATATAATTACAAGTGTATTGTTTGGTCGCACAAGTGTAATCACATGACTATACTAAATTTTTAAAATAAAAGTTAATTATCAAAAATTAAAAGTTACTAATATTTGACAAATAAGAGACTTTATAAAGGATATTAAATTAGGTATTTAAGATATATATTGTCTTTTGAAAATATATCAATTAACAATTATATGTTCTTAACTAATATTATAAAAAATAAATCATATATTTTTTTAAATTAGTATATTTTAATTAAATTAATCATAAAATTTATAAGTGAATGATTTTTAAGAACATCATGAAATGCATGTTTGAAAAAAAAGATTAAAAGGGCAACCCGATAAACTAAAGTTCCCGCTATGCGTACGGTTCGGGGAAGGGCATGACCACAAAGGTCTATTGTATGTAGCCTTACCTTGCATTTTTGTCAAAGGCTGTTTCCAAAGCTTGAATCCATGACCTCCTGGTCATATGGCAACAACTTTACCAGTTACTCCAAGGCTCCCTTTCAGTGTTTGACAAAAAAGATTAATATTATAAATATAATATCATAAAATTATTAAAATATCTCAGAAAAGATAATATTAATTATAACTATGTGAAATATCAAGTCAATACTACAAAACAAATAAATTGGAACAGAAAATATAAGATAAGTTCAAAATTCAAAACAAAAAGAAGTTAATATAATACTCTTATGTCGAATTTCAACATAACGTACATAAATTTAATATAAAAAAAAACAAAACGTAAGTTTATAACCTTATTCAACAATGAATTCTACTTTAATTTAAAAACTAGAATACTAACATCATTATGCTAAATGAAAAAAATAAATAACAAATAAATAATAAATAAATAATACGAACAATTATATGGAATCACAAGAAGTAAAGGATGGAAAGTGAGAAGTAAGAAAATGAAATTTAAATAATATAAAATAAAAATATTTTTTAAAAAATATAATAATAATAACAAAAATAAAAAATAAATTAAAACAAAAATAAAAGGAAGAAATTAAAAAGTAACCTTGTAATTATACCATGTAGGGATGTCAAATGGGGGGCGGGTTGGGTTGAAATTGGAGATATTAAATGAATTGAATTAGAGATCGGGTTGGGTTATGACCCGCCCAAATTTACCTTGGATTAAAATGGGTTGACTCAAATGGGCAAAAAATTGGGTTGGGTCTTGACCCACCCAATTTGATCCGCTTAATTTAAAGAATATTAACATATTAATATTTATCCCTTGTAACCACAATTCAAATTTCTACTCAAGAAAATAAAAAACAAGTTCTTGATTTTAAAGAGGAAAGTCACAAACATTACACCAGTGAAATAAAACAAAATTTAAAATTTTTTTTTGTAGGGGGAAGGTGTACATGTGGGGAGTAGGAGGGGGGGGGATAGTGTGTGTGAGTGGGGGGGGGGGGGGGGGGTAGCAAGTCGATGTAGGGTAGGGGATGGGGTTTGGAGTAAGAAAAAAAAATTAAAAATAATAAAATTTTGCATTTTTTTTGGGGGGGGGGGGGGGGGAGTAGGGGTGCGAGGGGGTAAGGGGTGGGTGGGAGTGGGGTAATAAGAATTTTTAAAAAAGTTCATTACAATATAAAAAAAATATTTTTTTTGGGGGGGGGAGGAGGTTAGAGGGTGGGGGTTAGGAGGGTAGGGGGATGGTTGTGGTAAGAATAAATGTTTTAAAAATTCTTTTTTAAAAAAAAAAAAAAAAAATTGTTTGGGGGAGGGCGGTGTTTGAGGGTAGGGTAGGGGGTAAGGTGGGGGTGGGATATGAAAGAAAAAATTAAAAATTTTGGCGTAGGGGTTGGTATAGGAAAAAAATTTAAAAAAATTCTTTTTGGGGGTGGATAGGTCTGTTGAGGGTGAGTAGGGTAAGGTGGTGTGTTGGGGCTGGGGTGAGGTGTGTGATTTTGAGAGTGGTAGGGTACATTATCGCTTGTTTTCCCTACTTTCATTAAGAAATTATTTTCCTTATTAAATGGGTTGAAGTAGGGATTGAATAGGGTTCAGTTGAAGTTCTTTTTAACATGGGTTGAGATTGAACCCAATTGTAAATTATCTTGAGTCCAACCCATAAAATTCTGGGTGGGTTAAATAGGTCAACTCAATTTGGGCTAATTTTGACACCCTTAATACCATGTAATTACCCTTCCCTAAGAATTGGAGAGTGTATTACCCTCGCCAATTACACTCAATTACCTGTTAACTAAGTAATTATACGACCAACCAAACAGGCAAAACAATGTAATTACACTCAATTACACCAAATTCAATTCCTAGGATAGCTTTTCAAATAAGCCCTATAATTTTTCTATTCCATAACCCACCCCACCTCCTCTACGTATTTCTTCTTCACTAACCCCCTTCTCTCATATTTTTTCCTCCATTCATTCATTCATTCATTCATTCTTCTTCTTCTTCTTCAACAGCTAACTTTCCCCTTTGAATAAAAAAAAGTTGCAAAGGGGATATTTGGCTATTTTTTCTAAATTTATTGATTGTACACTCCTTGCAATTTTTTTTTATTCAAATGTGTGAAAATGGTATGATAAATAAAAAAAGAGTATGATAGCCTATATAAAATATGTGACTGATTACACTTAATCTAATATTTTGTATGCAGTAAAAATACTTAGCAGGTATAAGTAAGGCAAATATATCTACTTGGTACGAAAATTTATGGCTTCTTTAATAAAAGACATCATATTGTACTAAAATGCTTTTTATGCAAATGAGAATACTTGGTGTTATTTTTTGAAAATAAAAAAATTATTATGGTTAATTCTACTATGAATGTTGAATTTATTGCTTTAGGTTCAGCTAGTGAAAAAGTGAATTCTCTACGAAAGAAAAATTGAATTTAGCTACGAAATTCATCTCTAATCTCTCGCTAATTTGCTCGTACCTAATGGAAATTTATTGATAATTAGTCGCTAAATAAAATTAGCAAAAAACTTTGTTGTTTAAATATAAAATTTGCCTGTCGCTAAATCCTATTTTTCTTAGTAGTGATTATTCTAGAGATTATTTCATCGATTACTTTATTTTGAGAAATCAATTTCTCTAATTCGAACGAGAGCCTTAGAGTAACTGGTAATGTTGTTACCATGTGACCAGAAAGTCACAGGTTTAAGCCGTGGAAACAACCTCTGGCAAAAATGCAAGGTAAGACTGCATACAATAGATCCTTGTAGTCCGACCCTTCTCCGGACATAGTGCATAGTAAGAGCTTTAGTGCACCGGCTTGTCCTTTTAATTCTCTAATTTTGATTTATTGTGAAAGCACCTCCGCTATTGGCCAGAGTACAAATTGTTATTACAACGGCAAATTCAGATTCACAAGGAGAAAATATTTTATAGTGAGATCATATTCGATAAGTGGTACCATTAATATTGATTATGTCAAATCTTGTGATAATCTTGCAAATGAATTGCCAAGGTCTGGACAAGCTAAATAGTCTGTAGTACATCAAGAGGGATGAGATTGAATTCATTAATTAATTCAAGAGTCATATATGAGAAAATACAACTTGCGAACAAGAGATCTTATAACCAGGTTCAATGGAAAAATTGAATCATATGATGACTTGTTCTTAACTGCACTATTATAGTAATTTTATTTTCTCCCTATGATGTGGGTGCATCTATCCTGTAATTAGGGGTGAACAAAACCAAACCGCAAATAGCACCAAACACAAACTGAGTTAAATTGGGAAAAAAATTCGACTAGTGGTTTGATTTGACTTGGTTTGGTGTTGGAAAAAATCCCTCGACTATAACTGGTTTGATTTGGTTTTAACTAAAAAAGGTCAAACCAAACCGAACCAACCCGATATTACATTTGTACAATTTTTAAAAATATTTACTATGATGTAATTTATAAATAGTTCTCAAAAATTTTCATTGTTTTAATCTTTCAACATATTATTTCAAGTTTAAACTTAGAATTTTGAATGATCCAATAAGTTTTGTAGTCCACAGATATTAATAACTCAAATAAAGCCCAAATAAATATATTTGATTAAACACTAGAATAGACAATAATGTTGGATATCTATTCTTTAGTTTTGCATAAATACATAACCTAAATTTATATTTCTATGTAATATTTAGTGTTATTTTTTTAAGAAACACCTAAGATAGTTGTATTTTGCAAGGACTAAAGAATATTTGATGCACAAGTTAATTATATGTTTGTATGAACGCTTTACCGAAAAAACCCCAAAAAATCCGAGAAAATCGAAACACCCAAAAAAATCCGAAGTTGAAAAATTCGAATTTTATTGATTTGGTTTGGTTTATAGATTTAAAACCCCGACGCAAATGGTTTGATTTGGCATTTTAAAAACCCAAACCAACCCGATCATGTACACCCCTACCTATAATAATTTGTGGAGGTTGAGTCTGTAAACTCTTAATGGAAGTTCGTATCTCGTATGAGTGAGGTGTCAAAATTACAGAAGCATTCTTGACAAACTTCACCTATGTGAGAGTGGAAGTAGACCGTTTCCTCTAAAAATTGAGCTTGTTCTAAAAAATACTCATGAAAATCGATATAACACAAGGCCGTAATGTGCTGGCTGGCTATCAAAGCTTATGTTAACACCTTGATTACTATGTGTAAGTAGTGATACTTTATCTCCTTATTAAGCAGTCATAGTTCAAGTCTAAGTGCTTTACTGATTTTGGAGTAAATGTTATTGTTTTACTAAGTGAAGGTCCAATGAAGAGCACACCTTCATCACGCAAAATAGAATCTCTTTAACTGGTTAGCTCTCTAATTATTTTAATATTAAAATGAGTGGGCAAATGTTGATGATTATGTGCTTTTAATATTGAAATAAAATATATATTAAAGCGCATGATATATTAGTGGACATAAAGTGGAGAAAGTGATGTCATTATTCTTTAAACTCATGTAGCCACTACAACGTGTTCTCCTCATTATCTCCTACTAACTACCCCACTTCACCTTAACTTACTATCCACTTTCTTAAAGTTTATTTGTGAAGAAATCCTACACCTATATAAAAAAAATTTATTCCTTGTGTTATATAAATGAAAAGTAGATGGAGTTGTGACATGATAAATATTTTATTAGGTTATACGACGTCATGGGGTTATTGTATCCTGGAGGGAACAAGTCGAAAGTTATACTGTTAGATCGGTGAAAATTATACCGCAATGACATTAAATCTCCTTAACGAGAACAAGATATTCGCACCTCAATCTGATATTTATTTATTTATTATTCATTGTACTTTTCAAATATATTGTATTTTCAAAGCTAACACCATTTAACCTATACTTCAATCACCAGCATAATAGTTTGGACTCATTTGATCTCGGTCATCCTAAATTTAGTAAAAGATGCATAAAAGAGAAAAAAAAACTCATATAAGTTACCAAATAAACACCAAAATCAGTTACCAAAATAACAACCTCAAAAAGATTAAAAAAAGTTTTAAGCTTCCAAATTGAGCGGAAAACCATTCACTTAGAATAAAACTTTGTTGGTAAAAAAATAAGTTTTTACTATTTTTCACATGATGATAACCATATCTTTGTTTTGCTTTTTAGTTTTATTCATGTTCCATTTTATACATTATATCTTCATTGATTGTGGTGGCTGACTTTCAACAAAGGGTTGGCCAGGGTTAATCCCTGCCCTGGCACAAGGCTAGACAAGAAAAAGGGTTCAAGAAAAATCTCTAAGAAAACAAGAAGAAAAGAGAAAAAATAATGTACAAAATTTCATTGCAACAACATTTGTGACTAAGAGGGAAACTCTTTTATTATTATTATTATTATTATTTGACTAACATCAATCTGTGGCATTAGAAGAAGAAGAAGAAGAAAAATGGCAGAAGAACCATTGATTGATGTTGGGAAATTAAATGAAAAAATTCTATGTTATGCACAGACTATTTATAGGTTTAATGGAGTTTGGGAAGGTCCAGATCCTTTGACACCAATTATCCCTCTTTTCTTCGTTCAAATTTCCTTAGCTATCTTGGTCACCCGTTTTGTCATCTTTGCCCTAAAACCCACCAAGCAACCTCCTTTTGTTGCTGAGATTATTGTAAGTACATTTTACTCACATTCATTTTCTTTCTCCAATTGTGTTCTTGAAATTTTCTTATTCCTTAACCATGCATGCATGAAACTTTTCGAGTCGATTTAGGGGTCTTTTGGTCGTTGATTTGAGTTATGCAGGTATTAGTAACGCTGAGATTAGTTATACAAGGATACGATACGATAGAAATCATTATTCAGGAAAATGGTTTTTTGACAAGAAAGTTATTCTTTGATGTTTGTCTATATGGAAAACATTGTTCATCAAGGGAAAAATGACTGCCCTTAGGACTGAAGTAATTTTCTTTCTAATTATAGACTTTTAACTTCATATTAGCATCTTTATTAACATTCAATTTATACAATCGATTATAATTGTTCAACATTCATAGAATCTTGGTTGACTATTTTGTTCTGCATGCTAGAAACTTGATAGTTAGTGGTACACTTAAGTTTCCTTTAGCTGTTATACATAAATCCATGTGAATGAAGAAAGCATCCAACAATCCCATTTGAGCTACATGAGTTATTTTGTATCTTTCTTGTACATTCTATGTAGGATTATGAGAAGTATCCGTCCAAATGATATACTACTGATTATGCAGGATTTCATTGAGATGCAGTGTTGCTTAATTCTCATGTTCTTGTTTTGTGCACTTAGCAATAAAATTTTCCAAAAGTAACTCTGATTTGGACATTTATAGAAAAAGGTTAAAGGAAAAAAAATGACTTTTTTTTTTTGTAGAGTGGCATACTTTTGGGTCCTACAGCACTTGGAAGGATCATAAAGTTCAGGAGGCTGTTTTTCCCAAACTATAACTTCCATGTGATTGAGACAATGGCTCATTTAGCCCTTGTGTTCTATGGGTTTCTGGTGGGATTGCAGATGGATATGAAATCCGTTCTTCGAATTGGAATAAAGGCTAGAAATGTGGCTATTATCGGGATCATCATCCCTTTCATCATGGGATCAGTATTATATTTCTCACTGAATCACGATGGCGAAGCTAGAGGTTTCATTTTCTATGGTGGTGCTCTCACTATTACAGGGTACTCTGTCCTGGCTAAGATACTTGACAAACAGAAGATCCTCCAGACTGATGTAGGGAAAATGGCCATGTCTTCAGGTGTAATCAATGATATTGGTGCATGGTTTGTTCTGACACTAGGATATGTAGTTACAGGGAGTACACCTAATATCCATTGGGCTATAATTTGCACGATTGCCTACGCATTGTTCTGTGTCTTTTATCTCCGTCGTGCCATTGGCTGGATGATTCGAAAAATGCCAGAAGGACAGGGATACAGTGAGTTCTTTATATGTACAATCCTTTCTGGGATGGCTCTTTCGGGAGTTATAACGGATGCTTTGGGGACACACCCTATAGTTGGAGCTTTTCTCTTTGGACTTAGTATACCTAACCAAGTGCTTCAAGCAGAAATTCTCGATAAGCTTGATGACTTTGTGATGGGCATTCTTATGCCAACTTTCTTTGTTGTTTGTGGACTCAGAACCAATTTCGGAGAAATGGGTAGCATTTACGAAATTATTGGCTACATAATTCTGTTTGTTTCAGCCAAACTCTTGAGCTCAGTAGCTTCCACTTTCTTATCTGACATGTCTATTAAGGAGGCCCTGGCTGTTGGAGTACTTAGCAACACCAAGAGCCTTATGGCTTTGATCATTATTGAAGCTGGCCAGGCACAAAAGGTAGATTTTCCTACCAATACCCATTTGCTCCACTGGAAATAGATTTTAGACTAACCATCCTATTTTAAAATTCCTGATCAGGTTTTGAGCACCCAATTATACTCTCTTATGGTGAGTGGTATTTTGGTGATGACGGCGATGGTCACACCTGTGACTATGCTCTATCGTCCCTCGCAGGAATTGGCGCCCCACAAACGAAGGACTATACAGAAGGCAAGAATGGAGGAGGAGCTACGGGTCCTTGCTTGTATCCATGCCACACACGACATCCCTTCAGTCATCAATCTTCTTGGCTCGTCGAATTCTACATCAGCATCCCCAATAACTGTCTTTGCTCTCCAAGTAGTAGAACAAGTCGGGCGTGCATCATCTATGCTAGAAGTCCACAACTCAGGCAAACGAGGCTCGCGAAGTCTCGGCCACGAGGAGACACAAACAAGACAGATCATCACTGCTTTCGACAACTATGAGCTACGATCAGATGGAGTAATGGTACAAGTTCTCACAGCGAAGTCGGCTTTGACCGCCATGGATGAAGATATATGCAACATTGCCAAAGACAAGCGTGTAGCTTTCATCATTCTCCCTTTCCACAAACAACGAGGTCTCGAGGGTGAAATGGAGGATGTTAACCCTGAAATTCGGGCTGTCAACGAGGGTGTGCTAGCTAATGCTCCTTGTTCTGTGGGAATCCTCATCGATCGTGGCCTCTCTGAGACCAGTGACTACGCAAAGAATATTGTTGTCCTCTTTTTTGGAGGTGCTGATGACAGGGAAGGTCTGGCTTATGCTTTAAGAATGGTTGATCGTCCAGATACACGCCTTACTGTGGTAAAGTTCATTCCAGACGAAGGTGCTTCTGATACAGAGCAAACGGAAGGTGCTGAAGAAAGTCATGTGAATGTTCAGATTGACAAAGAGAGTGAAAAGCTGATGGATGAAGAGTTCTTGAACAGGTTCAAGATCAGCACAGCCAATGACAAGTCAGTAAAATACATAGAACTATTGCTGAATGACGTGGAAGAGACTGTCAAGGCCATAAAATTAATGGACCAGCATAACTATGATCTCTACATCGTAGGAAAAGGCCGAGGCGTGGTGTCACCACTAACGGCTGGTCTGATCGATTGGTGTGACTGCCCCGAACTTGGGGCCATAGGTGATCTTTTAGTGACATCCGAATTCGACTCCACATTCTCCGTGCTGGTTATGCAGCAGTATGTTAAGCCAATTGGAGATGGTTCAGTAAATTCTTATGGATCAATGAGTGAGAGAATAGCAGGAATTGGGATGGAGATGGACATGGATATGCAGCGCGCAGATAGTGAATCAGGGGACGTGTTTTCCAGTTTTAGGAGACGGCCGGAACCTATGCCACGAGTCTAAACAAACAAAGTCTCAGCTTTGACTGATGACAAACACTTAAAAGTTGAAACTTCATATTCAGAAGTTCCCAAGTAGTGTATCAATGATGTACTAGTTTTCACATGGAAAGGATTAATTAAGTGTGATTTAATGATGATGTTTGCTTTATTTTCAACTAATTAACTGTAATAACAATGTGCAATATTCGGCTAAATATTCACTGCACTGTTAAACTTGTGACACAAGAACTCAAGAAACCAAACGAAGGGGAGAAAACATTGAAGAAAACAATTCTATTTATCTATTAGTGAAGGAACTTTATCTAATGAAACAGAAAGGAAAAAGAAATGGAACAGATAAAGCTCCATCTATAAGAACGGACTTTCAATTCCATCTTCTTCCCCTACTTGGATAATTTGATAAGTTGAATCTTTGATATTTTACTGTCCATGACATGTTTTAGGCAAAGTGAATCATAATGAAAGACAACAATCAATTCCTCGTAGACGTAGCATTGCTTTCTTTTAATTTTTTTAGTAACTAACTGACGTAAATTACTAAACCGGACAGGCCCAATTTCAGTGATCAAAGCATGTAATCCTTATTTCTACAACTAAACAGGATATGAGTTCAAACTTAGCAGCTCCTTTCCAGTTTCTTCACCATGCTACCTCGAACAAACACCTCTATAATAATAAGCTTAACGAGATAAGCAGTCTGCCTATGGAGCTTCTGAAACACCACTGTGTTTCTCTTTTGCCAAATGATATACACTGCAGCAGATAATGACAATCTGTATATAGTTGCTGAAGTTCCTTTACCTCGAGCATACCTCTCGAACCATTGCATTTCTTCAGAACACTTCATTGCCCTTCTTGAAATACCCTGCCAGATCAAGAGCTTGTCCCATATGGGAGCAATTATTCTGCAGGTAAAGAATAGGTGTTTAGTGGTTTCCACTTCCTCATGGTATAGTGGAAAATTAATGTCTTCAATCAAACCCCATTTAGCCAATATATTCGTCCATGAGCCACTAGGCTGAGCATAATTAACCACTTAGGAGCACCTGGATTATTGCATATGAGCCTTCTCCAGGGACTTAAGAGTATTGGCCTAGTAGTTTCAAATACATCTTAGCGGTGAATTCATTCAGATTTAGTAGTTCCTCCTTTGTCATCCCATCAGCTTCTATGTATTTGGTTGCCTTGCATATCCTTTGTATCATCCAACTTGCTTGTTTGGGATCATCGTCCATAGTGAACCTCTACTTTTATAGCAAGAGTGCATCCACCTTATCCACAGAAAGAGGCGAATCTAGGATTTCAAGACTATGGGTGCACGATATAAATTTTTATAGTGACAAAAACTTAGCCTGGGTGATGGTGATTTAGCAATATAGGTTTTAAAGCAATAAAGAGGTAAGACCAATTAGATTGAGGTTTTCTATTTCGGGATAAACTGGGGTTAGAGAATATAAACCGGGGTTAGATAATAGATATGGGGATAGAGAAAACTCAAAAGTGTTACTGCTTTTGTGTTTTGCTTTAGAAGGAAAGAAGGAAAAAAAAAGAACTGCGTCGTTTGTGTTTTTTTTTATTTTAATGACCCTTGAGGGGGTCAGGGCTAAGCAATACCACCAGGCCTTAACATAAATAAAACAAAGCAAGAAAAATATATGGAGGACATAAATCATGTCGTTTGTGCTTTGGATTGCTGTTTCTACATTAGCAATTTTTTTAAAAGAATGAAGTGGCAGCTAAGAGCATAAGACTGCTTTAAAAAAAAAAAAGTTAAAAAGCAGGGGCGGCTCAACCAATATAGTGGCCTAGAGCAAAACTTCAATGAGAGGCCTTACGATTTTATTCAAAAAAATAATAAAAAAATCATATATTGTATATAATATCTTGAAGTCTTTTTTATTATTTTTTATTTTTTTTATATACAAAGTTGTTATAATCCTCGAGCAACCGATATCATACGCCTATTCAAATAGATTTTGCAAAAAATAAGCTATTCATAGATTTTTCAAAAACAAAATATATAAGTTGAATAAATACTATTAGATCATATTTATATGTTGTAGAAGGTACATATCTTGTTTTCAAGATTTCAAATCTCTTTAAAGAGGTTAACATATTGAGAAATGTATATTGACGAATGACAATGTGGAATGATTTAAAATACTGTCTCTGACCCAATTTACGTGACACTTTTTGCTTTTCAAAATTTTAAACTTTTGATTGTATGCTTATACATAGAATCATTAAAATTTTAAAATAAAATTTATATATTACGAAAAAAATAACTCGTTTGACTCTCGAAATTCAAACGCTATCACATAAATTGAAACATGTTATGAAATTTTGGGGCCCCTAAAGTTAGGGGGCCTAAAGTAGCAGTTTTAGCTGCTTCATGCTTTGGCCGGCCCTGTTAAAAAGAGCCTTAAGTGGAAAAAAACGGAGTGGACAACTAAGATGCTTTAGAAAAAAAAATGAAAAAGAGTTGAAAGTGAGATTTGATCCCTAACCGAAAGACTTAAAACGAGCGCTAAACCAATGCACCATTTAGCCTTTTTTTAGCATGAGTTCCTTCAGATAATATTAGATATATTCTAATAATAATTCAAATAATATATCGAATTTAGTCGGATGACCACAGGTTCACGTGACCTTTTTTTATAACATAAAATCGCCCCTGCACAAAACATCCTTTTTTCACAAAACATCCTTTTTCTTTCTCAGTGTTGGAAATATCTATTGGGTGATACAACCTTAGGAGAACCACACCCAAAAGCTAGCTATTAAGGTGGGAGATCCCAATGTTGTATAAGCCCCACATCAACTTTTTGTTTAACCGATGTGGGACTCAAGTCCCACGCCTTGCAATAGGATCATAAAAAACCACCAAGCTATGCATCCATCATCCTCGACGACTCTACTCTGGGTAGCTTTCACTCTACTTGTGTAGGTAACTCTTTCATAGGTAGCCTTTTGTTGAGTTAAGTGCCCAAACGTCTTCTATGGCATGGTGAACACGGAGGATGATGGGTGGCTCTAATACCATTGATACAACCTTAGGTATGAGGCGATTAACGCCCAACTAAACTCCCTTTTTCAGTAGGGAAAGATAATTCCTCCGTGTCCCAGTGATGCATGTCGAGGCCTACATGATGAGTCCTCTAAAGAGGAGAAGAGTATGACTGTCACGACTCAAAGTCGAGGTCATGATGGCACCTACCCCATCCCAATCCTGGGTAGGTAAGCCCAACACCAAATGAGATAAAGATGCAGAAAAGAAGATAAGTAATTCCCAACTACGAGATTTTAAAATAAAGTGAGGCCAATGATATAAAACAACTCCGAAACAGAAATAAATACAACTCAAATGCCAAAATCTAGTGTCATGAGTAAAGAGCACTAATAAACTGACATAGAATATGGAAATACACAACTATGTCTCTGAAATGTAAAATAAAGACAAGATAGAGAAGTGATGAAGTCTGAAAACATGCTCTGAACGAGGAACTCACCAGTACTCCGAAATAGCCTCAACTCAACAACTCAAGCTCTGCAGGTCTCACTCGAACAGGGATTTGTACCGAAAGGGTACAAAAAGAAGGAGTGAGTACGGTCTACTTATACTCACTACGCATTATGGACCGACAGAGCAAAGTAGAAAATAAAGCATATAAAGGATAATATGAGCTTGCTTCCACCTGCATACAGAAAAGTTCCTAATGACGGCTCCAGCCTTACAACTCCTAATAGTTTAAATCATTAAAAGTAACTACACATGAATATATGTAAAAGGAAAACTAGATTACACGATAACAACACATAAGAGAAATACAAATGATACAGAGCAATGGTATGATAAGGATGAAATGTATCAATATCACCTCACATACACCTTCCGAGCATAAGCTTACAAGAGAGGACCTATGGGGGGTTTGGGTTCGAAACCCATATACTATCACAATCTTATCAATCAACCTTGCTGGCACATCCCTTGGTCAAGGCATTTTATAAAGAATTTTATTTTCTTTCAAAATCAATATCTCTCAGTGGTACCAGTTCCATGAATATGGATAAATGAAATGAGGTTGCATGCTCATAACCAAATCAACATAATATTATGAATCAACTTAATGATATTATAAATGAGCTCTAATCTCAATAGATCATGATATAAGTTATTGCATGGCAACACAGTAGTATAGGGTCATGCAAGACATCAATAAGATCAATTCAAGCCCCCACTCAGGCATCATACTAATAATAAAGGCAAATAATGCTCTAACAAGGCTCACATAAGCCTCCACACGGGCAACACAATAAAATAATAATCTCAAAAGATAAATTTCATGATAAAATCCCCAACCCATAGCATAATTTACATAAATTGTTAACTACCCAGCCCGATCTAAAGAAAGTTGAGCCATAACCTACATCGAAAGCCAAAACATGAGCTTGGACACTTTAACAAGTATCTTTTCCTTTTTGTATAGTCACAAAACAAATCCAATCTATTAAAAACATAATCTACACGTCAAAAGGAGTCTAATGATACCCATATTTAGATACTTTCATTCCGAATCCAAAAATAGTTAAAAAATTAGCCCAACAAGAAAAAGGTAAAATTGAAATTTTATTGAGGAATCATGTTTCCCATATTTTAAGGATTTTAAATATGAAAACCTATCAAAAAATAAGTTGAAATTGAGCTTGAAATCAAAGAAAAACTATTTTCTCACTTTACCAGGTGAAATCCCAAAATTTCAAGTTTAAAAATCAAAGTTTTGAAGTTGTTTTTGAGATAAAATCAATGGGTATTGATAGAAATAAGGTTTAAAAATTTACCCAAGCAAGTTTGAAGAAGAACCCTCTTGAAATCACCCCAAAACGAGGTCTCAAGATCTAACAATGGAGAAAAATGCGAAGGAAAATGTTTAAATACTGTTCGGGTGAAAAGTGGCTTCTTTGCGAACGCGGTCGGTCACTCGCGTTTGCAAAGGTTATTCCCAGATCTATCATCATTGCGATGGCCCAGTTGCGAAGGCGAAATCCAACAAACCTGACCCAATGGTAATTTACTCATTGCAAATACAGCCACTACCTCGCGATCGTGATGTCCAAGAGAATTCCTTCTCTGTGAATGTGACGGGACACCTGTAAATGTGAAGAAGGATTTTTGCCTGCACCAGATATCAACAAAAAAATTAAGAAAATGATCCAAAATCCTCCGAACCCTCAGGATTTATTTAGGAACCTACAGAAATAAACCAATAATGCTATTAGGCTAATTTTGATGTTTCGGACTCAATGGAACCATCAGATTTATCAAAAAAGGTTGTTTTCGACTAGTTGTCCCCGGGAACCCTTTTAGGCTAATATAGTTAGTTTCTCACCTAAATGCTCAAAACTCAAAATAAAGATTCAGAACCCAAACCAACCATGCTACTAACCCAAAATCGATATTTTCAATCTGATAGAACTGACAAAATTACCATCCGACGCTCAGATCACAAAATATTGATGAAAGTCAAATATAACTCTCCAAAGGCTACTTAAAGCCTCAAACTCATATAAATCACTCCCGAAAACTTTGAAAACCGTGTCAACCATCCCTACAACTTATAAATGATATATAGTAATTACAAAGAAGGGCAAAATGATTAAAATATAGAAAAAGCTAAAAATCACAATGAGGTTTGTTACATTATCCACCACCAAAATACGAGTTCGTTCTCTACTGAAAAAGGCAAGGAAAGTACATGAATCGGTAAAAAGCTGAGGGTATCTACTCCATGTATCAGTCTCAATCTCCCACGTAGCTTTCTCAATAGGGCGATGTCTCCAATTGAACTTTCACAGAATCAATATCCTTGGATCTCAACTTTTTAGTCTGTCTATTGGATAGCAATAGGCTTCTCCTCAAAGGACAAATCATGATTTAGTGCAACTGAATCCCACCGGAGTATCATTTGGGCGGTACCGCTTCAACATTGAAACATGGAATAGCGGATGAACAACTGACAGATATGGAGGCAAAGCTAGCCTATAGGCCACATCTCTAAACTTCTCAAGAATCTCAAACAACCCAATTAATCTCAGACTAAGCTTCCCTTTCTTACCAAATCTCATCACATCCTTCATGGGCTATACCTTCAACAAAATCCTCTCACCAAGCATGAATGCTACATCATGAACTCGTCAATCGGCATAACTCTTCTGCCTACTCTAGGTAGTCACAAGCCTCTGTTGAATCAACAACACTCGATCCATCAGGTCTCTTAACAAATCAGTTCCCTAAGGCCTAACCCCAAAAGAATCAAACTATTCCATGAGGGATCTACACCTCTGTGTATACAAAGCCTCAAAAGGTGCTATATGAATATTGGAATGGTAACTTTTGTTATAGGTGAACTCCGCTAAGGGAAAGAGCTGGTCCCAATAACCACTAAAATCTATAACACATGCTTGAAGTATGTCTTCTAACACCTAAATGGTCTCTGTCTGTCCATCCATCTAAGGGTGAAAAGTTGTGCTCATCCCAAGTCGATTACTCAACTCACTCTGCATAGAACTCTAAAATTTGAGGTAAGCTACGTACCTCTATCAGAAATAATGGAGATAGGTACACCATAAAATTGAACAATCTCAAGAATGTAGATCTTGGACAACTTCTCTGTATTATAATTTATCTTCACAAGAATGAACTGTGCTGATTTAGTCAACCTATCCACAATCACCCAAATGGAATCAAACTTCCCCAAAGTCGGGAATAGACCAACCACAAAGTCTAATGTGATCCACTCCCACTTCCACTTGGGAATAGGCATCATCTACATCATAGCACCCGATCACTGATGCTCATACTTCACTTGTTGAAAATTCAAACACTTGCCCACAAACTCTATAATGTCTTTCTTCATATCACACAACTAATAGTATTGCTTTAAGTTATGGAACATCTTAGCTGCTCCTGGATGAATAGAATATCTCGAACAATGAGCCTTCTCTAAAATCAGTCTAATCTAACCACCAAATCTCGGCACACAAATACGACCACTAATCCTTAAAACACCCTCAGGATCTAAAGATGTTGTATTTACCTCGCCATTCAACACTTTATCATAGATTGCCCTCAACTTCTCATTATCAAATTGTTGAGCTCAAATCTGCTCCATTAATGATGATCTAGCCTCAACATACGTCCAGGTGTTAAAATATCAAGTCGAACCAACTGGTTAGCCACAGACTAAACGTCTAAGGCTAAAGGTCGCTCCCTCACTAAAAGATAAATCAAACTCCCCATACTCACTCTCTTCTGACTCAAGGCATCTACTACCACATTAGCCTTGCCCGGATGATAAAAAATAGTAAGTTCATAATTCTTGAGCAACTTTAACCATCTACTCTATCTCATATTAAGATCTCCTGAGTGAAGAAGTAATGAAGTCTATGATGATTAGAGAAAATCTCACAATGAACTCTACACAAGTAGTGATCCATAATTTTAACACAAACAAAATCGCGACTAACTCCAAATCACGAGTAGGGTAGTTCTTCTCATAGACCTTCAACTGTTGAGAAGCATAAGCTATCACCTTACCCTTCTGCATCAACACACCACCCAAGCTAACTCTAAAAGCACCACAAAACATGGTGAAACCCATGCCCTCCTCAGGCAAAGTCAAGATAGGAGTTGAAGTCAACAACTCCTTGAGCTTTTGAAAGCTACTCTCATAATCATCTAACCACTAAAAAGCAACCTTTTTCTGAGTCAACTTAGTCAAAGGATCTGCAATAGAATAGAAGTCATGCACAAACTGCCAATAATGGCCCGCTAACCTAACAAAACTCTGAATCTCAATAAAAGAAGTAGGCCTAGCCCAATCATGCACCACCGCCACCTTGGCTGGATCGACCATGATGCCATCCTTGGTCACCACATTACCCAAGAAAGAAAAAGAATCCAACCAAAACTCGCACTTGGATTACTTGGAATACAACTTCTCATCTCTCAATCTCTGAAGTACGGTCCTCAAATGCCTCAGATGCTCAGCCTCATTCTTGGAATAAACCAAGATGTCATCAATGAACACAATCATAAAAGAATCAAGATAGGACCAAAATACCATAGTCATCAACTCTAAAACGCTACTGGAGCATTAGTCATCCCCAAATACATAACGAAGAACTCATAATGGCCATACTGTATCCGAAAAACTATCTTTGAAATATCCAAAGCTTTAATCCTCAACTGATGATAACCAGATCTCACCGAGGCTGATCAAATAAATCATTAATATGAGAAAGAGGATATTTTTTCTTGATAGTAACTTTATTCAATTATCGATAATCAATACACATGCACATGGATCTATCTTTCTTCTTCACAAACAATACAGAAGCACCCCAAATAGACATACTTGATCTAATGAAACCCCTACTCAACAAATCCTATAATTGCTTCTTCAAGTCCTTCAACTCTGTCGGGGCCATCCTATAAGGAGGAACATAAATGGACTTAGTGACCAACTCTATATCAATAGCAAAATCAATATCCCTATCTAGAGGAATAACAGGTAAGTCTGTAGGAAACACGTCCATGAAATCCCTAACGACTCTCACAGAATCCAAGGGAGGTAGTGAATTAACATTAGTATCAAACACACAGGCTAAATAATAAAAACACCCCTTTCTTACCATGTGATGAGCATGAAGAAAAGATATAACCCCTTTCAGACATGAACTAGGAGTACCCTTCCACTTTAGTCTCGGCACACCCCAAATAGCTAAGGTCATGATCTTAACAAAATAATCCAAAACCACATGATAACGAGACAACCAATCCATACCCAATATGACATCAAAATCAACCATATCAAGGATAATCAAATCTACCCAAGTCTCACGCCCCAAAAAGTTTACCTCACATGATCGGTACACCCGATCCACCACTAAAGAATTGCCTACAATGGTAAAAACATGAATAGGCATGAAAAGGGCCCCACATGTCGCATCCATACCAGTAGCAAAATTTGCATAAACATAAGAGAATATAGACCCAGGATCAAATAATACTGAAGCTGGACAATGAAAAACAGGGATGATACCTATAATTACTGCATCAAAGGCTTCTGCCTCAAGTCTCTCAGGAAAAGCATAGCACCAACCATGTCCACTACCTGACTGAGCAACTTCCCCTCCACTACCACGAGTTCTTTGAACCCTACCACTGGTACCTCTAGAACTATCTCTACTGCCCTGTGTAACCCCTCTAACTACTGCCACTAGAGTCAGATAAAGTTGAAGCTGAGAACCCTGATAGGGAGGACCAATCGCACATAGGGGATAATCTCTCGCTAAGTGTACAAACTCATCACACATAAAACACCCCCTACTAGATGAATTATATTGTGAGGGCCCAGATGAACTAGAACGCCCTCCATAACCTGATGAACCAAAATGAGATCCTTAGCCTTCACGACCTTATGTCTGACCACACAAAGTATCAAAACCCACAACCCCACTATCTGAACTCTGCAAAGCTTCCTGAATTGGTCTACCGTGGTAACCACGAGAAACTTTACTTGAGAAATCACCACCTCAGAATGACTGACTACTGAAATCGCCCTATTGATGTACCCCTTTAGCACCACCACTCTGAGTACCTTAGCAAATAGACTCGATCATCTTAACATGATCCATAATAAAACACAATTGAAACCCTCTTAACAAACTTTCTAATCCTCTCAGGCTCTATGGAGATAATAGATGTGGAATACATAGACAAGGTATGAAAACAAGCCTTATACTCAGTAATAGTCATGGAGGGCTGCTCTAAATGATCAAACTAGCCCCTCAGTTGGTCCCTCAAGCTATATGGCACAAACCTCTCAAGGAAAACCTCAAAAAATAGGGTCCAAGTCAAAGAAGGGAAACCCTCTGGTCTACAACTGACATAAGATCTCCACTATTGCTTAGCCATATCAGTTAATTGCAAAGTAGTATAATCAACACCATGGGACTCAATCAAACTTAGGTTATCTAACTTTTCCTAATAATCAATTAAAAATCATAAGCATCCTTTCCAATAGCACCACTGAACTTGTGTAACGACCCAAAATGTCATTACGTATGAAAATGCCTCAAAAATAATTTACAATAAATAATATTCTCAAATTAAACTTGAAAAAAATTAAATTGGAAAGATAAAATGAGAACCAAAGTAATTGGGCCAAAAGTTCCAAAAGAAATGGGGTTGGTCTGTAGCCTACCCCTATAGTGATAGGTTAACCACTACAGCAGTACTAGGCAGTAGCCAACCCGAGGTATTTTTATAAACCCTCTCCTTTGTTATTTTCCTAGGTATCCCCTTTCCCTAAAAAATACTCTGAAAAACCGAACCTCCTAAACCATGAGATTTCAGAGACCAGGGTTCATGAGAACGGTTTTGAGGCACACTCGGTGGGACACAACATGGGAGACGCTTAGTACTCACGGGACAACTATCTCTTTTCAATAGTATCATGGTTCATCTACGAGGTAGGTTATGGTTTATGTGTTGTAGAAATTAGATTTGGGATACATTCATATAACATTGATAGTAATGTCGGGAGTTCTCATGTATTAGGCCTTCGGGCACGATGTTTGGAAGGACAAAAATGATAAAAATTTAGTTAGGCCTTAATATTTTGATTAATTATTATTGTAACCCAGCAATGTGATATTATAGTGGAGAATGGGTTGAATCTTGTGAGAATCTTGACTAGCTGAGTGAATACTGTGGTTCGTAAGCAGGGTGTAAGTTAAGTACATTAAAAAAAGGGGAGTATCATTAAGCTAAGATATAATTGAGGGTTCTCTTGGTGAAATGTATCGTTACGTCTAGCATTGAGGAAGGTTAACGAAACATAATTGGGAAATAGGGGTTAAAAGTAACCTAAGAGAGTTTTAGGCAACTTATGTACGGACTTTAATGGGAAGGACAGTTGAGAGACAACCTAATGGTCGGGTGAATGGTAGGATAGGTAAGCGGGTAAGAGTTATTGAATAATTAGGGTAAGGTTACGGGGTAAAGTATGAGAAGTCTAATGGGGTATTTGGGAAGGAGCTTGAGTACTATGTCAGTAATAAGGACAAGAGTTATAAATGGACAAGATTAGTAATGGCATCTAGGGGGGAAACACTGTATTTTGGTAGGAGGGGTAGAGTAAGCAAACTTTAATAATGTATTCACCTAAGGATATGTATGAAATTAAGATTGATGCCTTTATGTTCATGTGTGGGATGGTGAATGTGCTTGCTTTTGGGTAATGATTGTGATTATTGGTTGCATTGCATATTCATACATTGATGACATGGAGGTGAGAAGATTAGGATGTTTATGTTATTGTCGCAATCATGATATTCATGATTATGCTGATGATGATGATGTTGATTTGCAACCTATGATGTTATAAGGTTGGAAATGATTATGATGTTAATGAAGTTGTGAAGGGAAAGAGATAATGCGCACATCTTTCATACATGCATTCATTCATATGTCTTGACATTTTACTATATGTTATATATATTGTTGTTGAATCTTGAGCGGATTGGTCTGTTGGTAGTATTGATGGAGTATAGTGGTACACTATGAGCCCGAGGTACGTCCTAATTCAACCTTAATGTTAATTATTCAAGTGTATGGTTATGGAGATGCATTATATGGTATTGTTCCTCCTTGTATGGTCGCTATGACTCTAAGTCTTAGTTATGGAAAGACCATAGTACATTATGGTAGCAAATTACTGAAAAGACCAAATTTAGTGTAAGCTAGGAGTTGCGTAAATCAGGTTAATAAGTTAGTTAAGAGTAAAGAGGAAGTGAGTAGAGTGGGTGGTCAAAGGAAAAAGATATATATTAAATGGTAGGTAGGTCACAGAGATGTTAAAAGTTTGGTACTAATAATTTCATAAGTTGGGGATTAGAAACCGAAACCTTTTTAATATTATGATTTTTCCTATTTGCTAGGATGATTTGTTTCTAAACCTGGTCGACCGATAATGCCTACCAATACGTGTGGTTGTAGTGATGCTACAATTACTATATCTCCCACCGGGGATATAGCCATGGTGCAGGTTAGTTGGGGTTTCTATAGCAGCGACGACGATCACTCTACAACAGCTCCTTCCATCTCTATTCTGCATGAATTCTATGTCATAGACTTTCCTACTCCTTGTCTAGTGCTCTTGCACCAATTTAGGCTAGTTTTTAGGGATTCATTATTGATTATCTTCCGCATTACTTTCTGATGCAAGTTTGGAAAGTACTTATTGCATGAAAGGATTTCAAGTTGACATCAAAAGCTTGGAATGTTTCAATGGAGTATGAAAACCAAAGAATCAATACAAGAGAAGATTAACATTATCTTTTAGGGGGTCATTTTCATCATAATATGATGTACATGTAATTAGGGGCATTTATGTCTTTTCTTATATTAGATAACCCTAGTAGTATAAATAGAAAGTGATGAGATTATTTTAGGGGGGGACTACATTTTTAGTGAATACCCGTGTGAGTTTATGGGTTGAATCCCTTTGTCTCTACATTGGATCTCTCTTGAATATCTTTGGTAAGATTATTCATGCATGAGTTCAATTCTTTTCTCCATTGAATTTAATCATGTGATGTTTGTTCAAATTAGGGAATTACAAATCTACATTTGTTTGTCTCTAATTTACTTCAATTGTGGGATTGTTCTTTCTTTCCCCCATCGATTTCTTGATTATCTTGTAATTCTCTCTATCTTGTATCTCGTTTTACATCAATTGGTATCAGAGCAAGGCTAAAGAATTGTTCTAACAATTCTTAATCTTGGCTTGCATCTTTTGAAAATCAAAAAAAAAAAAAAATCAAAAAAAAAATTTAATTCGGATCCAAAAAATAAAAAAATTGATGAAATTTTCAAATGGGTATTGTTGGGGTTTGTTATAAATAGTCTAAAGTGATTGAATATCGAATTTGAGAGCATTTAAAGGTGAATTGGGGTTAATTTTGTCTATTTTTTCTGTATTTTCGCTCATGAAATTTCTGCACTTTTGCTAGTGCAAAATTTGAGTTTTTGAGCTCCTTTGTGCAAATTTTGACACCATCTTTTGGATCTAACTTGATTCCATCATGGGTAAACTATATTAGGCTCCAATTTTGAGATCTATGGATGAATTTGGGGTCGATTTTGGATTCAAAAAATGGGTTATGTTGCTTGTGCGAATTTTTTGAAAATATTGGAGCTTGAGTTGATTCCTTGGTTCAAAAACTATTGGGTGTTGCTTAAAAATATTCCATATTGATTGGGTAAACTTTATTTGAGTTGGGTCTTGAAAGATTTGATGAATGTGTGTTTTGAGCTTGTTTTGGGTGATCTTTTTGCTCCAACTCTTAGATTTGAGTTGTTTGGTTTATAGGTAAATCATATTGTGTGTCAATTTCTTTAGCTAGACTACATTGAGTATTAATTCTACTTGTGTTATCTAGTTATTTTGTGTCCGGTTTTCATTTTGTGTCAATTTCTTTCGTACTTTTCTCTTTTTAGTTTCGTTGTTCTTTATTTCATTCCTAGTCCGTTCGTGTGTTTTGTCCTTCTTTGCTAGTGTCATAAAATCCATTCCGAACCGATACTTGAAAGCTTGCTTTAAGCTTATTTGAGATTGTAGAATCGTGAAGAGACTAAGAGATACCCGTGAGTGGTAAAGGGCTTGAGTGGTGAGAACATTTGAGTGTGGTCCAAAAAGCCAACGACCTTCGAGTGTATACACGAGCGGAAAGAAAATTGAGATCAAACATATGAGTGATACACGTGAGGGATTGACTTGTGAGGTCCATTATTTTACTAACCACTTTTCTTGTCTTAATTATGTCTTACACAGGTTCAAGAAGTTACAAGGGAGGTTTGGATGATTATGGAGAAAGAGGAAGTTCTTGTAATTCTACTTCTTGTAGAAGTCATTGTGAAGTATTCCAAGATTATTATGATAGTGCTTCCATAAGAAAAAGAGAGCATGAGCCTAAAGGAAGTTTGACTAAATTTGAAGTTCTTGTTGAGGGGTATGAGAGTGGTTGCACATTTGGTTGCACCTTAGGTGTAGATAAATTGTGTTATACCAACTTCATTGATCCATTTTTGGTTAAGCGGTTGAAAATACCTTGTCATACAAAAGATTCACCATACAAATTTGGCTGAAGGTTGGTTGATAAAGAGGTGAAAATAATTGTTCACCATGGAAGCTATCAAGGAGGAATTTGGTGTGATGTCTACCCTTTCTCTACTTGTTTGGTATGTTTAGGAGCTCCTTGGTTCAAACATAATAAATTTTGGTTTGATAGGAATTTGAAAAAGTTTGTTGTTGTAGACTTGATGGGACGAAAGCATGCCTTGACTCCTATGGTCATTAAAAGATCTTCAATAACAAATGAGGAAGTCAAAAAAGTGAAAGTGAAGACTCCTAACTTGAAGTTTGATGTACAAAGTCAATCCAATAATTCAAGTAGAGTGTTTGGATCTTCTAGTGATGCCAAGCTGAAAATTGATGTGAAGAGTCATCCAAATGACTCAAAAGGCATCCTTGGAGCCTATTGCACTCCTAATGGAATGAGTGAAAAAGAAAAGAAAAAGAGGAGTGAGGAAGTGGATAATGAAAACTCAAAAGAGAAAAAAAAGAAAGGATATTTGGAATGAAGTGAGTGAGTGGCTACAAGAACAAAAGAAAAGAGAGTTGAAAAATGAGAGTGAATTGTCACAAGAAGAAAAGTGAAGCAAGTGGGAGGAAAGAAGATGAGCCAAGAGAAAAACAAGAGAGTGTGAGTGAGAGGTTTTTCTTATTCTAACTCTAACCTTTTGAATTCTTGTTCTTCTAGTGTTTTCACTTCTTTTGTAGGTATTTTTGAAGAAGAGTACAAAAATGAAGACTCAACATGGAAAGAAATTAAAGAATTGAAATAAGCATGTCAAGTTGGGACTACTTCTTCAAGTGAGCAAGTAAGCTCAATTTGAGAAAATCAAGGTAAAGGAGGTTCTTTAAGTGCTCATCAAGGTAAAAACGCTAATCCTAACTCTATAGTTACTTCAAATGAACTTGCTAGGGACTTGAGTGTGAATGTTAGACCATCGTTTGATGTGGTTGATGATTCTTTACTTTGTGTTAATATGCAAATGGATTGTGGCCACACTCTAGTTGAATATGATTGTGGAGCTCAACATGTTATTGATTGTGAGCTTAAAGGATTTGAAGCTAGTGTTATTTCAAATATAAAAAAACATGGTGTTTCTTTGAAATCTTGTGATGAAGATGAATGTATTTCTTCTTTGGCTACTAGAAACACTAAAAATGTGATTGATGATGAATGTCTCTTTGCAAGTGAGTTTGATTGTAACATTCTTTTATCTTGTAAGGACATGAATACTCTTTGTGGTAGTACTCTTGGAATGGAACATGAAATGTGTAATAATGATATCAATTTTGAGCCTAAAGAATGTCAATATTTCAAAATATTTGACAATCCTTTATTTGGTGAAAGTATTCAAGAAAATTTTGAAGGTGATCTTTGTGTTGATAATGTGAGTCACTCTTTTTGTTGTCCTATTATTGATTGTGTAATTGACATTAATCATGATTTGAAAAATGATTTTAAAGGTGTGAGCACTACTGATGAAGTCCAATTTAATGACTCATTCCTTGTTGACTTGTTTGCACTTGATGAAAGTGATGATCCAAATTTTAAGGAGTGCATGACTTGTGAAAATGATTCATGGGGCTTACTTGAGATTGCTAATTGTTTGGATGTTAGCAAGCTAACTTCTAAAATATTTGTTGAAAGCACATCTTGTGTTGGAAGGTCCTCTAAAGATGAAGAACGTCTTTTAAAGAATGGGGGAGGCAAAAGGGATAATAGTAGTAAATTGATATATGCTAATTTTTGTGTCAATTTATTTACTTATTCTAATCTTGCCTTTGAGGATGTATTTTGGGTAGAATTTTTGAATGCTTCTAGAAAGAAATGTAAATATGATCCATTTGAAGCATTTTCAAATATCAATGGGTGTAAATGTGATAATTCTCTTTTTGATGAGTTTATTAACCTTCTTGATTTATTTGTTAAACACCATCAAGAGAGAATCTACAAAGAGGTAAGATACTTGGAAGCGTCTTCATGGGCTACAAAAAGTTTTGAGGTTTCTTTGTCTTCTAAATCCAAGAATGATTTATTTGAATGGCTAGTGCTTATTTTTGGGCTTTCTAAAGCCATGAAGGTAAATTTCTATGTTTTAGATCTTTATAATAGCAACTTTGTTATGATTGGTGAAAATTCTTTAATGTTGCTATTTGATTCATGTTGTGAGTTACTCAGTGAGAAATTCAAGAAAGTTTTGGAATAATGTTTGTGTTTGATCTCGAAAATATATACTTGTGTTTAAGGTTTGTGAATAATATTGTTTGTTCTGTTAATTTTGTGGTTAGAAGAGTACAATCAAATTGTGAATTAAGGAACTATTTGGCCCAAGTTGTTGAAGAAACTAATTTTGACTTGAAAGTTTTAATGAGTAGAATTATTGGTTTCTTTGACCTATTTTATGATTGTGGTATACTTTTGAGTCAAGTTCTTGATACTATGTTTGAAAAGTTGATTTTTGTGGGATTTCATGATTCTTGGCTCTATCACAAGAGTGTGTATTTTGGGGAGTTCTATGTAACTTATTTGAAAGCTTATTTTTTTTGCTTGGGTACTAATTCCCTTCATTGGTTTGCAAGGTTCAAATTCGAGGTCGAATTCTTTTCAACAAGGGGAGAATGATGCAAGTTCGGAAAGTACTTATTGCATGAAAGGATTTCAACTTGACATCAAAAGCATGGAATGTTGCAATGGAGTATGAAAACCAAAGAATCAATACAAGAGAAGATTAACATTATCTTTTAGGGTCATTTTGATCATAATATGATGTACATGTAATTAGGGGCATTTATGTCTTTTCTTATATTAGATAACCCTAGTAGTGTAAATAGAAAGTGATGAGATTATTTTAGGGGGGGACTACATTTTTAGTGAATACTCTTGTGTGAGTTTATGGGTTGAATCCCTTTGTCTCTACATTGGATCTCTCTTGAATATCTTTGGTAAGATTATTCATGTATGAGTTCAATTCTCTTCTCCATTGAATTTAATCATGTGATTGTTTGTTCAAATTAGGGAATTACAAATCTACATTTGTTTGTCTCTAATTTACTTCAATTGTGGGATTATTCTTTCTTTCTCCCACCGATTTCTTGATTATCTTGTAATTCTCTCTATCTTGTATCTCGTTTTACATCACTTTCATGTGTGAATTGTATTAAACTAGATTTATACTTATGATATTAACTGGATTAATGGGTTGAATGAAGGATTGTTTATAATTAAATGACAGAAATTATCGATAATTTAATTGTTTGAACTTTCGTATTAAATGAATGGTTGGTTAGTAAGGGTTCTCTTATCTGGGGTTCACGATCCAAGGATTGGGTTGTGACAAGATGGTATCAGATCCCAGTTTACCAGTCTCCCAGTACAAGAGCAAATGTCACGTAGAGTCCTTCGGATTAGTGTTTTAACATCCAAATCAAATCTGTGGGAGGCTACAATTCATTTAGGAATCGGTTTCACTTTCTTCTTTCCTATTGTGCTATTCTAGTGTTGTATTATTGAGTTGAGTCCAATTGGTATCTGACAGATTCCAATTGGTATCTCAACCATCGCAATTGGGACTACTTAATCCCAATTGGTATCTCTCTTATGGCTGAAAGGCTGGAACAGGGTATTCCAACTAGTAGAGGTCAATAAGTAACATAGAGGTTGAATTGTTATGTTTAAAATTTGCTTGTCATTATAGTAAAATTTTGGTGCTCTAAATGTGTTGTTTTGGTATGATAGAATACGCTATGTATTAGTTATATGGATGTTTATTGTTTGATCATATAGATACTAGGTTGTTGGATGTCAAACTCTTTAAGTACAAAAGTCTATTGTGTATGTTGATCGTGTAATTTGATTTGTGTGATATGTGGCCAAGGACCTGGGGATCAGGAGTATCGGTGTGATCTTCAGGTGTATCTTCATTTCCACAACTTGAGGCAAGCCTCATCTCTCTGTGATTTAGAGTATTCCTTAGCTTCTATCCAAATTCTGGAAAACAACCCAGGTGCCTTACTGTTTTGGGTGGAATATCATGTGGGATATGGTGCTTGAGAGGGAAAGAGGTAAAAATGTGCCAGAATTATTTAGTTTGAAGTATTAGTTGCATTTATGATAGTTCGGATGCCGTATTATTGCGCTAGACCTTAAAAACTATAGGACTTGAGAATTAGGAACTGCAATAGTGTTTAGGAGATGGAGTAGTGTCAGAAAAGACCTTGGAATAATTAGCCTAAAAGGGAAAAATGGAACCACTAGAGGTTACTGCTGCAGAGGTTTCTTTTACCACTACACTGGTACCACTGCAGCGATAAATTAACCACTCCAGAGATATATTAACCGCTCCAGCAGTTCGAGTCAGTAACCCACCAAATTTTTCCCTTGTTTTGTAATTTTGCAAATATTGCAAAGCAACCCTATATTAACGACAGTTTTAAAAAAATCATTTCTGTCATTCGATATAAGCTAAAACAGGTATTATTAAAAGTGCGGAAGTGATAAATGTCTTAAAAATACAAGAAAAATAAAAAGAGTAGTTGTTTGTTACATGCCCCAAACGGGGGCAACCCAAATCTAAAATAATAAAAAAATAAACACAGGGGGGATATCTAGCTGGTGGCATCATCTCTGAGGCTCGAGGCGTCCAAACCCTTCTTCTCCATTCTGCTAAGGAAAGTGAACTCCTCAGCATCCTTTCTTGTCAGTTTCAAAAGCTTTTTGGAGAGGGAGGTGCAACCAATCATCAAATGGACCGCCTTCTACATCCTTACAGCATGCGGTCACAGGAGTGGTGCTTCTTCTTTTATTCATTCAACTCCTCTCGGAGCTCTACATAGGCTCAGGTTGGGTTCGGTAAGGAATTCAAGCTTGAAGTATCCAATTCTGGTAGAGGTAGCTGAGTACTCTCCAAATAACCCCACACAGCAGCAAAGTTGGCCTCCCAACCACCGAGGGATGCAGGAGACTGAGTAGTAGGAGGAGTGTCAGACTCCTCAGCCCCGCTAGCCCTGCTGCTTCCACCCTTCTCTCCTATCTTCCTCTTCTTTATGTTACCACCCCATGTGACCCTATTCCTCAGAGGTTTGAATGGAATATCGCACTCCTTATAGGTATACTGATCCTCTATGGGCACATCCACCCTCTTACATAACTCGATAATTAAGAAAGGTAAGAAAAGATCCCTTGCTAAACTCTCTCGGGCATAAAAATATTGCCACTCATCCACAATCTACACCCCTATATTCACTTTGATCTCCACAAGGGCACAAGCTACCACCATTGCCCAGTGAAAGACCACTTCAGTCATATTCCCCGAAGGACGAATCCTTTGGGACACCAACTTCAACCACACTTTAGCCTCCGTCGAGAACTAGGTACTCTTGGTCCTTTAAAGGCCATACTGTTTCACTTTCCCCTCCTGACCCTCTGACGCCAAGATCCTAGCTTCCCACTTCAAGTTCAACGCTTGGACTTTGGCCTCAAAAGTAGGATTAGAGGGGTTCGGAACCCCTAAGGCATTATTAATGGTGGCAGCGTCCATCAAAACCTTATTACCCTAAATACGGATGGTCATATGGGACACGGACCAATCTACAGTCAGGAACTGGCATAAAACTCCCAAACCAACTCTAGGTTACATCATGGGATGGACTCAGAAAGCATGCCCCACCCGAACACCCTTAGTTGGACATAGAACTCGGGTGCCTCATCCTCCACATCCTTCATCATGAAACCCCGCTCATGGAGGAAACCTCTTGTTCTCAAGCCCTTCTTATAATGGTCACGACAAATGGTATCGGGTAATCTGCGGTAGTGGGGTTTTTGGTCCATGATAAACCTGAAAACACTAGAAAACTAGGTTAGAAACCAAGATGGGTACTAAGGGATGGAAGGAAATTCAAAATTACGAAATTCAACAATGGTTAATTAACCACTGCAGCGATACCGCTGCAGTAGAACTTACTGCTACAAAGATACCTCTGCAGCGAAAGAGTTACCGCTGCAGCGGTTCATCATTTTCAACCCGTCAACCTCCCCTCCCATTGTGGATTTTTGACTTTTCTTTGTATTTTTGATAATTAAGGGTAGATCGGGCTTAGTGATGTTCCCATGGACCTTTTTACATTAAAAGAGGAGTGTACAACACTCGAACTCACCCTCAAATCACCTAAATTCACTAGGGAAGGTGACCCTTGACCTTCTACCCCTCTTATGGCCGAAATTCACCATGAACTACGTCAATCTTACACCCAGGATAATGTAGGAGTGTTGTAGACGTAAGAGAACCTAACATGCTCATCATTTATTCAAGGACACCAACAAAATTTAAGTTTCAAAAGTTGCACCAACAACCACCGAAATTTCTCAATTTTAATAAAGTTTCTACGATTCTAAAATGAGAAATGCATAAAGTAAGTAGTAGGGGTAAAAAGATTACCTCGAATGGGTCGTCGGAGGGGGATTTCATAGAGAGGGTTGAAAGAGTTTTTGAGAGTGGAGTGAAAATAGGGGGAATGTTCATTTCCCTTCTATTTGTACTATCGTGAACCGCTGCTATGGTTGGTTACCACTGCAGTGGTAAAATCTTTTTGAGGTCAGTTTTGTCTTAACCTTTTATGCATTAGGGTGTCGTACCATGTTCGGATAATAGTAGTATATAGTGACCATGAGGATTAATTACGTACACCTTCTCTAGGAACGTGGGAATGACCGTCATGCCTAAACTAGGCAATGCATTAGCTATCGTTAATTTGTAGAGAAGAAATGTACGTAAATGAGTTACAAAATAGTGAAATATTCCTCTTAATGACATATCATAGTCAAAAATTCCTCGAGTGACCATACCTCACCTTAAGACCATTCAGGGATGAACAGTGGGTAAATTGGTATCTAATGTAATGACCAAAAATAGCACTACGTGTGAAAATGTCCAAAATATCATTTATGATAAATAATATGTTCAAATTGGACTCGGGAAAAATTAAATCAGGAAGATAAAATGAGTCCCAAATGAAATAGGGTTGGTCTGTGTCCTATGGTTGTAGCAGTAATATAACCAATGCAGTGGTACCCGACAGTAGCCAACTCGAGGTATTTTTAAAAACTCTCTCCTTTGTTATTTCCCTAGGTCTACAGCTTCCCTCAAAAAGACTCTAAAAACCCCAACCTACCCAACCAAGAGATTTCAGAAACAGGGTTCATGAGAGCAGTTTTGAGGCACATCCGATGGGAACCCAACATAGGGAGATACTTAGCACTCATGGGACAACTGTCTTCTCTCAATAGAATCATGGTTCGTCTATGAGGTAGGTTATGGTTTATGTATTATAGTAATTAGACTTGGGCTAGATTCATATAACATTGATAGTAATATCGGGAGTTCTCATGCATTAGGCCTTCGGGAACAGTGTTTGGAAGGACGAAAATGATAAAAATTTGATTAGGCCTTAATATTTTAATTAATTATTATTGTAACCCAGTAATATGATATTGTGGTGGATAATGGGTTGAATCTTGTGAGAATCTTTACTAGCTGAGCGAATACTGTGGTTCGTAAGCATGGTGTAAGTTAAGTACCTTTAAAAGAGGGAGTAGCATTAAGCTAGGATGTGATTGAAGGTGCTCTTGGTGAAATGTATAGTTACGTCTGGGATTGACGAAGGTTAACAAAATATAATCGGGGAATAAGTTTTAAAAGTAACCTAAAAAAAGTTTTAGGTGACTTATATGCAGACGTTAATGGGAGGACAGTTGAGAAGCAATCTAATGGTACGGTGTGTGGTAGTATAGGTAAGCGGGTAAGAGTTATTGAATAATCAAGGTAAGGTTGTGGGGTTAATTTTTAGAATTCTAACAGGGTATTTAGGAAGGAGTTTGAGTACTACATCAGTAACCGGGATGAAAGTTGTGAAAGGACAAGATTAGTAATGGCATCTAGGGGGAAACACTGCATTTTGGTGGGAGGGTTAGAGCAAGTGAACTTTAATAAAATATACACCTAAGGATATGTACGAAATTAAGATTGATGCCTTTATGTTCATGTGTGGGATGGTGAATATGATTGCTATTGGGCAATTCTTGTGATTATTGTTTGCATTGCATATTCATACATTGATGACTAAATAGATGAGGATGTTTATGTTATTATTGCAATCATGATGTTCATGATGATTTTGATGTTGAGTTGATGGTGGTGATGATGATGTTGATATGCAACCCATGATGTTCATAAGGCTGGAAAAAAATTGTGATGTTAATGAGGTTGAGAAGGGAAAAAGATGATGTGCACATCTTGCATACATGCATTCATTCATATGCCTTGACATTTTATCAAGTGTTATATATATTGTTGTTGAATCGTGAGTGGATTTGTCTGTTGGTAGTATTGATGGAGTATAGTGGTACACTGTTAGTCCGAGGTACAT
This sequence comes from Capsicum rhomboideum, assembly GCA_031232105.1. Taxonomy (NCBI): domain Eukaryota; kingdom Viridiplantae; phylum Streptophyta; class Magnoliopsida; order Solanales; family Solanaceae; genus Capsicum; species Capsicum rhomboideum. Next base: position 98,062,133 of record CP124718.1, read on the forward strand.
CCTAATTCAACCTTAATGTTAATTATTCAAGTGTATGGTTATGGGGACGCATTGTATGGTATTGTTCCTCCTCGTATGGTTATGGCTCTAAGTCTTAGTAATGGAAAAACCATAGTACATTATGATAGTAAATTACTAAAAAGATCCGGTCTAGTCTTATCTAGGAGTTGTGAAAATTAGGTTAATACGTTAGTTAAAGTAAAGAGGGTGTGAGTAGAGTGGGTGGTCAAAGTACAAAGAGATACAAAAATATTAAATGGCAGGTAGGTCACAAAGATGCTAAAAGTGTGGTACTAATAATTTCATAAGTTGGGGATTAGAAACCAAAACCTTATTGATGTTATGATTTCTTCCTATTTGCTATTGATGTTCTTTATTTCTATCCCTGATAGGCCGATGATGCCTACCATTACATGTGGTTGTACTGATGCTGCACTTACTATATCTCCCACTAGGGATATAGCCATAGTGCAGGTTAGTTGGGGTTTCTAAAGCAGCGATGACGATCACTCTGCAGTAGCGCCATCTCTATTCTTCATGGATGTTGTGTCATGAACTTTCCTATTGCTTGTTTAGTGCTCTTGTACCAATTTAGGCTAGTTTCTGGGGATTCATTATGGATTATCTTCTGCATTACTTTCATGTGTCAATTGTATTAAACTAGATTTATGCTTATGATATTAACTGGATTAATGGGTTGAGGATTGCTTATAATTTAATGACAGAAATTACCGATAAATGAATTGTTTAAACTTCCGCATTAAATGAATGATTGGTTAGTAAGGATTTTCCTATCTGGGGTGGGTGTTAGGTAGGTTCCCACACGATCCATGGATTGGGTCGTGACAACATGGGAGGGGACAATCTCATAAATTGCTTGAATCTCTTCTGCTCATCTACAGACATCACAGGACCAGGAGCGACAGATGGAACAACAAGTCTAGCCGGTAAAACCTCATTACATGTGGCCATAAAAGCTGTTGGCTGTGACTCGGGAGTCTAAAAACCATGAGTAGGAGCCTTCCATGGTAGTTGGACACCTCCTATAGTCTGAGAACAATTTGATGTACCCGGTAGAATACCTGCCTGGGGAATGCAATCCAAATGGACCAAAAGATAAATCAGTAGATCCTGCAATACTGGAGTAATAACAAAACCCTGAGGGGCCTGGGCTGGTCCCATATCCTCTAGTTGATAAGCCACCTCATCATGATCAATCTTAGGTTCAGGAGATGACGCTCTAGCTCGTCCTCTAGCTGGAGTTGTTCCTCGTGCTCAACCTCTACCTCTGTCTAGGTCGCGACCCCTATCTCGGCCCCTGACTGGGGCTCCAACAGCGGGTGCTAGCTCAGCATCCTTAATAACTCCTGATCTAGTTCTCACAATCTATGTAGAAAGAGTGAAATATAAGTTTAGGATATTGTGCACGAACAACACGCATGATAATGAAACAAATTAGAGGAGTTTTCCTAAAAACATCCTGTAACCTCACGAAGATATATACAGATGTCAACGTATCGATCTGCGGGACTCTATTACATAGCTTGCTCTTTACTCATGATACCGGTGAACCTAGCGCTCTTATACCAATTTGTCATGACTCAAAAGTCAAGGTCATAATAGCACTTACCCCATCCCAACCCTATGTAAGCAAACCCAACACCAAATGAGATAAAAATGCAAAAAATATGATAAATAATTCCCAAATACGAGACTTTCAAATAAAGCCAGTCCAATGATATAAAACAACTCCAAAACTGAAATAAATACAACTCAAATGCCAAAATCTAGTTTCATGAGTAAAGAGCACTAATAAACTGACATAGAATATAGAAATACAAAACTATGTCTTTAAAATGTGAAATAAAGACAAGATAGAGATATGATGATGTCTGGAAATATGCTACAAACGAGGAGCTCACCAGTACTCTAAAACAGCCTCAACTCAGCACGAACTCAAACTTTAAGGGTCGCATTCGAATGAGAATCTGTACCAAAAGGATACAGAAAATAGGAGTGAGTACGGTCCACTTATACTCAGTAGGTATCATAGACCGATCGAGCAAAGTAGAAAACAAAACATATAAAGGATACTATGAGCATGCTTCCACCTGCATACAGAAAAGTTTCCAATAGTGGCTCAATTTGTACAACTCCTAACAGTTTAAAAAATACAACTACAATAAAAGTAACTACACAGGAATATTTGTAAAAGGAAAACTAGATTACACGATAACAACACATAAGAGAGATGCAAATGATGCAGTGAAATGGTATGATAAGGATGAAATGTATCGATATTACCTCATATACACCTTTTGAGCATAAGCATCTAGGAGAGGACCCATGGGGGGTTCGCAACTCATATACTATCACAATCTCATCAATCAACCTTGCCGGTACATCCCTCAGTTAAGGCATTTTATAAAGTGTTTCTTTTTTTTTCAAAATCAATATTTCTCAGTGGTACCGGTTCCATGAATATAGATGAATGAAATGAGGATGCATGCTCATAACCAAATCAACATAATATAATGAATCAACTCAGTGATAGTATAAACGAGCTCAAATCTCCTCAAATCTCAATATATCATGATATAAGTCATCGCATGATAACACAGTAATATAGGGTCATGAAAGACATTAATAATATCAATCCAAGCCCCCATTCGGGCATCAAAAAAATAGTAAAGGCAAACAATGCTCAAATAAGACCAATACTAGTCCTAATACGGGCATCACAATAATAATAATCTCTCAAGTCAATAATAAGGTTCATATAAGCCCCCACATGGGCAACATGATAAAATAATAATTTCAAAAGATGAATTTCACGATAAAATACCTAATCCATAGCATACTTTACATGAATGATTAACTACCCAGCCCGATCTGAAGAAAGTTAAGTCATAACCTATCTCGAAAGCCAAAACACAAGCCTGGACCCTTCAACAAGGAGATTTTCTTTTTTGTATGGTTCCAAAACAAATCCAATCTATCAAAAACATAATCTACCCATCAAGAGGAGTCTAATGATATCCATATTTAGCTACTTTTATTCCGAGTTCAAAAATAGTTTAAAAATTGACTCCGAAATAAAAGGAATAAATTCATAATTTTATTAAAGAATAATTGTCACGCCCCGAATCCCATCGGGACGGATTGGCACCTGTAGCCGACAAGGCCCGAGAGAACCAAGCTTTGCTTATAACCATTCATATGCATAACATAAGAAATACCACTATCATGTACGAGCATAAAAGACCAAAAACGGAAATCGTGGAACATGTGAAAGATATACATATGTGAAACTTGGCCGTCGAGGCCATCAAGTCAAGAACAACATATACCTCTTACATTTATACACCCACATACGTCTACAAAAGCCTCTAGCAGAACATTTACCAAAACCAACTGAAAGTCGGGACAAGTCCCCGCTTTATACAACATATACAAAACCAAAATATATAAAAAATTGTGACTTGAAGAAGCCCCGAACTAACTGGAGCTCACCAATGATCCGCAACAACTGGAAACCTACTGTGGAGGCCTACTAGTACCTGCGCCTGCAGCAAGTAAGGTAAGTCCCACAAGGGACGTCAGTACGAAGAATGTACTGAGTATGTAAGACTCAAATGAAACTGTATGATATGTAATTATATCAATGAACTCAAATACAAATGCATAACCAACATAGATAAGTCATCATTCTGTGTTTTGGGAATCATGTATATTGCTTTCGTTACTTTCTTTGCTTCTTTGCTTCTATGATTATTCATCTTTGCCTGTGACCTGTGATACCCGAGCCCCGACTGAACAGTGGGTTTTAACATAACATGATGTCATGTTGGGATCGGCTTGAGCTAGATTATTACCTCTAGAGCTGTCACCCATACTAACATATTAGGTTCGGCTCGAGCTAGGTTATTACCTCTAGAGCTAACCCCTGTCAGGATCGGTCCGAGCTAGGCTTATGCCTCTAGGACTGCCCCCTGATCCAACAATCTCGGGATCGGCTTGAGCTAGGCATTTCGCCCCCAAAGCTACCACCCATACTTGATCATTAACCACGTATGCATTACTTCATTCATTACTTTGAGATTGATACAATGATAGTTATAAATTTACTTGAAGCTTTGGATCAATAATCAATAAGTGAGAGACATGTGAATAAACATTATTGGAAACATAGCACTATTGAAAACATAACACTATTGGAACCATTAGACAATAATTAATGAACAAGGTACATGAGTATAACCACTATTGGAACTTTGGAACACAACCTTATTGGGCTTTTGAAACATTATCAATGACTATGAGACATGTGATTCACAATTGACCAATGAGCAGGAAACATGTGATAATAACCATTGGTAACCGGGAATAGGATACCTTAGCACATTTCAGAATAGGACAAGTGTAACGTCACTGTGAATTCTATATGTTGCAGAAAGATACGGACAAAGTAACCTTACATACCTTCACTTCCAAGTATGAATACCCAAGCCTATGTATGAACACAATAGTCCAGCTTCTTCCTTACGTCTTACTCTACAATACAAGTACATGTTGGAGCTTACATTAGCAACTAGTTACTATACAAGCGTACAAGACGACACTGAACTATATGACTGCCGTATAACATCATGTCACCCCTTACAATACAATCCCCTGCATTATCATATCAACAACACCATAACATTGCGCACATTGACCAAGAGATCATACATCAATAGCATTTCACACCACATTTACCCTTTACGCGTTTCTCTTTATCATCCCGTCACAATTACTCCTTCATAACAACATATGAACAACCATACATACTTAATATAGTCCAAAATACCTCCATATGACACTTTAAAGTCATTAAAACGACATTACAAGTTGATAATTACATCCAAAAAGGGTATAGGGGCCTTCGGGGACCAAGACGATGCGAAAACATACCAAGCCGAACCGGGGGCTGACCTGCGAAGCCACCTGCGCCCACAGGTGGCTGAGGTGTGCCTGCAGGTGGCTGGTGGCAGATGCCAGTGGCACCTGCGTTGGCATCTGCGCCCGCAGGTGCCCTCGTCTGCCGGGGCGGATGCCCGTTTTGGTCCGAAATGGTTTCTTTTGGGTCTTTTAATGTAATGAATGGTCCATGATCATAACCAAACTTATTTTGACATATTTTTGATCATCTTGAATACCAAAATTCAGCCATGGTCTCAAAACACACATAAACAACACCCCAAACTACACTTCACGGCCAATACGTCACCAAAACCATAACCAATTTCACCATAACAATTCCAAATATTATACACAAGGATAAAACAAGGTAAGACTATAATCACATCTCACATGTAAATATTTCATCCATCAAGTTCACTTCGTTCAAGACCACAAGTCCATATTCAAGTTCACAAGACAAAACCATTCTCCGATTGCAAAAATAGACAGTTTTACGCATAGCACACTGTCCAACACTTTGCCAACATAACCAACAAGATTTATACACCATCTTAAACATATTATATACTGAACCATGAGATTAAATACTTACCAAAGAGTGATCTTGTCCCAAAGATATGAGAGCTTAGGGTTTGTATTTTGAGAGAAAAATGTGGAAAATATTAAAAAAGGGCATGTGTGTTTTTATGAAATAAAAATCTGATTTATTGGTTTATATAGTCCCTTTAGAATGATCCTTATCCACACACTTGGTGTGTTTACTTGGTCAATGGATGAGTATTGGAAGAATGGGTCAAATTCCCACTTGGGCCATGTCTTTCTATGGTTTTTGGGCTTCATTTGGGCCCAATTGTACAAGACTTATTAATGCCCACAATTTAATACATAATTCACCAAATCTCTCATATTTACATTTTTCCATAAATATTATGGTAGTCAGCTAGACTCAGAAACTTACGGGGTGTTACAATAATATTTTCCATACTTTAAGAATTTTAAATATAAAAACCCATCGAAAAATAAGTTGAAATCGAAGAAAAAATATTTTCTCACTTTACTGGGTGAAACCCCAAAATTTCAAGTTTAAAAATCTAAGTTTCGAAATTATTTTTGTGATAAAATCAATAGGTAATGATAGAAATAAGATTTAAAAATTTACCCAAGCAAGTTTGAAGAAGAACCCTCTTGAAATCACCCAAAACTGAGGTCTCAAGGTCCAACAATGGAGAAAAAAGTGAAGGGAAATATTTAATATTGTTCGGGTGAACAGTGACTTCTCTGCAAACAAGGTCGGTCCCTTGTGTTAGCAAAGGTTACTAACCCGGACCTACCGCTATCATGGTGGCCTTGTCGCGAATGCGAAAGCTAACGAACCCGACCCGACCAAGATTTACACTTAGCGAATGCGGCCACCACCTTACATTTGTGATGACCAATAGAATTACTTCCCTGCAAATGCAATGGGACCCTCGCAACGTGAAGAAGGATTTTTACCTGCACCAGATGTTAGCAAAACAATTAAGGAATTGATCCAAAATCCTTCGAACAGAACCTCAGAATCCATTCAGGACCTCACAAAAATAAACTAATAATATTACTAGGCTAATTTTGACATCTCAGACTCAACGAAACCATCAGATTTAGCAAAAGAGATTGTTTTCGATAAGTTACCCCAGGAACGCTTCTAGGCTAATTTAACTAGTTTCTCGACTAAATACTCAAAACTCAAAACCCGAATCAACCATGCTACTAACCCAAAATTGAAAATCCAAATCTAATGAAACTAAAAAAATCACCATCCAACTCTCGAATCACAAAATGTTGACCGAAGTCAAATATAACTCTTTAAGGACTACTCAAAACCTCAAACTCATATAAATCACTCCCGAATGATTTGGAGACCGTTCCAACCATCCCCATAACTCATAAATGATATATAACAACTACGGAGAAGGGAAAAATAGTTAAAATACAAAAAAAAGCTAAAAATTACAATGAGAGTTGTTAAAATGACGAGGATGAAGAGTAGGGTTATGAGGATTAGAACCACATTTGGTAGTTTATTTATGTTTCAAATTTATGATACAATGTATGTATAGTTTATAGACTTTTTGAGACGTTTTGATCAAATTTTAGTCAGTTTGAATAATTTTAAGTTTAATTTGAAGTAGTGTAACGTAAATATAGTTTCATATTGTGTTAGCAGATGTTTGAGATGTTTTGTGGCTATTAGTGTATATATTTCTTTGAATATGCAGGTAGAACGGTCCCTCGAGTTTGCGAAGGTTACCGACCCAGACCTACCGAAATTATGGTTGCCCTTTTGCGAATGCAAAAGCCAACGAACCCAACCCGACCCGAATTTACTCTTCGCGAATGTGGCGACCACCTCACGTTTGCAATGACCAAGAGAATGACTTCTCCGCAAATGTAATGAGACCCTTGTGAACGTGAATAAGGATTTTCATCTGCACCAGATATCAGCAAAACAACTAAGGATATGATCCAAAATCCTCCGAACGGAATCTCGAGATTCATTCGGGACCTCAAAGAAATAAACTAATAATGTTACTAGGCTAATTTTGACATTCCGGACTCAATGGAACCATTAGATTTATTAAAAGATATTGTTTTCAACAAGTTATCCTCTAGGAACCCTTCTAGGTTAATTTAACTAGTTTCTCACCTAAATACTCAAAACTCAAAATAACAACTCGAAACCTGAACAAACCATGCTACTAATCCAAAATCAACAATTCAGATCTAATAGAACTAACAAAATAACCATACGATGCTCGGATCATAAAATGTTGACCGAAGTTAAATATAACTCTTTAAAGGCTACTCAAAATCTCAAACTCATATAAATCACTCCCAAACTCTTCGGGGACCATGCCAACCATGTACACAACTCATAAATTATATTTAGCAACTACAGAGAAGGGTAAAATGGTTAAAACACAAAAAAGCTAAAAATTACAATGAGGTTTGTTAAAATGACGAGGATGAAGAGTAGGGTTATTAGGATTAGAACCTCATTTGATATTTTATTTATGTTTCAAATTTATGATACATTATAGTTTGTAGACTTTTTGATACATTTTGATCATATTTTAGTTTAGTTTGAATAATTTGAAGTAGTGTAACGTAGATATAGTTTCATATTGGGTTGGCAGATGTTTGTGATGGTTTGTGGATGTTAGTGTATATATTTCTTTGAATACACAGGTGGGCAATAGAAAATTCAGCAACTTTCTACTAAATTTTATGCAGAAAATCAATTTCAAATCATCATGCGAAGGTCGAATTTTTGTGTAAATTTTCCAAAAAATGACTACCAACCTACTACTGGAGGTTGATTTTGTTTAATATGATTTTTCAGAAAATTAATTTTCCAACCTCAGTAGATCGTTATTAACTTTCTTTTATTTATTATATAACCAACCTTCAGGGGTTGGACTATGTATGTGTGTGTGTGTGTGTTATTCTTTTTTATAAATCGACCTCAGGAGGTCGGATATAAAAATATTGTTTAAAGTATATTTTCATACTTAAAATAAAATCATCCACCCAGTGACCTATTTTATCGACCTCCAGAAGACTGTTTTAATTTGTGACTAACAATTTTTCGACCAAAAAATTTAGGTCAATTTTGGTTCTTTTTTTTTTTTTTTTTTTTGAGAAAACAGACCTCTGAAATTCAGTTTTTTAAGGTCGATTTTTTATATTTTTTAGTAGTGTTAATTGATTATTTAATTACCTTTAGGAAGGACTCAAATAAGGTAGCAATTATTTTGTTTCTAATTACAGATTTACTTCCTATAAATCTCTCCTAATTTTATAATTGGTTTGGTAACTAACGACCTTATTAATTACCAGATAGATCATTAAAAAGAAGTTATCTTAGCCAATACAACTAGCTAAGTTTAAAATCCAAACTTAATAACTAGCTAGGATCGATTTACAAGGCAATAGCAACTAGAAATGGGGTCTAGTCAGAAGGGATTATATTCCAGGGGAAGCACGACCACTTCATGACTAGGCAAGATCCTTATCTAGTATTTCCATAAACTTACGTAACGACCCTCTTGATCATTATGTAAAAGTCTTACATTCCAAATTTGGTGTCTAAATTCCTTTCGGTTTGGAAGTTACGAATTTCAAGCTAGTCTAGTTACGCTCTATTTCACAGTGAGTGGAAGTCTTGGAAAATTTGGGAATAATTTAGACCGGTTTGGTAGGAATGATTTTTATTCCTAGTTAGATAAGGTTATAAATAACCCGTAGGCTTTTACGAAACTGAATTTGGGTTAGTAGAACTCCCGGAATTGACCTTAGTATAAAGGGCATTATTTGGAATGTCCCAAGATCAAGGTATGTTGTAAAAAGGGGGATTTTTAGGTGAAGATAGATATTCTATTCCGTCTACACCACTATAGCAATTGACACACCGCTATAGCAGTGACTGCTATAGCAGAATAATTACCCATATAGCGGTGGTCAAAAATGGCCAAGGCCACTTTAGCGGTGGCCTACCGCTATAGCGGTAGAAACCGCAGATTAAAGGGATTAAACTCCAAAATGGTTTATCATTTCATAAACTCATTTTGGGGCAAGAGAAAGGTGATTTAGGGAAAAAATCATCGGTTTACCTCCGTTTAACTTCGTTAAGGTAAGGAATTCACTCCTTTTAACTTGTAATTACTTCTTAATCCTTACAAGGCGTAAATTATGGAGTTTGGGGAGGGTTTTAGGGTGGATTTTGGTATGTTTGATGGTGCAAGGGTGAAATTTAGCATTAAGTTAATGGTTTTTGTTTATTAACCATGAAATTGACCTTGCATTCCGTTAATGCACTAATCATTCCATGAAATTGGTAGTTTTAGGTGAATTACGGAAGAAATAGCCCTAGAACGGTTAAGGAATGATTATGAACTGACCTTGGGGTTTGGGGGTGGCTTATATCTCCCTCCATGTTAGGTCGTTTCCTTAATGCGGTGTTTGTATGCATGTTTTAGACCACAAACCAGTCGAAAGGGCACGGAAGGGCAAAGCTCCAGCTTAGAGTTGTACAAGCTTGGATCTGTCATGCCTCTAATTCCAACGGGCGGACTGGCACCCGAAGCCGGTAAGGCCCAAGAGAACCAATCTTCATTCATGTACATTCGTATGCATGTCACTCAAGGAACATCACTATCACGTATAGATACAAGATGCTAATGGCGGAAGTCATGGAAAACATATGATATATACATATATAAAACTTGGTTGTTATGGACACCATGTCAAAAGCATACATTTCGTACATTCCTTCGTTTGTCCCACAACATCTACAAATCCTCTACAGATACATAGACATAACCAACCTATAGTCAAGACACGTCCCCGCTTTATACAATACCAAAACAAATGTACACAATAAATCGGAAAGCCCCGAACCAACTAGAGCTCACCAATGATCCACAAATGACCCGCAACCTACTGTGGAGGTCTACTAGCACCTGTGCATGCAGAAAGTAAGGTAAGTCCTCCAAGGGACGTCAGTACAAAGAATGTACTAAGTATGTAAGGCTATTAGAAACTGCATGATACATAAGTACTTCAATGGAATCAAATATAAGAGAATATTCAATATGGATAAACCACTGTTCTGTATGTGTGGAACCATGTACATTACATTCATTATTTTCTTTGCCTTTACGTTCATTCATCATTATCGTTCATACTTTCATTCATCATTATCGTTCATTACTTAACGTTATCCTTCTTTGCGTTAAGAAATTGCAAAGCATATGATAAACAAATGACCAACTGATCAGTGGTAAAAGAGGATAACCCATGCTAGGTATTTTAACCCGTGGGATGAGATTAACCCATGCTAGGCTTTTCTGTCTCCCCTGGGATGAGATTAACCCATGCTAGGTATTTTAACCCCTGGGATGTAATTAACCCATGCTAGGCTTTTCTGTCGCCCCTCTGATGAGATTAACCCATGCTAGGTATTTTAACCCCTGGGATGAGATTAACCCATGCTATTAGGATTGAACCAATCTAGGTGTTTATTCAACCCCTGGGATGCCACTCAAGAATGTACAAACAATTATACATTACTTCATTCTTTCTTTATAAGAGTGATACATTGTTGGTTGTAACATTATTGGAACTTTGGAACGTAACATTATTGGAACTCTGGAACAATATCCACAATTATGTGACACATGAATAACAATTGGGCAACGAAGAAGAAATATGTGAATAACAATATATGACAACCTGAAATGAGATACCTCTGAACATTTTGAAATGGAATAAGTACAATGTCAATGTGAACAATATGTGCTGCAGAAGGATACGGAAAGAGTAACCTTACATACCTTATCTTCCAAATATGAATACACAACTCTATATCTGAATACAACAATTCAGATCCTTCCTTACGTGTTACTCTACAACACAAGTACATCACAGAGCTCACGTTAACAACTAACTACTTTACAAGTGCATAAGACGACAATGAATTACGTGACTGCCATATAGAATTATTTCATACTTCTACAATACAAATCACTGCATCACCATACCAACAATACCATAACATTCCACACATTGACCAAGACATCATAAACCAATAACATTCCACACCAAGTTTATACTTTACACTTCCTCATTAACACTACGTCACAATTACTCCATCAAGTCATCTCAATACCTTTCACAACAACACATGAACAACAATCCATAATTGATACCATTCAAAATACCTCCGGGATACTCCTTTAAATTCATTCAAAAGGTACCATAAGTTGATAATCTCATCCAAGAAGGGTATAGGGGTTTCGGGGGGTCAAAGAGATGCAAAAATAATTGAAACGGAGTTCTGGGATAACCTGCGAAGCCACCTGCTCCCACAGGTGGGTGATCTGTGTTCACAGGTCACCATTGTCCTGGTCCAGGGTCACCTACGTTGGCATCTGCGCCCACTGGTGCCCTGCCCGCGAAGGTGGGTGCTCGTTTCAACCTCCAGAGGTCATTTTTGGGTCCTTTTTCGCAATGAATGGTCCATGGTCATAATTAAGCTTCCCATTTCATATTTTAAGTTATCTTGGATTCCAATGAACAGCCATGGTTTCACAACGCACATAAACGTCACCAAACTACATCTTTCTTTCAATACACCACCAATTCCATACATAATTTTCACAACAACAATTCAAAATGTTATACACAAAGAGAAATCAAGTTAGGTACATAACCACATCATACATGTTGGTATTTCATCCACACCATTCACTTCCATCAAAACCTCAAGTCTCCTTTCAAGTTCAAATCACATAGATGATACATCTTTTAGCAAAAAGCAAAAGTGCACTACTCAACACTTTTAGACATAACCATCATGATGTACACAATCTCTCATGCATATAATATATTAAATCACAAGAATAAAAACTTACCCAATATTTCAAAGTGATGATCTTGTCCACAAGAGATGGTTGCCTTAGGGTTTGAGAGTAGAGAGAAAAGATCTTTTTTGTGTGTGTGGAAAAGTATAGAATGGCATGTGCCCTTTTGTGAATAAAATATGATTTTATTTCCTTATATAACCCCCTTAATGTTCATCCTTATCCAACTTTTGGTCAATAATTGAGGGTTTACTTTGGTCAAAGGAAGATTGGATCATTTACCCATTTTAGGCCATGTCTTTTGCTCAATTATTGGGTCTTTATTGAGCCCATTAACACATGATTAGTTTATACCAATAACTTCCATGAATAATATTCCATCTATCACAACTTAATTAATTCCATGAGCATTGGGGTAGTCGCATGAGTTCAGAAATGTACGGGGTGTTACAGGATCGAGGTAGGTGATAAGGTGTATTTAATCCAACTTGTGTTATATGTACATATTAACTACTTTTTAGTTTGATTGGTTAATCCGTGTGGTGTGCTTGGTCCTTGCAATGTCTACTTGTTTTATGACTTGGCCTTTTTTATTGTAAATTATGGAATGTTTCGGCATATGAGGCGTTCTCATGGGTTGTTTGGATTAAGGATTATAGACATTCGTGTATGGGTTTTTTAGTATATGGATAGTAACTGTCCCCTGTAATTCATAGTTATATGGTGGATATATAACCCTTAGCATGTGTGTACGGGTTTTCAAGGTATGTAATAGTATGACGGTTCCTTGAGTGAACTAGAGAATTTGTATTGTTGTGCTTGTCCTTGTTTTGTTATCTTTAGTTGAGTTGCATATTATAGCCTTAATGAAACTTGATTACTTGTTGTCTTATCACTTGAATACTACTCGTACATATATGTTGAATGTTTAATGTGTAAGCATGTGTTAGCTAATTGTACTATATTTTGATTTAGTGTCCATATTTCTATCTTGGGTTATTCAAATGATCCTACCAGTACACTGTGGTATATTTATGTACTGATACTAGACCTGCATTTACTTCTGTGAGTGCAACACATATTCCAGCGAATTCACCGAGACCTCTCTTATGATTTCAGCAGTCGATTTTGGATTTCAGGGTGAGCATCTCATCTGGGCTACCATGAGATCTTTCTTTTATTTAGACGTTGTCCTTTGTTTTGACTTGTTACTTCTTACAGTTTCAGCGTTGCATCCCCACTTGATATTCTTAGTATGTTTTGGTACACCGACTTTCGGGTCTTAGGGATTTCCATTTGGTATTTTGTCTCCACACATTCTTAAGTTGTTAGATTGAATGGGTATTACACTATTTATGTGATAGTTCTAATACTTTAACTTGAGAGTGATCAATGCTTTTAGGGTTATTGGATCTCCCACCGGGTGGGTAATGTGAGGTCATTCACGATGGGTTTGGGTCGTTACAAACTTGATATCATAGCCTAGGTATCGTCAATTTCGTTGTACCAAAATGGTTCCAGTAGAGTCTCACAGAATGGTACGGAGATGTCTATACTTTTCTTCAGGAAGCTATAGGACTTTACTTTTTGCTTCTTTCGTGTTATGACTTGATTCTAATTGGTATCTGGTGATCCAAATCTATATCTGATCCTTTAATCTTTTTTCTGCAGATGGTGAATACTAGGTCGAACAAAAGCGGAGTAACAGTCCCAGCATTGGCAGCTTCAGTTGAGAAGCCAGCCGTAAGGGGAAGAGGACGAGTAAAAGGGAGAGAAAGGAGAGGATGAGGATGAACCACATACGCCAGAGGTGGATCTCAAGCAGCTGCGGGTCAGGATAATGTGAGGACAGCATCCCCTCCCCCACCCCAGGATTATTTTGAAGAGAGGGAAGTAGTAGAGGAGAAGGAGATAGAGCCCGAGGTGACTTCACCAGTTGGGGTTACAGCTCTACCTCTCATGTCTACTGAGGTAATTCAGTAAGTGTCGGCATTTCTGAGCGGTTTTGCTGGGACTGGAGCCACCCCCACTGTTTTGGTTTTTTAGGCTCCAGTTGTGCACCCTATTATTGCTATGGCTCTTAGGATGGATGAGACTTTAGGCATAGATGTTTTTCCTCATTCGATTTTGAGTTCTGTGATAACTGCTACTGAACATGACCTACTGACTAAGTTCCTAAAGATGAAATCTCATATATTTCAGGGTACAGAATCGAAGCATACTTTCGAGTTTATTATTGATTGCTATGAGAGGCTGCACAAGATGGGTATTATGAAGCAACATAGGGTTGAGTTAGTTACCTTTCTTCTAAAGATAGATGCTAAACAGTGATGGAGAGCATATATTGAGTGGCGGTCACCTATTTTGCCTGCTTTGATTTGGGACCAGTTTCATGCTCTGTTTTGGATAAGTATGGACCTCGTGCCCTCCGTAATCACAAAAAAGGTGAGTTCTTGGCTTTAGAGCAGGGTGATATGTCAGTTTTAGCTTATATGGCTAAGTTTTATGTCTTGTCTCATTATGCCACTCTGTTGTTGACTACGGAGGAAGAAAGGATTTGTCTCTTTGTTAAAGGGTTAAACTATGACCTTCAAGTGTTGACAGTGCAAATGACTTCTGCGATAAAGAGGTTTAATGATATGTCAAATTATTTGAAGAAGTTAGAAGGTATGGCACAGGTGAGACGGGGTAAGATGTTAGTCAAGAAGTCTCAGAATGTTGGGAATTTCTGTGGATCCTATTCCAAGGGTCAGCAGGCCTTTCTAGCTCACCCGATTCAGTCAGTTATGCCAGCCTCTACTATGGTTCCGGCGAAGGGCCCCTCCCAGACTCAGGTTGTTAAAGGCCAAGGGGCTTCTTATTCTTCTGCCATTCGACCTTCTCTGGAGTGTGGGTTCTATCATTGTGGTATTGTTAGTCATTTTAAAAGGGATTTTTCGATGAGACTGGCGAGTGTCCAGACATAGCAGCAGTTTTGGGCAGTGGTTCCAGCCGGTAGAGAAAGGGGTAATGGTAGGGGTCGTCTACAGGGTAAATGGGGAAATCAGGTAGTCGGTCGTGGTAACGGCAGCACGAGAGTGCATCCAGGTAGAGATTTAGTTTAGATTAATGATCGAGATTATTGTTATGCATTTCTTAGGAAGACTAATGTTGAGGTTTCTGATGCAGTGATCACATGTACTATTTCTGTATGTGATCAGATGGTTTCTGTCTTATTTAATCCAGGTTCCACTTATTTTGATGTGTCTCTTCAGTTTGCTATGGGTCTGAGTCTGGTTTGAGATATTCTTGACTATTCTGTGCATGTGTCTACTCCGGTTGGGAAGTCTGTGGTAGTTACCCACATTTATCAATTTTGTCCTATTTTGTTTGTGGGTTTTCAGACTTGGGTAGACTTAATTATCTTGGATATGTTGGACTTTGTTATAATCTTGGATATGACCTGGTTTTCTCCATATCATGCTGTTTTAAATTGTAATGCTAAAATAGTGACTCTAGTTATGCCTGGGATAAGGGAACTAGAGTGGGAGGGAGTGTATAAGGCCAAACCGGTAAGGATTATATCTTATGTCCAGGATAAGAGGCTAGTTGGGAAGGGGTGTTCAATATTTTTAGCTCATCTTCAAGATGTGGGTGCGGAGTCCCCTTTTATTGAGTCAGTTTTGGTCGTTTTTGAGTTCTAGGATATGTTTCCTTCCTATTTATCGGGTATGCCTCCAGAGAGGGATATCCACTTCTGTATTAACTTAGAGCAAGGCGCTCACCCCATATTATTCCATTATATCGAATGGCTCCTACAGAGTTGAGGGAACTCAAGGCTCAGTTGTAGGAACTGCTTCATAAGGGTTTTATTTGTCCAAGTGCTTCACCTTGGGGTAATCCGGTTCTTTTTGTTAAGAAGAAGAATGGTAGTATATAGATGTGCATCGATTACAGGCAGTTGAATAAGGTCACTATCTAAAATAAATATCCTTTGCCTCGTATAAATGACTTGTTTGATTAGCTACAGGGTGCAACAATTTTCTCAAAGATTGATTTGTGGTCAGGTTATTATCAGTTAAAGATTAGACCAGAGGATATTCCAAAGACGGCTATTAGAACTCGTTATAGCCATTATGAGTTTCTGGTAATGTCTTTTGGATTGACAAATGTAGCTACAGCTTTCATGAGTTTGATGAATGACATCTTTAAATCCTCTTTGGATTCTTTCGTTATTGTATTCATTTATGATATGCTGGTGTACTCCAAAACTAAGGAAGAGCATGCAGGCCATCTCTGTATAGTTTTTGGAATTCTGAGGGAAAAGTGGTTATTTTCTAAGTTCTCACAATGTGACTTCTGGATATCTTCTGTTGCCTTCTTGGGGCACATGGTTTCAGAGAAGGGAGTAATGGTGGACCCTCAAAAATTAAAGCAGTTAGGAGTTGGATTCGACCTTGTTCAGTGATCGAGGTAAGGAGTTTTGTTGGTCTTGCCAGTTATTATCACAAGTTTGTCAAGAACTTTGCATCCATTAAAACTCACTTGATAAGGTTGACTCAAAAGGAAGAGTCGTATGTTTGGTCAGACCAGTGTGAAGAGAGCTTCCAAAAGCTCAAGAAACTTTTGACTACAACACCTATTCTTTCGCTGTCGGTTGAAGGTAAAGATTTCATTGCGTATTGTGATGCTTTACTTTTGGGTTTGGGTGTTGTGTTGATGCAGGATAAGAATGTTATTGCATATGCTTAGAGGCAGTTGAAGCCTCATGAAATGAATTGCCCTACCCATGATTTAGAGTTGGCAGCAGTGGTATTTGCATTAAAAATTTGGAGACACTATCTTTTATGGTGTCAAGTGTGAGGTCTTCACTGACCATCGTAGTCTGCAACATGTATTTGAGGTTTGTGCTTCCGATTTGGATAGTTCATCGCCCGATAGTGGTCTTGATGTTGATGTTGATAGTAAGTTGGGTACTCTATTCTTCCTGCGATCTGGTTCATGGTTCAGCAGAGTTAAAGTTAGTGTAAATGGGTGAATTCATAAAATTTCTCATCTTGATATTCATTCGACCTAATATGACTTCGTGAAATACTTTTGCTCAGTGTTATGTTCTACGGTATCAGTGGTTAGTTACCAAGGTGGGTGTTTGTTGAGAATGAGTATTTGTTGCCATGTGTTGAGTATTAGTTTGACCAACTTCGGGCTAAGATCGAGATTTTTTGAGTTGCTCGAGTTTTGGCAACCGCTAGTACTGTTTGCTGCCTCGATGAGTTCTTGGTTATGCCTTGATGCTTTATGCCCTTCAGCAGATGTGGAGTTGATTGCTTGTGTATTCAGCCAGTAGTTTTTCTCCATTGTGATTATGTTCTTTGGCAACATTTTAGTTTCAGCCCTTGCGAGAACCATTGGGTATATGCTTGATTTTGGATAGTAAGATTAATTTGGATGTTTGATCTTTGTGAAGACTTTTTGGCTCCAGTTGTGGTTTTTGACTCGTTTGAATGACAACTTAAAAGTTATGATAGGTTTTGGAATATGGATACTGCTAGTCGGCTGGATTGATTTGGATAGTTGAGATCAAGTAGTTCAGCTTCGTCTTGAAGATTACAGTTATTGATTGCGTAACTTTATTGCGTGCTATTTCCAAATTTATTTCAGCTGAGCATTCATTTACAGGTTGACTAGGCCTACTCATTGCCTATCGATTGGATTTCCTTCAGTTTGGATGGGTCACACTTGATAGATACTCGGAGGTCAGTTTTTCGGCACATGGTATTGGTTTCTACTGCTTTGGGGCCTTTGATTCTCAATTTTCATCAGAAATTTTGTATGCCTACTCAGTGGAAGAAGTGTACCCAAGTTTGTTTTGTATGGTTTCACCCACAGTCGGTGGGGCATTCTGGAGCAGACCATTCAGTTTTGAGAGCTTATGCTTCAGACCCATGACTATTGATTTCGAGGGTCATTCGAACAAGTTAGTGGCTTGGCAAAGATCGCAGACATTAGTCATCACCATTTGAGTATTCAAATAAAGCATTATGGGCTTGATTGTTATGCTAGTCCATGAAGATTTTAAAAGAGCAGCTTCAATCTTTCGAGATTAGTGTGAGGATATTATACAGGCAGGACTCTAATGATGTTAGGAAGATTTTGGATAATGTAGACTTGACATCAGGTTTGAAAATGCAAGAAAGTATTAGATTTGGAGTTTGGAGTTGGCCATATGGTTCATACCTTGGAGATTTTCTTTATCTTGGTTGAGTATCTTCTTGGTTATACTTGTTTTGGTGTGATATCATCATGTTACGGTTCGGGTTTGCGTGTTTCAGTAGTGCTCAGTTCAATTGGAGGCCAGGTGGTGGTTGAGAATAAGCTTTTGATTATTTGGAAAGTGAAGTAAGAAAGTTAATAAAAAAGGGATACCCTTGGTGAAATCCCTTGCAAGCATTGGTTTGACTTATTGGTTATCTGGGGAGTCTTGTTGGGATATGTGGGCCCAATACCTCATCCTTTTGAGCTTTCGGTCTCTTTCTATCCATTGACTTTCGAGGATGAAACTTTTAGTGATGGATATTATAATGACCCTCCCAATTATTTTCTTGATTTTCAGATGATTCCGGCATTTCAAGCCTTCCCATAGTGGCCACAGGTCAATTATGACTTGCCTAAACTGTCGGTTCGGTTATTGGACAGTTCGTTCAGATTTTAGGCTCATTTCCTTATTTTGGAGTTTTCGCTATCAAGGAATTGGTCTCGGACCAAAACTCTTAGTTAATGGCCTCGGATGAGAATTCCAACAACGCCATCATATCTGGAATGTTGATTTTAGGCTAGGGTGACCCTTGGTTCGGGTCCCGAGGCTTTCGAACTCATTTTGGGCTATTGGGTAGAATTTGGTCAAAAAAAACTATGGGTATGGGGCCCATATTGTGTTGAAATGACCTCCGTTGGAAATTTTGATACTTCGATTGAGTCCGAAATGTCGAATTTCGTATGGTAGCATAGTTCTTTTGCGTGTACGGGGTTCCAAACGAATCTCGAGCACC
Source organism: Capsicum rhomboideum (assembly GCA_031232105.1). NCBI lineage: Eukaryota > Viridiplantae > Streptophyta > Magnoliopsida > Solanales > Solanaceae > Capsicum > Capsicum rhomboideum. The sequence goes on from CP124718.1 coordinate 98,081,526, forward strand.
CGATCGGAGTCCATTAGGACTTAGCATTTTGCTGGTTTCTGGTATCTGGTATGACCGTTTAAGTGGTCTAGGAGCCGCTTTAGTGGTCTAGGAGCCACTTTAGCTGCCTTGGCTACTCGAATGAGGTCCACTTTAGCGATCAAGGTCCTGGGTGCCGCTTCAGCGGCCTTTCGCCCCTCCGTACCATCCGCTTAAGTGGTCAACTGCCGCTTTAGCGGCTAAGTGGCCTCTTTAGCGGTCACTGCTGGGTCAATATATCCTCATCCCTCACGATTTTCTCCATTTTCTTAACCCTTTTCCGCTATTTTTGAGACCTAGGAGCTCAAGGGAGTGTGGGAATCGGTCAATTGAAGTTAAGAATGCATAGAGGATGTTGAAGTCATCATTTCCCATTAATTCCTTAAGTTTATGGTCTAAATCCTTCGTGTAATTCTTGTTTTCTCTCTTAATTTCCATAACTTTACATGCTGATTTAAGCCCCGATTTACGCTCTGTTTGTGCTCAAATTTCAAGCACACATTCATTGTCCTTCGAAGGACCCCGTGACGAATTCAATTTTGAGATTCTGTTAGCGGGCCCTAAGGGCCTATTATAGACCCGATTTTGGGCCCGGAGATTTATATTGCAATATGGGTATTGTTTTACTTGTAATAACGTGTAGATTATTATTTTGATAGTGTGGTGACATTTCGGGATCGTGAATTAAAGGCGAGCAATTCGTGGGCGGTCCGAGGTTGCGGTTTGACTTCGAGGTAGGCTTCGATCTACTTTTCTCTATGAGATAATGTATTGTATAGGTTGCATGCTAAGTAGGAATTATAGGATAGATTTATACCTAGTAATTTCATGACTTGACCTATTTAGGGGATTTAGAATAGAAAAGTGACCCGAACCTTAGCCTAGAACACCTGTTATGGGTATAGAATCCTATTATCCTTGATTATAGACATATTAACCATAGATTGATGTTAAGGATTCTTTAGTATTATAAGACATACCATCTGACTTTGTGATTTGTACCGTAGTTTCCCAGATTGTGGTGCTATTTTCATGCTAGATATGTATTGTTGGGCCCGAGGTCGTGGTTACAATACCACTTAGACCCCAGGTTAGTATTCTATCCTTTGAAAGGATGTGATTCTAGATTACAGACGTTAGGCGCCTATGGTTGTATTGTTTGGATACTGGTGATGGCATCCATACTTTATGGCGCATTTATGCTCACTTAGTGGTACGATTCCGACCAAAACCTTGATTTTACTATTGTTTTCTAAAAAGGGATTTATTTCCACTTTTCACTTTTAAAATAGTTTTTTTCCAACGGGAATCATACAACCTTATTTAGAGTCTGTTTGGAAAGCCACCTTGGGAATTGGATTTGGTGTAATTGGGTGTAATTACATAGTTTGGTTGGCTAGGTTATTACTTGGTCAGCAGGTAATTAGGTGTAATTGGCAGGAGGTAATTACACTCTCCAATTCACGAGGGGGGGGGGGAGGGGGGGGAGCTGTGAATTGTTGGTAATTACATGGTGTAATTGCAACCTGGTTACTTTTTAATTTCTTCTTTTTATTTATATTTTTATTTTTTGTTTTAATTAATTTTTTTTATTTTTATTTTAAATTCTTTTTTATTTTTATAATTCTATTATTTTATAAAAAAATATCTTTTTTATTTTATATTATTTATATTTCACTAATTTCCTAACATTTACTTCTTGCGATTCCATGCAATTATTTGTATTATCTATTTTTTATTTATTTTATGCTTATTTTTCATTTGGCATAATTTTTTTAGTATTCTAATTTTTAAATTAAAGTAGAATTCATTGTTGAATAAGGTTATAGACTTACATATTCTTTTATTTTGAATCATATTTATGTACATTATGTTGAAATTTGACATAAGAGTATTATGTTAACTTTTTAATTTTGAATTTGGAACCTATGTTATATGCTCAGTTCCAATTTATTTGTTTTACTTGTATTGGCTTGACATTTCACATTGCAAGTCATTAATTTTTTAGTTAGAATTGATAGATTATCTTTTTGTCAAGTGTCTTAATAATTTTATAACATTCTATTTATAATATTAATTTTTCGTCAAACATGCATTTCATGATGTTTTTAAAAATCATGTAGTTTTAATTTTTATGATTTAATTTAATTAAAATATACTAATTTGAAAACTATAAATCAACTGTTTATTATAATATTAGTTAAGAATATATGTTTATTAATGAATATATTTTCAAAAGAGAATATATATATATCTTAAATATTTAATTTAATATCATTTATAAAGGCTTTTATTTGTCTAATATATATTTTTAGTTTGTGATAATAAACTTTTATTTTAAAATTTTAATATAACCATGTAATTACAATTGCGCAACCAAATAGTACACTTGTAATTACACTGTAATTACACTGTAGCAAACAAACAGGTCGGTGTAATTGCTAGGCTGTGTAATTACTAGGAAGGTAATTACTACCCTAGTAATTACACTAATTTCAATTATCTGGTGGCTTTCCAAACAGACCCTTAATGAATTATGAGCTTTGAAACTAAAAATGTTGGTTTGGAAATTAACTGAGGTTGATTCTGGTCCATTGTTAATCCACTCTTTTCACCACAACTATTTACTTAGGTCGAAGAAGATTTTAACCCTTTCTACGTTATTATACCGATTTTGTCCCGAACTCAATCTCGGGTAATGGATTTATAGATATATACTCTTTAGTCTCGGTTCGAGTTCGAGTACTTATTATACTTATGTATCTCTCCAGTACAGGATGGAGTAGATTGATTATGATGGTTACTAGAAGTCCTGGTTTGGGACCAGGCAGTGTATACGGATATCTCGAGTCCCTTATGGGCCCCTACGTCAGTGAGCCACAGTGCCGGAGAATGATGGTCGCCGTAGGTCCTGTCTTTGCGAGCTACTGAGCTGGAGGAGGTATATACACTAGTTACTTTATGGCACTTAGATCGGGCATTGTATTTTTGATTTTTGTTACATTTATTCATTCATATGCATTGCCTATCACCAGTATAATTGTTTGGCGCTTATATTTATCAGTCTTATGGGGAGCTGTAAAGGTATAAGTTATGGTTACTGTTTGTTGAGTGCTTGCTTGAATCTTCTGGGCATATGGGGGTCCGGTTAGGTTATTGTTTGTCCGGACTGGCCGGTTACTTAATGTTGGTTATTATTATGGTTAGTTGGTGGCAGGATGATTATGGACTAGTACCCGAGATTATTGGTACATTTTTTATTCCTTTTTTCTTTCTCATAGTAAGATACGTTACTGTTAGATTATCTCATGTTTAGTCATCCTTTGGTTAGAGGCTTTTCTACTTGGTTAGGATCCCTCGAGATGTTAGGTTGGCTCCCTTAGGTTATTGCTTTTGAGTATAGTCCTATATATGTATGTATGTATGTATGTATGTATATATATATATATATGATATTACCGTATATCCCTCTCTTTCCTTGTCTATTCATATTGTATATGTATTCTTTGGCCTTGTATTACTACTATACATCCTTTTTTTCACTCTTCATTTGTATATTGGCTACAGTATCATACTTTAGTTCCTAAATACTGTTAGAATAGGGTAGTTTATCCTTATTTCTCCCTCAGCATTATCACGTTAGTTTCCTGGATAGTTGCATGTAGTTTACATACATGTTATTTATGCTTACATCATCTTTGGAGCTCAGTCGGCCGATTTCTATTGAGTACCACATTTTTGGTACTCATACTACACTTCTGTAGCCTGCAGATCATAGTACGATTTTTCGTTGTTGACGTGTGCATCATGCGTTGTAGCCATGGATCAGAGATTTGGGGTGAGCTCCTGACGTTCGGAGTATTCCTGCTCTCCCTTGTATAGTTAGATTGATCTCTATTTTATATTAAGAGACATCCTTGTATATATAAATATTTATTTATCTTGTATTTCACTTGTACTCCTATTGTATTAGAAGCTCTTGTACTGACTTCACCAGGTTTTGGTGTTAATTCTCTATATTAGTCTCTTTATTATATTTACTTTCTGCTGCTTTTTTCTTTTCTCTTGATAGTCCGTTACTCACCGTTTCGGACTATGGATCGGCTTACCCACTGGTGGGTTATAGTAGGTGTCATCATGACTTGAGAAATTGGATCGTGACATTTTCTTAGTGATATTTCCAACTCCAAACCATGTGTAACTTCGACAATATCCATCAATCAGCTTCAAGATCTTGGAGGGGGTGAGAAAAAATTGCCCTATAGGATTAAACACTAAAGTGGACAGACTGCACAAGTTGAATTCTACCAGCATAGGAGAGATTTCCAATAGTCCAAGAAGATATCTTAGCTATAACTTTCTCAATCGGGAGATACCATTGCAAGACAGTAAGATCTTTAATGGACAAAGGTATACCAAGATATTTAAATGGTAGTTCACCCATGGAGAAACAAAGGTACGGGAGAATCTGCTCCTGACAGCCTGGAATACCCCATCAAAGTAGATTGAGCTTTTTCCTAAGTTTGCTTGCAAATCAGATATATTAGAGAAGTGGGCTTAGAACACTGTTGTAGTGCCTTAACATACTGTAAGTCTCCTCTAGAGAAAAGCAATAAATCATCAGGAAAGCAAAAGAGCGTCACCCCCAATTTGGCACACTAAAGGGTGGTATTTAAAGACCTTATCATTCTTCAATTCATTCAAATTTTATAGTTTTATTATATTTAATAGATTATTTAATTACCTTTATAATTTCGATTAGGACTCACATAAGGTAGCAATGTTTTACTCTCTAACTATAGATTTACTTTTATTTATTTATTTATTCATTCAAATAATTTTCTAGTTTCTAATTTTTTGGACTATTATTTTAAAAGTGTCAAATGACTTATTCTTTTGTCAAAATATGAGTCAATCTTAATTGATTAAATTTAAAATATTATTTATCATAAAAATATCAAGTGGCTAGTTTCAAGATGCCACTTGAGTTGATCACAATGCATACTACCCTCCTTTTAATATAATATAAATTTAATGTATTTGATTTTTGCTTTGGTAGAAAGAAGAACAATTTTATAAGTTTGAACACCAGTTAGCTGTCAAAGCTGTTTGGGATGGTGATATAAAATATAAGAGTTGTACTAGTTCTTTCATCCAATCTCAAATGAGGATGTTGAAGGGATATTATTCACAAGTTTATGGAGCTGGACTATATAAATGTTTCTTAGGATGTGTTTCACTGCTTCTATTATGATGATGATATATTGATCAAATTTGGTGTCTTTGGTAATCAACGCATATTTAATTTTGATGCTTTTTATTTAATTACTGATTTGAATATTTGTGCAGGTGATTTAGTGTTATTTTTATCAGAACGGCTTGCATTTTCAATCGTTATTTTTTGAATTATCATATGATCAAATTATGTGAGTCGAAAATAATTTTTAAATGTTGATCTAACTAATTGTGGAGCATCTTTTTTGGACAGCTACACTAATGCTGTAAAACTCTACATTACTGAAAGCGTCTGTTGGATATTTTTGAAGATTGTGTGGTAAGAAATTATTTGATAAAGGTCATCGATGATAATGAACTTCATTATCATTATCCTTGAAATTTTAAAATTTAATTGATTGGTTTATTCATTGAGAAATTTTCTAAATCTAGTTGAAACAGAGTCAAAAAATCAAGAATCTTATTCTTTAGTTGGATTCTCTTTTACATTGAATATTTGGAATTAGAAGCATTCTTCACCTTTCGAGTTATCCAGAACCTAAGCCTCAGATGTCCCAAAATGTTATATTAGTGCAATTTCAGTCAACTCTTTGCACAATTCTTATTGAGAATTATTTTCACGCGTTCTCAAAATTTTCCGATCTTTTGTCCTTTATTTTTCTGATTTTGATTGTTATATTTTAGTAGTAATACGACGGAGCGAAGACACGTGTAAGGACGGTAGGAGGAGATTCGGAGCACTTTTCAGTTCCGACGGGGTTGCACCAGGGGTCGACTCTTAGTCCATTCCTTTTCGCCTTGGTGATGGATGTTTTGACACGGCGGATTCAAGGAGAGGTACCTTGGTGTATGTTATTTGCGGACGATGTAGTGCTGATTGACGAGTCCCGGGGAGGAGTTAATGATAAGTTGGAGGTTTGGAGACAGACCTTAGAGTCCAAAGGGTTTAGGCTGAGCAGGACCAAGACGGAGTACTTGGAGTGTAAGTTCAGTGCTGTGACGCAGGAGGCTGACGTGGTAGTGAAGCTGGATTCCCAGACCATTCAGAAGAGGGGTAGTTTCAAGTATTTGGGATCTATGATTCAAGGGAATGGCGAGATTGACGAAGATGTCACGCACCGTATTGGTGCAGGATGGTTGAAGTGGAGGCTAGCTTCGGGAGTTTTGTGTGATAAGAAGGTGCCTCTGAAGCTTAAGGGTAAGTTTTACAGGGTGGCCGTCCATCCGGCTATGTTGTATGGAGCGGAGTGTTGGACAGTTAAAAACTCCCACATGCAAAAGTTGAAAGTAGCGGAGATGAGGATGTTGCGATGGATGTGTGGACTGACCAGGAGTGATAGGGTTAGAAATGAGATTATTCGAGAGAAGTTGGGAGTGGCTTCGGTGGAAGACAAGATGCGAGAAGTGAGTTTACGATGGTTCGGGCATGTATCGAGGAGGTGCACGGACGCCCCAGTACGGAGGTGCGAGAGACTGGCTGTGGATGGTTTTAGGCGGGGTAGAGGTAGACCGAAGAAATATTGGAGGGAGGTGATTAGGCATGACATGGAGCGGCTAGAGCTTACAGAGGACATGACCCTTGATAGGAAGGTATGGAGGGCGCGGATTAGGGTAGCGGGTTAGGGCGTAGGAAGGCGTTTGTATTAGTAGGAAGGGTGTTTGAAGGATTGTTGTGTTTGTATCTGTGCTTGTTGCTTTTTGGGCAGACTCTTGTTCGCGTGGTTTTGGTATGTTTGTGTTTCCCGAATGAATAGTATATAGTATTACGCTGTGGGTGTCGTGTTTTCTTTAGCACCTAGCCATGTGTTATCTCTTTTTTGTGTTTGTTTTTTGTGTTTTCTCTGTTATGGTGATCTGTTCTGAGCCGGGGGTCTATCGGAAACAGCCTCTCTACTTCACCTGAGGTAGTGGTATGGACTGCGTACACTTTACCCTCCTCAGACCCCACCTGGTGGGATTACACTGGGTATGTTGTTGTTGTTGTTGTTGAGTCATTTAAAGTGAAGACATTTGTTGCTGCTGATGAAAAAAATATACTCTCCCAAAGACTTTACAATTTCCAATATGTGTTGCTTCTACCTCTTCAGGATACTTTTCAGTTAAGTTAATGTCATTATTGATGTAAGGTTCTGCTTTATTTAATATGTTGCTTTTAATGGTGTTTTACTTCTCATTGATCTTTCTTTTCTTGTGTAATTTTGATGCAGATGGTAACAAATTGCTTTAAAAAATATTTTGATGCTGATTTATATGAAGTTGTGAGATGTTTCACGATAAATTTCAAATTGAAAGACAACAAGAGAAATTGATTATATACAATCAAGGGAGATGACAAATGACTAAAAAAAATATCAAGAAAATAATTTATCACTCAAATAGGTAAATGTCTACAGTCAAAATTCATAGGCACCAAAGAGTTGGAATCCATATGTGCTATAAATACATGAGTTCATCATACAAGGAAGTAAATCAAAGAAGATGATGAGAAAAGATTAATCAGCTATCAAGAATTTTCATAAAAGAAAAACATCAGGCAACAATCAAGAAAGAAAAGTAGATGCAAGACTTCTTAAAATATGCAACAGTTCAAAATATGTGAACGTATATTAAATGGAGATATTGAACAAGAATTCGACATACAATTTTTTATATGATTTTCTTACTCTTTCTAGTTCTTATTCAAGCATTATATTCTCAAATTTACTAATGTAACAAAAGATAGAGAGAAAAATAATATTCATAGGCCGGGTCATTGTTTGTTCTTTGGTAAGCAAGTTAAAATCAAAGTGTCATTGTTGGCCATTGTTGGCCATTGTTGGTCATTGTCAATGAGTGAAAAAGCAATCTTACTCGTTATTGGTAAATAAGTGAAAATCAACTTTGTATGGTGTCAGAATCAGTCCTTGTTTGTTTTTGGAGAACAAGTGAAAATCATCATTGTAAACGTTGGCAGTGAACGCAGAAAACTATAAAGTGTACTTGAAGAATTAAATGAATTTGTAGGACCATTGAATTTTGTTTCACTAGTCATACAATGTAATCACTGACAGAGATGAATTACACCAAAATAGTCATAGTCTATAATCTTATACCTGTTATAGAAGTTTGTTCTTGATTTCGAAGAAGAATCTTCAGTAGAATTCTTTCACAAGAACTTGAGAGATTGAGAGAAGAAGTAAAGATAATCTGTAAGTTTTTTCAGGAGACAATATCGTAGGTTTCTGCTAAGAAATTTTTTTATAATTCTAAAGAGGTACAACTTTTTAAAAAGAATCACAATAGTTGTGTCTCTTCCCTCTTATTTATTAGTATTAGAGGTCTATATAATACATAATTAATCATAGAAAACTACATAAATAACCAAACATCCTTATCGTAACTAATAAATCTCTCTCTACTGTAAAATAATTACATAATTTCTCACTACTTAATATTTTCCTACCAGATTTGATTTCGGATATACTCTTCTCCCCTAAAATCTTGCTCCTCCCCTTTTAATCTCAAAAGCTTTTTTCTATTTCCTAAAGGATCCAAAAACAACCAACTCCTCTCCCCCTTCTTCTTCGGCTAGCTCCGTCGGAGCTCCACCACAACCACCATCCAAGACCACTGCTCCATCGTTATCCTCTTCTTACCTTCTTCTCTCCATCGTCACTGTCGAATCAAGCCATCTTAGGCGAATCCCGAAAGTCCACCACCAGCCTTCTTTTCCTTTAAACTCGTAACTCCAACGAACACCACCACCAGACTCCAACAAACCAAACAATCCCCTTTTTCTTATTTTTCTTTTCTAGTAAGCTCCTGCCACCAAACAAACCCCCCACTGCTTTTCCCCTTCTCCTTGTCACCGTCTGAGCACCGACAGAATCAAATCACCAGATCCACGCCACTAACACCATTTTCGGTGAACCAGAAAACTATATAAATGTATCTATGCACTAATACATCAGATACATTATATCCGATATGAAATACACTAGATATTTGATATCGGATATAATGGATGAAATTGATTTTGGATACGCTGGGGAAATTGATATTGGATACTCCCTCTGTCCCAATTTATATGGCATACTTTCCTTTTTAGTCAGTCCCAAAAAGAATGACACATTTCTATATTTGGTAACATTTTAACTTTAAAATACCCACTTTACCCTTAATGAAATGATTTACAACCACACAAATATCTATGACTCATTTTAGATCATAAGTTTTAAAAGTCTTCCTCTCTTTCTTAAACTCCGTGCCAAGTCAAAGTACATCACATAAATTGGGACAGAGGGAGTACATGCTTTCACAGAATTATGAAACTCAGATACACAGATCGATACATGAAATTATGAAACTCAAATTTACGCATACATGAAATTATGAAACTCAGATACGTATCTGTATCCGAATGAGTTTAGTGGTATAAAGTGTAACTCCAAAAACTAGTGTTTGAGGGAGTAATTAGCTACTATACTTGTGGGTTTTATGTTATTTACTCAATATATAGATATGGATCCGAGTTGACCCAAATGGATGACTCGATTTAATTTCCTTCGGTACTCAACTCAAATTACAAAGAATTGAAAGAGATAACCTCCTTTCAACCCAAACAAATTGAATTAAAATATCACATCACATCGATTCCGAGCAAATATAGAAAAACTTATATCACTGTATTTGAATTCTCTCATATTTGTTAGGGTTTTCGCCCTGATTTTCTTACCAAAATTGAGTATTAATTTTCTATTAAAGGAAAATAAAAGTAATACCATAATTACTTTTACTTTTCCTAAAAGAAAAATATAAAACTCTTTCATATTTGGCTAACCTCTTTATTGTAGGAAAGGTTTTGAAACTCTATAAATAGAAGACCCCTCTTCTCATACCATAATACAATAGCATCCACAATATAGTCATTTAAGAGAGTCTTGTTTAGGGGGAGATTTTCCCTCAATAGTTTTTATGCTTTTTAATATTAGGTTTTTATATGTAGGTCGTTTGACCAAATCATATAATAATATTAAGTTTTTAGTATCCATTCATGCTTACTATTTGTCAGGATTTGTAATTGTTTAAATCGAAAGACTAACAATTTTGTGCAAGTTATTTCCGTATCAGTCGACGAAGTTTAAAAAGTAGTCTACTAAATTTGATCAAACTTCTCCCTTTTGTAGTTTTAGTGTGTAATATTGCCTGAACACATTGTGATCACAATAAAATATCTAACTAAAGAAACTCTTGATAAACAATAGAGTAATGTAGGTGTGCCAACAATAGTCAAACCTTCATCTCAAATAGTTGGTGTCATTGAAGACCTTGGTTATTTTTTCCTCGAGAAACACAATGAAAGCAATTAAAGTGATATCTTTCAAACTTTTATTTACTTTCACAAAAAAAAAAATTACTAATTTGATTGTGAAAATTCATCAGTCTGGTTGGGTTTTTGTAACTCTTGTAGTTCGGCACAGTTTTATTTTTACGAAATTTACCCTTTTTCCTTCCTGAAATTGGACATAAATCGTTCAAGAAACAGGTAAACTAGATTTTAGAATTTAGTTGACTTTCTGTTCCATACCCAATCGAATTAGATTATTACCGCCAAATTTTGTCCAAAATTTGTTGAACTCCTCAAACTATGTCACAACAAGAAGGAGATAATCAATACTCCATCTATTCCTTTTTATTTGCTCCATTTGGATTGGGCACACCCCTTAATAAATCCTTTATTCCTATAAAATTAAAAGTAATTTTATCAATATATCCCTAACTAAATTTTATATCTCTTTCCAAATCAATAACGATTACATTTATTGAACAAGGGCATAATAGAAAGATTTTGTTCAAATTATTCTTAAAAGATTAAAGAAGCAAATATTTAGGAATATAAGCACAACTCAAATGGAGCAAATAAAAATGAATGGAGAAAGTATTAAACTAAGCAAAAGATGGAGAGAGAGAAAAAGATAGTACTCCCTCCATAATACTTGTCAGTGTTACTAAAAATAAATGTTCACTAATATTTGTCTAGTTTGAAAAAATTAATGGATAATTTACCTATTTCTATCCATTCTACCCTTAATTATTAATTATATTCATCACACAATATATTTTTTAAAGCATTGAATTAATTATATTCAAAGAATGATATAGTAAAATTACTTCTATTATTTATGATTTCTTAACATGTGTATTCAGTCAAAAGTGAAAAAGTTTTGTTGGACGGAGGGAGTACGAAAAGAACGGCATTACTCCCTCCGTTGTAATTTACTCCCGCGGTTCATTTTTATTTGTCATGCTTCCCTTAATGAAAGTTACTTTAACTAATATTCAATACTAAGTTGAATTAGATTAATTCAATTTTCATGTTTAAAATTTAGATGTTAGGAAATTATATAAAAATACTATAAGTTGCAATCCTTCTCATATTAATATGATGAAAAAATATATTTTAAAATGCTGATCAAAATTCACCTTTTGACTCTCAAAAAATGAAATCGGGACAAAGAAAAGTGAATAGAGAGCAGTTGATTTGTTGACTAGACACTTCCGTTAAAATCTATGTTAGAAATGCAAATTAGTACAGCTTAGTTTCTATACATAATATTTTAACAACATTGAGAATATCGACTCAGAAAAACAATTAGTAAATCAAATGAACCTTACACCCCATTAGATATGAACTTTTCTCCAATATTAATGAACCCTTAACTTACAAACTAAAGAAGAAAAAAGTAGATGGAAATTCCAAAGTATCAGATATGACAACCACAACAGAAGAAGAAGAAAGCTAAGGTGGAAACCAAAGCAATTGCTTCAAAAACAGAGACAATCTTGAATAGAAAAGAGTCAACGAACCAATGGCGCAATTTGTATAGACCCTTCTTCTTCCACAAAGACAAATTCTTGAATCTCCACCTCAATGATGATGGCTTAGTACTAGAATTATTTTCATCCCTCATTATATTTTCCCCTTGAGAACCACCAGCACTGCTAAGACTTTTAGGTGAACCAATATTTGCGTTATTGTTCTTGTTTAGCCTCTTGAATGAGAACAAGTAACCACCCGCTTTCATGTCTAAGTTACTTTAATAGAAAGTTGAATGCAACAAGAATTCAGACTGTAACGAGTATTTTCTCTAATTTAAAAAATTTGATTGATCCTTGGGATTGAATCTGGCGTCGGATGAATTCTCAAATCAATTGGATTCTTGACGTAGTTTCTTTTTTTTTTTGGGGGGTGGCGGGGTGCGTGTGGGGGGCGGGGGGTAGAGAATAATAGATGATGAGTTTGGTGAGCCACTGAGGGGTTTTGAAATATCTATATATATAAGGTTGTGGAATAAGGGTACTTATGAAAAGTCAAAAGGGGGGGGCTGGAATCTAGAGGAAGTATATGAATAACTTCTTTAATTGTGCGTTAATGAATAATGAGTGAGTCAAAAGGTGGGAATCGTGCGTTGGTGCGCCCTGTAGAATAAGTTTAGTTAGGAAGACGAGTGAAATCCAAGAAATTTGGAATTACGTATATGTACGTACTTGCCAATTTGTTTAGACCGAAAATTTTTAAGATGAGCACGCACAATCAACAATAGCTATGTGAGAAATTATTTACTTATTGGTAAGTGTAAATGTGGGTCCTAATGAAATGTCTCTCTCCCTTCATTTTCTCATATTTCCTTCCTTATTTTGGCTTCTTTTATTTTTGTAACAATACTTCTCTATTTTATGTGTGAATTTTAATTTTTTTTTCTCTTTTTTGGTTAATCAGTCTCTCTTAGATATATTTTTCCAGCACTTTTGTTATACACATGTCAAGAAAATGAATCGGTATCACTCAGTGTTTTAAAAGACGTGGGCGTGAGGCGAGGCGTTTTACATAGCACTGAGCAAGGCGTAAGTTCCGAAACATGGGGTGTAAGTCTCGTGAATCTTTAATTTATAATTTATAATATAATAAAAATAATATAATAACATAAAATTATATAAAAATGCATTATTAATTTTAAAAAATTATCTGTTCTGAGCCGGGGGTCTATTGAAAACAACCTCTCTACTTCATCTGAGGTAGTGGTATGGACTGCGTACACTTTACCCTCCCCAGACCCCACCTGGTGGGAATACACTGGGTATATTGTTGTTGTTGTTGTTGTTGTAATTTTAAAAAATTTAAAACATGATTAAAAAAACTCATAGAATACAAAACTTTTAACATCATTTATAAGAAGAAATAGTGCAATGATATAAAAATTATTATATGATGCAAATTAACTCTGACATCTTAACTTACAATTAATAAAAGAATCGCAATTTCTTAAAATATATAATATCATATTGTGCAATTTACCTCCCTAAAAGAAATAATCAATAAACTATTAATATTATAATTAAAACATCAACTCTTTCATGAATAAAAATAAAATACTTTCAAATAACAAAATAAAATATGATAATTTTGAAATATAGGACAAAAACATAACGATCAATGACAAGTGAAGATGTAAAATTCGGATATGTATTTTTAAACAGAAATGTTAAATCATATTCACCCTCACGACATTCTCAATTAGTAAATAAGCTAGTTACTCTTAATTTTCTTATTTCAACAGATGGAAAAAACTATTAAGCATCATTCATTTAGTAGAGAATTATGAGTATCAACAACGTTGATTAAGTAATTTGACACAATTTGTGTAAGAACTATTAGGCGAGCCTCGGGCGTTGGATGTTAGGCGTATTCAGGGCATACAGTCGGGCGCTTAGGGTGTAAGCCTCATAGAACTAAGTCCCACACATGAGCCCCGAGGCGTTTTGCCAGTGTCCCGCCCCGGGGCGAGTCCGGACTCTGCCTTTTAAGACACTGGTATCACTACTATTTATCCTCTTTCTCCTCAATCCATTTTTCCTCTTTCGTCGCTTTCTCTTCCCTCTTTTTTTCACATTTTTTATTTTTATCTATTTTTAAACCAATTTTATTACTACCTCAGTTTTATTTTATTTGGTCCGCTAAAAATAATTTTTCTTTTTATTTATTTATTTTAACAAATAAAAAATTAATGTTATTTTTTAATATTATTTTAATCATTAAATAACTACGTAAGGTACTAGTAGTTAAATTTCAATTTTCAAGGCATGATTAATAAGACTAGTTCAATAAATAAACTTCTAATACAAACACAATTAAATTTATGTATAAAAAATGAACTTATAAAAGAATAGTGAAACACTGTTATGTGTTATTAATAGAAAGTATAAGTGTTATGATTATTATTAGGTTAAATCCATCGACAGACACTTAAAGTTGACATTACTTTTCATTTAGACATCTAAATTAAGACTCGTACGATGTAAACATATGTATACTATAGTAGAGTCCTACTGCAATATTCAGAAGTTGCGAATTTTTTAAGTTTCATTTTTGTTCATTTCATTTTAGTTTTTTCTTTTAGAGAATGTTATATTGGAAATTTTCTAACGAAAAAAATTCCCTAATTTTTTGATATTGAAAAATTTGACTATTAATATCTTATATAGTTATTTAATTATGATAGCAGTATTAAAAATAATATTTATTTTTTATTTATTAGAACAAATAAATAAAAAGGAAAAAAATAATTTTAGCATACCAAATAAAACAAAACTGAGGAAGTAAAAAATTGATTTTAAAATCGACAAAAACAGAAAATGTGAGAAAAGAGTGAAGAGAAATCGAGAGAAAAGAGAAATAAAAGGACAAAAAAGAAAAATGAATTGAGAAGAAAGAGGAGAAGCTAAGTTGATGCGGTGGGTTCCACAAGCCACAACCAATTTAAAATCCCTCACACAACTAATAATGAAGGAAATATGAGGAAATGAAGGCAGATAGACAGTTGATGACACTAGGGGCCACTAAACACTTGTCAATAAGTAAATGGTGTCTCACATAACTATTGTTGGTTGTGCCTCATCCATATTAAAAATTTTCGTTTACACCGTTGAATTGAAGTGGACTTCCTCCTTCTTTCAACCCTGGTCTGTTCGGTTAACCGATTTTCGGTTTGTAAATATTCTAAATCGATAATCAAATTAATAAGATATATATTTGTTATTCGTGTCGGTTAATCAATTTTTTATTCTTAATAATTCAGTTTCGGTTTAACCAATAAGAAAATGTCCTTTCTTGCGAGATAATGATCAGAGCACCGTCATCCATGATGACATGGCAAAGAAGGACAAATCTATCAGATTGCCTAGGTGCGCGAAAGAGATCATACGGAGTGCAGGAGTATTAGTTGGCACCCCCTCTAACATATTAAACACGTGGTACAAGGATATATGTTTTAGTACCTTAGGACTCTAGTGGCATATTCTAGTAGGCCAAGGCCCATCATTGAAGCTCATAAATAGTCAATACTCTTCACTTGTAAAGGGACTCCAATTCTCTAATTGAATACAATAGTTTTCTTGGTCTTCAAGAATTTCATTTTACAAGTCTTTTGTTCTAGTTTGGTGGAAGTTTAGATAGTCAAGGAGCTGATCTTAGAATCGTCCTATCACGACTCAACTAATTGGATCGTGCCGGCACCTACTCTAAATCCATCTAGATAGGAGAACCCTCACCAACCATTTCAAAATATGTGCGGAAGTCAATACGAAACTTTTTTTAAAAATAATTTTCCGCTATTTAACAATAATAGCCCCTTTTCCATGGTCCTTATTCACATCCCGACTGCTTGAAACCAGAGTTTCTGCAGTCATGAGCCATCTTTTCCCTAACCATTTTACCAATGATAAGTCCATGCTTAGCACTTAGCATACAAGTTTCATTTAAATCACAGAGCAAGTAATTTCTTTAGCTATTAACACATAACCAAGTTATGACCTTTCACAATTCACAATTCCACAGTAATTCAAACATTACCAATCCTCAATATTTCAAGCAATCACAACTCATATACACATGAAACTCATAATTTATTTATGTAACAAGCCTTGTCTTTATTATTCCTTTATTTGACTTGGGGATAACCATTAATCGATTATCCCGAAGTTATACCGCCTCAATGGCCATATACTAATTAGAACCTTCTCGATTCTGATTCTGTTGTTTGTGTCATTCCAAACAGAGTCAAGTGACATCCATTTGCCTTGCTGAGATACCAATTATGATCGGAAGATACCAATTGGACTCAACTCATACAAATAACCACCTGAAACACACGAATAGAGAGAAGAAAGTGAAATAATTTTCTAGAATGCCTCATAGCTCCCCGAAGATTAGATGTGGACTTCAACACACCAATCCACAAGACTTTACTCGACATTTACTCTTGTACTGGGAGACCGATAACCTAGGCTTGATACGAATTGTCACGACCCAACTAATCAGATCGTGCGGGCACCTACTCTAAATCCACCTAGATAGGAGAACCCTCACCAACCATTTCAAAATATGTGTGGAAGTCAATAAGAAATAGTGTATTACCTTATTTATTACAACCAATTTACAAAACCTTTAAATTCAACGGAAACTTCATCAATGAACTAGTCTAAACAGGTACAAGAGCTACTAAGATAAGACACAACTGTACACATGACCCAGCTTACAACATAAGAGAAAAATAGAAGCTGTTGGAGAACTTTACCGCCTCAAGTATGAAACATCTACTGATCCTGCAACTAGACTATACCCCAGAAAAGGGTATAGCAAGAGTAGTATCAGTACAAGCAATACGTACTGGTAAGCATCATCGGTAGACTCAAATTAAATAACATAAACATCACATAGCTATTCGTAAAGAAACACACAACTTAAAAGTGGTTATTTAATCAAGGACCTTCCTTCATTAATTCCTTACCTCCAAATTAAGAAGCTTAACCTTATTCAATAACATCATAGGATTTAACCCTAAGAAACTAAGTTTCCATCATATTATCAATGCAGTCCTAAACACCCCTTCAATTATGAACTCTATTAGACCCAACTTTAATGGTTCCCAACCTTAGCCACCCACCTAGTCATAGATTCTGGCAAGACTAAAGGAAATTAAACAATAAGACAACCACCATGAATACTTTCACGTAACCCATATCCCTTATTTACACTTAAACCTTATTTACCACGCTACTAAGTTTAATCAAGTACAAGTTAACATAGAAAATAACTCAAGTTAAGACTACCACTACCAACCTCATTATATCCAGTCAAGTGTAATTAACACAGGCATTAAACCAAGTCAACAACCCTGACTCAACCTCAATATACTATATCTTGTCTCAATTACATAAGTGCATAGACAATAATAAGACTATGTCAATTATTCCCCACTTAGCCCATACCTCCCAAGGATCCATTTAACAACAACAATAATCCATTTGACATCCTTGACGGTGACATGGGGTACAATATCATCCTGGAAAGATCCTGGATTCACGCCACGAGGGTTGTACCTTTGACATATCATCAAGTGTTAAAATTCCTAACACCATATAGGGAAGACAAATTGGTGGGGACTTAATGGCAGCCAAGGAAATGTACACTATCTTGCCAATGGGAGAATAATCATAGAAGCTGGAGCCCTCTCTTCGAAGCGAAGTGGAAGAAGAGCTGCCAGGGATAGTAAAAATGAAAACAGGGGTGGTATGAGATGCCAAGAGATTTATATGTCCCCAAAGATTGGGGTGCAACTAAGTTGACAGTGGAAGACCACAAATAGGACATTTTTTCAGGAATTCCCTAAAAGGAAGGTATATCAGGTTACGGGACTGTGTCCCGAGCTCAGGCAGGCATACTTTAACTTCCTTAAAACTAACTCTGATTGTTTTGCCTGGACCCATCTCAATATCACAGGCATCCTCCCAGAGGTGGCCATGCACAAGCTGAGTATATATCCCAATTTTCCCCAGTAATACAGAAAAAGAGCACCCCATCTCAGAGGAGAAGAACATGTTTGTTAAGGAAGAAGTACCTTGTATTTTAAATATAGGATCTATCCAGGAGGTAAAATACCTAAAATAGTTGGCTAACGTTGTGGTAGTGTTTAAAAATCCGGATAAGTTTAGAATGTGTATTGATTTCAAAGATTTTCAATAAAGCATGCCTTAAGGATTCTTTTCCTGTGCCGAACATTGATTAATTAATCGATACCACAGCTAGACATGAGATCATGAGTTTTCTTGATGCATATTTTGAGTACAACAAGATACAAATGGACGTAGAGGACCAAGAGAAGTTCTCTTTTATTACTGACGATGACACATATTATTATAATATGATGTATTTTGGTTTAAAGAATGCAGGATCAATGTACCAATGACTGGTGAATCGAATGTTTGAGAAACAAATAGGGAAAACCATGGAGGTTTACATAGATGATATGATAGTCAAATCGCGGAAAGCTAAAGATCACTTGACTCACCTCCAGGAAATTTTGATATTTTAAGGAAGAACAACATGAAGTTGAATCCTGAGAAATGTGCTTTTGGGGTAGGTCATTCCTAGACTTCCTTGCGTCTACTAGAGGGATTGAATTGAATCTAGACAAAATCAAGGCGATCAAAGAGATACCGAGCGTGCTCGATGGTGTCAAGGTAGTTCAAAGGCTTACAAGACGAGTGCCTACCGTCAGTCATTTTATATCGAGGTCATCAAAAAGATGTCACCACTTCTTCACTCTCTTGAAGAAAAATAGTCGACTCGACTGACCCCAAAATGCCAGCGGGCTTTGCGGGAGCTGAAAGCTTATTTATGAAGCCTTTCATTATTAGTGAAACCGTAGGTCGGAGAGTAGTTACTTTTGTATTTGTCCAGAGCAGAGGTAGTGTTAAGTGCTATAATTGTTTGGAAAGAAAAAGGTACGCAATATTTCATTTATTATGTAAGTAAAAGCTTACTAAGTGCGAAACTCAATTTTTCACACCTAGAAAATCTGGATCTGGCCCTTGTGGAAACTGTCCATAAGCTTAGCCTTATTTTCAATGCTACTCAATTGATGTGGTCACTATGTACCCACTACGGAATGTTTTTCACAAATCTGAACTGTTGGGGAGAATGGAAAAATGGGTTGTCAAGTTAAGTGAGCTTGATATAGAATATAAAACCCGAATTGCCATCAAATCCCAAGTTTTAGTGGACTTTGTGGTTGATTTAAATTTGGGGATGATCCCCCAATATGAAAAGTAGGTCATATTGGCCTACGGGGACCACATCATAACTTGGACCCTGTATACTGATGGGGCTTCTAATGATAAAGGAACCGACTTGGGGTGCTCTAAGTGACCCTGGGGGAGAAGTTGAGGAAATTTATAAGTTGTGTTTCGATCACTACCAATGTGGCCAAGTATGAGGCCCTTCTTGCAGGTTTAGGTTTTGTACAAAGGGTAGGAGCAAAATTCATTGAAATCTTTTGCGATTCTCAACTCATCATAAACCAATAGACATGGCATACAAGAAAAAATATGAGCGGATGTCCGGGTACACAGTGAAAGTTTGAGACTTTCTTCTATCTAAAAAATTGGGAAATGAAACAAATTCCCTAGAGAAAAAAAATGAGGCGGATGCACTACCGACCTTAGGATCCTCAACCAAAGTGGATGATTTAGCAAAGAGGAATGTTGTACAACTTTTGCATTCGACACTAGAGGCCCCGAGAAGGGAGGAAGTGTAATCCACTAGTTTTATGTGGGATTAGAGAAACGAATACAAAAAGTACCTTAAGGATGGTGAACTATCTGCGGATACAAAAGTCTCTCGAGCCTTCCAAATGAAGGCCATAAGATTTTGCCTGGTGGATGGTAATCTCTACAAAAGGTTATATTTAGGGCCCTTATCCATGTTTTATTATCCTAGGGACACTAACTAAGTGTTAAGGGACATAAACAAAAGGGTGTGAGGCAAGGGACATAAACAAAAGGGTGTGAGGCAATCACTCTGGATCAGATTCTTTGGTCCATAAGAAATAAGGGTCGGGTACTATTGGCGGCATATGGAGCAGGACACTATCACATTCATCGATAGATGCGACAAATGATAACGTTTTATGTACGACCTCTATCATCTTGAGGAGCACATGTATGAAGTTACAGCTTTCTGTCGTTTGATGAAATGGGGGATGGATATCGTAGGGTTATTTCCACCGGCCAGCCCCAGGTCAGGTAAAATTTTGCTCATTGTGACTAACTATTTCTCTAAATGGATTAAAGCAGGAGCTTATAAGTAGATCCTATATTGGGAGGTGATACTTTATTTGGGATCGTATAATCTACCAATTTGAAATACCCAAGGAAAATTTTGTGATAATATCCCCCAGATCGTGGGAGCCAAGATGATTGAGTTTTTGGACAAATTACACATCAAGCGAATTACCTCCACGTTGTACCACCTAACTGCAAATAGAAAGCTTGAGTTGACCAACAAGGCAGTGCTGCTCAACCTCAAGAAAAGGTTGGAAAAATCGAAAGGCTGCTAGATAGAATAACTGTCCGAGGTACTATGGGTACGTCAGATGGCGACAAAGATGAGCACAGAAGAAACCTACTTTTGCTAGTATAGGGAGTTGAAGCCCTAATAATAGTTGAAGTAGGTGAGCCCTGCCCCTACTACTTGAAGGAAGACGAGGAAGTAAATAATGATGAAATGAAGAGATAGTTGAACTTGTTGGACGAACATTAGAAATTCACTTTCATTCGAATAGTGGCACATAAGAAAAGGATGAACAGATATTATAACCGCATAACCAAGCTCAGTTACTTCAAAGTGAGGTACTTGGTACTACAGAAAGTGACTCTCAGTACTTTAAACTCAAATGAGGGGAAGTTGGGTCTCGTATGAGAGAGGTCATAAAGAATAACTGGTATAACTGGGAAGGGTGTGTACCAGCTAACTTACCTGAGCAACGACCAGCAGTGAAACAACTAGAATTTCAACCATCTGAAAAGATACTACTGTTGAAAACATGTGTGTCACCAGTTAACATTCTTTTTTATGACAACACTCACTACAGACTTTTTTCCTTCGACTATTTCTTTTTATCCTAATTGGGTTATTTTGTTTAGGTTTTTAATGAGATATGCACCAAGCATGTTGGGAGGATGGGAGAAAACTAGTCAAAGGCACCAACATCCTAGTAGACTGGCACTAGGGACTGTCTCTTTTGGGATCTAAAAACAACAAACTAAGGATTGTCAATGTAACACCCCGTACGTTCCCAACCCTACTTGACGACATTAAATGATATGTACTTAGGTATCGAGAGCTATAAGTATGCATTTGGTAATGCTATTGGTGAGATAAGTGAATTTGACTCTTATTATGTGATTAAACCTTCGTAAGAGGTGTTTTATGATCTTCGTGGAACATTTGTGGGGTTCAAAATGAGGCTAAGAATACCTCTAAACAAAGTATATTAAGGTTAATAAGTGAGCTAAAGAATAGGACTTGAAGTATCTAACCGAACCCGCGAAGAAAAGTCGAAAACAAAAATTTTGGAAAAAAAATAGCGCGCCACGCCGCTCTGGGCTGAAATTTTCAGTCCATAGGCAGTAAAGGGGCACGCCAGGCAGCGTGCCACGCCGCCCCTGCGCACCTTTCAAAAGTTGGAAATTTTGTTTAAGTCCCAAGGGTGCCCGGGGACGTATCAAGCCGATTTTTGCCACGTTTCTTCTACAATAATGATCATATACATTAAATGAGTAAATTATCACATTGGTATGATAAAATTACTCGAGAACGAATTTGGGGTCAAAATGACGATTTTGCCCTTTTGGTCAAAATGGGCCATACGTGGCTAGAATCGCTTGCTTTTGGAATTGAGGCTACGGATATGAATAACATGAGTGGTAATATTGTTGTAACATGTATGATATGACTTGAACACGTGAAATTATTGATTTTACTGGGTTACGTGAATTGGGCCCAAAAAGGACCCAAAAATGAAATGAAAGCATGGCCCAAAATGGGTCAAATGACCCATTCTTACCAAGATCTTCTAGAAGACCACATTAATGACTAAGCATGGACTCAAGGTCTATAAAAGGGTCCAAATATCTGATTTTATCATGAGAAACACCCATGCCTTTTCTATCTTTTTCTAGAAATTTCCCAAGAACATCTCTTTGGCTTTCAAAACCCTAAGGCACTTCTTGGAGCAAGATCATCATATTCCAAGCTTGGTTAAGTGACTATTATTGTATTTTAACATATTATGAGCATGCGAAATGATGTAGGTCATGTTGGTTATACTTGGAAGAATTGGACATGATACTTTTGGTTTTGTGAAAAAGATGTGAAATCCATGGGATTTGAACTTGAATAAGGACTTGTGCCTTTGATGAAAGATCATGATGTGAATAAAATATGAACATGTATGGTGTTATTTTTTTATTCAATTTGTTATTTTTTTCTATAAGTGCAAATTGTGGGATTTTGGCCGATTTGTGCTATGAAGTGTATTAAGGTGAATTGATGGATTGTTTGTGATGTGGTGTGAATAAGAAAGTGTAAAGGGGAAGTGTCGTGGTGGAATGTATTGATTATTATGTATTGGTCAATGTTGGGAATATTGGAGGATTTTTGGAATAATGATTTTTATCAATGGTTTTGTTAAGGGGGAAATGACATGTTAAAGCTAAACATGTGACTTATTGTTGTTGTATGCCATTATAAGGTAATTGGTGGTTAATGTTGGTTTCGTTATAAACTTGTGTTGTAGAGAGAAACATAAGGAAGGAGCAGGAATATTGTATGCACATCTAAGATTGTGTATTCGTATAAGAATACAAGGTATGTAAGGTTCCTTTTTCCATATCCCTCTGCAACATGTTGTTCACATTGACATTGGACTTGTTTCAATTCCGAGAGGTTTGAAGTATCTCAAATTCAGGTTGACGTATATTAGTATTCATATGTGTCCTATTCTTAAATGACTGATGATTCGTTTGTCTCTTGTTCATGGAGTGAAGTTCCAAAAATGTCATAACGTTATCATTCCTAAATGAACGATCTCAAGAGAGTAATAACATAAGAGAACCTATTTATTCTTAAATAGCATTTTTCCAATCATGTCATGTTCCAAGTCCTCAATTATGATGTTTATCTTTGTATCAATCTTTTACAAGTAAAAGTACCAATCTCATAAGATTTCATCAGAGTAATAAGAGAGGTGATGCGCAAGCTAATATATCTATTCCTCATAAGTGAAGATGTCAATCTCATGAAGCAAGAGTGAAGAAGTAATATATATGTGTGATTCCTATTATGTCATGATCTTCAATATCTCAATCACTCTTAAGAATGGAAGTAAGAATAACAAGAGAAATAAGAGGTGTATAATTAAGAAGTAATCATGGGTGGTATCCCAGGGGTTAAAATACCTAGCATGGGTCGATCCCAATAACACGGGTGGTATCCCAGGGGCGACAGAAAAGCCTAGCATGGGTCGAACCCGATACATCCCAGGGGCGATATAAAAGCCTAGCATGGGTTATGATGGTACATCCCAGGGGCGATAAGCCTAGCATGGGTTATGATGGTACATCCCAGGGGCGACACGAAAGCCTAGCATGGGTTAATATAACATCCCAGGGGCGATAAGCCTAGAATGGGTTAATGACATCCTAGAGGCGACACGAAAGCCTAGCATGGGTTCACATAATATAACATACCAGGGGCAATAAGCCTAGCATGGGTTAATGACATCCCAGGGGCGACACGAAAGCCTAGCATGGGTTCACATAACATAACATCCCAGGGGCGATAAGCCTAGCATGGGTTAATGACATCCCAGGGGAGACACGAAAGCCTAGCATGGGTTCACATAACATCCCAGGGGTCAAAGTACCTAGCATGGGTTAATCTCATCCCAGGGGCAACAGAATAGCCTAGCATGGGTAGAATAATAAAGATGAATGAATATGAAGACAAGAGATGTAAAGAACGTAATTTACATAGATCCCCACATGCAGAAAGAGAGTTTATTCACGTTCATTAATTCTTTTCACTATTGTTGTTATTATGTCTGATGACGATCCTAATAGTATGAGTGCATCCATGGGGTGAAAGAACACATATTTATGATGACCATTTATCATCCACTCAAAAGTAAGAAATAAAGAAAGGTGTGCGCATAAGTTAAATTACCACCAATAGAGTGGATGTACGTTAAGAGAGTAGATGTATAATCCTCCACCATGAGAGTGGATGTAGGATAAATCACCAATAGAGTGGATGTACGTTAAGAGAGTGGATGTATATTCCTCCACCATGAGAGTGGATGGAGGATAAATCACAAATAGAGTGGATGTACGTTATATTATTAATTCCCTACCCTACCACTGGAGTGGATGTATATGGATGAGTATTATTCTTTTACAACCGACCAACCAAGGAGATGATTATTAATGGTAGTGGGCATAGAAGCAAGAAAGAATCTCTGGAATCTATGGAATAGAGGAACCTCTAGAATTTCGGGAATAGGAGAACCTCTTGGAGGTAAGTCTTTTGAGTGAAGGAACAATCTCTTGAATGAGGATGTGTATGAAAGATATTATATGAATAATAAGGAGTTAAGTGAGTGATCTAACATATTAATACAATATGCATGTTTCCACATTTAAAATGATGGTTCATCTACGTTGACTATTCTCTCATATTTTTATTAGATTGACATTCTCATGTATGATGTTATTTCTTATAAGCCTTACATACTCAGTACATTCTTCGTACTGACCCCCTCGGGGGACTTACCTTACATGTTGCAGGTACAGGCATTAGTAGACCTCCTCTGTAGACTGGGGATCATTCGCAGAGTTTTGGTGAGCTCCACTTGATTCGGAGCTTTCTGGGTCATAGTTGTATAGTTGTTTTGGCATTGTAAATTTTGTATAAAGCGGGGACTTGTCCCGACTTTTAGTTGGTCTGGTAAATGCATCTGTTAGAGGCTTTTGTAGACATATGTGGGTATATGGATGTAAGATATGTACGTTCAGTTAGACGTAATGGCCCCAACGGCCAAGTTTGATATATATGGTTATAGCATATGTTTCCATGTTCATGTTTTCCATATAGTTGCATAAGGTTCAATAAGATTCATATGAGGATATACATCCGAAGGTTCAGGAGCAAAGATTGGTTCTCTTGGGCCATATCGGCTTCGGGTGCCAATCACGCGTCAATGGGGTTTGGGGCGTGACAGTCAAGCAATGTCGGTAACTCCAACTTGAGTGTGTGCCTATCTCGGGAGCCTATCACCTGCGTGCTAGTGTAGCCACTGATATGGACATTATATGTAATGGAATACTATGATGAATAAGATTTTTTTATTATTATTGTTGCTTTGTGCTCTGAAAAATTTCCCTTGAAATACAGTTCAGCCGAAGCTAATGAGGAGACCTTAGTTTATCCTGATACCTCACATTTGACATTGTTATGAGACGTCACAACTTATAAAAATGCTGAGAAATGAAATCATGCACAGAACAAAATGAGCCCTAGCTTGACTCATCCTAAATACTTATGCATGTATGTATTCATGTATATATATATATATATATATATATATATATATATAAATACCTCAAGACAAAATCCTATTCAACAATTAGATGAAGTAATTGATATAGATAAAGACATCCAAATTTTTCAACAAAATAAATTAAAACTATTAAATCCCAGAATATTATATTATGTTCACCTAACTAGATTTCTACTTCTATTAGATGACTATCCTCAAGTATGATTTCTCGCCTCTTGAGTTTTGCACTACTAATTCCTACCTTGGATCCCAGATTAGCTTCCTGGATTATAGTGCAGGAATTTTGTTACAAAAGGCTCAGTTATATAGACATTATAGAGAAGAACAATCATGTGTTACCAGAGAAAATAAAAGAAACATTACCTTAATTAGTTCAGAATCTTTAAATGAAACAAAAAGAGCAAATATTAATTTAATGCATATGGGTTTAATTATTATAGGATTAACCAGAAAGAATCTAGGAACTAAAGTATTAATAACAATTTATGATGATAGATGGTCAGACCCTAAAAGATCCCTTATTGGTTTAACAGAAGTAGACATGAATAATAACAGAGAAATATTCTATTGTAGTCTAGACTTTATGATTAATTCGGCAGAATTTGGAAAATATATAAAGATAGGAATCCAGACTAAAGGATATGAAGACATGAATGGTGGTAATAATCTTTTAATATGTGTAGGATTTATAGGAAAATTAGCAAATAATAGCAGTACCAAATTTAAGCTAAAAGTAGAAGACATTGTAGGATTAATGGGAAATAAAGGAATAAAATTAATGCAACCTTTAAAAATAGACCCAGAAATATATGCAGGATTAGAATGGAATTTAGAATACTCTAAAAAACAAGAAACAATAAAACCAACAGATCATTTAATGTATACAAATAAAAAAAGGACAAACTTCAGTAAGATTTATAGACTATGAGACTACAAATCAAAACGAATTAGAAGAAGAAATACAAGAAGAATCTAAAAGAACAGAGTTTATGAATATAAATGAAGAAATGAAATTAGAAGAGTTTAAGGTAGATAAAGCAATACAAAAGGCTAGAGAAATATATCGAATTAATAATAACAAACGTTTTAAATGTAGAGGATGTAAATTAGGAAATTTAGACATATTTGATGTAGATGAACATTTTAGACAATGTGGATTAAGAACTGATAATATAGGATATAAAGATAATAAATTCGAAGAAATTAGCAATACGTCCGAAGAAGAAACCACTAAAAGTATTAAAGAATTTATGGAATCAGCCTCAACAAGCTCAAGCCCTTTCCAAAGAACTTCTAAAATACACATAGTAGAAACCAATACAGGAAATGTACCTAGACATAGAGTATATAAAATCAATCCAGAGACAGAAGTGGATAGTGTTAGACCTATAGGAAAAATAATGCCAATAGAAGAACTAGTTACCCTTCAAGAAGGATGAAGTAAAGGAAAAATATTAAATATATCAGCACATGATTCTCAAATATGGAATACTGTTATAGACCTATGGAAAGGTATAGTAGTAGCAGACTATATTAAAACATATAACGAAACAGACTCAGAAAACAATGTATAGATATATGGAAACATTTCTAGGAGAATCAGCTAAAGGATTATGGGAAGCATATAAATCAGAATTCCCACAAGAATTCAAAATGCTAGTAGATATGGGACCAAACCCGTATAACTTTACCAATAAAATACATAGTTTAATAATTGGAGAAGACCCAAATAGTGGATTACTAGTGTTACAAAGAAAATCCTTAATTAAGTTAGAGCAACTAAGTTTAAAAAGTTGATATCATGTAAAGCCTTTTCTATTAGATTACTTTTACTATAGTAGTATAAGTGGTAATGCTTTTGATCAGACTCTAGGAAAGAAATTATTCAATAAATTACCAGGAGCACTAGGAAGAGAAATAGAAGAAAGATGGGAAAGAGAGACGGAGTAATACAAAACCCCAATGCAAAATGGTCAGTAGGACATAAAGTACAACATATAATGGACATACTATAAGAAAAATGTATTAATATACAGATACAACAACAATTAAAGAAAGGAGAAACTAATTTCTGTAAAACTATCTATACTACCCAAAGTTATGATGATAATTATCAAAAGAAAAGTAAATACAAGAAATATAAGAAACCATACAGAAGAAGTGATTATAGAAGTAAAAGTTATTATTTAAGAAAATCATCGGCTAAAAGCCATACTTAAACAAAGACAAACATGTGAGAAAATATAAAAATGATAAATGTTATAGAAATACTTTAGAATGCTTCACGTGGAAGTGCAGATCATTTAGCTAATACTTGCCCTAAAAGAAATAATACTAGAACAAGAAATTCACAATTAATAGAAGATTTTAATGAAACATTAATAAATGTAGACGAATATATGTCAGATAATGAAAGTATATACTCTATAGTTAGTATAAATAATGATAAAGAACAAGACTCTTCAGACTCAGAAGAAGATATAGGATTCAAAAATCTAAATGAAATTATGACGAATTTATCATTAGTAAATATTAAAGAAGAATGTATACATGAATTTGAAAGACATAAAGGACTAGATAATATACAATGTTATATATGCAATTGGTATCCAAGTAAGACAAGAAGAGCAAAATGTAAATTTTGTTATATCAAAGGATGTATACCTTGTATAGAAAAATCCATAGGAAGACATGTAATATAAATAGATGACAAACCACAAGTTAGTGATGAAAATACAAGAATAATAAATAAAGGCAACATGGATTTAGAAAATAGAGTAAATCGGCTTGAAAATACAGTAAAAAAGTTAGAAGAAAGACTAATGATTTTAGAAAAAAGAAAAGGAGTAATAATGAAAGACCCCTTAAAAGAAACAGAAGACGCAGAATTATTAAATGAAAATTTTAACGGATTAGTATGTAATGAAGACAAAACATTAAGTGCTATCAAAGTAATGACTAAAATAGTAATACAAGATTATGAGATAGAAACCTTAGGAATAGTAGACTCAGGATGTACACAGTGTATAATAAATTAAAATATTTTACCAAAACACCTTATAAATAGCTTTAGAGAACCACAAATATCCATGCAAATGGATGGAACCCATAATACATATAAACATTATGTAAAGAATGCCATAATTAGTTTTAATAATACATGTTCTAACTATAAAACAGTGTATAAATTAGGATATATGTTGACAACAGATTTAAATATAAAAGCAGATTTTGTAATAGATTAGACTTCATGGTAAAAAATAATGGAGGATGTTTTATAACTAGAGTTGGAGTAATCTTTACAAAGAATATTACAATAACGCCATCATTTTTTGGAAGAAATGTACAAAGAAATACAAAAGTAATAAAAGACTCTAGAAATAAACAAATAACCCCAGACACCATCTGCGATAAAGGTACAGATTGCACCTGCAAAATAAAAGAAAACTTACTTTCAGAAGTAATAAATGACGAATGGATAGACATAGATGAAGAAATAGAAAAGAATTATAATTTAATTGGCATAGGTATAGAAGGTTATAACTTTAGGAAAAGTTTTCAGTAGATAGGAGCAATAAAGAATCAAGAAGATTTACAAAAGATTATACAAAAATTAGATGAATTAGAAATAATAGGAGAAAAGCCCCTAGAACATTGGGAATCAAATCAATTAGAATGTAATTAGACATTATAAACCCCGAATATCTTATTAAGACAACAACAATAGAAGCAACAAATGAAGACTTAAAAGATTTTGAAATTCAAATTAAAGAACTATTAAATTTAGGAGTAATTAGACGATCTACATCCAGACATAGATCCGCAGTCTTTATGGTAAGAAATCATAGTGAAATAGTTAGAGGAAAAGCAAGAATGGTATTAAATTATAAAAAACTTAATGACAATACGGTAATGGATGCATATAAATTACCAGACAAGACAGGATTAATAAATGGGTGAAAATCATTTTTCCCCCTCAACTTTATTTTAAAAATCAAACTCCCACCTCAACTTTGAATAATAAACATTCTCCCCCCTTTGACCTTAACAATGTCTATTTTAACCTTGACATTTGTAATATCTTCTTATATTATATATTATTTATTTTAGTCAAGTATTTTTATATATTTTATTAAATTCTTTAGTATTATAAGTAGAATAATTTTTTTTAATGAACTTGCCACAAAAGCTAATGTTATTTTTTATGATTGTTATTTTATTGAGATAAGGCACAAGTCCGTCCCCCCCCCCCCCACAACTATACTTGAAGTTGCTATGACACATCTAAACTTTACGAGGGTCCTATTACCCCCCTAAATTCATTATTTTGTATTTTTGTGCTCTTTTTTGCTGACATGGCTGCCAAGTATCAGAATATTTTTATACTCACACAAAAGGAGTACAAAAATATTCTGATACTTGGCAGCCACGTCAGCAGAAAGGAGCACAAAAATACAGAAAAATGAGTTTAGGGGCTAATAGGACCCCCGTAAAGTTTAGGTGTGTCATAGCAACTTCGGCTATAGTTTAGGGGGTACTTGTACCTTATCTCTTATTTTATTACATGCATTGAGTATATATATATATATATATATATATATATATATATATATAGAGAGAGAGAGAGAGAGAGAGATTTATATATATATATATATACACACACATATGTATGTACATGTATGTGTGCATATTTAAGTTTCATTCTTATTTTTTATTGTTTATATAGATAAATGAGTTTCGATTGTCACTAATGAAATATTTTAAATAATAAATTAAAATTTATTTACAATATAAGTAAACTTTTGGAATTAATTTGTTATAAAATATATTTCTATTTTTATTATATATTATTGTATTACATGCATTGGAATATGTTTACAAAGTTATTTTTATTTGATATTTTCACTAGTATAAATAGATATTATAGTTTTAATTATTATTAATAAATTAATTTCATTATCCTGGTCATTTATTTCATTTAGAACATCATTAACTTATATACTAAATATATGTTTCTCACTTTTCTTTTTTTAATCTAGAAAATAATATTTATTTTTATTTAAAGAAATTTACTGTACATATTAAAAAATGAAAAAATATCATGATTTTAAAGAGGTAAAGAAAAATAAAGATTAATAGTATAAGGGTAAAATAGATATTTAAAAAAGACAAATAGAAAAAAGGGGGGAGAATGCTTATTGTTTAAAGTTGAGGGGGGAGTTTGATTTTTAAAGTAATGTTGAGGGGGCAAAGTGACTTTTACCCTTAATAAATAGAATACAAGGAAGAAAATTATTTAGTAAATTTGATTGCAAGTCAGGATATTGATAAGTAAAAATGCACAAAGACAATATTGAATGGACAACTTTTACATGTTCAGAAGGACATTTTGAATGGCTAGTAAAGTCATTTGGATTAAAAACAGTCCCTCCTATTTTTTAAAGAAAAATGGATAATATATTTGGTATTATAAGAATTTTGTTTTAGTCTATATAGATGACATTTTAGTATTTAGCAATAACATGAAAGAACACTTAGAACATTTACAGACTGTTTTTAGCCTTTTTCTAGATAATGGTTTAATAATTAGTAAAAAGAAAATGAAATTATGTAAACAATATATTAATTTTCTAGGCATTACTCTTGGAGAAGGAAAGATAAAATTACAACCCCACATAGCAACAAAAGCCTTAGAAATGCCAGACAAGTTAGATAAAACAAAGGATTTACAAAAATTTCTAGGAATACTAAACTACGCTAGACATTTTATTAAAGATTTAGGAAAAACAACTGGACCATTATACGGCAAGACTGGAACTAAAGGACAACGATCATTTAACACAAAAGACATTAAATTAGTACAAAAGCTAAAAGAAAGGGTTAAACAAATTCTAGACCTAACGTTACCCTTAGAAACAAACTATTTAATTATAGAAACAGACGAAAGCTTCGAAGGTTGGGGAGCTATATTAAAAGCAAGACAAAATAAATATAGTACTAAAAAAGACGAAAGAATTTGTGCATATCAAAGTGGAACTTATAAAGAACGAGGGAATATGAGTAGTATAGACGCTGAAATATTGGCAGTCATATATGGCTTAAATAGTTTTAAGATATATATTTTAAATAAGCCAAAAAATTTAGTAAGAACAGATTGTGAAGTGATAGTTAAATTTCATGAAAAAATAAGTGAAAAGAATAGTAGTAAAAGAAGATGGTTAAATTTTATAGATGCTACCTCTATATACAATATTAAATTCTAACATATTAAAGGCAAAGAAAATAGCCTAGCCGACAAACTTAGTAGATTAATTTCAAAAACTACTAACTAGTTTTTTCTGCAGCATGAATACAGACAAGGGTAAAGCGAAAGCTTCAGACTCAGGTGCAGACAATTATCTTCAGGCATTATTAAGAAATACTCATTTTAGACCTCAGACGATGCTAAACGTACCACAGACATCCACTGATCAGATAATTGAAAGAATTTATTTTGGAAAATAAAATCTAGTTTGTTATCCAGACTCAAATTTTAGTTTCAAGACAAAGCCCGAAGCAAGGGCTGACAGAAATCAGAAATGCTTATTAGACAATTTATGGATTGCATATAACAAGAATCCAATGGATGTCAGCTATTTTTTAGCTGTGATGAATGCCCTGACTTAGTATTTCACATACAAAAATTAGAGTAACAAATTTAAATTTTATGTAGTTGTACAGGGAAGGATGCCAAGTATTTTTCAGACATGGATACAGGTAATAGACTCCATTAAAGAATTCAGAGACCCTCTATATAAAGGATTTAACAATTTTACAGAAGCATTAGACTATGCCGGAGGTAAATTAGGACCAAATTTTTATATAACCCCAGAATTACAAAATTCAGTAAATTATTCTCAGTATAATATCCAAAAAGACACCAATAAAATTATTTTTTGTGACCATTGCAGCTCCATGACCGACGGGTTTAAACGTTTGCTTCAGAAAAATGAACTGTTAGAAAAGGTGAGAGACGAGTTGATTCAACATAACCAAATACTGCAGAACCATATAAAAGACCTTCATTTTGTATTAAACCAAAGACAAATTCCAGAACAGCCTCTTAAAGATTCCTCATCTCAGACAAATTTTCAAACTCCACAACAAAGTTCTCCATCTTTATCTCTCTCTCTCTCTCTCTCTCTCTCTCTCTCTCTCTATATATATATATATATATATATATATATATATATAAATGCTTTCTCATTCATATGGGTCAGAAGCCCGCTCCCCAAAGAGCAGGTAGATTCTAAAAGAGTACCCTAATACAAAAACCAGTTGGTAACTACCTTCGACCATCAATGTGAGACTCCAATACAAAAGCAGATTACAACATCTCGTAGAGCCATAAAAATAAGTGATGAATTTCAATAGAAATCTACAAACTAAAATGAAACCAATGTGCTACAATCTTGAACAAATAAAAGTCTTATTCTTATACAAAATAAAAGGAGAGAGGCAAAACAAAGCCCAAAGACAATAAGTACATGAGAAGAGATAAAAAAAATCATAAAGGAGCTCTCTAAATGACTCTGCATATGAACTTCGAGTATCTCCCAAGTTGATCTCTTAGGGCATGTCATCTAGAGAAGAAACAATTTTGATCGAGTCTAAAGGGGGCAGTCGGATGCCAAAATGGCCTCACGAGTTGGCTTGATCTCCTTTTCCACCATAAAAGGGTCGAAACGGATCCTCTCGAGAAGTTTAGGTGATCTGCCTAGATGCAATCCTGCCGAAGGGATAAGAGGTATTGTTTCATGATGGAGTGCCTAAACCTTCTTTTCCCTAATGTTTTGCATAGAGTTTTTTAATTTTTCTTCTCATATAGGGCTTCCTTAGTCGATCAAAGTAATTCAGCTTTCCCTTTAAGGAGATCTGCTTCAGCCCTAACTGATGTATCCTCGATAATTTTTTCTCTTAACTAAACTAATAGTCTAGACAACTCTTGGTCGGCTTGAACTGCCTTCTCGGTGGTTTCCCTCCTTTTCGTGATAGAAGCCCTAAGCTTCTCAATTTGGAGGTCAAATTGAGCACGAAGTTCAACCAACTTTTTATTAGCCTCAGCTAAGTTTTCCCTCTCAACAACTGATTAACCCTCTAAAGGTTAGGCCCACTCCTCTAGAGAAGCTTTTCTTTTTAAAATGGTTTACCCTTATGCTTTGTTAGTCTATCCTCCCAATAGGGCGAGACAGAGCTTTAGACATACTGAGGTACGTGTAAATAAAAAACTGCTTCACATAAAGAGAGAAAATGAAGGAAGAACACGAAAATAAAAAAAAGCTAAAAGCGAAAGCATACCCGAGAAAGATGGTTGAAGTTGGTTTGATTGAGGAGGCGTTAATCGTCTTGGAGTGGTAATTTCATTAGGACCTCTTCTTGAACTTGGAGTGTGGAATAAGAATGTAGACCCTATCACTCCTCATCAATCATAAGGACTGGAGGCTCCTAGACAGAACTGGGACCAAGAAAGGTCTCACAGAGGACGAGGAGAGGAGTTTCCAGA
Organism: Capsicum rhomboideum; assembly: GCA_031232105.1. Classification (NCBI taxonomy): domain Eukaryota; kingdom Viridiplantae; phylum Streptophyta; class Magnoliopsida; order Solanales; family Solanaceae; genus Capsicum; species Capsicum rhomboideum. Next base: position 98,115,816 of record CP124718.1, read on the forward strand.
ACAACCTCTGAGGTAGGGATTGGGCTTATGGCTTATCCCTCAGTGCCCCCATATGTTCCTAACAGCTCACCTGGGATGCTCCCTTCTACTACCAGGATAGGAGTTCTCTAAGAAGGGGAAGTCTTATTCTCACACCTGGCTGATAGCTTGCATGTACTAGGGGTGTACTCTGAAAGGATCCATCCCCTACCTTTCTTGGATTTCCTCTTGAAATTAGGGGATTTGTCAATAGGGGTTCTCTACCTTTTATTCTCCAAGGTGCTTTTTTTGAGTATGTTCTTCTTTCTGGATTTGGGTTGTTGTAGAAGGAAAAATTTGGATCCCACCGAAGACAAAAGGAAGTTGTCCAATCAAGTTCGGATGCACCTACTTTTATCCATGAATCAAACTATAAAGTAAATCACGAGGGTAGCAAATGAATGAAAAGAAAGGGGAAAGGTGTATACAAAACTTACCATGATCTTTAAAGGTTCAACCCATCTTCTTGGAGATGTATCCCTAACAACATTCCTCGGGTTTCATGAGGTTTAGGATCTTCTCGACCCATGGCTGAATTTACATGGAAGAAGAAGTCCAGTATGTAGCTAAAAAAAATGGATTTTCTAAATAAAAGAAAATTGACCCTGAAAATTCTCTAAATAGAAAAGCTAAAATACTTATGATCGAGATTCCACTTTTATTGAAGGACGGAATCATGAATAAGATTCTAGATACGAAGGAACACATATTTATCAATCCATAATTGACCCATTTTGTCTAGATCCAAGAGGATTCCCTTTGCCCCTCGAAACTTGACCATAAATAGTTCTCTCAAATAATTCGAGGGTATAAAAGAAGATGAAATGGTTAGGATGAATGTGAACCCCAAGGCAGAGGTGATAACTAGAAGGCACAAGACCTCCCCTCAAATAGTAGGAGCCACCTGGCCAAAGAGATGTTATATTTTTTACAAATTCGGAGAATGGACATAAATATGGGCCTATCAAATCCCATAGAAAATGCGTAGGTATATACCCTAGGTATCCCTACTTGAGGGTAGAGATATTTTCTGAAGGAAGGGAGAAAGAACATTGGTATTAGCATACTAACCGCAATCAATTTTCACCCTCGAAATGCCACCCACATCAACTGTGGAGACATAGTGAATAACAGAGCAGATCCTCGAGTTCGTAGAGTATTCCCCAAAGGGATAAGAGGTGAAATTATTTAGGAAATTAAACTCCATGGGATCACCGAATTGATTAGGGATTCAACCTCCTCTTACTTCGCCGCTTAAGGGTTAAAAAAACCCTTTCTTTAAGGGAGGAAAAAAGGCAGAGGTGTCATCTCCAACAAGGTTAGCAGTGCCCAAAATAGAAGTCTCGACATCCACTCTGGCAAATTCAACATAGTGATTGAAGAAGGAAGCTTTTTCTTTTTATGAAGGAAAATAGAGTAGTTCTAGAAAATGAGAGTCGGTGGTCTGAAAATGCACAAGAGAAAAAAGAGACAGAAGGGGATCTTGATAAAGGAGTAAGGGAAATGAGATGAACCATAGAGAAGCTATTATAAGGGTTTAGCGACATTTGGAGTTCTCTCAAATCTCCCTGGAGACATGCAGTAGATACATATGTCAACAAGCATCTAAAGAAACAAGTCGGGGTGCACAGAGGTGAAGACGTCACACTAAACATCCCGCTTGAGGAATTTGAAAAGAGCGAGCTTTCCTGCTTCTCGGAGTCGCATGACATTACCCCCAGAAGCAGAGGGACTATCTGTATGGTAAAAAATTGACGCGTGGCTCCAATCGAGAGGCTAACACAAAGTCTCATCATGATGAGAAATGTTAAACCTCGATAGCCTCTCCCTAGATAGTAGAAATAAAAGTGACCTTTCGTGCGAGATAAGGATCAGGACACCATCACCCATGATGGCGTGGTAAAAAAGGACGAACAAGGGACAATATTGTTAGACATCCCAGGTGCGCGAACGAGCTCAAATAAAGCTAAACAATGTAGGAATATTAGTTGGTGCCCCCTCTAACAGATTGAATGTGTGGCACAGGGATATAGGTTTTAGTACCTTAGGGATCTAGTGGCATATTCTAGTAGGAGAAGGGCCAACATTGTAACCTATAAATATTCAATGCTCCTCACTTTTAAAGGGACTCCCATTCTCTGATTGAATACAATACCTTTCTTGGTCTTGATCAAGTATTTTATTTTACAAGTCTCTTGTTTTGCTTTGGTGAAAGTTAAGATAGTCAAGGAACTGATCTTGGGATCGTCGTCACTCACTAAGAACTCACCTAGAGTTGTTTTCTTACTTTGCTTATTGTGCTTACGTTATATTCCGCTCATTTACATTATCGTCTTCTAACCAAATTGCTAGTAAATCAGACTCAAAATAAGGTTAAATCGTAACATGTGTTCTTGACCCACCTACAAATTCAATTGTACCAAATTCATGATAAACATATATCAGAGTGTGCGTGTGTATATATATATACACAATAGTAAAAATTGTTTATATTAGGGGAAAAGACAAAAAATAGCACTTAATTATAAAATAATTTTACTGAAATAACCCTTAAATTCAAATACCCCCTAATTAGCCATTAAATTAATTTCACTTAACAGCCATCAAAACACAAATATCTTTCTTAGCCATTTCGCTGGCTATTAGCAGTTAGTGGCGGCAATTTTGCACAACTTTGTTTGACTTTTCCTCTTTTTTTTTCGCTGATTTTTTTTTTTACTTTTGTTGTTGCTCTTTTTAATTTTTTTTTATTATATAAAGTGTATAAAATAATTTATTGCTATTTTTTCCACTCCTTTTTTTTTTTGCTGATTTTTTATTCTTTTGTTGTTGCTCTTTTTACTTTTTATTATTATTATTATTATATAAAGTGTATAAAATAATTTATTGCTCTTTTTTCCCCTCTTTTGAAAAATTATATTAATTTGGTATAGGGACTGTATCAGTTTGGTAAAGGGACTGCCTATGCATGCGTAGGTTCCTCACTTTTGAAAAAGTTTATCAATATGATATATGTACTGTATCAGTTTGGTCTAGGGACTATATATGCATGCATAGGTTTCCTCTGTTTGAAAAAGTGTATCAATGTGGTATATGTACCGTATCAATTTGGTATAGGGATTGCATATGCATGCATAGGTTCCTCTCTTTTAAAAAAGCGTATCAATATGGTATAAGAACTATATCAGTTTGGTATAAGGACTGCATAGGTTTTCCTCTTTTGAAAAAGTGTATTAATTTGGTATAGAGACTGTATCAGTTTGGTATAGGGACTGCATATGCATGCATAAGTTTTTTTCTTTTTAAAAAGTGTATCAATATGGTACAAGAACTGTATCAGTTTGGTATAAGGATTGCATACACATTCATAGGTTTCCTCTCTTTTTAAAAGTGTATCAATATGGTATAAAAACAGTATCAGTTTGGTATAGGGACTGCATATGTATGCATAGGTTCCCCTCTTTTTAAACAAATCAAGTTGTATCTTATCCAATTTGATTGTGTCTTTCACAATAGAGCAATTTGGTATGCACATTAATACGAGTCTTATAATGATCATCTGCATCAACAAGGTAATCCCAAACCTGTAACGAATAGATGTATTTCTTAAAACCTCGCAAAGCTACATATATAAATAAAAACTACAAAATGACACACATATTGCTACAGTAAAACTAATTATACATCAACTATACAAGAAAATGTACATCATATTTATAATATGATAATATACCTCAACATCTCACATAGTGTATAATCTCTTCCCTTTTGACGAACACAAGCCTTTCTCTGCTTCTTTTTCTTCGATCTAACAACATCCTTGCCATCCTTTGGATGAGGCCGTTTCCTTGTCTTTTTCGGACACAACAACACCTTCATCAACCAGTTGTTCCTTCCCTTTAAATGATTTCTTTTGCGCATTTTCTACTGGCTCGACACTCAATCTAATTTGGGACCTAGTGACTCTTTCAGTAGGCATAGAATTTGGCGATGAGAATTTTCTAGTTGCTTGTCGAGATTTGCTTTTAGAGCGCGTAACTTTTGTATTCTGAGAATTAGCACGAAGGTGTCCAACGATAGATAATTCCGCAAAATCATCATCAACAACAGCAACAAACTTTGGGTCAAACTTAATGCCCCTACCAGCTAATTTCAGTCAAAACCTCGTTTTGGTTTTTTCCTTTAGAACTTTCGAATTCAAGAAAAAGGAACTCACACAGAGTACAATGAACCAGAAAGCTACGACCAATTTTGTAGTTGGATCGGGTTTTGGGAGTTGATTGATAGATAGAAACAATTTAGGGAAAGAAAATCAGAAAAGGAAAGCAAGCTCTGTACAATGGTCATTAGCATTAATGACATTATTTTGGCCCTTTTGTACCGAGGGCTAAAAAGTGGCATTAAAATGGGCGATGGGCCATCTGCTGTCCATTGGCCCAACGTGGGCTAATATTTCTTAAAAGGGTCAGCCCATGTCCTTTCCCCTTTATATTATCAAGTCACCCAAAATATATTTATAAATAATTGGTAGTAGAACGGTGAGATTTGTGACGTTGAAAATTAACAAATTACCTGGTATACAAAAACAAAGGTGACTTCAACGGGTAATAACAAATAATAAATTCTATAAGGATTATACCTATTCAGAGCCTCTCTCCCTCTTTATTTGTTCCCTCCTCCGTTCCATATTAGCTGGTCATTTTCCTTTTTATATGCATGCTAAGAAATCATAAATAAGAAAATAATTTTACTAATTTACCCCTTAAAAAACTTCTTGAAAACTTTACAAACAAGTGTGAACACTTTCAAAAAAGAATTAATTACAAGGGTAATATGGGAAAATTTAATTAATGCTTTCTTGATTTAGTAAGGTAGCCAACTAATACGGTGGAACTATTTTTAGTAAGATTACCAACTAATATAGAAGGGAGGGAGTAGTTTTTGCGGCTATATACTTTGAAATGATAATAACATGTCCAAAACATTCTAAACGACAATTAAACGGGTAAAGGGGTTAATTATGTATAAGTTGAGATGTATAGTGTACGCAACTATTTACTTTTTTTCCTTTTTCTTTAATTTACTAAGAAGATAAGCAATTTTGACTTTCGTTGCAAACACTTTTTTTTTTCTTTCAAATTACCACACTGCTTTATATATGTTCAACTTCCATGCTATATGCTCTGGTGTCAAAATATATTGTTTACAGAATAATCTTGACTGATAATATCTTTCGGAGCCAAAGGTCTATCGGAAACTTCTTTATCCCATGAAGGTAGAGTTAAGTTCTTTGTATATACCATCTTATCATACGCTACTTGTGGGACTATATTGAGCATGTTGTCGTTGCTCTAACAGATACCTTTTAATTTACCTTATTATCGAACAATAGAACTAACCAATTAAATTAAAAAATGTAAAATTGATTGTACAAGTTTTTTTTAAAAAAAAAACTAATGAAAGCAGTTTCCTTGTAATGAGAACGTAATGCATGCACCTTTATTCCTAAGAGGAAGCTAGAGCCTAGAAGTAGTCCAGTATAGATAGAAGAATCATAATATTTTTCCACTACGAAATGTAGGAGCACTAGCCTTTTCCACTACTATAACTCCCACTATCAGGTTCAGATACAAGCTGTACCATAGATGGAGCTGGCATGTAAAGTTTGAAAAAAGAGGAAAAAGAAGAGAGAAAAAGAAGTTTGAGAATAATTCTTTTTGTGATTCATGGAGTCTTGCCAGATACATTCTATACTCTACATATTCTTCTTAAAGAAGTGTATCATTCACATGATTGTTGTTTCTCGCAGAACGCGCTCGCAAGTATGTATTGTTGGGTTCTAGTGAAAATGTGAATGAAAAATGGAGAAAAAAAAATGGAGGAAAAGTGAAATGTATGTGCACTTTATGAAAAGAGTGTTCTCCCACAATGATGGGAGAAGGAAACATTCTTGTGCTTAAGTATGGAAACACTCCTTCATGTGGATAGTGAGGAAAGAACAAGACAAGCCTCACGCCGTAGTCGTCGTCGCTCGCTTCGGATTTGTCAAATCGATCGAGAGATTATATTTTTGGACAAAATTTATTTGAAACTTGAGAGTTAATGATTGTTTAATCCAAAAATTTGATACGAAAATATTCTCCATTTGCGGATGCACATGAGGAAGTACGGACGCATGTCACAACGCACCTCGAAGGGACGTGACCCTTCGATTTGAAGACGGAAATGACGACCTGCGCACGCAGGTGGCCATCTGCGGGCGCAGGTGGCCACCTGCGTGGCCAGCGCAGAAGTTTCTAGTTTGGGACAAAAGTCCACCTGTGGGGGCAGGTGGGCCTGTCGGTCCGAAACAGTGTAATTTTTTTAAATCAATGCTTCTTTTCTGAAGCACCACCTTTTGACTATAAATATCTGAATTTTTCCCCAGGTATAGACACGAAATTTTGAAGTGAAAAACATCTTCTTCTTCCTAAAAACTCAAGTGTGATTTACGAATCGTTAAGTGCATTCGTATTCGACAGAATTTGAGGTACCGCCATTCTGTCGAAGTAATTCATTTTATCCTAGGAGGATATATTCCACAACTTCGGGTACTTGAGGGGAATAATTTTCTTAAGGACACACTGTGAATTCGGTGGACTTGAATCTTCTAATCTTCATCTCTTTCTACAATTTTGGTTTTGCTATTTTCCAAAAAATAGTTTGAACTTCATTTCGTTGTTGTTCATGAGTTGGGTTGAACTTATTAAAGTTCAAAGCTGTGAATACAGAGTTACAACTTTATGTGATTGTTCTTATTTTCTTTTGAACATGTGATTGAAGTTATTGTTGAAAAATACAGATTTTACTAAACCCAAAAAACAACAATCTTAAGGAAATTATAAGTACTTGGTTAATCTGTATAAAGTTTGATTTTGCGGAGACTAAAATCTTTTGATTTCTAATTCCTCAGTTTAAAGAATATAAAAACTTTGCCGAGAAATCAGATTTTGATTTCGGTTTGAACAATATAAAAATTTCACTGATTCAGTGAACTCTCTGTAAAAGTTTTTGGAGTTTAAAACCTACAGGTTTTCACTCTGTTTGAATTTGATTCTGATTTGAAGAACATAAAAACTTCGTCAGGTTTCAAAGTTCATTCGGTTGACAATTTTAAGACATAAAAACTTCATTGTTGACTAGAAACAAGTGTTTAAAGATCAAAGTCTTTATAGTTAGTATTCTAAAATACTAAAGTGTTTGTCAAAGCTTGACAAGAAAATGACGAATGAAACTAAACAACAAATTGATTCGGTTGTGAATGGTTTTTTTCCAATGACAACCAATGTTGCATCATTAAGTCGTTCAGATGTTGCTCTAGCAATGGTATCAACAGAGAAACCAAAAAAATATTGTGGTGTGAACTTCAAAGAATGACAACAAATCATGTTCTGTTGGCTGACCAAACTTGAACACAAATGTTCACAAGTGGAGATCCTCATGTTCCAGAAAAGAAAATATTTGAACACCAATTATTTGGTTTGGAAAATCTTGTGATTCGTCTTAAGATAAAAAAGGATAATGAGTTGAATGAGAAATCATCAATGAGGGTTGCAAATCCTGTTAAGGATGATGCTCCAAATAATAAGAAAAGGAAAAAGTCTTCTAGACAAGAGAAAGAGTAGAACAAGAAAACGCTCAAAGGCAAGTGCTACAATTGTAGTGATGTTGGCCACAAAGCTCTAAATTGTCAAGTTTTGAATAAGAACAAGGAAAGAAATTAGATAAACATGGTGGAAACAACTAGAAAGATTGAAAATCTGTGTGCAATGATCACTGAATGCAATCTAGTTGGAAATACAAATGAATGGTGATTTGATTTAGGAGCCACTAGACACGTTTGTGCGGACAAAGAAACGTTTGCTACTTATGATACCGCTTGTCCCAAAGAAGTGATCTTCATGGGAAATAATGCAATAGCCAAGGTTAAAGGAAGTGGAAAGATATTTCTAAAGATTATTTTCGGCAAGGTGTTGACTCTCAACAATGTTCTCCATGTTCCTACTCTTAGGAAGAACTTAATGTCGACAACACTTCTCGTTAAAAATGAGTTTACGTGTGTGTTTGTTTTGGAGAAAGTTGTAAGAAGCAAGAATGAAATGTATGAAGGAAAAGGCTAACTTAATGAGGGGCTTTTCAAACTTAATGTAATGGTTGTTGAAATGAATAAATCTAAGGTTTTTTCTTACTTGCTTGAGTTAAACGAATTATGGCATGAACGTTTAGGACATATCAATTACAAAATCTTGCAAAAACTGATTAATTTGGAAGTTTTGCCTAACTTTGAGTGCAGTAAATTAAAGTCTCAAACATGTGTTGAATCGAAGTATGCTAAGCATCCGTATAAGTCTGTTGAAAGGAATTCAAATCCCTTAGACTTAATTCACACAGACATTTGTGATATGAAGTCGACACCATCTCATGGTGGAAAAAAGTATTTCATAACTTTTATCGATGATTGCACTAGATTTTGTTATGTTTATTTAATAAATAGTAAGGATAAAGCAATAGAAGCATTTAGACAATATAAAACTGAAGTTGAAAATCAGTTGGATAAAAAGATCAAAACGATAAGAATTGATAGGGGTGGAGAGTATGAATTTCCTTTTGTGGAGATATGTTTGAAAAATGGATTGTCCATCAAACTACGGCCCCGTACTCACCTTAATTAAATGAAATCGCAGAAAGAAAAAACCGAACGTTGAAGGAAATTATGAATGCCTTACTTATAAGTTCAGGTTTACCGCAAAACTTGTGGGGAGAAGCTATCCTTACAGCTAATAAAATACTCAATTAAGTGCCCCATAGTAAGACACAATCTGTTCCATATGAGAAATAGAAAGGAAGAAAACCCAACTTGAAATATTTTAAAGTGTGGGGGTGTCTAGAGAAAGTCCAAGTTCCTATACCCAAAAGGGTAAAAATAGTACCAAAGACTGTGGACTGTGTGGTCATCGCATATGCTATAAATAGTAAAGCATATCGATTTTTGGTTCATAAATCTGAACATCCAGATATCCATGATAATATGGTAATGGAATCAGATAATGCTGAGTTCTTTGAACACATTTATTCGTATAAAACTAGACATGAATTATCTAGTGAAGGGTCTAAACGACCTAGGAATGAACCAAGGGAGAATATACTTAATCAAGAGAATCCAAGGTGTAGTAAACGTCAAAGGACGTCAACTTCCTTCGGATCAAGATTTTGTAACATTTCTTCTCAGAATGAACCTCAAATATTCAAAAAAGTGATGTCGTCTACAGACTCATCCTTTTGGAAAGAGGCAGTCAATAGTGAGATTGATTCAATCTTAAGAAATCATACTTGGGAGTTGGTTGATCTTCCCCTAGGAAATAAACCTGTAGGTTCTAAATGGATCTTCAAAAGGAAAATGAAAGCTGATGGTACTATTGACAAATACAAGGCAAGATTTGTTGTGAAAGGCTTTAGAAAAAAAGAAGGCCTTAATTATTTTGACACATACTCGTAAGTAACAAGAATAACATCCATTCGGATGTTGGTTGCGTTAGCTGTTGTATATGGTCTTGAAATTTATCAAATGGATGTGAAAACTGCATTCTTAAATGGAGAATTGAAGGAAGAAATTTACATGGAACAACCCGAGGATTTTGTGGTTCCTGGTAAAGAAAGAAAAGTATGCAAACTTGTTAAGTCACTTTATAGACTAAAGCAAACACCCAAACAGTGGCATGCAAAGTTTGACCAAATCATGTTGGCAAACAGATTCAAAATAAATGAATGTGATAAATGTGTTTACATTAAAGACACTCCAAATCACAAAGTCATTATTTTTTTGTATATGGATGACATGTTGATCATCAGTGGAGACATTTTTGAAATAAATGCTACGAAACGAATGCTTGAGAGAAAGTTCGATATGAAAGACCTTGGAGTTGCTGATGTGATCTGAGGGATAAGAATTCATAGAACTTCATAAGGGTTGGCAATGTCACAGTCTCATTACATTGAAAAGATACTAGACAAGTTCAAGTATTTGGATTTCAATATTGTCAAGACTCCATTAGACATGAGCTTTGCACTTCAAAAGAATGAAGGTGAAAGTCACTCACAATTGAAGTATGCACGAGTGTTGGGAAGTTTGATGTATATCATAAATTGTACACGACCAGATATACCATGCGCTATTAGTAAATTGAGTCGGTATTCGCGTAATCTCAATCAAAATCATTGGATGACAATGAAAAGAGTTTTGGGGTATCTAAAACATACTCAAGACTTTGCTTTTTTACATTATAACAAATATCTAGCGGTAATTGAAGGATATAGTGATGCAAATTGGATCACCGGATCGAATGAAGTAAAATCTATGAATGGATATGTGTATCCAAACAGACATGTATTACCCGCTCTACTATGGAATCTAAATTTATCGCATTAGATAAAGTCGGTGAAGAAGCTTAATGGCTCCTGAATTTCTTGAAAGATATTCCTTATTGGTTGAAACCATTGGTACTAGTATGCATACACTGTGATAGTCAAGCGGCAATAGGTAGGACAGGGACATAATACTGTTAGAGAACTTCTCTCATGAAACCAAGTTGTGTTCATGGATGAAATGAACAAAACCGTGAGAGCCATAAATGATAAAAGGCTGGTTGTATGACTTGTGTTGTCTAGGTGTAAATTAAAGTTCGACGGTTCAAAGATATCACATCTACCGATTGACCGAGTGCATCCAATACAAGTTCACTACGGAAAGTTCAAAGGGAAACCTACTTATCTAGATGCAATGAGTCTTTTCTTGTAGATCACACACTTGTCTGAATATTTTTTGATGAAATAGTCATTCCCCATTCATGTGGGGGATTGTTGGGTACTAGTAAAAATGTGAATGAAAAATAGAGAAAAGAAAATGGAGGAAAAAGTGAAATGTATGTTCACTTTATGAAAAGAGTGTTCTCCCACATTGGTGGGAGAAGGAAACATTCTTGTGCTTAAGTATGAAACCACTCCTTCATGTGGATAGTGAGGCAAGAACAAGACAAGTCTCGCGCCATCGTCGTCGTCGCTTGCTCGGCTTCGACTTTGGATTTGGATTTGAATAATGATCGATCGAGAGATTATCTTTTTGGATAAAATTCATTTGAAACTTAAGAGTTAATGATTTTTTAATCCAAAAATTTAATACGAAAATATTCTCTATTTGCGGAGGCACATGAGGAAGTACAAACGCATGTCACAACACACCTCGAAAGGACGTGACCCTTTGAGGCACTGTTTGAAGAAGGAAATGATGACCTGCGCACGTAGGTGGCCATCTGCGGGCGCAGGTGGCCAGCGCAGAAGTTTCTGGTTTGGGACAAAAGTCCACCTATAGGCGCAGGTGGGCCTGTCGATCTGAAACAATGCAAGTTTTTTGAACCAATGCTTCTTTTCTGAAGCACCACCTTTTGGTTATAAATACCTGAATTTTTCCTTAGGTATAAACACGAAATTTTGAAGTGAAAAACATCTTGTTCCTAAAAACTCAAGTGTGATTTACGAATCGTTGAGTGCGTTCATAGTTCGACAGAATTTGAGGTACCGTCATTCTTTCGAAGTGATTCATTTTATCCTGGAGGATATATTTCATAACCTCGGGTACCTGAGGGGAATACTTTCCTTAAGGACACACCGTGAATTCGGTGGACTTGAATCTTCTAATCTTCATCTCTTTCTATAAGTTTGGTTTTGCTATTTTCCAGAAAATAGTTTGAACTTCATTTTGTTGTTGTTCAGGAGTTGGGTTGAACTTATTAAAGTTCAAAACTGGGAATACAGAGTTACAACTTCATGTGATTGTTCTTATTTTATTTTGAACATGTGATTGAAGTTATTGTTGGAAAATACAGATTTTACTAAACCCGAAAAACATGTATGTGGTCGATAAATAATAAAGTTATATGATCAAGTATCGATCTCACGAGAACTTCTGATTAACTATTTACAACATTAAACTAATTCTGATTTATTTGGTCAAGAAACATGTTTAAATTACAACCAAAGAGAGGTCAATTGTTACTTGTTAGTATATAATCATTTAATTATTTTATTCTATGTTTGAAACAAAATTGCGGGTTTTTCACTATTTTATTAAATTTAATCGTCAGAAAGCCTCAACCAAAGTAAGCCAAACACATATAAAAACCAAATTTAAATCCAACTATGCAACGGACACCACTTTTTTCTATTGGGATCAAAATAACATGACATCACGTGGAAGCTAACAATTGCAAATTTTGAACTGCGATAAACCAAACAACAAGAAAAAATATACTAAAAGAAGACGTAATAATTTATATGGTTGATTAATGGACCTACATATGATAAAATAAATATAAAAGAAAATATAAAGCTTTATGATAAAATTAATATAAAAGAAATTATAAAACCATAAAGAGAATAATCTATCTGAACAGAACTCTTTAACCCTAAAAGACTATAATATCCATATTATTGTGTTGTTTTCTAATAAGTAGACTATTTAATTAATAGAAGTTCAAAATTTTTCCTCCCAAAAATAAGTAATCTAAATATTTATATTTATATTTTTCTTTTTGAGAAGAATAAAAAAAAAAACTTTCTGAATTCAAAGAGAAAATATTTTGTTTTCATTGTATGATATAAATGCCAAATTCTTCCCTCAGATAAAACTAGGATTACTTGCTAGCAGAGAAAATATAGATTCAACTCGCTCCCTTCTTTGTAAATGGCAAAGACTAGGTAATCCAACAAATTTGCACAACAAATGGCCAAAGGAACATTATTTAAAGATGTCTAAAACATTCGCAAGGAGTCTCAGGTAAAATCTTTATATACTTTTTCAGTGGAGTTGATCGCATGAGGATAGTCCTAATACGATTTATCTTTCTTGCATGATTTGTGGGCTATTATATTGAATCAGAATTTATCTTGAACCTAAAAAAATTACAACAACGGATTCCCTGATCAACAAAAAAAATGTCTACAACGACCAAAGAGAAATATTAAAAAAACAAAACAAACCAAAGGAACTCTTTAACAATATCCACAACAAACAAGTTGTGAAATATTGAGTGTAACTCATTATCCAGATAGGTGACAGGGTGTTGTTAAAAGCACAGGCTATCAACCAATAAAATAAAATAAAAGGAACGCAAACAAAGAAAATAAAACAGAAAACAAAAAGTAAAATAAGCAATGATCAGTTGGCCAATCTTAAAGCGCCGCCCTACAACTTCAAGAAAATTACTCAAAATCTTTATATGAGAAAATGACAAAAATGGTTCCTTTTGTTTTAGAGTAGGTTCAAAACAATTTTTTAAATATGCATTTGAACAGTTTTGATCATTTAAATTTTGTAAAAAGTTAACACTTTTACTTTCCGTCAAATATATACTAAATTTTGCCCTTTGAATTTGACGGAAATATATAGAAAAGAAAATTTTAAATACCAAAAAGTCTCATCAAAGTCTAAATATATATGCAGCACAAAAACTTGTATTAGACATTAAAAAGATATAAAGTAGCAAAATTATACCTCAAAAAGGTACACCAAACTCTAGAAATAAATCAAAATAGCAAAAACTAATTATTTTTTTTTACCTAATTGTGAGTTTCCGTTATTTTCTTTCTTCATATTCCTACAAATCTAATAGACAAAGTTCAATAAATATTTAACGTAGATTAAAAATGTCAACTTCTAATAAAGTCAAAAGATCAAAACTATTACAAGCTTTAAGGAATTATTTTGAACGTACTCTCCAATTAAAGAGACTTTTTTGTCATTTTTTCATCTTGATATCAACCTAATAAATATATTATTTTAAATTACCACTCATAACGAAGTATTGCAGATCTGTTATTCTTTCCAACTGTGCAAAAATCTATGCCTTGATCTTCACGGCTTATCTTTGTTCTACAAACTTTGATACCAATCCAATTATCGTATTGTCAACCCCTCTGTCTTAGGTAGCTTTGAATAATCTCTGAGTTGGACATTATTTGCTTTTTTATTGAATTATTAAATGTTTACTTGTTGTCTGCTATATGATTCTACTTAATTAGTTGTCCTAAACTTTTATGTTTAATAATTTTAACCTTAGTACTTTGCTCATATATAGATATAATTAATTTTTTTAATAATATGTTGACAATGTGTTGCTAAACATAATTAGTGACAGATTTTATTATTTAGCTACAGAATTCGAAAATTCCAATTGAAGGGTAAAACACTTCCCTTACTACTCCACCATAATCTTGATGGTGACTATTTCATTATTACCTCCCTCAAATTCTGTTTTAATTTAATTAGGGAAGCCATCTTTGATAAATATGAATCATTTTCACCCTCCAACATTGTTTTAAAAATCAAATTTCCCCCTCAACTTTGAATAATAATCAAACTCCCCCCCCCCCCCCCCTCCCCCCTTTATCCTAATTAAATCTTTAAAATATCTATTGTACCATTTCATTATCAACTTCTTTTTTTTACTTCTTTAAAAATCATGATATTTTATTTTTAAAAATTCATGTACCAATTTTCATAAAAACATAAATATTATCTTTTAGAAAAAAAAAATAAGAAATACTAAATAAGTATATAAGCTAATTATGTTCTATAATGAAGTAAATTAGCATAATGAGAAAATTATTTTTATTAATAATAATCAAAACTCTAATATTTATTCATACAAGTGAAAATAACAGGTAATAATAACTATACAAATATATTTCGATGCAGAAATATAAAATAATTAATTAAATTAAGGCCAAATTTCTAAAATTTGTATTTATTTAGATTTTAAATTAATTTAAACTATAATTTATGTAATACTCCATTAATGACAATCAAAACTTGTTTATTTATATAGACAATAGAGAATACCCCCGTTTCATATTACTTGACCCTTATACTAAAAATAGTTGTTTTAATTTACTTTTCCAATTTATAAAATCAAGAGATTTTTTTAATTTCTACCATTAATATTAAAAAACTGCATAAAGTAGTACCATTCAAATTTAAACTTTCAAAATCTTATTAATAAGGTTAGTTTAGTTAAATACACCTCTAATTAAAATTTTCTTAAGGAGTGTCATATCAAGAAGGGCCAAGTAATATGAAACGCATGGATTAAGAGAGTGGAGAAAGACAAAAATATACACACGTGCATGTACATACATATACACGTACACACTTAATGCATATAATATTGAAATAACGGTCATAAAAATGACATAATTGTTTTGGACAAATTCATAAAAGTATCATTCTACTTATAATGTTAATGAAATTAAATAAAAATTTATAAATATCTAGGTTAAAAAATAAGTTATATATAATATAAAAAGGTATTTTATAAATATATTTGATATAATAAGGGTAAAATGTACATTACATGACATAAAGGAGGGATTTTGATTATTGTTCAAAGTTGAGAGGGGAGTTTGATTTTTAAAACAAAGTTAGAGGGTGAAAATGATTTTCATCCAAATATAAATAAACTTTTAATTTTAACATCTTCAATTTAAATTGATCAATAGAACCGATTCTTGCTATTCCACCAAGTAAAAGTACTGTAAATGAACTAAATTCTTTTGGTGTTACTTTAACTAACAATTACTTTAGGAAGCCAGCCAAAACATAAATAAATCCTAGATGATATCGTCTGGAAATACATCTCGTTGGAAGATATAATTTATGAATTACTTGTTTGTTAGGGGTTTGGAAGGGTAGATTTAGGTTTATTCCATTCTTTCTTAGAATATTGACCTATTTCAAAACCTTAGAATAGAGTAGCCACTAGAACCTTAGATTAGGTTGCTTGTTTGGGGTATTAGGACTAGTTTAGGAATCCTTAGTATAGGTTTGGATAGTATTCCATGGTAGAATGGACCTTATTTCACCAGGTTGCCTTTTTATTGCTTCGTTTTTGTATTTTCTTGTCATATTATGGAAATGTGGGTCCGAGGCCATGAAATTGCTTTTGATGGTCCTCAGGTTTGTGTTAATTTGTTGTGGATGATGATTTACCTAATTGGTGTATACTTATACGTATATAAATAGATACTTGAGCTGGCATTCATTCATTTATTTATACATATGCATGGATATGGGGTACAACTCGGAGTAAGTCAGTGATTTTGATTTTAAAAAGGGAAACGTACCACCCTTACTACTGATTTTCGATCTTTAAGTAGAAATTGTACCATTTTGCTATGAACTTCGGATTGACGAGAGATTTGGACATTTCCACGAATTTCTGATTTTGAAATGTTGTATCACCTCTAAACTTCAGACCGATGTACACTTTCGACCTATTTTACAGTTTATTCTCTGTAGTTGAGCTCGAGGCACAATTTTGGACGGTCGGAGGTATTGTTCCATTTTTTCTCTATTTTTCAACATATGAGAGGAGCTTGAGGGATTGTCGAGTGGTTATTATGATTTTGCATGGCCACACACTGTATTGCATCATCTCATATTGCACTGCACCTTCCATGCATATGTATATAAATATTTTATGTATATTATGATCTCTATTTTTATTTATATTTTGGTTATGCTGACACTGTTAGATTAGCTTATTGCATATAGTCTCCTTAACTTGCTATTTATTCTTTATATTATTTCTCTGATCTCAGTCGGCATATGATGCTTACTGAGTATCGCGTATTTTGGTACACATACTACACTTCTGCATCTTTTTTCTGATGCAGATCCTATTACGAGTCTTCTGCATCTTCACCACTTGGAGTTGTAGTGAGCACTTGGTGTCCGAATGCTTATCCAGTTCCTTCATGTATTTAGTCATCTGTATTTTGTGTATCTTGTACAAACATATATTAATATAGTGCTTATTCCAGTATCTAGTAGCTCTTGTACCAGTGACACCAGGTCCAGGGGGTGGATTTCATTGTACGTTTGTCTTTCTTGTTTCCTTCGAGCCTTGTTTGTATATTTTGTATCTGTTATGTATATATCTATATTTGGCGACCCTGTTGTCTCATTTTAGTTCGTTTATCTATATAGTTAGTGATAAGCAAGAGGGGGGTGAATTAAAATTCTTTTCTCTTCATAGTCGACTGAGATGAACTATTAGTTGACTTGCCTACACGATAAAATTAGTACCACGAGTAATAAGAACAGAAAATAAATGTAAAATAAATGAGTGTGAACACAATAATTTATCCTAATACGGAATACCCTTGTGGTGCCTACTTCCAGTTTTCATAGGTTACAAGGGTTCCCTTTAGAGCCAATGAAAGATTATAGGATGATTCAATCGAAGAATTATTTTGACTTCAGTTACATTGAATGGTAGCATCCTCTAGTTGTATAGCACCTAATTTCTTCTCTTTTTTGCTTTCACTACAAGCCATTACAATGAATTATATAAGATGATAGAAGTAACTAGAATTTTGCTCAAGTGAATTTGTACAATCTTAATTCTAGAACCCTATGCCCTATTTATACAATGTCTTCAATAGTAGACCGTTGGAGATTGATGACTCAGCAGAATATTAAGCAATCTTCTGTTACCGTTGATAGCATATAATTGACAGCCTTGATTCGGGGAATTAGAATTTCATTTCTTCTAATATCAAGCTCTCTTTGGGAAATTCAATGAATTTGCGGGGTCATCTAGGTTATTCCATAATGATCTTTGTTGAATTATGGTCGCTGCATCTTCATGGAGATTTTCTTTCCTTTGACAAATTTCCTTCCTTGCACGTTTGGATCCTCATAATAAAGCTTTCTTTGTAGAACAACTTTTCCTTTTTAATCCAAGATCCTTGTTACTGTTTCCATATTTATCCTCCACACAATGAGAGGTTTAGTTTGTTATCATTGAAACTTGATCAGGTTTAACAGTTAGCCGTTGTTCTCGACAGATGTCTTATGGTTTGGCTTACTTACTGGAGGGTTATATGCCCAATTTTTACTCATGACAGATTGATATTCATGTAATTATTTTTAATATGTTTTATAATTAAAACTCACAGGACGGTCACTAGAAGATGTGAGTCCAAGTCTTGATTTTTTAAAGAATGAACCGAGGAATAATTTGTATGTAAGGGTTGTTATGGTTGTTGTGGTGATTGGGAAGGTGTTGTCCGTGTGATGTTGTGAACTAGGAGAAAGGATGGGTGTGGATAAACATCATTTTTATGAATTTTGGAGCTTTTACACTCATCGAGTGTTTGATAATGTAACACCCCAGGTGTTTAGTATTGCCCTTCGTCTGATATCGAAGGCTTACGATCCTAAATTAGAGAGTCTTGTTAACACTGCACGCAATTCGAAAAAAATAATTTAAATTAAAGTTTGATAAAATATATATATATTTATTGTAATCCTAAAATGTCTTAAAAATTTATGAATATTATAAAATAGAGCAAGTATAATACTAAAATAATAAAGAAAGATAATTAAGAGAAAATAGTAAAAAGCAGTACTTTCCTTTAACTTTTTATTCATTCTTGGTATATTCTTAATATAAAGAGGAGGTAATATATATAGGCCTATTACTTGGCCATTCCACATGCTATGGTAGTGGCTAAAATGTTTGAAAATCGAGCTAATTACTTTGACCGCTACTTCCTGCTATGTTGTAGACCATTTCCTTTGACACCTAGGATATTCACGTGACATCCAATTTTCACAACACTCACCCTAGGATATCTAGTGATTACACATTTGCTTGATTCCTCATTAAATACCTTACCAGGAAAATCCAGTGGGATAAAACCTTGGTTAAGGAAAAAAGAGTACAACGTGTATTCTTACTCCCCTGATGAAGACCACGATTCAATTGGTTAAGTATTCGCATTCCAATCTTGTGTACAATCTTCTCAAGAGTTGAAGTTGGTAAAGATTTAGCGAACAAATCTGCTGGATTATCACTCGAACGGATTTACTGTACATCAATATCACCATTCTTCTGGAGATCATGTGTGAAGAATAACTTTGGCGAGATGTGTTTCGTTCTATCTCCTTTTATAAAGCCTCTTTTTAATTGCGCTATGCATTAAATATTATCTTTATACAGGACTCTAGGTACCTTGATATCACACTTCAGGCCACATCTCTCTTTGATGAAATGTATCACTAATCTCAACAATATACATTCTCTACTTGCTTCATGAATAGCTATTATCTCAGCATGATTTGAAAAAGTAGAAACAATAGACTGTTTTGTAGATCGCCATGATACAGCAGTACCTCTGTATGTAAATGCATAGCCTGTTTGAGACAAGATTTATGCTGGTCAGATAAATAACTTACATCTGCATGACTAATAAGATCTACACTATCCTTGTTAGGATAAAACAGGCCCATATCAATAGTCCCCTTTAGATATCATAATATATGCTTAACTCAGTTCCAATGTCTCCATGTAGGAGAAGAGTTATACCTTGCTAGTAAATTAACAGAAAATTCTATGTCAGGCCTTGTACCGTTGGCTAGATACATAAGTGCACCAATGGCACTGAGATATGGTACTTCGGGACCAAAAATCTCTTCATCCTCTTCTTGAGGTCGGCATGAGTCTTTACTCACTTCAAGTGATTGAACAACCATTGGAATACTTAATGAATGTGTTTTGCTCATGTAAAATTATTTCAAAACCTTTTCAGTATAGGCAGATTGATGGATGAAAACCCCATCTGCGAAATGTTCAATTTACAGAACAAGACAAAGTTTTGTCTTTCCAAGGTCTTTCATTTCAAATTCTCTCTATAGATATTCAATTGCCTTTTTTACCTCTTCTGGAGTTCCAATGAGATTTATGTCATCAACATAAACAGCAAGTATAACAAATTCTGATGCTATTTTCTTAATAAAAATTACAAGGACAAATGACATTATTTATATAGCCTTCATTTATTAAGTACTCACTAAGATGATTATACCACATACACCTTGATTGTTTTAGACCATATAATGATCTTTGTAATCTGATTAAATACATTTCCTAAGACTTTGAACTATATTCTTTAGGCCTTTTTAATCCTTCTAGAATTTTCATATAAATTTCATTATCAAGTGAACCATAAAGATAAGATGCAACCACATCCATTAGATGTATTTCAAGATTTTCATGTAAAGCTAAACCAATGAGATATCAAAATGTTATTGCATCCATAACAGGTGAATATGTTTTTTCGTAGTCGATAAAGGGTCTTTGAGAGAATCCTTATCCAACAAGGCGTGCCTTCTATCTTACAATTTCTTTTATACCATTTCTTTTTTACACAAAGATCCATTTATAGCCAACTTGTTTTACACCATCAGGGGATCGGACTACAGGTCCAAAAACCTCACGTTTAGCAAGTGAGTTCAATTCTGATTGAATTGCCTCTTCCCATTTTGGCCAATCACATCTTTGTCGACATTCTTCGATAGATAGAGGTTCAAAGTCCTCAATATATTGCATAATTTTAAGTGCGACATTATATGCAATAATATTATCCACTATAATTTTTGATCGATCTTAATTTATCTCATCACCGACAGAACTCAATGAATTGAGTCTGGGGTTCCCTGATTTCATCAGGAATATCAAGATTAATCAAATATTGAGTCTCTTCATGAGATTCTTTTATAGTGTCACTCTTATCATTTTTGTTCTTTTTATTCTAGGATTTTTATCCTTGGAACCCAATGATCTACCACTCTTCAGGCGTATTTCAGATTCAGAAGTTATGACATTAGTAGATGGTCCTTTTGGGACATTAATTCGGACAGACACACTCACTGCAGGGATATGTGACTTAGTTATACTTTTCAAATCCATAAATGCATTTAGCATTTGATTTGCTATTTTCTGTAAGTGAATAATTTTCTAGACCTCATGCTCACATATGGGGGAACGTGGGTCAAAATGAGATAACGATGAAACTTTCCACTCAATTTCTCTTTTAAGTTTCTTTTTCTCTCCCCATAATTGCGAAAAACTTGTTTTATCGAATCGACAATCTGCAAATTGAGCAGTAAATAAATCTCCTGTCAATGGTTCAAGGTAGCAAATTATGGAGGGTGAATCAAACCCAACATATATTCCTAACCTTCTCTAGGAACCCATCTTGGTGCGCTGTGGTGGTGCTACTGGAACATATATAAGACATCCAAAGATTCGTAGTTGGGCAATATTTGGATTTTTGGTTTGTCTTAATTATGAAAGTTGTCCATTTTAAGTACGAACTAGAAAGCCATTTTTAATATGGTTGTTGATTCACTTGATTATTGGGTTTCAGCCCTTCCTGATACAGGGTTTTGTCCCTTCTTGATACAAGGCTTCAGTCCTTCTTGATATTTAATTATGCTTAGTGTGAAGGCATGATGTACATATTGGGCGAAACTTGTTACTTGACCTCTTGTGAACTAGTTATTTGAGCTATCTCTACACTTGAGTCTTTAAATATCGAATTTGATACTTTTTCAAACTAGAAAGGCATTTTTAATATAGTTCTTGACTCTTTTGATTATTAGATTTCGACCCTACTTGATACAGGGCTTCGATCCTTCTCGATATTTGATTATGCTTGGTGTGACATCATGACGTATATATTGGGCGAAACTTATTATTTAACCTCATGTGAAATAGTTTTACAAGCTTTCTTGACACTTGAGTCTTTAAATATCGAATTTGATACCTTTGATGTATTCGTTTACTTGATTATGTAGAGCTTATGGGGACTCAACTAGGTTGTTGTTTGATTATTATTGTAGAATTTGCGTCAAAAGCCATTAGATTGTATTGTGATCATTCCTGACTCTCCTTCCCGAGTACCTTTAGAATTTGATAACATCTATTAGCTTGATTTAGTTAACTATTAATTAGTTATGGTTTAAGGTCTAATCCATGAGAAGGTAAGTACTTTCTGGATAACCTAGACTCTCAATTCGATTAATTATAATTCCTTATGATATCTATTAGCTATTCATAGACTCAGGAGCCGATAAGCACACTCATATTATCTTTGACCCTTATCTGTGTTTACATTCATTACCTTGTGATACTTTCTCAATTATTATTCACCTTACATACTCGACATATTATTTCATATTGATGTCTCTATTAGTTGGGGGACACGGCATTCTTGCCTAATAGTTATCAAGTGCACAGTAATCTTCATTGCGTGTGGTTAAATTCAGCTGATGATTAGTACGCCCCGTTCTTTTTGAAATTGCTTGTTAAAAATCTCTTTTGGCTTTGCATAGGTAATGGCTACATCGGGGCTCAGTCCCAACTCATAGTTGGAAGTTTTTCATCTTAGAGTCTTGTAGACAATTATTGTGAGTCTGGTAGTCCATTGTGGCCTGACTGGCCTTTTATTTTACTTTTGTTATATTCGATTTTGTTTTTGTTGCATTTCATTTCATTTGGTTTGGTCTTGATGTCCCACCGATGTTGTTTGGTTTATTATTTGTTGAATCGCTCAAACAAGTATGGCATCGAGTGTCAATTGCGCCCCTTTGGGTTTAGGGCGTGACAGATAAATTGGTTGGGTGATGTTTGGTCATTAACATGAATCCCTTTTATTACTATTGTTCTAGATTAAAGTTGTGAAGGAGTAATTGGGTGGTGTGGTACGTTATAAGTTAGAATCGATGTATGTAAGGTTAAGTCCTTTCATTTTTCTTTATATGGCATGGCTTCCCATTCAAAGTTTCTCTCTACAAGTCTATGAACTCTCTCCTTTATGTATCATTATGAATTTCCATGCTATGCATCTCTATTTCTATATGTTCACCATGACTCCCCGTCGAGTTCTTAACTCCACTTATTAAGATGTCTATTATCATGAATTTATATATTTTAGAAAGACCTTATTTTTGACCTATGTGTTCCCTGTCTATAAAAGTTTCTATGGGGCCATTCTCATCTCTTAGCTATTACTTATTACGTGTTTTCCATAGTTTCAGCAAAATCAGTATGTGCAAATTGAATAGGAATCCATATGCCATTATAGTAAATAACACTAAAATGGAAATAAGATATCCCATTTATTAGTCTTTGTACAAATTTCTTTTTGCATCTGCATATAGAAGACTTTGGTCTTTCGTCTTTTTGATGTGACCAACGAATCTTGCTGTCAACTTAAATTAAGTTATTGTTTGATTAATATTGTATGATTTGTGTTAGGAGCACTTAAGCTATATTATGACATTTTTTGATCCTCTTCTTTGAGTGCTTCATTATTTGATGATATTAGTTAGCCTGATTCGGGTAAGCTGATTGCTCAATTAGTTATGGTTTTTAAGGTGTAAGTCATGAACATATAAGTATGTTCTAGTTAACCTCTAACTCTCTATCTAAGTACTTATAGTACTTTATGATATTATTTAAACTACTTATAGATTTAAGAGCGATAAGCATGCTCATACTATTTTTGGCTCCCATATTTGTATTTATATTTTTATGATATTTGTTAAGTTATTACTCACCTTGCATATTCGGTACATTATTTCATACTGACGCCTCAAGCCTGAGGGGGGGGGCATTGCACTTATGCCTATAGTTCCTGACAAACAAGTAGACATGCCTCCTACACAGTATTGCTGAGTTCAAATAGATTGGCTAGCTCCACTTCTTTCGGAGTTGCCCGACTCAGAGGTTTGTCAGTCTTTTCCTATAAATGGTGGATGGGTCGGTTTAGGCCCTATCCTAGCCAATACAGTAGTCTTAGAGGCTTGTGGATCTGGGATTTTATAGTTGTGCACTGGTGGTGTTAGCCTTGTTACTTTTGTACTATTAGAATGACGACCTTGTTGTCCTTTATATACATATCTTTTGTGATTCTAGCTATTATGGTGTCCTTGTCGGCCCGCATAACAATTTAGTATTATAGATATCATGGTGGCCTCGATGGACCACATAACAAGTATTATATATCTATTTTGAACTGTTGGATTAGCTGATTATTATTGTTGCAGGATTCTCTGATTGCAGCCTTGTCGACCGAGGCTTCTGATATGTCGAGATATACTTGTTTATATTTGTTAGGTATAGCTGGTATGTACTAGTAGCATAGATGTCCAATAGGGTCATCTTAGGGTCAAATGTAGCACAAGTGTGGGACCAGGTGCCAATTGCACCTTCCAAGGCTGGGGCGTGTCAAACTTGGTATTAGAGTAACTTCGTTTCCTAGGGAACCTGCAAGACATGTCTAGTGGTGTCTTTCTTATGGGTGTGTTGTGTACCATACTTATAATTGGAGGCTACAAGACATTTAGGCTTTATTTCTATTCTTTCATCTTTCAGATCCTGTCATAAAGCTAAGTCCTAAGATTTGAGTTACCGAAATCATGCGATAGAGATTCACAGTTTTTAGTCCTTAGTAGTCCTTGTAGAGTTAGAGTGCTCGATTCGGATGCAAAGACATCACCATATTTTTATAGATGTAGTTGCTTGCATTTGATGTAAGTTTAACTTTATGGTATGAGTATGTGTTGTAGACGACCGTGTGAGGACCGATGAGATGACATTGGTAGTTAGTATCCTTGTGAGGCATCGAATATGTTGCTTCTGGGTTATTTAGTAGGTGTGAGATAGATCGGTGTACAGAGGAGGCTTTGCCAGAAATTCCAAGTTTCCTAGACATAATCGTATGTGTTATTCACATTCGAAGATGAATGTTCCTAAGGGGTAAAGTACGTAATACCCCTGGGTGTTCAAGGTTGTTCTCCATTCCATTCAAAGGCTTACAAGCCTAAATTTGGGAATTTTCTTTTGACACCTTGCACATCCGATGATATTCCATTTAGATTAGAATTTTGACAAAAAATATTTTTATTTTCTTCCTAAAATGCATTATATATTTATGAATAATTCTTTAGTTATGATATAGTTGTGCATGTATTTATTTTCTAAGATTTTTATAATTTATTAATATTTTAACTGAGATATTAAGTCTAGTGTAGGAATATTATTGTAATTAGGCAATCTTTATCCAAAAGATATGTTCATCGTCTTTTACATATACAACAATTGGGAATTGTGTATACATACATACATACATACATATATATGTATGTATGTATATATATATATATACATATATATATATATATATATATATATATGTATATATATATATATATATATATGTATGTATGTATATATATATATATATATATATGTATGTATGTATGTATGTATATATATATATGTATGTGTGTGTGTGTGTATGTATGTATATATATATATATATATATATATATATACATACATATATATAAAATAATGACTCATTAAATTCTAATGGTTAATATTTTGTACTCATCCTAAAAGCTTTCTTTAAATTGAAGTAACTTACGCAATATTCTCCACTCACCACAACCCCTTCCTTTTTCTGCATATATATTCATATATATCATATCTTTTAGCAACACATAGTGATAAATTAAATTGATGCTCGTGTTCTATGTATGGTGAAGATACTATCATCGTGAAGTCACTTTTATGCTTTTAGTAATAAAGATATCGTTTATACTTATGGCCAATTGAGTATTAAAGTCTCAACTAAAGCTTAAATTCAAGGTATGTTAAGGCTATTCTTGTTCTTTTCAGTAATTTCATAGTTCAATAAACTCTATATCTAGTATGCTCAGAACAGTGCCCGTAGACCTTCTAGATTGTGTTGTTCTAACCTATTTTGAAATCATTATCCCTTTTCAGGGACTCATACTCAGTTTGCAATGCCTAATTGAAAAGTTAAGAGATGGATAAAGTCTAGTAGTCATTAGGATAGTTCATATGCGATCAAAGGCTAGAATCGAAGAAAGATCAGGGGTTTAGGTAGAGGATAAGATATATGTAAGTGTTAAAAATAGTATAAATACAAAGTTAGTAATTATCCTTGGGAAGTAGTTATTTCGAGGTGAGTCTTTTGATAAATCCAAAATAAATAGGTATAAAAGTTTAGCTTGTTTTCATTAGTACGGGTGCATGAGTAGAGGTTGTATGAACTTTTTGGAATCAACAGAGAGGTATGTTAAGTCTATTCTTTCTCAACATGAATCTTTTGAGCCTCAATAGAGATGGTTAGTATATTATTGACGATCTACTCATAGCCATAGTTGTTATGTTGGCTTCTTGAGTAGGAATATCTATCCCTTGTAGGACTCTTATTATCTAGATAGCAACCTCACATTTGATACGAGTCAAAGCTACCCGAATAGGTCTCTTACAGCTTGTCCACTTTCTTTTGGGCTACTTGTTTGCTTGTTGCTGTTGCTTCAGACATAGGAGCCTTATATGCTCAGATACAGATATAGGAGCCTTGTGTGCTTGGATATAGGTACATGAGATTTGTGTTCTTAGATACAGATACAGGAGCTCTGTGTACAGATACAAATATAATAGCCTTGTATGCTCAAATACTGATACAATGAGCCTTGTGTGTTCGATTACTCAAAGCCTCTAGATGATCTAGTTATACAGAGCCGATAGGATCATATGATGGCCATAATTCCATATTTTATCGTATTCACTCATGAGATATCCAGATCGCCCTCGAAGGCGAAATACAGAATATATGGGATAGACAAATACTTAGCCTCAAGGCTAGATAGATATACAGATATCTTTGGAACTATGTAGATACATAGTTGCCTCCAAGGCTATATAGATATACAGTTGCCTTCGAGGTACAGATATACAGTTGCCTTCATGGATATACAAATATATAGTTGCCTTCGGGGCCATATAAATATACAGTTGCCTTCGGGGCTATTTGTAGTTACCTCTAGGCTATTGAATTGCCTTTAGGTCCACATAAATTATGGGCTATATAGTTTCTGATAGGTCCATGTAACTTTTTAGAATTTGCTGAGCTTGTGAGGGTCTTGTTAGGTTATATTGATTGTTGATTGTATCTACCGAGCTTATGAGGACCAAGTTAGGTTATTATTTGATTAATATTGTAACACCCCGTACGTTTCTGAGTTTAGCTGACAACCGTAACATTTAGGGAAAAATGAAAACATGAGAGAATTGATGAATTTTGTATTGAATTGTGAGCATTTAGTAGTCTTGTATTATTGGGCCCAAAAATGAAGCCCAAAATAACAAGAAGACATGGCCCAACATGGGTTTTTTTGACCCATTCTTCCAAATTTGGTCCATTTGACCAATCAACATTGCATTAAATGCTAAGGAAAAGATAAGGGAGACATGAGGGACTATATAAAGAGGAAAATCAGATTTTTATTTCACTTAAGCTCTCATGTTTTCTAGACTTTACCAAAAATTGCCTTTTGTCTCTCAAGAACCCTAAGCTATCCTTTGGGCCAAGATCATCAATTGGTAAGACTTGGTAAGTGTTTTTTATTATGGATTAATATATTTTATGCATAATATATGGTTTATATTATGTTGTTTATGTTGGTGGAATATTGAGAAGTTCACAATAAGTGAAATGTCACATGTTGCTAAATCGGAGGGTGGTTTGTCTTGTAAACTTGACTATGGACTTGTGGTTTTGAAGAAAGTGAACTTGGTGGAGTAAATATTGACATGTGATATGTGATTATAGTCTTACTTTATTTAATCCTTGTGTATAACATTTGGAATTGTTATTGAGAAATTGGTTATGGTTTTGGTGCCGTATTGGCCGTGAAATGTGGTTTTGGGTGTTGTTATGTGTGTTGTGAGACTATGGATGAATGTTGGTGTTTAATATGATCAAAAATATGTTCAAATATGTTTGATTGTGATCATGGACCATTCATGGCATTAAAAGACCCCAAAAAAGTCATTTCGGACCAAAACGGGCATCCGCCCTCGCAGACGAGGGCATCTGCGGACGCAGATGCCAACGCAGAAGGCCCTGGAATTTTCAAGGGGCCATATGCGTGCGCATATCATCCACCTGCGTGCGCAGGTGGCAGCGCAGGTCACCTCCAGAATTGGTTTTGTATGCTTTCGTCTCTAGTTGATCCCCAAAAGCCCCGATACCCTTTTTGGATGTAATTATCAACTTGTGATGTCGTTTTAATGAATTTAAAGTGTCGCATGGAGGTGTGTTGGAATATGTTAAGAGTGTATGGTTGTTCATATGTTGTTATAAAGGAATAATTATGACGGAATCATAAAGGGAAAAGCGTAGAGGGTAAGTGTGATGTGAAATGCTATCGATGTATGATACTTTGGTCAATGTGTGTAATGTTATGGTGTTGTTGATATGGAAATGCAGTGGATTGTATTGTAAGGGGGTGACATGACGTTATATGGTGGTCAAATAGTTCATTGTCGTCTTGTACACCTGTATAGTGACTAGTTACTAATGTAAGTTCCGGTATGAACTTGTATTGTAGAGTAAGACGTAAGGAAGAAGCTGGACTATTGTATTCATACATAGGCTTGTGTATTAATACTTGGAAGTGAAGGTATGTAAGGTTACTCTTCTATATCCTTATGCAGAATATGGTGTTCACATTGCCATAGTACTCATTTGATTCCGAAATGCCCTAAGGTATTCTGTATCCGGTAATTGACTAGTGTTACTCATATATTTCCTATTCATTGATCAATTGTGAATTACATGTCTCATATTCATAGATGATGTTCCAAAAGCCAATAAGGTGGTGTTCCAAAGAGCCATTAGTGGTTGTACTCATGTCTCTTGTTCATTAAAGTTATTGTTATCATTGGTCCCAATAGTGTTATGTTTCCAATAATGTTCATTCACATGTCTCTCATTCATTGGTTAATGTTCCAAAGCTTCAAATAAAGTTATTTTTATCATTGTATCAATCTCAAAGTAATGGATAAAGTAATGCATATGTGGTTAATGATTGAGTACGGGTGGCAGCTTTAGGGGCAAAATGCCTAGCTCAAGCCGATCCCGATATTATTGGATCAGAGGACAGCTTTATGGGCAAAATCCTAGCTCAAGCCGAACCTGACAGGGGGAAGCTCTGGGGGTGAAAACCTATCTCAAGCCGAACCTGATATGTATTGATTTATGGGTGGCAGCTCTAGGGGCATAAGCCTAGCTCGAGCCGATCCCGATGCATTGGTTTATGGGTGGCAGCTCTAGGGGAATAAGTCTATCTCGAGCCGATCCCAACATGATGATATGTTATGTAAAGACCCACTGATCAGTAGGGGCCCGGATACATTGTGACACATGTATTGACAAGCAAGCATTGAAGTAAAGAAAGCAAAGAAAGTAATGAAAGAAATACACATGGTTTCTAAAATGCAAAATGGTGACTTATTCACATTGGTTATTTATTTGTTTTGAGTCCATTGAAATATTCATGTATTGTACAGTTTCATTTGATCCTTACATACTCAGTACTTATTCCGTACTGACCCCTCTTGGGGAATTTACCTTACTTGCTGCAGGCGCAGGTACCAGTAGGCCTCCTCAATAGATTGCTAGTTTTTAGCTGTTCTTTGGTGAGCTCCAGCTAATTCGGGGCTTCTCCGAGTCACAGTTGTATATATGTTTTGGTGATGTACATGTTGTATAAAGCGGGGACTTGTCCCGGCTTTTAGTTTGTTTTGGTCAATGCATTTGTTAGAGGCTTTTGTAGACGAATGTGGGTGTATGTAAATAAGGTGACACATGGAGTCTTGACTTGACGGCCTTGACGTCCAAGTTTCTCATATGTATATACATATATGTCACATGTTCCATGATTTTCGATATTAGTCGTTCATGTTCTTATGTGATAGTGGTGTTTCCTATGGCATGCACATGATTGTATAGAAGCATAGCTTGGTTCTCTCGGGCCTTATCGGCTACGGGTTCCAATCACGCCTCATTGGGATTCGGGGTGTGACAAATATTGTATAATTTGTGTCAGGAGTAGATAGATTCTGTTATGATGTTTCTTGATCCTCTTCATCGAGTGCTTCATTATTTGATGATATTAGTTAGACTGATTTCGGGTAAGCATAATGCTCAGTTAGTTATGGTTTTTAAGTTTTAAGCCACATGGAAATATGTTCTAGCTGGCCTCTTACTCTTTATTCGAGTATTTATAGTACTTTATGATATTAGTTAACTATTTACAGATTCAGGGTAAGCATGCTCATATTATCTTTGGCTCCCTTATCTGTATTTACATTTAGTACTTTATGATGCTTACTAAGTTATTATTCTCATTTCATACTTGATAAATTATTTTGTATTGACGCCCCAAGCCTAGGGGCGGTGTACTCATACTTGTAGGTCTTGATAGACTGGTAAACAAGCCTCCTCTGCAGTTTTGTCAAGTTCCAATAGATTAGACAACTTCTCTTCTTTTGGAATTTTCCTATTTAGAGGTTTGTCTGTCTTTTACTGTAAAAAATGGATTGGTAGGTTGGGGCATGTCCTGGCCAAGTACAGTACTTTTAGAGATTTGTGGATTGGGGATTGTATAGTTGTGCGTTGTTGGCCTTGTTACTTTTATCAGCATGACGCCCTTTTGGCCTTTGTTTACATATCTTTGGTGATTCTAGATATCATGGTTTTTGCGATGGACCGCATAGAGATTTTGTGTTATAGATATCATGGAGGCCTCAATAGCTTGCATAGCTAGTAGTATAAATCTGTTATGAACTACTTGGTTAGCTGAAATATTCTTATTGCAGGATTTTGATTATGGCCTTGCCGGCCAAGGCTTTTGATAAGTTGTGATATACTTGTTTGTATTTATTGGATGTAGTTGTTATGCCCTAGTAGCATATATGCCCAATAGGGTCAAATCAGGTTCAAGTATGGCACCAGGTGCCAGTTATGCCTTCCGTGGTTAGGGCATGGCAATAACAATTTTGTCAGTGGACAACCTAGATTTACATATTTGTATTTATTGGATGTAGTTTGTATGCCTTCGTACCATATATGCCCAATAGGGTCGAATCAGGGTCAAGTATGGCACCAGGTGCCAGCTATGCCTTCCCTGGTTGGGGCGTAGCAATTACAATTTTGTCAGTGGACAGCCTAGATTAGTGTAAGCATCCATTTTATTTAATGCCTATTATTAGATGGAGTGTTCAACGTATTGTGAGATAACACTGGTAAATCAAACAAGCAACAAAGTAATGTGACTGAAGGGAAATTCTTATCGTTATGATGATGATGCATAAATGGGCATCTAAGAAGCATTCCACAAGGAAAAAAAGGGCTTGTGTTTTCAAATACAACTGGCAAATTTATGTCACGATCCGAGCCTATATCCTGGGCGTAACAGGCACCCGAAACCATGAATGGCCCGAGAGAACCACTTGGCCTGACATGCAACTAATAAAGCTAAACTTTTAATAAAATGTGAAAGCTGGAAATATGGGCTAACATTTGTACAAAGAATGAAATAAAAATAATATGAACTCATATTAACCAAAACATTACAAATGTTTTAAAATTGGTTCCAACTAACTTGACATGACTATGTCTGTGAAGCCTCTACTACATTCTAAGTGCAACAACCTTATGTTGTTGACACATAATTTTTGCCCTCCGCGTTCTGAATTTATTTTGAGCTTCTTTTATTCTAAATAATTTTGAAATAATTGTTTTATCAAAGAAAAAAGTGATTTTGAATTAATTTGGAGTTAATTTTATGTTTTTAAGTGAAATGAGTATACTTTGTACATAATTATATAGAGTTATATAGGTTTCACTTACGAAAATGTTTTGAAAATTATTTCGAGTGAAAATCAGGTTTAAATGAAAAATGCTTTAATTTTCCTCAAATCGATTTAAAATTGAGAATTAATTTGTGTAATTAACTTCTTGATTTTAAATGAAACTATAGTGATCTATAAAATAATTATTTCTAATTATAGGAATTAGGAGCTCGTTAATTAGTTCAGGGTTTGATTTGTCTTAATTTGATTAACTGAGTTTCACCCCAATTTTTAATTGAACTTATTCGATTTGGGCTTCTTCCTTCCCTTCCCGTCATTTTTCAGCCTAGTTAGCCCAATGCAATTCCAGTGACCCGGCCCAAATCACTTAAAGCCCCCATCAGGTATACACATACACGCACACAACCCTCCCTTTATTTCCACGTGTACCACTACTCTCCCACGCGCTCCACTCTTTTCCAGAAAAAGAAAAAAGAATTACGCGTCTTTTATCAGATCTCTTTCTCAGAACAAGCAGCTAACCCTAGCCATGTCTCACTGTCTTTCTGCCTATTTTTGGCTGGAAGTTCGCAACATTTCGCGATTTGCAGCCTATGGTCGCCATTTTCGGGCAATAAATTAACTTATATCTTTGACCAACAGAAGCAACGACTCTTTTTCTTCACCTCCCTTCCAAATCTCGGGTATGATTCATGAGCAAAGGCCATTTATGGTCCTACTCAACTAAATGATTTCAAATCCGGATTCTAAATTCATCTTTTCAAATTCGAAACCCTAGTTTTCCCCCCCAAAACAAACCCCAATTTCCCCTATAAATAGACAGCAAGGGATAGAGGTTAGGGGGAGGATTTTTAGGGAATATTTTAGAGATTTTGGAGGCGCATGCTTATAATCTCACGTAACCAAAATTCTCGAAGAGCACAACTCAAAAAATGCAATTTTGAGGAACTCGTCCTGAACTCCAGTGAGCTAAGTCGAACTCTGGTAGTGGTAGTTCCTTCGATTGAAGCTCGCAGTCTCAGTTCGTTGATCCAAAATAGGTGAAATAGATGTGAGTCCAATGGACTCCCCTACATTTTCTCGGGACCAAATCTTCCTACTCTCGAGTCAAACTCCATGACCAAAGTCCCAAATAGGCAGATATACAAGACTAAAGGCTGGTATACGTGAGATATACTGATTATACAAAAGTAAAGGAGGAAAGGGAAGCTAATATACAGGTGGAGGGCCAAAAATACATGTATGCATGACTGATATACAACCATATAAGCAACAGATATACAGAAACATATAGAAAGGGGGCTGGTATACAGACGATATACAATTAGTATACACAGCTAAATGGGCTCATAAGTCCCTGAAATAAAAGTCCAAAAATCTGGACAGCTTAATGGGCCAAACAGGGGCCCAAATCTCAAACTTTGCTCTCTTTTTCTGTATTTATTCGTGCTGCTTGTAATTTCTACTAACTTATTTAATTAACCTAAGTGATTCCCTAAGGTGTTGCCATTCTATTTATCTTAGTTTTCCTTTACTTAATTCGTATTTTTCTCACCTAATTTATCTTGTTCAAAACCGATTAAAATTGGTCCCTTTAATTTTTCTCCTTAAAACGAACCTTCCAAATATTTAGTCTTTTATACCATGATGGCGTTTGTTTTGTTCATATGACTAATAGTTTACTTAGATTAAAGTAATTTTCTTCAAACTTAAAGAAACTAATTTTTCTTGAAAAATTTAACTGTCTATAATTAATAAAACACTCTTGATTCGGTATTTTTTAAAAATTCTTATTTTTCCAAAAGGTGCTATTTTTCTAACAAAATCGACTTCCCTACTCAAAAATAAATAAATAAAATGATATAATCCCTTTTTCCATTAAAAAATATAAATTTGTTTCCCTCTTAAATTCAAAAATTTGCTATTTAGTTTAAATGAGTTTTTCTTTAATTCAAGTAGAATATGTTTCACTTGAATAAATAAATGTCATTTTTGGTCTTTTAAATTAATAATTTTGATATTCCCTACAAAATCAAATATTTGCAAAGTTAACCACATTTTAAGTTAGTCAAATTATTTTTGATAAACCATTTTTTACACGGACCCTCTTAAGTGCCTTAAAAACCTTCTT
The DNA here is from genome assembly GCA_031232105.1 of Capsicum rhomboideum. Taxonomy (NCBI): domain Eukaryota; kingdom Viridiplantae; phylum Streptophyta; class Magnoliopsida; order Solanales; family Solanaceae; genus Capsicum; species Capsicum rhomboideum. The sequence goes on from CP124718.1 coordinate 98,149,605, forward strand.
AGGACTTTAATTGAACCCTTGCTCAGTTTTCTCTTATTTCAAAGAATTATTTCTATTTTTAAATCTTTGAAATTCCTTTAAGTTTTTTCTTGATATTTTTTATAAAAAATAAAGTGGCGACTCAATAATTTTCTCAAAAGTTATTTCAATTTTTTTAAAATTTTGAAATAGTTTTAAAAAAAAGTGAAAACCACTTTCTTTTAAATAAAATCCAGAAAAGGATAAAAACAGAAATAACGACTCTGCTGAGGATTCATCTAGGTTCTAAAAAAAAGGATTGTCCTAACTTATGCGGCTAACTCTTACTTGTTTTATTCATTCAAATTTCAATTATTTGATTAATCATATAAACTGTCACTCCACTCATATTTCCTCCACTTCTGAAAAACTGACACTTCGCATAGTTTGTACATGCGGATTGTGCATTGCACTTTTCCAAAATTCTTTCAAATCACCTTATTTTAGAGTGTTGGTATATACATAGGGTGGGCGGGAGTTTTACTGTCGTGTGACCACATACCTCTCATATAGAAAAATGTCAAGTTTGTGTCTACCCAAATCTTAGAAAAACATAAGATAGAGCGTTACCACCCTTGATTTAGGTCATGCATGCATACACCTTAGGTGGGTCGATCCTTGGTATTGACTCCACATTTAGGATATCCACCTATATGTCGATGGGTTCCATAACCCAACGATCAACAAGCATATTGTGTGCAATGTGATAATGACAGATAGAACCAAGCCTAATTATGACATAGCGAGTTTGGAAAATCTCACGTACACAAAGTTGTCTCAAATTAATGGCTTGGATTCATCTATCATAATCTCGAATATTTGACGTTTAGGCTCACCCCTGGCATAAAAGTGTCACCTAATACTAGGACGCGTGGATTTTTATATGCTTTTATATGCTATTATTTGATCTGAATGCTATGTATGATATGTGTTACTCTAATCGAAGGTGAATTGGCCCACTCGCATTTGAAAATTATTAGAGCTCATAGGCAAAAATAAGTCCACTGTATAAAATTCCGGCCAAACATTCCAAGTCTCCACATCTCTCAGAAAAGTCTTCAACCATTTCCCATTAATCTCCTAAAACCCGTTCCTACTCTTTTAGGAAGATCAGTCATGGATTCAAGAATTGCTCAAGTGAAAAGGCGGATAATGGAATTAGAACAAGTGGAGAAGGTGCTAACAGCAGAAACCAAAAGAGTGGTTAAGAAAATCACTCAGATTGATAGTCAAATTGCTAAAGTCCGTCGATTGATTGCACAAGAAACAAGGGAGAATGCTAAGCTCAAAATTGAAGACCCGACTGAAGGCTATGATAAAGAAAATATGGAACATGCCCTACCTCCAAATATAAGAGGAGACCACTGGGCTAAGTTCAAGGGGGACACTTTTTGGCAAACTAGGATTAGGTCGAGAAATGAAAAAATCAACCTCAAAGCTATTTTTAGAGAATATTCTTGGAGCCCCAAAATCATGACATGCTCGAAAATTTATCAGACTCTGAGAGCTTTGGGAGTCCTCCACCCTGACCAAACAGAAGAATTTTGTTGCCTTCCCAAATATGCTCACAAGAAAAGCTCCTACCATCCGTATCAACCAAGTGATACCACCGATGAATGCATCTCCCTAAGAGCTAGAATTTGCAATATGATTTGCAACTGTTAGATAAGTAACCTATGGGAGCCACATACCATTCTCACGTGCGACCATGTTAATCCGGGCATGCTCATTACTGAAAAGGTGCATATTTACAAATACGAATTCACAATGTTTGAGGAAACCTATCATGACATTTATTCAAAGCTTATCCATGCCAAAATCCTTGAACCAATGGAAAGGAAGCTCGATACAATGTCTAAAGCTTGGAAGAAATTCAAAGAGGTTTGTCACTATCAAGGAGGAATCGGAGGGCATAACTTAGAGACTTGCTATGCTTTTAAAATAGATTTGGAGAGCCTGGTAGAGACTGGGAGGGGGTCGAATTGGAATTTCCACCATTCCACCCATAGAAGATCGAGATATGGAAGAAGCAAAATGAAGCAAGAATGCCCGCACTTATCTAGGATCTAGTTGTTAGTCTTGTCCTTTCTGTTGTCATTTTCCCTTCATGCTTTCCCAATGTAATTAACTTTAATGAGAACGTAATGAAATGAATTTTTATCCTTACCTATTTGAACTACGTATGGCCTGATTTCTCGTTCGTGAGATACGTAGGCAGCCTTTCGGCCCCTATCCTTTAAAATTTTTATTTCCCATTTTGTCGAGAAAGTCACATGGATCAAAGTCAAAAGATGGAGACACCCATGGGTTGAGACTCAGCAAACTTCATGTTAAAGACCTACTTATCCAAAATCAACGAATAAAATCTTGCCCGTTAATTCCTTTCAAGTCAAAATCCACTTGTGGAACAATTCACCTAAGATGAAAGAAAATTTATGTGTTTACTTTATGTCAGATATCTTACATTGTTTATCACTAACAGGATCTAACATATTTGCCTTTGGAGTTGTTTTTATAGAAATAGGTAATCAGGTAAGTAGAAATTGATCTATGTAGACGAAAAGTTGGTTGAACATCAATACTTCACTAGATCTAAAGCAAAAAAGATTCCTCCCTTGACCATTGCTTAGTTACTGAAAAGGAAAGAATGACTGGTAGTAACGAAGAAAACACTCTGATCGAAATTACCGTTAGGGATAATGTGATAATAGCACAGGTTGATATGATCGCTGAACTAACTAGGAGAATGGAGGAGCTTCAAGAAGAAGTACGAAGGGAAAAATATATGGCTAATCTGCCATCGCCGCTAATACTCCAATCTTAGATAACCACGCAATTCCACTCTAATCCCCTCTTCTTAGCTCTCCTAACCAAGGGAACAAACCAAACGACATACCCTCCACTATACCTAGACCTCCTGTCAATTCCATCAATCCATAATGGCAAACCCATACTCCTCCCACCTATAACACCAACCGTGACAATAACCCAAGTGCTTACCATCCTAAAAACTTCATTCCAAATTACCAAAATGCCTTCACTCCCCAAAATACTCACCCCACTTTCAATCCTAATGCCAATGCTCCCCAAAACTCAGTTCCCACCTACTAAAACTCCACTCATACTAACCAGATCTGTTACTAACCCAAAATACGCCTCATGCCACCCTCCATGCCACTGTTATACCCAAACCTTGCCATGTCTTTCCCCAAAACCCAAAAATTGACCACTATAAGGAGATGGAAATGAAGTGTAAGACGGTTGAAGAAAGGCATGCTAAGGAGCTACTGCTAATAAGAGAAGAGATAGCTAAGATGAAAAAAGTACAAGGTTTGCCCAATGCAGTGAGATTCTGTTATGATGACCTTTGCATCCACCCCAACTTGAATTTGCCTGAAGGATTTAAAGTTCCTAAGTTTGAAACATTCAATGGTATTGGAAACCCTACAGCCCACTTAAGAGGATATTGTGACTAAATGGTTGGCTGATAGGAATGAAGCATTACTGATGAGGCTTTTCAGCCGTAGCCTAAGTAGAGAGGCGTTAGAATGGTTCGCGTCGCAAGAACTGAAGAAGTGGCCTGAATGGAGTACTTTGGCCAAGGATTTTGCCATTAGATTTGCCTACAATGTAGAGATGGTTCCTGATAGATATTCTTTGAACCGCATCAAGCAAAAGTCTAATGAATTCTTTCGTGAATATGCCTATCGTTGGCGGAAAGAGACAGGAAAGGTAAGGTCTCCTATGATAGAAAAAAAAATAGTCGTTGTATTTACCCGAGCCCAGGAGGGAGAGTTTTATGATAAAATGATATCGGCGGTTCGTGCTACCTTTACTGATTTGGTTAAGATCGGTGAAATGGTTGAGGAAGGCCTCAGGATGAGAAAGATCAATAAAACTTCTACACATTCTGGATCTTTGGGATTCTCGAAGAAAAAGAAAGAGGATGTGTCTTTCGTGTCCTCTAGTCCAAACCAAAAATCAAAGAAATCTTTTAGGACCAATATCAGGAAAACACCTTCACCATCTACGTACCCCCCAACTCCACAAAATCCTTAACCTGTGTTCTATACCCAACCCAGTCTCCAAGCTCCACAGCCAAATTACCCAACTAATCAATAGAATTACCAAGCTCCATTGCCAAATTATCAGCCCACTTACCAAGCTCCACTCCTAAATTTCCAGGCCTACCAAAAAGCTTCAGTTAACTAGAATTACCATTAAGTCCCTCCTTCTACCAACCAAAATGACCATAATCCTCCTCTCTCGAATCACAAAAAGAAAGTTACCTGGAGTTTCACAACTTTGGAGAAAACTAAGACTTCGTTGTTTGAAAGGTTAAAAGCGTCAGGGCTCATCCAACCTGTCCCACCAAAACCCGCTAATACCAACTCATAATTCTTCCATGCTGATCAACACTATGCATATCATTCAGGGGGTGTTGGACATACGACTTAGGACTGCACTAACCTAAAACACAAGATTCAAGATTTGATTAATCACAAGGTGATTTTGCTTCGAACAGTGCCACCAAATATTACCACCAACCCACTTATAAACCATGAAGGGGCCACCGTCAGTATGATAAAAATGGATGAGCAATAAGTGGTGAGCAATTCCATAGTATAGGCCATCCCTGAAGAAATAGATAAAGTGAAAGAAGTAGAAAAGGTAGTGGTTGACTTGAGTGTTACCGAGAAGCCCAAATTTGCCGCATTCACAGCATCTCATCAAGCCTTTACTTTGGTGCCTACAAGAGAAAACTTTGTGGTAGAAGTTTCCACCACACAAGGAATGACTAGATCAAGAAGATACTATACTCCGAAAGAGCTTGCTAATGATGCGTACAATAAGAGTTCTCAAAAAAGGCCAATCACTGAAGGAAAAGCTGAGGAATTTTGGAGAGGAATGCAGCTGAAAGAATACTCTATTATGAAGCATTTGGAGAATACTCTTATGAGTTCTCAATATCATAGACAAGCCTTGTTAAAAATCCTTGATGAAGCCTACGTACTTGCAGGAACTGGTGCTAAAAATTTGGTGGACATGATGAGTAGAGTAGTAGGAGACCATCGCATTAGCTTTGGTGAAGATGAATTACCCTTCGAAGGAGTGATGAATAACAAGGCATTACATGTCACTGTCAAATGCCAGGATAAGATTGTTAATAAGGTATTAATTGATGATGGATCGAGTCTGAATATCTTCCCATTGTCTACCCTGATTCAGTTGAACTATGATAAAGGGAAAATTTGTCAGAACACAATCAACATAAGAGCTTTCGATGGTGTTGAGAGAAACACCATTGGGGAAGTTAAGTTGTATCTTCAAATGGGGCATGCAGAATTCCTAGTTGAGTTTCAAGTAATAGACATTGCCATAAGTTATAATCTGCTCTTAGAAAGGCCCTGGATTAATACACCAGGGGCCATTTCTTCAACATTGCACCAATTGGGGAAATTCATATGTGAAAATGATGAAGTTGTCATCCATGGTGAAGGAAGCCATCTTAGTCACCCTAATGGTTTTGTGCCTACGATTGAAGAGGTTTCGATAGGGAGTGATTTTTACACAGTGGAGATTGTAAATCCAGCTGAGAAAGACCCAACTCCCTACAAGCCAATGCCTTTGATCTATATGATGTTGGCTACTGTTATGCTGAGAAGCGGCTTCAAGCCTAGACGCAACCTAGGAAAGAATTTAGATGGAATTATTGAGCATGTTGTGATCCTAGAAAATTAGTTCAAATATGGATTAGGCTATGTGCCAAGTAAAAAAGATTAAAGGGAGACAAAGAAAGAAGGTCCAGAATTGCCAAAGAAATTACCGCTTCTCTACCAGTCATTTCCTATATCTTTAAAGCCTACAAGCGATAATCTCGAGGATGGAATGTGGAACTTGTTCGAAGAGTGTGATACTACTATAGAAGATTTCCCCGAGAAAGCTGAGATCAAAGAAGCTGAATCAGGGGAGAAGCTGTTGAATTGGACTTCCACCCCAATCTTGACTCCCCGGTCAATTTGGTAGATGAAGGGGTGGAATTTAACTTTTGAAAAATCGATGGTAGTCCGGATGAGTCCCGAGACCCACCCTATAAGTTTTATTTTCCTCGTTTATGCTTTCCAAAAGGCCCAGATCCACACTAGTACGGGTCATAGCCAAAGTTTGTAATTTTCTAAATTCAATGAAAGCCTCACCTATTGCAAAAATATTTGACACTTATTTTTGTTGTCATTATCTTCTTATTATAATCTAACTTATGTTTTTTAGAATTTTAGTAATAATAATTTAAAACCTACCAATGTCATGTAATGCCAAGAGCTAAATGAATAAATCGAGGCAGATAATGATGGATGGGAAGAGTATGATGAAAAAATAATGGTTCCAGACAAATTAACAGAGGAACTAAAGGATTTTGAGAATCGGGAAAAGTCCAACCTAGAGGAGACCAAGGTGGTTAATCTAGGTAATGACGATGAAGTCAAAGAAACCAGAATCAGTGTTCATCTAATAGAAGCGCAGAAATGAAAACTCATCAAGTTGCTTAAATAATACATTGATATATTTGCTTGGTCCTATGATCACATGCCAGGGTTGAGTACATATATTGTATCACACAAGTTGCCAATTGACTCAGGGTTCAATCCTGTGAAACAAAAGGCTCGAAAATTCAAGCCAGAACTGAGTTTGAGAATTAAAGAAGAAGTCACTAAGCAAATCCAAGCCAATGTGGTTGAAGTCACGAAGTATCCAACATGGCTAGCCAATATTGTTCCAATGCCAAAGAAGGATGAAAAGATCAGAATCTGTGTTGGTTATAGAAATTTGAACAAAGCCAGTCCCAAAAATAATTTTCCATTACCCAATATCCATATTCTCATTGACAACTGCACGAAGCATGAAATGCAATCATTCATGGATTATTTTGTCGGGTATCATAAAATATTGATAGACAAAGAAGATGTAGAGAAAATGGCTTTCATCACACCTTGGGGTGTTTATCACTATAGGGTAATGTCATTCGATCTCAAGAATGTCGGTGCTATGTACATGAGATCCATGACCGCCATATTTCATGATATAATCCATAAGGATATTGAAGCATATATGAATGAAATGATTCAAATCCCGCGAGTTTTCAGACCACTTAACTCACTTGAAAAAGTTTTTTGATCGGTTACGGAAGTACAATTTGAAGCTGAATCCTGCCAAGTGTGCTTTTGGGGTACCAGCTGGGAAGTTGTTGGGTTTAATAGTTAGTAGAAGGGGCATTGAGCTTGACCCCTTAAAAATCAGGGCAATCCAAGAGCTGCCTCCTCCAAAAACCAAGAAGAAAGTCATGAGTTTCTTAGGAAGATTGAATTACATCAGCAGGTTCATAGACCAGTCAACAGTTATTTGCGAGCCTATCCTCAAGTTGTTAAACAAAGATGCACCAAATAAATGGACCAAAGAATGCCAGAAAGCTTTTGATAAAATCAAGGATTATCTATCTAGTCCACCAGTTTTAGTTTCTCCAAGAGAAGAAAGTCCTTTGTTGCTGTACTTATCAATCTCAGAAAATGCATTCAGATATGTTCTAGGGTAATACGATGAAACTAGAAAGAAGGAAAGAACAATTTACTACTTGAGTAAGAAGTTCACTACATACGAGGCTCGTTACACTTTGTTGGAAAGGACATGTTGTGCACTGACATAGGTGGTGCGGAAGATGAGGCATTACTAGACTTCATATACAACGTATCTCATTTCCAAAATAGACCCTTTGAAGTATATATTCCAAAAAACCATGCCCACGGAAAAATTGGCCAAGTGACAAATGTTGTTGAGTGAGTTCGACATTGTGTATGTGACTCAAAAAGTAATTAAAGGGCAAGCCCTAGTGGATCATCGACAGAAAATCTAGTTGATGTAAAATATGAGCCACTCTAAAATTATTTTTCGGATAAAGAAGTGTTGTTCGTATGAGAGGACATTGCTGAAGTATACCCCGATTATAGATTGTTCTTTGATGGGGCGGTTAATTGCAAGGGTTCAAAAGTTGGAGCGGTCTTGATATCAAAAACTGGTCAGCACTACCTGGTCGCTGCTAAACTTCATTTTCCATGCACTAATAATATGGATGAATATAAAACTTACATTTTCCATCTCAGATTGGATCTCGATATGAATGTTTGAGAATTACTAGTCATTGGAGATTCTGATCTATTGGTGCACCAAGTGCGAGGAGAATAGGATGTGAAGAACTCCAAAATCACTCCATACGTAGAAGTGGTACAGGAGTTATCCAAAAGATTCAAAGAGGTCAAGTTCAAAAATATTTCAAGGGTACAGAATGAGTTTGTCGATGCTTTGGCCATTATATCATCCATGATTCAACATTTGGATCATCGTTATATCAATCTTTTAGAGATAAGTTTAAAGAAGGAACCTGTACATTATGCACAAGTCGAAGTAGAACTAGATGGGAAGCCATGGTACTTTGATATCAAGATGTATTTAGAAGCTTGGGCATACCCCAACGATGTGACCGTGAATCAGAAGAAGATAATTTGTCAGATGGCTAATAATTTCTTTTTGAATGGGGAAGTCCTTTGCAGGAGGACCCAAGATTTGGGATTTCTACGATGTATTGATTCCATTGAAGCTATGAAATTACTCAAAAAAGTGCATTCTGAAATGTGTGGGCCTCATATGAATGGGTTCACTCTAGCCAAGAAAATCCTAAGAATCGAATATTTCTGGATGACTATGGAAAATGAATGTATCAAGTTTGTCTAAAAGTGTAAATAAGTGTCAAATACATGCAGATCTAATTCGGGTGCCCCCATATGAACTTAATGTTATGAGCTCACCCTGTCCATTTGTGGCTTGGGGCATGGATGTCATTGGCCTGATTGAGCCACCAACTTCCAATGGACACAGATTTATCTTGGTGGCTATCGATTACTTTATCAAGTGGGTGGAAGTTGCCTCTTACAAAGCTGTGACCAAGAAGGTAGTAGCAGATTTTGTCAAGAACAACTTGATTTGTCGATCGGGGTACCCGAGTTAATCATCACAAATAATATAGAAAACTTGAACAATCATTTAATGAAAGAGATATGTGAACAGTTCAAGATCACGTACCGAAATTCAACTGCATATCGCCCTCAAATGAATGGAGTTGTAAAAGCTTCCAATAAGAACATCAAGAAGATTTTAAGAAAGATGGTCGATAGTCATCGATCATGGCATGTGATGTTGTCTTATGCCTTACTGGGATATCGTACACCAGTCATAACTTCGACTGAGGCAACTCCTTATGTGTTAGTCTATAGGACATAAATGGTAATACCCATTGAAGTTGAAATACCATCTTTAAGAATCGTCCAAGAAGCAGGATTGAGTAACAAAGAATGGGTTCGCGCCTGATATGAACAACTTATGATGATCGATGAAAAGAGAATGAGCGTCGTATGCCATGGCCAGTTATACCAGCAATGGATGATTCATGCTTTCAAGAAAGGAGTAAGAGCTCGCATGTTTGAGATCGGACAGTTGGTTTTTAAGCGTATCTTTCCTCATCAAGAGGAGTACAAAGGGAAGTTTTCACCAAATTGGCAAGGACCTTACATGGTTCGCAAAGTGTTATCCGAATGACCCTTGATTCTGTCTGAAATGGATGGCCAGGAGTGGCCCAAGCCAATTAACTCTAATGCAGTGAAGAGATACTACGTCTGAAAATGGTGTTTCTTTATGCTTATTTCCTTATAATTGCTTTTCCTGGTTGTAATCGTTTTTATGCTTTTATGCTTTGAAATGGCTTATCATTTACTATGAACTATGTTTGAATTGAATTCCCAAGAAAACGATATGTAGGCGGCCTATGTCGGCTTCGGTCAACCTCTTAGAAAGTTCTATCTCTTTCCTTTATTTTGAACTACGTGATGACCTGCATTCCCAAGAATAGGATATGTAGGCGCCACAATGGCTCGGTCATATCACCCTAGGAAATGAAAACTGGGGCAGAATTTTCGAGAAGGAATCTCAAAAATTTAGAAGAAGAAGATCATCCTCTAGAAGTTTGAATGGAAAATCGTGCCAAGGATACAGTAAGAGCAGATTTTGAGGAAAATCTCAAGACCCCTCAGACTGTCAAAATCTTTTATCAGTTTTACCTCAAAATTTTCATCAAAATTTCTAAAGATTTCAAAGACAGGACTCCAGGGATTCCCTAGCACCAAAATGGCAAAATTGACTTTTTGAATCTTCAATTATGATAGATTTCTCAAAGACTCGTCTCCAAAACTCCCCAGCCACAGTGCTAAAGATCTACAGAGCTCACCAACAGAATGAAAGATGTGTCAAAGCCTCACGCCAAAGATGTTCATTAAAGCTAGTACATGACATGACTTAATTGGCAGAGACCCTTCTCAATCTTATTAAAAAAAAGATTTTTCAAAATTCAATTATTTGCAAAAGTGCTTACTCTAGATTAATTTATGCTATGATAAGTTGATTTTTCCCTTACACCTACCAACCCGGGGAGTCAAAAAAGAAGTCAAAGAATGATAAACACCTGAAGAAGATGAGAACCCAAGGATGATAAAGACAGAAGCTGAAGACAAAGGAAGTCAACACAAATCAGCTTCGCCAAAAACTAACAACTTTTCTGTGGATGTAGGTTATCATAAAACCAATAAAAAACCAACAAAAGTTCCAGTTAATTCGCATATTCCTTTGGTTTGAAGGAATACAATAAAGATGAATATCCAAAGACTGATAAGAAAAAACTAGCATGATTAGAGAAGCCGAAAGTAGTTGAGTTTTTGAAAACTAACAAGTTTTCTATGGTTACAGGGATCATCAGACATAGAGGGTGCATTGACGATCTACTCAAATCCCCAACAAATCAGGAATCATAACGAATATGTGATATTTAAAATGGTACATGCAGAAGGGCCAACATGTTAACAAAATAGTCAAGGTGATGTTTTCTACAACCGTTGCACAACTATTTGCATTCATCCTACTGCAACATATCATGCCGAGAGGGCCATGCCGTATAGGCCGTATCGAGAGGGCCACGCCATAAGAGCCATGCTAAGAGGGCCATGCCAAATAGGCCATGCCAAAAGGGGCACGCCAAAAGGGCTATGTTGAAAGGGCCACGACATAAGGGTCATGCCGTAAGGTCCAAGATGTAAAGGCCATATTGCCCTCTCTGACTAGTTTCAAAGAGACGACAATCGAAGGGCATCCCTAAGTTGCATTTGAATGCGTAGGATTGACTCAAAAGCTTTTGTATCCGTTAATCAATCAAAGGCAAAGGAGTATAGCGCTAAAGGATGTTTTGAAGAATTTTTATATATCAATTGATCATGTAGAGACGGAGGAGTATGGCGCTGAAGGATATTTTAAAGCATTCATATCTGATCAAATCATGTAAAGGCAAATTAGTCTGGCGTTGAGAGATATCCATTGGCTTCAAGTGCATTAATTACCAAAGATCAAATAGCATTCACTATCGGAGCTCAAAAAACATGTGTTCCGAAGGATGTCTATAAGTAGTTATCCGAAGACAAACGACATACTAGATTTTTCAAAAGTTGATAGTCTTAAGGTCATCTATAAGTCGCAATAATTGAGATAAGATAGTGTGCAAGATTACCTAAAATTCGACAGTTCAAGGTTCATCTATAAGTCGCAACGATATTCTAACCAGATAGTGTACAAGATTACCCAAAAGTTCATAGTTTAAAGGATATCCATAAACCCTAATAATATCAAGACTACCAAAATTGACAGTCCGAGGGTTCTCTATAAGTTGCGCCATATCCAATATTGATTATGTGCAGGATTACCCAAAACCTGGCAATTTATGGGACATCTGTAGGCCGCATCATATCCAAGGTCGGATGATGTACAAGATCACCTAACAGTTGGCAATTTGAGAAATATTTGTAAGCTATCTCTTATCCAAGGTCGGATGTGTGCAGGATTACCTAAAGGCTGGCGATTTGAAGGATATTTATAAGTCACCTCATATCCAATATCGGATAATATGCAAGATTGCCAGAAGGCTAACAATTCCAGGGATATTGGTAAGTCATATCAGTACAAAAGATGCGCGAGACTAACTTGAGGCCATATGCAAAGGATTACTACCGGTAGCTGAAAGAGATATCATAGAAAACATAGAAACTCATCATTAGTAGCTGAGAGGGTTACCACATCAAACAGAAGATATCACAACAGACGGTTGCAGGAACCATTTTACCTAAAATATCATGGGTGGCCGAGAGAGCCATCTTATTATACAATCGAGAGAGTTGTTAAGTCTATTCTATTGTGAAACTGTTATCCTACAATAGAGGGATAGGAAAGTATTTCATTACTTCTCAGAAATCAACCCACTCAAAGGTATGGTGAAATAACTATCTATCCTTCCTGAATTATGTTTTCTACTAACATTTCTGTTTTAGATTTTGTCGAGAGCATCCGAGAGGATGAAATTCTCAAATCAAAACCACAGGTCAATCCAAAAAATGATCATCTAATAAGACAAATTATATCAACAAATTATCAAAGAAAGTATCATACACAAAGTATGATGCAGGCTGCACCAAAGGGATGTAGTACAATTCAGAGTTGAGGTGAAGAAACTATCTCTCCACGTTTAATTATTTTTCTACTAAAATTTTTGTTTCAAGATGTAGTCGAGAGCATTCGAGAAGGATAAAAATCTCAAACCAAAGCCACAGGTGCGGAGGACTCCAAAAAGGACACAGCACAATATGGAACTTTTTCTTAGCAGCGAATTGGGACATAGTCCGAAGAGGACTATCAAACTCTTTGGACGTGAGCTAAAGGATGACTTACACTGTCATCAAATCGCACCCCTATCAGAAGGCATGTGTGTATTTTAGGATATTTTTGGTTTTAGTTTCACATCCAGAGTATTTCTAAACTCACATTGGAGGCAACCTTCCATTTCTTCAAATCCGGGTCACATACACCTAGAGCTTTAGGAATTAAGTCTATGTAGCTCATATTTACAAGTGTAAGGGCCCCACATTTTGTAATTAAGATAATTACAAGCCTTTTCTCCCTAGCTCAATTGACTATCGCCCGTCCTGAGCCAAAGGTAGTCTTAGCATAAAAGACTGTCTTTTCCCCCGATCGAGTCAAACTACAAGCAGTCTAATTTCCTGAGTCTCAAGAATATGTAGGAATTAATCTTTATTAAATACTCGACTGCATTCCAAACTCCCCCAATCTCCTAATTCACCATCTTTTCGGTCTCTTCATAACTCGAAATCGGAATAGTTTTTAAATTCTTTGAAATTGTGCTTAAAATCAAGCGTCTTGAACTACAAGTGGCCTGAATTCTCATGTAATCTAATATATGTATAAAACCCTATACCAGGGTCCAGTCATGATTATTTGAAATTCATTCAAAATCCAATCGCTTTCAACGGATGAACTTGTGGTCGGACAAAATTAGGAACGTCAAGATCTCTTTGCCCAGGGTTACCTGCATCCACCCTATCTAAAGGGAGGGGAAAATTGTTGACATCTAATTTTTGCCCTCCGCGTTCTGAATTTGTTTTTGAGCTTCTTTAATTCTAAACAATTTTAAAATAATTGTTTTATCGAAAAAAAAATTTTGAATTAATTTGAGGTTAATTTTATGTTTTTAAGTGAAATGCTTATTCTTTGTATATAATTATATAGAGTTATATAGGTTTCACTTACAAAAATATTTTGAAAATTATTTCAAGTGAAAATCAGGTTTAAATAGAAAATGCTTTAATTTTCCTCAAAATCGATTTAAAATTGGAAATTAATTTGTGTAATTAATTTCTTGATTTTAAATGAAATTGTGGTGATCTATAAAATAATTATTTCTAATTGTAGGAATTAGGATCTTGTTAATTAGTTCGGAGCTTGATTTGTCTTAATTTGACTGACCGAGTTTCACCCTAATTTGTAATTGAACTTATTCGATTTGGACTTCTTCCTTCCCTTCCCGTCATTTTTCAGCCAAGTTAGCCCAATGAAATTCTAGTGACCCGGCCCAAATCACTTAAATCCCCCCATCAGGTATACACATACACACATACAACCCTCCCTTTATTTCCACGTGTACCACCACTCTCCCCCGCACTCCACTGTTTTCCAGAAAAAGAAAAAAGAATTACGCTTCTTTCTTCTCATCTTTTTCTCAGAACAAACAACTAACCCTAGCCATGTCTCGCTGGCTTTCCACTTATTTTTGGTTGGAAGTTCGCAACATTTCGTGATTTGTAGCCCATGCTCGTCGTTTTCGGGTAGTAAATTAACTTCTATCTTTGACCAACAAAAGTAACGACTCTTTTTCTTCACCTCCCTTCCGAATCTCGGGTACGATTCATGAGTAGAGGCCATTTATGGTCCTTGTCACAAGTAAGCAATTTCAAATTCGGATTCTAAATTCATCTTTTTAAATCCGAAACCCTAGTCCCCCCCCCCCCCCCAAAAAACAAACCCCAATTTCCCCTATAAATAGACAACAAGGGATAGAGGTTAGGGGAGGAATTTTGGGAGAAAATTTAGAGATTTTGGAGGCGCATGATTCTAATCTCACGTAACCAAAATTCTCGAAGAGCACAACTCAAAATATCCAATTTCTATGAACTCGTCCTGAACTCTGGTGAGCTAAGTCAAACTCTGGCAGTGACAGTTCCTTCAATTGAAGCTCGTAGTCTCAGTTCGTTGCTCCAAAATAGGTGAAATCCCTATGATTCCAATGGACTCCCCTACATTTTCTTGGGACCAAATCCTCCAACTCTCGAGTCCACTCCATGACCAAAGTCCCAAATGGGCTAATATACAAGACTAAAGGCTGGTATGCATGAGATATACCAGTTATACAGAAGGGAATCTAATATACAGGTGGAAGGCCAAAAATACATGTATGCGTAACTGATATACAACCATTTACGCAACAGATATACAGAAACGCAGTAGAAAAGGGTGCTGGCATACAGACGATATACAACTGGTACACACAGCTAAATGGGCTCAAAACCCCCCGAAATTAAAGTCCAAAGATATGGACAGCTTAATGGGCCAAAACAGGGGCCCAAATCTCACTTTGCTCCCTTTTCCTGTATTTATTCATGTTGCTTGTAATTTGTACTAACTTTATTTAATTAATCTAAGTAATTTCCAAAGGTGTTGCCATTCTAGATATCTTGGTTTTCCTTTACTTAATTCGTATTTTTCTCACCTAATTTATCTTGTTCAAAATGGATTAAAATTGGTCCCTTTAATTTTTCTCCTTAAAACGAGCCTTTCAAAAATTTAGTCTTTTATACCAAGATGGCGTTTGTTTTGTTCATATGACTAATAGTTTATTTAGATTAAAGTAACTTTCTTCAAACTTAAAGAATCTATTTTTTCTTGAAAAATTTAACTTTTTATAATTAATAAAACACTCTTGATTCGGTATTTTTTTAAAATCCTTAGTTTTTCAAAAAGGTGTTATTTTTCTAACAAAATTGGCTTCCCTACTCAAAAATAAATAAATGAAATGATATAATCTTTTTTTCCGTTAAAAAATATAAATTTGTTTCCCTCTTCAATTCAAAAATTTGCAATTTAGTTTAAATGAGTTTTTCTTTAATTCAAGTAGAATATTTTTCACTTGAATAAATAAATGTCGTTTTTGGTCTTTTATATTAATAATTTCGATATTCCCAACAAAATCAAGTCTTTGCAAAATTAGCCACTTTTTAAGTTAGTCAAATTATTTTTGGTAAATCATTTTTGTAATGGACGCTCCTAAGTGCTTTAAAAACCTTCTCAGTTTTCTCTTATTTCAAAGATTTATTTCTGTTTTTGAATCTTCGAAATTCCTTTAAGTTTTTTCTTGATATTTTTTATAAAAAATCAAGTGGAGATTCTGTAATTTTCTTAAAAGTTTTTTCAATTTTTTTAAAATTTTGAAATAGTTTTAAAAAAGTCAAAACCATTTTCTTTTAAATAAAATCCAAAAAAGGATAAAACATATGTAACAAAAGAAACTGATAACTAGAACACTGTTATGTCTTCAGAAGAATGAGAACTCCCTCAAGCTGATACCACAATCTACTGACGTGTCTTCTTATTAACTTGCACATCTGTAAACTGTGGGCTACATCGTCCAATGATGTAGCGCCAATAAGAGGTGTCGGTACTTTGAATGTACTGGCATATAAAGCAGTAAAGTGAAATGGTACTAATATCTAAAATTGATAAAGCTGAAAAACTGAGACATAAATAACATAATCATAAAACATAACTGGATAACTGAAAAGAAGAATGACTAACCTGAATGTTGACTCTTAAAGTAATGGAGATAAAAAAATTCTTAAAACTATTTCTTAAAACTGAAAATGAAACTTATTAACCGAAATCTCAATAAGACTTGAAAACAATGCTTCATAAAACTCTCTTTAAACAGGTGGCCTCGGCCAATCATATATTATCTCAAAATAAGTAAGTTTTCTTTTTAGGGAGTTTCTCCTAACCGACATAAACCATGTGAGCATCATGGAGTCCAATGTCATGCCCACATTGAGAAGAGCCATCCTATACCTTTCCAGGGTATAGGACAAAATATAACTTATGGATCCTAAATTTAGCCCAAAGGAAAAACCTACGGTGGCGACATAGTTCTGGGGCATATGACCTCAAACTCATACCCATGTCGATGTTGAATAATCCTTCCAAAACATACTAGTTGCTCATAATATAAGTCTTAAAACACTTTCTAAAAATCATGTTTGACTCATAATATTGTATCATGAATATATCTATCTTTGTGAGCCTTGGCTCTAAATCTCTTTAACTATTCTGAACTTTCACTTTCAAGATACGATAAACTTTCTCTTTTCAAGACATGATATTAACATAAAGATTCCTGTAAAACTTTTCATAATCAAAATTTCTAACTCTTGAACAAATCTTCCATAAAATGTAATCAATCCCAATAAACATGAAAATAGTTTTTTAAAACACAATTAGGCTTATTCAATTTCATAAAGGAAATTCATAAAGTTTTTAAGGAGAATCAATAACCAAAGATTATAAAACAAATCAAGGGAAAGGCTTCAAACTCATAGAATTCATACTAAAAATCATAGGTCGTTAAAGGAATTTCATCAAGATATTAAGAATTAAACTTAAAGATTTCAACTCGTAAAAACCCTAACATATTTCATGACTTTAAAAAAACACAATAGCTTGGTTGTGGGGAGAACGGGATTCCCACATGAAAAGATTATCTTCACATACTTTAGTTTCGGAGTTTGAGGAAGGAACCTTGAAGAAAAATCTTAAACTTAGAATCTCTTTCTCCTTAAGGTTCTTGGAAGTTGGGAGAGAAAAAATACTTAAATATTGATGAATAATATTAGTTTAGAGATTTGAAAATGTTTTCGTAAATATTGATGAATAATAGTAGTTTAGAGATTTGAAAATGTTTTAGAATAGGTGGGGGATAATTTCTATTAAGGAAAGGACCAAAAGAACCTCGAAAATGTGTAAGAAATAAAAGAAGTAGCTTCTGGACAGCACCTCTGTGCCACGCCTCCATCACGGAGGCTAAGATCCTTGCCACTGACCTATCATGGACCCTCATTGGAAAGCTCATAACATTTTAGCCCGGACTCTGATTTACAAACAATTGGTGACGCTGGAAAGAAGACTTAAAGACCTTTAATTTAATAGGTAATGGGCCACATAACTCTTTGTATTCTAGGAAAAATGCTCATTTGAAGTTGAACCAAGTAAGAACATATACTAAAACTCAATTGAATGAAATGCACTCACAACCCAACTTTACGCTAAATGTTTTCTATGACCATGACTCGCATCAAAAGCACTCACCATAATAGGAAATTGATCTTAAAACTTATATTCAATTAGAAATCATCGAGTTTGGGACCTATACGGGTACAAAGAATGGTTCAAATCCTAGTCGAAAGTTCGTGGGTGTTACAATTTACTAATTTGACAAGTGCCCTATTAACAACATGAAATTCAGCTTATTTGAAATCCATGACTATTTTGTCAACTATGATAATTTTTGTACTTCATAGTCTTTCCTTGAGAGAATTCCGGGTGTTCTTCCTTATGTTAGGAGTTTTCAGTTGACTCATGTTTTGTATTTTTGATTTTGTTTACAGCTTCCACACTTAGGAATTTTGTGTAACAATTCTCATAGTGATTTTTTGGTGCATTTTGACCATTTTAGCCCTTCTTATAGTTGTTTTATGGTATTTATAGTCTATGGGTGTGGAAGGTACGGTTACTAAGTTGGTCGGTTGAAAGTTGTGCGAGTTTTTTTTCAAAAAAAGTTGGTATGGTTGACTTCAGTTAACATGTGATAACAAGGTTTTTGGGAATTCCGACAGTTCCATTTGCTCTAGAATGTGAGTTTTGGGTTAGTAGGACCTTTGATTCAGGTTTTAAGGCGTTCAGATGGATTTTGGGTAGTTGGTTGGAAAGTTGAAAGTTTAAGGCATGGGGTTGATTTCGGTCAACATTTGGTTCAGACGATCTCTGTTCGTAGTTTGATGATTCCATTGATTCAGAAATATCCTTTTTAGTCTAATAACATGGTTAAATCACAGGGTTCCGGGTGAGTTTTGAGGAGCGATTCTGAGTTTGGAATGCTAGTTGTTGTTGGTTGCTGGTATTCTTTGTAACAAAGAGTGTAGTGTATTTCATAGAATTAGTATTGGAAAATGTAATCTTTTTTTGGAGTAATAATTACGAGGTATTCTCTTGAGTTTCTTTTGGGAATAATAGAGTATTTACTCTAGTTATATTCTACCTTTTGTGTACTAGTTGATGTAGTAAATTTGTTCCTCTACTTGTAGCTAGTGGTGTGCAAAAACCGACTTAATTGATAAACGAACCAAAAAAATGTTATTGTTTTACGATATCGGATTATTGGGTTAACGGTTTTTAAACGATTTTGTAAATTTTTTTATTGGGCTATCGGTTTGGTTTTCGGTTTTAAGGTTTTAGTTAATGGTTAAACCTATAACCCAATAAAATTACATTAAAATTATAATTTTATCCCTAGTTATATAATAATGACTTAAAATTTTAAATACAAAGATTTTTCTAAAATATATTGCAAATTGAAATAATCATTGAAGTATCTTGTATAATACTCTTGCCCTAGACCCCCATGCATTTTATAGTTGTTGTCTTAGTGTTGTTATTTTTTTTGAGGTCGTTGGCTTGGTGGGGTACTACCCATCAGTGTAAACTATAAGCCGACATTGTTTTTCTTTTTGAGAGATCGTTATCATTGCTACTACATCCAAGTTTGCTACTTAATAAAAAAATAAGTTTGTTTAAGTAATAATGTATTTGAATTTGTTTCTACTTGTAATTTGTATAGGATTTTATGCATGAATATAGTGTATATATGAACAAAGAAATTATGAAAAGAAAGCAAAAAAATTAGAGGAGCATTTTCTTGTCGGTTAACCGAAAATCAAACCATTAAGGACCAAAACTGACAAATCAAAAACCTAACAAATATCTTATTGGTTTGATTATCGCATGAGCATGCTTACAAACTGAAAATCGATAAATCAAATCAATAATACACAAAATTAAATCGAACTGAGCGATTCATATCCCTAATTGTGGCAGTAGGTCTGTAACAACCCTCAAAGTGATTTTTAGCTTTTTCTATATTACCATTTTGCCCTTTTTCGTTGTTGCTTTATATCATTTATGAATTGTGGGGATGGTTGGCACGATCCCCGAAGCGTTTGGAAGTGATTTATGGGAGTTTGAGGTTTTGAGTAGCCTTTAAAGTGATATAGTTGACTTTGGTCAATATTCTATGATCCAACCGTCAGTAAAAAAAACTTCAGTTCCATTAGCTCCAAAATATTTATTTTGGGTTAGTAGCGTAGTTGGTTCGGGTTCCAAGGCTTTCAGTTTGATTTTGAATCTTTAGACAAAAAGTTGGTCTTATGTTGCCTGGAGTTGGATTTGTAGGTAACCTATTGATAATGATCTCAGATGGTGATTCTAATAGTTCTGGGGTGGGGGCACCACTGCGTGCGCATAGAGTAACAAGATTTTTCCTTCGCTTGTGCAGCCCTAGGGTTGTGTGAGCATAAGAGGAATTTCCCCTAGACAGATTAAAGCCTCCATTTTGATCCAAAATCTTATTTTTATCATTTTGGGAGCTAGGAAGCTCTGTTTGAGGTGATTCTCAATGTGTTTTCTTTGTGTAATCATAGGTTATGTGATTCTATATTCATTTTGTTCATTTTTTAAGATTATCCATCTTTTTTTTTTATGATTTTGATTCATAAAGTTGAGATTTGAAACCCAGAGTGATGAAATCGAAAGTTCTTCATTTTAGGGCTGATTTGGGATGAATTTTCATTGATTTTTGGGATTTAAGATTCTGGTACCATGAGTAAACTAATTTTGATAAAAATTTATCGAAATTTCTCATTTTAAATCGCGTTTAATAATGGAGATTTGGGGTTTACCACTAAAGTGAAATATTGATATTTTGTTAATTTCAAACTTGATTTCTACTCTATTTTTTGATGGAATTTTAGATTTGAGACCCTTAAATTGTGGGTAAAGTGATTTTCTACAAAAATTTCAATTTTATCCTTTTATTTTTGGGGTTGGTTTTTGAGGTGATTTTGAACCCATGATTAAAGTATGTCAATATGGGTATCGCTGGTCTTGTATTTATGTGTAGATCTCATATTTGATTAGATTGGATGCATTTGGTGATGATTTGAAGGAGTAAAGCTTCTGGTTAATTCTTCGAACTATGATTTGGCTTTTCGGATTTTCTTTAAGGCAAGTTGAGATCTACCTTGACTCTTTCTGTGGTGTTTATGTGTTATGTGCTAATTGCTTGTATTTTGTGAATGACTGAGGGTTTGGGGTTTCCACCTATATGAGATGGCAAGCATCTCCGCGAGTACCATAGTCTATTGATGGTTAAAGAAATAAAATGAATAACTTAACTATTCTCTCTACTTGGTTATATGTTTATGGTAAACTTGTGGACAAATGACTTGTTGATCATGAATGACTTGTTGATCATGAATAAATTGATAGTGAGTATCTACTTAAGAGCTTGAATCATGTTTAGGGTAAATTTATAGAATGATTGGAGTTTAGTAATCACTTAGGGTATAAATAGATATAAATAAGAAGTTAAAAGAGGAATCTTGACTTAATTACTATGTAATGTGAATGAAAGTGAACTTTTGAACATTCTTGTTGATGAGTGTACTTTTGTTTTGAGTATTTGAGTCTAATCGTGTCATAATTGGGAAAGGTGAAAATTTATCATATAAAACATGTTATGGTTTGAGTGAATCCTCAATGTTTATATTATTTGGGTTGATTATCATTACCATTATGCCCATGTGGGGACTTGTGAGAACCTTACTATTGACTTGATTGATTATCATTATTGTGATGTCCATGTGGAGACTTATGTGAACTTTATTATTAACCCGATTGATTATCATTATTGTGATGTCCGTGTGAAGGTTTATGTGAATCTTATTATTGACTTGCTTGATTATCATTATTGTGATGCCCGCATGGAGGCTTATGTGAACCTTATTATTGATTTGAGAGATTATTATTGTGATGCCAGTGTGGGAGTTGGTTTTGGTCTTATTTGAGTACTAATAGCTCCTTGTTATTGTTGTGATACCCATGCGGGGGCTTGTATCATGATTTACTGAGATTTGGTGACTTGGGTTCATTATACCATTGTTGAGATGATTATTGTTCATTGTTGATTTTACCATGATCATGCATACTCATTTATCACTCATTTTCATGAAATTGGTACTACTATGAAACTTGGATTCTTTGCGAAAGAAAATAAATCATCATTTTATAAAATGTCTTATCTTAGGAAAGTGCTGGAAAGGTTGATTGATAAGATTGTGACTTGTATATGGATTGCAAACCCCCTATAGGTCCTCTCATGGAGCCTAGGCTCGAAAGATGTATGCAAGTTGTGCTTTAGCCATTGCATTTCATCCCATATCACCACATTGCATTACATTACACTTTTTCTTGGGTGATATTATGGTCGAGATATTATTATATGTTATACATTAATTACGATTGATCTGTTGAGACTGTTGTGTTACATCTATTGATTGTGTGATATACATTTTCTCTATCTTATCTTGAATTACTGGTTTGGCATGGTGAGTGTATATAATAGACTGTGATGGTGAAATTCCCTCTAATGTGACTTATTAATATTACTGTTGATCTGAAATTTGTACGTGTCTGTCTTAATTAAACTGGTTTGGCTATCTTGATAATTGTTGCTATTTGTTAGAATAAGTTGGAACTTTTTCATGTGCAGTTTTATTTAGGGTAATCTTGGATAGTTGGTGTGGTGGTGTTCTTGTCATCACTTTGGATTAGGTTTGGTTGTCGACGATGCTTGCTGAGTACAGGTATTTTGTTCTCCCCTTGCTTTTCTTTTCTTTATGCATGACATGCAGGTATTGAGCAAGTAGCGAAGCATTGATTATGACTCATGGTGTCAGCTTTCCCAGAGATTGAGGTAGCAACTGACGGATCTCGGAGCTTACTCAGATCTCTCCTTATTTTATCTCTTTCTTATTCACATTTGAGATACTTTAGTCTATTTCATGATATTCGGTATTAGAGGCTTGTACTAGTAACAACAGGACCTGGGATGTTGTGTGGATGTTGTACCTCTTTCATATTATTTGGGGATTGTTTTTATAACTTACTTCTTTCACTTGTGTTTTTACTTTGATTATTGAGTTTTGATTGACATAGGCTTAGCTGTACCGAGGCTTAGCTACAGTGAAGTTCGGGCAGTACATAAGTCTTATTTTATCTGGTATGATGTCATAAACTCAAAAACTTCATTCTAAAGCCCTATAAGGGAGATTTCCCAAGGTTAGTATAAAAATTCTTCATTGAGGTAAGATTTTTACTCTTGTTTTACATCAATTGACCCATTCTTCTTCTAAAATTACTAGAATGGGAAACTGTGGTGAAATTCTTAGGGGTTAGCACCTTAGGTTCATGAAATTGTAGAGAAAACCTATAGGTATGTTTTATCACCTAGAATTACTTCTAGATTGTTAACCAACCCTTCCTAGCATGAAAGTGTTATTCCAAAACATGAATTGTGGTGGTTGGGAACCTGAGTTCAATAAAAATAAGACCTTTAGCGTGAATACTTCTTAAAAAAGGGGTAATTGAAGTAAACTACATTAATTGAGGTAAGGTGAGTAATGTAGAATTAATAATTGTTGAATGACCCTTGGATAATGTTATAGACCATGATAAAAGATAGAATCAGTGGGTTTGAATTCCTAAAGTGTTTATTCAAAGAGTAATCAATTAGTTTGTTGGATAATTGTATATTCTGTGGCATGAAGGAAGGGAAGGAGCATCTGTGGTGTGACTTGCCTGTTTCAAGATCTTCGATCGAGGCAGGTTATGGTTTAGAGTAGGAGACTGTGGTTGGTAATCGTATGCATAATATAGAATTGATGGGAGAATCATGATTAGGCCTATGAGCAAGACGTTTGGATGGATAAAACATAAAATTTAAGTGGAAAAGATTTAATTGTGTGTTGATACGTTGTTGTATGAATCCCTTGATGGGTGTTTTGTGTTTTGTATGACTTACTTGATGAATTTCAAGGTGAATATGCAAATGTAGGTAACAATAGAGGAATTGTATGATCTTGTAATCTAAAAACTTGGCTTAACTACCTTAAAAGGGTGAATTCGCTATTATGCGTATGTTGAATGTGTGATATTCTTATTGGAAGATAGTTATGAGAATTGATCATGATAAGAGGATACGATGTTATAACTTAAGAACCTAAAGTCAAGTTTGGCTAGGTGTTAGGAAGTAAGATATGTACATGTACATGACTAAAGCTAAAATTGTAAGTTGAATAGAGTCGAATTATGGGATAATCGGCTAATGGAATAGTGTCATGAACCTAGTGATGACTTGAATGTAAGGGTTACTATTTAGTAACTGAAATTACCGGCCTCAATACGAATAAAAGAGGATTGGATTAGTCAATGAACTTATTTATGTTGAATTAGAGTATAAACTTGATTTGGTTGGTAATACCTATATGAATATGTTGTTGATTGTTCTTCAGGCATACTTGTGATTGGTCAGTTGGTTGATATTGGTTGTATACATGAAATGATAGAACTTGAATTTAAAATGTCTAAACAAAATGTGTACTTGCATATTTGGTGCACTACACATTATATCCTAGATGGTATTTGATTTGATATGCATACATTCTGCATTATTCAGAGGGTCGGGTACCACGCCGGTACATGTTACTTATCTATTATATACGTAGGACCATGTACAACGCCGGTAAGGCAAATGGACAAAGCTGGTTCCCTGCAAGTCATGACTATTGGGCAGATAACTCCCTTTGGTATGCATGTACACATTTGAAATGAGGAGGTGATGGTCATGGTTACATTGTTGCATATGCATAGTCATTCGATTTCTCATTGCACATCACAAAGTGTTGCATTGAAATTGAAATAGCATTAAATTACTCTTGTGAGATGATTAAGTGATGAATTGTTTGGTGTAGTTTACACTTGTGGTATTTAGAGGAGTCATATAGACCCTCCCCTTGTTGTTGAACTTATACTTGTGATTGTAATTGTGAAATCAGTGATAGGTTGAAGGTTGATCTTATTGAGGTTATTGGTTGTTTAAGTGGTTATCTGTGTGTGGTAATTTATTGGTTGAAATTACTTGTTATGTGTTGATTGCTAATTTACTCATATTTGATTTATGTTAAGTGTGGTAGTGCTTATCTGTTAGTTGAGATATTTTGTGTGTCGTGTGATCCTTACACCTTGATAATTATTATGATGTTGCCTTAATCGGATAAAAGGATAGAGGGATAGTGGTTTAACATGTGAAGGCATAGTGGCTATTATTGGCTCATAGAGTTGATTATGGGGTTAGTACTCATTGTGTGTGCGCGGTGTCAATAGTAAAGAACCATAGGTTAATCCTTGAGTTGGAAATTATGAGGACTCGTCCTGTTAGTTAACGTTCACAAATTTAATGAGGAATCAAAATTATTAGACGAAATTTGAATTGACAGTTAAATTCTAGTTAAATTGATCACTTAAGCTAATGAAATATAATTGGAGGCTTCTAAAAAGGTGATGTGTGGACATATAAATTGTAAATTGAAATTAAATTGTTATATAAATTGTCGTGCTTTCTTTCCGTGATATCTATATGATGTTGACGTGATCTAACCCTGATCGGCCAATAATACCTACCAGGACGTGTGGTTGTACTGATACTGCTCTTGTTATATCCTATTGTTGGGATATAGATGCGTTGTAGGATCAGTTGAGGTTTCCTATTTGAAACGGTAAGTATTCACCAAGAGCTTCTACTCATCTTATTCCTATTGTGGGAGCTGTATCTTTTTCTGTTCTTCGTTGTATCAGAAACTCTTGTACATGTCTAAACTAGATCTTGGTAGTGTCGTACGCTACTGATTATGCATTATGTCAACTTACATTTTGGAATTGTTTCTCTAATAAAGTTCTATTTGAATTTTCACATATTATTCGTTGGATGATGAGAATTCTCCTATCTAGTTAAAATAGAATAGTACCCAACATCCGATATTTGGATATTTGGGTTGTGACAGGAAGAGGAGCAGGAAAGCTTTGATCTGAAGTTTGCTGCTAACACCAACTACAAGTAAAATATTTTTAAATCATTCAACATAGCTTAAATAGTAGGGTGAAAAGTGACCACCTCATTAAATTTTTACCATATCTTGCACCGAAACTGGAGATTTGTATGGTTCTACCGCCAAATGTTCTAATGCCTCAACACTATAGAAGGAGAAGAAAAGGAGGGAGAGGACCAGGAAGTTTTTATCTGGTCTTTGGACTTGTAACAACCAAAAAGTAACTTATATCATTACATAAGTTGGATATAAAAGATATCTACGCTTACGAAGCCATGCCTGATACCAATTTGGATGAAATTAATACCACTGAAAGAAAACTATCCTTCATTGGGCTGCTCATCATGATCAGGCTGGTCATGGCCTGAACCATAGTTAATCCACGGTAACATAGACTCAAGCAAGACAGCAATTGCGCTTCGATCTGTCAGATCTTGGACACGGTGGTTTGCAGGCTGTGCATTATTTGGCACCTCTACCCTTGGGTCAACCATGAAATTTTGTAAGTTATCAGGAGGCAAAGTCGGAACTGAATCAGAGAAATCCGATACCAGCAAGTGAGAGTACCTGGTAAAAGTAGAAAGCCAATTTATAAACCCCACGCATGAAGTGAATGGTGCACAGTTAATGAGTAGTAACTGAAGATAATAATGCAATATGGGGTAAACAAGCAAGTAGCAACACCTTCTTTTTCATTGATAAGAGGGGCAAGGTGATAGGTAGTACTCACTCATTTTTCTCAGAGGAAAATGCTTCGTTTCTCACACACGTCCAGTCTCTAGCATCACTCCCATCATTCTGCAGTGTCTCAATCACCGAAAGTGCAGCATCACGAAGAAACTTCTGGAGGTCAGGAAGCCTCCATATAATATAGCTCCTTTCAACATATATATTGATCAAGTGATCTAAGGAAGGTGTCTCCTTTTGGTCAGAGCTAAAGAAATTGTGCTTGATTATGCTAGTCCAGGCTTTATCCTTTAAGGGTACCTTTGACACCAATTTTTTTAAGACTGAAGGATGTAGCATCAATGCCTGCTTCATAAGATCTGTTGAAGAAGCTTTTAAATCTTCTACCTTTACATCTTTAGCATGTTCCTCCTTTTCGAGGTAGTATCGGCACACAGCAAGAGAATAGGAGAAATTTGGAAATAACCACAACGAATTATCACTCTTATATTGGTCAGAGAACTGTTCAAGCCATGTACACTCCTCCGCTCTTAAAGAATAGTAGTCGATGCAGAACAAGACACCCATTGGATCGTCTGAATCTAGTAGAAGCAATAATTTGCAGAGCTCAAGGGCAGACCGATGGCAGCCACGTCTATCCATGTTTTTCATGTGGGAGAAAAGCACAGAAAACAAAGGTTTGTTGATTTCACAACTAAACTTAAGTTGACAGTTGCCCATCAAAGGAGTGAACATTGGATGCCAAGCACATTCCAATGCATACAGACATCTTGAAGTACAATCAGCCGACATTTGATGTTCACCACTGAATTTGTAATAATCAGCTAATGTAATGAGTGAATCAACATGATACGGATGATGCATTAGAATATTCACGATACCATTAAAATCATGAACCGCCTTAGCACTTTCAAATGCTCTTTGAGCTTGGCTATAGGATGTTGTGTGTACATACCTAAGAACACGAAGTGAACCAAATTAGTTTACACTTTTACGTGATAAAACAAACTTCTGTTACATGTACATCCATCTTTTAAGACAAGCAGCATATCATGAAATGAAATAAAGATATTGGGCTGAAGTTTCAGCTCTTCTACTAAATTTTAGCTTCATGGGTCAAAATAAGTTAAGCAATTAGCCCCGAAAAGAACATTAATCTAAAGACGTAATTAATCATATAGCAAAGGAACCAAGATGCTGCAGTCCATTTATTTGAATTGTCCGTAATATATAGGCCCTCTTTTCGGTTGTTGGGATTTTTCTAAAAGCCAAAAATGGTGAACACAGTTCTGCATGAGTTTAAGCCATTCAGCAATCTGTTGGCAGGATATTATTTTTCAAAGGTGAAGATATAATTTATTTATAAGGTAAGATAACACATTAAAATCTAATTCAAGAAAAAATAAATGCAGAAGACTAGATAAATAGAAATTATACATGTACCTCCAGTTAGAATTGATTAAGGTGAAGTGGTATAGTATCTACTACCAAACCGATGGATCTTTGCAATTAGGTGATATCTTCCACACATCCATAAACTAGAACCGTTACTTCTGTACTTTAATATGTCAATGAGTAGTGACTACAAGTAGTGGTGGAGCCAGGAATTCAAGGGGCTTCAAGAAATGCTAGAATGCAACATTACCAGTCAAGGGGATTCAACAATGTTAAATATACAAAAAAGTTATTTTTACCCTATTTATGCAGTAAAAACTTTCAACGGAGGCGATTCAATTGTACCCCTTTACACAATAGGTAGCTCCGCCACTGACTACAAGCACACAATAAACCTAAAAGAAATAATGCAACATTTGATGCTTAACGGAGGCCAGTTACTCAGCTACCATACTAGCTATTCTGTTTTGCAAATTATTTGCATTAGATTTTGTGACGAAACATACTATAATAAACAATTTCCATTTTTTTTCTTTTTTGCCTCGCTTTTTATTTTGCCCCTTCTTTCTAAAAAGAGCTTCATCCATTTTTTAAGATAATACTAAATATCAACCAAAAGAAAGTTATAACACAGGTCGCAAGTCAACTTTAAAAGTTGGCATATTTCCTAGAATTTGCTAACTAATACTATTTGATATGTTATCGGATCATCCAGAGACAAATTACATTAAAAAAAACATTGTTGATGGTGAAAAGGTATAGTTTTCTTTACTCCAAAATGTGGTCTAACTATTTCTAATAGTGTTTTATGTGGCACATTAAATTGGGCGTCCAAGGCTATGCACCATGCTGCATTCATACCCCTGTACCACTAGAAAAAGCATATAATACTGACATGTCAACACTATCAAGAAAAGCAATGACATTTACCTAAAATACGATATCCCATCTCTGGTTTCCACAAGTTCCATTGACAGTGATCCATCCCACCTTGGCCAATGTTCTAAAGGACAAACAAGAATAGTCTTTCGATGGCTCTGGTTCCCACGTCTTCCACCTCTTGGCTGTCTAGAACTTCCAACTTGATGAGCTTTTTCGAATGAATTCACCACTCTAGAACCAAATATCCTTCGAAGTTCATTTTCTGCATTAAGATATTTTGGGTCTACTTGTAAGACAAAAGACGTACACTGCTTGACCACTTTTCCTCTGCCATTTAAATTTGTCGGATTATATTTTCCATGATCAGGAGCAACATGATCAAGATGAGAAGAGTCATCTTTAATTGATAACTGTTCTAATGACTTATTCCAAAAGTCCTTATCCTTAGATCCTGGTTGCGACTTCTCCTTGTTTTTCTTTTTCTTTTTCTTAAATTTGCTATCTGACAACACAAATGCTTCAGGAGTGGTTTTTGTGGTGGATGACTGCTTCTCATCGCTGTTCTCGATTGAGGATCCATCATTGATATCTGCCTTGTTTTCCTGCAGCATTAATCTACCATTAGGCAGCTGCCGTCAACTAAGTACAAAATCAGCAATGAAGAAACAGTTACAACTCTATGACGCCCCCCCCCCCCTCTCTCCCCGAAACAAAAGAGCTAGTAGCCATTGATTCTCACAGATAACTGGCTACAACTATTTTGTTTCGAGAAAAGCACAGAAGCAATTCTTCTATGCGAGCGGACAGCAAGAGAAGCTTAAGAAATAGAGGCATGCTAATATTGTCATCAGGGCATTTAAGTCATTGAAAAAAGACAGCAAAATGGGCTGCAGTCCACAGATAGAGCACCAAAAAATTGAAACATAAATTAAAGGGATTTTTTTATAAGTAATTTTATAATTTAAAAAAAGGGTGCTTTTACTGATTGCAAAGTCAACTTAAATATAGGCGTTTGGCCATGATAATCAAAAAAATTTCACTTTATTTGGAATTTTTGGAGTTGGAGTTATGTTTGGCCATACTTTTTTATAAAGACTTTTTGGAATTTAAAGTGTTTAAATATAACTAAAAAGTGAAAAAGTGAGATGAAAGAAAGTGAAAACAAGTATTTAGGTGTTTTCACTTTTTCAAATACAACTTGAAGTTGTGTTTGTAATTTTTATGGTCAAACAACATTTTTTGAATAAAGTGAAATAATTTTCTGGAAAATAGTGAAAAATTCTTATGGCCAAACGGGGCCAAAATGATTTGTCCGGCATAAAATTAAAGAATTTAGGCAAGAGGAACCATAGCACTAGAGTTGCGGCAGAAACAGAAGCAACGAACCAATGTTCTAACTAGAGAGAAGGAATTTCAGAGCCATTGGGAATCCTTCTTTTCAAGAAAACGCAGAGGTTGGCACCTCTTTCCCATGCCAGAGAACACAACCAAGGAGAACTCATGAAGCAAAAGAATATTAGGAAGAGAGACGCGTGATCAGAAGCTTTTAAAACAACTGAAAGTCAGAATTGAAAGTTGTGAAGGCTCTCTCGGCTCAAAAAGGTAAGTTTCTTTCTATAATTTTGATAGCTTTGATTTTAAATTGATCAAATTGGGATGAGATAAGAGTTTGGAAAAGTAGGGTTACTGTAATTAAGAGATCCATAGAAAATAATTTAAAAAAAACCACAAAACTCTATAGTTCTTTTGTCTTTACTGCAGAACCAGCAGATTATTATTTTCCCCTCCATGCCTACGCATAATAAAACCAGCTTATCATGACACCGTATGCACTCCAACCCACACACCAAAAGTAAGAAAGTTACACACGTCACAGAGCGAGCAACAACAAAATGAAATGTTGCAGAAGGATGCAGCATATGCTCTAGTTGAATTCTTAATCAAGCAAACATACATCTTCAGATCTGAATTTCTCTACTGGAATATAGACATCAGTTTCATGCTATGCCAAGAAACAGCCCTTAACCACACAAAAAAAGGCAATCAATGCACATGACAAAAGCAACATGTTTTCGCTTCTCATCAAAAAGCAAAAACATGTACCTAAGTCCTGTGCCATCTCAAAATGAAGCAAAAGATGATAACTCACTCCTCACAATGACTGACTAAACTAAGTCCTTTTGTTGGAAGAGGGGCACATGAAAAAACATATTTTTCCCTAGAATCACCAATGCAAATCGGTATCATATTAGCATCACTGACTATTTTGGGATGGAAGAACAGAAAAATCAACTGAGATGGAGAATGAAGAATTCCACAAGAATTTGTTCATCAAACAGAGAAACAGTGGCCCTCAGTTGAAGTACTACCGAAGAAGATAACCTTTTGCTAGAAATACTGTCACTGAAGAGAGATAGTGAAGAGAAGTGATTTAAGTTAATGAAATCTCGTGTTGGGGATAAATCTCCTTCCATAATAGATATTCATTCCTATTCCACGTATTCCGTTTGTCGTCTGCCATGAAGAGATCTGGTGTAGCCAAACTTATGGTCTTCACACCAATATATTTTGTTGGCCATACATACTAAGTTTATAACCAAATTCAGGTCTTCGAGACTAAAGAGAATTGTGTATTATCTTGTGTGACACATGCAAAATGCCTTTGCTAGAGGAAGACAAATAACAACAGACACTCTTTCCTAACTGCAAATGATGCTTGCGATGCATTGTTGAAAGAAAAAAATTGTGACTCCAGCATTTTTTATTTGCAATGACAAAATACTTCGCGACAACAGAAGCACTGACATTCTCAAGGGTGGTGATATAAACCTAAGAGGCAGATACTGGAAAGCACATTAATTTGGCTCAGAGCTGCACATTCCCAGTGGGTATTTGGTCTTCATCATCAATGTATCTTGGTCTAATAGTGGGGGAGATACAAATTAAAAGCAACAACATACCCAGTGTATTCCCACAAAGTGGGGTCTGGGGAGGGTTAAGTGTACGTAATCCATACCACTACCTCAGAAGAAGTAGAGAGGCTGTTTCCGATAGACCTCCGGCTCAGGACAAATAACAGTATAACAAACAAAAACATAAAAACAAACAACAAAATGGGATAACACCCACTAAATAATAAAAGAAACAAGACACCCACAGATTACTACTACAAATTAAAAGCAGTGAGGGATATAATTGTTGAGAAGTTTGTGATATGTCTCGTCATATGAAAATGTATCCATTTGTCAGCACTGTTGAGCAGAAAAGACTTGAGGGCATGAAACTCCATTCTTGTACGCCAATTTTTCATCCACTATAATGCTCAAACAGACTATTCCCCGTGAAATGATAGAGAGTTTATTTGGTTGCTTAGCTCAAACCATAGCAATCTACAGAAATTCTGAGTTCACAAAAGCTAGATCCATTGGCATCTTCATTCATATCAATATAAGTTCTTCTGCACCACATTTTTAATTTGCCCGTTCTTCATTCTAAAATTCCTACAGAATCCTTGAGTTCTTGAATACAATGGTGTTAAGAAATATGAAATTATTAACATGGAAATAGCACATTCATTGTGCATGTAGGAAAGGTTTAGAATCCTTATAATTGTGTCAATAGGAATAGGGATTCTTTTCTTTCCATTTTAGGATTACTTGTATACTTTCTTTCCTTTTTAAGATAATTTGTCAGAAATATATAAGCCCCAACATATTTGAGGAAATAATCGAGCAATTCATCCCCAACATCTCTTTCTTTTCTCATTCTTTATGTGGGTATCAGAGTCCATAAGATCTTGGTATATATTCAATTACTTTTCACTACCGGGCGGTGTCGATCAATGTGTGTTGCCCACCTGGCCAATGTTTTCTTTTTCCTTTCGCTGTATAGTGCATCTCCTCTAGTGTTACTCATGATCTCTAGGATCGTTCAAGCATCATTCATCTGTTCAGTGACCATTATGGTGCACCATCTTATTGGTGACCGGTAGTGCTACTTGTTACGCAACCGATACCCTCCTCTAATCGGTGATTTCTTCTGGCACTGTTCTACCAAATCATTTTGTCATCAAAGCTAAGGATTTGAGTCCCTACCACTGAAAATTCTCTCCTCTAATACTCCTTACCTCTAATTCCCATTGTGCCTAAAAAAAATTCTCCTACCTTCAAAATCATCTGAGAGCTAAGGGTTCTAATCCCTACACTAAAATATTCTTGTCTAAAAGATTTTCACTGTGTCTATTTCTAATTAAAATAAAAAAGACGGATTGCTTTCTTTCTGAAAATAAGTCTCCACTTTTTCTTCTTTTTATTCTCAAACAAAAGCAAAACTACAGCAATATATGTTTCATTTGTTACCATAAAATAAATCCATATCAATAATTTCCTTAGATATAGCAATATGTGTCTTATTTCACTCTAGTGTCTCCATGTAGGAGCAAAACTATATCTTACTTGCACATTAATGAAATGCTATATCATACCTTGTAGTATTTTTTTAAAAAACTGGCAATTGTTATTATACCTTGTGGTATTAGTAAGATATGTACGTGCATCAATTGCACTAAGATATGATACTCAAAATCAAGGAGTTCCATGTGTTTTTCTAGAGGTCGAAATGGATCCTTATTCACATCAAGTGATCAAACAACCATTAGAGTTCTTAATGGATGCACTTTATCAACATAAAATCGTCTTGAGACCCTTTTTTTTTTTATAACCGTGGTGTCCGAACCAGCTTGCGCGCACCTCGACTAAATCCACGGGATACCTGCCACCTCCTACTAGCAACAGGTACCAGGTAACTCTGTCCACCAAGACTAGAACAGATGGGAAGAAATCACCTAGTGGTTCTCTCTGTTGGGAATTAAACCTGAGACCTCATGGTGCTCATCTCACTTCATTGAACCACTAGGTCACACCCTTGGGTGCTCTCGAGACCTTTTCAATATAGACAAACTGATGAATAAAATCATGTCTGTTAAATGTTCAATTTGCAGTCAAAGACATAGTGTTGTCTCACTAAGATTTTTCATCTCAGCTTCTTTCTTTAAATAATCAATTGCCTTTTCAAGATCTTTTGGAGTTCCAATGAGGTCTATGTCATCAATATAAACATCAAATATAAAAACTCTAATTTTTTATTTTTGTATAAGAACTCATGGATAAATGACATCATTCAAATAACCTTCCTTCAAGTTTCTCAAAGAAATTTGCTACATCCAAATATGTGATGTCAACATGATTTTCAAATATAAAATTTCTTTCTGCATTTTTCTCTTTCTTTAGTGATGCTCTTTGTCAATAGGTGTTTTAGCATACAATAGATACGTGTTTGATGCTCTTTCCTCTATATCATAATACAGACTGTGCGATTTTCTTGCTTGTATTGCTTCATCCTTCTTAGGCAATGCCCTCTTCTTACATATTTCCTTACTTGAATCGCAATATTAAGCAACTTAATTCTCACCTTCATCAATGGCCCTCAAGACCCATTTCTTCTTCTTTTTTTTTTGAGTAAAGGGTAACTTGGCCCTCAAAACCCATTTCCACTTACATTCACTTTCACTCCGATCGCATAGGTTTATTTCCCACCCTAGTTTCATTCATATCTCAATAACAAGATTCGAAGTCTACAACTTACGTATTTCCTTACTGAACTATAAATCTAGGGTTGGGTTATGTTCACTCACACACTTATTCTTGGCAGTTAAAGCTTTGTGTTTGTGATTTATGTGATCACAAAAAATGTTCTTGTATATTCATCTTCTTTACCTGAATAGCGATCTTATATATATTGTCAAACAATCTTTTAATGGAATAACCAATTCTAACATATTCATCTTCCTCACCTGAATCACAATCTTAACCAACTTAATTCCCATCTTCACCAAATGGCACTCCAAACCCATTTCAATGCACAGAATTAAGGAAGTAATACACATCCAATTCGATCACATCCGTTTACTCACCACCTTAGTTTCTTGATATCTCAATAACAAGTTTGTCTATAACTTCCTTATTACCTTACTTAAATATAAATCTAAGGTTGGGTTTCGTTCACTCACACACTTATTCTTAGCACTTTCAGCTTCATGTTTGTGATTTATGAAGCAACTCTATGAAATCAATCAAGAAAGGAATTTACACAGTCGATCAATCAAAATCCCTTATTTCTAAAACTAATCCACAAAACCTCGTTAGCAGCATCTTCAAGTTATACCATGTTCTTGTATATTCATCTTCCTTACTGAAGAGGAATCTTATACATCACAAACAACTAAAGTGTATACACCAATTAGAATTGTCAAATATATGCATTCTCTCTTACTTTTAATAATGTTGGTGTTCACAGCACCTGTTACCCCACCCCACCCCCACCCCCCTCCACACACACCAATACAAGTAGTGAAACTTAGGCAGAAGGGAAGAAAGCACCTAGCTTTTTTTGTCTACGCTGCCTGCATACAGTCTACCCTCTCCAGTCCCCACTTTGTGGGATTACACTGGGTATTTTGTTGTTGCTAGGATTTGAACCAGGTCTCCAAGGCTTTCACCCACTTCATGGACCATCCAGCCACACCCGTGTGTGCTACTTGAATTGAAATGGGATTTTAAGGAACTATTCCAATCTTCCCTGAACTGGGACGCCCCTTTGGAGCCATTTCCCGACACAGATTTCTGGAAATTGTTCACATCCAATATGATGAAAGCAATCGGTACACCTTTGCAAGGGTTCTGTAGTTAACTTACTACCTAAAATCGACCCTCAAATTATCAGGGTTTTGTTCATTGGCAGACTTATACTCTAGACACCTTTCAGGTTGAAAGAAACAAAAACCAATACTCACTTGAAGCAATTCTACCAGAGAAATCAACAATATAATGTAACCAAATGCTATACTCCCTCCGTCCCAATTTATGCAACACCTTTCAAATTTCGAGATTCAAACAAATTTTTCTTTGATCGTAATTTTTTCATGTATCTTTTATAAATCTTGAATTAAAAATTATTGTGACTTAAAATACTTTTTTACTAGTTTTCAATTACGTAATTTTATTTAAAAGATTTTATATCCAAATTCACCATCAAAATTAAATTATTTGACTCTCGAAATTCGAGCTATGTCACCTAAATGGGAAGAGAAGGAATAATAACAACTATCAAATAAACCTGGTCAACATCGTCCTCGTCGTCAAGAAGATCGAAGGGATTGCGAAAGGCAGCGGAAGGAGGAGATTCAGATTCATCTTCGCTGTTGATGAGTAGTTTCGGCTCAGCTGGTTCTTGTTCTTTCAATATTTTCTTCATCAAACGAACCGACATTTTTCTCAAATTCAATTTGCTTCCGATCGCCCACTCAATCTTTGTTCTTCTGTGTTCTAGCTGTGCTAAACAATTGGACCCTTGAATCTATAATCCAAGGTTTAAATAGTAATGCCAAGTGTAAAAGAATCGAGCAAGTCGGCTAGGTTTTTTCTTTTTCTTTCTTTTTTTCTTTTTCACAAAGGACATAGGAAAATATTAGTAATTCAGTTGTTTGACTATTCAACTCTGCCATATTGGTAAAGTTCCATTTCTCAGCATGCAATTCCCTCTTCATTTTCTTTTCTCCTATTCTCAATTTTTTCTTTTTTTAAAAAAAAAAAAAATGGGGCATAAGGGTAATGATACAAAAGGAGTAATTATCGTCTCTTCACCGCTTACAAAATGAATGAAGGAAAATACCTTTTTTAATACATTTTATATATATAATTAGCTTCTTAAACTTGTCATGATATTTTATTTAGACTCAAATATTTCAGTTGACCGCATTTAACTCCTAATACAATATTTCAATTAGACTTCAGTTCAAATTTTGGAAAAAAAATTGTGTGTGTTCTCATTCGTTTATTATGTAATTAAGTTAGCCACATAAAATATGTTATTTCCTTAGTGAGCATTCACCAATAAGCCGTAAAATTTTAGACATTCTTTTTACTTGAGGTTGATAAGTATTTAAGAGATAAAATATTTTATGTAGTTAACTTAACTATCTAATAGACGAATGAAAATATACTCAAAGTTTTCTCAAGATTTAAATCACAAGTGTTTAATTGGAACATTTATTAGGAGTTGACATGTTTAATTGAAACAAGGATTAATTTGAGTGTCTAAATGAAATATCCTAACAAGTTTAAGGGGATAGCGATGCATTAAGCCTTTTCAATATCTTATTTATAAAAATAAAAATTTCTAATGTGCAAAAATAAAAATCTCTCATAAAATGGTCATAAGATTAAAAGAAATCGCAAGTGATCTAAGAAAAATCAATTTTCCCAAAAACAAATATGATAATTTAGGAGTTGGCGTTTGATATAGGTTTGGTATTTTCAACTCAGATATACTTCTTTTATTTCAATTTGTTTGTCTGAGTTTGAGTTGACACTAAGTAAAAGTAAAAAGAACTTTTAAATCTTATAATTTTCGACTAAGGATATGCAGAATGTACTAAAATATTTTTTAATCTTGTGTATATATTCTCTTTGAGCTGAGAGAGTGACGTGGGAATGAGTATTAGGAAATGGATTTATTGTGCTAGTTGGGTCGAATATACATATTGGTTCGAATAGAAGAATTATACTGAGAGAAAATTTTAATTGAAATAAAAATTTATTCACATAGATGCCATGTAAGATAATAAGAGTGGGGACATGAGAGTTAACGGTCTAAGGAAAATATTTGTCCAAAATTGAATGATAAGGGCAATATATCAAAATAGTATGACAAGCGGTAAATATAACCTTTTTCTGAGGGTACAGGGAATATGATAATTTTTAAAAATTAAAATTAAAAAGTTATCAAAAAAGAAAAAATATATTTTTATTAAAATGGACTAAAAGGAATGTAACGCAAACAAACGAAAATTGAGGGAGTATCAATATGGAACTTTTATAGTATGGTCCGATAAATAAAATTTTGATACAATAATTTGATAATTATGTATTGAATTGTTGAGACCACCAGAGTAAAGGAAACCTCATGCATGTGTTGTCACCTCTGCACTATCTCGATTAATCACCATTTGTGCATGTAGGGCTATTCATGGTTTTGGTTAAAAATCAAACCGAACTGCAAATTGAACCAAATAGATTAAAAAAACTGATATATGGTTTGGTTTTAAATTTTGAAAACCGTTACTATTTAATTTGGTTATGGTTTTACTAAAAACAAAACCGAGAAAATAACCAAATCGAATCGATAAATTGTATATATAAATTTTATAATTATTTATATATTATTCATAAATAAAATATAAATATTTTGTTAAATTTTAATCATAGATAAATTAAGTCCTTTAACTCTAGCACTTACCAGATTATTTTTTAAGCTCAACTACCCAAATCCAAGCCAACAATACATTACTCAATCTTTACTATACATTAATACCCCAACTCCCCAAGTCTCCTAACCCTACACAAATTTCACATTTTCACTCTCTTTCTACGCAGCTTCTTCTTCTTAGTTCTTAGAGAAGAAAAGGAAAAAAACCTAGCTGGTCTTCTTCGTCCAGCTTCTTCAGTCTCTCTTTGTGCTTTTCTGATAGCTGGTCTTCACATTTTTACTGCAAATTAAGACTGAACAGGTCTTATCCGTCCAGCTTCTTCTTCTTATCAAAGTAAAAAAGCAAAAAACCCTCATTTTTATTTCACAAGGAAAAGTGAAAGTGAAGATTGAACAGGTCTTCTCTGTTCAACTGGTTGAAAAGTGAAAACTTCAAATATTTTCTAGCGCTTGTATTGAATTAAGGCCAATCAACAGAAGCTTTTATGGAAGAAAGAATACTTTTACAATCTTAGCCTCTAGTTATAAGTACTGACTTGAGGCTACACATAGAGAAGACAGCTGCAATGATATGTAGTTAATTTCTCTAGCTTCTAAGTCATAACAAATATATATTTTGAAATATTTAAGAATCTTAATGCTACTTTATATTTTAGGATTCTTACCATAAAAACTTGCACTTGGAGTAGAAAGCCTTTTCACAAATATTTTCCATTATCTCAGGTTTGGTTTCCATCAGCTTCCTGTTTTGTTACGACCTGCAGTTTGTATGATCAGTAAGTATGTATGATCTGAAATTTTATATTCAAGTTTGGCTAGTGTTGTGGGAAGGTTAAGGTAGTAGCGAATCCCTAGTCATAAACTGAAAAAACCGTAAAAATAGAACCAAACCGACAAGAACCAAACTGGCGGTTATTTTTTTTGTCTGGTTTGGTTTGATTTTAAAAATTTAATAACCGACTAAATTGGTTCGGTTATGATTTTAACCAATAACCGATCCAAACCGATCCATGAACACCCCTATGTGCATGTATAAAGATGTCTCCTTGTTTTATATATCACTCGATGATTCGGATAGGAGCTTTCCTTATTTGTTTTCCTCTTTTAAAAAGATAGGTTCATAATTTGTTTCACATTTGACATGTTACATTTTTTTTAAAAAAAAAGAAATCACATAAAATGACAAGTCTCTACTCTCAAATCTTTATATTATGAATTTGGCATCACATGCCAATCAAGACATCAAAATTATTTGTTAATGTTACTCATACATATATAGTAATCAATTCATTAAGGGTAGGAGTTCGATATTTGATTCGATATTTTCAAAGTTCGAATTTGATAATATGATAATTAATACTTCAAAAACAGATACCAAATATCAAGCTTTTAGATTTGATTTGCTACATTAAATTAAATTTCAATATGATAAATCCCAATTCGATTCGATAATTCAATTTTCGATGACTTACGTTTAGCCCTATCTGACATTGAAAATTGAATTTATTGTGTAAAAGTCTATAATACTCATCTTTTTTTTTTTCATTTTGTATCGATAGTGGTGTTTGATTGAATATTAAATTTTAGAAAAAAATTATTAAAATTTATAATCTTAGATAGATTATAATGTCTTTTACTATTATAAGCACAAATCATCAGGAAAAATAAAAAATTTAAAATTGTAGTATTTCAAATATAAAAGAAATATTATACAAGATAAAAAATAGTAACATAAAATGAAAGTGGAAGTATTAATTATAATTACAATAATAATAAAAATTGATAGTAAGAGATAATTAAAATTTACCAATCACACCAATAACTATGAAAAATAAGAATAGTCCTTTCTCAAAAATTAGATACAGATACAACGGCTAAAGTATCAAATTTATGTTATGAAATCGAACGTTATGTTTCTTTTTCGTTTTATAAAATATAATTCTACATATTAAATTTTTTAAGAAAGTATTCTAATTAATAAAATTTTCAATTAGAAATCATTTAAAATATTAGAAGGGTTAAACTCATAGACTGCCCTACTGCGAGCTCCATCACGGGCAAACTCCATCGCTGCTTCCCTTCTGCCTAACTCACGTGGCAAGTTCCGTAGCAAGATACCACCTTGGTTTGGGCTTTGATTCGCCGAGCTCTTGCTCATTTTTGGGGCTTTGATTCGCCGAGCTCTTGCTCATTTTCATCCTTGGCCATTTTTTCTTGGGTATTTCACCTACAATTCACCATAGCACACAGATAAGTTTCATTATGCCAAAAAAAAAAGAAGTAATAGTTAGGTGTATTTAATATATTGATTCTTAAAACAAAGAATAAATGTGGGTGAAACATGGCCAATATACATATAAATATACCTAACATCACCACCCCACACTTAAGCTTCTATCCGTCCTCGAACAAACAACTAAACACCTAAGACACATTACAAAACTAAATACGTCAATTCAAACAGATCTACTCAAGTCCCAATTCACCATGAAAGTTTAAATATATTCGAACAACTCTCAATTTACAGGTGCATCATAAAAATCTAAATAGTGACACTTGCTTCAAAATGGTGTAGCTAGCCTCTAGAACTGATTCAAAAACACAATTAACAGAAAAACGATCAAGTCAACAAACAAAGACATCAAATAACTCATCAATTTCCTACTATTCATGTTCCCTCACTACTAATGAGAGATGTCCCCTTTCTAATATATGAATTTTCAGGATCACTCTCAAAAGAAAATTCTCATGCACAGACATACTATAACGATCCATTCCGTCCTTATTAAAATATCCTCAATAAAAATTGCAAGAACATAATTTGAGTCTGGGATAACCATTTATTTCATTCAATAATCGTTGAAGAGATAGAGTTAGAGAAGTGGGCCTGACTTGACAAGGTCCGCCGCAGGATCCGTGTTCCGCTACAACGAGACTTCGGCCGCTGTAGCAAAAAATGCAAAAATAGAATCCCTAATTAAATTACGTATTTCATTCCGACTCTTATTCTAAAAAGAGTTTTCTCCTAAAACTGCCCTAGGGTTATTCCTATGATAACACCAAGAACGGAGAGGAAAAACTCTCAAGGTAATGTGATTCCGTCATTTTCCCCGTGAATTCTCCATCAGAAAAATTCTAGATCGAGAACAAGGAGCAAGATTTCATGCATTCTATGATAACAACTTGGTGTCGAGATGGTTATGATTTTATGAGTATTAGACTATGATTAGAAAACATATACATAATTTAGAATTGACGGGAGAGCATGATTTAGGCCTTCGGGCATAGTGTTCTGTCATGACCCAAATGACTGTGAGTGGTCATCCTTGGATCCAAAACTGTTGGTCACATGCCAGAGGTGATGTCTCGTAGGAGTCTCTGGAACACAGTCTGCACTCAACAAAAGAAAAGCACATGGTAGTATCAGTACAAAACCTTATGTGCTTGTAGGTATCATCAGCTAACTTAACTCAGACCCAAACATACACATAAATCAAATAGTAAGTAAACTAACATTCAACACATAATAA
This sequence comes from Capsicum rhomboideum, assembly GCA_031232105.1. NCBI lineage: Eukaryota > Viridiplantae > Streptophyta > Magnoliopsida > Solanales > Solanaceae > Capsicum > Capsicum rhomboideum. The sequence goes on from CP124718.1 coordinate 98,191,249, forward strand.
GTAATTCACAAAATCAAACCAACAACGTCCACAACTGGACCAAATAAGACCAACCGAACTATCAATTTGTATTACTACCCCACACGTACAGCATTCAAACTACAATTGGGGACATAAGTACACTAAAAGCTTGCAAGTGTAACATCAACACCTAATAATCAAATATAGTTAACAATCTCACAAGAGTAGTATAATGCTACCTCGATCACCACAACATATCATGCATATCATATATAAATCAATGGAACTCACGTCTATACAAAATGCATCACGTCATCACAAGTATTAACTCAAATATGTACATACACGCTAAGAGAACTTATTTATACCCTATAGTCATGAACTGCAGGGGACCAACGCCATTCATGTACCGTACCGGCGTGGTATCCGACCCTCTACAATATCAATAATATAGTATCCATATCGGCGAGACACCCGACACTCCAAATATCATAATGTCATAAAAAGAAATCACTATCACTCAAAATATATCACAATGCACCAATATCACAAGTATACAATCACCATAACAGACTTAGTCAATTTCACTGCCATTTAACTCATACATTCTAGCAATAACCACCAACTCACAAATTACAAGCATGCTCGAAGGCCAATTCACAAACATCTAATTTAGGAGTAAGCATGAAGTCTAAATCAAATCTACAACTACAATAAAAACCATGGCCTACCTCAACCAAGAATGCAAATGCAACTAATTCGCGAGAGCCTTGCCCTTCCTTGAAGCTTCAGATCATTCTCGGTCTAAAAATAACAAATAAAGAGTATTCAGTCACTTACTCTTCAATTCTAGGCATTAGGGACTAAACCTATTGATTAACCCTTGTTCATAGCCTAAACCATAAAATTCGGGTTTTACACCCATTAATTTACCCCAATTCCTCATAATTCATGTTAAAGAGAAGAAATTCTAAAAAAAAAAAAGTATAATCTAACAACCTCAAATCATTATCAAGTATTTTTAGGACAACTCATAGGTAATTATCACCAATTCATCAACTTAAGGCCTAAACCCAAGAATTTCACCATAAACCCTTATTCTAAAGATTCTATGGATTAAATGGATTAATCTATGTTAGAAAGAAATTATAATCTTACCTCAATGATGAAAATCATCAAAGTTGGTAGGAAATCTCCTCTCTCAAGTCTAAGGATAAACGCCTTGGATTTCAGGGAGAAATAAGGTCAAAATCAGGGAAATCAGGCATTTATCTACCGATGGCCGCATCAGCGGTCACCTGGTATCTACAACAATCCCACTATGGCGACTAGTGACTCGTTACAGTGGTCTCTAGTTAAACCTTACTGACTGATACATTAGTGAGGGGACCACTGCTGTGGTGACAGGTAGAAACTCGGGGGAAGTTTCTAGAATTGGCCCATTTTATAATACACACCTGGAAATATGACAACCCGGATTTATCCTACTGCAGCAAATGCCATATCCAGAGTTCAACTAATTTGTTTCTCATTCCAAAAGTTTCTATGGACTACTATGTCCCTCCATTATCATAATACAACCACCAAACTATCAAACGCTACACCATGACACAAAAATAATCTCTAAACAACACAGTATTGAATTTTCATTAGAAATTACCCTAGCTTGAGATTTATCAACTCTCATCCTAGGAAAAATTCTATCCAAGCACTTACACCCTAAAAAATGATATAATGATGAGATGATTTGTTATATCAAATACTAATTAAACAACCGTTATCCCCAAATGAAAACAAGAAAGAAAAAGGAAAGACAAGCATGAAGTTAACTGAATCGGCAAACAACTGTGGATATTTTCTACATATGTCTGCTTCAGTCTCCCAAGTGGCCTCCTTAAAATGATAGTTCTTCCACTAGACCTTTACGAACGTAATCTTCTTCGTCCTTAATTTCTGAATAGCTATATTAAAGATAGTAATAGGTTCCTCTTCATAATAGAGGTTTTCATCTAACAAAATCAAATGCTAATGAATAATGTAGTTACCATCACCATGAAACTTTTCAACATTGAAACATGGAATACGGGGTGAACTCCTAACAAACTCAGAGGAAAGGCCAACCTATAAGCCACCGGCCCCATACTTTTAAGAATATCAAATAGTCTAATATACCTTAGACTAAGTTTATCCCACTTCCCAAATCGCATAACACCCTTCATGGGCGAAACCTTGAGCAACACTTGCTCACCTTCTATGAAATGCATGTCTCTTACCTTTTGATCTATATACTCTTTCTGTCAGCTTTAAGCCGCCACAAGCTTCTCTTGTATAAATATTACCTTTTCCATCGAATCCTTTAATAGATCTGTACCCCAAGGTCTCACCCCAAAGGCATCAAACTATCCAATGGGAGATCTATACCTTCTCCCATACAAAGCCTTAAAAGGAGCCATATTAATGCCCAAATGATAATTGTTATTATATACAAACTCAACCAATGGTAGGAACTAATGCCAATAACCTCCAAAATTCATCACACATGCGCTGAGCATGTCCTCCAATACTTGGATCATCCACTCAGACTGCCCATCAGTCTGAGGGTGAAAAGCTATATTTAGATTCAATCTAGTACCCATCTCCTCATGCAGCTTCTCCCAAAAGTTAGAGGTAAATTGTGTACCTCTATTAGAAATAATAGAATTGGGAACCCCACGTAGCCTGACAATCTCCTTGAGATAAACTTTAGCCAACTTAGTTGTATTATACGTAACTTAAATCGAAATAAAGTGTGTGGTCTTAGTCATCCTATCCACCACAACCCATATAGAATCGTACCTCCCCAATATCTTAGGAAGACCAGTAATGAAATCCATAGCTATCCTCTCCTATTTCCATTCAGGAATAGGCATTCTATGAAGAGTACCACCAGGCTTCTGATGTTCATACTTCACCTGTTGGCAATTCTGATACTTAGCCACAAAATTGACTATGTCTCACTTCATTCAACCCCACCAATAATGTTACATCAAGTCACGGTAGATCTTGGTCGTACCAATTTGTATAGAGTATCTCGATCTATGAGCCTCATCAAGTATGGTAGGAATCAAATCATCAACATGGGGCACACAAACTCAACCATTAATCCTCAAAACACCCTCATCATCAAGAATGGCCTCCTTGGCCTCAGCTTGCAACACCTTGTCACGAATCTTACTCAACTTTGCATCCTCGAATTGCCTAATCTTAATTGATCAAGAAATGTAGAACTCGCCTCTACACTGGCTAACAATCCACCCTTCTTAGACACCTAAACTCGAATGAAGCTATTAACTAGAGCCTGAATCTCCCTAGCCAATAGACGTCTAGAAACCTCTAAATAAGCCAAACTACCTATGCTTTCTATTTTTCTACTCAATGCACCGGTTACTACATTAGCCTTACCCGGATGATAGAGAATACTCACATCATATTTTTTATTAGATCCATATACTCACATCATATTTTTTGATTAGATCCATCCACCTATGCTGTCTCAAGTTCAATTCTCGGTGAGTGAAAATATGTTGCAAGCTACGGTGGTCAGTGAACACCTCACATTGCATTCCATACAAGTAATACCTCCATATCTTAAGTACAAACACCACAACAACTAACTCCAAATCATGAGTAGGATAGTTCTTTTCATGAACCTTCAACTGTCTCAAAGCATAGGTAATCACATTCTATTCCTGCATCAAAACAACACCTAAACTGTAATGTGAGGCATCACAATGTACAATGAAATCCTTACCCTCCACCGACAAGGCAAGAATAGGAGCGATGGTCAGCAAAGTCTTGAGATTTTGAAAGCCCTCCTCATATTCATCAGACCAAACAAAAGGTACCTTCTTCTAAGTTAGATGAGTCAGATATGAGGCAATAGCAGCGAACCCCTTTATGAACCTACAATAGTAACCAGCCAAACCCACAAAGCTACGAACCTCGGTTACGGAGGTAGGCCTAATCCAATTCTTAGCCACCTCAATCTTCTGTAGGTCTACCATAACCCCTTCTTTCAAAACTATGTGCCCTGAAAAGGACACCAAAGACAACTAGAGCTTACACTTAGAATATTTGGCATAGAGATATTTCTCATTAAGCAAACCAAACAGAATACATAAGTGATTTTCATAATCCTCCCTACCCTTAGAGTATACAAGAATATCATCAATGAATACAATCAGGAAGAATTCAAGTAGGGCTTAAACACTCCATTCATTAAGCCCATAAAAGCAGTCGGGGCATTAGTCAGCCTGAAAGATATCACCAAGAACTCATAGTGCCCATAACGGGTCCGTAAGCAGTCTTAGGAATTTCTTCAACTCGGATATTTAGCTGATAATACCCGGACCTCAAATAAATCTTGGAAAATACCAAAGCACCTTGTACTGATCAAATAAATTATCTATCCTGGCAAAAGGTACTTGTTATGAATTGCAACTTTATTCAATTGTCGGTAGTCTTTGCATACGAAGACTACCATCCTTCTTCTTAACAAACAACACAGGACACCCCACGGAGAAGCACTAGGATGAATGAATCCTTAACTTAGCAATTCCTACAACTAGGCCTTTAAACTCCCTCAGCTCAGCTGATGACATTCTATAAAGGGGAATAGAGATGGGATGAGTTTCTGGCTCTAAATCTATACAAAAATCAATGTAACGATCCAGTGGCATATCAGGATAGTCAGCAGGAAATACCTCTAAAAAATTCACACACCACCAGAACTCACTCAATAAGAGTGACCTCTGCATTAGTATCCTAAAGATGAGCAAAGAAAGCCCAACACCCGTTACTAATCAACCTCTTAGCATGAATGAAAGAGGTAAGTCTCATAGGAGAAGGATTATTGTCACCCTCTTACTTAGGTCTATCCATCCCAGAATAGCTATGGTTACTGTCTTGGCATGACAATCAAGAATACATGGTATGGAGATAACCAAATTATCTCTAGAATAATGTCAAAATCCTCCATGTCTAAGATCAACAAATTAACCCAAGTCTAGTACCTCATGAACAAAACAGAACAAACACGATATACCTAATCATCAACAACAAAATCCCCAACTAGGGTGGACACATGCAAAGGAGTATCTAGCATATTACACACCATATACAACCCCACAACAAGCCTAACTAAAATATACAAGAATGTAGAACCAGGTTAAATAAAATAATGGTCATACGATTATAAACAAGAATAGTACCTATGGTAACCGTATTGGATGCCTCCATCTCGGACCTGCCTGGAAAAATATAACATTAGGCTCTATCACCCACTTGTGCACCACCCCTATTGGGTTGAGTACCACCTTAATCTATGTTCCCACCACCTCGGTTAGCCTGGTTGCCATCCCTACCTGCCTGGTGACCACCACACCTATCATGTAGATGACCTTTACCATTACTACAACCTTTCCTACCTGTTGGAGTTGGAGTTTGGGGAGCCTGCTACTAGCCAGCCTAACCAGGCTACTTATGCCTTAAACAAAACTTGTAAATATGCCTCACCTTACCACACTCATAATTAAAATGATCTAGAGTGGGCATTTATCTAGTGTTTATGAAGTCAAATAACCACCAAAATATTAACTAGGATGACTGGCCCCTAATGGACCCCCAGCCGATACCTGCATCACAGACTCAATAGGGCATGCAATGTATCCCTGAGAACTCTAACCCTGAGAATATGAACCACCATAATTACCCACCTTTCGGCCCTTTTTCCTACCAACTTGGCATGACCTTCCTATCTCATACCCTCAACACTTTTAACAAACTCAATCACCTCCTGAAAAGACTTCCTAGAGGATACCTTCTGCAAAGCTAGAATCTAAAGACCAGTATTCAAACTCTTCATGAAGCGGTGAATCCAGTCTTCTTCTGAATTAAGCAACTGCAAAGAATAGCAAGAAAGTGAGTGAAATCTAGACTCATAGGCTACAACTGATGAGCTCCTTTACTCGATGCTAGTAAACTCATCTATCTTTATATCCCTTAAAGTATAAGAGTTGTACTTCTCAAGGAGCCTCGAGTAAAAATAATTCCACAAACGTGGAGGAGATCCAGTAACCCTACACTCTATGTATCCACCATATCTTTGCATCTCCCTAAAGCTAAAAAGTCATGAACTCAACTCTATATCTCTAAACTACTCCAGTCTTATGGAGTCTATCATAGAATTCGATTATGAACTCATAAGCTTTTTCTGATTTAAGCCTATGTAAAATATGAGACTTCGTCTTAACAAACTTGCAAAACAAATTATACTCATCTCCGATCATTATCGGACTAACTACCTGGCATAGGAAAACACTCATCTATGATACTTCATCCATTCTGGGTGCCACGGTAGCAACATGCTGCACTCTCAGATGCTGAATAGTAGGAACTATAGGTGTAGCCCCAGTGCCGGCCAACCCGCTCAAGAAACCCAACATTTGTTGAATCAAGTTAGAAGACATCTGAATTGGTGTTGCACCTCTCTTAACTGGTACTACATCATCCTGAACTGGTACTTCCTCATTCTCAACTACCTATAGAATGTCCTCAAGTGAGGGAGCAGATTTCGATCCCTCTCTAGTCGGCTTTATGGCTACCTGATCTCTTCCCCTGATGGGTGCTGCTCCACGACCTCTTTCTATCCCCATTTTTCTTGCTCTACCTCTACCACAATCTGCGGCCCTAACAACTAGTTTTGGTGCTTTTGCTCTAGTTTTCTGCATGTGTTTCCACCATCTATAAAAAAAAAGTGAAAAAGTCATATACCAATTGGAATCAAGTAGTAACAAGAAAGAAAGAAGAATTTGAAGTTTCCTAATATCCTGTAGCCTTTTGAATAAAAGTACAGATGTCTCTATACCATTATGCAAGAAGCTTCTAGACACATTCTTCCACGATGAGATAGACTAACCTAGGGCTCTAATACCAACTTTATCATGACCCAAATGACCATGAGTGACACCCATACTAACCTTCTGGTGTGAGAACCATCTAACCCAAGCCTTAACCCAAACACGTAGCTATTTTATGATAGAAATATCAACTAATCAATACAGATGCTAAATATCTCAACAACCAATAAAATAATTATAGGTGTGGAATAATCAAAACTACCTATTACAATTTTTAAGACACCGAAAGTCATTGTACAAGAACTTCTAAACAAAACCAATGTTTAGGATAAATATAGAAAAACTAATAAAATATAAGAGTATCATTGTCCGAATGAATAAACATGATATACTGAGATGATCCACGACAACCTGAAGATAAGTGTTCACCTTTGGATCAGAAACTGCTGGTCACACGCTAGAGGTAAGGTCGCGTAAGAGTTGCTGGAATACAACCTACACTCAACAAAAGAATAGCACACTGTAGTATCAGTACAAAACCCTATGTTCTAGTAGATATCATTGGCCAACTTAACTCAGACCCAAACATACATATAAATCAAATAGTAAGTAAACTGGCATTTAACACATAATGAGTAATTCACAAAACCAAAGCAACAATGTCCACAACTGGACCATATAAGACCAACCCAACTATCAATTTGCATTACTACCCCACACATACATCATTCAAAATATAATTGGGGACATAAGTCCACTAAAAGTTTCAAGTGTTAGATCAACACCTAATCATCAATATAGTTAACAATCTCACAATAGTAGTATAATGCTACCTCGATCACCACAACATATCATACATGTCACATATAAATTAATGAATTCATGTTTGTACATAATGCATTACCTATCATGACCTGAGACTACCTCTAGTCGTAACACTATTCTTAGAACCACAATGATCCCAAGCAAACCCATGGTACTAGCCTAATGCATGAGCAACTGAATACGAACATGAATAAAAACTCAAATGAATGAGTGAAAACATAATCATGAGATAAGTTGTTTCAATACATTAATGTTAAAAGTTTACAACACTGATATCTGAAAGAAAGAAGAACTGAAACTACATACAATAACTTTGATTGACTGTCTACGAAACCTCTACTAATATAGACTATAAGTAGCCAGGACATGACCACCAGCTATCCCTAATCAATATATACGAATCAAAATAAAATACTAGAACAACAACTGACTTGAGTCCTCGAATATAGAGAACTCATAACCTGCTGGTTGGAAGCTATGATCTGCTTGACTATGATCTTGATAGTAATCACCTGAATCTACATCACATGAAAAAGTAGGCAGAAGAGGTATGTGATTAGTACTTTTGAATGTAATGAGTATGCAAGATATGCACTATAAATAAATGAACATAAAACTGATATGAATGACAATATGTAATGATTCACTGAATGATGGGCATGAGTGTAGGAACACCAGGATATTCTGAATTTATAAAGTGATATATAATTGGACATGCTGATAATAAAATATTTAAATCAAAAGTAATGCTGATGTATACTAAGATGCAAGGACCCATCTGGATAAGCATGAATGCTGAACGCATGAATATTCTGAGATAATTGAAATACTGTGAACTAGACTAAATTGAGGGTCATGCAAATACTAAAGTATGAAATTGTAGAACTGTGGGAGATACTAATAACCGACATATAACCATGTGGGCTAAACTTGGAGTTCGATGTATAATCCCTATTAAAAAGGGCCCAATATACCTTGTCAGGGTATAAAAGCTGATCTGATCTGATGTGGAGTAAATAAACCTACGGTGGCATGCAGTTTTGTGACTTAGGGATTGCTACTAAAGGTCTCAGCCTAACGGATGGGTGAGCCTTCATCCCCTCATCCGCTCGGTGCTAAGTACTACTCCCAACTGGACATAATTGATAGCTCGATGAGATGACATATCTGGATGTCAACCTGTCCATAATCATGGACGCCATACTTGACTTCCATACTACTAGTGAACCTTGCTTTTATAAGAAAACTGATCCACAATCATTGATGGCATTTCGGGTACCATACTTATCAGGAAACTTACTTTTTGGAAAAATATTCAAGAGCATTGATGGCATATTTGGATGTCATGTATTTTACTGTTTTGAGCCAAAGCTTCTGATCATGATATGAGAACGCATATGTACATATATAAATCATGTATTTCTGAATCAGGAGACTTGTACATTTATGGGGGACATGAGATGGCTGGAGTAAATGCATAAAAGGAACATATGAGGATGAAACTTTAGAATGACTCTATATAGCTGGACCTAAAGAATAATTCTTGACTCATGAAGATGCTATTTGTCTAATAGTATGTATTATCTAAAGATACTATTTAGAATATACTTTATTAAAAAATCACTCTGAAGGTCTGCATAACTGATGGTACTGAAGTTCACTGATTCTGATGTCTGAGATAGAGTGAGAGACACTTTATCTAAAAGCATCCTAAAGCATATGCCATTGAAGGACTTTGTATTTAATTATCAATGCATGAAATCCTAATTCATCAGGTGTTCACAACCCGCCATCTCTGAAGAATGCAGCTATCATGATAAATTCTATAATCTGAAGGAAATGTGAAATTTCATGATACAAGTCCAAAATGCTGAATATCAATATGCTGGGAAGCCATAAAATAACAAGTCTTTATAGATAATGAATTTCATAGGAAACATGTCATGTCAAACTAATATAGACTGAAATCCATTAAATCATGATAAATAATGCTTAATAGTCTTGAAAACTGATATATCATACATAGCTTGATTATATGCTTGAAATCTTAAGTAATATCATGTGAATAATACATGGACATGAGAATAATGTGAATTCCATACTATAGCCATAAGAAATCATAAAAAATCGTGAAACATGCTCATGAATGAAAAATATATCATGGAGAATTGAATTTTTGCTTGAAATCCTAATTGGGTAAGAACCCTAGTTCATGGGAATTATAGAATTCATGAATGAAAAATCATAATTTGGGCATGAGGATAAAAGGATATCCCCATTGACTACCCACATACCTGATTACTTTTATTCTTGAACTAAAGTTTGGAGGATTTGAACTTGGAGATAAAAAAACCTAATTTCTTGTTTGATGAAGAAAAGTCGCATGTTTCTCTGAGTAATTTTGTGTGTTGTGAAGTGAATAAGGGATTAGGAGTAGTTTAGGATTTATATTCAGCCTTAGGATAGCTTAAACGACATAGTTTAGGAGGTTAAAAGAGTGGTAAAAGACCAAACAACCCCTTAGAAAATGTTTTAACATTGCAGAAAATTTCCATCAGACTACTTGGTTGATGGCCCGTCAACCCGTTGATGGGTCGTCAACCATGTCATCACTCTTGGGCCATTTTTTTTATCTTATTGGTTAAGGTTGATGACTTTAGTTGACTGCTCGTCACTCAGTTCGTCAACCTATTGATGGCTTGTAGCTTAGGTCATCAACCAGTTGACGGCTCATTACTCAGGTAGTCAATCTCTGGCAGACAGACACCCTCAGGTAAAATGAGCATAACTTTTTACTCATGAATTAGATTGACAAACGGTCAATGTCGTTGGAAAAAAGACTTGAAAACCTTTCATTTGGTGGGTCTTGAACCACAAAACTTCTTATATGCTAGAAGTTACACTTGTTTGAAGTTGACTATAGAGAGATCCTACATTAGGACTCAATCAGTAAAAAAACTTTTAACTTGACCATGAGCTAAGGACTATTTGTGGCCTTTATCCATGTCTAAATCACTTCACATACTACCAAATCTCTATGTTTGATTCTACATATACTTAAAGTGGGGTTCTAATCTTAGTCTTGATTTTTGGGGTGTTGCAATATCTCCCCCTTGGGGTCATTCATCCCTGAATGAAGACTAACTAAGCTGGAGGAATAGGGAAAGAGCTACAATCCCAACACTGAGATTTATGACCTGAATACCAACATGATAACTGAGTCTCTACCTAAACCTTGGACTGGATTGAATTCATAAATGCATACCAAGACATGTGAGCAACTAAGCGACATGAGACTGAGAGAAATAGTAAGGAGGAAATTGTTATCTTAAGCTGATTTTAGGCTAGGGATAAGGTTTAACTGTATTTACACTCAACACGAATGAACATAAGAGTTGGTATGGAATAGGCACAGATATAGACTCAGGAGAGTATGACTAGAAGAAAGGATGGGAAACTATAGGAACTTGTTTGTTTGATCTCTAATCTGGATTGCTGGCTATAAAGACTTACTCATACTGAGAAATTAGAACTCAACTGAACCATTCCTGGAACGAACATATATGTAGAACTGTAAAGTTATAGATAATGACATGAAATTTCTAAGAGTCACTAAGAAAGGAATATCTATTACCTTCAATGCTCCTTGTCAAAGGTTCTAATAACATTAGGGAGGGAAGAATTTCAAGCATGATCTGAGTGAGATATCTAAATAAAGATCCTAACATGGTCTGAGCATCCTAGTCTACTGATCTGAGCTCATAGAATAGGAATGTCTCATAGTTGAACATGAGACACCTTTGGTCTGAAACTACCTATCATGACACAAGAGTACCTTAGGTCGAAAGTAAGTATATGACTAATATGATTTAAGCAATGTGACTGATAACCTTCTAACTTGGCAATATTTCTCAACCATGCTCCTTCTTACGGATATACCACACTTAACTAGCTGAAACTTCTAACGCTCTTAGGGGTACACCACATATGGCTGTTAAAGGAAATGTTTAGTCTAGCTGAACGCTCTCACTCTATTTAATTTTAACCCAAAGATACAAATATCTACCACTAAAAGGACTACATTGGTCTTAGCTACGGGAATCTATATTCTATAACCACTAGGGTCTATCCCACATTAGACAATTAACCTAAGGTTCTAATCAAAGAGTTACTAACCACCATAAGTCATTATCCGCAGGTATATCAACAAGTCATTCAAGCCTATGACTCAACTGCCATCAATATCACCATTAAAACAAGAGAAAAGTCACTAAAGAATTAGAACATGAGTATCTAAAATAAAAGGAATACTGAGAAATCTTGACCTAAGGATTTTCATAACTTTGACACTCAACTGAGGCCCGAGGAGTAAAATATAATAAGAATAAACTTGTTCAAGAGATCTTATCTGAGAGCATATGTGATGTAGTGTGATCTCACTAGTCATTAAGAAGGCATCATGAGTAACTGGAACTGAGCATACTATAAAACATAAGTGTATGAGTTATGAGCTGTATGAGGAACTGAGCATACTATAAAACATAAGTGTATGAGTTATGAGCTGTATGACATAATACTGGAATTCATAGAGTCATGGAGTATGATTCATACTACTGAGTGAGGTATTACTTCTTATTCTAGCAATTGAGAATAGGCATGATTCTGTATGAGTTGTATAAATATGAGTTATGATCCTGGCGCTGACATGCATGGCATGAGTAGAGTGTCATAATAACTGAAGTACAAGAAATATACTGAGGTAGGAATGGGTCGGGTATCTGCCTCCCCTAGCTTTGTTCTAGAACTTCACTAGCATCACTACTAGGATCATAAAACCTGACTTGGTTCTTTATTCTATCATCTCCACTTTAGATTTAAGCCATCATTCTAAGTTTGTGGACCTATTTAATAAACTTTAAATTGAGCTGTAATCACTTCACTCTAGTGGTTGGGGTATAAATATACTCATAAATACTTAACTCCCCTAGAAGACTTATCTGAAAGTGTAAAATCCGCTGCTAGTACTTCCTTCTGAGATATAACTCTTAACTTTATCTAGCGTCAATATTCATCATACTATAACTTAAATGCTTACTAACTTAGAATCTTCTGAAGTATCACATTACCTGAGTACACACATTTTCCTTCTAGAATTCAAAACACTTCTTATTATTAGCATGATCATCCACAATCCACACTTGGTGTATAACACTCAACATGGATAGCCACATAATTCCTCATACACTATAACAACTTTCTAATACAGGAGAGAAGTTAGGGAACGCTAGTCTACTAAAAGTCTTATGAACATACTCAACCTTAACAAGCATCTCTAACTTTATGGTCACTACCTAAGCTTGATCCTTTCTAAGGCATTGACATACTCTAAGTCCTCTTAATCGGTAAATCTCTCTCAAAATACTACCATAAATTTTACACAACACCTTGCTGGCTCAATGGATACATAACTCCATCTACTAAATCCAGATAAACACTATCCCCACTCTACTGCTACTACACTTATAGGCTCATGCTTCTAACTCTAGGTCATTCTACCATAGGATTCTGAGAAGGGACCTATGAGCACATCTTACTTTGGCTCACCGCACTATTTTCATGAACAAGAGTGAACTCTTTCAAAATTACTGAACTTAATACTGATGGGCTCCTCTGAAGCCGTTGTGTAGTGTTATAACTATCTGTAGACTCTGTCTGAGAAAACTTTATCTGTAGAAGTTTAAGCTTGACTGTTTCTATTACCTCAAAGATGAGACATAATCAGCGGGAATGGATCAATGCTTGAATCTGCACAAATTTCTTAGAGAACATCTCTACTACACTATCTGGAATACGAAAGAAGGGAAACATTTCCTAAATGCCTTGTAGCCTCTCAAAGAAAAGTACAGATGTTTCCATATTGTTCTACAAGACTATATTAGACATAGCTTCATAGACACCCTAAGATACTTGAACCTTGTGCTCTGATACCAAGTTTGTCATGACCCGAGACTACCTCTTTGTAGTAACACGGTGCTTAGAACCACAATTGATTACAAGCTAACCCATGGTACAAGTATAATGCATGAGAAAATGAATATGAACATGAATAAGAACTAAAATGACTGAGTGGAAGTATAATCTTGAGATAAGTTGGTTCAATACATTAATATTAAAAGTTTACAAAACTGATATCTGAAAAAAGAAGAACTGAAACTACATATAATAACTCTGACTGACTGTCTATGAAGCCTCTACTAATACTGACTATAGGTAGCCAGGACATGACCCCAATTATCCCTAATCAATATATTTGAATCAAAATAAAATACTAGAACAACAACTGACTTGAGTCCTCGAATATAGTAAACATATCACCTGCTAGCTGGAAGCTGTGATCTGCTTGACTATGATCTTGATAGTAAGCACCTGAATCTACATCACATGAAAATATAGGTAGAAGAGGTATGCGATCAGTACTTTTGAATGTAATAAGTATGCAAGAAATGCACTATAAATAACTGAACATAAAACTGATATGAAAGACAATATGTAATGATTCACTGAATGATGAGCATGAATGTAGGAACACCAAGATATTTTGAAACTATAAAGTGATATATAATTGGACATACTGATAATAAAATATTTAAATCAAAAGTAATGCTGGTGTATACTAAGATGCAAGGACCCATCTGGATAAGCATGAATACTGAATGCATGACTATTTTGAGATAACTGAAATACTATGAACTAGACTGAATTGAGGGTCATGCAAATACTTAAGTCTGAAACTATGGGATTGTGGGAGATACTATTAACTGACATATAACCATGTGAGCTAAACATGGAGTTCAATGTATAATACCCATCGAAAGGGCCCAATATACCTTGTCAGGGTATAAAGGCTGAGGTGATCTGATATGGCATAAATAAACCTATGGGGACACGTAGTTTTGTGACTTAGGGACTGCTACTAAAGGCATCAGCCTCATGGACGGGTGATCCTTCATCCCCTAGTCCGCTCGATGCTAAGTACTACTCTCAACTGAACATAATTGATAACTCGATAAGATGACATATCTCGATGTCAACCTGAGATGACATAACTAGATGTCAACCTGTCCATAATCATAGATGCCATACCTAACTGCCATACTAATAGTGAACCTTGATTTTATTAGAAAATTGATCCACAATCAATGATGGCATTCCGAATACCATACTAATCGGGAAACTTAGTTTTTTGAAAAATATTTTTGAAAAATATGAAATTGAAGGACTGAGTATTTAATTATCAATGCATGAAATTCTAAGTGATCGGGTTTTCATAACCCGCCATCTCTGAAGAATACAACTATCATGATAAATTCTATCATATAAAGGGAATGCGAAATTTCATAACACAAGTCCAAAATACTGAATTTCAACATGCTGGAAAGCCATAAATGAAAAGTCTTTAAAGATAATGAATTTCATGGGAAACATGTCATGTCAAACTAATATAGACTGAAATCCATCAAATCATGATAAATAATGCTTAATAGTCTTAAAAACTGATATATTATGCATAACTTGATTATATGCTTGAAATCTTAATTAATATCATGTGAATCATGCATGGACATGAGAATACTGTGAATACTATACTATAGCAATAAGAAATCATAAATAATTGTGAAAACATTCTCATGAATGAAGAATATATAATAGAAAACTGAATTTAAGCTTGGAATCCTAATTGGGTAAAAACCCTAGTTCGTGGGAATCATAGAATTCATGAATGAATAACCCTAATTTGGAAATGAGAATGAAAGGATATCCTCATTGAATACCCACATAACTGATCACTTTTGATTCTTGAACTAAAGTTTGGAGGATTTGAAATTGGAGATGAAGAATCCTAATTTCGTGTTTGATGAAGAAAAGTCGTATGTTTCTCATGTTTCTCTGAGTAATTTTGTGTGTTGTGAAGTGAATGAGGGATTAGGAGTAGTTTAGTCTTTATATTCATCCTTAAGATAACTTAAACAACGTAGTTTAGGAGATTAAAAGAGTGAAAAAAGACCAAGTAACCTATTACAAAACATTTTAACATTGCAGAAAATTTCCATCTGACGACTTGATTGACGGCCCATCAACACGTTGATGGGTCGTCAACCATCTCGTCACTTTTGGGCCATTTTTTGATCTTAATGGTTAAGTTTGATGGGTATTCAACCAGTTGAAGGCTCATCACTCAGGTCATCAATCTCTGGCAGACAGACACCCTAAGGTAAAATGAGTATAACTTTTTACTCATGAATTTAATTGACAAATAATTGGAGTCGTTGGAAATAAGACTCAAATACCTTTAATTTGGTGGGTCTTGAGCCACAAAACTTCTTATATGCTAGAAGTTACACTCGTTTGAAGTTGACTATAGAGAGATCCTATACAAGGACTCAATTTGTAAGGAAGCTTTCAACTTGGCCTTGAGCTAGGAAGTATTTGTGGCCATCATTAATGTCTAAATCACTTCACATACTACCAAATCACTATGTTTGATTCTAAATATACTTGAAGTAGGGTTCTAATCTTAGCTTGGATTTTTGGGGTGTTACAAAATCCATATCTTCTCGGTGCTAAATAATCCCCCAAAAATCAATTGTAGAATCATATGCTCATAAATGTATAAATTTCTATCTATCTAAAGTAATGTATAAATTTTTACTCAAAATCATCTTTTCAAGAACTATGCTCAAGATCAACTCTTCTACGAGTATACCAATTTTTTGAACTGCATGATAACTAAATCTTTTCTAAAAAACATGCTATGGAATAAGATTCAAGGGAATTTCATGAAAATCATATCTAAATTTGAAAGGAACTACATTGTGAACCTTCTAAATTCATAAACTCTTTCAAACACATACTAGAATATCAATAGCTGAAAAAGATTTCAACTTTCATATATTTCTATAGCTTTTCAAGGTTAAGCATCAATAAAGTTGACCCAATATGTAAAGCAAGAGAAATTATGAACATGAGTTTAAAAACCTTAACTTTAATCTTCTAAATAAAAAGATTTTCAAAATTATTTTCAGCATGATTTTATACTGCATACATGAGATTGCATGTGCTGGAATGACTCATGCGGTGGCACATATTATGTTCCCCCATAGAAATACTCAATTCATAGTAAACATAAGAAATAATGCACAATGACTCATGCTGTCTGGAAATCAAACTGGAAAACTGAATCGTGTGAAATAGTCATAAACTGATCATATCTGTACTGAAACTGGTGAATTATGTACAATTTTCATCTTTTAAAATCATTTTAATTGGGAGCCTCTTTTAACTGACATAAACCATGTGAGCAACATGGATTTTAACATATGCCTCATTGGAAGACTTTGCCAGGGTATAAAGCCATGATTTGGCGTGATCACTCATGAGCCCATTTGGGGAGAGATAATAATAATGAACCTACGGTGGCACGTAGTTTTGGGACCTATCGGATGTGCTGGAATTCATCCACTTGGTGCTAAATACTACTTTCAAAACACAATAGCTCTCATACTATAGCTGTCACGACCCAAATTATAGATCATGCGGGCACCTACCCAACTTTATCCTCGATAGGAGAACCCTTACCACCCAACCGTTCAATTAATATGGAAGACATTTAAAATAGCACCAAGTATAAATAATAAAATAAACCTTTCGTTTAAAACACACTTACTACATTAATACATTGTGAAAGTAAATTACACAATTCCACAGAACCTAAACTAAACCGGTATAAGAGCACTAAACAATTGGAAGGATGACCCGAGATACAACATCCATGTATGAGTGGGAAGACAAGAGCTGTTGAAGAATAATCATTATTGTAACTATAGAAACTCCAACTGACCTGCAACATAGCTATATCCCCAAATGGAGCTATAGTAAGTGTAGTATTAGTACAACCACACGTACTAGTAGGTATCATCGGCCAACCTGGGTTAGAAACATGTAATAACATATAAAAAACAAGAACAAATCATGACAGGCATATAGACTTATTATCTGAACACACTTAACTTCTTTCAACTTCCAACTTTACTGCCTTTCCTTTATTTAAGCAATATTAATTTACCCCCAGGGCGTGACTAACTAACTACATTCCATGAATTAACCTAACCCACAATTCTTACGCACTTACTTTATTACAACAACTCTATATATTTCTCTCTCTCTCTCTCTCATTGATCCTCTTTCATGGAAACCCTTGCTCCCCATTATACTACCATTAACCATTGGGATTGCTATAACCAAGACAATTAATAACATCAACAACCTTGCAAGAATGGACACTATAATATACATCACGTATATAACAATATACACAGGAGAATAAGATTTATACACAATCCAGAACATACCTTGTATTTACATTTTGCCGCAATGCTCAATCACAACCATCAACATAACCGATCCACTCAAGGAATCATAATATATCATCAAACAATCAGTCCACACTAGTAACCAATTACACTTAGGCAGATTCGTCAACAAGGTTCACCACCACAAACACACACACACACACACACACATATATATATATTCAAATGTATATGATGAATGTATGTATGCAAGATGTACGTATCATCTCTTTCTCATCCCAACATCATCATCATCTATTATTTTATCAATATCATTCTCAACATCATCATCATCATCATGATCTCAATATCATCAGCTCATCTCCACACTATCACAATAGTCATCATCAATATCAATAGAAATACAAATACAGGATGAGTCAATAATTACAAGTAATATCCGAAAGCGAATCACAAACACCTAATTCAAATTAGATGCAAGCAACATCGATCCAAACAGAACTGCAATCAATGACAACCAAGTAAATGCAGTCAAAAGTCAACAAGTTTATTATTTCAAGTAAACAATGAGTATCCACTAACACGACATCACAAGAATGTCCGAAGGCCAATTCACCACTTATTCAATGAGCATTAACTACTCAATCATCAATCACAAACATGTCTAAAGATCAGTCAATCAAGTATCCATTTTAGGAGTGCACATTCCATCAAGATTGATAACTACGCTCTAATTCATCATCCTATTTCGTTTATCGATCTAACCCCCTTTTATTTATATTGGAATCGGTAAATTCAGTTAGTAACTAGTAACCCTTACACTTGAGTCATCACTAAGTTCAAGACACTATCCTCTTTAGTCGATTATTCAATCACTAGACTCTATTCAATTTACCATTCTAGCTAGAGTCATACACCGTTACAGTTCTTACTTTCTAGAACTTAGCCAAACTTGACTTAGGGTTATTAAGTTATAACATCACCTCCTCTTATTACCATTGATCCTCCTAACTATCTGCTAGCAAAAATAGCTTATACTGCAAACATATACAATACCAGGTTACCCTTTTTTAAGGTATTAAAGACTAGTTCTGTGGATTACACGTTCTCCTACTCCTTCTATTGTTCTCAAAATTCACATATTAAACTTTGCAAATCATCAAGTAAGTCATACAAATACAAACACCCATTAAGGGATCCACACAAAACACAACACTATGCAATTATATCATTATCACATTAATCCATGTTTTATCCAACCAAACTCTGTGCTCGTAGACCTAGACATGAAATCTCTCATCAACTATAATTATTACATGCAACTAATCCAAGTATACTATATATTAAACCATAACCTACCTCGATCGGAGATTTCCAAATAACCAAGCCACACCAAGGTTGCTATTTCCTTTCCTTCATGCCTCCATAGCCCAATCATCTAGAAATCAAATAATTATAGGAGTAATTAAGAAATTACTCTTTGAATAACTACTTTGGGAATTCAACCCGCTAATTTTATCCTTATTCATGGTCTAAAACATTATCCAAGGGTCAATTATCCATTAACTAGCTCTATCATATTCAATCCATCTTCATTAATGGATTTTCAATGCTAAAGATTCTATTTTTAAGAATTCAAGGCCCACAACCACCAATTTCATGTTTTAGAATCACTAATTCATGCAAGAAATCATTAATTAATAATCTAGAAGTAATTCTAGGTGATATTACCCTAATCCATAGTTTTTTCCCAAAATATCATGAACATAGAGTACAAATCCCCATGAATTCCATCATTAAAGATCATTCTAATGACTTTAAGATGTTAAAGGATTGAAATACGAAGAATATGATGGAAAAACTTACCTCAACGAAAAATTTTCACCCAAGAAATTGGAAAATTGCCCCCCGAGGTTTTGGATGAAGTTTTTAAGCTAAAAACCCTAAAAACGTCAAAACTTACCTTAAATGTTGTGCAATTACCGCTGCAGCAATACCGCTGTGGTGACCAATTTTTAGTCCGGACAGACTTCAGTAAAATGGTTATAACTTTTTACTCCAAAGACGGATTAACAAATGATCGGAGGCGTTGAAAAGAAGACTCAAAGATCTTTCATTTGGTAGGTATGGACCCCATAAATCTTTATATTCTAAGAGTAGTGCTCATTTGAAGTTGACCCTAGTTTACACTTAGCTCGAAACTCAATCGGTAAGAACACTTCCAACATAACTTTGTGCTAGGTGTATTATATGACCTTAGTTCATGCCTAATAAACTCCCACACTAAAAAATTGGTCCTATAAATTATGATGAATGAGGTTATTATACCTTTACCACATATATTTTCAGTAATAATGGAATGGGTCCTTACAATATCATGTGTCAAAACTGTTCATAAATCAAAGAGGACATATCTAGATGTCAAAACTGTTCATAAATCATATTTTGTGAGCTTAAGCTCCATATCATGTCATAAGTCGTGTACTAAATATTATGTATGTGATAGCACATCTCATTAATAGCACATCTCATTAATATAGATTATATAATAGTTCATAAATAAATCTTAAAGCATGTACTTGATGCAAAAATTAAGAACTTGTAGGAAAATCATAAAACATGGGAGAACTTTGTTCATGAAGCCAACTCATGCTAAATCTAAGACCAACAACAACATACCAGTGTATTTCTACAAAGTGGGGTCTGGAGAGGGTAAAGTGTACGCAATCCATACCACTACCTCAGATGAAGTAGAGAGGCTGTTTTTGATAGACCCCCGGCTTAGGACAATGCTAAATATAAGACCATAAGTTCAAAACATGATAAATCATGGAAATTCCATGTAAAATTATGTATAAGTGCTAGATTCATGTTTAAAGCTTTGTAATAGATATTCATGAAAGAAACAAGCAAATATAATCATGGAAAGGATATAACTGATGAAAGTTAAGCAAAACCATAAAAATGGGCATGAACCCTAGTTTAGAAATCATGAATTTGCTAGTTTGAAACTGAATTTAGGGCACAAGGGTGGAAGGAAACTCTTGTTGAAGTCTTACATACCTGGAACTGAGAATCTTGGACTAAGACTTGAGAATTTAAACTTGAAAGAAGAACCCATGATTTCTGCTTGAGGGACTTGGATCGCTCTCTTTATAATTTGTCTAAGTGTTAATGATGGAATGGGGAGAATAACTGGTTAAATACCTTTTAATCTCCCTATAACAAGTCTAAAACGACATAGTTTAGGGGTTAAAAGAGTGGGAAAAGACTAAATACACTCGAAGAACCGTTCTGAAAAGTTAGTAAATTTTCTGGTGCAGGACTCATGGATTGAAGCCATGGTTCGTACTATTCTATCCACGGCTCATGGATTGGGTCGTGTTTAATGATAGTGCTTCAGTAAAATGCCCATAACTTTTAGCTCCAAAATTGGATTGACGAACAGTCGGTGGCGTTGGAAAGAATATTAAAAGGACTTTAATTTGGTAGGTATTAGGACATGTAATTATTCATATTCTAGAAGGAATAATCATTTGAAGGTGATTCTAATAGAATCTTACACTAGAACTTAGTCGATAGAGGAGTTTTCAACTCAACTTTGTGTTTGGGACATCTTATGACCTTAAATTCCATCCAATACTCTTATCATGCTTATACTTGTAGTTTTTGGTAGTTGACATGTCGTGAGATTGGAAAATAAAATTGGAATGGCCGATAAATCCGATTTTGAATCAAATAATAGGATTTCTTGGACATGTTTTCACGGATGGTTCCATGGATCATGGTCCCATTCCATGTGTTGTGGTTCCACTCATGGATTATAGACCAATTTGTAAGGTTGTTGGATCCATTCTACAGATGAGTAGTACGAATTGTGGTTTTAAACTACGGGTCGTAAACATAATCTTGGAAACTAAAAATTTCTGGGGTGTTACAGATACACTATAAATGGCCTAAAGATAATGATAGAGAGTTTTATGATGGTTATAGGACCAAAGCACCCTTACTTTAAACAAAAAAAGGAAAACAACTCACACCTAGGAGGGCGTGGTGAGCCACGCCTCTCTTTGCAGAGACATGGCTACTTTGCCATGCCTCCCAGCATGGAGGATAACCAGTGACTTCCAAATTTTTCTCTGCGGTGCGGGGCCCAACACTGGAACCCCTGTGTGCGGCACACAAAACTATTCTTCATTCCAAAACATGCTTCCAAGTAACGAAAGACAACCCAAATAATTCCCAACCTTTCTAAGGGTCAAATAACTTAATTTAATGAGTCAATAGTCATGGAAAATTACTAAGACCATGAGAAAATTTTGGAGGCATTACATTTGTGACCTCATAGAGAGATGTGCAGCTATCACAGTTGGATCCTCCTATAAATACGTCAAATAAGGACTTAAATTGATTCTCCACTTCTTTCTTCACGTGAAACTTTCCAAGGGCTCCTAGGGTAAAATTTTCTCCTCTCATCCTAAGAAAGAATAATAATTTTCCATGATCTTTCAATGATTCCTTTAACTTATAGATAATTCTAACATCAATTTCTTATCTAATCTCTAGCAATGCCAAGAATCACTCCTAGGGTTCAAGAAGTAAATTTTGAACTACTCTTCTTCTACCAAGATTTACCTCTACAAGGATTATTGCTCTGTGGTACTAATCATAATCTAGAGGATAAGGTATGTAAGGCTAATTCTAAAGCATGGGAGCAATATTGTTCCTTCCCACAATTATGTTTCCATGATTTTCAATTCCTTCTATGAGTTAGGGTTAGAATAGAATCATCATGTCTTGAGTTTTCTTGATTTGATATGTAACTGTAACACCCCAAAACTTTTTCATGACTTAATCCTAGACTTAAATCAGAAAACTAGCTTAACAATCAAAGTCCCAGACCATTACGGCTCATTGTACAAGTAGTACAATGAGACATGAGTCGTAGGTTGACTCGTGGTAATTTTTCCAGACTTTTCCAAGAATTCCAGTCACAACGACTCATAACACGAGTCATGGAATCAATGTACGATTCATACATTGACTCGTACTGATGAACCAAGGAGAAATTCTAGAGAATTGAAAATACTTCCCATGAACCACGAGTCAGACCATGAGTCGTGGTATCCACCTACGAGTCATACTATGACTCGCATGATGCTTATCTAGTTTTAGTAGTCATTTAAAATAGTCTTTTTCCAATCCCACGACATGTAAACTATCAAGAACTATATGGTGAAAAAAAATAAAACTACCAAGAACTAAAAGTATGATAAGAGTATTGGGTATGATTTAAGGTCATAAGAAGTCTCTAACACAAAGATGAGTCGAATACTCTTTTGCCGACTAAGTTTTATTGTAAGATTCTACTAGGGTTAACTTCAAACGATCATTAATCATTGTATATAAAGAGTTGTGGGGCATAATACCTACCAAATTAAAGATATTTGAGTCTTTTTTCCAATGTCACTAACCGTTTGTCAATCCAATTTTGGATAAAAAGTTATGGGTGTTCTAGTAAGTACTGTCAAGCAGTGATTGCAGTGACTATGACTCAACAGTATGAGTCATAAGTTGAAGGTAAGATTCGTACCTTTAACTCATAGGAACTATATAGAGAAGCACAAAATGGGTTTGAACCTACTAACTGAGTCACGACTCTTGCTCCCGACCTACTACTCATGACCTGAGTCGTGGTAACCGTCAACAACAACTTTCCACACAATTTTTAAAGGGTTGTTTGGTATTTTCCCAATCTTTAAAGTCCTATACTAAATCGTTTTGACTCTTTTATAGGGGATTAAATGGAAATCAGTTTACTTGTCCCTCATTAACATCAATTAAACTCCCAACCATCAGAAAAAGAAACAATCTAAGTCCCTTCAAGCCTAAGCTTAGGGTTCTTCTCAAAGTCAGATTCTCAGGCCTTCAGTCTAAGATTTCTTCAGTCTAGGTATGTGGGATTTAAACAATGGGTATCCTTTCACCCTTGTGTCCCAAAGAAACTCAGTTTAAATCCTTAATAACATAAATTATGATTCTAGGGTTCGTACTCAGTTTCCCTTGATTTTTACACTCAGGATAACATAGTACCTCACGACTTGATACTTAGCATGATTTTATAGCATCTCCCCATTAGTTAGTTTTCTTTCAAAAATTATCCCAGAATACTAAAATTTTGGCATGAGCAAAATATAATCCATTTTCAGTTATATCAGACTTTCAGATAAATTTGGTTCTGACCTAGTTTAAGAACACCAATTTTATGTGAGCTATCAGTATAATTAGATTGGGAGTATTAAATAACACCGAGTTAGACTAGGGTCCCAGTTCACCTAAAGTCCCAGAACTACGTGCCACCATAGTTTTATTTAGCCCTCTAGTTGGGCATCAATTTAGTAGATCCACGTCAGTCATGACTTTATACCCTAGCAAGGTATATTAGGTCCTCCTGATGGATCATACATTGTACTCCATGTTAGCTTATGTGATTTATGTCGGTTGATTGACTCTCTTGCAGACTCAGTTTAGTACGTGTGTATGACCCATACTTTCAGATTTTTAGGCATTGTTATTGATATCATATTTTACCTTAGTATTCTCGTAGAAATATTTTGGGTCAATACACTGTATCTCATCATGTCATTCAGTTTTGTACGTAGCTTGCATTTAGTACAGTTTTACAGCATACAATATTTCTGGCTTGTTTAGTATTAGTTTTTTTAAAATCATATGAAATATTTATGCTTCCACAACTTTCAAGTTTTCAAAATGTTTTAGCTCATGAGTCATATATTGCTTTATGCCTTATATCTTTTCAATACAGACTTGATTTAATTCATATTACAGAAAATGGTTTATGTCCTCATTTTTAAAATCATGGTTTAAGTGTTGTTCATGGTTATTGCATTTCTCACATGCTCAGTACATTTAAAGTACTGAACGTATTCTTTCCTTGCGCTACATTTTTTCATAATGTAGGTATTAGTGCTAGCTCCAAGATCATGGTCAGGCAGATCACAACTTCCAGTCAGTAGGTGATAAGTTCTACTTATTCGGAAACTCCAGTTAGTTAGTAGTCATAGTAGTCTACTCCAGTTCGTATATATTGACTAGAGATAGCTAGGGGTCATGTCCCAGCTAACTGTACTTAGTATTAGTAGAGGCTTCATAGATAATCAGTTAGAACTATTGTATTCAATTTTAGTTTCTTTTCTTTTTGTAATACAACTGTTGTAAACTTTTTAACCAGTGATGTATTGAACAAGCTATACTATCACCTTGCTTCTGTATAGTGTTTTTTAGTTTATATGTTTTATTTAGCTACTCATGAATTATTCCAATCTCAAGGGTTAGCTTGGGGCAACTTATGGTTCTAAGTACCATGTTACATTCAGGGTGTAGACTCGAATTGTGATAGCAACACCAAGAACCCTACATGAAAGCATTAAATTCCTATGAGGTTCCCTATTCCATATGTTCTTACAAAGTTTCCTCCAAGAATTTATGAATGATTATGAAGAAGGGATGATTTTATATTGAAAACTGAACTTAATAATTTCTTTGAATATCTCTTATAGTATGAACCTTATGATTATGAACTATGAAATTACCCTAAAAATGTAGATCGTATAACGTGATAATATGCTTTTGATGATTTTAAGCCATGATGCATGAAGTACCAAACTTATGAACATGAGCCTCGAGATAAATTATGAATATGATGAGCTATGGGAGTTTAACATTAACTGAAAGGAAAAAAGACTAAATGATGAATGTTTGAATTGCCGACATAGGTTGAGGACTGTACTGTTAGTTTGAGTGACTCCTCTATGTACCCATAAAATGGGCTATTATGTATTCTTATGACAAGTAATCATGTCTCACACTTAACAAAGTATGAGATGACGTAGTTGATCAGAACGAGATCATACTTCATTTGCTCACGTGGTGATTTATGTCGCTTATACTAATAAGCTTATATAGCAAGCTAAGATATGATGAGAGACTTAACACTAAGCTAGCCTAATCCATTTTCTCTCTTAATCCTTGTATCTCATTATTATGATTTGTTGGTTGTTCCTATTTCTCTTTGATATGCACGTTCATATTTCTTTTCTCCATTTTACATATACTATTCTACATGTACATATGCCCCTTTTGTCAGGGGTGCTACATATTTTTATTGATGCAGACTCATGTACACGATATGCTACCAGATAACAAGTTAGATTCTCCACCTCCTACTTTTGTGAGCCTATTTTGACTCAGGGATTTAGTCCGTATTTATGTTTTAGTAGTAGTATGCCCAACTTTAGGTATGTTAGGGCCTTGTCTAAGTAGACAGTTCTAACACCTCAGATTTTGAACGTATGAATACTCAATATTCAGTATGAAAACTTAAAGTCTAAGACTTGATGTCCCAAACCAGTATGACTTGTTATACGAGTCATACAATGAGTCCACGAGTCGTACCATGACTCGTGGTATCTTCCCCAAAGTGTTCTCTAGTTTTCAGTCAGCAGGACTCATGGTATGAGTCTTGGGTTTATGTACGAGTCATAAAATGACTCATATTGAGTGAGTTCAGAATCTTAACAAGTTCCCTTGAATCCACTACTCGAAGTACGGATTGTACTTTCATTGTATAGGTCATACTATGACCTGCACTGATCAAAACTAGAGAAGTGAAAACTTTCTAATGACTATGACTCTATTGTATGAGTCATACAATGGACCACGAGTTGTACAATGAGTCATGGTATGACACCCAACCTAATTCAAAAATCATTTTAAAAGGGTAATTTAGTTTTTTCCCTTATTTCTACCCTATATATGTCCTTTAGTATCGTTTAGGGGGAGTTATCAGACTTAAACATCTATTACTTTTTATTCCTACGCTCAGCTCCTAAGAAAGTCAAAAAGGTTCTCCCTCAGGTCTAAGCTTAGGGTTCAACTTCAAATCCAATTCTCAAGCTTTTAATTCACATTTCTCATGCATTCAAGTATGTAGGATCTTTAATGAGAGTTTTGTTTTTCTCTCATGCCCTAGTTTTTAGAAACTAAAATATTAACTTCATGATTTCAAGATTTAGGATTCATACCGAAGTTATAAAACTCCTTATGATTTAAATTCATAGCACACTTATTATGTTGAATTTGTTCTTAGTTAAGTTGTTAGTGCATGATTTTGATAATCCTCTCCTAGTTTAAACATGAACAATAATTGATCATGATTTAACCTGATTTAGTATGATTTCATATGTCTTAGGATGATTTAGCCAAAAACTTGCATGATTCAAATTTCATGATTTAGGACTTCATGAGCTCACATGATGTATGTCAGTGTCACAGACCTAAATAGTCGTGAGTGACACCCATACTAACCCTCTGGTGGGAGAACTATGTAACCCCAATACCAACCTAATCATTTAGCCATCTTAAACAATAAGTAACAATAATCTCAGCTAAAACAATATTTAATATCCATAAATCAACAAATGGATAATTGTGTGGAAATAACTAATAATTACATTACCCAAAAACCAAAAATTTACCGTATAAGAACATTCTAAAAACCAAAACCGATGTTTGAAATGAATATCTCAAAAACAAATATTAAAGAAGTGCCACTGTCCGAAATAGTGGACATGATCAATGGGAAGATCCAATGGTTGCCTGAAGGTAGGTGCTCACCCTTAGATCAATAAGCTACTGGTCAAGAACTAGATTCGAGGTCTTGTCTCAATCGCTGGAACACTTACTACTCTCAATAAAAGGAAGAGCACAGATAGTATCAGTACAAATACTATGTACTGGTAGGTATCATCGGCTGACTTAACTTAAAAACCCATACATAAACATAAATCAAATAAGAGCAACTAGAAATTAGGACATAACATGTAATTACACCAAAAATACCACTATCCACTGAATAACCTCTTATGTAACCAAATAACACAATAGTACAAATAATAATCCTATTAAAACTATTGTACTACCATCCCAAGCTAAGTTCAACCACAATAAAGGAAGAGCCTATGATCCTCTACTTATCACAAGTGTAACATACCAAGTCACTTCATCTAACCATCTCACAAGTAGTCTCATACTACTTCTATTGGTCACAACACTTATACAAAGCAATTAAATAATTAATGAATGAATAATATGAAATAATGCATCACGACAATCAACTCAATCATGAAAAGTGTACACATATTAAGGGGTCTTCTATTTCCAATAGTCGTGACCTGCAGGGGATAAGCTCAGTCTGTGTACCATACTGGTGTGGTACCCAACCCTTCGAATATCAATCTATAAACAACATGTACTAGTGCGGTACCTGACGCACCGAATATCACAATATTTGAATATCTCAATCCATGTCAAAAAGGATTTGATAAAGTGCACCAAATATATAATTACACAATTTATCTAAACACTTAGTCAAATTCTAGGTTCATCATTTCATGAATACAGTTAACTACTAATTCAATCCACCAATTACAAGTATGCTCGAAGGCCAATTCACAAATATTCAACTCATGGATAGGAACAAAAATCAAATTAAGTCTATAACTATAATTTAAATCTTCTATAACTATAATTTAAATCATAACCTAACTCAAATGTAAGACCAAAATGCTCTAATCCACTAAAGCTTTCCCTCTTCTTGTAGTTTAGGACTGTTCTCGGTCTAAAAATAGTAAATAAGGAGAAATCAATAACTTATTCTCCAATTATAAGCATTAGGAAATAAAACCCATAGGTTTTGACCTAGTTCATAGCCTAAACCACCTATTAAGGGGTTTTCACTTGTTAATCCACCCATTTTCCCCATAACACACGTTGAATAGAAATAATTCTATGCTAGGAAATTAAGTCTGGCAACCTAGAACCATTTCTAATTGATTTTAAGCCTACCCATGGGCAATTCTCTGCAGTTAATCACTTTTAGGGCTTGACCTATGAATTTCTTCCAAACTCATGATTATAGTGATTCTAGAGATTAAAGGAGTTAATCTACGATATAATGGTGGAACAAACTTACCTCCATGATAGAAATCAACCAAAATTGAAGAAAATTGCCTCACACAACTCTAGGATCAAATTTTAGGAGAATTAATGTAAAAAATCAGAGAACCCAGTCATTAACACTATCTGACATATGCAATAGCGGCCCCTACCCGCTATAGCAGTCCTGCTATAATGGTCCATCGCATTATGTTATTGATGCTATGATGATCCACCCTACTGCTACAACGGTCCTATTATAGGGACCCTAGAGCCGCTACAGTAGAGCTTAAAGAGTAGCTCGGGAGAACTTCCTGTTTTACCCTTTTCACAGCACAGGCTTTGTCTTTCAACGATACCGATTCATCCTATTGTGACAAACACAATAACCAGAGTTCTAGAAATGGTTGTTCTAGTGTGAGATTTGATAATTGAACTAAACTAGGTCCTCTCAATTATATTATTCCTGATGATTTTCTTGGGATGAAAGTTTGGAAGAAATCAGTTGCTTTATGGAAGAGGGAAAACAGAGTGTTTAATTGATGCTTGAAATCTTACCTGAAGATATTGTTGATCATGTTTCATCTAATCTTAATCTTGTAGGGAAATCTGATTTATGGGATAGGCCTTGGTGGTTGGCAACTGTAAATGGAAAATTCATTGTGAAGAGTGCCTAGGAGATTGTAAGGTGCAAACAAAATAGTAGCATTTTCTACAAATACATCTGGACTAAAGGCTGACCTTACAAGATATCATTTTTTCTATAAAGATAGTAGAGAAGGAATATACCAATAGATGAGGTACTTGATAAATCTTGAATAACTATATCTTTTAAATGTATATTTTATGAGTCTCCATCATCTGAGACTGCAGATCATCTTTTTCTAATGGAGAGGTTACAAGGAATATATAGTATCGATATACTGCAGCAGTGGGTTTACATGGGCCTTTTGTGCAAATTATTCAATCTATTGCTCTATGGTGGTCAGCTGATGTTTCCCCATAATTTAAACCTATTGTGAAGGTCATTCCTACTATTATTTGTTGGCGAATTTGGAAGTCTATTATCTATGGGGATAAGATGTCTAGATACAGAGCCATTCATGAGATCAATTGGAATACTTACTTGGTAGAAATGGTCTTTATCTGTGGCTAAAGGATATGCCCTTTAATTGGCCGCATATGATAGAATTCTTGAAATCTATGTCCCAAGATTACAGAGTAGATGTCACGACCCAAAAATTGAGGTCATGATGGCAACTACCGAGATCCGACCTCGATAGGTACGACAGTTACCCAAGAAGGAAGGAAGACCTAAATAATAAACAAGAGGGATAAAGTGAAGTCAAGTTAACATAATACACATTATAGCGGAAGTCTAAAATAAAAATACCATAAAAACCCAAAAAGTAGTGTCATAAGTGTAAGAACATCTAATACAACTCAGAATCCTAAATAATTCATAGTCTGTCTCTGAAAATATAAATAAAGACAACTAGAAGGAGGAGATTTGGAATCTTCCTGAACCATGGAGTGAACCAGTACCTCGAGAATTCAAAAATCACCACCCGAACTCAACTGTCGTGACTAGTACTCGAGCTAGGATCTGCATAGAAAGGGCTTAGTAGGGATGAGTACGGTCCACTTGTACTCAATAGGTATCACAGGCCGATTGAGCAAAGCAAAAAATAATATAAGTAAAGAAATATTATGATCACGTCACCTGCAAACAAAAAAGTTCCCAAACGGTAGTTCACACCGTCTCCACTAACAGTTCTAATATATAAACGAAGATAATTAGAAACAGGAATTCACAAAGGTACATAGAAATTGATTACACGTCAAGTAACGCATTAAAAACACCTAAAATGCATATGCAAATGCGATACAATGGATGATAAAGTCAATAGTTTGAAAGTCACCGCATGACTTTCTGTATACACCTATCGAGCCTCAATAATCCTAAACGGACCCATGGGGGATTTGTAACCCGTATACTATCTCAGAATCTCAACCCAACTCTCCGACTAGTATTCAAGGATCAAGGTTTCACAAAAATATTTTAATTTCTTTCAAAACAGTGTTTGTCAATGGTACTAATGTCTCATGAATGTCTATGTATGAAGGAGGATATAATTCTCACAATCTAATCAGTATGAAGATAATAAATCCATTCAATACGTATATACGTGAGCCCAGAAATCAACTCAATATATCAACATTTCATGATATTAGTTCTAGTTTAGCACCATTGGAATAAATATACATGTACGACATTATTAATATCATATCAACCCATAACTCAGGCATTTCTATTATGATAAAGGCAAACAATGCTCAATAAGGCCTAAGATATCTATTCAAGCCCCCACACAGGTATCACATTAAGAATAAAGGCATTTAATGCACAAATAAGGCTAATGATATCAAATAAAGCCCCCGCATGGGCAACACACAAGATATGATATTTTAAGTCACATGAGACTGAGAGAAGTAATAAGGAGGAAATAATTACCTTAAGCTGGAATAGAATTCGAAGAGAAATATGAGGATACTTGGCCATCATATCTACTTTCGCTTCCTTGTTAGCTCTCTCAACTGGTTGATTCCTCCAAAGAACCTTAGTGAAGTGACTTTATTATTTCTCAACTTACGAACTTGATAGTCAAGAATCTCAACTTGGATCTCCTCGTAAGAGAGACTATCTTTCACGCCCACACTCTCTACAGATACAATTGAATTTGGAGCACCAATACACTTTATCAATAAGGACACATAAAAAACTGGAAGCACTGATCCCAAGTTTACAGGCAAGTCTAACTCATAAGCCACATTGCTAATATGCCTCACAATCTTATAAGGACCAACATAGCGGGGATTGAGTTTCCCTTTCTTGCCAAATCTCTTCACCCCTTTCATGGGTGAAACTTTAAAGTAAACCAAATCACCTATTGTAAACTCAAGTTCCCCTCTCTTCACATATGCATAGGACTTTTGATGACTTTGAGTTGTTTTTAATCTTTCGCTAATCAGCTGAACTTTCTCCATAGCCTCATGGACTGAATCAGGACCTATCAAGGTAGCTTCACCAACCTAAAACCAACCAATAGGAGACCTATAACTTCTACCACACAACGCTTCAAACCAGGCCATCTAAATACTGGAGTGGCAGCTGTTACTATAAAAAACTCATTCAAAGGCAAGTGATCATCCCAAATACCCTTGAAATTGATCACACAAGCTCTCAACATATTTTGTAAGGTATGAATAGTCCACTCTTCCTGACCATCTGTCTGTGGATGAAAAGTTGTGTTGAGATAAACTTGGGTACCAAGACCCTTCGAAAATGTTTTCCAAAATTGAGAAGTGAACCGAGTACCCCTATAAGAGATGATAGTCACAGGGACTCTATGTTATTTCACCAACTCCCTCAGTTAGTGTCTAGCATAATCCTTGGATAAATCTGAAGTGCTAACTGGTAAGAAATGTACTGACACAGTCATACAATCCACGATAACCCAAATAGAATCAGGCTATCAGCTAGTATGAGGCTACCCCATAATGAAGTCCATGTTCACCATTTCCCACTTTCAAGTAGGAATACTAATATTATGAATCATACAACTAGGGATCTGGTGTTCACCCATAACTTGCTAGCAGTTTGGACACTTAGCCATAAATTTTATGACATCTTTCTTCATACCATTCCACCAATAGACTTCCTGTAGATCAGGTACATCTTAGTGGCTCTCGGGTGAATAAAATATCTAGAAATGTGAGCTTCAGTCAGCATCCATTGTCTCAATTCATACACATCTGGAACACAAAGTCTTCCCTGATAACAAAGAACATCATATCTCCCTTGGGAGAAAACCTCAACTTTCTGACTTTGGATAGTTTCCTTCAACTTAAACAAAAAAGGATCCCTATCTTGCTTTGCTTTCACTTCAGTTATTAAAGAAGATTCTGATCCATTCTGAACCAAGATACTACGTTCAACTGAATCAACCAACTGAAATCACAATCTAGCAAGCCTGTGAACCTTGCAAACTTACTCTTTCATCTCATCATCTATATAAGCAACATTTCCCATAGACAACCTGCTAAAAGCATCAACCACTACATTGGCTTTACCCGGATGATACAAGACACTCATATCATAATTCTTTAACAGCTTTATCTATCTCCTCTGAAAAGACTCAGATCCTTCTGACTGAACACATACTGGAGGCTTTTGTGATCTTTGAACACGTTTACTTGGACCCCATAAAGATAATTCCTCCAAATCTTTGAGTCAAAAACAAATGTTGGCAACTCAAGATCATGAGTATGGTAATTCTTTTCATAAGGATTGAGCTATCTAGAGGCATATGCTATAACCTTACCATACTACATCAACACACAACCAAGGCCAACTCCTGAAGCATCATAATAAACCACAAGCCCGTCTGGACCCTCTTGTAGACTAAAAACTAGAGCGGAGGTGAGTCAAGTCTTCAACTCCTAAAAACTCTTCTTGCAAACATTAGACCACTGAAACTTGACTTTCTTCTTAGTCAATCTGAACATCGAAGAAGTAATAGATGAAAATCCTTCAACAAACCACTGATAGTAATCGACTAAACCCAAGAAACTCCTAATATCTGATGGAGAGATGGGTCTAGGCCAATTTCTAACTACTTTGGTCTTTTGAGGATCAACCTGAATGCCCTCACCGAAAATGATGTAACCAAGGAATGCTACTGATTTCAACCAAAATTCACACTTGCTAAACTTGGCGAATAACTAGCGATCTTTGAGAGTTTGTAAGACAAACCTCAAATGGCCTACATGCTCATCCTTACTCCGAGAGTAGACGAGGCTATCATCTACAAAGATAATGACAAACATGTCCAAGTACTTCTTGAACACCCAGTTCATCAAGTCCATAAAAGCTGCAGGAGAATTCGTTAGTCCAAAAGACATAACAATAAATTCAAAGTGATCATATCGAGTTTTGAAGACTGTCTTCAGAATGTCACATTCTTTGACTCTAAGCTGATGATAGCCGGATCTGAAGTCAATCTTAGAAAAGCAACTGGCACCCTAAAATTGGTCAAATAAAACATCAATTATAGGAATGAAATACTTATTCTTGATTTTAACCTTGTTCAACTGACAGTAATCGTTGCATATTCTGAGAGAACCATCTTTCTTAGGCATAAAAGGAACTGGAGCACCCTACGAAAGAGATGTTGGGCCTGATAAAACTTTTATCTAGAAGAACTTTCAATTATTTATTTAAATACTTAAGCTCGGATGGAGACATTCTGTAAGGTGAAACTGAAATAGGTTGGGTGTTTGGAAGGAGATTTATTCTGAAGTCAATTTCTCGATCAGGAGGAACTCTGGGTAGATCTTTTGGAAACACTTCTGGGAATTCATTAACCACAGGAACTGACTGAAGAGTTGGGGTATTGGACTTTGAATCCTTAACCAAAACGATATGATAGATACACCCTTTGAAAATTATTTTTTGGCCTTAAGATAAGAGACAAACCAGCCTATACACACTGAAGTACTACCCTTCCACTCTAAGACTGGTTCAGTAGGAAACTGAAATTGGACTACTTTGTTTCTACAATAAACTGAGGAATAACAAGAATGTAGTCAATCCATGATAAGAATGACATCAAAGTCTGTCATATCTAACTCTACAAGATCAACTGAGTTGACTTTTTGAGAAACTATGACTGGCCAATTTTTGTATACCCGTCTGGCTATGACTGATTCACAATAAGAGTAGAGACTGAGAAAGGTTCTAAGAGGATTTTGA
The DNA here is from genome assembly GCA_031232105.1 of Capsicum rhomboideum. Taxonomy (NCBI): domain Eukaryota; kingdom Viridiplantae; phylum Streptophyta; class Magnoliopsida; order Solanales; family Solanaceae; genus Capsicum; species Capsicum rhomboideum. Next base: position 98,226,132 of record CP124718.1, read on the forward strand.
GACTGACACCGAAGTCTACTACTATATAAGAAGTCTAGAAGGAAAGTGTCGTTCCAGGATCTAATAAGGCATAAACACTAATATGATAGACCTGTAACATACCTGTGACTACATCAAAGGAACCCTCCTAATCCTGTTGAGTTTAAAGTTCATAAAATCTATTTTTGAACTGACCATCATCTGTACTAAAAGAGGCACCTATTTGAGTCAGATGACCTGCTGGAGCTGCTAAAGAGTTAGATTGATTTTACTGACGAGCATACCTTCCCCTCTATTAAGTCGTTTGGCACTCCCTCAATCTGTGTCCTGGCTTACCACACCCCAAAAAATTACCACTACCGTCCATACACTCACTTTGGTGGTTCTTACCATATTTCTTGTAAACCGAATAAGTATGTCCACTAGTGACATTACCCTGGGACTTAGAGCCTGGTGCCCTATCCCGATACTCCTATATGAACTTGGGCACTGGGGCACTAGTAGAGGATAATGCTGGGGCTGAAGACTTCTGATGAAACTGAGAACAATTACCACTATCTGACCACTGTTGAGAAAAGTTAAAATTGTTTGTTTGGTCCCTCTTATTCTCCCTTTCATTTCTCCTTGATCTTTTCTTCCTTAATCTACTAAGCATGAGTCATCAACCTAGAGATGTCCATCTCCTTAACCAACATAGCAGTTCTACACTCTTTTACCATAGTCTCTGAAACACCTGACACAAACTTACTCATACGAGCCCTTAAGTCAGCCACCATTACCGGAGCATACTTAGAAAGCTGAGTAAACTTAAGAAAATACTCTTTCACAGTCATGTTTACCCTGTTTCAGATTTATAAACTCCTGAACCTTGGCATCCCTTAACTCAAGTAGGAAGAATTGGTCCAAAAATATAGCTACAAACTCATCCCAATCTACCAGACCTGCATCCACACCCCTATCTTCTTTCCACTACTTAATCCACATATGAGCCACTTCTTTCAAATGGTAAGCGACTAAATCTGCACTATCAACTAAAGTCATACCCATGATTTGAGTGACCTACTGAATGTCATTATGGAACTCCTGTGGATCCTTCTCAACCTTAGAACCATGGAACTCGGGAGAATTTATCCGAGTGAAATCCCAAACTCTAGCCGTTGTTGTGTTACTATGCAGGTTGACCTATACAATAACTTTTTGGTTAACTTGAGTAGTCATGGCCTGACCTAGCACCTAAAAAGTAGCCCTGAACTCAGCATGGAAGACTTGTTTGTTCAAATGTTATGCTGGAGCTGGTGGTGCTTGTTGGTTTCCATTTCTGTTACCATTCCTATTTCCATTTTTCCTTCCCTTAGCTCTTCTGGGAGGTACTTTTCTGTAAACATGGAAAGCATGAGTTAAAATGAGGTTGCATAGAGTTCACACTCTATCGTACGATATGCACATGAAAGAAGTGAAACTTTTCCTAAAATATTTCATAGCCTTCAATTAATAAGTATGGTGCGCTTCATACCCATGAATAAGACTCTACTTAACACAACTTTTAGACAACTTAGGACACTTTAAACCTAATTCACTAATACCAAGTTTGTCATGACCCGAGTCACAAGTGACCCCAAGCTAATCCATGCCCTGTCATGACACTAAGAATGCTATATATAACTTATACATACTGAAAGGAATATAAAGTCTAAATATTATAAAATTAATCGATGAAATCCAAAGTTGGAAATTAAAACAAAGAAAAAGTAACACAAACATAAAGTTGAAAATCTAATGTTTGTCTGTCTGAAAGCCTCTACTAAGATGAGTTGTTGGGACAAGCCCTCAACTAACTCTAACTATAAACTGACTGACTAAAATAAAGAAAGTAAACATAAATATTGTCCTTGAAAGATAAGGACTCACTACTCACTGCTTCTAGTATAGGTACTAAATCGTGCTAACCGCGAGCTGGATGCTGAATGTTTGAACCTATATTATAAAACAATATAGCACAAAAAATGATATGCAGTCACTACTTGAAATATACTGAGCATGTGAGATATGCACTATACTATATATGCTGAACATGAGAGGATAATTTGAACATGGTACTGAAGAATGTAAACTAATGTAATGACCAAGTAAATAAACATGTAACTGAACAATAATATATTGAATAAACTGAATACATGGTCATGCAACATCTGAATCTAAATTATGGGAGCTATTGATAACCGATATACCCCATCTAAGCTAAATGAGGCCCAACCTATAACCCCAACTGGAAGGGTGCTCTGCACTATGCAAAGGGTACGAACACTAACTAACATGGATCAACTAAACTGATGTCCAAAAGGACAAAGGTATCAAGCCTGGTCTGACGAGTCACCCCTTTAGAACCTATGGTGGCACCGTAGTTCTAGGACTTAGGGATTTCTACTAAAGGTCTCAGCCTAACTGATGGGTGAGCCTTCATCCCTACATCTGCTTTGTGCTAAGTACTACTCCCAAATAAATTATACTGAATAACTGACAAGCTCATAGTAGTGATAACTGAGACTGAAATAGTAAACACTTTATCTAAAAGCATCCTAATACATATGAAACTGACAGACTAAACATTCCACTATTAATGCATAAGAAACTAAGTCATCGGGTGTTCATAACCCGCCATTTCTGAAGAATGCAACTACTCATGATAGTTTCTATAATCTAAATAGAATACAAATTTATACAACCCAAGTACAAAATCATGAATTAAATATATGCTAAGGGTTCAAAAAATATAAACATGTAAAGGTACTGAATATTCATAGGAAATATATTTTCCCATACTTTTCATAAAAACCCTAAGCTCTATAGAACGAATTAACTAAAGAATTGAATTCACTTAGGGACTTAATGGGTGAAAGGAAGTCCATCGATAAAATCCCACATACCTAGAAGTGAAGTTCTTGGACTTGGTGCTTAAAGATTAATGAACCTAGTTTCTTTCTTTGGAAAAGAGAAAATCACCTGTTGCTCTAAAATTTGCTAAGTGTCGTTGATTTTGAGTTAATAAGGTATTTAGGGTAGTTTTAAACTAATAATTAGCTTTAGTATAGTTAAAATGATGCAGTTTAGGATATTAAATAATGGGAAAAGACTGATGTGCCCCTCATAAAAACGTAACTAAAAAATAGTGTATCGTGATGGATGAACCCTCCAACAGTCGTTGGATCTACCAATTATTGTTGGTTGGGTAGTGGGTTGAGATGGGAAAAGGGATGGATTTTTGGACCCTCTAACGATTGTCACCTGGTTAGTTGTTGGATTCCCAAGCCATGCCAACCTTGTAACAAGGATTACCACCAACGATCATTGGTTCTACCAATGGTCGTTGGTTCCTTTCATGCCTAGGATGTATTTTTTTCAACCTTCAATATTTCAGGGCTATTTCCTATAGAAAAGTACATATGACGGTCTTCCTATCTACCAACGGTCATTGGTTTGGTCGTCGTTTCTCACTTCTGGATAGTGCTACACTAAAATAGACATATCTCTTAGCTCTGGAACCAGATTAACAAGCAATTGGATGTGTTTGAAAGAAGACTCAAATTCCTTTCATTTAATGGGTCTTGATATTCAAAACTCCTCATAATCTAGGAGTTATACACATTTGAATTTGACTCTAGATAGATCCTATACAAGAATCCAATCGGTAAGGAAGCTTTCAACTTAACTATGAGCTAGGAGTTACATATGGATTTAATTCATATAAAACATTTCTCATAATACCAAATCATTGTGTTTGGTTTTGAATATACTTGAAGTATAGTTTTGGTCTTAGTTTGGATTTTTAAAGTGTTACATGTACAATGATTTGAAGCAACACTATTGGTGGTGTGGTATGAAGAAAGAAACTGTGGATTTTGTAGCCAAGTCTTTGAATTACCAACAAGTGAAGTATGAGCACCATCAACCAGGTGGTACTGTGCATAGAATACCTATTCTTGAGTAGAAGTAGGAGCAGATCACTATGGATTTTGTTGTTGGCCTACCCCCGACTTTAGGTAAGTTTGATTCAATTTGGGTGATTGTGGATAGGTTGACTAAATCAGCATATTTTGTACCTACGAAGGTGAACTATAATGTGGAGAAGTTGTCCAAGATCTACATTAGAGAGATTGTTCGATAGTACAGAGTGCCTATCTATATAATTTCTGATAGAGGTATGTAGTTTACCTCAAATTTCTATAGTTCTATATAGAGAGAGTTGGGTACTCATCTTGATATGAGCACATCTTTTCACCTTCATAAGCATGGACGGTTAGAGTGGACCATTTAGGTGTTAGAGGACATGCTTTGAGCATGTGTGATATATTTTGGTGGTCATTGGGACCAATTCTTGCCCTTAGTAGAGTTTGCCTATAACAATAGATACTATTCCAGCATTTAGATGGTGCTTTTTGAGGCTTTATATGGACGGAGGTGTAGATCCTCCATGGGATGGTTTGATTTATTTATGGTTCGGCCTTGGGGCACTAATTTATTGAGAGACTCGATGGATCTAGTGAGGTTGATTCAGTAGAGGTTTGTGGATGCCCAGTGTAGGCATAAGAGTCACACCGATCCATGAGTTTGCAATGCAGAATTCATGCTTGGTGAGTGGGTTTTATTCAAGGTATCACTCATGAAGAGTGTGATGAGATTTAGGAAAAAAAGGGAAGCTTAGTCCAAGATTTATTGGACCTTTTGAGATTCTTGAGAAAGTTTGGAGATATGGCATATAGGCTAGCTTTGCCTCCATATCTGTTAGTTATTCATCTGGTATTATATGTCTCTAAGTTGAAACGATACCGTCCAGATGATTCATATGTGATCCGATGGGATTTGATTTATCCTATAAGGAGGATCCCATTTCTATCCTAGACAAGCAGACTAGGAAGCTTAGGTCCAAGCATATTGATTCTGTGAAAGTTCAATGGAGAAATCACTGATTGAGGAGGCTACATGGGAGGTTGAATCCAATATGCAGAGTATATACCCCTAGATTTTTACTAATTAAGGCACATTATTTGTTTTTTCATTCGAGGATGAACTCATGTTTTGGTGGTGGATAGTGTAACAACCCTTGTTGTAAATTTTAGCTTTTCCTATATTTTGACTATTTTTCCCTTTCTCATATTTGTTATATATCATTTATGAGTTGTGAAGATAGTTGGCACGGTCCCCAAAGCATTCGAGAGTGATTTGAGTTAGTTTGAGGTTTTGAGTAACCTTATGAGTGATTAATTGATATTGGTCAACATTTTGTGATCCGAGAGTCAGATGGTGATTCTATCAGTTCTATTAGATTCAAAATGTTGATTTTGGGTTAGTAGCAAGGTTGGCACAGATTTTGAGCCTTTATATTGAGTTTTGACCTCTTAGACAAGAAACTAGTTAAATTTAGCCTAAAAGGGTCGATAAGGACCTCTTTTGATGAATCTGATGGTTCCATTGAGCCCGAAACGTCGAAATTAGCCTAGCACCATTATTGGTTTACTTTTGTGGGGTCCCAAATGAATCTCATTTGGAGAATTTGAATCATTCTCTTAGCTGCTGAACTGCTGCTTCTGGTGCAGCAACCTCACCTTCTTTCCGTTCGCAAAAGCCTCATTACGTTTACGGAGAAGGATTATTTTATATATATCAATCGCAGTGGGGGGCTTGCAATCATGAAAGGTTAGGATTTTTAGTCATCACGAACATGAGGTGGTGGCCGTGTTCGTAATGTTTCCGATTTGAGTCGAGTTTTGATCGCGGCATAAGTGACCTTAATCGCGAAGAAGGATCACTTGGGCAGTGTATATTCCCCTTTCTCAATATTTCACCATTTTTTAACCTTGAGACCTCGAGATTGGTGATTTTAGAGAGGATTTTTCATCAAAAGTGATTGGGTAAGCTTCTAAACTTGATTTCAAACATTATTCATTGATTTTATCTTCAAAACAACTTTAAAATCTTGATTTTAAACTTGGATTTTTGGGGGTTTACCCGGTAAAGCGAGAAAATGGTTTTTCAATTATTTCAACCTCGATTTCAACTTATTTTTGATAGTTTTTCATATTTAGACCCTTGAAGTATGCGAAACATGATTCTTAAATAAAACTCTGATTTAAACCTTTTTTTTAGGGGGGTCGATTTTCAAACTATTTTTGGACCCGAAATAAAAGTAGCTAATATGGGTATCATTGGACTCCTTTTGATGTATAGATCATATTTTTGATAGATTCGGTTCATATTAAAGCTGCGTGAAAAGGAAAAGCTCATAGTTGAAGGGTCCAGGCTCGTGTTTTGGCTTTCTGAGGTAGGTTATGGCTTAACTTTCTTCAGACTGGGTTGGGTAGTTAACCATTCATGTAAACTATGCTATAGATTGAGGATTTTGTCATGAGATTCATATTTTAAGATAGTTATTTTATTGTGTTGCCCGTGTTGGGGCCTATTTGAGTATTATTATTGACTTGAGATATTTTTATTGTTATGATGCCCTGTGGGGACTTATATGAACATTGTATATGACTTGAGAGGTGAATATTATGGCAATACCCGAGTGGGGGTTGGTATTGGTCTTGTTTGAGCGTTATTTGCCTTTATTTATATTGTGATGCCCGAGTGGAGGTTTGAAAATGATATTATTGTTATCTTACATGCCTCTTCATTACTCTGGTGCCATGTGATGGCTTATATCATGATTTATTGAGATTAGAGGAGATTTGTTCTCATCTGATACCATCATAGAATTGATTGATTATTTGATATTGTCTTGGTTATGAACATGCATCCTCTTTTCATTCATCCCTATACATGGAATTGGTACCACATAGAAACACTGATTTTGAAAGAAAATGAGATACTTTACAAAATCCTTGATTGAGAGATGTACCAACAAGGTTGATTGAGATATGAGATTATGATAGTATACGGGTTACAAATCCTCCATGGTGTCCTATCCTGAAAGTTTTCGCTCTGAAGGTGCATACGAGGTAATATTGAGACATTACAACATGGTCATTGCATTGCATCACTTACATTTATTTTATATGTTGATATTGTGTACTTAGACTTCTTTTATATATATCTGTGTGTTATCTTATACTATTATTATACTTGTAGAATTGTTAAGAGATACAGTTTGATCCACCATTGGGAACTTTTCTATATGCAGGTGGAAATGTGCTCATAGTATTCTTTTACTTGTTTAGTTTTATACTTTGCTCAATCGGCCTATGATACCCATAGAGTACAAGTGGACCGTACTCACTCCTACTTTTTGTATCCTTTTGGTGCAGATCCTAGTTCGAGTGCAACCCGTGGAGCATGAGTTCATGCTGTATTCGAGGCTGATTTGGAGTACTGGTGATCTCCTCGTTCGAGGCTTGATTTCGGACTTCATTTATCCTTATTGTCATTGTTTTACTTTTCAAAGACAGACTTGTGTATTTTTCGTACTCCTTATCAGTTGTAGCAGTCTTTACTCATGACATCAGATTTTGGGGTTAGAGTGGTATTTTATTCAGTTTTCGAATATTGTTGTTTACTTATATATTTGTGTCCTGACTTTCTTATGAAGTCTCATATTGGGTTTTATCTATTTTCTTTCAGCATTTTTTATTTTTTTTAGGTGTTGGGCTTACCTACTATGGTCGGGTTGGAGTAGGTGTCATCATGACCTTGCCATTTGGGTCGAGATACTATCCGTATGACTTTATCCATCTCTTTAATTTTCAACTAGGCACGACAACAATGCTAATTGGGTATGAGTTCCCGAAAAGATATAACTATTTCAAAATAGGTCAAAACAACACAATCTAGAAGCTCTATGAGGCACTCTTCGGTACCATACTAGATTTAGAATTTATTGAACTATGGAATCATACTGAAAAGAACAAGAATAGCCTTGATATATCTTAAATTCGAGCTTTAAATGTTCCATGTCGAGATTTTAATACTCAATTTTGCCATAAATATGAGCAATATCTTTATTAATTAAGTGTAAAAACGGCTTCACGATGTTAGTAGCTTCACCATACAAAGAATACGAGCATCAATTTAATTTATCACTATGTATTGCTGAAAGATATTACTCCCTCCGTCCCATTTTATGCATCACCTTTTGGCCGAGCATGGAGTTTAAGAAATAAGGAAAGCCTTTGTGAAGTTTACCAAATTGTCCTTTATAGAAAAGTTAAAAAAAAAAGTATTATCTTTAAAATTAAGTGGGACCAATAAGGGTAAAAGAGGAAGTGTGCCTTTAAATAGTTACCAAATAAAGAAAGGGGACGTTCATTTTGGGATGGACCAAAAAGAGAAGTGTGCCACATAAAATGGGACGGAGGGAGCATATATATATTCAGAAAGAGGAAGAGGTTGTGGTAAGTGGAGAACACAAGGTACTTCAATTTATTTACTTCAATTTAAAGAAAGCGTTTAGGATGAGAACAAAATATCATCCTTAGCATTTAATGGGTCATCATCATCATCATATATATATATATATACACACACACAATCGCTAATTGTTGTATATGTAAAAGACGGTGAACATATATTTTGAATAAACATTGTCTAATTATAATAATATCTCTACACTAAACTTAATCTCTCTATTAAAATATTAATAAATTATAAAAACCTTATACTCCCTCCGTTTCAAAAAGAATGACCTAGTTTGACTTGGCACGAAGTTTAAGAAAATAAAGAAGACTTTTGAATTTTGTGGCCCTAAATTAAAGTTATGGCAAATGTACCAAAATGCCCTTTAATCTTGTGGTCTTAAACATGCCATGTGGAAAGTTGGAATTAAAGTGTTGCCAAAAAAGGAAAGGGTCATTCTTTTTGAAACGGACTAAAAAGAAAAGTAGGTCATTCTTTTTGAAACGGAGGGAGTAAAATAAATACATTCACAAATATATCGTAACTAAAGAATTTTCCATAAACATACAAGGCATTTTAGGAAGAAAATAAAAAAATATTTTTTTGGTCAAAATCTAATTTATATCGGATGTCCCCGATAGAGCAATGTGTCAAAAGAAAATTCTCAAATTTAGGCTCGTAAGCCTTCGACACGAGATGAAGAATAACCTTAAAACACTTGGGGTGTTACACTCTCACCCCCTTAGGAACATTCGTCCTCGAATGTGAATAACGCGCATGATTACTTTTAGGAAACTTCAACTTTCTGGCAGAGCCTTCTCTATACACGGGATTATACCACACTTGCTAAACAAAACAGAAGTAACATATTCGATGCCCCACAAAGCAACGAACTACCAGTGGCATCTCATCGATTCTCACATGGTCGTCTATAGTATGTACTCATGCCATAAAGTTAATCATACCTCAATTGCAAGTAACTCCATCCCTGGAAATACGGCGATGCCTCACATCAGAATCGACCAATCTAACTGACTACTGAGGAGTGACAAATGTGAATCTCTATCACACAATTTTGATAACTTAACTCTTAGGACTCACCTTTATGGAATGATCTGAAAGATGAAATAATAAAAACCAATCCTAAATGCCATGTAGCCTCCTGGTTATAAGTATGGTGCACAACACACCCATAAGTAAGACTCTACATGATTTGCAGATTCCCTAGGAAATGATGTTGTTGTGATACCAAATTTGTCATGCTCCAACTTTAGAAAATGCAACTATCAACCGGTGCCACACTCAACCTTTAACTATACCTATTGGACATCTATGTTACTAGCATATACCAGCTACACCCAATGAATACAAAAAGTATATCTCGTCTTATAAGAAGTCTTGACCAGCAAGGCTATAATCAAAGAATCCTACAACAATAATAATTCAGCTAACCCAATAGTCCACAATAGATATATAATACTTGTTATGCAGGCCATCGAGGTCACCATGATATCTATAACATAGAATTGCTATGCAGGCTGTCGAGGCCACCAAGATATCTAAAATCACAAAAGATATGTATACAAAGGCCAACAAGGCTATCATGCTGATAGTACGAAAGTAACAAGGCCAACATGACCAATAGTGCACAACTATACAATCCCCAGTCTGCAAGCCTCTAATAGTAATGTACATGGATAGGACAGGGCCCTAACCTACCCATCCGCCATTTACAACAAAAGACTAACAAACCTCTAAATCGAGAAACTCCAAAAGAAGTGGAGCAGGACAATCTACTAGAACTCAGCAAAACTGCGTAGAAGGCCTATCTACCTATCTGTCAGGACCAGTAGGCGTGAGTACACTACCCCCAAGATTGGGGCATTATACAAAATAATGTACCAAATATGCAACACAAATAATAACATAACATATATCATAAAGTACTGGATATAAATACAGATAAGGGATACAAAAATAATATGAGAATGTTTATGGGTCCTGAATCTATAAATAGCTGAACTAATATCATAAAGTACTATAAATACTTGGATAGAGAGTCAGAGGTTAACTAGAATGTACTTACATGTTCATTGCTTAAACAATAAAACCATAATTAACTGAGCAGTGATCTTACCCGAATCAGGCAAACTAATATCATCAAATAATGAAGCACTCGAATAAGAGGATAAAGAAATGCCATACTACAACCAAACTGCTCCTAACACAAATCATACAATGTTAATCAAACAATAACCTAATTGGGTCCTCATAAGTTCAACATGAACAAATAATAATTAATACAACCTAATTATGCCTTATAAACTTTGTAGGTTCAATAGAAATCTACATTACCCTATAAGCAACCGCATAGCCTCGTATGACACTTGTGTGTCCCTAAAGGTAATTCAATAGCTTAAATAAAACTAATAATAGCCCCGAGGGAACCTATGTATTTTTACAGCCCTAAAGACAATTATATATTTATATAAACCCCAAAGGCAACTATATATTTGTATAGCCCAGAAGACAACTGTGTACCTATCTAACTTAGAGGCTCTGTATTTGTCTAGCCTATAGGCTCTATAACTCACCTTCAGGGGTGATCTGGATAGCCCATGAGTGAATAGGATAAAATATGGCATTATGGACATCAAAGGAGTCGTCGACTCTGTATAAATAGATGTATAACTAGAATGCCTAGAGGTCTAAGTAATCAAGCTAACAAAGCTTGTTGTATCTGTATTTAAGAACACAAGGATACTATAGTTGTATCTAAGCACGTAATGCTCATGTATCTATATCGGAGCACACAAGGCTTATATATTTGTATCTAAGAACACTCGGCCCTAATATTTATATCTGAGCACACAAGACGGTATCTATATCTGGGCACACAAGGTTCCTGTATATGTATCTAAGCACATAAGGCTCTTGTACTTGTATCTGAGCATATAAGGTTCCTATATCTGAAGCAACCATAACAAACTCAAAAGCAACAACAGACAAACTAGTATCCCAAAAGAAATTGTGCAAGCTGTAAGAAACCTATACAGGTAAATATATGTCGTATCTAACATGAGCTAGCTATCTATAGAATAAGAATCTTGGCGAGGGATAGATATACCTACTCAAGCAGCCAACACAACAACTACAACTATTAGTAGATCGATAAAAATATACTAACCATATCGTATTTAGGCTCTAAGGAATCATTTTGAGAATAAATAATAGCTTTAACATACCTCTCTATTGATTCCAAGTAGCCTATACAACCTTCACTCGCACACCAATACCAATAAAAACAAGCAAAATAATACAACTACAACTATGAGTAAATCGATAATAATATACTAACCATCTCATATTTAGGTTCTAATGAATCATTTCGAGAATAAAGGATAGTCTTAACATACCTCTATATTGATTCCAAGCAGCCTATATAACCTCCACTCACACACCAGTACCAATAAAAACAAGCAAAACTTCTATACCAACTTACTTTGGGTCGTCCAAAATGACTCACCTCGTAATACCTACTACTTTCGAAGGATAATTACTAACTTTGTATCTTCTGCTATTTTTAGCACTTACATATATCTTATTCTATATCTAAATCTCTGATATTTCTTCAATTATAGCCTTTGATTGCATATGAACTATTCTTATAACTAGACTTTATCCATCTCTTTACTTTTCAATTAGGCACAATACCAGTGCTAATTGAGTTTGAGTTCACCAAAAAGGATAATTATTTCAAAATAGGTAAGAACAACACTAGAAGCTCTACGAGGCATTTTTCATTAGCATACTAGATTTAGAATATATTGGACAATGGAATCATGAAAAAAAGAACAAGAATAAACTTGATATTCTATGTCGAGACTTTAATATTCAGTTATGCCATAAATATGAATGATATCTTTATTATCTAAGTGTAAAAATGATTTCACTGTGATAGTAGCTTCACCATACAGAGAACACGAGCATCAATTTAATTTATCACTCCGTGTTGCTAAAAGATCTGATATATACGAATATATATATTCAGAAAGAGGAGGGGGTTGTGGTTAGCGGAGAATATTTCACAAGTTACTTCAATTTTAAGAAAGCTTTTAGGGTGAATACAAATATTATTCCTTAGCATTTAGTGGGTCATCCTCATATATATGCCAGTTGCTATATATGTAAAAGATGGTGAACATATTATTTGGTTAAAGATTGTCTAATTACAATAATATCTCTACACTAGACTTAACATCTCCGTTATAATATAAATATATTACAAAAAACTTATAAAATAACACATACACAACTATATCATTACTATTGAATTTTTCATAAATATATAAGGCATTTAGGAAGAAAATAAAAATATACTCTCTTGTCAAATTCTAATTTAAATAGGATGTTGTTGAACGTGTAAGGTGTCATACAAAAATTCTCAAATTTAGTTCGTACGCATTTGATACGAGAAGAAGAACAGCTTTAAACACTCATGGTGTTACAGTTATACTCTACATCCTTAAGACCGATCATATTCATTTCCTTGAGATTCATTTAAGCTCTAATATCTCTTGGTACAACAACACTAAGAATATTAGTTAGTACAATTAGTAAGCATCTCTTGTGTTTTTTCTAGGATGGCTTGTCTACTTCATTACACCCATCATCTTCCTTACCATTATTAAAAATTTATAATTTTTTGCTCTATCTCAGCAATTGGTACATGTTAAAAGTATAGAGAATTGAGACAAGTTTTTGTCCCAACTAAAATTAGCAACAAGAATTATGCTTAGCAACCCCGATCGAGATGATAATGTCCTATAAATTTTGTATGAAGGAAAAGATGTGGAATAAACTAAACAACTATCCTTTCACTATTATTTACTATTTAGGGCATTTAGGTAGAAACATCAAGTGATAATCATGGCACCAAACGACGTCATCCTCTTAATAATGTTCATTAACAACATCAAGAGGGTGATGTCGGCTAATGCGATGATTACCACCTGATGTTTCTGCCAAAATGCCTTAAAGAGTATATAATAGTGAAATGAAAGTTGGTTGGTTTCTTTACACACCTTTTCCTTCATATGAAATTCATAGAATATTGTCATCTCGATCAGAGCTGCTAAGCACAATTTTTGTTGCTGATCTACCAAAATGCCTTAAAGAGTATAGAATAGTAATATATGATTTGCCTCCTTGTATGCAGCGAATTGATACTGGAAGTTGTGGGTGGTTGCAAGATGGTCTTCTTGTGAAAGTGGGAGGTAGTGAAAAAGACTCCATTGAATGTTATTACAATAACCATTGTAATATTGGTGAATAATTTCTTGATCAAGAAAAGTTGGAACACACCTCTGCAATCATGTAAATGATAAAGCACATCAAAGATCAACCTTTTATTATAGTTGTTATATAGATCATAAATTTAATAGCATACATCAAGGTAAGATCTTTTAGATGAAGTCAATTATTCTATTAATGTTGTTGTGATAACCCCATATATATGTGGTATATGAAAGTAAAGGCTCTAGACATATCACTTTATTGACGAGTTCTACATCAAGAATTTAAAATATGGTCTATTTTAAAAACCTTTCCAGCTAGAGCTTCAGTAACTAATCTCTAACCAATTTCATCAGTTAAATTCACCCTAGTCCACCCAATTTAATTTTTTTCGAACTTAATGACATCTTTAAAAAATGAGAGGGCATCAACTATCAGACATACTAGATGATAAGAAAACTACTAAAGTTTAAATATAGTAGATAAGTTAAAACGATAAAGAAAATGCCAACAGAGCAAGAAAATTTCAACAGAGAAATTTGCTAGTCATTTGGAGTCGATGAAGATCATTTGACAACATCAATATCATTATAATACAATTATTCTTGCTTTAGCTGACTGTCTGTTTAATTTTTGCTCACATTAGTAACGCATTATTTTTTAATTCACGTCATCTATTTTTTATCGGCATGTACTTTCTCAAAATTTATATCAATTTTATTATTTTTGTTCGACGTTTTTGTAACACCTTTTTACTTCTAGATGTGAAATATAAATTACATGTTCAATTTTTTCTTCCTTATTTAGTGCAAAGCGATACGGGAAAGTGAAGGAATAAATTATTTGATCAAATTTACTATTGAATGTTGATAAAATGAATTTCAGTAACACTATGTGAACAAAAAATCCAATCTAATACAATGTTATCCAACTAAAATCATCCACACATATACCTATAGTATCAATACTGATAGAAGTAGTTGAAAATCCTCAATTTAACACTGCAGGTCAAACAACAACATACCCATTATAATCCCACATAGTAGGGACTGCATGTCAATTTTTTTAGAAAAATTCTATCAGTATAATAACACCAAAAAAAATTTGAATAACGATTGATTTAACTCTCAATATTTATTCAATGGCGAAATTAACAAATATAAAAGAAATCGACAAGAAGTGGACAAAGGGGGAAAAAGAAAGGAGATATAGAAAAAAATAGAAATTTCTATTGAAACAAAAAACACAGAAAGAGATGGAAGTGGAAGAGGAAGAGGCAAACACTTGTAATAAACAGGAGAAAAAAATTAAACTTTATTAAGCATTGTGACACTATACTCAAAATTTTATTCTATCTAATTAGGCCTAACATCCAGATCCGTGGAGAAAATCTAAACAATTCTCTGACAAAGGAAGATGTAGAAAAAAGAATGAATCAATTATTGCATGTTGGTGAAAAATTAGAGATGAAAAATGCAAATCAACAAAATCAAAATTAAAAATTAAGGAATTCAGATCCAACTCAGAAGAATCTTCTGAAAAAGAAAGATGAAGTAAAATGTATGAATCAATTACTGCATAAATGTGAATTGGAGATGGAAAAAACACAAAATAATAAAATCAAAATTGAAGATGAAGGAATTGTTCCTGTTATTTTTATCATCAAATTTAAGATAAAAAGAAGAAGGAAAATTATAGGAAGATGGAGGCAAAAGTATGAATCAATTACTGCATGAGTGTGAAATCAAAGGCAAAAAAACACAAAGCAACTAATCAAAATTGAAGATATTGTTCCTGCAATTTTTATCCTCAAATTCAAGATAATGTACAAGAAGAAAAAGTATTGAAGAAGACGTACCTGAAGTCGACAACAAGCTCCATTGATGAAAGCAAGAAAAAAGGCCAAAGTCTTCTTCTATAGACAGATGCAAAAAGAAATTTGTATAAAGACTAATAAATGGGATATATTATTTCCATTTAAGTATTATTTATAACAAAGACAGTTGGATTCCCATTCAATTTACATGTATTGATTTGTTGAAACTATGAGAAGACACGTAATGAGCAATATGCATGTAACTGTGGAAAGACACGCAATGAGCAATATCTAAGAGACGACAATATCCCTATAGAAAATTTTATAAACAGGGAACACACATGTCGAAAATAAGGTCTTCTAAAATATAGAAATTTGTGATACTAGACATCTCAATAAGAGGAGTTAAAAATTCAACGAGGAGTCATGGAGAACATATAGTAATAGGGAAGCAGCTAACACATAATCATGAAAGTGCATAGCAGGAAAATTTGTATTGATACATGAACAATAGAGTTCATAGACTCGTGGAGGGAAACTTTGAATTGGAAGTCATGCCATAAAGAAAAACGAGAGGATTTAACCTTAAATACCTCGATACTAACTTATGACGTACCATATTACTCAATTACTCCTTCACAACTTTAATCTACAACAATAGTGATAATAGGAACTCATGTTAGCAACCAAACATCACTCAATCAATTTATCAAACACTCGATGAGTGTAAAAGTTTCAAGGTTCATAATAGTGATATATATCTACGTCCATCCTTGCTCCTAGTTCACAACATCACACAAATCTCTTAGAGCCAAACCAACACCTTCCCAATCAAAACAACCCCTACACACAAAATATTCCTTAGTTCATTCCTTAAAAAATAAAGACTTAAACTCACAACTTCTTGTGATTGTCCTGTGAGTCCTAACCAGAGAACATACTAAAATACTTAAATGAATTCATAGATATGGCCGTAAGAAGATTTTTATCTTTGTTGGTCAAAACTTAGAAATTCTTTATTTGAATCCTTTGGAAGAGATTCTTGATTTACTATGATCTGAAGAGAAATCAGTATTAGAATCATGTAATTAACGAAGAAGTAACCATAATTGATCTTAGGATTCTCTTACAATGAAGGAAGAGGATAGGATAGCGAGAATTGGAGTTATGGAGCTCGAGTTCAAAGTGAAATTTCTATTTTTATATTGCCTCCTTGATCTTAGCCAAAAAGGTTAAGAAATGTGTTATCCTTTATGTATTTTTTGTCCATGTTTACATCAAATGGGTTCTAATCCAGGAGGCATTTTATATTAATATACACTCGGTAGCTTTACAAGTTGTATTTTGTATTATGCAATTTGTACTTTATCAAACACCTTTCAGTTAAATATTAAAAATTTCGTGTACAAATTTCTAGCTAAAAAATGATTTGATGAGTTGGAAATCATACTCAAAGAACTTTAATATGGTAGGGAATTCAACATACATTGGTAGATATACTTGTTTGAGGTTGGATGTTGTGTCAGCTTATTTGAAATAATTTTCTGAAGCATAGTTGTAATGACCCTCCAGGTCATTTTATTGATTTTTGCGTTTTCAGAATTCGAGTTTTTCTGTAGATGCTACTGGCAATTTATGATTTATTGAGACCAACAGTTTGGTTCTCAAGCAGTTCGTTTGGATTTTAAGACAATTTCCTTGTTTTGGAGCTTTTGAAGTTGAGAAATTTGACTTCGATCAAAATTTCTTGCAAACGGTCTCAAATGAGGATTTCGACAGTTCCATTAGCTCCAGACTATGTATTTTGGGCTAGGAGGATCTTTGATTTTGATCTTGAGGCTTCTGGACTCGTTTTGGGCTATTGGTGGTTTTTAGTTAAAATGGAAAGAATAGGCATGGGCCCCACATTTCATTGAAACAACTTTTGATGAAAACTTTGTTGATTCTGTTGAGTCCGAAATACCACTTTCAATAGGGTAGAATATTTTATTTGCGTGCATGGGGTTCCGAATGAATTTCGAGGACCCATTCGGAGTTATTTTTTACTCGAATTTTTCCTGATGGATGAATTGACGAGGCACATTCAAGATGAGATGTCTTGGTGTACGTTGTTTGTGAATGACATAATACTAATTAATGAGATGTGCAATGGAGTTAATAAGAAGTTGGAGGTGTGCAAACAAACTCTGGAGTCTAAAGGGTTCAGGCTGAGAAGGACTAAAACAGAGTGTTTGGAATGCAAATTCAGTGATACAATGCATGAAGCAGACGTGGAAGTTAGGCTTGACACACAAGTTATCCCTAAGAGAGAGATTTTCAAGTACCTAGAGTCTATAATCCAAGAAAATGGGGAAATCGACGAAGATATCACACATCAGATTGGAGCAGTATGGATGGGACAGAGGCTTTACTCCGGAGTTTAGTGTGATAAAAAGGTACCTCCAAAACTTTAAGGTAAGTTTTGTAGAATGGTATTTAGACCGACTTTGTTGTATGATATGGAGTGTTGGCCAGTTAAGAACTCTCTTGTTCAAAAGATATATGTTGCGGAGATGGGGATGTTGAGGTGGATGTGTATAAATACTAAGAGCAATAAGGTTAGAAATGAATATATTAGGGATAAGGTAGGAGTGGCCTCTGTAGTGGACAAGATGATGAAAGAGAGATTAAGATGGTTTATACATGTAAAGAGAAGATGCACAGACACTCAAGTGAAGATGTGAAAGAGGTTGGATATAGTAGGTACGACGAAAGGTAGAGGTAGGCAGAAGAAGTACTTGGGAGACGTGATTAGACAAGACATGGCGCAACTTCAGGTTATCGAGAATATGGCTTTAGATAGGAGGGTGTGGAGGATGTGTATTAGGATAAATAGTTAGTAGGTATTAGAGTGTTTTCATGCTTTTTGAGGGTTTAGGTTTGTTGTTATTTATCGCGCACTAGTCGTATTACCGTAGTTCTTGCTTTAGCTATCTATCAGCATATGTTGTTTATTGTGTTTTATTACCACATATTTTGTTGTTCTTCTTGTTCCTTTTTGTAGGCTTTGCACTGCTTTCTTTGTTAGTTGTTATGTTTTCGTCACTGTTTCCTTCTTCTTTGTACTTGGATTTGCTACATTTGAGCCGAGGGTCTTTCGGAAACAGCCTCTCCACCTCTATGAATTAGTAGTAAGTTTTATGTATACTCTACCCTCTCCAAACCCCACTTGTGAGAATTCACTAGGTATGTTGTAAATTAAATTTAATTAACTATAAAAGATAAAAGTAAAATTTTGTAACATGATGGTGCATGTTTGACAAAAAAATTAATATTATAAATATAAAGCCATAAAATTATTCAAATGTTTGACAAAAAAATAATCTAACTAACTAAAAAATGAATAGTATGCAAAATGAATTAACAAGCCAATACTACTAAAGTAAATAAATTGGAAAAAAATATATAACATAAATCCAGAATTTTAAAAGCAATTAACACAATGCTCTTTTATCAAATTTCAACATAACATAAAATATGTTCCACCATAATTTAAGTAAATATAATTCAAAAGAAAAGGGAAACATAAATCTATAATCTCATTCAACAATGAAATTCTACTTTAAGTCAATCCTAGAAGAGAAAATACATAAAGTTTCTCCTTAACTTGCACCTTATTTTTTTAGTAGACACCTAAAGTTTGAGAGGGTGGGGTGGGGGGGTGGCTATTACCCCACGATACCATTTTAAACCAGAAGAAATACACTCTCTGGATCCATTTCCACAGCGGTTGTGCTCTTATGTAAGTAGGGCTCGTGAAGGAGTAAAAATACAGCTCCAAACCAATGCAAAAACACCACGTGACATTGTCAATTTGAATTCTCTTTTTTATTAAATAGACCTATCTTCTCCAAAACCACCTTGATAACTGTCACAGAAGCTTTTTCAGCCAGCCAAAAGTTTTTTTCTCCCAGTTATTGGAGAAACTTTTCCAGCCAGCCAAAATACAAAAGTAATTAGTAAGCAAAATCATGTAGTACTCAGTAGGCATCATAGGCCGACTAAGCTCAGATAAGATATAAGTATAATAAAATGTGAATATAACTAAGGTTAAGTAGAGTAAGCCAAAAAGAGAATAATAGGTCAAATCTAGACGAATAAGAGAAAGATAAGTAAGCTACCTCGAAATACATAATAATAATCTATCTACAATCTAAAAGGGCATCCATAAGCTCAGAAGGCACAAACAATAGGCAATATAATCCAACCTGCCCCATAAGCACGGTGGGTACAAATAACAAACAATACTAACTAAAATCAGCGCATATGAATAAATAAATGCGAATGAATACCATAAAGTGCAATGTGAGATGAATTTCATGCCCAACAATACTGTATACTCCTCCACCAGCATCTATAGTGTAACACCCCGTACCTACGAAACCCTATACGACGATGTTGAACAATGATTACCCAAGTGTCGAGAGTGTAAAGTGTGTCTTGTGTAATGTTAGTAAGGAGATAATTGATATTGGGCCTAGTACATGGGATTCGAACTTAGTAGGACGTGTAATACCTCGTATGTTGTTGAACCCATATGACTACGTGTACATTTGTGGAGATATGAAAACATGAGAGAAAATATGAATTATGTGTTCAATTGTGGGCATTTAAAAGTCTAAGACAATTGGGCCCTTAAATGAGGCCCAAAAACTTCAAGACAAACATGGCCCAAAAATGGAAAAAAGTCCATTCTTGCTTTGACCAAAAGAGGACCCTAAATTCTTGATTAATTGGATGGATAAGGAGGACCATAAGGCATTATATAAGGCCCCAAATCAGAATTTATTCATCAAAAAGACACATGCCCTTTTCTAGAATTCTCCACAATTCTCTCTACACACAACCCTAAGCTATCATCTTCTTTGGGAAAGATCACCCTTTTTCAAACCTTGGTAAGTGTTTATTATTGTCATTTAATATATATTATGCATGAGAGATGGTGTATAATATGTTGGTTATGTTGGTGAAGTATTGAGAAGTTTACTATGTGTGAAGTGTATGTGATGGTTAAATCGGAGGATGATTTTGCCTTGTGAACTTGAACATGGGCTTGTGATCTTGAAGAAAATGAACTTGATGGATTAAATATTGATATGTGGGATGTGATTATAGTATTGACATGTTTTATGCTTGTGTATAATGTTTGGAAAAGTTATTGCGAAATTGGATATGGTTTTGGTGGCGTATTGGCCATAAAGTGTAGTTTTGGGTGTTGTATGTGTGTTGTGAGACCATGGATGGTAGTTGGAATGTTATATGATCAAAAATATGTTAAAATGAATTTGGTTATGATCATGTACCATTCATGGCATTAAAATACCCAAAACGGAGCCATTTCGGACCAAACGGGCATCCGCCCCCGCAGACGGAGGCACCTGCAGGCGCAGATGCCAACGCAGATGCCTATGGCTGCTACCAGAGGGAACCTGCGCGCGCACCTGGCCACCTGCGGGCGCAGGTGGCAGCGCAGGTCACTTCCAGATCGCAGTTTCGTATGTTTTCGTACCCAGTTGATCCCCAAAAGCCCCAATACCTTTTATGGATGTAAATAGAAACTTGTGATGTCGTTTTAATGACTTTAAAGTGTCATATGAAGGCATGTTGGACTGTATTAAATGTGGATGGTTGTTCATATGTTGTTGTGAGTCAAATTGAGAAGTGTAAATGTGACGGAATGATAATGGGAAAGCATAAAGGGTAAGTGTGATACGAAATGATATTGTTGAATGAAATCTTGGTCAATGAGTGGAATGTTATGGTAGTGTTGGCATGTTGATTCGATAAATGACATTATAATAAGGCGACATAACGTTCTAAAGTAACTATGTGAGTCACAGTCATCTTGTGCACTTGTAAGGTGGTTGATTGCTAATATAAGCTTCGCTATGTACTTATGCTGTAGAGTGGGACGTAAAGAAAGAGCTGGACTGTTGTGTTCATATTTTGGCTTGTGTACTTGTACTTGGAATCAAAGGTATGTAAGGTTATTCTTCTATTTCCTTCTGCAACATATGGTGTTCACATTGTCATGGTACTCATTCGATTCCGAAATACCCTAAGGTATTCCGTATCCAATAGTTGGCTAGAGTTATTCATATGTCCTTTACTCATTGGTCAATGGTGAATCGTATGACTCATGTTCATTGATGGATGCATGTCCATTGGTTGACTTATGATCATTGGTTAGTATGCTAAAAGTCCTATAAGGATCTAAGGTATCACATTTCTAGTCGGTGACAGTTGAAATCCACATGCATAGTGTTTGGTGCTTATTATCCTAAGATTACAAAAGTGTTATATTCCAATGGGGATCTATAGTATTCCAACGAAGGTTGATATATATTGTTATTCATAGGTGTATTATTCTTAGATGAATTAGGATCCACTTGTCTTCTATTTGTGGGCGGAAGTTCTTAAGTTATCATTGGTTGTAAGTCCTAAGAGTATGATCCTAACAAGAGCAATGAGGTAAAGAGGGTTTGTTTAGTTTGAATAGCATTATTCCAATCATGTCATGGTTCAAGTTCCAATAGAATTATATCCATGTCTCATATTCATTAGCAATGCTCCAAAAGTCCAATGAGGTATGTTCCAAGGTTTCAATAGTGGTTATACTCATGTATCTTGTTCATTGATCATTGTCCAATGGTCCCAACAGTGTTATGTTTCTATGAAGGCTATGTTTCCAATACTGCTTATTTACATGTTTTTCACTCATTAATTATTGATCCAAAGCTTCAAATAAAGTTGTGACTATCATTGCATTAATCTCTCATAAGCAAGAGTATCAATCTCTCTCAAGTGAATGAATCAATCTCCCACAAGCAAATGTACTAATCTCAAAGTAATGAAATAAAGGAAGCAATGTTAGGTAATGCTTACCCACAATAAAGTGGATGCCCACCAAGAGTGGATGACTACCCACAACAAAGTGGATGCCCACCAAGAGTGGATGACCACCCACAATAAAGTGGATGCCCACCCAAGGGTGGATGACTACCCACAATGAAGTGGATGCCCACCAAAAGGTGGATGATCATAATAACCCCCCAATAAGATGACGAATGTAAGGAAGGAAAATAATAAACGTAATGCACATGGTTTATATTCACATTGCTATTTCTTTTATATTGATTTCATGGTTGTTGTTATTATGTACGAATCCTTGAAGATAATCATAAAGAAAGAAAGGTACATAATTCTACATATAGAGTTTTTCTTATAATCATTTCCATTGAAGTTCTTATGTATTGATGCATTGATGTCATTGTCATTTTCTTAAGGCCTTACATACTCAGTACATTCTTCGTACTGACCCCTCTTGGGGACTTACCTTACATGCTGCAGGTGCAGGCATTAGTAGACCTCCACAGTAGGCTGCGGATTTTATACAGGTCTCTGGTGAGCTCCAGTTGCTTCGAGGCTTCCCAAGTCACATGTGAACACTAGGTTTTTGGTATTATGTAAATATTGTATAGACATGGTCATGTATCTGTAGAGTCTTTGTAGACAGTTGTGGGAAGACAAATGTAAGAGGTGTATGTCCATGATGACTTGATGGCCCTGTCGGCCAAGTTTCACATATGTATATATATTTAGCACATGTTTCATGAATGTTGTTATTAGCATGGTAAATTCTCACGTGGTGATGATATTTCTTATGGCATGCATATGAACGAACATAAGCAAAGATTGGTTCTCTCGGGCCTTATCGGCTTCGGGTGCCAATCACGCCTCGTTGGAATTCGGGGTGTGACATATAGTTCACATAGAAAGGATCCATGGGGGACTCATGATATCCGTATACATTGACTGTACTCGAACCGGGGCTTCTAAGTGATAATCAGTAGTATCCAGTGTCCAGAATCGAACCGGGGTTAAAATAGTCCATTTTACCTTTATAAAGTCCAAAATCCAGTAAAATGCTCCTCAAGTCCCATGTTAAACGAAAATGGTATTTTTAAGCTAAATTACCCGTATACCATAAATATGCAATAAGGACAAGCATAATAAAGCAAACAAATCAGTTTATCAACCAATACCAAAGTAATCTAGGTTATCTCGCTATAGAAAGGACTATCCTAGAGTAAACTACCTTACGAAAGCAATATCATAGCTACAAATCCCCAAGGTACCCGACCTAAGGCGAGCAACTACCCAAAGCTAGGCTAAGGCTTCCAATAATAAACTTAAATCTACCAAGCAACCTACTCTAAGCTCAAGAGAGAAGCAACTACCTAAACTAAGGACAAATAGTGAAATTCTACCCCGAGGTTACCAAGTAAGCTAATAGCATAATAAATACCTAAGTAATACACCTCCAAACCACAATGTCCCACCACCAATTAGTAAATTATTATACATATACCTTAAACGAGTCAATTCTAAGAGTAGTTAAACTGTAATCTATCTAGAGGCCGAACAACGCGCTCACGATCAACTATATCAAAGCTTTTCCCTTTTGAGAAGCCTCCGACCGCTGCCACGCTTAATGGTATAGTCCCTGAATTTGTTAATATTCCTTCTGCTTTTAACAATTTCACATTTGTAGAAAGTACAACCAATGAAGTTGTCGAGCAGAGGGATTAACATAATGAGATTGTCGAACATGAGGAGCAACTTGGTAATTCTGATGAGCAAATTAAGTACCTGACTCAGGAAAAAGAACAATATATACCTCTGAGGAAATCAGAAAGGCAAAGAGTAGAGTCATCCAAGTATCCTTCTTCAGAGTATGTTCTCATCAATGATGGGGGGGGGGGGACAGAAAATCTTAATAAGGTATTGTGCCATCCAGAAAAGAGCTAGTGGATGAAATTCATGTAAGAAGAGATGGAATCTCTACTGAAAAATGACATGTACAAGCTGGTTAAACTTTCAAAAGGTAAAAGACCACACAAGTGCAAGTGATCTTTAAACTCAAGAAAGATGGAAATGGAGAGTTGGTTAGATATAAAGCTCGATTGATAGTAAAAGGGTTCGAACAGAAGAAAGGTATTGATTTTGATGAAATTTTCTCACTTCTTGTCAAAATGACTTCTATTCAAACCATTTTGATCTTGGCAGCATTTTGATTATGAAGTAGAGCAGTTCAACATGAAAACTGCATTTCTTCATGGAGATTTGGAAGAGGATATTTAGGTCTCAATTGTTTTCATTAAGATTAAGACGTTTGAATTTATATGCACATCTGAATGATTAAGATGTTGTCTTTAGATGAACACTGAATGATTAAGACTATTTTTCCAACATCTGAATGTGCAAAAAAAATTTATTTGTAAACATAATAAAAATCATTAAGAGGTATTCTTGTGTGGGATAATATTCACCGCCACTATATCCACAATCACCAATCGCCCCCCACTAACCACCTCTGCCACCACCACCATGATCAACCAATTCAAATAAAATATTAATTTAATATAATAAAAATATAAATTTAATAAAATTATTATTTGATCAAAAAATAAAATATTTATATGAGTGAAGTATTGAAAACATCTCCAACCTTGGCGTGAATTATTACTTTAGTCCTCGAACTATACCTAGTATTAGAAACACCCTTAACTTGACTAAATAATTATAAAAACACCCCTAAACTTGACAAAAGAATTATAAAAACATCTCTAAGATGCCATATGACATAGCAAGTGGTCAAACTCTTTTGGGTGCGTGAACTTCTTAAAAAAATATCACATAAGCATTAAATGGTAAAAAAAATCTATTTTTAGCTTCTTCTTTTTTTAAATTTTCAACCCACCCTAACTGCTACCACAACCCTTCTTCTTCCTATTTAAGTTTTTACTCCATTTAAACACACCCCAAGTTTGAACATCTTATTTAATTGTTAAATTTCTTAACCTCAATTGTTTTGGTGACTATACATTATAGATGTGGATTTCTGACAGCGTTGAAAATTTCATGGTCAAATGACAATCTTGGAAAGAGATTTAATTAGAACCGCCCACACTAAATAAACTACAAATCAAAATGAAGGGAGATTATTACCGATACTTTTATCAAAGATTTTTAGGCTAAAATCCTTTGATTTTCATGAAAATGAAATTCAAAGGGTTATGTTAGAAAATTCTAAGAGAATGATGAGAAGGAGAGGAAGAATTCTAGAGATGTGAAAGAGTTTGCAGGGTGATTTCACTGGATAGGGTTATTTTAGTGGATTTATTTTTTAAATGTCTTTTTTCTTTTCTTTTTGACTTTAAATATCTACGTGGATGCCACATAAATAACACACCAGTAGACAAGTCCAGCTAGACCGTGAGTGAACACATGTTAGTTAGATATGGCAAAATGGGATGCTTTTAAATTTATTTGGTCAAATGTAGGGGTGTTTTTAATACTAAATATAGTTTGGGGACTAAAGTAATAATTTGTGCCAAGTTTGGGGGTGTTTTCAATACTTCACTATAATTATATTTGCTAGTGATAAGGTAGATAGTTTGTAGTGGTAGTGGTGGTGGTAATGGTTGGTAATAGGGGCTAGTAATCAATGGTGGAGATGGTTGGTGTTATCGTGAATGTTGTGATAGTGGCAATTGGTAGTGATGGAGGTGGTAGAGGTTGCGGTGATCACGACGACTGTGGTGGAGGTGGGACGGTTGTGACAAATATAGTAGAGGTGGTGGCGGCCGTGACGACTGTAGTGGAAGTGGCGGTGATTGTGATGATGGTGGTAGTGGTGACCGAAGAATATGTGGTAGTTGAAGATATGTTAATGGCATTTGATGGCGGTGATAGTTGTTATGATAGAGTTGATCGGTAGAATAGATTGGTCGCAGTTGTGGTAGTGGTTGATAGTGGTGGTAGAGGCATTGGTGGAAGTAACGACGGTGGTGGCGACAATGAATAAATTATAATGGTGGAGGTGGTACGAGTTGTTGCGACTAATAGTGATGGTTGAAAATGGAATGATATAGTCTATCTTGTATCGATCACAAGATCACTCTACGAATAGACCAATTCTTTGTGACCTCCCACCATTGGTAATTTCGGTGGTAGTTGTAATGACCGAGGTGGTTGGTGATTGACAACAGTAATAGTGGATAGCAATGGTGGTGACGGTTGAGGTGGTTAATATGGGTGGTTGGTGGTTGATGGAGGTAATGGTGGCTACAATGATGGTTATGGTTGTGATAACAGAGGTGGTTAGTGGTGGTAGCTGGTGATTGTGAATAGAGTAATGGTGAATATTATCCATACAAGAATACCTCTTAATGGTATTAAGAATTTATGTTGGATCTTATTGCTTAAATCCATTCAGATCAATTAAGTGCTTAAATCCTAATAAAAATAAATGTACTTAATGGCCTAACATATGACCATTCAGATTCAGACATCCATTAAGTGCAACCAAATGAGGCTTATATGGAGCTGCGAAAATGATTTGAAGTTTCTTAAATGAAACTCATATTGTGCAAATTGAATAAGAGTCTTTATGGGTTGAAGCATGCACCAAGGCTCTGATCTGTGTGTATACTTCAACAGATTTCTGATAACTGCTTTATTATCTTGTTGTTGTATGTGGATGTCATGCTAATTATAGGACAAGACAAGGAGAGAATTATGAAGTTGAAGGTAGATTTGTCCAAGTCATCGAACATGAAGGACTTGAGCCCATCACACAAATTCTAGGGATAAATTGTTTAAGAACGAACAAGTAGAAAGTTGTGGCTATCTTAGAAGAAGTACAACGAACGTGTACTAGAACGCTTCAAGATGAAGAATGATAAACCCATTAGCACGCCTCTAGCTAGTCATCTGAAGTTGAGCAAGCAAATGTGTCCTACAACAAAGGAGGAGAAAAAGAGAATGACCAAAGTTCCTTATTCTTCGGTGGTCAGTCAGGAGTTTAATGTATGCAATGGTATGTATCAGACCTGATATTGCTCATGAAATTGGTGTTGTTAGTAGGTTTCTTGAAAATCCTGCAAAAAAAAAATACTAGAAAGCAGTCAAGTGGATACTCAGGTACCTAAGAGGTATCTCTGAAGACTGTTTGTATTATGAAGGATTTGGACCAATCTTGAAGGGCTATATAGTTTATGATATGGCAGGTGACATTGATAACAAAAATTCACTACTAGATATTTATTTACCTTTTCAGGGGGAGTTATATCATGGCAGTCGAGGTTGCATAAGTGTGTCGTATTCTCTACAACTTTAGCAGAATATATTGCCACTACTGAAGCTGGCTAGGAGATGATATGGTTGAAACGGTTCTTTCAAGAGTTTGGACTACATCAGAAGGAGTATGTCGTCTGTTGTGACAGTCTAAGTGCAATAGAATTGAGCAAGAATTTCATGCACCATGCAAGTACGAAACACATAGATGTAAGCTATCATTGAATTCGAAAAAAAATAGAAGACAAATCTATGCATGTTGAGAAGATCACTACAATCGAAAATCCCGTAGATATGCTAACCAACGTGATATCAAGAGACAAGATCAAACTGTGCAAAGAACTTGTCGACATGCACTCAAACTAAAAGCCTGATGTTATCTCCTTATGGTGAATGAGTCTGGAGGAGGAGATTGATGGGGTCCATACCCATTATGAAAAATAAACAAAAATAATTAAAAGACAGAAGAAATAAATGGATGTCATAAAAATTGGCAAAAACAAGTTGTCAATTTTGCAGAATCTGTTGCGGCTAAAATTTGGGACCTTTCCTTCATTCTGATTTGGGTGGATATGTGGCCTGGCCTATAAAAGGAAGGCTTCAGCTCTCATTTCGTACACAGAAATAGAAACAACAAACGAGTATCAAATAGTTCACAAATAAAAAAAATAATATGTGAAGAAAAATGGAGAGTGTGGGTGATATAATAGTGAGCGTGAGAAAATCAAGGAGGGTTGTTTCTTTTGAGTGTGTAGTGGTTTCTGAAAAATTTAGTCGGGACTACAGGCGTAAAATGTCATTATAGTGAATTACTTTGTTTCTCACAGGCTCGTATTTTTTTCCCCTTAGGGTTTTCTATGTTAAAATCTTTATGTCCTTATTATTTCAATTCTTGTTGATTGTCATATCTCGATGCTATAATATTATTTGCTATTATTATCGCAAATATTATTTCTATGGCGGGTTTAATTCACAACACCATCCTCTCCAACTTTATATGAATTATCAAATAAAGTAAACTTAGCTCTGGATGCAGCCATAACTTTCAACAGTTTCTGCAGTTGCAAGGACTTCTAATTTGTTTTGCCTTTGGTCATCATGAGTGTGATCGAAAAATATTTAGGGGGCATATGCCATGAAAAATATTTACTTTTTTCCGGAGCTGAATTCCGCAAAACGTGTTTGGCCATAAAATTTTGGAAAATTCTAGAATTCAACTTGAAGTCGAATTCCAGAATTTGAAAAACAAGTTAAACTTGTTTTTCACTTTTTTCACTCCAATTTACTCACAAAAATTCAAAAACAACTCCAATATATATTCATGGTCAAACGCAACTCTAACTGCAATTTGGTTTTCATGGCCAAACGCCTACTTACTCTCATCAAACATTTACATCAAACCAAGCAGTTTAATCTCAAAGAGTCAAATAGATATCACTTAACCTTTCTTTAGTGATAAAGGTTAATATGCAACAATTAATTTGATATGAACACGGGTGCACTCAATTTTTTTGCAGCGTGCTCTGACAGGACCTATATTGGCCTATCCTAATTGGAAATTGCAGTCCAACTAACATGATTATTGATTACTGAATACATGGAGATCATCCTGGTTTCTCTCTCTCTCTCTCTCTCTCTCTCTCTCTCTTTCCCCTTGGTGGAAAATTCAGCTGAAGACATTGGAGTTCTTTTTTTTTTTTCCTTCCATTTTCTGAGGAAGATAAAGAGAAGGATGAACAAGTTGGACTGTTATTCACTTGGTAATAACTAATGAGTGTTCTCTAGTCATCTCAAACAAAATAACTTTAGGAATGTGCTTGCTTTTATATATATATACAGCCATCAATAACAAAAAATACTATTGCCATATATATATGTACACATATATTTGAGAACAAAATACAGACAGAAATATTCCTCATAGTCAAAAAGATCTTGGTAAATCTCACACCAATACCTTCTGTTAGAGATTGCATCAAGATTGTAACTTGAACTTGGGAGCACGATCATGTATTTTTCTCCAGTACTGAGAGTGCTGGTGTCAAATAGTTGTTTGCTTTGTCAGGTAAATGTGCCACCTGCGATTTTTATAAGAACCTGAATGAGAAACAAGATACACTGGGAAACGGCAATGAAGTAAAAGTTTAGCTACTATTGCTGTCAAAAGAAATTCATACAAAAAGTGAAGGAAATGGCTGTACAGCCTTTGATCTTTTAATTGATAAAATTTATTAACTAATGGCCTTACCAACTCGTACAGCTCCTTTCCAGGCTCAGCAACGTATTCATAACATACCTATTCAGGGAATAGGGTCAATTAGTTCCTTTGTCAAACTCTGCCATCAAAACAAGTAGAGTATTACTCACATCAAAGCTCTTGTTTCTGGCTGTCGAATCATGCAATGCCTTCACACAAATGTCAGCCACATCAGCACAACTGATTCCCTGTATTTACCGTTACGAAGGTGCTCAATTGGAAGTGCAGCAATACTCTCATGAGTACAGTAAGGCTCTTACCTGAGATATGCGATTTCCTTGATCAAATATGAGCGCACGTTGACCACCTGGTTCTTCCTGCAGAAAGCAATCGTTAAAAATATTCAGATTTTGCTAAAATATAATATTTTGGGTGGTATCTCATTACTTCTAACATATTTGAATCAATTTATGGCACAACTGCTAAACCATGCTCACTTCCTTTAGCATTTGATTAGTAGAAACCCACATTATTTGACAGCTGCTAAGCAAAACTTTTCACTAATTCCGTTCTACTTTAACTTAAATTAACCACTTGAAGGGTTCCCTTCTTATAAATCCGCTTAAGCCCTATATGGTTCCAAGAGTAGTCCACTTGTATTTAATTTAACTTCCAGCTAACTTTAGAGCATTGTTTTTAAGCAATAGTTTAACACTCGTTCTGAGAAATATGGGGAAATAACATTTCTTGCTATCCCACTCGAAGTCCAAATACAATCTATAATAAAGCATGCTGATCCAATGAAATTGCCTATATGATTACCTAATTCGAAGCAAAGACTAATTCTAAGCAAAGCAAAAGCTGACTCGAATCAGCCTTATTGCTCAAGGTCAGTCCAATAGATAATTAGAAGCTGACTACTAACTCAATATTTCCAGCTCTGGAAAACATATTTACCATCAATGGACCTGGACGAATTATTGTGTATCCGAGGCCGGACCTTCTTAATGAATCTTCACCAGCCTACAAAAATTCAAATAATCAGGGATTCAGTATTAATACAAGAAAACTACATGAAGGAAGAATCTGAACAAGAGCTCACCCTCTTGGCTCGTAAAACTTGCTCCCGTCGGGTAGGATCGAGTCCTGACCCCGTACATGATACTAAGACAAAGTCAGTTTCTTGCCCGGTCTGCAAAATTTACAATCTTCTGCCAGTAAGTATTTTTTCCAACGTAATTCTTCTATCAAATGATTCTTCAACCAAATCATGATGTTGAAGAAGACTGATGAAAAGAAGTGATAGCCTCGTCCGGGAAAATGACTATTTTCTGTATGAACTTTTTACTTTTTTCCAAACAACGTAGAGATCTATAAGTTGCATTCAACTAAAAGTCACCTAAAATTTGCAGTCAGTGTTTCAACGCACAAATGTGACAAAATTTAGAGCTTTTCATTTCTTTTTCTTGGGGACAATGGTGGTGTCTAGGCCAATTTGCACACACCTTGATCGTCAAGATTTAAAACATAAATATAATACTGAATCCAAAGCTACATTTTAAATTTCCTCTGTAGTATTTTTTAAGCACACAACCACACAAGAAACGTGAAGACTGGTCAGAAATTTCTAGGTAGGAGCTACAAAAAAAATTGGTTAAAGTAGATGAAATAGTAACAAGCAGACCAACTGCTAAAGATACTCATTCTTTTTTTGAAAAATAAGAAGAGACAAGCATAACTGAGAAAGAAACTCATGTTTCACCAAATGTTTCACCAAAATGCCTTGAAATAATGAGAACTAAAAAATGTAACATATGGCATGTCCCAAACAAAGAACACAAATATTTTCCTTTTCTGGCCTTTCTGTGCAAGAGATTTCTGCTCATCTAATGATATGACCAGTTATATGAAAAACACTGAATTGTCTTTCAGTTAGAATTGGGGTGCATATGTGTTTGATGTTAATTGATTTGGCACAACTCATCAAATTCCTGACTTCTCATAGATTATGACTACTATATGCAGAGCACAAGCAAAATATGGAAGAAACAGAAGTCTCAAGTAATGCTGTTGCACAAACAGTGAACAGAACTTACAGGCAAAGCTTTAATATATTCCATAATTAGCTGAAAGCTTCTCAAATCTTGGTTCATCCCAGTGGGTCCTTCAATTGGCCTCTGTAGAAAATGACCATGCCATGTATTAGCAACTAGCACGGGAAAACATTTCACTCTACTTTGAAATGTTTCAAGGATTCATGTCAGACAGTCAGAGTATTCACTTAGGGGTCGTTTGGTAGGGTGTATAAGAATAATGCAAATTATGATGAATTAGTAATGCTTGTATTAGTAATGCTTGTGTTAGTTATGCTTGCATTAGTTATACTTGCATTTTTCTTATGCAGTGTTTGGTTTGGTGTAATAAAAATAACATGAATTTCATAATTTCAAAAAAAAATAAATTATTTACAAAAATATCCTCCATAAATATGGTGGGAAGGATGTGGAAAAGATTTTGAGGGATAATTGTGTCTTTAACCATGCTAATGCATGTATTAGATCCATTGCATTACTAATACCATGAATATTAAGGTATTAGTAATGCATCCCCCAATACACAATAGAGTGTATAACTAATGCAAGCATTGGTTATGCATAGCCTAAAAAAAATACCAAACAAGGTACTAGTTGTACACAAGTCTAATGCATGCATTGTTTTTATTAATACACTCTACCAAACGACCCCTTAAGGTATTAGGTATCTATCCTAGAACAGAGCTCTTTTGCAGGTAGGATATGAATTTTGTTATGAGGCTTGGATTTTGTAGTGGAGATAGCTCTTCTTTCATAGCATAATTGGTCAAATACTTCAACAACAAAATAGTATTTTTCCTTTGGGGACGCGGGGTGGGGGGGTGGAAGTTTGCAGCAAGAAACAATCTGCCGGCAGTTGGTCCATTGTTGACCAGTATTTAGTGGAAACGAAGTAGTTGGTTGTAAGGTAATATGTTTAGTTCGTATAGATAGGAGAAAAAAGAGAAAATATACAGTGAAAAATACTGAAGTGCTTTAGCAATATATATATTATGTTTCCCTACAAATGCAAATAAGAATTAAGAAAATGACTCCTCAATTGTCCATGTGTATTCATCAAGTCTGGTCCACTCAATCTAATTTTTTTCATTTCGAGATTTTGCTCCTGCACTGTAGTTGAATAATGTGGCCTGGACTCAACAACAACAATGACAACAACATACCCAGTATATTCCCACAAAGTGGGGTCTAGGGAGGGTAAGTTGCCTGGACTCAAGTGTATAAGAAATTTGATTCATATATAAATAAACTTGTGGCATTCCATAATTGTGGTAACTCAAGTATAACAGTAGAAGAAATAGTTTAAGAGTTTTGAACAAGTGAAATGCCAAGAATGAAGAAGGGAATGCTTCGGTAGAGGAAGACCTGTCTTCTAGGCTCAAAACGTATGGTCAAGGTATGCACAAGGAACGGATCCAATGGTGGATCATCTGGCTTCACCGGCCGAAAGGAAGAAAATGGAACTCTCACCTGAGAAAACATGTGCATATGCAAAAACATTAAAATAAAAATATAAAGTATTAATAGAATTCAGACTGGAGGCATTACTCAATCAATAATTTTCATCCACGTTGTAAATCTGAGCTCACCCTGCAAAATCCTGCTTTTGTGCTAATTCTGGCAAAATATAGTTTGCTTTGTGTTGTATCTGCTGAAGGACCAGCTTCAAGAATTATGACATAAGATCTCCCATTTCCACCAACAGAGAATACTAGACCCTCATATCTAAATATTAAAAAATCAATAGTGACACAAGTACATGCAGTGAGGATAAATCAACAACTGGGAAAAATAGCATAAATTATGAGTAAGGAATAAAAGGAAAAAGTTGAAATTTACAGTAAGTACCTGTCAAGAGTGTAACCCAAAGGGAGTGAGAGTTTTCTTGACAAGTCAATGTAGCCTCCTCTTGTGAAAACATACCCTTACATGAGCCAAGAGAAAGAAAACTTAGAAACAGCGATCAAAATATTGCATCATTGAAATTCAATATTTGACAAATATCTTTAAACTTGTCTTACTTAGCACCATAATGCAATAACTAGGACTACAAGCCCCTAAATATGTTCACAAATAAAATGTACATGCTTTCAAGACCTGGGATCATCTCCCTGGTTACCTGAAAAAACAGCCTCTCCGATTTCAATAAACTCAAACTTGGCATCCATTCCTCCATCGTACTTAGAAACAACCACATCCTGGAAATATGTCCCTTGACGGACTTCCCACCCATTCAATGAATCTTCAGACTTGAATTTTGCAATTAAAAGCTTGCTTTTGCTACTCTTTCCAGCTCGTTGCTGTGCTAGTTTATTGTTGTAGTCCTACATTTTTTGAAACAGAATGCATACACAGATTACAGACTGATCATCTAAACAAGGGAAGTATTTGGAAATCCACAGATAATAGTTGTCTGAGATTGTAGTCCTACATTTTTTTTTAAATGCAGGAATTTAAAGCATTTAATGACAAGAAAATATGTTAATCATCTATGCTGCTTGACTAGTGCTAGCAGTGTTAGTACAAGCATCTTATGCAGCATTTTGAGAGGAAGATTTTGTCATCCAAACTACTGTCAGACATCCAACCCAATCCTTGGGATTTCTGATTCTTTATTCCTCTCCATTCCTGGACATAGAATGTGATCATTGAGGACAAAATGGATAACCTTGCCACCAATGGACCAAACAAGATAGTGGAAGAAAAGAAATACCTGCAAGGCTTTGGTGAGATTGTAAACCCCTTGATGATCAACTCTGATGAGATCCCCAGTGATTGAAGAACGTGCAGTTGCACAATAGATGATCTTGTTGCAGCCTTGCACTGCATTTTTAAGACTGGAAGGATCACCAACATCCCCTGTCACCAGCTCCACGGACCTTGGTAGCATGTCAACCACTTCCGGTTCAGCTTTCCTTACTAGAGCCTGTGCAGGAATGCAAAAATATGTGTAAGTGATGGCTAGCATCTCAAAGGTGGATTTAGGATATTCAACCAAAGAAAGAGGAAATATATAGTTAATGGGAAGGCATCACTCAAAGGTGGATTTAGGATTCAAAAACAGCTGATTCCTTATACATACACAACTAAACAACTACATCTTAATCCCAAACTAGTTAGGGTAAGCTATATGAATTATCTATATTCTATCCACTCCATTTGGCCAGTTTCATCAACTGTTCCAATATTCTCCAAAACTAGAGACTCTAAATCTCACACATATCCTTACGCTGTCATACAATGTCTTTCAAATTTTTAAAGCTCCTGCCAAACACTGCGCAAAATGTAAGTGTTTCAACTCTCAATTTTTATAGTGTTTCAACTCTCAATTTTAAAACCTTATACTAAAACTTTGTATATGCACACAAATGCAACCACAAAGACAATAACAAAACTACACAACATTCTCAAACAAGTTGGGGCCAACTATATTAATGCTCACTAATCATGTCATGGCATAACACATAAACAGGCACTCAAACTTGGCCTCATCTAGCAAGTAAGCACTCTAACTTTGAGAGTGCATATCTAGACAACTCAACTAGTAACTAAACATTCCAACTCATCCTCAATGTGTCCCATGAACATCCGATGCAAATGTGACACATACATTTTGGAGGTGTCTAGATGATCATTTTGTAAGTTGGAATGTTCAACTAACACAATGGAGAAGAGTTGAGATGTCTAGTACACTCTCAAAGTTGAAATGCTTACTTGCCAGTAGAGACCAAGTTTCAGTGTGTATTTATGTTTTATGCAAAAATGCACAATAAATGCAATTATTAAAGAAGTGGATATAGTAGGCCCTCATTAAAAAAGTGGTGCATATATACCCTCGCAGTCTAACAAATGGTGCATATTTATCTTTTTCATTAACAAACATATATTTACTAAATTAATAAATTCCTAAAACTGGGTTTTTAACAAAAATGTCAAATGGCTTTACAAAAATTCCCTCACTCATTCATTTTACCTGCACAATATATGCCCATAAATGCAATTATTGAAGAAAAAGGATGCCAGTTGAGGCTAATAGGATGCATGTGTCTACTTGTTCAACTTTGTGATAGTTTTAAATGTCAACTTGTACACACTCATAGTTGGAGAGCATAGAATGTCAGCTGACGCCAAGTTAAAAGGGCATGTTTATATATTATGCCGAAATAAAAGTAGAGCAACAGAGGAAAAAGTAAAATGCAAGATGAAATCGAGAAATGAACCTTAACAGTGTAGCCTCTAAGCATGAGCTTACGCACAACAATTCTACCAACACGGCTAGTCGCACCAACAACAAGCACAGTTGTCTTCTGAGCACCAGGGATAGCGAATTCACACATCGGTCCACCTTCTCTAATAAGCAAACTACTCTCATCATCAGAACGTATTGTTCTCGAAATCTGCCCTAATCCCGAAAACTTTCTCCACACTTCATCAAACACTTGACGTGAACGCCTTCCTAATCCAACTGGATTTACATCATCCAATCTCTTGATAACAGAAACTGAAGAAGCTTGTAACTGTTGCTCTTGCTCCTGCACAACTGGTTCTTGCTCTTGCACTTTTTTCTCTTCGTTTTCAATTACTAACTTCTTTTTCTTCTTCTTATTTTTCTTTCCATTGACAGTTTCCGGATTTGAAGATGATGAATTTGCCTTTGTAACAAAAGAATTATTGGAGAGTTTGCATATTGGATTTGGTAGTGAATTGGGTTTTTTCCTCCATATTGGATTATTATAATTACTGTTGCTAAATGCTACAGGAGTGAATGTTGCAGTAGCAGCACTCATTTGAAAAAAGAAGAAAAAAAACTCTGCTCTGTACAATTGAATTTTTGCACTTTGAATTCTCAGAAAACAGAATAGAGTTTGTGTTTTGAAATTAGTAATACTCAGAAGGATGAAGTGGAAGGTGAGAAATTGGCAAGAGTAGCCAAGTCATCATTGATGGTGATTGGTGACAGTGTAAAATTTCCTCCACATAAAATGTGAAGGTGAATAAAGCAGCGATCTGATCAGCCTGCCGCGAATGTAGAAGTTGATTGTGCCACGTAGAGATACTCGCTTCCATAGATTCTTATTTTGGCCGGGGCAAATTTTTTTTTTCCAAAGTATTAAAAACCATTTTTTGAAAAATTACTTAAACCAAACACCACCCAGAAGAAATATTTGCTTGAAAATAGTTTCAGAAAGATCTTTTAGGAATAGTTGCATTTTGAAACAAATTACAAGTTGATGATAAATATTAATTGTTGAAAAATACTTTTAGGTGTTAGAAACTGATTTTACAAATAAATAATTCACATTTGAGTAAAAATATCGAAACTAATAATAAATAGTCGGTGTGATTAATAAAAAGATGCTGATATTATTTACACAAACAAGTATAAATTTAACACTATATTTAATTTGAAAAGGAAGAATGACAAAAATGAGATGGAGAGAGAGTTATGAATTTTATTTTAGAAAAAATATTTCGATGATTATCCGGTAAACTAATAAGTAATAGATTTGGTCAAACAAAAAATATTTATAAGCTGAAAAATCATAAGTTGAAGGGGATCAATTTATAATTTTTGGTTGAGTTTGACTTATAAATACTTTTAATGTTTATCAAATGTATAGGTAAGCCAAAAAAAAATACATTTATAAATTGATTGGACCAACTTATAAGCTTAGCCAAATATCCTCCATTGTTTGTTTATAGTTTTATTCAAAAGTGTTTAAAAGCTATTTTGACTTAAAAGTACCTAAAATAAGTTAATCCAAATAGACTCTTAATTTTTATATTTTTTTGAGAGGATTAAAAATAAATTTTCAAAAAATGATCTCCAAGTTTTTTGTGGCAAAAATTTGTATAAACGAGTAAGGAAATAGTTAGTAGTAATCAAAAGAGTGAAGTGTTAAAAACACACCTAAACTATCCTCTTTTTTTGAGTTTCACACCTAAACTAATGGAAGTGTGAGAAACACACCTAAACTATCACTTTTAGTTTGAGAAACACACCTAAACTATAACTTATTGTTTGAGAAACACACCTAAACTATCACTTTTTAGTTTGAGAAACACACCTAAAAGTTGACTAGACCAAATATTTTCTTACAAACTCTTTAGGTGTGTCTAGCCATTAAAAATCAGTCCACGTGACATATTTTTATTCTTTTTTACTAACGCATTATTTTTTTCATTTTTTAAATATTTTTATTTATTTTGAGGTGTGTTTCTCAAACTAATGAGTGATAGTTTAGGTGTGTTTCTCAAACTCTCAATAGTTTAGGTATGAAACTCAAAAAAAGAGGATAGTTTAGGTGTGTTTTTGACACTTCACTCTAATCAAAACACTAGTGAAAACAGCCCTTGTTGAGACCAAAGAGTACTTTAGTTTCCTCCTTAGGATTTGGATAATGTCAGATAAGGCCAAATATAATTTTAGTGGACCGAAATGCTACAAGGCTACAACTAATCTTCCTTCTTGTCGCAAGGGAGTACTTTGGTTTTTTTCCCCTTAGAATTTGGATAATGTGAAATATTAAAAGCTCGGGCGCTAGATGACATCTTAGAAGCTATATATTACTTTACTTTACTGCTATATGGAAGTACGGGTGACATACATCTCATGTAGTTTATGATTGTCATGCCTGCTTGTAGTTATCTGCTTATGATTGAGGGTATTTTTATAATTTTATATTTTTCATTTTAATTTAATTAGTTTATTTTTATTTTTAATTTATTATATATTTAAAAATTACATAAAAAATAATATAAATTACAATAATTAATAATTTAAATTATTTGGAGACACAAAAAATTTTTGGTTGACTTAAAATTTTATTAGTGCAACATAAATTGGGATATATTATCTGAAAATTTTGTAAAAAGTAACGTAAATCACAATTTAATAAATTGAAATATTTGAAAAATATATAAAAAAATTTATTTGACTTTTAAATTCTATCAATGTCATATAAATTGGGATAGAGGAAGTAATATATATTACTTAAAAATTACTTAGAAAGTCATATAAATAATAATTGTTAACAACTTAAAATATCTAAAACTATATAACAAATTTTTAGTACCACATAAATTGGGACCAAAAAAGTAACATATAATATCTGAAAATTATGTAAAAATAATAATATAAATCAATAACTAATAAACTAAAATATTTAAAATCATACAAAAAAATTAATTAATTTTTTAAATTTCATGGGATGAAAAAGTAATCTATATTGAGCCCATACTATCATGGCTCCAATATCTAGAAAGTGGAGAAGGCATCGGGTAAAAGGAAGAAGTGAAGAATTTGGTAGTGTAAAATGTAAATATGTCAACTTTTTATTGGATAAAAATCCATATTAAATTGGGCGATTTTCAGAAAAGGGTATTCTGCGCTCTTATTTAGATAATAATATGTCCCTAGTTTTATTTGTGTGAAAATGATATTTTTAAATTTATCTAGAAAAAATTGACCTAAAAGACCTTTAAGTTGAACGGCAGAGATGGCAGAGCGATGCTAAACAATTGTGGCATCCAAAGTCTTAATAACTTGATATAACTTCATGCTATATTTAATTTAGTTGTATGGTTGAATTGCTCACAAATTGTATCGAATCATCGTTATTATAAAGCTAGAAGCAAAATGGAGAAAAATACATTTCAGAATTATGGCACTCAAGTCATGACAAATCGACATCACTCTTTCTATATTCAACCAATAGCAAGTTTGGTCAAACTTCTAAAATTCACGTATTTTGAAAAATAATTTTCAAAAAAGCACTTTTGGTGAGAACTGGCCTACTCTGCTGGGGAAAAAAAATCTCGCGGGAAAGAGCCCCTACCTCCGAATGAGGTACCACTGAACTGACCAAAAGTGCGAGGACCTCTTGTCCTTCAGATCCCAAATTCTTAATGGCGCATGAGCTCGAAATTCCTCGGCTGAAAAGTATCCCCAGACTGGGATGCAAGAAACATCATCTCCTGAATCCTGAAGATCAAACCCCAGATAGACCTCCGGATCCTCTCAGTTTCATCCGGTAGAATCACCATGGCATGATGGGACAATGTATAAAACCGAGTCTTATACTCAGTCATTGAGATCCCATCCTGGGTCAAGTGCTTGAACTGATGTCTACGCTCCTCCCTCAAGCTACAAGGAATAAATTTATCAAGAAAGCATGTGCAAACAATGCCCAAGTCATCGGAGGAGATCATGCAGGCCTGGAGTCAATATAGGAGTGCCACCACTGCTTGGTGGGGCCATGCATCTGTAAAGTTGTATAATCAAACCCATGGGACTCTATTAAACCCACACCTTGAAGCCTCTTATTGCAACTCACAAGAAACTCATACGCATCCTCGCTGTCCTCCTGAAACTAAGGTGGATCCGTCTTCCTGAATCGCTCGAACCTCCTCTGCTTCTCATCTGATATAACTACCTAACCACACCTATAACTCCCTCTTCTGGAAAGGGCATACCATCATATCTAGGTGCTGTGAAAGTTGATTGACCTACTGGGCCCTGGAATGTTGGTATGGGCTATTAATCTAGGGTCTGGGCTCCCACTCTATTTTGTGAACCATGTGGAGTACCTGTTAAGCCTCTACCTTGAGCTAAACTCCCTAAAATACCCAATTACTTAAACTAAAGTGTCATGGAGCACTGAAGTAGAAACAAAACCTGGTGGAGCCTGAACTAAGCCCACCATAGCTGCCTGGACATGATTGTCCTCAATCTCAAGGGACTCCGCCCTATGTGGAACCTGAGTGGTTGTCTGAGCCATGTCTCTGCCTCAGCCTTGGTCCCTACCTCGTCCCCTGCCACATTCGTGTGTCCCGACATGGGTGTTGGAATGGGCTTCAGATCTCCATGAATAGACACATGAGTCCCTACCATTTGTGAGAGAATAAGAAAAAGAATCTTAATAAATAATAAAGTCTATTTTGCACGATAAAAAAAAGGAAGAGATTTTCCTAAAGTCTGATACCCTTTCACAGATAGATAACGGATGTCTCCGCACAGATTCGAAAGACTCTACTATATTTGGCTTGTACTTGTGAGATCAATAAACCTGAAGTTTTGATACCAACTTATCACGATCCAAACCTCGATCGTGATGACACCTATCACACACCCCATGGTAGGTAAGCCAAACCCCACACATATGCATATATAGAACATGATAAAAAATGAAAGAAGTAAGGACAATAATAAGTCTCAAATGACATACATAAACCATCGATAGATACATATAACAAACAATAACATTGTAAAACCTTAAAGTCACAAGCCAAGCTTCTAAAGAAGAAAAAGACAATCGAAATATCTGGAATATCTTTAATACAAGAAAACTGACTTAAATGAAGATAGAAGAAATTTGAAGAAGCCATAAAGTCACTGTAACATTATTTATGCATATATTGTTCTTTTGGTATTGAGTGCTTTTTAACGGTGGCCAACGGTAGAACTCACCTTAATTCTTACTTATTGTATCAAAGATGTAACGAATGGGAAAAGGAATTAACAATGGAGATTTGAGGCTATCAACCCTCATCTAATAGTTTAAACCTTGTCCAGGGATAGCTAATCCAACATCTAGGGTAAGGGTTAGTAAAACAAACATTCATAGACTTACCAGATGACTGAGTGATATTCATCTAAAGTAGGGACCAATCATTTAGGTAAACCTAACTTACCAATTTTGGATGCTAAGCACTAGGATAGATCACTAGTACGCTACGCTTACTGAGTTATGAAATCATGGGGAACAATCCTAGTCTATTCTCACTAATTATTACAAACAACATAAAATTGCTACTTGCTACTTAGTTACTTAAAGCTTGCTAACTGATACTTGTTACTTTAAAGCTCCACTTTGGAAATAACTGATTAATAGTTGAAATAATTGCATTGACTTAGCTTCTATCCATATTTCCTGTGGGATCGACCCCAACCTTTATTGGGTTCTATAGTTGATCAACGAATGTGTTATACTTTATTTCGAGGTATAATTTGGATGACATCAATTTTTGGTGTTGTCTTCAAGGAATATGGTTTAGGAATAGTTCAATTGTGTTTATTTGACTATGAGTCCTTATTTCCTGATTTACTTTTCTATTTTTTTTTGTTTATTGCAGGGTATAAGTAGTTTATGGCAATTAATCAAAGTCAAGGAAAACCCTTGCTTCCCATCAATCACGAACTAGAACGAACACTAAGAATAGTGAACACTCAAGAACTCACAGAACAAGTGGCAGCTAGCCCGGCTTCACTAGACAGGCAGGCTAAAATAGACAGGCAGGTTGCAGTTGATGTAACCCTTCTAAATCAAGACAACATTGTGAATGTTGGTAATGCCACAATTGCTCAATAGGGAAATTGGGTTAGGGGCCTTCATCAGAGACCAGATGTTATATATGATGATCTTAGAGATGATGATGATGCTGATCTTGATGGATTGGGTGTTATTGGTTCCATTGTCCCTCCTACTTTAGCTCCTAATGTCAAGTTTGACATCACTAGTACCATAATCTAGCTGTTGAATTGTAAAGGCATGTTTAGAGGTGCTGCAAAAGATGATCCAAACCTCCAATTGATGAACTTTATGGGAATCTACAGATCATACCATCTTCCAGGAATGAGTCAGAATGTGATCAGACTGCGATTGTTTCCCCTTGTACTATCTGGGGAAGCAATACTATGGTTGACTAAGCTTCTAGATGACTCTATTACAAACTGGAGGGAATTAAAGACTACTTTTATAGAGTAATTTTTTCCACCTTCTAGGACGTTGTAGATGAGAGATGAGATCAATAACTTCAGGAAGCTTCATGGAAAAGCTTTGCACGAAACTTGGTTGAGGTTCAATAAGAAGCTAAAATAATGCTCCAACCACAAACTTGTCGATGACCATCTCAAGGAAACATTTTATAAGGTCATTTAATCCTACAATAAATCTAATTGCTAGCATGGTGGTTGGAGGAGATTTTATGTCACATACTTATAAAGATGCAGCAGTTCTACTTGATCGAGTTACAAAATGAACTGAGCATGGCATACTAAAGAGGTTGAGGTACCTACAAGTTCTTATTCTGTGAGCATGTCGGCTGAGCATGGCCCTAAAAAAAAGGAACGTGATCAAGATATGGCTCACATAAAAACTCAGATGAATTTGCTCTAAAGCACTTGCTAGGGACCGTCTCTGTAAAGCTGAATATGGTTGGATCCCAAGGTAAAACTCCAAGGCTTGATGATTATGATTCAATTCTGATGAGGAAGCAAACTATTTGAATAACTATATGGGGGTTTCTAGGCCAATACCCAAGAGTCCAATCAAGACTTTTGGTACCAAGGTCAAGAAAATCAAGATCAGAACTACTACAGGAATAATGTTTATGATTGGTCTAGGTATAAAGACAGAAGTTATGGTAGAGATCAAGAGAATTGGAGGAACAAATATGGTTATAAGAAAGATCATAGCATCCTTTATATTCCTCCAAATACTACCACCTGACCAAGTTAGTCAAGGTGGAGCAAATGCTGAAATTTTATCGCGGTCTTCGTCTACTTTTCCAGCTCCGGAGGAGACAGTTGGTAGAGAAGTACCCACAGAACCACCAATGAATGCCACAGACCAGGATCTTAGAAATGCAGTTCATATGTTGACACAGTTAGTGGCAGCCCAGAGTCAAGGACGAGCTGGTCCAATTACACATGATGATGATGCAGCTAGAGTGGTGAGTTGCAGAACACAGGATTTCTTGAAACTGGACCCTCCTATATTCACTGGGTCAGATCCGAAAGCAGATCCACAGGACTTCATGGATCAAATTCAGAGGGCCTTGGAAGTTATGCACGTGACGGGGGTAGAGACAGTTGAACTTGCTGCGTACAGATTGAAAGGAGAGGCAATATTATGGTACGAGGATTGGAAGAAATCCCGTGATATTGGTGCTAATCCACCTACGTGGGAAGAGTTTAAAGTGGCTTTTCTTGATCATTACTTGCCCTATGAGATCCGTGAGGCACGTTCGGATCAGTTTCTAAATCTCCGTCAAGGAAATTTGAGTGTCAGAGAATATAGCTTGCAATTTAATTCCTTGGCACAGTATGCCCCAAATGTGGAAGCTACGATGATAGACAGAGTCCACCGATACGTGGATAGACAAGAGCCATATTTGGTAAGAGATTGCACCATTGCTACCTTGAACAAGGACATGGACATAGCTAGAATACAAGCCTTCGCCCAGAAAATGAAAGATCAAAGG
The DNA here is from genome assembly GCA_031232105.1 of Capsicum rhomboideum. Classification (NCBI taxonomy): domain Eukaryota; kingdom Viridiplantae; phylum Streptophyta; class Magnoliopsida; order Solanales; family Solanaceae; genus Capsicum; species Capsicum rhomboideum. Next base: position 98,270,341 of record CP124718.1, read on the forward strand.
CAGAGACGAAGGGTACATGAATTTGACAGAGGACAGTCCAAAAGGGCTAGACCTATGGGACCACCTATGATGTCCCAAGGAGGATCTAGGCCCCGTATGTTTCCTAGACCACCTAGACCATCGTTCTCTTATTCCACAGGGGGTGCTCACTCTCAGTTCCGAGGGTCTAGGGGTGGTCCATCTGGGCAGAGTAGCGGAGTTCACGGATCACAGGTAGCAGGTTTTCCTCGTCAGCAGTGTCAGCACTGCGGGCGTGTTCATGCAGGTATATGCCGAGAGGGGACAAATGCTTGTTTCTGGTGCGGCATGACAGGACACATGATGAGAGAGTGTCCCCAGAGGAGCATGAGTGGTCTAGCACGACCGGCAGGATCGACCGTTGCGTCATCAACATCGGTTCCTTCACTGGGCTGAGGTGTGCAGTCTGTTGGCCATGGTAGGGGTGCCATAGGAGCAGCCAGTACTAGTGGGGTTCAGAATCGCACTTACGCGTTAGTGGACCGACAGAATTCAGAGGTTTCCCCTAATGTTGTCACAGGTACATTATCCATATTTTCATATAATGTATATGCATTGATTGACCCCGGTTCTACATTTTCCTATGTTACTCCATTGGTTGCTGCGAAATTTGCAAAGGCACCAAAATTATTAATTAAGTCAATTAAAGTGTCTACACCGGTTGGTGAATATATTATTGCAAAGAGAGTATATCGTAACTGTGTGGTAACTGTGTGTGGTCATGATACGTTGGCCGATCTCATTGAATTAGACATGGTGGATTTTGATGTGATCATGGGAATGGATTGGTTGGCCTCTTGTTATGCCACGGTAGATTGCCGGGCCAAGAAGGTGCAATTTTGTTTTCCGCAAGAAAATGTTCTTGAATGGCAGGGTAATGTAGGGACACCACGAGGAAGATTTATTTCCTATTTGAAAGCCAGAAAAATTATTGCTAAGGGTTATATATGTCATCTGGTACGGGTGAAAGATACTGAAGTGGAACCACTAACTCCGCAGTCGGTTCCAGTGGTCAATGAATTTCTTGATGTATTCCCAGGGGATCTTCCAGGCTTACCCCCAGAACGGGAAGTAGAATTTGGCATTGATGTGATTCCAGGCACTCAGCCTATCTCTATTCCCCCATATAGAATGGCTCCAGCAGAACTGTGTGAATTGAAGGAGCAATTGAAAGATTTGCTAGACAAAAGGCTTCATTAGGCCTAGTATGTCCCCGTGGGGTGCGCCGGTATTATTTGTACAAAAGAAAGATGGCATATTGAGAATGTGCATTGACTATCGGCAATTGAATAAGGTAACGATCAAGAACAAATATCCCCTCTCTCGAATTGATGATTTGTTTGATCAGTTACAGGGTGCCAAGTGTTTTTCCAAGATTGACTTGAGGTCAGGTTACCATCAAGTCAGAGTTAGAGAGGAAGATGTGCCAGCTTTCCGAACACGGTATGTCCATTATGAATTTTTAGTTATGTCATTTGGACTAACAAATGCTCCCGCTGTGTTTATGGATTTGATGAATAGGGTGTTTAAGCCATTTCTGGACGTGTTCATCACGGTATTTATAGATGACATCCTAGTTTATTCAAGAGCACCGGAGGACCATGCTAATCACTTACAGAAAGTGTTACAGATTCTCCGCGAGCGTAAGTTGTATGCCAAGTTCTCTAAGTGTGAGTTTTGGTTAAAATCAGTTGCATTCTTGGGTCACATTGTGTCAGATGAAGGGATACAGATTGATACACAAAAGATTGAGGCAGTGAAAAATTGGCCAAGACCTACGACACCCACAGAGATTCATAGTTTTCTTGGACTGACAGGTTATTACAGAAGATTTGTGGAAGGTTTTTCCTCTATTGCTGCACCGTTAACAAAGCCTACACATAAGGCAGTAAAGTTTCAGTGGAATGATGCGTGTGAGAAAAGCTTCCAAAAGTTGAAAGATAAATTAACCTCCACACCAGTTTTAGTGCTTCCTGAAGGTACCAAAGGTTATATAGTGTATTGTGATGCTTCCGGGGTTGGCCTCGGATGCGTATTGATGCAACACGGTAATTTCATAGCATATGCCTCACGATAGTTGCGGACACATGAGAAAAATTATCCCACACATGATCTTGAATTGGCAGCGGTAGTTTTTGCTTTAAAGATATGGCGTCATTATTTGTATGGGGTTCATGTTGATATCTATACGGATCACAAAAGTTTACAATATCTCTTTAAGCAGAAGGAACTCAATTTGAGGCAACGAAGGTGGTTAGAGCTTTTAAAAGACTATGATATTGATATTCTTTATCACCTAGGCAAAACAAATGTAGTAGCTGATGCATTGAGCCGCAAGGCAGTAGAAAGCACTAGTGGCCAGTTGACTGAGAAGCAGGCGATAATCAAAGATATACATCAATTAGCCAGCTTGGGAGTTCGCCTTATTGAATCCTCAGATGATGGAGTTATTGTGCAACATGCAGCGGAATCCTCCTTAATAGCTGAAGTGAAAGAGAAGCAGTTTGCAGATTCTATGTTGTTGCAGCTAAAGGAAAATGTACAGCAGAATTTGACAAAGGCATTTGATCTTACACAAGAAGGGGTGCTTCGATGTCAAGGGAGATTATGTGTATCGGATATAGATGAGCTGAGGAAACGGATTATGACAGAGGCGCATCATTCGCGCTATTCTATTCATCCGGGTGCTACTAAAATGTACCATGATTTAAAAGAAGTGTATTGGTGGGGAAATATGAAAAAGAACATTGCAGAGTTTGTCGGTCAATGCCCGAATTGTCAACAAGTGAAAGTAGAGCATCAAAAACCAGGAGGTTACATGCAATGTATTAATCTTCCAGTCTAGAAATGGGATATGATTAATATGGATTTTATTACAGGTTTGCCTCGTACATTACGGAAATTTGATTCTATATGGGTGATAGTGGACAGGCTTACCAAATCAGCGCACTTTCTACCAGTCAAGACCACCTATACAGCTGAGGATTATGCAAAATTGTATGTTAGAGAAATAGTGCGGTTGCATGGTATTCCACTTTCCATTATATCAGACAGAGGAGCACAGTTCACATCGCACTTGGCACACAGGTGAATGTAAGTACGGCTTTCCATCCTCAAACTGATGGACAAGCAGAACGTACTATTCAGACACTTGAAGATATTCTACGAGCATGCACGTTAGATTTTCAAGGTAGTTGGGATGACCATTTGCCCCTTATTGAATTTGCTTACAATAATAGCTATCATTCAAGTATTAAAATGGCACCTTATGAAGCTTTGTACGAAAGAAAATGTAGATCACCAATTGGATGGTTTGAAGCAGGTGAAACTGCTTTACTTAGGCTAGATATTGTTCATCAGGCTATGGAAAAGGTTAAAGTGATCCAACAGCGGTTACAAACGGCTCAAAGTAGTCACAAGTCATATGCCGATGTTAGAAGAAGAGGGCTTGAATTCGCCATAGATGATTGGGTATTTTTAAAGGTGTCACCGATGAAAGGGGTAATGCGGTTCGGAAAGAAAGGGAAATTGAGTCCATGTTACATAGGCCTATATGAAGTTATTAGAAGATTTGGGAAAGTTGCGTATGAGTTGACACTACCTCAAGAACTTTCCTCAGTCCATCCGGTATTTCATGTTTCGATGCTTCGAAAATGCATAGGAGATCCATATCGTATTGTTCCCATTGAAGATGTTCAAGTTACAAAGTATCTTACTTATGAAGAGGTACCCATTTCTATCCTAGATCGACAAGTAAAGAGATTGAGGAATAAAGACATAGCTTCCGTAAAAGTCCTTTGGAGAAATCACCAAGTAGAGGAGATCACATGGGAAGCGGAAGAGATGATGAAATCCAAGTATCCCCATCTATTTCAAATGGACGAAGAGGTTCAAAGTGCGGAAGTGGAGCAATAAAAAGTAAGTATCCATGAGCCTTAAGTGTTTATGTATATGTATGCTAATGTAGAGATACATTTGTTGTAACTGAAACAATATTGTTAACATTCGAGGACGAATGTTCCTAAGGGGGGAAGAATGTAACACCCCGTACCTTCCTAACCCTACTTGATGACGTTGAACAATGCTTACGTAGGTGTCGAGATCCATACATATGTATTTTGTAATGTTATTGATGAGATAAGTGAATTTGGCCCTCGTATATATGATTAAACCTTCGTAGGAGGTGTTTTGTGATTTTCTTGAAGCATTTGTGGGGTTCAAAATGAGGCTAAGAGGACCTCTAAACAAAGGATATTAAGGGTAAGAAGTAAGCTAAAGAATAGGACTTAAAGTATCTAATCAAACCCACGAAGAAAAGTCGAAAAATGGAATTTTTTGAAAAACTAAGTGTGAGGCGTGCCAGAGGGCGTGCCACGCCACTTTGGGACAAATTTTTGTGCCCATAGGCAGTAAGCTGGCACGCCCAAGGGCGTGCCACGCTGGTTTTGCCACTTTTTCAAAGTTGGAAATTTTCTTAAGTCCCAAGGGTGCCCGAAGACTTACCGAGCCGATTTTTGCCATGTTTCTTCTACAACCATGAGCATATACATGACATAATTAAATTATTATACTGATATTATAAAATTACTCGAGAAAGAATTTGGCATCAAAATGACGGTTTTACCCTTTTGGTCAAAATAGGCCATACGTGGCTAGAATCACTTGTTTTTGGGATTGAGGCTACGGATATGAATAGCGTGAGTGAGAATATTGTTGTAAAACGTATGATATGATTTAAACATGAGAAATTATTGATTTTATTGGGTTAAGTGAATTGGGCCCAAAAAGGACCCAAAAATGAAAAGAAGACATGGGCCAAAAATGGGTCAAAGGACCCATTCTTGCCTTGACCTTCTAGAACCCAACATTTAATGCCATAGAGTGTATAAGGATGGAATTAAAAGCTTATAAAATGGACCAAAAATCTTATTTTTATTCTACACAAGTCTCATGCCTTTTTAGACCAAAAGAAGATATTTGCTCTCAAACCCTAAAGACTCAAAGCCAATTTTTGGAGCAATATCATCACTTTTCAAGCTTGGGTAAGTGATTATTGTTATGGATTAATATATTATATGCATGAGAGAGTATGTAAATCATGTTGGTTGTGCTTGGAAATGTTGTACATGGTACTTTGTGTTTTTATATAAGATTTGTGATCCATGAGATTCAAGATTGAATTATGACTTGTGCCTTTGATGAAAGAGCATGGTATGGATAAAATATGGACATGTATGGTGTGATTTTGGTTATTAAACTTGTTATTTTTCTATAAGTGTAAACTGTGAGATTTTGGCCGATATGTGCTATGAGGTGTATTAAGGCAAGTTGATGGATTATTTGTGATGTGGTGTGGATAAGAAAGTGTAAAGGAGAAGTGTTGTGGTGAAATGTATTGATTATCATGTATTGGTCAATGTATGGAATATTTGGGGATTTTTGGAATAATAATTTCTTCAATGGTTTTGTCAAGGGGAAATGGCATGTGTAAAGGCAAACATGTAACTCATTGATGTTATATGCATTGGTAAAGTAGTTGGTGGTTAATGTAAATCCCGTTATATATTTGTGTTGTAGAGTGACGCATAAAGAAGGAGCGGGACATTGTATGCACATCTAAGGTTGTATATTCGTATTGAGAATACAAGGTATGTAAGGTTACTCTGTCCGTATCTTTTTGCGGCAAATAGTATTCACATTGACATTACGCTTGTTCCATCCCGAAATGTGCTAAGGTATCATATATCCGGTTATCCATGGTCATTGTCATATATTTTCTACTCATTGATCATTTGTGAATCTCATGTCTCATATTTATTGACTAATGTCCAAAAGCCCAATAAGGTTATGTTCCAATGTTCTAATGGTGATTATACCCATGTCTCTTGTTCATGGATTATTGTCCAATGGTTCTAATGGTGTTATGGTTATAATAATGTTATGTTTCCAACAATGTTTATTTACATGTCTCTCACTCATTGGTTAATGATCCAAAGCTTAAAGTTAAGTTGTGACTATCATGGTTGCAATCTCACAGTAAAGATTAAAGTAATGCATATGTGGTCAATGATCAAGTATGGGTGGCAACTTTGGGGGCGAAATGCCTAGCTCAAGCCGATCCCAAATCAGGAGGCAGTCCTAGGGGCATAAGCCTAGCTCGGACCGACCTGACAGGGGGCATGTCTATGGGTAATAACCTAGCTCGAGCCGAACCTGAAATATTGGTGTGGGTGGCAGCTTTATAGGTAATAACACCTAGCTCGAGCCGATCCCAATATATACTGATTCATAGGGTGGCAGCTCTAGGGGAATAAGCCTAGCTCGAGCCGATCCCCACCTAACATGATGTTATGTTAAAACCCACTGTTCAGTCGGGGCTCGGGTATCACAGGTCACATTCAAAGATGAATAATCACAGAAGCAAAGATACAAAGAAAGTAATGAAAGCAAAATACATGGTTTCCAAAGTACAGAATAGTGACTCATCTACATTGTGACTTATCTATATTGGTTATGCATTTGAACTTGAGTTCTTGACATATTTTCATATCTTATAAGTTTCATATGGCCTTACATACTCAGTACATTCTCCGTACTGACCCCTCTTGGGGAATTTACCTTACTTGCTGCAGGCGCAGGTACTAGTAAGCCTCCACAGTAGGTTGCCAGTTGTTGCAGATCTTTGGTGAGCTCCAGTTAGTTCGGGGCTTCTCCGAGTCATAGTTGTACATAAGTTTTGGTGATGTACATGTTGTCTAAAGCGGGGACTTGTCCCGACTTTTAGTTCATTTTAGTCATGCATTTGTTAGGGGCTTTTGTAGACGGATGTGGGTGTATAAATGTAAAGGGGATATATCGTTCATGACTTGGTGGCCTCAACGGCCAAGTTTCGTATATGTATATATATATATATATCATGTTCCATGAATTCCATTGTTGATATCTATAGCTATTATGTGATTATGGGTTTCTTATGGCATGCATATGATTGGATAGAGAGAAAGATTGGTTCTCTCGGGCCTTGTCGGCTACGAGTGCCAATCCGTCCCGATGGGATTTGGGGCGTGACACTAATGTTCAATCTGAATCAGTTAATCTTCCTCCCTGGCTGCTTGTAAAATCACGAAAAAAAGCTAGTATTGTATGGAATTTTTTTTACTCGCATAGAAGGAACTATTAAGGTTGAATGCAATATTTATTAGGAAAATTATGAGCATAAGATAGAGGGTAATAAAGGGGTATAGGTCAATAGACAAGACATTTGCAAGTTAATCACCTACCAGAGCTACAACAGGTAAAAGATGGTGGGACTATTGGGGGTCCAACTCAAACTAGATTGAACTCAAGAATCGGTAAATTAGTTGGGATGTATAATAAAATGAAGGATCATAAAGAATTAGCAAAAATGATAGTTGTGGGTTGTTTGCCTTTCACTTTTTCTTCTTCTAAAGCTTTTGTTCATTATATTCAGTCAATTTATAATCTTATGTTAGAAGGTATTCCTAGAAGTACTTATTGGTCAGATATTTTTAGACTCCATGTACAATATGTTTACTATTTATCTGCATTATTAAAAAATATTCCATGTAGAGTTTCTCTAACTTCTGATCTTGGTCATGTTGTTAATAAAAATGATTATTTAACATTTACTTGTCATTGGATAGATAGTAATTTTGTCATGCAAAAATGTATTTTAGTTTTTATGTATGATGAAGACCGTAGACATACTGCGGAATTTATTTCTAATTCTATTTCAAAAGTTGCAAGATTTTATGGTCTTTACCGTAAAGTTTTATGTATATATTTTGATATGCATCTAACAATAACGCTGCTATTGACTTGTTAAAAATTAAACTTTCTCCACCTTTATCAAAAATATTCCATGTTAGGTGTGCTTGCCATATATATTATTTAATTGTAAAAGATGGTCTTGCTTTTTTTTTTTTTCCAGCCTTATATTGAAAAAATTAGGCATGCAGTTGGCTCCATTCAAGAAAATAATAGAAAGGCTAGACTTATACTCTCTTCGTCTCATTTTATGTGACCTACTTTGATCGAACAAAGAGTTTAATAAATAAGGGAAGACTTGGTGATGTTTACTAAATTGCCCTTTATTAAAAATTTACTACTATTATTTTTAATTAAGTGGGACCAATAAGGGTAAAAGAGTAATTGTGCTTTTAAAAAGTTATTAAATAAGAAAATGTGACATTCTTTTTGGGACGGACCAAAAAGGAAAGTAGGTCACATAAAATGGGACGAGGGAGTAGAATTTAAGAGAAAATGTAAGAAAAATGGATACTAGATGGAATTCTACTTATGATTTCTTAAATATTTGCAATATTTATAAAGTTCCTATTACTATGACTTTTAACCAATTTGCTAGTTCTTTTCTTGAGCTTATGTTACAAGATTCCGATTGGACTAAAATTGATGATGTTAATTTTTTGTAAAAATTTTGTTTAGCTGCTATTGAATTTTTTGGTGCTTATTATCCTACTGTTTGTAATATTTTAGCTTATATAGACGATATATCTTTATTGCTTAGCGAATATAAGTCTAAACCAGGTTACAAAAATGCTATTGAAGCAATGATGGAAAATTTAAAAAATACCTTTTTCCGCTTCCTCCTATTTATTTAGTTGGTGATCTAATAAACCCATGAATGAAATATAACACTATGACTGAATTTTCTTCTCTTATTTATAGAGCTTTAGAAGTAAACCTACTGAAGAACCTTCTTTGTTTACGGCTATGGCTGATGCGAATAGTTAGATGGCAAATTTATACCTTCATTATGTTGCTTTACCGACCCATATTAGACCCATATTACTCCCTCTCTTCATCCTTTTGACGTACCATCATCTTCCAAAAGACAGTCTGTAACGACCCAAACCGTCGTTACGTGTGAAAATGCCCCAAAAATAATTTACGATAAATAATGCGCTTAATTTGGGCTGAAAAAATTTAAATGGGAAGGTAAAACGAGACCCAAAAGAATTGGGGCTGGTCAGCGGCCTACCGCTGCAGTGGTAGGATAACCTCTGCAGCGGTACCCGGCAGTAGCCAGCCCGAGGAAAAATTACAAACCGTCCCTTCTATTATTCCCCAAAGTCGCCCCCTTCCCCCAAAAATACTCTGAAAAACCCCACTCTCCCCAACCATGAGATTTCAAAGACCAAGGTTTATGAGAGCAGTTTTGAGGCATACCAGGTGGGAACTCGACATGGGAAGGCGTTTCGTACTAGCAGGACAACTCTCTCTCCCCTCAATAGCATCTGAATTCGACTATAAGGTAGGTTATGGTTTTTATTTGCTATAGCAAATAGAATCGGGCTAGATCCATAGAATACTAATAGTGATGTCCGGAGTTATCATGCATTAGGCCTTCGGACACAGTGTTTGGAAGGTCGAAAATGATATAAATCCGGATAGGCTAAATTATTGTGGTAGCACTCTAGTTATGCGATATTTGTGGTGTGAAATGGGTTTAGTTTTGTGAGAATCTTTTCTAACCGAACGAATGTTGTAGCACTTAAGGATGGGGTAAGTTATGTATGACAAAAAGGGGAGAGGCGTTAAGTTGGGATATGACATCGGTGTTTTTGGTGAATTAATAGTTATGTATGACCACTGAGAAAGGCTAATATACGTAAATGGGGAATAGGGCTAAGAGCAGCTTAAGAGAGTGTTAGCCGAACTAGCGACAGGGTGTGTAATCAAAATAGACAAGTGAATAAGAGTCATTGAATGATCGGGACAGGGAGATAAGGCCAGGTGTGAGAGTTTGTAAAAGAATTATTTAATAAGTAGTGAGTATTAGGTTGGGGAGATGAATGAGAGTTGTGAATAAACAGGGCGAGTAACTGCATCTAGGTGTAAAACCCCAGTTGAACAAGAGGTGTAGATTGAAAGATTGAATGATGCATGTACCTAATACGTGAACTACAACTAATATCTTTATGATGATTATATGTGGAATGCTACTTGTGATTGTTTTCCCGAGCCATGTTTGTGATTATTAAATGCATTGCATATTGATACATTATGGTGTTGTGGAGGTGAGATCATGGGGATGTTGATGTTAATATTAAAATCATAATGTTCATGATGTTGTTGGTTGTGATAGAGGGTCGGGTACCACGTCGATACGATGTGATGATGACTGATATGTAACCTATGATGTTTATGGGGTTGGTTGTGTTTATGATGTTGATGAGGTTGAGAAGGGAAGAGATGATGCGCACATCTTGCATACATGCATACATTCATATGCCTTGACTTTCTATTATATCATTGTATTGTTGTTGGTTTCTTGAGGATCAGTCCGTTGGTAGAACTGGTGGAATGTAGTGGCACCCGTGAATTCAGAGTACGTATTATTTCAGGTCTAAGATTGATTGTTGAGCCTGTAAGCATGGAATTATATTATATGGTATTGTTTCCCCTCATAGGGGTTGACATGTCATAAGTACTTTAATGGGTAGATCCTATAGTGGGTTGTATTAGCAGAGTACTGGGATGGGTCGGTCCGATTATGGTTGTCTTAAATTGTAATTTCGTAGGGTCTATAGGCTTGATCCAGTGGGAGTTAGGAGTAGTGGATATATGGTCAATAGATTAGCTAAGTGCCAATAGTTCGTAAGATAGAATCGGCGATTGAAAGGACAAAGATATACGAAAAGGTAAAGGATAAAGATATATAAAAATATTAAATAGTAGGTAAGTCACATCGAAGTTATAGGTGTGGTATTATGAATTAGTGTTATGGGATCTAGAAATCGAAACTATACTAAATGTTATGATTTCTCCCTATTTGTTATTGACGTTATTTGTTTCTAACCCTGGTCAATATAATGATGCATACCAGTACGTGTGGTTGTACTGATGCTATACTTACTATATCTTTAATCGGGGATATAGCCATGGTGCAGGTTAGTTGGGGTTTCTATAGCAGCGATGGTAATCACTCAGCAACAGCTCCTGCCCTTTCTATTCTGCATGGATGTTGTGTCATGGACTTTTCTATCCCTTGTCTAGTGCTCTTTTACCAATTTAGGCTAGTTTCTGGGTATTCATTGCTGATTATTTTCTGCATCACTTTTACATCTGTAATATATTAGACTGGAGTTATATTTGATGGTAACTGGATTAATGGATTGAATGGAGAACTTCTTAAATTTAGTTAACTGAATATTCAGTTGAAAATGAATAGTCTTAATTTTCGTACAAAACAAATGGTAGATTCATAAGGATTTTCCCATCTGGGGTGGGTGTTAGGTAGGTGCCTGGCACGGTCCGGCTAGTTAGGTCGTGACACAGTTACATGGTGTGTCTGCTTATGGTGTTTCTAATTTAGTTGTTTGGTCTAGATTGCATTCTTCAACACAAAGATCCGTAAATTGGGATGAGCTTAATTATTATCTTAGACAGCTTATAGAGGATCCTACAAGTCAAATCAACAAGCTGGAATGGTGGAAGAATAATGAAAGACAATATCTTGTACTGGCAACATTAGCTAGAGATGTGCTAAATGTTCCAATGTCAATTGTTGTATCAGAGAGCGCTTTTAGTCAAGGGAGACAGATTGGAGACAACAGACACTCATTGGGTGGCAATGCCATAATTGTTCTAGTTTGCCTTAGAGACTGGATTAGAGCGGAATGACGAAATCAAGGAATATTCTTGGATCCGAAAGACGAAGAAAATCTTGAAGAAATAATGACTTTAAGAAAGAATTCAGCACAATCAAGTCCAATACATGCCTTTGATTCCATTGATTTTGACAATCCTCAACCAATTCCCACTAATGTTAACATGAGTGAATTAGAGAAAATGATGAAAAATTTATAGAATTTACAATTAATCTATTGAATTTTTATTTTCCAGTTTAAGTTTATGAAATTAATGAAATTAATGAAATGTAATTGCAACCTTGTAACTTGTAAACTTTGAAACATTTTGCAATCAATTAATTATAAGGTTCATTTACTCTTTACATATTATTTCCATCTAAATTGAATATCTTGTATGAATTAAATACTTTTAATATATTATTAGCAAAGTTTACATAAACATAAAACATATATTGAAAAATAATATTGTTTTGACTTGGTTCTGAGATGGTGATACAGTCAGATCTGATACTATTCTTAGTGGCTTTGTCTTAGTGACTACGTCTGGTAAGCCGGTCTAATAGCCCATTAAAGTTGATGAAAAGGGCGACCTTTTATCGGTTAGAACCTCCAGACACACGGGCTCATTAAGAATATGTATTAGCTCTAGACAGTTCCCTTGCTTAGGTGATGGTATAGCCACCCATACAGTCATTATTTATATAAAAATTCCTATTTATTTTGAGTTTTATACTCTTTAGTATAAAGGTGCTTTTTAGCTAGATCTGTCTGGCCGCGCGGACTACCGCCCGCCTTAGAGATCCTGTTAGATGGTATATGTTGTTGAATATATTGTGGTAGTATTCTTTTAAGCAGTATATATTGTTGAATATATTATATGTATATTCTTTTAAGTAGTAGTATATGTTGTTGAATATATTATACGGATATTTTATTAAGTAGTAGTATATGTTGTTGAATATATTGTATGTATATTTTTTTAAGTAGTAGATATTGTATGTATATTTTATTAAGTAGTATATGTTGTTGAATATATAATACATATATTCTTTTAAGTAGTAGTATATGTTGTTGAATATATTATACATATATTTTATTAAGCAGTAGTATATGTTATTGAATATATTGTATGTATATTCTTTTAAGTAGTATATATTGTATGTATATTTTATTAAGTAGTATACGTTGTTGAATATATAATACGTATATTCTTTTAAATAGTATTATATGTCGTTGAATAGATTGTATGTATATTTTTTTAAGTAGTATATATTGCATGTATATTTTATTAAGTAGTATATGTTGTTAAATATATAATACATATATTTTATTAAGTAGTAGTAAATGTTTTATAATATAATCATATTGTAACGACCCTTTCTGTCGTTACATATAAGTTTTTTATTTAAAATCTCATGCTCAAAATCTTCCCGGATTTGAAGTTATAAATTTCAGGCTAGGCTAGTTTCAGATGAAATCTGAGTGAGTTATGGTCTAGGGAAATTTGGGAATGAATTGGTCAAGTTTAGTGGTGTTTAATTTGATTTCTAGTTATATAAGACGATAAGGAACCCGTAGGAATTTACGAAATTAAATTTGGGTAAGTAGAACTCCCGAAATCGATCTTAGCATAAAGGTTATTGTTTGAAATATCCCGGATTTAAGGTGTTGTCTAAAGTGGGATTATTGGGAGAAACTGGACTTTCTGTCCTGCCGACGTCGCTATAGTGACGTGCATGTTGCTATAGCGACGGTCGACAGTCAACGGTCGCTATAGCGACAAAAGTCGCAGATTTATTTTAAAATTTCCCAAAATGGTTTATTTTTCTAAAACACGTTTTGGAGCTAGGGAAAGGCAATTTTGGGCGATTTTCACCAGATTATAATCGTTTGGCTTCGTTAAGGTAAGGATTTCATCCCCGTTAACTAGTAATTGATAAATTAGCCTTAGAATTGCTAATTTACGGAGTTTGGGGAGGGTTTAGGGTTGATTTTAGTCGTTTTTCTGGTGCAAGGGAGTAAATTAGGTATAAAGTTAATGGGTTTTGATTATTAATGGTTAATTTACCCTTACATTCCATTAATTCACTAATTAATCCATGGAATTGGTAGTTTTAGGTGAATTACCGTAGACAAGCCCTACAATGGGAAGGGAATGATCATGAACTTGGTCTTAGGAATTGGGTGTGAGTTATAATTCCCAACGTGATACGTCATTTCATTAATTATACGTTTGTATGTATTTTCTAGACCGAGATCAAGCAAAATCAGGCTTATTTAAGTTGTGCAAGCTTGGATTGAGGTAGGTGATGGTATTATAGTTTAATCCAACTTGTATTATATGTGCATGTTAACTACTTCGTAGTGTGGCTTGTTAGTGCATGTTGTTTGGTGTGGTCAATTCAAATGATTTTACCTTGTTGTATGATTTTGACCTACCTTATTGTTAAATGTGGACGATGGTGTAGATGGTGTAGATGATACCCATAGCGTGTATGTACGTTTTTTAGGTGAGTTTGACGGTTCCATGAGTGAACCAAGGAATATATATATATATATATATATATATATATATATATATATATATATATGTTTGATAATTACTTAACTCGTCTTGACTTGTGACAAGGACAATATGTAAAGGATTTTGCTGCTCGTACTCTATCAAATTCTAGTATAGTTTAAGATATCGTCCCATAGAGATTGGAACCACCTAGGCTACAAATTTGTATTATCTTAATTACTATTTGAGAGATTCAAATTGATGAAAGGTGAGTTTGGAATAATAAATTAATTAAAATTAAAAAATGACTTTTTATAGATTTATAATTAAAAAGAGTTGGAAATCAGTGGATTCACTTGATAATATTATTACAATAAAATTTCATTCTCCACATATATTTTTCTAAAGAATAATTGCTTATTGCTAATGCAATTATATTTTACTCACAAGGATATGATAATTAATTAACACTCCGTGAGGTTATGTCAATTAATTGATTTAAGACTAGTGACAATTAAATCAAAATATTTCTCTTGCCTGAATTATTCTAAAGGGTGTAAAGACCTCTAGCGATTAGTCTTTAAATCAATAAACTTATTTGAGTCAGTCCCTCCGTGAGAATTAGAACTGAAAAAAATAAGATAAAGACCCCTTAAATCTATAAACTTATTTGAGTTAATCCCTCCGTGAGAATTAGGACTAAAAGAAATAAGATACAAATTATTAAAAATCAATAAACTTGCTTGAGTCAATCCCTCCGTGAGAATTTGGACTAAAAGAAGCAAGATTAAAGATTTGGAATAATAAATAACTAAAAATTATTCCAGCACAATATCAAAATGTAAGTAAAAGCATTCAGGCGAATCATGTATCAAAACTGAGATAGTATTATAAATATATCAAGCTTCATCAATTATCCCAATAGAAAGAAATTACTCCATTATGGAGATAAAAAAAACTATTAGAAAATATTATCCTACTAAAAGAAAAGGAAAAGAAGAGAAAGAAAACAAGACTAATTCTTATGTATTGCTCATGGTGTTCATGGTGTGATTTTACAATGAAAGAACCTCTTTCACTTATAGAAAAACTTCTATGGAGGCTTTGGTGAGACTTTGCAAGACTATCAATATATCATGAGATCTTGATGATAATTTTGCATGCTAATTTATCATGTAATCTAGGTGAGATTTTGGCATGAAAAATATCATGAAACTTCTATGAGAAATTCAAAGGCCATGGTGAGAATTTCATTATTGTTTGTTTCCCTTGCGTAGTCTTTGATGAATTTGTAGCGGATATATCTTCCTTCCTTGGCTTATATCTTCTTTCTTTCTTTTCCATAATTTGTTCTTCCTGCAAGATTTATTAGAAAATATGCGAGAATAGGATATATTTATTTATATTTATTTAAATTACTTGATATTTAATATATAATAAATATATCCCACCAAATACCCCCTCACTTGAATCTTTGCTCGTCCTCGAGCAAAGGACACAAAATAAAATAGCGTCTAAAATTTTAAGTAAAATTATGAGAATATTTGACAAACAAATTCAAGTAAGATTACATCATGAGTTCAAATAATTTTAACCGCACTCATATTCATCTTGAGAATCAAAATTGCAATTTTTTCTTATTCCTAGTGTGTCTCACCAAATGAAGAGAGATGCTCGTAAATCACACAATATATCAATATAAATCAAAAGAAGGGAACTAGAAAAATTCTTCCTCTTTCTCTTAACAAAGAAGTAACTCAACCTCTCAAGATTGCCATAAGCTTTCTTATCATGTAGTTCTCCACTAATATAAGAGTCTTTGAGTTGAAACATGTAAGACTTTTATAAGGTTGTAATGTGGTCTTAGGAATTAAAATCACTGTTGGGCTGGGCTGAGTTGATGTAATCTTAAAATCACCAGCCCAACCCGTCAGCAATAAAATCATTGTTGGGCCCGAACTGAACCGACCCATTAAGAATACAGATCAGACCAGCCCGGATAACGAGATCGGGAAGAAAAAACAACACTAGGCCGGGTCGACCCGAACTAGCCCGATTGACCGGCATACTTGAAGTGTAATATTTTTTCTAGGTGTGGTACGCCAAAGGCAATCATTGGTGATGGAGGCTCTCATTTTTTTAATCGGTTGTGTCAAGCCCTACTTGAGATGTATGGTGTAAAGCATAGGGTGGCAACACCTTATCATCTGCAATTTAGTGGGCAGATTAGGGTTTCCAATTGGGAGATAAAGACAATCCTTGAGAAGATTGTGAATGCAAATAGAACGGATTAATTGGTCTAGAAAGTTAGATGACGCCCTATGTAACGACCCTCCTAGTTGTTTTATAAATTTTACTTGTCTTTCCCATTTTAGCTCTCCCCGTAGTTTGTATATGTGATTTATGACTTACGGGGATGGGTAGTACCAATTTTTGAGGTTCGGAAGTGATTTAAACCATTGGTTGGGTTCTTGAGTTAAATAAGGTTATAAGCTTGATCACGGTCAATCTTCGGTCAAGACGACCTCTATTTGGTATTTTAGTGTTATCAATAGGCCTGAAACTTGCTTTTTAGTCAATTTACATATTTGATTTATTTCAACGGGGTTCCGAACAAATTTCAAGGATTGATCAGAATTTTAGATAATTAATTTAATTAGTGACATAATGGGTCAAAACCACAATTTAATTACTTATGTGGTCAATATAAGGATGAATTTAAGTAGGAAGGGTTTACCCTATTTATTAATAATAGAATTAGATAGTCACAAAGAGAGGGGTACGACGGTTACAGTACGATTTGTTTTCACTCGCTGCTTTGAGAGGAAATTCTCGCCAACTTTGTTCAGGTTAGACACTTTGTTGTGAAGTTATTCTTAATTGTTCCTTCTATACTGATACGGTGGGACAGTGATGCACATGGTGTTAGTTTTGGCTACATAGAAATAGGTAAGATTAGAGAAAGAGTTGTTTTTGACCAATAATGATTTCAAGAATTATGGGCTAATGATTAACAGATGTTGTTATTACTAGTACTATGAAAAAATACGTAAGTAGAGTAGCCTATTGTGGCAAAGTATTGTTATCCTATATTTAGAATAGGCGGATTTATGAATAGGTAATCATATTATGCCATTAATGGCAGTAATGATATGCCTTTAGAGATTAGATCTAATATGCGTTATTTTGACAGTAACGTGGTAACAGTAGGTGACGCCATGATTATATTGACGAAAGAAGATTAAAATAGATTGAGAAATTGAGGTTTAAGCGTAGAGTTTGATAATTATAAGTTACTGTTTCAATTGCTTCTTTAGGATTTTGATTTGGATTTTCATTCCGGGATATGGTATTTGCATATTAGACGTGATATTCTCTAATTAAGTTCGGATGGTGATATTGAGCTATGGTTGGTGTAGATGATTAAGCGTTAGTTATGTATTTGAAATTCAATGAAATTGAGGTTTGACTATATTTTCGAGCAGAAATAAATATAGCAATATGAGAGTTATTAGATTCGTATTCTTACGGGAAATATGTATTTGAACATATTTTGACCATTTGGAAGCCTTACGGAAGGGCAAGACCCTTGCAAATTAGCTTGCATTTGGATTCTTCGATTGAGGTAGGTTATGGTTTAATTGGAGTTTAGACTCGATTTAATTGTGTGTATGCTCCTAAATCGGATTCTTCTTGATTGGTATTCGGACACACTTGAATTTGATGATATTTGGATTGTTGATATTTGCATGAATAATTATTTAAAAATTGAACTTGATTGAATTGCCTTATGATTATAAGTGTACTTGTAAATTTTGGTACATCATGTTGTATCCTGAGAGATAGTATGAATTTGATAAAATATAAATAATGTGATTATGAAGGATCGGGTACCACGCCGGTACAGATATGAATATAGATATTTCTTATTTATGGAGGATTGGGTACCACGCCGGTACGGTACATGGACTTAGATTGTCCCCTGCAGGTCATGACTAGTTGGGCAGAAATAAGTCCCTTAGCATGTGTGTACAGATTAGTGTTGGTTTTGAGAGACTATGTGGTTAATAAATTGATAACGAATTAATAGTGTTCTAATTGCGAGGGTGAGAAGGACATAGTGTTACTTATGGTATCATTGTTGATTTCGTGGTTGTTTACGGCATGGTTGATTCTCTTGATGATTATGTGGCTTGTTTGTAAGCATTGTTTGGCCGTCATTGATGTATTTGCTAATTTATTGAATATTTGCTATGTATTGATGCATGTCTACTTGTTATTGATTTATGTTGTATACATTCTATTAAATTGAGTTGGCCTATGATACCTACCAGTACATAGTGGCTTGTACCGATACTACCCTATACTCTTCTTTTGTTGAGTGCAGAAAGTGTTCCAGAGACTCAGACACGACCTCATCTCTAGCGTTTGATAGTTGATCTCGATCCAAGGGTGAGCACTTCATCTCCAGGCTGCCATGGATCATCATATTAGTTCTTGTCCTTCTTTCGGACAATGAGACACTCGTTATCTTTTGTTATTTTAGATATTTCTCTTAGACATGGCTTTTATTTTAGAAGTTCTTGTACGATGACTTTCGGATCTTGGGGATTTTAATAAGTAGTTTGTTTGATTTTCCGCATTAATTAAAGATTAGTTTTGAATTTATTATTATCAAGTTGGTTTTTATGATAGCCTCATCTTATTATTGACTAAATGATTGGGAAAGGTTTTGGGTTAGATGGTTCTCCCACCAAAGTTTTAGAGTGGGTGCCACTCATGGCCATTTGGGTCGTGACACCCTATGAGCATATCGAACTGCCTTCAGGACCTCTATAGGTATGTCTTCCTATTAGCTCACATTTTGAAAAACATGTCATTTGCCGGTTGAGCTTGACCACAAAGCCATGTGGGTGCTCGAGAAGCTGAATTTGAACTGGAATGATGCCTCTAATTTGAGGCTTGATCAATTGAATGAGTTGGATGAGTTTTGACTAGGAGTTAATGAGAGTGCAGTATTTACAAAGAAAAAATGAAGATGTATCACAATCGGAAGATTGAGAAGCAAGAGTTTAATCTTAGTGACTTGGTCTTGTTGTTTAACTCAAGACTTCACTTATTTCCTGGAAAGTTGAAGCCGAAGTTGTTGGGATCATTTTATATGGTACGTGTGTTCCCATATGGTGCCATTAAACTTGAGAATCATGAAGGTAAATGGTTCAAGGTAAATAGTCAGCATGTGAAGTCGTACTTAGGGACAGCTGACGAGGTAAATGTGGTTGATATTTGGGCCCTTGGTGAAGTCTGAGTACTCAAGGGACCCGAGCCATGCCGCAAAGCTAAATCAAGCGCTTCAAGGGAGGCAACCCATGGGGTATCTTGGTGAAGTCTGAGTAATCAAGATACCCACATCGTGCCACGATATTAATCAAGTGCTTCTTGGAAGGAAATTCAAGGTTCTTTCTCTTAGTTTTGCTTTTATTTTTAGTGTCGGTTAATGTGTATGTGAGTGTAAAGGTATGATTTCAACAAGGAGAGGGAAGAAAAGGTAAAATTGACAAAATAGAGGTCTACGAGTCAATGTACAGATCGTATAATAGTTACACAACTCGTGGCCTTCTATCATAGCCATTGAAACTGAAAAATCACAAGCCAGAATCAACCTATTGTTGGTCTTCACAAACCGTACCCTCAAAGTATGAGTCATGAGGCTAACCATACTGATTGACTAAAATTGTCATCCTGCGTGAACTTCTTCTCACGAGTCTCAGTGCGACTTATACGTCTACATAACAATTCATATTGTCACTCGTGGGAACTGGGACAAATTGAAGCAATTGGTACTGATCTAAGAGCCAGCATACCAGTCGTATTTCACATTGACGAATTGTACATTGTACTCGTAGGTCCTAGGTAAGTTCCTATTCTTTGTGACTCATAAGTCTCAAGTAAGTTCCCACGGAGTTCATCAATTGGATGTTTGGATCATCTCTTACAACACTTCTAAACAAGCCTTTAAGATTCAGCAACTGGATAATGATACTAGTGATGTAAAACTTGACACCAGGAGCTAAAGCAGGATGGACAATAACACTAGTAGCACCCAATCCATCAAGATCAACATAATAATTATCGCTAAGATCATCATATGCAACAACTGGTCTCTGACGATGGCCCCAAGCCCGATTTTCCTATTATACAATTGCGACATTACCAGCATTCACAATATTATCTTGATTTATAAGGGTTGCATCAACTGCAACCTGCATGTCTATTTAAGCCTGTCTATCTATAGCAGCCTGGCGAGCGGCCACTTGTTCTGTGAGTTCTTGAGCGTTCACCATTCTTAGTATTCATTCTAGTTCATGATTGATGGGGAGCAAGTGTTTTCCTTGACTTTGGGTAATTGGCATAAACTACGTCTACCCTGTAAGAAACAAAAACAACAGAAAAGTAAATCAGAAAATAAGGACTTATAGTCAAATAAACATAATTGAACTATTTCTAAATCGTATTCCCAAGCAACGACGTCCAAATTTGATGTCACCCAAATTACACCTTGCAATGAAGTATAACGCAGTCGTTGATCAAATATAGAACCCAACAAAGATTGGGGTCTATCCCACAGGGAATATGGCTAGAAACTAGGTCAATGTGGTTATTTCAACTATTAATCAATTATTTCCAAAGGGTTTTTTTTAAATTAACAAGTATCAGTTAGCAAGCTTTAAGTAAACAAGTAGCAATTTTTTGTTGTTTTTAACGATCAATGAGAATAGACTAGGATTGTGTTTCCCATGATTTCATAACTCGAAAAGCGTAGCGTACTATTGATCTATCCCGGTGTTTAGCATGCAAAATTGGTAAGTTAGGTTCACCTAAACTGTTGGTCCCTAATTTAGATAAATATCATGCAGTCACCTGGTAAGTCTGTGAGTGTTTGTTTTACTAACCCTTATCCTATATCTTGGATTAGATATCTCTGGACAAGGCTCAAGATATTAGATGAGGATTGATAGCCTCAAATCTCTATTATTAATCCCTTTTCCCATTCGTTACCCCTTTGATATAGCAAGTTAGAATTAAGGAGAGTTATAATGTTGGCCACCGTTAAAAAACAATCAATATGAAGGAAATAACAATACATGCATAAACATTGTTCAAGAATCACTAAGTACTTTAACCTTCTTTGTTAGTTCATCATGGTTCCCACAATCCTAGTTATGAGATTTAGTTACTCATGTTCATAGGATCACAATAAGAATTTGTAGAAGAATTCATAATCATAAACTTATGAAATAAGTAGAAGAAATCTGGAATCTTGAATTATCAAAGAAAACTTAATAATCAAGAATCAATGTATGAATAATCTCCAAAAACCCATGAACAATGTAATACTTTGCTAAGGCTATAAAGTTCGTAATTTGTAAAAGAAAAACTAGGAAAGATATTTATAGACAAAGATAAAACTTGTCCTAACCATATTGGGTTGTAGGTTCGGTAGTACCTACTAGTCGTAAAGTTTAGTAACGACTCATAGGTCTAAGTCACTGCTTGTTATTAGTTGTCCTTCATCTTGGTTGTACTCTCAATGTACAACTCTTGCGTACATCATACGAGTCGTACAATGGATCATGCTCACTAAGGTCAGCTTGCACCTTTTAAGATCATTCTTCTCACAATTCTCAAGATGAGTAGGAGTGACTCATGTTTTCTCTTCACAACTTGTAGCTACTATTTGTGGCCATTGACTTCAAGCTTCAACCTTTCTATTCTTTCTCCCTACAAGTCATAGATACAAGTTAGATGGACTCGTATGTTCACTTCACGAGTCATCCCTTGTATCCGTGATCACTTACTCAACTTTGCATCTGTTCTGATCTTTAACTTCATGACTTTCAAAATGAGTCAGATGGACTCGTGGCATGAACCTACAACTCGTAGAAAGAAATCGTACATTGAACTTGGATATCACCTTTTTAGGATTTCAACTCTGGTCATCTGTACAGGCCTTGGTACAACTCGTGCCTTGACCCTACGAGTCGTACCTTGGCTCCATGAGTCAATACTTAACACTTTTTTTTCAACTTTTTTCCATTTTCTCATCCGGGACCTATTTTCCTACATAAACACACATTAAATCTACCAAAACGTGCTTAAGAACGTACAATAATCCCATGTTTAAAGCATCAAAAGAGCTGTAAAACCACGATACATCAAAAACACTAGTAAAGATAAATAAATAGATGAATGTAATGTATATGTTGTGTACACACCTGCTGCCTGTATAGCTAGCAGGGACCCGTGGGGGACTCACAAGGTCCATACACTAGTAGGCTTGCCACTATATTCCCAATATAATATTATGTAGGTGTGCAATTCTGATCCCAATTATAAATATATAATGTGTTGGTGTGCTAAGCTTGTTAACCGAGCCGGGTCGGGTCAACCCGGGTCCGGTTCGGTCGTGACTATTACTGGGTCGGTCCGTGCCGAGCCCAACAGTAACAATCCCCCAAACGGCCAAGCACCGGGCCATTTAATATGTATGGCCGGTCTTAATGGGCGGGTCTAGGTTAGGCAACCGGTCCATATTAATGGGCCGATTTACCGAGTCCCAACTAAAAAATATATATATATTTTGAACTGTGATTGTTTTTTAATATACATTCAATATATACTTCTTAAAATACAACTTTAAAGAATATACATATGTATATACATTCAATATATACTACTTTAAAGAATATACATATATATGTACATTCAATATATACTACTTTAAGGAATATACATACATATATACATTCAATATATACTACTTTAAAGAATATACATACATATATACATTCAATATATACTGCTTTAAAGAATATACATACATATATACATTCAATATATACTACTTTAAAGAATATACATATGTATGTACATTTAATATATACTACTTTAAATAATATACATACATATATACATTCAATATATACTAATTTAAAGAATATACATATGTATGTACATTCAATATATACTACTTTAAAGAATATACATACATATATACATTCAATATATACTACTTTAAAGAATATATATACATATATACATTCAATATATACTATAAATGAACCTAATATTTGATTGATTGCAAAATGTTTCAAAACATACAAGTTACAAGGATGCAATTACATTAATTTAACAAAGTTAAATTGAAAAATGAAAATTCAATTCATTAATTGTAAATTCTACAAATTTTTCATCATTTTTTCCAATTCACCCATGTTAACATTAACGGGAATTGGTTGTGGATTGTCAAAATCAATGGCACCAAAGTCATGCATTGGACTTGATTGTGCTAGATTCTCTCTTGAAGTCATTATTTCTTCAAGATCTTCTTCGTCTTCCGGCTCCACGAACATTCCTTGATTTCTTCGTTCTGCTCTAATCCAGTCTCTAAGGCAAACTAAAACATTCATGGCATTGCCTCCCAATGAGTGTCAGTTGTCTCTAATCTGTTGTCGTCCTTGACTAAAAGCGCTCTCTGATGCAACGGTTGACATTGAAACATTCAATATATCTCTAGCTAATCTTGAAAGTATAGGATATTGTCTTTCATTGTTCTTCCACCATTCCAGCGTGTTGATTCTACCTCTAGGATCCTCTGTAGGCTGCATAAGATAATACTTAAGTTATTCCCGACTTACGGTTCTTTGCGATGAAGGCTGCAATCTATTCCAAACAGATAGATCAGAAACACATTAAGCAGGCATACTATGTGCCTGTCTTTTAGAAGATGATGGTTCCTCAGAAGGATGGGGAGCAGGGGTCGGTGTAACATGTGAAGGTAAAGCATTGTCAAGTAAATCAGCATAATGATTGTATAATGTGTTCATATAACTATTCGCATCAGACATAGCCGTAAACAAAGAAAGTTCTTCATCAGCTTTTGCTTCTAAAACAGAATAAATAAGAGAAGTAAATTCGGACATAGTATTATATTTCATAAATGAATTTATTACAGCACCAACTAAGTAAATAGGGGGAAGCGGAAAAAATATTTTTTAAATTTATCAATCATTGCATCAATAGCATCTTTGTAACCTGGTTTAGACTTATACTCGTTAAGCAATAAAGAAATGTCGGCTAAATAAGCTAAACTATTACAAACAGTAGGATAATAAGCACCAGAAAATTCAACTGTAGCTAGATAAAATTTTTGCAAAAAATTAACAATATCATCAATTTTAGCCCAATCTGAATTTTGTAACATACTATCGGAAAAAGCACTAGCAAATTAATTAAAAGTCATAGTAATAGGAACTTTATAAATATTGCAAGTATTTAAGAAATCATACGTAGAATTCCATCTAACATCTATTTCTTCAGGCATTAATCTCGGTCTAAGTCCATTTTCCTTACATTTTCTTTTAAATTCGGTAAGTCTAATTTTTCTATTATTTCCTTGAATAAAGCCAACTGCAAGTCTAACTTTTTTAATAGCAGGCTCAAATAAAGCAAGACCATCTTTAACAATTAAATTATATATATGACAAGCACACTTAACATGAAATATTTCGGGTAACAGTGGAGAAAGTTCAATTTTTAACAAGTCAATAGCAGCGTTGTTGTTAGATGCATTATCAAAAGATATACATAAAACTTACTATCAATACCATAATATCTTGCAACTTTTGTAATAGATTCAGAAATAAAGTTCCCAGTGTGTCTACGGTCTTCATCATACAAAAATGCTAAACTACGTTTTTGCATAACAAAATTACTATCTACCCAATAACAAGTAATTATTAAATAATCATTTTTATTAATAGCACGACCAAGATCAGAAGTTAAAGCAACTCTACATGAAAGATTTTTTAATAATGTAGATAAATAGTAAACATATTGTGCATGGAGTCTAAAAATATCGGACCGACAAGTACTTCTAGGAATACCCTCAAACATAGGATTATAAATTACCTGAATATAATGAATAAAAGCTCCAGAAGAAGCAAAAGAGAAATCCAAACAACCCACAACTATCATTTTTGCTTATTCTTCACGATCCTTCATTTTATTATAATTCTTAACTAATTTACCAGTTTTTGGGTTCAATCTAGTTTGTGTTGGGCCCTCAACAGTCTTACCACCAGTTACCTGAGCTAGCTCTATTGGGTGTTTATCCTGCAAATGTCTCGTCAACTGACCCCCATACCTCCTTTATTACCCCCGGTCTTATGCTCGTATTTTAACTGACAAAGATCGTATTCAACCTGAGTAGTTCCTTCTATTCGAGTATAAAAATTCCACACAATACTAGTTTTTTTACGAAATCTTACAAGGTACCGGGAAGGAAGATTAACTGATTCAGATTGAACATTAACATTACCAGATTAGGGTGTAACATCGACATCAACATCATTTTCATGTACATCAACAGAGTCCACTTCATTTTCTTCTTCTATACCATAATTTTCTTAGGCCTCTAAATAATTCATATCGTGAGCACCTACACCTATTTCATTCTTAAAGAGTTCGCTAATTGGTACCGAAAGCACATGAGTATATCGAGTATTTTAACTACCTCTACTGGAACCAATTTGTTTCTTACTACCACTACCACTTCCGGGACAAAAATTTCTAACACTTTTATCGACTTTCCTTAATTTATCCATATTACAAGTTAAACTAACAGTTATTCAAAAAACACAAAAACAATACAAATAAATATTCAATAAATAATACACTAATTAAAAATTAAAAGTAAGAGATGAAACGATAATACCAAATTGCTGAAGTATCCGAAAGTTGATCAATTGAGCACTTTTGAAAACTCCCACTTGATATTTTTAATTGTAAAATAGTATAATAATTAATATAATGAGCACTTTATGAGATAATTAGAATAATTGAGAGAGATTGAGAGAATGAGATTGTAAGTTGTGGGAAAATAATTTTTGAAATAAGGTATTTATAGGAAAAAATTTTAAAGTTTTTTTTTTTTTTTTTAAAAAAAAAGTAGAATTTTTTGCACAATTGGTCATTGGGCCAACAGCTATATAACCGTTTGGACTGCCCACGGTCCAATTGGCAGGTGGGCCGGTCAGGTCAGCCCAAATTTTTTTTTAGTTACCGGGCCGTTGAACCGATGGGCCTGGTCCGATTTTATAACTGGGCCGGTCTACCGGGCTGAGGACTTTGACCGACCCAGCCCCCTAAAATCCCCCCTAGCCCCCTACCTTACCGGATCCGGGTCCGGTTCGGTCCGGTCTCTATCTGGGCCGATCTAAACTGGCCGAAACCGGTCCGACCGACCCAATTGACAGGCTTAAGGCGTGCAACTCTGATCATAATGAAATGCAATGTATGATTTGGGAGGACTATTTGGCATCAAGATGGGTGTAGGTTTAGACAACACATGCCCCAAAACTACATTGCCACTGTAGGATAGGATCGTCCGTAGATAGGGCGACTCCTCTATTATTTATTGCCTTCGGGCTCAATGTTGGGATCCCCAGATTAGGTTTTGTCTTATACCCCGGCAAGGTATATGATGACTCTGCTAACATGGGAAAGACATTTGGTTCTGGCAACGTGGGCACGATGTTGTACTCCATGATGCTCATATGGTTTATCTCAGTTGAGAGAAACTCCCTAAAAAGAAAACTTACCTATTTTCAGTTAATATATAATTGGCCGAGGCCACCAGTTTAAAGAGCGTTTTATGAAGCATTGTTTAAGATTTTGTTTAGATTTCAGTTAATCAGTTTCTAGTTTCAGTTTCACTTTCAGTTTTAAGAAACAGTCTTAAGAAAGTTTTTATCTCCATTACTTTAAGTTTCAGCATTCAGGTTAGTCATCCTTCTTTTCAGTTATTCAGTCTTGTTTTATGATTATGCTATTTATTTCTCAATTTTTCATCTTTATCAGTTTCAGATATTAGTACTGTTTCACTTTACTGCTTTACATACCAGTACATTCAAAGTACTGATGCCTCTTTTTGGTGCTACATCACTGGATGATGTAGCCTCTAGCTTACATATGTGCAGGTTAGTAAGCAGATACTTCAGTAGGTTGTGGTATCAGCTTGAGGGAGTTCTCATTCTTCTGAGGACCAGTCACTAGTTTCTTTTGTTACATAAAGGTTGTTGTACTCAGGATGTAGTAGAGGCCTCATGGACATAGTCAAGTCAAGTCAGTTGTAACCATTTTTAAATATTTATAATGTTTCAGTTAATAAGAGTTCATATTATTTTTCTTTCAGTTTGTTTACAAAAGTTAACCCATGTTTCCAGCTTCCGTATTTTATTAATAGTTCAGATTTATTAGTTGTATGTCAGGATAAGTGGTTCTCTTGGGCCATTCGTGGTTCCAGGTGCCTGTTACTTCCAGGGGTAGGCTCGGATCATGACAGCAGGCCTGCCACTCTGATCCCCAAATAACAAGTGCAATATCAAGTAAAGTATTTCATCTTATAATCAAACTCAAATCTCTGTTTAAGTTCACCTCTTTTGGGTTATACAACCGATATAGCCTTTAATGTTTAATACACGTTTCTATAGTTCCATATTTAATAATTCCCACAAATAGCAAGAATCTCAATCTTTCTCCCAATATTACCATAATCCAACTCAAATTCTCAAAGAGGGGTCCAATCACCAACTAGCATTCTCAATAATTCATTTTCAAATACAATACATTATAATTATGCTAGCAAATAGGGGGAAAAAAAGCCAAATAAGTTAATTAACTATTTTTATCCCTTCAGATAATATTTTCACCCACATAGATGCTTTTCACCTTACTTATACGGGCCCCCCACATCCCCATTACTCCCAATACACACAACTAACATATAAATACTTTGAAGAAGAGTCAAAGAAACCTCAGCTTGCCTTAAAAGAAGACCCGCAAATTCAAACAAAGGTTTTCCTATCTAAATCACCTCCAAATGAGCAAATCTAGTCAAATATGAATTCTACATTAAAATACAAAATCATAGACACCCATATTGCTTTACTTAAATTTTGGATCCAAAAAGTCAACCTCGAGCCCATAAGGGAAAACTAGAATTTTATTGAAAAATCAATTTACCTATAACTTAAGAATTTAAAATATCAAATTTAAAAATATAAAGTTGAAATTGACTTTGAAATCATCAAAATACCATTTCTTAGTTTTACCGAGAAAATTCAAAATTTTTTAATTGAAAAACTAAGATTTGATGATGAAATCATGAAAAAAAAACCATTGGAAAATGTTAAAATATAGGTTTAGAAACTTACCCAATGAAGAAATCTTGAAAAACACCTTTTGAAGCTCCCAAAATCGAGTCCCAAACTCCAAAATTTGAGATACTAAAAAATAAAATGAAAAAGGAGAAACCCAACTATTAACCATCAACAATCTCTAGACCTGTGGAGATCCAGTCACATATGCAAGATCGCAGAAGCGGTTGGACTTCCGTAGCAGCAGAATTTACTAGCTATGCAAGCCATTGCGGAAGCGGTCCTTGTCCTGCAAGAGCGACGAAAGTTGACATCCGTGATTCCGCCAGTGTGAACAAGCCACTGCACGAGCTCCTAAGTTCCAACCATTCCAAAATCGTAGAAGCGAGTCATTGGTTGCTAGTGTGGTCAAAGCACAAGAGAAGTGGATGTACCAACTCCAATAACATGTTTCTTACCTCTTTAAAAACCCTTCTAGAAAAACTCAAATAGGACAAAAATTGGTCGAAGGAAAAAATAGTGTTGCATACACACTTTAGGAGCCTGATGGTGACGTCGCCTCTCTTTTGGACACTATTTATGAAAATTTGAAAACTAGGATTGAACCCCTTATTTGTAGGAGTCCTCTCAGTGCTTTCCTTGAGTGCCTTCGGAGACTTGAGACTTTTTCATAGTCAGAGAACCTAATTTTCTTATCTTTAATGAAAAAGGGGAAAGTTGATAACGTACCTAGCTTTCATATTCTGCACTCATTGCCATTCCAGAGATGACTTAATATTGTCTTACCTATATGGGTTAGAAACAAGAAAAAAAGAAAAAGAAAAAAGAGGGATTATTAAAGAAAAAGAATAAAGTGAATCAAACTGTCGGGCTTTGCTGTGAGTCTCTCTTTCAAACGACCTCCATACCCTCCTCAACTTCTTTTAGATTATCATTCTTTGAGGTATGCCTAAATTATCAGGTTGTTTATCCTTCTATGCTCCTCTCCTATAATTGTTCTTTGCCTTGTCACTGAAGAACTCTCTCAAATATCCCTCTTTAAGTTACTTAGCCACCTCTTCCTTAAGGTGTCTACAATCCCCGTGTAATAATCCATACCGTCATTATAACATTGTTTAGGGCATAAGTACCCTGTTAGAAATTTTCCTAGAAGAAAAAGAGTTGATAAAATCTCAAGGTAGGGTGGGTTCTGATAAAAATCTAGTGTTGTGTGATTTAGTGGTAATTTATGAGTCATAGTGTAGTATTGGGTGGTGTTTTATTTGTTGTAGGTTTTCAAGTGGCATAGTTTCCTATAGGAAGTTTTGGGATGATAATTGGATTCAAAGAAATCTGCTTATAGAGGTTTCCATGTTGGGATGATTCTGTAATGTCCAAAATTAAGGTTTGTGTTGTAAAATAGGAGTAACTTCAGTTTTTCTCTGAGTTATTAGTTAAGGAGTTCTACAGTAGTTGAATTTCCACTGCAAAGAGACCACTGTATCAGTTGTTATACCTTAGCGGTAGCGGTCAGGTAGCAGAGGGCCGCCGTAGCAGGTAGTTGGTCTCCATAGGGGAACACTATAGCGGTATCAAGGCTGTTGCAGTGTTCATCACACATTTTTTTCATTTAAGTTAGTTTTTCTAAGTTTTATTTCACAAAACCAGTGTTTTAAAAGGCGGGGGCGTGAGGCGAGGGGTTTTACATAGCACGGGGCGAGGCGTAAGTCCCGAGACATGGGGCGTAAGTCCTAAGGATCTACGGGGTGTATATCTCATGTATCTTTATTTTTATAATTTGATTACTAAAAATATAAGTAACAACAAAATTTTCAATGATTCTACAAATAATTTCTTAAAATATATGACTATCATACCATGCAATTTACCTCCCTAAAAGAAATAATCAATAAACTATTAATATTAGAATTAAAACATAAAATCTTTCATGAATAAAAATAAAATACTTTCAAATAACAAAATAAAATATGATAATTTTGAAATATAGGACAAAAACATAATAATCAATGACAAGAGAATATATAAAATTCGAATATGTATTTTAAATAGAAATGTTAAGTCATATTCACCCTCATGACGTTCTCAATTAGTATATAAGCTAGTTAATTTTAATTTTCTTATTTCAACAGATGAAAAAAACTACTAAGCATCATTTAATTGGTAGAGAATTATGAGTATCAATAGCTTTGACTAAGGAATTTGACACAATTTGTGTAAGAACTATTAGGCGAGTCCCGGGCGTTGGGCGTTAGGCGTGTTCAGGGCGTATAGTCGGGCGCTTAGGACGTAAGCCTCACAGAACTAAGTCCCACACATGAGTCCCGAGGCATTTTGCCAGTGCCCCGCCCCGGGCGAGTCCTAGGGCGAGTCCGGACTCTGCCTTTTAAAACACTGCACAAAACTCAAAGGGTTTTGTTCTAACTACTAAGGGGCAATTTTTCTAAGTTTTATTTCACAAAACTCGAAGGGTTTTGTTCTAACTACTAAGGGGCAATTTTTCCACAGGGCTAGGGTGATTTCTTATTGAGGTAAGTTAATTCCTCCCCCTTATCATCCAATAAGCCATGCCTATTGTAGAATTATTAGAATGGAGATTGATTGTGGAATTCTTGATTTAGAGCCCTAAATTAATGAAAGTGGGGAAAGAGCCTACGGGTAGATATAAATTCATCTAAAATTGATTCTAGGTTGTTAATTAACACTTTCTAGCATATAATTATTGCTCTTGAACATAAATTATGGGGATTTGGGGCAATTTGATGGTTGAAACACCTTTGTCTAAGGTTTTGTGCTATGATAAGGGTAAAAATAGTGAGGTTGAATCCCCAAGGCTTAGAAACAAAGTGTAAGTGATAAATTACTCTTGCATTTGTTTATTTTAGACCGTGGACAATCCAAGACATTGAGGAAAGGAAAGGGTCTTGTAAATTAACTTGAATTCAGGCTCTCCGATTGATGTAGGTCGTGGTTTAAATGGAGTTTAGACTTGATTTAGTTGCTTTTATACTCCTGAATTAGATAACTTGTTGATTGTCCTTCGGACATACTTGTACTTGATGATTGATGATTTACTAATGTTTGAATGAATAAGCAATCAAATGTTGAACTTGTTAAAATAATTTATGATTTCAAAGTGTATTTATTAATTGGGTGCATTTGTGTTATATCCTGAGTGATAGTGAAAGTGGAACCATAAGTACATATTGGTTGAGGGATCAAGTACCACCCCAGTACGGCATTGATATCATTATGATAGTTCGGGTACCATGCCTGTAAGGTACATGGACCCTGGTGCGTCCCCTGCAGGTCATGACTAGTTCGGCAGAAATAAGACTCTTAGCATGTATGTACAGACTAGTGTTTGATATGTGAGTTAGTATGGAATATTATGATGATAATGAGAGTAACAGAAATAAAATTGTGAGATTGGGGTGGACACATATCCATATTGTTTTATGATTGTTGAGATGTGGAGTTTGTGTTTATTTATGATATTGTTGATGGTGTGTGTGACTTGTTCCCCTGACATTGCATAGCCTGATGTGTATATACTTATTGACTGAGTGTACTACTTGTTATGTCTTAAAGTTCTTGTCTACTTATTATTTGATTTATGTTGTATGCCTGTTTTTATATTAAGTCGGCTAATGATGCCTACCAGTACATAGTGGTTTATACTAATACTACCATGTACTCTTCTTTTGTTGAGTGCAGACTATATTCCAGAGACTCAAATGCGACCTCATCTCTAGCGGTACAAGTTGATTTGATCCGAGGGTGAGCTCTCCATATCCAGGTTGCCACGGATGGATACATTTGTCTCTTTTCCAGACAATGTATTGCTTTTCCTACATTGAGATTTTGGTTATTCACAAACATTTTGTTTGGATTATCATCCTTGTATGGTGACTTTCGGACTTGGGGAATGTAATATATAGTGTTTTTTCTAGATTTATAAATTGGTTTTGAGATATTTATTATTTTGGTTGAGTTTTATCGATAGTTTGTCTTTAATGATTAACTGAATGGGTTAAAGACTTGGGTTAGATGGTTCTCCCACTGGAGGGTTAGTATGGGTCCCACTAACGGTCATTTAGGTCATGTTAAAAATGGTATTACAGTCCTAGGTTTGTCGATCTTATTGTACAAGGACATGTCTAGTAGAGTCTTGCAGAACGGTACAAAAATGTCTGTACTTTTCTTCAAGAGGCTACAAGACACTAGGAAAACTCAATATTTTTTTTGTGCTATTACTTGATTTCATTTAGTATCTGGTGATCCAAATTTGTATTTGACCTCTTTCACTCTTATTCTTGAAGATAGTGAGAACACGTATAAGCAAAACAAAGGCAGAGGCACTCAAATCAGGCGATGGGGCTCAGGCTGCAGAACCAGCTTAGGAAAGGTCACAATCTCCTTCCCCACTTGAGAATATTCCCGAGGTAGTAGAGGGAGAGGCAGTACCAATTCAGGGAGAGGTAGCACCAATTCACGGAGGTGCAGCGTCGACTCAAATTTTATCAGATGTGATTCAGTAGGTCCTGAGTTTTCTTATTGAGTTGGCAAGTATTGGGGCTACACCTGCAGTTCCTGCAGTACAACATTCGTGCCTGCCGGATGCAACTGTCGTGGCTCCCTGGATGGATAAGGCTTCAGAAATAGAAATCTTCCTAAGGCAGGTAGTAGGTCTGGTGATGATCGGGGATGATCATGATTTGTTCTGTAATTTAATCAAGATGAAGTCTCTGGTCTTCCATGGTCTTGAGGCTGAGGATGCGTTTGAATTCATCATTGATTGTTATGAGAGACTCTATAAAATGGGAGTAGTTGAGCAGTATGGAGTTGAGTTTGTCACTTTTCAGCTACAGGGTGATGTTAAGCTGTGATGGAGGGCCTATATGGAGTGTTGGGTTGTTGGGTCGCCTCTACTAACATGGAATCAGTTCTATTTGATCTTCTTAGAGAAGTATGTTCCCCGTACCTTGAGGGACATGAGGAGAGATGAGTTCACCAGCATTGAGCAGGGGAGTTCATCAGTTGCAGCCTATGAGTAAAAGGGTTTGAGAAAAAAGTAAAAGGGGTTGGGTTAGTGATAATTGATAAGAGAATGGGCACCACAACCAGAAATATTGGCTTATTCGTTTGCAGGAGGGTTCATTAGCCATTGTGGATGGTATTCTTGCATAGAGAGTATAACCTTGGGAGTACCTATAACTGCTTGGCCAATGCATTTTGATCAACTAATAAATGGTTTCCTGGTGACTGAAATATTGAAAATAGGCCTTCTTGTTAGAGAGTGGGAGAAACACAAGGAGCTGGTTAATGCATCCACCATTGAGAATGTCATGAGGAAGTTGATGGCATCAGAAGAAGGCGGCGTGATTAGAGAAAGAGCAGAAGAATTGGAAGAAGCTTTAAAGCATTCCACAGAGAAGGAGGAGCTTCTCGGATCGAGTTGGATTCTTTCATCGTTCATATCACATGATAACTTGATTTTCAAGTATTTCAGTTACTTCTCATTTTCCCTTAAATTAACTTGTCACTTGTCTGCTTCTTGGCTCAGACTAGTTTATACTACCTTAAATTTCTTCGATCTTGGAATGTTCAAGAAATTGCATCAGATGTTGTATAACATTTATTTATGATATTCAACATTTTGCCTTTTAGATTATCCATATGATCAAAGTCCATTGTTATATGTGCATATCACTTTGTTGTACCTTTATACACTTGTAATGTGATATATTCAAGCATGCAATTCCAAGATTTCTGTTTTTAAATAGTCCAAAAGATTTGCTGATAAATCCACTAATAAAAGTTGTTACAGTCATGGTGCCACTTCTAGTGCAAGGCCATCTCAACTAATTTCTCACCTCTCAACTCGTTCCCATGTACAATATCTCTCTCCATTATGTTGGAACCACTAATCAGATTCAACAAGGGAACACTCGAGTTCACGGTCTTGATCCTCACACCATATCAAACATTCAATTCCATGAATTTCAAATGCCTTCTATTGAAACCCCCTTCCAAATCCTAATGCTCCTCACAAATTCCCTAACCAACTACTCCCCTCATTCTTAGTAGCATACCATCTCCATCACCCCATTTATTCACTAGTATGCGAACTTTTTAGTACTAAATCATAACAAAGTGGTTGTCATTTTTGATACTTTGATGAGTTGGCTTGTTCAATATTTGCATGTAGTACCAAATAATGAATGCTATTATTTCAATTCTTTCTCAGATTTTCATCGGTATTCGTAATTTTGGGAAGTTAAAGGAAAGCCTGTTTTCCCTGGAACTGAATAGTATAAGGAATACAATCAATTAAAGATGGTTTCTCTTCTGATTTTTGGGACTATTTGAAGAAACAGGCTTGTAACCTTTGTTGGGAAAATCAGTTGTGGTGAACTTTTCAATTCTTCTAGAGTGATTGAAAGTTTATACCTTGATTTAATGGCTAAAGTATTCGATGGCACGAAACTCTTGTCGCTAGGTCCATTCCATCTCGTGGTGCTAGTAGAGAAGGAAATAGAACTCTATTAAACTCCATGAGTCCTTGGATTGGCTTGACAAACAAGAACCAAATTCGATTATTTTCATTTTATTTGGAACAACTACTTCATTGTGTGATGAAGAAATCAAAGAGATTGCACTCGGACTAGAGAAAAGCCAACAAAAAGTTCATTTGGGTACTAAGAGATGATGACAATGAGAGAATAAAAGGAAGGGGGATTGTACTAAGAGATTGGGCTCCACAATTGGAAATTTTATCATATCATTCAACGGGCAGTTTTATGAGTCATTGTGGATGGAGTTAGTGTATGGAGAGTATGTGCTTTTGAGTTTTGATAGCAGCATGGACAATGCATTCAGATTTGAAAATTTGACTAAAACTGTTGGGCCATGGGCTCGTCAAGATGAACATGTTACATCAGAGAAGTTGAAAATGCTGTGAAAACTTTGATGGCTTCAACAGAGGGAGATGAGATAAGGAAAAGAGCAGTATTATTGAAATTAGGTTTATCGATAACAACATATGCGATTTTAAAAATTTCTCTATCTTGGATTAGACTAGTTTATGATCTCATATTTTTCTTATCAGTAAAAGCATTGCTCAACAACTAAATTGATTCTAACTATACAGAGCATATGTTAACATTTATTAGAGGTAATTCATTTGGTGACAAGTTCATGGGATTATAGAGATGATTTCATGGGAACAAGTTCTACTTTATTTATACTTCGCATAAGTTTGTAGCAACACCAACAGACTATATAATGTATATAGCTGAGGAAGAAGAGACTACAAAACTTATATTGAAACAGTTAGACTACTACATGCGTATAGAAGCACGATCACTCTTTCCATTATAAGATGTCAATAAGAGATACATCAATGTTCAATGAATTTCACAGCTTCTTGGACATGCATCAGAAGGGTAAAACTTGTTGTGTCATCAAATACTCCCAAAACTCTGGAGGAATACAGTCGCCAGTTGATCGGATATCCTCATAACGTTCTGTTCCAGGTAGACAACATTCAGTATTGGGTACTTCAGGCAAATCTTGAACCACCCAACTTATCAGA
Organism: Capsicum rhomboideum; assembly: GCA_031232105.1. NCBI lineage: Eukaryota > Viridiplantae > Streptophyta > Magnoliopsida > Solanales > Solanaceae > Capsicum > Capsicum rhomboideum. The sequence continues at coordinate 98,306,311 of CP124718.1, forward strand.
ATATCATAAATAACAACCACTTTATTATGATTAGTACTAGCAAGTTTGTGTACTAGTGAGAAAACTGGCTCGCAGAGATGGTATGCTGCGAAAAATGAAGGGATTAGTTGTCTTGGAAATTTGTGAGAGGCATTAGGATTTGGAAGGGGGGTTTCAAAAGAAGGTGTTTGAAATTTATGGAATCTAAAAGACCTCTGTAACACCCCGTATATTTTCGAACCTATACGACTACGTTTACATTTATGAAATTAGTTAAACATGAGAGATTTGATGAATTATACATTAATTTGTTGGGTATTAAAGGAGTCTTGTGCCATTGGGCCTAAAAATCATAGAAAGACATGGCCCAAAATGGAATTTGACCCATTCTTTCATTGCTCTAAGGATCATTAGTAAGGGACTATATAAGTCAAGAAAATCAGATTTTTATTCATTAGAGACACACATGCCATTTTCTAGATTTTTCCAAACATTTCTTTTCTCCCACAAAACCCTAAGCTTTCATTCCTTTGGCCAAGATCATCATCTTGCAAGCTTTGGTAAGTATTTATTCTCATGGTTTAATATATGATATGCTTAATATGGTGTATAAACGATGTTGTTTATGTTGGCAAAGTATTGGACAATGTGCTATGTGTAAAACTGTCTATTTTCATAATCGAAAAAGGGTTTTGCCTTGTAAACTTGAAAATGGACATGTGGTCTTGAAGGAAGTGAACTTGATGGATTCAATATTGACATGTGAGATGTAATTATAGTCTTAAGTTGTTTTATCCTTGTGTATAATATTTGGAATTGTTATTGTGAAATTGGTTATGGATTTGGTGACGTATTGAACAAGAAGTGTAGTTTTGGGTGTTGTTTATGTGTGTTGTGAGATCATGGATGATTTTTTGGCATCCAAGATGATCAAAAATATGTCAAGAGAAGTTTAGTTATGATCATGGACCATTCATTGCATAAAAAGACCTAAAAGAGACCCATTTTGACCAAAATGGGCATCCGCCCCCACAGACGAGGGCACCTGCGGGCGCAGATGCAAATGCAGGTGCCTCTAGCTTCTACCAAAGGTCACCTGCGGGCGTACCTCAGCCACCTGAGGGCGCAGGTGGCTTCGCAGGTCAGCCCATAGTTCGGTTTTGTATGTTTTTGTCTCTCTTTGATCTCGGAAGGCCCCTATACCCTTTTTGGATGTAATTATCAACTTATGATACCGTTTTAATGACTTTAAAGGGTATTATGGAGGTATGTTGGACTATATTAAGTATATATTGTTGTTAATAAGTTGTTATGAGGCAAGTTGATAGGGTAATTATGACGGAATGATAATGAGGAAACATAAAGGGTAAACGTGGTGTGAAATGATATTGATGTATGATGTCTTGGTCAATGTGTGCAATGGTATGGTGTTGTTGGTATGATAATGCAGTGGAATGTATTGTAATTGGTGAAATGACGTTATACAACAGTCATATAGCTCGTTGTCATCTTGTACACTTGTACGATAACTAGTGGTTAACGTAAGCTCTGTTATGTACTTGTATTGTAGAGTGAAATGTAAGGAAGGAGCTGGACTATTGTGTTCATATATAGGCTTGTGTATTCATACTTGGAAGTGAAGGTATGTAAGGTTACTCTATCCGTATCCTTCTACAGCACATAGTATTTACATTGACATGGTACTTGTTCCATTTCAAAATGTTCTAAGGTATCTTATTTCTGGGTATCAATTATGGTTCATCACATGTTCCTTATGCATTGATCAATTTTCATTCACATATCTCATATGCATTGACTAATGTTCCAAAGACCCTATATTTCTAATAATGTTATGTTTTCAATAATGTTGTGACTATCATTGTACCAATCTCAAAAGTAATGAAGTAATGCACATGTGGTTAATGATTGAGTATGGGTGGTAGCTTTGGGGGCGAAAACCTAGCTCAAGCCGATCCCGAGATTATTGGATCAGGGGGTAGTCCTAGAGGCATAAGCCTAGCTCGGACCGAACCTGATATGGGGTAGCTCTAGAGTTAATAACCTAGCTCGAGCCGAACCTGATATGTTGGTTTATGGGTGGCAGCTCTAGAGGTAATAACCTAGCTCGAGCCGAGCCCGATGTATTGATTTATGGGTGGTAGCTCTAGAGGCATAAGCCTAGCTCGAGCCGATCCCAACATAATGTTATGTTATGTAAAGACCCACTGATCAGTCGGGGTCTGGGTATATTGTGATACAAGTGATGATGAATAAGCATGGAAGCAAAGAAGCAAAGAAAGTAATGAAAGTAATGAAAACAATATACATGGTTCCCAACATACAGAATGTTAACTTATCCTTATTGGTTATTCATTTGTATTTGAGTTCATTGACGTGTTTACGTACCATACAGTTTCTTATGAGCCTTACATACTCAGTATATTCTTCGTACTGACGTCCCTTGTGGGACTTACCTTACTTGCTGCAGGCGCAGGTGCTAGTAGGCCTCCACAGTAGGTTGCCAGTCAATTGTGGATCTTTGGTGAGCTCCAGTTGGTTTGGGGCTTTCCGAGTCACAGTTGTATATGTGTTTTGGTATTGTACATGTTGTATAAAGCGGGGACTTGTCCCGACTTTCAGTTGGTCTTGTAAATGCATATGTTAGAGGCTTTTGTAGATGTATGTGGGTGTATGAATGTAAGAGATGTATGCCAATTTTGGCTTGATGGCCTCGACGGCCAAGTTTCACATTTGTATATATATCACATGTTCCACGATTTTTGTTATTAGTCTTTTATGCTCTTACGTGATAGTGGTGTTTCTTGTGGCATGCATATGAATGAATATAAGTAAAGCTTGGTTCTCTCGGGCCTTATCGATTACGGGTGCCAATCCGCCTCAATGGGATTTGGGGCATAACAACCTCTTGGAAGGACCTCTATAAATAGAGACCCATCTTCTCATACCATAACACAATAGCATCCACAATATAGTCATTTAAGAGTTTTATTTATGGAGAGATTTTTCTCTCATAGTTTTCAGGATATTTTTATATTAGTTTTTATATGTAGGTCAATTGACCAAACCATATAATAATATGCCTTTTAGTATATTTTGCTTTGTCGTCTAAGTTATTGCCTCTTTGATTTGCAACTAATAACTCCATATGACGCCCTACCAATTTCGAACCCAACAAGTGGTGTCAGAGCCTATGATTCAGTCATGGGTTGCAGACAAGGTCCAGACGATTTAAGTTATAGTTGCAACCAGTTTGATGATAATGAAGATTTTTGTCAAAAGTTCAAAACGCTACATGTGGAGACAAATATAAATCATATTTTCAAAATTTTGTTGTTACATATTTGAAAATAAAACTCATTTTTAACCCTGCAAAGGGATCATTTTTAACTCGAAAGGGCTCCAATATTTTTAGCCCTAAAAAACTCCATTTTTAAGCATGCCAAGCAGCAGCGATGAAGATTATGTGAAGAATAAAAATCATGCACGTGATATGAAGAAGACGAATCAAGTTTTGTCAAGAAAATTAAGTCAAAAAAGGGGAGATTTGTTAGGGTTTTTGCCCTGATTTTCTTACCAAATTTAAGTTTTACTTTTCTTGAAAGGAAAATAAAAGTAATACCATAATTACTTTTACTTTTTCTAAAAGGAAAAAATATAAATCTCCTCCATATTTGACTAACCTCTTTCTTGGAGGAAAGACTTTGGACCTCTATAAATAGAAGACCCCTCTTCTCATACCATAACACAATAGCATCCACAATATAGTCATTTAAGAGTCTTGTTTATGGAGAGATTTTTCTCTCATAGTTTTCATGATATTTTTATATTAGTTTTTATATGTAGGTCAATTGACCAAACCATATAATAATGTCTTTTAGTATATTTTGATTTGTCGTCTAAATTATTGCCTCTTTGATTTGCAACTAATAGCTTTCGCATGACGCCCTACCAATTTCGAACCCAACTGATTTGTCTATCAGAAAATGAAGTAGTTGTTCCAAAAGATATATAAAGAACTGATTTTGGAGGTTGTTTGTTCAGCCACTCCAAATATATATTGTTCCTATGATGGAGTTTAGTAGGCAGAATAGGTGCAATTGCCCATTGTTTCTTGTTCAAACAAAATTCGTCTTGTGCCAGCACATCAAGATACTTGGCTTCAATTAGTTTACTTGTATTAAGGATAACACCTGATCTAATATCAATATACGGAAGCTGAGAATCAGAAAACTCCCTGAATTCGTCTGACAAAATTCCTTCAAGGGAGGGTAGCTTTTTAAGCAAGAATTCTTCTTCTAGTTGGACGTCTAACATCTTCAAACTGCACGTAGTGAAAGCTGAAATGCAATTAAACATATAGGATTCAGCGTTGGACAAGGAAGAAACAACTTGAACATTATAGGACATCAAATAATCATGAACAACAACAACTCGTCTTGATTTTGAGGAGATATCACGAACGAAGGAAGCAATAGGCTCATGTAGATGCATCCCAAATTCACTTGGGAGGTCATGAAAGTGGATTTTGGCTATATCCGAAGGATTTAAGGTGTTGGCTCGATCCCTGACCTGATGGTTGTAGTTGGCTAAGCCAATATAGTAAACAGAGAGACCATAAGAGGAAATTAGACAGGCAAATTGGAGAAGTTGGTTGAGATGATCTTGAGCTTGAATGGAACAATTACTACAACTACTTCACTCATTAGTTCATTGTTTGCAAGATTTTCACTGTTAATCTCCATAGGACCAAAAGTGGTTTGAAGATTCAATTTTTCAAGGCAATCAACTGAAAGTCTATGAGAATTGATGATGAACAACAAAAGAATTAGTACTAATCAATTATTAGCAGTTAGAGAAAGAGAAAAGACAGAAGTACCCCTAAACTTTCATCATATTTTTCGTGACCGTAAGAAATATGCAAAGTTCTTTAAATGTAAATTTTGGGTTAAAATCCGTAGCATTCTTGGGTCACATTGTATAGGATGAAGGACTCAGGGTTGATATACAAAAAATAGAAGTGGTGAAAAATTGGCTAAGGCCTACGATGTTTACAGGGATTGATAGTTTTCTTGAATTGGTTGGTTATTATAGGAGATTTGTTGAATAATTTTCTTCTATCTCTGCACCCTTGACAAAGCTAACACACAAGGCAATCAAGTTTCAGTGGAAGGATGCATGTGAGAAGAGTTTCCAAGAGCTGAACGATAAATTGACTTCTATACCTGTATTAGTAATTCCCGAAGACACGAGAGGGTATGCAGTATATTGTGATGCTTCAGGAGTCGTCTTAGGATGCGTATTGATGCAACACGGGAATGTAATAGTGTATGCCTCATGACAGTTGCGACCACATGAGAGAAATTATCCCACACATGATGTTGAGCTAGCAGTCTTGATATTTGCTTTAAAAATATGATGCCACTATTTGTATGGGGTTCACGTTGATATATATACTGATCATGAAGGTTTGCAGTATATTTTCAAGCAAAAGGACCCGCACTGAAGACAACAAAGATGGCTGGAATTACTAAAAGAAGATGATAGTGATATCTTATACCATCCGGGAAAAGCAAACATGGTAGCCGATGCGTTAAGCCAATTAGACAGCCTGGGAGTTCGTCTTCTTGAAACTCCAGTTGAAAGAATTATAGTGTAAAATTCGATAGAGTCTTCACTTGTAGTTGAGGTGAAGGAAAAGCAATATGCAAATCCTATTTTATTTCAGTTGAAAAGAATGTACAGAAAAATTCGACAAAGGTATTTGAGCCTACGCAAGAGGGAGTACTTTAATACTCAATTCACAGTATTCTATTCATCCGGGCGCTACCAAAATGTGTCATGATTTGAACGGAAGGTATTAGTAAGGTTACATGAAAAGAACATTACAAAATTTATAGCTCAATGTCCAAGCTGTCAATAAATAAAAGTAGGGCATCGGACCTCTGGAGGTTGTATGAAATGTATAAATCTTCCAGTCTGGAAGTGGGACATGATTAATATGGATTTCATCACAAGTTTGGCTCGTACACCGCGAAAATTTGATTCCATACGGGTAATAGTTGACAGGCTTACATGGTATTCCAATTTCTAATATATCAGACAGGGGAGCTCAATGTACTGCCCACAATTGAAACCCAATTGAATTTAAGTACGGCTTTTCCACCTCAAACAGATGAACAAGCAGAACGTACTATCCAAACACTTGAAGATATGCTACAAGCTTGCACATTGGACTTAAAAGGTAGTTGAGACGATCATTTACTTCTGTTGAATTTGCCTACAATGATCGCTATCATTCAATGATCAAAATGACACCTTACGAAGCTTCGTATGGAAGAAAGTGTAGATCACTAATTGGGTGGTTGGAAGCAGGTGAAACTGCTTTACTCGAGTCAGATCTTGTTCATCAAGATATAGAGAAAGTTAAGGTGATACAATAGCGGCTACAAACGTCCCAAAGTCGACACAAGTCATATGCCGATATTAGAATAAGGGAATTAGAATTTTCCATAGGTGATTAGGTATCTTTGAAAGTGTCACCAATGAAAGGGGTAATGAGATTCGAAAGAAAGAAAAGTTGGCCCTATATAATGTGCCATATGAGATTACCCGAAGATTTGGGTAAGTTGTATATAAATTAGCACTACCCCAAGAACTCTCCATAGTTCATTCAGTATTTCATGTTCGATGCTTTGAAAGTGTATAGGAGATCCATCTCGTATTGCTCCCAGTGGAGATGTACAAGTTACGGAGGATCTCACATATAAAGAGGTACCTATTGCTATTCTAGATCGATGATAAGTAAACAGATTAAGAAATAAAGAAGTAGCTTCCGTAAAGATACTTTTGGAGAAATCAGCAATTAGAAAAAATCATATGGGAACTTGTAGAAATAAAACGGAAGAAAAAGTTCAAAGTGCGGAATTAGAGCAATCAAAAGTAAGTATCTAGGAGAATTATGAGTATATATGATAACACGACGGATAAAATGAGACCTAAATTTGTGTAAATGGGATAATTTTACTAACATTCGAGGACGAATGTTCCTAAGGGGGGAAGGATGTAACACCCCGTACATTTCTGAATTCATGCGACTACCCTAATGTTCATAGAATTAATTAAATTGTGATAATTGGTATATTAGTCATGAAAGTTATTGGGCTCCACTAATCTTGTGCAAATAGGGAAGTTATTGGGCTAAATTAATCTTGTGCAAATAGGCTCAATTTAAGGCCCAAAATGAGGTAAAAGACATGGCCCAACAAGAAGGAAATGACCCATTCATCTTTTGACCAAGTAAACATGATATTTATTGGTCAAAAGTGGATAAGGATGACCATTAAGGGGCTATAAAAGGCAACCAAAAATCAAATTTTATTCACAAAGGCACACATGCCATTCTAGACTTTTCCACAAAAAGGTATTTTCTCTCTCCTCTTTAAACCCTAAGTCAACTACACTTGTTTAGAAAAGATCATACTTTTGCAAGCCTTGGTAAGTGTTTAATATCATGATTTAATATATTATATTCATGAGAGATTGTGTAGATCATCATGGTTATGTCTAAAAGTGTTGAGTAGTGTACTTTTGCTTCCTTGCTAAAAGATTTGTCATCTATGACATTTGAACTTGAAAGGAGACTTTTGGTCTTGAAGGAAGTGAATTTGATGGATTAAATATCAATATGTAAGATGTGGTTATGTCCTTAACTTGCCTTCTCTTTGTGTTTGACATTTGAAATTATTGTTGCGAAATTATACATGGAACCGGTGGCGTATGGAAGGGAAAAATATAGTTTTGTGATGTTTATGTGCGTTGTGAAACCATGGATGTTTTTTGGAATCCATGATAACTTAAAATATGAAAAGAGAAGTTTAATTATGATCATGGACCATTCATGACCAAAAAGGACCCAAAAGAGACCCATTTTAGCGGAAACGGGGAACCCGCCCTCGCAGACGAAGGCACCTGTGGGCGCAGGTGACTTCGAAGGTGACCCTGGACACTGCCAAGAGGCACTTGCGGTCACACCTCAACCACCTGCGAGCGCAGGTGGCTTCGCAGGTCAGTCCAGGACCCCATTTTGCATGTTTTTGTCTCTCTATGATCCCCCGAAACCCCTATACCCTTCATGGATGCAATTATCAACTTATGGTACCTTTTGAATGACTTTAAAGGAGTATCCCGGAGGTATTTTGAATGGTATCAGTTATGTATTGTTTCTCATGTGCTATTGTGAAAGGTATTGAGATGACTTGATGGAGTAATTGCGACATAGTGTGAATAAGGAAGTGTAAAGGATAAACTTGGTGTGAAATGTTATTGGTTTATGATGTCTTGGTCAATGTATGGAATGTTATGGTATTGTTGGTATGGTGATGCAATAAATGGTATTGTAAGAGGTCGAAATGACGTTATATGGCAGTCACGTAATTCATTGCTGTCTTATGCATTTGTAATGTAGTTAGTTGTTAACGTGAGCTCCGTGATGTACTTGGGTTGTAGAGTAACATGTAAGGAAGGAGCTGGATTGTTGTATTCACATATAGGACTGTATATTCATATTGGGAAAGATAAGGTATGTAAGGTTACACTTTTTGTATCCTTCTGCAGCACATATTGTTCACATTGACATTGTACTTGTTCCATTCTGAAATGTTCTACGGTATCTCATTCTAGGTTGTCATTTATTGTTATTCACATATTTCTTATTCAATGACCAATTGTTATTCATGTGTCATATAATTGGGGACATTATTCCAAAGTTCCAATAATATTGCGTTCTCAAGTTCCAATAATGATGTTATAACAACCAATGTATTAATCTCATGCAAGTAAAGGTATCACCCTCACAAAAGTGAAGGAACGAAGTAATGCAAAGAAGTAATGCATATATGGTTACTTTATGAATATTTTATAAGTACTTTATGGTTGATTGCCCACCGATAAGGTGGATGATTTTTGATATTTTCCACCATATGATATTATGGCCCGCCGATAAGGTGGATGATTGGTGATATAATACATTATATTATGTTATGGCCCGCCGATAAGGTGGATGATTGTACTATAGCCCACTGATCGGCTGGATGGATGATATATGGCGCACTGATCAGCTGGATGAATGATAATGAGGATGATTGTAAAAGCAAAGAAAGTATACCACTTGTAGGAGAATGTGCATGAATGTTATTTATATGAATGATAATGATAATAATGAATGATCGAATAATGAAAATAACGAAAGTAATGTACATGGTCCCATACATATACAGAATGGAGGTTTATCCATATTGATTACTCACTTGTTTTAATTCCATTGAAGTACTTATGTATCATGCAGTTTCTTATAGCCTTACATACTCAGTACATTCTTCGTATTGACGTCCCTTGGGGGACTTACCTTACTTGTTGCAGGCACATGTGCTAGTAGACCTCTACAGTAGGTTATGAGTCATTTGCGGATCATTGTTGAGCTCCAGTTGGTTCGGGGCTTTTCGAGTCATTATGTATATTTGTTTTGGTATTGTATAAAGTGGGGACGTGTCCTAAATTTAGGTTGGTTATGTCTATGTATCTGTAGAGGATTTGTAGACGTACGTTGTGGAATGAATGAAGGAATGTGAGAAATGTATGCTTTTGACGCAATGGCCCTAACGGCCAAGTTTCATATCTATATGAATCATATGTTTTCCATGACTTCCGCCATTGGCATCTTGTAGCCATATGTGATAGAGGGTTGTTCATTTAATGACATGCATACAAGTGCACAGGAATAAAGATTGGTTCTCTCTGGCCTCAGTGGCTTCAGGTACCAGTCCGCCCCGTTGGAATTCGAGGCGTGACAGATATAATTGAGCTATGCAAGAAGTAGCCTAGTGACTGGCTGAGGCTGAAGAGAGACAAAGAAGACTGAGAGCTCACCAACCACTTCAAAGACCGCATGTGCCAGTTTATGATGATCCTGAGGAAGAAGATGTGGCCTACTTCGAGCCAATAGAGACTGGTGCTATTATTCCACCAGAGTTACCTCAAGGCACTAAGTTTGACATTACCAGTGCCATGATTCACCTACTAAACTTGAAGGGTGTGTTCGCCGGTCTTCCTACTGATGATCCAAACATGCACGTGATGAATTTTGTGGGGGTCTGCACTTCATATAATTTTCCTGGAGTTGACCAAGAGTCTATTCAATTGATATTGTTTCTATTCTCTCTAACAGGAGAGGTGAATTTGTGGTTGGCAAAATTACCATGAGTTTCCATCACTACTTGGCAGGAGCTAAGAAATCAATTTCTAGAAAGATTCTTTCCAACTTCCAAGATGCTACAGTTGAAGGATGAAATTTACAACTTCAGACAACTATATTTTGAAGTACTTTACGAGACATGGCTAAGGTTCAAGAAGAAGCTACAGAATGTTCCAAATCACAGGATGAGTGGTAGGAACTTACTTGAAATCTTCTACAAGGCTTTGAATGCCAACACGAAGGCAGTAGCAGATACTATCACTGGTGGAGCATTCATGAGTTTGAGATGGGAACGAGCTTCGGAGATATTAGATCGTATCACTAAGACCAACTGAGGATGGCATACTTGGGAGGCAAAAACGCCTGCTGACACATATGCTATTGGAGCCTCAACAGCACAACGGGCTTTGGAAGAATCTATAGCTCAAGTGGTCACTAAACTGAGGACAGAAATTGATCTTCTGGCCAAATAGATAGCGTCCAGAGATGCTGAGAAGGTGTATATTATAGGTGCACAAGGTAAAACGCCTAGTATGTTATAGGTGCACAAGGTAAAATGCCTAGACATGAAGATTATGAATCTGATGAAGAGGCTAGGCATCTGGATGGAGAAGTGGCGGATTTTTGAGCCAAAGACCAAGGGTCTAACCAAGACTCTTGGAACTCAAGGCAAGGGAATCAAGGTCAGAACTACTATGGATACAATTACAACAAGTCGGGATATAGAGATAGAGAATAAGATCGTGATGGTGACTGGAGGAGGAAGGATGATTATAAAGAGAAGAGTGGCGTATATGTTCCACCAGGAAACCGCGATGCTAACTCTGGAAATTCAAGAATGGAATCCCTTCTCAATAAACTCGTGAAAGGGTCAGAGAGTTAAGAACAGTGCCTCAAGGAGATTAGGTCAGACATCTCGGGGATAAGTCAGAAAATAGAATCTCATTCGACTGCTATTAAGCAGTTGGAGCAACAATTCAGGCAGATATCAATGTCATTGAACCAACTTCAGCCAGGCACCCTTCCAAGCAACACCGTCCATAATCTGAAGAATGATAGCCATTGTCTGGCCATTACTACTAGAAGTGGGAAATGCACCACATATCCATTTATACATGTGGATAGTGGTAATACCAATAAGCCGATGGTTGTTGATGTAGAAATTGAGATAGAGACGGATAATTCAAAGGTAGAAATAGTTCCAAATCCTCATGATACTAGGGAAAAAGCAAAATCTAAAAAGAGGCAGGAAAAGGAGGTCCCACAAATACTGAAAACTATCCCACAACCTCCTCCTCCCTTTTCTCAACGATTTAAGAAGAAGGCTGAGGAAGGCAAGTATCAGAATTTTATTACAATGTTGAAAGAGCTATCTGTAAACATCCCTCTTGTTGAGGCATTGGAGCAGATGTCAGGGTATACGAAGTTCATGAAAGACTTGGTGACAAAGAAGAGAACTGTCAGTTTTGAGACGGTAGATAACTTACATCATTGTAGTGCAGTTTCTTCGCGTTCCCTAGTTAAAAAGAAGGAAGATCCAGGAGCTTTCACAATTCCTTGTTCTATCGGGTCCTACAACTTTGCTAAAGCACTTTGTGATTTGGGTGCTGACATTAACTTAATGTCGTTAGCCGTTTTCAAGCAGTTGGGGTTAGGAGCACCAAAACCAACCTTTATGAGACTTCTCATGGCGGATAGGACTGTGAAAAAGCTGGTGGGCATTTTGTATAATGTTTTGGTAAAATTTGCATCTTTTATATTTTTGGCTGACTTTGTGATCCTAGATTGTGAAGTTGATTTTGAGGTTCCCATCATATTGGGAAGACCATTCCTTACCACTAGTCGTGTATTGGTCGACATGGAAACAGGGCAGATGAAATTCAGGTTAAATGACGAATAAGTCACTTTCAATGTTTGTCGTTCCATGAAGCAACCGAAAGATAAGCGGGTGATTTTGGTAATAGATGCGGTTGAGGAGAGTGATATTGTCGTGTCTCTTGAAGAAAGGTTGGGGGTAGAAGCTCTCGCAGCCGTGATTATGAATTTTGATAGCAACGGTATTGAGGAATACGATGAGATGGTTGGTGCACTCACTAGTAAGGGAGCATTCACTTATGCTCCAAAGAAATTTGATCTCGATTTGAAGAATAGGGTGACCCCACCAGCTCGTCCTTCTATTGAGAAGCCCCCAGCTTTAGAGCTTAAGGCTCTTCTGGCTCACCTTCGCTACACATTTTTTGAGAGCCAACAACACCTTGCCTGTGATTATTTATGCTAAATTGGTAGAGTGGAAAGTAGAGGCTCTGGTTTCGATATTGAGAAGATTTAAGAGGTCCATTGGTTGGTCTATTGCTGATATTATAGGGATTCCACCCGGCATTTGCACTCATAAAATTCAACTTAATCCTGAGTGCATATCGAGCATTGAGAACCAAAGTTGTCTAAACCCACCTATGCAAGAGGTTATAAAGAAAGATATCATCAAGTGGTTAGATGCAGGAGTGGTTTACCCTATTGCTGATAGCAAGTGGGTGAGCCCAGTTTAGTGTGTGCCAAAGAAGGGAGGAATCACTGTGGTTCCAAACGACAAGAATGAGTTAATCCCAATGAGGCCGGTTACTGGATGGAGAGTTTGCATGGATTATCGAAAGCTGAATTCTTGGACAGAAAAAGATCATTTTCCTATGCCCTTTATGGATCAGATGTTAGACCGTCTTGTTGGTAGAGGATGGTATTGTTTTCTCGATGGCTATTCGGGGTATAATCTGATTTTCATTGCTCCCGAAGACCAAGAGAAGACCACTTTCACTTGCCAATACGGTACATTCACATTTAAAAGGATGCCATTCAGTTTATGTAATGCACCGGCCACTTTCCAACGTGCATGATGTCTATTTTCTCCGACATAGTAGAAGACACTATTGAGGTTTTTATGGATATTTTTTTGTTGTTGTGGGAGAATCATTTGATGATTGCTTGGCACACCTTGCTAATGTGCTACAAAGATGCAAGGAGTGCAACTTAGTGCTAAATTGGGAAAAATGTCACTTTATGGTAAACGAGGGGATCGTATTAGGGCATCAGATTTCAAAGAAAGGTATTGAAGTGGATAAGGCAAAGATTGAGGTAATAGAAAAGTTACCTCCACCTATCTCCATGAAAGGAATTCGAAGTTTCTTGGGACATGCAGGATTTTATAGAAGATTCATCAAAGACTTCTCAAAAATTGCTAACACGTTATGCAAACTTTTAGAGAAGGAGGTGAAGTTCATGTTCGATGAGGCATGTCTTAAAGCATTTGAGTGTCTGAAAGAAAAGTTGGTTTCAGCCCCTATCATTGTTTCAACAGATAAGACAATGTCTTTTGAGGTTATGTGTGATGCTAGCGGGGTGGCTTTAGGTGCAGTCCTTGGCCAAAGACGTGAGAAGATTTTACATCCAATTTACTATACTAGCAAAGTATTTAATCCAGCTCAAAATAATTACACTGTGACTGAACAAGAATTGTTGGCAGTGGTCTTTGCTTTTGAGAAATTCAGATTTTACTTGATTGGTACGAAGGTGATTGTGCATACAGACCATGCAGCTCTTCGGTATCTTATGTCAAAAAAGGATGCTAAGCCAAGATTGATTCGGTGGGTGCTCCTACTGCAAGAATTTGAATTTGAAGTCAAGGATAGTAAGGGAACTAAGAACCAGGTCGTTGGACATATATCATGCCTTGAGGAGGAGGCCATACTTAAATTAAAGAATGATTTTGAGATTGACGTACTGGCAGCATCACAAGACCTAATCCCTTGGTCTGCTGATTTTGCCAACTTTTTGGCAAGTGATTTAGTTTTGGAAGATATGTCGTATCAGTAGCAAAAGAAATTCATGCACGAGGTGAGAAAATTCTTCTGGGATGAGTCGTATTTATTTAGGGTATGTGCAGATAGCATGATTCAAAGATGTATTCTAGAGGTCGAGATGATGAGTATTTTGGAAGCATGTCATTCATATCCAGTTGGGGGTCATCATGGAGGTGCGCGGACTACCCATAAAATCTTACAGTGTGGGTACTACTGGCCCAGTATTTACAAAGATGCTCATGATTACGCTCGCGCTTGTGACCAATGTCAAAGGCAAGGGAATATCTCACGCAAACACGAACTTCCTATGACAACTATACTTGAGCTTGAATTGTTTGACGTGTGGGGAATTGAATTTATGGGCCCTTTTGTGAGCTCACATGGGATGAAATACATTTTGGTAGCTATCAACTATATTTCTAAGTGGGTGGAGGCAATTGCGCTTCCTAATAACGAAGGAAAAAGTGTCACAGTATTCTTGAAAAAGAACATATTTTCACGATTTGGTACACCCCGAGTTATCATTAGTGATGGAGGATCCCACCTCTGCAATTGTATATTCAAGGCCCTGCTTGAAAAATATTGTGTTAAACATAAGGTGGCAACACCTTACCATCCTTAGACAAGCGGGTAAGTTGAGGTGTCAAATCGTGAGATCAAGTCTATTTTGGCAAAAATGGTGAATGCCAATAGGATTGATTGGGCTCAAAGATTGGATGATGCATTATGGGCATATCGAAACTGCGTTCAAGACGCCAATTGGTGCATCACCATATTAGTTAGTTTTTGGAAAATCTTGCCATTTGCCTGTCAAAACATAAGGCTTTATGGACTTTGAAAAGGTTGAGTTTAGCCTGGAGTGAAGCGACTAAATTGAGACTTGAGCAGATGAATGAGATGGATGATTTCATCTTCGGGCTTATGAAAGTTCAACAATACATAAAGAGAAGATGAAATTATATCATGATCGACACATTGAGTACTGAGAGTTTCACCCGGGAGATTTGGTGCTACTTTATAACTCCAAGCTTCACTTGTTTGATGGAAAGTTAAAGTCCAAATGGTTCGGACAATTCACGGTGGTCAGGGTATTCCCACATGGAGCAATTGAGCTAAAAGGAGATGATAATGTTCTATTCAAGGTCAATGGGCAGCGTGTAAAGCATTATATGGGAACCACGAAAGAAATAAGGACATGTGAGGAGCTTGAGCTTGGTGAAGTCTAAGTAGTCAAGCTAGCCATGTCGTGCCGCGACGTTAAATCAGGTGCTCCATAGGAGGCAACCCATGGGCTGGTTGGTGAAGTCTGAGTATCCAAGTTAGCCATGTCGTGCCGCGATATTAAATCAGGTGCTTATTGGGAGGCAACCCAAGATTTGATGATGTTGTGGTCTGAGCATTGGAAGACACGTTAGCTGAAATTCACAATATTGACCTGCAAACATTCAGTAGTACCCACGACAGGTTAACCACGTGATATAGGTAGACCCACGTAATGTGGGAGGTTCCATTAAAATCAGAGAAAATGTTGGTCTTTCTGAATATCACCTACGACAGGGTACCCACGTGACGTAGGTATACCAACGTCACGTGAGTGGTATCGTGGAAATCAGAGGCAATTTATACTTGCAGAAGTTGAGCTACGCTAGAGACCCACGTGACGTGAGTGCAACCCACATCACGTGGGTGGTCCCGTGGAAATCAAAAATCTGCAGAAACTTAAATTACCCGACCCGACCCTTTTCTTTATTTAAATTTCTGTATACTCATCAAAACCGACCCAAAATCTGAATCCAGCCTCCTCTTTCTCAACTTTAACTCTTAAAACATAAACCCTAATTTCCAAAATTCACCAAATTCCCATATACAAATTCCTAAATCATCAACTTCTCCCTTACCAATTTTTGAACTTCTCAAAATCTCATCACCTAAATCCTCCACATACTCGAATTCGAAAACCCTATCCAAAAATTCGACCCACCGGACCCATATACCCCAAAATTCGACCCACCCACAACCAAACCCGACCCACACGACTCAAACCCGTCCTACCCATTCCAAACCCGGTATCATGCCTCCCAAACCGAATCCCAAACGTGACCACCTTGATTCTTTGTCAAGATATAGAACAAAAAAATTTGAAATTTCTGACCCAATTGTGTGATGAACCGTCAGAACCAGGAAAAAGTGGGTCTGAAGAGGTTTTTGATATTGGCACTGATGATACTAGTGCCTCGTACCACGAGGTTACAAACTCAGGCACAAGTTGCTGCCCGGGCTGCACTTCAGCCATTTCCACAGCCTGTCGAGCTGGTTGTTCCTGATTAGTCTTTTGAGTACGCCTCCCAGTATGAAGAGGGGGAGGATGATTCGGTATCGGGCTCTGTGGATGATACTACATGACAGGGTACCTCTGCGGCAGAGGCTACAGCCTCTATTTCGGGCACTGGTGAACAGAGTGCCCCGACTCCCTCACAGAGATGGGATATCCAATGATGGTGTGTTCAGGACATGTGGGTATTTTATGACAGGGATGCAAAGCTTACTGAGCGTGGCGTGTGTAGAAGAAGTATTATAGATGAGCCCCGATATCGGCTTGAGGAGTTAAAGGATGGCCTGATATTTGGACTGTGTTTGAGCAGTATGGGTTTGGATGTATGGCGGAGCCTCCTGGTCGCTATAGCTCAAAATTGGTTTGAGAATTTTATGCATCCTATGCTGCGTCTGTTGATTTGAGTACACCTATTGGGCAACGATACCAGGACCAATCATTATTGACTCATACTGTGGTTCGAGGGACCAAAGTCGATATATCTGAGCAGACCATCCACCGATTCTTGTTTAGTGCAGGCCTTCTAGTGCCAGCTACGACTGCTGAGTTTGATCACCATATGGAGACTGTCAGAAATCGAATTAAAATGTGGGATGCTGATCAAAAGTTGGAGTTGCTGAGGTGGATTGCTGGTTATATAGCGGAGGATGATGTTGATGCTAGTTGGGTGACTGGGAAGCTGGATATCAAGAAGTCCACAGTCTATTTTGCCGGCAGGTTTTGGTGGTCGGTTGTTAGGCATCGATTGGGACCCACTAATGTTGATAATTCACTCACCTTGGAATGGGCTGTGGTGGTAGCTAGCATCATTTCCGGTTATGATATTCATATCGCCAGGTACATTCTTAGGGAGATTCATGATCGTGCCTTTCGAGACCATACCAGTATCCCTTTCCCCTGTTTGATTCAGAGCCTATGTGATAGAGAGGGTGTGGTTAGGCTACCTACCATTGATCACTATATCGAGGTGACCCGCATATCAGATATTGGGTTGATGCAGCAGCGGGGATCTAACCCCATTGTTCCACGAAGGTCTCACCTTTTTGGGTCATCAAGAGCAGCCCTTTTCGAAAGGCCTGGAGATAGAGACGAGCCGGTGAGCACTCCTATGCCTATTCCTACACCGGTGAGCGTTCCTGATACGGTTCATGCACCTGTTGAGGGCACATGCCCGATTGATGATAAGGTACCCGGCACTACAGCACCACCGCCTACTTCTAGTATGGTTTCGATTTCGAGGGATTTACTGCAGCAGCTGGTTGATAGGCAGACATAGATGTTTGAGAGGCAGGCCCACTTAGAGGCACAAATGGCTAAGTTGGTATCCCAGCTTAACCCATGGGTTAGGACCACAGTTGAGGCTGCAGAGTCTAGTGTGGAGGACCGGGTGTCTGCGTCTATGGATAAATTCATGCGAGAGCTGCATGGACGGATTAATAGCTTTGAGGCGCGGATGGCTACTCGGTTGGGTTCGGCATAAA
Source organism: Capsicum rhomboideum (assembly GCA_031232105.1). Classification (NCBI taxonomy): domain Eukaryota; kingdom Viridiplantae; phylum Streptophyta; class Magnoliopsida; order Solanales; family Solanaceae; genus Capsicum; species Capsicum rhomboideum. Next base: position 98,324,224 of record CP124718.1, read on the forward strand.
ATCCTTGTATGGAAGCATTGACATGGTAGGTAGCTGTATTGCGAGAGGAGGTTCGAGCTTTGGCACCTATCAGCACCCCTGTTATTCCACCTATGCCTGTTCAGGCTCCGATGCAGCCAGTTTTTGGGGTGAATTTATTTGCCGATGAGGAGCCTCCTATTTATAGAGGCAAACGACCACGCAGTCCAGAGGAGCAGGTAGATAGTGGTGATGAGTATGAGGGTGATCTCCTGAGAGCAGTTAAGGCCTCCAGTTTGGAGTACCATACTATTCAGATCACCCAGGAGAAGAGGGAACGAGGTGCATCCTCTAGTCAGGCACCTCCTCCATCGGATGCACCTAGCGAGAGTCCAGAGAGCACACTGATGATCCTGCTATGGGCGGGGCCACTTTTGACACTTAGGGCGGCGTAGGTATGTCTTCACTCCCTTGCATTTATTATATTTATAGTTGTACATTGAGGGCAGTGCACCATTCTTAGTTAAGGGAAGGGGTGTACCACCACTTGGGGTTTTTTGTTGCCGTGTTTCTTTTCCCCCGAGTGTGATATCATATTAGAACCAACATGTTTAGGTTGTTATTCATAGTATTTATGTGTTTTCTTGTTAAATTAGGAGGAAAATAAGGGAACCGTAGTGCAGTCCAGTTTTGAACAAGTTATACTGTTTGATTGTTTAAAGGATATCCTCCTGAAATTTTTGTTTTTAAATAGTGTGTGTAGGTTAGGTTGTGACAGCTGGTAGATCTTGTTATGGCATTAGTGTTATAGGCATTACATCTGTGGCTAGCATTGCACGAACTGGATAGATAGTAGTTGATAATGTAACCCTATGCTATGTGTGTGGTCATTACTTAGTTGACTTTGTGTGTACGATCCAGAACTTACCCGGTTAGTCTTGCCTAGGTTAGAGGATAGTGGTTAGGAAAGGATCATAGGCGATTTTTAATAAGCCCACGTTTAGCCTAAAATGCCTGACCAAATGAATTAAGTATCCCTTGAACCTAATTTTTAGCCTTACTTGACCTATTTCTTTCAGTAGCCTATTCACCTTCCCTTTTTAATTTATAATGAACCTTTCTTGGCCCTGGTCCCTCCTTGGACATTATGTACCTCAACTCAGGCAAATCACTTAAGTTGAGGGTGGCTATTATAGGGGTGCGTAAATTGATTTGGGCATGAAGAAGGGGTTAGTTAAAAAAAAAAAAAGAAAAAAAAAGATAGAGTAAACAAATTTGGGTGTGAAGAAAAAGAAAAAAAATAAAGTGAAATGAATAGAAATAGAAGAAGAAAATTAAAGAGAGAAAATTGTGTTTTGAAAGTGAAAAAAAATCACACCCGAAAATCTGAAAATAAATTAAGGAGAATAAGGGAGAATAAATAAGCATGGTTGAAAAGTGGAGCCAAAAATAGTGTAGTGTCAAGGAAGGTTAAGTAACCATATCCATATGTACCATACCCGTCCTCAAGCCTACATTACAAGCCGATTAAAGTCCTATAGTGATCCTAGTCCAACTGTCTGAAAAACTAAGGCATAGAAAATAAGGGCAAGCCTATGGTATTTCATGCACACTATTTGAACTTCTTTGTGAGAGAGAGTGTTTTGACCGAGTCCCTAATTTGAGATTCATTAGTATACTGTGAGTAGATGGGACTTCTTTGCTGTGAGAGTATATGGGTTGCATTGTTAGCTGCTATTTGTTCGGATAATGTCATTTGCATATATGCTCAGTTGTTTGTTCATAATCTGATGCCATCACTTGATCCCTTCTGTGTCATGATAATATGTTGTATTACACACCGTGGTTTTGATTTGTAAATAAGAGGGGTCAGAAAAGTTTTGAGGTTAAAAGCAATGAATCGACTGTCGTAGGTCCCTTAGGTTTCTCTTAGTTAAGCATCGTATATATGTGTTTTGTTTTGTTCGCCTGAGGACATGCAAACGTTCTAAGTTGAGGGTGTTGATGTGTCATGATCACATGAAACTTTTGACGCTTAAAACAAGGAAAATATGCAATAACTTGGGTATATCTTGTGGGTATGATGTGTTTTCTGTCCTATATTGGGTATATCTTGTGGGTATGATGTGTTTTTTTTCCTATATTGCAGGGAGATAGGTTTTGGAGGCTAAATGAAGGAAAAGTGAAGAAGTAGAGCATATGAAGAAAAAAAGAGCCAAGTCGAAGATAAGGAGTGACCCACGGCAGAGACTCACGTGCCGTGAGTCTACCCACGTGACGTGAGTGGTTGCCGTGAGTCACCTTCTGCAGCCTGGACAAGAGCCTGATTTACACGACATACACTCACGTGACGTGAGTCCACCCACGTGACGTGGGTGGGTTATGTAAGTCGACTTCAGAGATGTGCTATGTTGCCTGATTTCCACGAAACTGATCCACGTGACATGACTTATTTCCATGACACCAAGTCACGGTACCGTGGAAAGTTGCCGACTCTGTTGTCCTACTTTGTTTAGGATAGGATTCATCTTGTATCTATAAATACCCCTGTATTGTCTTATGTGCGGGAGTTAGTCATTACATTATTTTGAGATAGTTTTGCCATTATTTTGAGCTTATAAACACATTATTGGTTTTGTAATCTTGGAATATTGATTCTAGAGTTTTATTCATAATCGAGATTTCAGAGTTTCTTCATTTATTGTGGGATTACAGTTATGTTTTCATCCTTGAATTCTTATTGTGCTCTTGCGAACATGAGTAGCTAAACTCATCAATTAGGGTTGTGTGAACCATGAGGAGTTAACAAAACGGGTTAAGTGCAAAGCAATTCTGAACCGCTATGAATGCATGTATTCTTATTTCCTTCATTGTGATTGATGTTCTAATAGTTGCAAACGTTAGAAACTCGCCTGTATTCTAGACTTGCTCGAGAGAGAGGTAGAGATTGGGAAAAGGAAATAACAACAGAGATTTGAAGCTATCAACCTTCATCTAATAACTTGAGCCTTAGCAGGAATAGTTATCTGAGATCCAGGACAAGGGTTAGTAGTGCGACACTCGGAGATCGAGAGGAGAAGAGTGAAATTCGTCTAACCAAGGTCGAGAGATGTTTAGATGAACATATCTTGTCAGATTTTGTATGCAACGCAGCGGAACAATTTTGCCAGCACCAATAAGCGGTAGAGTTAAGGAATCATTGGGGATCACAGTCCTAGTGTATTTCTCATATTGAAAACAACTTCAAAGAATCAACACTTGTTACTATCACTACTTGTTTACAAATAATTCCCCCTTTTTCCCTTATTTGCCAACTACTCGAACAAGAACTCAACCTACTTTCGTCCTACTCCCTGTGGGATTGACCCCAACCTAGTTGGGTTCTATATTTGACTCAGTGACCGTTTTATACTTCTTAGGAGGCATATTTTGGGCGACATCAAAAACCGAAAGAACCATACCGACAATAACCAAACCGATGGATATGAATTATATTTGATTTGGTTTGATTTTATTAATTAAAAAAACGACTAAATTGATTTAGTTTTGATTTTACCTCAAAATCGACCCAAACCAAACCATGAACACCCCTACATGTGATGGTGCACTTGCCAACAAAATATGCAGATCTTATTCCAAAATATTTAATAGTACAAATTTTATGTTGCAAAATGATACTCCCTCCCTCCGTTCATTTTTATTTTGTCGCATTTGGACTTGATACACTCATTAAGAAGATAATGGTTGATATGACTATTTTACCACACTATTCTCATTAATTGATGTTTAGTATTAGATCTTGAAAAATGATTTGAAGAATAAATAATTAATACTAAGAGTAAAACATGAAAACATTATTTTTTCTTGATATATTAAAAGTGACAAGTAACACATCAAGAAACTGGACTCATGTGCCTCCTCATGACAATAACTGGTATTGGAAACAGCCGAATAAAATAAAAACTGAGAATGCAGCAATGGTATAGTCAAGGGACATATAAACTCACAGCAACATGTAACTATTCGATTGCAAAAAGCTATAGTGAGATGCTAGAATCAAGGCCTGCTTGGAGTGGTGCTGATTTGATATGGAGTAAATTGTTATTGCCTAAACATAGATTTCTGTTGTGGCTAGCAATGCATGACATACTACTTAAGATTAAAACATCAAAAAAATTATCTTTTCTTGATATGTTAAAAGTGACAAGTAACATATCAAGAAACTGGACTCATGTGACTCCTCAGGACAATAGCTAGTATTGGAAACAGCTGAATAAAATAAAACTGGGAATGCAGCAATGGTATAGTCAAGGGACATATAAACTCACAGCAACAGGTAACTATTCGATTGCAAAAAGCTATAGTGAGATGCTAGGAACAACGCCTGCTTGGAGTGGTGCTGATTTGGTATGGAGTAAATTGTTGCTGCCTAAACATAGATTTCTGTTGTGGCTAGCTACTTATTAAAGCAAGAATGCTTAGGATTGGACCACTACTTGTGTGCTGTGTGATCTTCTGCAGACAGAAAATGTTGCTCATCTGTTTGTAAAATGTGGTGTAGCTCAAGCAGTCTTGCAGTAAATGTTAAGATCAAGGAGGTGCAGGAAACAATTCAGCTGATTAGAAGAAAGAAGTGGCATATATTCCAGAAAGAGACTGTTGCAGCAGCTTAAGCTTATGGTGCCATGATTCATAATATTTGGCTAGCTAGAAATGCTAAATTCTTTAGAGGACATACTGTGAATATTGAGTTTTTGTTTCAGCAAATTCAATTAGTAGTCAGGGAGAGGGTTGCAATGTATAAAGGGGCTAGGTTTGCTAGGAAGGTTACAGTTTTCATAGATAGAATTTGTAATTAGTGATCTCTGAGACTTAGGCTAGTTGTACACCCTTCCTAGGAGGTGGTATAGCAATTAAGGGCTCATTAGGTGTATAGTTTTGTTGGTATGGTAATATTTACATTTTATTGTCAAAAAAAAAAAAGTGACAAGTAAAAATGAAAATTTATTTTAGAAATAAGTGACAAGTTAAAATGAACGGAGGGAGTAAATTTTAAATGATAAATACGGTAATACATTTTACTTTCTATGTGATGGTATAGAGTGGATACTAGATCCCCATCTTTGAATCATGATGTACTCAATTTTGATTTGATTAATAATTAATTAAAAGGCCTTTTTCAAAAAAAAAAGACAAAAAAGGGAAAGGAAAAAAAATTATATATACAATATTAGATTGATTATTGCAAGTCATAACAATATTTCTTAGATTGCATTATATAACAATAATTTTTAAAAAAAACTAACAAAAGGATTAAAAAAAACACGGTAAACCTAGGGGGAGAAATAAAATACACACTAAACTGTAATATTCTTTCCTTTATTTTCTCCTAAAAGACCCCTTAAAAGAAACAGAAGACACAAAATTATTAAATGAAAATTTTAACGGATTAGTATGTAATGAAGATAAAAAGTTAAGTGCTATCAAAGTAATGACTAAAATAGTAATACAAGATTATGAAATAGAAACTTTAGGAATAGTAGACTCAGGATGTACACAGTGTATAATAAACCAAAATATCTTGCCAAAACACCTTAAAAATAGCTTTAAAAAACCACAAATATCCATGCAAATGGATGGAACTCATAATACATATAAACATTATGTAAAAAATGCTATAATTAGTTTTAATAACACATGTTCTAACTATAAAACAGTATATAAATTAGGATATATGTTAACAAGAAATTTAAATATAAAAGCAGGTTTTGTAATAGTATTAGACTTCATAGTAAAAAATAATGGAGGATGTTTTATAACTAGAGACGGAGTAATTTTTACAAAGAATATTACAATAACGCCATCATTTATAGGAAGAAATGTACAACGAAATACAAAAGTAATAAAAGAATCTAGAAATAAACAAATAACCCCAGACACCATCTGCGATAAAGGCACAAATTGCACCTGCAAAAGAAAAGAAAATTTACTTTCAGAAGTAATAAATGACGAATGGATAGACATAGATAAAGAAATGGAAAAGAATTACAATTTAATTGATGTAGGTATAAAAAGTTATAACCTTAGGAAAGGTTTTCAGCAGATAGGAGTAATAAAGAACCAAGAAGACATACAAAAGATTATACAAAAATTAGACAAACTAGAAATAATAGGTGAAAAACCTTTAGAATATTGGGGTTCAAATCAATTAGAATGTAAATTAGATATTATAAACTCTGAATATCTTATTAAGACAATAACAATAGAAGCAAGAAATGAAGACTTAAAAGATTTTGAAATCCAAACTAAAGAACTATTAAATTTAGGAGTGATTAGAAGATCTACGTCTAGACATAGATCCGCAACTTTTATGGTAAGAAATCATTGTGAAATAGCTAGAGGAAAAGCTAGAATGGTAATAAATTATAAAAGACTGAATGATAATACAATAATGGAGGCATATAAATTACCAGATAAGACAGGATTAATAAATAGAATTCAAGGAAGAAAACTATTTAGTAAATTTGATTGTAAGTCAGGATATTGGCAAGTAAAAATGCACAAAGACAGTATTGAATGGACTGCTTTTACATGTCCAGAAGGACATTTTAAATGGCTAGTAATGTCATTTGGGTTAAAGACAACCCCTCCTATTTTTCAAAGAAAGATGGATAATATATTTGGTAATATAAAAATTTTGTTTTGGTCTATATAGACGATATTTTAGTATTCAATAATAACATGAAAGAACACTTAGAACATTTACCGACTGTTTTTAAGCTTTTTCTAGATAATGGGTTAATAATTAGTAAAAAGAAAATGAAATTATGTAAACAATATATTAATTTTTTAGGCATAACTATTGGAGAAGGAAAGATAAAATTACAACCCCACATAGAAACGAAAGCCTTAGAAATGCCAGACAAGTTAGATAAAACAAAAGATTTACAAAAATTCCTAGGAATATTGAATTACGCTAGATCATTTATTAAAAATTTAGGAAAAATAGATGGACCATTATACGGAAAGACTGGAACTAAAGGACAAAAATCGTTTAACACAGAAGATATTAAATTAGTACAGAAGCTAAAAGAAATGGTTAAACAAATTCCAGACCTAGCATTACCATTAGAAACAGACTATTTAATTATAGAAACAGACGGAAGCTTCAAAGGTTGGGGAGTTATATTAAAAGCAAGAAAAAATAAATATTGTACTAAAAAGGACGAAAGAATTTGTGCATATCAAAGTGGAACTTATAAAGAACGAGGTAATATGAGTAGTATAGACGCTGAAATATTAGCATTCATATATGGCTTAAATAGTTTTAAGATATATATTCTAAATAAACCAGAAATTTTGGTAAGAACAGATTGTGAAGTAATAGTTAAATTTCATGAAAAAATAAGTGAAAAGAATAGTAGTAAGAGAAGATGGTTAAATTTTATAGATGCTACCTCAATATACAATATTAAATTCGAACATATTAAAGGTAAAGAAAATAGCCTAGCTGACAAACTTAGTAGATTAATTCCAAAAACTACTAAGTAGTTTTTTCTGCAGCATGAATACAGACAAGGATAAATCGAAAGCTTCAGACTCAGGAGCAGACACTTATCTTCAGATATTATTAAGAAATACGCATTTCAGACCCCAAACGATGCTAAATGCACCGTAGACATCTACCGATCAGACAATTGAAAGAATTTATTTTAGAAAACAAAATCTAATTTGTTACCCAGACTCAAATTTTAGTTTCAAGACAAAATCCGAAGCAAGGATTGACAGAAATCAGAAATGCTTATTAGACAATTTATGGATTGCATATAACAAGACTCCAAGGGATGTCAGCTATTTCTTAGCTGTGATGAATGCCCTGGCTCAGTATTTCACAGACAAAAATTTGAGTAACAAATTTAAATTTTATGTAGTTATACAGGAAAGGATGCCAGGTATTTTTCAGACATGGATACAGGTAATAGACTCCATTAAAGACTTTAGAGATCCTTTATACAAGAGATTTAAAAATTTTACAGAAGCATTAGACTATACCCGAGGAAAATTAGGGCCAAATTTTTATATAACCCCCGAATTACGAAATCTAGTAAATTACCCTCAGTATAATATCCAAAAAGACACCAATAAAATTATTTTCTGTGACCATTGCAGCTCTATGACCGACAGATTTAAACATTTGAATCAGAAAAATGAACTGTTATAAAAAGAGCGAGACGAGTTAATTAAACATAACCAAATACTACAGAACCTTATAAAAGATCTTCATTTTGCATTAAACCAAAGACAAATTCCAGAACAGCCTCTTAAAGATCCCTATTCTCAGACAAATTTTCAAACTCCACAACAAAGTTCTCCATCTTTATCTAAAATGGATCAGACGGGTGTGCATTCCCCAACGAATACAGACAGACCTACTACATCAGGTAAAGGTGTAGCTAGTCCGGTTCAAACGGTAAGCCGGTAAAGACTTATCAAATCCGTTAATGGCTACCACTTTGCCAAAAAGTGTGAGAAGACTCCCTGCAGTTTCAATCTGGAAGGAAGATCCAGCTCAAAGACATCTAAGATAAAGAGACAAACCAGACAAAAAATGAATACGAAAAAAATAGAGAATATTATTAGTAATACATTAATGAAATTACTAATAGAATCTCGAACTGATCTATCTAAAGAAGAAACAAAGGACATAATAAGGCCTAATCTAGAAGACGAAGACTCGAAAATACCAAATTCAGGCTCAGAGTACGATCCTACTCTGGAACAATTTGCACAAGACCCAAAGGCCGATGATGACTCCGGTATGAGTTTTGATTCGGATGCTTTCACAACCTAGACACTATTTGCTAAAGACGACAGCAATGACCTAAGACACTTTGAATTTTACTCCAAAACGTATGCAATGACTTCATCAACAGACAAAAGAAAATGAAGAGAAGCAAAAGTCAAAAGGAAAAAGAAGAAAGTGACATAAAGAAAAGTAGAAAGCAACTCAAAGTGAAAAGGAAATTTCAGAAAAGAAGAAAAAGACGGCAATTTCATACAAAAATTTCAACAGATGGGGACCACAAGCACACTAACTACAATAATGCAAGAATTTGAAGTCCACAGACTCCTCTATAAATATGTATCATTTCTTAGTAGACAGATTTCGAGAAATCGACCTTCGAGCTTGAGTACCAGAGTATTCAACTAATATTTGTAAGTGTGAGTGAGCATAAAAAAAAATGAGTGTGTTGTTAAAATATAGAGTGTTTGTAAAGAGTGTGCATTTTATTTTCAAACTTATTTCGGAGCAGCTCGGGGACTCCAGAAAGGAAAACCTCTATCCGATCTACATCATGTGAGTAGGTTATTTTGCATTCTAGACCTAGGTATTTTCTCCCCTTGTTTTTACAGTATGTTTGTATAGGTTTATATGTTTCTATATAAAAGCATGTTCATAGATTTCTATATAAAAGCATGTTCATAGTTATGTTATAACATGTTATCTTTATTTGATAATTAGGCTCCGTAACTATTTTTAGTCATCCATATCTACCCTTAGTTTGTGGTTAGTCTTTGAAACTGCTTAAGAATTCCGATGGATCAACCTGTAAATTCCTAGGATGTTAAAAGCCCGCTAGGGCCTGAGAGCCGAAGGACGTGTGTTTGTCCGGGGTGAGGTCGAAGAAGCAGTTCTTAAGTATAAAAGTTTAAGAGAAAGAGACGAACATGGTAAGATCACCGATGAGCTAAATAGGATAAGGAATTAGGTATCAAGAAAGATAGTTAAAAAAAATTACTTTAATTAATTTTGAGAGAAAATACTTAGAAATTAGTAATTAATCAACCTATATTACAGAAGTAGAATCCGGAAGGGAAAGTACCGAGTAGGATTTTACACATATATTGAATCACCCCTCTTATATATGTTTTTTTTTGTGTGTGTGTGTGTGTATGTATAAAAAAAAATCAAAGATTTCATCTTTCACCATAATTTTCTTCCGTACTTCTTCCACTATTGTAGAACCAGATTTTATACATTCACGGATATGATTTTTTTAGTTCTTTTTTTATTTTATCTTGAAAAGTGACAGAATTTTTCCTTTCTTCAATATGACAGATGATATTGTTTATTCATTCTTGATTCAACATGGAGGTAGATGGGATGGAAATAGATAAGCACATGTATAGAATTAATGAGTATACAAATTGGTATCACCTAAACTTAAATATCACAATCCATATATACCAGTTTGTATATTCATTCCATACACTAAAGCAGTTAATAACATATATAATTTGGTGAGCACCAGTTTCCATACAATTTTCACTGTCACTGTATACATTCCATACAAGTATGACATATAAGAAATCACTTTGTAAACTGATTTATTAAATATATAATCTAAAGTATATCTCTTAAATTGAATATCGCAATCCATAGATAACAATTTGTACACCATTTCATAAACTAAAATACTTAATATAATATAAAATTTAATGAGCACCAATTTTTATAGTCAGGATACTCATTTCATACATATTTAAAAAACTTAAGAATACCGCTTTCTATGCCTCCGCTTTTATAGAATGGGTATAAACCTAATGAGCACCATTTTTCATATAAATTAACACAATAAAAAAACTTTTTTATATAACAATTTTAATACCATTTACATACATTGTGAATCGGGTAAGAAATATTATTTAGTGAATGGAATGGATATATAAACTAATTTCAACATGATTTCTTACACTAAAAAAAAATAGCATATTTTTTACCATTTAATACACTAAACTTCATATGTTTGAAGTTGAAGAATTTGAGGATTTGTGTTTCCATTTAAAAATTTGAATATGTTTAAATAAAAAGCGGGAAACGTGTGTAAATCAATGTGTGAGAGATTATGCCCACTTGATAATTATCTCTCTCCTAATAACTATCAATTACTTAATTCCGTTAATTAAGCCAAGGATACCGAAAGATCACGTTATTTAATACACGATTATTTAAGAGGGATTTGAATATTATATCCTTTACACGGTAAAAATTAAATTATTAGTATAATTTAATAAAATTGTTATGACTTACAATTATTTACTTAATTTTATAAATATTAAAAAGTACAGTTTTAAGTTGTAATAAACAATTTAAAAGTATATCTAGGGCCATTTTTCCAAAAGAAAAAGAACGAGTAAACTACAGAAATGGCTCCCATAGTGGATGACTTTGTTTTTTTGTCCTCTATAAGAAAAATCTACAAACCAGCATTCCTTTTTTTTATATATAGAACAAATATTTATTTGCCCCTCTATACCTCAAATATTTTTAAACAACTCTCCGTGCTTACTTATCTTTCAACAACTATTTTTTTTCTCTTTTTAATTTTATTTTTTATTTTCTATTTTTTTTTTTAGTTTTTCTCAACCTTTACTTTTAATTCCTTTTCTCCTCTCAACTTCTATTTTTTAAAATTTTTGTTCTCTTTTTTATTTTTCTTTGATTTTATTTTTTCTTTTCTCTTTTTTTTTTCTTTCTTTTTTTTTTCTGATCCTTTATTTTTATTTTTATTTTTTTTTTGTCTTTTTTTTTTCTTCGATTTTTTCTTTATTTTTTTCTCAACTTTTTTTTAAAACATTTCTCCTCTCAACTTCTCTTTTTTCTTATTTTTTTATTTTTCTCAACCTTCATTTTTCTTTTATTTTTTGTTTTGTCTTTTTTTCTCAACCTTTTTTTTCCTTTTCTCCTCACAACTTCTATTTTTTAAAAAAAAAAATCTTTTTTGTCTTTGATTTTTGTTTTTTCTTTTTTTTAATGTTTTTTCTTCATTTTTTTTCTTTTTCCTCAACTTTTTTTCTTTTTCTTTTTTTTTTTTCTTCGATTCCTTTCAAACAACAAGTTATGTCCCATGGACAAGAGTTGATACTACCACATTGTGTTTTTAGTTATGATATGTTCTATAACTCATACCTTATAGGCAAGACTTAGCCCAATTGACTTAGCCCAATGACTTTCAAACAACAAGTTATACCCCACGGACAAGAGTTGACACTACCACATTGTGTTTTGATTTATGAGATGTTGTATAACTCTTACCTTTGAGGCAAGACTTAGCCCAAGGACTTTCAAACAACAAGTTACGCGTCATGGGCAAGAGTTGACACTACCGTATTGTATGTTGATTTATGAGATGTTTTATTAGAGACAAGACTTAGTCCAAGGACCTTCAAACAACAAGTTACACCCCATGGGTAAGAGCTGACACTACCACATTGTGTCTTGATTTATGAAATACTCTATTAGTCTTGCCTTTAAGGCAACACTTTGCCCAAGAACCACCCCAAAAAATAAGTTATGCCCCATGGGCAAGAGTTGTCACTACCACATTGTATCTTGATTTATGAAATGTTCTATAACTCTTGCCTTTGAGGCAAGACTTAGCCCAAGGACTTTTAAACAACAAGTTACATCCCATGGTCAATAGTTGACACTACCACATCGTATCTTGATTTATAAGATGTTCTATAACTCTTGCCTTAGAGGCAAGACTTAGCCCAAGGACTACCGCATTGTATCTTGATTTATGAGATGTTCTATAACTCTTGCCTTAGAAGCAAGACTTAGCCCAAGGACATTCAAACAACAAGTTACACCTCATGGGCAAGAGTTGACACTCTCACATTGTGTCTTGATTTATGAGATGCTCTATTAGTCTTGCCTTTAAGGCAACACTTAGCCTAAGGACCTCCCAAAAAATAAGTTACTCCCCATGACCAAGATTTAACACTACTTCATTATGACTTAATTTATGAGATGCTCTGTAACTCGTGCCTTAGAAGCAAGACTTAGCTCAAGAATTTTCAAGCAACAAGTTATGCTTCACGAGCAAGACTTCATTAGCAATATATAATAGAAGTTGAGAAAAAAGAAAAAAAAAAAGAGAAAAAAAAATAAAGATTGAGAAAAAAGAAAAAAATAAAGGTTAAGAAAAAAGAAAAAAAATAAAGATTGAGAAAAATGAAAACAATAGAAGGAAAAATGAGAAAAGATAAAAAGAAAAAATAAAAGAAAAATAAAGGTTGAGACAAATGAATTAAAAAAAGAAAAAAAAAAGAAGAAATGAAAAATAAATAATGTTTGAAAAAAAAAAAAGAGAGAAAAAAAAAATAAAAGGTAAAGGAAAATAAAGTTTGAGACAAATGAATTAAAACTAGGAAAAAAATAAAAATCAAGGAAAAATAAAAAAAGAAGCAATAAAAATAGAAGTTGAGAGACAAATGAGAATGAAAAGTGTAAAAATATTTGAGGTATAGAGGGGCAAAATTATACTTGTTCTATACATAAAAAAGAAGGAAGATTAGTTTTAAAGACTTTTTTTGTGGGGGACAAAAAAGCAAAGTCATCCAATCTAGGTAATTTCCTGGAAAAGAACAAAGCTCTACATTGAGCCCAATAATGATGAGGCTTTTTGGGTTGGAATTCTAGCCCAAAAATGGAGCCCGTCTCTGCCCCTACTTTTAGTAAGGGTAAACTACATAAATAACCCCCATAATGGGTGACTTTATTTTTTTGCCCCCCATAGCAAAAGTGCTAAAAAACTCCCCTTCCTTCTTTTTTATGTATGGAACAAATACATATTTGCCCCTCTCTATATCAAATATTTTCAAACAACTCTCCATGCTCATTTATCTTTCAACCTCAATTTTTTTTCTCTGTTTTATCTTACTTGGATTTTTTATTTTTATTTTCTCTCTTTTTTTTTTAATTTTTCTCAACCTTTACTTTTTTCCTCTTTTCTTTTTCTCCTTTCAACTTCTATTTTTTTTTCTCTTTTTAATTTTTCTTTGATTTTTATTTTTTCTTTTCTCTTTTTCTAATATTTTTTTTTCTCAACCTTTAATTTTCTTTTATTTTTTATTTTGACTTTTTTTTCTTTATATTTTTATTTTTTCTCAACCTTTTCTTTTTCCTTTTCTTCTCTCAACTTCTATTTTTTTTTTCTTTTTCTCTTTTTCATTTTCTTTGATTTTTTTTAATTTTATCAACCTTCATTTTTCTTTTGTTTTTTATTTTTTCGTAACCTTTATTTTTTTCCTTTTATTTTCTTCGATTCTTTCCATACAACAAGTTACGTCCCATAGGCAAGAGTTGACACTACCACATTGTGTCTTGATTTATGAGATGTTATATTACTCTTGCCTTAGAAGCAAGACTTAATCTAAGGGCATTCAAACAACAAGTTACGTCCCATGGTCAAGAGTTGACACTATCACATTATGTTTTAACTTATGAAATGCTATATAACTCTTGCCTTAGAGGCAAGACTTAGTCCAATGACTTTCAAACAATAAGTTATGCCCCATGGGCAAGAGTTGACACTACCACATTGTGTCTTGATTTATGAAATGCTCTACAACTCTTGCCTTAGAGGCAAGACTTAGACCAAGGGTTTTCAAACAACAAGTTACGCCCCATGGGCAAGAGTTGACACTACCATATTGTGTGTTTTTTTATGAGATGTTCTATAACTTTTGCCTTAGAGGCAAGACTTAGCCCAAGGGCTTTCAAACAACAAGTTATGCCCCATGGGCAAGAGTTGACACTACCACATTGAGTCTTGATTTATGAGATGCTCTATAACTTTGCCTTAGAGGCAAGACTTAGCCCAAGGACTTTCAAACAACAAGTTATGCCCCATGGGCAAGAGTTGACACTACCACGTTGTGTCTTAATTTATGAAATGCTCTATAACTCTTGCCTTAGAGGCAAGACTTAGCCCAAAGACTTTCAAACAGCAAGTTATGCCCCATGGGCAAGAGTTGTCACTACCACATTATGTTTTAACTTATGAAATGCTATATAACTCTTGCCTTAAAGGCAAGACTTAGCTCAATGACTTTCAAGCAACAAGTTATGCCCCATAGGCAAAAGTTGACACTACCACATTGTGTCTTGATTTATGAGATGCTCTATAACTCTTGTATTAGAGGCAAGACTTAGACCAAGGGCTTTCAAACAAGAAGTTACGCTCCATGGGCAAGAGTTGACAATACCATATTGTATTTTTATTTATGAGATGTTCCATAACTCTTGCCTTAGAGGCAAGACTTAGCCCAAGGACTTTCAAACAAGAAGTTACGCTCCATGGGCAAGAGTTGACAATACCATATTGTATTTTTATTTATGAGATGTTCCATAACTCTTGCCTTAGAGGCAAGACTTAGCCCAAGGACTTTCAAACAACAAGTTATGCCTCATGGGTAAGAGTTGACACTACCACATTGAGTCTTGATTTATGAGATGCTCTATAACTTTGACTTAGAGGTAAGACTTAACCCAAGGACTTTCAAACAACAAGTTATGCCCCATGGGCAAGAGTTGGCACTACCATGTTGTGTCTTGATTTATGAGATGCTCTATAACTCTTACCTTAGAGGCAAGACTTAGCCCAAGGACTTTCAAACAACAAGTTACGCCCCATGGGCAAGAGTTGACACTACCACATTATGTTTTGACTTATGAAATGCTCTATAACTCTTGCCTTAGAGGCAAGACTTAGCCCAATGAGTTTCAAACAACAAGTTATGCCCCATGGGCAAGAGTTGACACTATCACATTGTGCCTTGATTTATGAAATGTTCTATAACTCTAGCCTTAGAGGTAAGACTTAGCCCAAGGACTTTCAAACAACAATTTACGTCTCATGGGCAAGAGTTGAAACTACCACATTGTGTCTTGATTTATGAGATGTTCTATAACTCTTCCCTTAGAGGTAGACTTAGCCCAAAGACTTTCAAAAAACAAGTTATACGCCCCCATGGACAAAAGTTAGCACTACCACATTGTGTCTTTGATTTATAAGATGCTCTATAAGTCTTGCCTCTAAAACTAGACTTAGCCCAAGAATCTCCCAAAAAAATAAATTACTTTTCATGGGCAAGAGTTAACACTATTTCATTATGTCTTAATTTATGAGATACTTTATAATTCTTGCCCTAGAGGCAAGACTTAGCTCAAGGGTTTACAAACAATAAGTTGATGTTCTATAAATCTTTCCTTAGAAACAAGACTTATCCAAAAGGACTTTCAAACGGCAAGTCACGCCCTTATGTTTCCTTTGATGTCAAAGAAAGAAGATTTTTTTTGCAGATTATCCAACTTTCTATTCATTAGCAAAATATAATAGAACCTGAGAAAAAAGAAAAAAGAGAAGGAAAAAATAAAAATTGAGAAAAAAGAAAAAAAGAGAAGAAAAAAATAAAGGTTAAGAAAATAGAAAAAAGAGAAAAATAAAAAAAATAAAAAAATAAAAGTTGAGAAAAAAAAATGAAATAAAAATAAAGTTTGAGAAAAATTAAAAAGAATGTGAAAAGAAAAAAACAAAAAATAAAAAAATAAAGGTTGAGACAATGAATTAAAAAAAAGAGAAATGAAAAATAAATAATGTTTGAGAAATAAAAGAAAAAAAAAATAAAAAAAAGTTGAGACAAATGAATTAAAACAAGGAAAAAAAGAGAAAATAAAAAATAAAAATCAAGTAATAGTAAAAAAGAAAAAAAAGTAGAGAGACAAATGAGCATGTAAAGAGTAACACAACATTTGAGGTGTAGAGGGAAAAAAATGTACTTGTTGTATACATAAAAATGAAGGAAGGCTAGTCTTTAAAGACTTTTCTTATGGGGGACAAAAATACAAAGCTACCCACTATGGAGGACATTCCATGTAATTTCCTGTTTTAGTAAGCCACTTGGTAAAAGTTAATTGTTGTGTCTGAAATAACTTGTAATAGAAAATAAAAAAATACATTTAAATTCTAAATATTTATTATAAAATATATGATCAAACACAACTTCAAGTCCAATATTAAATTTTTTTAAATAAAGTTATTATTTTTTTGTTTTCATGCCTAAACACCCACTTAAAAAATTGAAAATTTTCGATACAGATAAAAGAATAAACTTCGTGTATAATAGATTTAAACGAAATTGATTTTCTTTAAATTAAATCACAAGTACAATTTTTTCCCGAGATGTGTGGCCTCTCTATTTTCATCCTCGTGAAATGAATAAAGAAAAAATGACTTCAATTGTTCCGAGTTATCACACAAAGCTGAGAGAGCAAGTCCTAAATTATAAAAATATATTTATGGGTGTTTACACCAAATCATTATAGATATATATTTTTGGTATTCTCTGAATGAACTCTACGTGGCGCGAATCCAGATTATTCAAACTCCAATACAAATATTGAATTAAAAAACTTGACCAAAGAAATGTGTCTAGACATCTTGACAAGGAAAATTAATATATATATATATATATATATATATATATATATATATATATATATAAAGGAGAAATATAAAGAAGGTGATATGATGACTTTTATTTACATTTATCTTTTTTTTTTCTTTTTTTTCTTTTTTTTTGACATTTCTCTCTTCATTTCACTATATAATAGTAACATAATAATCTACTTTAAAACATTTTTAATTTTCTTAAATATGTTATTTAAAAAGTCATTTCCATAACTCACACTACTTTATTTTCACAATTTCTATTCTAATAATATCCTTTAATTTTGTGTCTTTAACTCACACATTCTCATCTCCGTAACTCACCTCCCTTCTTCATAACTTCTTAGCAATTAGTAGTATCCATAACTTCCAAGCCTTTCAAATTCAAAAACCTCAAATTTATTAATATGCAGGTTTATAAGCACAAAATGTTGCTTAATATTTTTGACATATCTTTGTTGATTAGAAAGGTAGGAACTTTTTCTTTTAAGAAATTAAAAATTTACACTCTAACTCATAAAATAAATAAATAAATATAGTTATATATGTGTGTGTTCTATAATAAAAACCCAAAAACAATTCTTAATTTTAAGAAATTTTAATCATATTTATTATTTATTGATTGACTTTCACTAATTAATCATTATAATTTTAAATATGTTACAAATCTTTTCGCCTTCCCTTTACTTCTCATATTCCTATAAATTCACATAAATCTCATACACAATATGCATCAGTCCCTCATTTTCAAGCTGCATAAAAATATTTGTTGGTTAGTACGGTAAGAGATATGTTTATCATATGAATCTTGGAGCTTAGTAAGCGTTTTTTATTTCTCCATTATCATTAGTTATACTCATTATCATCAATTTGTAAGAATATTACGTATTAGTGACCCACATATTTTTGGTAATAAATTTACCTTGTCTCCCAAGTAAAGTAATAAATCAGTCAATTATTTTTTTCTCCAATTTATGCATATATGATATTTCTTTGATGGAAAGAAATAACTATGAAAATTCCTAGGATTAAAGTTATTTGCCTAAGAGTCCCTAGCCTACCTATAAATAGGTCTGTGACTCCATCAGTCTGGCATAACTTTGATAGACATAGGCTAGAAGACTCTATAAGTTTCTTCTTCTCTATCTCTTTCTTCTTATAGTTCTTGGCAAGGCGAACACGATTATCAACAACACTTGAACAATAATGGCTGAAGGTACGTTCCTATTTGTTTTTCCACTGTATTTGGCTTTGTGATATGTGTTGAAATTCAATATGTGGTATCAAGAGCCATCCTTTAACCGTGTTGTTTAGTGTTTTTGAAATCTTATATTTGATATTGAGTTGGGTTCTCATACCGTAAAATTAAAGGAATCAATAAACACATGATAAGAAATTTTTCGGTGGCACAGTTTTAGTAGTGGATTTCGTCAGTTTGTATGAATGAAGAATTATATGTTTAACAATGGTATTGATGATATTATATTCATGTTATGTGAAAAGGCCAGAAAAGTCTTGGCTATTAGAGTGTTGCCTCAAGTATATTTACTTGGTTACTTGATTCGATTTTGTTCCTTCTTGTGTCATGTTTAGATCTAAGGAATTATAGTACCAGTACTTTTGTTATTGCACTGGTATGAATTTGGTTCTAATATTCTGATTATTAAATTTGTCTCTCAAAGAGAAACTTGTTTAGAATTAATAATGACAAATTCTTGTTCAAGTACTGGTACAATACATGACGATATTATGTGTACTTATATATAATTATGTCTCTGTTTTAAGAATTACCATTTTAATGAAGGACATGTAGGCTCAGCCTATTTCTTTGTTGTACGATTTTTCCTCGATTAACATGAGATATTTTTGTACATCGGATTGAATTGATGTAAGCTATGCCTATTCAATCCAGTTTTAGCATTGTGATTAATTAAATATATAATTGTTAAAGTTAAATACTTTGAGATGCTTTATACAAGGGATTGCTGTGATGTAGGCTCTGCCTATTCAATCTGTTTTAGCATTTTAATAGTTAACACTTTGTTTAAGTTAATTATAGTGAGATGTCATTCTGAGTTCTTTTTATCATAAGCTTGGGTTAGCCACAACATCCTGAGTATATGATATAAAGAACAGCTAAATTCTTTAATCACATAAAGTTAAGTGATAATAATAACATCTAATAAAGTTTGATTATCTTATCAAAATAGTAACAGTACCCTACAGGGAGGTAACTAGTATGGTTAGATAAATTGGAATAAGTTAGTAAACCTTTCTGTTTAAAAATTCTCCTAATACCCACAGGTATGGATTATTTTCTTGTTTTATTTGGTTTACTAGTCTAATAAAGTTAAGTAATTCTATGCATGAGTTGCAACTTCTGCCCACAGGAAGGTTTAGAATTTACTTAAGAATTGGTATTTACGCGAGTCACTTTAATGATTATATATTTCATAGCTTATGTATGTGTATCCGTATTTTGCAGTTAACACAACTTTTCCTATTGCTCTATTTAACGAAAATGCTCGAATTTCAATGTTTTCTGGTGACAACTTTACTGAATGGAAGGACAAAGTCCTTCTCACTTTAGGGTGTTCAGATCTGGATCTGGCACTCCGTGTGGAAGAACCACCTAAGCCCATAGAATCAAGTACACCAGAGGCTAAGGCTTCTTATGAGCGGTGGGAGCGATCTAATTGCTTGAGCTTAATGCTCATAAAAGCTCATATAAGCCAAAGCATTAGGGGTTCCATCCCTAACAATGACAATGTCAAACCTTACATAAAGTCAATTGATGAACAATTTGTAAGCTCTGACAAGGTGTTGGCCCACCCTTATGAAGAGGCCCTCAAGTATGACATTTGATAGAAGTCGTACAGTACGTGAGCACATTATCGAGATGAGAGATGTTGCTGCTAAACTCAAGTCCCTTAAGGTTGATATGTCTGCAACATTTCTTGTGCATTTTATTCTCAACTCTCTTCCTATGAAATATGGTCTGTTCAAGATATCTTACAACACACATAAAGATAAATGGTCAATCAATGAACTCTTGACCATTTGTGTGCAAGAAGAGGAAATGTTGAAGCATGAGATACCTGAAAGTGCTAATTTGGTGACTCATGATAAGAAAAATGCAATGAAGGATAAAAGTGTTCCTATGAAGAAGAAAGACAGTCTTGACAAAGACACTTGTCGTTTCTGCAGAAAGAAGGGACACTGGAAGAAAGATTGCCTGAAATACAAGAAGTGGCTTCAGAAGAAAAGTAATTTTACTTTTGTATGTTATGAATCTAATTTCACTAAAGTTTCTGATAATACATGGTGGATCGATTTTGGTTCCACAACTCATATTACCAAAACCATGCAGAGTTTTCTAACTCTAAGAAAGCCGAAGGAAAGTGAACAAAATGTTTATTCTGGCAATAGGATGGTATCACATGTGGAAGGCGTGGGGACTTATAGGCTCATTTTAAAAGACGGTTTTCAATTAGATTTAAAAAACACTTTTTATGTTCCATCGTATTCTAGGAATTTAATTTCTCTCTCTAGACTATCAATAGCTGGTTATGATTTCAATTTTCATTTATCTACAATGAAACTTTTGAAAGGCAATAAAGTTGTTGGTTTTGAAAATTTGTATGGAAAGTTATTTAAATTTGAGCTAGCCCCCACGACTGAATGTAATGTCTTAACTCTGCATGATAAATACATTGGTACTAAGCGATGTATTATCAATGAGAACTCATCAAGTCTTTGGCACAAGAGATTAAGACATATCTCTATTGAAAGAATCAAAAGGTTAGTTAATGATGGAGTTATTGAAGCTCTTGATTTTTCTAACTTTGACACTTGTGTGGACTGCATAAAGGGTAAGCAGACCTACAAATCCACTAAATGTGCCAAAAGGAGTTCTCAATTTCTTGAGATTATACATACAGATATTTGTGGATCTTTTCCTACCTCTTGCTTGAATGGTGAGAGATATTTTATCTCATTTATTGATGTCTATTCAAGATATATGTATCTCTATTTTATTTTTAATAAATAGGAAACACTTGATGCTTTTAAAGTGTTTAAAACAGAAGTAGAGAAACAAATTGGAGCTCAAATCAAAATTGTAAGATCTGATAGGGGTGGAGAATATTATGGTAGGTACACAGAAAAGGGACAAGTTAAAGGTTCATTTGCTGAGTTCCTTGAAAAGAAAGGTATAATTGCTCAATATACCATGCCAGGAACACCACAACAAAATGGTCTGGCAGAAAGAAAGAACCGAACATTAATGGACATAGTAAGAAGCATGATTAGCAGATCAAGTTTATCTTTATCCTTATGGAGTGAAGCCTTAAAAACTGCTGTGTATATTTTAAATAGGGTTCCATCCAAGGTTATCTCCAAGACACCTTTTGAATTATTTAAAGGATGGAAATCTAGTTTAAGCCATTTACATATTTGGGGATGTCCTACTGAAGTGAAGGTTTATAACCCACAGTTAAAAAAGTTGGATGAACGAACAATAAGCGGTTTATTTATAGGTTATGTGATTAACTCTAAAGGATTTAGATTTTATTGTCTTTCTCATTCTCCTAAAATTGTTGAGGCTAGAAATGCTAAATTTCTCGAGGAACATGAAGTTAGTAGGAGTGGTTCAACTCAAGTGGTGGAACTAAAAGAGATAAGGGGACCACTTATGGTGCCTTTATATACTAAAAACTTGAATGCAAATTAGTTAAATTCTTATGAATTACCTGAAGAGCAACAAGTTCAAGAGCCACCACCACTTGATGAGCCACATGAAGAGAAATCCGCTTTTTCTGAACCCATTGTTGAAAGAGCACCTGAACAAGTGGAAGTAAGAAAATCCTCAAGAGTTCGTAAATCAGCAATTTCTAGTGACTATGTTGTATATCTTCAAGAGTCTGATTATGATATTGGACTAAAAGATGATCCATCTTCCTTTTCACAAGCCATGAGTGGAGAAAACTCCACACTTTGGTATGATGCCATGAAAGAAGAATTGGAATCTATGGCTAAAAATAAAGTCTGGAATCTCGTTGAATTACCTAAATGAGTCTCTACTATAGGATCCAAATGGGTTTATAAAACCAAAAGAGACTTAACTGGTAATGTTGAATGACATAAAGCTAGACTTGTAGCCAAGGGTTTCACTCAAAAGGAAGGTATTGATTACCATGAAACTTTCTCTCCTGTATCAAAGAAGGATTCATTAAGGATAATCATGGCATTAGCAGCTCACTTTGATTCAGAGCTACATCAAATGGATGTGAAAATGACTTTTTTGAATGGAGATCTTGAAGAAGAGGTATACATGCGTCAACCTGAAGGATTTTGTGAAAAGGGTGAAATTCACCTTGTTTACAAGTTGAATAAATCTATTTATGGATTAAAACAGGCTTCTCGCCAATGGTATATTAAATTTCATAATGTTGTTTCTTCATTTCGATTTACTGAGAAAAACATTGATCAATGTATATACCTTAAGATAAATGGGAGCAAATATATTTTCCAAGTCCTATATATGGATGACATTTTACTTGCGAGTAGTGATTTGGGGTTGTTGCATGAGACGAAATAGTTTCTTATCCAGAATTTTGAAATGAAAGATATGGGTAAAGCCTCATATGTCATTGTCATAGAGATTCACAGAGATAGATCTCAACGACTGCTTGGACTATCTCAAAGAGCCTACATTGAAAGAATTCTGGAAAGATACAGAATGAAAAATTGTTCACCTATAGTAACACCTATCATTAAAGGTGACAAATTCTCATTGAATCAATTTCCACAAAATGCATTGGAACAAGACCAAATGAAAGGCATTCCATATGCTTTACTTGTTGGAAGCCTTATGTATGCACAGGTCTGCACTAGACCTGATATTGCCTTTGTACTAGGAATGCTTGGTAGATATCAAAGTAACCCTGGTCTTGATCATTGGAAAGCTGGTAAAAGGGTTTTGAGATATTTGCAAGAAACTAAGGATCTTAAGCTTACATACAGATATTCTGACTCATTGAAAGTCATTGGCTATTCAAACTCCGATTTGGGTGGATATAAAGATAGTGGTAAATATACTTCTGGATACATTTTCCTTCTTACTGAAGGTGTTGTGTCTTGGAGAAGTGTCAAGCAAACCATTGTTGCAACATCCATGATAGAAGCTGAGTTTATAGCATGCTATGAGGCTACATCACAGGCGTTATGGTTGGAGAATTTTACTTCAGGCCTTAAAGTTGTCGAATCTATTGCGAGACCATTGAAATTTTTTTGTGATAATTCAACTGCGGTTTTTAGAAGAATAATAAGAGTGGTAGCCGAAGTAAGCACATCGACATAAAATATTTGATGGTTAGAGATCATGTCAAGAAGCAAGATGTGAGTTTTTAACATGTTAGTACTACTTTGATGATTGCTGATCCTACGACTAAAGGTTTACCAACTAATGTTTTCAAGGATCATGTAACCCATATGGGACTTAGTAACTCATTGCAGTCTTTCTCTATTCTCTAACAGTTTGTCTAGACATTATCGTTTTTGTTATACATGAACGTGCTCATTTTGATTTTCATGTATTATAAAGTAATTATTGGATCAAATAAAGTTGGATTCTGAATGACTTATATTAAGCTCATTTATAAAGTTGTTGGACACTTTATTTAGAACATATTGTACGTTGTAATACATGGAAGGAAGTGCTTGATTAAGAGAATGACCGCCATGATTCTTGTATTAGTATATTCTTGATAAAAGTGATTGTTGCATAACTATTAAGATGAGTGAATATGCGTTTATGGCCATATTGTTTATTTTCACTCATAAAGGATTGTCTGATTTTAATAAGTGGGTCAAGTGGGAGAATGTAAGAATATTACGTATAATATTACGTATTAGTGACCCACATATTTTTGGTAATAAATTTACCTTGTCTCCCAAGTAAAGTAATAAATCAGTCAATTACTTTTTCTCCAAGTTATGCATATATGGTATTTCTTTGATGGAAAGAAATAACTATGAAAGTCCCTAGGTTTAAGTTATTTGCCTAAGAGTCCCTAGCCTACCTATAAATATGCCTGTGACTGCATCAATCTGACATAACTTTGATAGGCATAGACTAGAAGACTCTATAGATTTCTTCTTCTCTATCTCTTTCTTCTTATAGTTCTTGGCAAGGCGAACACGATTATCAACAACACTTGAACAATAATGGCTGAAGGTACGTTCCTATTTGTTTTTCCGTTGTATTTGACTTTGTGATATGTGTTGAAATTCAACACAATTTGCTGCTTGGATTTTCATGATCTTACAATGATATAGTAATTCTTTTTTACTTTTGAGCTTTGATTTATTTGAATTTACTTTTGCTAATCAAGACTTAGATTTAACATGCTAAACTTGTCATTGTTTTATTATCGTACTTTTTCAAAATGAAGCATCTATGATGACGAGGCTTGGAGAATTCGGAACACTTCGAGAACAATGGCAAAGGCATAAATTTTTTCAAGACTATTCAATATTTGATATATTTGTATGAAAAATAATTTTTCACCTATAAATATACAACAACAACAACATACCCAGCATATTCCCACCAGGTGGGGTCTGGGGAGGGTAAAGTGTACGCAGTCCATACCACTACCTCAGCAGAAGTAGAGAGGCTGTTTTCGATAGACCCCCGGCTCAGAACAGATCACCATACCAGAGAAAACATAAGAACCAATAACAAAAAAGAGATACAAGTAGATATCACATGGCTAGGTGCTAAAGGAAACACGACACCCACAGAGTAATACTATATGCAATTAAATCGGGAATCACAAACATTACCAAAGGCACGCGAACAAGAGTCTGCCAAAAAACAACAGGCACAAATACAAAACAAACATCCTTTCAAACACTCCTACCTACTAATATAAACTCCTTCCTACCCCCTAACCCTCTACCCTAATCCGCGCCCTCCACCCCTTCCTATCGAGGGTCATGTCCTCTGTAAGCTCTAACTGCTCCATGTCATGCCTAATCACCTCCCTCCAATATTTCTTCTGCCTGCCCCTACCCCGCGTAAAACCATCCCTACCTCGCGTAAAACCATCCCCCGCCAGCCTCTCACACCTTCGTACCGGAGCATCCGTGCACCTCCTCGATACATGCCCGAACCATCGTAACCTCGCTTCTCACATCTTGTCTTCGAATAGTCTCATTTCTAACCCTATCACTCCTGGTCAGTCCACACATCCATCGCAGCATCCTCATCTCCGCTACCTTCAACTTCTGCATGTGGGAGTTTTTAACTGGCCAAGACTCCGCTCCATACAACATAGCCGGACGGACGGCCACTCTGTAAAACTTACCCTTAAGCTTCAGAGGCACCTTCTTGTCGCACAAAACTCCCGAAGCTAGCCTCCACTTCAACCATCCTGCACCAATACGGTGCGTGACATCCTCGTCAATCTCGCCATCCCCCTGAATCATAGACCCCAAATACTTGAAACTACCCCTCGTCTGAATAGCCTGGGAGTCCATCTCCACTCCCACGTCAGCCTTCTGCGTCACAGCACTGAACTTACACTCCAAGTACTCCGTCTTGGTCCTGCTCAGCTTAAGCCCTTTTGACTCTAAGGTCTGTCTCCAAACCTCCAACTTATCATTAACTCCTCCCCGGGACTCGTCAATAAGCACTACATCATCTGCAAATAACATACACCAACGTACCTCTCCTTGAATCCGCCGTGTCAAAACATCCATCACCAAGGCGAATAGAAATGGGCTAAGAGTCGACCCCTGGTGCAACCCAGTCAGAACAGGAAAGTGCTCTGACTCTCCTCCTACCGTCCTCACCCGTGTCTTCGCTCCGGCGTACATGTCCTGAATCGACCTAAGGTACGCCACAGGCACACCTCTAACCTCCAAGCACCTCCACAGAACCTCTCTGGGGACTTTGTCGTATGCCTTCTCCAAATCAATGAACACCATATGCAAGTCCTTCTTCCTCTCCCTATACTGCTCCACCAGTCTCCTTACAATGTGGATGGCTTCGGTAGTCGAGCGACCTGGCATGAAACCGAACTGATTTTCCGAAATAGTCACAATCCTCCTCAGCCTCGACTCTATCACCCTTTCCCACACCTTCATAGTATGGCTCAACAACTTGATACCTCTATAGTTGTTGCAGCTCTGAATGTACCCCTTGTTCTTATATAACGGGATCATCGTGCTCCATCTCCAAGCTTCCGGCATCTTCGTCGTCCTAAAAATGGTGTTAAATAACTTTGTCAGCCACTCCAAACCTACCCCGCCAGTACTCTTCCAAAAATCTACCGGAATCTCGTCTGGCCCAGTAGCCCTACCCTTACGCATCCGACAAATAGCCCTCTTGACCTCCTCCAACTTAATACGCCTACAATAACCATAATCGCGACACCTCTCAGAGTGTTCCAAGTCCCCCAACACCAAACCTTCGACTCCTTCATCGTTCAAAAGTCTGTGAAAATACGACTGCCACCTCCTCCTAATGAGGGTGTCATCCATCAACACTCTGTCATCCTCGCCCTTGATGCACTTCACCTGATCAAGGTCACGACCCCTTCGCTCCCTAGCCTTGGCAAGCCTATACAACTTCTTATCCCCACCTTTTTCCTCTAAAGTCGCATACAGGCGCTCAAAAGCAGCCGTCTTAGCTGCAGTAACCGCTAGCTTCGCTCTTTCCTAGCTAACTTATACTCCTCCCTTCTCTTCCGCTTCTCCTCTTCGTCCTTGCTTTCTACCAACTTCGCATATGCCGCCTTCTTTGCCTCCACTTTCCTCTTGACTTCTTCGTTCCACCACCAATCCCCCCGGTACTTGCCATATCGTCCTCTCGAGATACCCAACACCTCTCTAGCTGACTCCCTGATACAACTGGCGGTCGTTTCCCACATACTATCCACATCCCCTAAACCCTATATATATAATTCTTATAATTTACTATATACATAGTATAATTTTTTGATGAAGGGTATTTATTTGCCCACCCTTCATTACATAACTGATGAGGTTTCAGTCCCATTTTTTAGAATAAGGTGATGAGACTTTAAAATATCAACAAAAGTGGTATTCTTATAATGAAAAGTAGAACCGGAGTCCTCAATCTAGTATATTATGTCAAATCATGGCTCAATAATTTTATTGCAGTACTAATTTGAGATTTTGACTTCTTGTAATCACTACATTCAGTGAATTCCCTTCTTGTAATCATAGCTACTTTTTTGTATGTCATGTTTAGTATTGTCGATAACAATCAACATTGAAGTCCGAAGAGCAAAAGTTCTATTGGTAAAATGAAAGTATCTCAACTACTTCATATAAATTTGCATTGTGTATATACTCAACTATTTCATATAAATTTGCATTGTATATACACTCTTTGTTCTCTAATGTCATAACATCGTCATTAAAGATTTGCGGAAAGTGATCATTTTTACCAAATATCAACATGAAAATAATATAGCATGCATTAACACTCGACCAAAAGTAAGACTTATGTTCTGCCTCTTTTTATTATATTTTGTCAGTTTAATTAACATCTAATCCTTAATTCTTCCTTGACTATAGCTTTCTGTAAATGAAAAAGGATGGGAGGAAATATGTAAAGTGTCCTTCATATTTGTATATTCTGTCTCACCTATCAACTTTTCGACTTATAGAGATTCATTTATTTCCATATTTTTTTAATTCTCGATGTCTTTTTTCTTGGTTATATTAGTTTTTTTATTTTTTTATTTATTATTAAGTACTATTCTAATGTGATAACCAATTTAGTTGAATGAACAAAAAAACAAACTTTTGAATTCTCTCAATACTTTTTTGTTATGTGTTTGAATTTATTGGAAAATAAATGTTTGCAAATTTGAGAAATATTAGTATCATTTAATGATTTTTGGATGAAAAGAAATTATTTTATAGTAAGAGATTTACAAAGATTTCTTTTCTTTTTGAAAGATGAATAACTAAGAAATAGAAACGTGAAGAATAAAAAAAGAGAGGAAATTATAAACAAAAGGAGAAAAGGAATGAAGACATAATTTGATTTTGTGGATTTTAGGATGATGAATTTGATTTGCACGTTTTATTTTTATGTTTCATTCTTCTTTTAAATGTTAAATAAGTAGAAAACTATGAAAGCGATAACATTTAATTCTCGAACGTTATGGAATAAGTAATACTATGTCTATAATCTTAACTATACAAAGTAAAAAAAATTACATGTTTATATTTATATACCCAGAGATCAATTTTCTTGGATTTCTTTCTTTCTTTGTTCGTTTAAGAAACTTTTTTTTTAAAAATGTTTTGCAGTTATTATTTTATTAGAACTTGAAGATTAAAATTTTTTTTACTTATTTTAATATTAAAACATATTGTAACGAAGTTAGAAAATTAATGATATTTTTTATCACCGCGCAAAGTGCGGACAAGTTACCTAGAGTATAAGGGAAGTAAGTTACCTAGGGAAAATACCCCATACTTTTAAGAAGTAACATGCGGAATGCGGATGATGAACCAAAAAATAAAGTGGAAGGGAAGTAACTAATAAAGTGTGTAGTCTGTAACTTCCAAAAATGTTGCTACGAAAATGGGATTGAAGAATAAAAATTTTATTCACTGTGTTTAGACGTCACAGAATGTCTTTTCCAACAAAGGTTAAAAAAAAAAAAAAAAAAAAAAAAAAAGGAAAAAACTGATATGAGCATATCCAATAATTTCATATGTGATTGTTATTTATAGATTGATTAAGCCATAAAAATTGTAGGTAGAAGAAAGTTGATGAGACATCTTATTTAAGTAGAGCACTCAAATATACTGAGGTTATTATGTAACTTAAGAAATATGCTAAGATGTAATAAATATGATAGATTTTTTTTTATTATCAAACAAATTAATCAATTAAAGAATAAAGAATAAAGTCCAAAAATAAAAATTAGGTAGAAGAAAGTTGTGGACGCATTTTATTTAAATAAAAAATGTAAATAAATAAAGGTTTTTTGTAACACAAAATATGATGAGATGTAATACATATGATAGAGTGTTTTTTATTATCAAACAAATTAATCAATTAAAGAATGAAGGAGAAACTTCAAGAAATTAAAATTAAAAAAAGAATATGAGGAAAAGGAGACATCACATCTCCAACTATCATGGAAAAAAACATAACGGCTTGCTCGTGATCCTCTTGAGAGACCAACATGCTGCAATTAAAATATTGTACTTCTTCCGTCTAATTTTATATGATATTTTTTGATTTGGCATTATATGATATTTTTTGATTTGGCGTTATATGATATTTTTTGACTTGTCACTTTATTTTCAGAGAGGCTAATCTTCTAGTTAGGGGTGGATCTACAGTACCGGGTGGGGGTTCCCGTTACAATAGATCTTGTAATTATATTGAAAAATGTAATACGGATATAACTATTTGCTGCTGGGAACCCATAACGTTCAATGGCACGCAATGGACCCTTAAAGCTCCGTGACCAGATGTCCGCGTGCAGGATCGATTCCTGCTAACTGCAATATGCTTTTAGAATTCCAACTCGTTTTTTATTTCAAAAACTGTAACTGCAACACATTTTTTTCCTTTTTCCTTTTTCCTTTTTAAAACATAAGTAACAAAGTCAATTAAAAAGGAAATAAAATATTACTTTTACCTAATCCCAATATTTCAAATCTAAAAAGTGAGAAACAAGAAAAACTTAGATTTAAAAAATTGTTTTGGTTTTTCTTGCTCTTCCAATCCACCAACTCACATCTTGCTTATTCAGGTTCTTCTTCTACAATTTTTTTCTTTTTATTTGTTTCTCTTACGTTTGTATCTATTTTTTGTTTCCTATAACTTTTCTTGACATTCTAATTTTCTCTTATATAGTTCGTAGAGTTGTAGATAACAAACTTTGTCACTTGGTTTTTTGTCTATTGACTAATCAAATGTTAAAAGATAGAGTTAATTTTCTAATCATAAAAATCAAAATAGACATCAATCTTGTGGTCATGACTCATGACCCTCCGTATATATTTTGGGGACTCTTGATTTGTATAAAATGTTTTCAGTTCTTTTTCTATAAGTTTATTATATTTGTGGAGATATACTAGTTCATAAATAATTTTGATGGTTTTCAATACAGGTTTTATTTGTAATCTAGAGTAACATATATGTATTTTTATCTTTTAATTTGACATAACCGATAAAATTGACTGATATTTTATTGGTTTGGGTAGCGGTTTAGTACAATCAAAAATTGCTAGTAAATAAGCCGAACTATTAAGCACAAAAATTCAATCACACCGCTCCATAAGCACCCTTATTGGGAACCCACAAGTTTAAAATCTTGGATCCGCCTCTGCTTCTAGTGTCTTGCACTATCTAGAATCACATTTCGTGTTTATCCCTTTTTATGAGATTCAACCTAGCTAGCAAGACAAAAATGTGAATCTATGAGACAAAATAGGACGCAACATAGCAAGAGTCAAATAGACAAACTAGAGAACTCTATTTCACCAATTCATTCAAACTCCCTTAATTTGTCTTCACTTTCCGAAAATGAAAAGATCATTCTCATAATCAACTAACAGTCTAACACGGCATTTTTTATTTGGTCATGTGCCTATATATATGATATATCCTTCAAAATTACGTACATACCAATCCTGTAACTATGTTAAGGCTTCTAATCCTTCTTATCTTGCTTTATCAATTCTCAATTCTATTTGTGGAATCCCACAACTTCTCATTTCCTTCATTTGATGTTGGAAGTTGCAGAAATTTAACTTGTTGGGGATCAGTTACGGCCGCCAATGAAACTCTTAATCTCACACCTGATCAGCCACAGAACAATTCCAACAAAGTTGGAAGAGTCTTGTTCAGTAACTCCATACCTATCTGGCCTGCTTCTTTTTCTACCATATTCACTATAAGGATTTCCACTTATCAATCGATTTCTGGTGATGGAATGGCATTCCTCATCGCACAAGACGATAAGCCCTCCCCACTGGATAGTTATGGCTCATTTATTGGAATTCTTGATCCATCAACTCAAGGTTAGCTAGCTAACTTCTACATAATTTGAACTTTGAGAAGACAAATGACTAAACTAAGTTGGTTGTTCTTCAATTCGTGATCCATCACTTAAAAGTTTCTTCATTTAAAATGCAGGAGGCACACTTCATCAGCTTGCTGTGGAGTTTGATACTTACAGAAACGAAAACGAAATGGATGGAAACCATGTTGCCATTGTAACTACAAGTATGGAGAGTCCTGTTGCAGTTAGAAGTTTAAGTGATGTTGGAATTGATCTAAGGAGTGGAAGAAATATCACAATCAAGATTGACTATGATGGATGGACTAAAATTTTTGAAATCTCTGTAGCATATGCAGGACAACCTCTTGCGAAATTTTTAAGCCAAGAAATCATCATGCAGGAAACAGTTCCACAAAATGCTTATGTTGGATTTTCAGCTTCCACTGCCTATTTCTCAGAGGTACATCATCTTCTTAACTGGAATTTCACACTGTTTGAATTACCAGAAGGATCGCTGAAGTATGGCCTTGATCCGGACAAGGAAAAGATTGCTCTTCTTCTTGCTACTCCTATCATGGTTGTCTCGTTAGCTGTGATTGTATCGTTTCTCATTACAGCTCGTAAGGATAGAAAAGAGAGACTTCAGAGGAAAGAGGACATCGAAATGCTAACAAGAACTGCAGCCAATGCTCCTCAGATTTTTACTTATCGGCAACTCTGCAAGGCTACTAAAAGCTTCAGCAAAGATAACCTATTGGGAACTGGGGGCTTTGGAAGTGTTTACAAGGTTTTTTTTTATGATTCTCCTACAACTGTAGCTGTTAAACGAATCAACGCGACATCTAACCAAGGTATGTTTTCCATTTAAGTTCCCCTAATTATAAATCGAAGTGTGGCACTATCATTAAAATTTTAGATTACCTAGAAGTATTTATAATTGGCTCTTATGGTTTTAATACAAGGTGAGAAGGAATACTTGGCTGAAATATGTACAATTGGGCGCCTAAGGCACAAAAACTTGGTGCAGCTACTAGGCTGGTGCCATGACAGAGAGAAACTCCTGTTAGTTTATGAGTATATGCCTAATGGAAGCCTTGATAAATACATTGGCAAGATTTTTCTTGATTGGGATACCAGATTCAAGATTCTATCAGGACTGGCATCATCACTATTGTATCTTCATGAAGAATGTGGGAATCCTATTGTACATCGAGACATTAAGCCGAGCAATGTGATGCTAGACACCGAATATAATGCTCATTTGGGTGATTTTGGGCTAGCAAGATTACTCCAAAATGAGAACTTTGTTACTACAATGGTGGCTGGCACTCCAGGATACCTAGCACCGGAAGTTAGCTACACAGGGAGGGCTACTCCAGAGTCAGATGTTTATAGTTTTGGAATGGTTGTTTTAGAAGCGGTATGTGGACGAAGATCAAAAGGGATTATGGAAGAAAATAGCTTGGTCGATAATGTATGGAGTTCATATGAGAGAGGTGCATTATTGGAGTGTATGGACCAAACGCTTGATGGAAAATTTGACAATGTACAAGCTCAAAGGTGTTTTATCACTGGATTGGCATGTTTACACCCTAACAGAATGCTCCGGCCTAAAATGAGAAAAGTGGTGCAAGTGTTCATGAATCCTGATGAGCCACTTATGAAATTGCCCGAGTCTCGGCCTAGTTTTGTTTGTGTTTCATGGCATTCTTCTACGTATTCAACAATAACAACTAGTTATGCTCCTCTAGGTAGCATGAAGCACATTCCAGATGAGGTGACAGTCTCTTATGAATATGCTTCTGAGACAAAGAAATAGTTAACAGGAAAGCACATTATCTCATGTTTGTGTGATTCAACACTATATGGGCGATATTTGTTCATAATTATGGGAGATTTTTGTGTAAATTGTTTCTATGAACTTGGCAGATGTGTCTTTAGTGGTCTAAATGATCAAAGATAAAATTATAGCTATGTTACTTCACATTTAAGGGTTGCAAAATTTGTTAAAGAAAGTTGACTATGTTCAGAAATTAACCCCAGTCCATATACAAATATATCACATTTGATGCATTTTGCCAGGAATAGAACCCCAAGAGGGAGAGTCTATTTGCTTGGAAGACAGTTTTCCTTATAATACTCTACAAAAGCCTCAATGTTCATGTGTGTCTGCAGTATTTATTGAAGCGGACATCTCGTATTCGGTTTCGTTATTATAGATAGACTAGAACCCATTCGTCAACCTCCAAATGTATTTATTTTTTACCAGTAAGCTTGTAAAAATAAATTTCTTCTCGTATTTGGTTTTATTACTATAGATGGACTGATTCTATGTAAAAGGAAAACAAAAATGAATAACAGAAAAAGGCAAGTTGATAGAATAACGAGTTGCCAAAACTTGTTGTGACGAGAAGTTGCTAAGACGTGTTTTAGGAACAAGTTGCAACAACGCAAATTGAGCAACAACTTGAAACGTCCAAACAAGCATTCTGATTGGTTGAAGTATTGGCCGTTTCTCCTATAAATAGGAGGAATTAGCTCTCTCTTTGAACACACACAGAAAAGGTCTCAAGAGTAGTGAAGAGCATTTCACATATAGTGTGTAAGCGAAAATAGAGAGTGTGAGCAGTATTATAGTGAGGTGAGAAAATTAATAGAGGTTCCTGGAGTATTTACTCGGACCTACAAAGTTTAAATTCCTCATTATAGTGGATTATTTTGCTCCTTTCGGGCCCGTGGTTTTTTCCCTTATTCAGAAAGGTTTTCCACGTTAAAATCTTTGTGTCCTTGTTATTTCTTTAATTTCTTGTTGATTACCGTATCTCAGTGCTACGCTGTTATTATCGCAAATATTATTTCTGTGGTGGGGTTTATTTCCAACAACTAGTATCAGAGCACATGTTCCGCTCATTCACGAAAATAATTTTTTGCAGTTCGTAGTCCTATACTCGATAAAAATAAAATGTCTGAAATAAAGTATGAGGTAGCAAAATTCAATGATGATAACGCTTTCTCAACATGGCAAAGAAGGATGAGGAATCTGCTTATCCAACAAGAATTGCACAAGGTACTCAGCTGCAAATCCAAAAATCCCGAAACCATGAAAATGGAGGATTGGGAAGAAATGGATGAAAAGGCCGCTAGTGTAATCAGGTTGCACTTGACAGATGATGTGGTCAATAACATCATCGATGGAGATAGTGCATGTGGCATTTGGACAAAGTTAGAAAATCTATACATGTCCAAAACACTGACAAATAAATTATACCTAAAGAAATAGTTGTACACCCTACATATGGGTGAAAGTACAATTTTTTTGTCACATTTAAATATGCTTAACGGACTAATCACCCAGCTGGCTAACCTCAGGGTAAAGATCGAGGAGGAAGATAAAACCATCATGCTCTTGAACTCATTGCAATCTTATTATGATACTTTGGCAACAACCATCTTGCATAGTAAGGACTCAATTGACCTGAAGGATGTCACGTCAGCTCTTCTACTTAATTAGAAAATGAGAAAAAAGCCTGAAAATCATAGATAGGGTCTCATCACAGAAAGTAGAGGCAGGAGTCACCAAAGGAGTTCAAGTAGCTATGGCATAACCGGAGGCCGTGGAAAGTCCAAGGCCCGATCTAAATCATGAGCCAGAAATTGCTACAATTGAGATCAACCAGGTCACTTCAAAAGAGATTGTCCAAATATAAAAAGTGGCAAAGGTGAAAGTAGTGGACAGAAGAAAAACGACAACACAGCTGCCACGGTGCAAAACAATAATAATGTTTGTTCTCTTCCTAAACAAAGAAGAGGAGTGCATTCACTTAGTAGGTCTAGAATCGGGATGGGTAGTTGACACAATAACATCTTACCATGCTACACCAGTAAGGTATCTTTTCTGCAAATATGTAGCAGGTGAATTCGATATTGTGAAAATGGGTAACACAAGTTACTCAAAACTTGCGGAGATCACAGACATTTGTATTAAGACAAATGTCATATGCAATTGGTTCTAAAAGACGTGCACCATGTACCTGATATATGGTTAAACTTTATCTTGGGAGTTGCTTTGGACCGAGAAGGGTACGAGAACTATTTTGCAAATAAAAGATGGAAACTCACCAAGGGAGCATTGGTGATTGTGAAAGGAGTTGTTCTTGGCACATTGTACAGGAAAAATGCAGAAATATACCGAGGTGAATTGAATACGGCCTAAGAAGAGATTTTTGCAGATTTATGGCACAAATGAATAGGTCATATGAGCGAGAACAAATTGCAGATTCTCGCTAAGAAATCACTCATCTCTTTTGTCAAAGGTACGATTGCAAAACCATGTGACTACTTCTTATTAAATAAGCAGCATAGTGTCTCATTTCAGACATCATCTGAAAGAAAATTAAATATATTTGATCTGATATATTCTGATGTTTGTGGTCCAATGGAGGTAGAATCAATGAGCGGTAACAAATATTTTGTTACTTTTATTGATGATGCTTCATAGAAAATATGAGTTTATATCTTGAAAACAAAATATTAGGTGTTTTAAGTATTCCAGAAGTTTCATGCTCTTGTAGAAAGGGAGACAAGTTGAAAGCTAAAGCGTCTCCACACTGACAATGGGGGTGAGTACACTTTAATAGAATTTGAAGAGTATTGTTTAATTCATGGGATCAGACATGAGAAGATAGTTCCTGGAACCCACAACACAATGGTGTAGCTGAGCAGATGAATCACACCATTGTTGAGAAGGTTAGAAGCATTCTCAAAATGACTAAACTGCCTAAGTCATTTTGGGGTGAAGTGGTTCAGATGGCCTATTACCTGATCAATCATAGTCCATCAGTTCTATTAAAGTTTGACATTCTGGGAGAGAGCTTGGAATAATAAATAGGTGTCCTAATCACCTCTGAAGGTGATTGGTTGTAGAGCTTTTGCACATGCACAGAAGGAGCGGCAGAGAACAAAACTGGATAATAAATTGGTTCCCTGCAGATTCATCGGATATGGAGCTAAAGAGTTTGGGTATAGACTGTGGGATATTGTAAAGAATAAGGTCATTAGAAGAAGAGATATAGTATTCCGAGAAAGTGAAGTCAGAGTTGCTGATAATCTATCAGAGAAGATCAAGAAACAGAATGACGTAGTCCCTAACCTAATTATCATGTGCAGAAAGTACAACCAATGAGGTTGCCCAGCAGGAGGAGCAACCTAATGAGATTATTGAGTGGGGGGAGCAACTTGGTGATTATACAGAGCAAGTGGAGTACCCTACTCAAGAAGAAGAACAATCTCAACCTCTAAGGAGATATGAAAGGCAAAGTGTAGAGTCATACAAGTACCCTTCCTCAGAGTATGTCCTTGTCAACGATGATGGGGAGCCAAAAAGTCTTAGGGAGGTGCTGTCCCATCCAGAAAAGATCCAGTGGATGAATACCATGTAATAAGAGATGGAATCTCTACAAAATATTGGCACGTACAAGTTGGTTGAACTTCCAAAAGGTAAAATACCGCTTGAGTGCAAGTGGGTCTTTAAACATAAGCAATATGGAAATGGAGAGCTGGTTAGATACAAAGCTCGATTGGTGGTAAAAGGATTCGACCAGCAGAAAGGTATTGATTTTGATGAAATTTTTTCACCTGTTGTGAAAATGACTTCTATTCAAACCATTTTAAGCTTAGCAGTACACCTAGCTTTTGAAGTGGAGTAGCTGGACGTAAAAACTGCATTTCTTCATAGAGATTTGGAAGAAGAGATTTATATGGAGCAGTCAGAAAGAAATACATGAACTGAATAAGAGTCTTTATGGGTTGAAACAGGCACCAAGGCAGTGGTACAAGAAGTTTGACTTATTCATGCAAAGTCAAACTTACACAAAGACCTATTCTGATCCATATGTATACTTTGAAAGATTTTCTGAAAACAACTTTATTATTCTGTTGTTGCTTGTGGATGACATGTTAATTATAGGATAAGACAAGGAGTTGATTGTCAAGTTGAAGGGATATTTGTCCAATTCATTTAATATAAGGACTTGGGGGACCAACACAACAAATTTTAGGGATGAAGATTATTCCAGAGCGAACAAGTAGAAAGTTGTGGCTATCTCAGGAGAAGTACACTGAATGTGTACTTGAACGCTTCCACATAAAGAGTGCTAAACCTGTTAGCACAGCTCTTGCTGGTCATCTGAATTTAAGCAAGCAGATATGTCCTACAACAAAGGAGGAGAAAGAAAGAATGGCCAAAGCTTCTTATTCTTTAGCGGTCGAGAGTTTGATGTATGCTATGGTATTTACCAGACCTGATATTGCTTATGCAGTTGGTGTTGTCAGTAGGTTCCTTAAAAATCCTGGAAAGGAATACTGAGAAGCAGTCAAGTGGATACTCGAGTACCTGAGAGGTATCTCTGGAGACGGTTTGTGTTTTGGAGGATCGAAACCAATCTTGAAGGGATATATTGATTCTAATATGATGGTGACCTTGATAACTGAAAATCCACTAATGTATATTTGTTTGCTTTTATAAGGGGAGCTATATCATGGCAGTCGAGGTTGCAGAAGTATGTTGCACTATCTACAACTAAAGCAGAGTATATTGCTGTTACTGAAGTTGGCAAGGAGATGGTATGGCTGAAACAATTCCTTTAAGAGCTTGGATTGCATCAAAAGGAGTTTGTCGTCTATTATGATAGTCAAAGTGTAATAGAATTGATCAAAAACACCATCTACCATTCAAGGATGAAACATATCGATGTGAAATATCACTGGATTCAAGAAAAGATAGAGGAAAGATCTATGCAGAT
This sequence comes from Capsicum rhomboideum, assembly GCA_031232105.1. NCBI lineage: Eukaryota > Viridiplantae > Streptophyta > Magnoliopsida > Solanales > Solanaceae > Capsicum > Capsicum rhomboideum. Next base: position 98,362,351 of record CP124718.1, read on the forward strand.
CAATAAGATCCCTACAAGTGAGAATCCTTCAGATATGTTGACCAAGGTGGTACCAAGGGACACGTTTGAATTGTTCAAAGAACCTGTTGGCATACACTCAAACTAGAACCCCAGTGTTATCTCCTTTCAGTGAATAGGTCTGGATGGGGAGATTGATGGGGTCCATACCCATTTAATGTAAAAGGAGAATAAAAGTAAATAACAGAAAAAGGCAAGTTGATAGCATAACAAGTTGCCAAAACCTGTTGTGACAAAATGTTGCTAAAACTTGTTTTGGGAACAAGTTGCAGCAATGCAAATTAAGCAGAAACTTTCCACATCCAAACAAGCATTTTGATTAGTTGAAGTGTTGGCCATTTCTCCGATAAATAGGAGGCATTAACTCTCTCTTTGAACACACACAAAAAAGAAGCTCTCAAGAGTAGTGAAGAGCATTTCACATACAGTGTGAGGAAAATAGTGTGTGACGGAAAATAGAGAGTGTGAGGGGTATTATAGTGAGGTGAGAAAATCAAAAGAGGGTTATTTCTTTTGAGTGTGTACTGATTCCTGGAGTATTTACTCGAACCTACAAAGTGTAAATTCCTTATTATAGTGGATTATTTTTCTCCTCTCGGGTCCGTGGTTTTTTCCTTATTCATAAGGGTTTTCCAGGTTAAAATCTTTGTGTCCTTGTTATTTTTTTTATTTCTTGTTGATTATCATATCTCGATGCTACGCTGTTATTTATTTTTTACCAGTAAGTTTGTAAAAATAAATTTCTTCTCATATTCAGTTTCGTTACTATAGATAGACTAGAACCCATTTGTCAACCTTCAGATCTATTTATTTTTTACCAGTAAGTTTGTAAAAATAAATTTTAAAATAAGTACTTCAGTAAAGTAGCAAATTAGCAATGTATGTTTAACCAATATTTGAGAAATGATTTTATTTTATATTAGAGAAATAATTTGTGTTTTACCAATTAACTGAAAAATAATCTTGAATATCAAATTGTGGAAACAATACATATTATTTAAATAAATTTAAATATTTATTATTAAAATTTTCTTTGTTAATTAATTTTTTTTTAAAAATAAAATTAAAAGATTGTAACAAGGGAGATTTTATTGATAGGGAGAACCGTAGTCACATACATTGGAAGAAGAGTTCATCATAGAATAAAAGCAAAAATAAAGGAGGCATGTTCCAGAGTTGGTCTAAAGCGCACCTAAGAAATGAAGACTCCTTGTTGTACAAGTTTTGAAGATAGGCAAATAGGATTCTATTTATCTACATATTCTAGTTATGGTAAGTATTGTTTGTGTCCAAGTTAAGCAAGGAAAGATTGTGTCCATGTTAAACAAGGAAAGGCTTTGGAGTTGGTTTTCCTACTCAACTAGGACATAATGGTGAATCTATAAAAGGAAAAGAGAAAGATAGTTTTGACTCACCTATTGTATACACAGAGAAAGCATAACTCTCAAGCAGTAGATTAATATCGAGCAGGCATCCATTGAAGGTTTACGAAGAAGTCAGAGTTGAGTTCTTTATTGATCACTGTTAGAGGTAGAGATTCTTGAGAGTAGTGTCATAGTCTAGTCATTTAGTTATAGCTATTCTATTGTGGTAGTTGGTGTGTTTAAGTTGGTGAGGCTTGTAACAAGAAGTAGGTTTGACTTCTTGGAAGAGTTGTTGCTAGAAACAGCTATAACTAACTATTTATGTCTAGGTAGAAGAGTTAGTTCCTTTGATTATTGAGTTGTAATCATAAAACTTGTTTGGTTTTAGTGGATTTGAGGTCGTGGTGGTTACTCCTTGAGAAATGAGGTTTTTCCACATAAATTGATTATGAATTTACTTATTGCTCAAATTATATCTGCAGGCATACAACTGTCCGCGGCCACTGCCAGACTAAGAACCTTACCGGCCACCTATCCTACTCGGCTGACCACCTCCACGAGCATGCTGTGAACTACCCTTAACACTTTGGGAACCACCTCTGACCAGTGGAGCCACTGCTATAAGGGGTGGAAATATCTACGTTGAAGACCCAATCATCCCACGACGGGGAAACTCTTTGGAAAAGTGACCAACAACCCCACAGTTAAAGCATGCCCTGGGTGCCCTGGCTCGACGAGAGGGTACTGCTGACCCAAAATGGCCACCATGACCTAACGCCCCTAATTACAAACCCCGTGACGGCTAACTGATGCCCTAATTACTAAAATCACTATAACCAGGCTGACCCCATATGAAATCTGAAGCGATACATGAACAGGTCTACTAGACTGACCATACTATGGGTACAACTACTGTTGTTGTTGATACTGCTGCTGGTGCATGCTTAGGAAACCACTAGCTCAAAATTATGACCCACTTTGGCTACCACTTTAACTACCCTGATGACGGGGTCTCTTATCGCTGCCCTCATGGGCCTCGTGATGAATATCCTCCATAGTGCTAACATGATCAACAACATCTACAAATGATCTACCTGAAGATACCAGGCTCTAGGTAGCTATATGGAGCTGAAGTCTTAACCCTTTGATGAAGCATCACACTCTCTCTTGCTCGGTAGATAGAATCTTAGTGGCATGCCTGGCTAACTCATGAAATCTATCTTTATACATAGATAGTGTCATAGATCCTTGCTCTAACCTCAAGAACTTATCCTGCGATGCTCACACATGCTCTGAGGCATATACTTCTCCAAAAAAGCCTTGGAGAACTGAACCCCAGTCATAGGTAGGAACCCACCTGGTCTGTAATCAAGGTACCCACTACACCACTGCCTCACTGCACTATCAAGTTGAAATGTGGTATAATCCATACTGTGTGAATCTACTAAGTTAAGATTATGCAATCTCTCCTTACAGCCGGTAAGGAACTTATATGCATTCTCCCCTAGGGCTCTTGAAAACCTCGGTGGAGCCAATATAAGAAACCGACCCAGCATCTTCTACTCCTCAAAAGCCATGGCTGGCCGGGCTACCACTGGCTGTGTAACTAATGGTGCTGGTGGAACCTCTACTTGAGGAGCCGCGGCTATGCCCCTATAACTGGTCCACCCTGGGCTTTCCTCTGAGTAGAGGTATAGGCCCCATCTATCGCCTAACCTCCAATCATACCTTATAGATGGAGTAGGGAATCTTGAAGGACAAACGTGGCTTAAATCAGGGTGGAGCTTGGGCTGGTCCCAAACCACTGGCTACTGTGATGGTAGCTCCTCTAGTACTACATTTGGAGCAATCTCTGGCTACGAATCAATAACCGGCTCTGGTGAAGGCTCTCTAGCTTAGGCCCCGAGCTGGTGTTGTAGCTCAAGCCAGACCTCGACCTTGGGGTCGACCTCTACCTCTGCCTCTGACTGGAGCCCTAGCTATCGGCTTAGGGGCATCGCTCTCGGCTGTTGTGGCTCTTGTCCTAGCCATCTGCGAAAGAGTGAAACAAATAAGAATCTAGAATCCAGTATAGACATAATGCACAATAACAAACCAAAACAGTGAAATTTTCCTAAAAATGTCATGTAGCCTTCCGAAGATAGGATACAGATGTTATCATACCAATCCGCAGGACTCTGCTAGACACTTACCCTTATACCAATAATATCGGTGAACTTAGGCTATGATACCAAGCTGTCACTAACCAAAAATTCGGGTCATGATGACACCTACTAAAACTAGCCAGTAGGTAAGTCAAACCGTAGTCGAAATGACAAGTAACGGGCTGACAGGCAGAAGAGAGAGGAACAGGGTGAAAGCAGTAAATAAAGAGACAACTGACCAAAAAGAAATAGAGCATGCATATATATATATATATATATATATATAGGGAGGGGAGGAGTAAAATATACAAAACGAGTCCCCCAAGACCTGATAAAGCCTGTAAAAGAGACACTAAACACAAGAAGTACTAGACAAGTGCAATATATACAAATTAGTCTCCAAAAATACAAAATAATACTAATCCCAAAATAGAAGGAGATAGATCAACTCCGAATGCTGAAAGCTTACCCTAATATCTGATCAACAACTTGGCTCGAGGGCATCGTCAATGGTGAAATAGGTAGTATGAGTACCAAAACACGCAATACTCACCAGGCATCATAGGTAGATTGAGCTCAAATAAAGTAAAATAATAATAAAGAGCGAATATAAGCAAAAGGTAAGAAAAAAGAGGCCAGCAAGAGAATGACAGATTAAAGCTAAGCAACCACGAGACATACAAGTAAATAACTCAAAAAGCATAAATAAGTGGATATCTACAAGCTAACTGGACCCCCATAAGCTAAAAGGTACATACAGTGAAAAAAAACCCAATCGAGCCTCCATAAGCATGGTGGATGCAAACAATAGGTAATACTAACATAAACCAAGTGTAACAGTAAAGAATGTGAAAGTAAGCCATGATGTGCAATGAACGTACTGTATACTCCTCCTCTAGCCATATCTATAAACCATACCAAACTCTAACTGGATTCCCAACTAGAAATCGATAACAATGCATGCCAGACTCAAACTGAGACTAAGTATATAATAAGCTGAAAAATTGGGTGCCGGAGTGCCGGACTCAAACCGAAACTAAATATGCAATAAGTGGTAAAATCAAGTGCTCGGACTCGAATAGGGGATAAATAGTCTATTTTCCTTTTTAGAAAACCAATTTCCTTAAAAGTATTTAGAAATACTATTTATCAAGATGAAAATAGTGCTTTCAGGCCAACAATACTAAAATGCCAAGGATGCCAAATCAAACAATTATAACAAAGTGAGCAAACCAACCTAATACCGATAATCAGGTCACTATTGCACAACCTGGGTATTTTATACTCATCTGTAACAGAAAGGAACACCATCCTAAGGTATTTTGTCTTAAAAAGAGAGATCATTCTATGTGAAAGCCCTAAGAACCCAACCTAAAGCAAGTAACTACTTGAACCTAGGCTAAGGCATCTAAATACCAACTCAAGGGTCCTAGGTACACTAAGCCAAGTCCTAAAAGAGAACCAACTACCAGGCCTAAGGATTTTATGGTAAAAGTCTAAAGCCCCCTAGCCGATTATAAGAAACATAATACCTAAAGGAGCATTCAAACTACAACACCACACCAATAATTAGCAATTTACCATTCCAATACAATAAATGAGCAAAGTCTAAAAGTAGGTAAGCCGTAACCTACCTGGACACCAAAGAACGCTCTCGCTATTCACTAAACCTGGTCTTTTCCCTTCTGAGAAGCTTCCAACTGCTGCCACACTATCAAAATAGTAATCTAAGCGTCAAAAGAAGAATAACGATATCCATATTGAAAATTTCTGCTCCGGATAAAAAATTGGGTCAAAAATCATCCACGGACTCACTTATGGAATCTGAAAATTGGAGCCATAATTTTTGTCCCTTGTAGGACAAGGATCATATGCTCAAAAAATAAGCATGATCCATCCTCGATTTCTAGTCCAATCAGTTTGCAAGAATCAAAGGAGAAATAAGAATCAAGTCCAAGAATTAAAGAAAATAAGGATTCGGAACTCATCAATTTAAGAGCGAATTATGATCACGGAGCAACAACAACAAACCCCGAACTAAAATTATGATCCCCCACTATTTTTCCCAAGATCAAGGTGTAACTATGGTGGTTTGGGACTTAGAAAATGAGCTGAAAAATAAAGGGGAGGCTTTATATACTTCTAGGGGTCCCTTCTTTGCAGACGTGGGACCCCTGTCGCAAATACGGAGACCAACCAGGCCAGCACCTTTTTCACAAATGTGACAACCAGCCCGCGAATATGAAGGTCAAGAATCCTTGACCTTCACGAATGTGGCCAAGGGCTCGCGAACGCGAAGAACAAAAAGTGGCTACACTAGTTGGTGAAAACCAGTAATTGTTTAAGTCTAAGGACTTCAACCGAGTTCTTGGGATTTGTTCGGAACCTAGTGCATGCAAATAAGCTATGCTACCCTACCAGAAACAACATTCAAGACTCAACGAAATCGACAAAATTCCAACAAAGGTTGTTTCAATAAAATATAGGCCCCACACCCACTATTCTATTTTTATCAAATTCCAACCAATAGCCTAAAATGAGCCCGAAAGCCTCAAAACTGGAACCAAAGGTCCCCTAGCCTAAAATCCACATTCTGGTGCTAATAAAACTATTAGAATTCTTATCCGAGCCCGTTTACTTGAAGTTTAGGCCAAAGATCTATTGTCATGACCCAACTATTTGAATCTTGCAGGCACCTACTCTAATCCACCTATATAGGAGAACCTTTACCACCCAATTAGGAATATGCAGAAGTCATAAAAGAATACCATTAATCTCTTCAAAAATATTACAAAACTTATTACAATTTCTTTAAATACATGAAAAAAGAATCCTTTACCCCGAAGATCTAGTCTAGAAATGTACAAGCTACTAAAGACAAGGATAATATTCAAGACTCAGCTTCCACCATAGGAATGAGAAGAGAAAAGCTGCTAAAGATCTCTAACCTCACCAGGCAATGAAACCTCAACTGATCTTGCAACCAGACTATAACCTGAACAGGGTTTAGCAAGAGCAATATTAGTACAACCACATGTACTGGTAGGCATCATCATCCAAACCAAGTTAAATCACATAAACATAAAATAAATATTTGAAATCAATCATGCACTCATATAATAATGTTAATCAAATATTACTCTCATATTTACACTTTCACCACCCAACCTTATTAATTCCAAGAAATTCTTACTAATCCATAAGATGATCCACCATGTAACATTCACCACTACCTAACTACCTTCTCATTGTTACATACCACACCTAATCTCTCATCTATCATCTATTCAATTAGTGAACCCCATAGCATGTCTTTTATCAAGAAACATGTAATTAAATAACCACCCAAGTTAAGCACATTTATGACCATACCTACTAGATACTACCCGAATCAGGGACAACACATGAGTTTATCTTATACATATTTATTATTCAGGTCAATGATTTATACCATAATTCCACCTTTACACAAACAACATAAATAAGCCAATAAATCCCCTTTAATAATTGATACTCAACTCAAGTCAACCACAAGACCTCGTAAGATAATTTAACTTATTACTTCCACATACAAACACATTAGTAAAATTCATCAACAAGTATTAACTCCTTTCAATGCAAGAATCAAATAACTGGATCACACAAGGATACCAAATATAATATCAAATAATCATAAAGTAACCCGGTTCACTCAAGGAAACATCAAACTCTCCAATTACCGTGTATACACATGCTATGGGTCTTATATATGCCCACTAGCCATGACCTTCAGGGGACGCTCTCAGTCCATGTACCAAATAATCCAGACAACTAGTGCCCGCCACCCTTATCCTAAAACAATGTGATACCACCCTTATTCCAACGTTCCCACCCTTATACTCCCTGAAATCCACCAATTCCATGATGATCAACCTTTACTAGTTGATCTCACAATATTAGACAATACCATAACAAGTACAATCACATAATTAGATAATTCAACCACACTTGCATATCAAAACAAGTCATTTTTACATAATCTCATTACAAGTAATCAAATACCCACTTGTATATATATTCAACAAGTTCATCATTAAATAACATACATTACAACAAGTAGACAAATAGTCAGTTAACAAGTAAACATAAATTAACTTGAGTTTTAAGTCCAATTCAACTATCACCTACCCCCACCAACAATAGTACCCGGGGTCGATTAACACATATGAGTCAGTATACACATATTATAATAGATTGAGCTTCTATTTCTCACCTACTCGGGATACACCACTCCCTCTAACTACAACACTATTACCTTCTCAACTTCTATCTTAACACTTAAGTCATCACTGTACTACTCAATCAATCCAACTGAAAAAGGATTAAGGCATCAAACATCAACCCTACTAATACTTATTTCCTTTAACAATAATACACAAAGCATAACTATCTCCTATTATAGGCGATCAAATACCCACTTATATATACATTCAACAAGTTCAACATTCAATAACATACATTGCAACAAGTAGATAAATAATCAGTTAACATGCACACATAAACTAGTTTGAGTTTTAACTCCAATTAAACCACCACCTAACCCCCATCAACAATAGTACCCGGGGTCGATTAACACATATGAGACAGTATGCATGTATTATAATAGATTGAGCCTCTATATCTCACTTACAGGGATACACCACTCCCTCTAACTACAACACCGTTACCTCCTCAACTTCTATCTTAACACTTAAGTCATCATTGTACTACTCAATCAATCCACCTGAATAAGGATTAAGGCATCAAATGTCAACCCTACTAATACTTATTCTATTTAACAACAATACACGAAGCATAACTAGCTCGTTTCCATTAATATTCTATTGGCATGCACAATAATAATAGACTAGCATTAATAACAATTCAAGACTATATTCAGGAATACTAATTTCATTCACATGGCCCCAATTTACTTGTTTTATCCACCCAATCACCTTGCCCACAGGTCTAAGCATGAAATCTCCTATCGATCTACATAATGCATGCATTTTCTAAACAAGGTTTACTACTCAAATTAAACCTAGCCTACCTAGGCACTAAATAGCCGCTATGGAGGCATGAACTCAAAATCCTTGCTCTAATTCTAGCAATCTCCGACATGAAAACCATAAGAATTCATTGGGTTTTACCCCTTTTAAGTGTATTCCTTCTTCCACGTTGTTCTAGAGCCTTGACACAACCTTAAGAGGGGTTTTAGAATAAGCCTCATCCTGGTTTATAACTGAAAAGTAAAAAAGGGTTTTAAAACTTGGAGGGATTGTTTTCAGCATCGGCCGCTACCACGGTGCCGCTATAGCGGGAAAATTTCCACCATAGTGGGATGACATCATCTCACTCCCCAAAATTTCTCCTATTTCTAATTCGTCTAATCCTAGTCTTTACGAACCTTCTTAAAGATTTTAAAATAAATCCCCATACCACGTGCTCTTTAGAAACGATGACCATAGTAATGGTGGAATGGGTCATTACAGTAGATACCAATTTACTCATTGTTTGTCCCCGAATGACCATGGTAGGAAAAGAACTAGACGGATGCATACCCTAGATTATTAATACTCACTCATCGATTTAAAAGTTTTTATTTCAAAAGTTCACTCACTGAACTTATAATAAACGTTTGCATAAATTATATCATACCGATTTTAATACGAACACCCTCACATAATATATCACAATCGGGATTCACACGAGACTGCTTTTGACAAGAGTTATGAGTACTTAAGATAATCGGGGCCTCACCCCTCGTTCAAATGTTAATAAATATCCCAAAAAGGAAGAACAAAAAAAAATTTCCCCAAAGATTGACTTGGCCCCGCTATAGCGGGACCCCTACCGCTATAGTAGGCTGCAGGCTGCTATAATAGGATGGGGGTAAATTTATTGTCCCAACCTAAACTACCAGGTCGTGAGGGCACCTATTCTAATCCGTCTGAATAGAAGAACCCCTTACCATCCCTTTAATAAACCAAATAGAAGCCTTTAATTAAAATAATGAAACCAACTTTATTACGGAATAACCCTTGTAAAAATAGTATGGCAATATAAATACCTAAAGATCTAGTCTAAACAGGTACAAGAGCTGCTAAAAGAAGATACAATTGGACACAACTTAAACCATGAGTGATGAAAGTGGGAGCTGCTGAAGGATCACTACTGCAATAGTCAAGAGACCAACACTGATTCCTGCAAAAAACTATACCCCAAAAAGGGTATAGCAAGAGTAGCATCAGTACAAACCACACGTACTAGTAAGCCTCATCATTTGACTCAAATTAGATTACACAAATATAACATAAATATTCAAAATAAAACATGTATTCCTTTAGACTCAAACCCAACCTCCAAGGTTCCCTTCTACCCACTCACTAACCTCCAGTTATGATTTTGAGACACCTCTCCTCTTGTTGCTACTCCACCAACTCGGGCCGCTAAGTCTGGCCTTAACCCGAGGGTTAACATAACTTCAAAAGGATAACTATGTCAAGGAAAGACTTAGACCTAAGTTAAGACGCTAATGAGTTACCTAGCATACGTGGAGAAAACACATCCGGACATATGACCTGTCCACCACCCCCACCCCACCCCCAAACACTAGATCAGATTTAACCCATAACTTACACCCAACCTTCTCCCTATTCTGCTGACATAGAACTATTTACTCAACCCTACCCTCCTTGGCTATTCCGTCACCCGAGGCAATATAACGAGTCAGACCACAATAAGAAATAAATGACTACGTTGTAAGCAGACCATACTTAACTAAAATATAGTGCCATAAGTTAATCCATGCTCAAAACTAACATACACCTAGCACATCAAGAATTAAATAAGCAGTTTAGGGTATTCAATCAACAATCCACATATTATTACTAAGTCAAGTTCAGTCAAGGTAAATCAGGACAAGACAAGAGATAACAAGTCTAGTCAAACCTTAACCCAGTCAACAACCATGACTCTAACAATATCCAAGTCAACAAGCCATGACACCAAGAATAAGAATCCCAAGGTATATGATAAGAATCCGGACCACACAATAATTCCAAATATACCAAGCATATAAATACGTTTCCCGATTCACTCATGGAACCATCAAACTCACATGACCCTCGTACATACACGCTATGGGTGATACATCCACCCTCTAGTCATGACCTGCAGGGGATAATTTTCATCCATGTACTAAAATCCCAGATACAAGTGTCTGCCAACCTTGTTCCACTAATAACCCATGAGAACGTGCCAATATACCAAAACATTCCACATTTAGAAATAAAGTAGGTCAAAATCATACAACAATGTAAAATCCTTTACATTGATCATACCAAACAACATGTACTAACAAGCTATACTACAAAGTAGTTAACATGCACATATAACACAAATTGGATTAAACTACAATACCATCACCGACACTACCATATAGGGCCTTAATCATGCCACCTACCCCAATGCTTCATCCCGAATGATAATAAGGATTACCACCCTAGGTTACTCGAAAGATCACCCATACCCTACCTGGTAGTATCACTTTTCTCCTAAGGTTTTACTAATAACCAATAATTTGTCCTTTCACTACCCCAAGTATAAGTCTACAACAGTGAACCATTAATTTATAGTATAAGCATAACATAACATGATAAGGTATACAAACAGCCCATACCCATAGGCTACCCAAACTTTAACTAATTTTTAGCCATCCAGACTCCGTACCTGAAGGCCTAGACATGCAATCTCTCATCTATCTATGCTACATTCATGCTCTCTAACCCGTGTCTATGCTAATCAAATTAACTGTAGCTTACTTGGATGTCAACCAGCCGTAGGAAGAGCGAACAATAATGAATTCCACTCTTTCCAAGATCATCGACACGTTAACCCTTGAAAATCCATGGGTTTGCACCCATCCGCACCCCTTTCTCCTTTTTTACATGGTTCCAAGACATGAGAGGCAACCCTTAGGGTTTCGAACCCATTTATCATCTTTTCAAACACAAAACTCCCCTCTCCCAACTTATCAATTTGCTCTCAATGTTGGAATAAGGTGAATTGTGTTTTAACTCCATCTCCTTACTCTATTACTTGTATTATCTTAGTTTAGTGCTTGAAATCATAGAATATAAGTGTGTTGGGGTTGGTTTTCCAAATTGAATAATTTTTTTTCAAATTTGAATAAAATTTCAAAGCATTCTTGCTTCTCTTATGTTTACAACATTCCCATAGAGTTCTAGGCGTAAGATATACGGAGTTCATGGCCAAATGACACTTGAACAAGGGTAGAATATAAAGGGTCACTTTTTGGAAATTTCTTGGTTATTAGGGTTTGAATCAGGGTTTAAACACACAATTTTTAGTGTATAATAGTCCTATGACACTTTACCAACCTTGATCTGAGTTTAAGAGTAAAAAAATGAATGATTCTAACAAAAAGACACCATTGAAGCATCGAATTAGGTTGGAGAAGATGAAGGCCGCTATAGAGGCCTCATCCCACTATAGCTGTCCAGCTATAGCAGAAAAAGTCTCGCGATAGCGGGATACTTTCCACTATAGCAGGAGACAGGAAATAAACCCTCCCCTGATTAACCTCCGCAATCAAGGTGTCCCTCTGCCACCGCATATCCATCTCTCTTACCTTGGCCTTATACTCAGAGTTGGATACATCTGGCACCCCTATAACCTCATTGATAGTGGCCAGGTCCATGGTAACCTATTACTCTCGTATGTAAATAGTAGGGTGAGGGTCGTCCTAGTGCATGATCAAGAGCATGGCATAGAACTCCCGAACCCAGCCCGAGACCCCATCTCGAGTAGGCTCCACCATGCATCCACCCGAACTCTTGAAGTTGAGTATAGAACTTTAGTGTCACGATCCAACTAACTGGATCATACAAGCATCTATTCTAATCCACCTAAATAAGAGAGCCCTTACCACCCATTAAAAACACACGCGGAAGTCATTAAATTTTTTTTATTAGGATATCAAAATCTAACAAATATTATAGCCTGTTTTCAAAACACAAAGAATAAAAATACCCTTATCGAGGACCTAGTCTAGATATGTACAAGAGCTTCTAATACAGTAAAATAAAAAACAAAAGACACAGCTCCCCACCATAGGAATAAAAGGAGTAGAAGCTGCTGGAGATCACTATCCGCGTCACCTATCAAACATCAATTGATTCTGGCACCAGACTTTACCCTTAAAAGGGTATAACAAGAGTAGTATCAGTACAACCACACGTACTGGTAGGTATTATCGGCTGACAAAGGTTAGATCACGTAAACATTATATAAAAATCACAGAAAGAAAGCATGACAACTTATATTACAATTTAATTTCCAATTCATAATTCATATATCCATACTCACCCTTATTATGAGCTTTCAACTATATTTAATTAGCTTAAGTGACTCATTTAATTAGAATTCAATGGCCAATTCAAGTTTCATCTAATAACCCTGCCTCCTCACTAAACCTGTGAACATTATCCAACTAGTCAACTCCTCATAATTTCTAACTCAAGGATTAAACTCAGGTTCTTCTCTATTGACATGAATTAAATTCTTATGCTTTTACCACAGATATTTTCAGTAATGAAAAAAATGAGTTGTTATACCTATTTCTCAACTTCAAAAGCTCCAAAATAAGGAAACTGGTATAAAAACCAAATAAACTACTCAAAAACCAAAATATCAGTTCCAGCAAGTCACAAATAACTTAGGGTAAAAGCATGACAAAGCAAAAATGACTTGGAGGGTCATTACACAAAGGTACTAAAGATAGTTAGGTACCCATCACAATTGAGAACAAATTTGATGCCCTCGCACAGGATAAGAATGTGCAGGAGGTGAATATGAAGGCAATAGGTAGCAACATACTTATAATAGATAGCATATGCAACAATCCAAAGAATGATAATAATACATTTCATATTAAAAAAAAGAATGTAGGGGATAAGCCCATGTCAGCTAAGGGGTAGGTCTCTAAGTCTTTTGGTCAACTTTTGCAAGAAGAAGATCCATCTCTATCTTCAGTAGTGTTGACACCCAATTTTTGACCTCCCGATACTCCTTTTAGGCTGCTATTTTACAAATTATTAGTTTTGGGTATTAATATTTCTTATTTTCGTATCAAATAAATCTTGACGTCTTGTATTTATAATTTTTGAAGTATGTAATTTATTTTTTTAATATATATTTTTATTATTTTAAATATAATATTTTACATAATTTTGTTAATAATTATTAAACGTGTTTCTGCAAATATGCATATTCGTAATTTACAAACACATGGTCTATTACTATTAATATTTATTAATTATATTATTATAATGTTATTATTAAAATTCGTATTCATAATTTACAAGTACATAATTTATTTCAAATTATTATTTATCGCCAATTTTTGAAATAATATATTATGTGTCATTATTTTTTCTTACATAATTTATTCATAATGATTTTACGACATTGATTAATTTACTAAATAGCATCTTAATTCAGTTACCCTAATTTGTTTAATTTTTAGCCATTTTGTACCCAATTTTGTGCCAATTTTAGCCTAAATTGATTTTTGATTTGACCCCAAATTGAAATCCCCAATCCCAATTTCAATTAACCCAATTTAAATAACCCCAATTCTAACTCATTCTTGCAATTTTAAATCCCAACGATTATCATACGATCAATGGCTGAGATTAAAACCTTTTTTTCCTCCCCTTTTAATCAAAACCAAACCTAACCTAATCTGATCCCCCCCCCCCAACCAGCTGACATCTTCCTCTCTCTCTCTCCCCTTTCTCTCTCCCCTCATCTCTTTCTCTACTGCCGCCGCCTATACACCCTTACCCTCACAACTCTTATCCTCCCACAAATCAGCCCCCTCTCTCTCCTCTCTGTCGGCAGGCCTACGCCGGCGAACCACATCGCCGTCGCCGCCTCCCACTGCCACCACAGCTCCCCGATCTCCCTCATCCCTCAACGTACACCAGTCGCCTCCTCTCCCTCTCGAACCCCGCTCCTCCGCCGTCACCATCAACGATGAGACACTAATGAAAAGCCACCTTCTCCGACTGGAGAACCACCGGTGAGGCACCACCTCCACTTCTCCACTGGTCCGACCAAAAAACCACCAAATAAATCCCATGCTTTCTCTACTCAAAAATCCAAAACCCAAAATTCTCTCTTCTCCAATGAACTTCGATAAGATTGATGAAGCAAGCATCATGTACGGGTCGATAATGGTTTTCATGGTTGAATTCAGCTTTAAAGTCAGTTGTTAAGCTCCGATATTAGGAGTTTCTCACAGATTATTATGAGTCCGTGTCTGGTTTGATCTCTTTTCATGACTTGATTAATTAGTTTGTTGTCTTGGTTGTGATTTCGTCGTATCAGATCTTTAGATATAAGATTAGTAAAGATTGGTTATGATTTCTTGTTCGAATCTTCTGATTTATTGTTCGTTGAAACCCTTTAGACTCTCGTATGTAAAAAGCCCCTAGTTTTTACGAATTTCAATTAACCCTAGATTCCTCTAAGTTTGGGACTAATTTTTTTTAAAGCTTGCTATCCCATGTGCTAGTTGATAATTTGGAGCAATAAAGTTGATATTCTCCGTGCATTCAAAAGTTCATGCAATTTCTGTTTGTTTATTCATTATCATTGAAGTTGTGTAGCTTTGAAGCGGTTTATTCACCAACTTTAGTAAATTTTGTTGGCTTGATTGAATTACTAACATGATTATGGAAACTCTAGCATGTCTATACCTTTTATTTGATCCTCTTTCCTTAGTTGGAACATGACTGATTGTTACACCACTAATTACGGTATGTTTTGATTAAGATCAATTAATTATTACATGATTAATACTCACATGCCTTATTTTTATTTTTTCAAAACCTTGATTAATGTTATGGATCTTTCACAAATATATTCTTACTTGCTTATTAATGGTAATTATGATATAATTTTTGCCTTAAATTGATTTAGTTTATTAAAAAAAAAAAAGGATTTTCATCAATTGATTCTTGAAATATTTATTTTCCTTCTTACTCCCCTCAATTGATTTTCTGAAATTTTTTCTCCCTTTAATTATGTACGACTCTTGCCTATTTAAAGACCTTTTTTTTTTTTTTTTTTTTTTTTTATATTCGTAGGGACAGATTTTGGCTCCTGACTGAAAATACCCTTAGAACGCTTTGAAAAGCACTACTCTCTCCAAGACTAAAATTTTCTTTAAGCTTCAATCCCTATTTGGACCTATCACATAAAATATTTTGAATTCCCATCTCCCCGATATTTGGAAGTGTAGATTGTTGATCTTCATTTGTTGTTCGCTATCTCCGTCTTGAGTGTTGCTAAAGTTTGGTCTTTCTCATATTTTCATCGCTCTTAACCGGTTAGTTTTCTTAACAATGCATTTGGTATTCGCATGTTAATTTCTCTTGCAATGCTTTGTTTTGGGTGTGCATTCCCTAATTTCTTTAAGTGTTGGCATTGATGGTCTGTTCTGTAAGTAAATATGGCGTTAGAATACATACTCATAGGTTTTTTTTTCAATGAAAGATTGTTTAGTGTCAAATTATATTGGCTTGTTGTCGCGTATTTCGTTTATGTTTAAACAGGTTTTGTATCAAGCAGTAATCGGGTTATGATACAGAATTGTCTGGGATGGGAGGGACTGTAGAGGCTTCCCAGTCGATTTATTTGTTTATTTATTTATTTACGTTCTTTTTCGTTCATTTGGTCATGTATAAATTTGTATAAACACTATATATGCGTAATGAAATATTAGGGATGCTATGGGGGTGGGGATTCTATGTGTTAAATATTTTATCACTTAGAAACCATGTCTATAGGATTATTTTAATAAATCTCATGTTACTTAATTAGATTATTTTATCACTTAGGCAAACAATCTAGGGTAATTAATTAATCATTTTCTATCGCGTAGAAACCATGTTTTAGGATCTTTAACTAACCTTCGGACATATTAGATTAATTCTGAACGCGTTAATTTAATTTAAGCATGTTTTTGCATGTCAAAACTGATTTTCAGCATACAATAATAGTTTCCACTATGTTTTGCATCACTTGAAAAAAATTTATTCTCCAGCTCTTTTAATTAATTTTCAGCATCTTAAACCATTTTTCAGCAATTGTTCATTAATTTCCAGAAACTGTTCATTAATTTCCTGCACTTACTAACAATTTTCTGCACATTTACAAATAATTTTTCTGCACAATTTTAATAATTTCCTACACAATTAAATCAATTTCCTGCACATTAAATTATTTTTCTGCATATTTAAAATTAAATTTCCTGCATATTAAATTAATTTTCTGCATAGTTAAAATTAAATTCCCTACACAATTAAATTCACTTTCTGCATATTAAATTAATTTTCTGCATATTTAGATTAAATTTCTTGCACAATTAAATCAATTTCCTGCATATTAAAAAATCAAATTTCCTGCACAATTAATTAATTTTTTCTGCATATTAAGTTAATTCCCTGCATATCTAAATTAGATTGCCTGTACAATTAAGTTAAGTTCCTGCATATTTACATTAATTTTACGCTTGTTTAAACTAATTTTTAACATATTTAAATTATTTTTTAGCACAGATAAATTAATTTTCAATTAATTTAAATAAATTTTCTGCATATATAAATTAATTTTCAGCATCCTTAATTTAACATTTAGCACTTTAATTTAATTTTTGGCACCTTAATTAATACGTCTCGCCTAGAAATCATGCCTATAGGTCTTAATCACGTAAAATAAACAACTATCTTTCAAGCATGTTAATTGCTTAATAGACTTTAATTAACCAAGAGGCTTGCTTGAGACCTTTATGTGTTATTTGTAAGTCTTATTTGTTTACGTAAACCTCGACTCTAGTTAGGAAGTCTGAGATTTTCTTTGCGTCTAGATTCCTATCCAAAGTAGGTCGTCCAACGCCTCTTGGGCATTAAGTTGGGACGGGTAGGCATTTTAGAAAACGTTAGTTTTATCATTTTCTCTAGAACGTCCCTAGGTACTAATAACAAAACTAGGTGGGGTGGGTAGAACATTCGGAAATGATGAAAGTTGACCCGAGCTGAATATGACAATGCGATATGCGACATTGCCATCCGTTAATAAGCCGGGCGCTGATCCGAATAGGCTAAAATTAACTCCTTGTATAAAATCTTTTCTAAATCGGTTTTCTTTATCTTATTTTGAATGTTCAATTATTTGGGGTAGTTTAGGTTCGTTATTATTTAAATAAATCTTTCGGTTATATAAATTGTGTCATTCTCTCTTCTTGCTTATCTGATATTTTATTTTCCTTTTCATATATATTTTTCCTAATGTGTATTACTTAGGTTTATATTAATTAGATAAATAACTATTTTTCCTGTTTAAACACTTAGTTAATATTAAGTTAATAAAATAATAGACCTTTGCTTATCACATAGAATTTTCCCACGTAATATATGGATTCGGTCGGGACCCACATTTGTGGACCTCGAAAGGTGCCTAACACCTTCCTTTCGAGGTAACCTGAACCCTTACCCGAATTTTTGGTTGACGTAGACTGTTAAAATAAGTTCGTAATTAGTCTAGAATGGTGCCCTAACGCACCTTAATTCGTCAGGTGGCGACTCTTCTCTTAAACCATCCCAAAAAGAGTTTGTCATGTCGAATTCCGCTTTTCGCTAGAAAAATGGGGCGCGACAGCATGACGACTCTGCTGGGGATACTTAGGTTCTAACCAATACGGATTTGTATATTATGTGGGATTTTTAAGCTATTTGTGTCTATTCGTTTATTATTCTATTTGTGTCTATTCGTTTATTATTAACTCCTTATTTTTTTATTTGTTAATTTTTAAATATTTATCTTATCCTAAATAATTATTTGTTACCAAAATATAAAAAAATCATGCTATATCCCTTTCCTCTTTCCCATTACTTTATTACCTTAATTTGATTAGTTTCTTTCATGTCAATCCCTTTTCTTACCCCTTTATTTGTTTATATGCAATTTCTTAGCTTTAAATTATGCATTTATCTTTCTTTTCCTATTTGTTTATTTTTTATATTATCCAAGCATGCTATTATTTGTTATGCGTTACTGCTTTATATACAAATGACATTCGCTCATAATTTCCTCCACTTGGAACCTCCTTTATTTTTTCTTTAAGAACGGTTGCGTGGTTGCACAGATGTTCGTATTCTAAAAACACTTTTTGGGAAATGCCTCGTGAATCGGTCGATCAGCAGTGTGTCGACAGTCATGAGCCTTCCCACTCTCAAGTTGTCCACTTGAGGTAACCACGTCAAAAATCACTCTGGTTCCTAGATCCTGTCCGTCTATTCCTTTACTAAGGAATATGCATCTTAAAGCCTAGGATGCTATGCTAGGAAAACCATGCCCTAAGTTCTAAGGGATTTCACAATCCCGAAAAGGACGCCCTCATAATTTATGTGCATTTTTGAGAGATAAATATGTCTAAAGGTTGTCATTTGCTCTTTGGGGGTAGGGTAGGCTAACCTTTTTCTTCTCCAGGTTCAATCACAACACCTACATCATATCCAAGGTTCAGTATGGTTTGGTGCATGCCAAAGCAGATGGAGTCATGGTAGCTAGACTTGGGGTTTAGAAGGACAAGCTGCAGTAAGAAAAGTATTGGGGAGCTTGCCATCTCTTATGGATGTCACCCCGTACAGGGAACTTATTGAGGCTGCTACTGCATTTTGGGATGAGAAAAGGTCTGTGTTCAGGTTCGGCGACGTTGAGATGACCCTACTTTTTGAGGAAATCAGAGGGTATGTCGAAGACATGAATTTGTTGTCGAAAAAGAGTTGGCCTAAAGCTGAGGTCATTATTCCAAAAAGTGTCACCTTAAAAGAGGTTCCAGATAAGTTAGGCTTCAAGGCAGCATGATGGTGTCATATGTGATGAAATCTAAGATTCCGGGAACTCATCTATTTGATAAATTTGGACACCGTCATAGTCGGCAAGTGTATGAAGCAGAGAGCCCTGATCCTAAGTCTTGGGAAAGTAAGAGGGTTTTTGCATTTATCATCTACTTCTTAGGAATGGTGGTCTTTCCAAATGGGGCGGACGAAGTCATACACACCCACTTAATTATGGTGCCCGATGCTTTGTGTAATGGGATTGACAAAGGCCCGTGCACGATTGTACCCATGATCCTAGCTGATATCTATCGGAACCTGGGTTGTTGCAAGAATAGAGCCAGACGATTTGAAGTATGTAATTTGTTGTTGCAATTATGGTTGATCGAACACCTTCAAAAGGTGCATGGGTTGAAAAGAATGCGTCCGCCAACTGGGACTGACAATATTGCTGCACATCAATTTCGAGTTACCATGGGGGTCACAAAAATCAAACGACCAAATGAGGTAGAAAAGTGGGGACAGATGCTGAGCGCTTTGACTGAAGATTTTGTTCAATGGATGTTTGACTGGTTTCTAAGTGCAAACTTTGTGATATACAATCAACATCAAGTCTACTTGATTTTGATGGGACTTCATGGCCTCAACCATATGCTCCTGGAAGAGTAATGAGGCAAGCAGGCAGGAAACAAATAATACCTAAGGTGACCAACATGGATGAACATCGGGTGGATTATCAAAATAATAGAATTCCGCATGCTACTGATATTGCCAAAACTTGGGGCAAGAAGACTTTTCTGGACAAGAAGAGTATCAAATCGGACAGATATCAAGCAGGTTATGTAGTAGGCTATATTGAATGGTTGCACGCTGACTTGAAAAATAATGTGACTTCGAGCGTTAAAAAAGGCAAACAGGTAAATGACAAAGAAGCTGAGGCGCAAGTCCTATAACGCAAGTTTAAGAAAAGGGATTTGGAATCTGAGACACAAAATCGCCAATTCCATGATGGTAATGCAAAAGAGATAGCAGAAATGGGCAAAAAGCTAGAATTTTGGAGGCAACGCACTCTAAGTGTAGAGAAAAAAGTGCAAGAACTTTGTGAGGAGTTTGATCGACAAGGAAAAGAGTGTCTTAGCATAGGAAACCTGGGAGAAACGCTGGCACTATCATATCTCCTGACCGGCCGCCATCGCTTTGACAAAGCTTTTACAAAAAAGAAGACAAAGAAGAAGATGTTTTCAGAATTTAGTTTATTTCTTTAGTATCTCTTTGTATTTTCAGTTTTTGAGACAATTTAGTTTAATGAAATTTTGATTTTTTGGGGGTTTATTTTATGAGCAAATGACATTACTTTATGACATATTTATCTCTCAAACAACGATAGGCCCAGTCAAAAGAGACATCCAAAATAGGAAACATCGAACAATGTGTCTAATGTGTGTTGTTTTCATTATTCTCCTTATGCTACTAACGCACTAATTTTGGATCATGTTGTTTTTGTCTTTCCCCTTTCCCAAAGGTTGATTTGTGCACTCTGGCCTATCACACGCGATCAAAAGGGGCTCCTCTTCCTCTTCCTCCTCCGATAAGTTTGAAAGATAAAGAGAAAATGGGAGATAACAATAGCACTACAGACAAAAGTACAGAAGGAGAAAGTGTCATGGGACAAAACGAAATTATCATAAGAATGGGACAACAGATTCTCGAACTATAAGGAGAATTAGCGCAAGTGCACAACTTGACCAATCTTTCTGTGACCCTCAATACTCCTCTCGAACCACAAGTGGACGATCATACTGGTGCAAAATCCCAAACCTCTACCCCAAGCCATCAATTGCCCTCATCTCAAAACGTCCAAAATCTTCCTCCTCCTCAAAATATCCAAAACCTCCCTCTTCCTCAAAACATCCAAAATCTTTTTCCTTCTCCTTAAAACATCCAAAATCTTTCTACTCCGCAAAACATCCAAAACCATTCTTTTCCTCAAAATATCCAAAACCTTCCCCTTCCTAAAAATACCCATAATACTCCAAATCCTACATATCCCACTTAGCATGTCCAAAATACTAAATATCCCACCTACCTATATACGTCTTTTGCTAACGCATGCTACAACCAAGTATCCGGTAGCAACTCTTTGAACCCCATCTATGTCGAAACAACCCAATTCACCTACCCTCAGTATGCACCTGATCCTTCAGAAAAGGACCATATGATGCAATCTGTGGTTGAGAGGCTGAAGCAACCTGAGGGAAGCAAAGGGTCAAGGGGGCTCAGTTATAAGGACTTATGTGTACACCCTGATGTGGAGTTACCGGAGGGGTACAAACCTCCAATGTTTGAATTGTATAATGGGACCGAAGATCTCAAGGCGTATTTGCGTATGTATTGTGATAAGCTGGCGGGAGTTGGGAGAGACGAGAGAATAATAATGAAAATGTTCATGAGAAGTCTCACTGGAGAAGCCTTAACATGGTATATTGGCAGGATATAAGGAAATGGAAAGGCTGGATCGATATGGCATCAGATTTTATGAAACGGTTCGGGTTCAACATTGACAATGCTCCTAACTGGTTCTATATGCAGACTTTGAAGAAAAAGCCTAATGAGTTATTCAGGGATTATTCTCTAAGATGGAGGTCTGAGGCTGCAAGAGCTCGACCCCCGATTGAAGAATCTCAAATGAAGGAGTATTTTATTCGCGCACAGGAGCCGTAATATCTTGAGAAAATGATAACAGTTGTGGATAAAAGTTTTGCTGAAATCATCAGGGTAGGTGAAATGCTTGAGGAAGATCTTAAGAATTGAAGCATTATAAATCTGGAAGCTTTACAGGCTGCCAAAAAGACTTTACAGTCTAGAGGGATTGCTGAGAACAAGAAGAAAAAAGAGGTAGGTACAGTGATGTTAGCCCAACCTTCAAAAAGTGTGCCCAATTACCAAACTCCTATTACAACTCCACCTCCCTACCCACAATCTCCAATGCCATACCCAATATCTCCTTACCAAATGTAAACCCCAATGCCATATCATTCCTCTCTATACCAAGCACCTACCCCATATCTAATACATCCACAATTCCAAAGCCCTGCTTACCCCATGTATAATGTCCAACCCACTCAAATCCAAACACCCCAGCCTTCTCCCCAACAAAATCAAAGACCTAGAGCCAATTTCCAGAAAAAAAAATAATACACTCTCTTAGCTGAACCTATAGCCCAACTGTACGAAAGACTCAAAGAAGCAGGCTATGTCATGCCCATTGCTGCTGGACGTGAGAATACTTAAGCCAAGCATTTTGATCCTACCAAGGTTTGCTCATATCATTCTGGGATGAGGGGTCACACCATAGAAACATGCTATACTCTGAAGGACAAGATCCAGATGTTGATCGACACTAAGGCCATTCAGTTGAAAGATCCGACGCCGAATGTTACCAACAATTCGTTACCGGATCATCAAGTAAACATGCTTGATGTTGATGAATTGGTAGACCTGGAGAACTCTATTTGGTTCATCGAAAAGGCAAATGGTACACCCATCAGTACACCAAAGCAGGCACCGTTTGAGGTTGAGGTAGCAGTACCTAAGACTCCTTTCACGGTCATTAGAGCCTCCCCAATTGCTTATAACTCCCATGCAGTTCCTTGGAATTATGAGCAGAATACTCCAGGTAAAGAAAGAGTGGCTGAAGCAGACGTTGCCCAAGGCGTCACCAGACCTGGGAGAATATATACACCAAAAAATTTGACTCACGAAAGTTCTAGTAAAAGCAAGCAACCCGTGATTGAAATAGAGGAGAGTGGTACTTGGAAGAAGATACATGTTAAAGAATACTTTGTGGTAGATCAGTTGAACAAGACTCCATCTCAAATATCCATCTTGACACTGTTACAGACTTCTGAACACCATAAAAATGCTTTGATGAAGGTGTTAAGCGAAGCCTATGTACCATCTACTATAACATGGGGAGAGATGGACCATATGGTCAGGCAAGTATTCGAGGCATACAAGTTATCCTTTCACGAGGATGAGCTACCACCTGAAGGACGCTCGCACAACTGAGCCTTGCATGTTACAGTGTAGCACAGAGAAAGTGTTGTATCTCGAGTGTTTAGTGATCCAGGTTCAGGATTGAACATTTGTCCTTTAGATACATTGACAAGGTTGGAGGTCGATTTGGCTAAAATGCAAAGTTGGAAGATGAACGTGAAAGCGTTTGATGGATCCCAGCGAGATACTATTAGGGAGATTACATTGGACATGGTAATGGGTCCTGTTACTTTTCCCATGAAATTTCAGGTGATGGACATCCCCGCTTCCTACAACCTCTTGCTTAGTAGGCCATGGATTTACATGGCTAGTGCATTTCCCTCCACACTACACCAATGTCTCAAATTCTAGTACGATCACCAAGAGGTGGTCTTACATGATGAAAGAGGATATCCCGTATATGCTATCGAGGGAAAGAGAGTTCTTAATGGAGAAATGTTTCACACATTAGAGATGGTTGGAAACATGGAAGAAGAGCTGAGTTGGAAGATTAAAGGTGAAAAAATGCTCAAGTCTAGATATGAAACAGGTAAGGGTCTTGGGGCCAGATTACAAGGAATGGTTGAATCCATATACCCTTATATGAAGAACGACACTTCCGATTTAGGCTACATGGATGAGGGTCAGGCACTCGATCCTTCGCTGTCATTGTATCAAATTTTTTACTCTATCGGGTTTCTTGATGATGGTAAAGATGAAATACTGGAAAGTCTGAAGAATTTGTTTTTGACTGAATCTAAAGAAGAAGGTTGTAACGTCATCATCAGTGAGGAGAGAGGAGCCCCTGGTCAGAACATTGAACAAAAGGCTACACTCAACAACTGGACTGCCACTCCTTCAAGGCCTCGCCGAGCACTTGGGTAGATTTGAAGATTTTTATTTTCATATTATTGTTTGAAATAAACAGACTCGATTTTGAGCTAATTTACATCTTTTAGTTATTTTATTATGTTTGGAGACATTTAAAGTTATTAGAGTTAATAAAATCTTTCTTTTCATCTTTTATTAATATTATTTATTTCTGTTTCTTTCAGCAAAATCACTTTTAAAAATGTTGAGTCTGAGATTGTGACACATATTAAGACTACGCAACATAATATAAGTGAATTAGAAGAGGTGGACGAAAGTGAAGTGCCCGAGGAATTTGTTAGTAAGGTTGAAGATTTTGAAGATAAACCCAAGGCACACTTTGTAGAGTCGGAAATAGTGAACATAGGACATTCTGAGACAGTAAAAGAAACCCGTGTTAGTATTTATATGCCAAAAGATAAGAAGGAGGAATATATTCAGTTTCTGAAGAAACACCCAGATGTTTTTGCTTGGTCGTATGCCGATATGACAGGACTAAGCACGTCAATTGTAGCCCACAGGTTGCCCACTGATCCATCTTGTCCTCCCATTAAGCAAAAGCGGAGAAAATACAAACCTGATCTGAGTTTGAAAATTAAAGAGAAGATTTCGAAGCAAATTGAGGTCGGTATCCGCCAAGTAACTGAGTATCCGACCTGGTTGGCCAATGTCGTGCATGTTCCTAAGAAAGACGGAAAGGTCAAAGTTTGTGTGGATTATAGGGATCTCAACAAAGCTAGCCCAAAAGATGATTTTCCGCTCCCGAATATACATTTGTTAATCGATAATTGCGCCAAGCATGAAACACAATCATTTGTGGATTGCTTCGCCGGTTATTATCAGATAAATATGCATGATGATGACGCTGAGAAAACTGCTTTTATTACCTCTTGGGGAACCTATTATTACAAGTTTATGCCCTTCGGGTTGAAAAATGTTGGAGCTACATACATGAGGGACTTGACCGCTCTGTTCCATGACATGATCCACAAGGAAATTGAAGTTTACGTGGATGATGTCATCATTAAATCCAAAAAGGGATCAATTCATCTGGACGACTTGGAAAAGTTCTTTAACAAACTAAGGAAGTACAATCTGAAGTTGAATCCTGCGAAGTGTGTCTTCGGGGTCCCTGCTGGAAAATTATTGGGCTTTATTGTCAGTCGACGAGGTATAGAATTGGATCCAGCCAAGATCAAAGATATTCAGGATCTTCCGCCTCCCAAAAGCAAGAAAGAAGTAATGAGTTTCTTGGGTCGCCTCAACTATATCAGTCGCTTCATAGCTCAGTCTACAATTATTTGTGAGTCAATTTTCAAGATACTAAAGAAGGAGGCGTCTATAGAATGGATGATAGAGTGTCAGTAGGCATTTGAAAAAATTAAGGATTATTTATCAAATCCTCCCGTTCTGGTTCCTCCGGAACCTGGTAGGCCGTTACTATTGTATTTATCTGTGATGGATAACGCTTTGGTTGTATTCTGGGGAAAAATGATGAGACAGGCAGAAAGGAGCAGGCAATTTATTACATAAGCAAGAAATTTACATCATATGAGGCTCGGTATTCCTTACTTGAACGCACGTGTTGTGCTTTGACCTGGACAGCTCAGAAATTGAGACACTATCTCTCGGCATACACAACCTATTTGATCTCCAGAAGGGATCCTCTGAAGTATATATTTTTGAAACCAATGCCTACAGGGAAGATAGCTAAATGGCAAATATTATTGAGCAAGTTTGACATAGTCTATGTCATGCAGAAAGCTGTGAAAGCACAAGCCTTGGCAGACCATTTGGCCGAGAGTCCCGTGGATGAAGATTTTGAGCCCTTAAAAACTTACTTTCCTGATGAAGAAGTAGCATTCATAGGGGAGGATATCGCTGAAAAATGATGGTTGGAGACTATTCTTTGATGGAGCGATAAATTTCAAAGGAGTAGGTATTGGCGCCATTCTGATCTCGGAGATCGGTCAACATTATCCTGGGTTGGCCAAGCTCAGATTCCCCTGCACCAACAACATGGCTGAATATGAAGCTTGCATTCTAGGGCTTCGTTTGGCAATCGATTTGAATATCCAGGAAATATTGGTGATTGGAGATTCAAATTTATTGATTCATCAAGTACGAGGTGAGTGGGCCGCAAAAAACACAAAACTCCTGTCGTACTTAGATTGTATACAAGAGTTGAGCAAGAGATTTCGCAAGATAGAGTTCAAGCATGTTCCAAGAATCCAGAATGAGTTTATAGACGCTTTGACCACCTTGTCTTCCATGATCCAGCATCCAGACAAGAATTATATCGACCCCATCCCCGTTCACATACAAAAGCAGCCTACATATTGCTTTCATGTAGAGGAAGAGATGTATGGAAAACCATGGTATACTGATATACAGGGATATCTGAAAAGTGGAGATTATCCAGAGAATGCAATGAGTACTCAGAAGCGCACCATTCGGAGGTTAGCAAATCAATTCTTTTTAAATGGGGAAATCCTATATAGGAGGACTCCAGATTTAGGTTTGCTAAGATGCATCAAAGCTAGGGAACCATCCAGGTTGGTCGAGGAGATACATGTGGAACATGCGGACCTCACATGAACGGATTTATGTTGGCAAAGAAGATATTGAGGTCATATTACTTTTGGTTGACTATGGAGACCGATTGTATTCGTTATGTGCAAAAGTGTCATCAGTGCCAAACTCATGCCGACATGATTCGAGTTCCTCCCAACGAACTCTACGTCACTAGCTCCCCTTGGCCCTTCGCAGCTTGGGGAATGGATGTCATTGGTCCTATTGAACCATCCGCGCCTAATGGACACAAGTTTATTCTTGCTGCAATTGACTACTTCACTAAGTGGGTTGAAACCACTTCTCATAAGTCAGTCACAAAGAAGGTCGTAAATGATTTTGTTCGAAATCACACTATTTGCCGATTTGGAGTACCTGAGTCTATCATCACAGATAATGGTGCCAACCTCAATAGCGATTTGATGAGAACAAAATGTGAGATGTTCAAGATCAATCATCGAAACTCCACAGCATACATGCCACAAATGAATGGAGCGGTGGAAGCTGCCAATAAGAACATCAAGAGGATACTTCGAAAGATGATTGATAATTATAGGAATTGGCATGAAAAGTTACCTTTTGCCCTGCTAGGATATCGCACTACAATCAGAACCTCTACGGGAGCCACACCTTATCTTCTGGTTTATGGCAGTGAAACGGTGATACCTGCTGAGGTAGAAATACCCTCTCTCAGAATTATTCAGGAAGCAGAATTGAGTGATGCTGAATGGGTGCAAGGTAGATTCGAGCAACTGGAACTCATAGACGGAAAGAGGATAAACGCAGTCTGTCATGGTCAACTCTATCAAAATAGAATGGCCAAAGCTTTCAACAAGAAGGTTAAACCGAGGCACTTCTCACCTGGGTAGTTGGTTTTGAAAAAGATTTTTCCACATCAAGATGAAGCAAAGGGTAAATTCTCACCGAATTGGCAAGGTCCTTATGTGGTTCATCGGGTTCTGACAGGAGGAGCAATCATACTTGCAGAAATGGATGGCAAAGTTTGGTCCAAGCCTATCAATTTAGATACTGTTAAGAGATATTATGTTTAAGCTTTATTTCATGCCTTTTTACCTTGTAATTGGAACTACGTTTGACCTGATCCCCGTTTAAGAGGGATACATACGCGCTCCTTTGGAGTTTGGTCCTATCATAATAAAATTTTCCTATTTCCCCGTTAAAGCATGTAACTGGGGCAGAATTTTTGAGAGGATCTAAAAAATTCCATGGGATAGCATTTGCGCAACTATGATACTGGGGCAGAATTTTTGAGGAAATCTCAAAAATTCACAACAAGAAACCTTCACCTACCAAAGCAATCAAATCTACACTGGGGCAGAAATTTTTTAAGATAAAAAATTTCTAAGATATTCACTTATAAGAAGTTGTGTTGTCTCGAAATGTGTCACAATCAATGATTCAATAATATTTTAATTTCATTTTTCATTTTTCATTTTTCAAGAGCAAACATTTTCGAAACATGATTTTTAAAACTTGTTTTTATTTCTACCCAAGGAAAACTCAGACGAAGCCTATTATCGGCCCACAATATCAAGCGAGGAGGAAGCACGCCAGTCATAGCAGAGGCACGAATCAATCTCCCCCTTTTTACAAACTTACATTTTTTCTTTGAATACAGAAACAACAGGTACAAATGCAGCTGCTACCTTGCAACTC
Source organism: Capsicum rhomboideum (assembly GCA_031232105.1). NCBI lineage: Eukaryota > Viridiplantae > Streptophyta > Magnoliopsida > Solanales > Solanaceae > Capsicum > Capsicum rhomboideum. Next base: position 98,390,977 of record CP124718.1, read on the forward strand.
CTGGACGATCACCATCAAAGAAAGCCCACTATGCATCCAACATGGGAAAGCAGCTAAGCTACTCTATCCTCTCCTCAACATTGCATGGCTCCTGCAAGGGTCAATATTGCATGGCTCCCGCAAGAGTCCACACCACAGTGCATCTAAAGAAATCCACATTGCACGGCTCCTGCAAGGGTCAATATTGTATGGCTCCCGCAAGAGTCCATACCGCAGCGCATCCGCAGAAATAAACATTCATGGCTCCTGCAAGGGTCAACACCGCATGGCTCCTGCAATAGTCCATACCGCAGTGCATTCGCAGAAATGAACATTGCACGGTTCCTGAAAGAGTCAATATTGCATGGCTCCTGCAAGATTCCACACCGCAGTGCATCCGAGAAATGAACATTGCACGGCTCCTGCAAGGGTCAACATTGGCATGGCTCCCGCAAGAGTCCACTTCGCAGTGCATCCGCAGAAATTAACATTACACGGCTCCTGCAAGGGTCGATATTGCATGGCTCCCGCAAGAGTTCACTCCGCAGCGCATCCACAACAATCTACATTACATTGCACCCGCAGAATCCACAATCAAGTATACAAATTGCATCAAGTTGTTGAACCATCCAACGACACATTATGCTACTCAATACAGATACACTTTCTTTAATCATTATGTAACTACCCAAAGGCGTCATAGTCTAAAGGCGTCATTTTCATAGCCTGCGGACATTATTTCATGGTCTAAGGATTTACTTTTGCTTATCATGCTCCAAAGGCGTCATGGTCTAAAGGCGTCATTTTCATGGCCTGCGGACATCATTTCATGGCCTAAGGATTTACTCTATGTTTATCATGTCCAAAGGCGCCATTTCCATGGCCTGCAGACATCATTTCATGGCCTTAGGATTTACTTTTCGCTATCATTGCCCTAAGACATCATGGCTTAGAGACATCATCCTTGTCGTCTCAAAGCAAATCCTCATAGTCGAACGGGGAAATTGCATCATGTTTAAATAAATATTTACAACAATTACTTATTATTTATCCACATGATCTAACAATTCTATTTAGTAATACTAGAAGCATGCAGGCAACGAAGGAAGAACGAGTTAAAATGGGAGTAACTCTCGCTCCCCTTTCCGAGATACAACTCCACTTTCTCTCTGTCACTCCAGTACACTTTGAAACTCATTCACATCTCATTCTCAGAATTTTCATTCAATTACTGTTTTGAATTCTACTCGCTCAAACCTCATCGGTATACTATCTTTGTTGTTGCCCGTGAACCGTATCATTGACATCCTTTAGGAATATTGTTCGTTCCTAAATCTAGAACTATACATGGCCTGATTCTCGTAAAACCTGAGATATGTAGGCGACTTGCAGCCAAGTCTCGGCCCCACTACTTTTAAAAATTCCCTTTTGCTTTTTGACTCCAGCAAACCATCCTTTCGGTCGGACAAAATTGGCTACTACGTCAACGTTCGTTGCTCGACAATTCTTCTATCATTTCCAAGAAACGAAGGGGCAGCTGTTGACACCCAATTTTTGACCTCTCGATACTCCTTTTAGGCTGCTATTTTACAAATTATTAGTTTTGGGTATTAATATTTCTTATTTTAATATCAAATAAATCTTGACGTCTTGCATTTATAATTTTTGAAGTATGTAATTTATTTTTTAAATATATATTTTTATTATTTTAAATATAATATTTTACATAATTTTGTTAATATTTATTAAACGTATTTTCGCAAATATGCATATTCGTAATTTACAAACACATGGTCTATTACTATTAATATTTATTAATTATATTATTATTATTATTATTATTATTATTATAATGTTATTATTAAAATTCGTATTCATAATTTACAAGTACATAATTTATTTCAAATTATTATTTATCGCCAATTTTTTAAATAATATATTACGTGTCTTTATTTTTTTCTTACGTAATTTATTCATAATGATTTTACGACATTTATTAATTTACTAAATAGCATTTTAATTCAGTTTCCCTAATTTGTTTAATTTTTAGCCATTTTGTACCCAATTTTGTGCCAATTTTAGCCTAAATTGATTTTTGATTTGATCCCAAATTGAAATCCCCAATCCCAATTTCAATTAACCCAATTTAAATAACCCCAATTCTAACTCATTCTTGCAATTTTAAATCCCATCCATTGATCATACGAGCAACGGCTAAGATTAAAACCTTCTTTTCCTTCCCTTTTAATCAAAACCAAACCTAACCTAATCTGATTCCCCCCCCACTAGCCGACATCCTCCTCTCTCTTGACCGTTTCTCTATCTCCCCCATCTCTTTCTCTACTACCGCTGCAGCCGTAGTGATCACCGAACTGCCGACGGTCAACTCCACTCCACCACCGCACCACCACATATACACCATCACCCTCACAACTCCTATCCTCCCACAAATCAGCCCCCTCTCTCCCCTCTCTCTCCTCTCTGTCGGCAGGCCTACACCGACGAACCACATTACCGTCGCCGCCTCCCACTGCCACTACATCTCCCCGATATCCCTCATCCCTCAACGTACACCAGCCGCCTCCTCTCGCTCTCGAACCCTGCTCTACCGCCGTCACCATCAACGATGAGACACCAGCGAAGAGCCACCTTCTCCGACTGGAGAACCACCGGTGAGGCACCACCTCCACTTCTGCACTGGTCCGACCAAAACACCACCAAATAAATCCCATGCTTTCTCTACTCAAAAATCCAAAACCCAAAATTCTCTCTTCTCCAATGACCTTCGGTAAGATTGATGAAGCAAGCATTGTGTATGGGTCGCTAATGGTTTTCATGGTTGAATTCGACTTTGAAGTCAGCTGTTAAGCTCCAATATTAGGAGTTTCTCACAGATTATTACGAGTCCGTGTATGGTTTGATCTTTTTTCATGACTTGATTAATTAGTTTGTTTTCTTGGTTGTGATTTCGTCGTATCAGATCTTTAGATATAAGATTAGTAAAAATTGGCTGTGATTTCTTGTTCAAATCTTCTATTTAGTGTTCGTTTAAACCCTTTAGACTCTCGTATGTAAAAAGCCCCTAGTTTTTACGAATTTCAATTAACCTTAGATTCCTCTAAGTTTGGGACTGATTTTTTTTAAAGCTTGCTAGTTGATAATTTGGAGCGATAAACTTGATATTCTCCGTGCATTCAAAAGTTCATGGAATTTCTGTTTGTTTTTTCATTGTCATTGAAGTTGTGTAGCTTTGAAGCGGTTTATTCACCAACTTTAGTAAATTTTGTTGGCTTGATTGAATTACTAACATGATTATGGAAACTCTAGCATGTCTATCCCTTTTATTTGATCCTCTTTCCTTAGTTGGAACATGACTGATTGTTACACCACTAATTATGGTATGTTTTGATTAAGATCAATTAATTATTACATGATTAATACTCACATGCCTTATTTTTATTTTTTCAAAACCTTGATTAATGTTATTGATCTTTCACAAATATATTCTTACTTACTTATTTATGGTAATTATGACATAATTTCTGCCTTAAATTGATTTAGTTTATTTTTTTAAAAAAGGATTTTCATCAATTGATTCTTTGAAATATTTATTTTCCTTCTTACTCCCCTCAATTGATTTTCTGAAAATTTTTCTCCCTTTAATTATGTACGACTCTTGCCTATATAAAGACCTTTTTTTTTTTTTTTTTTTAATATTCATAGGGACAGATACATTCATAGCTTTTAAGAAAAATATCAAGAGGTGCAAAACTGCATTGACCAAATAGAGTAAAGATACATATAGTGATAGCTTCAAATAATTGATCATTAGAGAGGATATAGTAAGAATTAAAGAAAAATTATTTGAAGAAGTGCCAAATGCCATTAATAGAATTGTTTTGTAAAGGGCTCAAGTTGAATTTAAAAGGTATATTCATTTTGAAGAAATCTTTTGGCAACAAATAGCAGGGTATGATTGCTTTGAAAATGGGGATAGAAATACAAGATTTTTTCACAGCATAGTGAAGGGTAGAAGGAAAAGACTACATTTGAAGAGAATCCAGAATAGTTAGGGGGTTTGGTTGGAAGAAGAAGGGGACATAACTGTTGAATCTATTGAGTTTTATCATAAGCAATTTACATAAAAGAGGGATGCTACTGATTTTTCATTACTGAGGCATATTCTTGCTACCATAAATGCAGAGGAGATTTCGGAAATATGCAAGATTCCATAATTAGGTAAGGTAAAGAATGTTGTGTTCAATTTAAATGGAGATAGTGCTAGTAGTCCTAATGGTTTGACAAATAGATTTACCAATGTTGTTGGGAATGATGTTCTAACAACGGTACATGATTTATTTCAAGGTAACTCATTGCCTAAGTCCATAACTCATACTAATTTGGTTCTCTTACCAAAGAAAGAAAATGTACATTCTTTTTATAACTTGAGACCTATTAGTTTGAGTAACTTCATTAATAAGATCCTATCTAGAATTGTTCATTACAAACTTAAGACTCTTCTTCCCACTTTGATTTCAAGCAACCAATCTAATTTTGTGAAAGGTAGAAGCATTATTGAAAATATAATACCAATTTAGGAGATTGTTATAGATATTAGGAAGAGGGGAAAGCCTACTAATGTGGTCATTAAACTTGATATGGCTAAAGTTTATGACAGAGTGTCTTGGTTTTTTTTGATGAAGTTCTAACAAAGATGGGCTTCTCAAATGATTTTATTGACTTGATATGGAGGTTGATTTCTTACTATTGGTACTCAGTGTTGGTTAATGGTAATCACAGGGTTTCTTTCACTCAACCATGGGAGTAAAGCAAGGAGATCCTCTCTCTCCTGCATTATTTACTCTTTTAGCTAGGGTTTTATCCAGGTCTTTGAATGCTTTGTTTGAAGATGTGTAGTTTATGGGGTATGACTTTCCAAAGTGGAGTGCACATATAAATCACCTTGCTTATGCAAATGAGACTATCATATTTGCATTAGCTGACAAATATTCTTTGAAAAATATAGTATCAACTTTGTAAAAATATGAAGCTCAATCAGGTTAGAAGATTAATAAAGAGAAAAACTCATTTTTTCTTCATCAAATATAGCTGCAGAAGTGAGAGATTTGGTAGAGGACTATACATTTATTTATAGAGGTCATTTCCCTATACTTAGTTTGCCCCATTACTCATACCAGTAAAAGAAAGTAACAATATACAGATCTCATTTGAAAGGTAAAGGACAAGCTTCAAGCTTGGACAGGGAACATGTTATCATTTGAGGGTAAAGAAATGTTAATATCCAGTGTCTTACAAAGAATACGTATACATGTTTTGTCTTCTATTGTTCCTCCTAAGTGTGTTTTGAAAGAACTTCGTAGAATTTTCGCAAAATTATTTTGGAGTAACAAGATTACATGTAGGAGTAAACATTGGATTGCTTGGGAAAAGGTTTGCATACTTAAATTTAAGGTGGTTTGGGTGTTAGATCTATGTTTTATGTATCTCAAGCTATGTTTACTAGAAATTTAGCACTCAAAGTTCTCTATGGGCAAACTTCATGTGGAATAAGTATTGCAAGAACTGATTTCCTACTCTTGTTTAGTGGAAAGGTGTAATGACCTGTACTATCATTACTGAAAATATCTATGGTGAAGGTGTATGAATCTCATTCGTCATAAGTGTTAGGATCAATTCCTTGGTATGTATGTGCATTATTTATAAATTAAGGTCATACAGCACCCCTAGCACAAAGTTAAGTTGAAAATGACCTTATCGATTTAGTTTTAGGCTAAGTTACAACTAGGGTCAACTTCAAATGATCAGTCCTCCTAGAATATAACGAGTTATGGGTTCCAATACCCATCAAATTAAAGATATTTGAGACTTCTTTCCAACTCCACCGGCCATTTGTTATCGCTTTTTGAGTAAAATGTTATGACTATTTTACTGAAGACTATCTGTGCTGAAAAGCTGAGGCCGCCGTAGAGGGATCAGGCCGCTATAGCAGGACGACAATAGTTTATAATCTTATTTTGATGGGTTTCAATCCATAAACTCAAATATTTCATTCCCCATCCCTAGAAGGGTGATTTGCAAAAGGTTAGGGTGGAAATTCTTCGTTGAGGTAAGATTTTTACTCCTTTTTAACATCGATTAAACCGTTCATCTTCTAGAATCATTACAATGGGAAGTTACGGTGAAATTCTTGTGGTTTAGAATCCTAGGTTCATGAAATTATGGGAAAAACCGTTGGGTATATGTATTTTCACCTAGAATTGATTTTAGATTGTAAATTAACTCTTTCTAGTATGAAATTGTGGTTCAAAAACACGAACTTTGATAGTTGGGGACCTTGAATTAGATAAAGATGGGACCTTTAGCTTTAAAACTCCATTAATGGAGATGGCTTGAGTATGATAGAGCTAGTTAGTGATTAATTGATCCTTGGGGTATTGTTATACAACAAAAATGAGAGTAGAATTAATGGGTTTGAATTCCCAAAGTATTTATTTGAAGAGCAATTGATTAATTAGTCTTATACTTGTTGTTTATTAGATGATTTAGCCTTCGAAAATATGAAAAAGAAGGAATATCATTGGTGGAATAGCTTACTTGTTGCAACAACTTGACGCCCAGGTGGGTCATTGTCACAACCCAAACCCGTCGTGAGTGGCACCCACACTACTCACCCGGTGGAAGAACTAACTACCCCGAAGACTATGCCAAAAATCAATGCTTAGAATAATTAAGCATAACTAATCCATTAATAGAATAATATCCATTCTAATAAAAAAAATTGTAAGTACAACTTAAAGTGGAAAATGTACTTAACAAAACACCCCTAGGACCCGAAAGTCATTTGTACCAAAACCTTTATGAATGTCAAAAAGGGGATGCAACCCCAAAACTAAGATAATCATAAGTCCAAAAATAGAGAACTATGCCAAGAGGGAGAGATTCCATGGTAGCCAGGACAAGCTGCTCACCCTGAAATCTGGAATCAACGGATGGAATCACAAGTGAGGTCTCGTAGGAGTTGTTGGAACATGCGCTGCACTCACAAAAGTAAATGCACGTGTAGTATCAGCACACAACAACAACAGTGTACTGGTAGGGTCATTTGGCCAACCTAAGATGAAAATATGAACACTTAACCAAATGATAGTATAACAAGCTAATCCATGCTAAAAACTTCATACACTTAGCACATAAACACCAAAAAGATAGTTTAGGATAAACAACTAGCAAGTCAACAAATATCACTAAGTCAAGTCAAGTCAAGACACATCTACCATTATCAAGCATAGATAAATACATATTCCTCGGTTAAGTCATGAAAACTCACCTGAACCTCATACATACACGCTATGGGTTATACATCCACCCTCTAGCCATGACCTGCAAGGGACAAATACTGTCCAAGTACTAAAACCCAGACATAAGTGTTTGTCAACCTTATTTCACCAATAGTCCGTGAGAACGTCTCAAATACCAAAACATTCCATATTTTAGAAATAAGGCAGGTCAAATCAATAAGAAAGTAAAATCATTACACTGACCACACCAACAACATGCATTAACCAGCCACACTACAAAGTAGTTAACATGCACATATAATACAAGTTGGATTAAACTACAATACCATCACATACCTCGAATCAAGCTTGCACAACCCTTTAAGCTAGATCTTTTCCTTTCCATGTAATTCCCACTTGCTCGTGGTCTAGAACATGCATATAAATAAATAATTAAAGAAATGACCTTAGCATGTTGGGATTTAAAACTCACACCCAACCCCTAAGGTCAAGTTCATGATTATTCCCTTCCCGTTCTAGGGCTTTTCTACCGTAATTCACCTAAAACTACCATTTTCATGGATAAATTAGTGAATCAACAAAATGCAAGGGTAAATTAACCATTAATAATCAAAACCCATTAGCTTCTTCCTTAATTTTTCCCCTTGCACTAGCAATTAACACAAATACTCCATAAAACCCTCCCCAAACTCCGTGAATTAACAATTCTAAGGCTTAATAATTAAATACGAGTTTATGGGGATGAATTTCTTACCTTAATGAAGCCAAATGATGGATTTCTGGTATATTTCACCCTAAATTGCCCTTCCCTTGCCCCAAAATTGTTTTTAGAAAAATAAACTATTTGGGAAAATATTTTAATAAATCTGCATTTTTCACTACTATAGCGGTACTTGACTGCTATAGTGGTATTGCTATAGCGGTACCGACCGCTATAGTAGGAATTCCTCCTCTATAGCGCTTACTGTTTAAGCAGTGTGCCGACCGCTATAGCGGCATCAATGGGACAAAAAGTTCGTCTTTGCCCAAAAATTCTACTTTTTGCAACACACCTTGAACCTGGGATATTCCAAACAATGCCCTTTATGCTAAGATCAATTTCGAGAGTTCTAGTTACCCAAATTCAATTTTGTAAATTCCTACAGGTTCCTTATCATCTTAGCTAACTAAAAATTGATACCATTGACACTAAACCAGGCTAAATCATTCCGAGATTTCCCTAGACCACACCTCGCTCTGAATTCGATCAAAACTAGCCTAGCCTAAATTTTGTAACTTCCAAATTATAAAGAATTTGGATGCGAGATTTTAAAGGTAGAACCCATGCGTAACTGTGAAGAGGGTTTTTACAACAAATACCAATTTACCCATTGTTCATCTCCGAATGATCAAATAAGAAAATCAGGCTAAATAGAGGGGAAGAAAAAGAGTACTTGTATCCTCAAACAATTGATGGTACTTGTCGCGCATGTCCTTCTTGGTTTCCCAAGTGTCTTCCTCAATCGGACGATGCTTCCATTAAACTTTACCGAATGAATTTCCTTCGTCCTCAATTTCCAAACATCCCGACCTAGAATCACTATTGGTTCCTCCTTATAAGCCAAATCCTTATCTAGAAGCACTAAATCCCACTTAATGATGTAGTCTTCATCTCTATGATACCGTTTTAAAATAAAAACATGAAATACCGGATGGACTCCTGACAAACCCGATGGTAGGGCTAACCTGTATATAACTAGACCTACATCATCAAGAATCTCAAAGGGACTGATATACCGAGGGCTGAGCTCGCCCTATTTACTAAATCTCATGACCCCCTTCATGGGAGACATTTTAAGCAACACCTGCTCCCCAACCATAAATTCCATGTCTCTTACCTTGTGGTTCGCATACTCCTTCCGTCTACTTTAAGCAGCCAATAACTTGGTTTGAGAGAACCTTAACTTTTCTTGGGCCTTTTTTACCAAGTTTGTGCCCAAAGTCTTGACATCTCCCGCCTCAAACCACCCAATAGGTGACCTACACTTTCTTTCATAAAGTGCCTCAAATGGTGCCATATCAATGCTGGAGTGATAACTATTATTGTATTAAAACTCACACAGCGGAAGTAACTGGTCCTAATGACCACCAAAATCAATCACACAGGCCCTTAACATGTCCTCTAGCACCTGAATCATCCTCTTCGACTGCCCATCAGTTTGAGGATGAAACGATGTGCTAAAAGTGAGTCTGATTCCCAACTCCTCATGCAATCTATCCCAAAACTTGAAAGTGTACTTTTCATCTCTAGCTAAAATAATAGTAAGTGGCACCCATGAAGTCTAACAATATCCTTGACATAGATTTTAGCTAACTACTGAGAGCTGTAGTCTATCCGAACTAGCAAGAAGTGAGTTGATTTTGTCAGTCGATCCACTATCATCCAAATAGATTCATACTCTCCCAATGTCTTAGAAAGACCCAACACAAAATCCATAGCGATATGCTCCCATTTCCACTCAGGAATAGGCATCCTCTGAAGTAAACCCGCAGTCCTTTGGTGCTCATATTTCACCTATTGACAATTGTGACACTTGGACACATAATCCACTATGTCCCCCTTTATTCGAGGCCACCATTAAAGCTGTCTCAAGTCATGATACATCTTGGTTATACCTGAATGAATAGAATAATGTGAACCATGAGCCTTTGAAAGTACATCACAAATCAAATCACCAACCCGAGAAGTACATACTCTTCTCTTAACCCAAAACACTCCACCCACGTCGATAGTGGCATCCACCATCTTTCTATGCATCACCTTATTCTGAAGTGCATTCAACTTTTTATCCTCAAATTTCTTGGCCGTGATCTGTTCTACAAATGTCGACTTTACCATAACACTAGCCAACATACCACCCCTGTCTGAGACCCCCAATTGCATGCTCAAAGATGCTAAAGTTTGAAACTCTCTAGCTAACAGTCGCCTTAACACTCTCAAGAATGAAAAAATACCCACACTTACAACTTTTTGGTTCAATGCGTTTGCCACTACATTGGCCTTACCCGGATGATACTAAATATTCACATCATAATCCTTCAATAGTTCTATATATCTCTGTTGCCTTAAGTTCAAATCCCTTTGAGTAAACACATGCTGCAGGCTACGGTGGTCTGTGAAGACCTTACACTTGACACCATAAAGGTAGTGTATCCAAATATTTAATGCAAACACCACCATTGCCAACTATAAATCATGGGTTGGGTAATTCTTCTCATGAGACTTCAACTGCCTTGAAGCATAAGCAATGATACTCCTATCCTCCATCAACACAACACCCAAGCCCAAAAGTGAAGCATCACAAAACACAATGAAATCCTTATCTTCAACTGACAATGAAAGAATGGATGCTGTAGTCAAAAGTGTCTTGAGCTTTTGGAAGCTCTCCTCACATTGGTTTGACCAAACAAATGACACCTCTTTCTGAGTCAACCTAGTTAAGTGCATTACAAATAATGCAAAGTTCTTGACAAACCTGCGGTAATAATTGGCAAGACCCATAAAACTCTTTACCTCAACCACTAAACTAGGCCAAGTCCAATTCTTACTACCTCAATCTTTTGAGGATCCACCATCACCCTTTTTTTTAGAAACCACATGTCCTAAGAAGGCGATTGTAGAAAACTAGAATTCACACTTTAAGAACTTAGCAAATAACCGCGTCTCCATTAGAATTCCCAAAACTATGCGAAGATGGCATGTATGTTCTTCCTTACACTTGGAGTAGACAAGAATATCATCAATAAACACAATAACAAAAGAGTTCAAAAATGACTTAAAAATGCCATTCATCAAGCTCATGAAGGCTGCAGGTGCATTATTCAACCCGAAAGAGATCACTAGAAACTCATATTGGCCATACCTAGTTCTAAAACCTGTCTTTGGTATATCCTTTGGTCTTATTTTTAACTTATGTGACTAGACCGCAAACCAATCTTTGAAAATATTGACACACCCTGTAACTAATCAAACAAGTCATATATGCAAGGTAAGGGATATTTATTTTTGATAGTGACCTTATTCAGCTGCCTATAATCAATGACCATCCTCATGCTACCATCCTTCTTCTTAACAAAAAGGATCAGAGCACCCCAAGGTAAAGCGCTTGGACGAATAAAACCCTTGTCAAGTAATTCCTGCATCTGAGTTTTGAGTTCCCTCAACTCTGCCAGAGCCATTCGATAAGGTGGAATAGATATGGGGTTAGTGACCTACTCTAAATCAATGTAGAAGTCAATATCTCTATCCGGAGGCATACCCAGAAAATTTGAAGAAAACACTTCCTGAAACTCAAAAACCATAGGAACTGACTCAATAGAAGGGGACCCCACATCTACATCCTAAAGATGGGCTAGGAACACTAAAAACCCCTTCGCCACTAACCTTCTTGCCCAGACAAATGATATAATTTTCACTAGCTTGGCCTTATACACTCCCTCCCACTTTAGTTTATCCAACCCCGACATCACTAGAGTCACTGTCTTAGCATTACAGTTTAAATTAGCGTGATATGGAGATAACCAGGTCATACCCAGAATTACATCAAAGTCCATATCCAGAATAATCAAGTCTTCCCAAGTTTGAAAACCCACAAATAACATAGGACAAGCACAAAAAACATGGGATACTACCATAGACTCACCATCCGAAGTACACACATAAATAGAGTGATCAATTATATCACAAACCAGAGTCAGACATATTGCAAACTTAACAGATACGTAAGAATAAGTAGACTCAGATCAAATAAGATAGAAGTCATCCGGTCACTGACAAGAATAGTACCTGTGATTACCATATCAGAAGCCTTGACATCAGTATTTCCCGAAAAGGCATAACAGTGAGCCCATTCATTAATCTAAGCTAACTCCTTTCTCGGCTGTACTCCTCCCCCAGCTTCACCAATTCCTTGACCACCGTGACCATTTTTCTGATTTCCCCGCCCACCCTATGGACGACCCTTGCCATTAACTCCTCCACCTCTACCTGCTGGAACTATAGCCCGAGTCTACTACTGTGCCTGGCTATTTGCCTTTCTCAAGGGACACTTCCTATTAAAATTACCAATAGTTCTATAATAGTAACATCCATGTTCAAAAGAAGGACGATTGACAGAAGAGTAAAAAATCCCTTAGCCCCTAACAACCTGTGTCTGAGAAGAAACCTTAGCTGGAACCATAGTATAAGCTAGCAAGGCTAACTGAATAGGACAGGCTGAATAGGCCTGCTATCCATGGCCCTTAGAATAAGATCCACTGAAATTCCCAATATTGCGGGACTTCTTGGATAACATATTCACGAGATTTATATTTATTATTGTGGGATGTACTAGTAATTGGACATATTCACGAGATTTATATTTATTATTCTGGGATGTACCGGTATTTGGACATCTTCATGGGATTGGTTGATAAAAGGTTAGCAGACACTAGATGTCATGGATTTTTGGTACATGGACAAGAGCTAGGCTCCTACAGGTCATGACTAGTGGGTGACCATAAGACCCTTAGCATATGTGTACAAGGTATTAGTGAGTATGACGGTTCCTTTAATGAACTGGGTTTATGTGTTATTTGATATTATATTTGGTTCCTTGAGTGACCTGATTTATGTGTTATCTAATATTATATTTGGTTCCTTGAGTGAACCAAGTTTATATGTTATCCGATATTATACTTGGTTCCTTTAGTAGGCCGGGTTTATGTGCTGACTTGTCATATTTGGGTTCTTGAGTGAATCAGAAATTATAATTACTGGCTTATTGATTATATTGGATCCTTGAGTGGTTCGAGCTAAGGATATAAAAGAATGGCATCTATTCTGTTATTGTCTACTTACAGGTGTATTTGACAAAAGGTGTAAGTTATTTTTCTAAGTCATGGTTATGTTGACTTGGGTTATTGTGATTCGTAATGTTTGTTGACTGGGTCTATTATTGGTAGTCATGGTCTTTACTCAGTACATTATCTATAATGACTTACACTTGACTGAATTCTTGGTGGTGTTGTGAAAGGCTAAGTAGTAGCATAATTGATAAAATTGTTAAGTGTTCATGGTTGTACTTGTTTACAAGGTTCTGGATATTTTTTCTCATTTATTATTGAGGTTGATTGAGATGTATGTGGAATAGACTGACGTTAAATAACTATTAGGATTAAACAAGTGAGAGTTATGATGGACGACAGTTGATGTGACGAGTGATGTATGATTTGTTAGATTAAGTGTGAATGGTATATGGGGAATGTCAATGGTACATATTGACTACTAGTAATGAATTGGATACAACTAAGTAACCAAGAATAAGAGTGGAAATTCTCTTAGGTAACATAAGTGGATGAAGTGATGTGAATTAAATTGTTATATAAGTTGGCATGCTTTATTTGTATGATTTCTGTATTGTGTTTACGTGATCTAACCCTGGTCGGCCAATGATACCTACCTGTACATGTTGTTTGTACTGATACTACTCTTGTTATACCCTTTTCTAGGGTATAGTCTAGTTGCAGGATCAGTAGATGTTTCATGCTTGACGCGGTAAAGATCTCCAACAGCTTCTATCATTGTTCTTACGGTGGAAGCTGGGTCATGTGTACAGTTTGTGTCTTCTCTTAGTAGCTCTTGTACCTGTTTAGATTAGGTTCTTGGGGAAAGTTTTCATTTTGTATTCTAAGTTTTGGTAAACTGGTTATAATAAATAAAAGCATTTTATTTTTTCCAATTGACTTCCGCATGTATTTGAAATGAGTGGTAAGGGTTGTCCTATCTAGGTGGATTAGAGCAGGTGCCCACATGATCCGATTAGTTGGGTCATGAAAAAAGGTGGGTCACAAGTGTGGAAGCATATGTTAGAGAATAGAGATGTGATAGAACAGAACTTGTATTGGGAACCAAAGGGAGGAACATCTAGTGTTTGGTTTGAAAATTGGACCAACCTTGGTCCATTATATCTTCACCCTACTGAAGTGCATGGTTGTCATTCCCTAGCAGATATTGACTTTTTATGAAAGAATATGGTAGGGACTTTGAGATAGTGCAGGACCACTTACCTATTAATATTTTTGAGCATGTTAGACATCATATGGGTTATATTTGGCAATCTGGTCAGGTAGATAAACCTTGGTGGATTAAATTTAGCACTGGGAATTTTACTGTAAAGTATGTCTGGGTTATACTCAGAATTAGGGTTGAATATTCTGATGACTATAAAAAGCTATGGGTGAAGGGTTACCTTTCAAAATCTCTTTCTTTGAATGAAGGTCTGGACTTATAGAGTTCCTGTTGCTATAATTATGGCAACTTGGAACCCTAATATTTCTCAGTTTTGTCAATATTTCATAGTTCCTATGAGGGAAACCATTGAATATTTAATTTTATCATGGGAGGTGGCAACATTTATTTGGGATTACTATTCTAGGGCTGCCGGTATCATAGGCACTTGGGTGCAGGTTAAACAGACAATGACAAAATGGTGGGATGCAAAAGTTAATGCTAGGATGAAAGTAGTTTTCCAGTCTATTCCTAATATCATCCTTTGGTTTCTATGGAAGAGGAGGAATATAATTTTACATGATGGGTCTTATACTAGAACCAAGGTTGTATGGGACATCAATTCTACTATTTACAAGTTTATTAAGTTAAAGTCCAATTACACAACTTTTCCTAATACTTGGGCCTCAAATGGTAGCTCTTCTAGAAAATAACAGTCCAGTGTTTCAGTTAAAGAAGTTAGTTGGATCTCTCTACCTTGTCACGACCCAAAAATCCTGAGGTCATGATGGCACCTACCCTAGCCCAACCTTGGTAGGTAAGCCCGACACAAAGAGATAGAATAAATTGAAAGGAGATCAATAATGAAGCAAAAACTCAAAACTTTAGAGTAAAGTCAAACCGAAAGCAATAACAAAACAATACCTAGACAATACAACTTGAATCCCCATAATCTAGTGTCATGAGTAAGAGTGACTCTAAAACTGTCATAGAATACGAGTATGCAGTTTTATCTCTGAAATAAAGTAAAGACAAAGGTAAAATAGATGAAGTTGAGAACTTTCTCCAAATGGGGACCTTATCACGACTTTGATTATTTTAGGGTGCATGATCATTTTCCGCAGATAGAAATAGAACTAGGATCTACACCAAAAGGATACAGAAATTAGGAGTGAGTATGGTCCACTTGTACTCAGTAGGTATCATAGGCCAACAAGGCTAGGTAGACAACTAAAATAAGTAAAGTAAACTATGTATTATGTAACCACCTTGCACATAGAAAAGTCCCACGCGGAACAAACCGCACAATTATATAATATAAGATTCAATCTCAAGAACAATATATAAAAATAAACACTATGAATGAAGATATCTAAAACACAATATCACCCAAATGAAATAGATGCATTATAGTGAAACATGATGCTATGGAATGAATGCAGTGACTAAATGCTCACTTTATATACACCTTCCGAGCATAAGATTTTAGGACACATAGGGGTTCGCAATTCTTATACTAATCACAATCTCATCAATCAATCTCGGCGGTACTTTCCTCGGCTAAGGTGTTTTATAAAATGGTCCATTTTCTTTCCCAAAGAATCCAAGTTCCATAGTAGTACCAGCTCAATAATGGTATAAATGAAGCCAAGTCACCCAAATCTCATTAAATTATGATACAAGCTCCTCATGGCAACACAATATTAAAGAACTATGTAAGACACCAATGAAGTCACCCAAGCCCCCACTCGGTTATCATAATGATAATAAGCCCTCTAGTTAATAATAAAGTCAACATAAATCCCCACTCGAACATCACAATGATAATAATCAACTCCAAATAATGTAAATAATGAGATAACATTCAACCCATAGCATGCTTTACATGATTATTTCTCTACCCAACAAAGTCTGAAGAAAGTTAAGCCATAACCTACCTCAAAGCAGAAACACGAACTCGAAAACCCTCAATAGAAAGTCTTTTCTTTTCGAGTGGCACTACTGGAAATTGGGGCTATAGAAACACTTATGTATCGACGATTTTGTAACTATTACTATAGAAAACATATAGCGATGCTTATAACCGTCGCCTCATGTCACTGAATCTAATAGCACACTTATTAAAAGAAATCATCGCATAATGTTTTAATTCGTCGTCTAAAGTCTATCTATGGTAACAATTTTCTTAACCGTCGCTACAACATATCTATGACTACAGTTGACATAAATGGCTACCCGGGAATTTTTCCCTCCTATTAATTTTGGCTACGCGGGAATGTGTATTTGGGCACTAAAAGAGAAATAATTGTCACTTTCACATTTATTTTTTCTCTCACTCTCTCACTACAAGAACATTTATTTCTCTCTCATTCTCACTCTAATATATCAGAAATCTTAGATCACTCCCTCTTAGCTCACTCTAATGGCTATCTGCAGTTGAAGGTTCTCCAGTTAAAGCATTTTTTTGGTCCAACAGTTGAAGGTTCTCCGATAGGTTCAAGGTTCTCTGGCAAAGTCTTTGCATGTAAGAATTCATGGTCTATCTGTCTATTTTTGGAATACATGTGTTAATTTTTGAAAAATTAGATGAGTTTTTGAAAAAAAATTAAAGAATACACAAATGGATTTCTATAATATTATGTGTTTGAAAAATTAGACGGGTTCAATGAAAAAAATTATGCATTTGGTTTTTTTACTGTTTGAGAATTTTGTTAGGGTTTTTAAGTGATTTTATGGTCTCATTTGTTTGGCTAGGTTTTTAAGTAAAAAAATTATATTTTGTACTGATTTCACTTCAAGTTTAGAGCTGAATTGAACAATGCATGTGAATATTTAGTGGTCTCTATTTTAAGAATTTTGTTAGGGTTTTAGAGGGATTTTGTGGTTTCATTTGTTTGGATTTTAGATAGATTTGATATGTGTTGTAGTTAGAGTTGATGTAAGAGTTCAAGTTTAGAGATAATTTGAAGAATGCATGTGAATATTTAAGATTCAAGTTTATGAGTCATTTGGTTTTGAGAATTCTATTTTGTGTTATGAGTTTGGTCCGGAGTATATAATGTGCATTTGGAATTCATCGTTGACTTAGAGAATCTGTTTTATCGTTGACTTAGAGAATCTGTTTTGTGTTTTGAGTTCTATCCGGAGTATATAATGTAATTGGAATTCATATTAGAGAATTTTGTTTTGTGTTTTGATTTTTGTTCTGAGTATACAATGTGAATTGGAATTCTTCGTTGCCTTAAAGAATTCTATTTTGTGCTTTGAGTTTGGTCTAGAGTATACAATGTGAATTGGAATTCATCATTGCCTTTGAGAATTCTATTTTTTTCTTTTAGTTTGGTCCAGAGTATGCAATTCATAGTGGAAATCGTTGTTGGCTTAGAGAATTCTGTTTTGGGTTCTGAGTTCTGTCCGTAATATATACTGTGAATTGAAATTCGTCGTTGTCTTTGAGAATTCTATTTTTTGTTTTGAGTTTGGTCGGAGTTTATAATGTGAATTAGAATTCATCATTGGCTTTGAGAATTCAATTTTGTGTGTATGAGTTTGGTCTGTCAATGTGAATTGAAATTCATTGTTGGCTTTGAGAATTCTGTTTTGGTGCTTTGAGTTTGGTCAGAGTATATAATGTGAACTAAAATTCATTGTTGGCTTTGAGAATTCTATTTTGGTGCTTTGAGTTTGGTCGGAGTATATAATGTGAATTGAAATTCATCATTGGCTTTGAGAATTCTGTTTTGTGTGTTTGAGTTTGGTCTGTCAATGTGAATTGAAATTCATCATTGGCTTTGAGAATTCTGTTTTGGTGCTTTGAGTTTGGTCGGAGTATATAATGTGAACTGAAATTCATTATTGGCTTTGAGAATTCTATTTTGGTGCTTTGAGTTTGGTCGGAGTATATAATGTGAATTGAAATTCATCGTTGGCTTTGAGAATTCTATTTTGTGTGTTTGAGTTTGGTCGGAGTATCTAATGTAAATTGAAATTTATCCTTGGCTTTGAGAATTCTGTTTTGTGTGTTTGACTTTGGTTTGTCAATGTGAATTGGAATTCATCGTTGGCTTTGAGAATTATGTTTTGTATTTTGAGTTTGGTCTATTAATGTGAAATGAAATTCATTGTAGGCTTTGAGAATTCTATTTTTTGATTTGGGTTTGGTCTGTCAACGTGTATTGAAATTCATTGTTGGCTTTGAGAAATCTGATTTGTATTTTGAGTTTGGTCTGTCAATGTTAATTATTGGTTAAAAGTTTGAAGTTATTATTTGTGAATAGAACATTTCATTCAACTTATGTCAAACCTAGTTCAGTGGAATTCACGATGTTGCAACTTGTAGCTGACTTTTTGCTAAAATTCCTGAGTTCACGCTTGATGTGGATTACTAATTTAAAGACATTCTCAAGATGTCTTTAAATGTGAACTGAAATCCATTATTGTGTTGAAATACTTTGATACTACACCTCTGCCTTGGTCACCATGTAATGTATCCATTTATATATGTATGAAATAGTTATCATTCTTTAATATATGATTTTACATGATCTGTTTGATCATGTTTTGCACCAGCAACCTTGTGTAGCCCATCTTGTTGTTCTGTCATCTCGTTTGGTATAGTAATTCTGAAACATTTACTAAGAGTAATATTTTGAAGCTATGAAGCTTCCAGGTTCTCTATTGTGTATGTATATGTATTGCCTTAACTTTAATCATGTAGCATTAGTAAAAAATCCTGAGTGTAGTTATCATGTCCTTTATACTTTAAAGAAAATTAAAATTGATATTGCATTGATGCGTTTTTTCCTTTTCTGTGGTAAATATGATGGCCGGGCAAGACATATTGTTTGTATAGTTTATTTGTAGATAGTCAAAAGTTTTCTAGATTACAACTTTGATTTAGTTGAATAGTTGTTATACAAATGATTTAACTTACCTAATGGTACTACCTGTTCTCATGACTGGTTAAGTTCTGTTGACACTGCCTTTACTCATGATTTTATGAATTTGGTGTTTTATTCTTGAAACATAGGATATTCAATGGATACTGGGGATAAAAGTTTGATGTATCTCCCCAGATCCACTGATGAGTTTGAACGTGGAGTCGAGTATTTTATCATTAAGGTATTTGAAAGAGCTTCCCTAGGAAATGGAATACTATGCCCTTGTAGGAGGTGTTTTAATCGTTCTTGGCGTTCTCGAGATATGGTAGAGGATCACTTGTTTGGTCATGGGTTTGCTCCTAAATACACCCAATGGGTTTTCCATGGAGAAGGGTTTTCCACATCCAAGTATGGTACATCCAACTAATGATCCAAAAAATTCTGAAATGCCTGATGATATTAATAACCTATTTCATGACATTTTTAGAAATATAGACGATGATCAAATTAGGAATTAAGGTGTAAGAGAGGGGGAATCTGAAGATGCAAATAATTTTTTTAAAATAGTGGAGGAAGGGAAACAAGAGTTGTATCCGGGGTGTAAGAATTTTTCTAAGCTGAGTTTTACCATCAGGCTGTACTTGTTTAAATGCATTTACGGGCTGAGTAATGTAGCCTTTTCAGACTTGTTATGCTTGTTAAAAGAGGCTTTTCCATTTACTCATATTCCTGAGTCTTTCCACAAAGCAAGAAAGGTGATTGAAGATTTGGGTCTTAATTATGAAAGAATCCATGCAAGCCCTAATGATTGCATGTTATTCTGGAAAGACAATCCAGAACTTAATAATTGCTAAGTGTGTGGGTCTTCTAGATGGAAGAATGTTCTTGATGAGTTGACTAAGATGAGTTGACTAACAAGCCCAGTAAAGTTCTAGTGAAGGTGTTAAGGTACTTTTCTTTAAAGATTAGGCTTCAGAGAATATTCACGTGTTCTGAAACATCTGTAGCTATGAGATGGCATGCTACTGAACGACCTGAAGATTGGAATTTAAGACATCCTGCAGATGGTGATGCTTGGAAAGATTTTGACTCCTTGCACCCCGACTTTTCTAAAGATGCAAGGAATGTTAGATTGGGTCTTTCAAGCGATGATGTCAATCCATTCCAAACTATGAGCATTTCTCATAGCACATAGTCGGTGGTGTTAATGAATTATAATTTAGCACCATGGATATGCATGAAGCCGGAGTATATAATATTGTCAATGATTATTCCAGGTCCTTCATCTCCTGGAAATGATATCGATGTATACTTACAACCTCTAATTGCGGATTTGAACGAACTATGGCAGGTGGGAGTTGAAACATATGATGCTGAAACTAAGGAAACATTTAATATGTGTGCAGCTTTGTTGTGGACAGTAAGTGATTTTCCAGCACTCACAATGCTTTCTGGATGGAGCACTAAGGGGAGATGGGCATGCCCCACTTGTAATCATGATACTTGCTCTCAATATATCAAACATAGTCACAAGATGAGTTACTTGGGTCATCAAAGATTCTTGCCTCCTGGTCATCCATATCGAAAAGATAAGAAATCATTTGATGGAAAAGAGGAGCGCAGATCTGCGCCTACTACCTTATCAGGTGAACAAATGCTTGAAGAACTACGTGAATTCAATTATATTTTTGGATAGAATCAAAAGAAAAGAACAAAACAACGATGTCCATGGAAAAAAATCCATATTTTTTTTAGCTGCCGTATTGTCCAACAAATAAATTGAGGCACAATCTTGACCCGATGCACATAGAGAAGAATATGTGTGATAGTTTGCTTGGTACTTTGTTTGATCTACCTGGAAAGTCCAAAGATCATGTAAATTCTCGCTATGACTTGCATGAGATGGGGATACGCAAAGAGCTTCAACCAGTAGAAGATATTAACCGTAGAAACATTCATCTGGCTAGAGCTTGCTTCTACATCAAACTAGAGGAGAAAAAACTGTTTTGCACAGTTTTAAAAGATTCCAAATTTCCAAAAGGGTGTGCCTCTAACATATCAAATCGTGTACAAGTAGATGAGATGAAAGTATCAGGATATAAAAGCCATGATGCTCATTTGATATTGCATTACTTGCTCTAGATAGCAGTTAGGAAAGTGTTACCCAAGAATGTGTCTATGGCTTTGATTAAGTTGGGGAATTATTTTAGAGCCATATGTAGTAAGGTTATAAGAAGAATTGATCTTGATAAGCTGAAGGCAACAATCATAGATATAGAATGTGAGCTTGAAAAAATCTTTCCTCCAACCTTTTTTGATATAATGACAAATCTCCCTATTCATTTAGTAGATGAAATTAAGCTTGGGGTCCCAACTCATTTGCGTTGGATGTATCCTATTGAAAGGGATCTGTGTGAGTTTAAGGGGCTTGTTCGTAATCGAAATACTGCAGAAGCATCAATAACAGAGGGTTTTTTAGCCGTAGAATGCTTGAAATTTTGTTCGAGATACCTAGATTATAAAGTGAAGACATAATTCAGTAGGTATCCAACAGAGGATGATGAGGAAAGTCAAACAGAAAGTGATGCTGTTCCATAAATATTTCCAAAGACGGGCCACCCAATTGGAAGTAAGAAGAAAAAGAAAGACAAAAATTTTGACATGGATAATCATCAGTGGGTTGAAGCACATCGGTATACATTGTTCAATACTAAAGATGAACAAGTAGAGACATTTATCAAGTAAGATATTTGTATTTTAACATCATTTATATGTTCTGATTAACCTATTTAAATTTGATTTATCTGTGTAATTATTGATTGAATTTATAATACATGCTTATAGGGAATATAAGGATTTAATTGATAAACATACCAGAGGAAATGCATGGGTAAAAGCACGGATTCATAGTCGAGAAGTTGGTGACTGGTTTAGGGAAAAAAATTAAAAATATTGAAGTGCCAAGTCACTTAAAATGGCTAGCTAAAAGGACTAATTATGTGTCTAAAAGGTATACTGCATATTTCATTAATGGGTATCGATTTCATACAATGACACGGGATGCCCCATGCAAGACTCAAAACTATGGAGTGACTTTATCAGCAACAACGGATAGATTTGCTAGTGCTAGGGACCATAATCCTGTCGATGGAATAGTTATCTATTATGGAGTAATTCAAGATATCATTGAGGTTGATTATTGGGTTTGATTTAGTGTTGTATTTTTTAGATGTGATTGGTTTAATAATGAAGTAGATGAATATAGGTTGACTCGGATATACTTCAATAAAAGATGCAACACATATGATCTTTTTTTACTAGCATCTCAAGTACATCGAGTTTTTTACATGGAAGATCCAACTGAGAAAGAAGTGTACAATGCCAGAAATAAAGTTTTGGTTGATTTGTATTTTTGTAGGAAGAGAGTTGTCCTAATATTGAAGAAACATTTTGGAGGAAGGCTAGTGATGACATTGGTACATTAGAAAAAGTAGTCAATGTCGATGTCAGATGGTCGAGAGAAGATCTCCCTGTGGATACATTGATGTGCCTTCTATTGCATAACCAGTAAGAGATGTTATAATGGAATCATTGGAAGAGGAGAATGACATTGATGATACTAATTGGTATTGGATGGAAGTTGATGATTGACAAGTTTATTTTTGTGCCACTGTTTTTTGTGCTTTATTTGCTAAAAACTTGTTATATTGTTTAATGAATCAATTTTTTGTCACTGTTTTCTGCTTGTTGGCTATGAATTTTGAGTGCTACAGTTGATGTGTATTGGCAATTGAAACTATAGTGTGTAATTTTTTTCACTTGTGGAGTTGTTACCTGTGATAGTGTGACATAGCAGATAATAGTGGATTAATTGAGTTGTTATAATACAAATGTAAGTTCTTTGATAGTTTGAATTTGTTGAGTTTGTACCAGTGTTCTGTTTTGTTTTTTCTCCTTCTTGTTGGCTTTGAATGTTGAGTGTTAATGTGTATTGGTAGTTTGAACTATACTGTAAAAAAGACATTGAGGGTGGAACTTGTCGAATTTGTACCAGTGTTCTGTTTTCTGTTTTATCCTTGTTGTTGGCTATTGATTTTGAGTAACGTAGGTGATGTACTTAATCTAAATCAAGAATACTAGAATGGGGAATAAAAAGGTAACTAGTTGGTTAATTATAGTGTAGAAAAGATAGTCAGATCGCTTTTTTTGTACTTGTCGAGTTGTTGCCTGTGTTGGTTCGAGATATCTGACAATAGTGTATTACTTGAGTTGTGTGCAACATTTGGTTGTTAGCAGTACTATACAAATGTAGTCTTTGATAACAACCAATGAATATCTAAATACTAAATGACTTGTGTAATGTGGAATTGAGGCTTCATGTAACATTATATTATTTCATTCCTCTAAATTAGTCGATAAATGCCTGTTCTAACAGCTCATCTAATTTTCTGTAGAATGGTGGGTAATGGTTGTTCTAGGATTACACTTACATCCAATAATTGAGGTTGCTGATATAATCTTACTATATTAACTAGCAGACGTACAGTGTAGAGTGGGTTTGCATTGTTGGATGGGTCTCATTTGTGTTTTCCTATTTAACTTGGTGATTATGTTTAAGATGAGTTGTACCCCTTCAGATTTTTTAATTTGTTTCATTTTTTGATTGACAGAGATTTGGGTAGTCATGAATCAACAAGGGCCTTCAGGAAGAAACAAAGGAGGAAAAAAAAGACATATGCTAAACCTGGATCGTTATCAGCTATCGTAAAGAAAAAATGACCGATATTGACAACAAATGAAATTGTTCAAGCCATAAGGTCGGAGAAAGAGCATCTGCTAAAATTAATTGGTGAACAATAGCCAATAGCACCATGATCCTAAGCAAGCGAACAATATGTAGTGGAGGAACAACAACATGTACAAAATCAAGTTCAAATAGGTTTGAGCTGTACGCCTCCAACAAATGAACAGTCTGGAGATCAACAAGGTAACATATACCTTAGAACTTGTTGAATTATATCATGACTTCTAATTTCTTGTTTTTTTCTTATACTTGAAGGGCTTTCCACTAAAAGGACAAGGGATATAACATAAATGCACAAGGTACATGGCCAAAATGGGAAGAAAATGATCCTACTAAATAGTAATAATTAACCCGTTGGTCCTACTGATGAAGTTGTAACAGAGTTAGTAGCTTTCTGGGCATACTAGCATGAAATGCGACCCTTTGCCCACTTGATACATTTGATTGGAGGCACACATGGACACTAAAGAAGATTTATGGGAGTATATCAAGGTGTGAACTTTTCAATATTTAGTTATCCGTAAAAGTTTTTAACATATATTAGCTAACTGAATGACACCAAAATGTAGATGAAATATGATATCCCTAGTGTTACCAAAGGTTGGGCTTTTGAAAGAATTTGAAAAGCTTGGAGAAAGCATAAAAGTGATCTGAAGGAATATTGTTATGATCCATATGAAAATGATGAAGTTCGATTGGCTAAAAGGCCTGATAATATTCCAGAATGTCAATTTAAAGAGCTCCTCATATATTGGAAGTTTGAAATATTTCAGGCAAAACATATTTCAAAAAAGAAGATCATATTATCGTTGGCATACTATATTCTGTAGTCCCTTATTTCCTTAGTTAATGATATTGATTTATTTTACATAAAATGTCTAAAACAAATACTGAGAATTGGAAGAAGTTGTTGAATCCACACACTGCCGACAAGAAGAGTTTTGCTGTAATTCACAAAAAATTGGTGTGTTCTCTTATTTACTATCAAGTTTTAACCTGTCATATAACTAATTTTTGATATCTATATGAATAGGAAAAAGAGAACGTGGGGACCTGTATCGCTTAAGGAGATGTTTGTTGCCACAAGAGCAAGAAAACCCAATCGTTCTTACAAGGTCTCGAATTCAGACACAATTAGTAAAATTTTATGAAGTAATCTGTTTTCAAGTTTAATTTTTTATTGACATCAAGTACATTTTCTTAGTTTTACCTTACTAGAATGTGCTTTTTGAGTATGCTTTATTAGGCTAAAATAGAGAAAATTGAAACACAACAGACTGCAGACGATCAGTGTATTGATGCATTTTCAGCCGTCATGGGTCCTAAACATCCGGTACATCTAAGTTTGTATGGATGAGGGGTTACAAAGACTTCTTTGAAAAGAAAAAATGACAATACTAGACCAACATTAAGTGCCACTAATGATGTCGTGAAGAAAATGCAAGAAAGGATGCAAAATTTGGAGAGCCAAATCGAGGAACAAAAGAGAACTATCCAACAAGAAGTGATTGCAGATGTTATTGCTCAACTTCAGCGTGCAAGATTAATTGATCCTAACATACTAGCAGCATTGTCCAATCTTTCACCAAGAGAATCTACTTATACACTAGCGACGATAGGGAGAAACAATCAAGGTTAGCATCGTTACTACTTCTCTGTTATGACTGATTTTATTCTTCTTTTGATTATTATTCTTCTTCTTCTTCTTTTTCTCGTCTTCTTGTGTCTCTCTTATGACTATTATATTTTCTTTCTCTTCTTATCTGTTACTGCATAGCCAAGTGGCAATTGGTATAACATTTTAATATATATTGGACTGTGTTGGATTATTGTAGCTGGAATTTTTTTTGAATAGCTGAAAGTGTTCAATTGATGTGTTCTGATAGGGTTGGTACTGGAGAGAAATATATTGGATAACTGAAAGTGTTTAGTTGATAATGAAATTGCAGAGAATGTTTTATATTTTTCATAAAGTGCTTATTGGTATGAGAGTTGTTTCCGATATGGTTGGTATTGGAGATTTGACATTAATTTTTTGCTTAACTGAAAGGGTACAGTGGATACAGTTGCATTGTTTTCTTGTCTCATACATCTGCGACACTTTGGTTCTAATTCTTTAGTCATGAGTGAACATGGAAATGATTAATATAAGTTTGGTTTGTAGCTAAATTTCCATGAATACTTGTTTGTAAGACATTTTACTTCATTTGTGTTTGTAAATATAAAACTTATTCTAAATAAGAAATGTGATAGAACTAGCCATTTAAAACCTCCTATTTTTGATCTTGTTAAGGTATTATAATATGGAGGGACAGAGGTAGCTAGGGACAGTTTAAATGTATCTGTTTTATTGATATTTTAAATAGTATCCTACCATGGTGATTTATGGTTATATTCTGGTTCACTTGTGTTAAGTCGTCGAACATGTGTTTGGATGCTTGTAGTATAAAGATGGTGTAGTAATTTTCAAGTTCATCTAGTTGTACCTTTTAATCATGAATCTTCTTAATAATCTAATTGGTACAACTTTCCTTTTTAGCTTTTGAAAATAGGAATTATGTTCAAAGTTTTAAATATGGTTAGATAACATAATTTCTTAAGAAGGTTACCTAGCTAACAACTGGTTCTAGCATCACATAGCCTACCTATGGATAATAATTCAAACTATTGAGCCTATTCCTCAGTTTACTATACTTAGCACCACAACAGTGTATTTACTGAATTATCTGTCTCACCAGGACATTCCCTACGACCTTTTGTTGCTGAAATATCCTTCTGTTTCTTTCCAGCCATATCATATATGTGCAACACGCCAAGGACATTCTGAATATAGCAGCAACTCCGCTTCTCTCTTTGACTTGTGAAACTGCTCAGTGAATTTCATCACACCAGTTTAGAGAGTCCCTGTTAATACCTTGCCAACCTAGCATTTGCATCCATAAATCATTTGAGAATGAACACTTAAAAAACAAATGCTTTGTTGTTTCTGCTTCCTGCTCACAAAGTGGACACAACAAGTCATCTAATATATTTCCTGTTTTTGCATCACACATTATTTAGTTGATGTGTGCATATATATATAGAGATAGATAGATAGATAGATAGATAGATAGATAGATAGATGTTGTGGTCTTAGAAAGTATATTTATATATGACGTCTCGCAAGTGTTTATTAATTATTTTCTATTGACATTGTATAGGTGGTGATGATCACATTGAAGATGGAAATGAAAGTGATGATGATGAACTTGACCTGACCTAGGAGATTGATCAAATTGGGTTCTTATTGTTGAAAAAATTGTACATCTTCTATTTTGAAACATTGATAGATAGTACATGCATGTAGCACTTTTGTTAATGGTCAAGAAATTTGTTTTTGGATTGTAATTTTGGTAATGATCATCAACTCGTGATGGATTTATATATATAACTTTGCACTTTTTAGGTTGTAAATTTTGGTAATGATGAAGTGGCTACGCGTGATCATTTATGTTACATGTTTAATACTCATGATCATTCATATATATATAAGCCTAATAAACTGTTGCAGTAGCTCTAAAAAATGTTGCAGTAGCTTCAAAAAAATGTTGCATTAGCTTCTATAAATCGTTGCTACACACTGGGGTTTAACGGTCACAACCGTTGCATTAGGAAAACAAAATGTTTCATTAGCTTCATAAAATTATTTCCATAGACTGTGTAGTGACGGTCAAAATTGTTGCATTAGGAAAACATAAGTGTTACAAACAAACGTCGCTTTAAACTCTACACAAACGGTTAAAGATTTTTTACATTAAACTCTATAGAGACGGTTTTAACTGTCTCACTAGGCTTCAAACCGTCGCATATTACAATTAACCAAAACTGTTTCCATAAAGTCTCCTATAGCGACGGTTATTGAAGCTGTCGCAACATACCATACCATTAGAGCTAATGTAACGCGAGCAGTTGTAGCAGGTGGGCTAACCGTCCCCATAGATATATAGTGACAGTTTACTTGTCTATTGTAACGGTAATTGAACCATTTCCATTACCCCAATTTCCAGTAGTGTGGCTTCAAAACTATCCCAATCTATTAAAAATAGTTTGTACATGTAAATACGAGTTTGTACATGTAAATACGAGTCTATTGATACCCATATTGACATACTTTTAAGTCAGGTCCAAAATCACTTAGAAAATAAAATCCAAAAATAATTTAAATTTTAATAGAAAATCAATTTACCCATAATTTAAGGATTCTAAATCTAAAATACCATTAAAGTCTGAGTCGAAATTGAGTTAGAAATCATCAAAATACTCATTTTTTACTTTACCGAGAAAATTCCAAAATCTCAAGTTTAAAAATCTATGTTTTGAAGATGATTTTGCAATATAATCAATGAGAAATAATTAAAAATAGGTTTAGAAGCTTGTTGTGACCCAGCTATACACGCAAGTGTACTTGATTTTTCAATTAATATAATGGCTCCTTTAAAAGAGCCGGATATCGAACCCAAGGGACTTTCGTCAATAGAAGTCAATTTTAGACATCAAATAGTAATTAAAAACTAGTGTTGCGAAAAGGAAGAGGGATTTGTTACTAGAAATTAAATTATTGCGGACTATAAACTACTATCTTCGCTACCGTAACTTCAGTTTTCGCAAATATGATTTAAAAGTCAATAAAAAGTAAATTTCCAGGGTCAAGGCACTCCGAACGTCATCTCTTGAGCATAAATGTTACTGATTCAAGCAATTTGAGTCGTTTAACTTTGTTATTGATCATGAGGTTAATGTTACAATTATATTCGTCTCCAAACTATAACCTTCTACTAGAAATTGGAAACCTAACTACATCATTGAGCGGTGATAGATTTAACCAATTCTAATGCCTTTAAGCTATCTTTTCGTAATTGAAAAAGCGCGGCGGATTAGGTACCTCTCGGTCCTAACCGCATATCAATCTCTTGGAATCCCTTCCTTGAGTAAAGATCACGCTTCTTATATTCCACGTTCTATCTCTTAGTTTCTCTCTCGAGCTCACCTCAAGAAAAGGGATTTATTTCAATGGTGATCAAGCATTAAAATAGTAAAATTGAGAATATAAGGATAACCAGTAAATGATAAACTTCAGCAAAAACCAATAAAATTTAACTCAAGAGATTCATGTTCATAGCCTCAACCCAAATAATGAGGGATTTTAGCGACTCATACTTTGAATTAACATCATCCTTTGATAAAAATTCATAAAAATAAATAAAAGATGAAAAGAAGAAGAATGAAACCTAATTTCAGTCCAAAAAATGCCCAAAGTTATCCTACAAGAGATGAAATCCTCATACAATAACCCAAAAGCCCTATTTATAGACAAAAACTCGGGGCAAAAATTTGCCAAAAAATGGCCCGGCACGCCCTTGGGCGCGCTTAGGACTTAGGCAAATTTTTGCCTCTGAAAAGGTGTGCCCAAGCGGCCCGGCACGCCCTTGGGCGCGCCCCTGTGCTGTCCACTTGAGTAGAATTTTCGTCCAAAGCGGCCCGGCAAGCCAGTTGGCGCGCCTGGCACTTAGATTCTGATTTTCTTCATTTTTTCAACTTTTCTTTGCGGATTTGGTTGGATTCTTCAAGTTCAAATCCTTGGCTTGCCTCTTATCTTCAATATCCTTCCCTCGTAGCTCCTCCAAGCCTCTCTTTCCACGCCATAAACGCTCCAAATAGTCGCAAATTCCATGTACAAGGGTCTAATCACATTTTTTAGCACAATATCACACATTCCATCAAAACCATACAAAATACATACTTATTGCTCTTAAAACTAAGGTAAACATGGGTTAAAGTGCAATAAGGCATATAAATACGCCTTAGATCAAAGCTTACCCAAACAAAAGATGATGAAAAACCCTCTTAGATTCTCCCAAAATCGTGCCCTCAAACCTTGAAAATGGTAAAAATAGGGTTTAGCACTGAGAATGAGATTTTTTATACTGTTCAGGTGAACAATGCCTTGAGATCTTGACCCCATCCACGCGATCGTGACGAACAAATTTCTAGTGTACCAGCAATAATCCAAGGCTAAAATCTCTACAAATAGGCCCTGGGGATTCATTTGGGACTCCACAGAAACAAACCAATAATGCTACTAGACTAATTTCAACGTTTCGAACTCAATGGAACCATCATATTTACTAAAGGACGTCGTTATCAACAAGTTTCATCCAAAACCACTTTAGGCCAATAATATTGGTTTCTCTTCCAAACACTTAAAAATCATAATAGGGCCTCATAATAGGGCCTCAGAACCAAACCAACCACGCTACTAACCTAAAATTGACATTTCGAAACTGATAAAATTATCATCCGATGCTCGGATCTTGAAATATTGACCAAGGTCAACTATATCAACTTAAAAGCTTCTCAAAACCAAAAAACTCACACAATGTACGCACAAATGCTGCAGGGAGTTTGCCACCCATTCCCACAACTCACAAATGCTATAAGGCAATAATAGACAGGTGCAAAATGGTCAAAATACAGAAAATTCTAAAAATCACCACGAGGGTTATTACATTATTCACCACTAAAACATACGTTTATTCTCAAATGTAGAGCAAGGAAAGTACCTAAATTGACGAAAAGATGGGTGTATCTACTCCACATGTTGGACTCTATCTCCTACATAGCCTTCTCAATTGAACAATGTCTTCACTGAACTTTCTTGAGTCGATATTCTTGGACCTTAACTTTCTAGTCTACCTATTCAAAATAGCTATAGGCTCCCCCTCAAAGGTCAAATCACGGTCTAAAGCCGCCGAATCCCACCGGATCACATGAGAATCATCAGGATGGTATCACTTCAACATTCAAATAACACCGGATGAACAACTAATAGGCTCAGAGATAAGGCCTACCTATAGGTCACCTCCCCAACTTTCTCAAAAATCTTAAAAGACCCAATGAACCAAGGACTAAGCTTTCCTTTCTTTCTAAACCTCATTACACTCTTCACGGGTGATACTTTCAACAAAACCCACTCACCCTGCATGAACTTCACATCACAAACCCATCAGTTAGAATAACTCTTCTATCTACTCTGGGCTGCCACAAGCCTCTGTTGAATCAGTCTTACTCGATCCATCTCATATCTCAACAAGTCAGTACCCCAAAGCCTAACCTCGAAGGAATCAAACCATCATATGAGAGATTTACACCTCCTCCCATACAAAGCCTTGAACGATGCCATATGAACATTGGAATGGTAACTATTATTGTAGGTGAACTCCACTAATGGCAAGAACTAGCCCCAAGGTCCACCAAAATCCATAACACATGTTCGAAGTATGTTCTTCAACACCTGAATAATTCTCTCTGATTGGCCAACCATTTAAGGGTGAAATGTCGTGCTTATCTCTAGCTGGGTCCCTAACTCTCGCTAATCTAGTTAATATATATTATTTCTATATTTTATACTAAAATTATGCATAATAATGTTGTACAATAATCCATCAGAAAAATTGGTGTAAGTTCGATTAATTTCCTACTCCCTCTGTTCCATATTAGTTGGTCTTTTTTTTTAAACAAGTGTTAAGAAACCATAAATAAAAAGGTAATTTTACTAATTCACCCCTTAAAAAGCTTCTTGGGAACTTTACAAACAAGTGTGAATACTTTCAAAAAGAATTAATTGCAAGGGTAATATGGAAAAAAATTAATATTTTCTTAATATAGTAAGGTGGACAACTAATATAGCACAAGTATTTTTGTAGTGAGACGACCAACTAATATGGGACGGAGGGAGTACAATTAATACAACCTATTCAATGTCTTAGAATTGTCCAGTATTCAATATTTTGGTTGCTTTTCAACTTTCTTACAATTCTTTTTCAATTTCCTATACATATTCAATGTCTTGGTGTTCTTTTCAACTTCCAACTCTAAATTTTTAAATCTTAGAAATTGCCAAACATATATATAGAACCATTGTAGATCCATTGAGTTTTCTTCTGGTTCTGGGAGTTTTTTTTCCTCTTTTTGATTGCTGCATATATACTAATATGCTTTCACATAAATGCCCATAGTTCATTACAAGTTTCAATAATAGAGATTAAAGAAAGATGGTAAGATCACTATTTGTTAGTTTACGTTTGTTTTACTCCTGCATTCTAATATCTTGTGGGAAAGAGGCATGTATGTACGTATATTTTTATTTCTAGCTTGATCTTTTTTTCCTTTTTTTTTAATTTGAAGATTTTTGAGGTGTCTAAGCCTTGATCCAAGATGAGATTGGCTGGGACGGGAAGATTTCAAGAGTCACAACTACTCATGTAGTAGACAAAGGGCGTGAATGGCTTTAGTAAAATTGTTCTTCAGACGATGCATTTTTTGGTCATTGTCATTTTTTCCCTTGAAGTTAGTGTAGATTTGCTGGTCTAGTAAAACTGTAAACACTGTGGCGAAGAACATTTTTTTCTATGAGGAATACATGATTTTTTTTCTTCAATCGTAGTGATATATTTTGTCGGTTAATTTTTATTACTTTTCTTTTGGTCGATTTTTATTTTGAATCGTTTAATAATTTATCATTAGATTGATGTGAATTAGTTTTGTTATAAATAAATGTGGCCGATCAGGCTTGTAATTGAATTTCAGGGTCATGTTTAGCTATTTCGTAGAATCTTGCCATTGTGTGAAATGCTAAGGTGCATTATTTTGTATTCTTTTAGTTTTTGCATGAGTTTATTTGTGTAGTCAATAGAGAAACTTGCTGTGGAAATTGTTGATGAAGGTTTATTGTGTATTGCAATTGTTATAGTGGTTTGGTTTTAAGTTAATTGTCCTTAATTTTTTATATGGTTACAAAACTAATAGTTCTTATCTTAAAAAATCGCTCAACTTAATTTTGTAACACAAAAGTCAGTCAACTAATGTAATTATCTCATAAAGTCAAGAAACTTTATTTTGCCATAAAAAAGTGGAGGCTACAATTTCTTAGAAAGAAGGCAAAAAGTTTAAGGCGTGAAATATTTTGCAATCATGTCCACCTTCAATTTCTTAGAAAGAAGGCAAAAAGTTTAAGACATGAAATATTTTGTAGTCATGACATTTAAATTATGTGTTGTGACATATTAAAAAAAAAAAGAACTCTTGCCAAGTTGAATACTTAATATATTATAAGAATTGCATAATTGAAGTCGTTCGAATATTATTTTTGATATTCATAATAGAGCTTGTAATTTATGTAGTTATATTTGTATTTACTCATAAGAAGCGTTTTAGAAAATGTGTAATATATATATATATATCGTTACGATGACTCTTCACAAATTAGCATGAGGTACACGTGTAACACACAAGTCTAGAACTAGTATATATAATATCACAGATATTACCGACATGAATTTAAATAACTAACTTACCGTCACGACCCAACTAATCGGATCGTGAAGGCACCTACTCTAATCCACCTAGTTAGGAGAATCCTTACCACCCATTTCAAAATACATGCGGAAGTTAAAAACAATTCTATTGAGGACTTCAAAATCTGATAAATGATACAGTCTTTTACAATAAATGAAAACACTTTTCCCGAGGACCTAGTCTAGACAATGTACAAGAGCTTCTAATATAGTAAAGGATAAAAAAAAAATACACAACTCCCACCATAGGAATGAAATAATTAGAAGCTATAGGAGATCACTATCCACGTCACCTAAGAAACATCAACTGATCCTGCGACCAGACTATACCCCAAAAAGGTATAGCAAGAGTAGTATTAGTACAAACAACACATACTTGTAGGTATCATCGGTCGACCAGGGTTCGATCACATAAACATAATATAGAAATAGCAGAAAGAAAGCTTGACTACTTATATAACAATTTAATCCACATCACTTTCATCCACTTATGCTATCGTTATCCCTCGTTTTACCTACGAGCATTTCCATTCTTATTCTTGTTGACTTAGTTGTATCCAATTTATTACTATTAGTCAATATGTACCATTGACATTTCCCTTATACCATTCACACTTAATCTCACTAATCATGCATCACCCTTCACATCAAATGTCATCCATCATAACTCTCATTTGTTTAACCCCAATAGTTATTATAAGTCAATTTGTTTCACTTACACCTCAATTAACCTCTATAATAAATGAGAACAAATAATCATAACCTTGTCAACAGCTACAACCATGTACACAACAATTAGTTCAATTATGTTACCACTTAGCCTTTCACAACAATACCAATGAATTCAGTCAAGTGTAAGTCAATATAAACAATATACCAAGTAAAGATCATGACTACCAACAATAGATCAAGTCAACAAATCATGACTAACCACAATAAGCTACACCTTGTATCAAATACAATAGTGAGTAGAAAATAACCAATTATATGCCATTCTTTTATATCCTTAGCCCGAACTACTCAAGGATATAATACAATCAACATCAATAATAATAGAATAACAATATTCACAAAATCGGGTCCACTTAAGGAACCATCACACTCACTAATACCTTGTACACACATGCTAAGGGTCTTATGGTCGTCCACTAGCCATGACTTGGAGGGGACGACCTCTTGTCTGTGTATCAAAAATTCCAGACATTTATTGTCTGTCAACCTTATATCAACCAATCTCGTGAAGATGTCCAAATATTGGTACATCCCACAATAATAAATATAAATCAGGTGAAGATGTCCAAATACTGGTACATCCTATAATAATAAATATAAATCCCGTGAAGATGTCTAAATACCGGTACATCCCACAATAGCAACATATATCACAACAATCACAACCACAATGAGGATAAGCAATCATACTTTTACAGTCAACAAGCCTTCAAGATAACCTCATTATATGTGATTAACAGTTAGGATATCATTCAATAGTTTACTTTCTTGAACATACATTGCAACAAGTAGTCAAGCACTCCAAACACTTGGTTAAACTCAAGTTAATCATTTCATGAAAACAATATAATACATGAAATCACAAGTATGCCTGAAAGCCAACCAAAAACTTATTCAAGTAAGCATTATTAAGCCATATTCATCAAATTCAAGTATTCACTTTAGAAGTGTACATTCAACAAAATAAAGTCTAACTCCAGTTCAACATTCATAAATTCATACACTATTCTGGTCCTTATTTATTTTTGTCGAGGGAAACTAGTAAATTCTGCTATTATCTAGTAACCCTTAAATTCAAGCCATTACTAGGTTCAAGACCATACTCAATCAGCGAACCATTCAACTTACAATTCCAACTTTAGTCATACACCTTTACACATCTTACTTCTTAACCCTTAGCCTACATTCACTTTAGGCTATTAAGTTATGATAACATATTTCCCTCATAGAAACAATACTCCTAATAATATTACAATAGGAATATCACACCTTCAAGACATGTACACCCTCAGTTCCACCCTTTTTATGGTGTTTAGGTCGAATCAGTAGATTATAAGCTCACACAATCTCTTTGCCATCATCTATATTCACATAATTCACATTACTTTCCACCATGGAGTCATACAAACACCAAAACACCCATCAAGGATTTATACATTAACATAATCATACATAATTAGGTCTTTATTACATAAATTCCATATTTTATCCATCCAAACTCCGTGCCCGCAGGCCTAAGCATGATTTCTCCCATCAAATCTATATTATGAATATGATTTCTAACCACAATCTACTACTCATAAACTATAACCTACCTGGGTGACAAGCGGCTGCAACAAGCAAGCTATACCATGGATGATCTTTCTTTCTCTTCATGTTTTCGAATGCTAAATCATCTAATAACAATAATTATAAGAGTAATTAATCAACTACTCTTCAAAGAAATACTTTGGAAATTCAAACCCACTAGTTCTACCCTTCAATCAACTCGAAATCTCTATTTTTAGAATGGTTAGATCAATTTGTAGTCCCAAGGATATAATCTACCAATACTCACTCAAATTCAAGGGATTTCAACATATTAATTCACTTTAAACCAGAAAATTCCCCATAGGTTAACTTTCTACCACCACCATGATCAATCTAATATTATTCTAAGGATTTTAGAATCAAACGAGTGTTAGATTGATGGAAAAACATACCTTGAAGGAGGAAATCATTAGAAACTGAAAAAATCACCTCTCCAGGGTTGGACTATGAATATTTTGAGTTCTGGAACTGAACCCCGTAAAAAATAAGCTTATAAATTGTCGTCATCCCACTATAGCAGGAAAATTCACTCTATAGAGGCCCCCCTATAGAGGAAAAATCCCCCCTATAGCGGCCCCACTATAGCGGCCTAATTCTGCTATAGCGGCCTCAACTTTTCAGCACAAACAATCTTTAGTAAAATGGTCATAACTTTTTACTCTGGCACTGGATTAATGAACAGTTAGAGGCATAAGAAAGAAGACTCAGAGATATTCAATTTGATTGGTATTGGGACCCATAACTCCTTATATTCTAGGAGGAGTACTCATTTTAATTTAATCCTAGTTTAAACTTAACTCAAAACTAAATCGGTAAGGACACTTTCAACTTAACTTTGTTCTAGGGGTATTGTATGAACTTAATTCGTAACTAATGCACTCACATACCAAGGAATTGATCCTAACACCTATGATGAATGAGATTTGTATACCTTTACCTCATATATTTTCAATAATAATGGAACGGGTCATTACATTAGATACAAATTTATCATTCGTTCATCCCAGAATGGTTATTGGGTGAAGAGAACCCCGAGGTTGGAATTAGCAAGACACTATTTTCAGAGTTTTTAAAATTTTACCTTACTTACCCAGTCACTATTATTTATCAACTAAACCATATTTATACTCGGCCTCCCTGTCTAGCCTTTTCAAGACAAGAAGATGCAGAGCCAAACATTTACGCACAAATTAGTTATTTCTCTCACAGCGGTCTAAGAATGAAATCGTGAGAGTTCATGATGAGACAACATCTAAACTTGGAGAAAACTAAACAATTACTGTATTGAGCCCTTTATAGCGCCACTAACCATTATAGACTCCCGTTATAGCAAAAACAATTCCTACTATAGTGGCCCCGTGGTAGCGGCCTGCCTCCCGCTATAGCAGGATAAGAAACGCAGAAACTTGGAATTTTTCTCAGTTTTGCCATTTTCACAACACAATACTCAGATTCCGACATCCTGTTCTATCCTTTTTATATTAAACACTATATCCAGAGTTCTACAAGCCCGAACTCTATTCCAAAAGTTTCTATGGGCTACAATGTCCCTTATCTATCATGATATCACCTTAAATTCATCAAACACTACACCTCAATACATCAAATATCTCTAAACCCCGCAATACTAGATTTTTTTTAGAAGCCACCCTAGCCTGAGATTTTATCAACTCTCATCCTAGGGAAAACTCTAACTGGGCATTTACACCCTAACCAATGCTATAATGAACACAATATCACTAAAAAATATACCATCCTTTCCCCTTGGGACGTCTACTTTATGACTCTTTTTCATACCTCTATGATCAGCGCACAAGAATAACTCATCTAGAGTACAAACACCACTATGGGTTTCATTAACAAATAATTTCTCCACCACAACTCACATTAATCTATTCGACCCTCATCAATCAATTATTTATAAATAACCAGCTTTATAGTTATCACTCGAGGACAAGATATAATTATTTAGCCTCACAACTAGCTTACTGACTAGTCAAATTACTGACTCAACATACCTCAACCACTCAAGGAGCAATACTAACCAAGTATTATCATGTAATAATGAGAGGGATATGACTATGCATAAACACATCTAATAGCTCTACTCCCTTAATCAACCCTACAACTAAGGATCATTAATCATAATCAAGCTCACTTATTTGACAAGCCTTAGTTATTCAATTATACCATATTCTAGGGATACAATTAATCGATAATTATTCCCATGCAATAAGCATATAAGCAATATCAAACAAGTACAATTCAATACAGAAATCCACCAAGGCAACATCCTGAACAATGATAACCACCAATAACAAGGCAAGTATAAGTTATGACAGACAATTCATCAAGTCAAGAACATGACTAACAACAATAAGTTCCACATTGCCTCAGTTGTTCTTTAAATAGGAATTAATAGAAATTATACCTTCCATTAACAACGCCCACATCAGACATTTAACTTATCAACATATCATTCAACTTTCATGCTAATGGCTACCATATCCACCCTCATAACAATCTAATAGACAATTAAATCACCAACAGTTCTTTTATTTATTTAACCAACAATCTAGTTATCAACAGACATTTCAACCATCAATAGATCTTTGATTCATTTAACCGACAATCTAGTCATCAACAGACATTTCAGCCATTAATTAAACCTTCAAATTATCACAAAATTTAAAACCAAAACAAATTCTCCTTAAATATCTAATTCAAACAACACTTTTATTAACCATACCAGTTACTACCGTCAAGCCAAGCAACAATCACAGTCACATCTTATAATACACCAATAAAGTTATAACCAACCAATTTCATCATAATTCACACAACAATCATAAGTTCCAGATCTTATAGATAGATACCAATCGGAAACAACTAGGTTCCAGTTACGAACTCCTCAAGATACTAATTGGAATTGACTATATTCTAATTATAAAGATACCAATTGGAATCGACTAGATACCAATTAGGCTTAACCTAGATAGACAGAAGCTGAGGTAGCACGATAGGAAAAAAGAAATGGAAACAATTCCTGAAATTCCTCATAGCTTCCTGAAGATTAGATATGTACGTCAACACACCAATCCACAAGGCTTTACTTGACATTTTCTCTTGCACTTGTGAGATCGGTAATCTAGTGTTCTGATACCAACTGTCATGACCCAACTAATTGGATAATTAAGGCACCTACTCTAATCCACCTTGATAGGAGAACCCTTACCACCCATTTTAAAATACATGCGGAAGTTAAAATTAATTCCATTAAGGACTTCAAAATTTGATAAATCATACAATCTTTTACAATAAAACTATAAATGAAAATTCTTTCCCCGCGGACCTAGTCTAGATAATGTACAAGAGCTTTTAATATAGTAAAAGATAAAATAAAAGACACAGCTCCCACCGTAGGAATGAAATAAGTAGAAGATGTTGGAGATCACTATCCACGTCACCTAAGAAACATCAATTCATCCTGCAACCAGACTATACCTCAAAAAGGGTATGCAAGAGTAGTATCAATACAAACAACACATACTGGTAGAAATCATTGGCCAACCAGGGTTAGATCATGTAAATATCACATAAAATCACAGAAAGAAAGAAAGACAACTTATATAACAATTTAATACACATCACTTTCATCCACTTATTCTATCTTTATCCCTCAATTACATACGAGCATTTCCATTCTTATTCTTGCTGACTTAGTTGTATCCAATTCATTACTAGTAGTCAATATGTCCCATTGACATTCCCCTGATACCATTAACACTTAGAGTGTGTTTGGTATGAAGGAAAACATTTTTGGAAAATGTTTTCCCATTTTCTCATATTTGGTTGGCTTAAATGTTTTGAAAATTATTTTCCAAATCAACTTATTTTCCTCAAATTGAAGGAAAATGACTTCCCTTCAAAATGTAAGGAAAACATTTTCCAAAACACTCTTTCAACCTCACACCTCAACTTTCCACACTAACTCAAATCTCTGTTACCGATTTCCGACACTAACACGGGATTCGACTCCCGACCCTGACACCCGATTCTTGACTCGGGAGTCAGGATCGTGAGTTGGGGTCGCATCTCGAGACGGGAGTCGCGGTCGGGTCGTGAGTCAGTTGTCGAGTCGGGAGTCGCGATAGGTCCCGAGTCTGGTGTCGGGGTTGATTTTCGGGGTTGGGGGTTAGGGTCTGGTGTCGGGGGCGGGAGTCGAGGTAGGGTATCAGGTCGGGAGTTGGGGTCGTGTCTCGGGTCGAGTGTCGAGGTTGGGTTCAGGTCTGGGGTCGGGGTATTAAGGTGGGGTCTCGGGTCGGGGGTCGGGAGTCGGGGTCAGGAGTTAGGTCCGGTGCCGGGGT
This sequence comes from Capsicum rhomboideum, assembly GCA_031232105.1. Classification (NCBI taxonomy): domain Eukaryota; kingdom Viridiplantae; phylum Streptophyta; class Magnoliopsida; order Solanales; family Solanaceae; genus Capsicum; species Capsicum rhomboideum. The sequence goes on from CP124718.1 coordinate 98,431,067, forward strand.
AGGGTCCCAAGTCGGGAGTCGGGTTGGGTCTCGGATCGGGATTCTAAGTCGGTCTTGGTTCTCGGGTCAGGTCCGAAGTCGGGTGTCGGGGTTGGGTTAGGAGTCGGGATCGGGTGTCGGCTCGGGTCCTGGGTCGGGAGTGAAGGTAGGGTCTCGGGTCTCGGGTCGAGTGCGGGGGTCGGGTCTCGGGTCAAGATTTAAGGTCGGGTATTAGGTTGGGTTTCGGGTCGGGAGTCGGTGTCTGGTATCGGGGTCAGCAGTTGGTGTCGGGTATCCGGGTCCCGAGTCTGGTGTCGGGGTCGGGGTCTGGTCTCAGGTCGGGTGTCGGGGTAGGGGTCGGGGTTGGGGTCGGGTGTCGAGTTCAGATCTCGAGTCATGTGTCGGTGTCGTGGTCAGTTCTCGATTCGGGTATCGGTGTCGGGGTCGTGTCCCGGGTCAGGTGTCGGGGTGTCGGGGTATTGTCTCGGGTCTGTTGTTGAGGCCGTGTCCCGGGTTGGGTATCGGTGTCGGGATGTCGAGGTCAAGTCTCAGGTCGGGTGTTGGTGTCGGGATCGGATCCTGTATCGGGTGTCGGGGTCAAGTCCCGATTTAGGGTATCGATCGGTAGTTAGGGTCGGGTCCTGAGTTGGGGTTGGGTGTCGTGGTCGAGTTTCGGTTTGAGAGTCGAAATTTGGTGTCGGGCTCGGGTCCTGAATCGGGTGTTAGGAAAGAGTCACGGTTCGATAGTCGAGACTCGGGATCGAATATCGGGGTCAGGAGTCGAGGTCAGTGCTCGAGTCGGGAGTAGGGTGTTGGGGTTGGGTTCTGGATCGAGAGTTGGGGTTGGGTGTCGGGGTCAGGAGTTAGGGTCGAATTTCGGGTCGGGAGTTGGGGTCGGTTCCTGGGTTGAAAGTTGGGGTCGGGGTTGGGTCGTTGTTCAGATGTCGGGGTCGGATCCCAGATCGGTCGTCGAAGTAGGTTTCCGTGTCAGAAACTATTTTTCTAAAATATATTTTCTAATCTCTAGCCAAACATTAAATGATATTTTCTAGAAAATGTTTTATATTTACCAACCAAACACTAGAAAATATTTTTCGGAAAATGCTTTCCACTTACCAATCAAACATGAGAAAATAAGTAAGAAACCAACTTGTTTTCCATGAAAACATTTTCTAGGAAAACATTTTCTGTGGAAAACATTTTCCTTCATACCAAACATACCCTTAATCTCACTAATCATACATCACCCTTCACATCAAATGTCATTCATCATAACTCTCACTTGTTTAACCCCAATAGTTATTATAAGTCAATCTGTTTCACTTACACCTTAATTAACCTCTATAATAAATGAGAACAAATAACCATAACCTTGTCAACAAGTACAACTATGAACACTTAATAATTAGTTCAATTATGTTGCCACTTAGCCTTTCACAACAATACGAAAGAATTCAGTCAAGTGTAAGCCAATATAAACAATATACCATGTAAAGACCATGACTACTAACAATAGATCTAGTCAACAAATCATGACTAACCACAATAAGTTACACCTTGTATCAAGTACACTAGCGAGTAGATAATGACCGATTATATGGCATTCTTTTATATCCTTAGCCCGGACTACTCAAGCATCCAATATAATCAGCAACAATAACAATAAAATAACAATAATCACAAAACCTGGTCCACTCAAGGAACCGTCACACTCAGCAATACCTTGTATGCACATGCTAATGATCGCCTACTAGCCATGACCTGTAGGGGACAAGCTCTTATCCATGTACCTAAAAGCCCAGACATCTAGTGTCTGCCAATCTTATATCAACCAATCCCATAAATATGACCAATATCGGTACATCAATCCTATGAAGATGTCCAAATACCGGTACATCCCATAATAATAAATATAAATCTCATGAATATGTCCAAATACCAATACATACTATAATAGCAACATATATCACAACAATCACAACCACAATGAGAACAAATAATCATACTTGTACAGTCAACAATCCTTTAAGATAACCTCATTATATGTGATTAACACTTAGGATATTATTCAATAGTTTACTTTCTTGAACATGCATTGCAACAAGTAGACAAGCACTCCAAACACTTGGTTAAATTTCCAAGGATATAATCTATAAATACTAACTCAAATTCTAGGGATTTCAACTTATTAATTTATTTTAAACCAGAAAATTCCCCCTATGTTAACTTTATACCACCACCATACTCAATCTAATGTTATTCTAAGGATTTTAGAATCAAACGAGTGTTAGATTGATGGGAAAACATACCTTGAAGGAGGAAATCGATAGAAAATTAAATAAATCGCCTCTCTAGGGCTGGGGAATGAATATTTTGAGTTCTGAAATTGAAACAAAAAATAAGATTGTAAGTTGTCGTCATCCTGCTATAGTGGAAATTTTCCCACTATAGCGGCCTGATCCTGCTACAGCGGCCTTAATGTTTTCAACATGGATAGTCTTTAGTTAGACGATCATAACTTTTTACTTCGATGCCGAATTAATAAACGGTCAGTGGCATTGGAAAGAAAATTCAGAGATATTTAATTTGATTAGTTTTGGGACCCATAACTCTTTGTATTCTAGGAAGAGTGCTCATTTGAAGTTGATCCTAGTTTAATCTTAGCTGAAACTAAATTGGTAAAGGCACTTTAACCTTAACTTTGTGCTAGGGGTATCGTATGACCTTAATTCATAAATCATGCCCTCACATACCAAGGAATTTAACCTAATACCTATGATGAATGAGATTTTTATACCTTTACAGCAGATATTTTCAGTAACGATGGAACGGATCATCACACTTACTATATTTAGCCACTAGATTATTAAGTGACTTAAGTGACAAGTGTTAGCATGTCACGATCCAAAATAGGGATGGTGATGGAACTTTTCATACCCTATGGTACAAGTAAGCCATTCCCAACCCAAATACTATTATCAAACTAAACCCAAAAGCAGAAGAAGTATGAAACGGGAATAATCCCCAAATGATATAAAAAGAGTAACATATCCACATAATATCTCAAGTCTGATTATCACTAGTACATACTTATAATACAAGATACACTGAAATAGTCTGAAGTATCTTAAATGTCACTGATGCATAAGATAAAATAAAGAGAGATCTGAGTAAGCTCTACGATCCAATAGCTGCTATCTCAATCTCCGAAAAAGCCAAAACCGGGAGTCATAATCAATGCTCAATACTTGCACGTAGTATAGAAAAGAAAAGAAAAAAAAAGAAATGTTGAGTATGAAACACGTATACTCGCATCATCGATAACTGATACTAATCCAAAGTGATGGCTAGAACCACCAGGCCAACCATCCAATATTACCCCAAATAAACCTGCACTCAGTAAAGTCCCAGTCTATTCTAGTAGATAGCAATAATTAAGAAAGAGCCTTTCTAAGTTGGGGCAGTGGTTGATCAAGTAAAAAGCATATGCATTCCACTCAACGTTATCACTGATCAAACTCTTAAACTTCAAAATTTTGATGTTGTGCAGTGTTAACTGAGGCTCTGGTACTATAAAGGACTAAAACAATTAGCTAAAATTTGAAGGAAAATCCAGTAGTGCATTTAACAGATTTGTCAGTGATGGTGATTACCTCCAACATGTTAAAAGGCATGCCCAATACAAATTCCTCAAACAGAAGGGTTCCTATGAAGCAAAGGGAATTATCTATTCCATTGAATTCAAGGATTTGAGAATAAGGGCCTCAATAATGAAGCTATGAAACTGAGTGCAACAAATCATCATTACATGCTCAAGTAATGATTACTTAAAAGGAGGTCAGCTGAAAGTTAAGGGCAACAAGCTTACTAAACCCTTAAAGTTGGAAGGAGGGTTGAATTTACAACTAAAAAGTTCTAGGTTTTTTAGATCCTAAAATTTGAATAGGTAAAAAGGGAGGCGAAACTCCATGCTTTTCAGAAATCCAAGTGATAATTCCTGGACATTTTAGTTCGATAGAAATAGAATCCATCTATCAATATCAGAAAAAATCTTAGAGTTAGGGACCAGAAGGTAAAATTTACATAGTTCTCCTTGATGGATCCATAGGACTTTGTAAATAATTATTTTGAGGAGGAGTCCTTTGTAGACATTATCATCAAATACTACTTCGAAACTTACTACCCACTTGCACCTCCATATTCTTGATAAAACACTTGTCTTTATGACATCTTGAAAAGACAAGCATCCTAATATGTTCTCAAGAACATCACAAGGCAAACTGCTAATCCTATCTGTAGCAGAGCTCTCTCCACTCCTCTTATTAGTGGACATAAAACTCTGCAAATTGAGAATCGAGTGGTCAATGCATTATTGTTAGAAGCTTTTAATTCTTTCTATATATGTGAATTTTGAAAAAAAGATAATCAATGATATATGGCATGAATAGATATGGAAGTACCCAAGGATTGTAAAACATACTGTTTAGAGATAGAGAAAAGACGAGGATATCAATTGGGAGTTGTAAACATGCAGACATGAGATTAATTTTATTTTTCACTTTAGATCCTTAAATAATATAATTTTCTAAACGTTAGCAAGTACCTTTACCTTTTCGAGTTCATGATTGTGGATGTACATAGTATAACATTCTAAAGATACATAATATATTTTGTTGACAAAAGGGGATTATTCAGTGGAACCGCTTCAGTAAATGCGGCTCCACCACTGAAGATAGGATGACAAAAAACTTCACTTTGCTAGATAACAATTAGTACCAACAAAATCATGAGCCTTCCCCATTTACATCACAGAGAACTTCACATTGCCCATTAACTACATTATCCACAGTCACTAGCCTTCCCCATTAATAACTAACTTCTAAAGATAGAAGTAAAATATAGTCTATCTCATCCAGAGTAGTTTTAGTAGATAACATATTCGAGATAAAAACTGGATCATCTTATAAGATAACTACAAAAAGGTTACAAAAACCATAATAAGAGCAACAATTAGGTCATGCTTTATCTTTGGAACGCCAGGCAGCTATTTCCATTTCTAGAAAAAGATTTTAAGAAATTTCTTCTTAACAGATGAGACTACTACTATAATATTTTTTACCAAAATCCACCCCTATTTCTATATGACTTATGAACAGATAGCAAGTAAGCAGGTATAGACTCCAAAAAACCTGGGGAGTTCCGTCACTAGGGCTTTAGTCTAGTGGTAAGTGCGTCGCCCATGATGCATGGTTTTGGCATACATCATGGATTTGCTATAGATGAAAACCTAGTACTCAAGCCGAGAAGGTTATACGGTCAGATCCATTATATCCTTTTTGAAGAGGGTTATAGTGGAGAAGTATGGCGTTCTGGAAGGGGGTGGCGGGCTAAAAACATTTTTGACCCCTACAAGTTTGGTATGTCGCTTTGGTTCTGGAAGTATCAGTTATATCTCTTATTGAAAGAAGATATTAGTCCATCTGTTATGAAATATGCAAGGGGGAGAAGTTTTATGGGATTTTAGGTTTAGAAGGAAACTACAAGATTGGGAAGTTGGAGAATTTCAGAATCTAATTGGATTGTTTCACCATCAAAAAATTTCTAAGGAAACAATTGATGTATAGAGATGGGGGATAAGAGGAAGTGGTATCTTCCCAGTGAAATCTTATAATGAGAAGTTCATAGTTAGGAAGGAATAAAACCTTTCCACACATTTTGATATAGATCCTAAGGTACAGCAAAAACTTTGTCGCTTCATTTGGTTAGAGGTAGGGGGAGGGATCTTGACGGCAGAGAATTTGAGAAAGAGGAAGATCACTTGTGTAAGTTATTTTTTTAAGTGCAAAGAATCTGGAGAAACGTAAATCACCTTCTCTTACATTGTCTGTTAGCATCGTCATTGTGGGGGGTGGGGGTGGGGGGAGGAATTATGAGATAGTTTGGAGTCCAGTGGGTGATGTCGGGCACTGTAAAAGACTCAATGATTAGTTGGGCCCTTAGAAGTGAGATACAATGAGTAGAGAATGGAATGTTGCTATCTTGGCACTAATGTGGACAATATAGAGAAGAATATGAGAGCTTTTGAGGGTATAGAGAAAGATTTTGTTTATTTAAGGAATAGTTTTTTTGCTCTTATTTCTTTTTGGTGCACCCATGAGGTTCGGCTAGGTTGTTCGGACTTTTCAGTCTCGTGTCGCACTAATGTCATGACGTGGATGTGGGATTCATACCGAATTTGATCAACCAATTTCGGGTTCTTTGACGAAAATCAGCAGAGAAATTCGGGACAGAAAGCTATGATTTATGTAATCAAAACAAAGCTATAGAAATTCTGGTGAAAATGTTGAATACTTTGAAAGTCGACAAGTGCATTTGCTTAGTATTTTAACTATCAGAAGTGCCTGCAAACTCATCCATACCCAACCATGAGGAGTGCTAGGAGATTGGTATTATATCTTACTAGGAGATCTCGTGTAGATACAATTAGCAATTTTCCCTGTAATATTCCAGACGAAATTCTAGGGTGCTTGCCGCTGAAAGATGCAGTAAATATCAGTGTTTTGTGAAAAGATTGGAGGTATAAATGGGTCACACGTCAAGAGCTTGAGTTTGATTATCACTCTTTCTGGCCGCTTGCAAATGTTCAAGAAACTAAGACAATCATTTTCAAATTTCAAAACTCTTTGTTATTTTTAAAAACTTTTTAGTTCCTTCTTAGTGCATTGAGCAGCTCAATTCTGAGGAACATCCATCCGAAAAATATATTACTTTCCTTTCTGAAGAGATCAAACAAAGCGGTCAAGAAAATAAAAAAGGGAAAGAACTTCGGATGAACAATATTGTTAGTGCTACAAAAATTGGTCAATCTCAATGGAGATCTACCTACCTAGATATTTTTAAACTGAATATCCACTTCTTGGTACAAAAATTCTACGTTGGGTGATGCTCGAGGGAATTACTTCATCTCCTCCATTATTTTCATTCCCCTATATGACTGAATTCTGGACTAGTGACAACGTATATTTTTGTGTTATTAAGTTATGTCTCTTCTATGGTGTGTGAATATAGAGCAAAACTGCAAGTCAAAGTGAGATATTGTTATAAACTCTTAATCCATTACATATCCTTTATAGGTGGTATATTGATCTGCAAAATACATTGATGTGTGGATCTCTATGAGTGTAGAGTAGTTCCGCTCCTATGAAATTGTGACAAATTTCTAGAGCACTCATGAATACCAGGACACGCACATGACCTCTTAACGGAAAACTACGATAACGACAAAGATTGTGCGATAAGACTCTAGGCTTACAAAAGAATTATTGGTTCATAGAAGTTATGAGTTTCACCAATTGTTCCATAAGTTTAATCTTATTTTGTCTAGGTCTGGTTCATGATTTACGAGACACCAAATTCGACCTATTATGTTCAATTGTGAAAACCCAACAAAAAAATTTATTTTTTGAATATTATTTTTGAGATATGTTGGAAATTGTTAGAAAAACAATTACAAAACTATCTCAAAAAGAATGTATTAATTTTAGTCAAAAGTTACTCTTGCCCAACGTTCCAATTCTTTTTTCTTAGATTGTCATTCATTGTCCTTTCTGGCCATGATTACTCTTAATCCCTTTTCTTATTTTTAACGTTGGCATCATCTTCTTTTTCTTTTCCAAAATAGGTAAAAATCATTTACACAACTTAATTATGTTTTAAAAATCAAACTCTCTTCTTAATTTGAAAAACAATCATCCTCCCCCCTTATCCTATATAATATCTATTTTATTCTTGACTTTTATAATCCTCCATTTATGTAAAATCTTTTATTATTATTATTATTATTATTATTATTATTATTATTATATAACATTTTATTTTTTAATGTAGGTACTTATAGATTTTTATTTAAGTTCATTAGTATTATAAGTAGAATAACCCTTCTATAAATTTATTGCAAAATCAAATATTATTTTTTATAATTTTTATTTTAATAGTACACGCATTAAGTATGAAAATATGTATATGTATGTATGGATACATGCATATTTCCTTTAAGCTTCACTTATCTCTTATTCTCTATTGTCTATATATTTAAACGGGTTTTGACTGTTATTAATGATATTTTATAAATTACTATAGTTTAAAATTTATTTACAATAATTAATAATCTATTAAGAATTTGTTATAAAATATTCCTTTATATAACTTTCATTATTATTAATAAAATTAATTTTTTATTTTGTTCATCTATTTCATTATATAACGCCATTAGCTTTTATGCTCAATCAATCTACTGAGTCGGGGGTCTATCGGAAACCTCTCTATCTCATCTCTGAGGCAGTGGTATGGACTACGTACACTTACCCTCCCCAGATCCCATTTTGTGGGAATATACTGGGCATGTTGTTGTTGTTGTTATTCTTTTTTGGACAAACATATTATTTTTATAGACAATTTGTTACATAGATTAAAAAACAAAATAAAAAATCATAATTTTAAGAAAGTTAAAAAAAGAAAAAAAAAAAAAAGAACAAAGGTTGATAATGTAAGGATAGCATATGCATTTAGAAAGGTCAATTATCCAAAAGGGGGGATAATGATTATTTTCTAAAATTAAAGAGGAATTTAATTTTTATGACAAAGTTGGGGTGGAGGTGTAAATGATTTTCACTCTTTCCAAAATATATAAATTTGTCTTTCTTGTTTACCTAATGTTTTCCAACACTAATGACTCTGCATATTCTTAGACTAAAGGAATTTAACAAATGTAAGTCAAAAATCCGAAACATTGCATTCTATTTTCAATAGGATTATGCTACAGAACCTAGATATTGGACTTATAAAAAATCTCTCTGTTGTGATTTTAATTGTTATGTGTACTACTCATTTGTAAAAATTGTCTGGTTGCATTCTTGTGATTGAATAAAAGTAACACTAAATCAGCTAGGAAAGATAAAAACCTAAGAAAAGTAAAAAAGAAACTAAAAAAACTATACCTAGAGTATAAATACCTAACTATCAATAAATCAAATAACGATAGATTATCTCAATTAATAGATACCATATCTAAAACAGAATATGAATTTATCCAATACCTTAAAAATAAAAATGAAAAGTGAATATAGACAACAACTCCTTGAAAAAAATTAAAGAGTTAAGACAAGAACTAAAATATAGACAAGATAGACTAAATTACAATATATTTGTAGGAACATGTCACAAATCTTTAGTAGCACAAAGAAATACTATATTTGATTTAGAATTACAAATACAGCACTTAGAATATAATTATCAACACGGTTTATAAATGAATAAGGAAGAATTTGCTTTAGAAGAAAAAACATATGAAAACCAGAAGGATTAAAAATAACAATACTATTTTCAAATTTAGGAAGAAGATATAAGAAAATAGAAAACAAGTTAAACTTAATGTTAGAAAAAGAAACAGTCAAACTAGAAGATAACTTAACTGCTATGGTCAGGATAGCTGGAGAAAATGAAGAAATAGATAGGCAGAGAGAAATTGAAAAAATAAAAAAGCAAGCAAAGGAAAAATTACAACAAATCGCAAAAACAAAAAATACTAAAATAATGGAACTTGAAAGAGAATTGGAAATGCTTAAACATTTTTATGCAAATAAACAAAAAGAAAAACAAAAACAAAAAGAACAAGAACAAGAACTAAAATTGACAAATGAAATAGAACAATTCAAAATAAAACTACAATCAGAACAAGAACAAGATAAATTGCAAGATAATTTACCAAACATAAGAACAGACGAAATAAATGAAGAAACTGAAAATAATAATGATATATTACAAGAAAGTTATTCAGAAACAAGTGAAACATATACAGAGCTTACAGAAAAAATAAACGAAATAAATCTAGAAATAAATACAACAGATAATAAACCAAGTACATCAGGAATAAAAAATCCAAAACAACTAGATACAAATTACACTAATAGAAGTTATGAACCATACGATAGAAACAAAATCTTATGGGATAAAAGGTTAAACAGAAAATGGACACCAAGACAAATAACAGAACAATATAATTTCTTAGACTTAGACTGTGTCGCAGATATAAATAAAACAATCCAATTATGGATAGGATATATTTCAAAACAATTAATAGATAATAAAATATCAATGGCCGAAACACCAGGATATATAGAAAGAACACTAATAGAAACAGTAAAATTATGGTTACAAAACTTATCAACAGCAAGCTTAACCACATTAAGAAGTAATAAACAACATGATGGAACAGCTGCAACAACAACAACGGAAATTCTATATAAATATGAGATAGCAATAAGGAATGAATTCAGTAGTATGACCACAGAAATAGAAGAACAAAATAAAGAAAAAATTATAAACAGAAATTTAATGTCAAAATTAGCAATATGTAATATGTTCTATATAGATGAATATACTTGTGCATTTAGAAACTATTATTATAAAGGAACATATAATACCGATGAAAGTGAAGAAATAAGAAAGTTATATTTTAATAAACTACCAGAACCTTTTAGTTCAAAAATAACGAAAAATTGGAATGAAGCAGGACTAACAGATACCCTAGGAGTTGGAATAAATTTTTACAAAATTGGTTTGTAGAACTATGTGAAAAATACAAAGAAAATAAAAAGATGGATAAAATATTAGTAAAAAATTTAGCATGTTGCAAAAATAAAACACCACCCCAATTCGGATGCACAGATAAGTATTATAAAAGAAGTAAGAAACCAAGAAACTATAGTAAATATAAACCATACAAATCTAACTATAAATACAAGAAACCAAGAAGAAGATATTATGTAAAAAATTACAATAATAAGAAACCATATAAGAAAAAGAAAAAACTAGCAGAATGTACCTGTTATAATTGTGGAAAGTTAGGACATTTAGCTAAAGATTGTAAGATACCCAAAGACCCAAAGAAAAAACAAATAACTGAAATACAAATAGAAAATGATGAGTATACGCAACTGGACTACATAGATTATGAACTAGAAAGTGAAGATAGTATATATGAATTTTCAGATACTGATATAAATGAAAATATAATAAATGAATCAGACGAAGAATATGACTGAAAAAGAAATACAAATACTTAAACATGAAGAACACCAAGATGAAGAATCTTCAGACCAAAAAATAATATTTGATAATAAGGTATTTGAACAAATAAAAGGAAAAGAATTTGACCTAAGTATAAACAAAATCTTAGAAGTACCTGTAGTAAAACACTGGTTTAAGAAACAAAATGAAGAATATTATGTAATTAGCCAAAAAGAACATATAATAGACTGTAGATACACTAAAGGAAAAGCTAAAATACCGATAATCAGTAAAAAATTAGTAAATAAAGAAATACAAGAGATAAGATCAAAAACTCCAATTAAATATGTACATCTAGGAGGAACAGAAATATTGATAAAAGCATGTTTTAGAGAAGGAATAGATACCCCTATAGAAATATATTTAGCAGATGATAGAATCATACATCCTATAGAAAAAAGTGTTATAAGTGCAGTTAAAGAAAATTTAATATACCAAAAATTTAAATTTATAATAAGTGCAAATTATTCAGTAGCAGTAACTGATACAAATATAGATAAATCATTAGTATTATACTGGAAAATGTCAGGAATAGAATTAGCGCCAGGAAGTAAAATATTTACAGCAAGATGTAAAAACCTGTATATCTACACTACGAAACATAACATAACAACAAAAAACAAAATAGATAAAATCAATATCGAAAATCCTTTTGAAAAAATAGTCACAGTCATAGATAATAATGAATACAGCTATCAAGAACTAGACATAGAAGAAGATTTGGAAATAGTAAAAGAAAGACTAAATACATCAAAAAGAATAACTAATGAAACACCTACATCATCATCAAGAATGAGCACATCAAGAAGAATAGATTATGCACCACAAAATTTAATAGAACATAAAATGAAAGAAATAAAACCATATCATTACTACATAACAGGAATAATGGACCAAAGAAAATACTTAATATTAATAAATACCGGACAAGAAGAAAATTATATTACAAGAGAACTAGTACCAGAAAAAGAAATAATAACAAATGAACAACTATGTCCAGAACTACCAAAAGCATTAACAAATACTGAAGAAATAACAGAGAAAGAATTAATCATTGGAGGTATACCAATACCAATATTAATAAAATTTAAAATCTACCAAGGAGATAAGAATATTACATTGGGAATAAAATGGTTAGAAAAAGTAAAACCATATAACCTAGAAGATAAACAACTAACGATAACTTACGAAAATAAAAGGATACTAATAAAACGAACACTGATATGATAAAATGATAAAAACATAGATATGTGAGTATACATACTTGCAAAAATAATAGTAGAAGGATATTATAACAGATATTATACACCTATGATAGACACAGGAGCAGATGCTAACCTATGTAAACATAACTGTCTACCAGAAGATAAATGGGAAAAATTAACAACACCTATAGTAATATCAGGATTTAATGATGAAGGAAGTATGATAACACATAAAGCAAAAAATATAAAAATGCAATTATGGGATAAAATATTAACCATTAAAGAAATGTATAGCTATGAATTTACAAATAAAGATATATTGCTAGGAATGTCATTCTTAGATAACCTATACCCACATATATTAACAAGAACACATTGGTGGTTTACTACCCCATATAATAAAAAATAGGAGCTAAAAGAGTAAATAATAAAACAAGAAAAATAACACCATGGATTAAAGGAAGTGAAAAAATCACCCAAAAACTAGAAAATATAAAACAAAGTGATCATAAGATAGAAATAATTATATTCACAATAGACAAAATAAAAATACTTCAAGATAAGTTAGAATTACTATGTAATGACAATCCCTTACAAGGATGGGAAAAACATAAAACGAAAATAAAAATTGAACTAATAGATGAAAACGGTATAATAACACAAAAACCTTTAAGATATAATTTTAATGATTTAGCAGGGTTTAAAATGCATATAAAAGAATTATTGGACAACAATTATATACAAGAAAGCAATAGTAAACATACTAGCCCAGCATTTATAGTAAATAAACATATTGAACAAAAAAGAGAAAAAAGTAGGATGGTTATTGATTATAGAAATTTAAATGCAAAGACAAAAACTTATAATTACCCAATATCAAACAAAATATTAAAAATAAGACAAATACAAGGATATAACTATTTTAGTAAATTTGATTGTAAATCAGGATTTTACCATTTAAAGCTAGAAGATAATTCTAAAAAATTAACAGCATTCACAGTACCCCAAGGATTTTACGAATGGAACATATTACCCTTTGGATATAAAAATGCACCAGGTAGATACCAACACTTTATGGATAATTATTTTAATCAATTAGAAATTTGTATAGTATACATAGATGATATACTATTATACTCTAAAACCCAAGAAGAAAATATAAAATTACTAGAAAAATTTATACATATAATCGAAACATCAGGAATTAGCTTAAGTAGAAAAAAGGCAGAAATAATGAAAAATCAAATAGAATTCTTAGGCATACAAATAGATAAAAATGGAATAAAAATGCAAACCCATATAGTACAGAAAATAATAAATTCAAACGAAACTTTAGATACAAAGAAGAAATTACAATCATTCTTAGGACTAGTTAATTAGGTAAGAGAATACGTACCTAAACTAGCAGAAAATCTAAAACCTTTGCAGAAAAAATTAAAGAAAGATACTGAATATCATTTTGATGAAAAAGATATAACATACATACAAAAACTTAAGACTATGCGTCAGGATTTACCAAAATTATATTTTTCAGATGAAAATAGACAATTTATATACATATTAGAAACGGACTCTAGATGAAGATAATGATTATAAAATAAGCAACCATGCCCCTTTGATAGATGAAGATAATGATTATAAAATACTTGTTTTATATACCCTTAAACCACTTGATAATGACATAAGAAGAAAAATCTATGATATATTAGTTACCTATGAAATAATAGAATTAATGCAAAAAAATTGGTTAGAATTTAATATAGCAGATTAGGACGAAAAAAGATATGATTAGATATATATTACTCAGATTAAATGACTAAATACGAATCACTCCAACACTGGATGCAAACTAGGAAAGAAAGAATGTTATTATAGAACTTATTAACAACCAATATAGAAGAGTATCAAAGAACCCAAGATATACTATACCTAAAACACATAACAAAAAATATAAAAGAGATTTTACGATTAATTACGATAGAAAAACAATATTACGAAGAATCATTTAATTCATAAATGAAGAATAGATCCGAGTTATCCGCAACCCCCCACATTTATATGCATTTTAAATTCTGTTAAATCAGCAAAATTATATCTTAAAGGTAACAAATATGAAAAAATAAACAGAGCTATGACACAAAATAAAATATTATAATTATGAAACAAAATGACAATAAACTAAAAAGCTATGAAGAAATTGGAATAACACTAGAACAACATAATAAAAATCAACATACATATATTCAGGATATACTATATAATAGTGATGGATCAACCAAAGAGAATACAGAAATGTCACATAAAAATAAATCAGCTAGGAAAGATAAAAACCTAAGAAAAGTAAAAAAGAAACTGAAAAAACTATACCCAGAGTATAAATACCTAACTATCAATAAATCAAATAACGATAGATTATCTCAATTAATAGATACCATATCTAAAACAGAATATGAATTTATCCAATACCTTAAAAATAAAAATGAAAAGTGAATATAGACAACAACTCCTTGAAAAAAATTAAAGAGTTAAGACAAGAACTAAAATATAGACAAGATAGACTAAATTACAATATATTTGTAGGAACATGTCACAAATCTTTAGTAGCACAAAGAAATACTATATTTGATTTAGAATTACAAATACAGCACTTAGAATATAATTATCAACACGGTTTATAAATGAATAAGGAAGAATTTGCTTTAGAAGAAAAAACATATGAAAACCAGAAGGATTAAAAATAACAATACTATTTTCAAATTTAGGAAGAAGATATAAGAAAGTAGGAAACAATTTAAACTTAATGTTAGAAAAAGAAACAGTCAAACTAGAAGATAACTTAACTGCTATGGTCAGGATAGCTGGAGAAAATGAAGAAATAGATAGGCAGAGAGAAATTGAAAAAATAAAAAAGCAAGCAAAGGAAAAATTACAACAAATCGCAAAAACAAAAAATACTAAAATAATGGAACTTGAAAGAGAATTGGAAATGCTTAAACATTTTTATGCAAATAAACAAAAAGAAAAACAAAAACAAAAAGAACAAGAACAAGAACTAAAATTGACAAATGAAATAGAACAATTCAAAATAAAACTACAGTCAGAACAAGAACAAGATAAATTGCAAGATAATTTACCAAACATAAGAACAGACGAAATAAATGAAGAAACTGAAAATAATAATGATATATTACAAGAAAGTTATTCAGAAACAAGTGAAACATACACAGAGCTTATAGAAAAAATAAACGAAATAAATCTAGAAATAAATACAACAGATAATAAACCAAGTACATCAGGAATAAAAAATCCAAAACAACTAGATACAAATTACACTAATAGAAGTTATGAACCATACGATAGAAACAAAATCTTATGGGATAAAAGGTTAAATAGAAAATGGACACCAAGACAAATAACAGAACAATATAATTTCTTAGACTTAGACTGTGTCGCAGATATAAATAAAACAATCCAATTATGGATAGGATGTATTTCAAAACAATTAATAGATAATAAAATATCAATGGCCGAAACACCAGGATATATAGAAAGAACACTAATAGGAACAGTAAAATTATGGTTACAAAACTTATCAACAGCAAGCTTAACCACATTAAGAAGTAATAAACAACATGATGGAATAGCTGCAACAACAACAACGGAAATTCTATATAAATATGAGATAGCAATAAGGAATGAATTCAGTAGTATGACCACAGAAATAGAAGAACAAAATAAAGAAAAAATTATAAACAGAAATTTAATGTCAAAATTAGCAATATGTAATATGTGCTATATAGATGAATATACTTGAGCATTTAGAAACTATTATTATAAAGGAACATATAATACCGATGAAAGCGAAGAAATAAGAAAGTTATATTTTAATAAACTACCAGAACCTTTTAGTTCAAAAATAACGAAAAATTGGAATGAAGCATGACTAACAGATACCCTAGGAGTTAGAATAAAATTTTTACAAAATTGGTTTGTAGAACTATGTGAAAAATACAAAGAAAATAAAAGGATGGATAAAATATTAGTAAAAAATTTAGCATGTTGCAAAAATAAAACACCACCCCAATTCGGATGCACAGATAAGTATTATAAAAGAAGTAAGAAACCAAGAAACTATAGTAAATATAAACCATACAAATCTAACTATAAATACAAGAAACCAAGAAGAAGATATTATGTAAAAAATTACAATAATAAGAAACCATATAAGAAAAAGAAAAAACTAGCAGAATGTACCTGTTATAATTGTGGAAAGTTAGGACATTTAGCTAAAGATTGTAAGATACCCAAAGACCCAAAGAAAAAACAAATAACTGAAATACAAATAGAAAATGATGAGTATACGCAACTGGACTACATAGATTATGAACTAGAAAGTGAAGATAGTATATATGAATTTTCAGATACTGATATAAATAAAAATATAATAAATGTATCAGACGAAGAATATGACTGAAAAAGAAATACAAATACTTAAACATGAAGAACACCAAGATGAAGAATCTTCAGACCAAAAAATAATATTTGATAATAAGGTATTTGAACAAATAAAAGGAAAAGAATTAGACCTAAGTATAAACAAAATCTTAGAAGTACCTGTAGTAAAACACTGGTTTAAGAAACAAAATGAAGAATATTATGTAATTATCCAAAAAGAACATATAATAGACTGTAGATACACTAAAGGAAAAGCTAAAATACCGATAATCAGTAAAAAATTAGTAAATAAAGAAATACAAGAGATAAGATCAAAAACTCCAATTAAATATGTACATCTAGGAGGAACAGAAATATTAATAAAAGCATGTTTTAGAGAAGGAATAGATACCCCTATAGAAATATATTTAGCAGATGATAGAATCATACATCCTATAGAAAAAAGTGTTATAAGTGCAGTTAAAGGAAATTTAATTTATCAAAAATTTAAATTTATAATAAGTGCAAATTATTCAGTAGCAGTAACTGATACAAATATAGATAAATCATTAGTATTATACTGGAAAATGTCAGGAATAGAATTAGCACCAGGAAGTAAAATATTTACAGGAAGATGTAAAAACCTTGTATATCTACACTACGAAACATAACATAACAGCAAAAAACAAAATAGATAAAATCAAGATCGAAAATCCTTTTGAAAAAATAGTCACAGTCATAGATAATAATGAATACAGCTATCAAGAGCTAGACATAGAAGAAGATTTGGAAATAGTAAAAGAAAGACTAAATACATCAAAAAGAATAACTAATGAAACACCTACACCATCATCAAGAATGAGCACATCAAGAAGAATAGATTATGCACCACAAAATTTAATAGAACATAAAATGGAAGAAATAAAACCATATCATTACTACATAACAGGAATAATGGACCAAAGAAAATACCTAATATTAATAAATACCGGACAAGAAGAAAATTATATTACAAGAGAACTAGTACCAGAAAAAGAAATAATAACAAATGAACAACTATGTCCAGAACTTCCAAAAGCATTAACAAAGAATTAATCATTGGAGGTATACCAATATTAATAAAATTTAAAATCTACCAAGGAGATAAGAATATGTAATGACCTTCCCGGTCATTTCCCCCCTTTTCGTATTTTCTCAGCATTTAGAACTTTTCTATAACTGCCCCAAGTTATTTATGACTTGCTGGGACTAAGGGTGGCAATGGAACCGAGCTCCCCGGTTCCGGTAGGCCCGGTCCGGTAGGCCCGGTTGGTGACCGGTACACGGACCGGTGCGGAAGGGGTCTTTTGTTCTGGTTGACCGGTCCGGTTCAGGGCCGGTTAACGGTAATATTTTAAAAAAAAAAAAAAAAATTAAAAAACACTTTTTTAACCGTTGGGAGCCGTTGGTGGGCCCCCAATGGCTAGTTCCAGCCCCCCCCCCCCCTCATATTTTCTAGAATTATAGAATTTGAAAAAACTTGTGCTTTATTTGAAATGCCGTTTAGAAAAATTCCAAAAGAAGTGACTACTAGATGGAATTCTTTATTTGAAATGCTTATTGTTGCTATTGATTATCGCCAGCCTTTACAAATGCTTTATAATAAACATCAATCGCATCGGAGTTTTAAAATCACCGACGAGGATTGGAAAGAATGCGAAGAACTTATTAACTTTCTGAGAACTTTTTATAGTGCTACAAATATTATATCTGGTCAATATTATCCTACTATTTCTTCAGCTTTAGTAAATGTTTGTGTTATTTCATCTGAATTTGTTAAATATAAAGATCGTGAACATTTTAAACTTGCGGTTTCATATATGATTGAAAAATTTAAAAAATATTTTTTTCCTATTCCTCAAATATTTTTGACTTCTACTTTGTTCAACTCAACGTACAAAGAACATGGTGTTAAAAAAATGATTGAAAAAATTTATAAAAATTTAGAAATTACAAGTGATGAAGTTCCATCTGTTGAATCGTGTAAATATAGTGTATTAACTAAAGCTAGACATTTGTATAACATTTATAGAGAGAAGCTACTAAATGATGAACCGTCTGAACCTCCATGTCGTAGGGCTAGATTTAATGATTTTGATGAAATTATGGATGAAGAACTTGGTCTTGATTCTTCTAACAATAATGATTTTGATCAATATATTAATCAGGCACGAAAAAATATTAGGGATGAAAATGGAGATCCTCAACTTTTAACTTGGTGGAAGAACCGGACAGAACAATTTCCATATCTTTCAAGGGTGGTTCGGGATGTGTTAGCTATGCAAGCATCTTCAGTAGCTTCGGAGCAAGCTTTCAGCGCAGGGAGATTTTTCATTGGAGACCATAGATATTCGTTAACAAAAAATAGTTTGGAAATATCAGTGTTGTTCAGAGATTGGATCAACGCCGAACGAAGGAATGCTGAACTACCAAATTTATCGCATCAAGCCGAAGTAGAAATAGATGAAGCACTTGGAGATAATAGTGATGATGGCATGGAAGCAATGGATGAAGAAAACCAAATACCAATTCCGGATCATGTTTCCAAGGAATTGATAGATAAATTACGAAAAGCATACTTTCGAAATTATAGATATTAGTATAATAATCGAGACTTAGTTAAAACAGAACCCTTCCTAGAAGGTGGCTGCGTAGATTAGGTGCTCTTCTAATATTTGTAATACATGTATACTTTTTTATTGATTTGAATAAAATTATAGGCTATTCACCTTCATTTTCTTTTTAAAGTTGTCTTTTATTTAAACTTTAAGAATTAAAAAAAATAATAATTAAACTTTAACTTATAAATTTAAATTTAAACTTTCAAGTTTAAATTTAAATTTAAACTTTAAAATTGAAAATTTAAATTTAAACTTGAAAGTTGAAAATTTACATTTTAACTTTAAAAAAAATCAAAATTTTCAAATGTGAAAATTTAAACGTAAACTTTAAATTTGAAAATTAAAGTTTTCAAACAAATGTTTTAAAACTTAATAAAATTTGAAAACTAATTTAAATTCAAACAAAAAAATAATTATTAAATTTTTATTTTTTTTTTGATTTTGAATTTAAATTAAAAGTTTTAAAAAAAAAAAACGGGTGGAACCGGAATCCGAACCGGTCCGGACAAAGGGGCCTTAACCGGGCAGCCCGGTTCCGGACCATATCCGGTCACCTTCCACCGGTGACGGCCCGGAAAACTCGGACCGACCGGTCTGGTTGGCCCGGTCCGATCCGTTGCCACTCTTAGCTGGGACTGACAGTTCGGTTTTCGGGCAGTACATTTGAGAATATTATTTAGACCGAGTATGTTGTAAAATATTAAATTAAATTAGAATTTGGTAAAATGACGTAGTTAATTACCGTTCAAAAATATTTATAAAATTCTTTAGTTATGATATATCTATATTACTTTAATACTAGTTTTATAATTTATTAATATTTTAAGCGGAGATGGTAAATCTAAATATGTTAAAATAATATTTTTATTTTATAGAGGTTTTGTTAGAAATAATTTTCTATTAATTATGGTATATTTAAAAAATTATATTTATTTTACCATGAACCTATGAAATACCCGAATATATACAAACAGAATAAAAATATTTTTACATAACACCTCCACCTCCAAGTGGAGGTAGAGTGAGTTGGTCAACAATTCTTTAATCATGGGCATGGCTGCCACTTGTCTCATATCAAGTATTAAATTGCTTTTAGTGGGTGGAATGATAAGTTTTACAGATTTCATAAAATTTCCATCTCTTTTTAGGTCACTTTTCTTTCATCAAACGTACCACTAGCCTAGATGTCCATATATCCATATTTTCATACCTTTAATTTCCAACTTTTTGTTGTATTCACATAATTTTCTTATCTTTCATATAAACTTCTGTCAATGCTTATACACGTAAAGAGGAAGCGGAGGAGGAATCATTTTTGATGATGTATTCAATTATTGAAAGAAAATTATTTATCTACATCAAGTTAATCAAGCTCGGGATCATGTGGTTGATAGTATAGCGTCCTTATATCGTAAGTTTTCTGGTCAATTTTAGATTAAAGTCGCGTATTTGAATTGTTATTTGGTGGTATTGTTGTTGGTGCTGATTTAGAGCTTAATAGGTGCTCAGATTGGATAGCATCTGTTGTGACTATTGGTCATGAAGTTATTTAGGACATTGTGACGATTTCAGTTTTGCGATTCCGCAAGTGAACCCCATGTGGGATTTTCGGACATTTTTTGAACTAACGCAATATGGGTATCAATAGTCATGTTTTGACATGTAGTTTATTATTTTGATAGCTTGGCAACAGTCTGAGGCCTCTCGAAAGGGAAAGGCTTCTATTTAACTGGCTTTAGCAGGCATTCGGCGGCGTCCAGGTAGGCTAGGTTTACCTTCCTTTGCACTTAGATTGGGCTTATGTGTGATATATGTATGCTATTGTGCTAGTGTTGTGGGCTAATGTTATAAACTTGGTGGTGGTGTTTTGCTGTGATTTAGGCCTTCTAGGCCGGATAGGGCTATTCGGATATATTCCAGGCCCGTTATCCTCGAGGTACACCACAGATGACCTATTTGGGGTCGGATAGTATTGTTGTGTTGATTTTTGGTTGGGGAACGTTATTGTTGGACCTTAGTCCAGGCTTAGGCAGACTTAGCCCAGACTTAGACAGGTATAACTAGACTTGGTTTTCGGGACCCGTTAGTGGGCCCCATTACCCTTTTGGTCAACTTGTCAGAACTTTGACATCTTTGGGTTTAGTTAAGCCTCTATGACCTGTTAGGGTTCTGACGAGATTGAGTCACCCCGATTATACCCGGTTGGCTTGTTTAGCCTTATTAGTCCCTGATAGCGCAGTATTTGATCGGGATCGGCTAGTTTGATTTAGAATACAGACCTACCTTTCCATGACTTATAATGTATACCCAGACTTGTATATACATATTGCTTATAGTAGATATTTGACCTAGAAGGACCCCGAGATTGACTTGTAGCATGTTGTGGGGTTAGCTTCTGTACCTATAAACTAGTATTGACTTGGAACTAGGGCGTTCGCCATTTATCTGATATGATATGACATTTGATTCTGTTCTGGTTACTGGCTATGATAAGTTTCGGTTCGAGTTCGGCTACTGGTTCAGGTATGATGATTTTGGTTATTGACTATTGGGTGTTCCGGTTCGGGTCCGACCCCGGATTGTGATACACTATGAGTTTCGGTTCGAGTCCGGCCACTGATTATTATGAGTTTCGGTTTGAGTCCGGCATATAGTTATGATATGATTGGAGAGTTTTGGTACTGGGTACCGTGATTATGATACTGGAGTATTATGAGTTCTGGTTCGAGTCCGGCAGATATGATATATATATGTGGCCTCTTGTTATTACCCACCGCTTTCGGTTCGACTCCGGCGTCTGGCCTCTTGTTATTACCCATTGGTGTCGGTTCAAGCCCGGTGCACCCCTGTTGGTTATTGTCGTTACTGGATACTGACACAGCTTCGAGACACTGGTGACTATG
This sequence comes from Capsicum rhomboideum, assembly GCA_031232105.1. NCBI lineage: Eukaryota > Viridiplantae > Streptophyta > Magnoliopsida > Solanales > Solanaceae > Capsicum > Capsicum rhomboideum. The sequence goes on from CP124718.1 coordinate 98,453,375, forward strand.
CATTTATTATTCTTGTGTGTCCCGCCGGTTTATGGGGGCTAGGCCGGGTTATTGTTTTCTTCCGTGTGCCTATCGGGTTTATGGGGGCCCAGATAGGTTATGTTTGACTTGTGTGTTTACTTACGCATTTATTTACTCGTTATTCTATATCGCATTTATATTCTCCTGAGCATATCTATACGCCTCGGCAGTTACTTATGTACTTATTATTTATACCCCGGACCTAGCATGCACCCTCTTACTTACTTATTATTCAGTATCGCATTTTCTTATCAGTTATACCCGGACTTAGCATGCACCCCCGTACTGTAGCCTGTTTATATTACATTAATCTCGGTCGGCCAATGATGCCTACTGAGTACCCGTTGCCCCGGTACTCATACTACACTTCTGCATCTTTTTCCCCGATGCAGATTCAGGCACTAGCCGACGGTTTTGACATGACTCTCTTCTCAGCACCGAGCAGGGTGAGCTTACTGACGTCCGAGGCAGATCCTACTCCATCTTCTACTGTATAGTCTTTTGCTCTCGAGACTGTTGTACTTGTTATATATATTTGGTTTCTGTCTTGTATTCTGGATATGTCTAGTAGTGGCTCTTGTACCGACCTCACCAGGTCTTGGGAAGGGTTCTTGACTTTATATACTGTCCTCTTCCTTCTCAGTCTTGGCATATATATATATATATATATATATATATTCTGATTCTGTTTTTAGTGTTATAGCATATTTATACATATGGTTACTTCCACTTCATCTCTGTTTTCTAAGATTCCGCCCGTTAGCCCGTCGCTTGTCGCTCCGGGCTAGGGTTTGGCTTGCCTATTGGTGGGTTATAGTAGGCGCCATCATGACTCAAATATTGGGTCGTGACAGAATATTACATTGGGAATAAAATGGTTAGAAAAAGTAAAACCATATAACCTAGAAGATAAACAACTAACGATAACTTACGAAAATAAAAGGATACTAATAAAACGAACACTGATATGATAAAATGATAAAAACATAGATATGCGAGTATACATACTTGCAAAAATAATAGTAGAAGGATATTATACACCTATGATATACACAGGAGGAGAAGCTAACCTATGTAAACATAACTGTCTACCAGAAGATAAATGGGAAATATTAACAACACCTATAGTAATATCAGGATTTAATGATGAAGGAAGTATGATAACACATAAAGCAAAAAATATAAAAATGCAATTATGGGATAAAATATTAACCATTAAAGAAATGTATAGATATGAATTTACAAATAAAGATATATTGCTAGGAATGCCATTCTTAGATAACCTATACCCACATATATTAACAAACACATTGGTGGTTTACTACCCCATGTAAACAAAAAGTAGGAGCTAAAAGAGTAAATAATAAAACAAGAAAAATAACACCATGGATTAAAGGAAGTGAAAAAATCACCCAAAAACTAGAAAATATAAAACAAAGTGATCATAAGATAGAAATGATTATATTCACAATAGACAAAATAAAAATACTTCAAGATAAGTTAGAATTACTATGTAATGACAATCCCTTACAAGGATGGGAAAAACATAAAACGAAAATAAAAATTGAACTAATAGATGAAAACAGTATAATAACACAAAAACCTTTAAGATATAATTTTAATGATTTAGCAGAGTTTAAAATGCATATAAAAGAATTATTGGACAACAATTATATACAAGAAAGCAATAGTAAACATACTAGCCCAACATTTATAGTAAATAAACATATTGAACAAAAAAGAGGAAAAAGTAGGATGGTTATTGATTATAGAAATTTAAATGCAAAGACAAAAACATATAATTACCCAATACCAAACAAAATATTAAAAATAAGACAAATACAAGGATATAACTATTTTAGTAAATTTGATTGTAAATCAGGATTTTACCATTTAAAGCTAGAAGATAATTCTAAAAAATTAACAGCATTCACAGTACCCCAAGGATTTTACGAATGGAACGTATTACCCTTTGGATATAAAAATGCGCCAGGTAGATACCAACACTTTATGGATAATTATTTTAATCAATTATAAAATTGTATAGTATACATAGATGATATACTATTATACTCTAAAACCCAAGAAGAACACATAAAATTATTAGAAAAATTTATACATATAATCGAAACATTAGGAATTAGCTTAAGTAGAAAAAAAGGCAGAACTAATGAAAAATCAAATAGAATTCTTAGGCATACAAATAGATAAAAATGGAATAAAAATGCAAACCCATATAGTACAAAAAATAATAAATTCAGATGAAATACTAGATACAAAGAAGAAATTACAATCATTCTTAGGACTAGTTAATCAGGTAAGAGAATACGTACCTAAACTAGCAGAAAATCTAAAACCTTTGCAGAAAAAAATTAAAGAAAGATAATGAATATCATTTTGATGAAAAAGATAAAACATACATACAAAAAATTAAGACTATGTGTCAGGATTTACCAAAATTATATTTTCCAGATGAAAATAGACAATTTATATACATATTAGAAACGGACTCTAGTGATCATAGTTATGGAGGAGTTCTTAAATATAAATATGATAATGACAAAATCGAACATCATTGCAGATATTATTCAGGATCTTATACCGAACCACAATTAAAATGGGAAATAAATAGAAAAGAACTATTTGCATTATATAAATGTTTATTAGCATTTGAACCATATATTGTATATAACAAATTCATTGTAAGAACAGATAATACACAGGTAAAATGGTGGATAACACGGAAGTTACACGATTCAGTAACAACAAAAGAAATACGGAGATTAGTATTAAATATACAAAATTTTACATTTGCAATTGAGTTAGTTAAATCTAATAAAAATGTCATTGCAGATTACTTATCAAGACAAAGCTACTCAAACTGAGCTAGATAGTACAATGGAAGATAGTACAATGGAAGATATACTCAAAGCTCTAACTACACTTTGTGTAAAAGTGGACAGTATAGACTTTGAAGTACAAAAGCTAAAGATTGATGAAGCTATACTGAAATCTAAAGCTAGTACAAGTCAGCCGCATGACTATAAATATGTTGAGATAAGTCGATTGGAAGACTCTAAAATTCCAGAGGTAGAAGGAGACGTTGGGAAACTCTGAAAAACCCATGACAACTTTGCTAATGTTGCAGGTACAAGTGGACAAGCTACCAAGAAACCATATACAAATACCAATCTTAACAGTATATTTGCAAAGCCATTTACACCAAAAATACAAAAGCCACAAAATATCACACAACCTCAGACCTCCACATACGCAGACAGCTTGAACCAAGATAAGCTTCTCAAACTGAATTCATTCCTTCTTGCTATCTCATATTTATATAGAATTTCTGTTGTTGTTGTTGCAGCTGTTCCATCATGTTGTTTATTACTTCTTAATGTGGTTAAGCTTGCTGTTGATAAGTTTTGTAACCATAATTTTACTGTTCCTATTAGTGTTCTTTCTATATATCCTGGTGTTTCGGCCATTGATATTTTATTATCTATTAATTGTTTTGAAATATATCCTATCCATAATTGGATTGTTTTATTTATATCTGCGACAAAGTCTAAGTCTAAGAAATTATATTGTTCTGTTATTTGTCTTGGTGTCCATTTTCTATTTAGCCTTTTATCCCATAAGATTTTGTTTCTATCGTATGGTTCATAACTTCTATTAGCGTAATTTGTATCTAGTTGTTTTGGATTTTTTATCCCTGATGTACTTGATTTATTATCTGTTGTATTTATTTCTAGATTTATTTCGTTTATTTTTTCTATAAGCTCTGTGTATGTTTCACTTGTTTCTGAATAACTTTCTTGTAATATATCATTATCATTTTCAGTTTCTTCATTTATTTCGTCTATTCTTATGTTTGGTAAATTATCTTGCAATTTATCTTGTTCTTGTTCTGATTGTAGTTTTATTTTGAATTGTTCTATTTCATTTGTCAATTTTAGTTCTTGTTCTTGTTCTTTTTGTTTTTGTTTTTCTTTTTGTTTATTTGCATATAACTGTTTAAGCATTTCCAATTCTCTTTCAAGTTCCATTATTTTAGTATTTTTTGTTTCTGTGATTTGTTGTACTTCTTCCTTTGCTTGCTTTTTTCTTTTTTCAATTTCTCTCTGCCTATCTGTCACGACCCAAAATAGGCACGTGATGACACTTGTCACACCCTCCAGACAAATAAGCCTATCCAAACCCAAACTCAATAATCAAGTAAATTAGAAACGGAAGAAAAGAATAATCCCTAAAATATATATAAAGAAGAAACAATTAGTTTAAGATATATCTCAGGTCTGGTTGTCACTAGTACAAGTCTCTAATATAAAATAGGAATAATAATCTTCTATAATATTTTAGATGCGAATAAAGCATAAGACATAAATAGAGAGATCTGAGAAGTCCTGAAGTCCCTCAGCTACTACCTCAATCTCCACAATGTTAATACTGGAAGAAGATGATCTACAAACTACTACTCGACCCAATACCTACACGGGGTGCAGACAAAGCAAGAAAAAAGAAAAGGAAGCAAGAGTGAGTACGAAACCACATGTACTCAGCAAGCATCGTCGATAACCGGCCCTAATCCAAAGTGATGGCGAGAACCACCACCCCAACTACCCAAGGTTTCCCCAATCATTTTATAACTCGCCAAAATCACAGTACTTTATCCTACCAGGGTAACCCAAGACAATGGTCAACAGGTAAACCAAATACATGGTAGGAACATTAATCCAGGTGAGTCAATCATCATTAACCAATACTGTGGGATAGCAACAAGGAGAGTGTATATATATAAGGATGTATCTCATGCTACCAAAATGGTGCTATCCATCTATCTTTTGATCAAGTCACAATCATACCCAAGTCTTATCACACCTCTCCCTTTCGACCAATATACGATGAAATAGGATAATAAAATAAAGTGAAATGAATGCTCAAACACAGTATCACAAACAAGGTCCTAACACAGAAATACGGTACAATAGTAGACACTAACACAATATGAAAACACACTAAGGATGATAATGCAATGCAAATGATGCAATGCAATGAAGTGATGATGATGGATCTTTGAAAGTTATCGCATAACTTTCTGTATACACCCACCGAGCTCGCAGCTACCAGGTAGGACCCACGGGGGGTTCGCAACCGATATACTACTCAGTCTCAATCTCAATATCTCCTCTCCGCCTCATGGATCACGGTAGAGGGTTTGGTAAAATGTCTCATCAATATCGCCTCTCCGCCTCGTGGATCACGGTAGAGGATTTTACAAAATATCCCGGTGATACCAATGTCTCATGAATATGCATGTGTGATATGAGGATGCAATGCTCATAGTAATCTCAAGACAAGGATCTCAAATCCATCAATACGCATGATATATGCAAGTGAGCTCAAAATCAACTCAATGTATCAATAACTCATGATATCAGTCTCCACTTGGTACCAACCGAATATATGGTCATGTAATCATCAAAATTACATTCTCAAGCCCACTCCTGGGCGTCACTATGATGAATATGCAATCACATGCTCAGAAAAGGCCTATAATATCAAGTCAAGCCCTTGCTCGGGCAACACAATAATAAATATGGCCTTAATGCAAAATCATGACCAACAATCATCAAGCCAAGCCCTTACTCGGCGACATAGTACATAATATGATAATTAAATGCACGCTCATAGCCAATTAACACAATTCAAGCCCCCATTCAGGCATCACCACAAAATATACACTCAAGACCGGTAATAATAATATGCACATAAACCCCCACTCGGGCACGCAATGATAGATATCAACAATCTTAACAATTGTAGAATGTGAGACTACCCAAACTTAGCTTGATCATAACTTAAGCCTTCTTAACTATTACAAGTCAATCTCTCTCTAAGTATCTTCTAACCCCAATTATTCCATCAAATCACGATGATCACATAATTATCCCTTAAGAGGTCACTAAAGCGCCAATCATTATGTCAAAGTCCATTAAACATGAATCTAGCTCCAAAATAGGCATTAATACTAACATTACAGAAACACTAAGTTAGTTATCTATAATCTACTTCTAAGGATAAGCATAAGCAATAATACTAACTAAGGAAAACAATAATCTAATTATGATCCACCAAAGACTCCGGTACCCGCAGAGATGCTTGTCATTTCACCTAAGCGGGACCCCCAATCCTAAAAGAATCATGAAAATACCACAACCAAGCATACAAACACATAAACACTTTGGAAAAAGTCAAGGTATAGCTCAACTTGCCTTAAATGAAGACCCGAAAGCTCAAACGCAGTCCAAGACCTCAACCGAAAGCCCAAATCTTTTGAATCAACACCAAATACATCTGATCACATCAAATATAGCATCTACAAGTCAAAAGGAAGCTATTGATACCCATATTGACCATATTTGAAACGGGTCAAAAACGGACCTTGAAAATGGGTTTTGAAAACGAAGGGGTAAAACTGGAATTTTATTTTAAAAACACATTCCCCAAGATTAAAGGAAACTACAGCTGAAAATCCACGCGAAAATGAGTTAAAAACGAGGTCTAAATCGAAGAAAAACCATCTTTATGTTTTACCGGTAAAACCCCAAAAATCCCTCGAAAAATAAAAAAAGGGTAAAAATGGAATTTTTGTTTGAAAATCATAATCATCAAGTGAAAAGGACTCTATGGGTGAAAACCCGAGCAAAAACGAGGAAGAATCTAAGCTCAAATCAAAGAAATACCAAATTTCAATTTGGGGGAAAAACTCCAAAAACCCTCTTTTGAAATCTTTGATTTAGAAGAATTTAGATGATAAAGTTGGTAGAAAATGATTTAAAATTGAGTTAGGAACTTACCCGCACGAACTTATGCAAGAAATCTCCCCCAAAATATTCTTCCCAAGCTCCCAATATGATAAAAATGGTGAAAATGAGTAAAAATGGGGCAAATCCCGAAATTGGGCACTTTTCAGCAAGGAAAGTTGACTTGTTGACCGTTGACCGCGCGTTGACTGCGGTCAACTGTTGACCAACCATCAGTAATTTTAAAAACTTATTTTTAACCCTCGAAACTCATCCGAAACCCTATGAACATGAACCAATAGTGCAAATTGATCATAAAACATGTTCCGAATCCAATGGCATCATCAGATTTATGAAAAAAGATCGTTTACAATAAATTAACCCCTAAAACCCCTTTAGGCCAAAATATATTATTTTCAAACGGAGGGTTGAAATAAAATGAAAGGTTCTAAACCCAAACCAACCATGCTGCCAACTAAAATCGATGCTCCGGATCTAATGGAACAGTCAGAAGCCTCATCCGAGACTCGAATCACAAAATATTGACCGAAGTCAAATCTATCGTTTTAAGGATACTCAAAACCATGAACTCAGATAAAATACTCCCGAATGTATCGTGGACCACGCTAAACATCCCCACTACTCATGAACAAGATAATTCAACTACAGGGAGAATCAAAATGGTCAAAATACAGAAAATTCTCAAATTCAAAAATGAGGATCATTACAGTATCCACCACTAAGATTCACGTTCGTCCTCGAACGTACATACAAGAAAAACCAGCACATGTAAAGATGGAAGATACCCTCGAGAGACATCAAACAAGCACCCCAACGCGGATCATAACTAATGAACTACCGGTCTCATCATAGAACTAGAATAAATCACATAAGACCTCACCAGGTCACAACACAAGTTTCAAAAGGCCAGAATTATCGATGAAACCGAATTTCTATATCAATGAACTTCCTCTAAACTCATAAACTGAGTCAAACACAATAGAGGTACTGAGCATGCTCGGCTAATCTAAACCTGAACAAGGCATTACAAGGCACAAGCCAACACCACAAGACCACAAATCACTCTCTGACCCATAAAACAAAGGGACTCACCAATCACATAACCACCTACCAAAACACTGAATCCACCTGCCTAAGGCCGATACTATCACTATCAAAACAACTCACACTATAGCCCCAGGCTAAAGCTACTAGGTCAGAAACCGGTATCAAAACTATACAAAACACCTAAAAGCCACACTCAGCACACTAAAACTCTACTCTACCATTACACTCTCATACTCCGCCCCTTTGAAGCAATCAACGAGCACCATCAAACCCTATATACCCTAGACATGAACATAGAAATGGCATCAAACCCTCACGTGGCACATCACAATGACCCAGCAAACCTCGATACCCAAAAGCCATCACACAACCTAAAATCCTCAACAATCGGGTAGAAAAAAGAGTCTTTCCAATCCCGCACACATAAGTGACCTGTCATATCAGAAATAATCAACCCATAGAAGAAGCACAACAATCACGATATCTCACTGACTAACGCCCAAGTCACAAATCAAATATCGGGAGAGAAACTGCTAGACTTTACACAAACTACCGGTGAACCACACTATCAAGGCTTCAAATCTCTAACTCAACCCATAGATCAATTCTGAATGAATCAAATATCCTTATGCACAAGAAGGAATCCTTATCTCTTTTTCCTAACTCTATTTCCATTTAAAATTCTTTAACGCATGAGTCGTGGACTAATAAAGTACAACTCAGACTAGATCAATCCTCATTCGACATTCCCTAACAAAACATCCACGAAGAGTAGCACATACTCCAATCCAAGCTTATGAGCTGAATGTTCCACCAAGCCACTTAGCTACACAAGTAACAATGCCACAACTAGGCACCACTTTCTATCTGAACTCTTTCTAAATTGAAAGCAAACATTCTCATGAGCTGAAATCTTCCATTATGATCGAGGAGTGTCTCAATACCAAGTAGTGTATTCACGCAAACAAAAGCCAAATACTAAGGAAGTAACGAATTGCGAGGCCCGAATGCCTGTTTCCTTATCCAACTAGAATCTCTTACTCGCAATCCCTTTCAAATTAATCATACCACAAGTCTAGGCTATCACAGGGTCTGCCACTAAGAAGTACCACTAGACATGCTATAACCCGAAACGCCAAACCACTAGACCAATCCATTTAATCAATCAACAGACGCTAAAACCTAGAATCGATCCACCACTATTCCACAACATAACCATCAAGAGAACCATACTCATAACACCAAAATCCACAATACTCAAAAGAGATTAAAGTAAATCCAGCGACATACTATGAACGAGTCTCAACATAGGATCGGTACACCCGATCCACTACTAAAGAAACATCTAGGGGGTAGCAAATAACAATGGTACCAACAAAACTCACGAAATCATATCAAGTCTTAATGTTGAATAGACGACCATATAGGAAAATATAGAATCATAGTCGAACACCCCTAAGGTATAACAAAGACGTACCAAGGATCATACCTGTGGCTACAGTACCAGAAGCTCCTACCTCAAGTCCATCCTGTGAGACATGATACTGAAATATGTCATTTCCTAGAGTAACTAGTGAAGCATCTCCCTATCCAACACATGGGCAACTCCTCCTATAGCACCCCAAATCTCCACATAAGAAGCAACCCAACAAAGTAGGAGTCTACAGAACTGGGCCTGAGAAACCTGGACGACTACCATGATCTAACCCCCTTTAAGCATAACCACGAATATCCTGACCTCCATCATGCATATAGCTATGAGCATCAAAACCTCGGGCCCTCTGACCCGTAAGCCTCTCCTATCTCCACACTAACTTCTCCAGAAACACTCGAGCAAACTGACCCTATGAAAGAGGGGGTGATCCAACTGGTCTACTCTCTACAAAGGTCCTCCACCACTACCTAGCTGGCCCAAATAACTGAAAGGAAGTGAAGTCTACTCCATTCTAATCCACTAAGCCCAACCTGTGCAACCTCTCACGGCAACCCAGCAAGAACATTTAAGCATCAACCCTAGGATCTCTATCGAGTTAAGGAGGATCTGTCCTCATAAACTCTATAAATCTAATCTGTACTTCTATGGACATGAAGGGTAAGGTCACTGGATGTGAAGCAATCTTTGGCAATATCTCATCAACACTAGGAGAATCAGTAGGAGTAGCAGATACGTCTAAAGTCTGAAACCCTGATGTAGCATGCTGAATCAGAATAGGAGCCACCCTCTGAAGGAAACCCAATACTCGAACCTGACAATCCTCAAGCATAAGTACGATCACGGGTGGTGTCTGCACTGGCCTCAACCCATTAACTCACTAGACCTACCACCACTAGCCACCCAAGAACCAGTAGAGGCAACTCTATCTTGACCTCTAGCTATCTCTGACATTCCAATCCGACCTCTACCCCAAACTATACTCCTACCGTGCACTTAAGGCATGGTACCTGAATCTCTAGCCACAGCAGAACGCATGCTCACCATCTGTGAGAGAGTGAATAAGAGATTTTTAAGTTATACAAAGCTACGAAGGAACGAGAAGAATGAAGAAATGGAAATCTCCTAAAGTCATGTAGCCTCTCGAAGGTAGATAACGAACGTCTCCGCACCGATCCGCAAGACTCTACTAAAATCGACTTATACTAATGAGACCAATGAACCTGGGGCTCTGATACCAATTTGTCACGACCCAAAATAGGCATGTGATGGCACTTGTCACACCTTCCAGACAAGTAAGCCTATCCAAACCCAAACTCAATAATCAAGTAAATTAGAAACGGAAGAAAAGAATAATCCCTTAAATATATATAAAGAAGAAACAATCCCAGGTCTGGTTGTCACTAGTACAAGTCTCTAATATAAAATAGGAATAATAATCTTCTATAATATCTTAGATGCGAATGAAGCATAAGACATAAATAGAGAGATCTGAGAAGTCCTGAAGTCCCTCAGCTACTACCTCAATCTCTGCAATGCTAATACTGGAAGAAGATGATCTACAAACTGCTACTCGACCCAATACCTGCACGGGGTGCAGACAAAGCAAGAAAAAGGAAAAGGAAGCAAGAGTGAGTACGAAACCACATGTACTCAGCAAGCATCGTCGATAACCGACCCTAATCCAAAGTGATGGCGAGAACCACCACCCCAACTACCCAAGGTTTCCCCAATCATTCTATAACTCGCCAAAATTACAGTACTTTATCCTACCAGGGTAACCCAAGACAATGGTCAACAGGTAAACCAAATACATGGTAGGCACATTAATCCAGGTGAGTCAATCATCATTAACCAATACTATGGGATAGCAACAAGGAGAGTGTACATATATAAGGATGTATCTCATACTACCAAAATGGTGCTATCCATCTATCTTTTGATCAAGTCACAATCATACCCAAGTCTTATCACACCTCTCCCTTTCGACCAATATACGATGAAATAGGATAATAAAATAAAGTGAAATGAATGCTCAAACACAGTATCACAAACAAGGTCCTAATACAGAAATACAGTACAATAGTAGACACTAACACAATATGAAAACACACCAAGGATGATAATTCAATGCAAATGATGCAATGCAATGAAGTGATGATGATGGATCTTTGAAAGTTATCGCATAACTTTTTGTATACACCCACCGAGCTCGCAGCTACCAGGTAGGACCCATGGGGGGTTTGCAACCCATATACTACTCAGTCTCAATCTCAATATATCCTCTCCGCGTCATGGATCATGGTAGAGGGTTTGGTAAAATGTCTCATCAATATCGCCTCTCCGCCTCGTGGATCACGGTAGAGGATTTTACAAAATATCCCGGTGATACCAATGTCTCATGAATATGCATGTGTGATATGAGAATGCAATGCTCATAGTAATCTCAACACAAGGATCTCAAATCCATCAATACGCATGATATATGCAAGTGAGCTCAAAATCAACTCAATGTATCAATAACTCATGATATCAGTCTCCACTTGGTACCAACCGAATATATGGTCATGTAATCATCAAAATTACCATTCTCAAGCCCACTCTTGGGCGTCACTATGATGAATATGCAATCACATGCTCAAATAAGGCCTATAATGTCAAGTCAAGCCCCTGCTCGGGCAACACAATAATAAATATGGCCTTAATGCAAAATTATGACCAACAATCATCAAGCCAAGCCCTTACTCGGTGACATAGTACATAATATGATAATTAAATGCACGCTCATAGCCAATTAACACAATTCAAGCCCCCATTCAGGCATCACCACAAAATATACACTCAAGACCGATAATAATAATATGCACATAAACCCCCACTCGGGCACGCAATGATAGATATCAACAATCTTAACAATTGTAGAACGTGAGACTACCCAAACTTAGCTTGATCATAAATTAAGCTTTCTTAACTATTACAAGTCAATCTCGCTCTAAGTATCTTCTAACCCCAATTATTCCATCAAATCACGATGATCACATAATTATCCCTTAAGAGGTCACTAAAGCGCCAATCATTATGTCAAAGTCCATTAAACATGAATCTAGCTCCAAAATAGGCATTAATACTAACATTACAGAAACACTAAGTTAGTTATCTATAATCTACTTCTAAGGATAAGCATAAGCAATAATACTAACTAAGGAAAACAATAATCTAATTATGATCCACCAAAGACTCTGGTACCCGCAGAGATGCTCGTCATTTCACCTAAGAGGGACCCCCAATCCTAAAAGAATCATGAAAATACCACAACCAAGCATACAAACACATAAACACTTTGGAAAAAGTCAAGGTATAGCTCAATTTGCCTTAAATGAAGACCCGGAAGCTCAAACGCAGTCTAAGACCTCAACCGAAAGCCCAAATCTTTCGAATCAACACCAAATGCATCCGATAACATCAAATATAGCATCTACAAGTCAAAATAAAGCTATTGATACCCATATTGACCATATTTGAAACGGGTCAAAAACGGACCTCGAAAATGGGTTTTGAAAACGAAGGGGTAAAGCTGGAATTTTATTTTAAAAACACATTCTCCAAGGTTAAAGGAACCTATAGCTGAAAATCCACGCGAAAATGAGTTAAAAACGAGGTCTAAATCGAAGAAAAACCATCTTTATGTTTTACCGGTAAAACCCCAAAAATCCCTCGAAAATCAAAAAAAGGGTAAAAATGGAATTTTTGTTTGAAAATCATAATCATCAAGTGAAAAGGACTCTATGGGTGAAAACCCGAGCAAAAACGAGGAAGAATCTAAGCTCAAATCAAAGAAATACCAAATTTTCAATTTGGGGGAAAAACTCCAAAAACCCTCTTTTGAAATCTTTGATTTAGAAGAATTTAGATGATAAAGTTGGTAGAAAATGATTTAAAATTGAGTTAGGAACTTACCCGCACGAACTTATGCAAGAAATCTCCCCCAAAATTCTCTTCCCAAGCTCCCAATATGATAAAAATGGTGAAAATGAGTAAAAATGGGGCAAATCCCGAAATTGGGCACTTTTCAGCAAGGAAAGTTGACTTGTTGACCGTTGACTGCGCGTTGACTGTGGTCAACTGTTGACCCAACCATCAGTAATTTTAAAAACTTATTTTTAACCCTCGAAACTCATCCGAAACCCTATGAACATGAACCAATAGTGCAAATTGATCATAAAACATGTTTTGGATCCAATGGCATCATCAGATTTATGAAAAAAGATCGTTTACAATAAATTAACCCCTAAAACCCCTTTAGGCCAAAATATATTATTTTCAAATGGAGGGTTGAAATACAATGAAAGGTTCCGAACCCAAACCAACCATGCTGCCAACTAAAATCGACGCTCCGGATTTAATGGAATAGTCAGAAGCCTCATCCGAGACTCGAATCACAAAATATTGACCGAAGTCAAATCTATCGTTTTAAGGATACTCAAAACCACGAACTCAGATAAAACACTCCCGAATGTATCGGGGACCACGCTAACCATCCCCACTACTCTTGAACAAGATAATTCAACTACAGGGAGGAGCAAAATGGTCAAAATAAAGAAAATTCTCAAATTAAAAAATGAGGATCATTACACTATCTATTTCTTCATTTTCTCTAGCTATCCTGACCATAGCAGTTAAGTTATCTTCTAGTTTGACTGTTTCTTTTTCTAACATTAAGTTTAAATTGTTTCCTATTTTCTTATATCTTCTTCCTAAATTTGAAAATAGTTTTGTTATTTTTAATCCTTCTGGATTTTCATAGGTTTTTTCTTCTAAAGCAAATTCTTCCTTATTCATTTATAAACCGTGTTGATATTTATATTCTAAGTGTTGTATTTGTAATTCTAAATCAAATATAGTATTTCTTTGTGCTACTAAAGATTTGTGACATGTTCCTACAAATATATTGTAATTTAGTCTATCTTGTCTATATTTTAGTTCTTGTCTTAACTCTTTAATTTTTTCAAGGAGTTGTTGTCTATATTCACTATTCATTTTTATTTTTAAGGTATTGGATAAATTCATATTTTGTTTTTGATATGGTATCTATTAATTGAGATAGTCTATCGTTATTTGATTTATTGGTAGTTAGGTATTTATACTCTGGGTATAGTTTTTTCAGTTTCTTTTTTACTTTTCTTAGGTTTTTATCTTTCCTAGCTGATTTATTTTTATGTGACATTTCTGTATTCTCTTTGGTTGATCCATCACTATTATATAGTATATCCTGAATATATGTATGTTGATTTTTATTATGTTGTTCTAGTGTTATTCCAATTTCTTCATAGCTTTTTAGTTTATTGTCATTTTGTTTCATAATTATAATATTTTATTTTGTGCCATAGCTCTGTTTATTTTTTCATATTTGTTATAAGGAATATAATAGTTTAGCTATACATATTTATGAATATGTATACCTGAGTTGGTAGCTTATCGGAATCCATAACTGATATCTTATATATCTGCAAAAGAGAGGATTTTTATTTAGTTGGGTGCTCAACACATGAGCTGATTGTTGAGGATGTCTTCCTCTCTTCTTACATTTGCATATATATAGAAAATTAAAATGGCCTTACTATTTACATTCGACCTTTCAAAAATTAAAAAACTAATGACTCTTACTATTCATGACCTTTACTATTCATAAATAGTACTTGACTCTTACTATTTACTTTATACTATTCACTATTCACTACTATTTACTTGTCACATCTTTGTGAATTTGGGCAAAAGAAAACAAAACTCTACCTATCTACTTTACGATTTATTCAAAAAAACTTAAGACTTTAAGTAGTACAATAATTTACATATGTCGGGGAATCTTGATGTCCCTATCTGCTCTATGTCATATCTGCTTTAGCTTCTTTATTTTCCTGTGTTGTTTATTCCAGCTGGATTTCTGGTATTTCTACAGTATCTTCTCTATTGCATTTTGTGTAGTGGTGATCGGGGTATTTATATCCAATTAGCTTGCAATATCTGGTCAATAATTCTTCTGAAATAAAATTCTTTTTTAATGCTCTGGTTGTAGGTTGTTCCTCTGGTCGAAGTAAGGATAATATCCATTTTTTGACTTCTTCCATATCTGCTTCTCGTAATTCTCGTGAATTTGCATAAATCATTAGCTGGTCTCTTGAGTAGTAACTCCATATGGTATTGCCATTTAAATAATTGTTTGCTAGCTCTTGAATAATAGTTAATATGCCAATGATTCTTTTGTTGGCATAAAAACCTGGTATCTCTATCTCTGGTATCTCGGGTTGTTGTACTATCTCTTCTGGGATTATCATTTCTCGGGTTAATCCTATTTTTACTACTTGTATGATAGGTTTTACCTCGTTGTATAGTATCTCTGCTGGTGCTGTATAGAACTTTACATAAAGTAAATTTCCTTTTGTAATTCTTTTGTATGTTAGTAATGCTCTATGTACTTCGGGTATTCCTGTTAGCTCTTCGCCGTCGTATGTATATACAGTATTTAGTAATCCATAATAATAACATGTTTGACTAGGTTAGCACTGGTTTTTGGTTGTGCTATTAACTTGTTGTATCCTTGTAATTTTTGGGTTATGTAGTCTTGGGTTATTTCTTGGGTTGTAGTAGATCTGGGGTTGAGATTTAAATATGTCTGGATTTTGTTGATAATTTTTATATAGGTTTGGGAGATGTGGTTGTATATCTTTTTATCCTGATTTAAACTGTCTGCGTATGTAGAGGTTTGAGGTTGTGTGGCATTTTGTGGCTTTTGTATTTTTGGTGTAAATGGCTTTGGAAATATACTGTTTAGACTGGTATTTGCATATGGTTTCTTGGTAGCTGGTCCACTTGTACCTGCAACATTAGCAAAGTTGTCATGGGTTTTTTGAAGTTTCCCAACGTCTCCTTCTACCTCTGAAATTTTAGAGTCTTTCGATCGACTTATCTCAGCATCTTTATAGTCATGCGGCTGACTTGTACTAGCTTTAGATTTCAGTTTAGCTTCATCAATCTTTAGCTTTTGTACTTCAAAGTCTATACTGTCCACTTTTACACAAAGTGTAGTTAGAGCTTTGAGTATATCTTCCATTGTACTATCTGGCTCAGTTTGAGTAGCTTTGTCTTGATAAGTAATCTGCAATGACATTTTTATTAGATTTAACTAACTCAATTGCAAATGTAAAATTTTGTATATTTAATACTAATCTCCGTATTTCTTTTGTTGTTATTGAATTGTGTATCTTCCGTGTTATCCACCATTTTACCTGTGTATTATCTGTTCTTACAATGAATTTGTTATATACAATAAATGGTTCAAATGCTAATAAACATTTATATAATGCAAATAGTTCTTTTCTATTTATTTCCCATTTTAATTGTGGTTCGGTATAAGATCCTGAATAATATCTACAATGATGTTCGATTTTGTCATTATCATATTTATATTTAAGAACTCCTCCATAACTATGATCACTAGAGTCCGTTTCTAATATGTATATAAATTGTCTATTTTCATCTGGAAAATATAATTTTGGTAAATCCTGACACATAGTCTTAATTTTTTGTATGTATGTTTTATCTTTTTCATCAAAATGATATTCAGTATCTTTCTTTAATTTTTTCTGCAAAGTTTTTAGATTTTCTGCTAGTTTAGGTACGTATTCTCTTACCTGATTAACTAGTCCTAAGAATGATTGTAATTTCTTCTTTGTATCTAAAGTTTCGTTTGAATTTATTATTTTCTGTACTATATGGGCTTGCATTTTTATTCCATTTTTATCTATTTGTATGCCTAAGAATTCTATTTGATTTTTCATTATTTCTGCCTTTTTTCTACTTAAGCTAATTCCTGATGTTTCGATTATATATATAAATTTTTCTAGTAATTTTATATGTTCTTCTTGGGTTTTAGAGTATAATAGTATATCATCTATGTATACTATACAATTTTCTAATTGATTAAAATAATTATCCATAAAGTGTTGGTATCTACCTGGTGCATTTTTATATCCAAAGGGTAATACGTTCCATTCGTAAAATCCTTGGGGTACTGTGAATGCTGTTAATTTTTTAGAATTATCTTCTAGCTTTAAATGGTAAAATCCTGATTTACAATCAAATTTACTAAAATAGTTATATCCTTGTATTTGTCTTATTTTTAATATTTTGTTTGGTATTGGGTAATTATATGTTTTTGTCTTTGCATTTAAATTTCTATAATCAATAACCATCCTACTTTTTCCTCTTTTTTGTTCAATATGTTTATTTACTATAAATGTTGGGCTAGTATGTTTACTATTGCTTTCTTGTATATAATTGTTGTCCAATAATTCTTTTATATGCATTTTAAACTCTGCTAAATCATTAAAATTATATCTTAAAGGTTTTTGTGTTATTATACTGTTTTCATCTATTAGTTCAATTTTTATTTTTGTTTTATGTTTTTCCCATCCTTGTAAGGGATTGTCATTACATAGTAATTCTAACTTATCTTGAAGTATTTTTATTTTGTCTATTGTGAATATAATCATTTCTATCTTATGATCACTTTGTTTTATATTTTCTAGTTTTTGGGTGATTTTTTCACTTCCTTTAATCCATGGTGTTATTTTTCTTGTTTTATTATTTACTCTTTTAGCTCCTACTTTTTGTTTACATGGGGTAGTAAACCACCAATGTGTTCTTGTTAATATATGTGGGTATAGGTTATCTAAGAATGACATTCCTAGCAATATATCTTTATTTGTAAATTCATAGCTATACATTTCTTTAATGGTTAATATTTTATCCCATAATTGCATTTTTATATTTTTTGCTTTATGTGTTATCATACTTCCTTCATCATTAAATCCTGATATTACTATAGGTGTTGTTAATTTTTCCCATTTATCTTCTGGTAGACAGTTATGTTTACATAGGTTAGCTTCTGCTCCTGTGTCTATCATAGGTGTATAATATCTGTTATAATATCCTTCTACTATTATTTTTGCAAGTATGTATACTCGCATATCTATGTTTTTATCATTTTATCATATCAGTGTTCGTTTTATTAGTATCCTTTTATTTTCGTAAGTTATCGTTAGTTGTTTATCTTCTAGGTTATATGGTTTTACTTTTTCTAACCATTTTATTCCCAATGTAATATTCTTATCTCCTTGGTAGATTTTAAATTTTATTAATATTGGTATTGGTATACCTCCAATGATTAATTCTTTCTCTGTTATTTCTTCAGTATTTGTTAATACTTTTGGTAGTTCTGGACATAGTTGTTCATTTGTTATTATTTCTTTTTCTGGTACTAGTTCTCTTGTAATATAATTTTCTTCTTGTCCGGTATTTATTAATATTAAGTATTTTCTTTGGTCCATTATTCCTGTTATGTAGTAATGATATGGTTTTATTTCTTCCATTTTATGTTCTATTAAATTTTGTGGTGCATAATCTATTCTTCTTGATGTGCTCATTCTTGATGATGATGTAGGTGTTTCATTAGTTATTCTTTTTGATGTATTTAGTCTTTCTTTTACTATTTCCAAATCTTCTTCTATGTCTAGTTCTTGATAGCTGTATTCATTATTATCTATGACTGTGACTATTTTTTCAAAAGGATTTTCGATCTAGATTTTATCTATTTTGTTTTTTGCTGTTATGTTATGTTTCGTAGTGTAGATATACAGGTTTTTACATTTTGCTGTAAACATTTTACTTCCTGGTGCTAAGTCTATTCCTGACATTTTCCAGTATAATACTAATGATTTATCTATATTTGTATCAGTTACTGCTACTGAATAATTTGCACTTATTATAAATTTAAATTTTTGGTATATTAAATTTCCTTTAACTGCACTTATAACACTTTTTTCTATAGGATGTATGATTCTATCATCTGCTAAATATATTTCTGTAGGGGTATCTATTCCTGTCACGACCCGATTTTTTGAGTCATGATGGCGCCTACCGTAACCCACCAATAGGTAAGCCAAACCCTAGCCCGGAGCGACAAGCAACGGGCTAACGGGCGGAATCTCATAAAACAGAGAAGAAGTAGAAGTAACCATATTTATAAACATGCTATAATGCTAAAGACAGAGTCAGAATATGTATATATGCCAAGACTGAGAAGGAAGAGGACAGTATATAAAGTCAAGAACCCTTCCCAAGACCTGGTGAGGTCGGTACAAGAGCCACTACTAGACATGTCAAAAAAAAATAAGACAAAAACCAAATATACAACAAGTACTATAGTCTCGAGAGCAAAAGACTATACAATAGAGATGGCGTAGGATCTGCCTCGGACGTCAGTAAGCTCACCCTGCTCCGGATTCAGTGCTGGAAAGAGAGTCACGTCAAAACCGTAGACTAGTGCCCGGATCTGCATCGGGGAAAAAGATGCAGAAGTGCAGTATGAGTACCGGGGCAACGGGTACTCAGTAGGCATCATCGGCCGACTGAGCTCAATATAATATAAGCAAGCTAAAATGCGAGGGTGCATGCTAGGTCCGGGGTATAAATAATAAGTAAATACACTACTGCCGAGGCGTGTAGATATGCTCAGGAGATAAATAAATACGATACTGAGTAAAGAGTAAATAAATGCATAAGTAAGCACTCAAGTCAAACATAACCTATCTGGGCCCCCATAAACCCGATAGGCACACGAAAGAAAACAATAACCCAGCCTGGCCCCCATAAACCGGCGGGACACACAAGAATAGTAAATGCATAGTCACCAGTGTCTCGAAGCTGTATCAGTATCCAGTAACCAGAATAACCAACAAGGGTGCATCGGGCTTGAACCGACACCAATGGGTAATAACAAGAGGCCAGACACCGGAATCGAACCGGACATAGTGGATAATAACAATAGGCCACATATATCATAACCGCCGGACTCGAACCGGAACTCAGTACCAAAACTCTCCAATCATATCATAACCAGATGCCGGACTCGAACCGGAACTCATAATAATCAGTGGCCGGACTCGAACCGGAACTCATAATAATCAGTAACCAAGTGACATAGTAGTGCCAGAATCCACACAAATACAAGTAAACGGGGACATACCAGCCCCAAAATAAACTCGAAACATAAGTAAAGGAGCTAACCCACCACGTACTACAAGTCAATCTCGGGATCCTTCCAGGTCAACTATCTACCATAAACAATATGTATATACAAGTCTGGGTATACATTCTAAGTCATGGCAAGGCGGTTCCGCATCCTAAATCAAACTAGCCGACCCCGGTCAAATACGGTGCTATTAGGGACTAACAAGGCTAAACAGGTCAAAAGGGCATAAATAGGGTAATTTAATACAAATTTTATCCTAAAAGATCATCTCGGGGCTTAACTAAGCCTAATAAGGTTTAAAGCTAACTACACCGACTGTGAAGAGTAGCGGGGCCCACTACGGGGTTCCGGAACCAAGTCTGGGCTAAGGTTCCCCAAACCCCTACTAACAGCGGTACAACATTAACCAACCCTATAAAAGTAATATCTGGCACACCACGAGGATAACAGGCCCAAAACACATCCGAACAAGGCCCTAAACGGCCCAAAAGGCCTAGTCATAGCAAGTCAGTGCCAATCCACAACTACCAGCCCAAACACTAGCATAATAACATGCAAATACTATAAACAAACTCAATCTAGGTATACGGTAAGCCTAGCCTACCTGGATGCCGCCAAATGCCTGCCAAAGCTTGCTAAATAGGAGTCTTTCCCTTTCGAGAGACCTCCGATTGCTGCCACGCTAGCAAAATAATAAACTACATGTCAAAACATGAATTTTGATACCCATATTGCATTAGTTCAAAAAAATATCCAAACGGTCCATATGGGGCCCACTTGTGGAATCGAAAAACCAAAACCGTCACAGCGTCCCAAATCACCCCATGACCAATAGTCACAACTAACACCGCTCAATTTGAGCTCAATATCTAGCTCAAATATCAACACCAATTCCAACAACCACCGTAACTAAAACTACCGTAAAAATAAGAAAACGTACCGTAGAAATGACGAGAACGAGTCCACGAACTCAAATATACCAACCCCTAACCTTGAATCTCTCTAGAAATGCCTAAAATTGAGCTTAAAGTACTTAAAAAAAAAATGGTGGAATATATGTATTATGTAGTTTTAATAAAGAACACAAAATGAGGAAAAAGTAAATAAAACTATAGTATATATATATATATACACTACACGTACAAGACCAACAAAAAAGTAAGTCTTTTAGTCAAATGCCAATTAATGTTGCATGCACATGGCCTTATCCATTATTTTGCTCTCCGTATATATATATTCGGATACTGCATAGGCTCGTGGTAAAATAAATATAATATTTTAAATATACCATCATGAATAGAAAATTATTTTGAACAAAACTTCTATAAAATAAAAATATTATTTTAACATATTTAGATTTACTATCTCCGTTTAAAATATAAATAAATTATAGAACTTTTATAAAGTAGTATAGATACATCATCACTAAAGAATTTTATAAATATCATAAATATTTTTGAAAGGTAATTAACTATGTCATTTTATCAAATTCTAATTTAATTTAACATTTTACAACGTGCTCGGTCTAAATAATATTCTCAAACGAACTGCCCGGGAATCGAACTGTCAGTCCCAGCAAGTCATAAATAACTTGGAGCAGTTATAGAAAAGCTCTAAACGCTGAGAACGCACGAAAAAGAGGTAAATGACCGGGAAGGTCATTACAATATCCACTACTAAAAGGACTTTCGTCCGCGAAAGTCAAGAATAAGCATATACCTGAAGACGTAAACAAGTAGGGATACTGGGCTCGCATGTCACGTTCAAGCTCCCAAGTAGCCTCCTCAACTGGACGGTGACGCCATTGTACCTTAACCACTGGAATTTCCCGGGAGCGTAACCGTCTGACATCTCTGGCTAAAATGGACACAGGCTCCTCAACAAATGCTAACTTCTCGTCTAACTGAACCGAGTCCCACTGAAGCACATGCGACTCATCCGGGATATATTGTCGCAGCATAGAAACATGAAATACTGGGTGGATAGCTGAAAAGGTCGGAGGTAAGGCCAGTACATATGCTACCTCCCCGATTGTCCGAAGAATCTCAAAGGGTCCAATATACCTGGGGCTAAGCTTGCCCCTTCTACCGAATCGCATCACGCCCTTCATTGGCGATACTCGTAAGAAGACCCTATCACCAACTCTGAATCTCAACGGACGACGTCTACGGTCAGCATAACTCCTCTGTCTACTCTGCGCTGTCCGCAGCCTATCCTGAATCACCCGAACTCGGTCCAAAGACTCTCGGAGCAAATCTGTGCCACGAGGACTGACCTCCGAAGTTTCGAACCAACCAACTGGAGACCGACACCGTCTGCCATATAAAGCCTCGAACGGAGCCATCTGAATGCTGGAGTGGAAGCTATTATTATACGCGAATTTCGCTAAAGGCAAGAATTGATCCCACTGACCCCCAAAGTCTAACACACAAGCACGGAGCATATCCTCTAACACCTGAATAGTCTGCTCTGACTGCCCGTCGGTCTGAGGATGAAACGCAGTACTGAGGTCCACTTGAGTACCCAACTCCTCCTGGAAAGCCTGCCAGAAACTGGAGGTAAACTGAGACCCTCTGTCTGAGATAATAGACACCGGCACTCCGTGTAGGCGAACTACCTCCTGAATATATACACGAGCTAACTTCTCAGCACTATAGGAAGTTCGAACAGGGATAAAGTGCGCGGACTTAGTCAACCGATCTACAACAACCCAAATACTATCAAAGCCACGAGAGGTGCGAGGTAACCTACCAACGAAATCCATCGTGATCCGCTCCCACTTCCACTCAGGAATGGGTAACGGATGAAGTAGACCACCAGGTCTCTGGTGCTCGGCCTTTACCTGCTGACAACAAAGGCATCGAGCTACAAACCCTGCTATGTCTCTCCGCATACCACTCTACCAATAGTGCTGCCTCAAATCCCGATACATCTTAGCTGTCCCAGGGTGAATAGAATATCTGGAACTGTGTGCCTCGTGCAGAATCAACTGAATCAAATCTCCAACCCTCGGGACACAAATACGACCGTCAAACCTCAGAACACCATCAGAACCCAAGGTAGCTCTCTCAGACTCACCCCTCAATACCTGATCTCGAATGCTACAGAGACCGCTATCCTCAAACTGACAACCCTGAATCTGCTCCAGCAAAGTAGATCTAGCCTCAACACAAGCAACAATCCTCCTGGGGTCAAAAATATCCAATCGAACCATCGAGTTAGCTAAGGACTGAATGTCCAAAGCTAATGGCCGCTGAGAGACTGGAATGAAGGCTAAGCTACCCATACTCACTGTCTTCCGGCTTAAGGCGTCCGCTACCACATTCGCCTTGCCCGAATGATAGAGAATAGAGATATCATAGTCCTTCAGCAACTCAATCCACCTGCGCTGCCTCGAATTAAGATCTCTCTGAGTCATAATATGCTGAAGACTGCGGTGGTCTGTAAAGATCTCACAATGCACACCGTATAGATAATGCCTCCAAATCCGCAGTGCAAATACTACCGCTGCTAATTCCAAGTCATGAGTGGGGTAATTACGTTCGTGCACCTTCAGTTGTCTCGATGCATAAGCAATAACACGACCCCACTGCATCAGAACACACCCCAAACCGATACCAGACGCATCACAATACACGGTGAAACCCTCGCCCTCAACTGAAAGAGTCAACACAGGGGCAGAAGTAAGTCGATCCTTGAGCTTCAAGAAGCTTGCCTCACAATCCTCGGACCACTGAAACGGAACCTCCTTCCTGGTCAGTCTGGTCATAGGAGATGCAATAGACGAGAAGCCCTCAACAAACCGTCTGTAATAACCTACCAACCCAACAAAACTGCGAACCTCAGTAGGCGACGTGGGCCTAGCCCAACCTCGAATAGCCTCAATCTTCGCTGGGTCTACCATGATACCCTGTCTGGATACAACATGCCCCAAGAAAGCTACAGACTCAAGCCAGAACTCACACTTTGAGAATTTGGCATAAAGCCGATGATCTCTCAAAGTGTGGAGCACAGTCCACAAATGCTGCTCGTGCTCCTCGCTACTCCTCGAATAAACTAAGATGTCGTCAATAAACACAATGACAAAGGAGTCCAAGTATGGCCTGAATACCCGATTCATCAAACCCATGAAAGCTGCAGGGGCATTAGTCAATCCAAAAGACATCACCAGGAACTCATAATGGCCGTACCGAGTCCTGAAGGCTGTTTTTGGGATGTCCTCAGCCCTAACTCTCAACTGATGATATCTAGATCTCAAATCTATATTTGAGAACACAGAGGCACCCTGAAGCTGATCAAACAAATCGTCAATACGAGGCATCGGATACTTATTCTTTACTGTCACCTTATTTAGCTACCTGTAATCAATACACATTCGCATAGACCCATCCTTCTTCTTTACAAAAAGAACTGGAGCACCCCACGGCGATACACTCGGACTAATAAAACCCTTCCCCAAAAGATCCTTAAGCTGAATACTCAGCTCCCTCAACTCAGCAGGAGCCATACGATACGGAGCCATAGAAATAGGTCGGGTGCCCGGCTCGAGGTCAATAATAAACTCTATATCACGCTCAGGAGAAAGGCCAGGTAGGTCAATTGGGAATACATCAGGAAACTCACGAACAATAAGGACAGAGTCAAGTGACGGACTCTCAATGCTAACATCCCGAACATAAGCAAGGAATGAATCACAACCCCTCACCATCAATCTACGAGCCCGAACATATGAAATAATCCCCGTCGGTGTGCGGCTAACAGAACCCTGCCACACTACCGGGGGTACACCAGGCATGGCTAAGGTCATGGTCTTGGCAAAGCAATCCAAGACTGCATGATGAAAAGACAACCAGTCCATGCCCAGAATCACATCAAAATCTACCATGGCCAATACAATAAAATCAACCTGAGTCTCAAACTCCTGAATAGTCACCAGACATGATTTATATACCCGATCCACTACTAAAGAATCACCAACGGGGGTAGATACACGTAAGGGCACAGATAATAACTCAGAACATAAACCCAACCGTGGTGCATAATAAGTAGATACATAAGAAAATGTGGATCCGGGATCAAATAATGCAGAAGCTGGCTGACGGCATACGAAAATCGTACCTGTAATCACCGCATTCGAAGCCTCAGCCTCTGGCCTAGCTGGCACGGCATACAACTGACGCTGGCTACCACTAGTCTGAGTACCAACCTGACTACCAGTCCGACCTCCCTGTGCTCCACCTCGAGAACCCTGGGGACCACCCCGACGACCCTGTGCACCACCTCTGCCTACTGGCGGTACAGATCTGATGGGCTGTGCTGTCTGAACTGAAGGCTCAATAGCCCTGCGCTGACGACACTCACGCGCGAAATGACCGAAAACCCCACAAGTATAACATGCTCCTGGCTCCCTGCTCGGCCTAGAAGATCCAATATGACCACCTCTAGCAGATGAACTGGGTTGACCACGCCCCTGAGGCTGGCTAACAGAACCACTATAGGTGGGCTGACCCCTATCAGATATCTGCAAAGCTGACTGTACGGGCCTACTAGGCTGACCCTGTCGCTGAAAAGACTGCTGCTGCTGATGAGGGTACCTACCCTGAAACTGGAAACCACGACCTCTGAACTACGAACCACTATGGCTCCCACTGAAACTACCCTGGACACGAGGTCTCTTATCGCTGCCCCCTTGGGCCTCGCGATCCATCTCCTCAATAGAGTATACATGCTCAATAATCTCTGCGAATGACTTCCCTGAAGTCACTAAACTCTGGGTAGCCCTGCGGAGTGGCAATCTCAGTCCCCTGACAAAACATCTAACTCTCTCGTACTTATCAGGCAAAATAGAAGTAGCGTACCTAGCAAGATCATGAAATCTCGCCTCATACTCGACGACAGATAATGAACCCTGAGTCAACCTGGAGAACTCATCCCTGAGTCGCTCCCGCATAGTACGGGGCATATACTTTCCCAAGAAAATCTCAGAGAACTGGGTCCAGGTAATCGGTGGAGATCCCACTGGCCTGGAATCAAGATATCCCCTCCACCATCTCCTCGCTGCAGTATCGAACTGATATGCCACGAAATCAACACCACGAGACAGTACCAATCCCAAATTCCTAAGTCTATCCTCGCAGCTGGACAAGAACTCATATGCATCCTCACCCGAAGTACCAGCAAATCTCGGTGGAGCTAATCTCAGGAAGCGACCCAACATCTTCTGCTCCTCGGCAGACATAACTGGCTGATCTATAACTGGCTGTGGAGCTACTGGTACAGGTAAAACCTCAACTCTCGGTGCCACAGCTACAGGCTGCACCCCAGCACCAACTCCCTGTGCGGCTGGCTGTACTCCCGCAGCAGGCGAACCTTCAACTAATTCCAATAACTGAAGCAATGTACCTCAGAGCAAAGAAGCATCAATAAATCCGGGTGGAGCCTGGGCTGCCCCCTGGCCCACCGGCTGCTGTGGTGGCGGAACATCTGGAACTATAACGGGATCGGGTGACGGATCCCTAGCACGATCTAGTCCTGGGGCTGCTACTCTGCCCTGCCTTCGACCTCTAGGTCGACCTCGACCCCTAACTAGAGACCTCGCTGCAGGCTCGGGGTCCCGACCCCCGGCTCTCGTATTATGCGTCCTAACCATCTGTGTAAAGAATGAACCAAATAGAGATTAGAAACCAACATAGACACCAACGCACTGAGGCGAATCAAAGAAATAAGATTTACCCTAAACATGCTCGGTAGCCTCCCGAAGATAAGATATGGACGTCTCCGTACCGATCCGCGAGACTCTACTAAACATCGGCTCATGCACCAACAATACCAGTGAAACCTAGGCTCTGATACCAAACTGTCACGACCCGATTTTTCGAGTCATGATGGCGCCTACCGTAACCCACCAATAGGTAAGCCAAACCCTAGCCCGGAGCGACAAGCAACGGGCTAACGGGCGGAATCTCATAAAACAGAGAAGAAGTAGAAGTAACCATATTTATAAACATGCTATAATGCTAAAGACAGAGTCAGAATATGTATATATGCCAAGACTGAGAAGGAAGAGGACAGTATATAAAGTCAAGAACCCTTCCCAAGACCTGGTGAGGTCGGTACAAGAGCCACTACTAGACATGTCAAAAAAAAATAAGACAAAAACCAAATATACAACAAGTACTATAGTCTCGAGAGCAAAAGACTATACAATAGAGATGGCGTAGGATCTGCCTCGGACGTCAGTAAGCTCACCCTGCTCCGGAGTCAGTGCTGGAAAGAGAGTCACGTCAAAACCGTAGACTAGTGCCCGGATCTGCATCGGGGAAAAAGATGCAGAAGTGCAGTATGAGTACCGGGGCAACGGGTACTCAGTAGGCATCATCGGCCGACTGAGCTCAATATAATATAAGCAAGCTAAAATGCGAGGGTGCATGCTAGGTCCGGGGTATAAATAATAAGTAAATACACTACTGCCGAGGCGTGTAGATATGCTCAGGAGATAAATAAATACGATACTGAGTAAAGAGTAAATAAATGCATAAGTAAGCACTCAAGTCAAACATAACCTATCTGGGCCCCCATAAACCCGATAGGCACACGAAAGAAAACAATAACCCAGCCTGGCCCCCATAAACCGGCGGGACACACAAGAATAGTAAATGCATAGTCACCAGTGTCTCGAAGCTGTATCAGTATCCAGTAACCAGAATAACCAACAAGGGTGCATCGGGCTTGAACCGACACCAATGGGTAATAACAAGAGGCCAGACACCGGAATCGAACCGGACATAGTGGATAATAACAATAGGCCATATATATCATAACCGCCGGACTCGAACCGAAACTCAGTACCAAAACTCTCCAATCATATCATAACCAGATGCCGGACTCGAACCGGAACTCATAATAATCAGTGGCCGGACTCGAACCGGAACTCATAATAATCAGTAACCAAGTGACATAGTAGTGCCAGAATCCACACAAATACAAGTAAACGGGGACATACCAGCCCCAAAATAAACTCGAAACATAAGTAAAGGAGCTAACCCACCACGTACTACAAGTCAATCTCGGGATCCTTCCAGGTCAACTATCTACCATAAACAATATGTATATACAAGTCTGGGTATACATTCTAAGTCATGGCAAGGCGGTTCCGCATCCTAAATCAAACTAGCCGACCCCGGTCAAATACGGTGCTATTAGGGACTAACAAGGCTAAACAGGTCAAAAGGGCATAAATAGGGTAATTTAATACAAATTTTATCCTAAAAGATCATCTCGGGGCTTAACTAAGCCTAATAAGGTTTAAAGCTAACTACACCGACTGTGAAGAGTAGCGGGGCCCACTACGGGGTTCCGGAACCAAGTCTGGGCTAAGGTTCCCCAAACCCCTACTAACAGCGGTACAACATTAACCAACCCTATAAAAGTAATATCTGGCACACCACGAGGATAACAGGCCCAAAACACATCCGAACAAGGCCCTAAACGGCCCAAAAGGCCTAGTCATAGCAAGTCAGTGCCAATCCACAACTACCAGCCCAAACACTAGCATAATAACATGCAAATACTATAAACAAACTCAATCTAGGTATACGGTAAGCCTAGCCTACCTGGATGCCGCCAAATGCCTGCCAAAGCTTGCTAAATAGGAGTCTTTCCCTTTCGAGAGACCTCCGATTGCTGCCACGCTAGCAAAATAATAAACTACATGTCAAAACATGAATTTTGATACCCATATTACATTAGTTCAAAAAAATATCCAAACGGTCCATATGGGGCCCACTTGTGGAATCGAAAAACCAAAACCGTCACAGCGTCCCAAATCACCCCGTGACCAATAGTCACAACTAACACCGCTCAATTTGAGCTCAATATCTAGCTCAAATATCAACACCAATTCCAACAACCACCGTAACTAAAACTACCGTAAAAATAAGAAAACGTACCGTAGAAATGATGAGAACGAGTCCACGAACTCAAATATACCAACCCCTAACCTTGAATCTCTCTAGAAATGCCTAAAATTGAGCTTAAAGTACTTCAAAAAAAAATGGTGGAATATATGTATTATGTAGTTTTAATAAAGAACACAAAATGAGGAAAAAGTAAATAAAACTATAGTATATATATATATATACACTACACGTACAAGACCAACAAAAAAGTAAGTCTTTTAGTCAAATGCCAATTAATGTTGCATGCACATGGCCTTATCCATTATTTTGCTCTCCGTATATATATATTCGGATACTGCATAGGCTCGTGGTAAAATAAATATAATATTTTAAATATACCATCATGAATAGAAAATTATTTTGAACAAAACTTCTATAAAATAAAAATATTATTTTAACATATTTAGATTTACTATCTCCGTTTAAAATATAAATAAATTATAGAACTTTTATAAAGTAGTATAGATACATCATCACTAAAGAATTTTATAAATATCATAAATATTTTTGAAAGGTAATTAACTATGTCATTTTATCAAATTCTAATTTAATTTAACATTTTACAACGTGCTTGGTCTAAATAATATTCTCAAACGAACTGCCCGGGAATCGAACTGTCAGTCCCAGCAAGTCATAAATAACTTGGAGCAGTTATAGAAAAGCTCTAAACGCTGAGAACGCACGAAAAGGAGGTAAATGACCGGGAAGGTCATTACAATATCCACTACTAAAAGGACTTTCGTCCGCGAAAGTCAAGAATAAGCATATACCTGAAGACGTAAACAAGTAGGGATACTGGGCTCGCATGTCACGTTCAAGCTCCCAAGTAGCCTCCTCAACTGGACGGTGACGCCATTGTACCTTAACCACTGGAATTTTCGGGGAGCGTAACCGTCTGACATCTCTGGCTAAAATGGACACAGGCTCCTCAACAAATGCTAACTTCTCGTCTAACTGAACCGAGTCCCACTGAAGCACATGCGACTCATCCGGGATATATTGTCGCAGCATAGAAACATGAAATACTGGGTGGATAGCTGAAAAGGTCGGAGGTAAGGCCAGTACATATGCTACCTCCCCGATTGTCCGAAGAATCTCAAAGGGTCCAATATACCTGGGGCTAAGCTTGCCCCTCCTACCGAATCGCATCACGCCCTTCATTGGCGATACTCGTAAGAAGACCCTATCACCAACTCTGAATCTCAACGGACGACGTCTACGGTCAGCATAACTCCTCTGTCTACTCTGCGCTGTCCGCAGCCTATCCTGAATCACCCGAACTCGGTCCAAAGACTCT
Organism: Capsicum rhomboideum; assembly: GCA_031232105.1. Lineage (NCBI taxonomy): Eukaryota > Viridiplantae > Streptophyta > Magnoliopsida > Solanales > Solanaceae > Capsicum > Capsicum rhomboideum. Next base: position 98,484,045 of record CP124718.1, read on the forward strand.
CGGAGCAAATCTGTGCCACGAGGACTGACCTCCGAAGTTTCGAACCAACCAACTGGAGACCGACACCGTCTGCCATATAAAGCCTCGAACGGAGCCATCTGAATGCTGGAGTGGAAGCTATTATTATACGCGAATTTCGCTAAAGGCAAGAATTGATCCCACTGACCCCCAAAGTCTAACACACAAGCACGGAGCATATCCTCTAACACCTGAATAGTCTGCTCTGACTGCCCGTCGGTCTGAGGATGAAACGCAGTACTGAGGTCCACTTGAGTACCCAACTCCTCCTGGAAAGCCTGCCAGAAACTGGAGGTAAACTGAGACCCTCTGTCTGAGATAATAGACACCGGCACTCCGTGTAGGCGAACTACCTCCTGAATATATACACGAGCTAACTTCTCAGCACTATAGGAAGTTCGAACAGGGATAAAGTGCGCGGACTTAGTCAACCGATCTACAACAACCCAAATACTATCAAAGCCACGAGAGGTGCGAGGTAACCTACCAACGAAATCCATCGTGATCCGCTCCCACTTCCACTCAGGAATGGGTAACGGATGAAGTAGACCACCAGGTCTCTGGTGCTCGGCCTTTACCTGCTGACAACAAAGGCATCGAGCTACAAACCTTGCTATGTCTCTCCGCATACCACTCCACCAATAGTGCTGCCTCAAATCCCGATACATCTTAGCTGTCCCAGGGTGAATAGAATATCTGGAACTGTGTGCCTCGTGCAGAATCAACTGAATCAAATCTCCAACCCTCGGGACACAAATACGACCGTCAAACCTCAGAACACCATCAGAACCCAAGGTAGCTCTCTCAGACTCACCCCTCAATACCTGATATCGAATGCTACAGAGACCGCTATCCTCAAACTGACAACCCTGAATCTGCTCCAGCAAAGTAGATCTAGCCTCAACACAAGCAACAATCCTCCTGGGGTCAGAAATATCCAATCGAACCATCGAGTTAGCTAAGGACTGAATGTCCAAAGCTAATGGCCGCTGAGAGACTGGAATGAAGGCTAAGCTACCCATACTCACTGTCTTCCGGCTTAAGGCGTCCGCTACCACATTCGCCTTGCCCGAATGATAGAGAATAGAGATATCATAGTCCTTCAGCAACTCAATCCACCTGCGCTGCCTCGAATTAAGATCTCTCTGAGTCATAATATGCTGAAGACTGCGGTGGTCTGTAAAGATCTCACAATGCACACCGTATAGATAATGCCTCCAAATCCGCAGTGCAAATACTACCGCTGCTAATTCCAAGTCATGAGTGGGGTAATTACGTTCGTGCACCTTCAGTTGTCTCGATGCATAAGCAATAACACGACCCCACTGCATCAGAACACACCCCAAACCGATACCAGACGCATCACAATACACGGTGAAACCCTCGCCCTCAACTGAAAGAGTCAACACAGGGGCAGAAGTAAGTCGATCCTTGAGCTTCAAGAAGCTTGCCTCACAATCCTCGGACCACTGAAACGGAACCTCCTTCCTGGTCAGTCTGGTCATAGGAGATGCAATAGACGAGAAGCCCTCAACAAACCGTCTGTAATAACCTACCAACCCAACAAAACTGCGAACCTCAGTAGGCGACGTGGGCCTAGCCCAACCTCGAATAGCCTCAATCTTCGCTGGGTCTACCATGATACCCTGTCTGGATACAACATGCCCCAAGAAAGCTACAGACTCAAGCCAGAACTCACACTTTGAGAATTTGGCATAAAGCCGATGATCTCTCAAAGTGTGGAGCACAGTCCACAAATGCTGCTCGTGCTCCTCGCTACTCCTCGAATAAACTAAGATGTCGTCAATAAACACAATGACAAAGGAGTCCAAGTATGGCCTGAATACCCGATTCATCCAACCCATGAAAGCTGCAGGGGCATTAGTCAATCCAAAAGACATCACCAGGAACTCATAATGGCCGTACCGAGTCCTGAAGGCTGTTTTTGGGATGTCCTCAGCCCTAACTCTCAACTGATGATATCCAGATCTCAAATCTATATTTGAGAACACAGAGGCACCCTGAAGCTGATCAAACAAATCGTCAATACGAGGCATCGGATACTTATTCTTTACTGTCACCTTATTTAGCTACCTGTAATCAATACACATTCGCATAGACCCATCCTTCTTCTTTACAAAAAAAACTGGAGCACCCCACGGCGATACACTCGGACTAATAAAACCCTTCCCCAAAAGATCCTTAAGCTGAATACTCAGCTCCCTCAACTCAGCAGGAGCCATACGATACGGAGCCATAGAAATAGGTCGGGTGCCCGGCTCGAGGTCAATAATAAACTCTATATCACGCTCAGGAGGAAGGCCAGGTAGGTCAATCGGGAATACATCAGGAAACTCACGAACAATAAGGACAGAGTCAAGTGACGGACTCTCAATGCTAACATCCCGAACATAAGCAAGGAATGAATCACAACCCCTCACCATCAATCTACGAGCCCGAACATATGAAATAATCCCCGTCGGTGTGCGGCTAACAGAACCCTGCCACACTACCGGGGGTACACCAGGCATGGCTAAGGTCATGGTCTTGGCAAAGCAATCCAAGACTGCATGATGAAAAGACAACCAGTCCATGCCCAGAATCACATCAAAATCTACCATGGCCAATACAATAAAATCAACCTGAGTCTCAAACTCCTGAATAGTCACCAGACATGATCTATATACCCGATCCACTACTAAAGAATCACCAACGGGGGTAGATACACGTAAGGGCACAGATAATAACTCAGAACATAAACCCAACCGTGGTGCATAATAAGTAGATACATAAGAAAATGTGGATCCGGGATCAAATAATGCAGAAGCTGGCTGACGGCATACGAAAATCGTACCTGTAATCACCGCATTCGAAGCCTCAGCCTCTGGCCTAGCTGGCACGGCATACAACTGACGCTGGCTACCACTAGTCTGAGTACCAACCTGACTACCAGTCCGACCTCCCTGTGCTCCACCTCGAGAACCCTGGGGACCACCCCGACGACCCTGTGCACCACCTCTGCCTACTGGCGGTACAGATCTGATGGGCTGTGCTGTCTGAACTGAAGGCTCAATAGCCCTGCGCTGACGACACTCACGCGCGAAATGACCGAAAACCCCACAAGTATAACATGCTCCTGGCTCCCTGCTCGGCCTAGAAGATCCAATATGACCACCTCTAGCAGATGAACTGGGTTGACCACGCCCCTGAGGCTGGCTAACAGAACCACTATAGGTGGGCTGACCCCTATCAGATATCTGCAAAGCTGACTGTACGGGCCTACTAGGCTGACCCTGTCGCTGAAAAGACTGCTGCTGCTGATGAGGGTACCTACCCTGAAACTGGAAACCACGACCTCTGAACTACGAACCACTATGGCTCCCACTGAAACTACCCTGGACACGAGGTCTCTTATCGCTGCCCCCTTGGGCCTCGCGATCCATCTCCTCAATAGAGTATACATGCTCAATAATCTCTGCGAATGACTTCCCTGAAGTCACTAAACTCTGGGTAGCCCTGCGGAGTGGCAATCTCAGTCCCCTGACAAAACATCTAACTCTCTCGTACTTATCAGGCAAAATAGAAGTAGCGTACCTAGCAAGATCATGAAATCTCGCCTCATACTCGACGACAGATAATGAACCCTGAGTCAACCTGGAGAACTCATCCCTGAGTCGCTCCCGCATAGTACGGGGCATATACTTTCCCAAGAAAATCTCAGAGAACTGGGTCCAGGTAATCGGTGGAGATCCCACTGGCCTGGAATCAAGATATCCCCTCCACCATCTCCTCGCTGCAGTATCGAACTGATATGCCACGAAATCAACACCACGAGATAGTACCAATCCCAAATTCCTAAGTCTATCCTCGCAGCTGGACAAGAACTCATATGCATCCTCACCCGGAGTACCAGCAAATCTCGGTGGAGCTAATCTCAGGAAGCGACCCAACATCTTCTGCTCCTCGGCAGACATAACTGGCTGATCTATAACTGGCTGTGGAGCTACTGGTACAGGTAAAACCTCAACTCTCGGTGCCACAGCTACAGGCTGCACCCCAGCACCAACTCCCTGTGCGGCTGGCTGTACTCCCGCAGCAGGCGGACCTCCAACTAATTCCAATAACTGAAGCAATGTACCTCGGAGCAAAGAAGCATCAATAAATCCGGGTGGAGCCTGGGCTGCCCCCTGGCCCACCGGCTGCTGTGGCGGCGGAACATCTGGAACTATAACGGGATCGGGTGACGGATCCCTAGCACGATCTAGTCCTGGGGCTGCTACTCTGCCCTGCCTTCGACCTCTAGGTCGACCTCGACCCCTAACTGGAGACCTCGCTGCAGGCTCGGGGTCCCGACCCCCGGCTCTCGTATTATGCGTCCTAACCATCTGTGTAAAGAATGAACCAAATAAAGATTAGAAACCAACATAGACACCAACGCACTGAGGCGAATCAAAGAAATAAGATTTACCCTAAACATGCTCGGTAGCCTCCCGAAGATAAGATATGGACGTCTCCGTACCGATCCGCGAGACTCTACTAAACATCGGCTCATGCACCAACAATACCAGTGAAACCTAGGCTCTGATACCAAACTGTCACGACCCGATTTTTCGAGTCATGATGGCGCCTACCGTAACCCACCAATAGGTAAGCCAAACCCTAGCCCGGAGCGACAAGCAACGGGCTAACGGGCGGAATCTCATAAAACAGAGAAGAAGTAGAAGTAACCATATTTATAAACATGCTATAATGCTAAAGACAGAGTCAGAATATGTATATATGCCAAGACTGAGAAGGAAGAGGACAGTATATAAAGTCAAGAACCCTTCCCAAGACCTGGTGAGGTCGGTACAAGAGCCACTACTAGACATGTCAAAAAAAAATAAGACAGAAACCAAATATACAACAAGTACTATAGTCTCGAGAGCAAAAGACTATACAATAGAGATGGCGTAGGATCTGCCTCGGACGTCAGTAAGCTCACCCTGCTCCGGAGTCAGTGCTGGAAAGAGAGTCACGTCAAAACCGTAGACTAGTGCCCGGATCTGCATCGGGGAAAAAGATGCAGAAGTGCAGTATGAGTACCGGGGCAACGAGTACTCAGTAGGCATCATCGGCCGACTGAGCTCAATATAATATAAGCAAGCTAAAATGCGAGGGTGCATGCTAGGTCCGGGGTATAAATAATAAGTAAATACACTACTGCCGAGGCGTGTAGATATGCTCAGGAGATAAATAAATACGATACTGAGTAAAGAGTAAATAAATGCATAAGTAAGCACTCAAGTCAAACATAACCTATCTGGGCCCCCATAAACCCGATAGGCACACGAAAGAAAACAATAACCCAGCCTGGCCCCCATAAACCGGCGGGACACACAAGAATAGTAAATGCATAGTCACCAGTGTCTCGAAGCTGTATCAGTATCCAGTAACCAGAATAACCAACAAGGGTGCATCGGGCTTGAACCGACACCAATGGGTAATAACAAGAGGCCAGACACCGGAATCGAACCGGACATAGTGGATAATAACAATAGGCCACATATATCATAACCGCCGGACTCGAACCGGAACTCAGTACCAAAACTCTCCAATCATATCATAACCAGATGCCGGACTCGAACCGGAACTCATAATAATCAGTGGCCGGACTCGAACCGGAACTCATAATAATCAGTAACCAAGTGACATAGTAGTGCCAGAATCCACACAAATACAAGTAAACGGGGACATACCAGCCCCAAAATAAACTCGAAACATAAGTAAAGGAGCTAACCCACCACGTACTACAAGTCAATCTCGGAATCCTTCCAGGTCAACTATCTACCATAAACAATATGTATATACAAGTCTGGGTATACATTCTAAGTCATGGCAAGGCGGTTCCGCATCCTAAATCAAACTAGCCGACCCCGGTCAAATACGGTGCTATTAGGGACTAACAAGGCTAAACAGGTCAAAAGGGAATAAATAGGGTAATTTAATACAAATTTTATCCTAAAAGATCATCTCGGGGCTTAACTAAGCCTAATAAGGTTTAAAGCTAACTACACCGACTGTGAAGAGTAGCGGGGCCCACTACGGGGTTTCGGAACCAAGTCTGGGCTAAGGTTCCCCAAACCCCTACTAACAGCGGTACAACATTAACCAACCCTATAAAAGTAATATCTGGCACACCACGAGGATAACAGGCCCAAAACACATCCGAACAAGGCCCTAAACGGCCCAAAAGGCCTAGTCATAGCAAGTCAGTGCCAATCCACAACTACCAGCCCAAACACTAGCATAATAACATGCAAATACTATAAAAAAACTCAATCTAGGTATACGGTAAGCCTAGCCTACCTGGACGCCGCCAAACGCCTGCCAAAGCTTGCTAAATAGGAGTCTTTCCCTTTCGAGAGACCTCCGATTGCTGCCACGCTAGCAAAATAATAAACTACATGTCAAAACATGAATTTTGATACCCATATTGCATTAGTTCAAAAAAATATCCAAACGGTCCATGTGGGGCCCACTTGCGGAATCGAAAAACCGAAACCATCACAGCGTCCCAAATCACCCCGTGACCAATAGTCACAACTAACACCGCTCAATTTGAGCTCAATATCTAGCTCAAATATCAACACCAATTCCAACAACCACCGTAACTAAAACTACCGTAAAAATAAGAAAACGTACCGTAGAAATGACGAGAACGAGTCCACGAACTCAAATATACCAACCCCTAACCTTGAATCTCTCTAGAAATGCCTAAAATTGAGCTTAAAGTACTTAAAAAAAAAAATGGTGGAATATATGTATTATGTAGTTTTAATAAAGAACACAAAATGAGGAAAAAGTAAATAAAACTATAGTATATATATATATACACACTACACGTACAAGACCAACAAAAAAGTAAGTCTTTTAGTCAAATGCCAATTAATGTTGCATGCACATGGCCTTATCCATTATTTTGCTCTCCGTATATATATATTCGGATACTGCATAGGCTCGTGGTAAAATAAATATAATATTTTAAATATACCATCATGAATAGAAAATTATTTTGAACAAAACTTCTATAAAATAAAAATATTATTTTAACATATTTAGATTTACTATCTCCGTTTAAAATATAAATAAATTATAGAACTTTTATAAAGTAGTATAGATACATCATCACTAAAGAATTTTATAAATATCATAAATATTTTTGAAAGGTAATTAACTATGTCATTTTATCAAATTCTAATTTAATTTAACATTTTACAACGTGCTTGGTCTAAATAATATTCTCAAACGAACTGCCCGGGAACCGAACTGTCAGTCCCAGCAAGTCATAAATAACTTGGAGCAGTTATAGAAAAGCTCTAAACGTTGAGAACGCACGAAAAGGAGGTAAATGACCGGGAAGGTCATTACAATTCCTTCTCTAAAACATGCTTTTATTAATATTTCTGTTCCTCCTAGATGTACATATTTAATTAGAGTTTTTGATCTTATCTCTTGTATTTCTTTATTTACTATTTTTTTACTGATTATCGGTATTTTAGCTTTTCCTTTAGTGTATCTACAGTCTATTATATGTTCTTTTTGGCTAATTACATAGTATTCTTCTTTTTGTTTCTTAAACCAGTGTTTTACTACAGGTACTTCTAAGATTTTGTTTATACTTAAGTCTAATTCTTTTCCTTTTATTTGTTCAAATACATTATTTTCAAATATTATTTTTTGGTCTGAAGATTCTTCATCTTGGTGTTCTTCATGTTTAAGTATTTGTATTTCTTTTTCAGTCATATTCTTCGTCTGATTCATTTATTATATTTTCATTTATATCAGTATTTGAAAATTCATATATACTATCTTCACTTTCTAGTTCATAATCTATGTAGTCCAGTTGCGTATACTCATCATTTTCTATTTGTATTTCAGTTATTTGTTTTTTCTTTGGGTCTTTGGGTATCTTACAATCTTTAGCTAAATGTCCTAACTTTCCACAATTATAACAGGTACATTCTGCTAGTTTTTTCTTTTTCTTATATGGTTTCTTATTATTGTAATTTTTTACATAATATCTTCTTCTTGGTTTCTTGTATTTATAGTTAGATTTGTATGGTTTATATTTACTATAGTTTCTTGGTTTCTTACTTCTTTTATAATACTTATCTGTGCATCCGAATTGGGGTGCTGTTTTATTTTTGCAACATGCTAAATTTTTTACTAATATTTTATCCATTTTTTTATTTTCTTTGTATTTTTCACATAGTTCTACAAACCAATTTTGTAAAAATTTTATTCTAACTCCTAGGGTATCTGTTAGTCCTGCTTCATTCCAATTTTTCGTTATTTTTGAACTAAAAGGTTCTGGTAGTTTAACCATTAACCATTAAATATTAACCATTAAAGAAATGTATAGCTATGAATTTACAAATAAAGATATATTGCTAGGAATGCCATTCAAGAACACATTGGTGGTTTACTACCCTATGTAAACAAAAAGTAGGAGCTAAAAGAGTAAATAATAAAACAAGAAAAATAACACCATGGATTAACGGAAGTGAAAAAATCACCCAAAAACTAGAAAATATAAAACAAAGTGATCATAAGATAGAAATGATTATATTCACAATAGACAAAATAAAAATACTTCAAGACAAGTTAGAATTACAATATAATGACAATCCCTTACAAGGATGGAAAAAACATAAAACGAAAATAAAAATTGAACTAATAGATGAAAACAGTATAATAACACAAAAACCTTTAAGATATAATTTTAATGATTTAGCAGAGTTTAAAATGCATATAAAAGAATTATTGGACAACAATTATATACAAGAAAGCAATAGTAAACATACTAGCTCAGCATTTATAGTAAATAAACATAGTGCACAAAAAAGAGGAAAAAGTAGGATGGTTATTGATTATAGAAATTTAAATGCAAAGACAAAAACATATAATTACCCAATACCAAACAAAATATTAAAAAAAAGACAAATACAAGGATATAACTATTTTAGTAAATTTGATTGTAAATCAGGATTTTACCATTTAAAGCTAGAAGATAATTCTAAAAAATTAACAACATTCATAGTACCACAAGGATTTTATGAATGGAACGTATTACCCTTTGGATATAAAAATGCACCAGGTAGATACCAACACTTTATGGATAATTATTTTAATCAATTAGAAAATTGTATAGTATACATAGATGATATACTATTATACTCTAAAACCCAAGAAGAACACATAAAATTATTAGAAAAATTTATACATATAATCGAAACATCAGGAATTAGCTTAAGTAGAAAAAAGGCAGAACTAATGAAAAATCAAATAGAATTCTTAGGCATACAAATAGATAAAAATGGAATAAAAATGCAAACCCATATAGTACAAAAAATAATAAATTCAGATGAAATACTAGATACAAAGAAGAAATTACAATCATTCATAGGACTAGTTAATCAGGTAAGAGAATATGTACCTAAACTAGCAGAAAATCTAAAACCTTTGCAGAAAAAATTAAAGAAAGATACTGAATATCATTTTGATGAAAAAGATAAAACATACATACAAAAAATTAAGACTATGTGTCAGGATTTACCAAAATTATATTTTCCAGATGAAAATAGACAATTTATATATATATATTAGAAACGAACTCTAGTGATCATAGTTATGGAGGAGTTCTTAAATATAAATATGATAATGACAAAATCGAACATCATTGTAGATATTATTCAGGATCATATACGGAACCACAATTAAAATGGGAAATAAATAGAAAAGAACTATTTGCATTATATAAATGTTTATTAGCATTTGAACCATATATTGTATATAACAAATTCATTGTAAGAACAGATAATACACAGGTAAAATGGTGGATAACACGGAAGATACACAATTCAGTAACAACAAAAGAAATACGGAGATTAGTATTAAATATACAAAATTTTACATTTGCAATTGAGTTAGTTAAATCTAATAAAAATGTCATTGCAGATTACTTATCAAGACAAAGCTACTCAAACTGAGCCAGATAGTACAATGGAAGATATACTCAAAGCTCTAACTGCACTTTGTGTAAAAGTGGACAGTATAGACTTTGAAGTACAAAAGCTAAAGATTGATGAAGCTAAACTGAAATCTAAAGCTAGTACAAGTCAACCGCATGACTATAAATATGCTGAGATAAGTCTATCGGAAGACTCTAAAATTCCATGTAACGACCCTCTTAGTCATTTTGTGAATTTTCCCATTATTTTAGCTCTCTCCGTAGTGTATATACGTGATATATGACTTAGGGAGATGGGTAGTACCGATTGTTGAGGTGTTTGAAGTGATTAGTTGGGTTCTTGAATTTTAAGTAATTTAAGTTCGACTACGGTCAACTTTCAGTCAAGAGGACCCCGGATTAGTGTTTTAGTGATTCCAATAGGTTCGGAATGTACTTTTTAGTCAATTTACATATTTGATTTATTTCTATGGGGTTCCGAATAAATTTCGAGGATTTATTAAAAGTCTCGGGTATTTTAGATAATTAGTTTAATTGGTGGTTTAATGGGTCAAAACCATAATTTATTTAATTATATGGCCAGAACAAGAATAATTTTAAGTGGGTAGGGTTTTACCATATACAATAAAAATCAAATATTTAGGGCAAAGGGAGAAACAACAGTGGTATCTTTTTTTTTTCACATTCGCAGTTTCTGAAGGGATCTTCGGCAGCTTGAAGGTTAGCCCCTTTGAATTGATGTGTTATTGATATCATGTTTATAATATTGTGGGGGTGTATTTGAAGTTAGATAGTAGCCAATTTTTACAGGTAAGTGAGCACTTTGTGCTAATAGTATTACTTTGAATTAGTAGTAAAATCATAGATTCATTATAAGGTAATAATGAAAAAAATGATTAAGTAATCATTGGCTAATGATTGTGGGTGAAGTTAGGCTAAGAAGCAGTAGTACGGGAATTTTAGTTTCATTCTTATGCTTATAAAATTAGGGTAAGTTAGTGGACGAGTATAGGATAATAATTATAATTTAATGACGGATAATGATTGAGCATTAATGTTATAAAGGTGGTATTGGATTGAAACTAATGGTGCCTGCATAGTAAATTCAAAGTACTGTTTTCATTTTTTTTGCATTAGGTTCGAACTCTGTCTCAGTAGCCTCAGATTTTTGAGATTTTATACTTTAACAGATTTTAACCATTCGGAATCCTTACGGAAGGGCAAGGTCCTTGAAAATTAGCTTGCATTCAGATTCTTCGGTTGAGGTAGATTATGGTTTAATTGGAGTTTAGACTCACTTTAATTGTGTGTGTGCTCCTAAATTGGATGCTTGTTGATTGGTCTTTGGACATACTTGAATTTGATGATATTTGTATGAATAAATATTGAAAATCGAACTTGATTGAATTTCCTTATGATTATAAGTGTACTTGTAAATTTAGTACGATGGGGTGTATCCTGAGAGATAGTGTGGACTGAATAAAATATATATAATATGGTTATGGAGGATCGGGTACCACGCCGGTACGGATATGGATATTGATATTACTTATTTATGGAGGATCGGGTACCACGCCGGTACGGTACATGGACTTAAATTGTCCCCTGCAGGTCATGACTAGTTGGGCAGAAATAAGTCCCTTAGTAAGTGTGTACAGATTAGTGTTGGTTTTGAGAGATCATGTGTTTAATAAGTTGATAACGAGCTAATGGTATTCTAATTGCGAGGTTGAGAAGGACATAGTTGTTACTTATGGTATTATTGTTGATTTCATGGTTGTTTACAATATGGTTGATACTCTTGATGGTTACGTGGCTTGTTTGTAAGCATTGCTTGGCCCGTCATTGATGTATTTGTTGATTTATTGAATACTTGCTATGTGTTGATGCCTGTCTACTTGTTATTTGATTTTTGTTGTATACGTGCTATTAAATTGAGTTGGCCTATGATACCTACCAGTACATAGTGGCTTGTACTGATACTACCCTGTACTCTTCTTTTGTTGAGTGCAGAAAGTGTTCCAGAGGCTCAGACACGATCTCATCTCTAGCGTTTGATAGTTGATCTCGATCCAAGGGTGAGCACTTCATCTCCAGGCTTCCATGGATCATCATATTAGTTTCTTGTCCTTCTTTCGGGCAATGAGATACTTTTTATCTTTTGTTATTTTAGGTATTTCTTTTAGACATGGTTTTGGTTTTAGAAGTTCTTGTACGATGACTTTCGGGTCTTGGGGATTTTTAATAAGTAGTTTGTTTGATTTTCCGCATCATTAATGATTAATTTTGGATTTATTATTATTAAGTTGCTTAGTTTATGATAACCTCATCTTAATATTGACTAAATTATTGGGTAATATTTTGGGTTAGATGGTTATCCCACCGAAGTATTAGAGTGGGTGCCACTCATGGCCATTTGGGTCGTGACAAAGTTGGTATCAGAGCCCTAGGTTTGTCGATCTCATCGTACAAGAACATGTCTAGTAGAGTCTTGCAGAACGGTACGGAGACGTCTTTACTTTTCTTCTAGAGGCTACGAGATACTAGGAAAATTCAAATTTTTCTTTCTTTCGTGTTATTACTTGATTTCAATTTGTATCTGGTGATACGAATTGGTATCTGACTCCTTCCATTCTTATTCTCGTAGATGGTGAGAACACGAACAAATGGAGCAAGAGCAGAGGTACCCGAACCGGCCGTTGGGGCTACTGTTCGTGGCAGAGGACAGGTGAGGGGAGGACGAGGCAGAGGAAGGAGAGCAATGCCGGCCAGGGGCAGGCCTCGAGCCACAGGACCAGCTCGGGAGAGGTTAATATCTCCTCCTCCACCTGAGGATATGCCTGAGATAGCAGAGGATGGAGCGATTCCGGTGCACGATGAGGGTATTTCGATTCATGATGGGGCAGAACCAGTCCAGAGAGGTACATCTCCGATTCAGATGTCTTTCGAATTAATTCAGCAGGTTCTGAGCTTCCTGAGTGGGTTAGCAGGAAACGGGACTATGCCAGCAGTACCCAGGGTTCAGCGTCCAGGGTTGCAGCATGCTGCTGCTGTAGCTCCTCGGATGGAAGAGATGTCAGGATCAGGTGTTTTTTCGAGACAGGTAGTAGGTCCGGTGATGACTGGAGATGAGCACGACTTATTTTGCAAGTTTATCAAAATGAAGCCTCCTATTTTTCGTGGCACCGAGTCTGAGGATGCCTATGAGTTCATTATTGATTGTCATGAGAGAGTTCACAATATGGGAGTGGTTGAGAGGTATGGTGTAGAACTGGTCACTTTTTAGTTTCAGGGAGATGCCAAGATGTGGTGGAGAGCTTATGTTGAGTGTAGGGCTGCAGGTTCGCCTCCGTTGACTTGGACTCAGTTTTATTCAGTTTTTCTAGAGAAGTATGTGCCTCGTACATTGAGGGATAGGAAAAGGGACGAGTTCACTAATCTTGAGCAGGGAAGTTTGTCAGTTGCGGCCTATGAGGCTAAATTCCATCCATTGTCTCGGTATTCATCTCAGCTGCTGCAAACTGAGGAGGAAAGGATCCGTCTCTTTGTGAAGGGTTTGAACACAGGTCTCCAGATTTCTGCTCTTCAGATGGCATCTTCAGGTAAGTCTTTTCAGGAGATGGTTGATTTTGTTAAGAAGGTGGAGGGTGTAAAGCAAGAGGGTTATGCCAAGGCAGCAGGGAAGAAGGCTCGCAAAAGGGGCAGTTTCAAAGGTTCTTATTCTAGGGGTCAGAGTTTGCGGGGATACCCTGCCCTCCCTATTCAGCCAGCGATGCCGGTATCTATTGGGGGTCCAGTAGGGGCTAGCCAGCCGTCTTCAAACTTTGGTGGTTACCTCACTTCATCTTCTTCAGCTCAGCGACCCACCTTGGATCGTACATGTTATGAGTGTGGTGGGGTTGGCCACATCCGAAAGTATTGTCCTAATCTCAGACAATATGGTCAGTCTGGCCAGCAGCAGACTCCCCGAGCTCCAGCTCCAGCAGGTAGGGGAGGTGGTGGTAATGGAAGAGGTCGTCCACAGGGTGGGCGTGGTGGTCACCAGACAGGTAGGGGTGGTAACCAACCCCATCGAGGTGGTTCTCAGCTCGGCAGGGGTGACACTCAGACTGGTGATAGGGCCCATTTCTATGCTTTTCCAGGCAAGCCCGAGGAAGAGGCATCAGATGCTGTTATTATAGGTACTATTCTTGTCTGTGACTGGATGGCTACTGTAATATTTGACCCTGGGTCTACTTTCTGATATGTATCTGTTAGTTTTGCTGTGGGGTTGAACATGGTGTGTGATCTACTTGATTTTCCTGTTCATGTGTCTACCCCTGTTGGTGATTCTGTTGTTGTTGATAGGGTTTATCGGTCTTGTTCTGTTATGTTTATGGGGTACCAAACTTGGGCAGATTTGGTGATTTTAGACATGGTAGATTTTGACATAATTCTGGGGATGAGTTGGCTATCTCCATATCATGCTATATTAGACTGTCATGCTAAGACAGTAACTGTGGCTATACTGGGGATGAATAGGCTTGAGTGGGAGGGTAATTATAGTCCTGCTCCAATGAAACTTATTTCCTTTATTCGTGCCAAGAGGTTGATTGGGAGGGGGTATTTGGCCTTCCTAGCACACCTTCGAGACACTACTACAGAGGTCCCATCTATTGAGTCAGTTCCTGTAGTGTGTGAGTTCATGGAGGTGTTTCCTGCAGATTTGCCTGGCATGCCACCAGACCGTGACATTGATTTCTGTATTGATCTAGAGCCGGGTACTCGTCCTATTTCTATTCCGACCTATAGGATGACTCCGGCTGAGTTGAGAGAGCTAAAGGCTCAGTTGCAGGATTTGTTGGGTAAGGAATTTATCCGTACGAGTGCCTCTCCATGAGGTGCTCCTATCTTGTTCGTAAAAAAGAAAGATGGTAGCCTTCGTATGTGTATAGACTACAGGCAGTTGAATAAGGTAACAATTCGTAACAAGTATCCTTTACCCCGTATAGATGATTTGTTTGACCAGTTGCAGGGTGCATCCATCTTTTCTAAGATTGATTTGAGGTCCGGATATCATCAACTTAAGATTCGCGCTGACGATATTCCTAAGACTGCATTTCGGACCAGGTATGGGCACTATGAGTTTCTTGTGATGTCCTTTGGGCTGACTAATGCCCCGGCGGCTTTTATGAGTTTGATGAATGGGATATTTAAGCCCTACTTGGATTCTTTCGTGATTGTCTTTATTGATGATATTCTGGTTTATTCTAAGAGTAAGGAGGAACATGAGAATCACTTAAGAATTGTTCTGGGCTTATTAAAAAAGAAGAAGCTTTATGCAAAGTTTTCTAAGTGTGAATTTTGGTTGGCTTCTGTTTCCTTCCTAGGTCATGTGGTTTCGAAGGAAGGGGTGATGGTAGACCCACAGAAGATTGAAGTGGTTAAGAATTGGTCTAGGCCCACCTCGGTGACAGAGGTTCGTATCTTTGTGGGGTTAGCCAGTTATTACCGCAGGTTCGTGAAAGGATTTGCTTCCATTGCTACTCATATGACACGGTTAACTCAGAAGGGGGTACCTTTTGTTTGGTCTGATGAGTGTGAGAAGAGCTTTCAAAAACTCAAAACCTTGTTGACTACTGCTCCTATTCTTGCCTTGCCTATAGAGGGTAAGGATTTTATTGTTTATTGTGATGCCTCACGTTCTGGTTTAGGTGCTATTTTGATGCAGGAAAGGAATGTGATTGCTTATGCTTCGAGGCAGTTGAAGCCTAATGAGAGGAATTATCCAACTCATGACTTGGAGTTGGTAGCTGTGGTTTTTGCTCTTAAGATATGGAGGCATTACTTGTATGGGGTTCATTGTGAAGTGTTCACTGATCATCGCAGTTTACAACATGTGTTCACGCAGAGGGATTTGAATTTGAGACAGCGTAGATGGATGGAATTACTGAAGGATTATGATATCACCATTCTATACCATTCAGGAAAGGCTAATGTGGTGGCTGATGCATTGAGCAGAAAGTCAGCAAGTATGGGTAGCTTGGCTTATTTGAATGCTACCAGACGTCCGTTGGCTAGAGAGATTCAGACTCTAGCTAACAAGTTCATACGACTTGAGGTTTCTGAAAGAGGAGGATTGCTAGCTAGTGTAGAGGCAAGGTCTACATTTCTTGATCAAATCAAGGCTAAACAATTTGAGGATGCTAAGTTGAGCAAGGTTCGTGATAAGGTTTTGCAAGGTGAGGCCAAGGAGGCCATCCTTGACGGTGAGGGTGTGTTGCGGATTAAGGGGTGAGTATGTGTGCCCCATGTTGATGATTTGATTCATACTATTCTAGATGAGGCTCATTGTTCGAAGTACTCTATACATCCTGATGCAACCAAGATGTACCGTGATTTGAGGCAACATTACTGGTGGTGTCGGATAAAGCGAGACATAGTTGATTTTGTTGCTAAATGCCAGAGTTGCCAGCAGATAAAGTACGAGCATCAGAAGCCTGGTGGTACTCTTCAGAGGATGCCCATTCCTGAATGGAAATGGGAGAGGATAGCTATGGATTTTTTTGTTGGTATTCCCAAGACTTTGGGGAAATACGATTCTATATGGGTTGTTGTGGATAGGCTGACTAAGTCTGCACATTTTATTCCAGTTCAGGTGACTTACAATGCAGCAAAGTTAGCCAAGATTTATCTTAAGGAGATTGTTCGGTTGCACGGGATCCCGATTTCTATTATCTCGGATAGGGGAACTCAATTTACCTTTAACTTTTGGGAGAAGTTGCATGAGGAGTTGGGTACTAGGTTGGACCTTAATACAGCTCTTCACCCTCAGACCGATGGGCAGTCTGAGCGAACAATTCAGGTGTTGGAGGACATGCTTTGTGCGTGTGTGATGGATTTTGAAGGTCATTGGGATCAGTTTCTACCTTTGGATGAGTTTGCATATAATAACAGTTATCACTCGAGCATCGACATGGCACCATTTGAGGCTTTATACGGGAGGAGGTGTAGATCTCCCATTGGATGGTTTGATGCCTTTGAGGTGACGTCGTGGGGTACTGATCTGTTGAGAGACTCATTGGAGAAGGTTAGGTTTATCCAGGAGAAACTTCTAGCGGCTCAAAGCAGGCAAAAAGAGTATGCAGATCGAAAAGTGAGAGATATGCACTTTATGGAGGGTGAGCAAGTGTTGCTCAAGGTTTCGCCCATGAAGGGTGTCATGCATTTTGGGAAGCGAGGTAAGCTTAGTCCTAGATATATTGGGCCGTTTGCGGTCCTTCAGCATGTGGGGGCGGTGGAATATAGATTGGCATTGCCTCCGAGTTTATCAGGAGTTCATCCCGTATTCCATGTATCTATGTTGAAGAAGTTTCTTGGTGATGGTGACTACATAATTCGTTGGGATTCGGTCTTGTTAGATGAAAACCTCTCTTATGAAGAGGAACCTGTTGCTATTCTTGATAGAGATGTTCGTAAGTTGAGGACTAAGGAGATTGCGTCTGTGAAGGTCCAGTGGAAGAATCGTCCTATTGAGGAGGCCACTTGGGAGACCGAAGCAACATGCGTAGCAAGTATCCGCATCTTTTTGCTAATTCGGGTATTCCTTATTTTCCCCTATTATTTCTTGTTTGCCCGTTCGTGGATGAACGGTTGTTTAATTGGTATCTAATGTAACGACCCTCTTAGTCATTTTGTGAATTTTCCCATTATTTTAGCTCTCTCCGTAGTGTATATACGTGATATATGACTTAGGGAGATGGGTAGTACCGATTGTTGAGGTGTTTGAAGTGATTAGTTGGGTTCTTGAATTTTAAGTAATTTAAGTTCGACTACGGTCAACTTTCAGTCAAGAGGACCCCGGATTAGTGTTTTAGTGATTCCAATAGGTTCGGAATGTACTTTTTAGTCAATTTACATATTTGATTTATTTCTATGGGGTTCCGAATAAATTTCGAGGATTTATTAAAAGTCTCGGGTATTTTAGATAATTAGTTTAATTGGTGGTTTAATGGGTCAAAACCATAATTTATTTAATTATATGGCCAGAACAAGAATAATTTTAAGTGGGTAGGGTTTTACCATATACAATAAAAATCAAATATTTAGGGCAAAGGGAGAAACAACAGTGGTATCTTTTTTTTTTCACATTCGCAGTTTCTGAAGGGATCTTCGGCAGCTTGAAGGTTAGCCCCTTTGAATTGATGTGTTATTGATATCATGTTTATAATATTGTGGGGGTGTATTTGAAGTTAGATAGTAGCCAATTTTTACAGGTAAGTGAGCACTTTGTGCTAATAGTATTACTTTGAATTAGTAGTAAAATCATAGATTCATTATAAGGTAATAATGAAAAAAATGATTAAGTAATCATTGGCTAATGATTGTGGGTGAAGTTAGGCTAAGAAGCAGTAGTACGGGAATTTTAGTTTCATTCTTATGCTTATAAAATTAGGGTAAGTTAGTGGACGAGTATAGGATAATAATTATAATTTAATGACGGATAATGATTGAGCATTAATGTTATAAAGGTGGTATTGGATTGAAACTAATGGTGCCTGCATAGTAAATTCAAAGTACTGTTTTCATTTTTTTTGCATTAGGTTCGAACTCTGTCTCAGTAGCCTCAGATTTTTGAGATTTTATACTTTAACAGATTTTAACCATTCGGAATCCTTACGGAAGGGCAAGGTCCTTGAAAATTAGCTTGCATTCAGATTCTTCGGTTGAGGTAGGTTATGGTTTAATTGGAGTTTAGACTCACTTTAATTGTGTGTGTGCTCCTAAATTGGATGCTTGTTGATTGGTCTTTGGACATACTTGAATTTGATGATATTTGTATGAATAAATATTGAAAATCGAACTTGATTGAATTTCCTTATGATTATAAGTGTACTTGTAAATTTAGTACGACGGGGTGTATCTTGAGAGATAGTGTGGACTGAATAAAATATATATAATATGGTTATGGAGGATCGGGTACCACACCGGTACGGATATGGATATTGATATTACTTATTTATGGAGGATCGGGTACCACACCGGTACGGTACATGGACTTAAATTGTCCCCTGCAGGTCATGACTAGTTGGGCAGAAATAAGTCCCTTAGTAAGTGTGTACAGATTAGTGTTGGTTTTGAGAGATCATGTGTTTAATAAGTTGATAACGAGCTAATGGTATTCTAATTGCGAGGTTGAGAAGGACATAGTTGTTACTTATGGTATTATTGTTGATTTCATGGTTGTTTACAATATGGTTGATACTCTTGATGGTTACGTGGCTTGTTTGTAAGCATTGCTTGGCCCGTCATTGATGTATTTGTTGATTTATTGAATACTTGCTATGTGTTGATGCCTGTCTACTTGTTATTTGATTTTTGTTGTATACGTGCTATTAAATTGAGTTGGCCTATGATACCTACCAGTACATAGTGGCTTGTACTGATACTACCCTGTACTCTTCTTTTGTTGAGTGCAGAAAGTGTTCCAGAGGCTCAGACACAATCTCATCTCTAGCGTTTGATAGTTGATCTCGATCCAAGGGTGAGCACTTCATCTCCAGGCTTCCATGGATCATCATATTAGTTTCTTGTCCTTCTTTCGGGCAATGAGATACTTTTTATCTTTTGTTATTTTAGGTATTTCTTTTAGACATGGTTTTGGTTTTAGAAGTTCTTGTACGGTGACTTTTGGGTCTTGGGGATTTTTAATAAGTAGTTTGTTTGATTTTCCGCATCATTAATGATTAGTTTTGGATTTATTATTATTAAGTTGCTTAGTTTATGATAACCTCATCTTAATATTGACTAAATGATTGGGTAATATTTTGGGTTAGATGGTTCTCCCACCAAAGTATTAGAGTGGGTGCCACTCATGGCCATTTGGGTCGTGACATTCCAGAGGTAGAAGGAGATGTTGGGAAACTCCGAAAAACCCATGACAACTTTGTTAATGTTGCAGGTACAAGTGGACAAGCTACCAACAAATCATATACAAATACCAATTTAAACAGTATATTTGCAAAGCCATTTACACCAAAAATACAAAAGCCACAAAATATCACACAACCTCAGACCTCCACATACGCAGATAGCTTGAATCAAGATAAAAAGGTATACAACCACATCTCCCAAAACTACATTAGAAATATCCACAAAATCCAAACATATTTAAATCTCAACCCCAGATCTACTACAACCCAAGAAATAACCCAAGACTACATAACCCAAAAATTACAAGGATACAACAAGTTAATAGCACAACCAAAAACCAGTGCTAACTTAGTCAAATCATGTTACTATTATGGATTATTAAATACTGTATATACATACGATGGCAAAGAGTTAACAGGAATACCCGAAATACATAGAGCATTACTAACATACAAAAGAATTACAAAAGGAAATTTACTTTATGTAAAATTCTATACAGCACCAGCAGAGATACTATACAACGAGATAAAACCTATCATACAAGTAGTAAAAATAGGATTAACCCGAGAAATGATAATCCCATAGGAGATAGTACAACAACCTGAGATACCAGAGATAGAGATACCAGGTTTTTATGCCAACAAAAGAATCATTGGCATATTAACTATTATTCAAGAGCTAGCAAACAATTATTTAAATGGCAATGCCATATGGAGTTATTACTCAAGAGACCAGTTAATGATTTATGCAAATTCACGAGAATTACGAGAAGCGGCTATGGAAGAAGTCAAAAAATGAATATTATCCTTACTTCGACCAGAGGAACAACCTACAACAAGAGCACTTAAGAAGAATTTTATTTCAGAAGAATTATTGACTAGATATTGCAAGCTAATTGGACATAAATACCCCGATCACCACTGCACAAAATGCAATGGAAAAGATACTGTAGAGATACCAGAAATCCAGCTGGAATAGACATGGAATAAACAACACAGAATAATGGAGAAGCTAAAGCAGATAGGGACATCAAGATTCCCCGACATATGTAAATTATTAAAGTTTTAACTTTTCCTTTTTGAATAAGTCGTAAAGTAGATGTAAAGAGTTTTGTTTCCTTTTGCCAAAAGTCACAAAGATGTGACAAGTAAATAGTAGTGAATAGTAGAGTCAAATACTATTCATAAATAGTAAAGGTCATGAATAGTAAGAGTCATTAGTTTTTAAATTTTTGAAAGGCCGGATGTAAACAGTAATGTCATTTTAGTTTTCTATATATATGTAAATGTAAGAAAAGAGGAGACATCCTCAGCAATCAGCTCATGTATTGAGCACCCAACTAAATAAAAATCCTTTTTTTTGCAGATATGTAAGATATCAGTTATGAATTCCGATAAGCTACCAACTCAGGTATACATATTCATAAATATGTATAGCTAAACTATTATATTCCTTATAATCTCTTGAATATCATTACTGTTTATCATGTTATAGTATTATTATATTGAACATCTTGAGAAAGTTTGCCATGTAGAAATAGGCTGAGAGTAGTTAAGCCTAGACTATGCCATCCTAACGTCGAAACCGAGTAGGCAAGAAGGCCGTTAAAGGGGAGTAGACAAAGTTGAGGCGCTGTTAGGGTAAATGATTGAAGCCGAAAAAATATGGTAGTAACCAGAAAAGATTGTTCAAGAATAATTTTATTATAAAATGATGAATATAATGATAAACAAAGAGGTTAAAGGGAATATGTTTAGAAAATACATAAAATGAATAATACATATCAAATGAGCAACCATACCCCTTTAATAGATGAAAATAATGATTATAAAATAAGAATCATTTGATTCATAAATGAAGAATAGATTCGAGTTATCCGCAACCCCCCACATTGGTATCAGAGCTATGAACAGTAACAAATATGAAAAAATAAACAGAGCTATGACACAAAATAAAATATTATAATTATGAAACAAAATGACAATAAACTAAAAAGCTATGAAGAAATTGGAATAACACTAGAACAACATAATAAAAATCAACATACATATATTCAGGATATACTATATAATAGTGATGGATCAACCAAAGAGAATACAGAAATGTCACATAAAAATAAATCAGCTAGGAAAGATAAAAATCTAAGAAAAGTAAAAAAGAAACTGAAAAAACTATACCCAGAGTATAAATACCTAACTACCAATAAATCAAATAACGATAGACTATCTCAATTAATAGATACCATATCAAAAACAGAATATGAATTTATCCAATACCTAAAAAATAAAAATGAATAGTGAATATAGACAACAACTCCTTGAAAAAATTAAAGAGTTAAGACAAGAACTAAAATATAGACAAGATAGACTAAATTACAATATATTTGTAGGAACATGTCACAAATCTTTAGTAGCACAAAGAAATACTATATTTGATTTAGAATTACAAATACAACACTTAGAATAGAAATATCAACACAGTTTATAAATGAATAAGGAAGAATTTGCTTTAGAAGAAAAAACCTATGAAAACCCAGAAGGATTAAAAATAACAATACTATTTTCAAATTTAGGAAGAAGATATAAGAAAGTAGGAAACAATTTAAACTTAATGTTAGAAAAAGAAACAGTTAAACTAGAAGATAATTTAACTGCTATGGTCAGGATAGCTAGAGAAAATGAAGAAATAGATAGGCAGAGAGAAGTTGAAAAAATAAAAAAGCAAGCAAAGGAAGAATTACAACAAATCGCAGAAACAAAAAATACTAAAATAATGGAACTTGAAAGAGAATTGGAAATGCTTAAACAGTTATATGCAAATAAACAAAAAGAAAAAGAAAAACAAAAAGAACAAGAACAAGAACTAAAATTGACAAATGAAATAGAACAATTCAAAATAAAACTACAATCAGAACAAGAACAAGATAAATTGCAAGATAATTTACCAAACATAAGAATAGACGAAATAAATGAAGAAACTGAAAATGATAATGATATATTACAAGAAAGTTATTTAGAAATAAGTGAAACATACACAGAGCTTATAGAAAAAATAAACGAAATAAATCTAGAAATAAATACAACAGATAATAAATCAAGTACATCAGGGATAAAAAATCCAAAACAACTAGATACAAATTACGCTAATAGAAGTTATGAACCATACGATAGAAACAAAATCTTATGGGATAAAAGGCTAAATAGAAAATGGACACCAAGACAAATAACAGAACAATATAATTTCTTAGACTTAGACTGTGTCGCAGATATAAATAAAACAATCCAATTATGGATAGGATATATTTCAAAACAATTAATAGATAATAAAATATCAATGGCCGAAACACCAGGATATATAGAAAGAACACTAATAGAAACAGTAAAATTATGGTTACAAAACTTATCAACAGCAAGCTTAACCACATTAAGAAGTAATAAACAACATGATGGAACAGCTGCAACAACAACAACAGAAATTCTATATAAATATGAGATAGCAATAAGAAATGAATTTAACAGTATGACAACACAATAGAAAAACAAAATAAAGAAAAAACTATAAACAGAAATTTAATGTCAAAATTAGCAATATGTAATATGTGCTATATAGATGAATATACTTGTGCATTTAGAGACTATTATTATAAAGGAACATATAGTACAGATATAAGTGAAGAAATAAGAAAGTTATATTTTAATAAACTACCAGAACCTTTTAGTTCAAAAATAACGAAAAATTGGAATGAAGCAGGACTAACAGATACCCTAGGAGTTAGAATAAAGTTTTTACAAAATTGGTTTGTAGAACTATGTGAAAAGTACAAAGAAAATAAAAAGATGGATAAAATATTGGTAAAAATTTAGCACGTTGCAAAAATAAAACAGCACCCCAATTTGGTTGCACAGATAAGTATTATAAACGAGGTAAGACAACAAGAAAAAATGGTAAATATAAACCATACAAATCTAAATATAAATACAAGAAACCAAGAAGAAGATATTATGTAAAAAATTACAATAATAAGAAACCATATAAGAAAAAGAAAAACTAGCAGAATGTACCTGTTATAATTGTGGAAAGTTAGGACATTTAGCTAAAGATTGTAAGATACCCAAAGACCCAAAGAAAAAACAAATAACTGAAATACAAATAGAAAATGATGAGTATACGCAACTGGACTACATAGATTATGAACTAGAAAGTGAAGATAGTATATATGAATTTTCAAATACTGATATAAATGAAAATATAATAAATGAATCAGACGAAGAGTATGACTGGAAAAAAAATACAAATACTTAAACATGAAGAACACCAAGATGAGGAATCTTCAGACCAAAAAATAATATTTGATAATAATGTATTTGAACAAATAAAAGAAAAAGAATTAGACATAAGTATAAACAAAATCTTAGAAGTACCTGTAGTAAAACACTGGTTTAAGAAACAAAAAGAAGAATATTATGTAATTAGCCAAAAAGAACATATAATAGACTGTAGATACACTAAAGGAAAAGCTAAAATACCGATAATCAGTAAAAAATTAGTAAATAAAGAAATACAAGAGATAAGATCAAAAACTCCAATTAAATATGTACATCTAGGAGGAACAGAAATATTAATAAAAGCATGTTTTAGAGAAGGAATAGATACCCCTATAGAAATATATTTAGCAGATGATAGAATCGTACATCCTATAGAAAAAAGTGTTATAAGTTCAGTTAAAGAAAATTTAATATACCAAAAATTTAAATTTATAATAAGTGCAAATTATTCAGTAGCAGTAACTGATAAAAATATAGATAAATCATTAGTATTATACTGGAAAATGTCAGGAATAGAATTAGCACCAGAAAGTAAAATATTTACAGCAAGATGTAAAAACCTGTATATCTACACTACGAAACATAACATAACAGCAAAAAACAAAATAGATAAAATCAAGATCGAAAATCCTTTTGAAAAAATAGTCACAGTCATAGATAATAATGAATACAACTATCAAGAACTAGACATAGAAGAAGATTTGGAAATAGTAAAAGAAAGACTAAATACATAAAAAAGAATAACTAATGAAACACCTACATCATCATCAAGAATGAGCACATCAAGAAGAATAGATTATGCACCACAAAATTTAATAGAACATAAAATGGAAGAAATAAAACCATATCATTACTACATAACAGGAATAATGGACCAAAGAAAATACTTAATATTAATAAATACCGGACAAGAAGAAAATTATATTACAAGAGAACTAGTACCAGAAAAAGAAATAATAACAAATGAACAACTATGTCCAGAACTACCAAAAGCATTAACAAATACTGAAGAAATAACAGAGAAAGTATTAATCATTGGAGGTATACCAATACCAATATTAATAAAATTTAAAATCTACCAAGGAGATAAGAATATTACATTGGGAATAAAATGGTTAGAAAAAGTAAAACCATATAACCTAGAAGATAAACAACTAACGATAACTTACGAAAATAAAAGGATACTAATAAAACGAACACTGATATGATAAAATGATAAAAACATAGATATGCGAGTATACATACTTGCAAAAATAATAGTAGAAGAATATTATAACAGATATTATACACCTATGATAGACACAGGAGCAGAAGCTAACCTATGTAAACATAACTGTCTACCAGAAGATAAATGGGAAAAATTGACAACACCTATAGTAATATCAGGATTTAATGATGAAGGAAGTATGATAACACATAAAGCAATAAAGTTTGACCAAAAATTAAGAGAACTTCTTGATTTATACTCCCAATAGACTATGTATTCAAAGTGAACGTATAAACCATATGCACAGTGAAGCTAAGCCATTTCAAAAGCTAGGAAGAAGTTTCTGTTTGATGAACTTATTATTTTTCCCTATTCGAATGCTAATATGGTGAAAACTGAGAAACGATAGCTATTAATTTTGTTTGGACTGTCTATGCTTTTGAACTAACATATGACGATGAAATGAGATTCTCAAATCAAACATGAATATTTCTTGTAATGGCTGAGACCTACTCATCAATGCAACATATCAAACATTGGCATCAATTGAATTTACAAATTTTCGTGCTGCTGATGATCTTATTTCATGCTTCTTTTTCTGCCATATGCGCAACAGACGTATTGTGTTTCCGAGTAGAAGTAGTGCCATTAAGCCACACCATACTGTAATTCCAATTTCAATGATCTGACCAAGTGGTTCCCTGTCCTTCCTAGGCGTGAGGATGTAAATTGATATTCCATAAGTGAGTGCTACTGAGGTAACTGTCAACCACATGATAACCATCAAACCCCACATGAAAAGCCTGCGCTTGAAGGGCAATCCACTTATCAGCAGCAAGATTGTGCTGAGAGAAGAGACAAAGGCAATGGTGTTGGCACGAAGGAAATATCGATACGATCTGGCATGATTATAAGCCATTACTGCTTCCCCTGCTTTATGTGAGGGTATTCCCTGAGCGTTCAATTTTCCATTTTCTTGCCAAACACCTCCTGGAGGGTTCACTCCAGCTTGGAATGCCATGGTTGCAATTAGTGAGGCCACCACCATTATTGTCTCGCGTTTCTTGGAAAGCCAATCGCCTTTTGATGGGGGCTTTTGGGACTGATTTTCTCCTAAATATGCTGGTAATGAAGATACTGGAGAATGGTTATTTCCACCAGAGCCATTGGGAATTTTGGTACTATTTTGAATGATGGATACTGAAATATTCTTTGCCCTTAAGCCTCCAGCTTCTCTAAGACACTCTCCAATGGATAAATCATTCATATCCCTCCAACTATGTGCTAAAATATCTAATGTCGTATTCCCATTAGCATCCATTTCATTAACATCTATTTGATTGGTCTTTAGCAAGTACTTGGCAGTCTGCAAAATTTGGTAGGTAGTTTAGTTTCTACTATAAGAAAATGAAGTCAATTTATTTTCTAAAGGAACAAAGTCATACCTCAATTTGCTTATCAGCAACAGCCAAATGCAGAATGTTGCGGCCATCACAATCCTTTGCATTCAAGAACTCATGGTCCCATTCAATATCCATTAGCACCTTGAGAACCTCCAGCTGATTATGCTTCACACACAAATGCAAAACGGTTTCTCCATTTGTTGTTGTTCCTAGAGCAGCACGAGGCCTGACATGCATCAGTTCTTTGATGACTTCAACTCGACCTTTGATGGCTGCAAGATGTAGAGGATTTCTACCATCGCGATCACGAGCAAGGCACATTTCAGAATTCACCACTAACAACATCTTGATGATCTGTAGGTTCCCTTTGGCCGAAGCTATGTGAAGGGCAGATGACTTTCTCGAATCCAATTCAGCAGCAAGCTGAGGATTTTGAGCCAGAATTAGCCTCACAAACTCAATATGCCCACGCAGTGCTGCTATGTGCAAAGGAGTTTCATTGAAGCAAGTTAGACTAAGTCTATCAAGAAGCAAAGCATCTTGTTGAAGTAATTCTTGTAAAGCTCTAACATCTCCTTCAACTGCAGCTTCATAGAGTCTCTTCTCAGTATCCATCTTCCTGTATAGATTTTCTTTTACAGACAGAATTGGTTGTCTTATAGTTGCTGATATTTTTGTGCTTATTGGATTGAGTCATCATTGGAAAAGTCTTCCACCAAATTTTGGACTTGTTTAAATGATACTATTCAAGATGCTTTGAACTAATCTTATATTTTTATGGACAAGAAATAATTAAAATAATTTTTTAAAAAAAGAAAAAGAGAAGCAAGAAAATTGTTACAACCACAGATTTGACTGAAAATAACCTTTTCTATTAGTACCACACTTCCTCGAAACAATACGGACAAAGAGACAATTATTGCTTGAAGCTACCTAGAGTTTTCTTGGGAAACTTTAAACAGACTGATTTATGTATTCTCTTCGTTTTATAATTGTTTATTCTTTTTCTAAAAATATTTGTTTTAATTTAATTGTTCTTTTATGAAATCAAGAGAATTTTATTGTGTTATTTCAATACTACCTCTATCATTAAATGACTAAACAAAATGTATATACTCAAATTTATATTTTCAAAGCATAATTAATAAGGCTAATTTGATAAAATAAACCCCTAATAAATATTTTTTTAAGAAAAGTGTTAAGTCAACAAGAGCTAATTATTTTAAAACGGAGGAAGTATTTGGATAACAAGATATCAATTTGTTTTGAATTTTCTTTGGCTCTGTAAAATCTATCAAAAATGAAAGTAGACTTGATCCAATAATTTACGTGCAAGTCAATGTCCCAAATTCAAATTGAAGTGTGAATACACGGTTCACTCTTGACTAATGACAGCAGAAGAAGAGATAGATAGAGAGTGTGTTTTGCCTATCAACTAGTACTAATTTATTGCTATTGAAAAAGAAAGTGGTTCTAAATTCTAATTCCTGATCGAGTTTGACCATTCAACAAGATATTATCGACTTTGTTTATGCATGACCATAGGGCGTTACCCCACTATATACCTGGTAAACCCATTTGACGAGAAAAATTTTGGACCGAAGGAATTTTTTATTACAAAGAAATACACATACGTCTAAGATTTTAGTTTAAAACACATACTTATTTTGTGGTTGATCAAATATTACACAACTTCCCTCTTTTATATTTTGCCTAGTAAAACTTTATTGTCATTTTTTTTGTTAACTTTTTTTTTTTCTACTCCAAACTACTTCGTTATTTGTTAAAACTTTTAGTCATCGGATATGATGATGTAGAATTTGAAAGGGAGCGACAAGAATTAAAGAAGCAACAAAGGTGTTCAGATAAAATCCAAATTAAAAAGAAAATATTAAAATATTCATTAAAGAACAAACACCCTAATCAATATCTATACTATTCTAAAAGTGGAAAGCCACTTAGTTAAAAGTTGAAAGACCAATTTGCCCATCAAATATTGAACGACCATTTTACCCTTCATTTAAACAATACTTCTAATAATAATTTCGTACAACAAAGTAAAATCAACTCCCAATAAGTAATTTTCCAAATTATTTCTACAATATTAATGATTAAATGCATAAAAATTTAATTACAAAGCTTATCTTGGAATTTCAAAGATGGCATCAGAACGGCTAAAGGAAGTTAAGATGTTGATGCATTCTAAATTATTTTTACAATAGTAATGATTAAATGAACAAAAAATTAATTACAAATCTTTATCTTGGAATTTCAAAGGTTGCATTGAAACTGTTAAAGGAACTTAAATGGCTGAAGCAATTAAAAAATTCCACGGTTATCAAAAAATATTTTTATGCCCGTGCATGTATGTATATTCATGATTTGCCTTTTTTTCTAACTCTTGACTTTATAGATTCCTACATAATAAATGAATTTTATATTTTGTTGATATATAAATACCAAAGATGTTATTGGAACCCATCCTCAAATTAATTTGATCAGCCATTAGCCTCTTATTGGCGTACAAACTCTCCCTCAAGTTAATTAGTTTCTTTAAGCCACCCTATAATCAGTCTGGCTTAATTTTGCGATTCAAATAAGTTGGCAATTTGTAGCTATGACTACTATATGATAGATTTTACATCAATAAATCTCTCTTAGATGGCTTCAATTTTCTTTTTAAAGTTAGTCAATTTAGTGTTTTTCCGATATTACCTTCTCCTATGCACACACTCAATCCTTGATTTTTTTTTAAAAATTACAGTCACTAAATCCTTGATCACTGTGGTTACATGTTTAGATTATTTTATTACCCTTTAATTTTTATATTTGGGAATAGTTACATCAAACTAGCGGTGAATTTTTTCAGTATTACTGTATGCCTTTTCTTTGTCATCTAATCTAATTTATGTTGCCACTTAACATAATTTGTCTCTCTCACCTAATCGATCTATGATGAATGTCTTGCATATTTTTGCATAATATATAGTAAGACCCGTGACTAAGTTCTTGATAGCAAAAATAAAAATAAAAATAGAGCTCGACCCATGTGCATGTGAAAATGCTTTAATCTTCCAGCAATGTCTTAGATTTTGAGTTAGCATTTAAGCCTCTATTATTCTTATATTTCATGTTACTTATCACACACGTTGTATTATTGTTTATGTGTATTCTCATGTTCTTTTTGGTCAAGTTCTATTATGATCATATAAATTAAAACATCAAAATTCCAACATTTTAGTTCTTAAACATAATTGTGCTCTATTTCATAATACAATTATAGTTATGTAATTCAATTAGTATTTTTCTATCAATTTCACAAATGAAAGGACTCATGAATCAAGAACAAAGTATTTGTACATGTAGATATTTATTTGTAAATTATTATCTCTATCATGAATAATTTTGTGTAGGTGTACACCATGAATAGTTAATCAAATTTCTATACAACTTTCACTAAAATAAATTAATTTGACAACAACTTCTTGATATGTATGAGACTACAAAAAGAAGACTATAATTTCTTAAAAAGAAGGCAAAGATGTCATGAATATAGTATCAACCATATATAACCTATGTTGCTCAAATTAATATAATTAAGTTATGTGTTGGTGCCATATAAAAGAAAAGGTATTTTCAATTAAATCTTGATATACTGTAAGTGTTGTATAATTGTAGTCATTAGAACATTAAATTTTTTAAGTTAATTTCAACAGCAACTTCTTAGCATTATTGTGCTTTGTAAAAGAATTGTTAGCTTGACCTTGCATTTTTTCCTTTAATTTTTAGCATGTTTGTACTAATTAGTATGTGCTACACGTGCAACGCACGTGTCTGAAATCTAGTATAATAATAAAGGAGAATGTAGAAGAGGTGATGTGGTACTTCCCAATGACCTCCATTCATATTTATCTTTTTTCTCCTTTTTTTAAAATTTTTTCTTCATTCTTTACATTAATCAATTTATTTAATAATTAAAAAATTATAGCATATTTATTACATCTAACTATATTTCATGGGTTACAAAAAAGCCTCCATCTATTTGCATTCTCTTCTTAATAACAAGTCTTCTCAACTTCCTTCTACCTATTCTTAGGGCTTAATCAATCTATAAATAACAATCATCTATAGAGTTGTTGGATGCTCATTTCCATTTCTCCTTCTTTTTATTAGTATATCCTTTTCTCCTTCTTTTTATTAGTATATCCTTTTCTCCTTTTTCAGTTTTTTTTTTCAATTTTTTTTTTATGATCATAACCAAAAGAGGGGACGTAGGAAAGGTGATTTGGTGATATGGCCACCATTATGATGAAGATCATATATATATATTCTTCAAAATTTCTTCTTGTGTCATAATAGTCAAACACAAGTTCATCAATACGAAGAAGAAAGTTTGATGGCGGTATAAGATTCATCAAAGAGAGAAGGCCAAATTAGTTTCATACAAGTTTATCGTTAAGATGAAGAAGAAAGCTTAATGCATCAAGAGAGATGGAAGAAGAAAGTTTGATGGCGGTATAAGATTCATCAAAGAGAGATGGTCAAATCAGTTTCTAACAAGTTCATTGTTAAGATGAAGAAGAAAGTTTAATGCACCAAGAAAGATGGTGAGATTAGTTTAGAAAAATAGAAAATTTTGAATGATTTATAAATACATATAGATACACTTATTGTTGCTTATTTTAGTATTATTAATTAGTTATTTCTCCAAATACAAGATATTGTACTCTCCAAGAACAAGATTTTATTACAAAGTTTTACACTTTGTATGTACTGATTATTTTGTTATTAACCTAAAACGTATTAATATTTTATTATATAAGCATTTACCTTTTAAATATGTAATCTTTATTTATATATAATTGTGGTCTATTAGAGGAAGATGTGCATAGTTCTTTGGCCAAAAAATCATACTTTGCTTTTTTCCTCCTTTTTTACTTTTTAAATTTTTGATCTTGTGAAATTTTATTCATTTATTCCGTATTATGTTACAAATCTCAAGAACTATCACTTTGTCAATTCTCTTAACTACACCTCAATCCTTTCCTCTTCTCTTATTAATCCTTTTAATAATAATTTTCTATGGTCATGACAATAATCCTCTTAATAATTAATAATAATTTTCTGTCGTCATTTATTTAAGATATAAAAGAAAGGGAAAGGGGAAGGAAAGATTCATACCATTTGATTTTTTGAATTTGTGGTAAACGACTTCAATTTTGTGTTTTAAAGAAGATAAAAGCTATGAAATTAGTACTAAAATTTAAAGTTAAACATCTATTAACAAGGTAATGTAGCATCTCTTTATGGCCTAAAAGATCCTTTTTTTTTTGAATGTTTCCCTTCAATTCACTAAATAATAATAACATAATAATTTACTAACTAATTAAATTAACAAATACATCAGCTTAACACTTGCAATTAAGCCAAAGGTGTTGTAACAGTTATGACTTGTGATAATTCAACTAATGAACACTTATAGTTACAATTATATCAGTTGCGACTTGTGATAACACAACTAATAAAAACTTAGGTTATAACTATAGGATGTACAACTACAATCTATATACATAAAGCTAGAAATTAGAGAAGGATTTGACAAAGGATTCTATTTATCTTTTTTTCTCATATTTTTAACAATTTTCTCAATATTTCTATTTTACTTATTATTGTATAAAAATAGATGTGTCAATTAATTACTACTTCCTCCATTCATTTCTATTCTTTATATACAAACTTAAATGTCTAAAATTTAATACTCCACTTATTCCTATTCTTTGTTATAAAATTTAAAAATCTAAATATTTACTTATCCTTTCATTTTCTCCATGAAAAATAAGAATATATTAAAATGGAGTCGTTTAATGGATATATCATTTCAAGTAGCTTTAAAAAAATAAAGCCATCCCTTTTAAATTATGAGATCTACTTTTTTCATCTTAATTATAAAAATTCTACAAAAATGTCTACATAATTAGTACTCAATTAAAGGGGAAGACAATCACTCACTAAAATGAAAAATAAAAAAGTTGTAACTCTCCAAACGTCTTTCCCAACTTTGTTTTATTTATTACATTTCATGATGAACCCATTAATTTTGTTAAAAGTTAATTTTCATCCAATACAAATATATAAATATACTCCCTCCGTATCGTTTTATTTGGTCTCTATAATAAAAATAGTTGTTTCAATTTATTTGTCCAATTTATGAAATCAAGAGAATTGTGTTTTACTTTTTTCTCTCTGTCATTAGTCTCAAATAACTACGTAAAGTAATAATATTCAAATTTAGAGTTCAAAAGCATTATTAATAAGGTTATTTTGTAAAAAAAACCCTAATTAAAGTTTTCTTCAGGGTATGCCAAGTCAACAAGGGCCAAGTAAAATGAAACGGAGGGAGTGTATGTATAATGAAGTCATAGCTTTTTCTTTCTACAAAATGTGAGAACATATTCTTAATCAATAAATTTATTGACACAAAACTTTTAAGAAAGTAACACGTTAAAAGTTTCGGTAAAATCTCCATCATTGAGATGTCGGTGGCCGGAAGTGACGTAATACGGAGGTAGCAGCACGGCTTCTTCGAGTGAAATTAGAAGAGAAGGTTGAAACAATTTTTCAAGATGAGTGACTTAATTGGTAATCATGATACATTTAACATTTATTTTTTATCCCTTATATATAGCTATCGAAATAATGTACCGATATTATGATATTCCATTTCATCATTTTTGTAGGCAATTGCTATGGAAGAAGTTTAAAGAGCAATGATATAGCTCAGTAGATGCTCGTATTAGCCATGAATTCACTCATAAAAGTCATTCATTTATCTTTGTACGAAACATTCTCTAATTTTTCTCCATCATATATATGGGACTAGATGTTTAATACTTTTAGATGTAATTTTTTGTTATATTACTTTTTTCTCCACTAAATTTATTTATGATTTTCTTATTCAAATTCACATACATAGATTTAAATTGGTGTTTCATATTCAACTAGAATGTTTCTTACAATTTTTTTTTGTCAAATAATTTGTACATAACATTATGATACTAAATTACTAATCTTCAATCATATTTTAATTTGTTTAAGGCTGCGCGAAGCGGGGACAAGTACACTAGTTAAGCTAATAATTAGAACCAAACCGATATTAAACCCTCATATGGTGTGGATGGTATTCCCTTGGAAACGCTTTATTCGCGCAAGGTCAATATTTATTAAAGAGGCAAGACCCCTTTTTACTCTTGCAAAGAAAGCATTTATACTAGTTCTAAAATTAGGGAAAATCACCTACTATAACTAAAAAGGTCCAGGTAGACATCGAAATTTTGTGAAACTCTGCGAAAAGATTTCAATCACTGTCACACCCCTTTTTCGTTTGAGGTCGAAGGGTTTTTCCAATTAAAGTGACGATATTGAATAGGGATTATCTTTATTTACAGAGTCGCCACTTGGAATTGAGTTATGGTGTTCCAAGTCACCTTTTTGAATCCCTAATCAAAAGAAAATGACTCATTATTGGTCTGCGAAAACAGAAGATCGAGTAAGGAATTATGTTGACCGAGGAAAAGGTATGAGGCATCCCTCGAGAGCCGTGGTTCTAGTACGGTCACTTTTATCAACTTATACTTAACTTAAACTATTTTGGATAAATTGTGTTCGTAGGCCTTGATTCGCTCATTTTTAATGTCTAATTTTCATTGGTCTCGACTTAGATGCATAATTGCATTCAAAGTCTTGAAGAACAATCTTCTTCATTCAAATGGACCATATCTATGAGGTTTCGTCTACAAGTCTCAATTTTAATTAATTAATAAGACAATCTTTTCCAAGGTGCAATTTTGCATCCTCGAATTTTATACTTAAGTATCTCGAAAAAAGAGATGTGTAACTGCATTCTTAATCGAGACAAATATTTAAAACGTACATGAATTACTCTAAATGTTCAAAGAGCCCTAATGTTCGCCTATTACTATGATTATAGGCTGAATCGTGCTCCTAATAGTCTCATTATTAAATAACAAAGTAATAGAATCCTTAAGAGCAAAAATACCACTTAACTCAACTTGAATTTTCATATGTTCATCACCAAATTCACACAACACAAGTATTATCAAAATGACTCAAACTTTTAACAAATACATTAAACAACATATCAAAGAAAAATTGAATAAACATTGAAAAGTAGCAACACATAGAATTACTGGCCATGAAACAGAGACCAATCTTATCTAACAAAAATATTCACAACCCACTTAATATTGAATTAAACTAACTCACCAAAAGAAAACTTAACGAATAAATTCAGAAAATGATAACCAAAGAAACTAATATGTTCATTCTCTGCAAGAACTAATATTTGATTCAATCAACACTTAAACAACATTCAAATAAACAATTTCCTTATTAATCCCATTAACTCTCCACTACCAAGTCAATGTTTTTTTTTATACTAATTTTTAAAGGAAAAAAAAAAAAATCAATATACCAACGACAATAGACATAGAACATATACTAACACCAACAATCTTAATTTCAATACTAAGTATTAACAATGACAAACACTTTACAAAAAAAGCAAGTCAATAATAAACACTTTATGTTCGGTAATTTAAATTAACAAAGTTCCATAACAAATACATAAACTTATCTTAGTATCACCTTAACGCAAAATAAAATTATACACAATCAGTAGCATAAAATAATGGAGCAATAATCACATAAGGCATAGATAAACTAGTAATGAAAATCAAAGAGAAAAGGTAAAATTTGGACCATAGATGGATAAATATTCAACTTCGTTGTAATTACAGTAACATGATATTCACGAGTATTTATTAGAATCAAGTCTTGCATAATTGTTATAGCAAATTACAAAAAAATAGAGTGTTACCTTTTGAGAAGATTAACTCACAACAATAAAACCACGACACTCTGTTGATTTCAAAAGTTAACAAATAACTAACTTTCAAGAGCCACGAACTCGAAACCATAAACGAAACCTCGAACTCCGACTTATTTTTTTCTTTTCTAACTTTTTCTTCTCTTCGATTTTCTATCCATTGTCTGTTTTTTTTTTGTTTTTTTTTTTGTTCTTTCTCAATCTTTTTTCTATTTTTTTTTTAAGTGTTATTGTGTGTTGTGGTGTTGTGTGCGGGTGTGTTGAATTATTTTTCTTTCTGTTTGTGTGTATATTATATATATAGGTTGAGGGTTATGGGAGTTGTGAGGGAGTTGGAGTGTAGTAGTGAGAGATGTGTGTGTTGTGAGAGATGTGAGGGGGTGGGGGTATGGGGAGGTTGAAGATTTTATGGGATATGGGTGTAGCTACGGGAGGGATTTTATTTATATATAAATTAGCTAATTATTTTGAACTAATGAAATATAGAAAAAGTTAAATAGCTAGTCCTAAAAATATGACTAAGAAAAATATTAAAATTCACTAGATTATTTATTAAAATTTAAATTAAATAACTATATATATTTTGTAAATTTCTTTTCATCAAACGGAAAATAGAATAAAATAAACATACAAAGCAAAACTTTTCTTACTCAATTTTTGAAATCCTTTTTTTCACAATTTTTCAAATAAAAACCTACTAATCATGAAATAAAACTAATATAAAGACTAGACTAAAATTAAATATTTAAAACTAAAATGGATTAAAACTCGGGAAGCGTGAAAAATCACGTGTCTACATTTGCCCCTTTTTGTCGGAGAACATGAAGAGTTTTCAGACAAAGAAGTAGACAACAAGAGATTTTGGACCCGACCATTATTCAAATGGAGAAGAAAAGAAGGAAAATGATGCGACTGAGTCCTGATTTTGGACAGCCTACATATCTCGGGTTATAAGGGAATCAGGTCACGTATAGTTCAATGAGGTGGAATGGTGAGATGATGAGTTAGAGGTCGAGTGAGGTCCCGTCACGTCTCCGATTCGCAGCTCTTGTTTTTACATCAAAATAAAAGACAAGAATAAAAATGATTCTTCAAGTACAAGATCCTATCTATTTAGATTTTGTTGGATCTTGACTTGAATCTTCATGCTTCCTCAAGTGATGATATGTATGCTCTCCTCTTGAGTTGAACTCGACAGTGAAATTTTCTTCATGTCGATTTCGGTTATTGGAGATGAACTTGAAAATCGATCCTATTCTTCAAGCGGACACTTGCTCCTTCTGACTTTGAATTTGAAAATCGCCATGTCCTCTAGGCGGGCTCTTGAGCTTGAATTGAAAGTTGACCCTATTCTTCAGGTGGGCTCCTGAACTTGAAATGAAAATTGACCCTATTCTCCAGGCGGGCTCCTGAGCTTTAAAACTGAAAGTAATCCATGTTCTCCAAACGTGTTCCTAAACTCAAAATAAATAGTGAACTAGAAAAGTAAATCCTATTTTTCAGGAAGGTCCTGCTAATCCCATTTTACAGGAGGGTCCTGTTAAAATAAATCTCATTTTTCAGGAGGGTCCTGAACATAAAATAAAGTCCCATTATTCAGGAGGGTCCAGTTGATCCCATTTTTCAGGAGGGTCCTGAACAAAAAAATAAAGTCCCATTTTCCAGGAGGGTCCTAAGCAGAAAGTAAAGTCCCATTATTCAGGATGGTCTTGAACAGAAAGGTAAAGTCCGATTTTCCAGGAGGGTGCTGAGCAGAAAGGTAAAGTCCCATTTTCCAGGAGGGTCCTGAGCAGAAAGGTAAAGTCTCAAATTCGAGAGGGTCCTGAGCAGAAAGGTAAAGTCCCATTATTCAGGAGGGTCCTGAGAAGAAAGTAAAGTCCCATTATTCAGGAGGGTCCTGAACAGAAAATAAAGTTTCATTATTCAGGAGGGTCCTGTTGATCCCATTTTTCAGGAGGGTCCTGACCAAAAAATAAAGTCCCATTTTCCAGGAGGATCCTCCTAAACTAAATCCCATTTTTCAGGAAGGTCCTGAACAAAAATTAAAGTCTCATTTTCCAGGAGGGTCCCGAGCAGAAAGTAAAGTCCCATTATTCAGGAGGGTACTGAACAGAAAGGTAAAGTCCCATTTTCCAGGAGGGTCCTGAGCAGAAAGGTAAAGTCCCATTATTCAGGAGGGTCTTGAGCAGAAAGGTAAAGTCCCATTTTTCAGGAGGGTCCTACTGATCCCATTTTTCAGGAGGGTCCTGAACAAAAGAAAGTCCCATTATCCAGGATGGTACTGTTGATCCCATTTTTCAGGAGGGTCCTGAGCAGAAAATAAAGTCCCATTATCCAGGAGGGTCTTGTTGATCCCATTTTCCAGGAGGGTCCTGAGCAGAAAGGTAAAAGTCCCATTATCCAGGAGGGTCCTGCTAAACTAAATCCCATTTTCCATGAGGGTCCTAAATAGAAAATAAAGTTCCATTATTCAGGAGGGTCCTGCTAATCCCAGTTTTTAGGAGGGTCCTAAGCAGAAAATAAAGTCCCATTTTCCAGGAGGGTCCTGAGCAGAAAGTAAACTCCCAAATAACACGGACAAATTTTTTTCCCTAGTTTGTACCAAAATTTTTTGTGAGTTTTCGAAAAATCATAACTATTTGAAAAACGAAGAGGGTGAATCCGAGCCCTGCCCCATTCCAGAAAGTGCATCTCTTAAAGGTAAAAGATAATAAATTTTTACCATGACTGTAATCTAGCAAGCTTATGTCGCAACATTGTTTCTTGCATTCACAGAAGTGAAGAATTGCCCCTTTTTAATACCCAGGCTTTGAAGCCTTTGATTTGCAGGAAACACCTATCGCTGTTTTAGATAAAGAAAAATTATGAGTTTAACAACATGGTGGTTGGTTCGTGGCATTTGAATTTTGAGGTAATTGATCATGCACTTGTCATGTTCAGCTCTGTTTCGAGATGTTGATGACTATCATTAACTTGTTATACTATTGACCCCAAAATTTTTGGTTACCCAATGACTGTAACTCAAACCGTATTTTTATTTCATAACGCCTCTGAATTTTAAATTTCGTCGCACCTTCGTATTCCTATGAATCCAGAAACTATCAGATGATGACTATTCTTAGGTATTTTGTTTCACTTTGAATCATGTTACTTTTATGTGCTGGCCTTTTCCCTACTTTGCACCATTGAAGGAGTTGGTAGCAAATTTTGAAGTCCTTTCTCACTTGTTTTGCCATGGACTTGACTCAGAGACAACAAAAAAATAAGGACGACGATTTTCCATTTTAACAACAAAGACAAGAAAATAAAAATAGAAATATTGAATGGAAAGAAAGGCAACAGGCATCCCTATTTCCAAAAGAATGAAGGAAAGAAAACTTATCTGAATATTATAGCCGCTCTAGTGATTATGACATGCATTTGGGATCAAGCAACCCGATCTTCTAGTCTCAACCATTTATCAACTTTTGACAACCTATTAAATTTAAAACTGGGTTTTGCTTTTGAGCCTGTTGCCTCTAGATCACAGACCTCACCCGGCTAGTGAATCCCCAAAGAGTTTTACCAGCGAGCCTCTCTCATTTTCATTTTCTCTCAACTCCTCGTTGCCTTATGATGCCTGTGAAGGTTTTCGTCAACATGACTCTCTCATTTTTATTTCTCTTATCTCACCATCGCCTTATGGTGCCTGTGAGGGTTTTCACCAATAAGACTCTCTCATTTTTGTTTCTCTCATCTCGCCATCACCTTATGGTGACCGTGAGGGTTTTCACCAATAAGACTCTCATTTTCATTTCCCTCATCTCTCCATCGCCTTATGGTGCTCGTGAGGGTTTTCACTAATAAGACTCTCATTTTTCATTTCTGTCATATTTCTTTTATGTTGATGAAGACAAGTGCAGCCCAAAATATAAACATCCTATCGCCATACCATGTTTAGGCTCAACATTTTCAAAGATTGATTTGAAGGTCTTTCTTTGGTTGTGACAAGGCTTTTGGATAGGGCTAGAAAGAAAAGGCAGCATGAGGGTCGAAATACACTTAAAATAGGGCGATACTTACAACTTTGGGAATCAACTCTCTAACTTTACCCCAATTTCTTTTAAACTGGGTAACTTGAATTTTTTATTTGGTTGGACTGAACCCCAGAGTAGGGCTTCCTACGTATCTTGTCGTAGCAAGAATCAGGTCAAACGTAGTTCTGATGATTTTTTTTATGACTTTTGATTCTATTGAAATTCCAAAAGAGGGACATGAAAGAAATTAAAATTAAGGCTCAAAAGGGATAGCAAAGGATGACACGATATTTGGATAGCAGAATAAAATACCTTCGTCATATTAATCTTTTAAATATGCCAGTACCAAACATGTGAATAGCAATAACGATAAATAAAGATCATACATAATATCTCTTGACTGCAACGACATTGATAGCCACTTCTACCATTTTGCCTTCTACATCGGTCGAATATAATGCACCATTGGGCAACACTTTCTTCACCATGAATGGGCCTTGCCAGTTCGGGGAGAACTTGTCTTTAGCTTCAACCTGATGGGGGAGGATGCGCCTTAATACTAACTGACCGACTTCAAAATGTCTGGGATATACTTTTCTATTATATACTCGTTCCATTCTCTTCTGGTATAGTTGACCATGACATAGTGACGTTAATCTTTTTTCATCAATCAAACTCAATTGCTCCAATCGGGTCTTGACCTACTGGTCATTGTCAATCTCAGCTTCCACAATGACTCAAAGAGATGGAATCTTAATTTCTGCAGGTATAACTGCTTCGGTCCCATATACCAATGAGTAGGGAGTCACACCTATTAAAGTACGAACTGTAGTACGATAACCCTATAAAGCAAAAGGTAACTTTTCATGCCATTGTCGAAAACCTTGCACTATCTTGTAGAGTATCTTCT
Organism: Capsicum rhomboideum; assembly: GCA_031232105.1. Lineage (NCBI taxonomy): Eukaryota > Viridiplantae > Streptophyta > Magnoliopsida > Solanales > Solanaceae > Capsicum > Capsicum rhomboideum. The sequence goes on from CP124718.1 coordinate 98,524,753, forward strand.
TTAGGTTCTTATTGGCAGCTTCTACAGCCCCGTTTGCCTTGGGGGGATATGGAGTTGAATTTCGATGCGTAATCTTAAATTGTTCGCATACCTCTTGCATCAGATGACTATTGAGATTTGCAGCATTGTCTGTGATAATTACCTTTGGGATACCAATCGGCAAATAATGTTGAAGTAAAAAAAATTTACCACAGCTTTTTTGGTCACCGACTTGAAAGTTACTGCTTCCACCCACTTTGTAAAATAATCAATTGCTACCAAGATGAACCTGTGCCCATTTGATGCTCTTGGTTCAATAGGTCCAATCACATCCATTCCCCAAGCCACGAAGGGCCATGGAGCAGACATTGTATGTAACTCAGAAGGAGGGGAATGTATCAAATCCCCATGCATTTTGCATTCATGACATTTACGGACGAATCAAATGGAATCTCGCTCCATGGTGAGCAAATAATAACCTGCTTGAAGTATTTTCTTTGCCAATACATACCCATTCATATGCGGCCCACAAACTCCAGAATGTATTTCTGTCATGATAGTGGAAGCTTCACTAGCATCTACACACCTTAAAAGTCCTAAATCTGGAGTCCTTTTGTACAAGATCCCCCACTTAAGAAAAATCTGCTAGCCAGTCGTCGAATAGTTCTCTTTTGGTTACCATCGGCATGTATTGAATATTCTCCGGATTGAATGTATTTTTTGATATCATAGAACCAAGGTTAACCATCGAGTTCTTCTTCGACCACATTGCAATAAGCATGCTGATTATGAATTTGTATATGTAAGGGGTCAATATGAGTTTTGTCGGGATGTTGGAGCATCGAAGATAAGGTTTCCAAGGTATCAACAATCTCGTTATGAACTCTGGAATGTGTCAAAACTTCACCAATACGAATCGGCGACAAAGGTTTTGCAAATAATCTCGATATGGTATAAGCTTTGAGTCACGAGTTTCCCAATCTCCTTGGATATGGTGGACCAACAAGTCTGAGTCACCTAACACCAATAATTCTTGGATTCCCATTTCGATAGCCAGTCGTAAACCCAAGATGCAATCTTCATATTCCGTCATTGGTACAATAGAATCAAAGTTGGTTGTTACGGGATAATATTTTTCTGATTCCGAAACAAGAACTGCTCCTATCCCAACTCCTTTCATATTAACAGCTCCATCAAAGAAAAATCCAACCTAGATGGATATCATCAGCAACAGCTTCGTTGACACATGATACCTCTTCGTCAGGAAAATAGGTCTTTAATGGCTCATATCCTTCATCAATGGGTTTTTTAGCCAAATGATCCGCTAACGCTTGGTTTTCATTGCAGTTCGCGTCACATAGACAATATCAAACTCTGTGAGCAATATCTGTCATTTTGCAAGTCTGCCTGTGGGCATAGGCTTCTGAAAAATATACTTTCAGGGATCCATGTGGGAGATGAGGTATGTGGTATAGGATGAAAGATAATGTTTTAACTTTTTTGCCACCCAAGTCAGGGCACAACATGTCCTTTTGAGAAGCGTGTACTTAGACTCATACGCGGTAAACTTCTTGCTGAGGTAGTAAATGGCCTGCTCCTTTTTTCCTGTGATATCATGTTGACCCAATACACAACCAAAAGAATTATCCAAAACAGACATATATAATATCAAGGGTCTACCCGGCTCAGGTGGAACCAACACAGGTGGATTCGATAAGTACCTTTTGATTTTATCGAATGCCTCTTGACATTCTTCAGTCTATTCCACTGCAGCGTTTTTCTTCAATAATTTAAAAATGGGCTCGTATGTTGTTGTGAGTTGGGCAATGAATCTACTAATATAATTCAACCTTCCCAGCAAGATCATCACCTTAGTTTTGTTCTTTGGTTGAGGCAATTCTTGAATGGCTTTTATTTTTGAAGGATCTAATTCGATACCATGTCGACTAACTATAAACCCCAAAAGCTTTACAGACGGGACCCCAAATATGCATTTTGCAGGGTTAAGTTTGAGATTATGCCTGTGGAGCTTGTCAAAGAATTTCCTCAGATCTTTGACATGGTTTGACTGCTTTCTTGACTTAATTATCACATAATCCACATAAACTTCGATCTCTTTATAAATCATGTCGTGAAACATAGTGGTCGTCGCCCTCATGTAAGTTGCTCCTGCATTCTTTAGCCCAAATGGCAAGACTCGATAACAGTATGTCCCCCATGATGTGATAAAGGATGTCTTTTCTGCATCTTCATAGTCCATGATGATCTGATGGTACCCTGCGTAACAATCCACAAAAGATGTAAGTTCATGCTTGGCACAATTGTCCAGCAAAATATGGATGTTGGGCAGCGAAAGTCATTTTTTGGACTCGCTTTATTTAGATCACGATAATCAACACACATTTGAACTTTGCCATCTTTCTTCGGGACAGGGACAATATTGGCTAACCAAGTAGGATATTGTGCAACTCGAATGACTTTAGCCTCAAGTTGCTTTGTGATTTTCTCTTTAACTACTACACTCATGTCAGTTTTAATTTTTCTCAACTTTTGTTTGATCGGAGGAAAGGCGGGATCTGTTGGCAATTTATGAACTACTAGATTAGTGCTCAAACCAGGCATATCATCATAAGACCAAGAAAATATGTCCTTATAATCGAGCAAGGCCTCGATTATTTCTTCCTTTTGTAGTGGATGCGCATGTACACTTATCTTAGTCTCCCTAATATTTTCATGATCTCCTAGATTGATTGACTCTATTTCATTCATATTGGGGTTGGACTTATTCTCAAACTGTTTGAAATTCTTGCTTACTTTCTCTAATACTTCATCTTGATCATATACAACTTCTTCATTCATTATTTCATGACTAGTTTGAGTTTTAAGATCTGGCTAAGAATTCCGCATGCATGTCATAACACTAGAATCAGCATAGAAGAAACTGTATAGTAGGAAATAAATAAGTAAATATTAGACTCAAAATAGAAGAGAGGGAAACTGTATTTCATTGAAAGGAAAGATAGAAGGATTTGAACATAAAACAAACAAGATAAAGATCTGAATTACAACCCTGAAATAATTCAAATTACAGGAAAGAAAACAAAACAGACTACCAAGACTCCTTCTTAGTGGGGAGAGGAGTGGCCTCCCAATTGTTGAGTTGGACATCAGGGCCAATAAACTGCACATCTGCATTGCTGGTGCCTTCCCTAATTTCAACCATATCAACCTCGAAAAATATGTTTTGGCAAAGGCCAATCAACTCTGTATCATTATCAAACATTAGCTCTGAGACTGGTAACATGGAGGACCCAATAGCACTAGTTCTGACGAAAGACTGGTTGAGTAGCGGTATCGGCTTGGCAAGTGACCATAACTCTTTTTTCCGCTTCTTAGCTTTCTTTCTATCTTCAAAAGTGGGTTTATACCCCAAACCAAAGGTACCAAGATTCTCACATGGGCATATTGGATGAGTTCGGCCCTGTAAAGACATTTCTAAACCTTTTCCTGGTTCAAAACCATACCTTAACATTTCATTCACCACCATGACAGATGCAGAGGGCAATTGTGGTCTTGGAATGAGATTACCTTCGAGGATATGCTCAACAACCACTACCTCAAAATCCTGATAGATTAGCACTCCATGGGCATTTCCTGCCTCAATGAAGGAAATAGATGATTCTTTGTACATGGACAAGTCCCCTTCACCGTGAACGACTATTTATTTTCTGTCATGTTTGAACTTGATCATTTGATGCAATGTGGATGGGAAAACCCCAGCCCTATGAACATATGTCCTCCCCAATAACAGATTGTAGAAAGCGTCGATGTTCAAGACTTGGAAATCTAGGGTAAAATCAATAGGCCCTATCGTCAATACAAACTCTATCTCACCAATGGCATTCATTTTTACTCCATCAAAAGCTCTAATGCAAACATTATTAGGTTAGATCCTTTCTATACTAACATTTAATTTTTGCAAAGTTGATAAAGGAAAAATATTAGCACCAGATCCTTCATCAATCAAGACTCGAGTGACATAAGAATGCTCATATTTTACAGTAATATAGAGGCCGCGATTATGTCCAGTACCTTCCATGGGTAGTTCATCGTCTGATAAGGTGACCCTATTTACCTCAAAGATTCTTCCAACACTTTTCTCCAATTGATTCACTGTAATCTCACTAGGTACATGTGCCTCATTCAAAATCTTTATTATAGTTTTGCGATGCTCTTCTGAGTGGATTAGTAAAGACAACAAAGAGATTTGGGCTGGCGTTTTCCTCAACTGTTCCACGACAGAATATTCTGGTAACTTCATCTTCTTCAAGAACTCCTCAGCCTCCTCCTCAGTAACCAACTTCTTGACTGGCCTCTGGCCATCTCTGTCTTTTCTTAACTCTTCTGGGGTAAAACATCTCCCTGAACGGGTTAACCCCCCTACTCCATCCAGTTCTTCAATGACTTCCTTTCCTTTATATGTCACTGTCGTACGATTATAGTTCCAAGGGACTATCTTGGTGTTAACCATAGGAAGTTGTGACACTGGCTTAATAATAATAGGAGTTATGAGAGCTCCTTTCTCAATTAAAAGGGGCTTGGCTGGCATTCTTGGAACAATCAACTTTGGGCTAATCTGATTTGCCTCAGTGCTTTCTGAAGCTCCTTTCACAATAACCACAGGATTATTCGATTGTTTGGGCTTTACGGGCGTCTCGTTCACTCCTGAAGATACTACTTTTGTCAAATCTACCACATTTGTTGTCTTTTCCTCATCACTTTTGATCTTAATGATAGGCTTGTAGGAAATTATAGATTCTTTGCTGCCGTGTATTAACTCAAGCATGTTTGTTTCAGTATGAATTGTCAGCGGGTTTTGAATAATGTTTGGAGCATCCAAGTTTTGCACCATAATTTGTTGTGTATCAATCAGCTCTTGGATGGATTTTTTCAAGAACCAACATTTCTCTGTATCGTGCCCTGGGGCATCGAAACAATATGCACATCTTCGAGAATAATCCATATTTTGGGGGGGGAGGGTTTGATACTTTCCTCTCAATTGGGCTCAAAACATTCAAGGTCCTCAGCCTCTAAAATAAACTAGCATATGATTCTCCAATAGGAGTGAAATTATCTTTGGCTACATTACTTCTTTTGTACTCTACCCTGGGTGGAAAATTGAATTTAGGAGGGCCTTGGTAAACTTGTGGGGGTGGAGGACGATTTTGAGGGGCTGGTGCACGCCATTGCGGGTAAGAATGGGGTTGGGCAGATGGTTGTACAGTATAAATGAGATACTGAGGAGATAGTATGGAATATAGTGGGTAGTGTGGTGGGTGGTTATATGGGTCTTGGGTATATATCTGGGTTTGAGATTGTGCGTATTAGTGAGGCGTACCTCTCGGAGTTTGTCGTGGCCCTGACACAACGGTAGCCAAGTCCTCCTTCCTTTTCTTTCCCCCAATACCTCCTATACCATTTTGAATCACCTACGTCGTAGCTTTTAAAGCAGCTTGGCTTATAATCTTTCTGGACTTAATTCCATTTTCCACCATTTCACCAACCTTAATAACCTCGGCAAATGTTTTTCCAACAGCAGAAAGCAAATGATTGAAGTAGTCAGTTTCCTGTGCCTGGAGAAAAATATCAATCATCTCTGACACCTTGATTGAGGGCTTAACTCTTGCAGCTTGCTCTCTCCACCTAATAGCATATTCGCGGAAGCCCTCAGTAGTCTTTTACCTCAGGTTGGCAAGTGTGGTGCGATCTGGAATTATGTCAATATTGTATTGAAATTGTTGGACAAAATCCCGAGCCAAGTCATCCCAAACATGCCAACGAGAGATATCCTGATCGATAAACCATTCTGAAGCTATCCCCGTCAAACTCTCTCCAAAATAAGCCATAAGTAGCTCTTCTTTTCCCCCTGCTCCTCTTAGTTGATTACAAAACCTTTTCAAATGAGCTAAAGGATCACCATGGCCGTCGTACTTGTCAAACTTTGGGGTTTTGAAACCTAGGGGCAAGTGGACATCGGGGAACATGCACAAATCTTTGTAAGAAACACTCTTGTTCCCTCCTAGTCCTTGCATATTCCTCATGCTTTGCTCTAAACTTCTCATTTTTTTGGCCATCTCCTCTTGTTCCTAATTCTTCGTCGTCTTTTCAATCACAATAGGGGAGTTGTGTAGATAAGTAGGATTGGAGGATTCTGGGACCTTAAAAGTTACTCCAGTGGAATAGAATTGATTATGAGGTAGCTAACCCGCAGACTTCGGTAGCAACTTTGGTTGAGGATCTATAGTAGTTGGTACTGCGGGAATGAAGAGTGGGTTATTTGTGAAAGATGGGTTTGGGGGGCGCACAGTAGAGGTCCCAACTGTGCTAGGCACATTAGTATATGGGCCGAATCATGGTGGGTAAAACAGATCATCGATTTGGGCCTGAGTGGAAATTGGGACAGTCGTGTTCAAAAGTCTAGGAATTGAGGAAGGTGGCGCTTGCCCATTTATCCAGGATTGATACACTTCTGCCATCTGCTATTTCAATAACTTATTCTCTTCTATCGATGCAAATTCTTGTTGAATCAACTGATTTTGGTCATCTTCGCTGTCAGAATCTATCCCCTCTTTGTGTGTCATTTTGCCCTTTTCTTTGGATCTGGTATTGTACGGATGAGATGCCAGTGTAACCACAAACCAACCACCTTACAAAATTTTAACCTTTTCTGTAACAAGTGGCAAATGGGTGAGTGTTGCACATTTAAAATTATATAACACATCGTATGTTATGCCTCTACATGCATTTCCCATCTTAATATGGGAGGCCTTATGTTTCATCCCGGCTTACCTACGCGCATTTTCTTTTCTCTCTCTCTCTCTATATATATTTTATTTTTTTAATTTTATTATTATTATTATTATTTATTTATTTTTAATTATTATTATTTATTTATTTTTGAAAATCTTTGATCGAACCCGTTGTAGGGTTGCCTACGTATCATGTCGGGACATGAATCAGATCATTGCGTAGTTCGAAGAAAACTAATAATAATAAATTTTATTTATTTATTTATTATTTATTTTTTTCAAGACTAAAAAGTAGAAATATATATATATATATAAAACAGAGATAAGTAGAAAGCTTCCAACACATTCACCCTTCATTAAATATTTCTTTTTTCAAACACAAATACGACAGAAAAAGCGAAAAGACACCTAACAACAAGCCCTATAAACTGACAATGGAAAATGAAACTAAACTTAAATAGACAAGATTAACTAAGAGACATAAATTTGGAGGAAAGATTCAAAGACTTAAACTGAAATAACGCAACAGAAAGAAATAAATGTCCATCACTACGAGTAGTCTCTAAATGTCTCAAAACCTGCTGGTGATCTTCCTGGCCTCAAACTGTCTGCTCATGGAGATTTTGGGCTTAGATGACCTCCAAAACCCAAGTATATATCTTGCAATAAAGTAGTGAGACGTTGACCAAAGGCTGGTACTTGCACCAGAAACTGTTCGTGAGTCAACTCTTGATAATCCAGGCCCATTTGAGTAGTGTGCCCCGCCACACAACGGACCTTCCCACGAAGAGAACTAAAAGCCTGATCCCATTGCTGCATCTGCTGATTACGGGAGGAAATCGTCTCCTTTGCGTACTGCTCTCGAGTGGAAGCTACCTCTAGCTTTTCTCGCAATATTTCCCTTTCACGTATCCAATGGGACCTTTCTTGATTAAACACTGATTGTATTTTCTTTTTATATTCCTATAATTGTTGGCGGCAGGATGCAGCGAGTTCTACGACATGTGACCCCCTGGTTGTTGCCAGCTTGATTTGTCCCTGGAGTGCAACCTCAATCTGAGCCAACTTAGCCTTTTATTCAGTAAATTCCCTTTGTAGTTCCTCGATCCTTTCCCTAGCTCGTTCCAAATCGGCATTCAATACCTGAATAGAAGACTGATAATCTCTCTCCATATCTAATCGAGCTTTCTTGACTCTTGCCTCATTCACTGCATCACTCTCTGCTTGTTCTTGAGTCGACGCTGCCCTAGCACGTTCCAACTCTGCTCTTAAAGCTTGATCGGCAGCATAATGATCTCGCATAGCCATCTCAATTCCTATCCTTATCGCAGCCTCTTGATCTATCGATCCTTTAACTGATCTTTCTGGTCTGACTGGCGGAGGTGGTTGTTTCTTGAACCATTCAGAGTAACCCGGGTGTACTTCTCAATCCTCGCATTCTACAACCATCATTTCAATTCCCATAAGACGACAACCATACCAAATCTGTTGGGCCAACCCCTCTAGAAGGGGAATCTCTGGTCTGACCTCGAACATAAACCTTATCATGTCTTCAGTTACAGGTAATATTTGACGCCTGCTTAACTAATGCAGAACCCGCAAGGACACATATGGCTGAACACCTCTAATACCTATCAACATCAAGAAAGGGCGACTAGTAGACCTATGTATGACCTGCCTCCAAGGAAACCAAGGGAGGTTCCATGTGACCTTATTTGCTGTCAGCGAGCAAAAACACTTATCCCAAGCACTAACTCCTTCTGGGAATTTATATCCTTTCATCCTCTTTTCATAGTCGGTGATGTGATCATTTTGCTCAGGAACAAACCTTGCTACCACAAGACGCTGGTAAAGATGTTCCACAATCCATATTTGCAGTAAGATGTTACACCCTTCAAAGAAACCTTTCCCTTTCTGACAGATAGTTAGAGCGCGATATAGGTCTGCCAAGATCATCGGCACCAGGGTGTGATCCTGTTTCTTAATGAAGACATGTACCACTCCGTCTAAACGAATGTTAATCTTTTTCTCCCTCCTTGGGAAAACCATCGTTCCCCAAAAGGCTACCATGAATACAAATCGCTTATGCTCTTTATAGGTTTCAAAATTTCCCTTGTTAACGAGTTGTTTTTAGAACTGATCAAACCCCTCTTACCATCCATACCTTTCATATAAAAACTACAATAAAACCCAGCCTTTTTCCAGTGATTTTTCTTTTGGAACGCGCATGTTCAGGAGCGCACAGAATTTGTTCACTGAAATGATTCTTGGGGATATAAGTCTTTTACGATGCATATTCCCATATCCAATATAACCCGCTATCTCTTCTAAAGTTAGAGTCAGCTCAAAATTTGAAAAACGAAACACATTGTTCAATGGGTCCCAAAAAGATAGCAGGGTTTCAATTACATCCCTCCTAGGATTGATTGTCATGATTTTTGTCAAAAAAACCAAATATTTGAATATCTCATCATGATCTGAAGAATCCATCTCATTCCACCATGTCCAAAGTTGTCAGGGGGCACAATCCACAACCTGCAGTGGTACATTCCCCTCCCTTTTCCTCTTCTGACACTCCCCACGAACTGGACGAGACATGTTGCACCTATGGATAGAGACACGGGATTAGGAAATGACTAAGCTCCTGACGCAACTCAATTCTTAAATTTTGACTTAACTCGTGAATATTAGTGCAAAAAAATGGGACTCCAAAAATAATTTTATTCAAAATGGAAGGTGGGGAAAACATAGATGTCAACCAAGTATTTTTTTTAAAAATAAATAAATAAAAAATAATAATAATAGTAACTTAGAAAAAAAATACGATTATTTTATATATTTTTTGCAAAACTCAACCTCATGACCTCTAAAGGTTCAGGGCTATTAAGATATATGTATATATTTTTTATAAAAAATTAGCCTCATGACCCCTAAAGGTTCAGGGCTATTAATATATATATATATATATATATATATATATAAATTTTGTAAAAACTCAGTCTCACCACCCTTAGAGGTTCAGGGCTATTAAGATACATGCATATGAAAATTTTCTTTAAAACTCAACCTCACGACCTCTAAAGGTTCAGGGCTATTAAGATATATGTATAAATAATAAATTTGAGGATAAGAAAATAGTAGTCATATTTTCAAAATGACCCTCAATCGATGGGTGATCTTTTTTCCATTTTATTCCTCAAAAATATATATATTTTAAGGAGACGGTTATAGAAGTTTAGAGGAAAAATTACTTTTCCTATTTCATTACGTTGCCTAAAGTCGGTCACAATCGAGCAGGCCTTCCAAATAAATGTCAAAGAGCACATAGGATGCACATGTTGGTCATATAAAGAGGGACGCCTGTCCTAGACGGATTCGATCCCTGTGCCGAGTCCCACTAAGTCAAATGCATATGATGCAGATAAATCAAAGCCTAATAGGGATAGCCTCGTCTGAGTTTCAGTTCTACTAGGTTTAACCTGATGGAGATAGGTGTCTAGACTGGCTTACCCGAGCGGACACTCGAGTCGGAGAGGGGCAACTTGTTCGGTAGCAGTACTACTCCACCTTCATTACTGGTCAAAACCCCGCCTAACATGTGTGACTAATAATCCTTCACCAAGTGCCTTGGCACTCTAGCTTTATCTCAAAAAGAAAGTAGGATGTATGCTTTGCATTTCTTCTATCCTATATTTTAAAGACTCAGAGGGGTGCGCGAGAGAAGACAATTTATAATACAATTCAACAATATCAAAGCAGTAAAGGAGCGACAAGTAGCACCTTAGGCCAAAAAACACAATATTCAAGCAATTAAAGCAAGTATAAGTCAATATCATAAAGTTCGAATTCTAGTTAGTTCCCCAGCGGAGTCGCCAAAGATGTCACACCCTTTTTTCGTTTGAGGTCGAAGGGTTTTTCCAATTAACGTGACGATATTAAATAGGGATTATATTTATTTACAGAGTCGCCACTTGGATTTGAGTTATGGTGTTCCAAGTCACCTTTTTGAATCCTTAATCAAAAGGAAATGACTCTTTATTGGTCTGTGAAAACAGAAGATCGGGTAAGGAATTCTGTTGACCGAGGGGAAGGTATGAGGCATCCCTCGAGTCCCGTGGTTCTAGTATGGTCATTTTTATCAACTTATACTTAACTTAAACTATTTTGGATAAATTGTGTTCGTAGGCCTTGATTCGCTCATTTTTAATGTCTAATTTTCATTGGTCTCAACTTAGATGCATAATTGCATTCAAAGTCTTGACATACAATCTTCTTCATTCAAATGCACCATATCTATGACGTTTCGTCTACAAGTCTCAGTTTTAATTAATTAATAAGACAGTTTTTTCAGAGGTGCAATTTTGCATCCTCGAATTTTATACTTAAGTATCTCAAAAAAAGAGATGTGTAACCGCATTCTTAATCGAGACAAATATTTAAAATGTGCATGAATTCGTATAAATGTTCAAAGAGCCCTAATGTTCGCCTATTACTATGATTATAGGCTGAATCGTGCTCCTAATAGTCTCATTATTAAATAACAAAGTAATAGAATCCTTAAGAGAAAAAATACCACTTAACTCAACTTGAATTTTCATATGTTCGTCACCAAATTCACACGACACAAGTATTATCAAAATGACTCAAACTTTTAACAAATACATTAAACAACATATCAAAGAAAAATTGAATAAAACATTGAAAAGTAGCAACACATAGAATTACAGGCCATGAAACAGAGACCAATCTTATCTAACAAAAATATTCATAACCCACTTAATATTGAATTAAACTAACTCACCAAAAGAAAACTTAACGAATAAATTAAGAAAATGATAACCAAAGAAACTAATATATTCATTCTCTTCAAGAACTAATATTTGATTCAATCAACACTTAAACAACATTCAAATAAACAATTTCCTTATTAATCCCATTAACTCTTCACTACCACGTCAATGTTTTTTTTTTATACTAATTTTTAAAGGAAAAAAAAATAATAATCAATATACAAACGACAATAGACATAGAACATATACAAACACAAACAATCTTAATTTCAATACTAAGTATTAACAATGACAAACACTTTACAAAAAAAGCAAGTCAATAATAAACACTTTATGTTCGGTAATTTAAATTAACAAAGTTCCATAACAAATACATAAACTTATCTTAATATCAGCTTAACGCAAAATAAATTTATACACAATCAGTAGCATAAAATAATGGAGCAATAATCACATAAGGCATAGATAAACTAGTAATGAAAATCAAAGAGAAAAGGAAAAATTTGGACCATATATGGATAAATATTCAACTTCGTTGTAATTACAGTAACATGATATTCACGAGTATTTATTAGAATCAAGTCTTGCATAGTTGTTATATCAAATTACAAGAAAAATAGAGTGTTACCTTTTGAGAAGATTAACTCACAACAATAAAACCACGACACTCTGTTGATTTCGAAAGTAAACAAATAGCTAACTTTCAAGAGCCACGAACTTGAAACCGTAAACGAAACCTCGAACTCCGACTTATTTTTTTCTTTTCTAACTTTTTCTTCTCTTCGATTTTCTATGCGTTTTCTGTTTTTTTTTTTTTTTTTTTTTGTTCTTTCTCAATCTTTTTGCTATTTTTTTTTCTTAAGTGTTATTGTGTGTTGTGGTCTTGTGTGCGGGTGTGTTGAATTATTTTTCTTTCTGTTTGTGTGTATATTATATATATAGGCTGACGGTTATGGGAGCTGTGAGGGAGTTGGAGAGTAGTAGTGAGAGACGTGTGTGTTGTGAGAGATGTGAGGGAGTGGGGAGGTTGAAGATTTTATGGGATATGGGTGTAGCTACGGGAGGAATTTTATATATATATATATATATATATATATATATATATATATATATAAATTAGCTAATTATTTTGAACTAATGAAATATAGAAAAAGTTAAATAGCTAGTCCTAAAAATATGACTAATAAAAATATTAAAATTCACTAGATTATTTATTAAAATTTAAATTAAATAACTATATATATTTTGTAAATTTCTTTTCATCAAACGAAAAATAGAATAAAATAAACATACAAAACAAAACTTATCTTACTCAATTTTTGAAATCCTTTTTTCACAATTTTTCAAATAAAAACCTACTAATCATGAAATAAAACTAATATAAAGACTAGACTAAAATTAAATATTTAAAACTAAAATGGATTAAAACTCGGGAAGGGTGAAAAATCACATGTCTACAATCACTATTAGGGCTTTTTGGAGGCTACTCCACCCAAACCCTTATACCCCATATAAAGTGTAACATATTCCTGTGAATAGGCATCTCGAATATCCCATAAAATCGTGGGACATTCACAGCAAGATCAAAGCATGCATCAAGTACCAATTTGTCAAAGTTGCTGCCCGATAAGAGAGAAGAATAAATGAAATAAATAGAATTGCACCCATATAATTTGTCAATAAAAATATGTTTCTTTATATTTTATTTGTGAATGCAATTTACTTTTCATCAAATTAAAATTTATTGTAAAAAAATTGACATTTTCGATGGGGCCAAATCTGCCCTTCTTCTCCACTCACAAATCAGATCTACAAATTGGAGCCGTAAAATCATAATGATGAAAGCTCCATTTTAATGGATACTTCAAATTTCATCTTTGAGTTCCAAGCCTACCCACTGACAAGTCTTGAAGTATGATGCATTTATAGACATCCAAGTTATGTAGAACTCTACAAAATGAGCACAATCTCTGTTAGGATTTCTTAGAGGCTACTCCACTCTAAACCCTAGCTCCCGCCTATATAAAGGGTAATATACTCATTTGAAGAAACATCTTGAGTATTTCATAAACTCCTAGGATATTCATAGAGACACGTATCAAGTACTTCCTTTGTCAAAACCGCTGCCCCACAAGAGAGAAGAATCAAGGGAACAAACAAAATTGTACCCATTTTATTTGTCAATAAAATTATGCTTATTCATATTTTGATTTGTGATTGCAATTTATAAAGAGATCTCTAATATCCTATAAAATTTTGAGTATTCATAAAAAGATCAAGATGTAACCAGATTCTTCTAGACAATCAAATACTTCAATAAGATCCACAAAACCCTTCTTTCATGGAAATTAAATAAATTTCAAGGAGATTAAAATCATCCTATGTTTCATAAATTTGCTACTAACAACCTTGAATTACGGAGATAATCAAGATAGAAGAATCAAGGGAACAAAAAAAATTATACCCATATTATTTATCAATAAAATATGTTTCTTCATATTTTATTTGTAATTGCAATTTATTTTTCATCACATCAAAATTTATTGCAAACAAATTTGCATGCTCAGTGGGACAAATTTGTCCTTCATCTTTTCACTCAAAAGTCAAATCTACAAATTGGAGCCACAAAATCGCAATGATGAAAGCTCCATATTTAATAAAATTATATTTTTCATATTCTTTTGTGACTGCAATTTATTTTGCTTCACTCTCTTTTTTCTTCGGTTGTTGTTAAACTATTGATGCACTAAATTTCAAGTCTCCTTATTTCTTTTTCTTGTCGTGGTCAGCCATTTTTAAGAAAAATACTAGGAGTATTACATTTTAGAAATACAAAATGAAAGAAAGAACACAAGAATTGAAACTAACAAAAGATTGAACTGGAGAAGTAAGCATGTTACGTATGGTTTGTAAAACCATTGCAACTTTCTTATCAATGATGAATTCGAAATCTGAAATATTATGAATCATAAAGCCTTTATCTTAAAACTTCATTGTTATTCATTAAAGGAGCTTGAAGCTTAAGTTTCAGAAATTGATTTTTTCGCAAACACACTTAGTTTTGAGTGCGTGATTTCTCAAAAGAATAGGAACATTGAGGAGAGTTCAAATCTAACATCTAGGACTAATTGGGTAAGACGTGAGCTAGTTCTGAATTGAATTTTAGTCCTAGTTCATTGAAGTTTGAAGTTACAGCCGAATTTTATCAAAGTTGTATGATGAGTGGTATGAAAATTTTATATTTAAATTTAGTATGTTGTAATTGTATTAAATTTATGTGAATATTGTATGAAAGTTGTATATAATGCTTGTGGTAGTAGTATTAAATTCTCAGAAATCAACATGAAATTGATAATTTTATACACATATTTCATACTAATTTTATATAATTTTTATACAAAAAATTGGATTTTTTCTAAAAATCTAACATGACAATTATACAAAATTTAGAAGTGATATACATATTTCAAACCGATTTTATAAAATAATTTTACACAAAAATTTGACCAGAATTTCATATATGTTTTGATAATATACGATAAACAGAAATCTCTTGCTATGCTTTGTATATATGAGTCTAATATGATCTCGTTATACAGGAACAAGGGGGATAGTTGAAATTAAAAATTATATGAGTATCAAGAAGCTAATCCATATTATGATAATTTCGATGAGGGTGTGGAGATTTGTCACGACCTAAAATTGAGCACGTGATGACACTTATCACACCCACCATGATAGAAAAGCTAAAATCCCAACCCGACAAAACATACTGAAACAATCATGAAGCAGAACAATTAGAGATGATAACAAACCCAAAATAAACTCAAAAATAGGTAAATATGGGTAATGCAGGAACAATATCAATCCCAGATCTGCTAGTCATGAGTCAAGCCTTTAAGTAGAGAAAATATAATAGAAATGATCCAAAGTATCTCAAAATGCGAAATAAGCATAAAGATAAACATAAAGATAAAGGAGATTTTGGTATTCTCTGGAATCAACAGACACTACCTCAAGAATCTTTGAAAAATCAGAATCACCAACGCAGCTCCAAATCAATGATCGGGGATCACCGACTCAGTAGCTACACGTAAGATGCAGAAAATAAAAAGTATGAGTACCAACAATATGTACTCAACAACATCATCGATCAACCCTAATTCAATGTGATGTCGAGAATCACCAACCATCCAAACAACCAAATAAACATGCACTCAGGAAAGCCACCCCAGTCTAGCAATTTCAAACCACAATAACAAAAACCTAATTAAAACAATTGAATCAATCAAGTACAGAGATTCAAGTTGACAAGATCAACAATTCATATCGAGGGGATATTAATCAATGCCAAAGTCCAAAATCCACTCACCATACCAGAACAATCAACTAAATGAATATGATGAGTATGATGCATGCTATGCAATCCAATGGGAAATATGATAATGATGAACATGATGCATTTCTGGCATACCTGTATATGTTCGTTGCTCTGTATATCCATCTTGGACCCATTGTCAACTTACAATGTCCATATATACTCTCCGGATCCTCCTCTAGGGCCACGAAGTAAATAATCAATAGCAGCACAATTTCGATTCACCCGTAGGGCCACAGAGAGAGTTCCAAATATCTTGGTGCTTTAAATAAATCACAACCTCCTGATCCATCCAAATACCAAGGAGAAATATCCATAAATCACAACCTCTTAATCCGTCCGAAGGCCCAAAAAAATATCCAACGGAACCATGATAATATGCATATGAACAATGGGGGTGATGGAATACCACATAACAATAGTATTTGTCCAAACTAGGACTATCAATAATGAATCCTCATATCACAATATATAAACCCCAACAACATATGATCCAAACTCCATACTACCGGCATGCTAAGCGGTACACATATAGATGTTCATCATATCACCTATATGGTCTATCATATCTCCATTACTCCCCTTTACAACAACCAACACATAAATACATCAAAAAAAGTCTCAGCTTGCCTTGACAAAGACACACAAAGTCAAACCAAATTCTTTCCCTTCTGAATTGCCTCCAAACGAGCCTAATTTATTCAAATATGGATTCTACATTAGAATACGAAACTAAGGATGTCCATATTTTTATACTTCGAAATTGGGTCCAAAAAGTCACTCCCGGGCCCACAAGGGCAAAACTAAAATTTTATTGAAAAATAATTTACACATAATACAAGGAGTTCAAATCTAAAATTTCAAGTTAAAATCAACCTTGAAATCATCAATTTATCATGTTTTAACTTTATCGAGAAAATCTCAAATTTCCTTGTTCAAACACAGTTTTAAAATGAGAAAATTGATAAATTAGTAAATTTTTGTCAAAATCAGTTTGTCCATGCTACAAGGACCTTAGATCCAAAAAAATCGACAAACACCCATCACAAATTGACCCTCAAATCAAAAAATTTTGATTTCTTAACTTTGGAGTTTTAAATCTCAACTTAATGAATCAAAATCATGAAAAATAAAATAGGTATTCTTGGAAAATGAGTAACATGAAGATAGAAACACATAGCCAACATTTTGTACAAGAATAATGCATCAAAAATTGCCTCAATTGAAGCATTCTAGTTCCCAAAAATCAATTTTAAGTGAATTAACGAAGTCTAAAATTAAATACATTTTTTAGGTACGATTTTGATAGTTGCAAGTCCACTTACCATTGCTAAAGCCCTCAATTCTGGTCGCTTAAAGTGTGCATCAACAATTAATTTTTTTTACTAAAAAGGCCTTAACTTCCTCATACGGATATGAAATGCATCAACTTTTTTTGCATTGGTTCTAAAATTTTGATACGGATCTAGTGGTAGAACTCCAAAAGTTCAAGGTAAATTGCGTACCTCTATCTAAAATAATGGAGATAGGTACGCCATGTAACCAAACAGTCTCTTGAATGTAGATATTGGCTAATTTCTGTGCATTGTAATTCATCTTCATCAATACAAAGTGCGCTGATTTGGTCAACCTATCCATAATCACCCAAATGGAATCGAACTTCCCAAAAGTCTGGGGCAAACCAACCATAAAGTCCATAGTAATCCGCTCTCATTTCCACTCTAAGACAGCATCCACTGCATCATACCACCCAGTTGCTAGTGCTCAGCTTTTTCCTATTGACAATTAAGACACTTGACCACAAACTCCACAATATCCTTCTTCATCCCACACCACCAATAGTGTTGCTTTAAGTTATGGTATATCTTAGCTACTCCTAGATGAATAGAATACCTTGAACTGTGAGCCTCCTCCAAAATCAGTCTAATTAAGTCAACAACCTTAGGCACACAGACTAGACCATCAATCCTCAAAACACCCTCCGAATCAAGAAATATCGATTTCACTTCGCCACTCAACACTTTGTCACAAATTGTCTTCAACTTTCCATCTTTAAATTATCGAGCAAGAATTTATTCCAACAATGAGGATCTAGCCTCAACACAAGCCAAGACACGCCCGGGTACTAAATATCAATTTGAATCAACTGGTTGTCCAAAGACTGAATATCTAAGGCCAAAGGTCACTCCTCTACCACATGATAATCTAAACTCCCCATACTCGCCGTCTTTCGACTTAAGGCATCCACTACCACATTGGCCTCGCCCAGATGTAAAGAATAGTGAGATCATAATTCTTAAGCAACTCCAACTATCTATGCTATCTTATATTAAGATCCCATTGATTGAAGAAGTACTGAAGGCTGCGATGGCCTATGAAAATCTCACAATGAACCCCATACAAATAATGACGGCACAACTTTAACACAAACACAACCGCCGCTAACTCCAAGTCATGAGTCGGGTCGTTCTTCTCATGGACTTCTAACTATCGAGAAGTATTAGCTATCACTTTACCCTTTTGCATCAACACCACCCAAGCCAACTCTGGAAGCATCATAATACACTGTGAAACCCACACCTTCCTTAGGTAAAATCAAGATAGGAGCCAAAGTCAACAATGTCTTGAGCTTTTGAAAGCTCTTCTCACACTCGTCCCACTACTGAAAAGCAACAAATTTTTCAGTTAATTTAATCAAAGGATCTGAAATGGAAAAAAAACCCTCCAGAAACAGTCAATAGTAGCCTGCTAACCCAACAAAACTCTAAATCTTGGTAGGGGAATTAGGCGTAGCCCAATCAAGTACCGCCTCCACCTTGGTCGGATAGATCATAATACCATCCTTGGTCACGACATAACCCAAGAAAGACACTGAATCCAACCAAAACTCACACTTGGAGAACTTAGGGTACAACCGCTCATCTTTCAACCTCTTAAGTACCACCCTCAAATGCCTCACATGCTTTACCTCACTCTTTGAATACCCCAAGATGTTGTCGATGAACACAATCACAAGAGAATCAAGATAAGGCCAAAACACTTTGTTCATCAACTCTATAAATGTTTTTGGGCATTAGTCAGCCTACAACACATAACCAAGAACTCATAGTGTCCATACCACGTCTTGAAAGCAGTCTTTGGAACATCTGAACCTCTAATCTTCAGTTGATGGTAACCAGACCACAAGTTGAGCTTAGTAAACAATGTCTCACCCTGAAGCTGCTCAAATAAATCATCAATACACAAAAGAGGATATTTTTTCTTGGTGGTCACTTTGTTCAACTGCCGATAATTAATACACATACGTATGGTCCCATATTTCTTCTTAATAAACAAAACATGAGCATCCCAAGGTGAAATGCTCGGTCTAATAAACCCCTTACTCAACAAATTCTAAAATTGCTCCTTCAACTTCTTCAACTTTGTCGGAGCCATTCTATAAGGGGAAATAGAAATAGGCTTAGTGCCCGACTCTTAGACAATAGCAAAATTAATATCCCTATCTGGAGGAACACCAGGCAAGTCCATAAGGAAGCATCCATGAACTCCCTAACAACTCTCATATACTCCAAAAAAGGTGAATCAACACTGGTATCAAGCACATAAGCCAAGTAAGATAGACACCCTTTCTCTACCAACCAATGAGCATAAAGAAAATATATAACCCTTTTAGGACACGAACTAGGAGTACTCTTCCACTCTAACCTCAGCATATCTAGCATGACCAAAATAATGGTCTTGGCATAACAATCCAGAACCACATGATAAGAAGACAACCAAAACATACCCAATATAATATCAAAATCAATAATATAAAAAATGAACAAATCTACCCAAGTGTCACACCCTAAAAGAGTCACTACACATGATCTATACGCCTGATCCACCACTAAAGAATCGCCTACGAGGGTAGAACAGTAATAGGTACAGTAAGGAACTCACACATAAAATCAACACCAAAAGTAAAATATGTAGATATATAAAAGAATATAGAACCAGGGTCAAACAACATTGAAACAAGATGATGGAAAACCTGGATGATACCTGTGATGACAGTATTAGAGGCCTTTGCCTCACATCTCCTAGGAAAAGCATAGCACAACCGGTATCCGCCTTTGGACTGAGAAACTCCTCATCTACTAACATGAGCTCCCTAAGCTCTACCCCTTATATGTTGAAATCCACCTATACCGCCTTGTGCACCCTCTTTAGCTGGAGGCACCGGTACCTTATAAGGCTAAAACTGTAAACCCTACTATAAAGGACCTGAAACACATATGGGTCAATCCCTCACTAATTTTCCAAACTCATCTCACACATAATATCCCCTGCTAGATGAACCATGATGTGAGGTCCTAGAAGAAATAAACCACCCTCCATAACTATAAGAACCAGAATGAGACCCTCGACTTGAATGACCTAACTGCTGACCACCTAAAGTCTCAGAATCGACAAACCTACTATATGAAACCTACAATGCAGCCTGAATTGATCTAATATAGTAACCATGAGAGCCTCCGCCTGAAAAATCCCTACCTTGGGATGAGTGACCACTGAAACTGCCCTGCCAGCACAACCTCTTACCTCCGCTACCCCGAGTCTCACTACAAATACCCTTGACTCTCTTGGCATGATCCACAATACTCTGAAAGGAGCCACCTATAGCCACTAACTAATCCATCACCAACTGAAGAGTAGTAGTCAAACCCTTTAAAAATTTTATGATCCTTTCGCCCTGTATAGAGATACTAGTCATAGCATGCCTAGAAAAAGCATGAAAACGGGACTCGTACTCATCAACATTCATGGAGCCCTACTACAAATCATCAAACTTGTCCCTCATCCTATCCCTTAAATTAAAGGGCACATACCTCTCTAAAAAAGCCTCTGAGAACTGCGTCCAAGTCAAAAAAAGAAAACCCACTGGCCTGCAACCAACAAATAACCTCCACCATTGTTTGGCTGCGCCAATCAACTAAAAGGTGGTATAATCAACACCATATAACTCAATAAATTTGAGGTTATGCAACCTCTCTTGACAACTTACTAAGAACTCATATGCATCTTCCTCAAAAGTACGACTATACTTATGAGGGACCAATCTTATAAATCTCTCGAACCTCTGCTGCTCATCAACCGACATTACTGGTCTAAGAACCATAGGTGGAACAACAAGTCTTAAAGGTCACACCTCAACCTATGGGGCCACTACAGTAGCTAGTTGTGCCCTGGGAGTCTGAAATCCTTGAATCAGAACTTGTCCTGGTGGTTTAATACCCTCTCTAGTTTGAGAACTGTCCAATGTACTCTGTAGAGTGCATGTTTGAGAGGTGCCATCCAAATGGCTCAACAGTCAAACAAAAATATCCTGTTGTACTGGAGTAGCAGCGAAACCCTGAGGGGCACGAGCTAGTTCTACATACCCTAGATGATAGGCCACATCGACATGCTCGATCACTGGCTTGGGTGATGCTGCTCTAGAACGCCCCATATTCAAAGATGCTCCTTGTACTCCGCCTCTACTTCTACCTCAATCTCGGTCTCGGCTACGACCCCTGCCTCGTCCCTTAACTGGGGGCCTTACAACCAGTACCGGCTTAGCATCATTAATAACACCGGATCGAGTCCTCACCATTTGCACAGAAAGAGAGATACAAGTTTAGAATACCAAGTATGAATCAACCTGCATGATAAGGAAATAAATATAGAGAATTTTCCTAAAAATGTCCCATAACCTCCCGAAGATAGATACGGACGTCAAGTATCGATTCGCAAGACTCTATTAAATATTTTGCTCAGGTGCTCATGAGACTTGTGAACCTAACGCTCTGATACCAAATTGTTAAAATACAAAAATTCTGAGGTCATGATGGTACCTACCCTGGTCCAACCTTGGTAGGTAAGCCTTACACAATAAGATAGAATAAATCGAAAAGAGATCAATAATAAAGTAAAAACCCAAAACTTTAGAATAAAGTCAAACCAACAACAATAACAAAATAATATATGGACAATACAACTAAAACATCCCCATAATCTAGTGTCATGAGTAAGAGAGAATCTAAAACTATCATAGAATACGAGTACACAAATGTATGTCTCTGAAATAAAGTAAGACATATGTAAAATAGATGAAGCTGGGAACTTGCTTCAGACGGGGATCTCACCATGACTTTGATAGTCTCAAAGTTGCATAATCATAATCTGTGGATAACACTCAAACTAGGATCTGCACCAAAAGGTACAAAAGTGGGAGTGAGTACGGTCCACTTGTACTTAGTAGACATCATAGGCGGACTAAGCTAAGTAGACAACTAAAACAAGTAAAGTAAACTACGAGTGATATAATCGCTATGCACACAGAAAAGTTCCACGTGGAACAAGCCACACAATTATACAATATAAGATTCAATCTCAATAATAATATATATAAATACATACCACGTATGAAGATATCCAAAATACAATATCACCCAAATGAAATAGATGCATTGTAGTGCAACACGATGATATGGAATGATAGCAATCACCAAATGCTCACTTTGTATACACCTTTCGATCCTAAGCTTCTAGGAGAGGACCCATGGGGGGTTCACAACCCATATACTAATCACAATCTCATCAATTAGCCTTGTCGGCACTTTCCACTGCTAAGGTATTTTAAAAAATGGTTCATTTCTTTCGCAAAGAATCCAAGTTTTATAATAGTACCAGTTCCATGAATATGAGTGATGAATGAGTATGCATGATCATGGAAAAATCAACGTACAATAATCAGCTCAACAATGGTATAAATATATCCAAGTCACTCTGATCTCATTAAATCATGATATAAGCCTCTCATGGAAAAAAATAGTAAAGAACCATATAAGACACTAATGAAATCACATAAGCCCCCACTCAGGCATCAAAATGATAATAAGCACTCTAGTTAATAATAAATTCAATACAATCCCCCACTCAGGCATCACAATGATAATAATCAACTATAAATAATGTAAACAACAAGATTACACCCAATCCATAGCATGCTTTACATGATTAGTTCTCTATCCAGTCAAGTCTGAAGAAAGTTAAGCCATAACCTACCTCGAATCTGAAATATGAGCCCAAAAACCCTCAAAACAAATCCTTTCCTTTTTGAGCAGCTTCAGAACACTCCCAATATACCAAAAATAGTTTCTAAATATAAATACGAGTTTATTGATACCCATATTGGCATACTTTTGTTCTGGATCCAAAATTACTTGAAAAACAACCCCAAAAATAAAAGGGTAAAATAGAAATTTAAATAGAAAATTAATATTCCCATAGTTTAAAGATTATCAATTTGAATTCCCATTGAAAACCAAGTTGAAATTGGGTTACAAATCATTGAAATACTCATTTTCACTTTACCGGGAAAATTCCAGAATCTCAAGTTTAAAAATCTATGTTTTGAAGATGATTTTACAATTTAATTAATGGGTAATGATTAAAAATATGTTTAGAAGCTTACCCAAATAAAATTTGATGAAAAACCCTCTTAGGTTCACCTAAAATCATGCTCCCAAATCTTGGAAATGGTGACAATGGGGTATAGAGCCGAGAATAGGGTTTTTATACTGTTAGGTGAATAGTGCCTTGTGATCACGACCCTACCCTTGCAATTGTGAGGGTCAATGTTGACTACCACTATGTTGATCTTTGCGATTATGAGAGTGGGCCACGTGATTGTGATGCATAAAAAGATAACCCTTCGCGATCGCAAAACCCACCTCACGATTGCGATGAAAAAAAAAAACCCTAACCTTTTACGATCGTGATCCCATACACGTGATCGTGATGAAAAAATGTCTCGTGCACCAGAAGTTGTGCACCAACAATAGTCCAAGGCTAAAATCTCTCTGAACAAACCATCAAAATTCATTGTAGGCCCCACAGAAACAAACTAATAATGCTACTAGACTAATTTCAAGGTTTCGTATTCAATGAAACCATCAAATTTTTCAAAGGAGGTCGTTATCAATATGTTTCACCCAAAAACCACTTTAGGCCAATAAAACTAGTTTCTCATCCAAACACTCAAAAATTATAATAGAGCCTCAAAACCCAAACCAACCATGCTACTAACCTAAAATCGACATTCTGGAACTGACCAAATTACCATCCGATTCCCTGATATCAAAATGTTGAACAAGGTGAACTATATCAATTTAAAAGCTTCTCAAAATCAAAAACTTGTATAATATACTCCCGAACGCTTCGGGAATCATACCACCCATTCTCGCAACTTACAAATGCTATAAGGCAAGGCAACAACGTGGAGGGGTAAAATTATTAAAATACAGAAAATTCTAAAAATCACTATGAGGATTCTTACACACCTTTGGGTTGGTTGAAATGAAATATTGATGGGGCCTCTAGAGGGAATGTAGAACCCAGTGTTGCTGCATTTTGTTTAAGAAATCATGAAGGCAATCTAGTGGGTGCTAAAGGTTTTAAAATTGTTGATTCTTCTAATTTGGTGGTTAAGGGTAGGGCTATTAGAGAAGGACTTCAATACTGCCTAGATAAATATTTTACCAATATCATCATTGAGACAGATTTTTTTTGTCTACGGTTAGTATTATCAATGGAGTTTGGGAGATTTATTAGAGTGTGACCATGGAGGTCAACTCAATTATCAAAATCAGAAGTGCCATATAAGTGAGAGTACAACACTCCTTAAGGGAGAGAAATACTCTTGCTGAATTCTTTTGCTAACTTGGCTTTTATTTTGTAGGAAATATGGGTTTAATACTTTTCAAGAAGTTCCATGTTCAGGCAAGAAAATTATCAGTCTTGATAAAGACAACACACCAAACATAAGGATTAAAAATACAAGTCAAACAAATAGGTCCAATTAAGATTTATAAGTTACAATACCATTGCTACAAATTACATTTCTGAATTACAAGTGAGGATACAGATAGTAGTTTGGTTTCACTTTAAGTCTGAAGCAATTTCAATTGGTTGATAGTACCTTGCACCTGGTGAGAGCTTTGAGATGTTCATCTTGTACTAAACCAGGACTTAAAGGTCTCAAACATTATTTTTACCTAATCTAAGAAAAGTTTAATTCAGTCATAGGTCATGTTCATTCACTACAGAGTTAAAGTAAATTTCAGTCCAAAATATCTAGACTTTAAATAGTGGTATTTATCCCTCTTTTGGGATTCAATTCATTAAAGGATAGATACTAAAATTGAAAATACTTCAACTATTTTTCTAAAAATCTGGTTTTAGTAATGAAGCTGTTGAGTTTAGTTTCAATTTTAGTACCCCAGGTTTGGTAATTTCATTCCAGATCTTGACCTTGTATCACAAAAATGAAAAAGACATCAGTTCAAAAATCCAGTTTAAATAGTGGTATTAATTCCTACTTGAGACTCATCCCTTTGAACGGCAAATCTAAGAATTAAATACTATTTCATCAGATTCTTAGTTACCTTTTATCATCAAAGCTAAAGTTGGTTCTTCAACGGGAGCTCAGGTTTTATAGATCTTCGAGTTGGTACACTGAAGATGAACAACTCTGCCTCTTGCACAACTACATTAGAAGGGGATTATTTTGAGTTGCACAAATCTTTGTTAAGCTGAGGAATATTGTTTGCATAGATCTTCATCAAGTAGAAGAAGATTCTAGAGTCGTCCCTCCAGATACCACTTTCTTAATTTTGCTTTTAAGTATTTTTGTTTGTTTTAGTTCCATAGTTTTGTTTTATTTGTTGTTTTTTGGGGCTAGCCGGTCTCGTACATAAATTCTTTCTTTTCAGTAAATTCTGACCCATTTGGGTCATTAATTTAAACATATATGTGTGTGTGTGTGTGCGCGTGCGTGCGTGTGTGTGTATTATCTAGGAAAATTATTTTTCATATTTTACCTTTATAATTTTTAATATTTGAGATAGAAATCTTACGTATAGTTCACTAAAAATGAAGTAACAAATACCTAAAAAAAATAATTAAAAATGAATTAACTACTTATTGGAATTTCAACCTAGCACCAACCCATCAAATCCAATTCATAGAATATTAATATTATATGACAATTAGGGTAAATTGGAATAAAGAAATAAAAAAAAGATGTGTTCCTTGCAAAGTTGCTATAACTGAGTATATCATTGGATATGAATTGGTTAATATTTGACCAAATAATAAAAGTATTTAGAACTAAGTATGAAAATTAAAATTGTGTTCAGACATTCTGAGAGTGGAAACTTAAAAAAAAATTTAAATTCTCCTAAACCTATTTTTTAAATCCCATATTTCAAGTTTGAAGTTGAAATAATAGCCCAAATTGTTGATAAACAAACATTTATTCGAGATATTCTCAATATTACTTTTAACATTTTTTTTAAAAAAGTATAGACATACCTTCTAAAGTTTTAGATTTAAAACTTGACTAGTAGATTTTAAAAAGCAACCAATTATCCAAATACTACATTGTTCTCCAAACCCATTTTTTCTTTTTCTTTTTTATTTTTTAGCAAATTGGATATAATAAATATATAAATACTAGCAAAGTTTTACAAAATAGGCTGATTAATATTTTTGGATTGACAAAAAAGAAATTTGGGCTTAGCCCAACTTGAGTAGAATTACATTGTCAGATTTTTCTCTCAAAATTAATTCCTAAATGTTTGTCCATACTACTTCGGTTGCATACAACAGAAGAACTACAAAAAGGGTCATTTTTATAAATGCTTCCAACTTTGCCCCCTCCTTGGATAGGACATTAACAACTCTATTTTGCTCCCTGAAGTTGTGTCGCACTTCTTGTCTTCCTAGCTCCCTTATTAGGGACCTACATTCCTCATAATACCATTATAGCGTAAGTTACCTTCTTTAAGCATTAGGATTACCTATTTTGAATTAGTCATAATTTTTAGAGGAAGGCGATTGTAGTTTTTCACAATAATGAGTCCTTCCCTAAGAGCCATAAGTTTCATTTGGTTATTGGTAGCATTAGTAAAACTCTTAGAGAAGCCTAAAATCTAGTCTCTTTTATTATTTTTAATCACTCCCCCAATACTACCTTTACTAGGATTTCCTAGACAGGAACCAATAGTGTTAAGCTTATAGATCCCTATAGGAGGAGAATTCCATTTGATATTGATGGTAACTAGCGCTATGGACTTAACTTTATGGCTATGGAGGTGGTTGAATTCTACTGCTTCAGAATAGGCTTGGTGAAAGGAAGGTTTGTCCTACTTATGGTTGAAAAGGTTGTTATTCTTGTTCTTCCAAATAGTCCAAAGGCAGAAAGGCATGAGGATCCTCCAAGAGATAAGTTTATCAAAGTTCTCGTTTCTTAGGAAAGCCCAAGTGCTATCCTAATTGGAGGGAAAAAAGAGGTCAAAATGGAGAGAGATGGTACTGCTGGACTTCACAATAAGATTGTTCCATTCATGTGTTATGTAACCCTCATGGAAGATATGATTGATATCTTCATGAAGGTGGTTACATAAATTACAGGCAGGGTCAATTCCAATACTCATGTCGTTAAAAATGGAGTTGTTGGGAAGTCTGTTTTGATGCAGGAGCCTAAAAAAGAACTTGATCTCAGAGGGGCTGGTTGGGTTGCTTTTGTTAACAGTAAATTGGTAGGCACTTTTGCTGGAAAAGAGGCCATTACCATAGAGTCTCCAAACGAGTGAGTTAGTATAAGCTCTAGAGTTAGGGTAGAAGGAGTTATCACATCACTGATAGTGGTGGGTAATTCAAAAGGTGGAGAGTTAAAGTCTCATCTATTGTTACTCCAAATGTCTGGGAGTTTGACATTGGTATGAGAAGGGTAGATGCAACCCCATAATACAATCTTGAGAGGGGGTTGTTTTGGGATCCATCTGTCCACCCAAAAATTAATATCCAATTCATGTTTACATAGAGAGAGACATACCAACCTCTTTCTAACTTCCCACCCCCTTATTTTTTCACACTAGCCTCGAGTATTACCCACTCCCTACTACCCAAGGAAGACCTGTCCCCATATATACCACCAGAACCACCAGATGTTGTTGACTACCAAATGGATTAGGACCAACCAAAATATTACTACAAGGACATTGTTGGAGAAAAGAACCTTTGCACCACAAATTCTTTCTCCTATGAATCCATCAGTGAACCTCATCCAAACATAAATCATGAACATGGAGTCATAAATCTCTCAATAGAGGACAAACATCATTTGTATGCCTCTTGGCAATTCTCTATCATTGTCAAAGTTTTTGGAAAGAATTTCAATCACTAATACCTTAAGGAAAAACTTAAAAATCTATAAAAATCTACAGAAATCTTCAGCCTCATAAATCTACGTTTTGACTTTTACACCATCAAATTCAATACTGAGGAGAGTCAAAAAAAGGCTCTTCATGAGGGACCCTAGTTCATTATAGGATTCTTCTTAATGGGAATCAAATTTTCTTACCAATGATATGTAAATACTATCTAGGGAGATCTAGCTACGCCTTCTGCAACTACCAGCAGAGTTCTACGATAGAGCTATAATAGTAAAAAATTAAAGGAATAGAGGGAAACTTCTTTAAGTAGACTCTTGTATATCTTCCACCTTAAGAGGAAGATAAGATAGAATCTATGTCAAAATCCCTTTGGAGACTCTGATGAGAACCACTATCATAATAGATTAATATGTGCAGCTGATCTATTATAAAAGGGGAATAGATACTCTGCAAAGGATGTGGATGTTTAGGGCATAGCTCAAGCAAATGTACACGCATCACAAGTACTAAAAAGACCAACTCACCTTTAAAAACTCCTGAATAAGGACTCCCTAAAGAGGAATGGAAAAAGATGGCATTCACTAATCTATAATAAGAAGCAAGGTAACAACAACCAAAGCCAGGCCATTAAGGTAAAAATGATTGATGGTTCTTTAGGTAAGTTTTAAGAAACTAAGAATTTTACCTACAAATCACCTGCTAAAAACCCCAACAAAGGGAAAAATGATTGCGACATAGGTGAGGCTACTTCTTTTAGTGACCTAGCTGGTAAGTTAACTGGGCCCAAATTTTCACTAATCTTTGGCCATTCTAGTCAACCTAACCCCCTGGAAAAGCTAAAAATATAAAAATGGGGTTAAGTTGTAATACACCTCAACCTATAAGCCCAAATAATGATTCTCGCTACTGCCAAATGGAAACAAGCCAATCCTCTAAAGGCCTAGTCCAAAAAGAATCCAAATTCCAGTGGTCCACTTCTATAATAGATAAAAATGACAAGGCCACCCACACTGGAAAATCAACCATTGAGAACATTTCCAATCAATATAATACCCCTCCATATAAATGGGTTGAACACACTTCTTAAAAATCCATCTTCTCTCTCTCCTCAAATTTCCAAACATTAACTTTACTCCTAGAGGAATGCCTACTCTGATCATCTTGGCCATTGAAGATGGCATGGATGATGCAACTGAAACTATCACTTCTAATAATTCATCATTAAGGGCTATCTCTACCCAAAATGATGACTCCTCAAAGATGTTTTTATGCTTTAATCCCCTTCTTTCTCCTCTATCCCTCTCATTTCTCAAGGAAATTTGAGTACTTCCAATTAGAAACCAAACTTTGATTTCAACCCTTCCTGCATAAATCTCATCTTAAAACCTATACCATAAGACCATCAACTAGTCCCCTAGCTAAAAACTGGTCAACTGAACCAAATAGTTACTCTAAAGGTGGAAGAAGGTAGAACCCTCAACTTGATCATTCGAGACCTTACCTACCTAGATCAACTGATGATAGAGGATATGAACAAAGGACTGACAAACTTTGACAAGAATATATAGATTCCATCTCTGATTAGTGTAATCAGCCAACAGTCCCAAAAGAGCCTCAACCCAGAGATCCTCTCCCAAAACCTCTTCCAAGTGAGCCAAAGTCTATCTTTCTTTCCCCTCTAGTCCTAGAAATCTTGTCACATAGACTATATTTTGTGATATAGAATATGGATGCCTTTCCATCTCTATAGTGGGGGACTCAAAAGGTAGCTCACAAGCTTCATTAACCAAAGAGATAAAGGAAAGGGAAAGAATTATGAAATGCCAAGGGCAAGCAACATAGAGATGGAGAAAATTCTAGCCTCCTTGAAGGTCACCAAAATAGATGCCACAACCTTAGAAAGACCCCTATCTGTAGAATTCACAAACCTTGTCAGCAAAATGGTCATCATACTCCTTCCTCGGGACCTTACCACATTTGACCTGGGTATCACTCCACCAAATCCTATAAGAGAATTTCTTTCTAACAAAGATGAAACTCTCTCAAAAGAAAAAGAAGGAAGGGTTTTTTAAGAATCATCTAACCCATATAGGAAGGGAAAGGATGTACTAATATATGAACTACATCATATAGAGTGTTAGGGGAGCCAACAGTGCTGAGTTCAAACACCACTGTCAATCTATGATTAGTATACACATGACCTCCCTCCTTTCCCTCTTTGAGACTAGAATGAATGATCATAAAAGTCTCACTAAGGAGTTAGGTTTCACCAACAAAATTTAATTACTTGTCGTTAGAAACTCTGGAGGTATTGTGATAATGTGGAATAATGACAATCTAACTATCAATGGCATCTCTATCTCTAATCAAGTCGTACATGTCTCTGTTAAGGAAAATAACCCCCCCCTCTTAGTTCTTTAGTGTTATTTATGCTAGCAATAGCTTTGAGAAAATAAAGATCCTTTGGATTCAACTTATTGCCTGTGCTGGAATTGTTAACAACTCTAGTCTTGGTAGCTGGTTAATTAGTGGTGATTTTAATTAAATTCTTATGGCCTCTGACAAATTTGGTGGAGATAATATTAACATGAACAGAGCCTCTTATTTTTAGAATTGCATCAATCATTGTAAGCTTTTAGACATTGGTTTTATGGGTAGTAGATACACTTAGACTAATAAAAGGTATAATAATAGACATAATCTCATCCTTGAAAGGATAGATATATGTCTAGCATATAAAGCCTAGATCGACTAGATCCCTGAAAATTTTATTACTCACCTCTTTAGAACTCACTCTAATCATTGCCCTCTCCTGGTGAGACTGATCTCTCAATTCCATACCACTAATAAGCCTTTTAGGATGGAGACCATGTGGTGCTCCCATCTTGGCGTTTTAGACATGGTTAAGAACTTCTTTAATGGCAACCCTAACCTCACACAAGTCATCTCTCACTTTCAGTCTAAGAAAAGGCATATCCTGGTCAAACTAGCTGGTATCCAAAAATCTCCTAATTATCCTACTAGTCAGTTTCTTCAGGATCTTGAGCAGACTCTCACTAAAGACTTTAGTGAAATTCTCAGACATGAAAGTGAATTTTGAAGACTTAAATCCAAAATTAATTGGCTAATGGAAGGGGACTCCAATATCATATTCTTCCATACCTCCACTTTGAATAGAAGATGGAGAAATAGGATTAGTGCCATCAAAGATGATTTGGGGAATTGGATTTACAGTTAAAAAAAAATTAAAACCATGGTTCATGACCTCTACATCAAACTCTTTACCTATGAACATCACTCCTCCATCCTCAAATGTCAAGTTAATCCCTCTACCCAGGGTTTTATTAGGTAGTCAGATCATGACTATATCCCTGGAATAGAAGAAGACATGAGATATGTCCTCTCTTTCAAACCCACTAAAGTTCCTGGCCCTGATGGTATTCACCCCATGATGTACAGGAACTACTGGGATACAATAGGTCCTTCTCTTGTGGAATTGTATACTCACACCTTTCATTCAAGAACTATGGAAGAGAAAGTAAATTCCACATAACTTTGCCTCATCTCTAAATGTTCCAATCCCACCACCCTCAATTACTTTAAGCCTATTGGGCTCTGCAACACCGAATATAAGATTATCACTAAGATCATTTCCAATAGAATTAAACCCCATCTGGTAAATATAATTGGCCAAAGTCAAACTAGTTTCCTCTCTAATAGGAGAGCCTCTAACAATGCAATTATTGTCCAAGAATACATTAGCCACTTATTTATGATGAAGGAGAAAAGAACTAATATAGTTCTCAAAATTTACTAGGAAAAAGATTTTGATAGAATAGAATAGTCTTTCATCAGAAAAGCCCTACACTTTTTCAATTTTCCTAAGGGCCTCAGTATCATGTCTTGCATCTCCACTTCTAACATTTCTATTTTGGTCAATGGTAGCAAAACTAAGGCTTTTAGATCCTCCAGAGGCATCAAGCAAGGCTTCCCCTTCCTCTTTATTCTATGCATAGAATTACTCTCAAGAAGAATTGGTCATGAGGTGGACATTCTCAACTGGACCCCTGTCTCCATCAGTAGAGGGGTCCTAGGATCTCCCATCTCTTCTTTGTTGATGACCTTACTCTATCTGATAAAGCTGATACTAGGAACTGCCTAACCATCATGAATAGACTCTCTAGCTTCAGCCTCTTCTCTAGAAAAAATCAATTCCTCTATGGCCAAGTTCATCTTCTCAAATACCTGCACAACGGAAGACATAGAAGTTATTACTAACATCATATCTATTCCTGCCAAACCTTTCTTTGGCAAGTATTTGGGTTTTCCCATCTTTCATCATAAGCCTGCAAATAGGGACTTCATTTTCATCATTGATAATCTTAATTCCAAATTAGCATGATGGAAAACTAATTTTCTCAACATGGCTGACAAAAGCACCTTGGAAAAAACCTCCCTCGGTAATAGCCCTAATTTTCACGACCCAAATGGACAAGAGTGGCACCCACACTAACCTTCCGGTGGGAGAACCATCTAATCCAAAACTTAACCCAAATACATAGCCATTTTAAGATAGAACATAGCAAAAGTCAACCTTAATGATTAATGTCTCAACAAATCCCAAGAGAGAGATAAAAGTGCGGAAAATCAAACTACATATTACAATCCCAAAAAATGAAAGTCATCGTATAAGAACTTCTAACAAAAACCAATGTCTAAAACAATATGCAAAACTAATGGAATAAAAAAGAGTATCATTGTTCGAATAAATGGACATGATCTACTGAGAGGATCCGCGGCAGACTAAATCTAAGTGCTCACCCTTGGATCGGAAACAGTTGGTCACATGCTAGAGGTGAGGTCTCAAAGAAGTCTCTGGAACATTGCCTGCACTCAACCAAAGAAGAGCATAGAGTAGTATCATTACAAATGCTATGTACTTGTAGGTATCATCGGCCGACTTAACTCAGACCCACACATAAACATAAACCAAATATAAGTAAACTAGCAATCAGAACATAACAAGTAATCTCAACTCAACCAACAACCTCCACAACTAGAGCACGTAAGACCAACCAATATCCTCAACTGCATCTCAACCTTCACCCTATCCATTGTTTCACAACCACAATTACAATGTTCATCATAAAGGGAACCTATGCCCAATCTAAATATACAAGTGTGAAATCAACACCTAATCATCAATGCAGTTAACCATCTCACAAGAGTAATCTAATGATACCTCAATCACCACAACACCTTATGCATGTTATATGAACAAACAAATAGTCCAATGTATGTAAACAATGCATATCAATTATCAAATCAAATTTGTACACACATGCTAAGGGGACTCATATTTTCCTGATAATCACGACCTACAAGGGACTAGCTTCATCCACGTGCCATACCGGCATGGTACTGGACCCTCTGATATATCAATAAGTAAGTAACCTATATAGGCGCGGTACCCAACCCTCTTAATAACACAATGTAATAACATGCAATCACTACTATTCAAGGTGTAATGCAGTGCACTAATAATTCACATACACAATTTATCATCATAAAATACTTAGTTAATTTCATGTTATTTTTCTCATGCATACAAGCAATATCAACCAATCTCACCAATAACAAGTATGCCTGAAGGACAAATCACAAACATTCAACTTAAGAATAGGCATGGAGTTTAAATCAAGTCTATAACTACAATATAAACCATAACCTACCTCAAACACAAGCCCGAATGCAACTAATCCGCTAGAGCCTTTCCTTTCCTTGGATTGTTGGATCATTCTCCGTCTTAAAACAATAAATAAGGAGTAATTTACAACTTACAATTTGATTCTAGGCATTAGGTACTAAAACCCATTGATTTTACCCTAATTCATAGCTTAAATCATCAGTTTAGGGGTTTTCACCCATTAAATTACCCCAAACCCCCATAATCCACGTTAAAGGGAAGGAATTATATTCTAGGAAGTATAATCTAGAAACCTAGAACCATTATTAAATGATTTTAGGACTACCTATAACCAATTCTCACTAGTTCATCAATTTAGGGTTTAAACCTATGAATTTCACCATAACTCTTGTTCTAACGATTCTACGGATTAATCTTACTTTAGAAAGGTATAATAATCTTACCTTAATGCTAAAAATTGCCCAAGCTAATAGGAAATTTCCTTTCTCAAGCCTTAGGTCGAAAATTTGGATGTTTGGGAGAAAATAACATCAAAATTAGGAACCCAGTGTATTAACTGCCTGATGACCGTAGTAGCGGTCAACTGTCCGCTGCAGCGTCCAGTTGAACCGGGTAGAGGCCCTCTATGGTGGTCTATCACTTAACCTCACCGACCGCTAAGGCAATCATTAGATCGCTAAAGTGGTACTGGGACCACTATAGCGGTCCTTAATCAATAGCTTAGGGGATTTTCCAAAATTTTCCCCTTTTACAACACTCTCTTGATTTTCACCAACGCAGATTTATCCTATCATGACAAATGCCATGATCGGAGTTCTTCTAACCTATTTCTCATTCTAAAAGTTTCTATAGACCACTATACCTCTCATATATCAAGACATCACCTCAAAATCATTAAACGCTACATCCCTAGACACATGCGATCTCTAAACCACACAACACTTGATTTTTGTAAAAAACCATCCTAGCCTGATATTTTAACAAGTCTCATCCTAGGGACATTTCTACCTGGGCACTTACACCCTAAACAACGCTATAATGATAGGATGGACGTTATATTAGATATCAATTAAATAATCATTTATCCCTAAATAATAAACCAAACAAAAAAGGGAAAACAAGCAAGAGATTACCTGAATTGGCAAATAACTGCAGATATCAGCTATGCATGTTCACTTCGGTCTCCCAAGTGGCCTCCTCAATAGGATGGTTCTTCCACTGGACATTTACGGATGCAATCTCCTTAGTCCTTAATTTTTAGACATCTCTATCAAAAATGGCAACAGGTTCCTTTTCATAAGAGAGGTTCTCATCTAGCAAGACAGAATCCCAATGAATAATGTAATCACCATCTCTATGATACATTTTGAGCATCAAAACATGAAACACGTGATAAACTCCCCATAAACTCGGAGGTAAGGCCAACCTATAAGCCACTGCCCTACACCTTTCAGAATCTCAAACAGTCAAATATACCTTGGAATAAGTTTACCCCACTTCCCAAAATACATGACACCCTTCATGGGTGAAAACTTGATCAACACTTACTCACCTTCCATGAACTGCATGTCTCTTACCTTTCGATCTACATTCTCTTTCTGCCGACTTTGAGCTACTACAAGTTTCTCTTAAATGAATTTTACCTTCTCTATCGAATCCTTCAATAAATTTGTACCCCAAGGTCTCTCCTCAAATGCATCAAACTATACAATAGAGGATATATACCTCCTCCAATACAAAGCCTCCAAAGGAGCCATGTCAATGGTCAAATGATAATTGTTATTATATGCAAACTCAGTCAAAGGTTGTAACTAATCCCAATGACCTCCACAATACATCACACACGCCCGGAGCATGTCCTCCAATACTTCGATCATCCGCTCAGACTGCCCATCCATCTGAGGGTAGAAAGAAGTACTCAGATCCATCTAGTACCCAACTCTTTATGTAGCATCTCCCAAAAGTTAAAAGTTAACTGCGTACCCCTATGAGAAATAATAAAAATGGGAACCCTATAAAGCCTGAAAATCTCCTTGAGATACAGTTTAGTCAACTTAGCTACATTAGGCATAACCTGCACCATAATGAAGTGTGCAGACTTAGTCAGCCTATCCACAATAACCCATATTGAATCATACTTACCCAAAGTCTTGGAAAGTCCAACGAAGAAGTACATAGCTATCCTCTCCCACTTCCATTTAGGAATAGGCATCCTTTGAAGAGTACCACCGAACTTCTGATATTCATACTTCACCTGTTGGTAATTCTGACACTTAGCCACAAAATTAACTATAGCTTGCTTTATTCGGCCCTATTAATAGTGTTGCCTCAAATCACGAGATATATGGAATATCTCGAGCTATGCATCTCAGTAAGTATGGTAGGAATGGAATCATCCACACGGGGCATACAAACTCATCCTTTAATCTGCAACACACCCTCACCTTTAAGAATCGCCTCCTTGGCCTCACCTTGCAGAGCCTTGTCATGAATCTTACTCAGCTTTGCATCCTCAAATTTCCTAGGCTTAATTTGATCAAGAAATGTATACCTCGCTTCTACACTGGCTAGGAACCCACCTTTATCCAACACCTAAAGTTGAATGAAAATGTTAGCTGGAGATTGAACTTCCCTAGCCAATGGATGTCTAGAAACCTCTAAAGCCAAAACTACCCATGATTTGTATCTTCCTACTCAATGCATTGGCTACCATATTAGCTTTACCCAGGTGATAGAGAATAGTCACATCATAATCCTTGAGAAGCTCCATCCACCTGTGTTGTCTCAAATTTAATTCCTTCTGAGTGAAGATATGACGCAAGCTATAACGATCAGTGAACACTTCACATCGCACACTATGCAAATAGTGTCTCCATATTTTAAGTGTGAATACCACAGTATCCAACTCTAGGTCATGAGTGGATAATTCTTCTTATGCACCTTTAACTATCACGAAGCATAAGTAATTACATTCTATTCCTACATCAAAACAACACCTAAATCAGAACGTGAAGCATCATAATATTCAGTGAAATCCTTACCCTCCATCAGCAAGGCATGAATAGGAGCGGCAATCAGCAAAGTCTTGAGATTTGGAAATCTCTTCTCACATTCATCGAACCAAATAAATGGTACCTCTTTCTAAGTCAGATGGGTCAATGTGATACAATAGAAACAAACCCCTTCACAAACCTATGGTAGTAACTAGACAAACCCACAAAGCTATGAACCTCAATCACTGAGGTAGGCCTAGTCCAATTCTCAACCACTTCAATCTTCTATTGTTCTACAATGACCCCCTTTTTTTGATACCACATCTCCCAAAAAGGACATGGAAGACAACCAGAACTCACACTTAGAATATTTGGCATATAGTTGCTTCTCCTTAAGCAGCCCCAACACAATATACAAGTGATTCTCATGCTCGTCCCTACTCTTAGAGTACACAAAAATATCATCAATAAAGATAATCACAAAGAAATCCAAGTATGGCTTAAACACAACATTCATTAAGCCCATAAAAGTAACAGAGGTTTTAGTCAGCCCGAAGGACATCACCAAGAACTCATAGTGCCCATAACAGGTCCAAAAAGTAGTCTTGGGAATGTCTTGGACTCAGATCTTTAACTAATAATACCTGGACCTCAAATCAATCTTAGAAAATACTGAATCACTCTGCAATTGATCAAATAAATCATTTATACTGGGCAAAGGGGAATTGTTATTAATTGTAACTTTATTCAACTACCGATAATCTGTGCACATATGTATACTACCATCCTTCTTCTTAACGAACAACACAGGAGCACCTCACCGAGAAACACTAAGATGGATGAATCCATTATATAGCAATTCATGCAGCTAGTCCTTTAACTCCCTTAGATCAGCTGGTGTCATCCTATAGGGAGGAATAGAGATGGGACGAGTGTCCAGCTCTAAATCTATACAGAAATCAATGTCACAATCCGGTGGCTTACCAGGCTAGTTAGTAGGAAAAACCTCCAAAACATTACACACTACTGGAACTGACCCAATAAGAGAGACCTCAACACTAGTATCTCTAAGATGAGATAGGAAATCCAAACACCCCCTCCTAATCAACATTTTAGAATGAATAAAAGAGATAAGTTTCATAGGAGCAGGATTATAGTCACCCTCCACTCTGGCCTATCCATCTGTGGCATAGCCACTATTACTTTCTTGGCATGACAGTCAAGAATTGCATGGTATGGAGATAACCAACTCATCCCAAGAATGATGTCAAAATCCACCATGTCTAAAATCACCAAATTTGCCTAAGTCTAGTACCTCATGAATAAAACAGAACAAGAACGATAGACCTGATCAATAATAACTGAAATTAGGATAGAATCTCTGAATGTAACCAAACCCACCACACTCATAACATATACAGCCCAGGGTGGGTCACTGAGCTAATAAAGATGAAGTGATATAACCACTAAAGTTTGAAGACGGCTAGCTGGCCCCTGACGGACCCCTATCAAACACCTGTATTATGGCCTGAATAAGGCAGGCAGGGTATCTCTGTGAACCCTGACCCTAAGAATAAGAACCACTAAAATTGCCCATAATTTAGACCTTTTTCCCAGCCGACTTGGTATAACTATCTTACCTTACACCTTCTACCTTTTTTACAAAATCAACCATTTTTGGTAAGGTCTTACTAGAAGATGTCATTTGAAGGGCAGAAATCGAAATGCTTGTAGTCAACCCTTTCCCAAAGCGGCAAATTCGTTGCTCCTCTGTATTCAGTAGCTATGAAGAATATCAAGAC
Source organism: Capsicum rhomboideum (assembly GCA_031232105.1). Classification (NCBI taxonomy): domain Eukaryota; kingdom Viridiplantae; phylum Streptophyta; class Magnoliopsida; order Solanales; family Solanaceae; genus Capsicum; species Capsicum rhomboideum. The sequence continues at coordinate 98,563,474 of CP124718.1, forward strand.
AGAGAATGAAATTTGGCCTCATAGGCCGCAATCGACAAATTCCCCTGCTCAAGATTAGTGAACTCATCTTTTTTCTAGTCCCTCAAGGTACGAGGCACATACTTCTCTAGAAAAATAGAATAAAACTAAGTCCATGTAGATGGAGACAAACCTGCAGCCATACACTCTACGTATGCCCTCCACCACATATTAGCATATCCCTGAAACTGGAAAGTCATGAACTCAACCCCATATCTCTCCACTATCCCCATCTTGTGAAGTCTCCTATGGCAGTTAATTATAAACTCATAGGTATCCTTAAACTCGGTGCCATGAACAAGAGGCTTCATCTTTACAAACTTGCAAAATAGATCATGCTCATCTTCGATCATTACCAGACCCACTACCTGTCATGGAAAAAAACCTATCTCTGATGCCTCATCCATTCTGTAAGCCATGACAGTAGCATGCTAGACTTTATGATGCTTAAAATTAGGAACTGAAAGTATAGCCTCAGTACTAACCAACCCACTCAAAAAGCTCAACACCTATTGTATTATGTTAGAAGACATCTGCATCGACGTTGCACCTCCCTGAACTAGTGCCTCCTATCCTCTACAAACTCGAGAATATCCTTAGGTGGAGGAGGATATTCTGATCTCTCTCTAGCCAGTACAATGTCTGCTTAAACTCTACCTTTGGCTGTCGTGACTCTCTTTCCTCTACCTCGTCCTCTCCTCGCCTATACTCTGTCACAAACTGCATCCCCAATGGTTGGCTCAGGTGCCTCTGCTCTAGCTCTGTTAGCTCGTGTTTTCATCAACTACGAGAATTAAGAATGAAAGAATTCAGATACCAATTGGAATCAACTAATAGCACAAAAAAACAAGAAATTGAAAAAGGTACAGAAGTCTTTAAAGAAAAGTACAAAAGTCCCCATACCATTCCGCAAGACTCTACTAGACATGTTCTTGTACGATGAGATCGACAAATTTAGGGCTCTGATATCAACTTTGTCATGGCCAAAATGTCCATGAGTGGCACCCATACTAATCCTTCGGTGGGAGAACCATCTAACCAAAACTTTAATCCAAATACTTAGCCATTTTTAAGACAGAATATAGCAAAACTCAACCCTAATGATTAATGTCTCAATAAAACCCAATGTCTACAATAGTATCCAATACTAATGGAATAAATAAGACTATCATTGTCCGAAGAAATGAACATGATCTACTAAGAGGATCCATGATAGCCTGAAACTAAGTGCAGCACCTTCGGATCAGAAATAGCTGGTCACACGAGTTGAGGCCTCGTCTTTGGAACATTACCCGCACTCAATAAAAAAAGAACACATAATAATATCAGTACAAATACTATGTACTGGTAGGTATCATCGACCGACTTAACTCAGACCCACACATAAACATAAATCAAATATGAGTAAACTAGCAATCAAAAAATAACAAGTTATCTCAACTTAACCAACAACCTCCACAGCTAGAACACGTAAGGCCAACAAATACCCTTACTAGATCACAACCTTCACCCTATCCATTGTTTCATAACCACAATTACAATGTTCATCATAAAGGGAACATATTACTAGTCTAAATACGAAAGTGTGAAATCAACACCTAATCATCAATGCAGTTAACTGTCTCACAAGAGTAGTCTAATGCTACCTTAATCACCACAACACATTATGAATTTTATATGAACAAACAAATAGTCTAATGTATGTAAACTATGCATATCAATTATCAAATCAAATCTATACACACATACTAAAGGGCTTGAGTTTTCCCAATAGTCATGACCTGCAAGGGACCAGCTTCTTTCATGTACCGTATCGGCGTGGTAGCCGACCCTCTGATATATCAATAAGCAAGTAAATTGTACCGGTGTAGTACCCGACCTTCCGAATACCACAATGTAATGAGATACAATCACTATCATTCAAGGTGTATCAGAGTGCACTAATAATTCAAGTACACTATTTATCATCATAAAATACTTAGTCAATTCCATGTCGTTTATCGTATGCATACAAGCAAGATCAACAAGATCAACAATCTCACCAATCACAAGTACCCAAAGCTAATTCACAAATATTCAACTTAAAAATAGGCATGAAGTCTAAATTAAGTCTACAACTATAATAGAAACCATAACCTACCTCAAACACAAGCCCAAGTGCAACTAATCCGCTAGAGCCTTTCCTTTCCTTACAGCTTCAGATCATTCTTGGTCTAAAAACAACAAATAAGAAGTAATCAACAATTTACTCTTTCATTCTAGGCATTACGGGCTAAAACCCACTAATTTGGCCCTAGTTCATAGCCCTAGTCATCAATTTTGTGTTTTTCACCCATTAAATTACCTAAATCTCCATAATCCACATTAAAAGGAAGGAATTCTATGCTAAAAAGTATTAGCTAACAACCTAGAACCATTATCAAGTTATTTTAGGACTACTCATAGCCAATTCTCACTAGTTCATCAATTTATGGCTTAAACCCATAATTTCACCATAAATCTTGTTCTAATAATTCTACTGATTAAACAAATTAATCTTACGTTAGAAGGGTGTAATAATTTTACCTCAACACTGGAAACCACCCAAGCTGATAGGAAATCACCTCTCTCAAACCTTACGTCAAAAATTTGGATGTTTGGGAGAAAATAAAATCAAAACTCAAAACCCAGGCGTACTAACTTCCTGATGACCGTTGTAGAGATCGACTGTTCGCTACCACGGTCCTGCTACAATGGTCCATCACGTAACCTCACGGTAAAAGCCATAACCGGAGTTTATTGACCACTCTACCTCTTATCTATCAAGACATCATGTCAAAATCATCAAACACTACACCACGAGACACAAACATTCTCTCAACATACAACACTTTGATTTTCATCAAAAATCACCCTAGTCTGAGATTTTAACAACTCTCATCCTATGAAAACTCTACTCGAGTGCTTACACACTAAACAATGCTATAACGATGGGATGGGTCTTTACACTAATCATGTCATGCAATACATATCCCTCCCCAGGAAGATCCATAATGTGAGGCTAAAAGTTATGCATTTATAATAGCATCTGCCTCACATTTATTCTCTTTTTAAGATCATTTGAGCTTATTTGATGTGAATTATACTTATGTATAATTTTTTGTCTTGTAGGATGGAGAATGATGGAAAATAAGTGTAAGCGGATTATAATTAAGACATTGTAGTTGTTAGTAATATAGAACTGCAACTGACATTAAATTTGAAGCATCAGATCCTTCCTCACAACTTTTTTGTCACTATTGTTTATGGTAAGTGTAGTGCATATCAAAGATTATCTTTGTTGGGTGATATATATCAGTTGGCAAAGGATATAAATGGGCCTTGGTTAGTTAGGGGTGATTTTAAGGTAGTGTTGAATGTCGAAAAAAATATAGGGGGCCTTCCAGTGTTAGATGCAGATCATAAAGATTTTACATGTTATATTTTAGCTTGTGAGTTAGCAGAATTCTACTACAAAGGTAGCCCTTTCACATGGTGAAATGGTAGAGCTGGCAATAATTGTATTTTTGAGAGGCTGGACAGAATTCTCATCAATCAGTAGATCCATAACTGGTTCAATCACATTGAGGTAGAATATTTACCAAGAACTGGTTCTGACCATGTTCCTATACTTCTTACTTGTGAAGAAAATAGTTCCACATAAAGGAAACTATTTAGGTTTCTAAAATTCTGGACTGAACATGAGTCTTTTTCGAAGATTGTTAGACAAAACTGGCTTACTAATAGTTCTAAAAATCCATTCATAGCTTTTAAGGAGAATATCAAAAGGGTTTAGACTGCATTGACCAAATGGAGTAAGGATGTCACGGCCCAATTGGTTGTGAGTGGCACCCACGCTAATTCTCCGGTGGGAGAACCATCGAACCCAAAATTTAACCCGAACACTTCACTATTTTTAACCAATAATAAGCCATTTTCGACTAGTAGAATAATAAAATCCCAATAAAACAATAGATAGATATAAAATGCAGAAAATAACTACCTACTACAAATATCCCAAGGACCCGAAAGTCATCGTACAAGAACTTCTAAACAAAAATCGATGTCTAATATAAATATCCAAAAACTAGTAACAAAAGAATATCATGATCTGAAAGGATGGACATGATCTAATAAGAATGATCCATGGTAGGCATCATCGGCCGACTTAACTCAAACCCTCACTTAAACATAAAATAAATATGAGTAAATTATCAATCAACACATAACAAGTAATTTCAATCAACAATTACCATCCACAGACAACCTCTTAGCCAACCAATAACCTCAACAAAACCAACCTTTGCCCTATCACTAATTTCACAATTACAATCACAAGTATAAGTTCAACAACAAAGGGAAGGGCCTATGACTACTCTAAATACCACAAGTACAAACACACCAAACTATTTACCACTTAACCATCTCATAAGAGTAGACTTATGTCACCTTGATTTCAATACAACACTTTATGAAATGCAAATGCCTCGCAACCATCATAACATCTTTTCAATCTATACACACATACTAAGGAGACTTATATGCCCAATAGTCATGACCTATAGGGGACCAGCTTTGTCCATGTACCATACCGGCATTGTACCTAACCCTTCGATTATCAATAGATAAGTAACATGTACTAGCATGGTACCCGACCCTCCGAATATCACAATATAAGATATCAAAATTAATAATCATTTTGGATAAAATGCAGTACACCAATAATGCAAGTACACATTTTATCTAGACACTTAGTCAAATTCAATGTTCACCATTTCATATAGACAACCAATATCAACATCCTCACTATTCACAAGTATGCTAGAAGGCCAATTCATAAATATTTAACTTACGAGTAGGCATTGAATCCAAATCAAGTCTATAACTACATTTAAACCATAACCTACCTCAAACACAAACCCAAATGCACTAATCTATTAAAGCCTTGCCTTTTCTTGCAGCTTTGAATCATTGTCGGTCATAAAATAGCAAAAAAGGAGTAATTACCATCTTACTCTCCATTTTTAGGCATTAGAAACAAAAACCATTGATTTCACTCTAGTTCATAGCCTAAAACACTAATTTGGGGTTTTCCACCCATTAATTCACCCACATTCCCCATAATTCACGTTAACGGGGAAGTATTCTATGTTAGAAAGTAAAATCTAATAACCTAGAACCATTTACAATTGTTTCTAAGACTACCCATAGGCAATTCTCATAAGTTCATCAATTTTAGGGATTAACCCACGAACTTTTCCCTAACACTTGATTCTAATGATTCTATAGTTTATGATGGATTAATCTATGTTAGAATGATGGAATAAACTTACCTCAAGAGTAAAAATCCCCCAAACTAGAAGAAAATTGCCTCATACAAGCCGTAGGTCAAAATTTGGATGTTTTGGAGAGAAATAATATCAAAACTCAAAGAAACATGCATTTAACTATCGACTACCATAATGGGTCAGAAAAGCAGTTTTAGGTATGTCCTCAACTTGGATCTTAAGTTGGTGATACCCAAACCTCAATTCAATCTTGGAAAACACCAAAGCACCCTGTAATTGATCAAACAAATTATTTATCCTAGGCAATGGGTACTTGTTATGAATCGTAACTTTATTCAATTGTCGGTAGTCTACGCACATACATAGACTACCATTCTTTTTCTTATAATAAAAAACAGGAGCACCCCATGGAGAAATATTAGGACGAATAAACCCCTTACCTAGCATTTCCTAAAACTGTGCCATTAGATTCCTTAGCTCAGCTAGTTCCATTTTATAAAGAGGGATGGAGATAGGTTCCTAACTTTAGGTCTATACAACAAAATTATGAACTATCTCTAGAAACTCACATACTATCAAAATTGATGCAATAGGAGGAACCTCAGCACTAGTATCCGAAAATTAAGCTAGAAAATCTTAACACCCCTTCCCAACTAACTTCTTGGCTTGAATAAAAGATATAAGTCTCAAGAGAGCAGTCTTAAAATCACCCTCCTACTCCAACTGATCCATCGCTAGCATGGAAACAGTTAATGTCTTGGCATGACAGTCAAGAATTTCATGGTATGGAGATAAACAACTCATCCCTAGGATAATGTCAAAGTCCACCATCTCTAGAATTACCAAGTCAGCCCAAGACTGATATCCCATAAACAATATAGAAAAAACCCGATAAACCTGATTAAAAACTACAAAATCCCCAATTGGTGTAGACACTTACATAGGAATAGCAAGCATTACACAAACCATATCCAGGCCTAAAGCAATTTTAATAAAAACATACAAAAATGTGGAATCTGGATCAAACAAAACAGTAGCCATGCGGTCCCAGACAAGAATAGCCCCTGTGATCACCGTGTCTGAAACCTTGGCCTCGATCCTGCCTCATAAATCATAGAAGTTGACCTTATCACCCGTCTGAGCATTACCCATATCGGCCGCCTATGCACCACTTTAATCTGTATTTCCACCACCTCGATTGACCTGGTTGCCACCATACCCATCTGGTGTCCACCATGCCTACCCTTTGGATGACCCCTACCATTACCTCCACCTCTCCTACCTACTAGAACCAAGGCTTAGGAAATCTATTGTTGTCCTGACTGACTATGCTGCCTCTCATTGGGACAAAAATTTTAAATGTAACTGACCCCACCGAACCCATAATATGTACGATCTATGGTGGGTCACTGAGCTAAAATCGACAAAGTGACATAACCACCAAAATCTGAAGATGGTTGGCTGGCCCCTGACAGACCCCCAATAGACACCTGCATCATTAGGGGTGTGCAAAGAGCGAACCGACTAATAAATCGAACTGATAAAAATGCTATTGGTTTATTGTTATTGGGTTATTAGGTAAACAGTTTTTTAATGGTTTTATAAAAAAAATTATTGGGTTATTGGTTTGGTTTTGGTTTTTTTCTTATTGAGCTATTGGGTAGACCGATAACCCAATAAGAATATACTAAATTACTACTTTACCCCTACTTATATTATATATATATATATATATATTACTTATTATATATTTCTCTTAATTTCTCTTTAATTTCTATAAACTAACAAACCTATTCAATTTCCTGAACTAACATCCAGTCAAGCTTAAAGATTTTTGTAAATTGAAACATATCTTGTAGGATTTTGGCTACAACTAAGATTCAGTTTCTTTTTATGTTAGTTGCTACTATTTCTATTTTATGAGTATTTTCTTATCGGTTAAACCAAAAACAAAATCATTAAGGACTAAAAACCGATAAACTAAAAATTGATAAAAAAATATCTTATTGGTTTGATTATTGGTTTAGCATATTTAAAACTCGATAAATCAAACTGATAATACATAAAACCAAACCAAAACGACCAATGCACACCCCTATGCATCATGGACTAAATAGAGTGGGTAGAGTATCCTTGTGAACCCTAACCTCAAGAATAAGAACCACTATAATTGCCCACCTTATGGGCCTATTTTCCCCCTAACTTAGCATAACCATCTTACCTCACACCCTCTACCTTTTTCATAAAATCCACCATCTCCTGGAAGGTCTTACCAGAAGATGTCATCTAAAGTATAGAAACCTGAAGAATGGTATTCAACCCTTTAACAAACAATCGAATCATATCCTCCTCAGTAGTCAAAAACTACGAAGAATATCTAGACAAAGTATGAAATATTGCCTCATAGGCTGCAACTGACATACCTCCCTGCTTAAGTCTAGTGAACTCATCCTTCTTCATATCTCTCAGAGTATGTGGCACATATTTCTCCAAAAAGACAGTGTAAAATTGAGTCCAAGTCAATGTAGGCAAACCTGCATCTCTACACTCGACAAATACCCTCCATATTTTGGCATCCCCTTACAACTAAAATGTAACAAACGCTACACCATACCTCTCTACTATACCCATCTTTTTAAGCATTCGTGACAATTGATAATGAATTAATAGGCATCCTCCAACTTGGTACCATGAAAAATATGAGGCTTCATCTTAAGGGGCTTACAGAATAGGTCATGCTCATCTCCAGACATCACCGGACCCAAAACCTGATGTAGGAAAGCACCCGTCTACGATGCCTCATCCATCCACTAAAACTATCTCCTCATTTTGAACCAAGTCTGGAATATCCCGTGTGGGGGAGGAGATTTGATCTCTTTCTTGTCGAACCTCAAGTGGCCCTGGCAGGTGCTTCCCCTTGGCCTCTTCTTCTTTCTCTCCCCCTCACTCTACCTTTACCATGAACTGCAGCCCCAGCGGCCCATTTGGGTGCTGGTGTTGTTGTTGTTGCTCTTTCAGCACATGTCTTAACCATCTGCAAGATAAGAGTGAAAGAAGTCAAATACCAATTTGGATCACCAGATACCAATTGGAATCAAGTACTAGCATGAAAGAAAGAAGAAGAGTGAGATTTCCTACAATCCTGTAGCCTCTTGAAGAAAAGTATAGACGTCTCCATACTGTTCTGCAAGACTCTACTAAACTTGTTCTTGTACAATGATATCAACAAACCTAGGGATATGATACCAACTTTGTCATGACCCAATTCGTGTGATTAGCACCCATGCTAACCCTCTGATGGGAGAAGCATCTAACCCAAACACTTAGCCATTTTTAACCAGTAATAAGCAATTTTCAACTAGTAGAATAATAAACCCCAATAAAATAATAGATAGATATAAAGTGCAAAAAATAACTACCTATTACAAATATCCGAAGGACCTGAAAGTCACCGTATAAGAACTTCTAAACAAAAACCGATGTCTACTATAAATATCCAAAAACTAGTAACAAATGAGTATCACAATCTGAAAGGATGAACATAATCTAATAAGAAAGATCCATGGCTGCCTGAAGGTAGATGCTCACCCTTGGATCAAAAGTTGTTGGCCACACACTATATTCGAGGTCTCATCTCAGTCTATAAAACACTGTCTGCATACAACAAAAGAACAGCACAAGTAGTATCAGTACAAACACTGTGTACTGGTAGGAATCATCGGACAACTTAACTCTGACCCACACTTAAATATAAATTAAATATAAGTAAATTAGAAATCAATACATAACAAGTAATTTCAATATACAATTACCATCTACACATAACCTCTTAGTCAACCAATAACCTCAACAAAACCAACCTTCACCCTATCACTAATTTCACAATTACAATAACAAGTATAAGTTCAACAACAAAGGGAAGGGTCTATCACTCCTCTAAATCCACAAGTTTAAACACACCAAACCATTTACCTCCTAGCCATCTAATACGAGTAGACTTATATCACATTGATTTCAATACAACACTTTATGAAATTCAATTGAATAATCAAATGTCTATGCATATGAAACAATGCCTCACAACCATTATATCATCCTCTCAATTTGTACACACATACTAAGGGGACTCATATGCCCAACGATTATGACCTACAGGGGACCAGCTTCATCCATGTACTATACCGGCATGGTACTCAATCCTCCAAATATCAATAGATAATTTACATGTAATGACGCGGTACCTGATTCTTCAAATATCACAATATAAGATATCAAAATCAATTATCATTCAAGATAAAATGCAGTACACCAATAATACAAGTCCACACTTTATCTAAACACTTAGTTAACCCTTATGGAAGATATGATTGATATCTTAATAAAGTGGTTATACATTATAGGTAGGTTCAATTCAATACTCACGTCACTAAGAGAGTTTCTAGGAAGTCTATTGTGATGCAGGATCCAAAGAAAGAACTTGATCTTAGAGGGGCTAGTAACTTCCAGATCCATTGGAATGTTTCCCAGTTTTGGGACTGGTTGGGTTGCCTTTGTTAACAATAAATTGGTAGGCACTTTTGCTGGAAAAGAGGTCATTACTATTGAGTCTCCAAATGAGGAAATTAGTATGACCTCTAGAGTTAGGGTAGAAGGACTTATGAAATATTTAATGGTGGTGGGCAATTCAAAGGGTAAAGAGTTAAAGTCACATCTATTATTGTTCCAAAAGTCTGAAAGTTTGACATTGGTATGAGAAGGGTGGATGGGACCTGCAATACAATCCTGAGAGGGGTTTGGTTTAGGATCCAGTTGTCCATTATAAAATTAATAGCCAACTGATATTTATATAGAGGGATACATACCAACCTCTTTCTAACTTTCCACCCCTTCTCATTTCACACTAGCCTCGAGTATTACCCACTCCGTACTACCTAATGAGGACCCATCCCCTTATATCCCACCAGAGCCACCAATGTTGTTATGTCATGACATAAATCACAGGATCATGCGGGCACTTACCCAACTCTACCTTAGATAGGAGAACCCTTACCATCCAACCTTTAACCACTACAGAAAATATTGCTAAAATCTTAAGCATGATAAATAATAACCTTTTTATTTAAAACAAAGCATTATTACAATAAATACATTATGGAATTTAACTAAACAACTTCCCATAACCTAGTCTAAAAGAAGTATAAGAGCACTAAGTACAAGAAGGACGACTCAAGACACAGCCTCCATGTAAGAGTAGAATGACAGCAGCTGCTGAAGAATAATTACCGTTGCACTATAGAAAATTCAACTGACCTACAACCGTGGTTATACCCCTAAAAGGAGATATAGTAAGTGTAGTATTAGTACAACCACACATACAGGTAGGTATCATTGGCCGACCAGGGTTAGAAAACATATAATAACATATCGTAATCAAGAAGAAATCATGGCAATATTCACTTAACGAACTTCATCATACTCCAAATCCCAACCTTACCATTTTTCCTTAGTTATAACTTTATTAATCTATCCTTAGAGTGTGACTAAATGATACAATTCCATGGCACCACCAAATCTATATCTCTGACGCACTCATCTAATTTGATAATAGCCTTACACTCCTCTCTCATTCATCCTATTTTGTGACAACCCTCACTCATTATTCAGTTACCATTACACACCCATAATGTAAACACCAAGACAAGTAAAAAAGCAATAATTAATTCACAAGAAAAGATACGATAATACCCTCCATGTATATATATATATATATATATATATATATATATATATATAAATGTACATACCACATAATAAGATTGATTCAAAACTTCCAAACATACCTTTTATTCACACCTACCTATAATATATATATTCATAAATACATCAACTTACAACCCACCAGTTAGCTTCTTTGCGTCAGTCTTTTACAAGTCATCCTTATCAAGTCACTTACACTTAGGCAAACCAATCATTAACCAATCATGTATAAAATGATATACAATAATGCAATTACATCAATGCAAAATAATAATACATTCCTAAAAGTGGTGTACATACATACTAGGGTCGGCAGGGACCCTTAATCATACCCTGCAGGGGACGAGTTCAGTCCAAGTACCATATCGATGTGGTACCCAATCCCAATACCAATCTATGTCGGTGTGACACCCGATCCTAATATTATCAAATAGATAAAACTTAACAATAATACTCAAAGAAAAACAATATCATTATGTAAGTTTAAATTTCGTTCATCAACCCTTAAACCTTCAAGTTATCATTTCAGCTTAAATTTTAACATAATCTAAACCAACAATCACAAGCATGCCCGAAGGCTAATCATAATCATCTAACTCAAATAATTGCATAGAGTCAAATTAAGTCTATAACTACTTTCAATCAACCCATTCATACCCAACCTTCAGGAAATTACCACAAATTGACCCAACCACCTTTAACATAAGCTTAACGTACCAAGGATTATTTTTCCCAGACACTAACACAGCCTTATCGACTACTCCCCACTCACTACCGCCTACCATTATTCTGATTCCTATATTCCACTTAAGGACACCCCATAACACTAATCTTCTCCACCTTTATTCCTCAACATTAACTCTCACACAAGCGACTAAAACCCGTGCTTAGTTCTACTCCTTTAACTTTACTATTAATTACTCTCGAGTCTATCGGCTCCTTCTTCCACCACCATCATGAAATATACAAGGCACTAAAATGTTTACCCCATAATTCCACCCCTTACCATGCTCTCGTTAAACGTAATTCCTACCAACCCACTATTTACTGACTGCTTCTAGTTCATGCAAGCACAATAATTCCTCAACATACAAAGGGTTAACACATACCATAAAATCAACATGCATCACTAAATACTTCCAATCCATTATCCTAAGTTTAGTTTGTTAGTTATTACATCCAAACTCAGTGCCCGTAGGCCTATACATGAAGTCTACTATCAAAATTATAGTTATTCCATGAGTCTAACCCAAATCTACTATAATTAAACTATAACCTACCTCATTGACAAGGTTACTGCTACAAAGAGTATAGATCCTCTTCTTTAGTGCTTTTTCTATCTAATCCATTGGAGTTTTTTTAGGGAAATACTTGGAAATCACCCTCCCATAGCTTGGCCTCTTAATCTTTTTCGTTCTCAGTCTAGGGTTCATCTGGGGTGTTTTTGGAGGAGGCAAATAAAATAACAGACCATAGTTGGGAGAAGAGTTTTAAAAAAACTCAGGAGGCTTACTGCATAATCGTCGTTGCAGCGGCAAACCTGTCACTGCAGCGGCATTTGGCAAGCCTGGCCCAAATGAAAATTTGGCCGATTTAACTTTGGCACAGAGTTGCTACTATTAAATTTAATTCTAATCAAGCTCAAAATGTATTTTTTGTCAAATTATTTTAGCGACACAATTTTTACCATAACGATGAAATGGATCATTACAATAGATACCAATTTACCCATTGTTCATCCTCAAATGGATATGGTAATTAGTATGGAGAGTTTTTAGCATAATTCTCAGAACTCAGCATTTCCAAAATGGCAGAAATTTAACGCAACCTCCCATCTACTTTTAAATAATTCGATAATACTTACCAAATCATCGTATTATAATTAATGCAAAATAATTACCTAACCAGCCCGTACTATAGGTGACTAAGCTCTAGGCACAACTTACGATCACTATATCCCAAGGATTATAATTTGTAATAAAATTTATGTAATGAGTCATCTAAAATATCCAAAACACCACATAATATTATAATGTATGAAAATGGGACTCCACCTCAGCCATCACTGCAGCGAGTGATTTGTTGCTGCAACAATACTACTATAGTGATAAACGAGTCACTACAGTGGTACTCGATAGTTTTTAAATAGGGGAAGTGGGATATCCCACTTCTCCAACTTTTCAACTCTTAAATTCTCTCTAGCAATTCTCTTCCCGGTGTCAAACTAAGGTAATTCTTCATATCTACTATGCTTTTTATGCTTTTATCATTATTGAATTATAGATTATAGGATTAACATTTGAATTTTGATTGGTTTTGGTGCATTTTTGGGCAACTCAATTTTTTCCCCCTTTGAATGGATTAATGAAGTATTCTAGTCTATTTTATATTCTCAACGCTCCTATAGCATTCTAGGCATAAGATTTACAATGTTCATGGCCATTTTTAGGCTTAACAAGGGTAGAAGATGAAGAGTTATCTTTTTCAAGGATTTTCAAGCCATTGGGGATTGCATTGGGTGTTAATCACTACCAATTTAGTGTAAAAGAGTTCAATAGTACTCTACCAAGATCGATCCATGTCTAAAACTCAGAAATTTAAAGAAAATTGAGAAATTCTCCATTAAAGGGATCAGGGATTATTGGGGACAATGGAATCGCTGCAGCGACACTTTTGTCACTGCAGCGATGCTACTATAGTGGTGCATTGCCACTATGGTAACTCGCTACATTGACAAAAGTATCGCTGCAGTGATGATCTGGCAGTGACCTTGCCCAAGATTTTTCAAAATGATTTTTCAATTCTATTCCTTCCCGTAGCATCCCTTTTTAGTTTCTAATTATGATAATGTGATGCTTGCAAGACTAAAAACTGTGGCCAACACAAATGCTGACCAACTCGTATACTGATGTTTCCTCAATAATATTTGTTGTACTCGATACCAAGAGGGGAGGAGTACTAAGGGCTTCATTTATGAGAGGGGTTTCGTGATGAAGGATGTAGCTGAAGAGGTACCCGAGTTCTTTTACCAGATGTGCACCTTTGGGTGGGGGATGCTAATGGAGCCCACCGCTACATACAACCTAGAGATAGTTCGGGAGTTTTATGCTATACTCCTGATGGTGGATTGGTCCTAGTAATGTGAGAATTGAGTTTTTAAAGATTTCAAGCTCTATTTCAAAGTTGTTTTTGATGGGTTTTCATAGTTAGAACCCTAAGAGTATGGGTAACATAATTCTTTATTAGAATTCCAGTTTTATTCTTTTATTTTTTTGGTCAATTTTTAAAGTGATTTTAGACTCAAAACCAAGTATACATATGGGTATCAATAGACTCCTAATCACGTATAGAATCTATTTTTGATAAATTATGAGCATTCTGAAGCCACTCAAAAGGTCTAGGCTTCTTGTTAAGGGTCTAGGCTCGTGTTATGACTTAACTTTCTTCAGATCGGGCTGGGTAGATAACCATTCATGTAAAGTATGCTATGGGTTGGAGATTTTATCATTGTTTCCATTTTTTAAGATAATTATTTTATCATTTTGCCCTTGTGGGGAATTTTATGGATCTTATTATTAACTTGAGAAATTATTATCATTGAGATGACCGTGCAGGGGTTGGTATTGGTATTGTTTGAGCATTATTTGTTCTTTATCATTATTGTGATGCCTGTATGGGGGGCTTGGATTGATATTATTGATATCTCACATAATTCTTTACTACTGTGCTGCCATAAAAGGGCTTGTATCATGATCTATTAAGATTTGAGGTGAGGTGAGTTATTTATACCATTGTTGAGTTAATTTATTGTATGTTATTGAGCTGGTTATGAACATGCATACTCATTTATTCGCCCATATTCATGGAACTGGTACTACTAAGAAATACTAATTTTGAAAGAAAATGAGACACTTTACAAAATTAGACTAGGGATGTGCCATTAAGGTTGATTGATGAGATTGTGCTAGTATATAGGTTGCAAACCCCCCTAGGTCCTCTACTAAAAGCTTATGCTCAGAAGATGTATACGAGGAGAACATTTGAACATTGCATACATATCTTTTCATTGTGTTGCATCACTTGCATCTCTCTAATGTAATTGTTATTATGTATTTTATCTTCCTTATATTTGTAACTATGGTGTTGATATTACTTATACTGTTATTGAAATTGTATCATTTATACTGTTAGGAATTGTACGACTTGATTCGCTATTGGGAACATTTTGTATACAGATGAAAGCATTGCTCATAGTTTCCTTTATATATTTAGTTGTCTACTTAGCTTGGTCCGCTTATGATGCCTACTGAGTACAAGTGGATCATACTCACTCCTACTACTATACTCTTTTGGTGTAGATCCTAGTTCGAGTGTGATTCATGAATAGCAATTGTTGTGCAGCTTTGGGATCTTTGAAGTTAGGGTGATCTACCCCTCCGGAGCCATGGCCGACTTCATCTAGTTTCTTATTCCTTTATTTTGTTTTTAGAGATAGATATTATGTATTCATATTCTATGTCGGATTTACTGTACTCTTTACTAATGACACTAGATCTTTGCGATTGGAGTCGTATTTATTTTAGATATTGAGTTGTTTTATCATATTGGCCATACTTTATCCTAAATCTCGTATTGATTATTATTTATCTTTTTTCATCTCTTAATTCTCTTGTGGAGTTAGACTTAACTACCAGTGTTGGATCGAGGTAGGTGTCATCATGACATTGGTTTTCTGGGTCATGACAAATTGGTATCAGAGTGCTAGGTTCACTGATCTCATGAGTAAAAGAGCAAGATATCTAATAGATTCCCACAAATTGATACGCTGATGTCCGTATCTATCTTCGGGCTGCTATAAGACATTTTTATAAAGCTTCTCTAATTTGATTCCTTATCATGCATGTTGTTCACACTCAATATTCTAAATGTGTATCTCACTCTTTTTGCACAGATGGTGAGAACTTGATCAGGATCTATTGAGGAGGCTAAGCTAGCACCCACTGTAGAATCCCCAGTCAGAGGGATGAGGTAGGGTCCGTAGTTGAGACTAAGGTAGAGGCCAGGTAAGAGGAGTGGCTCCAGTTAGAGGACGAGCTAGTGCGGCCTCTCTTGAGCTAGTAATTGATCATATTAAGGCAGCTTATCATCCAGAAGGTACAGGACCATCCCAGGCCCCTAAGGGTTTCATTGCTACTCTTATGTTACAGGATGTGTTGATTCGACTCTTGAGTCATTTAGATGATACCTCTCAAGTAGGTACTCTACCAGGTTCACCAGATGGTTCTCATATGAGAGAGGGTGTTCAGCCACTAGGGTAGGTTTCTATTTTGGGTTTTCAGACCACTGCAGCACAACCAGCTGTTGTTGTAGCCCCATATGTTGAGATGTTGCCTACCAGACTTGTTGTCCCACCGGTAGCTCCTGGTCCAGTGATGTCAGTTGATGAGCAGAAGCGTTTTGAAAGATTTATGAGAATTGCCCATCCCAAGTATAGTGGTGCTATTGGTAAAGATGTTTATAAGTTCTTGGTCAATTGTTAGGAGAGGTTGCATAACCTCTGTTTGCTTGAGTCTCATGGTATGTAATTACACTACCTTCTAGTTGGATGATGTGGCTAAGCAGTGGTGGAGATCTTTTGTCAGTTTTAGGCTAATGGGTTCCCCTTCTTTGACTTGGACCCAACTTTTAGAGATTTTTCTTGAGAAGTTTATACCTTTTAGCTTGATGGACTAGCTGAGGGACAAGTTTGATGATTTGGAGTAGGGCTCCATGATTGTTGCTGAGTATGAGGATTAGTTTCATGCCTTGTCTAGGTATGCCACAGCTAGTATATCCATAGAGTCAAAGAGGATTGAAAAGTTTATTAAGGAATTGACTACTTCTTTTCAGTTGGCAATGGCTCAGTTAGTCACTTCAGGTGGCTTCTTTTAGAGTATTATGGATCATACCTAGAGGATCAAGACTATTTGTCAGGGTGGTCAGAGTGGTAATATTAAGAGGGGACGCTGACAGGGTGGTTTTAGTGGTCTTTTATCTCGAGGTAGGGATTTTTCTGGAAGTGGTTCTCAAGGTTATCATGGCAGACTGATTCAAGCAGCTTTGTAAGGTTCAGATAGTGGGTTTGCAGGATTTGAGGCTTTGAGTAGTTAGAGATCAGGTCATACGGGCCGAGGGTCTCATTTTGGTTCATCTAGTTATAGAGAGAGTTCTGGTTCTTTTGGGCCCTTACAGCGTGACTCATCTAGTAGAGGATGTTATGTTTGTGATAAGTTTATACACTTAGCAAGGAATTGTCCCTATCGTGCGATGAGTCTTCCCCAGCAGGGTTCTCAACATCAGATTTATCCAGCGCCAGTGTCATTAGTTAGAGGGGGTACACAGGGTAGTAGAGATGGATTTAGAGGTATCAAGAATGGAGCTCAGGGAGATCATTGTAATGGCCAAAGAGTTGCTCAGTCCAGTAGAGGACGCAGGCAGTGCTATGCTTTTTTGGGGAAACCTAAGGCAAAGGCCTCTGATGTTATGATTACAGGTATTATCCCATTTTTTCATTATCCTCCTTCAGTGTTGTTTGACCATGGGTCTATATTCTCTTATGCATCTGCATATTTTGCTTCTAGTATTAATGCTATGTGTGAGTCCTTTGCCATACCCATTCGTGTTTCTACCCCTATAGGCTATTCCTTAGTGGTGGTTAAGGTGTACCGATCATGTGTAGTGACACTTTTAGGGGCGTGAGAGTTGAGTGGATTTTATCATTCTTGATATGGTTGACTTGATGTCATATTGTGTATGGATTGGATAGCTTTTTATCATGCGGTTCTGGATTGTAATGTCAAGACTGTGACCTTAGTCATTCTGGGTGTGCTGAGGTTAGAGTGGAAGGGTACTTATAGATTGTATTTGAAAAAGGTTATATCTTTTCTTCGTGCTTATCGCATGGTAGAAAAGGGGTGTCTTTCTTACTTGGCTTATGTGCGTGATACCACTGTTGATTCACCACCTTTTTTGGATTCTATGAGAGTTGTTAGAGATTTCATGGATGTGTTTCCTATGGACTTGCCTGGTGTTCCTTCAGATAGGGATATTGATTTTGTTATTGAGGTGGAGTAGGGCACCAAGCCCATTTTCATTCCTCCTTATAAGATGGCCCCAACTGAGTTGAAGTAATTGAAGGAGCAATTACAGGATTTATTGAGTAAAGAGTTTATCAGGTCGAGTGTTCCTCCTTAGGGTTCTCTTATCTTGTTTTTGAAGAAAAAAGAAGGGACCATGCGTATGTGTATTGATTATCAATAACTGAACAAAGTGACTATCAAGAACAAGTATCCTCTCCCACGTATCGATGATTTATTAGATCAGCTTTAGGGCACAGCAATGTTTTCTAAGATCAACTTACAGCCTGGTAACCATCAATTGAGGATTAGAACTTTGGATATTCCAAAGACGACTTTTAGAATGTGGTATGGACACTATGAGTTGTTGGTTATGTCTTCTGGGCTGAAACGCCCTGATGGCGTTTATGGAGTTGATGAACAGAGTATTTTGGCCTTATCTTGATATTTTGTAATTCTGCTCATCGATGATATCTTGGTTTATTCAAAGAATGAGACAAAGCATGTGAGGCATTTGAGAGCCGGACTTCAGAAATTGAGAGATGCATAGTTGTATTCCAAGTTCTCCAAGTGTAAGTTTTGGTTGGATTTTGTTTCTTTCTTAGTTCATGTGGTGACCAAAGATGGTATCACGGTCGATTCGGCGAAGGTGGCAGCGGTGCTTGATTGGCCAAGGCCTAATTCCCCTACCGAGATTTGGAGTTTTATTGGGTTAGCAGGCTATTATCGATAGTTTATGCAGGGGTTCTCTTCCATTACGACACCTTTAACTAACAGAAAAAGGTTGTTTTCCAGAGGTCGAACAATTGTGAGAGGAGCTTTCAAAAGCTCAAAGAGTTATTGACTTCAGCTCCTATCTTGACTTTTCTCGAGGAGGGCATGGGTTTCACAGTATTTTCTGATGCTTTCAAAGTAGGCTTGGGTGGTGTATTTATGCAAAAGGGTAAGTGATAACCTATGCTTCTAGACAGTTAAAGGTATATGAGAAGAACTACCCTACTCATGATTTGGAGTTAGTGGCAATTGTGTTTGTTTTGAAGTTTGGCGTCACTATTTGTATGGGGTTCATTGTAAGATTTTCTATGATCATCATAGCCTTCAGTACTTCTTCAGTTAGTAAACCTTAATATAAGACAGAATAGGTGGTTGGAGTTGCTTAAGGATTATGATCTCAAAATTCTTTATCATCCGAGTAAGGCTAATATGGTAGCAGATGCCTTGAGTCGGAAGGTGGGGATATAGGGAGTTTGGCTTATCTTTTGGTGGAGGAACGACCTTTAGCCTTAGACATTTAGTCTTTGGCCAACTAGTTTATTCGACTTGATATTTCAGTGCTTGTGTGTGTTTTGGTGTATGTTGAGGCTAGATACTTATTGATGGAGCAAATTTGATCTTGTCCGTTTGACAATGAGAAGTTGAGAATGATTCGTGATAAAGTGTTGAGTGGCAAGCCGAAGGTGGCATCTCTTGATCCTGAAGGTGTTTTGAGGATTAGTGGTCGTGTTTGTATGCCGAGATTTGGTGGTTGGATTAGAGTGATCTTAGAGGAGGCTCATTGTTTAAGGTATTCTATTTATCCAGGAGTAGCTAAAATGTACCATGACTTAAAGCAACACTATTGGTGGTGTGGGATGAAGAAAGACATTCTAGAGTTTCTGTGTTGATAATTCAAACACTTCAGTTGTTCATCCAGCATTCCACGTTTCTGTGTTAAAGCAATACCATCCTGATGATTTTCATGTGATCTGATGGGATTCAGTTGCTTTAGATCGTGATTTGTCCTTTCAAGAGAAGTCAATTGCTATTTTGGATAGGCAAACTAGAAAGTTGAGATCCAAGAATATTGATTTTGTGAAAGTTCAGTGAAGACATCGCCTGATTGAGGAGGATACGTGGGAGGTTGAGTCTGATATGCAAAGTAGATACCCCCAGTATTTTACTGATTCAGGTACTTTCTTTGCTTTTTCATTCAAGGACGAATGTGTGTTTTAGCGGTGGATAATGTAACAACTCTCATTGTGATATTTAGCTTTTTCTATATTTTGACCATTTTGTCCTTCCCCTTAGTTGCCTTATATCATTTATGAGTTACTGGGATGGTTGGCATGGTCCCTGAAACGTTTGGGAGTGATTTATTTTAGTTTGAGGTTTTGAGTAGCCTTTAAAATGATATATTTGACTTCGGTCAATATTTTGTGATTTAAAAATCGGTTGGTGATTTTGTCAGTTCCATTAGATCTGGAATGTTGATTTTAAGTTAGTAGCGTGGTTGGTTTGGGTTTCAAGACTATATTTTGAGTTGTGACCATTTAGACGAGAAACTAGTTATTTTGGCCTTAAAGGGTTCCCATGGTGTAATTTGTTGATAAAGACCTCTTTTATTAAATCTGATAATTCAATCAAGTTTGGAACGTCAAAATTAGCCTAGTAGCACTATCAAATTATTTTGTGGAGTCCCGAATGAATCCCGAGGGTTCAATCGGGACATTTTTTAAGTTCAAAGCACTAGAGGTGTAGTTTCTGGTGCAGCACCTAGTTCTTTATCACGATCACGTGGCTATGTGTTGCGATCTCTAGGTTGGACCAAGTGACTCATCGCGATCGCATGAGGGTTGACCATGATTGCGAGGAGTAAGCTGAACCAGGTCAGAGTAATGTATCACAATCACGAGGCCCAATGATCGTGATCGCTATGACCAATATCATGGGATATCAACGTTGACCTCGTGATCGCATGGGACAGTCTATGATCGTGAGGTGCTATTCACAGAACAATATAAATACTCTATTTTTTGCAATTATACTCCATTTTCACCATTTTTGAGCTTGGGGAACACAATTTTGGGCAATTTCAAGGGGGGTTTCATCAACTTTGATTTGGGTAAGCTTTTAAACCTATTTTTAATCATTACCCATTGGTTATCTTGCAAAAACAACTTCAAAACTTGGATTTTAAACTTGAGATTTTGGGCTTTACCTGGTGAAGTGAGAAATGGATTTTTCAAGGATTTCAAGCTCAATTTCAACTCGGTTTTTGATGGGTTTTCATATTTAGAACCCTTAGTGTATGAATAACATGATTATTTATAAAAAAATCCAATTTCAAACTTTTATTTTTGGGATCAATTTTTGAAGTAATTTTGGACCCAAAACCAAATATGTCAATATGGGTATCAATAGACTCCTAATCATGTATAGAATCCATTTTTGATAGATTGGGAGTATTTTGAAGCCTCTCGAAAGTGGAAGTCTACTCTTTGAGGGGGGTCCAAGCTCGTGTTTTAGATTTTTAGGTAGGTTATGGCTTAACTTTCTTTCGATCGGGCTGGGTAGATAACCATTCATGTAAAGTATACTATGGGTTGGGGATTTTATCATTACATCCATCTTTTGAGATCATTATTTTATCATTTTGCCCGTGTGGGGGATTTTGTGAATCTTATTATTGACTTGAGAAATTATTATCATTGAGATTCCCGTACAGGGGCTGGTATTGGTCTTGTTTGAGCATTATTTGTTCTTTATCATTATTGTGATGCCCGTGCGGGGGCTTGGTTTGATATTATTGATGTCTCATATAATTCTTCACTACTTTGTTTCCACGAGAGGGCTTGTATCATGATCTATTAATATTTGAGGTGACTTGAGCTATTTATACCACTGTTGAGTTGATTTATTGTATGTTGTTGAGCTGGTTATGAACATGCATACCCATTCTTTCATCCATATTCATGGAACTGGTACTACTGAGAAATACTAATTTTGAAAAAACTGAAATACTTGGCAAAATTCCTTAGCCAAGGGATGTGCCAGTAATGTTGATTGATGAGATTATGATAGTATATGGGTTGCGAACCCCTCATGGGTCTTCTCCTAGATTCTTAGGCTCCAAAGGTGTATACTAGTTGAACATTTGAGCATTGCATACATATCATTTCATTATGCTACATCACTTGCATATCTCTTATGTGATTGATATACTGTATTTTATTCTTCCTTATATTTATATTAATGGTGTTGATATTTATTATATTGTTATTAAAATTGTATTATTTATAATGTTAGGAGTTGTATGACTTGAGCCGCCGTCGGGAAGTTTTCTGTATGCAGGTAGAAGTGGTTCTCATAGTTTCCTTTATATGTTTAGTTGTCTACTTAGCTTGGTTGGCCTATGATGCCTACTAAGTACAAGTAGACCATGCACACTCCTACTTTTGTACCCTTTTGGTGCAGATCTCAGTTCGAGTGTGATCCGTGGATAGTGATTATCATGAAGCTTCAGGATCTTCAAAGTTAAGGTGAGATCCCCCTCCGGAGCCGTGCTCGGCTTCATCTAGTTTCTTATATCTTTATTTTGTTTTCAGAGACAGATATTATGTATGCGTATTCTATGTTGGATTTAGTGTGCTCTTTACTCATGACTCTAGATCTTTGGGATTGGAGTTGTATTTATTTCAGATAGTGAGTTATTTTATCATATTGGCCTGACTTTATTCTAAAGTCTCGTATTGATAATTTTTTTATCTTCTTTTCATCTCTTATTTCTCTTGTGAAGTTAGGCTTACCAACCAGGGCTGAGTTGGGATATGTGCCATCAAGACCGCGATTTTTTGGATTATCACTAGGACTCCCTAAAGAGAAATGTTAAAAGATGGCATTCACCAGAATGAAAAAGGTACATCTGAGCCAAATCCAGAATATAAAGCACGGTAACAATAATCAAAATAAGGCCATTAAGGTAAAAATGTTTGTTGCTTCTTCAGGTAAGTTTCAAGAAACTAGGAATTTTGCCTACAAATCACCTGTTAACAACCCCAACAAAGGTAAAAATGATTGCAACATGGGTAAGGCTACTTCTTCTAGTGACCTAGTTGGTATGTTAACTGGTGATGTGCCATGAAATTATGGAGCTTTTGATGCTTAAACCGGTGAATATTTGCAAGTACAAGGGTCTTTCTATATGGATATAATGGGTTTTTGGGTGTTTGTAGGTCAAACAGGTCCAGAAGAGTGGAGTGCTAGAGTTTGGACAGAAAAAGGGCATCAGACGACCATTCTCATAACCGTGGGATCTAACCACGATCGTACTTAAGCATCGTATGAAGAAGCAGAGAAGTGATTCTCAGATGGTAATCATACGGAGTCTCCCACAATCGTATATGGATCATACGATCATACCATATGATCGTGGAAAAAACCTCTTGAAAACATGCCTGCAGGAGCTAAGTGTGAAAAGGATCAGACGACAAGATCCCACGACCGTACCTAGATGTGACGGTCGTACCATGAGATCATGGGATTCAAGACCTGAAGATGATAAAGTCTATGAGAAAACCATGAGCACCAAAGGACGATCGTGGTATCTAGTCACGATCGTACCTTTCTCTCGTCTGACATGACCGACTTAGATTTTCTATTTTGTTTAGGATAGGTTTTATTTTGTCTATAAATACTCTTATTAATTATATTGTATGCGGTTACGTTCTATTTTTACTTTCAAGACATATTATTGGTTTTTCAAGTGAAAACATCGATTTCTAGGGTTTTAATTCAAAGTGAAATCTTGGAGTTTTTCGTATTCTTATTGTAAGTTTGTACTTGTGATTTCATATCAGACTTCTTCTTGTGTTCTTGCAACTATGAGTAGCTAAACATCATAACTAGGGTTGAAAAAAGTAGGACTTATAGTACGGAGTAATCTTCAACCGGTATTCACATGTATTGGTTGTTTCCTTGGTTTTAAATACTTTTTGATGGTGTGCAATGTTAGAACTCGCCTAATCTGTATTCTGGATGAAGGATGAATATGGATAAGAAGAAGGAAACAAACAATAGAGACTTGGAGCTATCAACCTCCATTTATAGCTTAGACCTCTAATCTAAGATAGCTATCTAGGATCCAAGATAGGGGTTAGTAACGCAGGCTCAGGAGAAGAGAAAACTTACCTAAGGATATTGCTTAGACAAGAGCGTAAAGTTGTTCTAAGTATACATAATTTATCGATTTTGCATACCGAACACTGGGAGAGATTGTAAAGTACGAAGAACCTACAGAGTTATGAAGTTATGGGGAAAACAGTCCTAGTACTTTTCTCGTATTGATTACAAAACTACAAAATAAACAACTATTACTACTGAATTATTAATTTACAAATCCCTATATTTTACTGGAAATCATTATTGATTGCCTCGACATACATCTTGAGTGATATTTTGACCTATTCCCTGTGGGAATGACCCCAACCTCGTTAGGTTCTATATTTGATCAATGACCGCTTTATGCTATGCTTAGAGGTGTAATTTGGGCGAAATCAAATTTTGGCACTGTTGCCGGTAATACAGTTATGGAGTTTATTTGATTGTGTTTGTTGGGTTTATTGGTTGTTGCTTCCTGATTTTACTTTTTTGATGATATTAGGGCACACACCGGTGTATGCCTAGTACTCGAAGTCAAGGCAATCCCCAGATTCCACTTGATACGGAGCTTGAGAGAACTCTGAGAAATAATCAAAGGATGGTTAACAAAGGAGTTCATGATCCATCAGCCTTGTTGGAGGGCATTTACGGTGATCTAGCACTCTTAAATCAGCCACTACACCAGCACAAGGGTCAAGATACTGCAAACAGACCACGACTCAATTAATAGATGAAGAGAACGCTAGACAAGAAGCTGTCAGATGGGCATCAAGGGAAGAAAGGGCTAGAAATATGAGGCAAACCATCTAGTTGCACTTGATGATCGAGAGAGACAGAGAAGGCATAGGGGACAACATCCTCTGCAACAGTATCTACCTTAATATAAGAATCCGAAAGAGGATTTGGACTATTGGAGCCGGTGGAAACTGGTCCTATCATTCCACCAGAATTACCTCCCAGGACTATGTTTGATATCACGAGTGCCATGATTCACTTGCTGAACTTGAAAGGGGTATTTGTAGCCCTTCCCACTGATGACGCAAATATTCATGTAATAAATTTTATTGGGATTTGCACTTCTTACAATCTACCTAGAGTGACCAAGAGGGAAATCAAACTGTGCCTTTTTCCATTCTCTTTAATAAGAGAAGCCACACTATGGCTAGCAGAGCTACCACGTGGATTGATCACTACTTGGAATGAATTGAGGACTTAGTTCTTGGAAAGATTCTTCCCACCTTCCATAATGTTATAGTTTAAGGATGAGATTTATAATTTCACACAGTTGCATTCAGGTGTGTTGTATGAGACATAGCTGAGGTTAAATAAGAAGCTTTAGAGTGTTCCAACCCACAGGATGACTGGTAGAAGTTTGCTCGAGATCGTCTACAGAGCCTTGAATGCTAACACCAAGGTTGTAGCTGACACTATCACTAGTAGAAAATTCATAAGTCTTTGTTGGGATCATGTCTCTAAGATTCTAGAGAGGATCACAAAACTAACCGAGATAGGCATACTCGAGATGCAGACAGACCCACAGGTACATACACAATTGGAGCATTCTTAGAGTAGAGAACACTAGATGAGATAGTGGCCCAAGAGGTAGCATATCTGAGGATAGAAATTTGATTGTTAACTAAATAATTTGTAGCAGTCGGAGTCGAAAGGTACATGCCATCAGTTCACAAGATAAGGCACCCAGTTATGAAGATTAGAATCTTAAAGATGTAAGGACCCTCTACGTTATTTTCTTTATTTGCATGCATTTTTGGTGTTTTGAGTCTTCCCACATCGGCTATCGGTTATTTATGACTTGTCGAAACTGTCGATTCGATTGTCGGATAGTTCATTTGGATTTTAGCTCATTTCCCTATTTTGGAGCTTTTATTGTTAAGGGATTGGTCTCGGACCAAAACTCCTAGTAAACGGCCTTGGATGAGAATTTTAATAGCGTTATCACCTCCAGAATATTGATTTTAGGTTTGGGGGATCCTTGGTTCAGGTCCCGAGGCTTTCGAACTCATTTTGGGCTATTGGGTAGAATTTGTTTAAAATGGAACTATAGGTGTGTGCCCCACATTTAATCAAAACGATCATAGAAGAAAGTTTTGATGGTTTTGTTGAGTCTAGAATGTCAAATTTGGTATGGTAGCATAGTTCATTTACGCGCACGGAGTTCCGAACGAATTTTGAGTACCCGATCGGAGTCCATTTAGACTTAGAAAAATCTGATGCCTCAAGTTGTTGGTGCAGTCGCTTAAGCGGCCAAAGGACCACTTAAGTAGTAACCACTTTAGCGGCAAGGCCATCACTTAAGTGATGCTGACCAGCCAAGCCACGGTCGCTTTAGCGACCATCTTATCGCTTAAGCGATAGTTGCTTTAAGGACCAGGGTGTCGCTTAAGTGAACCCCTCCTCTCCTGACCCATTGCTTTAGCGATCAATCTTTGCTTAAGCAGTAGTCACTTAAGCGACCTAGTAGTCGATTTAGCGACAACTGCTGGTGTTATATTCTCTTCTTCACCTGATTTTCCCTTATTTTCTTTAAGGCCTATTCTCTATTTTTGGGGCTTGAAGTGTGGGAAATCATCCATTAAAGCTAAGGCAAGCTAGTTCAACACTCCTTGTTCATTTTCCATTACTTTCCCCTACAAATTCCTTACTTTTTCATTATAAATTTCTAGAATTTAATTCTTAAATTCTCCAACTTTGTGGGATGATTTAGGCCCCGATTTAGGCTCCGTTTGTGCTTAACTTTTGAGCACACATTCCTTGTCCTTCGAGAGACCTCGTGACAAATTCAATTTTGGGATTCCATTAGCAAGCCCCACGAGCCCATTTTTGACCCAATTTTAGGCTCGGAGTTTTATATAGTAAAATGGTATCGTTTTACTCCTATTAACGTGTAGATTATGATTTTGATAGTGTGATGTCGTTTTGAGATCATGGGTTGAAGATGATCAATTTGCGGATGGTTTGAGATTGCGGTTCAGCTACGAGGTAGGCTTCAGTCTACTCTTCTCTATGAGATTATGTATAGTATAGATTGCATGCTAGGTAGGGATTATTGGATATGTTTATGACTAGTATAGCATGACTTAACCTATTTGGGAATTTGAGATAGAAATGTGACTCGAAACTTACTATAAAATACCCATTATGGTCATAGAATCCTATTACCCTTGATTATAAGCATATTAACCATAGTTCGATGTTAAGGATCCTTTAATGTAAGACTTACCATTTGACTTAGTGAATTGGATGATATTTCCCCCGATTAGATCCTTTTAGTGGCATTACGCTTGTATTCACCATAGTTTCCCAGATTATGGTGCTAATATCATGTTAATTATTTATTGTTGGTCCCGAGGCCGTGATTACGATATCAGTTGGACTCTAGGTGAGTATTTTACCCTTAAAGAGGGCATGATTCTAGTTTATAGACGCTTAGGTGCTTATGGCTGTATTATTTGGATACTGGTGATGGCATGCATACTTTAGGGCGCATTTATGTTCACTTAGTGTATGATACTGACCAAAACCTTGATTTTACTACTGTTTTTGAAAAAGGGATTTTTTTTTCACTTTTCACTTTTAAAATGGATTCTTTCACAATGGGAATCATACCACCTTATTTAATCAATTATGAGCTTTGGAACTAGAAATGTTGTTTTGGAAATTAGACAGAGGTTGATTTTGGTCCATTATAAATCCACTCTTTTACCACTACTACTTACTTCGATCGAGAGAGATTTCGACCCTTTCTATGCTATTATGCCGATTTAGTCCCGAACTTGATCTCGGGTAATGTATTTACAAAATTACACTCTTTTAGTCACGATTTAAGTCTGTACACTTATTATACTTATATATATATATCCTGTACTGTATGGAGTATATTGATTATGATGATTATTGGAAGTCCAAGTTTGGGACCAGGCAGTGTATACGGATATCCCGAGTCCCCTATGGGCCCCTTCATTTGTGAGCCACAGTGCCAGAGAAGGATGGTCGTTATAGGTCCTGCCTTTGCGATCTACTAAGCTGGAGGAGGTGTATACACTTGGTACATTATGACACTAGGATTGGACATGGTACTATGGGTTTATATTGCATTCATTCATTTATATGCATTGCTTATCACCAGTATGATTGTTTGGTACTTATATCTATCGGCCTTATGGGGGTTTGTATAGGTATAAGTTATGATTGTTGTTTGCTGAGTTTTTGCTTGAACCTTCCGGCTTATGGGTACCCGATTAGGTTATTATTTTTTCGGACTAGCCGGTTACCTTATTATTGGTTATTATGGTTAGTAGGTCGCAGGATGGTTATGGACTGGTACCTGAGATTATCGGTACGTTTCTGATTTTCCTTTTTCTATTATGGTAAGGTGCATTATTGTTAAGTTACCTCATGATTAGTCACCTTTTGGTTAGAGGCTTTGATTATGCTAGCATTAGCTTCCTTATTTGACTATGATCCTCGAGATTTTAGGTTGGTTCGCTCAGGATATTACCTTGGGATTTGTCTTATAAATGTATATATATATATATATATATATATATATATATGGTATTACCGTACATCCCTCTCTTTCCTTATCTATTCTTATTGTATATGTATCCTTTGGCCTTGTATTACTACTATATATCCTTCTTTCACTCTTCAATTATATATTGGCTAGTGATATATGGTATTGCACTTTAGTTCTTAAATACTGTTAAAATAGGATAGTTTATCCTTATTTCCCCATTAGCATTATTATACTTAGTTTCTTGGATAGCTGTCTATAGTTATATTTCTGCTTTATATGTTATTTATACTTGCATTATCTTTGAAGCTCAATTGGTCGATGCCTACTAAGTACCATATGTTTGGTACTCATGCTATACTTCTACAGCCTACAGATCATAGTACAGGTTCTCGTCGTTGATGAGTGTATCATGTAGAGCAATTATGGATCGGACATTTGGGGTGAGCTCCAGACGTTCAGAGTATTCCTACTCTCCCTCATATTGTTAGTTTGATCTCTATTTTGTATTTCAGAGACAGCTTTGTATATATATTGACTTTGTATTCCATGTTGTACTCTATACTGACTTCACCAGGTCTTGGAGTTGTAATCTATATTAGTCCCTTTATTAGATTCCTTTTCGTTGTTTCCTTTATTTCTCTTGATAGTCCATTACTAGTAGTTCTAGACTACAGGTTGGCTTGCCTACTGGTGGGTTATAGTATATGTCATCATAACTTGAGAAATTGGATCGTGACAAATTGGTATCAGAGCATAGGTTTATCGGTGTATTGTCACAAGAGCTAAATGTCTAGTAGATTCCTACAGATCAGTACAGAGATGTCTGTATCCTATCTTCGGGAGGCTATAGGGTATTTTTAGGAAATTCTATTCTGGACTCCTTATCGTGTGTCCGTATTTCTATAAACCTCAAGTACTTTCTTTGACTCTATTCCTTCCCTGATGGATGGCACGAGGTTATTGATAGATACAGATGGGACTTTGGCACATGTTACCAGTCTCAGCTCAGTGTTGGGCTAGAGAGTCAGAGATTAATATCGAGGATCTTCAGCATCAGATAAAGGATTTGGGGCCAGCTCAGGTTTTGATAGAGTTATTAACCCCCTCTAGCTTTGCACGATTCAGTGTTGGAAATTTTGAGCCTTTTATGGATACTTCACAGCCAGAGGTGATGTCTGGTTTATCGAGTGGTTCTCAGATCAGAGTAGGGTTTATTGGTGTTCAGCAAGGCTCCTTTTCTGTTTTAGAGTTAGAGATTGGGTTTCTCGAGTGTTCCATACATACTCCGATACTATGTCCTTCAGAGAATGAAATTGTGCATAAATTTATCAGAGGGTTAGCTTTGCCAATCCACTTGGCGTTGGAGCATTTGATAGTAGCTGGGTATTGTTTCCCTCAGGTTGTTGATCATGTGAGGACCACAGAGAGGGTATGTATTGAGATATATGGAGGTGGCAGTCATAGGCCATATCATCAGTACAGTGTTATTGGTATTCCGTCTGGGAGTAGGGACCTTCCCACCAGGGATCAGCATCACTTTCCACCTATTGGACCCGTACAGGTAGCACCTCAGATTATAAGTAGATCTTAGGTAGATTGTAGTGGTCACAGTAGCCAGAGACATTGCGGAGTATTTGGTATAGACCTTCAAGTCGTGGTGGCCATTCTAGATCAGTAGGTGCAAAGCATTTGAGAGTTCCAGGGGCATGTTTTGACTGTGGAGAGGTGGGTCATTGGTCTAAGGAGTACCCCAGGCATGAGTTGGTTGTCCAGTCAGGGTCAGCATATGATCCTCGCAAAACTTGAGCTCCTAAGGTATGTTATGATTGCGGGGAGGATGATCATTTCAGTGGAGAGTGTCCCATGTGTCAGTTCGTTAGCCAGTTGGGGTCAGCATGTGTTTCTCACCAAGTTAGAGCTTCAAGGGGTTGTTATATCTGTATAAAGATCGATCACTAGTCCAGAGAGTATCCCCGATGTGGGACTATTAGTCCTTCATCTCATCCAGATCATTCTTATAAAGATGTGGCACCTTCAGTTAGAAGTAATGCACTTCGTGCCTTAGTTGGTTATTCAGATGCTCAGTCTGGGTTTGGACGCATTTAGATTCGTACATCTTTGGGTAGGCCAGGACTATGACTTCAGATTTCCACCGTGATAGGTGCGGTGTGCCTTTAATTTTCTACCTTTAATTTCTATTTGAGTTATGTTTGGGTTTTCATACCCATCAATGATTATATGCCTTGATTACTATACTGATTGTTGTATGCCTTTGTGTAAATTTATGCTTATTTTACTACCCCCATAGATGAATTCTTTTAGCAGTGGATTTTGTAGATCAGTATTATGGTTTTTCCTTGGGGTGTAGCACTTGGGTTACAGTCCTATTTCCTTTGGCATATTGGCCTTGTTATGGTTATAGAGTCGTAATGATTTCGGTTTTTCATTTTGGTTCCTCCTACACTTTATGCTAGTGTTGTTATTATTGCGATTATTACTTTAGAGATAATTGATTCTTACCTGATTGATGGCTAGATTAGCGTTATCTAGTTATAATCCCCTTCCTTGAGATTCTTATTTGTTGGGTTAGACGGCTAACTCGGTTGGTTGGTTTTCTTTCTTTTAGTGAGGTAAGGTTGGTTGTTTTCCTTTTCTGTTAGCAAGGTCGGTTGTTGAGTGGGTTGCGGAAGTGAAAGTAAGTTTGACCTTCCATGGTTTTGTTGTAGTTCTAGACTTGGCAATTCGATTCTATTGCCCATTTTTTATGTTGAAAAGAATAAGGCTTGCTTTTCTGGTCCGTTTAGATTCTAGCATTGGTTATCCTTTTCCAAAGCCCATTCTTGTGGTTGATAAATTTGAGATTTGTTCTGCCAATTTGAATAGTTTATCTCCCGGTAGTGGTCTTGATCGTGATGTTGATATTTAGTGGGGTACTTCATTCTTGCTATAGTGTGGTCCATGATTCAGTTGAGTTAAGGTTGGAGAAAATGGGTGAATTCAGAAAATTCTCATTTTGGCAGTTGTTCGGCTTAATGTGACTTTGTGGAGTGCTTCTTCTAGGTGATATGTGCCTATGTGTATTCGTTGCCATAGAACGAGTATTGTTTTGACCAGATTCAGGATAAGATTACATGATCTGAGTTGCTCGAGTTTTAGCTATCATTAGTACTGTTTGCAGCCTTGGTGAGTTCTTGGTTATGCCTTGATGCATTATGCCCTTCAATTGATGTGGAGTTGATTGCGTGCGTCTTTAATCGGTGGTTTTCCTCCATTGTGATTATGTTCTTCGGCGATATTTTCATTCCAGTTCATGCGGGAATCATTGGGGAATATGCTTGAATTCTGAAAGTGAGATTGGTTTAAGTATTTATCATAGTGAAGGCCTGTGGGCTTTAGTTTTGGATTTTGACGCCTTGGAATGGCGGCTTGAAGGTTATGATAGATTTTGGAATTTAGATTCGTAGTCATCAACAGGATTGGTTTGGACAATTGAGATCGAGCGGTTCAGCTTCGGTGTTGAGATCTTAGCTATGGGTTGTAGAGCTTGGTTGCATTCCCCGTTTCAAAATTTGATTCAGTCGAGACTTCGTCGACAGGTTAACTAAGCCTATTCTTTACCTATTGGTTCAGTCTCCTTCAGTTCGGATGCAGTGTACTTGATAAATTCTCGAGGGATAGTTCGTTGGCACACGGTATTGGTTTCTACTGCTCTTGACCTTGGTTTCTCAATTATCATCAGAAATTTTGAATGCCTAATCAGCGAAAGAAGTGTGTTCAAGTTGGACTGAGCATAGTTTCACCCACAGTTGGCGGGGCATTCTGGAGTGGATCATTCAGCTTTAAAAAATTATGCTTAGGATTCATGATTATTAGCTTCGAGGGCCATCCAGACCAATTGTAGCTTTGGATAGAGATCGCAGGCTTTGGTCATCTCCATTTGTTTGTCCAGGTAGCATCTTATGGGCTTATTCTTATGCTTTCCATTATGGATTTTGAGTAGATCAGCTTAAATCTTTTGAGGATAGTGTGGTAGGTTTGCACTGATAGGACTCGAATGATATTTTGTGTGGTTCAGAGTATATAGCAGGTTTGGAAAGGCAAAAAAAGATTAGATTTGGAAATTAGAGCTGGTTGCATGATTCATGCCTTGGATTGCCGTTAGCTTGGTTGAGTTTTTGCTTGGTTATTCTCGTATCGATGTGTTGTCAGCGTGTTATGGTTTGGATTTGCATGCATCAGTCGTTCTTAGTTTAGTTGGAGGCCAGTTGGTTGTTGAGGATGAGTTTTGGAATTTTGGAAAGTGAAGTAAGGAAGTTGGTTGAAAAAGGGATACCTATAGCAAAATCCTTTGGAAGCATTATTTCTGATTAGAGGTTATCTGGGGAGACATGCTGGAGGTATGCAGGCCCAGTACCTCATCCTTTCGAGCTTGCAGGCTCTTCCTATCCATTGACTTTTGCGGACGAAAGTCTTTTTAGTAGTGCATATTGTAATAACCCTCCTGGTCATTTTCTTGATTTCCGCACATTTTCAGCATTTTAAGTCTTCCCACAGCGGCTACCAATCATTTATGACTTACTAGAACTGTCAGTTCGGTTATCGGACAGTTTTTTGGGCTTTTAGGCTCATTTTCCTGTTTTGAAGCTTTTACTGTTAAGAAATTAATATTGTACCAAAACTCCTAGTAAACGACCTCGAATGAGAATTTCGACAGCTTTATCAGCTCCGAAATGTTGACTTTAGGCTAGGGGGACCCTTGGTTAAAGTCCCAAGGTTTTTGGATTCATTTTGGGCTATTGGGTAGAATTTGGTTAAAATAGAACTATAGGTGTGGGCCTCACATTTAATTGAAACAATCTCAGATGAAAGTTTTGATGTTTTCATTGAGTCTGGAATGTTGAATTTGGTATGGTAGCATAGTTCGTTTACGCGTACGGGGTTCCAAACGAATCCCAAGCACCCGAGAGAAGTTTATTTGGACTTAGAAAAATTTGATACCTCAAGTTGCTGGTGCAGCCACAAAAGCGGCCAAAGGACCACTTAAGTAGTAGCCGCTTTAGCGGTAAGGCCATCGCTTAAGCGATGCTGACCAGCCAAGCCATGGTCATTTTAGGAACCATCTTATTGCTTAAGCGATAGTTGCTTTAGGGACCAGGGTGTCGCTTAAGCGAATCCCTTCTCTCCTGACCATCGCTTTAGCGATCAATCGTCGCTTAAAAGACCCAGTAGTCGCTTTAGTGACAACTGCTGGTATAATATTCTCTTCTTCACCTAATTTTCCCTTATTTTCTTTAGGGCCTTTTCTCCACTTTTGGAGCTTGAAGTGTGGGAAGTATGGGAAATCATCCATTGAAGCTAAGGTAAGCTAGTTCAACACTCCTTTGTCATTTTCCATTACTTTCCCCTTCAAATTCCATCCTTTTTCATTGTAAATTCCTAGAATTTAGGTCTTAAATTCTCCAACTTTGTGGGCTGATTTAAGCCCCGATTTGGGTTTCGTTTATGCTCAACTTTTGAGCACACATTCCTTGTCCTTCGAGGGACCTCGTGACAGATTCAATTTTGGGATTCCATTAGCGATCCCCACGGGCCCATTTTTTACCTAATTTTGGGCTCGGAGTTTTATATAGCAAAATGGGTATCATTTTACTAATATTAACGTGTAGATTATGATTTTGATAGTGCGACATCATTTTGGGATCGTGGGGTGAAGACGATCAATTCGCGGATGGTTCAAGATTGCGGTTCGGCTATGAGGTAGGCTTCCTTCTACCATTCTCTATGAGATTGTGTATATTATAGATTGCATGCTAGGTAGGGATGATTGGATTTGTTTATGACTAGTATAGCATGACTTAACCTATTTGGGAATTCGGGATTGAAATGTAACTCAAACCTTATATAAAATACCCATTATGGTCATAGAATCCTATTACCTTTGATTATAAGCATGTTCACCATAGTTTGATGTTAAGGATCCATTAATATCAGACTTACCATTTGACTTAGTGAATTAGATGATATTTCCCCCAATTAGATCCTTTTAGTGGCATTATGCCTGTATGCATCGTAGTTTCCCAGATTATGGTGCTAAAATCATGTTAATTATTTATTGTTGGGCCCGAGGCCATGGTTATTATGCCTAATTTAGTTATTATGCTAAAATCGATCGAGAGAGATTCCAACCCTTTCTACGCTATTATGCCGATTTAGTCTCGAACTTGATCTCGCACAATGGATTTACGGACTTACACTCTTTTAGTCATGATTCGAGTCCGTGCACTTATTATACTTATACATCTCTTCGTACTGGATGGAGTAGATTGATTATGATGATTATTGGAAGTCCTGGTTTGAGGCCAGATAGTGTATACAGATATCTTGAGTCCCCTATGGGCTCCTTCATCTGTGAGCCATAGTGTCAGAGAGGGATGGTCGCCGTAGGTCCTGCCTTTGGGTGCTACTGAGCTGGAGGAGGTGTATACACTTGGTACATTATGGAACTTGAATTGGACATGGTACTATTGGTTTATGTTGCATTCTTTCATTCATATTCATTGACTATCACCAGTATGATTGTTTGGTGCTTATATCTATCGGCTTTATGGGGTGTTATATAGGTATAAGCTATGATTTCTATTTGCTAAGTGTCTGCTTAAACCTTCTGGGCTTATGGGGGCCCGGTTAGGTTATTGTTTGTCTGGACTAGCTGGTTACCTTATTTTTAGTTATTATGGTTAGTTCGTGGAAGGATGGTTATGGAATGGTACCTGAGATTATCGGTACGTTTCTGATTTCCCTTTTTCTAGTATGGTAAGGTGCATTATTGTTAAGTTACCTCATGATTAGTCACCCTTTGGTTCGAGGCTTTGATTATGCTAGTATTAGCTCTCTTATATGGCTATGATCCTCAAGATGTTAGGTTGGCTCCCTCAAGATATTTGTCACATCCCGAATCCCATTCGGGACGGACTGGCACCCAAAGCCGATGAGGCTCGAGAGAATCAATCTTTGCTCATGTCTAGTCATATGCATGTCACTTACTAAACAACACCATCACATAAAGGTATAAATTGTCAATAGCGGAAGTTATAGAAACATGTGATATATACATATAAGAAACTTGGCCGTTAGGGCCATCGAATCAACATGGACATACATCGCTTACATTTGTCTTCCCACAACCGTCTACAAAGCCTCTACAGATACATAACCATAACCAACCTAGATTCGGGACAACACCCTGCTCTATATACATATACGATACCAAAACAAATGTACATATGAACTCGGGAAGCCCCGAATCAACTGGAGCTCACCAATAATTCGCAAATGATCCGCAACCTACTGTGGAGGTCTATTTGTACCTGTGCCTGCAGCAAGTAAGGTAAATTCCCCAAGAGGGGTCATTACGAATAATGTACTGAGTATGTAAGGCTATAAGAAACTGTATGCAACATAGGATCTCAAATGGGATCAATACATGTGAATAAACATTATGGATTAATCACCGTCTCGCATGTGTGGAACCAGGTTCATTACCTTCCTTACTTTCATTACTTTCATTGCTTGATCATTTATTCATATCAACTTCAGTTGTGAAGTAACATTCCTCCATGTTTTCAATTACATGACATACTTACCTTGGCTTACATTCATCTTCATTATCACTCATCCACTTATTAGTGGTCCATAATATAGTAAGAGTCATCCACCTATTGGTGGGCTATAACCGTCATCCACACTTGGTGGGCTATAATATAATATGAGTCATCCACCTATTGGTGGGCTATAACCGTCATCCACACTTGGTGGGCTATAATATAATATGAGTCATCCACCTATTGGTGGGCTATAATCGTCATCCACACTTGGTGGGCTATAATATAATATGAGTCATCCACCTATTGGTGGGCTATAATCGTCATCCACACTTGGTGGGCTACAATATAATATGAGTCATCCACCTATTGGTGGGCTATAACCGTCATCCACAATTGGTGGGCTATAATATAATATATAGTATACATAATATAACGTAATATTGGGATTGATCCATCCGAGCTTATGCATAATATAAAGTAACCATGTGTGCATTACTTACTTGCATACTTCCTTCCTTTACATTGTTATGAGAGTGATACATTGGTGATTGAAACATTAGTGGGAACACATATATACATTACTTCATTTCCTTTACTTTCATAAGATTGAGGCATTGGTAGTTATAACATCTTCATTCTTTTACTTGTGAGAGATTGTGAGAAGTTGATACATTAGTTATAACATTGTTGGAACTTTGCAACATAACATTATTGGGACTTTAGAATGTAACACTTTTGGAACCTTGGAACAATATTCAATGAATAAGACACATGTGTATATCAACTGTTCACTATCCGTTCACCAACCTGAGATGCGATACCTTAGAACATTTGGAACTTTTGACATATTAGCCAATGAACATGAGTCAACCAATGGACATGAGTCACATGATTCACCATTGACCAATGAATAAGTAACATGTGAGTAACACTAATTTATAACCGGAAATGGGATACCTTTGGGCATTTCGAAATAGAATAGGTATAATGTCAATGTGACTAATATGTGCTGCAGAAAGATACGGAAAGAGTAACCTTACATACCTGGTCTTCCCAATGTGAATACACAGTCCTATATAACAATCCAGCTTCTTCCTTATGTTTTACTCTACAACACAAGTACATTACGA
This sequence comes from Capsicum rhomboideum, assembly GCA_031232105.1. Lineage (NCBI taxonomy): Eukaryota > Viridiplantae > Streptophyta > Magnoliopsida > Solanales > Solanaceae > Capsicum > Capsicum rhomboideum. Next base: position 98,600,857 of record CP124718.1, read on the forward strand.
AGCTCAAGTCAACCATTAACCATGTTACAAGTGCATAAAACGACAATGGATTACATGACTACCATATAACGTCATTTCGCCCTCTTATATTACCATTATTGAATCACCAAACCAACAATACCATAACATGTCACACATCTACCAAGGCATCAAAAACCAATAACATTTCACACCAACTTTACCCTTTATACTCCCATATTAACACTACGTCACAATTACTCCTTCAAGTCATCTCAATACCTTCCGTAACAACACATGAACAACAATAAATAATTTATACCATCCAAAATACCTCCGGTATACTCCTTTAAAGTCATTCAAAAGGTATCACAAGTTGATAATTGCATATAATTGCATCCATGAAGAGTATAGGGGTTTTGGGGGGTCAAAAGGATGCAAAAATAATAAATTCAGAGTTCTGGGCCGACCTGCTATGCCACCTGCTCCCGTAGGTGGCTGACCTGTGTCTGCAGGTACCCTTTGGCAGTAGCCAGAGGCACCTGCGCCCGCAGGTGCTCCAGTCTCGAGGGCGGATGCCCATTTCAGCCTTCGGGGGTCATTTTAGGGTCCTTTTATGCCATGAATGATCCATGATCATAATTAACCTTCTCAAAACATATGTTAGATCATGTTAGATGCCAAATAACATCCATGGCTTCACAACGCACATAAACATCACCAAACTATATGTTTCTTTCAATATGTCACCAATTCCATACCTAATTTCGAAATAAGAATTCCAAACATTATGTACAAGAATAAAACAATTTGAGGATATAATCACATCTCACATGTCAATATTAAATCCATAAATTCCACTTTCTTCAAGATCACAAGTCTCATTTCAAGTTACAAGGCAAAACCCTTTACCGATTTAGCAAACATAGACTATTTTACACATAGTGACTTTCTCAATACTTTATAAACATACCAACATCATATACACCATATTCCATGCATATCATATATTAAACCATGAGATTAAATACTTACCAAAGCTTGGAAATGGATGATCTTGTCCAAAAGAGTTTGTTGCTTAGGGTTTGAGAGAAGAAAAATATTTTGGGAAATTTCTAGAAATGGCAAGTGTATTGCATGGATTAAAATCTGATTTTTCCCTCATTATATAGTCTCCTCATGGTTCTTTTAAACCAAACACTTGGTCCAATCATGATATAGCAACTTGGTCTTGCAAGAATGGGTCAAGGATGTGTCAAATACTCCTTTTGGGCCATGTCTTGCTTGTCTCTTTGGTCCTCCATTGAGCCCAATAGTTCAAGATTAATTTTGGCCCATCAAATTTAATATATAATTCCTCAAAACTCCCATGTAATTAATTCCATTAATGTTACGGTAGTCAACTAGGTTCAGAAATGTACAGGGTGTTACAATATTACCTTGAGATTAGTCCTATACATGTATATATATATATATGGGATTACCGTATATCCCTCTCATTCCTTATCTATTCATGTTGTATATGTATCCTTTGGCCTTGTATTATTACTATATATCCTTCTTTCACTCTTTAGTTGTATATTGGCCAGTGATATACGGTATTGCACTTTAGTTCTTGAATATTATTAGAATATGATAGTTCATCCTTATTTCCCCAATAGCATTATTTGCTTAGTTTCTTGGATAGCTGCCTGTAGTTATATTTCTGCTTTACATGTTATTTATACTTGCATTATCTTTGGAGCTCAGTCTGTTGATGCCTACTAAGTACCGCGTGTTTGGTACTCTTGCTACACTTGTGCAGCCTGCAGATCAGAGTATGAGTTCTCACCGTTAATGTGTGTATCATGCGGAAAAGCTATGGATCATAGATTTGGGGTGAGCTCCTGACGTTCGAAGTATTCCTGCTCTCCCTCATATTGTTAGTTTGATCTCTATTTTGTATTTCTGAGATGGATTTGTATATATATTGACTCTGTATTCCACTTTGTACTCCAGTTATATTAGAAGCTCTTGTACTGACTTCACCAAGTCTTGGGCTTGTAATCTATATTAGTCCCTTTATTAGATTCCTTTTCGTTGTTTCCTTTATTTCTCTTGATAGTCAGTTACTAGCAGTTCTAGACTATGGGTTGGCATACCTACTAGTGGATTATAGTAGGTATCATCATGACCTGAGAAATTGGGTCATGACAGAAGAGGAGGGCAAAATATCTAGACTGAGAGGTGACGGGTTTCTGAGCCAAGGGCCAAGGGTTTAACCAAGACAATTAGAACTCTTGGCAAGGAAATCAAGGTCAAATTTTATGAAGGATTTGGTGACTAAGAAGCGGACAGGGATTTTTGAGCCAGTTAATAATGTGCACTATTGTAGTGCAATAGCCTCTAGATCTTTGGTTAAGAAGAAGGAAGACCCGGGAGCATTCACGATTCCATGCATAATAGGGTGTTTCAACTTTGAAAAAGCTTTGTATTACTTGGGTGCAAGCATAAATATAATGCTGCTTGCAGTTTATAAATAGTTGGGGTTGGGGTCACCCAAACCGACTTTGATGAGACTTCTCATGGCGAACCGTACTATGAAAAAGTTTGTGGGAATCTTTTGTGACATTTTGGTGAGGGTTGCATCCTTCATCTTTCCAGCTAATTTTGTCATCCTTGACTTTGAGGTTGACTTTGAGGTTCCTATTATTTTGGGGAGACCATTCCTTGTGACTGGGCCTACATTGGTTGAAATGGAGACTGGGCAGATAAAGTTGTGGCTAAATAGTGAACAAATCACCTTTAATGTATGCCAGTCCATGAAGCAGCCAAAGGATATACGGGTGATTTCTATGATTGATACAGCCGACGAGGATGATTTGGTGGCTCCTATTAAGGAGAAGCTTGGAGTTAATACCCTTGTAGCAGCAATCATGAATTTTGAGGGTGATGATATTAAAAGTTATGATGAGATGGTGAGCCCATTTGAAGGTAAGGGTTCGTCTAATTATGCACCAAAAAAGTTAGATCTTAATTTGAAGAACAGAGTGACCCTACCAGCTTGGTCTTCTATTAAGGAGCCTCCAATTTTGGAGCACAAAGCTCTTCCATCCCATCTTTATTATGTATTTTTAGGAGCAACAATACCTTGTTGGTTATAATTGAATTGGATTGTGTGTTGAGTATCGAGCATCAACGGAGATTGAATCCTCCTATGCAAGAGGTGGTGGAAGAAAGAAATCATCAAGTGGTTGGACGCGGGTATGGTTTATCCAATTTCAGACAGCAAGTGGGTAAGCCCGGTACAATGTGTGCCGAAGAAGGGTGGAATTATTGTGGTTCCAAATGAGAAGAATGAACTTATTCTGATGAGACCAATCACAGGTTAGTGTGTGTGCATGGGCTATAGGAAGCTGAACGCTTGGACTGAGAAGGATCACTTTCCTATGCCCTTTATTGATCAGATGTTAGACCGACTTGCTGGTAGAGGTTGGTATTTTTTTCTTGATGGATACTTGGGTTATAATCAGATTTCTATTGCTCTCGAGGACCAAGAGAAGACCACTTTCGCTTGTCCATATGGGACGTTCGCTTTCAAGAGGATGCCTTTTGGTTTGAGTAATGCACCTGCAACCTTTCAGCATTTCATGATGGCTATTTTTCTAACATGGTTGAGGAAACTATTAAGGTGTTCATGGATGACTTCTCAATTGTTGGTGATTCGTTCAAAGATTTTTTGGCACATCTCGCTAATGTTCTGAGGAGATGTGAGGAATGTAACTTGGTTTTAAATTGGGAGAAGTGTCACTTCATGGTTAAAGAAGGAATAGTGCTTGGTCACAAGATTTTGAAGAAAGGGATTGAAGTCGACAAGGAAAAGATTGAGGTGATTGAAAAGTTGCCTCCACCAATTTTTGTGAAGGGTATTCATAGCTTTTTGGGGCATGCAGGATTCAATAGAAGATTCATCAAGGACTTATCTAAAATTGTTAATCCATTGTGAAAGTTATTAGAGAAGGAGGTGAAATTTGTGTTTGATAATGCATGTCTAAAGGCATTCGAGTGCCTGAAGGAGAAGTTGATTTCAGCCCTTATTATTGCGTCTCCCGATTAGTTTATGCCATTTGAGGTTATGTGTGATGCTAGTGGCATGGAGCTAGGTGCAGTCCTAGGTCAAAGGCGAGAGAAGATTTTACATCCTATCTACTATGCTAGCAAAACGCTTAACCCTGCTCAAAAAAATTATATTGTGACTGAATAAGAGTTGCTTGCTGTGGTTTTTGCTTTTGAAAAATTTTATTCTTATCTACTTAGAACAAAAGTCATTATATATACTGACCACGAGGCTCTTAGGTACCTTATGGCAAAGAAGGATGTGAAACCAAGGTTGATTCGTTGGGTACTTTGTTGCAAGAATTTGACTTTGAGGTTAAGGACCAAAAGGGGACTGAGAATCAAGTGGCTGACCATTTATCACGCCTTGAAGAAGAGGCCATGCTGAAATTGAAAGATGAGCTTGAGATTGATGACACTTTTCTGGATTAGCCGCTTCATAAGATTTGCTTCCATGGTTCGCCGATTTTGCAAATTATCTAGTAAGTGATGTGGTTACTGAAGACCTATTGTTTCACCAACGTAAGAAGTTCATGTATAATGTGAGGAAGTTCTTTTAGGAAGAGCCATATTTGTTCTGAAGTTGTGCCAAGGGAATAGTGGGAAGATGTGTTCCTGAAGTTGAGATGATGAGTATCTTAGAGGCATGTCATTCCTCTCTAGTTGAGGGTCATCATAGTGGTGCACGTACTGCGCACAAGATATTGCAATGTGGATACAATTGGCACACCATTTACAAAAATGCACACGACTATGACAAGGCATGTGACTAATGCCAAAGGGAAGGAAATATCTCGCCAAGGCAAGAGCTTCTCATGACCACCATTCTGGAACTTGAGTTGTTTGATATAAGGGGTATTGATTTCATGGGCCCTTTTGTAAGTTCACATGGTATGAAGTATATTTTTGTGGCTGTTGACTCTGTTTCAAAATAGGTGGAGGCAGTTAAACTTTTGAACAATGAAGGGAAGAGTGTCACAGCATTCCTGAAGAGAAACATATTTTCCATATTCGGGACTCCTAGGGTGATCATTAATGATGGAGGTTCATATTTTTGCAATTGTCTACTCAGAGCCTTGCTTGATAAATATGGTGTGAAAAATATGTTGGCAACGCCCTACCATCCTCAGACATGCGGGCAGGTTGAGGTTTCCAATTGTGAGATCAAGTCCATCTTGGCAAAGACTGTGAATGCCAATAGGACGGATTGGGAAAGAATATTAGATGACGCACTATGGGACTACCGGACAACATTCAATACCCCTATTGGAACATCCCCATATCAGCTTGTGTACGGTAAAGCATGCCACTTTCCTGTCGAGCTGGAGCATAAGGAATTATGGGCTTTGAAGAAGCTCAACCTGGAGTTGAACGATGCGACTAAATTGAGACTAGATCAGCTAAATGAGATGGATGAATTTCTTCTTTGAGCCTATGAATGTTCAGCGTTGTACAAAGAAAATATGAAGTTATACCATGATTGCAAAATTGAGAAAAAAAAATTCACCGCCGGCGATTTGGTATTGCTTTTTCAATATAAGTTGAAGTTGTTTCCGAGAAAGTTGAAGTAAAAGTGGAGAGGGCCGCCATATAGAGTTACTAGAGTGTTCCCCTATGGTGCACTTGAGTTGGAAAATAATAAGGGCCAATAATTTAAGGTGAATGGCCAAAGGGTGAAACATTATCTCGGGTCCATGGATATAGTGGAAGTAATTGTGACGTGGATTTAGATGGAGCTTGAGGGGTCAAGCACACCCGAGTCACTATGCAACGTTAAATCAGGCGCTTCATGGGAAGCAACCCATGGGCTTGTTGTTAAAGTCTGAGTAACCAACTTAGCCATGTCGTACCGCGACGTTAAATCAAGATTTTCTTAGGAGGCAACCCATGATTTTGTACTTTTTAAGTTATAGGGTAATGTGTGTTACTTGTGAAGGGATTGTGCAAGAAAGAAAGTGCAGAACTGGACTCAGAACTGCACCCACGAAAGGATTGCATAACCCTGGGAAGATCCCACGATCGTGGGTTCAGTCATCCGCACACAATCCACTGAAGTCCAGAGGGATGAAATTTAGGTGTTATCCTACGACTAGTCATCACAATCACACCTCGATGTCACGATTGTGGTGCCAATCATTTGATCAAACTCTTAAAAACCCACATTCAGTACATCGAACATACGATTTTAAGAAACGATCGTGGTTACATATCACGATCCTTCTTAAGGCTCGGAGGTTCCCAGGTAAGTTTTCTTAAACCCTTTTGGTACAAAAAGGAGTCACAGTCATGGTTTAGTACCATGATCGTAGGATATGATCGTCTGTTGGGTCCACTTAAATACGTATGACCCGAACCGACCCGACCTCAAATCGGATTTAAAAAACCTTAAACCAGATTACCCCCATTTCACACGACATTATCCTAAGCTAAGCAACAATCGATTCAAGGTAAGAACTCTAATGAAATCCCCCTCAGATTTCGTAATTGTCGTCCCTCTATGCTCATTCCCATTCTCTATCTCACCAGTTAAATTTTTGGATTTAATACTTCTTTGTAAGTAAATTATGCTTAATGTTCTATTTGGTAGCATACGTTTTTACTACATAGTTTAAATCTAGTATGAGTGATTAGGTTTATTAGGGTTACCTGTGGGTATTGGGTTTGCATGAACGTAACAAAAAGGGTAGTCTTGAGTACCTATTATAGCTAAAAAATTTGGTCAATAAAGGTCTAAAAGATGTCAATGTTCTTATTTAAAATCTAATAAGTGTGAGTGCACTCCATCACACAACCTATGCTCTTGGTGTCTATATACGGTCATAGGTTGGATCATTGTGGGGTACCAGTGTCCCTATTGAAGGAGCTCATTAGATGATCATATCCCACGATAGTTCTATCAAGGTACGATCATTGTATGGGATTGTGTGATGTGACAGGCCTTCAGTAAATTGAGGATGTTCCTACTATCAGAAGGAATGAACATACCTTCATTTTACGATCGTAGGATAGGATCATCTGATATGATGTTTCCCCAGTACTTTTGGGGAACCCTTCCCATGAAAAGAAGGCACGATCGTACCTTCATTGCATGATCATATGAAAGGTAGTCTGAGTTATTTCCTGCACCTATATTAACACTTCAAAACTGAGACTAATCATTTCTTCTACAGGTACTATGGCCACAAAATCACTTAAGCAGATACCATACAAGGCTCTCCGCAAAAAGATTGTCAAGGAAAGGGCACCACCAAGCTCCTCAGAGAGTGAGTCTGACAGTTCTAGTGGTTCTGAGGTCAACTTATCTGCTAGTGCTTCTGATGAGCAGCACTCACCTTGGACCACTAGATCTAAAGTAAAAGAGATTGAGAAGGGCAATTCTACTACATCTATGGCCTAGGTAGAAGCTGCTACCCCCGTCAACCTTCCCCAGTCTAAAAAAAGAAGGTAAGATACAAGATAAAATGGGGAAGAACATGATGTTGCTAATGAGGAGATAAGCTCCTCGATGGGTGAGGAAGAATCTAACCCCAAATCCTCCGAGGGTTCTTCTTCTGCTCCACTACAAAGGGGTAATGATCTGAGACACTGAAGTGTGCCAAACTCCAAAGATTACTACACTGACGGGGTGTTCTTAAAGGATAATGGGAACCAAAAGGGGAGCATCTAAGAGGAACCCCGCATATTACTTGAGTCATTACAGAAAGTCTCAGAGGTGGCCCAGTGTTTGAAAAATACTACTTGGGGTGGATGACTAGGCCACTCCATATCTATGGGCCAGAGCTTGTAAGGAAGTTTTATACAAACTATGTTGTTACACTCAAAAATAAGACTCCCTCCAGAAGAGACAAGGACATAAAGAAGCTACCCCAATTGGATATGGTGATTGTATAGGATAAAGAAGTTGATATCTCTGTCAAGGCAATCTCTAAGGCCTTGTTTGGAGATGCTTTTGTGCCAATTAAGGAGACTCCGTACGATTTTCAGATGAATGACTTAAAAAGAGTGAAAAAGTTGACCATAGATGAAAAGGTCATGCATTACAAGTGGTTGGCGGATCACATTGTAGAAGCTGGTGAAAATGCACCATGGGTCAACGGGGCGATGATATATAAGCATACACTGAAGTTCACCACCAAGGCTTGGTGGTCACTTGTGAGGCACCGCATTGCACCCAAGGCCAATGATAATACATTATGTTTGACCAATGCGTGCCTGGTAGCTGCCTTTCTAGCAGAGTTGAACTTGAACATCCCACGCATTTTAACAGATGAGATACGGGATCGTGTGCTATCGCTCAGCACTACATTTCCATTCCCATGTTTGATCACACATTTACTATAGGATTCGAATATGCCCTAGATTCTGGTGGTCGACAGGTTTATCCAATCAACAAAGACTGCAGATTTGGCGAAGATTAAAGATTTGAGAAACTCGACAGATCAAGCCCGGTGGGTCCTCTACCAGACTTACCACCTGAGACTCTAGCGTCTGAAGATGGTGCTACTTCATCCTTTTCACAGCCGGCCACAGCACCCTTAGGTGCCCATCCACATGCTCCTATCGGATAAAATATAAAAATACGAAACTATGAAAATATGAAACTACTATACGAAGAACAAAGGGAAAACACAGACAATAAAGATAAAGGGATAGATAGATAGACACAATACGTTAAGGAAAAGGACAACCAAAGGTATTCCAAACCATAGACCTTCCTTTATATTACCATAAGCACCAATCTATTACGAAGACCGAAGAGGAATTGGACCTCAACAACCAACATTTCTCACAATCTAGAAAGCTCCCAACAAGCTAACATAAACACTCTCAAGTGTAACATTCATCATCAATAATCATCTCCCTAAAAATGAAAAGAAAGCTAACTATTTATAGCCATGGGCCTTATTACATAATGGGCCCAAAAGTGACCCTAAATATCATATAGGCCCAAAAGTGACCCAATATGCAAAGGTGGTCCATTAGGCACTTTTAACCATACACCTCCTATGCTCCAAGCTATCATCCAAACACGATGTTGCTCGATGGTCCCTTGGAGTGCATCATCGGATATAGTTCTTCTCGGGTGCCAAGCTATCATCCAAACACGCATTTTCCCCCTTGAGGCAGTCATAGCTTGGACTCCCTTGTGTTGACCTTGGGGTATAGGCCTTAGGAGGTTAACGCCGATTTGGCTTGTATCATCCTCCCATTCTTGAAAAGGATTCGACCTTGAATCCAAGTCTTTTATCACCATACCATCACACCTTTCAATTTCGGAATCCTTTGGTAAGAACTCCGTTAGGCCTTTAAACTTTTCTTCATAAATCACTCTCCTTGTATCATTCTTTGGATGTATTTGTTCATGAACCTGCACAATAGAAGGAATGATACTAGGTAAAATACTAGTATCGTGGTTAGTGGGCCTAAGACTGAAAGGATCTTTGCATAATTGGATTTGGGGTGATGGAACATGTTCTTGAGGTCTTGGAACACAATTTTGGTGGATGATCCCCGGGGTGGTGATAGTGGGAGTACGTTGTCCGCTTGAGGTGTTTTGGGGAGTAAGACACCTCCAATTTGCCATCCTCTCTTTCATGTGTGACCAATCCTCAATCAATCCATTCACATCTTGTCGCAACCCCATGATAGCATCCACTATGGTATCAAAGGTTACTCCACCCATGGTCCTTAGTACATTTGAGAAATGGGATGACGCAAATATGGATGACTCGATTAAAGAACAAAAGAACTTGACTCAAAAGTTAACTAAGAAAGAAAACGACAAAAGCACACAAAGAAAAGAACAAGAAAGAAAAATGGACTCAAGAATTAATCACAACTAAGTAGAGTGATTAATAGCTGAGATTTAGTTGTTAAGACTCAAAGGAATTGATTAGTAATCAAGAAAATGAAACTAGAAGGTTAGAATTAGGGAAGGATAGGTTTTGGAGTTGTTCACCTGCGTTGGGTGAGGTGCGGACGCACCTGGGGACCTGCCCTCGCAGGTGGGGCTTCGCAGGTCCCTTCCAGAGAGGCTTACCTCACCTGCGTTGGAGACCTGCGGCCGCAGGTCTTGACCTTCTTGAGCAGATACGGGCGCAGATGCCCCTGGATGGCACAATTGAAGCTCCGCATTTTCAGCTCTTGTGGGCCCTTTTTGCACTCTCTCTCTTGGAATATTCTTTTTTCTTTTGGATATTCTTTTGTACTAATATCCAAATACCTTTATATTTCTTCCTTTTTGGATCTAACTCAACCTTTTGGAAGATTCTTCTTCAACAAGATATGAATTTAAGAAGAACACCAAGAACAAGATGAACTTTAAAATTTCATAACTTCTTCGTTTTAGCTCGAAATTTGACGAAGTTCGAAATCTAAGCTCTCCTCGTCATGGGTAACAATTTCCAACAACTTTAAGCCTTCAAATCCACACCCAAAATTCTAGATTTGAAACCCACTTCACTTTCTTCAAAAACTCAAAGCCCAAGAATGGTAGAGGCTTCAAATCACCTCCGATTAAGCTCAAATTTGAGATTTAGACTCTAATAGTGTTAGGGAACAAGAATCTAACAGCAAAAACACAATAAAAAAACAAAATCAAAAACTCAAAATTTGGGCTAACCCCAAAAACGTGAAACACTAAATTTTTTTATGATTTTTGATTTTCTTTCAACAACAAACCCAAGACTAGAATCGTGGGAAAGATTCTAAGCTCGGCTTTGATACCAAATGATATGATAAAAAATATGAAAAGACGACAAAACTACAAACACAAGGGTAAAATGGGAAATACGAAAATACGATACGAAGAACAAAGGGAAAACACAGACAATAAAGATAAAGGGATAGATAGATAGACACAATACGATAAGGAAAAGGACAACCAAAGGTATTCCAAACCAAAGACCTTCCTTTATATTACCATAAGCACCAATCTATTACGAAGATCGAAGAGGAATTGGACCTCAACAACCAACGTTTCTCACAATCTAGAAAGCTCCCAACAAGCTAACATTAACATTCTCAAGTGTAACATCCATCATCAATAATCATCTCCCTAAAAATGAAAAGAAAGCTAACTATTTATAGCCATGGGCCTTATTACATAATGGGCCCAAAAGTGACCCTAAATATCATATGGGCCCAAAAGTGACCCAATATGCAAAGGTGGTCCATTAGGCATTTTTAACCATGCACCTCCTACGCTCCAAGCTATCATCCAAATACGATGTTGCTCGATGGGCCCTTGAAGTGCATCATCGGATATAGTTCTTCTCAGGTGCCAAGCTATCATCCAAACATGCATTTTCCCCCTTGAGGCAGTCATAGCTTGGACTCCCTTATGTTGACCTTGGGGTATAGTCCTTAGGAGGTTAACGCCGATTTTGCTTGAATCACTTACCACCTGAGACTCCAGCGTCTGAAGATGGTGCTACTTTATCCTTTTCACAGCCGGCCACAGCATCCTTAGGTGCCTATCCACATGCTCCTACAGAATAAACATTGATTCTGACTGCTCAGCTTGAGAAGATCTCTAGGACACAGGTATTGCATGATGCTAGGATCCAAAAATTGGAGGTAGGGGTAAAACCCTATCTCGCTAATTAGATTAAAGAGGTCGTACGGGTGGTTTAGAACTATTTTGACAGATTTAAGAGACGGATAACAGCTAAGGTCGCGGATGTCATGACTCGAGACTGCCCCCAAGTCGTAACATGGTGCTTAGAACAACAAGTGATCCCAAACTAACTCATGGTACTAGCATTTTGCATAAGCGGCTGAATACGAACATGAATAAGAACTAAAATAATTGAGTGGAAGCATAATCATGAGATAGATTGTTTCAATATATTACTATTAAAAGTTTATAACACTGAAATCTAAAAGAAAGAAGAACTAAAACTACATATAATAACTCTAACTGACAGTCTATGAAGCCTCTACTAATGCTGACTATAGGTAGCAGAGACATGACCCCCAGCTATCACTAATCATTACATATGAATAGAAATAAAATGCTAGAACAACAACTGACTTGAGTCCTCGAATAAAGAGAACTCATCACTTGCTGGCTGGAAGTTGTGATCTACCTGACTATGATCTTGATAGTTAGCACCTGAATCTACATCACATGAAAAATATAGGCAGAAGAGGTATGTGATCAGTACTTTTGCATGTATTAAGTATACAAGATATGGATTATAAATAATCAAACATAAAACTGATATGAACGACAATACGTAACGATTCACTAAATGATGAGCATGAGTGCAAGAACACCAGGATATTCTGAAACTATAAAGTGATATACAATTGGACATGCTGATAGTAACATAGTTAAATTAAAAGTAATGTTGATGTATACTAAGGTGCAAGGACCCATCTAGATAATCATAAATAGTGAATACATGAATATTCTAAGATAACTAAATTACCGTGAACGAGACTGAACTGAGGGTCATGCAAATACTGAAGTTTGAAACTGTACGAGATACTATTAACTTACATATAACCACGTCAGCTAAACATAAAGTCCAACATATGCCTCATCGGAAGGCTGCAATATACCTTGTCAGGGGTATAAAGCCATAATGGATGTGATCACTAAACATGAGCCCATTTAGGCAAAACATAATATCATACCTACGGTGGCACGTAGTTCTGGGACTTGAATATACTGACCCTTGTCCAACTCAGTGCAAAGTATTACTCCCAACTGAACATAACTGATAGCTCGATGAGATGATATATCTAGATGTCAACCTGTCCATAGTCATGGATGTCATACCTGACGACCATACTACTAGTGAACCTTGCTTTTATAAGGAAACTGATCCATGATCCTTGATGGCATTCTGGATGTCATACTAATCAGGAAACTTACTTTTAGGAAAAAAGTCCAAGAGCATTGATGGCATATCTGGATGACATACATGTCATGTATATTACTGTTATGAGTTGAAGCTCCTGACTATGATATGAGTACATATGTATATAGATCATGTATTTCTGAATCATGAGACTTGTACATTTATGGGGGACATGAGATGGCTGTAGTAAGTGCATTAAAGGAAGATATGAGGATTAAGCTTAAACATGATTCTATAATGCTAGACCTAAATCCTAATTCTTGACTTAAGAAGATGCTATTAGTATAATAGTATGTATTATCTGAAGATAATATTTAGGGTATACTTTATCGAAAAATCACTCTAAAGGTTTGCAAAACTTATAATACTAAAGTTCGTATCTTATGATGTCTGAGACTGAGTGAGGTACACTTTATATGAAAGCATCCTAAAGCATATTAAATTGAAGGAATGAGTATTTAATTATCAATGCATGAAATCCTAAGTCATCGGGTGTTCATAACATGCCATCTCTGAAGAATGCAGCTATTCATGACAACACCGTAATTTGACTATAATAAGGAATTTCATAGCTCAAACCCAAACTTAGGAATTTATCATTATAACGAGAGTTCATAGTCATGAGTATGTAATGATGCCTAAATTTATAGGAAAAGATATATTCATGGTTTATTCAATGCAAGGGACTAAAAGATAACGATTTTACCCTTTTCATTGAAACCCTAAACTTGGAGGATAAATTAAACGTGAGGAATTGAGTTGACTTTGAGACTCAATGGGAACCCATTGATGAAATCATACATACCTGAGAGTAAAAACCTTGAATAAATCTTTTAAATTGTAGCCTGAGATTGGAGAACCCTAGTGTGCACTGAAGAGGAGAAAATTGTCTATTTCTCTTATTTCTAACTAAATGTTGAATGACTTTTGAGTTAATGGGGAATTTAGGGCATTTGAGGCTTGTTATTCAGCCTTAGGATAGCTTAAACGACGTAGTTTAGGTGTTAAAAGAGTGGAAAAAGACCAAACAACCCCTGTGAAATGTTATAACAGTGCAGAACAGTCCCTGCTGACAGTTGGGGAGATGGACCTTTAATCCCTTGACTGACCGTCACTTGAACCATTACTAAATGACTGAATTTTGATCTTACTTTTCAATCCTGATGGCTTTCCTTGATGGTCCGTCACTAGTGTGACAGTTCGTCACCCGAGTCGTCACACTCTGATAGACAGACACCCTTTGATAAACTGAGCATAACTTTTTACTCCAATACCAGATTAAGGTAAAACTGGATACGTTGGAAAGAAGCTCAAAGACATTTCATTTGGTGGGTATTGAGCTCAAAAATACTTCATAATATAGGATTTATTCTCATTTGAAGTTGACAATAGAAATATTCTTCACAAGAACTCAATCGGTAAGGAAGGTTTCAACTTGGCTATGAGATAGAAGTTAATTGTGGCCTTAATACATGTATAAATCACTTCTCATACTATCAAAACATGATGTTTGGTTCTATATGTACTTGAAGCATGGCTTTAATCTTAGCTCAGATTTTTGGGGTGTTACAATATCTCCCCTTTGGGGTCATTCGTCCCCGAATGAAAACTAACTAAGCTAAAAGGTTAGGGAAAGAGCTGCAATCCCAACACCAAATTTCTAAGAGCTAAATACTGACATGATAACTGAATTTATAATTAAAACAAGGGCTGAACTAAATTCATCAATGCATTCTAAGACATGGGAGTAACTGAGTGACATGAGACTGAGAGAAGTAATAAAGAGGAATTTCTTACCTTGAACCAATTTTAGATCGAGAATTAGGCTCAACTATATTTACACACATCTCAATGCACATAAGAGCTTGCATGGAATAATCACAGACAAGGACTTAGTAGAGTATATCTGGAAGGAAAAAGAGAAAGTCACCAGTATTATTCGCCTGATCTCTGAACTGAACCATTGACTATACGGATTGATCCATATTGAGAGTTCAAAACTCAACTGAAGCATCCCTAGCATGAACATATATGTAGAACCATAAAGTGATAGATAATGACATAAAATTTTTGAGAGTCACTAAGAAAAGAATATTTATTACTTTAAACTATCCTAATTAAAAGCTCTAATAACATTAGGGGTAACTCGAAGGCATGATCTGAGTGAGATATCTGAATCAAGATTCTAACACGGCCTAAGCATTCTAGTCTGTTGATCTGATCTTATAGAATAGGAACAACTTAGAGTTGAACATGAGACACTTTTTTGTCTCAAACTATCTATCATAAAACAAGATTATCTTGGGCTGAAAGTAAGGTTAGGGCTAATATAGCTTAAGAAATATGACTGATAATTCTACAACTTAGCAATATTTTTCAACCAGGCTCTTCCTTACAAACATACCACACTTAACTAGCTGAAATTTTCTAATGCTCTTAGGGATACACCATAATTGGATACTAGAGGCTAAATCTAGTTACATGCTCTTACACTCTTTAAGCCTAACTCAGAGATAAAAACCTCTACCACTAAAATAACGATACTAGTCTCAACTATGAGAATCTATATTCTATGTCCACTAGGAGCTATTAAGCTCAAAATACACCACTTCTTGCCACCTTAAACAATCAACCTTAAGTTCTAATCAAAGAGTGACTAACCTCCATAAGCCATTATTCACAGGTATATCAACAAATCATTCAAGCCTATGACTCAACTGCCATCAAGATCACCATCAAAACATAAAAAAGGTCACTGAAGAACTAGAACATGAAGGTTTAATATAAGAGGGATACTATGAAACTTTTACTTAAGGACTTTCATGACTTTGGAATGTAACTGAGGCCACAGGAGTAAAATATTATATGAACGAACTGGCTCAGAAGATTTGATCTGAGAGCATATCAGACTTAGTATGATCCCACTAGTCATTTAAGATGTATCATGCGTACCTGGAACTGAGCATACCGTAAAACATGAGGGCATGAGTCATGAGTTGTATGACATAGGACTGGAATTCGTAGAGTTGTGGAGTACGATTTGTACTACAGAGTGAGGTATTACTCCTCAATCTAGGAATTGAGAATAGATATAATTCTGTATGAGTTGTCTGAATATGATTTATGATTATGGCACTGACATGCATGGCATAAGTAGAGTGTCATAGTAACTGAAGTACAAGAAATACACTAAGGTAGGAATGGGTCGGGTATCTGTCTCCCCTATCTCTATTCTAGAACATCACTAGCATCACTACTAGAATCTCAAAACCTAACTTGGATGATCACCCTATCATCTCCCCCTTAGATTTAAGCCATCATTCTAAGTCTGTGGACCTATTCAATAAACTCTAAACTGAACTGTAATCATTTTACTCTAGTGGTTGGGGTAAAAATATACTCATAAATACTAAACTCCCCTAACATACTATATCTGAAAGTGTAAAACCCGTTGCTAGTACATTTTTCTAAGATACAAAATGCTTACTAACTTAGAATCTTTTGAAGAATTACAATACCCTGAGTACACAATTTTTCCTTCTAGAATTCAAAACTCTTCTTTCTATTCGCCTGATCATCCATAATCCACACTTGGATCTAACACTCAACATAGATAGCCACACAATTCCTCATACACTATACCAACTTACTAATACTTGAGAGAAATTAGGGAACGCTAGTCTACTAAAAGTCTTATGAACATACTCAACCTTAACAAGCTTTTCTATCTTTCTGGTCACTACCTAGGCTTGATCCTTGCTAAGGCATTGACATACTCTAAGTCTTCTTAACCGGTAAATCTCTCTCAAAATGCTACCATAAGGTCTACACAATACCTTGCTGGCTCAATGGATACATAACTCCATCTACTAAATCCAAATAAATACTATCCCCACTCTACTGCTACTACACTTTTAGGCTCATGCTTCTAACTCTAGATCATTCTACCATAGGATTCTGAGAAGGGATCTGAGAGCACATCTGACTTTGGCTCACCACACAATTTTTATGAACAAGAGTGAACTCTTTCAAAATTACTGAACTTAATACTTATGAGCCCCTCTGAAGTCGTTATGTAGTCTTATAACTGTCTGTAGACTCTGTCTGAGAAAACTTTATTAGTAGAAGTTTAAGTTTGACTATTTCTATTACCTCGAAGATGAGGCATAGTCAATGGGAATGGAGAAATGTTCAGATATGCATAAATTTCTTAGAGGACATCCCTACAGCACGATATGGAGTATGAAAGAAGGGAAACATTTCCTAAATGCCTTGTAGACTCTCAAAGAAAAGTACAGACATCTCTGTACCATTCCGCAAGACTCTACTAGACACGGCTTTATAGACATCCTAGGACACTTAAACTTTGTGCTCTGATACCAAGTTTATCACGACCCGAGACTACCCCCTAGTTGTAACACAGTGCTTAGAACCACAAGTGATCCCAAGCTAACCCATGGTACTAGTATAATGCATAAGCAGCTGAATAAAAACATGAATCAGAACTAAAATGACTGAGCGAAAGCATAATCATGAGATAGATTACTTCAATACATTACTGTTAAAAGTTTACAACACTGAAATTTGAAAGAAGAAGAACTAAAACTACATACATAACTCTAACTAACTGTCTATGAAGCCTCTATTAATACTGACTATAGGTAGCCAGTACATAACCCCCAGTTATCCCTAATCATTACATATGAATGGAAATAAAATACTAGAACAACAACTGACTTGAGTCCTCTAATAAAGAGAACTCATCACCTGCTGGCTGAAAGTTGTAATCTACCTGACTATGATCCTGATAGTTAGCACTTGAATCTACATCACATGAAAAATGTAGTTAGAAGAAGAATGCGATCAGTACTTTTGAATGTACTGAGTATGCAATATATACACTATAAAGAACCAAACATAAAACTGATATGAATGACAATATGTAACGATTCACTGAATGATGACCATGAGTGTAGGAATACCAGGATATTCTAAGACTATGAAGTGATATACAATTGGACATGTTGATAGTAACATATTTAAATTAAAAGTAATATTGATGTATACTAAGGTGCAAGGACCCATCTGGATAAGCATAAATAGTGAATACATGAATATTCTAAGATAACTAAAATACCGTGAACTAGACTAAACTGAGGATCTTACAAATACTGAAGTTTGAAACTGCACGAGATACTATTAACTGACATATAACCACATCAGATAAACATAAAGTCCAACATATGCCTCATCGGAAGGCTGCAATATACCTTGCCAGGGTATAAAGCCATAATTGATGTGATCACTAAACATGAACCCATTTAGGCAAAACATAATATCATACCTACGATGGCACGTAGTTCTGGGACTTAAGTATACTGACCCTTTTCCAACTCAGTGCAAAGTATTACTCCCAACTGAACATAACTGATAGCTCGATGAGATGACATATCTAGATGTTAACCTGTCTATAATCATGGATGCCATACCTGACTGCCATACTACTAGTGAACCTTTATTTTATAAGGAAATTGATCCATGATCATTGATGGCATTTCGGATACCATACTAATTGGGAAATTTACTTTGGGGAAAAAGGTTCAAGAGCATTGATGGCATATCTGGATGTCATGTATGTCATGTATATTTGACATATTACTGTTATGAGCCAAAGCTCTTGACTATGATATGAGTACATATGTATATAGATCATGTATTTCTGAATCATGAGACTTGTACATTTATGGGGGATATGATATGGCTGGAGTAAGTGCATAAAAGGAACATATGAGGATTAAGCTTTAGCATGATTCTATAAGGCTGGACCTAAATCCAAATTCTTGATTCAAGAAGATGTTATTAGTCTAATAGTATGTATTATCTGAAAATACTATTTAGGATATACTTTATCAAAAAATCACTCTGAAGGTCGGCAAAATTGATAATACTGAAGTTTGTTGATTATGATGTCTGAGACTGAGTGAGGTACACTTTATCTGAAAGCATCCTAAAGCATATGAAATTGAAGAACTGAGTATTTAACTATCAATGCATGAAATCCTAAGTCATCGGGTGTTCATAACCTGTCATCTCTGCAGAATGCAGCTATTCATGACAATACTGTAATCTGACTATAATAAGGAATTTCATAGCTCAAACCCAAACATAGTAATTTATCATTATAATGAGAGTTCATAGTAATGAGTGTGTAATGATGCCAAAATTTAAGGAAAAAGATATATTCATGGTTTATTCAAAGCAAGGGACTGAAAGATAATGATTTCACCTTTTTCATGGAAACCCTAAACTTGGAGAATAAATTAAACGTGAGGAATTGAGTTGACTTTGGGACGCAATGGGTGAAAGGTAACCCATTGATGAAATCCCACATACTTGAGAATGAAAATCGTGAAGAAATCTTTGAAATTGTAGCCTGAGATTGGAAAACCCAAGCTTGCCCTGAAGAGGAGGAAAAACTCTTATTTCTCTTATTTCTGACTAAGTGTCGAATGAATTTTGAGTTAATAGGCAATTTGGGGCATTTTTGGCTTGTTATTCAGCCTTAGAATAGCTTAAACGACGTAGTTTAGATGTAAAAAAGTGGGAAAAGACCAAACAACCCCTTTGAAAATGTTATAATAGTGCAGAACAGTCCTTGTTGATGGTTCAGGTTATGGACCGTCAATCTCTTGACTGATCATCACTTGAACCGTCACTAAATGACCAAAATTTGGTCTTACTAGTCAAACCTAAAGGCTTGCCTTGACGGGTCGTCACTGGTGTGATGGTTCATTACCCGAGTCGTCACACTCTTACAGACAAATACCCTTTGGTAAACTGAGCATAAATTTTTACTCTAATACCGAATTTAGGAAAAACTAGATGCGTTGGAAAGAAGACTCAAAGACCTTTCATTTGGTGGGTCTTGAGCTTAAAAATAATTCAGAATCTAGGTGTTATGATCATTTAAAGTTGACTATAGAAATATTATTCACAAGAACTCAATCAGTAAGGAAGGTTTCAACTTGGCTATGAGATAGGAGTTACTTGTGGCCTTAATACATGTATAAGTCACTTCTCATACTATCAAAACACGTTGTTTGGTTCTACATATACTTGAAGCATGGCCTAAATCTTAGCTTGGATTTTTAGGGTCTTACAGCGGTGGTCCAGACTTCAGATTTGAATGTCATTACTACTAATGTGGCCATACTAAAAGAAGAGGTCAAGGATCTTACTAAGTCGACCATACCAGTTGTACCTCCTCCACAGCCCTCTATGCCATCCTTGGCGGAGTTACGTACTGATGTGGACTTTATGGTCCTAGATTTTTATAGTAGGGCTTCGGTGGTTAAGAAGGATGATTCTGATACTGAGGATAGGGGCGATGATTTGCAGCCCTGGAAAAAGAGGTCAAGAGAAGATGGGGGGTGATAAGAGAAAAGATAGAGGTGAGAAAAAAATAAAGAAAAAATTTATAGAAAATGCAAAGACCTCCAAGACACGCATTCCAGAGAGTTTTGAGATACCTCCTATGGTTAAGGTGGTTGAGCATAGTTTGGGGGATATGCAAAATGCCCCCACAGTGGTTTTATTTAGTGCACCGGTCTCCACTGAGGCCATGAGAGTAGATTCTACTGAGGAGGCCCCATCTTAGACCCCAGCCGATCAGAGTACGATGGGCGTCTAGTGTACCCCAGGTATGTCCCTTACCCTAGTTTTACATTTTTTTCATAATTTCATGCAAAGGGGACATTGCATGATTTCCAAGTTAGGGATGGAGGAGTACCACAGTCGAGGGTTTTTGTTGCAGTGTTTTTTCCCTCGACTATGCTATCTTAGTTAAAACCGGCATATTTAGGTGTTTTTATTGTTGTTTTTATGTTATTTTGTGTTTTGTGTGTAACTTAGAGAAAAATGAGAAAACTTGGTGCAGTCGAAAGAAAAATAGAGCATGAAAATTGTTTTGAACTGTTTAAATGATACCCCTCCAAAAATTTTGTTTTTCCGTGATGTATGTATACTTACTTGAACTATAACCAATGTTTGGATCCCGACATGGCATTAGAATTATACGCCTGACAACCTAGCCTGACTTTGCATGAACCGAATAGGTAGAGACTGAGAGAATAGCCCTGAGCCAAGAGTGTGTAAGGATTTACCTAGTCATCGTGTGTGATCTAGAACTTGTCCGGTTAATCTTGCCCTAGTCGTAGGATAGAAGGTTATGAAAGGATCAAAGGCCATTCTTGAAATAGTCCATTTAAAGCTTAAAAAAAAGCCTACCAAATGAATAATATATTCCTTGAACCCGAATTTGACCTTAAATAGACCTTTTCTTTGAACTACCCTATTCACCTTCCCGGTTTTCACAATGAACCTGCTTTGGTCCTGGTCCCTCCTTGGACACTATGCACCTCAACTCAGGCAAATCATTTGACTTGAGGGTGGCTATCAATAGGTCACGTAAAAGATTAGGTATGAAGAAATTGTAGTGAAAAAAAATGGACTCAGGTGCGGTGTGATGACAAAAAGAAAAAATTTCTGAAAAAAAATAAGAAAAAAAAAAAGTTCCAAAAATAAAACCGCACCCGAGGTTCGAAAGATTGAAAAAGTTGAAATGGGAAAGGAATAAATGAAGGTAGAAAGAAAGTGGAAGCCAAAAATAGTGTAGTGTCAAGGAGGGTTAGTCACTATACCCATATGTACCACACCCATCCCCAAGCCTACATTACAAGCCAAGAAAAGTCCTATAGTGATCCTAACCTGACTGTCTGAAAGATAAGGCGTAGAAAATAAGGGCAAGACTATGGTATAAAACGCATACTGCCAGACTTCTTTGTAAGAATAAGAGATTTGATTCAGCCTGAATTTGTTATATTCATTGCATACACTGACTGTTGGGACTTCTTTGACGTAAGGGCATAAGGGTTGCATTTTAGTTGTAGCTTGTTTAGGTAGTGTAATCTATTTAAGTGTTGGGTCGTCTACTGATAATGTGATGCCATTTCTTAATCCCGTTGTGCTATGGTTGATGGTTTGTGTATATACAGTACTTGTTGAGTTTGCTAAGGTTGGAGGGTTTTAAACTGTGTTTTATTGATGCATGCTGAAAATGGTTTTTATAAAAATTTGACTGTTGTAGTATTCTTGGTTTTCTCTTAGTTTAGCATCATGATAATATAGTGTTTTTGTTTACCTGAGTACATACAATAGTTCTAAGTTGAGGGTGTTGATGTGTCGTGAAATTACGGCACTTTTGATGCTTAAAATGGTGAATATTTGCAAGTACAAGGGTCTTTCTATGTGGATATAATGGTTTTGGGGTGTTTGCAGGTCAAACAGGTGCGGAAGAGTGGAGTGCTGGAGTTTGGACAAAAAAAGGGCATCATAAGACCATTGTCACGATCGTGGGATCCAACCATGTTCGTACTTGAGCATCGTATGATGAAGCAGAGAAGTGATTCTCAGATGTTGATCAGACGGAGGATCCCACGACCGTACATGGATCATACGATCATACCACATGATCGTGGGAGGACCTCCTGAAAACATGTCTGCAGGAGCTAAGTATGAAGAGGATCAGAAGATAAGATCCGAAGACCATACCTAGATGTGATGATCGTACCATGAGGTCGTGGGATTGAAGACCTGAAGATGACGAAGTCCATGAGCAAACCACGAGCACCAAAGGAAATTATGATTTCATATAAGATTTCTACTTGTGTTCTTGCAAATATGAGTAGCTAAACACCATAACTAGGGTTGTGGGAACCATGACATATTAACAAAGTAGGATTCATATTACGAAGTAATCTTCAACCGTTATTCATATGTATTGGTTTTTTCCTCAGTTTTAAATGCTTTTTGACGGTGTGCAACATTAGAACTCGCCTAATCTGTATTTTGGTTGAAAGGATGAATATGGATGGGAAGAAGGAAACAAACAACAGAGACTTGGAGCTATCAACCTCTACTTAATAACTTGAGCCAATAATCCGAGATAGCTATCTGGGATCCAAGATAGGGGTTAGTAACGTAGGCTCAAGAGAAGAAAAAACTTACCTGAGAATATTGCATAGACAAGAGAGTAAAGTTGTTCTAAGTATACATAACCTATCAATTCTGCATACCGAACACTGGGAGAGATTTCAAAATACAAAGAACCTACAGAGTTATTAAGTTATGGGGAACACAGTCCTAAGGCTTTTCTCGTATTGATTACAATTCCACCAAATCAACAACTATTACTACTGAATTATTTATTTACAAATCTCCATCTTCTACTGGAAATTGTTATTGATTGCCTTGACATTCATCTTGAGTTATATTTTGACCTATTCCCTGTGGGAATGACCCCAACCTCGTTGGGTTCTATATTTGATCAACAACCGCTTTATGCTTTGCTTAGAGGTGTAATTTAGGAGACATCAACTGGACCCGAACTTTCACTAATCTTGGTCCAGTCCAGTAAACACAACCCTCTAGAAAAGCTAACAATATGAAAAGAGGGTTAAGTTGTAATACAGATGAGTCGGCAATTTGCGACTCTTATGACCTAAAAATAGCAAGAAACCATGTCCTCAATGCTAACTTGAATGTGTTTTAATGTTGTTTTGGTTTAATTTCAGGGTGATGGTCAAAAAGTGGTTGAAATAGCAAAAAGAAGCAAAAATATGGAATATTGGAGCTAAAAATGCACAAAAGAAGCACAAAGGACAATCAGCACATCGCCAAAGGAAGCCATCCATCTCCAAACTTGACAGTTCAGGCCAGGTTCAATAGTAGACAAAACGGTGATGAAAAGCATAGTTCAGTGCATCGCCAAAATGATAGGCCAAGCAGATTTCCATTGCCAAAAGTGAAAGAAACCAACCACTGAAGCTCAAAATCGAAGTCCAATCAGCACGCCATGGGCAATTCGGTGCATCGCCGACCCCATCAGTGACAACAGTATGCTCAGCCAAATTGCATGTGATGGCATTTTTGTAATTCTGAGGCCCGATTTTGAGAAGCTATTAAGCCTTTTTGGCCATTTGAAACCCTATCTTTTTGTCAATTTTTTAAATCTGAAGCTTGTAATCAAACCCTACTTGTGGGGTTAACTACTTTGTGCTTGGAATTTGAATTTTTATTGTGAAATATTTGGATTCTATGGAGAATATGAAAGAAGAATTTGGTATATTTCCTCTTTCTTATCCTATGAGTAGTAAATTTCCTTTGGGGTTATGCATTATTGAGTATTGATTGTTGTGTGGGTGGAGATTATTTATCTTTGTATTCGATTGCATGATATGATTTTAGCTAAATTTCAATGTTTTAATTTATAGGTTGGGGTTGCAAACTTAGCCTATGTTTGGATCTCTTGTCTTGCTTGGAAGAAAAGATAATAGTGATGAGATTTAGTTGACAAAAACTTGAGTTACACTTATTTAAGAGGTGATGCTAGAAATAGATTATCCATCTTGAGGTTATAGGTTGTTTGTTAGTGTTGATACTTGGGTGTTCGAAAGAAACCCATGTGAAATTTGGTGGTGGATGGAGAAATTACCACCAATACCTAAAATCAAGCCTAGTCATATCTAGCGATAAAATCTTAGGTGCATTTTCACTCACCCACACATGTAATTATTCTCAAGAAGGCATAACCCCAAGTGCTTTACCTCATTGATTACAATCTTATATCATTCAAATCTGACAAACCAACATTGAAATTTTTAACGCGATACAAAACTGTTTAAAATAATAACTATGATTTTTACTTTATATTTTGATTTTTAGCATTGCTGCCAACTTATAGTTGCTTGTGACACTTGAGAGTGAATCTATTGCTCTCATTCCTTGTGGATTCGAGCCTGACTCCTAAGTTGGGTAAAAATATTGCTAACGACCACGTACATTCATTTCTAGGGTGCATTTGAGCATTATCAAATAACACTCAACCTATTAGCCTAATTAGGGATTATCTTTACTACCAAATAGAAACAGGTCAATCTTCTAAAGGCCCAATCCAAAAAGAATCCAAAAATCAGTAGTCCACTTCTATGACAGATAAAGATGGCAAGGCCACCACCACTGGCAAATCAACCACTAAGAACATTTCCAATAAATATACCCCTCCATTCAAAAGGGTTGAACACACATCTCAAAAATCCATCTTCTCTCTCCCGTTAAATCTCCAAAGATAAACTTTACTTCCAAGAGAAATGCCAACTCTGATCATCCCAGTTATTGAAGCTGGCATAGATGACATGGATGAAGCTCTCACTTCTAATAGTTCATTATTAAGGGCTATATATACCCAAAATAATGACTCCTCAGAGATGTTTTTATGTTCTAAGCCCCTTCTTTCTCCTCTATCCCTTCTCAAGGAAATCTGAATACTTTCAATTAGAAACCAAACTCTAATTCTAACCCTTTCTTTATAACTCTCATCTTAGAACCTCTACAATTAGACCATCAACCAGTCTCCTGGCTGGAAATGGGTCAACTAAACCAAATAGTTACTCTAACAGTGGCATTGAAAGGGAGAACCCTCAACTTGATCATCCAAGACCCTACCTACCTAGCTCAACTAGTGTTGGAGGATCTAAATAAAGGTCTAGAAAATTTTTGCAAGAATATATAGATGATATATCTGATGAGTGTAATCAGCTAGCAGTCCCAAGAAAGCCTCAGCCCAGAGATTCTCTCCCAACACCTCTTCAAAGAGAGCCAAAGCATGCCTTTCTTTCCCCCTCTAATCCTAGAAATATTGTCAAGGGGACTATATTTTGTGATATAAAATAGAATTCCCTCCTATCTCCATAGTGGGGGACTCAAAAGGGTAGCCCCCAAGCTCTCTTGACCAAAGAGATGAAGGAAAGGGCAAGAATCATAGAAATGTTAAGTTCAAACAACAAAAATATGGATAAAATTCTAGCCTCCTTGAAGGTCCCCAAAACAGATACCAGAACCTTAGGTATACCCCTTCTATAGAATTTGTAGACTTTTCAGTGAAATGGTCATCGTACTCCTTCCTCTGCACCTTACCATATTTGACCTGGGTATCACTCCAAACCCTACGAGAGAGAATTTCTTTCTAACAAAGATGAAACTCTCTTAAAAGAAAAGGAAATAAGAGAGTTTAAAGAAGTATCCAACCCATATGGGAAGGCCAAAGATGTACTAATGTATGAAGTACATCACATAAAATGTTAGGGGATCCAACAATGTCGAGTTCAAATGCCACTATCAATATATGGTTAGCATACACATGCCCTCCCTCCTTTCCCTCCTTGTGACTAAAATGAGTAATCACAAAAGTCTCACTAAAGAGTTAGGTTTCACTAGCAAAATTTAGTTGTTGTTAAGAACTATGGGAGAATTATAATAATGTGGAATAATGATAATCTAACTATCAATGGAATCTCTATCTACAATCAAGTCATACATGTCTCTATTAAGGTAAGTAACCCCCCCCCCCCCCCTCCTCTTGGTTCATTAGTGCTATATAAGCTAGTAATAGCTTTAAGGAAAGAAAGATCCTTTAGAACTAACTTATTGCTTTTGCTGACACTGTTAATAACTTTAGTCATGGTAGCTAGTTAATTGGTGGTGATTTTAATAAAGTTTTTAAGGCCTTTGACAAATTTGGTGGAAATAGTATTAACAAGAACAGAGCCTCTTGCTTTTGAAATTACATCAATCATGGTAAGCTTCTAGACCTTGGTTTTAGGGGTAGTAGATATACTTGGACTAATAAAAGGTGTAGGAATCGACAAAATCTAATCCTTGAAAGGTTAGATAGATGTTTAGTAAATAATGCTTAGACCCATTAGATCCCTGAAGCTTCTATCACTCACTTCTTTAGAACTCACTATAATCAATGTCCTCTCCTGGTGAGACTGATCACTCAATTCCATACCAAAAATAAGTCTTTCAGGATAGAGACCATGTGGTGCACCCATCCTGGCTTTTTAGACATGGTTAAGAACCCCTTTAAGGCCAACCCAACCTCACACAAGTCATCTCCCACTTTGAGTCTAAGAAAAGGCACATCCTGGTTAGACTAGCTGGTATCCAAAAATCCCCTAACTACCCTACTAGTCAGTTTTATAGGGATATTGAGAAGACCCTTAATAAAGACTTTAGTGAAATTCTCAGACATGAAAGTGAGTTTTAGAGACTTAAATCCAAAATTAATTGGCTTATGAATGGAGACCCAATATCATATTCTTCCATACCACTATTTTGAATAAAAGAAGGAGAAATAGGATTAATGCCATCAAAAATGATTTGGGGAATTGGATTTACAAGAAAAAAAAAATATTAAAACCATGGTCCATGACTTCTACATCAAACTCTTCACCTATGAACATCACTCCTCCAGCCTTAAATGTCAAGATAATCCCTCTACCCAAGGTTCTATCATGTAGTCAGATCATGACTATATACCTGGAGTAGAAAAAGACATGAGAGATGTCCTTTCTTTCAAACCCACTAAAGTTCCTCGCCTGATGGTAGTCACTCTATTATGTACCAGAACAACTGGAATCATAGGTTCTTCCCTTATGGAACTGTGCAGTAACACCTTTCATTTAAGAACTATGGAAGAGAAAGTAAATTCCACATACCTTTTCCTCATCCCTAAATGTTCAAACCCCACCACCCTCAAATACTTTAAGTCTATTGGGCTCTGTGTTGGGCTCTGCAATACCAAATATAAGATTATCACTAAGATCATTACCAATAAAATTAAATCTCATCTGGAAAATATCATTGGCCAAAGACAAACCAGTTTCCTCTCTAATTAGAGAGCCTCTAATAATATAATTAATGTCTAGGAATACATTATCTACTTATATAAGATGAAGGGGAAAAGGGCTAGTATGATCCTCAAAATTTACTTGGAAAAAGACTTTGATAGAATAGAATACTCTTTCATCAGACAAGCCCTAAATTTTTTCAATTTTCCTCATGGCCTCAGTCTCATCATGCCTTGCATATCCACTTCTACCATTTCTATTTTGGTCAATGGTGGCAAAACAACTACTTTTAGACTCTTTAGGGGCATCAGACAAGAAGACCTTATCTTTCTCTTCCTTTTTATTTTGTGCATAGAATTCCTCTCAAGAGAATTGATCATGTGGTGGACATTCTTAACTGAACCCCTATATCCATCAGTAGAGGGGTCCTAGGATCTCTCACCTTTTTTTTATTGATAACCCTACTCTATTTGATAAAGATGATAGTAGGAACTGCACAACCATCATGAATACACTCTCTACCTTCAGCCTCTTCTCTGGAAAAAAAATCAATTCCTCTAAGTCCAAGGTCATCTTCTCAAATAACTGTACAAGGAAAGACATGGAAGTTATTACCAATATCATCTCTATACCTGCCAAACCATTCTTTGACTAGTATTTGGTTTTTCCTATCTTTCATCATAAGCCTGCCAATAGGGACTTTATTTTCTTCATTAATAATCTTAATTCCAAATTAGAAGGATGGAAAATTAAATTCCTTAACATGGCTGACAAAATCACCTCTCCCTCAGTAGCATCCCTAATCATGTCATACAATACATATCCCTCCCCAGGAAGATCCACGGTGTAAGGCTAAAAGTTATGCATTATAATATCATTTGCCTCACATTTATTCTTTTTTTAAGATCATTTGAGCTTATTTGACATGAATTATACTTGTGTGTAGTATTTTGGCTTATTGGATGGAGATTGATGGAAAATGAGTGTAAGTGAAAAACAATTGAGGTTTGACGTCCAAGTAGGAGCCAAAAATATTAATCTAAAACATGTACAAAGGTGTTGGATCAAGACGGGGAGCTTAACAAATGCAAAATACAAAAAAAAGGCAAAAAAACACATTACGCAAAGGCCTTAGCACCGCCCAGGGCACTGCCATAGTGACAAATGGTGCCCTCAACTTTCCTAAGCATGTGGACTTTCCAAATGCCACACCCAGGGCACCGCCCTAGGCCCCACCATAGTATAAATTCTAGTCCAAAATTGGCCTGGAGCGATATAGATGAATAAAGAACTGACCCGGAACCTTTTGTAACCCTATATGTACTAATTTCATCCATTTTTCATGATTTTTAGGAGAGGGCAACATACGTAATAAGAGGGGAAGATCTACACTTAGGTTTTTCTTCTCTTTTTATTACTTTTCATCATTGAATCTATATCTATTCATGAGATCGTAATCTTGTAATTAGTTCATGAGTTGCTAAACTCATAGTATCTAGGGTTGTGGTTAAATACATGAAACTTGTGGTTTGAATATCATATTATTTGATTTTATAGCCTTTATTTTATTGAGTTATTTATCTTCTCTTGGTCTTGATTGTTTGGAAGCTCGAAAACCTCTCAAATACTATCTATGGTGTGTAGTTTTGACAAGGAATAGGGAAATTACATATGCAACAAGGGAAGGTAGGGCTTGGTTGTGAACTCTATTAGGAAGGGGGAACGGTTCACTAACGCGGATAGAAATATACCTGGTAGCCTTGCTTAGTTGATACGAAAGAGAAATCACATGTACTTCACTATCAATCGATGACCATAGGAATATAGACATTAGGAATAGTCGAGTGGGTATAGATTTGTTTGGAAAGATGATCAGCATCGCAAATATCAACAGGCAACTAATAACTCAAGAAATCACCTAAATGTATCATTTAAAGACGCAATTGGATTGTCAAAATATTATAACCCTAGATTATCTCTCTAATCTAAATTTCAAACTAATAATCTATGAGTTACTCCAATTTAATTTTATTTACTTTCAAAACACAAAATCATTCTTTATTATTTGTTTTTTACTGAATAGCAACTATAAGAATTCAAACTAGTTAATTATTTCTTCAAATCCCTATAGGATTGATATCTGGACTTACTAGTCTTATATTACTTGTTAGACCGACTACACTTATATGTGCGTTTAGATGTAACAAGTTTGTGGCGTCATTGCCGAGGATTTGTTATAAATTGATATACTATTTTGAGTTCATATCAATCTATTCAGTGTTTACCTTTAGTTGTTGTTTTTGCTATATTACAGGTTTCTGGAAATTTATGCTTAGTACTTGGAGTCAAGGTAGTCCTTTGATTTGATCCTGAAATTGAAAGAACATTTAGAAGGATCAGAATTATGGGATATAAAGTAAATTGAAACATGTATCCAAATAAAATTCAACATCCTGTTGTGTGTAGGGATGGATCACTATGCTTAACAATGATAAGGTAAATCTTGAGAATGCCTCCAAGGCAATAGTCAAGCCAACAATTACAAGAAACTTTGAGCTTAAAGAGGGCATGGTACGGCTAGTGTAGAACACTTGTCAATCTAAGGGTAAATTCCATGAAGACACACATAAGCACTTGCAAGAATTGATAGATTTGAGTGAAAACTTATAGAATGTTTTGGAAGAGTACATGAAGTTGACTGTTCCCTTTCTCACTGATTGGACAAGCACAATAATAATTACAAAATGAGCATGTAGGATCTATCACGTCATGGGATGCTTTGTCAAAAAAGTTTCTCAATAGATTCTTTTCATCTAGAAGAACAAAAGAGCTTAGAGTCAGGATTCTCGGGTTTGTTTAGAAAGATTATGAATCCCTTCCCCAAGCTTGGAAGAGATACAAGGGATATTTAATAGACTTTCCATACCACCAGCAGCCCAAGGAGATCAATGGGCATAATTTTATTAAAGGGTTGAGGCCAGATTTGAAATTTTTGTTAGAAGCTGCAACAAAAGGGAAAATCTTGTCCAAGAGTTATGATAAAATAGAGGCATTGCTTAATCTTATGTCTATAGGTCACCGAGACTACATAGAGCATACTAGAGTATTCACTCATACATAGGAAACATCGGGCAAGTATGAGTTGGATAAGGTGTCAACTATTCATGTTGCTATTAGTCGATTGGCTACTTTAGTGGAGAAAAATTTTACATCTCCAAGTGTGGGACAGATTCAGCAAGTGTAGTAGGTTCAGACTGTTGCGTTATTTTATGGTAAGTGTGGTGAAAACCATACTTACTCAGGATTCCCTTTGAATACAGAGTTTATATTCTATGTGGGACAGTAGAACAGGGGCCAAGGATATCAAGGAAATACTTTTGACCTTAATTATAGAAACTACCCAAATTTCTCTTGGGGTGGTAACCAATAATTTATGCATCAAATTAATAGTTCATTGAAAGAGACGGTCAAACAGTTCATGGCACAGCAACAACAACAACAACAACAACAACATTTCATAG
Source organism: Capsicum rhomboideum (assembly GCA_031232105.1). Taxonomy (NCBI): domain Eukaryota; kingdom Viridiplantae; phylum Streptophyta; class Magnoliopsida; order Solanales; family Solanaceae; genus Capsicum; species Capsicum rhomboideum. The sequence goes on from CP124718.1 coordinate 98,632,048, forward strand.
CCCAACAGCAATAAGTTTAGTTACAACGAGCACAATTCAATGAAGAAACAAAGAAGGGTCTAAGTGAATAACATGTTCAAATGGGGAAGCTTGTGGGGCAAGCAGCCCCATCTGAACATATAATTCACTTATACCCTTCCTTGTTTCTTTATTGAATTGTAATAGACCTCAGGGTGCCTTACCTAGTTATATAGAAGTAGGTAATGGTAATCATTTTGAGAAGTGGGCAAAACTTGCAAGATTTAGAGTCTCAAAAGAGGAAGGTAGTTGACTAGAACAACTATAAACATCCACCTCTATTTCAACAACGGTTGATTCTGGCACAAACATCAGTGACAAAGCCTGTGAAAGAGGACAAGGTTGAGAAAGAGGCTATTGAGCAGCCTAAACTTACAGTTGAGATACCTCCATCACATTCCCATAGAGGTTCGAGAAGAGTAGGGATGAGGCCAATTTTAAGAAGTTCTGTGATATGTTAAATCATGTAAAATACTTGAGAGATGTGGTAGTAGGTAAGAGATGACATATAGAGTTTAAAACAGTAGCACTCACTGAAGAGTGTAGTTCACAGGTCTTGAGCAAGCTCCCTCAAAAGTTACAAGACCTCGCGAGTTTCACATTGCCCATACTAATTAGGAAAAGTTAGGTTGGACATGCATTATGTGATCTTCGGTCAAGCATCAACTTGATAACCTTATTCATATTTCAGATACCTGGTTTAGGAGAGCATTGTCCAACCACGATCACTCTGCAGCTAGTTGTCACGACCCAAATTACAAAAATGTTTGGGTACCTACTCTACTCTTAACTAGATAAGAGAACCCTTACCACGGACCAAAATTATTCGGAAATCAATTAGAAACCTTTTCAAATAATGAGAAAATAATATTAAAACCAATAATATAATAACCGATGTTCTTACAACAACCACTTACAACAACTCAATACCCAAAAAATAGTCTAGACATGTACAAGGCTTCTATAAGAGACAAGATAAAAAACCCAACTTCCGTCGAAAAGAAAAGTGCAGAAGTTAATGATGAGTGTTTTCCATCCACATAAGAGACTACTAGTTAACATGCAACACAACCTACATCCCAAGAAGAGCATAGAAAGAGTAGTATCAGTACACCGCATATACTGGTAGGCATCAATAGTTGACCAGGGTTAGATCACGTAATAGCAACTAGAATTCATAAAATAAAACATGACAAACTTACACATCAGTTAACAACCAATATTTAACATCAACCTTTCATTATTAGATAACTTCCCAATATTATCCTTATCTAACTAGCCACTCAATTCAATTACCCTCTCTTATTACCACTAAGGTAAAAAATTTATTAACCATTATTGTCATCTTATCAACATGATGTTTTAACATGGAGATAAACTTATGAAATTTCTTGTCCTTTACCTTTTTCTTCACTCGGTGTCGAAACGGATAGATAGGCCTAGGAATTTGAGTTAGAGGCTTTTCAACCTCTTTGCCCTTCCTTTTATTCATAGGAACATCATCTTTCACCATGGTAGACTTTTTAGCATTTACCTTTTGATCATCAACCTTTTTCGACTTTACAGACTCAGCTGGATTCTCATCAACACATATTTCCCCAATGGGTACCTCAACATCAGCTTCATCAACAACATCAATGACCAAGACAACACTCATGTCTCTCGGTTGCTTTATTGATTGACACACATTGAACTTCACCTCTTCATTGTTTGGTCTAAACTTCAACTTATTACTCTCCATGTCAACCAACACTCTTCTGATGCCTAAGAATGGTCCACACAAGACTATGGGTACTTCGAAGTCCACTTCGCAATCAAGGATCACAAAATCCACCGAAAATATAAAGTTCTCAACTTCCACTAGCACATCATACAATATCCCCACTGGCCTCTTGACCGAACGATCAGCCATCAATAGTCGCATAGTCGTAGATTTAGGTGCTCCCAAGCCCAACTGTCGATTCAGGGATCATGGATGTTGGATTATGAGAAAAGTTGCAAAATAGGACCTCCACTCCACTTACAATTCCTCGCCCACTATGGTAGATTAAAGGGCAACTTTAGCTTCTTAAAAAATTGGTGACATTTCAGAGGATGCCCCATGACCTACCTTTTATGTTTTAAATTTCTTTTTTTGCATTTTCTTATAATTCAAAAAGGCATGGGTTCGTACTTGTACGGGTCATGAGACATTAGTTTGTAAATATTTCTTGAAACTCAATGAAAGGCCTCCGCCATTTTAAAATTTTGTTCCAAATAATTCTGTTTTAAATGCTTTTAGCTGAATTATCTTGTTATTAACTGACTTGAATTATTTTGATTTCAATAAAAATAACTTAAAACCTGCGAGCATCGTATGTTGATTCTATTAGTTACATTAGATCTGAAATGTCATTTTTGGGTTAGTAGCATGGTTAGTTTGGATTCCAAGTCTTTATTTTGAGTTTTGAGCGTTTAGACAAAAGACTAGCTATTTTAGATTAAAAGGGTTCTCGAGGGGGGAAGGTGGGGTAACTTATTGATAATGACCTCTTTTGATAAATGCAATGATTCTGTTGAGTCCATAACATCGAAATTAGCCTAGTAGCATTGTTGGCTTGTTTTTATGGGCTCATGATCAAATCCCGAGGGTCCATTTGGAGTCATTTTTGGTTGCACATTTCAGTTGTGAAAAACAAAAGTGCAACCTCTTAGGCAGACCTTTTGTCGCCTTAGCGGTACCGACATAAAACCAGCTAATGTCCTCAATTAGATCACAAGCTTCACCCTATCAATTTTATCATAACAACGACCACATATATAATGTTCATAATAAAAGAAACCTATGCCACTCTAAATACACAAGTGTTAAATCAATACCTAATCGTCAATTTGGTCAACCATCCCTCAAGAGTAGTCTAATGCTACCTCGATCCTCACAGCACATTATGCATGTTATATGAACAAACAAATAGTCCAATATAGGTAAAACGATGCATATATTTTATCAAATCAAATCTGTACCAACATACTAAGGGGACTTATGTTTTGTCGATAGTCATGACCTGTAGGGGAACAGCTTTTTTCATGTACAGTATCGATGTGGTACCCGACCCTTCGAAATATCAATAAGTAAGTAACCCGTACCAGTGCATTACTTGACCATCCGAATAACACAATATAATGAAATGCAACCACTGTTATTCAATGTGTAACACGGTGCACTAATAATTCAAGTATACAATTTATCATCATAAAAGACTTAGTCAATTTCATGTAATTTATTTCATGCATAAAAGGAATATCAACCAAGCTCACCAATCACAAACATGTCTGAAGGCCAATTCAAAAACATTCAACTTACGAATAGGCGTAGGATCCAAATCAAGTCTAAAACTAGAATAAAATATACATAGATTCATTAACCTAGCCAACTCACTTTAATGTGTATCAGGTCTGATGTACTTCATTACTAACTAATGATCCTCAAGTATAATGACACTTCTATATTCATAAGCATCCTTTCCTAGCCAATTTATTAATAGTTCAATGCTATGTGACGTTACCAGTCTTATTTTAATTACACACCTTACACAACACATCCCTAGCACTTAACAAACATTACCTCAGATTTCTCAAGTTACGACACCGACCTTCTTTATCAAAACTCAACCCTAAATAATATTCAACAGTAAAACTACTCAACTATAACGACCACCCTGTCAAATTTGCCCCACCTACCCCCCACCCCGTATTTGGGGACAAAGCATGACTTTAAGTATGGAGTGATATATAGCCCCAACAATTGTTAAAGGTTAAGTATGCTATGGAATTTTAAAGTTGTTTTGTTAGTGTTTAGTGTTTAGTGCTTGCTTTAGTTGGAAAATTTTAAAAAAGTCTAAAAACACAAACCAAAAAAAAATTGTTGTTCTTTAGATTAGAGTAGTTCTTTTTAGTTTTAGCTTTTTAGCTCAAGAGTAGAGCATACTTTGTCCACCCCTTGATTTTTCTTTTTGGTTCTTTTCCAAGAGGGGCCTTTGAACCGACTATCCTTTTTATTTCTAGAAGTAGTTTTTGTTTTATTTTTAGAAGTTAGAGAGTCCTTAGGACCAATTAAATGTTAGGTGCTCTAGTTAAGTACTATAATTAACTGAATGATGCAAGTTGGTTTTAAAATTCAAAAGCATGCTATGAAAAAGTGAATGACGTCTTTTGAGACATCTAGGCTCTTTTACTTGACTGTTATGTGTTTTAGCTTAAAATTGAACTCTTTTGGGTTGCTTGATTGAGAGTCTTGTATGGATCCTTCTCGAGATGAACATGTTCCATGTGTATTAGGTGTTTGTTGATATTCCATGCTTGCATATTGAAAACTAGAACTTGCCAAGTGTGTTTACAAAGCGAAATAAAGAATGTTGAGTTTAGAATATGACACGGGCATTTATTTGATTAGCCTTGTTTTATCCTATGCTTTACCTACCCATAATTAATTATCCTAGTTAGCCCTTTGAGCCTTTATCCTATTATTTGGTAGCCACGTATAAAGCTTAATCCATTTTTTTTCAATTGACCTTAATTTGATCCAAAACTCCTAAACCCTTTAAATGAAAAATAAGAGTTGAAGGAGTAAAAATTAAAAAGGGGAAAAGAGTTGAAGTGGAAACTTATAAAAAAGACTAAGTATGCAATTTAAAGACTCATGTGTTTCTGGTGGGGAGTACAAAAAGTGAAAAAGATAGAAAAAAATGTGTTTGATTTATCCTTATTAATGGTGTGTGATGTTTGCTGAAAAAGATAGGAAAACAAAGATGTTGTTGGTAGGGATTTAAAAGTGAAAAAGATAGGGAAAATGTGTTTAATTTCTCCTTATTAATGGTGTGTGATGTTTGCTTAAAAGATAGGGAAAAAAAAAAAAAAGTCTATGAATGAGAAGAGTAAAAGAACGAAGATTGATTGATTGAAGATAGAGTGAAACAATGAGAAGTTTGTGATATATTAAAGTGCTTAGGAAAGATAGTCATTATTGATGGCCAGAATAGTCCCTACCCTTCCTTTAGCCTACATTACAACCATGAAAGTCCTACTTAATCTTAACTCTAATGTTCTTATAGCAGTGGAGTAGTACTCTAAGGGCAAGCTTATGGTTTATATTATGTTGCATGTGAAGTCTTTGTGAGAGTGAGCGTAATTATATTCTTATACCCATTCATATGATATTGTGCATACTTGTGAGTGAATATGAATAACTCTCTTGTTGCGAGGGGCACATGATTGACGAAAGATAGGTGAAGTATTTTGATTTCTTGATTAAGTAATATATGAGTGTTTGCTATTATCGTAGAGTCAGTCCTTGAGGCTAGGTAGTCTTAAAATAGTTGATCATGAGTTTTAAAAATATTGAATGAATGAATCTTATTTTAATAAGAACTTGTCATCCATTATAGTCATTGTAGTCTTAGCTTGAGTTATCAAATTTCAATTGGTGTAGTTGTAGTAGAGTCGTAGTTATAGGGTAGAGCTTACTTGAGGACAAGCAAGAGTTTAAGTGTGGGGTCTTGATTTGAGGCTAAAATTCATGCATATATAGTATCATTTGCCTCAGATTTATTCTCTTTTTTAGATCGTTTGATTTTGACGTGAATTACACTTATGTGCGGTATTTTGACATGTAGTATAGAGATCGAAGGAAAATGAACGTAAGTGGAGCATAATTAAGCTTTAAAATCTAAGTAGGAGACAAATATATTGATCCAAATCATGTACAAAGGTGTTGGACCAAGACGGGAGCATACCGGAAACAAAACATGAAAAAAAGATGAAAAAATACACTACGAAAAGGCCCTAGGCACCGCCATAATGCAAAATGATTCCCTCAACTTGTCTAAGAGAGTGTACTTTCCAAATGGCCTAGGCCCCGCCACTGTACAAATTCCAGGCCAAAATTAGCCTGGAGCGATCCAGACGACCGAAAAATCAACCCAGGCCATTTTTTAACCCTACAAATTCTATTTTCATCCATTTTTCTTGATTTTCAGGAGAGGTAAACACACGTAACGTGAGAGGAAGATCTGCACATAGGTTTTTCTTCTCTTTTCATTACTTTTCATCATTGGATCTCTATCTATTCATGAATTAGTTATCTTGTAATAAGTTAATGAGCTGTTAAACTCATAGTATCTAGGGTTGTGGTTAAGTACATGAAACTTGTGGTTTGAATATCATATTGTTTGGTTTGATTTCCTTTATTTTATCGAGTTATTTATCTTCTCTTGGTCTTAATCATTTGAAAACTTGACAACCTCTCAAACACTATCTATGGTGCATAGTTTGGACTAGGAATAGGAAAATTACGTACACAATAAGGAAAGGTAGTGCTTGGATGTGAACTCTATTAGGAAGGGGGAACGATTCTCTAACATGGATAGGAATGTACCCATTAGTTTTTATTAGTTGATAAGGAAGAGAAATCACATGTACTTCAGTATTGAATGACAACGATAGAAATATAGGTGTTAGGAATAGTCGAGTAGACATAGAGTTGTTTGGAAAGACGCTCAACGTCACAAATATCAACTTGCAAATAGTAACTCAGGAAATCTCCTAAACGTATGATTTGAAGACCCAACTGGATTGTCGAAATACCATAACCCTAGGTCATCCCTTTAATCTGAATTTCAAACTAATAATCTACGAGTTACTCCAATTTACTTTTATTTACTTTCAAAATACAAAATCACTCTTTATTATTTGTTTCTTATTGAATAGCAACGATAAGTATTTAAACTGGTTAATCAATTCGTCAAATTCCTATGAGATCGATATCTGGACTTACAAGTCCTATATTACTTGTCAGACCACGTAAACTTACATTTGCATTTGGACGCAATAATCCAGAAGCTTATTAATACAGCCCAGAGAAAATGCATTTGGGGAACCACTGATGTTAAAACAAAATGCACTTGGTGGAATGGAAAACCATCACAAGGCCTAAGAAGGAAGATGAGCTGGACATGCAAAAGGTTGATATAACAAAAGGGATAATTTCAAATATGTACAATAAAGTAATTAGTTTTCAAAAAATATAGCCATATTTTTTTTTACCAAAAAATATACTAGGCACAGAAAGAAATTAGAAAAAAAATGGCTAGTAGCCTATTAAGTAATTGACTCTTTCACGGTCCTTATGTGTTCTTCTTCATTAAGTTTAGTTAACTAAAGATACATGAGTACATGACTAACAATAGAGAACTTCAGAGTGAATACTAGTACTGCCTCAAATCATCATTGAAGAGGATTCATTAAGGAGTACTTTCTCCGGATGTATGTATAGTGTATATGTAATGTATCAATATTATATAAAAGTAATGTAATGTTTCAATATTGTATAAATAGTGTACAAATATGTATCGGTATTGTATAAATGGTGTATAAACATGTATCGATATTGTATTAAAGTTATGTAATGTATCAATATTGTATAAATAGTGTATAAATAGTGTATAAATATATATCGATATTATATGAATGGTGTATAAACGTGTATTAATATTGTATGTCCACTACTAGCAACATGACTGAATACATATAATTGTGAAAAAAGAGTAGGAAATGGTAAAACCAATCCTTTCGACACAAAAAGTTCAGAAATAGTAATACTTCTGAAATTATAGAAATTTAAGTAGGAAATTTTTGTTTGTACTGTTATAGGATCTATGGAAAATACATCATACATATTGGGATGCATTAAACGATACTCTGAGTTCTACATCTTCCAAACTGGTAACTAGTAAGTCATGGACAAAGTGATTTTGTTTTCTGTTATTTTAAATAAAATTCAGAATTATTGTGATGAGAAAATAGCTAGCAACTATTTGCTAAGTTAAATTTGTAGTAGCATTTTTCGTTATAATTCATCTGAATATCAATAAGTCATTTTCTAAACACCGCCACAACCACTTGAAATAATCTGGCAAACAAACCCCCTCTAGCTTTTACTTTGACATAAAGAAGGAATCCCATCAAGAACATAGAGACTGATCATAAAATCATGAGCATAACAGGGACATCGAAACCAGCTTGCCAATCAAAATTATCTTGAATCTATTCAATCCCGACCAACTCAAAATCTCCTCTAGACAGTCCCAAATTTTAGATATGAGCACCTCTCGGTGTTTCAAGTCTTTTGGTATATAATTCGATCGAAATGATTCACGTTTGCAGTACGTTAAATTTTAAAGAAAAGAAAAAGGAACGAAGAAGAAAGGGGGAAGAAGAAGGGAGGAAGAAGAAGAAGGGAAGAAGAAGAAGAAAAAAAAGAGGGAGGAGGAGGAGGAGGAGTGTTTGGATAGTGTTTTACACATGTATAGTTTCTTAATATATCATAATATACTGTATACTGGATTATATTGTTTTGATGAATATAATGCTTGAATAGATTATATTATTTCTCATCATAACATATTGCCGCACAATTAATAATCTAAAAAGTAAACTTACAATTTCATAAAGAAAAGTAAAAGTAAGGTAAAGGATAAAATAGAATTATCAAAAAATAAAAATGAGGAAAAAATAATGACGCGACCACATCAAATCAATCGTTGAATAAACTGAATTTGTTATTATATAACAATGAACGTAACAATACAGTAGAAAATTTAAGTAAAATTTCAAATAAATATTACATTTAAAATAACAGTACGATAATACAATAGGTAACAACCATCCAAACAAGTTGTTACATGTCTGAATTAGTGGAATTTGGTGTTGACACTTTTTTTACTAGTAGTCTTTCTTTTTACTCAATGTCCTCCTCATTGTTTCATGAAATTTCTCTTTCAAACGTCCTTTACTACTGTTAGCACTAGTACTATATTCACCAAGAGAATAATATATAGTAATACTAATATATAAGTGGCAATGAAGCTGGTGAAGCAGGCAGCTCATGATCGACATTCCTGCTTCAGCTGCTTCAACGGTAATTTTATTATATCATCCCTAATTAATTATTATAAGTCATATAAATATTAAAAAATTAATAATATTTAATAAAAAAAGGTAAAATAGACACAAAATGATTGATAAATTAACTCTTGATTTTTTAAATTAACTTAACGTCTTATATGGGGTCCACTAAATTTTTTTCACGAGTATTTAATTTTTTTCACGAGTATTTTTTATAGTAATTTTACTATATATATAAGTCATTTAATTATTAGAAAATAAATAATATTTAATAATAAGGATAAATAGATACAAAATGATAAATTAAAATGGACGAATGAAGTATTTTTCAATAGTAATATCTGTGAATATTTCAAATGTGATAGAAATTATAGTTAAAAAAGGAATTGTGTAAAATCTTTTTTATGTGGGGCCCACTTAATTTTTTTTCACAAGTATTATTTATAGTAATTTTACTATATCACTTCTAATTAGTTATTATAAGTCATTTAAGTATTAGAAAATAAACAATATTTAATAACAAGAATAAAATACATACAAAATGATAAATTAAAAATGGACGGATGAAGTATTTTTCAATAGTAATATCTGTGACGGAAATTATAGTTAAAAAGGGGATTGGGTAAATTCTTTTAAAATCAATTTTTTTTTAAATAAAAAATTGATATTCTTTTTGGGACGAATTAAAAATGAAAGCGTGACACGTCAATTGAGAAAAATAAAGTATAAATATTAGGCCCGTGCTTAGCACTGGCGCCATGCCACTAGTATAGTAATAATTGTTATCTTGAATTTCCCCTTTGGAGTTTTGTTGAAAAAGGATTTGGTGAGTAGAAAAATTTGTACTCAATCTCTCCAACATCATGTTGCTCCCTCTAGTTTGCCATCAGCTTCCTCCTCTCTTTATATCCACAAGAAAATAAATTTACACTTGATGGTTCCATCAAATTAGTAAAAGCCTAAAATGTTTATATATATAAATATATATATTATCCTTGCTGTTAGGAAAACAATTTCATTTTTTCCTTTGACATTTAATGGAGCTCCAACCTGAGGTTAAATTTAAAGCATAATCAAAAGCTGAGGTTTAAAGTTGGACATGCATTTTTCTCAAAAAAAAAAAATGAGCTCTTGTAATCCACACATCTCATACTATAACTTTATTAATGGCAAGGAAAATCTCTAAGTGATTTGTTAACTCAAGAATATGAGTGGACCACAAGTTTAATGCATGAAAAGTTATTCATTTTTAATAATACATGAACAAATTTTTATCATTAATGCACAGATCATTCAATTTTATCACTAATCATAATAAAATAGTAGTATAATTTAATGTAAATATGAGATATGTCAAAAAAAAAATTAGAAAATAACTCTGTGTCACAACTCTTCACAAATGCAGCACTTTTAGGCTGTTTTCGTAGTATCCAATCATGAATTGGACCTAAGTGCCACTAAAATAGTTAAATTTCTATCATCATGACTCTTCACAGACAAGGTACTTCTCTTTCACGTGTGAATACAAATTAATAGGAAGCATTTTTGGTGAGTGTTTTAGATCTTTTTTTTAATTAATGTGGTGTTCGGGTCAGCTTTCGTGTACCTCGATTAAATTCACAGAATACCTGTCATTTTCCACCAGCAACATATATCAGGTAACACTGTCCACCAAGGCCTGAGATTTGATTCTCAACCTACTTCATTGATCACTAGGCCACATCCTTAGGTGCTTATGTTTTTTAGATTTTACAACCAAAAAATGAAAAGGAGAAATTTCAAAAGAAGAACGCAAAGAGTGATTAATTTTTTTTCAAAAAAGAAGCTTACTCTCTCTCTCTCTCTCTTCATGATATTTGTATTGCTATAAATATGAGTGTTCATCAGGGTGGCTCAAGCACATTAATGATCTAAAAAATTGAGGTTTTAAATTTTTAAGAAAACTTAATATATTTTTTATAAAGTCTAATATTTCTAGTTTTTTTAGATGCAAAACTTTTAATAATTTTTTTATAATTGATTTCTTTTAATAGTTTTTTTAATTGATAATATAACCAGTCCATTTAATCTTTCTTGAAACATACCACTTCAGATATGTCAAAGTTCTTTTAATAATTCTTTTACTTTTCCTACAAATAGTACTCAATATTTTTTATTTAAAAAATTATTATCTATTAATGCTAAAAAAAATGCCCCTCAATATTTTTTATTTAAAAAACTATTATCTATTAATGCTAAAAAAAATCCCCCCCCCCCAATCAAATTTGGAGGCCTAAGGCACTCGCCTTTTTTAACCTTGTAAAGCCGGCACGGATGCTCATTGGGTAGTTCGATTCGGTATTGAATATTATCGATTCGCTAATTAGTTATCGATTTGTAAATATTCTAAGCAGTTGTAGAATCATTAAAATATTGATTATTGATCGGTAATGGTTAGATTATCAATTTTACTTAAATTTTTAGTAAAATATTCACTGAACCTAATAAAGCTAAATAATACAGGTGCAATATGGACATTCAAAATTCAATATATTATCATTCTTCATATTAAATAGAATAATTTCCACTTTAGTATTGCCTACTTGGCCATTGATCACTACTATACATGACACAAACAAGGAATCTTAAATTATTAAGTAGAATGACAGTCAAACATACTGTCTAACAACAGTCCTACTTCTGCAAGCAGGGGTAACTCCTATTGGGAATGGTGTTGTATGTAAGCATAGAGAAGAAAAAGAAAAAAGCACCAAATCAAACACATAAGAAAAATCTGAATCTCTGATATGCTCCTGAAGTGGGATTCTTTAACGTCCCTATGCTTCTTTAACGTTAAATTGTCGAACCTTGATTACCATATGGCGGCAATCATCCTTATGCAAAACTTTGTTGTACCCACGACAAGAAAAAAACTCTTGTCACCGAACAATTCAATCAATAACCTCATTGTCCTTAGGTAGAGTTATAATTTAATATTATTTGGGTTAATCGAAAAAACCCTAAACCTTTACAAAATGAATAATTCGATAAAGCAAAAATCTAAACTGTTGCCGAATCGCTAAGCCAATAATCCATTACCAATAAACCATGAGCATTTTCTCCATTCAAATTATGTCACGATCCAAGACTAGGCCCTGAACGTAACAGGCACCCGGAACCACTTATGGCCCGAGAGGACCTCTTAGCATTCATCATGAGCATTACAATATAATTTGTGGAATAAAAGCTTAAGAGAGAGTACAAATATCTGACTGAAAACCACTAACAAACTTAATAATCTCAAAGGAAACACGATACGGAAATACTGAAACTTTTTTTCAACATCAACATTAGTCTATGAAGCCTCTAAATATAAAGAACTATTTAAGCCGGGACAAGGCCCCGGCGATACCATGAATGAAATAACTAAAAGTCTGAATGAAAGTTGTCTTCCGAAGAATGGAGGGCTCACCAAATCTGAAACTGTCATGACAATCCTAACGCTGCACAGAACCACCAGAATGTGTCTTCAAACCTACATTATGAAACGATGTAGCACCCGGGGACGGTCAATACGGGAAATGTATTGGTATGCAGAACAGGAAAGTGATAAGACATGCTTTATACAAAATAATTAAGAGAGTAAAAGTCAAGACATAATAAGCATATATATAGAGACTTCCAAATATGAATCCGTAAAATATTTCTTTTCTTTAATTCTGAACTAGATGGTATCACCGACTTCCATTTCTGCACTAAGGGCTATGTGGGTCTGACCATCGCTCGATCGGCTAAGCCCCCAATCCATGTTTGCCGCATGGACTAAGGTATATCATTTCTCATCATCTTATCTCTTGTATACTGCAGCGCGAAGCAAGCATACAGTGAGTTTATCCATATTTCAGGACAAAATCATTCCCACGTTGGCAAAACGCGATTTCGGGTAATCAGCCTTTCGGACTCATACCTTCTCGATTAACCATCTAATTCTTTTTAAGCCCATCTTTTAACCTTTTCAAATCATGATTCATTATTTAGGAACCGTTCATATTCTTAGGGGCATTCGTTAAATTGGTATCGTCATACCAAGACTTGCAAGTCAAACATGTCATCTCTTAGCATCATCATAACTATTGATAACTCTTTAGCCCCACCGAAATATGGATTGAATGTAAAGGATTATTAAGGATCATATAAAACTCTCTTTGAAATCCATTTAAAGCTGCATCATAACTTATTCAAGTTTTTCTCAAAAATGTTAGAATGTGAATCAACTCCCTCATATCATCATATCTTTATATTTGAACAAGAGAAAGTTTTATAATTCAAGTAATACCCTCCAACACTATTTACGTAAATAACGAAAAGTAAGTATGGAGAGAGTGTTCATAAAACCAAACCTTTTAATCTACACAAAATAATTTCCAACCTTAGTTTAAATTCATGACTTAGGCATAAGTAGAGGTTAAGGAAAACATACATTTGAAATTAGGTTGGAGGAGAGTCGTTCTACATACCTTTTGACAGAGAGAGTGACAAAAAACCCTCAAAACTAAGCCTTGACTCGTGCTAATTAGACTTGGATGCTTTGGTTTCTTGGAAAGATGAGAGGGACCCTAGTTTCTGACCTTGAGAGAATGAAAATGTAACTCCTTGTACATTATTCTGAGTTAATCGTGTGTTTTGAGGTAAATAAGGGATTACGAGTAGATTAGGCTTTTATATTCCTTCTTAAAATACCAAAAATGATTTAGTAGTGGAGCCATAGCAATGGGAAAAGACTGGAATACCCCTTTTAAAACTATTTCAGAAACTCAAAATTTCGACCCTACGGAACGTACCCACGGTTCGTACTTACAAACCATAGTCCGTTGTATGGGTTCATGGGTTCTGGACTAAAATTTCCAACCTGTAGGACTTTTAGATGTTTTTTAGGATGAGCCTATGGTAAGTTCATGATAAGATACCATGGTTTGTAGTATGGGTCGTGGTATATGACAACTAGATAGTGCTCTACTAAGATGCCTATAACATTTAGCTCCGGAATCTGATTTATGAACTGTCAGTGGAGTTGGAAAGAGGATTTAAAGACCTTTCATTTGGTGGGTTTAGGCCACAAAAATCTTCATATTCTAGGAGTTATACTTGTTTGAAGTTGACCCTAGTAAAATCTTCTACTAAAACTCAATCGATAGGAATGCTCTCAACTTAACTCTATGCTAGGTGTTTCTTATGACCAAGATTCCTATCCAAATCACTCACCACACTAGGGAATTGATCAGGACACTTATGTATAATTAGAAATCATTGTGTTTGGGACCTATACGGGTACAAAGAATGGTTCAAATTTTAGCCCGAAAGTGTAGGGTGTTACAGATTATTGGGCTACTAAGATTTCCCACGGATGAAAATTGAAAACCCAGTTCTTGTTATATCAAGAAAAGAATAAAAAAATCATTAGAGGACACACAATAAAAGCGGCAACTTTACTCATTATCCCCCTTTCCATCTATCTTATGTACCAACAAGAACCACGCCTTCAAGTGGAAGTTCACCATTCAAGTGTTCAAGGTTTTATACTTAATTAGCATATTATGGATTTGGCTTCTATTCATATTTTATTGTCTCTATTTTCTTAGGTTCTTATTTGGATGGGGCCACATGTCTCATATTGATATTACTAACAACTTAGGTTTAATTAATCAAATGATGGTTTTAATTATATTTAATATATAAATATTTCTACACATTTTTTCCCAAAATTTGATAATTTTATAATTCTATTATTAGATGTATTGAAGATAATACTGGATTGGTTCATTGGACAGGGTTGTTTTACCTATTTCATCCCACTGATTGTTTCGTTGTTGTAGTATATGATTTTGGGCCAATCTTACCAGATTAGTTTGGCCCATATTCGAAAAAACCCTTGCAACTATTATTCCCTCTTTACTCCTTAGATAAATCTTTAGTATATATCTCTATAGATATTGTTGTATATTCTTTAGTATCTTGTACCTTATTTAGGATTGTATCCTACTTTATTTGGGAGTATATCTCTTTATTATTTTGTACCTTATTTAGGAGTCCTTAAGTCGGTTTAGTATTGGTTTCGTTTTAGGGTTGTTTGGTTTATTTACTTGTATATATAGGACATTGTACAAAGTTATTATTCATTCAAGAAAAAGGAGATGAAAATTTTCCAAATTCTTTTTGTATTTATTCTCCGCAATTTTCTTTCAATTCTTACATGGTATCAGAGCAAGGTTGATTTCAATCATCTTGTATCAAATTTTTCATCTTCGTTCTTTGTTTTCAATCACCTTGTGTCAAATTCTCATTTTTTTTCGTCATGACCAATACTACTCAACTCTCTGATGGAACAGCAAAGACAACACGGGTCGTTGGTGCTGTTCTAACTGCTGAATATTCTATGATTATGGTAGTTTATCAAAGTCACCCTTACTATCTTCATCCCTCGAATTACCCTGGGACGAATCTAGTTTCCCTTACTTTTGATGGCAAAGGTTATGGAGGTTGGAGGATGTCAATAATAATAGCTCTTTCAGCCAAGAACAAATTGGGATTCGCTAATGGATCACTGGATGCTCCTTACCCAGATTTTAATATGCACAGTGCTTGGAACAGGTGTAACGACATGGTGCTGTCATGGCTACCAAACTCCCTCTCCAAAGAAACTGTAGAAAGTGTATTGTATTCTAGTAGTGCAAAGGATCTGTGGAAGGACCTTGAAGAAAGATTTGGTCAGACAAATGGAGCCATGTTATTTCAAATTTAAAAACAATTAAGTGAAGTCACTCAGGTAAACACAAGTGTTTCAACTTATTTCACTAAACTCAAAGCGTATGGGATGAGTTAGATGCCTAGAATACATCTTTTGCTTGACCTTACATTTGTGAGTATGTTGCTAAGGAAAAGGGATGAAAGGCACACCAAGATGAAAGATTTTTGTAATTCTTGATGGGATTGGATATGCTTTCATAGGTGTTAGAAGTAATATATTATTATCTTCTCCCTTACCTTCTATTAGGCAGGCTTATTCACTCATAATTCAGGATAAGAAACAAAGGGAAATTCATGTTCCAACAGTCTACCCTAGTGATTCATCATCTTTTATTGCCTCTAATCAACCAGGAGGAAGAAAATTCAATGATTACAAAGCACAGAAGTCTGGTTTTAATCCTAAGAAAAGTGATCTAATTTGTAGTTACTGTAAGAAAATAGGTCATATAGTGGACAAATGTTACAGAATCCATGGGTTTCCAACTGATTTTAAGTTCACAAAGTAGAGAAAATTTCAAGAAAATGCTCAAGTCAACAACAGTTTTGACACTGTTGAGGACAGGTAGCCAGTAATGGTCCAAACATCAGGTCCTTGACTCAGGAAAATGTGGGACAATTGTTAGAGCTTCTTTATCAAATCAATACTGCAAAACAAGAAGGGAATACTCCTGAATTTTCTGCCATTATGAGTTTTACAGGTAAGGCTAAGTTTTTCAATTCTTATGCATACCTAGTTAACATTGACAATAATTCTTGGATATTAGATAGTGGAGCTACTCAGCATATGACTCACAATAAATCAATTCTGTCAAATCTTAAAGCTTTATCTAAATCTATCATGGTGAGTCTTTCTAATTCATACAAAGTGAGGGTAACCTATTCAGGAACAGTCTATGCATTACAAAATCTTGTGTTGCATAATATTTTATATATACCTTCTTTCAAGTTCAATCTCTTGTCTATACAAAAATTGTGTCACCAACTCAATAATTATGTGTTACTACTCCTACTTCTTGTTTCATATTTCAGGGCCCTTCTCTAAAGAGTCCACTGGAAATTGGTAAAGAAAAAAGGAGGGATCTACATACTCAAATCAAGCCAGTCAGATATTCATCCAAATGCTCCAGTCAAGAAAATCTCAAGTCCTAGTTTAGGTTTCAATTCATTTTCTAGTAATAGGATTTCCAATTTTAATTCAGCTTCTAGTTTATTTTTTACTTTGTTTGATTCCAAAATAAAGGAGAAACTATGGCATTATAGATTGGGGGCATATGCCTTTGACTAATATGAAAAATGTTCCTTTTCATTCCATATCTCCTTGTCAGAATTTTGATATTCCTTGTGTGATTTGTCCTATGGCAAGACAAACCAAACTACATTTTCCTACAAGTAACATCTCAACAAAAGTTATTTTTGAGTTAATACACATTGACACTTGGGGACCATATAAAGAACCAACAGATGATGGGTATAAATTCTTTCTTACCATTGTGGATGATTTTAGTAGAGGAACATGGGCTTTCTTATTAAGCAATAAATAAAATGCCTTCGCAGTCCTCAAATCTTTCTTAACTATGGTCGAAAGACAATTTCAAACCAAGGTCAAAATTGTAATATCTGACAATGCTCTTGAGTTAGGAAGTGGCACAACACAGCCAGAATAGTTTATTTGTAAAGGAATTCAACATCAAACTTCATGTGTATCTACTCCACAACAAAATAGTGTGGTGGAAAGAAAACATAGACATTTGCTAGAGACATCCTGGGCTCTATTGTACCAGTCACATCTGCCCATTCAATATTGGGGTGAATGTCTTTTGGCTGCAACTTATCTAATCAATAGATTTCCTTCAAAAATTCTAAACAATAAAACACCTTTTCAAGTCCTTTTCAAGACCACATCTAACTATTCTAATCTCAAATATTTTGGATGTCTATGTTTTTCTCTACTTTATCCTCTCAAAGATCTAAATTGGGACCAAGGGCTACTGCATGCGTCTTTTTAGGATATCTACATGGGAAGAAGGTTACAAAGTTTTGATTCTTGACACTAAGAAAATCATTATTTCTATCGATGTTGTGTTCCATAAAAATGTCTTTCCTTTTGCTTCTTCTAAATCTAATGCTTCCTACTTCCCAGTCCATATATCAATCCCAACTAATGATTCTGGGGATAATGTTGACACCTATCAAAGCATCCCATCTCCCTCGTCTTTCTCTTCTACTTTTCCTTCTGCATCCACTACTGTGGACCAAGTACAACCTCTTGTTCCTCGTACTATCATAAACTAGGTACATCTCCATGTTCCTTCCATAGATAATGTTTCCTTACTTAGGAGATCAACTAGGGAACACAAAATTCCTAGTCATCTAAAAGACTATATTTGCAACTCTGTGCACCTGGCTGATGTTAGCTCTTCTAGTTTCTCATCTCCTATCTCCCCAGTCTCTCTTTCTATCACAAATATGTCTTCTAATAATCAACATATGTTGAACACTTTATCTAATATTTAAGAACCTGTGAATTATAATCAAGTTGTGTTGTATAAAGGTTGGAAAGAAGCTACCGACAAAGAGCTTCAAGCTCTTGAGTGGAACAACACTTGGGACGTGGTCCAACTACCCCCTGAAAAAAGAATTTGCCTTGTAAGTAGGTTTTCAAAGTCAAACAACACAGCGATGGTAGCATTGAAATGTTAAAGGCTAGGTTAGTGATTAGAGGAGACATACAAAGGGAAGGTATTGATTTTTATGAGACTTTTTCTCCTGTTGTCAAAATAACTACTATCCGATGTCTTCTAGCTACAACTATCAAAAAGGGATGGGAGCTCTATCAATTTGATGTTAATAATGCATTTCTACATGAAGATCTCCATGAGGAGGTGTACATGAAGTCCCCTAATGGGTCAGTTCCACCATCAATATCTCATTTTGCAAGCTTAAAAAGTCTATCTATAGACTTCGTCAGGCCTCTAGACAATAGTACCCGAGGCTCACGACTGCTCTTAATTTTAAAGGGTTCACTCATTCTCTTATTGATTAATCTTTATTTGTGAAGAAGTCTGACTCCTCTATTTCAATAGTAGTAGTATATGTCGATGACATTGTTTTAACAGGTAATGATGTCGCAGAACTGAACTCATTGAAGCTATTTTTACATGAAGCGTTTAGAATCAAGGATTTTGGAGACTTGCATTTTTTCTTAGGCATGGAGGTATTGAGAGAACCCTCATGGCATCATACTTTCACAATGAAAGTTCATCGTTGATCTCCTAAAAGAATTCGATGTCACACATATGTCACCTATTTTATCTCCTATTTATCTAACAGTAATGCTACGTCTCAATAATGGGGATCCTATTCCTAATCCCACTGTTTATAGGCATCTTCTTGGTAAGTTGAACCACCTCACTCATACAAGGCCGGATCTTGCCTTCATTGTATAACATCTTAGCCAATACATGAAAGATACCCATTTTCCCCATCTCACTAATGCATTACGGGTTCTTCGTTACTTATCAAAGAAACCAGGTTTGGATCTTTTTCTCAATGCATCTTCCTTATTTGAGCTGTTCACTTTTTGTGACTCAGATTGGGGTACATATCCAAATTCTTAGTGGATTTTATATATCACTTGGGGGTTATCCAATCTCTTGGAAGTCAAAGAAATAAACCTCTATTTCTCTTATCTTCGCAGAGGCTGAGTATCGTTCCATGAGATGCGTTATAGTAGAGCTCACATGGTTGGTTCGTCTCTTTAAGGATCTTTCAATTCTAATACCATTGCTTGTGCCCTTTCATTAAGATAGGCAGTAATACATATTGCTAAGAACCCTGTGTTTTATGAGAAAACAAAGCATGTTAAGCTCGATTGCCATTTTGTTTGACAAAAGTTTTTAGATGGACTTATTTCACATTCATTTGTTCGATCTTCCTCTCAATTAGCTGATCTCTTTATAAAATCACTCACCAGTCCTCTTCATCACAGTGTTTTGGGCAAGTTGGGTGTCCGTTCATCCCCTCCACCTTGAGGGGGAATATTGAAGATAATATTGGATTGGTTTATTGGAACGGGTTGGTTTAGCTGTTTCATCTCCACTGATGGTTTCGCTGCTGCATTACACGATTTTGGGCCAACCTTAAGACATTAGTTTGGCCCATATTCCAAAAAATCCTTGTAGATATTATTCCCTCTTTACACCCCAGATAAATCTTTAATATATATCTCTAAAGATATTATTGTATATTCTCTAGTATCTTGTACCATATTTAGGATTCTACTCTACCTTATTTAGGATTCTACTCTACCTTATTTAGGAGTATATCTCCTTATTATTTTGTACCTTATTTAGGAGTCCTTAAGTCAATTTAGCATTGGTTTCGTTTTAGGGTTATTTAGTTCATTTACTTGTATATATAGGACATTGTAAAAAGTTATTACTAATTCAAGAAAAAAAGAGAAGAAAATTTTGTTAAATTATTTTTGTATTTCTTTTCCGCAATTTTCTTTCAATTCTTAGATGTTCGTTAACTAATTATAATATATTATCATTTCCTTATCAAAGAAATCAAGTTTTAAGAGAAACTTTCTCAAAATAAAAGTCTAGTCAAAAGATGGGGGAAAACACTCTAAAACCTTTGGGGCAATGAGTGTATGTGAGATTTTGATATAAATCCAACATACAAAGGATCAATGTCATATTTTGTGTTCACTGATCCATTACAATTTTCAATTTGAAAATAGAAAATTCTGACTATATATGTTACAAATCAAAACTCATATGAGGAATTTTATAGTAATGTTAATGTCTTTGTATGACTTTCTTAAAATAAATATGTTTGTAATAATAATAATATATTCCTTCGTCTTATTTTATTTGTCTTACTTTTTTTAATCTATTTCAAAAAGAATATTTCTTTCCTTTTTTGCAATTCTTTAATTATAACTTTCCATTTGGCATGTTTAAGACCAAAAATATTAAAGAGTATTTTGCTACATTCTACATATCGTTAGTTTAAGATCACAAGATTCAAAAGTCTTCTATACTTTCTTAAACTCCGTTCCAAGCTAAAATTTGACAAATAAATTGAAGCAAAAGGAGTACGTCGTCTTTAAACTGTTAATACACTTAACATAAAAGTTACTTTAAATTAAACTAAAAGTTTAACATCCCTCATAGTGATTTTTTAATTTTTGTGCATTTTGACTATTTAACCTCTTCCCATGGTTGCGTTATGGTATTTGTGATTAGCGGGTGTAGGTGATATAGTTTTCGAAGTTGTTGGATGAGAATTATATGAGTTTTTCATTTTGGAAGATTTGAAAGTTGATATGCTTGACTTTGTTCAACATTGGGTTAAAACGAGGTCATATGAGAATTTCATCAGTTCTGTCAACTTTGGAATGTAATTTTTAGGTTAGTAGGACCTTTGGTTCGAGTCTCTTGGCGTTCGGATGGATTTTGAGTAGTTCATTGGAAACTTAGAAGTTTAAGGCATTGGGTTGACTTTGGTCAATATTATTTGAAGACAATCTCTGTTCGGTGATTTGATGATTCTATTGAGTCTAGAATGTAATTTTTAGTCTAGTAGCATAGTCCACAAAAGAATTCCAAGGGTTCATTCAAAGATTTTAAGGAAGTTTGGAACTCCTGGTTGCTGTCATCTGATGTCTCCTTTGCGTTTGCGAGAGGGGCTTCACGTTTATGAAGGAGAATGGTTGTTGGACTTCGTATTTGTGTAGGGTGGATCGCGTTCGCTAAGAAGGAAGTTGCGTGGGTCCGGTAGGTTCAGTCTTTGCCGTCATGGAGATTGGGTTGCATTCCTGATGGGCTCTGGTCTGAGTTGGTGATATTCGCAATGGGATCTTCGCAGTCGCGAAGAAGGGAGCGTGCTGGACAATCATTAATTACCATTTTTGAACTAAAATCTCATAGCTCCATTTTTTAAGCTCGTGAACTCAATTTTGAGAGATTCAAAAGGTTTTTCTAGGATTCTTCTTTGGGTATGATTTTTATACTATTTTCATACATTCCCCAATAATTTATTTATATAGTTTTAAAATTAGGAAATTTGAAAATTTTGGGGTAAATTTAAAAAATGATATTTTGATGATTTGAAGATCGATTTTTACTCTGTTTCTAATGAAATTTCATATTTGAATTCCTTAACTTATGGATAATATGATTTTCAAAATAAATAACACATTTGAACTCCCAATGCAACCTAAATTTCATATTTGGGTTGATTTTTTGGACCCGAAATTTAAGTATAGCAATATGAGTGTCTATGGTTTTGCTTTCTTATGTAGAATATGTATTTGATCAGATTGGGATCATTCGGAGTCTCTTTGAAAGTAAAAAATTTTGGTTTGACTTTTTCGACTTCCTTTAAGGTAAGTTAAGACTTTTTTTTGACTCTTTTCGAAGTGTTTAAGTGTTAGTTGGTTGCATTGGGAGTAATGGGAATGTGAGGATCCTGTATAGATAAGATGACGAGAATTTATATGGGTACCAATGTATCATGCAAGGGTTAAAATCAATTAATTACTATTTGAACTGAGTTTCTAAGATTTTAGCTTATGTTCTATGTTTGATTGATAATTGAGTTCATGGTGCCTTTATTTCATTTATTAACATGCTGGGAGAGCGGGAATATGATCGGATATTAGTGTGGATAACAGGTGAAGTGAAAAGCCTTTTTTCTAATATTCATGGTGTTTGACTGGCATTGATATATTATGTTATATTTCATCCCCTCCACGTGCATAATATCATGGTATCATTGGTTTTTCTTCGTGGCCTTTGGACAGATCTGGAGGTTGACATTCATTTGAGGTACCAGGACTTTTGGAAAACTCTTTATATCCCTATGGACAGATCTAGATTGAGCAATTATATGATTATTTATTCCATGGCTTTCGGGAGAATCTAGAGGGATATATAGACCTCACGAGTCCCTCATGGGTCCCAGCTAGCTATACAAGGCAGCGAATATATACAAGTAGAACAGGCATGCACCATATTCATCATCATCATTATCCCCATTTGATTGCACGACATGCATCATACTCATCATATTTATTTGATTGTTCACTTTGGTATGGTGAGTGGTTGATTGACTGTGATAGTGATATTTTTGTCCTTGTAGAGTCTTGTGATGATTGATGATTATTTGGAAATTTTTTTACAAATTTTTATTATTATTGACTGTTAGACTAGGTGTGGCCTTCCTGATTTGAATGTTTATATGGATTGTGTTGGATAGTTGAAAGTTAGGTGGTTCTTATCGTTATGTTGAATTAGGATCGGTTGATGATGTTGCTGAGTACATGTGGATTAGTACTCATGCTTGTTTATTTCTGTACTTTAAGGGGTCATTTGGTAGAGTGTGTAAGAATAATGTAGAATTGGGTGTATTAGTAATTCTTGCATTATTAATACTAGTATTAGTTATGCTGACATTATTTCTTATACATTGTTTGATTTGATGTATTAGAATAACATCTCTTGCATAATTTCCATTTAAAAAAATATGTGTTTACAAAAATACCCTTCTTTAGCTTTTGTATACTTTTTTTGCAAAAAAATTCTTATTCTAAGAGAATTCATCTAAGCGTAGAAGTGAATTTTTTTTTATAGAAATGGTAGCTCATGTTATGCGGCATTGAATCTTCCTGGACATTTTTCAATCTTCCTTTTGAATTTTTATTTCACTTTCACTATCCAACAAGATTTACTGAACAATGGTACGACATTATTTTGGTCATTTTGAGGAATTCAAAAGGACTTGAGAAATGTTCTCAATTTGGTCGCAATTATCACTCTTGCTTTTCCATGGCAAAGTATAGAGAAAAGAGAGGCAAAGTATAGAAAAAAGAAGCAAAGTATGATGGAAAAGAACTTGAGAAATGTTTTAGAGGGGATTTGAGGGATACTTTTGTCATTAATCAATTTAATGCATGTGTTGACATCCTTTGTATATTACTAATACATGAGAAATAGTGGTATTAGTAAAACATAGGTCAATACACAATAGACTGTAAGCATTAGTTATACATAGGCTAAAAAATGTACCAAACAAGATACTAATAGTACACATTAACTAATGCATGTATTAATTTTTCCAATACACTCTACCAAACAACCCCTAAGTGCAATTACTGAGCTGGTTGTCCCAGGGCGTTGATTCAATCCTTCGTTCCAAGACTTCTAACTTAGAGATTTAATGTAGTTGTTGGTTGATCTGTGGCTTCTTCAAATTTCCTTCATCATTTCTTTATGATTGTTTTTTCCCATTTCTCGTATGTTGAGACTGTCCAGTTATACTATACTCTTTTAGAGGCTTGTATTTTGTGACTTCCAGATTTTGGATGGTTTTCATGAGTTTTGGTATTGAGACTTGATTTTCCTTTATTACTTCTGCGTATTTGTTTTGTAATTACTATTTATTATTGAGTTGGTTTATCTACTACAACGTGGGGGTAGGTGTCATCACGACCCGAATTTTGAGTCATGATAAAAAGTAATAGTATGAAACAAGAATGTAGACAAGAGATGTAGATAACAAGATATGAGAGTTTGTCTTATTTCTTTCAAGTATATCTAAGTATTTCTTAAGTGTCACCAATATGAGTTCTTATGCCTATATTTACAGTGTTATACAGAGATAGATAAAAGTTAGTTATAAACATGACATTAAACATATGAGACCACGAAGGAGGTGGGAGAGATGAGATTAAGGATTGGAGATCATACAGGAGGTAGAACATAACAATGAAGAGTAGTGGAGGATTACATTTGTGTAGTGGACATCCATATAAGTTAATATATTTCATAACACCCCCTACCTTGGATGTCCATAAATGATGTGCCTCGTTAAAACCTTACTAGGAAAATGTCACGACCCAAAATCCAAAGATGGTGATGACACCTATCCTAACCCATCGGTAGGTAAGTCAATCTGTTACTCCATTCAAATATAAAATCAATGTGCGAGAGTTATAATAAAAGTATGGAAAGATAAGATTACACCCAAGCCTAAGTTTTACTAGTACAAGAGCTTCTGAACACTTAATACAACTATTTCAAAGCTATAAAATGTCTGAAATAGCAAAGCCAGGAAAGAAAAAGTTAGAGGAAGATAAATATCTCCCTGAACAATAAGAAGCCCCCTATGTCATCCTCGCTGAAATAAAGAGTCTACCGCAGTCACAACCATATAGGTGCGCAGTATGCTCTTTCCTCGTCGAAGCGGAAACGCGGATGCAGTCACTGAGCAGGCTCTTCTAAATCCTTCTAAGTTCTCAAAAGTAGAACTTTTTTGCCAAAGCAAGAAAAGGGTCATTCGTACAGCTACACCAGATACAGCTGAACTAGTAATCCATAACACAAACTAAATTTGGAATCGACCCTTGAAAATCATTTGAAACCCGCGGACGTATACCAATAGTGAAAATCAATCATAAATACATTTCAAATTTGTTGGAATCATCAAATCACTAATCAGAGATCGTCTTGATTAAATGTTGATGGTGATTAACTCTAAACTTTAAGAAAGCTAGAATTCAAATCAATGGTCCAAATCACACCTGAATGCATCAGCACTCATGAAAACCTTCCAATTGAGTCGTAACTAACTCTATAAACCTAGTGAAATCATCAAAACTCAAATTTTTGATCTCGTCAACCTAAAATGTTGACTTTGGTCAAATTTTCCAGTTTTCAAAACCTAAAAATCTTTCCCCAAATGCGTACAATCACCTTAGAAGTCGTGCCACCCTTTCTCATAAGTCATAAGTAACTAATAAAAGTTATGAGAAGGAACAAACAAGATAAAAGAAGCAGAATTCATGAAACAACCATGAAGGTCATTATAGAAAAACTTAGTAAAAGAATTTTAATGAAGGAAAAAAATAACATATATCTTATAATATGCATTGGTTGTTGTCTTGTTAAAAACCTTGCTAGAAAACCTAGTGGGACAAACCTTGATTTATACAAAAAAGAGTAAAACACATGTGTTGCTCCCCCTGATGAAAATATCACTCTATTTAGCAATAAGACGACACATCCCAATCTTATATACATTCTGTTAAATTGAGTTTGAAAAAGAATTTTGACGAAATGTATTTTATGTTGTATCCTTTGATATATTCTTCACTCAATTGAGTTGTGCAATGAATATTATCTTCGTATAATATTGAAACCTTCTTTTTAAATAAAAATAATACAGCTCATACGTATTGAATCACTTGCTTTATGAGTTGCTAGTATCTTGGTATGGCTTGTATAAGTAAGAATAACCATCTGTCTTACATTGGTCACCCATAGGTCACCCCCTACAAATTTATTTTTCTCTCAACTTTCTCGTATCGGCTAATACTCTCATTGAAGATGTTCTACCCCATGGTATCCTATCTCATTATGTCCTCAGCACACCATGAACTTTTGTGGTTATCACCAACCCTATACTTTCACCTTGCATAATACATATACTTTAAATACATGGTCTTACCCCCACTATTCAAGAAATTTACTCTTGGATACATATTATTCATAATCTAATAACCTTTCAACATCATTCATAATATAAACCTTTATGATCCTTGACATATTACCACTTACGTGTTTGTAGAATGCTTATGACCTTTCGACTTCCAAAATATACCATTATATTTGTCAACCTCTCTAGCATTATGTTGCATGTGCAATATTTTTAACTCATCATAAATACCAACTCAACCTTGTATGTCATTTGAAATATTTACCTATTGTAGTGTAGGCTTTTAATAAATCCATCTACAATTGTTCACTTGGCACACCAAAAGGGTCTGCACAGTGAGCAACACCTTGTATAGATTAGGCAGCTTAAAGAATGAAGCCCCTATCAAAGAAAGCCATTGCGCAATAAAGTATGCCCTTGAGAACTTTATCTTTCACAAACTCATTGATGTCAAAAGCATATTTATCTAGACAAGTTTGATATTGTCGTTTCATGTTGACTTGTCTTCCTAGAAATCCGTATTACTCCTTTAATCTCCAAGATTATGCCTTTTGTCCACTTCATGTCTTAGTATTTATTTAATCTACCCATTTGGTCATCTCACATTATTCCCTTAT
The DNA here is from genome assembly GCA_031232105.1 of Capsicum rhomboideum. NCBI lineage: Eukaryota > Viridiplantae > Streptophyta > Magnoliopsida > Solanales > Solanaceae > Capsicum > Capsicum rhomboideum. The sequence goes on from CP124718.1 coordinate 98,658,909, forward strand.
ATATTCACCCCATCATAGAGTATTAATGTCCTTCAAGTTGCCTTGTTCATTTTGAAACTCCAATTTAAATATTTTCAACTTACACTTAGGCCATTTTTATATCCTTCCTCATGACACTTTAGACTCATGTGACAAGACAAAGACTATAACTTGTCAGACAAAGTCTCCATCTGATCCTTTTTAGAAATTCAGAATTGACCGTGCTTTTCTCACTCCCTTTAAGTTGTTATTAGAACATGTTTGCACTCTTACCTTTATCATCCCAACCATACCTCATTCCTGTGAGTCTTATTAGCGCTAGTCATAGGTTTGGATGACTCACTTCCGTTTACAAACAAGGTCCGTAGTAGCTTCAACATCCTATTATAAAAAAACTTGGGATACAAACTTCCTTTTTCAACTTGGGATTAACATATTAGCCCATCTGAATTTTACTTGGTAATAATCTAAGAGGTTGTTTGGTTGAAAACAAGTTATTCCAGGATTAATTATTCCGGAATAACACTACGATCCCGGGATGAGTTATCTCTTGCAGTTCATTCCAACCAAACAAGGGATAAGCTCATCCTAAAATTAATCCCGAGATTAGTTATCCCTTAAACCTTGTACCAAACAAGCTCTAATTGTCCTTCATAACATATAAGTTACAATGATTGGCGACTCATTGACTCAATTAAGTTTTAGAAATTTTCTTGCACCATGACTTCTCAAGGTATTCTTTTTTCCGTAATACAAGTTCCCATAACTTTATTAATCTTGTAACCCCGCATGACATGAATTTGAATAAATCACACTGCTCGAAATTAGTTTGTATCAATTTTAGAAATTCACAGGGTTTTACATCAAATTTGATTTCAGTACGAGATCTATGTATCGTCGTTATTCATTATGTGCCGAATACTATTTTTTTTTATAGAGAAGAAACTTTTGTGATTGAATTATAAAGTAATAATTGAATCTCATTATTAAATTTCTGAAGAATCTTGGACTCACTTCTTTCTTTTTTTGGTTGATATCTTTCTCCTCTACATGATTCATTTGTAAAAGTTTCATCTTTTTTTATCTTATTAATTTGATAAATTTTGATATATAATTGAAGAATATCCATAAAAACTTTATTTTTCTTTTGTGCTCAATGAGGCTCGTTTGTTTAGAGAGTTTTTCTTTCTTTCTTTCTTTCTTTCTTTTTTTTTTTTTTTGGTTATTTCTTTGAGGTGACACAGAGGTTGTATAAATTTGGTTGAAAAAATTTGTTGTAATTTTTCTTTGTTCTTTTAATTTTTACAAAATCTGCCATATGTTTTTTCTAAATACGGTAGTTATTTGATGAGTGTAAAATTGGTGTATAAACCTGAGGCTCGTGCTTGTCAGAACAGTGTAAATAATGTCGATCCCACAATGATTGAGTTTCAATATGCTTATTAGTATGATATGATTACTATTTGAGAAATATGATTTTTAAACTTAATGATGACTGAAAAAGAAATAACCAACACAATTAGAACAACTGCTTATAACTCAGGGAGATAAATGGGTTGAGTCAAGAATCCACCAATGGAAACCCTCGTTAAAGTATGAACATTTCTCACGAATACATTTACTCACACTAATCCTTTCTAATAATTGTACTCCTTCCTGTTATACAATTAATAGAAAGAAAATGATGCATAAAACTACAAAATAGTGTTGAATCATTTTCTATAGATAAAACATATATACTTCTCTCGAATATTTATGTGGTAATTATATGTTAAAATATTAATCTCTTCTCGAAAATAGAATCAATATTCAATAAAATAATATCATACACCCAACCAAATCAGTGGGAAATTGACATATCTTTTGCGATTAATAAATCAATAAACTCCTCAGGCAATCAAATAAACACATGAGATGAAAGATAAATCAAACACTAATCAAATCATAGATTTTATCAAAACTCAACTACGGGAAAATTACCCCATAAATGAAGAAAAATAAATCATATAAAAGTTAAAAGTTATCATCTCCATAATAAAAGATTAAGAGAAGAAGAAAGTTTAGAAAAAAACTATAAATCTCTGGAATCTTTCTTGAAAATCTTGAGTTCTTTTCTTTTCTCTTACTCCAAAAAGTTGCACTTGTTTTTAAGGTGTGCAGCCTTCCCTTTCATCTGTAGCCTCCAAAGTTCCTCTTTAACTCAGCCTGCGTGTTGTCAAGTCTGCCTACTTTGCACAACGCCTACTGTTCTGGACTTAGAAATTTTTTTGATGCAAAATAGAAAAGAACACAATGATATGTAGGAAAAATCCAACCTTTATATTAATTCAAAATAATACAAAGGACCCGCACTTGTTATGAAAATAATTTTTCCACAATTTCGACTTTATCTAAGGCACAATCACAAGTCGATTGCTGCCTTAACACTCTATTGAAACCCCCACATTCCTTCTTGTGTTACTTAATGAATTTCAGACTTACTCTCCCTCATTTACTCTTCTATTTTCGTCCAAGGCCAAGGCTACACATTTATAAAGCATGTGGCAGGCTTTCGCCTTACAACCAACAGCTTGCCGACACTTGTCATGATCAAGATCAATCAAAACTAAAGTGCAGTTAACATTCCCAACTGCCTAGGAATTCAGATTTCGAATTACAAAACTAAGAAATCCGCCCACAAAATAGTTACAAAATGGTAACCGCCCTATATGCTTGGCATGTGCGCATCTGCTGACTAATTTCTCTCCAAAGGGCCCAATTTCACACCATGTTTGTATTGCTAAGGCATTGCCTAGCCATTGTCTTATCACTGCTAACCTGAACCCAGCCGCACATGCCATTGTCGACGCCTTGCCAATGTCTTGCCTGTGTCTGCCTTGGTCATGCTAACTCTTGTTTGCCTCGTATCATTCCTTATCTTTTTGTTTGTTTAGCTTTGCTTCTGCCTAGTCTTTCCTTTAGCTTGACTTGATTTGCCCGTACTTGATCCGACCTTGGCACATGCCATATTCCAACTTTCCCACTGCCGGCGTCGGCCAGCGTCCATGCCATGCCATGGCACGCTGCCTTGTCGACATTGATTATTTCCAGCTTGGCAATCCCATCTCATTGCGCACATGATTGATTCAACCCACACCTAGACCCTTGACAAAGTCATTCATGCTAACCCTTTGTCACCACCGTGCCACTCACCGAGTTTAAGAGTCAGGCCCTTTACACTACCTCAATAATTAAAAAGCTAAAAATTACACTCAGGATCGTGCCGTTACACTGATCAAAACTTCACTGCTGCGATGGTGGGATTGGATATAAATTTTTGAAGGAGTGTCGCATCGATCAAAACTTGACTGTTGTGACAGTCAGAGCTATTTTTGTGCCCAATTATTCTCTAACTAATTTTTCTTCATTTTTTGTGTCTTTTTCTCTTGAATCCTATGTATTTCCTTCTTATCTTCTTCATTGCACATCTATCATCAAAACAATAGAAATATGTGATGAATTACATCATATAATACTTAAAACTCAACAATTCAAACATAAAAAAATGTATAAATACATATATAAGTGTGACTCATCACTATTAACCCCTTGATATGGACTCTAAAGATGAAGGAATGCTAGGAAAATCTTAATTGTTGTTTGACCTTAATAGATATGTTCACGTTGATCAATACTTATATTTTAATCTTAAGAATATTATTAGGGTGTGCTGTTGGAAACCCAAGAACTGAATAAGCTAGGATTGATTTCTTTCACCTTAATGATTTGATTCAAAGATTCCATTAAGTTCAATTTTGTTATGTTAAGCAAGGATAGTATCATGTTGCGGTATGTAATGCAAGTTAGATAACTATAGTATTAATACATTATTACTGAATATTGTTTTAAGATTTATTGAACTAAAATTTAGTTTACCGTTATTGAAGTGAACTTTGAAATTTTGATATTTCATATCTACTAGGGGTGTCAAATGGACGGATTGGGTTGAAATTGGAGATATTAAATGGGTTGAATTAGATATTGGGTTGGGTCATGACCTTCCCAAATTTGCTTTGGGTTGAAATGGGTAAAATATCGGGTTGGGTCTTGACCCGCCCAATTTAACCCACTTAGTCTAAAGGAAATATTTGAATGACAACTGCGGATAGAGTATGGAATAGAATCATAGATAGATCGATCAAGTCCATATAATGATACAAAAGCAATAGCATATCAAAGTAATTCTTGCTATAACAACCTTTTCTACCTTTGGCTTTTGTAAGTACCAAAAGAAGTGTTAAGACATCAAGTTTCCATGGCATTACATTTATCTATAAGTCCATATTTACCCAGTGTGAAGCTTAGAAACACAAACCATAGTATTGCAGAAGTATGAAAAGGTTGTTTGTACCTAGATATAAACGAAATGTGGAAAACATCGTACTCTAGAATTCAAGATTTACAACTGCAAACAGAAAATTTAAAGGATTTTGATGAGTCATAATATATTCTTCATGAACTTGTTTCATCCAAACTAAAAGACGCAAAATGGAGGAACTATAATCCATTACAATCACTTTGCTTGATGAGCTGCTAGCGATAAGGACCAGAAAACACACACAAAAAAAATCAAGCAGGAGCTAACATGCCTCTCAACTAAAGAACATAGAATTGAAACTTTTTCCTCGAGCTTCGGAAGCTAGTGAATGGAAACTGGGCCAACATTTGTCACATCGTCATGGCTAGAAGATGTCTCTGATGCATCTTTAAACTTCATCCACTGTCCCATTTGAGCAAATTGCGGCACACTTTTCTGGATCTTCAACGCTTTAAATTCCTACCAAACAAAGTTAAATATAAGCTCCAGAGGCCAAGAAAACAACTCAAAAATGCCATAAGTTTCAAAACCATCAACAATCACAAAAAAAAACAGAAAACCTAAAGACTAACGCACATGCTCGTCGGAGTTAGTCTTGGAATATAGCACAAATTTACCATATTTGATATCTAACTCTGATGACATAGGAACAACAGAAGCTAGTGACATATTCATGCCCTTTTTCACCTTATAGTTCTCTCAAAACTGTTTAGCTAAATCACAAGGGCAGCAAAGAATACCATCACAAGGACATAGCAGAAAAAATTTGCCGGCCGATCTTTGAGATTCTTAAACAAAACATAAACATCAGAAGTACAGATGATAACAAGAACAAGCTAAAGTATGTCCTAATCTCCTGCATTCCCAGCTCAAGCACTTCCATTTTCTTTCCAAACCTACTTTTCCTTTCCATTAAATAAGCTATAGAGTAGCTCCTGCAGCAACTACTCTGCTGATCTCAAGTCGCGAAACCAAATAAAATTTACTTGCCCAGTAACAACAATATACTTTTGAACCTGGTAAATCGTAGTCAAGATAGACATTCTGGATCAGTCTACTTACTATTTTAGCAGAATGAACACATTGGTTTTCATACATACACAAAGCAGCTAGCCAACCAGCCAACAAATACATGTCAGATTTCTCAGAGACATAACCAGAGAAGCAAAAGAGGATCACAAGAAGAAAGAATTAAGCATATACCTGCACATATTCACCAAGCTAATTAAATCTTTGAGCAACAACTTCACCCATATCTATTGCAATGTCATCATCCTCTTCAAAGTCGGTAGAAGCTAAAAACACAAAGGTTAGAGACAAATTGCCAAGATACATTATATTTTTTATAAAAAAAATTGATATGATTTGACAATACTTTACCATGATGACCATAAACCCAATCTCGCGAACATAATTTTGCTTCTGCATTCTCGGATAAAATTGAACTTTGATATTTATTATCTTCATTGTCATCTTGCCGCAACTGCTCAAAAAATTTCCACGCTTCAGATCTTTTTTTTTTTTCTTTGATGAACTTGTAAAGCTCTCTTGAGCCTGTCCAATAGAAGCTTCATCGTTATGATCCATAACAAGTAATGAAGCCTACAAAAAAAGACATAAAATAATTAGAAACAACCTAGTTCTCACAAAGGCACAAACCCATTTACGTATCAAATTAGAAACAACCCAGCTCCAAATTTTATACCCATAAAAAAATAACCAAAAGCCAACATTCAAAAACCTCTAATTAGCATAAAAGTGACAAGAAATCAGCTAAAAATCCAATACTCATTGAAGCATGAACCTTTGAAACCCAAAAGAAAAGAAATATTAGAGAGTTGGTAGTGAGACTCTTACTATGGGAAGAGAGAAAGATGGCCAGATCCTTGAATTCACACCATGAAAATCTATCAATTTGAAGACAACCCAGGTTTAAATTGAAGGGGAGAAGCCGAGAAGCGAAAATCTCTCTCTACTCTGTGCGTACTGATTTGTTTGTTGGCTGTTGCTATCAAGAAATGACATAAAGGATTTTAGTTTATTGGGCTCAAACGGGTTGAAGTGGAAATTGTTTTTTAAACGATTAACTTTAAATGGGCTCAAAGCTGACCCAATTTTAAATTACTCTGTACCCAACCCGAAAATTTTTGGGCGAGTTGGACGGGTTAAGCTTAAATGGGCTCATTTTGACTACCCTAATGTCTACATTTAGGGCCCGTTTGACCATGAATTTTTTTCACTTTTTCTCGAAAAATTATTTTACTTTAGTGAAAAAAATGAAAATTTGTGATGTTTGGCCATAATTTTTTTATACTTTAGTAATTTTTTTTTTTTTGAAGAGTGAAAACAAATATTTCTCTCACAAAAAGTCAAAAAGAACTCTAATTTATTTTCATGACCAACTCTAACTCCAAAATATTTTAATTTTAATGGCCAAACGCCTACTTAATTATCGAAACTGAATTTTTAAAAAATACCAAATGCCCACCCCTAAATTTACACTCAACTTTTAAATGAATCTCTCCTCGAACTCAAATAAAAAAAGAAGAAATAAGAATAAAAGAAAGATTAAAAAAAGCAAAGGAAATGAAGAAAAAGTCCGGGCGTACTTGAAAAAATGAGGATTTCATTGAAATAGTTGATTTAGACCAGTGTCCGTTTTAATTTGACTATATTTTGACTAAACACAAGTCACCCTTTCTCTGCTGTGAGCTTTGTTCCTCTCCGTCGCGTTTCCCTCTACCGAACTCCCCGCCGGTCACTTTCTCTGGAGAAATTGATCTGTACGTTTTCACACCTTTCTCTCTCTTCTTCTCTCTCTCTTTCTCCAGATTTGCTACTTTCCGTCTCACACGAGACAAAAAAACCCTAACTATGGTACAATGCTAATTGCAAGTCATATTGCCTTTGTTTTTACCAATGCACAAAGAAATCTGCAGTTACGTGATTTTCCCGAATTGATCTGTATTGTTATTTTGTTTTAGTACTGTTCTGGTACAATCTGTTATTTTTTTAACTTTCTATTGTCCTGAGTACTTTCATTACGTCTTTTATCTAGACTGTTTTTGTCTTGAGCCGAATGTCTATCGGAAACAACCTCACTACCTCACCTTTGAGGTAGAGGTAAGGTCTACGTACACTCTATCCTTCTCGGACCCTACTTTGTGGGACTACATTGTGTATGTTGTTGTAAGGCATAGAAAAAGCAGTTGTCATTTTTTCCAGTGCACAAAGAAAGCTACAGTTCCGATGTGTAAATATCCCTTCGTGATTTTCCCAAATTGATCTACGTTGTTAGTTTGTTGTAGTACTGTTTTGCTACTATTTGTTGTTTCTGTTTACTATCTATTGTGCTTTGTACTTCCATTACGTCTTTTTCTAGACTGTTTTTGTCTTGAGCCGAGGGTCTAGGTAAGGTCTGCGTACATTCTATCCTCCCCAAACCCTACTTTGTGGGACTACACGGGGTATGTTGTTGTTGTTGATCTGTGTTGTTATTTGTTTCATGGGATGTTGCTTCCAAAATTGTGGTGGTAGACTACTATGGCTAACCAATTTTTCTGTAACATTTCTCTCAAAAAGGGAAGAAAATAAATTATTAAAGGGTTTTGTTATTTTTGATCTTTAAAGTTGAAGAATGAGCTTTCTTTTGTTTGTTAATGTGTTTAAATTGTTTGTTTTTCGTTACATATTTTTAATTTGGCATTACTCTACATTATTTGAAATGCAAGATTAGTAGATTTCTGATAGATATTTGCCACTATGCCTTTTTTTTTTTTTTTTTTTTGCAGTTGATGGAAACTTCATCTAGTGGAAATCGATTCCGGAGAATACCACACCACTCTATTGCTGGTTCCTTGAATTTAGATCCTCTGGTGAGTTTGGTATTGAAGTGTTTGGACGTACATATGCTTCTTTGTTTAGACAGAAACTGATAGAAATTGGGAGGAAATGATCGCTTAGTCTCATCTGTTATCTTTATTTTAACTCTTAGTCTTTTTCATTGTGAGTAAAGAATTACAAGGATGAGATGTTTAAGCTTAATATTCTTAAGAACTAAGCCAGAAGGGCTCCTGTTTGTGCTGCAAGTTAGTGATAACCAAATTACTAAGGAAGCTACTTTGTTTGGTCCATAAAGGTGCTAAAAATACCACTGCTCCCCTAACCAAATTCTTCATGCATTTATCTTTGTAGTCCTTACATTGATCTGATTGTCATCAAAGTGGCGCCTTTAAAGCTTTACCTCCTTCTTTTTGCAAAATGCGTGCATTGATTTAGGGTCTTTTGCTATCTGTATTGTCAGTACCCTTGGATACCAAAATGCCTTGTGCTTGGGCTTTCTATCCAACTTATTTCCTGTTCTCTTGGAAAGTCTACCAATTATATTGGTACTTTTGTGAACTGTGGTAGTCTTTGGTTTGAGTATTTGAGCTTTTCTGTTTAGAGTATTTGAGCTTTTCTGTTTAATAGACCTGTGGGTCCCTCACATTAGGCCTACTTCTTTTGCCCATTTAGTGTCTTTTGATATTCAAAATCTTTGTGCCTGCCATTCTCTCTGCTCGTATCATTTGTCTCTCTAACACCTATTGTAGCAATTATTTTTGCTCAAATATGTATTGCCTACGTCTTAAAGATTGATTATGATACCTTTTCGTGATGCTCTACAACTAGCTTCACATTTGGAGTGTCCTCAGGTTTAGCCACCACATAGATTGTCAACTTGCCAGAATAAATCCATGCACTATAGATGAATGGGGAGGGGAATACTTTTCTAGATCTAGTGGGCCCCAACGGAGAAGATTACTACCTGGCAAAAAGAAATGGCTTATAGCACCCAAGGGTGTGGCCTAGTGGTTCAATGAAGTTGGTTTGAGCACCATGAGGAATTCCCAACAGAGACAAACACTAGGTGATTTCTTCCCATTTGTTCTAGCCTTGGTGGACAGATTTACCTGTTACCTGTTGCTGGTGGGAGGTGGCAGGTATCCAGTGGAATTAGTCGAGGTGCGCGCAAGTTGGCCCAGACACCATGGTTATCAAAAAAGAAATGGCTTATACATTTATTGACTGCTTGTTTTTAGCAATGTTTGAGCTCTATTCTTATTGTAAATTGAAATAAAATTAGAAGTAGGTCAAATCTAGTGGTCGCTTCACCATTGTAATCGTTTTGAGGATACAATCTAGTGTTCAAATCTCCCCACAAGATACCTCAAGAAGTTTCTTTGTCTTTTAATTCGTTTGGTGACAACTGAAAACATAACATAAATAGTCTTTTGCGCTGGCAATCCTTGTCAAGGAATAAAGATGTCCATTATTGCTGGTTCTTTGTATATGTCGATCATGCTATTATTTTTCTATATGAGTTGGACCTTGTGAAGGTTTATGACCAAGAAAATTGGAAGTTTTTGGTCTTTGTTTCGAGAAAGATGGATTTGGGGGCACTGATACATTCTTAAGAAAAAAGGAAAAGAAAAAGAAAAAAGATTCGGAATTTAGGAAATTCGGAATTTAGGAACAAGTGGAGAAGGTGGATGGACATCTCCTAAGCTATTTATTTTAGTGATGGAAGCTTTGAGTAAGATGATGGATTAAGCTGTGGCAAGAGGTAGGTTTTTTGAGGGGCTTCAAGGCCTCAATCACGAAGAAAAAACATGTTGGTCACATATTTATTGTTTGCGGACGACATTTGCGATGTGATGCAAACATCTCCAGTTGAGATAGATTCTCATGTGGTTTCAGGTGGTGCTAGGAATCAAGCAACTTGAAAAAAGTGTGAGATCATTTCAGTGGGTGGAGTGGATTCATTGAGCATCTAGCACCAATGCTTGATTATAGGATTGTAACTCTCCCTGCCATCTATTTAGGACTGACTTTGGGTGTTTCCAACAAGGACAAAGTCGGGTGGAACCTTGTTGCTCAAAGAGTTGAAAAGAGGTTAGGACAATGACAAAATATGTACTTGTCAAAAAGAGGGACACAACTACTAGGTAGAAGCACATTGTCTTGCATGCCTTTATATTGCGTCTCTTTTCTAGACTCCAAATTAGTGTGATAGAAAAGTTGGAAATGCTCCATAGGAATTTCTTATGAGGGTTGGCAGATGGACCACAAAAGTTTCACCTAGTTAGTGGGTAGATAGTCACTTCCCTAAAAATATGGGAGGGTTTAGGGTGAAAGGCCGCCTTAGAATTTTCAACAAGGCAATGCTTGGGAAGTAATTGTAGAGATTAAAGATTGAAGAGCCAGAGTTATGGAGGGAGGTGATAGCAGAAAAATATGGAGTTGTGGAAAGGAGATGAAGGTAAAAAATTATCGTATTGATGTGATTTTTTTTTTTTTTTTTTCGGGAGGAATATCACGGGGATGGGAAAAGATTCAACGACTTATTTACTTGTTGAGTAGGGAATGGAAGTAGTATCAATTTTTTCTGGATCAGAGATGGTGTGGAGAGAGTATGCTGAGGATGTTCTTCCCCATAATTTATTTAGAGTTTTGGGATAGAAAGAGATAATGGTGTAACAAATTCGGTTGGTGCAAGAAGGGGAGTTCATGGGACTTGAGATTCAAAAGAAATTTACAAGAGAGGGAGGTAGATTAATTCTTAATGTTGATTGTACTACTATATTAACTAGATGCCACATACCGGTGAGGACTCGTGGAGGTTTGGGGGAGACAAGTAAGTGATAATGCATTTTAAGTCAACTTATACTACCATAAACTTTTGTTGTGAGAGGAGTCAAGTTTGTCATATGTGTCTTTTGCACCTAGCAAGAGCCTCTTCTTTACTCGTGGGTAACAAAAGGGACGACTCTAACTAAGAAGATCACGAGAAAGAGTAGTAAATGCTTTATGTATAGATGTTTAGGAGAAGATGTGTTATCACCTCTTGTAACAATCAAGTGGCTTCACATATGTGGTGGTTGAACTGTTTGGTGCACCTACGAAGTTTCTGTTTTGTTTAAAGGATCGAGTTCATTCTAAAAAAAATACATTCTCAAAAATAAAAGATCGAGTGACATTTATGGAGAGCTATATATTGTGTAGGTTTTGTACTTTTGGTATACGACTTGTATACGAGAGTGTTTCCCACATTATTAGTATTTTCTTTACAAAATAAAATGATATTTTGCTTCGTATTGGCATAGGCAGAGGATGGAGCCTTGGCTAGTCCTTCCATATTGAAAGTCCTTCCAACTCAATGAAAATATTCTAATTATTTGAAAAAGGATGTGTTCTCTTTATAGATGATGATAAGGCATGAGATTGATACCTTTCTTACTATCAGAGACTCGGAGTAAAAAACTCTGGTTGATATAATCCTCTCTAGAACCCAAGCTTCTTCGTATTGAGGACCGATATTTGCATCTTGATTGTTATGCATTCTTGTTTCTAAGAATGCTCTTAGGACCTAGATGTTCACATTACTTAACAAAAGAATGCCATTGGCTTTTGTAAGTGTTAAAAACTATTATGTCATCAAGGACCGAGAGCAACACATGAGAAAACAAGGATCATTGCCTTTTTGGTAAGTAAAACAAAAAATATTTGAAGCGTTGAAAGCTTTGCTTTGAAGTTGCAGTGGATAATAGGAACACAATTAGCCTAGAAATCTCCAATTGGGGTTGTAATATAATAGCTTAGATTGGTTATCAAAAAAATATAATAGCTTAGATTGAATGAAAAATTCTTTAGGTAAAGGAGTTATGAGAGATCCGTGTTCTCTATGTTTGAGAAGGGCCATAAATTCAATGATAAAGTCACGTCGAGAGAAGTTAGAATGAGTCGTCGATATTTCGAGTGGTGGGGGTACTAGAGAAAGTTGATGTGTAGACAAAAGGAATATATGGGTGACATGCTAATTAGTACTCAAAATTCAAAGATAAGATGGTTACCTTTATCTCACAAAAAAAAATATATTCAAAGATAAGATTTTCGTGCTAGAGATTGCTGGAGGAAGGAAGCAACAAAACATTTGATTTCATAGAATGGTCGTGAATGGGGTTACAAGTGTATTTTGACTACTACATCAAAGAATTTTTGAACAATGTTTTAGTTTCAGTAGGGTTTATTGTCAAAAAATAGAGGGTAAACAAGCAAGCGGGCAGGGCAGCCCGATGCACAAACCAACGTGCATTCACGCAGGGTCGGTGGAAGGGCCGCACTGAATGAGGTGTGGTGTAGGCAGCCTGCCCTGACACAATTTCTTACTTTTTTGCTTACAACTTTCTTCATCGAAATTGTGGTGGGAGATTGAAGAAAAACTGATCTCTGGGAAGATCAGTGGATTGGCCAGAATAGCCTGAAGTTCAACTTTCCCGTTTTGTACTCAATAAGTACTCAAAAAAAAGTTTACGATCAATCAAATGTGGAGTCAACATGGGTGGGATTTAATTTTCAGAGTTGCTCTTAATGATTGGGAAGTTGGGACACTATCTACATTGCTTAATTTACTGGAATCTTTTGGTGGCTTATCTGACTGCCCAGAGTTCTAGGGGTGGGCGTTCGGTTCTTTGACTCGGTTTTGTCAAAGTTCGGTTCTTCGGTTTTTGGTTTTGCAAAAATGAGTACCGAACACCGAACCGGACTAATTCGGTTCTTTTTTTGAACTTCGGTTCGGTGTCTCTAAATCAGTTTTTTCGCTGCAAGCGAGAAACAAAATTATCAAAAGTTCAAAACATATCCAGTCCCTAAAACTAGGCAGTAAAACTAATATCACGAGTCACGACTTAAGGCACTAGGCAGTAGCAGGCCAGCCACGAATAAAACTAATAGACACTCACTGACTCACGTCTCACACAGTGTCACGAATTAGGCAACTACTAAGTAATATTAGGCTGCACTACTTATAATTTTTCTGCACAGTTGCAACTACTAAGTAATATTAGTAGTTCACTTCAGCACAGTTACAACTACTAAGTAATATTAGGCAATGACAAAGAAAGTCTGCTAAACCTATCATCAACTGCACAATTGCATTATGTAAACTACACAAGATATCAAGAGCTAAAGATCATAGACTTGGGGAACCGCCGGGGTGTTGGACTTGGGTCTGATAATATTATGATTTTTAGGGCTTTTGACAGTTGGACTTGGGTCTTTATTGGGCCAGCATATATATTAAATGTAATATAAATATTTTTTAAAAATTTAATTAATAAAAGTTAGGTTCTTTGGTGCACCGAAGAACCGTTACCCTTAAACCGAACACCGAACCAAACTTCTGAAAAAAAAAAAACCGAAACCAAAACCGAACCGAAGAACCAAAACCGAAGAAGCGAACTAATTCGGTTTGGGTTTTCAGTTCTCCAGTTTTTATGCCCAGATCATCGAATTTAAAAGTTAGCTGGCCATGGAAGGTGAATAAACATTCATGGTGCACATCAAGTCTTGCAAAATAGAGGTTTCAATATCTGCTCAGGGGTTACTTATGTGAAGCACATACCCGCGGATACCTATCTCTTCTCTGCAAATAAGCCAGACTTAGATGGAAGCTGAATAGCCAAGGGACATTCTCAGTTAGATCTGTATACCTGAAGCTGAATCAAAGAGACCTTGAGAATGTATATTGGCCTTGGAAACAGTTTTGGAAATTGAATAGTGTAGTGAAGATGTCATGTTTTGTCTGGCTGATAATTAGGAAAGTATGCTTAACCCAAGATAAATTACAAAGAAGAAGTCTTCAGATTTGTTCAGTTTGCCTTTTATATGGACAGGATGGGTAAGCAATGAACATCTGTTTTTACATTGCAAGACAACTAAAAATGTGTGGCACATGTTCTTTTGTTTGGGCATTAAATGGGCAATGCCAAGTTCTACCTTGATGATGCTAAGCAGTTGGAAGAGTATTGGAAAAGGAGAGGTGATAAGAATTAGTGGCAGATTATGCCTGCATGTATTTGGTGGACTATTATAAGAGGACGAATTCAAGATTTTTTGTAGATACTAGCAATTCTTTCTTTTTTTCTTTTTTTGGAAACTGAAGATACTAGCAATTCTATCCAGAAAATTAGGATGAATTGCCTTAGTTTGTTCTTTGTTTGATGTAAACAGAATATGTGGGGGGAAATAGGGACCTGGTAGATCTATTAGGCAATGTATAAGATTATGGGCTTATAGACGGGTGTTTATACTCTTTTTTCTTTACTTAGCATCTTTTCTGGTGTTAAGTTTTTCTTTTGTACAACTGTTACCTTACTCTTTTCTTCATAAAGTATACTTCTCAATCTTGAAGCTTGAATCTCCATTAGCATTTCCTATTAGGGCCTTGTTGAAAATTGGAGCTCTTTCTCCCCAACCCTCTATTTCTTTGGAGACTTTACATACTCCCGACCGACTAATTGGAACTTCCTAGCCTAATTTGTTGAATCTTATAGGAAGTTCCTCTAAAGAAAGACATTCCAATTTACCTTGTACACTGGCCAAATTGTGAACCAATGAAATGAAGTATGTAAGGATGTCTGTAAGTGTACTCTTAATTAACTTTCGTCCCTCTTTTGCCGAGTACTCTTCTGTCATCCTACTACCCTCTTGTTAACTCTTTCAACCGCAAAGAAGCAAAACTAGTTGCAGGAACTTTAATTTTAATTAATTTGTTTTTCTTACCGACTCCAATTTTTCTCACGGGCCCCGTTCTGTGTGATCGTTATTGGAAGCGCCTAATGGTAAATCCAGATAAGTTTGGGAAAGCTTCAGCCCTTCTATTGAGCATCAATGCTAAATTCTCAATAGTTTACTTAATTCATTGGATAGTCTCACCATTCTTGTGGTTGATCCTGTCGCTTCCTGAAACCATATAAGTCCTGTGTCAAGTAATCCAGTTTATTAATGTTTTGCGCCTCAGTAAACTTAAAAGTATCGTTTGCAAACAAGAGATGTGAAACCCCCACTGTACATTGCACTCCAAACTACAAAATTTACGAGGATGAGAGATACATTTTGGTGGGTTTTCATGGGTGTATGGTCCAATTAGAAAGGGGCCAAAATAGGGATTTTTTTTTTTTGAGAAAGGTAACACATTTTATAAACAGGGAATACTCTAAAGGTATTCCAGTATTAATCACAATCAGAAGCCACAGTAGAAAGCTCCTCCTATGATCTCATAAGTTATCTAAAATGCTAGGAATATCCTCATCTTGAGGATACTCATGTTTACACCAAAAGTAGTAGAGAACCGTACATTTCATCTTCATCTCCTGTAGGGAGCAACTCTTGTTTTCAAAACACCTTTGGTTCCTCTCCATCCAGATAGTCCACCATATACAAGCTGGGACAATCTTCCATCTCTCCCTGTGACCTGACTGATTCCCATTCCTTTTCCAGCAGCTAAAGCTTCTTTTATGTTTCTTGCCAATTCTTGGCATAGACCAAAATAGAGATTTTAAGATTGAACTTGTTTTTAGTATACTTTATTAAACAACCTTTAACAAATGTTTTGGGTGTCCTTAGTAGAAAATATGTTACAACAACAACAACAAACCGAGAGTAATCCTACAAGTGGGGTCTAGGGAGGGTAGTGTGTACGCATACCTTACCCATACCTCGGAGGAGGTATAGAGTCTTTCAATAGATTCTCAACCAAATAAAGAAAAGCAAAGCAGTTCAAAATACTTTTGGACGCATAAACTGCGTCAGTGAAGAAGGCATGACAAATGCTAAGGAAAGCTCTACATAGCATGCTGAAAGAAAGGGACAGTAAACACCAACTAACTAATATGGTAATCGAAGTACGAGAAGCAACATGTAGTAACAGAGATTGAAGAACTAGAAACTTACGAGAATAATACTAATACTATTGGAATGAAAGGAGAAGCAGATATGATGCTCCAAACTACCACCAAGCCTATCCCACCGTAAAGCAAGACATCGCTTAGCTACCCAATACCCTTCTACCCTAATCCGCGACCACCATGTCCCCTATCTAAGGTCACGTTCTCGGTAAGCTAAACATGCGGTATATCTTGTTTAATTTCCTCTCACCGATACTTTTTTGGCCTCCCTTTACCTCTTCTTAAACCCACCATTGCCAATCTCTCACATCTCCTCACTAGGGCATCTGTGCCTCTCTTCTTCACATGCTCGAACCATTTCAGTCTCGCTTCCCTCACCTTGTCCACCACGGGGCTACTCCCTTGTCCTGGACATCTTCATTCCTAATCCTATTTCTCCTAGTATGTCTACAAATCCATCCAACATCCACATTTCCGCAACTTTCATCTTCTGAACATGGGAGTTCTTGACTGGCCGATCTAACCACCACTTTGTAGAACTTACCTTTAAGTTTTGGTGGCATGTTCGTATCACACAAGACTCCGGATGCGAGCCTCCTTTTCATCCACTCCGCAAAAATACGATGTGTGACATCATCGTCAATTTCCCCATTGTAGAAAATATGTTCGGTATGGAAATACATCTTATAGCAAGATTTTTCCTTTCAATCTCCCAAATGACGAAAAAAGTTACATTTTCTGTATTTTTTGTGTCAAATTTCAGTTTAACTTGGGTAGCACATATACATATTCCTTATTAAGCGCTTCAAAGCCATCCTTCATAAACCTTGTGCATAATTTACAATCTGCAGTTTAAGCTACTAACTTGATCAAGTACTCTCTTATTTATAGTTGTGTCGTGCAATTCATGTATGGTCCTTTTGGATTGTTGATGGAATGTGGAGGCAGATAATATCTATACCCACTTTGTTATAAGTATCATATTGACAATTTATTAAAAAATTATCTGTACTATAAACCAATTCATTCTTATTGACCACTTGATAAATTCCTTTGTCCTATTATCTTGCTCTCATTATTCTTTCCTTTTAATTTCAGCTTGATGAAAATTTGGAGCAGTGGCCACATTTAAATGAACTTGTGCAGTGTTACAGAACTGACTGGGTAAAAGATGAGAACAAGTATGGTCACTATGAAATCGTCAGCCCGGCTTCATTTCAGAGTCAAATATATGAGGGTCCTGATACTGATATTGAAACAGGTGAGATACTCTACTGGTATAACTCTTTTCTGTGTATCTGAAGATTAAAGGTTAAGGGTCACTGTATCTGTGTGTATTCGTGAGTAGATTTTGTTAAACATGTTTTAAAGGGATGCGGACTTGAACGGAGAAGTATCACATTTCATGTGCATCTATGCCACTCTTTTTTCAAGCAGGATATCTTCAATGCTCCTCATTCATCCATTCCTAAAGAACCTGATGTTTCCATGCATTCTGAAGCGCTTCTACTCATCTCTTCCAAATTAAACATCTTTGTCGTTCAATAAGTGCAGAGTTGTCCACAACTCCTTTTTGTGCATACTATCTTTAAAATCAAGAAAATAAAGTAATAGTATAGCAAAGTCGTAGTAAAATACAACAATTTTTCTGAAGTATATTTCAATAAAACAAAATATATTAAAAATGATTGCCATTTTTTTTTTTTTTCCAAGTATTAAAAAGAAGAAATACTTGATTAATATGGAAATTCCGTTGGACCTGCTTAGTCTAGAATAGAATTTGCAATTCTTGAATATCTAAAATTTCCCTAGTGGAAATAGTTTTCATATCATTTAATGAGCATCGCGTATTTCATACAATCATATTCTTCTTTTGTTGTCACATCCAGAGTATAAGTAGACGCCTAGAAAGCATTTCGTTTCTTTCCCACCATGCAACCTAATGAGAACTGTTTTCTCATACAACTGGTCTCATACAACTTAACAGGGAAAACAGCTTTCCCGTGGGTTTGGCATTAAAGTT
This sequence comes from Capsicum rhomboideum, assembly GCA_031232105.1. Classification (NCBI taxonomy): domain Eukaryota; kingdom Viridiplantae; phylum Streptophyta; class Magnoliopsida; order Solanales; family Solanaceae; genus Capsicum; species Capsicum rhomboideum. Next base: position 98,676,994 of record CP124718.1, read on the forward strand.
CCTTTCTCACATTTTTTCTTTTACCAAGAGAATTGTTGACATGCCTCCTGTTAAATTCGCATGGTAGGATCTACTAAAGGTTATAGCTACTGTTGAGTTGTGCTTTCAGCTAATTGCACTTTTTTGATTAGCTGAAAGTAAAACATTGGAAAGTATAGTTACAACCCACTGTCGGCTTTGCAATATTATCACCTTTCTTGGTAAAAACTAATGGTTATAATATGCTGATTTGTCCGCAGAGATGCATCTTGCAAATGCTAGGCGGCCTAAAATTGAGGATTCAATTGATGGTGAAATGCCCAGCACTTCGGGGACACAACTCTCTGAAGATAATTTCTCTGACCTCTCTAATGCCAAAGTCTCTAAGGTTGTTTCCTGTTACACAAATGCAGGACTATGTTTTCGGACTCTCTAAGAATGCAGTTGGTTGTGTGTTGGATCCTCCAAAAGTAGTGCATATTTGGAGGATCTGACACGGGTGCGTCAAAATTTTGTAGAGTCTAGCAACATGGATGCAGGTCTTTTAAAATGCTTATTCTTTAAAATTGACGCAAATCATTAACTTGCTTGCAGCATTTTGGTGAATCCCCTCTACCGACTTATGAACCAGTTTTTGACTGGGAAAATGAAAGGACATTAATATTTGGGCAAAGGATTCCTGAAGCTCATATGTCCCAGTATACGAGGTTGTAATTCATTTAACATTGCTTTTGTCCTCTCCCTCTTGAAATCTTTCTTATCACTTAAATGTCTGTGGTTATAGCGGTCTGAAGATTGCCGTGAAAGTCCTATCATTGTCATTTCAAGCTGGACTAGTTGGTGAGTTTATATTGTTGAATACTGGTCTTGATTGTTAAAAAGATGTGTCTGCTTAAGATTTTTCTATTCATGTGAGCCTTTGAGCTTCCAGCACTCCTTATCTGAGTTTCAGGAGTTTTTTTGTAGAGCCGTTTTATGGCACCATTTGTTTATATAATAGGGAGCGAAGAGAAAAACTTTCAGAGGATTTTATTTTCTATGTATTGCCTACTGAAATGCAAGAAGTAAGTTGCTTCAGTTTTGCTTTTCTTTTTCTTGGTTTTCATTTTTAGTTTTTGCTAGTTTCTTCTGATGCTAGCCTGTTGTAATCTCTGTTTATTGTGGACCCATCTCCAGGCAAGCAGTTCCTATGAAAGGCGTTGTATTTTTCATCTAGATGCTCCATCAGCATCTATTTGTCTGCTAATCCAACTAGAAAAACCTGCCACTGAAGAAGGTGGAGTGTCTCCTTCTGTTTATTCACGAAAGGAACCAGTAAGTTTGACCTCTTCTGGCAAAACCTAATTTAATGATTGCTTCATTTTCAATTCATTATTCAGTTTAAGTGATTAGGGATGCTGACATAAAAGCTTGAACTTGGTCTTAAGAGTTGGTCTTTATCTTTTTCTTGGTTGCACTTATTTAGCATTAACTTTGTCAATCCTACTTAATCTACCCTCTGTCAGAAACGTCACATCGTTAATAAATTCCCACCAAACTTGGGACTCAAGTACTCAACAGAATCGATCAAACTAATTCCGAAAATCCATGCACTTAATATGTAAGATTCATGTTTTTATACATTATTAAAAGATTCTAGATTTAATAATAATAAGAAAGTCATTTAATTTAATAGTCAAATGCTTGCAAAAAGTATTTAGGAGTTTCAGAGCCTTGGAGAAAGGTATATGCTTCATGAATTCTATATAGATCTTTATTAGCCTGAAAAAGTGGAGCTTTCCTCTCTATCTCCTACCATTTTGGCCCACTTTTTTTTTTTTTTCCCCTTACAATCTGAAAGATCAGAACTGTGCTAGACTTAAGGTATATGACATTGGATATGATCTTACTGCAGCCAACTGGATACCCTTTTAAGACAAAAAACCGCTAAAATAGAATCTTTTTGGTCCGCTGGACTGGAAATAAACATGTTTCTAAGTATATATATATTTGAGAAATCTCCTTGCAATTAACAAATCTGCTCACCATTTCTATTGACACCTTTTTCATCTTCGTGGTATCAGACAACTTACTTCTGTTTTTGGTTTAGTTATAGAATGTTGCTCAAGTTTGATGTTATCCTTTCTATAACTACCCTGTAAAAGCCACATTATCTTGCTGTCACATTAGGACTTCCCCTTAAAAATTATTGAATTGTCAGTCTGGCAGCTTTAATTGTACGTCTAGTCTGTTTGTACTTTCTTCCAGGAGAGGAACGGACTTTCTTGAGACATCCATAGGAAATGACTCCATCTGTTTTAGTTCTGTGAGAAGTAAATCTCTAGCAACTTTCTTGCATTTGGTTTGTGGTGATTGTAATTTGTTACTTTGCCAGCTTTTCTACCAAGTACACTCTGAAGATGTGCTATTCTTGAGGTTTAACTATGTTATTTCTTCTCATGTACTAAGAGTGTACCTTTACTGTATTGTTGCAAATGTTGTTTTGCTTACGCCGAAGCACACCAGCTTGTTTGTGCGCGGATATGTTTCATTTATATGCAGTCATCTTGCATGTACTAGGACATGTTTTTTTCTTCGTAATTCAATATCTCTACCTGTAAGTAGGTTCATCTGACAGAGAGAGAGAAACAGAAACTACAAGTATGGTCGCGGATCATGCCTTATAGGGAGTCCTTTTCCTGGGCCATCATTCCACTCTTTGATAGCAACATAGCTTCAGTGGGTGGCTCTGCTTCGCCCAGCAGCCCTCTTGCTCCAAGTGTCTCTGCTTCAAGTTCTCAAGAGGGTATCACTGAGCCACTTTCAAAAATTACAGCAGATGGAAAACTTGGTTATTCAAATGGAAACTCCATCGTCGTTGAAGTGTCTAACTTAAACAAAGTCAAAGAAGGATACACTGAGGAATCTCTTCAGGTCCTTTTCATTCTCCATTTGTTATCTTTATGATGCCTATTCACTTATTGGTGTAAAGAATAATTTAGTGGCCTTTGATGCAATCTAACTTCAATTTTACCATTACTTTTTTTTAGTATGTATAGTATGTTGATCCTTCTCCTTTTAGCTACTACAAGATGTAGTGACGTAAATACAATTACTATTTTTGGACCATATTTTTTTTCCGAAAAGGTAATGTATTTTGTTATTTGTATATACACACACACACATGACAACTTGTGCTGGAAATGAAAATGATTAACTTATTTTCACTTTTATTCTTCTTCTTCTTCTTCTTATTCTTATTATTTTTTTTTATTTGCTATGATGACATGAGTTGGGCTTCAAATGAAATACTGAGAATTCACAATCTGTTTTGGACGAGGCATAGTTGTTGTTGTCCTTCCACCACCATAAAGCATTGGTGTAGAGGAGTTTAATGTTGTATCTATCCCTGTGCATGAGTTTTTCCTCCCATTACTCGACTAAAGTGAGCTTGTTCTTTTGATTTCTTTTGTTTAACTAACTAATTTACACATTTCAATTCTGCATTCCTTGTGTCAGTTGATATTTGATTTGATTAAATTTCAGGATCCAAAGAGAAAGGTTCATAAACCAGTAAAAGGTGTCTTGAAATTGGAAATAGAAAAGCTGCCAGCTAGCTCTGCTGAAGCTGAAAATGCTTTGGAGAGTGGGAGTCTGATTTATGATTCTCTTGATCATGGTGATCATTTGAATGATTCGACTTTTATGAAATGCCCTGCTAATGGTTCCTTTTCCAAGTCTAAATCCTCTGAGATGAAAGAGCTTGTTAGGAATGGTTCAGCTACTCATGAAAATGTGGAAAATACTGCTGATGATGTAAGTATCGTCTTTCAAATCAATGTTTTTTGTGTTTTAGTTCAACAATTTTTACTTTTGAACTGTTAAGTGTTGAGCAGGCATGTTTCAGTGATATGTTGTTTGAGATGATGTGTTTTTCTGTTCAGTTCTAGTCTAAACTCTCTTATATGGAAGCCTCAGCCGTTGCCTTGATGATCTAGTACTTGTTTGTCTAAAAATGATACTAAGATCATCTAAGATTGGATATTAAAGTAAATTTTGTGCTCATATAATGTGATATGTCACTTGGCCTGTTGGTCTTGCGCCTGTCAACTTGTTTGATGAGATTTGATTCATTTACCGACTGATTCGAATAAATTATATTTGAGTGTACAGTTTGAAGCTTTTGACTTCCGCACGACGACAAGGAATGAACCGTTCTTGCAGCTCTTTCACTGCTTATATGTCTACCCATTGACTGTTAGTATGAGTAGGAAACGAAACATGTTTATACGTGTTGAACTGAGAAAGGACGACACAGATATTCGAAAACCACCTCTAGAGGTTTGTATTTGTGTTTACAGAGCAGTTTATCTTGTAGATTCCATGTGGTTGGATCCCTATCTAACTGTTTATCATTAGGCTATGCATCCAAGGGAACCAGGTGTACCACTTCAGAAATGGTCTCACACACAAGTTGCTGTTGGGGCTAGGGTGGCCAGCTACCATGATGAGATCAAAGTTTCTTTGCCTGCTATTTGGACACCATCACATCACCTTTTGTTTACTTTCTATCATGTTGATCTTCAGACAAAACTTGAAGCACCAAAGCCGGTAAGTTTGATGTTAATTGGCTTTTGAGGGATGCACCATCTTGGTTAGTATGCTTAAGTTCTTGTTCCTGTGACAATTAAACTGACAGTTTGAGCCTTCCTCTTTTCACCCTGCATGTGCGTGTTTCCACATGTTAAGAGTTGGTTCACTGGTTGATGGTAGACTCCTTATAAGTTGCTCTTTTCTTTGATTACTTCTGTCAGGTGGTAATTGGATACGCTTCACTTCCATTATCAACACATGCGCAGTATGTTTTTCTATTCTTTGACTAAAGTGTCATTTTTATTTCCCTTTCACTATAATATCCATGTTGTTGTTATAATATCTATGTTTTTCAATATCTAGCTGGATTTTTTCTCTGTTAGTACCTTAATTACAATGTTTGATTTTAGCTTTGCTCTCAATGTGTCCTCACTATGAAGAAAATCTTTCGTAATGGCAACACGGACATAGTCTTCCAGATGAGGTTTTAGGTATATCTGTAGGATATTGTATGTGCATGTACTTACGGTGAATTCAAATTTATTATCCACGCCAGTTGAGCTGTCGTGACCATCTCTGCCATGACCTCAGCCATACATTAAAAACTTGTCCAGTGGTATGATGAAGGAGGTGTTTGGATTGGCTTATTTTTAGGTGCTTTTGGCTTTTAAGTACTTTTTTATTTTTGGAGGTGTTTGGCAAAGACAAAAAGTGCTTTTAAGCACTTCACTTTAGGCTTAAACAGTACATATAAAAGCCAAAAGCCAAAAGTAGGTTGCTACCTACTTTTGGCTTTTAGTTTTAAGTCACTTAAAAAAGCCCATCCAAACACCCCCAGAAGTAGTAATCTCCGGCCTGACTCTAGCAAATGAATTTTCCGTCTTATAAATATGTGACAGCAAATTAAATGGTTGAAATAGGAACATGTTCCAAGCATAAGTGATGTAAAAATGCCTGATTTGAGATGGATAGGTTTGCCAGCAAAAGAAACTACTAATAGACTCGATAAACAGGGAAGATTAAGATACGAAAAAAGTCAACATATTTTGGCTTTGTTAATGACTTTTAATGTGAAGCAAACAAAAGACAAAGCTCATGGAACGTGAGAAACCTTGAATGAAGAAAAGATGAGCTTCACAGGAAAATGCCTGAACATTTGAAATCATTTTACTTATGGTGGAGACAGTTGCGAAGTCATTTTTTCATATTGGTGATATATGGTTGGCAAATGATGGAAACAGTACGGTTATGTATGATCAATATCTAATAGGCAATAAGAGAAGGAAAGGCATGTTCACTCGCTTGTTTAATTTCTTACTAGTCTAGTGCATGTGCGCTGCACTTGTGTATCACGTTGATATAAAAGATAACAACAACAACAACAACAACATACCCAGTGTATTCCCACCAGGTGGGGTCTGGGGAGGGTAAAGTGTACGCAGTCCATACCACTACCTCAGATGAAGTAGAGAGGCTGTTTCCGATAGACCCCCGGCTTATAACAGATAACAATCAAACAAAAGTCATAGAAACGAACAAGAAGAAGATATAACACAATACTATATACGGGAATAGGCAAGGCACCCACAAAGTAGCACTATAGACTATTTATTCAGGGCTACAAACATCTCCAAAACAACACTAACAAGAATATGCCCAAGAAACAACAGGCACTGATACACATAAACATTCCTTCCTACACAATAAGGGCTCCTTCCTATCCCTTAACCCTCTACCTTAATACGCGACCTCCACATCTTCCTATCAAGGGTCATGTCCTCTGTAAGTTGTAACTGAGCCATGTCGTGCCTAATTACCTCCATCCAATATTTCTTCGGCCTACCTCTACCCCGCCTCAAACCATCCACAGCCAACCTTTCACACCTCCGTACTGGAGCATCCGTGCACCTCCTCGTCACATGCCCGAACCAACGCAACCTCACCTCCCGCATCTTATCCTCCACCGAAGCCACTCCCAACTTTTCTTGAATAATCTCGTTTCTAACCCTATCCTTCCTGGTAAGTCCACACATCCATCGCAACATCCTCATCTCCGCTACCTTCAACTTTTGGATGTGGGAGTTTTTAACTGGCCAACACTCCGCCCCATATAACATGGCCGGACGGACGACCCCTCTGTAGAACTTACCTTTGAGCTTCAGAGGCACCTTCTTATCACACAGAACTCCCGACGCGAGCCTCCATTTCAACCACCCAGCACCAATACGAAGCGAGACATCCTCGTCAATGTCGCCATTCCCCTGAATCATAGACCCTAGATACTTGAAACTCCCCCTCTTCTGAATGGCCTGAGAATCCAGCTTCACTACCCCCTCTGCCTCGTGCGTCGAATCGCTAAACTTACATTCCAAGTACTCCGTTTTAGTCCTGCTCAACCTAAACCCTTTAGACTCAAGGTCTGTCTCCAAACCTCCAACTTATCATAACTCCTCCCCGGGTCTCGTCAATTAGTACCACATCATCAGCAAATAGCATACACCAAGGCACCTCCCCTTGGATACGCCGCGTCAAAACATCCATCACCAAAGCAAATGAAAACGGACTAAGAGTCGATCCTTGATGCAATCCTGTCAAAACAGGAAAGTGCTCTGAATCCCCTCCTACCGTCCTCACACGTGTCTTCGCACCGTCGTACATATCCTGAATCGATCTAGTATATGCTACGGGCACACCTTTAGCCTCCAAGCACCTCCACAGGATCTCTCTTGGTACTTTGTCGTATGCCTTCTCGAGATCGATGAACACTATGTACAAATCTTTCTTCCTCTCCCTAATCTGTTCCACTAATCTCCTCACAAGGTGAATGGCCTTAGTAGTCGAGCGACCTGGCATAAAACCAAACTGATTCTCGGAAATAGACACGATCCTCCTCAGCCTCCACTCTACCATCCTTTCCCAAACCTTCATAGTATGGCTCAACAACTTGATACCCCTATAGTTGTTGCAACTTTGAATGTCTCCCTTGTTCTTATATAATGGAATCATCGTACTCCATCTCCAAGACTCGGGCATCTTTGCCGCCCCAAAAATGGTGTTAAACAACCTTGTCAGCCACTCCAACCCTAGCCCGCCAGTGTATTTCCAAAAATCCACCGGAATCTCGTCGGGCCCAGTCGCCCTACCCCTACGCATCCTACGAATAGCACCCTTGACCTCTTCCACCTTGATACGCCTACAATAACCATAGTCGTGACACCTCTCTGAGTGCTCCAAGTCCCCCAGCACGACACTTTTATCCCCCTCGTCGTTCAAAAGTTTATGAAAATAAGACTGCCACCTCCTCTTAATGAGGGCATCTTCCACCAACACTTCGCCATCCTCCCCCTTAATGCATTTCACTTGGTCAAGGTCACGGGCCCTCCGCTCCCTAGCCTTGGCCAACCTATACAACTTCTTCTCCCCGCCTTTCTCCTCTAAAGCGGCATACAAGCTCTCAAAAGCTGCTGTCTTAGCCGCCGTAACCGCTACCTTAGCCTCTTTTCGGGCTACCTTATACTCCTCCCTACACGTCCGTTTATCCTCGTCATCATTGCTCTCAACCAACTTGGCATAGGCCACCTTTTTAGTCTCCACCTTTCTTTTCACTTCTGCGTTCCACCACCAATCCCCCCGGTACTTGGCAGATCTGCCTCTCGAGACACCCAACACCTCTCTAGCAGTCTCCCTGATACAACTGGCAGTCGTCTCCCACATACTATCCACATCTCCTCTACTCTCCCAAGCCCCCATATTCGTCAGCTTCTCCCCTATTTTCAAAGCACTAGTCAAGGTCAAGCTACCCCACTTAATCCTGGGTCGATCCTCCACACCCTTCTTCTTTCTGCCTTTCGTGATTTCCAAGTCCATCACCAGGAGTTCGACAGATTCTCGCTAGGTATGACTTTACAGTCTTTACATACCGATCCATCGCCCTTCTTAAGGAGCAGAAAGTCTATCTGAGTCCTGGCCACCGAACTACGAAAGGTTATAAGGTGTTCTTCCTTCTTCGGAAAGCTCGAATTCGCCACCCACAACCCAACAGCCCTTGCAAAATCCAAAAGTGTGGTTCCTCCTTCATTCCTTTCCCCAAAACCAAAACCTCCATGCACATCATCATAGCCTCTCGAAAAGGACCCAATATGCCCATTGAAGTCCCCTCCTACTAAAAGTTTCTCAGTGCTCGGAACACCTCGCATTGCCTCATCCAACGCCTCCCAAAAACCGTTCTTCTCCTCCTCATCCAAGCCCTCTTGCGGCGCGTAGGCACTAATAACGTTCAACGTAAGCCCTCCAATGACCAACTTAATCGACATCAGCCTATCGTTGACCCGCTTAACCTCCACTACCTGCCCCTTAAGCTCCTCATCTACTAAAATACCTACCCCATTCCTATGCCTCACGCTACCAGAGTACCACAACTTATACCCGTCCACATCCCTCGCCTTAGAGCCTACCCACTTGGTCTCCTGAACACAAGCTATACTAATCCTCCTCTTCCTAAGAATCTTCACGAGCTCTATGGACTTCCCTTGAAGAGTCCCTATGTTCCACGACCCAACCCTTAACCTAGAGACTCCCTTATCCCACTTACCCCTACTACCCCTACTACCCCTAGCACCCAACCCCGATCCCGACCTCACCGTGGACCAAGGTCCTGACCCCGACCCCACCCTATGACATGACCCTAGTCTACCATCGACCACCACAGCCACTACTCAATAAGAAAAGAGAATAAGAAGGCGAGCAAAGTAAGTAAGGCTAAAGACACAACGAAAATACCGAATGGGATCAGTAAAGAATCTACGGAAAAGAAGCACGAATCAATAGTGTCTGCTAAAAGCAATTAATCTTGCAGGAATAGAATCAAGAATCAACAACGAATGCCGAAGACAATAAACCAATATATTAAATGCAAGTTTGGTAAACAACAGTCAAGACAAGAAACTAAGAGAGGTACGAAACGAGAGATATGAAAGAGCTCCAAATAACAAACGAGATCGGAAATGGACAAAGTGTCGCGTTGATTAATTAACATTAAATGCATACAAAGAGAATATATACATATTTTGGTCAAACCAGCTTTTAACATCTAATGAAATATATACATATGTACCATGTGCATTGCCTTTATAGTAACTTATGTATGTATTTTATTTTATTTTTTTCCAGTTAAATGAGAAGTTGGGATATTAGCAACTTAGTATTCAATTAGTCAAATCATCTGGCAGTTGATTATATAAATAATAGGAAAATCAAGAAAAATTAGAGAAATTTTTGAAGGAGCATGACGACAAGGAATGAATGTATCGTGTCGAATGTATGTTTTGTGTCAATTAGCAACAAAACTATCTTGACTTATTATGAAAAATACATATGCAAGGTAAGGTACACCTTGCTGCATATCTAAGAATCCATTTGGAATGTTTTATCAAAGAGATATATATGAAAATGAGATTCTTTGTTATAAATTTTTCGTTTGAGGCAGTCAATGTTTATTTATGCAAACACTTAACTAGCAAATATAGTCTTGAACCCACACTTAAGAGGTCTCTATATGAGAAGTTAGACATGTTCTTGATCATTTGTTCACATAGTGTTGGAAATTGATTGATGCATGAGATATTGAAGAGGCAAGAGAGACGATTCACATACACTTCGATTATGATTTATTGATTACCATGGTGTCCAGGCCAGCTTTCGTACACCTCGACTAAATCCACGGGATACCTCCCACCTCCACTAGCACCAGACATCAGTTAGCTCTGTCCACCAAGGCTAGGACATATGGGAAGAATGATCTTGTGTTTTTTGCCTGTGCTCAGGTTCTCAACCCACTTCATTGACCACTAGGCCACACCCTTGGGTGCTACACTTTCATTATGTTTTACAGGCCTTTTGTGAGCTTGCAAGACATACTATAACCACAAATAAGTCATAATGATGGTACAACTGTACAAGATATCTCCCTCTCTTTGCAGTATGTAACAGTTTTTAAATAATTTAACTTTATCGAATTTTAACATTGTAACATAAGTTTTTCACTATTGCAAACTTAAATTAGATTCATTTGTATATATATGATTGCATTATAGCCCTTGATGGGACACATATGAAAACAAGATTACCCCAAGGTATATAGGTTATCAAACACACAATATTCTTGCTGTACTTGGCTTCAATGTGTGTTTTACATTTTCCCCAGTTGAGGCGGGGGTGGGGGCTAATGATAGTGGTATATTTGGTAAGGCCTTCTTGCACCAAAGGCCAGAGCTCAACTTTCTCCATCCATCGGAAAATATAGTTTGCTCCCTACAAAGAGTAAGATTTGAGATACCACCTAGCAAAGTTCCATCGAGATGTGACATGATAGTTGCAAGCACTAAGAGGACGTAAAAATAATTAAGTATTTGCATTCTTCTTGTAGAAATATTGTAGAACACATAATGGTATGATTTTGAAGACATCCACTGCTATAACATTGAATTCAAAGGGATATCATACTTGCTATTATTACCATTCACAATTACATTAAAGAGGAATGAAAGGTGGATGATGCACTTTGAATTGTGAAATTGAGATATGTTCCACCTGTTAATCCCGATGTTGGCATTCAAAATTGAGATATGTTCCACCTGTTAATCCCGATGTTGGCATATCAAGTGGAAAATCAATGTAATGACTAGTGTATGACTATTTGTGGTGTGATTGCTAATAATGCTTGTAAGATGGTAATTTTTTAAAGGAGAAACTATGCTTTTTCCAAAATTGGTTAGAAGAAATAGGTGAGGTACTTCTTTTGGTTTGGTTGCCTTTTTTTTTTTTTGGTGGAAGTAACCAAGAAAACTTGTAATTTTCATGTGAATATTTTGCACTAGTTAAGTATGTTTTCACTTGCAAACATTAGTTAAATTATCATATATTATTTAATCAAATAATTTATATTTATTAAAAACAAGCTTATCTAAATAGTTTAGAACTTAAAGACAATTTAGTTTGTAATTGAATCTATTTGCAGAAAGTATCCCATTCGATTTATACGTCCAAGCTATGCACGAAGGCGCGGATACAACAAATAGTTTAGAATGTGTTGTTGTTGTTGAGTTTTATTGGAAACCAGACTATATCCTAGCATGTAAACTCAAAGCACTCAAAGGGAAACTGAAAGAGTGGAGCGGGAATGAACAGGGTAATTTGAATTTGCAGAAGAACAATCTACTTAGTCAGATGGCTGAGCTAGATTCTCATCTGAATAATAGAGCTTTAACAGAGGAGGAAACTGCAAAGAGATATATATGAAAATGAGATACACCTTAAGAATCAGACCAAAGCTCTTAAGGTGAAGTGGCTATGGAGATATCATCAGGAGGATCAAGCTCTTTGGTGCAAGGTCATCAAGAATAAGTATGAAGAGCTGAACAAATGGGTAACAAAAGAGGTGAATAACCCCTATGGTGTTAGTCTTTGGAGGTCTATTAGATTATTTTGTCCTTTCCTCAGCAGTCAATCATCTGTCAATGTATGAAATGGGAGCAAACTAGTTTCTGGGATGACAAATGGTTGGGTTCTATGAGCCTTAAAGACCTTTTCCCCGATATCTTTGCTTTGGCTCAACATCAGCAAAGAACAGTGGCAGAAATGTGGACTTAACAAGGACCAGAAGACACTTAAATGACTGGGAAATCCCGAGAATGATTGAACTCTACAAGCTGCTGGAGAGTTTTCAAGGTCTACAAAGGGGAGAGGATTACTTATGGTGGCATGGGCATAGTAAAGGCTAGTATAAGGTGAAGGAGGGGTACAAGCAAACAAATCTAATTGGTAATCAAGACCTCAAATGGCCTTGGAAACACATCTGGAGAATCAAAGTACCACACAAAGTGGCATCATTTCACTTGGCTTCTAGCTGATGAGGCTGTTTTGACATTGGACAATATGGCAAAGAGGGGAATTTCTTTATGCAACAGGTGTTCTTTATGTGGAAAGGATACAGAGACAGTGAGACATCTCTTCTTACATTGCAAGTTCACTGACCAGCTGTGGCAGATTTTCCTTAATCTTAGAGGCATCTCTTGGATCATGCCTAGTAAGATTGATGAGATCTATTCAGTTGGGAGGAAGCTGGATTTGGAGCTAGAAATAGAGACAAATTGAGGATGATTCCTGCTTGTATCTGGTGGACTATATGGAGAGAAAGAAATGATAGATTTTTTGAGAATAGGAAAAAAACCCTACAGCACGTTAATCTTAAATGTATATTTGTTGTTCTGTTTTTGGTGTACAAATGTCTACTCCAATGAGTCTGAGTCAATTTTAGATGTTTTAGGGTCCATCTAGAGTCAGGTATAGCTCTGGGGAAGATTTATACTTCCTTTTTATTTGTAAATATTGTTTTCCAGTACTACCTAAGTACTGATTTAAATACAAATGCTACCAGTTGCAAAAAAAGAGTTCTAAAGACATTTTAGTCATTTTTACACACATCAACTGCTTATTTTCTGTTTCGATACTTATATCCAAACATGTAACCTTATTTATATAATGATTTCCAAGACTTGAAGTTTAAGAGTTACTTTCATTCTGCCAAGTCAAATGTCCCTTATTGCTTTGGGTCAATCCAATGGAGACCATTCTTTTAAAGTCTAATTCGATCTAATAAGGGCTTTCACCAAGGACCAAATGGGGAGTGAATATGTAAATTTGGTCTTGTGGAGTAGGCATTGCAGATGAGAGTTCGAGACAAGTACGGAGCACTCAAGGGAGGGTGAAGGACTACGAGAATCAGCTTGGATTATGAAGGGTGGAGGTGGAGGAGAATAACGAGAGTATATGATAAAATTAGTGATAACATTAATCTAAAGGAACATAATGGATCTAAGGCAAGCCTATTATTCAACAATTTCGAATTATGCGCCAGTTGGCTCTTTGGAACTTTTCAGTTATAAGAGAATTCACATAATGGAGCGACAGTCGAATTTTCGAGTGACAAGTGGCACAAGGAGGATTTCTAGTCAGAAGCTTTGCAACAATCTTGAGCATCTCCTGGCTATGGAGATTTGGAGTAGAGGAGCATGCATTATGGAAAGAGGGGATACCAGAAAAATATGGAAATATGGAAGGGGTTGGAGAACTATAAACTTTTTTTTTTTTTTTTTTTGATAAGGTAAGTGTATTTCATACATAAACAAGGCTGAGATGGCCATGAACAATGGAAAAAACAAAAAGTAAAGAATCTACAAAATCTGAATCTCTACAAAGTCCACCCATTCTTCTATACAACTAGGAATACTATGGGAAAAACTCGACTCTACTCCCTCAAAAGACCTCCTATTTCTCTCTATCCAAACAACCCACATCTACGCAAGAGGGACCAAATTACAAGCCTTACGTCTTCTCCAATCCCTCTTCTCCAACAAAACATTAAATCTTTCACAGTTTTTGGCATTACCCAAGAAACTCCGAACCACCAAAGCATATCCCACCACAATCTCATGGTAAAGACACAATGAATGAGAGATACATGATGGAGAGACTTTTTGGGACTTGAGATTTAGAAGACTTTTCCACAATTGGGAGGTGACCGAGCTCCAAAGGTTGATGACCACCTTTCACAGGCAAGTCATTTTAGTGGATGAACCTGATGCTTTGTGGTGGGGTTTGGGGAACAATGGAGTTTTCTCTGTTTAATTTTTCTATGAGAAACTCCTATCTAGCGAAGTCGTGTTTCCATGCGATGCAATTTGGATAGCGTGCCAAGGAAGGTGTTTTTTTTCTCTTGGCTAGCATCTAGGGGGGTGATTTTACGGAAAATCTTAGGAAGCATAAGGTTGTTTTTGTCAGCGGGTGTTTCATGTATAAAGAGACAGAGGAAGAAGTGGATCATCTTTTCTAGTCTGATGGGCCGATATATCTCCTTGGCATGGCATTATATCTATGTTGCACGGACTCTTCGATTTTTCCTCTGAACCCGTCTCGACGTGACAACGGCGTTGGTGCGGGTGCGGGGTGCGTCTCGGATTCGGTTGACCGAATCCGGACACTTTGACCAAAATCAAGAATAAATTTAGGGGGAAATTGAGAATTCTATCTTAAAATAAAAATAAAATAAATTTACACCTTACCTTTGTCTCCTTTGTAGCTTTTCCTCTTGGTATATATATATATATTAGTTGCTTAAAGTTTCAGGCCAAAACAGAGGGGAAAATTCCGACCTCTCGCCGTCATCTTGGAAAGAGCGATGACTGTAATTTGGGAGTAAAGAGGTCGTTGGACTTTTGGGGAAGAAAGAGAAACAGATCTCAAGGACTCTTTATTACTTATATTTCTATTAGAATTCATATTAATATAGTAGTAAAATAATATTAATTAATAATAGAAATAGTAAAGTTAATACTAGTATGTCGGCAATATGTCAAGGAAAATAGTAGGCCGACAATTTTGAGAGCTGACATGTCGGCTAGGGGACTCCTAATTGAAAAAGTAAATTAATTGCTCTATTTTTAGAATATCTTTATAACTCTATTTTTATAATATTTGAATTATTTTTAGCCAAATCCCGCACCTGTATCCATACTCGGATTCGCACCCCCGAATCTTAGAATTTAACTTTTGACGAATCTGACTCTCGGATCTGCACCCGTCTGGGATACCCGCACCTGAGTCGGAGCACCCCACACCATCTATGTCCCTAAAAATTAACCTTCCTCCCATTTCCAACCTTGAATGAGATATTTCTGTTGAAATCATCCCATCCCTTCATTACATTGCTCCACAAACCACACCCAAACGACATAGTGAAATCTCTAGTTCTCCATCCCCCTTCCATTACCCCATATTTATCAACTATTACCCCTCTCCAAAAGGCTTGAACCTCCACCCCAAAACGCCAAAGCCATTTGCCTAACAAAGCTTTGTTAAAAACCGCCAAATCTTTAATACCAAGACCTCCCCATGTTTTAAGAGAAGTGACAGTCTTCCAATGCACCAAAATTTCTTTTTCCCATCCGCTCCATCCCAAAGAAAGTTTTTCTGCAACCTCTCTAATTTTCTTGTGACCGAAGTTGGAGCCTGAAACAAAGACATGAAATAAGTGGGTATACTCGATAAAGTGCTCTTAATAAGCACCTCTTTTCCTCCTTTGGACAAGTCTCTTTTTTGCCACCCCGCTAATCTCTTCTCAACCCTCTAAAGAATCGGATTCCACACCAAAACATCCTTGTTTGAGGCCCCCAGATTCAAAGAGCTTAATGGCTATATAACTTTCAAGGTTGGGAATAGATGTAGGTTAGTAGCTGGAGATACAAGTGGTGTGGGGTTAACATTTTGAGAGGAAGTTTCCAAAACATCTTTAAAATTTCTTGCCAAAAGGAATTGACAGTCCAAAATTTTTGGAGATCACAACAGTAGCATCTCCATTAAGAAGAAACCTTCAGGATTGGGAGATAAAAGAATTTCTAGTTTCTTGAAATGCTTTATAAACAAAACTTGTCATAAGAAACACATAATCCATAGAGATGGAAGTTAAGAGAATGACGTGTTTATGTTGAGATGCTAGCCAGAGATGAGAACTTCCCTGCACTTTGCAGTTTTGGTTTCCAGGTCGCCTAAAAAGGTGTTTTTTTTATATGAATGGCAGCTAGAGGAGTGATCTTGACAGCCGAAAACCTGAGTTAAGGGAGGATCACCTATGTTGGTTGGTGTTTCTTGCACGAAAATTCGCGAGGGGGTGTGGAACACCTCCTAGTTTTGCCATGTATCATCACAGTTATGGTGAGAGATTCTAGGGTGGTTTAGTCTTATGTGGACTATGCCAGGGATGATAACGATGTTTATTCAGTGGGAATGACATATTGCTTCATTGGCTCTTATGTGTGTTGTGTGGAGAGAGAAATATGATAGCTTTTGAAGGAATTGGACATGATTTTGTACATTTGAAGAATAGCCTTTAATCTCTCGTCTTTTTGATGCACCCGCACCCATGGATTCTTATTTGTATCGAGGAATGAAGTGTCTTTTGTAGATAACCATTTATTTTTGTAGGTTTCTGTTTTTCTGGTATGGGACTTGTGTATCGGAGTTCCTGTAACTAACGAAAGCTTTATTTACTTTTAAAAGAAAAAAACATCTCTTCGCAACAAATAACAAGTGTCCTAAAGATGAAGACATGCTACAGGACTTAGATTTAATAGTAGTATATAAGAGATCTAGAAACTGAAAAAATTCAGTGCATTGCTCAGCGAAAAGAATTTCAAGGATCTCTTCCACTAGTTGTCGAATAGAGAAGTAATTGGAAGGGCCAAAGCAATAGGCGGTTAGTGTGAAATCATTCCATCTCATACTCGTGAATTGATGATATAAATTTCCCCCAGAGAAACATGACTTCCAATAGTACCCCGGAAAGCTTTTATTTTTTGGTCTGGTTGGTGGAAAGCCATGCTCACTTTGGAGAACATGAGAAACAGGAACATCGTTTGTGTCAATCCATGCTTCATGTGTAAAAGCACGAGGAAACATGTGAATCATGTTCTGCTTCATTGCAATTGGTGCATCAACTATGGACTACAATTTTGGGTCCTCATCGTAAAAAGGGTATGTCGAACGATTAGAGGACTATTCCCATTTGCATATTTTGGACTGTTTGGCTGGAAAGGAACAAGACATGCTTTGAGGGGAAAAGACCACAGATTGCTAGCGTAAAAATAGATGTATCAAAAACCTGTTTTTTTGGTGTTACAGCAGTACTCTAGATAGGATGAACCAATATTTGGATTTTCTGGATCTTTTTGGGGGGATTATGTAGTATTTATGTGGCGATGTTGTAGCTTTGTCTTGTACTTGGTCTTGTACCATCTTGGTACCTTCTGAATAAAAACTTTTACCCATAAAAAAAAAAAGAACGATTAGAGGGTTATTTCGCAGTTTGGCTTCAACATAGAAAGGAGGAGAGCCACAGTATGGGAACAAACATTGTTCCTTTGGCACATATGAGGACATGAAGAGAAAGAAACTGCGAGCTTTTGAAGGCGTACAAATTAGCTTCATATCGTTTAAACAATATTTTTATTTGCCACATCCTTGGTGTGTGTTCAGGTCCCCAATTGACATGGGTTATCGATGTAGGGTGTCATATTTGTCTAATATTCTTTATTTTTTTTTAGTGTTGTATGCTAGAGTTTTCTCCTCCTATCATACATCAATAAAATCGTTGCCCTATAAAAAAAGGAGATTGTCATTCAAATGAGAATGATGGTAGATGCATAGAACAATGTTAGTTACTATAGGAACAAACAAAAGAATATTGAAGAACAGCTCTGGTAGATTTAGTTGCTTTTTAGCTTTATTTCCTGCTTTTTTGTTGCTTAAATGTAACATTCTAGTGGTCTAAGGTGCCAGACTTAGTTTCTAGTTGTCGTGAGTGGCTTGGGCTTGAAACCCTCTTCTGTCATTATGCTCTTTAACTGCGCTAACTGATCTGGGGTTGATGCATAGTTGATTGCTTTTACTGCTTAAATGTCAATACAAAATGCGGCAGCTCTGGGTTAGTTTTTGGGACAACAGAATTTCTTTTGCGTAGATTATTTCCATAGTCATCCCATCCAACAAAACATGAATTAGGGTAATATGTATGAGAAAACTCTTAGACTTGCTACTTATAGTAATTTGTCACTGACAATCATTTGTTTATTTTCCTTTCTGGGAAAACATTTATACCTGCTACTTGTTGTAATTTATTGTTCCGACAATTGCTTATTCCTTCTCCTTTGGGGGGGCGTGTGTGTGTGTTCTGTTCTAGTTGTTCTGCTTACTTTTCCTTTGGGATGGGTAATTAAAGCTCCATCTTGCCTTGCCAATGTATATTTTCTTGAGAAGTGTGATATTTTTTTTTTTTTTTGAGAAAGTTAACTGGTATTATAAACAAGAAATACACCAATAGTGTACTTCAGCATTAATTACATCATAAGTATAGAGGGACAAAGCAAAAAGATTTACCACCTATCTTCCCCATAAGCTATCTAAAAATAGTGTAATGTCCCCCAGATCCTTCGGTAAAGTATGATTGCAAAAAGAAGTGTGATATTTTAACTTGCTGGAGTTTCATGCAGGTTCAGATCTGAGATATCCTTGCCAATCATGAAAGAATTGGTTCCTCATTATCTTCAAGAAAGTGGCAAGGTTTGTTTCCAATCATGTTTGCTATTGTTAACCTTCCATTCGTACTCTTTATGTTCTAGTTGTACTTGATGTATAAATTGATATTTTAATGTTTGATTTGGGTGTTTATTTCATTGTTCAACTTCTGACTTCATCTCTTTTTCTGGGAGTTCAATTTCTTTTCCTTCAAGACTGATGGTTTATAGCTGCAGTACAGGGGCTAGGGTAGCTCTTCACTGTTCAAGATTGAAATCTTCTCTATTTGAATATTCCAAGTTATTTTGCCTTTTTGTGGAAAAGTTCCACACGCTTTTTCGCGAAGATTATTTTGGGTATGATGAGGAAAGCACTGCATCAGGTGTTCAAACAAAAAAGAAAAGTAAAGAGCCCTATAGGAACATGATATTTTACTTAGAGCATCCAATCACCGACACCGATTGGAAAGTATACATAATCGAAATATGGAAAAAACTATGAAGGTTATGCTAATATCTACATAATTATTTTCACTTCCTTCATACCCTATCCATTTCTTTCTTTCCAAATTGCCACCTGAGTGCCAAAAGTGTTACTTGACATATTCTTTTTCGCTCCTCCTTTTGAACTTCCACTAGACTGACATCTCTGTGATTGTTAATGGCATTACCCTCTCAATGTCAATCCCAAACATTCATTGCATTAATACTTGTATGCAATTGTCCAATGAAGCAATAAGTGCTTAACATCCTCCACCTTAATCTTGCCATGAAGATGTGAATGCCAAAAGATATAGATTGTCCTACTTTTCCTCAAGGTTTAAGCCACTTATAGTGGTGAACTGCAATTTGTTCTTAGTGTGATTTCTTTTTGACAAATGTGTTGTCTATATTTCTACAGATTTAGAACCCCTCTTACCATCTCTAAAGTAACCTACTTAACCTATCTGTTCTTAATTGAGACATTCTCAGCCTATGTGCTCTTAATTGACTCCTTAACTGCTCTAGAAGAATCTTAGAACTCTAAGAATCAGTATGCTCTTTATTGTTCACTCATTGTGATATTGAGTCGTAGACTCAACAAGCCTACTATAGCCAGTAATCTCTGACTTAGTTTTGAAGTATCTGATGGGTGTTATGAACTTTTTGAACTTTCAAAGCCATACATTCTCTTTCCTGTTGCTTTCGTCCTGCACATGAGATCCTAAGATCTCCTTTCTATCTTTCTCTTTCCAGATTCCCTTCTCCCTTTTTTACCTGATGTACCAACTGCATCACAGAGCTTGCTAACCTCAACAATGAGTTATTTTCCAATTTCCTGCTTCTATCTTTTGAAGATCTTCTGTCAGATCATTTTGATGGTGAGCTAGACATAGCTTAGACTTTTCTTTAGTTTCCTTTCTTATCTTTTAAATTTAAATTCTTTAGATAGGAAGGTGTGAAGGATGCAAATTAGGGAAGAAGGTTAGTAGGTAGCAGTGCGTCCATGCTAATAGGTAGGAGTGCTTTGTCTTGTTGTCCTTACGAGTAGTCGTAGTGCTACGCTTGTAGTTTCTTGTTCTTTGATTTTTGTTGATATATGTTTTTTCGGGTAGATCAATTGCAGTATTATTTTGTTGTAGTACTATTCTGTTACTATCTGTTGTTTTGTTACTACTTATTGTCTCTTTGTAATTCTGTTACGTCTTTTTCTGGACTGTTTGTCTTGAGCCGAGGGTCTATCCAGTGTTATCAAAAGCGAAAAGCACAAAAAAGCTCTAAGGTCCGCTGGGCTTTAAGCGCAAAACACGAATAAAGCTTGGGTTTTAATGAAAAAAAGCGCAAAGGGAGAAAAAATATAAATATATATATGTTTAGTATAAGATTAATAACTATAAGCATGAATGACAAAATATGAACAAAGAAATTGAATAAATATTACGATAAAGTGAAATATCAATTGTTTAGTGTCGCCTCTTCAGAAGAGGCTCATTGGCAAGGAAAAGTATGCCTTAGAAAATTTATGACAACACTGAAGCGCACATTAAGAGAGGCGAAGCGCTCAACACGTTTTGAGCCTCGCTTTAGGGCTTAAGCGCGCCTTTAATAACACTGGGTCTATCTGAAACAACCTCTCTACGTCACCTCTGTGGTAGAGGTAAGGACTGCGTACACTCTACCCTCCCCAAAACCCACTTTGTGGGAATACATTGGGTTTGTTGTTGTTGACTTCTTGTTGTATCTTGAATCGCTATTTTTTCAGCGAAGATAATATCTGGAACAGCTATATTATGCTTTTTCTGTTCGTAGCCATAGATAATTGTTTTTTTCTTAGGCAGCTTCCACCTGATGAATAGTTTTCGTACTACCTTATCCATCTGTCCAAGTCCCACTGGATTTCACTCTTTTGGTTATGTTCGTTTTGTTTTTGACAGGTAACAGGTATGATAGTCCTAATGATATCATAATTTGTTTTATGTTTCCTTTCTTGTAGGAGAGGCTGGATTACTTGGAAGATGGAAAGAATATCTTCAAGCTTCGTTTACGACTATGTTCATCATTATACCCAGTTAGTGAGCGCATTAGGGACTTTTTCCTCGAGTATGATAGGCATACTCTACGGACAAGCCCCCCTTGGGGATCTGAGCTTCTTGAGGTAACATAACTAGTGCTGTCATTGACCATTAGTCATTTTTCCCTGTGGTAGTTATCCCATTCTGAAGGTACTGTGCAGAAGTTGTGACTTTGTTTCCACTTTTTTGTTTGTTGATTTATCTGAAAAGTTAACTGAAAAGGACTGAATATTACTGGAACTTACAAATCAACGGAAATATAGAAAAATAGGTAGTAGGAACCTATCTTGGTAATGAGATACTAAACAAATGTAATGTTTGAAATCCAACTTGTTTCCTCTTATTTTTCATCAACTGACAAATCAACAGAAATATAGAAAAATAGGGAACCTATCTTGGTAATGAGTTACTAACGAAATGGGATGTTTGAAATCCAACATATTTCCTCTTATTTTTCATTATTTAGTACATTTGGTGATATTATTGTAATTACCTTAACTGGCACATTAATAAGTACATCTGGTAAGTAGCTTCCTCTTAGCTTGGCCAATTCTTTTTAAAAATCAAAGTAGCTTTCATTTAGTTTGGTCGTTTTATTAATTTAGTTTATTATTTTACTATTCTTATTTATTCCCCCTGACTATTCTGGCTTCATCTCATCACTTTTCTGGGTCCATCTATCGTGTTCTTCGTCATTCAGCTCGGTTTTTATTCATTTTGTCAAGATGCAAACAATGGTTATAACGTCATCCTTTATGTCTTTCATACGTGCAACCTGAAGTTTCAAATCCTTCCCTGTTTCAGTCCTATGTGCCTCATGCCCATGGATTATTTTTGGCAATGTCAGTACTCCAAGTTAGCTGACCTGTCAAGTCACTACTCGAAATCTGAGTATTCATCAATCTTGTAATATAATTTATCAAGCTAGCAGTTTTCATCAGTTGATTTGTCTGGTCAACATCTATTTTAGTTAGGGAAATATCATCCTCAGACCACCGGCTAGTTGTCACCATGGATTGCCAGCGATGTGGTCAAACTGGTAGCATACATATCCTTAATCCAACCAGTTTCTATCGATTAACTGTCACACCATGGCCAAGTAAGTTGCTCGGAAATGCCAAGTCTGTTTTGTCTCAGGGCAGTACTAAGCTAATTTTATTTCTGACCTCCTGTTCAAGTTTTAATATACAAATTCAAGTTTCATCAGCTTGAGTTTGAGGGGTTATGTTAAGATCGAGAGAGATATTCTTAATGGTTATGTCATTGATGAAAATCAAAAGAATAACTAAGAATAAGATATTTAATTACCATGTTATAATAATTAGGAATCCAAAAGAACTTGGAAACTTCGCTTGTCTCGTATAACTTGAAACTCCTGCATAAGGAGCGCTCTTGTTAGCTGTTAATGACCAGTTCAGTAAAAGTTCTTTCTCCTTCTTTCTTTCTTTCCAAAGCTGCCATGATGTCTAATTCGGCTTTTAGGGTGCAAAGCTTCATCTTCTATCCCTGATATTGTTCTGCTTGGTAGTCGCTGAAAAGAATTGGAAGCTCTGAACTTGTTGCTTTTCAACCATGCAGTGTGATGAAATGGTACTTAAAGATATCTAACTTTTGCAGGCAATCAATAGTTTGAAGAATGTTGATTCCACCGCTTTGCTTCAATTTCTTTATCCAATCTTAAACATGCTTCTGCATCTTATTGGCAATGGGGGAGAGACTCTTCAGGTTTGAGACAATCATCACTGGTGCTTTTCATGATACCTACCTTTTTTGTTTCACTTGCTTCTCAAATAATGTACCTCTTTTCCTCCCTTCACAATTGTTATCAGCTGTTGGGCTATGCATCACAATTCTAAATGGTAAATACTGAGGTTTGTTTTTTCACTTTCTACTTTCAGGTTGCAGCCTTTAGAGCTATGGTTAACATTTTAACAAGGTATGTTCTATAGTTTCTCTATGGCTTGGTTTAAAAGGTAGTAACAAGGTTTCAGGAGTAAGAAATTAGATTGTACTCGCACTGCTATGTTAACATAGTTATCATCTATTAATAACGTTAGATCTCTACCCGTAGGGTGCAGCAAGAGTCGGTTGATGAAGCTGAGAGAAATGCTTTCCTAGTTAACTTTGTTGATTATGCTTTTGATGATTTTGGGGGCCGCCAGACACCAGTCTATCCTGGTTTGTCCACAGTGTGGGGAAGTTTGGCTCGCAGTAAGGTAAAATTAGTGACTTACACTTTTTTTTTGGTGAGGTCCTTAGCCTTAAATTCAACTTGGATGCTTACTGGAAAGCTGTTGGCAATGAAAGGATTAGAAACTTATGTGTTTTTTGGGTTTCCCACCCGGTGTCCGTACCCTCATTGGAGCCCGACTATTTGAAGAAGCTCTCGTAATGTGATTCTAATGTTCTAGTACTTAGACCATATAATACAATGCCAAAACTCAAATCTAAAATAAGAAACCTTCAAATATAAAGAGAACAATTGTTGTTCTTCTTCATCTTAATTTAGCTGCAATGCTGCATGTGTCATAGAGTTAATATTTAAGCTTTACTTTTATTTCTAAAAGAAAATACGTAATATCATACAAATTTTAGATGGAGTATGTTTTGATGAGAATATGTTTTGTGGTAAATCTCAGGGACTGTTACATCATTAGTTAAGTTATTTAATACGTTCCTGTTTTTTTTTGTGTGTGTGTTTTCTGGGCCTCCAACTTGTAGAACTAGGGCAAAGCTGGCAAGAGACGGAAACTGATAATTCTATCAATGCTTAAAAGGGTGAATTTTGATATTGTAACCCTTGTGGTTCGATGCAGCTGCTTGTTGCTAGTTGGTTGTCTATGCAGCCTTAGTGCTGTTATTCTTGGATAGTTCTGTCTTGGATTTCTGACTACTAGTCTTCTGTTATCTACCTTTTCCCATCTAGTCACACCGTTCATGATCCTCTTAATGGAAATGTTCACAAACAAGAACAATAGCGAGAAACTCAGTATTTCTGTCATTGTTTTGTTCCCGAATCTCTCACCATCCTTCTGCAATTATTATCAATCACTTTATCGACTAAATAGAATAGAAAGTTATATCTAGAGGATAAAGTCTTGGTACTATCATGGATGATGAGAAATTGGTGAATGAAAGTTTTTCCACTCACTGGACAGCAAACACTTAACAATTTTGCCCAGCCACCCTTTTGTTTTCAACTGTCAATATAAGGTATCCGGTCTTTCAACTGTGATCTGATGGAATTAGAATTTGAGGTAAAGTGGCATTGCTAGCTCGTCACATAAGTTTCAAATAACTATTTTTCATGTGTTTGAGTGGAGCGGCTGGATTTCCAGGTTTGAAAATCTTCTTTCATAGTAGCTGAAATATAGAGATTTAAGTGCAGAATCTGAAAGGAAAAAGCAACTTTCTGAAGGAAATGAAGAGAAACTATAAGGTATATAATTGCTTCTAGGTTCAAAGCCTAAAAGGCATAGAACTCTTCATCCAGTAAAACAGAAAGAACCCTGTGGCAGTATATTCATAAGTGGTACATAGCCCTAGTCTTGACCTAGCACCATTTCATGGTTCATACAAATCAACTAGGACCAAAAGATAAGGTTTGTTAGTTAGACACAACACTGACAGCATCAGGGGAAACACAGAAAACTCAAAGGGATTTAGCAGGGGTCTATCAAATCAGAAAGTTCTCTTCAAGATTCTCCTTCATCATTAAGACTGTCTTATTTAGTAGGTATGTGTTGGATCTGCATATATCATGTTGACTTCTGCATGTCATTGTTAGCTTGGTTTACTGGATATTGGATAATAAATATTTTAGTGCCATAGAAAAGGACTTATGTACATGATGTCTGATGGTTTAGAAACTACGGAACCATTCAGTTCTTTTTGTTTTCTGTATTACTATGTCTTGACTACTTTAGTTTCTGTTACAGGCAAAAGGGTACCGCGTTGGGCCTGTCTATGATGATGTCCTGGCAATGGCTTGGTTTTTTCTTGAGCTAATTGTCAAGTCAATGGCACTGGAGCAGGCTCGATTCTTCTATCACAATCTTCCATCGGGTAATTGCCCATTGGGCATGTTACTATTTTCATTATTATTATCATATGCATGTGTAATCATCTAATCCTACTTCTTCTTAAATCCTCTTGTCTGGAAAGTGCATTCAAATAAGGTCTTTATAACAACTGTATTCATTGTTTTCCTTCTCCGCGGTCAACAACAACAACAACATATACCTAGTATATTCCCACTAGTGGGGAAGTTACAATAAAGAAGAAATATGGGGAAATTACAATAAAGAAGAAAACAGACCTTTTGCGTATGATCAAGGAAAAACAGTTGTGGTGTTTTGTAATTCCATCAGTGATCTTAATTGGACGGTCTTTTTGTCACGACCCAAACTCCCCTAAGCCGTGATGTCACCTACACCCCAACCCTGTAGGCAAACCAATTCCAATTTTTATTCCAATCACATTAATTAGAAATATGAAGTAAAGCATAAAAAGCAACAATAATTTATAAAGGCATCTCAATAGTCATAAGTGTGGAAAACATTAGTATGACCCCATAATCTGGTGATACGAGTACAAGAGCGACTAGGAATACTAAGTACAAGTCTAAAATAGTCTAATACAACTGTCTGATAAATAAAGGAAGACAGAGTGAAATAAAGACTAGATGGAGCCTGGTGCTGCGGATCAGCGAAGCAGCTCACCCCTAAGTCTCCAAGTCGGACACTATACTCAGACATGTGTGCATGCTCCGCTGTTGCACTGTTTGAACTGCGGAAACTATACTCAAAAGGTCTACAACTTTGATTTTTACATCATCTCCAAGGAGCAGTTCGCTTGCGAAGTCGGGTCAAGCACAATTTTTTTTTTTTTTCCAGATTTCAGCACTTTAAATATTTCAAAACTTGCTCCAAACGCGCTGAAACTCGCCCGAGCCTTTTCGAATGCAACCCAAACATGCAAATCACTGTGAAATCACCCTACTATCTTGTTGGAGCTCTCAAATCACCATTCCGAGGTCGTCTAAACACACATATTTGACCGTGATCAACTCTTAATCTTCAAAATAACTAGTTTTGAACATAAACATTTGAATCACTCCCGAGCCCCTCGGGATCAGTTCAATTCATCCAACAAAGTTTTAAATCATCATACAAACCTATTGGAACTTTCAAACCATGATTCTAAGCTCGTTTGCTTGATGTGATTTTGTTTCCGCTCGCTAAGGATTTAATTGCACGTTTCGCGTTGAAAACCCGAGTGAGACTTATCAGAATTACACTAAACTTTTCAGATCAGTCTTATAAATCATTCTCGAACTACCAGAAGTCTCAAAATTGAATTCCGATCTCTAAAACTGAAATCTGAACACCCGTTTACAACCCACCCCGAAACTCATCGGAATGAAATCAAAAATTGCAGATCACATTTAAACATCATTGGAAGAAATCTGAACACCCGTTTACAACCCACCCCGAAACTCATCGGAATGAAATCAAAAATTGCAGATCACATTTAAACATCATTGCAATTTTCTTCCAACTATTGGATTCTCATTTGGACCTCAAATGCTCGAAATGAGACGAATGATGTCCGAAAGCCGTCAAATCGCAAACTATTGGAAAACCCCGACCAAATGACGTTGGTTTTCAACGGAACTTTATAGACAAGTTCAAATTCATCATATGGACCTACCGAAACCTTTAAATCATGCATCTAAGCTCGTTTACTCAAATTATTGATTTTGGTCAACTCTACGAACTTAAGGCCACTAGTTCAGGTTCAAATGCTCCACAATGCTCCCGAGTTCGTCGTGACCCATGCCACCGATACTCGCAAGTTATAGCTCATCAAATGAACCTACAGAAAGCCTCAAATAAGGAAAGAGAATTCTTGAACTCAAAACGATCGGTTGGGTAGTTACATTCTTAACCTGATCTCCTTTTCCCTACACCACACAACTTTTTTTGGTGTGAGGTAATCCCCTTGAACCGTGATATCATATTAGGTATCTAGGGAATGTTGATGATGTGATTTTGGGTAGCTTGGAGTTTTGGATTGCACTGAAACACGGACGCCATAATTGTAAAGTTAAAGCATCTCCGTGTTGTTTCATGTTTTCTTATAAAAATGTGATTTCTTGTTTCCTTTACTAAATTTGTTTATTATTTACTTCCAAGAAGAGTCGTCTTGTTTCCTTTTCTTTGTTGTTTTCCAAGAAAACTGTTGGGCTCTGCTCGAAATAGTTAGGCGACCTCAACTCAAAGCAAAGAACTGAAAATGTTGGAAAAGCCAAAAACTTTGCCAGAAAACTCATTCTGCCTACTAGAGGATGCCAGAATAGGGATTTGATTAGTGGAGTTGGGTTGGAATCACAACGCGACCCTACTAAGAAAAAAATTCTTGAAACCTAACTGGAAACAGCCTCACACACCAGTGGGTGTGTTAGACGTGCTGCCGACGTCAAAACTCAGACAGGCCCGTGACCGCTCAATAAATTTTTACCGGAGATTTTTCTGGGGTTGTTCGTCGAAACCTGCTGAGCTCGAGGGTGGTGTTGGTTTTCGCACAACACACACCGAAAGTGAAGTGACATAAATCAAACCTGAGGAGTCACCGGAAAGATGCACAACAATTCACTTTTCCGCCCCCGATATTTCTCACTGTGTCTATAATACCATATGAGGGAAAAAAGACTCGAAAATATTGTTAAGATGTGTTGTTTTACATTATTACATTGAGCCTTATATATAGATGCTACATTACAACTCTTTTCCATGCAGGAGACTGTATAATTCTATTCCTATTCTTATTCCTACTGATATGATGATTTTACTTGGGAGTTTTTGTAACTCCAATTGATAAGATGGATGTTGAGTTAAAACTTGGGGGAGCGCAGGAGGTGAAGTGATGAACAAGAACTTGTGTCTCCACTTTTAGGTTTTCCATTTATTCAATGGGTTCTTTCGTGTGACGAAGGGTTGTAGAAGGGGAATCTCTTCTTACTTATGATAATATTTTCTTGGAATGGGATGTTTTAGTATAATGCTAGATGAAAAATGAAAATGTTACCATGGAAGTTGGCAGTTTTGGTCACACCTTGTTACATATGTCTATTCTACATGATAGTCTAATCATTTTCATTTAAGGTTGTAGCCAATCATTTTCATTTAAGGTTGTAGCCAGGTAGTCTAATTCATCTATGTCCATCGTGAATGATGAGCCTGCAATTGCTTCACATTGCTCAACTTTGTTTTGAGTTAATAACCATGGCTTCCATTACAAAAATGCGAATTCAGAGTTTGGGTTTTGGAGTCGTAGACTACTAGTTATTTTTAATTTGTTTGAGTGCGTTGTCAAACTTTTTTAAATTTTAAATTTACGACTGCCGAATAGTTGTGTTTGAATCACTAAAAGAGGCTATATATTGATAAGCTGCATGTTTCATCCTTTCATGCACAGGTGAGGATGTCCCGCCAATGCAATTGAAAGAAGGCGTTTTTAGATGTGTTGTTCAATTGTATGATTGCCTTTTAACAGAAGTTCATGAACGCTGCAAGAAAGGTCTAAGCTTGGCCAAGCATTTAAATAGTAGTTTGGCATTCTTTTGTTATGATCTTTTATCCATCATCGAGCCTCGCCAGGTTTTTGAACTGGTAAGCTTTTGATCTCAACTGTTGCTCGTCATTCTGATTTAGTCTTCTTTAATTGCTGTTACTGTTGTTCTTCATTGCTTAGCCCTGTCAGTCCTCTCTGCTCCGGTCAATGGTTGAGACCCAATCCATCACCTTGGTTCCTGCTGGACTCTTCAAAGAGTGTTTACCCCAATATTTGTCTAGTTAAGAAATCCGGGACCTCTCAAGTGATATCTCCAAATCTACTAAGCAGTCGTCTGCTAATATATTTTACCCCTACTTCAGAGAATCCTCTTCCATCAGAACTGTGTTTCCCAAGATTTTCTGATCCTTCTAATAATTTAGGTTCAATGTCCAACCCTTTATTCAGTGCTGCTGCATTTTCTTATCTATTAGTCATCAGCATAAAGGTGGGAAATTTGCTGTTATTAGAGCCTTCCCCTAGTAACTTAAAATCTTTTGAACCACATCCAACCAGCCAGGGTTAGAGCTAATCTCAAGATGATTACAGCTGATCTCTCTCTCTCCCCCCATTATTATTTCAATCAGAACAAACCACCCACACCTATTGAAGTTCTGCATTATCCTATATTCATATACTAATTTATTTTTGCCCATCTGCCACAAATCTTTCCTATGCTTTCTGATGGTAGATGCAGAACAGTACATCTGACATACAAAACAATAATAACAGCCTCAGTCCCAAACTAGTTGGGTTGGATATTTGTACCCTAGAAATACATTTGGGCCTGATTTTGAGCAGTGCATATCATTGAATTTATGTTATCAACCCTTATACTGCTAATGCTAACATGACTTCTTCTTTTCGCTAACCAGTACATCCAATCATTGCAATTTTCCTTTAGATAGGTTGGCTCAAAAAGATGTTTCTCTAGGACGCTTGAGTCGACCAGAACCCTATAAATCTACACCTAATTCTCACAGCCTTTATACTACTTACATGGTTCCTTCTTTTCAGCAGAATGTACCAATCAGTGCAATCTTCCTTTAGATCAATTAACTAAAAAGATTTCTCTCCTGCTTTGAATTCTTAGCACGACAAACACAAAGAATGTTGATTAGGTATGCTGAACCGACAACATTTTCATGAAAATGTTAATGTGATGGTTGTATTTCATTTACAAGGGAAACTTACATTTTCTTCAGCCCTGCTGCAGCTGTGGTTTTATTAGCGCCAAGTAGAGTTTGCTTGATATCATTATGTTATGTGATGTTACATTAAATTGTTCTAATTTTTTATTTTCCCACAGTTTAATAATTATATATCTTCCTCGTAACTGCTCTCATTTACAGGTGTCCCTGTACCTCGATAAATTCTCTGGAGTGTGTCAAACAGTGCTGCATGACTGCAAGCTTACCTTTCTACAAATTATATGCGATCACGATCTTTTTGTTGAAATGCCTGGACGTGATCCTTCTGATAGGTGAATGTTCTAATATGTTCAATCGCTTCTTTTGTTCAAATACTGTGTTGTTTACCTTGTTTATTCTGCTATAGCGTTACCCTGTTATATGAACATCTATCTACAAGGTCAAATGACTTACGTTCAGTTTTCAAAAAGTAAAATCTCTAATTTTATTATATATTTCCTTGAAATGACTCGGTAAAGTCACAAATAAAATCACTCATGTTATATGCACTGTCAACAAAATAACTCTTACTATGAAAAGCACCCGAGAATGACCTAGATGGTCCCTTAAGTTTAAGTGTGTAGGTCATATAAATATACCTTTGTGCATATTAAATCCTTTGAATATGGAGTTTCTTCTCCATTCCATTTTATCACACGATAGTTCTAATTGGAGCTCAGTTCTAGTATAGAGTAGTGTTTTAAAAGGCCGGGGCGTGAGGCGGGACGTTTTACTTAGCATGGGGCGAGACGTAAGCCTCGAGACGATGGGGCTTATCTTAAAATTTTTAATTTATAATATAGTAAAATAGTGTTATTAAGCAAAAATTATAAACAATAAAATAATAATTAAAACAATTAAAAACATGATCAAACAATCTCAGAAAATAAAACTTCTAACATAATTTTACAAGTATAAATAAAGAAATGTATGCAAATCAACTCTAACATCTTTAACTTTCAAATAATAAAAGAATCACATTTTTGTAAAAAAATATTATAAACGTACTATGCAATTTACATTCCTGAAAGAAAATAGTCAATAAACTTTATTAGTACCATCAAGGTAATTTTGAGATAATAAAACACAATAATTTACTTTCAAATAGCGATTATTTTGAGACGTACGGGAATAATATGAAGACCAATATTGATAAGTGAAAATGTAAAAGTCGGCTAATTAAGTATTTTTTCTAAAAAATATTAAATGATATTCACCCTCATGGTGCTTTCAAATAATAAATATGCAATACAATGACTTGTTATTTGAGTTATTCTCAATCTTCTACCTTTTATAGATGGAAAAACTATTAAGCATCATTTACTTATTAGAGAATTATAAGGGTCAAGAATGTCAATTAAGGAATTCGACACATAATTTTTCTAAGATTTGTTAGGCGAGCCCCGAGCGTTGGGCGTTAGGCGTGCTTAGGGTGTACAATCGGGCGCTTAAGGCGTAAGCCTTACAGGACTTAAGCTTCACACCTATGCCTCGAGGCGTTTTGCCAGTGCCCTGCCCCGGGGCGAGCCTCAAAACTTTCTTTTAAAACACTGATAGAGTGTCAATAGCTTTACAAATTTGTAAACATAGCAGATTCTTAGCTTATTTTAATTTCTTCTTTACATTCATTATTTGTAAAAATATATATCAATTTCTGCTGTTGGTATCCCAAAATGATTATGAAGAATATAGAGTTGATATTATATTAGTTCTAAAGATTTCCCATGATTTCTTATGCTGCTAACTTGATCGTATGACCATCTAATCTTTTGTTCTTCATTATTTTTAAGAACATGCTGAGTGAATTTAAAACACTCTTTTCTCTAGAACTACCCATCAAGAAGTAACTCTTCTCATACACCATACACATCACTTGTTAATTGTAGTGAAAAGTAAAAAAAGGAAAAATGAGAATAAACCGATTCTTTTCTATACCTATCTTCTTATGTTATTTCTAACTATATTGCAGGGGTATTAATTTGATAGGTTTCTTATCTTGTTATATATTGACTTCACATGATACAAAATACTACCATCTATTACTATTTGAAGAGTCATATAATATCTTCTTCGATTGTTTTTTTTTTTTAAGCTCTTTGAGGTGGTTGTTTGTAGTACCTATAAATACTGTGTTTTTTATGAAGCATTAGATTATAGATATTTGATATTGAATTTGAAAATTTTAATCATGGTACTAGGGACCATCATTATTTTGGAACATGGAACAATTGTTACACCTTGTTAGGTGTCACTATATTGTTCGTGTAGACTTTGCCTTAATTTTTTTCCAAAAGCTAATATTTCTCTTTATTCGTCCACAACACAAAGAACTTAAGAATTCAGATACCCTTTAAATGAGTAAGTAGAGCATGAACACCAAGTAGATCGTAACTAGGATATTTGAAGACTTTTACGGTGAATTGGAGCATGAATGATCCCTCTTATAAGTTTTCTAGATTGGAACATGCTAACTATATAGTGAAGGGGTGCCTGCCTAGTACAGAAAGGCTACTAAAGGACACGGACAAGGACTATATCGAGAGTCTGTCTATACTAGCAGTAACCTGTCATAAGTAAGACTGCTGGTTAATGAAGCTTTGACCGCCTAGAGAAGCAGAATGGAGAACTCTGCAAAGAATATGCCTTGAATGTGTGTATCTTCATTTCGATTCCCCATATAAAACTGCCATAAGCATATAGGGATGGTCTCTCACATGTTCAACCTTATAGTAAAACCACCAAGTGGAAAGATCTCTCTGGTAGAGCTCAGTGTTTTCCATCGGACGCCCCTTACAAGAGTAAATCGATGATCAACAATTCAAAGCCTGAAATAGCCTAGAAAATGTTTTGATAGTTTCTTCAACTTTTTATAAGAGCCAATTAATTTATCGATTTACAACTAGTTGGTTCAGCTATATGTATTCTCTATATCTGTTCCACTTTATTTTGGATTTAGTTTCATGGTAATATGGATATATGGTTAGTCTTTTAAATAAAATTAGTGGTTCTTTGAACTTAGAATTCTAGGTCTCATACTTATCCCTATCTGACGTACAAGTTCTAATCAAACTAAAAGACTTCTAACGAGCATTGGGCTTAATGTAAGTGAATATTAGTATATTACAACTGCCACTTAATCATAACTTGTTGGTATGCAAATATTTGCTTCCACAGTGTTTTGTTCTTTTCTGAGTTTGTTTTTATTTCGAGAGACTGTAGGTCTCAATTTCCCTCTCGGTGATTTTAGGTCTGCCTCTATCAATTTTTGCAATTGCAGTTGTTATGGTGTAACACCTTCGGAATTTGGAGTTCTGCGTAGGACATGATCAAAAGATCTTTGTCTACGTTTTGTGTCTCCTGTGATTATTACTAATTTTGTCCATTCTTAAATGGCCACATATTTATTTTTATCTATGTGTCTACGTTTTGTGTCTCCTGTGATTATTACTAATTTTGTCCATTCTTAAATGGCCACATATTTATTTTTATCTATGTATTTCCACGACTCTCATCTTGTGGATGCGTTGGGATTAGAGTCTTGACATTCATTCTCATGTAAAATTGGTAGTTTTACGACTATCGTATATAACTTGGATTTTGTTTATTAGGCATCTTATCATTGCATCGCACTTCTGTAGCACTCCTCATTTCAACCATCCTTTTTTAATTATATGTTGTACATCTTCATATAACATGCTATTTTCCTGGAAGACTCTGCCTAACTATATCCAAATTATCTAAATTTGGGCATCACAATCCTGTCGTATCTCACTTCACCTTTGTTCCTCTTGTAGTAGTTCATTAGTTATACTTGCACTGCATGTATTCTATAATCCTTGTATTATCTTAAGATCCTGCTCTCCAAAATCCTTTCCATTGTTCTAGGGTTTTACTTAGTTCGTAAGTTTGTCCAGCAATACATGTAATTTACAAAAAGCATCCATCAATGATACTCATCTTGTATGACCAGGTTAAAGAAAGAAAGATCTTTATAAACCAACAGGTGGGAGAAACTTGTTTGTATATCCTCCGATTGTTCTCACACTTGTTATTGCTCCTTTTGAATACCACTAGTCACATTTGGCCTATGCTGAGCCCGGGCCCAAATCATATTAAACTTTATATGTGTTAACTTTTTTTTTTTTCCAAATCTTGTTGCTATCCTTGTTTTTTATTTTATTTTTTTGACATTATATTAGTTGTAAAGGTAGTTTGATAATATTTTAATATTTCTAAATATTAAGAAATATTTTTTTTTTTGTAAATTAAGAGAATAAATTTTTCTTAGAGTATATTTTAGATTTTATTTTTATTTTCAAATACATGCATGAACCAATGCTCTTTTCCTTTTTATTTTACTGAGAGTTTTTGAGATTAAAGTCTTTAATGATCTAAATTGAGTTTTACCTTATGTTGAATTAACTTCATCATTTTTTTTTCTTATATTGGCTAACCCATTTTTCATTATGTTTTTCTCAATTAAACTTATATTGATTAACCCCTTTATTGCAAAATTAAATAAATTATGACATTCAAAGTAATATAATAACTGTTTAATACTACAAATTGTTGTATGATAACATCAATAAAGTTAACTTATAAAGAAAGATGGAATTTCATTTGAATAATTAAAATACTTGATTCAATAAAATACTTTTGTAGATGTTCCTTCATATTAAACCATACAAAAGAAATTGAAAAGTTAATGATTTTTTTTTTTTTTTAACTTTATTAGTTTCTTTTTCCTAAAAATACATGTTAAAATAAGATGTATTTTTTTCTTAATTTAATTTATTTCTTTAAGGAATTTATATTGATATTTCTTAAATGTATATGAAGCTCTAATTTTTCATGTTTAGACTAATCATTTCGTCTTAAATTATATAAAATATTGATTATCCCATTTTTTGTTAAAAAATTCATTATCAAAAAATGTGAAAAAGAATCACCATCACTTTCCATTATTTAGTATCATTACTATTAGGAGAGTTAAATTATATTTTTTTAAAGTTAACTTTTCAAACATTTTTAGCTATATAAAAAAATAATTTTTAATTTAATAATTAGGCATGTACTAAGTTAGAAAGGGAATGTCAAGATACTTTGTTTACTTGTCCATGATAAATTTGTTAGGAAAAAAGATAATTTGAAATAAGATTAATAAACATTTCCACAAATAGAAAGACAATAAACTTTTGGATTAATTTTGAATTTGATTGTATAAATAGTTTTTACTGTGGTGTCACTATCACTTTTCCATGAGTCATCACTTTTGTAGCATTTAATAAGTCCACATAATTGTTCAAGTTTACCAAAATGGGTGAAACCTTGTAGGTTAATTAAAACTTAAATTAGGGATAAAATTGACAAAAAAGCTTCATGTGAGGACTACCAAAATCTCACATTCTCTCTTATATATAGTAGTAATTTGTAGCACCCTCCAGGGGCTTCTCTTGACAACAACCTAATGTACTTAGGACCTAAGTTGCTTGAACTCGGGTGCGGGTATCCGATAGGACCAACACGGATGCGGATCTGACTCGGGTGCGGGTATCCGATAGGATCGACACGGATGCGGATCTGAGGGTCTGATTCGGCAAAATCTAATTTTAAGATTCCAGGGTACTGATCCAGGTATGGATACGGTTGCTGCGATTCGGCTAAAAAGAATTCAATAGAAAATAGAGCTATAAAGATATTATGTGGAAAACTTACATGTATGTTGTAGAACTCAATTTTTCATTCTCCAAATGGGTGTTAACAAACTTAAATTGTCAAAAAATCAATATGCTAATAATTAATTTTGAAATTATCCCTTTTTTCTATGAGAAAGAAAACATTTATAAATAGTGAATATTTCCAAAATGAAAAGCTAAAAAGGATTGAAGGTATGCCATTTCCCATGTCTTAAATCTGTTTTATCTTTATTTGAGAAATCAAAATGTCAACATTTACAATAAATAGTAGGTTTTACTATTTATTTGAGATTTTGCTTATCAACAACAACAAAAGTATTATTCAATGCTTCATGCTCTTCTGTTTCCCATAGCGACCATATGGAATGGCAGTAGCAGTATGCTTCTTGATTTGAATTTCTTATTGTGATTTGCTTGTAGTGCTAGTTGACAATGCTGACAATGTTTCACTGTTCTTTGCCATTTTTTGTTAATCACTTGGCCTGATAGACTGTTTTAATTTGTGGTGTTGTACTTTTATATACAGGAATTATCTTTCGTCTATCTTAATCCAAGAGATTTTCCTTACATGGGATCATGATGACTTGTCAATGAGGGCAAAAGTGAGTACTTAACTGGATGCTGATATATTTATTCAAAATTTCCTCCATATAGTACTTTGCTCTTTGTGGGGAATTCAGTGCAATCTTGCCTAGCTCAGGATTTCTAGCTGCACATTAAACTTTCACTTTCTATGTTTATAGGCTGCAAGAATCTTGGTGGTCCTCATGTGTAAGCACGAGTTTGATATTCGCTACCAAAAGCAAGAGGATAAATTATATATTGCTCAATTATATTTTCCTCTTGTTGGTCAGGTTTGTGATTGTAATTGAGCAATGTTTTATAAGCTTTAATTTTCCCTGAGTGATAATGTTGTTTTCTTGCGCATCTTGTTCAAAAATACTGAGTGTTAGAAATTTCCTTGCAAAGCCTCTATAGTGCTCTACATTAAAGATTTTGGTGAACATATTTACTAACTGAGAGAATAAGGAGAGTTTGAGAGAAAACTCAACTTGATTTTTCCGTCAAGCTGTTGGGGTTTAAATAACTATGTTTACATGTTCTAATAAAGGAAAGGAAATCACTACCTAATTACAATATGAGTAAATTAAACTACCTACTATATATACATATAACCTTGAATATTCACAAGGATTCTAACGCTCCCCTCAATCTAGTGCATACAACTTATATGTACCAAGCTTGCTAAATATATATCTTGTTCTGGGACCGGCTAGGGACTTTGGTGAATATGTCTGCAAGCTAATCATTTGGCCGCACAAACTTTGTGACAATGTCTCCCGAGAGTACTATCTCTCTGACAAAATGGCAATCAATCTCTTAGGTGTTTGGTCCTCTCGTGAAACATTGGAGTCGATGTAATGTGAAGTTCAGCCTCATTATCGCACACAAGTTCCATTTCTTTAATCTCTCCAAATTTCAACTCCTTTAGTAATTGCTTGATCCATATTGGTTCACATGTCGCCATTGCCATAGCCCGATATTCTGCTCCTGCCCTCGATCTAGCAACAAATTTTTTTTTCTTACTTTTGCAAGACACCAAATTATCGGAAACAACCTCTCTTGTCTCAGCTCTGAGGTAGTAGTATGGACTGCATACACTTACCCTCCCAGACCCCATTTTGTGGGAATATACTGGGTATGTTGTTGCTGTTGTTTGCAAGACACCAAATTCCCCCCACTAGAACACAATATCTAGAAGTAAATCATCTGTCGGAGGTTGACCCTAGTCTGCATCTGTATATCTAATAATTTTCATATGTTCTCGATCTTCGTAAAATAGTCCTTTTTCCTGGAGCAAATTTTGTGTATCAAAGATTCTAATGACTGTCACAATGAGAATCTAAAAACTGACTGGGAAAGCAATGTCATGTCAAGTTACAATTAGAATTCAATTTTCCTACCAGTCTCCTATATCTTCCAGGATCACTGATAGGCTTTCCCTGACCTGACAGGAGCTTAACATTTGGATCTATTGGAGTATCAATAAGCCTACAATTTGTCACCCATGTCTCCTCAAGAATATTAAGTCCATAGTTCCTATGTAAAATGTCAATTCCTGATTTGGATTGAGCAACCTCAATCCCCAAGAAGTACATCAATTGACCAAAATCCTTCGTCTGGAAGTGCTGAAAAATATGATGTTTCAACTTGGTTATTCCCTCGTAGTCATTGCATGTGATGACTATGTCATCAATGTAAACCTCTAAGTACATGCATAAAGGTGGAGTTAAGTGATGATAAAATGTAGAATGATCAGCTTCATCAAACCATGTCAAATTCCTGAATGACCATCTTAAATTTTCGAATCATGCTCGATGAGACTGCTTCAAGTCATAGAGTAATCATCATAGTTTGCGCGCCGAGTTAGTTGATGCCCTGAGCAACAAAACCGGTGTTTGCTCCATATACACCTCATCTTCGATATCCCTATGTAGGAAAGCATTCTAATATCCAACTGTTAAGAGAGGCAAATGGTGAACACCAATTATAAATAAAAAGAGACGGACTCAAACAATCTTAGCTACAGGAGAGAAAGTATCACCATAGTCAAGACAAAAATCTGTGTAAAACCCTTGGTGACTAGTCGTGCCTTTAGGCAATCTATTCATTGTGGCCAACCTTCACGGTATATACTCAACGACAACCCTATGTAGACTTACCTGGGGGTAGAGGAACAAGCTCCAAAGTACCACTAGAGTGTAAGGCAGACTTTTCTCCAATGATAGCTTGTTGCCGGCCTAAATGAGAAAAAGCTTCACCTGTAGTCTTGGAAATAGAATCGGATGATACTAATGATATAAAGGCAGAATGATCTGGTGATAAACAATGATAGCTCAAAGAAGTATAGGTAGAATGTGGTTGCACGTAGAATGAATACCTTTTCGAGTGACAATGGGTAAACTTTGTGTAGACAAGTCTGCAGCGGACGTGAATTGTTTGGACCGGATGAGAAGCGCAAAAGACGATGATAAGTCAAAAGTGATGGAGGTAGAGTTGAGGAAGATGTAGTTTTAGAAGATGAGCCAATTCAAACAGGTTCTGACGAATGAGATGAAACAATTTAAGGTTCTAGCCAAACGACGGATTGACAGAAAGCTGAAGGGACAACCATGGACAAAAAGAACACTATTCAGATTAAAGGAAGGTAAAAAATTGACTTGAGCTACTCCAGTTGCTATGGTTTGAGAACCATTAGCTAAGATAACAGTGGGACGGGACTGAACATGAGCAATATTAGACATTAAATATTTGTTATTAGAAATGTGATCGGAAGCGCCTAAGTCCATGAGCCAAAGACCAAGTATGGCAATAGGAGATACAAGCAACAAGATGACTAGTTTGAGCAACAAAAGCTATTGGTGGAGATGTCTGCTTACTCGCTAGATACTGATGAAAGTCCGTGTATTCTACTTCAGATAAAGAGAACAATTGATTGGGTGGAGTATCAGTGGATTCAGCCTTAGCAACATGAACAATTTTTTGGTTTACCATGTAGAGAACAACACACATCATGGGTACAACCCAACTTATTATATAGCTACACCTTGACCGAGGTTTCCCAGAACAGCCTCCTTGTCGATTTCCAGGCAGAAATGCAGCTTGAGATGCTAGAACAGAATATTTTGTAGATGTTACTCGCCTGAATGATTTTCGTGATTTTTCTTTAGCTAGATTGACATGTTTTTACTTCATTCATTCCAACCAGTTGCAATTTTTGAAATTCTTGGTCCTCATTTGCTGTTTGTATATATTGTTAATTTTTTCTTTTATTGCGTATACATTATCTTGTTTTTGGTCATTTGCTTCAATCTTGCGTTTTGCACTTAAATACGCAGTTCAAACGTTGAGCGTTTCTACATTTTTCGCTTTCTGTGACATTTTTATATGCGTGTGCAGATCCTGGATGAGATGCCTGTCTTTTACAATCTGAGTACAATTGAAAAGCGTGAAGTCTTGATTATCTTTCTGCAAATAGTGCGCAACTTGGACGATGAAACACTTGTTAAAGCTTGGGAGCAGAGCATTGCCCGAACCAGACTATTCTTCAAACTCTTAGAAGAGTGCTTGATGCATTTTGAGGTTGAAATCTGAACTGCCAAATCATTTAACATTCAGAATACATTCAGCTTGAAGCTCAGATTTAATGTTCATTTGATAACCCATGTGGTTGCATCCTTGAAATGATTTCGGTAGCCAATTTAAGAAGGTTTTCTATGCGTTTAATGATAAAAACTTCTTATATGCTGCCCAAACATAGTCGTCTCATGAGAAAATTGGAACATAATGTAGCTGGATGACATAAATTACGTCTTTCGTGCCGTAGGATGAGCATTTCATTAGCAGTGTTTTGATTTTAGCTCACTTGTTTGTCAATGTGGTCGTCAAAGAGAAACAGAATTCATTATGTCAAATGTCTTGTGTTATTTTCCTGATCAAATTTTAGAATAGTGATAATAACCTTTTAACATTTAAGAATGCTTCAGGAACCAACTTAAACTACTATAGGTGATGTATAGGAGAAAATGGTACTCCCTCTGTTTCAATTTGTTTGTCTTACTTCCCTTTTTTGTCCGTTTCCAAAGGAATGCCTCTTTCCTTTTTGGACAACTCCTTAATTCTAACTTTCCACAGCATGTTTAAAACCACAAATTTGAAGGGCATTTTGGTACATTCTACATATCTTTAGCTTGAGACCTCAAGATTCAGAAGTCTTCTTTACTTTATTAAACCTCGTGCCAAGTCAAAACCGGACCAACAAATTGAAACAGAGGGAGTTTAGATTAAAATGTTCTGTCACACCACTAAATCGTTTAATTGTTCTAGAACAGGGCATGTCATTGGACCTTCTTGGGAAATAATTTGCTTGTAGCAATTTTGCCCTCTAGAATGCTGGTGTTTGGTGTTATTTGTTTGTTACTAGACCGTTTGGCTCTGAGGTCTCATGTTGATGATTCTACATATTTTGCAGCATAGGAAACCTGCTGATGGCATGCTTGTTGGTAGTAGCTCTCGTAGTGTGATAGGGGATGGACCTGCATCCCCAAAATATTCTGACAGACTTTCACCAGCAATTAACCACTATATGGCTGAGGCAGCAAGGCAAGAAGTCAGAGTACGTTATATGTGGTCAAAGTTGACCAGCTTTTTTGAGATTCACAATTTTTAAGTGTTACAAATGCAATCTCTCTCTCTCCCTCCCTTTCTTTTGTGATAAAACTGTTTTTCCTTTTTTCTTCTGTGGTGCTCAGCATCTAAGATCTATACATCTGCAGGGAACTCCGGATAATGGTTATTTGTGGCAGAGGGTCAACTCCCAATTAAGCTCGCCTAGTCAGCCATATTCTTTGAGAGAAGCCCTAGCTCAAGCACAGTCCTCCAGAATTGGAGCTTCAGCACTAGCATTAAGGGAATCGTTGCACCCAATCTTAAGGCAAAAGCTGGTACTCCTCTTATGGGTTTTATTTGTTTTACTTCCTACACTGAGAAACCTTGGAATATTTCCTATCGCTAGTCGGAAGTCATAAACCTTGTGATACATACATTTGCAGCATGAAATGACTCTTTAGATCTTTATGTTTCTTTCATAATTTAGTTTCTGTCGCAGTAATAGTAAGATCATTTCAGGAACTTTGGGAAGAGAACCTGAGTGCTGCTGTTAGTCTTCAAGTTTTAGAAGTTTCTGCGAAGTTCTCACGGACTGCCGCAACGAAGCGTATTGCTACTGATTATGGGAAACTTGACTGTATCACATCCATATTTATGAATGTGTTCTCACGAAATCAACCACTCTCTTTCTGGAAAGCACTCTTTCCTGTCTTCAACAGTGTCTTTGAACTTCACGGAGCTACATTGATGGCAAGAGAAAATGATCGTTTCTTAAAGCAAATTGCTTTCCACCTTCTCCGGCTTGCAGTGTTTCGAAATGACAATATCAGGAAAAGGGCTGTAATTGGGCTGCAGATACTTATTCGGGTAAGGCTTGTAGCAGAAGTTTGTATATTATTGTTCCTGTTCACTTAGTTTACTGTTTCGAGTAATCTTTATGTATTGATTGCTGAACTTAGTTTTGTTTCGATCTGCAGAGCTCGTTCTCTCATTTTATGCAGACGGGAAGATTAAGAGTCATGCTAACCATTACATTGTCAGAGTTAATGTCTGAAGTTCAAGTAACACAAATGAAACCTGATGGAACACTAGAAGAAAGTGGTGAAGCTTGTCGTCTTCGAAATTCTTTGGAGGAAATGGCAGATGAGGCCAAGAGTTCCTCCTTATTAGTAGAGTCTGGGCTCCCAGAAAATGCACTGGTTGCTGTTCCAGAAGGATTAGCAGAAAACCGCTGGTCCTGGTCTGAGGTGAAATTTCTTTCTGAGAGTCTTCTTATGGCTCTTGATGCCAGCCTGGAACATGCACTTCTGGTAAGTTTGGCCTCCTTAATCATTGCTCTAAGTACAAAGTATTAATATTCTGCAATGATGTTTCTCACTAACTCTCTTGTAATTCTCTTGCACTATTTTCCTGCAGGGCTCTGTTATGAATGTCGACAGGTATGCAGCTGCAGAGAGCTTTTATAAACTAGCGATGGCATTTGCTCCTGTGCCAGATCTTCACATAATGTGGTTACTGCATCTTTGTGAAGCTCATCAGGAAATGCAGTCTTGGGCTGAAGCTGCTCAATGCGCTGTTGCTGTTGCTGGTGTAGTGATGCAGGTAACTTCGATTGGATCGCCTTCCTGTTTCTTGTAGTGATGTTGGAAGGCGGAAGTTAGTAATCCTGCTTCACCAAGAAAAATCATCTTTTGTTATTTGTTTCCAAGTTAGTTAGGGAAATCCTTTCCTTATTTGTTTCCTAGTTAATTAGGATCCATACCTTTTTTTCTTTATGACTGGGACTGATCGTCCAATTTTCATAAAGATCAGCATCTGGACTTTGGATTTACGGTTTCGTATAGTGGGTACTCTTTTCTGCTAAAGCATTTAATTCATTCTGCAGTTACTTGATTTTTCATTGCAGCGGAGAATGCAATTTCTGCTGATCATGTTAACCTCATTGGTGTACCATTTACTTCAAGTTAAAAGTAAAGTTACAACAACAACATACCCAGTGTATTCCCACAAAGTGGGGTAGGGAGAGGGTAGAGTGTACGCAGTCCGTAAGGTAGAGAGGTTGTTCCCGAATGACCCCCGACTCAAGACGAAAACAGTCGTAATAGAAGTACAAGCAACAATAGGTAGTAACAGAACATCACATAGTAACAAAACAAGATTACCACCAAATAATACTACGATCGATCTACACGAAACAACAAACATCATCAAAACTCCAAGAACAAGAAACTAAAAGCGTAGCACTACGACTACTAGTACGGAAAACAAGACAAAGCACTCCTACCTACTAGCATGGACGCAGTCCTACCTACTAATCTTCTACGCTAATTTGCGTCCTCCACACCTTCCTATCTTGGGTCATGTCCTCGACAAGCTGTAACTGCGCCATGTGCTGACTAATCACCTCTCCCTAATATTTCTTCGGTCTACCTCTATCTCTCCTAAATCTATCCATAGCCAACCTCTCACCCTCCGCACTGGGGCATCCGTGCATCTCCTCATCACATGTCTGAACCATCTCAACCTTGCTTCCCACATCTTGTCTTCCACCGAAATCACTCCCACCTTATCTCGGATATCCTCATTTCTAATTCTATCTCTCCTAGTAAACCCACACATCCATCGCAACATCCTCATCTTTGCCACCTTCATCTTTTAGATGTGAGAGCTTTTGACAGGCC
Source organism: Capsicum rhomboideum (assembly GCA_031232105.1). Lineage (NCBI taxonomy): Eukaryota > Viridiplantae > Streptophyta > Magnoliopsida > Solanales > Solanaceae > Capsicum > Capsicum rhomboideum. Next base: position 98,720,570 of record CP124718.1, read on the forward strand.
AACACTTCGCCCCATACAACATAGTTGGTCTAACCACCACTCTGTAGAACTTGCCTTTAAGTTTAGGAGACACTTCTTATCCAACAAGACTCCGGATATGAGCCTCCATTTCATTCATCTTGCACCAATACGGTGAGTGAAATCCTCGTCAATCTCTCCTTTCCCCTGGATAATAGACCCAAGATACTTGAAACTACCTCTCTTAAGAGTCTCTTATGGAGTCTTTATATTCTAGTTTAGAGATTTGTGCACGCGTGTAGCGATAACCTGGAGATTGAAAGAACATCTAGCTTTAGAGAACTAATTTGCTTTAAAATGCAAATATTTGGTATTTAATGAAATATATGTTGAATAGATTTGAATGTATCAAAGGAATAATTGATTGACTGATGCAACAAAACAAAATGATTTCTCTCATCACTTCTATTCAAACTTTGTGCACTTGATACTAATGCGATATGTATGCTTTAGTTTATCAATAACTTTGGTCTTGATGAATTTAGAACTTAGATTCATCTGGGTCCACAGGCAAATTTGTTCTCTAGCCTTATTTGCGCATAACCTTTTTGGAGTTCTCATTTTGCCTCTATTATTTAGAGATCTATATTTCATGAAAAGCTCAGGTCATCTACTTGGTCCTTGGACATAGAGAGGCCTAAAATCAATGACCTCTTGCGAGAAAGCCTCAAAAACTCATCTATCAAAATTGTTACCTTATGTGCAAGAATAATGAGATCTATTCTCATTTATTTGAAGAATTATCCTTCTTCACAAGAATCGTTGAGATATCTATGCAACCTAAATGATTCTACATGACTCCTTTTTCCAGTGGTAAGTTTATCTGTCAAGCTAAAATATTATAATATGATGAGTGGTAGGTTTTTCAAAAGAGTGCTTGATTGGTTACGATGTGGTGATTTTATATTTGAAAGTGCTAGAGAATGTTCCAAGGTTGGTTTATATCCATACATATTTGAAACATGTAAGGATTCCATGTTGTATGTGGTGTAAAGAAGTAGGTCTTTCATGACAGCCCCTTGATGATTGGAGGGCCTTCTCAATTTGATGAGACTATTAATGAGTGATAGAGTTCTTTCCCAAAAGAGATATGGAATTACTTAATGACTTCTTTGAATGCTGTGTTGTTGTCACTTTTATAATTGGCATGACTTAGGCATGTGTTAAACCCTGGGAATGACGAAGAAGAGTGTTTTACATTAATTGCATGGAGCATTGTCTAAATTTCAACATACAGCTTGAAGTATTCTGTATCTTTATTGGAGCGAAAATCTAGTTTGGTGGTACCAATTAGTTTAAAATTTGATTACCAAATAAAAACAAAATCTGCATTAGGCTTGGTGTTTGATAGAAATTTGTGTAGTTTGTTTGGAGATTTTATGTTATTGAAGGGATACGTGTGATTTAAAATATCTGTAGTTTTGGATAATCCATAATTTGTCCTAAAAGACAAGTTATTGAGTGTTATAGAGAATAGGCGCAAATGAAGGGAAGTAGTTATTTAGGATTCATAGAGCCGACCTGGCTAGTTTGAGATTGAGGGATAGTTAATTTTTATATAGATTTCTTCTCTACAGAAGTGCTTCAAGTCCTCACTCTGGTACTGCCTGATGCCCGTGTGCATCTATTTCTGCTGACACTCAATTGCAGTTAACCTGCTTTTTTGCAACTCAAAAATGATACTAAAAGTTATAGTGTCAGATATTGCATGCTTGAACTAAGTCTACTAGGTCTTCAGTGATGCTGATTCAGAGGCATATATTTCCATGAAATGATCTTCTAATCAACATTGCTTTTTAACTTTTAGAAGTTAGAACATGACTAGATTTATATTGTGCAGTGATGCTGATATGTATCTGTTTTCAGGCCCTTGTGTGTAGGAATGATGGTGTATGGAGCAAGGATCATGTGAGTGCATTACGCAAAATATGCCCCATGGTCAGCAGTGACATCACTTCTGAGGCTTCAGCAGCTGAGGTGGAGGGATATGGTGCTTCAAAACTCACAGTTGACTCGGCTGTGAAGTATTTACAGCTTGCAAATAAGCTTTTTCATCAGGCTGAGTTGTTCCATTTCTGTGCAAGCATTCTAGAACTTGTAATCCCAGTAAATAAAAGCAGGAAGGCATATGGACAGCTTGCAAAATGCCACACAACGCTTACTAATATCTACGAGTCTATCCTTGAGCAGGAGTCAAGTCCTATACCTTTCACAGATGCCACATATTATAGGGTAGGATTTTATGGTGAGAAGTTTGGGAAGCTGGACAGGAAAGAATATGTTTATAGAGAGCCTCGTGATGTGCGATTAGGGGACATAATGGAGAAATTGAGCCATATCTATGAGTCAAGAATGGATGGAACTACATTACACATAATTCCTGATTCGAGGCAAGTCAAAGCAGATGAGTTGCAGCCTGGAGTCTGCTACCTGCAAATAACTGCAGTTGATCCCGTAATGGAGGATGAAGATTTAGGAAGCAGAAGGGAAAGAATATTCTCTCTCTCTACTGGAAGTGTCCGTGCTCGAGTCTTTGATCGGTTTTTGTTTGATACCCCTTTCACTAAAAATGGAAAGACCCAAGGAGGATTGGAAGACCAATGGAAGCGGCGAACAGTTCTGCAAACCGAGGGATCTTTTCCTGCTCTAGTGAATCGACTCTTGGTTATAAAATCAGAATCCCTCGAGTTTTCCCCAGTTGAGAACGCAATTGGAATGATCGAAACTAGGACAGCTGCATTAAGGAATGAACTTGAAGAGCCTCGAAGCTCAGAAGGCGATCAACTTCCCCGTTTGCAGAGTTTACAGAGGATTCTTCAAGGCTCAGTTGCAGTTCAAGTGAGTGTTCATGTCTTTGTATATTCACTATTCTTTTAATCAGTTCAAGTGGGTGCTGATATTTCAGCAAATTTTATGTATTTAAACAGGTTATCTTCAGCTGCTCCCTAATCTTGATCGTTTCCATCTAACAGTGCATTTATGTTTTCTCTGGTTTTCTTGCTGGAGTTTACTTATATCTAAATATAAAACTTTTACAGGTTAACAGTGGAGTCCTCAGCGTCTGCACAGCTTTCCTTTCTGGTGAGCCTGCAACTAGGTTGCGTTCACAGGAGCTACAACAACTTATTGCCGCTCTTCTTGAATTTATGGCTGTGTGCAAACGTGCTATTCGAGTACACTTTAGGTTGATCGGGGAAGAAGATCAGGATTTTCATACTCAGCTTGTAAATGGGTTCCAGTCTCTCACTGCAGAACTATCACACTATATTCCTGCAATTCTTTCAGAGCTTTAGCAGTATTTGTTAGTTCTTTCCTCTGTATGTAGTCTCTGTTCCTCCTATAATATGTTTATATTGTTTGTAATGATTGTTTGTATTCAGGCTGGGTCTTTGTTCATAATTAATCTTTGGTATCTCTCCATCTTTGTATTTAATCATCCGTTTTCCTTTAATCTTACATGATCTATTCCGTGAGTCAAAATTAGGCTGCTTGAAGACACATTTCAGGTATATGTTCATCCCGAAACTGCGACTACTGTGCTTTCCTGTAATCATCTCTTCAGCACATCTGCAATCAGATTTCCTTCCATTTTGTGTGTGTATGTTCCTTTCAGGAAGGTAATTGATTGCTGCTTTCTCTAGATTTTCGAGAAAAGCATGAAAAAAATGACAAATGCACCCTCCGTCGCCCCAGAATGTAAAGGGTGATCTTGTAGTTCTTGGCTAGTGAAGATGCATTGTTGGGCGTTCCGTTTTATTTTTCTGTTGAGGTTGGACCTTAACCTCTTTCGAGATGAGGTATGTATTGATTCTCAAGGAGAGAGGAGCCAGGGTCCCCCCTCCCTCCCTCCCTCCCCCCCCCCCCCACCCACCCACCCACAAACACAAACACCCCACCTATCCCACCCTCTTGAGTTTATTCCTCTTCTTTTTTAAAATAAAAAATAATTCCGTGCTATTTTTCTTAGACCCCTGTGTATGTTTTTGCGGGACGCATGCATTAGTGTGCTTTTGATGTAAAAAAGCAGGCTCAACTTTTAGCATTAAAGTTGCGAAAACAAGTGAAATTATTGTTACACTTGATCGTGTTTACTACTAGCATGGTGTTTATTAATCGAATGATATTCACTTTACATGGAAGATTCTATGAAATAGTCAACTGATAATGGAAATAAAACATTTCAAAGGTTGAAATTATTGATCGGTTATGGCATACTCCTTTACGAGCTGTTAGAGATGAAAAAATGTGGTTTATAGGACTGTTCTCCCCTATAATTACCCCACTTAAGGATTGTTTGGATACAAATTCCTAGGTACTAGTTTTGGGGTTTTCTTTTTCTTCACTTGGAAAATTGTTTGGTTTCTTAAGAATAGATTGATCTTCACATATTTCTCATGACAAAGCAACCGTTGATATTAAAGCAGTTGACCAGGAGTAACAAAGCTGCAAAATCTACTAACATTTCAGTACAGGGGAAAAAAAATTCAGAGATACATAGATGAAGCTTTCTGCGTTATATCCCTTCTTATCTTCCTTTTTTTTGGTTTTTCGATTAGGTGGACTATTTATATATAATGGACTAAAAACAAGCATCATACATTGCTCAGGGATAGCCATGTCAATTGTCTGGGCCAAAGGATGGCCTTGCATGTTAAATTACAAATTGAAATTTCTCTAAGAACTTTAGTTTTTGTTATCAAAAACTTTGCACTTTGCCTCTTACTTCGCCAACAGATCTGCCACCCTATTCTCCTTGAATATATGTGTGAGCACTGGAGCTCCTAGTTTCTGCATTAGAGATCTACACGCAAAGATGATGTTATTATATGGTAAATGCCATGTGCGATCGTGTTAGTAATTTCACTTGAGTCTGTTAATCTCTAGATAGCAAAAGTTTTGTTCTACTACAATTTGAAGGCCTTGCATCAATGGAAGTAGCTCAACCAAGTTAGTGGTGGTGTGGGGAATGCCCTTCATATTGCCCACTACCCAGTCTCCTCTACCATTTCTAAAAGCCCCTCCTAGCCTCCTAAGTTTGGGATTACCTTACGTTGAGCCGTTAATGTTGAGCTTATCTTGCCAACAACAGTAGTTTTCCATTTCAAATTGACGATGATCGTATGGACATTGTATTTTTGTTAGCAACCATGAGGTGATATTCAATGGCTCTAGAAATTGTGTTGGAGTACAGTTTTTCTTCTTGTTGAAAAGGTTGCCATTTTTGCGCAGCCAAGTATTCCATAAACAGAAAGGAATTAGGGGATTCCAACGGAGCTAGTTGTTTAAAGGCTTACCTTTTTGAACATTTCAAGTGTTGAGCTAGTTATCTGTTGTCAGAGTATGACTATATAGCAAGTGCACTATGGTGGTTTTGAGATCTCATTCCAGAAGCATTAGAATAGGAAAGAGGATGTGATTGGTATCCTCACTTCGGAGGCCACGGAAGTGGCACATTGGATCAATGTTCAGACCAATCCTATAAAGGTGCTGGCCTGTAGGAAATCTACCATGTCGAAGGAACCAAATAAAGGTTTTGATCTTGTTGGGGGTGTGGAGTTTCTTGATCCACTTAAAGCTCTTGGCCCCACTAATTCTCTGGTTAGTCTTATCTTTGTCAATAAGGTGATGAGCATTATTGATGGAGAAAAAGCTATTACCTATAAAGTCCCGAATGAGTTTATCCTCCTCATTACTCTCAGGGGACATGAAGCAACTTAATGGTAAGGGATGGTGATGGAGAGTCTATTCAGTTCCTATCCACCATTTCTAAAGAGCCTTGTGACTTTGTACACTCCTCCCCTCTATTAAAATCGCCATGGATAAAGTCTGCTAATGGGCTCTTGGTTGGGAATCCATTTGTCCTCAAGGAAACAGACTCTATTACCTTTGTGATCAGTCCACCTACAACCTTTCATGCAGACAATCCACCCATTCAGGATGCATTTCCAGGTTGTACTGATATGTTTTTTTTTCCTGAAATTACGTACGCCAACATAGGATATGGATCATTTTGTTGATTCGGGATAATCTTCTATGTGCTCTTGGTGAGGACATATTATGGATCCTTGCTAGCAAATATGTTATGTATATCTCATATCCGTAGATGGTATGGGAGGACATAGCTGATCGGTCAGAAATCAAACTCCATGTGCTTACATAGTGGTTTAAGTGAGTTAAACAAAGAACCTCCCATAATGAAAGTGAATGACGAAGGATGATGTGGCTGAATGAGATTAATAGTTCTATTAGGGGTCGTTTGGTGTGATGGATAAGGGAAGTTAATCCCGGGATAAATTTTTAGTAGTCTTTAATTCCTTGTTTGGTTGCAAAGCCTGAGATAATTTATCCCAAGATTAATAATTAGTGATGGGATAAGTTATCCCTACCTTTGGGTGGTATAGTAATACCGAGATAACTTATCCCAAGATAAAATAGGAGAAATGACAAAAGTACCCTTTTAACCCCTTTTTATACATCACTTTTACATACATGTATATTCACATCATTTTTAATACCATATATAATAACATTTACAACCTTCACTACTCAATTATTTTTATAATAATTCTTCATTTTTTAATTAAAAAAATACACTATATAAATATAATTTTTATTTATGAATATATTATACGTTGAATTTATTTGACTAATTCTTATGTTTATTTATATTTTGATTTCTCTATTGTTGAATTTTATATTTTTAATTAAATATTTATTTAATCACTTGAAAGTTTGTATTTTATATATCAATTAAATTGAAGATAACTTTAATATTTTACAATAAAGGATTGATATGTGCTTAAATGGAGTGACATAAGTAATAAATCCTAGCTCTTTTACTTTAACATACTTGAGGTGAAAGTTTTATTTTTAAGCTAAATAAGATGGACGTTTATTTTTAAACACATCCGGCACAATCATGAGAATGCACACACAAAAATATTTAAGCTAAATAAGATAAAAATTTTATTTTTTAAGAATCAATAACTAAAGTTTGAAAGAAAAATATAAAAAAATTAAATAATTAAGGTGAAGGGTATTTTTGTAAACAAACAACTTATTCTTAAAAATTATGCAATGTATATTATTTTGAATACAACAAACCAAACACTCAATAAAAAATAATCTCAACATAACTAATCCCATGATAACTTATCTTAACATAACTAATCCCAGCATAACTAATCCCATCATAACTTGTCTTCAAACCAAACGACCCCTTACTGTATGTGAGTCTTTAAGTTTTTGTATTTACTTTTTAACCCCAGAGGTCCTTTAGTTGTTTAGCTAAGGTCCTTGTTGTTTGGGTCTATAATAATTGGACAAGTGTCCTATGTAGTACAGGTGTCGTTCTTTTTTAATTGGTTGCCAGCTGGCTCAGCTACTGTATTTAGCAATGGATATTGTAGGAGGAAACCAGAAAATCAAAAACCAATTTCTCTTTTAGTTTTGTCTCATTATTGTTACCTTTTTTTCTATTTTTTACGTAGCTCTTTTGCTACATTGGGTATCAGCAGCCAGGCTTTCCGGTGATTTTCAAAGATTACTATGGCTGAATCTCAGCCTAGTGATGGAAACGAATCGAAAACCAGCTACAAACATATATAAGTGATACCCAGAAACGAATGGAATAGTTGGAGTTGAATCAAGCCAGGTTCAATTCCGAAGCTTCACAGCGCCATGAGGAGAGCAATCGACGTTTCGAAGCATTGGTAGGTCAGATGGAAGGAGTCTCACGATTGGAAGCTGCCGTCTCCGGTCGTTCAGTAGCAGGTCTGGAACTCAGTGGGTCATCGGTGGAAAGAGGAGAAGCAGAGGCGGAGTCAGGATTTGAGGTTTGAGAGTTTTGAATTTTAAGATAGGACAACGAATTCAAGCTAATATATACTAACCGTCAATTTGACGAACGTTTATGGATACTCAATATTCAAAAAAGCAACGAATCACTTAATATTATATAAATATAAGCATTATCATTACTTTTGCATGTAATATCTCCTTATTTGTCACGTATATTAGAGAAAATTATGGAATTGGTTTTCTTTAAGTAGGATTTGATTGAAATTCAAATCAGTAGGATTTGATTGAAATTCAAATCCAACACATCATAATTATCTGATACCTTGGAATGATTGAAGGGGAGATGCATTAATTGGAAAAGGAGAACTAGGAGTAGTATTTGAAGAAGTTAGATCCTTTAAAAAGTTTATAATAATATTGACTCTCATTTTGAAGATCCTAAAAATCATAGAACACAAATTATGTGTCTATTTCTCATTGTCAATTATATAAAGATTGTAAATTATGAAAAAAGGGAAAAAGTATACTATAAAAAAAATCAGAAATAAGAAAGGGACCACATACTTATCGGCTTGTCAAGAGTTCTGGTGTTGAAGCTACAATTCTAGAATTAAAGATTAAAAATCAAATGTTGATTATATTGTTACACATTATAATAGGGAAACAAATTGAAAAAAGAAAAAGAGAAAGAAATTGGGGAAACAACATAGACTTCTATAATTTTTTAGGAAGAAGATAGGATAGGTTTTGGTCTCATAAAAATCTGATTTTGGTTTTGGCTGTGAAGAAGACCGAATAGATTTCAAAGGTGAAACAATTAGTTTTCTTTTTGCTTTTTCTAATTCTTAATCTTATCTTTTTGTTTTTTCAAAATAAAGCTCTTTAGAAAGAACAGACGTGAGCTTTCAGAAAACATACTAGGAGAAAATGTGCAGGTTTCCTTATTAAAAAAAGAAAAGTTTCTGCTTAAGAAGGGGTGGTTTGAACCCACATCACTGGCGCGGTGGAATTTAATATCATACGCCTTACCACTGAGCTGTCAGCCTACTTTGTTATGTGGGTTCGCATCGTTAATATTTGAATATATGCACAGGATTTTCAATATAAATACAGGATCTACGTAAAAGCTACTGGGTTCAGTCGAACCCCCACCGTATACTGTAGCTTCGCCCCTGAGGAGAAGCATGTGTAAATAGAACCCTCAGACTTGGCTCATTTTCACAAACACCGTTGATGCCTCATTTGTCACGGGGAATGTTGCTACAGTCAGCTCCTTTCAATCCTTAGGTTTTATCTACTTCCTTTTCATTACCACACAACACACCATCCCTTTATCCTCAACCCCCTGTATCTCTTTTTCATCCTATCTCTACATACACAACCTTTCTACACCATTATCTTTTTCGCAACCAATGCTTAGCTCCAGTATTCCCACAACTCACCTTAATACTTGATTGACACCACATGTGGTTTCTTCTCCAGTTGGAACATCCAGTAATACCCCCATTGCATATAATAACTTGTTCTCAGCTCCTTTTCTTCAACCGACCCATCAATTTCAACCTAATACTACTGCCCACTTTCAAACCTTCAACCAAACCAATCCTCAACCAAGTAAGTACCTTCAGAAATACGCCCAACAATTACCAGTTTAAATCACCCAAGATTAAGCTTGCCTTTCCAAATTTTGACACTTCTAACCCGAGAGGATACCCAAGATTAAGCTTGCCTTTCCAGATTTTGACACTTCTAACCCGAGAGGATGGATAAGAAGATGTGAAAGGTTCTTTGAGTTGTATCAAGTGGCTCCGGAGTCACGAATGGACATTGTAGCAGCACATCAAAGATAGAAATGACCCTTGGTTCGATGTTTATGCGTTAGAACAAGGAGGGGCTATTACTTGGGAACAATTTTGTTTGGATGTTTGTAGAAGGTATGGTAATCTTAGACCGATGGATGTGGTAGTGGAGTTTAACAGACTCCAACAAGTATCTACCGTGGACAATTACTATAACAAATTTGAGGAGATGCATTTCTATTTGTTAATAGTTAATCCAACTCTCAACGAAGCTTACTTTATGTATTACTTTGTTGGTGGATTGAAGGCTGATATTCCGTCTATGGTAAGGGCTTCTAATCCCTTAACATTTATGGATGCCTTGGAAGTGGCCAAACAACATGAGAAAACTCTTGCTTCTATTTATAGGAACTTGCAGCCTAGATATTCCAACACTCAGCCCAAAATCACCTTTCCTCAAAGCCTTCGAGCCAATGTCCCACAACCACAACCTCTTAAAGCCCTTAATTATATAACCAAAAATCCAGCACCAAGAAATCCTACTAATGAAGCTACCAGAGATAAGAGGTTGTGCTATAAATGTCAGGAAAGGTATTTTTCGGGTCATGTTATCAGAACCAGAAATTGAAGTTAAGGAAGGAGAGAAGAAACTGTGGAGGAGGAAGAAGCGATTGTCAATCTGTTATTAGGCTCAAATGACAAACCGAGCACCATTAAAATTATTGGTTGGGCCCAAGATCACCCTGTTGTGGTTTTAGTAGATAGCGGTGCGACCCATAGTTTTGTGGATCCTCAGGTGGCAGAGGTTATGGCGCTATCTAAGCTAGCCTTGCGAAAAACACTACTGGTGAGGGTAGCCAATGGAGAAATTATGCCATGCAAATTCATGATCCCAAAAGTTAAATAGCAAATGCATGGTGAGGATTTCATTTTTGACATGAGGATATTGGAAGTTGGAGGCTGTGACTTGGTCTTGGGGATGGACTAGATTGACACAGTTTCACCTATTGTGTTGAACTCAGACCTCATAGCATTTCTTTTATAGGGAATGATAAATGGGTTACTCTGATGGGCTGCCAAAATAGGCAAACAACTGCTATTTCGAATGAAAAGTCACAAATGCATAGGGTTCTTTTATGCATTTACTCCAGCCAACTCATGCCTCGTATAAATTTACAAGTTTCACAACTCAGAAATACATGATTTATTATATGTGTACTCATATCATACCAGGAACTTCAGCTCATAATAGTAATATCCATACCATGCATGACTTCCAGATATGCCATTAATGTTAAATTTGACAAGATTCTAGAACTAGTGTGAACGTTTGACTAGAACTAATGTGAACGTTTGACTAGAACTAGTGTGAACATTTTGAAAAAAAGGGAATTCTTCTTTGAGAAGAAATGTCCAAGTTCAACTTGTAGTCGAAATCTTTGACTACCATTAAATGATTTCACACGTTGAACTTTGACATTTGTGTAATGATGATTCCACTGATGACATCAAGATGATGATGATGATGTCATTGATGACATCGAGATGATGATGATGATGTCACTGATGACATCAAGAGGAAGAATTCACTTCTATAAATAGGGGCACTTAGTTCATTTGTAGATTATCTCAATCACTTGCCTTTTCATTCTTTAAGGCCTTTGAATCTTTCTTTTCTCTCTTGTAGTATTTCACTTGTATCTTTTTGGAGAAATAAAGTTTGGTTGGTTGTGTCCGAGGAGTAGGCAGAAAATAAAGTTTTGCCGAAACTCGTAAATTTTTGGTGTTCTCTTATTGTTTCTCTCATTTATTATTTATATATCTAACTTAAGATATAGTAGTTGAGACTTAATCGCACTCTATATATTCGACTTCCGCAACAATTAATGCTCTTGAACACTTTCCCCCCAAAAGTAAGTTCCATGGTATTCGAAAATTCATCAATGATTGTGGATTAGTTTTCTTATAAAAGCAAAGTTCACTAGTAGTATGGCAGTCAGGTATGGCATTCATAATTATGGACTGTTTGACATCCAGATATGTCACCATCAGTATGCTTAAAAGCTATCAGTTATATTCAATTGGGAGCAGTACTTAGCATCGAGTTGGACTAGGGTTCAGCGTACCTAAGTTCCAGAACTCTGTGCCACCGTAGATTTATTTAGCCCCTTGAGTGGGCATATCCTTTCAGTTTATTGGTACCATGCTAGATCAACCTCTATACCCTGGCAAGGTATATTGGACCATTTTCAATAGGGATTATACATCAAACTCCATATTTAGCTCACATAGTTATATGTCAGTTAATAGTATCTCCACAGTCTCAGACTTAGGTATTTGCATGACCTTCAGTTCAGTCTAGTTCACAGTATCTCAATTATCTCAGAATATTCATGTATTCAGTATTCATGATTATCAAGGTGGGTTCTTGCATCTTAATACACATCAATATTACTTTGATTTGAATATTTTATCGTTAGCACACCAATATAGTACTGACTAGTTACCTATTTATGACTTGGCCGTTGCATTAGTTTACATTCCTCAGTTTTATGTTCAGTTTAATCTTTTATGCTCAGCATGTCCAGTTCCATATAGAATAGTGCATATCTCACATCCTTAGTATATTCAAAGTATTGATAGCATCCTTTCTTTTGCGCTATAGTTTGTTATAATATAGGTTCCGATGCTCAGCATCCAGCTCGCAGTTAGCACGATCTCGTACCTATCTCAACAGCAGAGTTTGGTGATTCCTCATTTTTCGAGGACAAGACTTATATTAACTTTCTTTATTTCATTCATTCAGTTTTCAGATAGTTAGAGTTAGCTGGGGGCTTGTCTCAGCAACTTTCTTAGTAGGGGCTTTCAGACAGACAGACTAGTGTGTTCAGTTTTATGGTTTATTAGAGGATTTCTGTTTAGACTTAAATATTAAAATTTGTTTTAAACATTATTATGTTATTCATATTTCAGCTTCCACTTAGTGATTCCCAATTTATTTCAGTATTCGTAGTGTCATGTCAAGCCATGGGTTAGCTTCGGGTCACTTGTGACTCTAATCATCGTGTTACGAGTAGGGGGTAGTCTTGAGTTATGACAAATTTGGTATTAAAGCATCAGGTTTAAGAGGTCCTAGGGTATCTGAAAGTCGCGTTAAGTAGAGTCTTATTCATGGGTGTGAATCACGCCACACTTAATAAGAAGAGGCTATGAAACGTTTTAGGAAAAGTTTCACTTCTTTCATGTTCATAGCGTGCGATAGAGTATGACCTCTATTTAACCTCCTTCTAACTCGTGCCTTACATATTTCAGAATATGTATCCTGAAAAAGAGATCAGTTAGACAAGTGATCAAAATGGTAACCCTTCCGCACCAGTCGATCCGCCTAAAAGTGATGATATTTTTGATGCAGAGTTTCGTGATGCCATCCAACTATTAGCTTAAGCTATGACTACTCAATTGAATCAGCAAGTAGCAGTCCCCGTAAATCCTGTAGGTAAGAAGGGGGAGAACAAAAGGGTCATATCAAGGAATAGTTACTCTAATCGTCAGATGATCACTATTGGGGACCGATCTTCTTTTCGCAAAGGTCATCAGGGCCAGTGCTATCATCAGCTAGTACTTCATCTCTGGTGCCTAAGACTCATTACGATCAGAAGGGGGAGTATCTGGCTCTCGTCCTCAGGAAAATGTTGTAAGGGGAAATTCCCACCCCACTTGCAACAAGTGTGGCAAGCGCCACATAAGGGAGTGTTTGGTAGGCCGTGAATGTTGTTTCGGCTGTGGTAAGCTAGGTCAAAGGTTAAGAAAGTGTCCAGTAGCTTCAGCGAGAGGCATGGAGGTTTGCCAGCCGGCTCAGTCCACTTTCTCAATGACCCCTCCAAACTGCCCAAATCAGTAGGGTGCATCTTCTAGCGCAGGCTGTGGTCAACACTTAAATCAATTTCGATCATCTTTTGTCCAGTCGAGTCAGGATGGTTCTCCTAATTTGAGTCGGGTATGTTTTCAGATTTTCTCCTTCCAACATTTATAGTCCCCAGGCCTTTTTTCTCTCATAGTGGTGAATAGTCATAATTTAGAACAGAGTAGTGATGGCGAAGAGTGGTAGTATAGTGGATAATAGAAAGACAATTACTAGCCTCAACAACTTTACAAGCAAGGAAACTACAATAAACATCAAGTTTGTAACTCTAAGCACAGGAGAGCAATATTTATACATAATTCAGGACGTACCTTATATTCACACTTTGCTACCATGCCAAATCATATCCATCAACATAATCGGTCCACTCAAGGAACCACAATATTTCATCAAATAACTGGTTCACACAAGGAACCATGACATATCATCAACATAACTCGGTCTACTCAAGAAACCATCAACCACGTATAAATATAAATGTACATTCAATGCATATGAATGAGAGTATGAATACAAGATGTGTACATCATCTCTTTCTCTTCTCGATCTCATTAACATCATTCTCAACATCATGAACATTATGATTTCAATATCACCATCATCGTCATCAATATCATCAATAACATCATGAACATCATCGTTATCATCAAATCTTCATCACCAATATGTATGAATATACAAATGCAAGATGCAATCAATAATTATAAGCAATGCAAGAAGGCAAATCACAAACACCCAATTGAAATTAGATGCAAGCAACAACGATCAAAATATAATTTACAATTAATGACAACCAAGTAAATATAGTCAATAATCACTAATTCATCATTTCAGATAACAATGAATGTCCACTAACACATGAAATCACAAGTATGCACAAAGGCCAATTTACCACTTGCTCAATTGAGCATTATCAAACACCATCATCAATCACAAACATGTCTGAAGACCAATCAATCAAGTACCCCTTTTAGGAGTGCACATATCAAACACCATTATCAATCACAAACATGTCCGAAGACCAATCAATCAAGTACCCCTTTTAGGAGTGCACATTTCATCAGGACTGATATCTACACTCTAATTCATCATCCTAATTCATTCACCAATCTAAACCTCTTTTATTCATACGGAATCGGTAAATTCAGTTACTAACTACTAACCCTTACACTTAAGTCATAACTAAGTTCAAGGCACTATCCCCTTTAGCCGATTATTCAACCACTCAGCTCTATTTAACTTACAATTCTAGCTAGAGTCATCCACCTTTATACATCTTACTTTCTAGTACTTAGCAAAACTTAACCTTAGGTCCTTAAGTTATATCATCACCTCCTCTTATCATAATCAATCCTTCTACGTATCTTCTAGCAGGAATACCCCATACTTCAATTATACCAAACATTGGGTTCACTCTTTTTAAGGTTTTAAAGACTAGCTCTATAGATTAGAAGGTCACCTAATCTTTATATTAATATTCACATTCATATATTAACGCTATAAATCATCAAGTAAGTCATACAACACAAACACCTATCAAGGGATCCATACAAAACACAATAATATACAATTATATTATTATTATACTATTTCCATGATTTATCCATCCCGACTCCGTGCCTGTAGGCCTAGACATGAAATCTCCCATCAACTGTAGTTATTACATGCATCAAAATCAAGTCTACTACACATTAAATCATAACCTATATGGGCGCCAAGCTGCTGCAATAAGTAAGCTATATCACATATGATCTTCCTCCTTCTTCACGTTTCTGAAGGCTAAATCATCTAATAAACAACAAGTATAAGAATAATTAATCAATTACTCTTCAAATAAATACTTTGGAAATTCAAACCCACTATTCTACCCTCATTCATGGTCTAAATCATTACCCAAGGTAAAATAGCCCTTAATTAGCTCTATCATATGCAACCCGTCTCCATTAATGAAGTTTCAAGGCTAAAGATTCTATTTTTATTGAATTCAAGGTCCCCAACCATCAATTTCATGTTTTAGAATCACTAATTCATGCTAAGAACTATTAATTAACTATCTAGAAGTAATTCTAGGTGATATTAACCCAATCCGTAGGTTTTTCCCAAAATATCATAAGCTTAGGGTTCAAATTCCCAAGAATTTCACCATTAAATATCGTTCTAATGATTCTAAGATGTTAAAGGATTGAAACACGAAGAAGATGACGGGCGATCTTACCTCAACAAAGAATTTTCACCCAAGGACATGGAAAATCGCCTCCCTAGGGCTTGGGAACGAAGTTTTTGAGTTAAAAATCCAAAAACCTTCAAAAATAACATTTTATATTATCCAGTTACTGCTGCAACAGAGAAATTACCATTGCGGCGGTTAACTTCTCAGCCTGGACAATGTTCAGTAAAAAGACCATAACTTTTACTCCGAAGGCGAATTAACAAACGGTCGGATGCATTGGAAAGAAGATTAAAAGATCTTTCATTTGGTGGGTAATTGACCCCAGCTCTTTATATTCTGGTAGATATGCTCGTTTGAAGTTGACCCTAGTTTAATCTTAGCTCGAAACTCAATCGATAAGAACACTTCCAATTTAACTTTGTGCTAAGGGTATTGTATGACCTTAGTACATGTCCAATGCACTCCCATACTAAAGAATTGATCCTATAACTTATGGTGAAAGAGGTTATTATGCTTTTACCTCAGATGTTTTCAGTAACGACAGAACGGATCGTTACAGATAAGAAGTCTAGCTACTCATACTGGTGTTTAAGAACGTATCATAGAGTTCTATAGTGAACACGTAAAAGAAGGGAAGAAAGTAAAACTCGATTCGAATTCTCATCGCTTCCACTCCTTTCGTGTTCTTGCATCCAAAATAATATGTCGTTCCCTTCCTCCCAAAAGTGACGTCTCTCAAAGGACTAAAGTGTGTCTTCACAATCTGATTTTAGTGTATTTATAGGGAAACGTACATAGTATCGCACCCCATTTTTCTCGCGAAAAGCGGGATTCGACGTGACAATTCTTTTTGGATGGTTTAAGAGTGAAGAGTCGTCACCTAATGAATTAAGGTGCGTTAGGGCACCATTCTAGACTAATTACGAACTTATTTTAATAGTCTACGTCAACTAGAAATTCGGGTAAGGGTTCAGGTTACCTCGAAAGGAAGGTGTTAGGTACCTTTCGAGGTTCACAAATGTGGGTCCCGGCCGAACTCATATATTACGTGGGAGAATTCTATGTGATAAGCAAGAGGTCGATTTATTTTTATTAACTTAATAATAACTAAGTGTTTAAACCTGAAAACTTCTATTTTTATCATAATTAATAACTAAGTGACAAGAGATATTAAAACATAAACGGGATATGGATCAGATAAGCGAGGAGATAGAACAAACACAATTATATAGTTAAAATAATTACTTAAATAATAAACTTAAACTACCCCAACTAATTAAAGAAAAACACTCGAAATAAAGAAAAGCAAAGTCGATTCATAGGGAGTTAGTTTTATCCTATTCGGATCAGCGCCCGACTTATTAATGGGTGACAATGTCGCATATCGCATTGTCAGATTCTGCTCGGGTCAACTTTCATCATGTCCGAATGTTCTACCCACCCCACCTAATTGGTTATTAATCTTAAAGGCGTTTTAAAGAAAGCGATAAAACTAACGTTATCTAAAAATGCCTACTCGTCCCAACTTAATGCCCAAGAGACGTTGGACGACCTATTTTGGATAAGGATCTAGACGTAAAGAAAATCTTAGGCTTCCTAATTAGACTCGGGGTTTACGTCAAACAAAATAAATAGGACTAGCAACTAGCACGTAAAGGTTTCAAGCAAGCCTCTTGGTTAATTAAAGTTAATTAGGTGATTAACATGCTTTCAAAAGAAAGGTTATTCATGCTGTATAATTAGGACCTATAGGTATGATATCTCAATGTCCAACTAATGAATACACCGAAAGTCGATTAAATAAATCCTACAGATAGGATATCTAGTGTTGTAGGCTAGTTAATATGTTTTAATCTTATAGACAAGATTATTCAATGTGTCGAAAATTAAATCAAAGTGCTAGATATTAAATTAAATACACTAGAAATTTGATTTAAAAAATATGCTGACAAATTTATTAAAAGTGTTGAAAATTAATTGAAGGTGTTGAAAATTATTTTTAAATGCTTTAAAGCAATTTAATATGCTAGAAAGTTATTTTTTAAGTACTGGAAAATAATCTAATATGCTGAAAATTATTATTTTAAATGCTGAAAAATAATTTAATATGCTGAAAATTATTTTTTAAAAACTGGAAAGTAATTCAATATGCTGGAGGTTATTTTTTAAGTTCTGGAAAATAATTTAATATGCTGAAAAATATTATTTTAAATACTGAAAAATAATTTAATATGCTGAAAATTATTTTTTTAAAAGCTGGAAAGCAGTTGAATATGCCGGAAGTTATTTTTTAAGTACTGGAAAATAATCTGATATGCTGAAAATATTATTTTAAATGCTGAAAAATAATTTAATATGCTGGAAATTATTTTTAAAAAGCTGAAAAGTAATTGAATATGCTGAAAGTTATTTTTTAAGTACTGGAAAATAATCTAATACGCTGAAAATTATTATTTTAAATATTAGAAAATAATTTAATATGCTGGAAATTATTTTTTTAAAAGCTGGAAAGCAATTGAATATGCTGGAAGTTATTTTTTAAGTACTGGAAAATAATCTAATATGCTGAAAATTATTATTTTAAATGCTAAAAAATAATTTAATAAGCTGAAAATATTTTTTTAAGAGCTGGAAAGCAATTGAATATGCTGGAAGTTATTTTTTTAAGTACTGGAAAATAATCTAATATTATTATTTTAAATGCTGAAAAATAATTTAATATGCTGGACATTAGTAAAAGTATGCTGAAAATTAATAAGATTCATAGAAAAATTAAATAATCATGCCATAAATTAATTAGAATGCTGAAAATTAATAATAATATGGCAGAGACTAACGAAACATGTTAGAAATTGTTTGAACACAATTAACTTGACCTGACAAGCTCAAAATTAATTAAATAAGTCGAAAGTTAATTAATGATCTTAAAATATGATTTCTAAGCAATAAAAAATCAATTAGCATGATGAGAATTAATTAGGAATCCTAAAATGTTTTGCCTAAATTATAAAATAATTAATTAAGTCATAAAATTTTTCGCCCCCATAAGCAGTCTCCCATAATTTTATTAAACGTAGAGAGTTGATACAAATTATTAGAAACCCAATAAATATAAGAGAAAATAAAATAAAAGGAAAAAAATAAGGGCTATTTAGAAAGCTTTTAAGCACGTGCCCTCCGACCCAAAACAACTCTTCATTTGTCCCGAATAATACCTGTTAAACAAAACAACATACCCCAAGCGCACGAAAACAAACATCTGATAGTCCTACAACAACCATTGGAGAAACACACAAACCAACTAATGACCTTATAGATAATCACATTAAACAACTTAAGAATTTAGGAGATAATTAGGACAAGCATTGAAGCATCTATAATTAACATGTAATAATTAAATGCATCATCTAAGAAACTAACCGATTTGGTAGTAAATAAATAATAAAATAAACAACCAGTGAAGCTTCGTAGCCAATCCTTTAGCAAGAGCAAACAAACTTTGAAAGTATATTTTTTAGGTATAGAGAGTAAAAATGCTTAAAGCATTTTTGAGTGTTTGTGAATGGGGACCAAAGCCTGAGAATAATAGTGAAGAGAGGTGTTGTTTAAATAATGAAAGAAGATAGTTATTAAAGGAAAGAAAACATTTTAAGAGAGGTAGTCAGAAAATTCTTTACCTTTGTTAGCCTAACCGAATCAATTAGGAGAAGAAAAATCTTGTTATAATAAATCAATGATATAACTGTCCAATTTAAAGAGAAGGCAAAGAAACCAGTCATTGAATCAATCAAATGAGATATTCTCCTTAAATCAGTACGACGAATCAATCAAAGGTAAACTAAACAGGTCAAAGATTACCATAAATAAAAGAGTAAGAATCAAAGGGGAAAATCAATAAACAAAGGATATTGAGATCACTTTTATCACTAAAGATTGTAAAAATAAATAATTAATCACATAAGAGTAGTCCATAACCGAATCAGTCCTATTTTATCATAATAATTTAGGCATCAAAGTTGTCCAATATTATCAAAGAGTGAAAATCAGCAAGGCATGTTAACCAACAATACACAGCAAAGTTTGTCGGGCAACCAATAACTAAAGTTGTTCGGAATCGTAAAATCACTGAAACATCCGCTAGTAGAAAATTTGAGGATTAATCGAAGTCCATAGAATTTGGGTATTTTCACGCATGTCACTCTAAGAGGGGTAACTAAAATGAAATTGAAGAAAATCATAGCCAAACATTACGAATTTTAATTCTACAAACCTGTTACGAGATACTTCACAGGTAAAGAAAAAAATTGAAATGTCTATTGTGAAAGAAGCCAAAGCAGAAAATGATGATCTGCCATAACATCGAATTCCAACGAAGGAGAAATCAATCAATCTTCCCTTCTCGAAATATCAACTCACGAGGTTGCTAAATCATGGATAGACGCATAAGATTCTCCAGAGCAGTAGAGCGGTGGTGTTTGCGGAGGGGAGGAGACGACGTTGGTGATGGGTTTCGCTGGTCGGATTATATGGAGGTAAAGAGATGAAGAGGGAGATGTGGCAGCGGTGTTTTATGGGGTCTTGGTGGTGGAGTAGTGGAGATGGGGTTCTGTCGGCGGTGGTTGGAGGAGTTCGCCGGTGGTTTCAGCGGTTGATGGTAGCTGGAGAATGGCGGTTCGGAGAGATGAGAGAGAGGGGAAGAGGGAAAAGGGAATGGGCATGGAGGCCAACGGTGGTTTGGAGTTCACTAGTCGGCGGTGATGGTGTTTCACCGGTTGAAGGTGGCCGAAGGTGGCGCGACGATGGGGAGATCGAGATTGACAGAGGGCGATGTGGAGAGAGAGGGGTGAGGGTGGCGGCTAGGTGAGGAGGGAAATGAAAATTAGGGTTAAGGGATTTTGGGGTTGATTAGATTAAAAGGAAAGAAAAGCAGGGATTTAATCTCAGCCGTTGATCATATGAGATAGACGACTGGGATTAGAATCAAGGATATGGGTTGGATCTGGGTCATCTAGATTGGGTTTTATTGGAATTGAATTTGGAATTTCAATTTGAGGTCAAATTCAAATCAATTTAGACTAAAATTGACACAAAATTGGGTACAAATGGCTAGAATTTAAATAAATTAGGGAAATTAAATAAGGCCGCTATTTAATAAATATATAATAATTATAATAACAAAAATTAATCAACGTCATAAAAATCATTGTTTAAAAATAAACTATGTATATAAAATTAATGTTACGTAAAAAAAATTATTATATGGAATTGACAGTAATAATGATAATTTGGAAATAAGTTATGTACCCATAAAATGCGAATTATAATAATAATAATAATAATAATAATAATAATAATAATAATAATATACTACGCGCTTGTAAATTATGAGCGTGCATATTTGTGAAAATAATTTAATAAATATTAATAAAAATTATGTAAAATAATATATTTAAATTATATATACTATATAATAGAAAAATAATGGCATAAAATTATAAATGCGAAACGTCAAGGTTTATTTGATATTAAAATATTAAGTAAAGAAATAATTAATATTTGAAACTAATTATTTTTGTAAAATAACAGCCTGGGAGGAATATCGAGAGGTCAA
Source organism: Capsicum rhomboideum (assembly GCA_031232105.1). Classification (NCBI taxonomy): domain Eukaryota; kingdom Viridiplantae; phylum Streptophyta; class Magnoliopsida; order Solanales; family Solanaceae; genus Capsicum; species Capsicum rhomboideum. The sequence continues at coordinate 98,741,890 of CP124718.1, forward strand.
AATTGGGTGTCAACACATAATTACCCTGTAGGAGCAAATTATTTACGGCTAAATGTATATACCTTCTTACAGAAAATACCCCTTAACTAATTACATAAAATGTCCTACTGTAGCTTTTGTAGTTATTAATCTCATTTTTCATTCTTTTTTTCTCCTTTTTTTATGCTTCTTTGTTCAGTTATTTTTTTCTCAAATTATGTTGTTCTTTATTTTCTTTTTACACCATAATCTGATTTATAATCAATTTTGGCTCTCTCTTTTTTCTCCTTTTGTGTTCATTTATTTTTCTATTTCTCTACTTCTTCTTTTTCTTTTATGTTTTTCGTTTTTCTCGTTTCTTTCTTCTTATTTTTTCTCCTTTATTATTTATTTATTTATTTTGTTCACAACTCATGTTACTTTTTATTTTGTTCTTTCACTATTATCAATTTGGCTCCTTATTTTTGTGTTTTTTTATTTTTTTTATTTTTCAATCTCTTTATTTCTTGTTCCTTTTTCTAATTTTTTCCTCCATAATCTAATTTTGTTCATGATTTTTTTGCTTTTTAATTTTTTTTATATACTAAAAAAAGATAATTGATATAGTAAACATTCATTTATTTTTTAACATTATCTACTCCTTTTATTTTTTTTTCTTTTCTCCTTTTCTTTTTTCTCGTTTATTCTTAATTCTTTATGTTTTCGTTCCTTTTTTCTCAAATCATATTATTCTTTATTTTTTCACTATAATTTAATTTCATACTCAATTTTGGCTCCTTTATTTTTTTTTTATTTCTTGTTTTTTCTAATTTTATTTAATGTTTTTCTTTTATTTTTTTCTCCATAATCTAATTTCATTCATACTCATTGAGGTCTACTTCAGTCCTTCATTCTGACACTCTCCAGTTTTCTATGATACCATTAGTATATCTATATATTGACATAGTATGATGGAGGACTACTTCAGTCCTTCAATGAGACACTTGTTAATATACCACCACAATATATCTATATACTAGCATGGTATCATGGAGAACTGATTTAGTCCTTTAATGACACTCATCACTCCTCAATAAAACCATCACAGTATATTGATATATTGGCATAGTATCATCCTTCAATAAGATACTCTTCAGCCCTCCATGGTACCATCATAATATATTTATATACTGGCATGGTATCATGGAGGACTGCTTCAGTCCTTCAATGATATATATATATATATATATATATATATATATATATATATATATATATATATATATATATATATATATACTAGCATGGTATCATCCTTCAATAAGACACACCTTAGTCCTCTATGAAATAATCATAGTATATCTATATATTGACATGATATCATAGAAGACTGCTTTCATCCTTTATGAGACACTCCTAAGTATACCATCATAGTATATCTATATACAGGTATGGTATTTGTCATGACCCGAGCCTATATTATGGACGTGACTGGAACTCGATGCCATTGCTGGCCCGAGCATACCCTTGGCCTGGAATGATACTAGGACCTGTATTGAAAGACAAGCAGAAGCTGTAAAATCTAAAGCATGAGCTGAACTTTTGTAATGAAAAAATAGACTTTTAATATCTGAAGCACATAGTCATTTGAAAACTTATTACAACTGACTCAATTGACTATCTATGAAGCCACTACTGATATGACTGAATACTATTTGCTGGGACAAGGGCCCCTGCTTCCTTTATGTAAACAAAACTGAACTACTGAACTAGTATACAGACTAAGTCCTCTGGAAGTAATGAGGACTCACTCAAAGTTGAGGAGATGGAGCCTACTAAAAAGTCTGATCATGTACCTGAATATTTGAAGCTGCATCATAAAATGATGTAGCACTAAAGGTGTGAATACACTAAATGTACTGATATGTAAAGCAATTGAATGAAACAATGTTAATAATTGGTAAATCTGAATAACTTAACATAGATATGATATGAAATCAAGATCACGATAGCTAAATACTGAGATATGAGTCATCCTGATTATCTGAATTAGTACTGCAGCAAAAAGACTGAATCAATAGGATGAATTGAATGACTGAACCATAGTAACTAAAATTGAGAAATAAATGAAATTGTATATACATCATTATAAAACATATTTAGAAAATTGGTGGCTCGGTGCCATAAGTCATACTTTAAAAAAACTTACATACTTTAAAAAAACTTTACTTAAAATTGATAACTGAGTAGATAGTAATCTATATAAGTGAAACTAAATAGTTGGATAATTGAATAAATTGAAATGTAAAATAAAACTCTTTATAAACTAATAGCCTCGGCTAAACATATATTATCTGAAAAATAAATGAGTTTCTATTTAGGAAATTTCTTACAGCCAACATACTATAACACCCCGTATTATTTTTATATACACTAATTCTACTTATATGGAACTTGGTAAGCCTTTGTGGAAATAGATAATGGACTTCCTATTTTATTTAGGCAAGTATAACACCCTATACCATAACACCCTGTACATTTCCAAACTTATGCGACTACCTTAACATTGATGGAAGTATTTAAATTAGAGATAGTAGGTGAATCATCTCCTAAAGATGGTAGGGCTGAAATATAACACATGTTTATGGACTTAATTGAGTCCCAAATTAAGTAAATAAGAATGGTCCCAAAAGGATATGATCCATGTAAGAATGGTCCAAGTGAATACATCATCTACTTAAACTTTTTGACCTAAAGTTTGGCTAAGATTGGACCATAGAGAGGCGGTGGAAAGGGGGGGGGGTATATAAGGCTGAAATTCAGATCATTTTCAACATATTTCACTTGCAAAATTCCAGATTTTCAAAGAAATACTCTTTCCTCTCTCAAACCCTAACCAACCGCCCTTTTGGACAAAATCCTCCACTTTGCAAGCCTTGGTAAGTGTTTACCCTTATAGCTTAATATAATATATGCATAAGAGGTTGTGGAAATCATGTTGGTGATGTTTAAAGGGTATAGGGCAGTCCACTTTATATGTAGCAATCCACTTTTTCTTAGTGGCTAAAGGATTTGCCTTCTTGTGGTTTAAACTTGAAAATGGACTTAAGGTCTTGAGGAAATTAGTTTAGAAGGATGAAATTTCAGTGTATTAATGTGTGGTTATGTCCCTATTTCATTCCTTTTATGTATGGCTTGGTGGACATGTTTATATGTGTTTGTATATGGAACGTTTGGCGTAGTAAAAAGAGAATACTTTCTTGTTATGTTAAAGTGAATTCTGAAACTGTGTGGACTGTTTTTGGTATATTTTTGTGGAAGGTATTTATGTGACTTGATGGAATAAATATGTGGAGTTGTATTAGGGTAAAAATGTGAAGTATGAACTTGGTGGGAAATCTTATCGGTTTGTAATGTTTATGTTTAATGGACTGTTTTGGTGGTAGTGTCTTGGTAAGGTAGTAAGTTATAGTGTAAGAGGGTGGAATAAGGTTATATGGAAGTATAAAGAAGTGGGGAGTGATACACCATGTGTTTAGAAGGTTGGATGGTTTTTACTTCCCGTTAAGTAACTAATTACCGTCTTGCAAACTTGTAATGTAATTAACTTTTAATGTTAGCTTCTCTACGCACTTGTGTTGCAGATTAACACATAAACAAGGAGCTGAATTATTGTAGTCACGTGGTGGAAAGATAAGGTATGTAAGGTTACTCTTTTTCGTATCCTTTGGCATCGTATACTGTCCATATAGTTAATGACCTTGTTTCCACTCCGAAATGTTCTAAAGTACCTCAATACATGTTTATTATCAAGTTCCAGGTGTTCTCTTTTATTGTTCCAAAAATATTCAATAATGTTATAACTACCACTATAACAACTTCGAAGACTAAACACATTAAGCAACTCGATATAGTTGTACGAATGGCAGCTCTAGGGGTGAAAGCCTAGCTCCACTCGATCCCGATTTATTATTTATGGGTGGCAGCACCAGGGGCGAAAGCCTAGCATGGGCCGATCCCAGATTTTTTACCACTGATCAGTTGGGTATGTATATGACATGGTTTATCAAGATTATAAAGGAAAAGGGAAAGAAATGAATGTAATATACATGGTTCCACAGATACTGGCAGATGGTGGTTTAGTAGCATTACCTATTCACTTGTACCTGATTTCATTTGAGCTCTTGTATTATGTACAGTTATTTTTGTCTTATATACTCGGTACATTCTTTCGTACTGACGTCCCTCTTGGGGGACCTACCTTTCATGCTGCAGGCACAGGAGCTAGTAGATCTCTCCAGTAGGAGTACAGGACATCTAAAGGCTATTGGTGAGCTCCAGGTTGATTCGGGGATTTTCGAGTCCGTTGTATATATTTTTGGTATCGTGTAGTAGTTAGGTGTAATGCGGGGACTTATCCCGACCTTAACTAAGTCTATGTATCTTTTAGAGGCTTTGTAGACATTGTAAAGTCAAGCATGGTAGTGTCTTGTCTCTTAGAAGTTGCGGCCCCAACGGTCAAGTCCTGTATATCTATTTTGTACTTACCTACCTGGTTTACTTTATCGATACATCATGTTCGTATACTGCAGCATATTTGTTAGCTCAATTACATGATCGTAGGTTGGTTCTCTCGGGCCTTTATGGGTACGGGTGCCTGTATGCCCCAATGGATTTGAGGCATGACAAAAGTGGTATCAGAGTGAGGTTGTCCTAGGGTGTCTACAAAGTCGTGTCTGAGTAGAATCTTGCTTATGGATGTTTTGTGCACCACATCTATACGTACGAGGCTACGGCACATTTAGGAGTTGTCTCTTTTCTTCATTTCCTAGATCGTACAATAGAGCCAAAGTTGTAGGTGGAGTCATATCTAACCACTGAATTTGTTTTATGTTTTTGTTTCCTCAGTATAGCAAAATGCCGTTTACAAGAAGAAACAAGGGTAAAAGTAATAAGGTAGACAGGATTACCGGAGAAGGAACCAGTAATCACCACCTAAATAAGCTAATCAAGGTGAGGCTAAAGACGAGTTTGCATCGCGGGCTTCTTCTACTCTTCCACCTACAGGAGAGCCAAGAAGGAGAGGAGTACCCCCAGAACCACATGTTAGTGCTACTGAGAAGGATTTAAGGAATGCGGTGCAATTGTTGACTCATATTGTTGTTGTACAAGGTCAAGGACTAGCTGGTCCAACTACAGGTACCACTGGTGCAGACAGGGCAGCTAGTCTTTGGACACAGGATTTCCTTAAATTAGATCCTCCCACATTTACCGGATCAAATCTTAATGAAGACCCGCAAGATTTTATGGATCAAATCCAAAGGGCTTTGGATGCATGTATTTGGTGCAGAGACAGTTGAACTTGCAGCGTATAGATTAAAAGGGGAGGTTATTTTATGGTATGAAGATTGGAAAAGATCTAGAGGTACCAGTGCACCTTCAGCTAGTTGGGAAGAATTTAAAATGGCATTCCATGATCATTACCTTCCATTTGAGATTCGAGAGGCTCGTGTAGATCAGTTATTAAATCTTCGCCAAGGTAATATGAGTGTGAGGGAGTACAGTCTTCTTTTAACTCTTTGGCCAGGTATGTTCCTAATATAGTAGCTACTATGGATGATAGAGTTCATCGATACGTGGATAGACTGGATTCGTATTTGGTTAGAGATTGTACTATTGCTGCTTTGAATAAAGACATGGATATAGCAAGGATACAAGTTTTTGCACAGAAAATGGAGGATCAGAGGCAAAGGAGAAGAACATAAGAATTTGAAAAAGGACCTTCTAAGAGGGCTAAACCTATAGGGCAGTTCATGGCGTCCCAAGAAGAGTTTAGGCCTCGGGGATTTTAGTAGACCACCTAGACCATCATTTTCTTACTCTACAGCAAATGCTCCACCCCGATTCCAAGGGTTTAGAGGCAACCAATTCGGGCAAAGAAGTGAGATTCAGGGTTCACGGACAGCGGGGTATCAAGCACAAGGAAGTATGGGCCAATCCAGACCTCCTCATCAGCCATGAAAGCAATGCGGAAAACTTCATTTAGGTGCATGTTGGCTTGGAACGGATACTTGCTTTTAGTGTGGTATGTCGGGGCACATGATGAGAGAGTGCCCACAAAGGGGCACGGGTAGTATGACGTGACCTACGGGATCAGCCGTTGCATCATCATCATCAGGTGTACAGCCTATTGGGCGTGGTAGAGGTGTTAGAGGAGTAGCTAATTCTAGTGGAGTACAGAACCGTACCTATGCTTTAGCGGATCGGCAGAACTCGGAGGCTTCTCCTGATGTGGGTACAGGTACATTAACCATCTTTTCACATAATGTATATGCATTAATTGATTAGGGTTCTACACTATCATAGATCACTCCATTGATTGCTGGAAAATTTGAAAGAATACCAGAATTATTTGTTAATCCATTTGAAGTATCTACATCAGTTGGTGAATTTATTGTAGCTAAGAGAGTCTATCGTAATTGAATAGTAATTGTTTTTTATCATGATACGTTGGCTGATCTTGTTGAGCTAGAGATGGTAGATTTTGATGTTATAATGGGTATGGATTGGTTGACTTCTTGTTATACCACAGTAGATTTCCGAACGAAGAAGGTACATTTTCATTTCCCAAAAGAGACAGTCCTTGAATGGAGGGGTAATGTTGGAGCGTCAAAAGGTAAGTTTATTTCTTATCTTAAGGCGAAGAAAATGATATCCAAGGGGTAGATATGTCACCTAGTAAGGGTGAATGATACAGATGTGGAGCCACCGACTCTTCAATCTGTTCCAGTAGTAAATGAATTTCTTGATGTATTTCCTGAAGATCTCTTAGCTTTGCCCCAAGAACGAGAAGTAGAGTTTGGTATTGATGTGATTCCAGGTACTCAACCTATTTCTATTCCTCCATATAGAATGGCCCCGACAGAACTACGGGAATTGAAGGAGCAATTAAAAGACTTTCTAGAAAAAGGATTCATAAGGCCTAGTATGTCACTATAGGGTGCACTAGTGTTATTTGTACGCAAGAAAGATGACACGTTGAGAATGTGTATTGATTACCGACAATTAAATAAGGTGACAATTAAGAACAAGTATCCCCTCCCTAGAATTGATGATTTGTTTGATCAATTACAAGGTGCTAAATATTTCTCAAAGATTGACTTGAGGTCGGGGTACCACCAAGTAAGGGTTAGAGAGAAAGATATACCCAAGACAGCTTTTCAAACATGGTATGGTCATTATGATTTTTTAGTTATGTTATTTGGGTTAACGAATGCACCAGCAGTTTTTATGGATTTGATGAATAGGGTGTTCAAGCCGTTCTTAGATGTGTTCGTGATAGTGTTTATAGATGATATTCTGGTTTATTCAAGATCACAAGAGGACCATGCTAATCACTTACGACAGGTGTTACAGATTCTTTGTGATCGTAAGTTATATGCAAAGTTCTCTAAATGTGAATTTTGGTTAAAATTTGTACCATTCTTGGGTCATATTATGTCGGATGAAGGAATAAAGGTTGATACTCAAAAGATAGAAGTTGTGAAGAACTGGCCAAGACCTACAACGCCTACAGAGATTCGTAGTTTCCTCGGGTTGGCAGGGTATTATAGAAGGTTTGTTGAAGGGTTTTCTTCCATTTCTGCACCCATAACAAAGCTAATATACAAGGCAACCAAATTTCAGTGGGATGATGCATGTGAAAAGAGTTTCCAAGATTTGAAGAATAAATTGACTTCTACACCCGTATTGGTACTTCCAAAAGGCACAGATGGGTATGCGGTGCATCGTGATGCTTCAGAAGTCAGCTTGGGATATGTATTGATGCAGAACGGTAATGTGATAGCTTATGCCTCAAGACAATTGCGGCCACATGAGAAAAATTATCCAACACACGATCTTAAGCTAGCAGCGATAGTATTTGCTTTAAAGATATGGCGCCACTACTTGTATGGGGTTCATGTTGACATATATACCGACCATAAGAGTTTGCAATATATCTTTAAGCAGAAGGACCTAAATCTGAGGCAGCGAAGGTGGCTTAAACTATTAAAAGATACGGGGAAAACAAATGTGGTTGCTGATGCATTAAGTCGTAAGGCAATGGGGAGCACTCATAGCCAGTCCACAGAAAGACAAAGGATAATCAAAGATCTACATCAACTAGCCAGCTTAGGGGTTCACCTTCTTGAAACTCCAAATGAAGGAGTTATTGTGCAAAATGCGGTAGAATCCTCATTAGTAACTGAAGTAAAAGAAAAGCAGTATGCAGATCCTATTTTATTACAGCTTAAGGAGAATGTGCAACAAGGTCTGACAAAGGCATTTGATCTTACGCAAGAGGGAGTACTTCAGTGCCAAAATAGGTTGTGTGTACCTAATGTAGATGAGCTGAGGAAAAGGATTATGACAGAGGCACATCATGCAAGGTATTCTGCTCACCCGGGATCAACCAAAATGTACCATGATTTGAAAGGAGTGTATTGGTGGGGTAACATGAAAAAGAACATTACAGAATTCGTGGCCCAATGTCCAAAATGTCAACAAGTAAAAGTAGAGCATTAGAAGCCTGAAGGTTATATGCAATGTATGGATCTTCCAGTTTGGAAGTGGGGCGTGATTAACATAGATTTCATCACTGGTTTGCCTCGTACATTTCTAAAATTTGATTCCATATGGGTGATAGTTGACAGACTTACCAAATAAGCACACTTCCTACCGGTTAAGACTACTTACACAGCTGAAGAGTATGCGAGATTGTATATTAAAGAGATAGTTCGATTGCACGAAATTCCAATCTCTATTCTATCAGACATGGGAGCTCAATTTACTGTAAATTTTTGAAAGTATTTTCAGAGGAGTTTGGGTACACAAGTGAATTTAAGTACCACTTTTCACCCTCAGACGGATGGACAAGCAGAGCGTACCATACAAACACTTGAAGATATGCTACGAGCTTGCTTGTTGGAATTTAAAGGTAGTTGGGATGATCATTTATCTCTTATTGAGTTCGCCTAAAATAATAGCTATCATTCAAGTATCAAGATGGCGCCTTATGAAGCCTTATATGGGAGAAAATATAGGTCACCGATTGGGTGGTTTGAATTAGGTGAGATTGTTTTATTTGGACCAGATCTTTTTCATCAAGCCATGGAAAAGGTTAAGGTGATACAACAATGGCTAGGAACAATCCAAAGTTGACACAAATCATATACCGATGTTAGAAGAACGGGACTAGATTTTGCTATAGGTGATTGGGTATTCTTGAAAGTATCACCAATAAAAGGGGTAATGAGATTTGGAAAAAAAGGAAAGCTAAGTCCACATTATATAGGGTCATATAAGATTATCCGAAGATTTGGACAAGTCGCTGTAACACCCCGTACCTTCCCAACCCTACTTGATGACATTATATAATGTTTACTTAGGTGTCGAGAGCTCTAAGTATGTATTTGGTAATGTTAAAGATGAGAAAAATTGAAATTTGGCCTTGTACATGTGACTAGCCTTTCATAGGAAGTGTTTGGTGATTTCGTGGAGTATTTGTGGAATACCCCGTACACATTCCAACATCATTTGGTGACTTGGAGTCATGTTTACTTGATGATTAAGATCACTAATAAGTATTTTGTGGTGTTTTGATAAGATATTGGACGATATGCAAGTGTTGGAAAAAAATTGCCGAAAAATTCAGCAAGGCATGGAAACTTGCGCCACTCCCTGTTTCAGGGGGTGTGGCGCAAGTCCCTAATTCAGAGGGCAAGGAAATCTTGCGCCACTTCCTTGCTTTGTAGCAGTGGCGCAAGGCACAAAGGTTTTGCCTTTCCGGGCTCGTTTTGTAACGCAATTCTACGACGATTCATGGATGGTTTCTTTTGGTTCTTTGGAGTTCTTTGACTGTTGTTAAAGCTTCGAATACCTCAATACAATCCTACATACTTCTATATGATCAAACCATGAAACACAAGTAATTATCAAAAATGTTCAAGGAAGCCATGGACGACTAGAATTCCTATTTTTGCGATTGAGACGACGAATGAGAATCTCGTAAGAGAATATTTTCGTGACATTATGGAATTATTTAAACATGATATATATGGTGAATGATACATGAAAGTTGATGGGCTAAGCTACATGTGCAATTGGGCCCAAAATTAGGGCCCAAAAGGGAATAAAAGATTTGGCCCAAATGGACTAAATGACCCATTCTTCAAAGACCTTCTAGAAATAGAAATTAATGCTATAACTAATGGATAATGGTGAATTGAGGGCTTATATAAAGGGCCAAAAATCAGATTTTTAACACCCAAAAGTCTCATGCCAAGTCTAGAAATTTCCCAAAATCACTTCTCTCAACTCCAAACCATAAACTTTCTCTTGGAGCAAGATCATCATTTTTAAAGCTTGGGTAAGTGTTTATTATTATGGTTTAACATCTTATATGCATGGGATATTATGTATGTCAAGTTGGTTATGCTTGGAAATGGTGGACATGGTAATTTGTGTTTTTATATAAGATTTGTGATCCATGAGATTCAAGCTTGAATTATGACTTGTGACTTTGATGAAAGAGCATGGTATGGATAAAATATGAACATGTATGGTGTGATTATGATCCTAAACTTGTTATTTTTCCATAAGTGTAAATTATGGGATTTTGGCCGATTTGTTGTTGTGAGGTGTATTGAAGTGAATTGATGGAATAATTGTGATGTTATGATGATGGAAAGTGGAAAGTATGAACTAGGTGTGACATGCTATTGGTTATTAAGTATTGGTCAATGTATGGACTATTATGGGATTATTGGTATAATAAGTCATAAATGATATTGTGGTCAATGTTGGAAATATTGTAGTATTATTGGTATGATAATTCCATAAATGGTATTGTCAAGGAGGAAATTACATGTTAAAGCCAAACATGTGACTCATTGTTATTGTATGCCATTGTAAGGTAATTGGTGGTTAATGTTGGTTCCGTTATGTACTTGTGTTGTAGAGTGAAACATAAGGAAGGAGCGGGAATATTTGTATACGCGACTAAGATTGTGTATTCGTATTAAGAATACAAGGTATGTAAGGTTACTCTTTCCGTATCCTTCTACAAGATATTGTTCTTATTGACATTGGGCTTGTTTCAATTCCGAGAGGCTTGAAGTATATCAATTCAGGGTGACGTATATTGTTATTCATATGTGCCCTATTCTTAGATGAATTATGATTCACTTATCTCTTATTCATTGATTGAAGTTTCAAAGATGTCATGACATTGAATTCCTAAAAGAACTATCTCAACGAGAGTAATGAGGTAAAGAGAGCTTTTTTAGTTTGAATAGCATTATTCCGATCATGTCTTGTTCCAAAGTCCTATAGTATGAAGATTATCCTTGTGCCAATTGTTCATAAGTAAGAGTACCAATCTCATAAGAGTAATAAGAGAGGTGATGTGCAAGTTAGTATAATTATTCCTCATAAGTGAAGTTGTCAATCTCATGAGGTAAAGGAGTGAAGTGAGATGTGCATATAAGTGTGTGCTTAGTTAAGGTGTTAATCTCATGAAGTATAAGAGTAAGGTAAAACATATTGGTGTGTTTCAATGAGTATCATGATCCTTAATGTATTAATCTCTCATAAGTTGATAAATCAATTTCTCCCACCATAGAGTGGATGTATGTTCTCCCACCATAGAGTGGATGTATGTTCCCCCCTCCCCCCCACACCCACCATAGAGTGGATGTATGTTCTCCCACCATGAGAGTGGATGTAGGTTAAACCATTAATAGAGTGGATGTATGCAAGTAGATGAACAATAGTGGTCATGAACATAGAGGCAAGAAAGAATCTCTTGGGTATAGAAGAATCTATTGGAGGCAAGTCTCTTGAGTGAAGGTAATTTCCCTTGAAGGAGAGTAGTTATTAAAGATAGTATATAAAATGATGATTTATACACATTGACTATTCTCTCCTATTTTATTTTATTGACATTCTCATGTATGATGCTATTTCTTATGAGCCTTACATACTCAGTACATTCTTCGTACTGACCCCCTCGGGGGACTTACCTTACATCTTGCAGGTGCAGGCACTAGTAGATTTTTAAACAGACAGTAAGTTGACAGTTAGTTGGGGATCGTTGGTGAGCCCCAGTTGCTTCGGGACTTATCACAGTTGTACATTTGTTTTGATGTTGTAAAGATAAAGCGGGAACTTGTCCCAACTTTTAGTTCATTTTGGTCAATGCATTTGTTAGAGGCTTTTGTAGACATATGTGGATATGGGAATACAAGAGACGTATGTTCATGTTGACTTGATGACTCTAACAACCATAGTTTCATATTGTACATGTTTTCCATGACTTTTGTCATTGACATTTGATATGATATCGGTTACATGAGATAGTACGATGTTCATACGAGGATAGACATATATACATGAGCAAAGATTGGTTCTCTCGGGCCATATCGACTTTGGGTGCCAATCACGCCTCGATTGGAAGTCGGGGCGTGACATTCGCATATAAATTGGAGCTAGCCCAAGAACTCTCCACAGTTCATCTAATGTTTCATGTCTCAATGCTTCGAAAATGCATAGGAGATCCATCTCGTATTGCTCCTGCTGACGATATACAAGTTACGAAAGATCTCACCTATGAAGAAGTACCTATTGCTATTCTGGATCGACAAGTTAAGAGGTTAATAAATAAAGAAGTAGCTTCCGTAAAAGTGCTTTGGAAGAACCAGCAGGTAGATGAAATCATATGGGAAGCTGAGGACATGATGAAGTCTAAGTACCCGTAATTATTTCCAATCGAAGAGAAAGTCCAAGATACTGAATTGGAGCAATAACAAGTAAGTATTTATAGGTATTATGTGTATATGGTAACATGAAGATTTAAAACTTAGGCTTGAACATGTTTAGATTGGATAATGTTACTAACATTAGAGGAAGAATATTCCTAAGTGGGTAAGGATGTAACACCCCGTATTGTTTTTATATACACTAATTCTACTTATATGGAACTTGGTAAGGCTTTGGGGTAATAGGTAATGGACTTACTATTTTATTTAGGCAAGTATAACACCCTATACCATAACACCCTGTACATTTCCAAACTTATGCGACTACCTTAACATTGATGGAAGTATTTAAATTAGAGATAGTAGGTGAATCATCTCCTAAAGATGATAGGGATGAAATATGACACATGTTTATGGACTTAATTGAGGCCCAAATTAAGTAAATAAGAATGGTCCCAAAAGGATATGATCTATGTAAGAATGGACCAAGTGAATACATTATCTACTTGGACTTTTTGACCAAAAATTTGGCTAAGATTGGACCATAGAGAGGCGGTGGAAAGGGGGGTATATAAGTATGAAATTCAGCTCATTTTCAACATATTTCACTTGAAAAATTCCAGATTTTCAAAGAAATACTCTCTCCTCTCTCAAACCCTAACCAACCGCCCCTTTGGACAAAATCCTCCACTTTGCAAGCCTTGGTAAGTGTTTACCCTTATATATTAATGCAATATATGAATAAGATGTTGTGGAAATCATGTTGGTGATATTTAAAAGGTATAGAGCAGTTCACTTTATATGTAGCAGTCCAATTTTGCTTAGTGGCTAAAGGATTTGCCTTCTTGTGGTTTAAACTTGAAAAGGGACTTAAGGTCTTGAGGAAATTATTTTAGAAGGATGAAATTTCAGTATATTAATGTGTGGTTATGTCCCTAATTCATTCCTTTTATGTATGGCTTGGTGGACATGTTTATATGTGTTTGTATATGGAACGTTTGGCGTAGTAAAAAGAGAATACTTTCTTGTTATGCTGAAGTGAATTCTGAAACTGTGTGGACTGTTTTTGGTATATTGTTGTGGAAGGTATTTATGTGACTTGATGAAATAAATATGTGGAGTTGCATTGGGGTAAAAATGTGAAATATGAACTTGGTGGGAAATCTTATCGGTTTGTAATGTTTATGTTGGTTTGTCAACTGTTTTGGTGGTGTTGTCTTGGTAAGGCAGTAAGTTATAGTGTAAGAGGGTGGAATAAGGTTATATGACAGTATAAAGAAGGGAGGAGTGATACACCATGTGTTTAGTAGGTTGGATGGTTTTTACTTCCCGTGAAGTAACTAATTACCGTCTTGCAAACTTGTATTGTAATTTGCTTTTAATGTTAGCTTCGTTACGTACTTGTGTTGTAGAGTAACACATAAACAAGGAGCTGAATTATTGTAGTCACATGGTGGGAAGATAAGGTATGTAAGGTTACTCTTTTCCGTATCCTTTGGCATTGTATACTGTCCACATAGTTAATGACCTTGTTTCCACTCCGAAATGTTCTAAAGTACCTCAATACATGTTTATTATCAAGTTCCAGGTGTTCTCTTTTGTTGTTCCAAAAATATTCAATAATGTTATAACCACCACTATAATAACTTCGAAGATTAAACACATTAAGCAACTCGATATGGTTGTACGAATGGCAGCTCTAGGGGCGAAAGCCTAGCTCCACTCGATCCCGATTTATTATTTATGGGTGGCAGCATCAGGGGCGAAATCCTAGCATGGGCCAATCCCAGATTATTTACCACTGATCAGTTGGGTACGTATATGGCATGGCTTATCAAGATTATAAAGGAAAAAGGAAAGAAATGAATGTAATATACATGGTTCCACAGATACCGACAGATGGTGGTTTAGTAGCATTACCTATTCACTTGTACCTGATTTCATTTGAGCTCTTGTGTTATGTACAGTTATTTTTGCCTTATATACTCAGTATATTTTTTCTTACTGATGTCCCTCTTGGGGACCTACCTTTCATGCTGTAGTCACGGGAGCTAGTAGATCTCTCCAGTAGGAGTACAGGACATCTAAAGGCTAGTGGTGAGCTTCAGGTTGATTCGGGGCTTTCTGAGTCCGTTGTATATATTTTTGGTATTGTGTAGTAGTTAGGTGTAAGACGGGGACCTGTCTCGACCTTAACTAAGTCTATGTATCTTTTAGAGGCTTTGTAGACATTGTAAAGTCAAGCATGGTAGTGTCTTGTCTCTTAAAAGTTGCGGCCCCAACGGCCAAGTCCTGTATATCTATTTTGTACTTACCTACCTGGTTTACTTTATCGATACATCATGTCCATACACTGCAGCACATTTGTTAGCTCAATTACATGCATAGGAAGTATATGATCGTAGGTTGGTTCTCTCGAGCCTTTACGACTACGGGTGCCTGTCTGCCCCAATGGGATTTGAGGCTTGACACATACGTCATGCGAGTTTATGATGTCTTGCCTCTAACTCGGTTAGATAGCTGCTCTATACCTTACCGGGTTATAAAACATGTCTAAATTATGGATCTATATTGAGAAATTTGGGCTAAAGATGAGCCACCCAAACTAGTGATACAATTCTAACCTACGATGGCAATATAGTTTTGAAGCATGTGTTATCAAAATCCATAACCTTTCGATACTAAATAGTCCTCCCAAAATTATATATGCTCATAATATATCATATAAAGTAACTGAAATCATGATGTGAGTCTTTTCTCAAAATGTGATCTACAATGCTATACTTTTTTGTGCCCCTACTCAATTTCTAAATCAAAATCAAGTTCTGACTTTCAAATACATCGATTTTTCCTCTCAAAATTACTTTTCAAAATAGCTATGGTGAAAAGCATAATACTACTTCAAAAATCACAAAGTAAGATTTTCAAGGTTCTTAAAACAGTCCCAAAATATAATTTACAAATTTGGGTTAAGGAATAATTAAGAGTTCATGAAGTGTTCATTGTTTCTCGTAACTAAATTACAAAAGTTCCAACTTTGAAGAAAAGGAGATTGATTAGAAGAATTGGTTTAGAAAACCTAACTTGATTTCAACCAAAAATAAGCTTTTAAACCATGGGTCGTGGGGAAGAACTAGGTTCCCATACTAGAATGTAACCTTACATACCTTAATCGCTCCTAAAGTATTCGAGGAAGAACCCTAGCTTGAGGAAGAACTCTAAGAATTCAGTTCTTGAAATCATGGTTGAGTTTTCTTGAAAATTCTAGGTTATGACATAGGATTTCATTAAAAATTTGTATTCCAATGATAGAAATAACTAGAATTACTTAAAACTTTTGTAAGAGAAACTTACCACTAAAGTGACTTAACTAAAGTCTCGTAGGTTCTTATACAACTTGGTATGCGACCAACACATCATGATGTGCTACTGCACATTGGTCCTCACACCATTTCTAGAAATTCAGTTAAAATGGTTTTCTTGTCTATATGATGTGCGGTCCACACATTGTGATGTGCTGCCGTACATTGCAAATATTTGGACAGAATCTCTTTTTGTAAAAAGGATCATAACTTTTGACTTCCATCTTGATTTGATGAATTGTCAGTGATATTGGAAAGAAAACTCAAAACCTTTAATTTAGTGGGTATTATGCCACATAACTCTTCATATTCAAGGAGGAATGGTTGTTTGAAGTTAACCCTAGTAAAAGCTTATATAGAAACTTAATCAGTAGAGAAGCTTTCAACTCAACTTTGTGCTAGGGTTTTCTTATGACCTTAATTCACATTCAATACACTTCCTACACTTGAGGATTGACCTTCATAGCTAGGTACAGTAAAAGCTATTGTGTTCGAGTCTATCTATATACCTAGAATGGTTCACATCTTAGCCTGAAAGTTTGAGGTGTTACAATATCTCCCCCTTGGGATCATTCATCCTTAAATGATGGTCTTGGATAGAAGGAAAATGCATGAGTTGAACTATTTACTATCTACTTCTACAACTATACTCATCAATATGGTTGAGTTGTACTAACGACAAGGGTTTGACAACCAACTATTAAGGAATTCAAAAGCCCGAGCCAATAACACAAGAATTATCACACCAAGGATATGAAGTATGAGTTTGTAGAATCGAAAGGCACATAGACATGAATAACTTACATATGAATATAAACTTGGCCCATATTGCCCTAATTAAAACATGGAAAAGGGAACTCTCTCCCAAACACCTTTATCTTAAGTCATCATCATAGACATCATCCTCATTGGAATTCTCATAATGTTCCAAGGGAAAATATCATAGGCACAATTCGTATGTGACATCTAAATCTAAAACACTAACATGTGGTGAACTTAAACTAAAAATTAAATTGACTCATGGATAAAATTCTTTGCTTGATGTTGTACTTGATATTTGGTATCGGTGTGACACGCCTGCATATTATACATTATATTTCATAGGGATTCGAGTGGAACGCCTGCCTAATATTATATGGATCGGAGTGGCATGCTTGCCCAGTATTATTATTGATATTTTGGGAACAGAGGGCATGCTTGTCTGGTATATGGACCTCGTGAGTCCCCCATGGGTCCTATCTAGTTAGATAGAGTAAAAGGTGTATACATAACATATGCATCTCATTCATTTACTTACTCATTATACTTGGACTAATATTTTTTTGTGATAGATAATTGATTAGGTAGCTACCTTTATGATGGTTTGAGGAAGTACTATTAGAGTGTGTTATTTCTTTATTATTATGGCTTAACTATTAGACTAGTTGTGTCCTGCCTAATTGCAGGTTTGTATGGATTATGTTGGGTAGTCAAAAGTTTAGGTGGTTTTTGACTTCACTTTGAATTAGGGTCGAGCGATGATGATGTTGAGTACATATGGTTTAGTACTCATGCTTATTTATTTCTTCACTTTACATGCAGGTACTAAGCTGGTTGTCCTAGGGCGTTGATTCTGTCCATGTCGAGACTTCTAATTTTGAGATTCAAGGTAGTTTTTGGCTGATCCGTGGCTTCTTTGGATTTTCTCTATCTTTTCTTGATGTTGTTTTTCCCATTTCTTGAATTTTGAGATTTGTCCAGTTAAACTATACTCTTATAGAAGAAGCTTGTACCTTATGACTTCTAGATTTTGGGTGGTTTTCATGATATTTGGAATCAAGATTTGTTTTGCTCTATTTATTTTTGTGTATTCATTTTGTATCTTATTGTTCATTGTTGGGTTGACTTGCCGACCATGGGGTAGGGTAGGTGTTATCATGATTTGTGTTTTGGATCGTGAAAATATTGTCTACAAATCTCCTATTAGATAGTGTTCTTGTATGTTATCGAGGTTTTCTTCATTGTGACCTTGCAACCTGTACTTCTTACAATACTGGGTAACACATTGTATTATATTTTAACATTGTCACTATGAATTATTTCTATTGCTTTATCTTCTATCTCCAACATGACTGCTACACCCACCATGGGTCAACCTGTTACTGTAACATATGCAACCACACTAAATCTAGCCTTATCACACCACCGCCCATTCATTTAAATCAAATTCCATACCTACATGGAGAATCAAGAATAGTCTGGAAGGAGAAGGAAGTTGCTCAAATGATAATCAATGAAGATCTACAATATGCCGTAATAGAGAAACTCTCTTATAGGTGGCCCAAAATTCAAGAATTGCATAAGTTGATACAAAAACAATGTGAACTAAAGGGAAAGTTAACATTGGCCTGTTGAGAAATAGATATGTATTAATTTGTGCATCAACCCTGGAAGATTATGTGAATCTTCTTTCCAAACCACAACTCTATATTACTCACAGGTACTGGCCACATCTTATGCTTACTATTAAATGGGATCCCTTTTTTGATCCAGAAGAAGAAACTACAACGACTATCGCATGGATATCATTCCTTTCACTGCCACCAATTTTTTTTTGGTAAGGAAGCTACTTTTTCTTTGGTTGTGGCAGTGGGAAAGCCCTTACAAGTTGATATGGCTACCCTAAACAAGACTAGAGTAAGCTGTGTCTGGGTAAAGGTGGAGGTTGATTTATTGGGAGAATTTCTAAAAAGAATCAATGTAGGAATGAGGAAGAAAAAAGTGGAAATCATGAAAAAGTGGGTAAACATCAAATATGACTATGTGTCTAAATATTGCAAAACATGGTAACTGCAAAAGCATGATGAAAAGAAATGTTTCATAATTCATCTGGAGATATATCTAAGGGAGGAAAATGAGAGAGGTAGAGACCATGAGGAAGAAAAGAGTGGAGAAGAGAAATCTTTGAAGAATCCCACGAAGGAAGACAATACAAAGGTAAAACAAGGAGAAGGTAGTAAGTAGGATCACAAAGGCAAAGGGAAGCAGATTGAAACTAATGAGTTCCTAGAACAGAAAAAGAAGAAAAGATACAGGAGGCAAGAAGTTTCAAAGGGGAAGGATGGAGAAATTTTGGAACCCTAGACCACAACAAAAAAAGATCAAGAGGTCACAATAATCAATCAATTTAGGGTCTTAGAAGTAGATCAGTTGGGATAAGAAGGAGAAGATGATAATGATATCAAACACAGTCAGAGCAGTCTGAGAAAGACAAGGTTTAGAAGGAGAATATGAAAGGAAAATATTAGGAGAAGACACAAGAGAATTCAAAGAAATCACAAAAAGGGTTTGTATCTCCAAGCAACATTACCTCCAAGATTAAAGGGCCATACAACATAAAAGAAATCACACAAATCCAAGCAAAGGCAGCTAGTTCTATGGTGAAAAATACACAAAGTCCATTACATTCACTAGGAGTCACTGAAAAGGTAACACATGGGATAATAAAAACTAAAGAAAAAGGGGCAAATGACACACAAGAGACAAGAGAGCCTAATAAAGAAGTAGTTGTAGAGAAGAACAGTTTATTATTCCATCATAAGAGAAAGAACTAAGGAATACTGGTGACCCTATTAGAATAGTGCACATGGAACTGATAGAGAAGCCTTTGCAAGACACCCAAAAATTCACAACCTGTAACAACAGGACACTCAGAATAGGTACAACATGGAAGATGATAAACTAACATGGATCAAGTCAGCAGAGAAGGGGACTTATCTCCTACACAGACAGGTCAACTCAAAGGGAGATACAAAAAAGGCATAAAAATAATGCATTTCCATCACAAATCAGTACAAGGAGTAAGAAGAGATCCACCACCACATTTGATTAATGATAAACAATGTACTATTTTGGAATATCAGGTCTGTGAGATCTCAAAATTATTTTGAGAGATTAATAGATCTAAATTGGAGACATCATTATTCATACATTTCTCTATTGAAAACTTTTCAAAGTCCTACAGAGCAGAAAAATTACAAAAGAATATTGGGAATCAAAATGCAAAGGCTAATTGCTCTGCTAGGATTTGGGTCTTTTGGGAGGATAACTAAGAAGAACAAGGTTGAACAGACACAATACAATAAATAGTTATCCAATTTAAATTGAAAGGGAATAGTGACTTTTTCAAGATTACTTCAGCATATACCAGGTGCAGTGTATTGGAAAGATTGGAACAATGGGAGGATCTAGAAGATATGTTGGCAACACTCAGTGTCCATAGCTGGTGGGGGGTGATTTTAAAACTACACTGGATGATTCAAAAAGTTAGGATGGCTACTAGTTACCCAAAATGAAATAGTAGATTTTGCATAATGTATCAGCTCTTTGCCTTTAATGAACTGAAATTTGTAGGGAGCTGCTACACATGATGGAATAGAGAATAGAGAAAGACTGCATTTTTAAAAGACTTGACATAGTGTTTTGGAATAATGAATTCATGACTCTCCCACCAGACGGTGCAGTGCACTATTTGATAAGTCAAGGTTTAGATCATGCTCCCTTATATGTTATTTGCAACATAACATAGGAATATATCATCAGAACCTTCAAATTTCTAAACTTCTGGACCAAACATCAGGATTTCCTAAGAATAATGGAAGAAAGTTAGAATGGAAATGTTCCAAGTTCCCCTTTTACCATAGTGCGAGAAGTCTGAATTAGCCTAGTAGAGAAAAAACACTTTTGAGAATATTTTTCAACAAATTGCTACGCTGGGGGATATGATATAGACAAAGGAAATCCAACTAGAAATCTATCCAACAAAAGCTAATATAGCCTCACTCAGTAAGATAGATGCTGATTTGAAAAGATACCTTCATATAGAGGAGGAATATTGGAAACTAAAAATTGAATCAGATGATTTAAGGATGGGCTAAAAATACAGAATTTTTCCACTCCCTTGTAAAAAGGAGAAGAAAAGAACTACAGATATTAGAGATACAGACCGAAAAGGGGGATACAATCACTTCATCATAGAATATTGAAGAAAAAGCAGTAGATGTTTTCAAAGATCAATTTGAGGAGAATAATGAATCCAGAGATTATTCTATGTTGCAGATTATACCTTAGCTGATAACAATGGAACAGAATGAGGAAATAGAAAGGATCCCAACCAAGGAAGAGGTTAAAAAGGTAGTTTTCTATTTGAAGGGATAGTGCCAGTGGACCAGATGGATTCTCAAGCAAATTTTTCAAAGTAGTTAGAACATAATAGAAGAGGATATTAACAACATGGTGGTGGATTTTTTCTATAGGGAGGAGCTACCAAGATACATTATTCACACTAACCTAGTTTTAATTCCTAAGAAGAAAGTAGTTGTTAATTTTGGAGATTAGAGACCAATAAGCCTAAGAATCTTTGCCTACAAATTCATCTCAAGGAGGCTACACAAAAGGATGGTCCTTGTGCTACCTGGGATTATCTTTACCAACCAGACATGCTTTGTGAAAGAAAGAAACATAACAAAAAATGTACTACTAGCTCAGAAGATCGTTAGGGATATTCCTCACCAAAGTACTAAGAAGTTTTGGTCTCTCGGAAAGGATTATTGATATGATAGTAAGACTTATCACTAATAATTAGTATTCAATATTGATGAATGGGCAATCCTTTGGGTTCTTCTAATTCTCTAGAGGTCTAAAGCAAGGATATACCCTTTCACCCACTTTGTTTATCATAACTGCTAAGGTGCTTGCTAGGAGTCTGAATAGATTATACAAGGACCCTGATTTTAAGGACTATGGTTTACCTAAATAGAGACTAGAAATAAATCATTTGTCATATGTTGATGATACTATATTATTTTGTTCATGATAACCCACTTCTATAAAAATAATGATGAATATGTTGAGAAATTATGAACAAATATTTGGTCAAATGATTAACCTTGATAAGAGTTTGGTATATCTACATGAAAAGGTTCCCACTGGGATTTGAAACCAGATAAAAAGAATTATGGTTGTTAGACAAGGATCCTTTTCATTAGCATACCTTAGGTGTCCTATTTTCCATGGTAGGAAGAACAAATCTCACTTTGAGGACTTGATCAAGAAGGTGGTGAAGAGAATGTATTCCTAGAAGAATAGGCTACTATCTTTTGGTGGAATGTATATTTTTATATCTCATGTATTGCAGTATATGCTAGTATATTTGTTATCAGCCATGAATCTACCAGCATATGTCATAGATTAGTTGCATAAGATATTTGCAAAGTTCTTTTGAGGGAATACTACTAGTGCTAAGAACAAAAATTGGGTAGAATAGGAGAATATGTATTTTCCTAAAGAAGAAAGGAGTTGGGCTTTCAGTTACTGCATGATGTTTCAAAGGCTTTTTCTGCCAAAATCTGGTGGAACTTTAGAACCTCACCTATATATATGGAACAAATATTTCATGAAGTTCCATTATTTGTAGCTAAGGGTTTTGGAGTATCCCATTGGTGGAAGAAAACAACAACAATTAAGGAAAACATAGAGCATAATATCTGGTGGTAGATAACTGTGGAAACTCTAGCTTTTGGTTTGACAACTGTACAAAACAAGGATCCTTGTATTATGTAGAGGATGAGAATGATAGAAAAGAGGAATTAGAGGTCAAATCTTTCAGCAAGTTAACCCCTGGACCCCTCTAGGCCAAATTTAACTAGTTTCTTGTCCAAGAGGTCAAAACAAAATATAAAAGCTCGAAACCCAAACCAACCATGATATTAACCCAAAATCAATATTTTGGATCTAATTAAAATGATAAAATCACCATCTGAGCTTGGATCACAAAATATTGATCAAAGTCAAACTAATCAATTATAAGGCTACTCAAAACCGTAAACTCACTTAAGTTACTCCCAAATGTTTTGGGGTCCATGCCAATGATTCCCACAACTTATAAATGATATATATCAACTAAAGGGAAGGGAAAAATGGTCAAAACACAAATAAGCTAAAATTCACAACAAGGGTTGTTATCGGTTGTCTTTCAGTTGTGTAAGATTTATGACCCTTCCTGACACCACAGAGCAATTCTTGAATCTATCAAACCTTTTCTTTTGTTTGACCCCCCAAAATTGTTCCATGTCTTCTGGAGTGAAGGATTCACCTATATCAGAATGAGCTTTCTTACTAGTTTAACCTTTTTCAGTAGAAGCCCTTTTCTTAGATGCCCTTTCTACAGAAGTGTGAGATTCTCCCTCAGAGGAGTCTGAGGAAAAATTGAGAATATTTGTTGTGGAGGATAGACGATCAATGTGAAAAGCCATGGATCTTGTTCTTGTCATCTTGAGAACAGAAAAGAAGATAGGGAGAAAAAGAAGAGGAAGTGAGGATTTTTTAAGGGAAGAGTGAAGAAGAGGAAGATTTGGTTCCTTAAAAGGACATAAGAGACAGAGAAAGTAAAGAGAAGTGAAAGGAAAATATCTCTATGCATGCAGAGATATGCAATAAATGAGAATACAGAGATCGAGGAGATTTTCATAATTAAAAAAACTGAAAAGAAAGAAAAAAGCAGAAAACATTAGTAAATAAGGAAAATATAGTACACATCCAAAAGATTTGTAATGCCAAGCCTTTTTCACAGATAGCAAATCTTTTTTCCAACAAAGGTTTTGTAAAAATATCGGCAAACTGATTTTTAGAATCGATAAAATTAAGCAAAAGAATTTCCATTTTCAACATGATCCCTAATAAAATGATGCTTAATGTATATGTACTTAGCCAGAGAATGATGAACAATATATTTGGACAGACTAATAGCACTGGTATTATCACATAAAATAGGAACAGCTTCGTACGATAAATCATAGTTAAGTAATTAATGCATGATCCAAAGTAACTGAGTACCGCAACTACCAATAGCTATATACTTAGATTCTATTATGGATAGAGATATAGAAGTTTGTTTCTTGTTGTGCCAAGAATCCAGTGCTTCTCCAAGTATTTGGCATGTACCACTAGTAATTTTTCAATCATTCTTGTCACCTACAAAATCAGTATCTAAGTATCCAATAAAATCAAAATTAGAAGAGTGGGGATACCATAGTCCAAGATCTTGGGAGCCGACTAGATATCAAATTATACGTTTAATAGCTGTAAGGTGAGATTCTTTGGGAGCTGACTGAAACCTTGCACATTTGCAGATACTAAACATTATATATGGGTGACTTGCCATTAAGTAAAGCAATGAACCAATCTTTCCTTGATAGATTTTTTCAACTACTCCTTTTCCTTGAGCATCAGATTCAAGACAAGTTGATGGACTCATGGGAGTTACCAAAAGCTTTACCCTTTTTCATGCTAAATTTCTCTATAAGCTCCTTCGTATATTTGTTTTGGCTGATGAATGTCCCATTTGATTACTGCCTAATTTGTAGTCTGAGGAAGAAGGTAACTTCTCCATGAGACTTATTTCAAATTCTCCTTTCATAAGATTAGTAAAATACTCGCAAATCAATGGATTAGAACTATCAAAAATAATATCATCCACATAAATATACACAATAAAAATACTGGAATTCATTTTTTGAATAAAGAGGGTGGTATCAATTTTTTCTCTTTGGTAATTATTGTTAAAAAGGAAGGTACTTAGTCATTCATACCGGGCTTTTAGGGCGTGTTTGAAACTGTAAAGTGCCTTTGAGAGTTTGAAAACATAGTCAGTACAGAAGGGATTTTCAAAGCCAGGGACTATTTTACAAATATTTCTTCTTTTATAAAACCATTTAAAAAAGCACTTTTTACATCCATAAGCATCTAATGAAGCATAAGCAAGATGAATGCAGATAGATTCTAACCTTATTGCAGGACCAAAGGTTTCATCGTGTTCAATGCCTTCTTATTGTGAATACCCTTGAGCAACTAACTTTGCTTTATTTCTAATGGCTTTGCCTTCTTAATTTGATTTGTTTTGAAATACCCACTTGGTTATGATCACATATTAATTCCAGTCCTTTTGACTAAAGTGCATACCTGATTTCTTTCAAATTGATCCAGTTTGTCTCTCATGGCTTAAATCCATGATTCATCTTCAAATGCTTCATCAATGCGTGTGGGCTCAAATTGTAAGACGAGTGGCACAGAGGCCTATTTTTCAATAAAGCTCTTGTCTATATTTTATCACTTGTACTTCCAACGATGAAGTAATTTGGAAAACTTGCATTATTCCTCCATTCCCTTGGGACATTTACTTTGGGTAATTCAGGGGCGATAGATAACTCATTTGGTGCAGTAGTTGACTCTGCTTCAGCAGTTACAGTAACCTTGAGCAAGTTGTCAAGTATGGGAGTGGGTAGTACCTGTTCATCATCTAGACTTACACTTCTAGAGTTTGGATTAGAATCATTAAATACCATATGCACAAATTCTTCTACACTAAGTGTTCTCTTATTAAAAGCTCTAAATGCACGACTAGTAGGAGAATATCTGAGACAAATACCTTCATCGCTTCGTGGGTCAAACTTATTAAGATTGTTCTTACCATTATTGTGAATGAAGCATTCGTATCTAAAAGGATGAATGTAGCTGATGTTAGGGTTATTTCCTTCCAAAGTTCATAAGGAGTCTTTTTCAAAATAGGCCAAATCAACCTTTTATTTAGAATGTGACACGTTATGCTCACTATTTCTACCCACAAGTGATCGGTGAGACTTTTTTCCAATAGCATGGTTCTAGCAGTTTCTTGAAGAAATCTATTGTATTCAACATTCCCATTTTGTTGTGGAGAACGTGGCGAAGAAAAAATTTTGAGTGTAGCCATTTTGTGCACAGAATTTTTCAAAGACTTTATTTTCAAATTCTCCTCCATTATCACTATGAACAGTGGATATAAATTAACATGCTTCTCTTTGAACTCACCTACAAAAAATCTCAAAATCAGTGTATGCTTCATGCTTGTGAGCAAGTAATATTTCCCAGGTGAAATGAGAAAAATCATCAACAATGACAAAAGCATATATTTTTCCATCAATGATAGCAGTTTTTGTACGTCCAATAAATCTCTGTGGATGGTTTGGAGTGATTTAGAAGTGTTCACTATATCCTTGACTTTGAAGGAAGATGGGTCTATTTACCAAGCTGACAGGCATCACAGATGTGATCCTTTTAAAACTTGAGTTTAGGCAGACTTCAACTAGTTCAAGTCTAGACAGTTTTTTGAGAGCATACATATTGGTATGACCAAATTTTCTATGCCACAACAAGGGATCACAAGCTACAATAGTAAGACAAGTTAAAGTAGGTAAATCAACATTGTTAAACACATAAATATTTTCAACTCAATCACCAATGAGGGTGATGTTTTTAGCAATGTTATTGATGTTTCATCTGATGGCATTGAAGAGTACATCAAAACCTGCATCACACAATTAACTGATGCTTAATAGATTATGCTTGAGTCTATCGACCAAGTAAACTTCAATTAGATCACATAAGGGGTTGATTCATATTGAGCCGACTCCCATAACTTTCCCTTTTGCATTGTCTCTAAATATTATGAATCCACCATCTATTTTATTTACATAGATGAAACTTTCTTTTTTCTCTGTCATGTGCCTAGAACACCCAATATCTATCACCCACATCCCTTTCTTATAGGTTTTTTGAGTGCATTCCTATATAATAAGAAGAATGGTTTCTTTTAGGTACTCAAGTGTTCTTGGGTCCTTGAAGTTTAGAATTTATGTCTTTAGGTCTCCAAATACATTTTCCTCTAGAATTTTTTCTACAGTTGAAGGACTTATGACCTACTTTACCATAAGAACAACATGTAGGTTTATAATTAGAAATGGATTATCTTGCAGAGAAGAAAGATGAATTTGACGAGTTACTATTTTCAAAATTATTTCTATTTGATATATTAGACTTGACAGAGTTGAGACTTGGTGATTTCTTATTACCGTTAAATTGCATTTTTATTTCACCAAGTTCCTCTAGAAGTAGGTAAACTTCAATTTGACTTGCTTCCAAGAGTATCTGTCAGTCTTTCTTCTCTTGAGAAATTTTGTTATACTCATTTATAACCTTTTCTAATTCATCAGCTACCATTTCAAGAGAGTATTGAAGATCTATGAAATTTTGATAATAAGAAGTGTTTACCTTATTGGAATCACCCCTAACCATAAAGCATATGTTTGTTATCTCTATTTGATCTTCATTAGTTCCTTTCTCGTCACTCTATGCTAAACAATTCTTAGAGTTATTTTTTCTAAAGCTACTTCTCTTATAGTCCGAGCAGTTTTGCTTAATGTGGCCTAGTTTTCCACAGTTATAACATCGATCATCATTTTTTTGATAATTACTATTCTTGAAGTTTGGCTGAGTCCTTTGCTGTCTTTGTCTCAGCATGTGTCTGACGCCATAATTTATGAGATTCATACCTTCTCTATTTATCTCTTCTATATCCCCTTCTTCCTCAATGTTTGCAGCATTGAAGGCTACTGTCTTTTTTTTTTTTCTCTTTCTTGATGTACCTATAGATATGATTTTGTTCATAGGCAAGAATATTACCTCTGAGTTTATAGTAAGTCATTTTGTGCAGATCTCCATCTTGAAGTGTAGCAACCTTTGTCTCCCAAGCTTTATGCAAGCTTCATGTGAGTTTTTTCACTTTTAAACTATTTGAGTATATCATTCCAAGTGATTTGAGTTCACT
Source organism: Capsicum rhomboideum (assembly GCA_031232105.1). NCBI lineage: Eukaryota > Viridiplantae > Streptophyta > Magnoliopsida > Solanales > Solanaceae > Capsicum > Capsicum rhomboideum. The sequence continues at coordinate 98,769,684 of CP124718.1, forward strand.
TACAATTTTACTTAATTGGGATAACATTGATTCCATGCCTTCATCGTCATTCATTTTGAAAAGCTCATATTCATACACAAGAGCTTCTATTCTTGCCTCCTTTACTTTGCTCGTTCCTTTGTAGGGGACTTTAAGTTTGTCCCACATTTCCTTGGAAGTTTCATAGGACAAGATTATGTCATATTCTGATCCACTTACTGCATAATAAAGCAAATTGATAGCCCTAGCATTAGTTTGGATTACCTTTTGTTATTCTTTTGTTATTTTAAAGGTTTCAAGATCAACGTTGTTGTTAGATTCCTTTCCATCTATTTTTACTCCTAGAATAGGATTTGTTACCTTTTTGATCACCACTCATGCTTGAAATTCATTTGATTGAACAAAGATTCTAAACCTTTCCTTCTAGTGTGAGTAGTGTTAACCGTTGAAGTTAGGTAGCCTGTTTGACGAGTGTCTGCCTTGAAGGATAAATCCTGGAATTTGATAATTTGTCATTTGATATTTTCTCATGAGTGGTTAAGTAATGATATATGAGATATGCTTTGATACCAATTGATAATCAAAAGGGGGTAAATTGAAATTCTTTTCTATTTCAGAGTCGACTAGATGGATCTGATAGTCGACTTACCTACAAAGCAAAGTTAGTAGCACGGATAACAAAGAAGATAATTAAATACTAAGTAAGAAAATGAGAACACAACAATTTATACTGGTTTGAAACACCCTTGTGGTGCCTACTTCCAGTTTCCCTTAGATTGCAAGTGTTCCCTTTAAAGCAATGGTCAATTTATAACTTGATTTGAATCGTGAACTGATTTGATTGCAGTTCCTTCAAATCTAGTAGCAGCCTCAACTTGTATAGCGCCTAATTTCTTTTTTCTTTTGCTTTCACTATATATGTTATTACAATGAACTCTATAAGATGATAGAAGTAACTAGAAAATTGCTCAAGTGAAGACGTACAAATTGAATTCTAGATTCCTATTTATAGAGGACTTGTACAGAAGACCGTTGGATCCTTAATGTAGCAGTGAGATCTTCAATATCCTTTGTTACCGTTGATGGAATTGATTTCTGGCTTGATTTAGGGAATTGGAATTTCATTCTTCTAATTCCATGCTCTGTTTTAGGAAACCTAAGGGATGTGTGGTCATCAAGGTTGTATATTGGGAAACCAAAATGACATTATACGTCTGTATTTCCTTCCTTTCTGACCATCCTTGATTTGTGATGATTCTTGATAATCTTTCATTATTTAATCAGCTTGATGCTCCTTCCTTGATTGATGATGAATTAGCTTGATATTCTTTCCTTAATAAATCAACTCATTGCTCCTTCCTTGTTAGGTTGAATCTTTTCAGTTAGGGATTTCCTTGTGAAAGTATCTTTTCCTTTTTTATCCAAGTATCATAACGTTGCTTCCATTTTTATCCTTCAACCATAAAGGGAAATTATTTGTCATCATTAAAACTTGGGGTTAACATTGCGTTCTTGAAGAAGGCACTGTAGCAGTCAGCTTTAAATATTCCCTTTTACGTCATAAACCTCATTTTTACCATTAGTTAGATTTGTAAACTCGGTTTTGAGCATTTGCAAAGGTGGTTTTTATGGAATTAACATTGGGTGAGTCTCTCAGCTACTTTTTCGTCAATACCCATGGATTATTTCATGTAAATAACTTCAAATCTTAGTTCTTGCAATTGAAAAATTGGGGTTTTACTGGTAAAGTGAAAAGTTAGTATTTCAGTGATTCCTAACTCGATTTCAACTCTATTTTCAATGGAATTTCAGATTTAGACCCCTTAAACCCTGCGTAACATGAAAAATTTGATAAAATTTCAGTTTTGCTTTTATGGGCTCAAGGTTGATTTTCAGACTAGGTTTTTGGACCTGGATATGGAATATAAAGCTCAAATCTTATCCATCTGGCTTTGGATTTCCTTCTTGAGTTTTCTTTTAAGGAAATTTGAGACCTTTTAAAACTCTTTTTTGAAGTGCTTATATGTTAGTTATGTGTTATGGTAGTTATGGGATTTGGGAGGGCTCTTATATAGGTGATATGACAAGCATCTATGTAGGTACCAATGTCACGTAAAGAGTTAAAATCAGATAATTGCCTGTTTTGGACTGTTTTCTTTACTTGCTAGCATGATTTAGGTGGTTTGCTATTGAATCATGAATTTGTTGAGCATGCTATCTAATGAGAATACTCCACTTGATATATATATAATGAGAATTCTTCTATGAAAGATTAGAAGAACTTACCTAGTAACCTACGAGCCTTAAGGACGATCATGATATGTAATCACGACCGCTCCTTAAAATCGTAGGTTTAATGACCTGATTGTTTGGTTTTCAGGAGTTCGATCATATGATTGGCACCATGATCGTGACATATAGATACAATCATGATGACCAATCATAGGATAACTCCTAATTTTAATCCTGCACGACTTTAGTGAAATATGTGCAGACGATCGAATCCACAGTTATGGGATCTACCCACTATGGTGTAATCCTCTCGTGGGTTCAGTGCTGAGTCTAGTTCTACACTTTCTTTCCTGCATAATCCCTGCACAAGTAACACACATTACCCTAAAAAAGTAATAAGTATAAAATCATGGGTTGTCTCCCAAGAAGCATTTGATTTAACATTGCGGCACGACGTGGCTATGTTGGTTACTCATACTTCACCAATAAGCCCATGGGTTGCCTCCTATGAAGCGCCTAATTTAACATCGCGGCACGATTCAGGTGTTCTTGACATCTTAATCACTATCTAAATCCACATCACAAACTATATTTACTTCATCAATGGACCCTAGTTAGTGATTCACCCTTTCGCCATTAATATTAAACTTCAGACCTTCTTTATTTTCTAGCTTAAGTGCACCATAGGGGAATACTTTAGTCACTCTATACGGTCCTCTTCACTTTGACTTTAACTTGCCCGAAAATAACTTCAGCTTAGATTCAAAAAACAATACCAAATCATCGGTGGTGAATTCTCTTTTCTCAATCCTGTGATTATGGTATAGCTTCATCTTTTCCTTGTACAAAGCTGATCGTTCATAGGCACAGAGATAGAACTCATCCATCTCATTTAGCTTCTCTAGTTTCAATTTTGTCGCATCTTTCCACTCCAAATTTAGCTTTTTCAAAGCCCATAATGCCTTATGCTCAAGCTCAACAGGCTAGTGGCATGCTTTACCGTACACAAGATGATATTGAGAAGTACTAATGTGGGTCTTAAATTTTGTCCAGTAAGCCCATAGTGCATCATCTAACCTTCTCGCCCAATTTGTCCTATTGGCATTCACAGTCTTTGCCAAGATGGATTTGATCTCACGATTGGAGACCTCAACCTACCAGTTTGTCTGAGGATGATAAGGCGTTACCACCTTATGTTTCGCACCATATTTCTCAAGCAGATCTAAATAGAAAATTGCAAAAATGAGAGCCTCAATCACTAATGATTACCTTAGGAGTCCCAAATCTGGAAAAGATATTCTTCTTTAAGAATATTGTGACACTCTTCCCTTCATTGTTCAGAAGCGTAACTGTCTCCACCCATTTTGAAACATAGTCAACAGCCACCAAGATATACTTCATACTATGAGAACTCACAAAAGGACCCATGAAGGCAATGCCCCATACATCAAACAACTCAAGCTCCAGAATAGTGGTTATTGGAAGCTCTTGCCTTTGCGAGATATTTCCTGGTCTTTGGCATTGGTCACATGCCTTGGTATAGTCGTATGCATCTTTGTAAATGGTGGGACAATAGTATCCACATTGCAAAATCTTATGCGCAGTTCGCGCACCACTATGATGACCACCAACTGGAAAAGTATGGCATGCCTATAAGATACTCATCATCTTAACCTCAGGAACACATCTCCGCACTACTTTATCGGTACAACTTCAAAACTAATATGGTTCATCCCAAAAGAACTTTCTCACATCATACATAAATTTCTTACGTTGGTGAAACGACAAGTCTTCAGGAACCATATCACTCACTAGATAATTTGCAAAATCTGCGAACTATGGAATCAAATCTTGTGAAGCAACTAATACCTATTCATCCAGAAAAGTGTCATTGATCCCGAGCTCATCTTTTAGCTTCAGCATGGCCTCTTTTTTAAGGCACGATAAGCGGTTAGCCACTTGATTCTCAGTCCTCTTTCGATCATTGACCTCAAAGTCAAATTTCGGCAACAACAGTACCCAACAAATCAACCTCAACTTTGCATCCTTCTTTGCCATAAGGTACCTAAGAGTTGCATGGTCAGTATGCACAATGATTTTTGTGCCAAGAGAATAAGACCAAAATTTCTCAAAAACAAACACCACAGCAAGCAACTCTTGTTAAGTTATAGTATAGTTTTTCGGAGCTGGGTTAAACGCTTTGCTAGCATAGTAGATGGGATGTAAGATCTTCTCTCACCTTTGGCCTAGGACTGCACCTAGCGCCATGCCACTAGCATCACACATAACCTCAAATGGCATAGACCAATCAGGAGATACAATAATCAAGGCTAAAATCAACTTCTCTTTCAGGCACTCAAATGCTTTTAGACATGCTTCATCAAACATAAATTTCACCTCCTTCTCAAAAATCTTACACAACGGATTGGGAAACTTAGAGTAGTCCTTGATGAATCTTCTTTAGAAACCCCCATGCCCTAAGAAGCTACGAATACCTTTCATAGAAATTGGTGGAGGCAACTTTTTAATCACAACAATTTTTGCCTTGTCGACCACAATCCCCTTCTTCAAAATCTTGTGACCAACCACTATTCCTTCTTTAATCATAAAGTTACACTTCTCCCAATTTAGAACCAAGTTATATTTCTTGCATCTCCTTAGAACATTGGTGAGGTATGCCAAACAAGCATCAAATGAGTCACCAAAAACTGAGAAATTATCCATGAACACCTTAATAGTATCCTCAACCATGTCAGAAAATATAGCCATCATGCAATGCTAAAAAATTGTGGGTACATTACAGAAACCAAAAGGCATTATCTTGAACGTGAACGTCCTATATGGACAAGTGAAAGTGGTCTTCTCCTGGTCCTCAAGAGTAATAAAAATATGATTATAGCCCGAGTATCCATCGAGAAAATAATATCAACCTCCACCAGCAAGTTGGTCTAACATCTGATCCATAAAGGGCATAGAAAAGTGATCCTTCTCAGTCCAAGAGTTCAGTTTTATATAGTCCACACACACACGCCAGCCTGTGGCTGGCATCAGAAAAAGCTCATTCTTCTCATTGGGAACCACAGTGATTCCACCCTTATTTGGCACACATTGGACCGGCGGGGGCTTACCCACTTGCTATCAGAAATAGGATAAACCACACACGCATCCAACCACTTGATGATTTCCTTCTTCACTACCTCATGCATAGGTGGATTTAACCTCCATTGATGCTCAATACAAGGCACGCACTCCAGCTCAAGTTGGATTTTGTGCGTGCGAATTCCAAGCTGAATCCCAATGATGTTAGTAATGGACCATCCAATGGCCCTCTTGAACCTCTCTAAGACAGAAACTAGGGCCTCAACTCTCCATTCCACCAAATCAGCTGCAATAATAACTAGCAAAGTATTGTTGGCTCTTAAAAATGTATAATAAAAATGATATGGAAGAGCTTTGAGCTCCAAAAGTAGAGGCTCAATAGAAGGCCGAGCTAGAGGGGTCACTCTATTTTTCAAATCAAGATCTTACTATTTCTGTGCATAATTATATGAACCCCTGCCTTCATTTGCACTTACCATCACATCATAACTCTCAATATCACCACCCTCGAAATTCAAGATTACTACTGCGAGGGCCTCAACTCCAAGCCTTTCCTTAATAGGAGCTACTGGATCATCCTCATCGACTGTATCTATCACCGAGATCACATGCATATCCTTTGGCTGCTTCATAGACGGGTATATATTAAAAGTGACTTATTCGCTATTTAATCAAAATTTCATCTACCCAGTCTCCATGTCAACCAACGCATGCCCAGTCGTAAGGAAAGGTCTTTCCAAGATTATGGGAACTTCAAAGTTAACCTCACAATCAAGGATAGCAAAATCAGCTGGAAATAAGAAGCATACAACTCTCACCAAAACATCACAAAATATTCCCACCAGTTTTTTCACAGTATGGTCCATTATGAAAAGTCTCATCGACATTGGTTTGGGCGACCCCAACCCTAACAATTTGTAAACTGCTAGCGGTATCAAGTTAATGCTAGTACCCAAATCACACAAGGCCTTTGTAAAGTTGAAACACCTAATAGTACATAGAATTGTGAATGCTCCTGAGCCTTCCTTTTTCTCAACCAAAGATCTAAAAGCTGCACCCAAATCACACAAGTCCTTTGTAAAGTTGAAACACCTAATAGTACATAGAATTGTGAATGCTCCTGAGCCTTTCTTTTTCTCAACCAAAGATCTAGAGGCTATTGCACTACAATGGTGCACATTGTCCATGGGCTTAAAACTCACCATCCGCTTCTTAGTCACCAAATCCTTCATAAACTTCATGTAACATGACATTTGTTCAAGTGCCTTAACTAGAGGGATGTTCACTGTCGACTCTTTTAGCATTGAAATAAAGGGATGTTCACTGTCGACTCTTTTAGCATTGAAATAAACTTTTGGTACTTTCCCTCTTGGCTTTCTTTTTAAGTCTTTGCAAAAAAGAAGGAAGAGCTCGTGGAATGGGAGTTAATCATTGAGGGACCACCTTTTCCTTCCCCTTTCTTTCCTTGGCCTCATGATTATCAACTTGAGGCTTTTCAGATGCATTTTCATTAACCACCACTTTTTTAGAGTCAGTAATTTTCTCATCCTCTATAATTATCGGTTCTACCACATCATCAACAATCACAGACATAGGAGGATTAGTGGTCATCTGACCACTCCAAGTAGTAATAACCAAGAAATGACCATCATTCTTTAAATTAAAGATGGTGTTACTTGGGAGAGTACCTTGTTGACTTTGATTCAATGCTGCAGAAATTTGACCAAACTGTTGCTCAAGCTGCTTGATAGCGGTAGCATGTGATTCAACTTTCTGATTCAAACCCAAAATATACACCTTAATCTCCTTAAGGCAGTCTTCCATTTTCTCTACCCCTTACACAATCTTTGCCAGTATGTCTTTCATTCTCGAATTGCTCGACCCAACATAACGAGTCCCTGGTGCAACTTAAAGGCCACTCCTATACTTATAGCCATCTTTTCTCTTCTAATTACCATCTCAATCCCTATCTATATACCCTAACTTTTTGTAATTGTTATCTTTATAGTAGTTTCGACCTTATTTTCCTTACCAAAAGTTCCTACTGTCTTGGTTAGACCCTTGGACCTTGGCTTGAAAACCCATCACTTCTCTATCAAGGTGATTTACCTTCTCTCAGAGTTTGAATCTTTATATCTAAGTGCCTTACCTTGTGCACCCATCGCATTCACCTTTTTCGGTCCAGCCGCCGCAAATTATTTAGTAAGCAACCCAATCTCAGTCCTCAGTTGTGCTACCTCTTGAGCCACTCATCTAGCACTCACTGTTCTACAGATGCTCCAATTGAATAAGTTCATGTGGGTTTGTCTGCCTCCTGAGTATGCCAACCTCAGTTGGTTTTAGTGATCTGATCTAGGATCTCAGAAGCATACACCCAACATAAACACATGAATGCCCCACCTGTGATAGTGTCTGCTACAGCCTTGATGTTAGTATTCAAGGCTCAATGGAAGATCTCTAGCAAGTTTCTACCAGTCATTCTGTGGTTTGGAACACTCTGTAGCTTCTTCTTGAACCTCAGCCATGTCTCATACAATGCTTTCAAATGCAACTATCAGAAATTATAAATCTCATCCTTCAATTGTAACATTCTGGAAGGTGGGAAAAATGTTCCAAGAACTGATTTTGCAATTCATTCCAATTAGTGATCAACCCCTGTGGTAGCTCTGCTAGCCACAGTGTGGCTTTCCCTATTAAAGAGAATGAAAAAAGACGCAGTTTGATTGCCTCTTGGGTCACTCCTGGCAGATTGTAAGATGTGCAGATCCCAACAAAATTCATTACATGCATATTTGTGTCATCAGTGGGAAGGTTTGTGAACATCTCTTTCAGGTTTAGAAAATGGATCATGGCACTCGTGATATCAAACTTAGTCATAGGAGTTAATTCTGATGGAATGATAGAACTAGTTTTCACTGGTTCTAAATAGTCCAAATCCTCCTCTGGATCCTTATATTGAGGCAAATACTATTGCAAAGGTTGTTGTGGAAGTTGTTTCCCCCTATGCCTTCTCTGTCTTTCTCGATCATCAAGTGCAGCTAGACGATTCGCCTCATCTTATCTAGCCCTTTCTTCCCTAGCTGCCCGTCTGATAGCTTCTTATCTAGTGTTCCTCTCAGCCATTAATCGAGCTGTGGTCTTTTCTACAGTCTCTTAAACTCTGTGGCTAGTGTAGTGGCTAATTTAAGAGTGTTAGATCACATTGAACACCCTCCAACAAACCTGTTGGATCATGAACTCCTTTGATAACCAACCTTCAATTATTTCTCAGAGTTCTTTCAAGATCCGTATCAAGTGAAATTAGGGGATTGCCTTGACTTCGAGTACTGTGCATACACTGATGTGCGCCCTAAAACCAACAAAAAATTAAGATCAGGAAACAACAACAATAACCCCAACAAACACACTCAAATAAACTCTGTAGCCGTATTCCCCGGCAATAGAACCAAAATTTGATATCGCTTAAATTGCACCTCTAAGCAAAGTATAACAAAATCTCTGTTAAATATAGAACCCAACCTAGGTTGGGGTCGATCCCACAGGGAATAGGTCAAAATATCAATCAATATGTACGCCAAGGAAATCAATAACAGTTTCTAGTAAAAAAGGGGATTTGTAATTAAGTAATTCAATAGTAGCAGTTGTTGATTTGTTGGATTTGTAATTAGTATGAGAGAGGCACTAGGACTGTGTTCCCTAATAACTTCATAACTCCATAGGTTCATAGTACTTTGCAATCTCTCCTGGTGTTAGGTATGGAGAATCGATAGGTTATGTATACTTAGAACAACATTACTTGTCTAAGAAATATCCTCAGGTAAGCTTTCACTTCTCCTAAACCTGCATTACTAACACCTATCCTAGATGCCAGATAGATAACCCATATTATCGGCTCAAACTATAAAGTGGAAGTTGATAGCTCCAAGTCTCTGTTGTTTATTCCCTTCTTCCCTTTCGTAATCATCCTTTTGTCAGAATATAGATTAGGAGAGTTCTAAAGTAGCGCACTGTCAAAAAACATTCAAACCCAAGGAAACATTCAATACACGTGAACACCGATTGAAGATTAATCTGTACTATGAACCCTACTTCGTTAATCTAGTTGTGGTGTTTAGCTACTCGTAATTACAAGAACACACAAAGAATTAATAGAAGAAAACATAATCATGAACATACAAGAATAGTATGAAAAACTCCAAGATCTCACTTTGAATTAAAAACCCTAAAAAGTGTGTGTGAAATTCCAAAGCCAATAATGTGCCTTAAAACCTTACAATAATGTAATAGAACGTAACGTCATAAAAAAAATGACAAAGAGTATTTATAGACAAGCAAAACCTATCCTAAATAAAATAGGAAAACTGGGTCAGTCACAATTGGATGAGTGGAAGGTACGATCATACTTTGGTACTCGTGGTTTCAACAGTGACTTTGGCATCTTTAGGTCTTTGATGGTACGATTCTCAGTACGACTCTGTGACATCAACATACGACCGTACAAGGTGGTCGTCTAATCATCTTTCACTCCAACTTCTGCAAACTCTATTTTTGGCCTTCAATCCCATGACCACAAGGTACGACCGATACTTCTAAGTATAGTCATGGGACTAATTCATCTGATCCTCTTTTCCCTTAGCTTCTGCATGCGTGTTTCCAGCGCCTCCTTCCCATGATTAGGTGGTATGATTGTATGATCGAGGTACGATCGTGGAAGCTATCGTTGGATGCCTTATTTGTCCAAAATCCAGCATTCCACTCTTTGAGACCTATTTGACCTGTAAACACCCAAAAACCCATTATATCCACATAGAAATACCTTGATACTTTCAAATATTCGCCATTTTAAGTTCTCAAGGTGGTTGGTTGAGTTTGAAGTGAGCTTTGGTTTAAAGGTTTTAAGGTTGATAGGGTTGACTTTGGTCAATATTTGATGATTTCGATATAGTATGACAATTCTGTCAATTTCATTAGCTCAAAATATCATTTTTAGCTAGTGTCACAGTTGGTTTGGGTCTTGACGTGCTCAGATGTATTTTGAGTAGTTGGTTGGAAAGTTGGAAATTTATGGCCTAGAGATGACTTTGGTCAACATCTATTTGTTCACGATTTTGATGGTTCCATTGATTCCAGAATTTTGATTTTGGTCAAGTAACATAGTTGGATTGTTTTTATAGGATTCCAAATGTTTTTGGCCTTGAACAGTTGTTGTTGGTGCACCTTCTTTATGTTCGTGAGGCCATAGTCATGATCTAATAAAGGGGATTCGTATTTGTATGAAGGATTGTACATTTTAGGCATGTATTCTTTTATCGAACCAGGTCAGAATAGTGTTATATACATTATTAAGAAGGATATTCTTGACCTTCGTGATCACGATTGAGGGCTCATATTGGCAAAGGGTTACTGGGTTTGGGTCGAGGACATTTGTTCATCGCGTTCTCAGTGTGAGTATCATGATTAAGATAGGTTGGGTCGTGCCAGATTTGTGATCGCGACAGACCCACCACAATCATGATAAAGGAAACACCTAGACAAAATTTAAACTCTATTTTCCAATCATAAACCCCTCAATTTTTTATTCTTTGGAACTCATTTTGAGGAGAATCAAAAGGGAATTTTTGAGATTTTTTATTGGGTGAGTTTTTTACAATAATTAGTTCATGATTTCATCTTTGAATCTTGGTTTTTTAACTTGAAACTTTAGGGTAAAGTCAAGAAATGGTATTTTGATTATTTCAAGATTGATTTTAACTCCATTTTTTATGAAATTTCAAATTTAAACTCCTTAAGTTATAGGTAAATTAATTTTCTAATAAAAGTCAAGTTTTGTCTTTGAAAGCTCAAAGATAACTTTTGGATTGACTTTTTGGACCTAGAATAGATGTATAGCAATTTGGGTATCATTGGACTCGAGTTTACATGTAGAACTTATTATTTATAGATTAAGAAAGTTTGAGGCCCTTCGGAAGGGGAACATAAGTTTGTAATCTAGAGACTTGTGGTTCGACTTCGAGGTTGGTTATGACTTAACTTTCTTCAGACTTAACTTGGATGGAGACTTATCATGTAAAGCATGCTATGAGTTGGGTGAATTTATTAATTTGAGTACTAAATGAAATGTATTATCATTGTGATGCCCGAATTAGGGCTTATACTATTTTAGTGATATGGGACTTGGATCCCTGGCTTGATGTTGGGGTGTGTAGTTTGTGTTTATGGGTTGATTATGATTCTGAGTTTTTTTTTGGATATCTATGTTTTGTCTGGCTTCATATTACTTTAGTGTTCATGCATATTCATTCATCTCGTGGATTACGGAAATGGTTGAGAGAAATATTTTTTAAGTCCCAGTTTGAGTCTAGGCAAGGCTTGTTGAAATCTCAATTTGAGTCCAAGTATTTTGATACTAATTTTAGTTCCCATTCAAGTCTGGGTCATTGATACTAATTTTAAGTCTCGGTTCGAGTCTAGGAAAGATATTATGGAAGTCTCAGTTCAAATTCGAGTATGTTAGATGGATCTCGTGAATCCCCGATGGGTCCCATCTTGCAGCATACAAATAGAGTAAGTGTATGTCAATAGGATTTGTCCATTGAATTTTACCATTGCATAGCATCATTCATATTTGTTGTTGTATATTATGATGATTCTAGTGGTTGTTGATATTGAATTATTGGAACTTTTCTGCGTGCAGGGTTATTTTAGTATTATTTATTTGATATAGTATTTGCTCAAGCTCAATCGACCTATGGTGTCTACTGGGTACAAGTGGATTGTTCTCACTCCTACTTTTTTTGCATCCTTCTAATACAGATCACTACAAGAGTGGTCTACGTGGCTAGAGTTTATGCTTTTCTATATCATCCAAAGTTATAGTGAGCTTCTACCTCTAGAGATTGACTCGGTTTCCTCTATCCTTTATTTCCTATTTATTTACTTTCTCAGACATTATTATATTTTTCAGTTATGTCATTCTATACTAGAGTCACTCTTATATCCTTTTATTTATCATTATTTTGAGTTATTATTGAATATTAGATGTGTTATTTTGTTACTTGCCTTTACTTTGAATGAATTGTACTTTCATGAGTTTGGCTTACCTACCATGGTAGGTTCTGATGGGTGCCATCACAACCCATGGGATTTTGGATCATGACAAGTTGATATTAGAGTTATAGGTTCACCAGTCTCATGAGTACAAGAGCAAGTGTCTAGTAGAGTCTCGTAGATTGGTACGATGATATTTGTATCTATCTTCGGGAGGCTATGGAATATTCTTAGGAAAGATTCTACTCTTTGATTTCGTATCATACAAATTTGTTCACTTCTTGGATTCTAAACTTTGTATTACATTCCCTCAATAAATGGTGAGAATGATACCAATTGTTATTGAAGGTGATGTACCTACACCCACTGCTAGAGGTCAAGGCAAAGGTTAAGGTCGTAGCAGAAGAAGAGCACGAGGTCCAACCCAGCTAAGGGACATTCCAGGGCATCATCTTTTAAGCTAGGGGTTGAGTTTGAGGGTGAGGATTATCAGCTAGAGAGAGTGGCAACCACCCAGGTTCTATAGGATTTTGTAGCCACCCCAGTATTGCAGGATACTATGGTTCGGATCTTGAGCTTCTTGGAGAGTATGGCTCAGATAGGAGATCTACCTATCACTCTTGATGGATCTCAAACAAGAGAAGGGGTTCAGCCTATAGAACGGGTATCATTTTAGGGTGGTTTTCAAACTCTTTGGGGCACAGCCTCTACTAGTGTGGCTCCACATATTGATGTTTTCCCAGTTAGACTTATTGCTCCACCAATTGTGGCTAAGCTAGTGATGACAGTTAAGGAGCAAAAAATGTTTGACAGATTTATTAGGTTGGGTCCTCTCAAGTCACTAATGTACTTGAGGAAGATGCATATGATTTTTTGGTCAGTTGTCAAGGGAGGTTTTGGTTTGGTTAAGTCTCATAATATGGATTACACTAACCTTCATATGGTAGGGTCAGCAAAGTAGTGGTGGAGATCTTATCTTGATTATAGACTAGCGGGTTTACCTCATATGACATGGATATAGTTCTTTAAGGCTTTCCTTGGGAAGTTTGTGCCTCGCAGCTTGAGAAAATGTTTGAAAAATGAGGTTGATAGCTTAAACCAGGGTACCATGATAGTTATCAAGCACGAGACAAGGCTCTATGCCCTGTCTAGGCATGCCTTGATGAGTATTCTGTCATAGGAGGAACGGATTAGGAAGTTTGTAAAGGGATTGACTACCTCTCTTTATTAGCTACATTGGAGTTAGTGACTACTAGGGATACCTTTTTGTAGATAGTGGATCATTCTAGGTGTATTGAGGGAATCTGTTGTGATGCCTATGGTGGTGGTAACAAGAGAGATCAAAGACATAGTGGTTCATCATCTCAAAAAAGAGGCTTCTCAGGTAGGGGTCATCATTATCATCCTAGTAGGCCAGTTAAGACAGCATTGCAGATTTTAGATAGTGGTATTCTGGGTATAGTAGTCAGGGTGGCCAGAGTTTGGGGCAGGTGTCTAGAGGTTCTCAGGTTGTGGAGAATGAACTAGTTTAACCAGGCCATTCCATCAGCCCACTACAATTAGTGGATGTTATGATTATGTAGAGTTTAGTTATTACGTTTGAGAGTGTCCCAAGTGTGGGTAGGGCCATCTACAGCAAGGTTCTCTAATACAGACTGATCGGACACCGGCACCACCAGCTAGAAGAAGTGTGCAGAGTGGTAGAGGTGGTTATCAGGGTGCTAGGGGTGGATCCCATACAACTTATGGTGGTGGTCGTACAATTTCTTAGTCTGGGGGTGACTGTGGTTAGTGTTATGCATTCTCGGGTAGGCCCAAGGGAGAGGCCTCTGATACATTTATTATAGGTATCATCTCAGTTTGCCATTAGCCTGCTTTAATATTTTTTAATCCTGGATCTACTTTCTCATACATGTTTGCGTATTTTTCTTTGGGTATTAATACAATATGTGAGTACCTTGATGTGCCTATTCATGTTTCTACTCTGATAGGTGCTACATTAGTGGTGTATCGGGTGTACCGATCCTACATTGTAACTTTTTTGGGGTATGATACTTGGGTAGATTTGATTATTCTAGATATAGTAGATTTTGACGTGATTTTAGGTATAGATTGGCTTTCTCTATATTATATTATCTTGGATTGCCATGACAAGATAGTTACTTCAGTTATGCCGAGTGTACTGAAGTTGGAGTAGAAAGGTACTCAGGGTTCATATCCTAAGAGGGTTATTTCCTTTCTTCAGGCTCAACAGATGGTTGAGAAAGGGTGTCTTTCTTATTTGGTGTATGTGCACGATACTAGTGCTGGCATGCCTCTTTTGAAGTCCTGAAGGTGGTTAAGGAGTTTATGGATGTGTTTTCTAGTAATTTATCGGGTGTTCCTCCAGATAGACACATAATTTTTCTATTGACTTAAGTCGGGCACTAGTCCTATTTCTATTCCTCCTTATAGGATGTATGCAGCAGAGTTGAAAGAGTTGAAGGACAAGCTACAGGATTTTTTGAGTAAGGGATTAATTAGGCCCAGCATTTCACCTTGGGGTGCTCCAGTGTTGTTTGTGAAGAAGAGGGATGGGTCAATGTGTATGTGTATCGACTATCGACAGTTGAACAAGGTGACCATCAAGAATAAGTATTATCTTTCATACATTGATGATTTATTTGATCAGCTTTAGAGTACTTTTGGATTCTCAAAGATTGACTTGAGGTCGGGGTACCATCAATTGACGATTAGGCTATGAATATCCCAAAGATGGATTTCAAGACATGATATAGTCATTATAAGTTCTTGGTTATATCATTTGGGTTGACTAACACCTCGACAACTTTTATGAAGATGATGAATGGAGTCTTTCAGCCTTATCTAATTCCTTCGTGATAGTGTTCATCGATGATATATTGGTGTATTCCAAGAGTGAGGCAGATCATGTAAAACGCTTAGGATTGTGCTACAAAGGTTGAGGGATGAGAAGTTGTATGCTAAGTTCTTGAAGTGTGAGTTTTAGTTGAGTTCTGTGTCATTCTTGGGGCATGTGGAAACCAAGGATGGTATTATAGTCGATCCAGCCAAGGTTGAGGCGGTTCAGGATTGGTCTAGGCATACTTCTCTTATCGAGAACCATAGTTTTATTAGGTTAGATGGCTACTACAGATGGTTCATGCATGGCTTTCTACTAATACAGCTCCTTTGACTAGATTGACACAGAAGAATGTTGCATTTCAATGGTCCGATAAGTATGAGGAGAGTTTTCAAAATCTCAAAACCTTATGGACTTTAGCACCTATCTTGACCTAACATGTGAAAGGTGAAGGTTTTACTTTGTATTGTGATGCTTCAGGAGTTGGCCTTGGTGGTTCATTGATGCAGAAAGGTAAGGTGATAGCATATGCTTCGAGGCAGTTGAAGACCCAAGAGACGAACTGCCCTACTCATGACTTGGAGTTGGTGGCGGTAGTGTTTGTTTTGAAGTTGTGGCGGCATTACTTGTATGGAGTTCATTGTGAGGTGTTTACCTATCATTGGAGCTTGTAATTATTTTCAAACAGAAGGATCTAAATTTGAGAAAGCACAGGTGGTTAGTGTTGTTGAAGGACTATGACATGACTATCTTTTATCATCCGGGCAAGGCCAATGTAGTGGCGGATGCCTTAAGTAGAAAGGCGGTAAGTATGGGTAGTATTGATTTGTAAGTGGTTGAGAAACGACCTTTGGCTATAGATGTTCAACATTTGGCCAACAGTTTCATGCGACTCGATATTTCTAAGTCGGGTAGAGTTCTTGCTTATGTTGAGGCACGGTCCTTGATTTTGGAGCAGATTAAGGGTAGACAGTTCGAGAACGGAGGTCATTATCAATGGATTTTGACCAAAGTCAACTCTAGGTCATAAATTTCCAACTTTCCAACCAACTACTCAAAATGCATATGAATGCCTCAAGACCCGAACCAATCATGCTACTAACCCAAAAATGACATTTTAGAGCTAACAGAACTGACAGAATTATCATATGACATCAAAATCATCAAATATTGACCATAGTCAACCTCAAAACCTTCCAAAACCAAAAACTCACCTCAAACTCATTGATCATCTCGGGACTCTTGCCACACACTCCCATAAACCATAAATATCAAAATATAACTACAGGAAGGGGTAAAACAATCAAAATACATAAAAATCAAAAGTTCAAAACATGAGTTGTTACATCATCCATCAGTTAAATACATGTTCCGCATCCTCAAACGTAAGAGTAAGAAAGGTATCTGAACTGTCGAAAGCT
The DNA here is from genome assembly GCA_031232105.1 of Capsicum rhomboideum. Taxonomy (NCBI): domain Eukaryota; kingdom Viridiplantae; phylum Streptophyta; class Magnoliopsida; order Solanales; family Solanaceae; genus Capsicum; species Capsicum rhomboideum. The sequence continues at coordinate 98,786,322 of CP124718.1, forward strand.
GGGGATATCCACTCCGTATATCTGATTCTATCTCCCATATAGCCTCCCCAATCGGATGATGCTTCCACTTGACCTTTATTGAATCAATAATATTAGACCTCAACTTCTGAGTCTGCCTATCCAAAATGGCTACGGGCTCCTCCTCAAAAGTCAGATTCTGATCCAAGTCAACCAAATCCTACTGAATCACATAAGAACCATCAGAATGATACTTTTTCAATATCAAGACATGGAAAACAAGATGCATAACCAAAATACTTGGAGGTAAAGCCAACTCATAGGCCTTGTCCTCAATTTGTCGAAGGATCTAAAGAGGATCAATAAACCTCGGGCTAAGCTTTCCATTCTTCCTAAACCTCATCACATCTTTCATGGGTGATACCTTAAGCAAAACCCGCTCACCAACTACAAATACCAAGTCACAAACCCTCTGGTCTACATAACTCTTCTGTCTTGGGATGCCAAGAGACGATCCTATATCAACCTCACCCTATCCATTGAATCTCTTAACAAGTTCATTCCCCTTGGTCTAACCTCAAAGGAATCAAACCAACCAATCAAATATCTATATTTCCTTCTATATAAAGCATCGAATGGTGCCATATAAGTACTAGAATGATGATTGTTATTGTGGACAAAATCCACCAAAGGCAAAAATTAGTCTCACTGACCACCAAAATCAATCACACAAGCCTGAAACATATCCTCCAAAACCTGAATAGTTCACTCAAATTGACCATCTGTTTGTGTTTGAAAAGTCGTAATCATCTCCAATTGAGTGTCCAACTCTCACTGCATAGAGTTTTAAAAGTGCAAAGTGAACTGAGTACCTCTGTCTGAGATGATGGAAATAGGCACATCATGCAAACAAACTATCTCTCGAATGTAGATCTTAGCCAACTACTCTACATTATAGTTAACTTTCACCAATACAAAATGAATTGATTTGGTCAATCTATCTGCAATCACCCAAATGGAGTCAAACTTTCCCAAATTCTGAAGTAAATCAACCATGAAGTCCATAGTGATAAGCTCCCACTTCAACTCAAGTATAGGCATCCTCTGAGTCATACCATCTGGTTTTTGGTGCTCATATTTCACTTGCTGGCAATTCAAACACTTAGCCACAAACTCCACAATATCCCTCTTAATCTCACATCATCAATAATGCTATTTCAAGTCATGATACATCTTCACCACACCCAGATGAATAGAATTTAAATTGTGAGCCTCCCCTATAATCAACTTAGTCAAGTCACCAACTCTAGGAATGCAAATCCGACCTTTGATCCTCAAAATGCCCTCTAAATCAAGAATCACTTTCCTAGATTCACCACTTAGCACATTATCCCGAATGATGCACAACTTCACATCAACCTTCTTATCTTAGTCATCTGACATGGGTTCATAGAGTATGATCGACATAGATAAGGACATAAATCTCACTTTATCTAAAACTACCCAACATGAAGCATGAGTACATTGGACATGGAAAAAATGGGGTTACTCTTGCCTTAAACGATGTGTCTGATAGTCTCTAAGCTTAGCAACACTTTTCAACTATGTCTTCCGTCGAATGTCACATTTCATCATTTATAACCTATGATTCTTACATGAGTACATGCAACCATAAAATTTCAAGTCTAATAGTATGCTCTTACCATGCTCATGCCTAACTAGGAGGTACAAGGTGCTACACTTACAGTGAGCTGTTACACTTAACAGAGACCACGCTAGTCTGGCTAATAGGTTTCTATATTCTATATCCCCAAGAATACTATTTCTTCATATCCCTAAAAGCAACTAACCCCAAACTCTAGTAAAGGAGCCATTAGCCACATCATACCATTGTCACATGTTTATCAATCCTGACACTTAAGCCTATCATTACATTCACTTCAACTTTTTTTGGTAACTAAACTATCTGATAAACTTCCCAAGCACTCCTAAAATTAGCAACTTCAAGAACCTCTATACGGAGTCACATCATAGATCCCCCATCTAACTATTACACATAACAAGTCCTTGTCTCGCTCGTCCTCCACACTTATAACCTTAGATGGGATAAACACACCACAATATTCACAATAAGGGGCATCTACTCTCTCATCTAGACCATCACTTAACTATTATCAACATCCTTATTATACCATTAGGAAGGCCACTGAAGGACTAGAGTAAAGGATTAGGAATAAGAGGAATACTGCTCAATCATGACTTATAATCGTCACACCACTCAGGATGGGGCATGTGAAGTAAGGTACGGTACAATAGCATGAAATACTTCATACATCAAATACAAAAAGCATGAATAGAGGGTAGCTCTAGGCATAAACATAACATAATCGTTCATCACCACTATAGGTGGACTTATGGAGGGTTTAGAGCAAAGAGATCAGAAGCATAAATTATTCAAGAAATTTGATCTGAGCATGATATGACGTAGCATGATTGCGCTAGCTATTAAGAATATATCATGAGTTCATAGGACTGAGCATACTGTGAAACATGAGTACATATGTCATGAGCAATATAACATAAGGCTATTATTCATAGATTTATAAAGTAAGATTAGGATCGCTACTTAAAGTTATTGCTTCTCATTTTAGGAACTGAGCATGGACATGAATCTGAATAGAGTGCATGAAACTAGGTTATGGGCATGACACTAGTAGAGTGTCACCTTGACTGAAGTACAAGGAATACTTTAGAATAAGAATAGATTATTATCTCATCATAACTCTTTCTGAAACCCTCTACTATCTGAATCTTAAGACCTAACTCGATTCTTTACCTTATCATCTCCCCCATGGTTCAAAAGTTGATGTTCTAAGCCTGTGAAACCCTCTTTAAACTGAGTTATAATCGAATAACTCTCCATGGTCGGGGCACTACTACACACATGAATGTTAAACTCTCCCTTGAAGACTATATTTGTGGATATTAAAATTCTTGCTAGGATTTCTTCTTGAGATATCACTTAACTTCCTCTTTTGTTCTAAGGCTATCACTATAGAATTCATACTCTTACTATCTTACGAACATCATACCTCCAATAGTCTAGCCACCCATTTACAAGGATCAAAACTTATATCAAGTGACTCAACATCGTCTACCTAACCTATAATCTCCATTGATTCAGCTCTTAGGGACACTATATAATACATACCTATCATTCTTCACACTTGCAACACAAGAATACTAAACTAGGCACACATAGTACTTTAGGGGCTTAGAATCTCATGCAACAACATGCTACCTTGGGTACACATCTTCTTTCTAATTCTTAAGGCTCTCCTTTATCTAATAACTTAGCCTCAATTCAGTATTTCATCTAGGGATTACATATATCTATATACTTCATGCTTACACCTTCACTCTTGTCATAGGTTATCAACTTAAGCTCATGCATACACTATGTCAAGCCTACTAGATCAAATTCCAAAACTAGCATTATCACCTCTAAACTACCATTCTTTCTATCATGGTGATCATTCACAATTCAAACTTAAATCTCGTCGGTCCTTATGAGGATATAAAACCAGTCTGGGCTTGAAGGAATGATTGAAGAATGGAAATTTCAGAAACAAACTAATTTAACTTAAATCTTGTTAGCCCTTTATGCAGACTGGTATGTAGCCAACATATCGTGATGTGCTGCCACACATCGGTCTGCACACCATTTCTAGAAAGTCGATCAAAATGGATTTCTCATCTATGTGATATGCGGTCCGCATATTACAAATATCTGGACAGAATCTCTTTTTGGAAAAAAAGACCATAACTTTTGACTCCGATCTCGGTTTGACGAACGATTAGTGGCGTTGAAAAGAAGACTTAAAAACCTTATTTTGGTGGGTATTGGATCACGTAAATCTTCATATTCAAGGAGAAATACTTGTTTTAAGTTAACTATAGTAGAAGCTTATACAGAAACTTAATTGGTAAAAAAGCTTTCAACTCAACTTTGTGCTAAGGGTTTCTTATGACCTTAATTCACAACCAATACACTTCCTACACTTGAGGATTGACCTTCATACTAGGTACAATAAAATTCATTAGGTTCGGGTCTATTGACATACATAGAATGGTTCACATCTTAGCCTGAAAGTTTGAAGTGTTACAGTATCATCCTTCAATGTGACACTTCTCAGCCCTCTATGATACCATCATAGTATATCTATATACTGGCATGATATCATGGACGACTGTTTTAGTCTTTCAATGAGACATCCCTCGATCTTTCATGATACCATCACAATATATCTATATATTGTCATTTTATCATTGAGGTTTGTTTCAGTCATCAATGATACCATCATAACATATTTATATTGTCATGGTATCATTGATGTCTGTTTGAGTCCTTTAGTGAGATTTTCATGATAACATCACAATATATCTATATAGTGGCATGATATCATTGAGGTATGCTTCAATCTTTTAATAGACATCAAGATTCAAAAGTTTTTTTTTACTTTCTAAAGCTTTGTGCCAAGTCAAAAAATGACAAACAAATTGATATGGAGGGAGTATATTGTTTGTTTTCATTTGCAAAAGAGAAAAGAACTATAAAGAAATATATATATATATATATATATTTCATTAATTTGGTAGACTTTAATATGTTTTTTTATTTATTTCTTATTGCAATCTAAATATTTAATTATTTTATTTTTATTAATCTAAAAGTTAGTTAGTTAATATTTATATCTTGTATTTTATTTTATTTTTTTAAAAAAAAGGCAAAAATATAGAAAGGGATAAAAATTAAAAAAAAAAAAAAGAAGATAAACTAACCAAAAAAAAAGAGAAAAAAGAATTAAGAGAAAAAACAGACAAAAAAGAAGAAGAAAACAAAACTTTTTAAAAAATAAATAAATAATAAAAATGTTACCAAATGATATCTCTAATAAAGGATAAAATGAGATGAAGGATAAAAATAATAAATGAAAAAAGGACAAAAGTAAAAAATAAAAATAATAAATGAGAAAAGGACAAGTAATTAATGAACAAAAATAACAGATTGAAGTACAAAGACATTAAATGAAAGGATACAACAACAACAACAATATAACCAGTATATTCCCACAAAGTGAGGTCTGGGAAGGGTAAAGTATATGCAGTCCATACCACTACCTCAGATGAAGTAGAGAGACTATTTCTGATAGACACTAAATGAAAGGATAAAGAATTAAATAAAACGACAAAAAAGAAGACAAAAGGAGCACTGCTCCCATGGAAAAAAAAAGGTGCACTAGGTAAATATTATCAGTCGAGTGGACATTTCTAAAATTAGTATGGAAAGGGACGATTTAGTATAAATAGTTTAGTTTTAGGGTCTATTTTGTGTACTTTTTCCGTATTTATATGACCTAGAATGTGCAAGAACTCTCATAAGCCTATTAAAATGGTCAATTTTCCTGGGCTCGTCTAAACTCTCGCTTCACGAGAACCGTAAACGAGCTTGACTAGCTCCAAAATTCACTTGTTTCTTAACTTTTCTGTTTGTCTCGCTTTGCGAGGTCCTTAGACGAGCTCGACCATCCTTCAATCTTCCTTCTTTTGCTTCAAATCAAGTCAAAACCGCCTTTTTTTAATCATGTTCATCCAACACATGTTCTTTACACATAAAATTTGTAATGAGCTCAAAAGACCCAAGATAACAATGTAACAACACAATTACCCATAAGATATGTAACAATAATGTGATATGAATATATACTCCCTCCATTCCATTTTAGTTGGACACATTTCATTTTGCACGGTTTTTAAGAAATCATAAATGAAATGATAAATTTTACTATTTTACCCTTTACCCATATCAATGATATTCATTGGGTATAGGAATGGACATTGGAATTGGAATTAATTGTAGGGGTAAAAAGAAAAAAAAATAATTAATTCTATCTTGATTTAGTAAATGATCAACTAATATGAGACATTTATTTTTATTAAGATGATCAACGAAAATGAGACGGAAGTAGTGCTTTTTAGTCTAATATCACCCTATCAATCAAAACGACCTCTAATAGTTAGGGATGTATAGACCAAACCGCCAAGTCAAACCGAACCGACGAACCAAACCAAACCGATAAAAAATCGACTTGTGGTTTGGTTTGATTGGTTTGGCGTTAGAAAAAAAAAAACCCGACCATTCTTGGTTTAGTGTTAACCAAAGAAAAGTCAAATATATATATATAATTTTAACTTTTTATACATAAAAAATATTAATTATAATCTATTTTCTAAATACTTTTTAAATTAATTTTATTAATTTTCAATTTTTAGAAAGTAGACGTAGATATATATTCAAATTTGAGCCTTTAAGTTGTAATATTTATCCATTAATTGATAACTAAATGATCCGAAACCCAATATAAACTTAAAACCTAAAACTTTTCACTCTTCAGTCACTTTTCATCTTACTTTTTAATTTTTGGAGAGTTCTCCGCTCCTCCTTTCCACTCTTCGTTTTTCATAATTGTGGTTTTTCACTAGCACATGAGTGAAAACATTCTTGATCTTGTCTACAATCACGATATAATTGTAAAAACTACAAATTATTTAAAAAAATCGAGAAAGATCGAAAAAACCGACTAAAACCTAACCCAAAAAATCAATTTTATGTTGGTTTGATTTGATTTATAGATTTAATAAACGGACATGATTGGTTTGATTTTTTTTTAATAAAAAACCAAATCAACCCGACCTATGTACGCCCTACTAGTAGTAATTGTGATTTAGATTTCCGTCTTACATAAATAAAAATCAAATTAAGACAATATGGGTATGGATGAGTAATTTGGTAAAAGTTGAGAGTAGGGGTGTGCATCGGTCGGTTCGGTTCGGTTATATGTATTGTCGGTTCGGTTTATCGATTTTTGATTTTTAAATATGTTAAACCAATAACCAACCAATAAGATATTTTTTATCGATTTTCGATTTGTCGATTTTTGGTCCTTAACGGTTCGGTTTTCGGTTTTACCGATAAGAAAATGCTCATAAAATAACTATCAATCTGGCGCAATATAATGATTTTCAACGTTGTGTAATAGTAGCAACTAACATGACATCAATAAGAATGATCACGAAATAAAAATAGTAGCAGCTAAGATGACATATACCTTGCAGTGCCAAATTCTATAAAATAAGAAGTCCATCACCCTGTCCACAAACTATGCAGTCGTCATCGTTGCAAACTCTCGCTGTCGGTTTACCAGAGAGGAAATTGAAAAGGTTTAACTTTATTGGGTTATAGATTTTCAGAAAATTGAATAGGTTTGTAGAAATTAAAGAGAAATATATAATAAGTAATATATATATATATATATATATATATATATATATATATAATCTATATCTATAATATATTAAAAGTGTGAAGACCCTTAGAAAAGTGATTTGAACGTTTTACCCTTCATCAAAAATCTCTGCAGTAGACAAAATCGTCTTTTTAACTATTTTTCTCAATTTATTATTAATAATTAATATATGAGAAGGTATCTAAATTTGTAAAATTCTTATATTGCTTTAAGAATCTTTTAGAATTAGGATTCGTTTAATCAATTAATATTACTTGCATTAGTTTTCCTCTTTTTATTTATGTTTAGATAGATTATTCTTTTCAAAACTCCTGTAGGAGAAAATATTAGGTTTAGGTCTGGAATTTTTTTTGTTAAACTTTTGGTCGTCTTTTTCACGTTTTATTGAGTTTGTTAATTATCTTGGTGCAAGCAATTTTAATTCGTTTTCTTTCTTTTGATCGTCAATTGCTTTGTTTTGATGGATATTTGTTTTAAGTTTTTGTGATATTATAATATTTAAATTTAATTTAATTAATCCTCTCTTCTTATTTTCAGAACTAAGTGAGATGAAGATTGAAGCTTTTCGTACGCAAAGTTATCTTCTTTAAAGAAGGAGAAATTTTTCTTCTCAAAAAGGATCAATTAATACAAGGTTTGTTATTTTTCTGTTTTTACTATAAAACTGTAGCATTCTGAAAATTTGAATTAGATTTGAACCGTTAAATTTAATGTGATTCGACTCGAGCTATGTTAAATCACTCGTGAATTCATGTGTTGACGTTATATCTTATTTTGTGCAACTACACTTTTTTTGTTTATTCTTTATTCTATACAGTACAGAAGAATACACAAAGGAGTAAGATTATGTACCTTGCGGTTGGGCGGCTATAGATCTTTGTAATGCGAATTGCAAGTGTGGATTTTAGCCAAACAACAAACTTTTAATGCATACATGAATTTCTCCAGCAGATCGTAACTTATTGGAGGGTCAATTTTATTTTCAATTTCGAATAATTTTTTTGTTATAATTTCAATATTAGGAGCACTAACGGCTATTATGATTACAACTATAATTGCAACTGTAACCTGATCTCTTCTTTGCAGGAGTTGTGTTTCTTGATCTCTTTTTGCTAGAGTAGTGTTTTGATATATTAAAAGTATGAATGATAGCTTTCCTACGTATAAAATGTCTTTTAACGTCTTGACTTTATCCATGTATCTCCATGCTTATGGCAATTGTAACAATTTTTTTACTACTTGTTGTTCTTGAGATTAGTGACGGTGCCTTTGAGGTGTTGTCAACTTCTAGAGGCATGCACCCATCTTGGTGTTGTGTCTTTGGTTTAGGATTTTAGACATGAAATTCTCATAATGTTAATGTTTGCAAAAATAAATTTACTTGTGATTTCAGATAAATTTTCTATACCTTTAATTAGTTCTGAAGCTGTACAATAATAAACAATATATGCTCTCATTATATGACAAGCAAACATCATGGAAATAACAATTCAAATATATATTAATTGATTGTCCTTTAAGACAAAGAAAGGGAATTAGTATACCTTTAAGTAGTATATTTGAACAATTGCATCCCATTATGAAAAATTTGTTAGTTATTCTCATATCAATTAAGGACTTGACTAATTTAAGATAATCTTTTTCCTATTATATTGTAATTATAACTGCTAATTGTTTCTTCTATTTTAAAAAAACTACAACTGATACCATTGTTTAGGATTTTGAGATCATTAGTATTTACCTAACTATAAGGTGAAACATAATTACCTTATATGAAATAAAAAATAGAAAATAAAAAATCTAACGTGTAACCAAAAGAGTAGAAAATAAAATAAAAGCCATGTGGGTTTACCATTTTTGTGGTTAGGCATATCACAATTCACGTTATTCAAATCATCCACTCAATACGACAATTTAATTAAGGAAAAAATTATATAAGGTAACCCTTCATTAAAAGTTTTTTGCAATAGATAAAATTGTCTTTTCACTTATTTCCTCAATTTATTATTTAATTATTTTTGTAATATTTAAAATTAAGGAGTCCTAAAATATGTGAGAAGGAAAAAATATATTTTAAAAATTAAGAATCCTAAAATATATGGTAAGAAAAAAATAAATGGTAAAAGATATTAGTAGAATTAATAATTAAGGAGTTCTCCTAATATATATGGTATAAAAAAAAACAACTCGAATTTAAAGGTGTGATTCAGATAGTAATTGCAAACTCAACTTTTAAGCGTGAAAATAGACAGAGAAAGTAATTGGTGGGACAATTCTTTAAAAGGCCCGGACACAACTTAGAATTATATTTTGTACACAAAACAGAGCAAATCAAAAAATTAATTAAACTTAACCGCCACAAAATAGGAACTAAGAATTCTAGCATGCAATAACATAGAGAAGTTTACCATTCGAATGAAAAAGAGGAATTAATAGCCTTTGAGTAAATTTGAATTTCACTACCAATAAATTTACCTCCTAAATTGCTATGACGATAATTGATTATTTGCCTTTAATTTAACCTAATAAAGTTTTGTTTACATAAATCTATCAGGGTAGAGAGCCGGGGTCGGGTGTCAGAGTCGGGAGTCGGGGTCGGATCCCAGAGTTGGGTCGGGTCCTAGGTCGTGTGTTGGGATCGGGTCCAGGGTTAGGAGTTGGTGTCGAAGTCGGAAGTCGGGAGTCGGGGTCAGGTCCAAGTCGGGGGCCAGGAGTCGCGATCGGCCTGGATTGGGAGATGGGTTGGATTTCAACTATGGAGTCAGGATAGATTTTCATGTCGAAAGTTGGGGTCGGGTCCTGGGTTATGTGTTGGGGTTGGATCCCGGGTAAAGAGTCGGTTCTAGGTCGGGGGCCAGGAGTCGAGGCGGGTCCAAGTCAGGGGCCTGGAGTCGCGGTCGGCATGGATCGGGAGTTCGGGTTGGATTTTGAATACGGAGTCAGGGTAGATTCTCGTGTCGAGAGTCAGGGTTGGGTCTTGGATAAAGAGTCGGGATCGGGTCCTAGGTTGGTTGTCGTGGTCAGGTGTGAGGAGTCAGGGTCTAAGGCTGTGATCTGGTTTGGTGTCATTAGTATTTGCGTAGATTAGACCTAAATGATCTTAGGATAATATTTTCTTCTTACCAACCAAACACCAGAAAATAAGTAAGAAAACCACTTATTTTCCAAGAAAATATTTCTAGAAAAACTTTTTCCATGAAAAATATTTTCCTTCATACCAACCACAACCTTAGTCTAAAATAAGTCATAAATACGTTTCTGGCTATTAACTACTCTCCGTTCACTTTCATTTGTCTACTTTGGACTTTACGGACCCTTCAGAAAACAATAACTAATGCATATTTTATCAAAATATCCATATTAATTGATGTATAATTTTATAGGGTAGAACATGATTTTTTTTTTTGTATAATTCTATTAATTGATGTGAAATATACGTGCAACGCACGTGTCCTAAACTAGTATATATATAAAGTAGTAATTTATTATATTCTTATTGGGTTATCAGTTTAACCAAATAACCCAATAAGAAAAAACCAAAACCGAATCAATAACCCAATAATTTTTTTTTTATAAAACTAATAAAAAATTATTAATTTAATAACCCAATAATAATAAACCAATAATATTTTTATTGGTTCAATTTATTAATCCGTTTGATTTTTTCACACACCCCTGTTTGAGAGGAACTTCTCAACTTTTCTTTTTCTTCTCATATGTCTCACTTACGTAGCAAAAGAAAATCTTCCACATCAACCAAATTGCTCCTGTCAATGTGACATTTCAATTCTCCATTTTGTTACATACATGAACCCGGATGTCCCTCTTCTTCCCCACTGAACTACTACTACACTTTACTCATCCTTCACTCTCGGATCATCCCTTTGCCATCAAAACCAGCTAACAAAAGCGGCATTTTGCTTTCCTACTGTACATAAGAAGAACTGGAGTCGTCAATACAAGAAACCCAGTCCAAAAAACCGCAAGGTAACGGTCAGATCCGATACCGATCACCATCAGCAGCCGAATTATTAGAACATATGCAACAACACGACAACCCACTTCCAATGGAGCATGAGAAAATGCTGAAACGGAATAGGCAATACGGGGTTGGAGAGTCAGTGTCCGATAAGATCCATAGATACCGTGGAGTGATACTTGTGATTTCGGTTCCTGTTTTGCTTATTTGTTTTGTGCTTTTTGTAATGCCGACGAGTGATTCAATGGGGGGAGGTTCAGTTAATAGGAAGTTTTCTCCGAAATTTGGATCTAGAAATTATGCGGTTATTTTTGATGCGGGTAGTTCTGGTAGTAGGGTTCATGTTTTCTGTTTTGATCAGCATTTGGATCTTGTTCCTATTGGCGATGATCTCGAGCTCTTCCTGCAGGTAATCTTGGATTTTGAGTAGGCATTTGGCTATGTTTCTTTGTGAAAATGGAAAAAAGTAGTTTTTGTTTTCAAAGTTAAAAAAAAATTATATTTGAAAATTGGAGTTGTGTATGATCATGGAGTAAATTAGAGTTGTTTTGAATTTTTGTGAGTAATTTGGAGTGAAAAAGGTAAAAACAACTTTTTGTTGTTTTTCAAATTCTTGAAAATTCTGGAATTCAAGTTGAGAAAAGGGGAGCCTTGGAGTAACCGGTAAAGTTGTTACCATGTGACCGGTCACAGGTTCAAGCCGTGGAAACAGCCCCTTCCAGAAATTTAAGGTGAGGCTGCATACAATAGACCCTTGTGGTCCGGCCCTTCCCCAGGCCTCGCTCATAGCAGGAGCTTTAGTACACCGGGCTGCCCCTTTTATGGAATTCAAGTTGAATTCCGGAATTTTATGGCAAACATGTTTTCTGGAGTTCAGCTCTAGAAAAAAGTGAAAAATTTTCATGGCCAAATGCCCCCTTAGACTTCTGTCACTTATCAGTGGAAGTTAATTTACTTGACAATTACCGAAACTCTTAACTTCAATTATTGCTGTTAACCTTTACCACTCAATAGTATCCTCAAGACATTTTACTTATAATCATATTCCTCAATGAACATTACAATATGCCACTTGCTCTTTTACACATCCGACATTTTTAATTAGCATTTCCCAAGGTAAAGTATTTCAACGATAAACGTTTCTCAAAGAAAAATTTTCTTCATACCGAATGTACCTGTAAGTTCGTTGCAAATGAGTGCCGATATTGTGTAAAGGCTTTCTCTCGGCATCAAATGTTCATGTATAGTTGGCTTTGGCACTACAGAAAAAACCAGGTTTGAGTGCATATCCTAGTGACCCTGCAAAAGCTGCAAACTCTCTTAAGTCACTTCTTGAGCAAGCAGAGGATGTTGTTCCAATGGAATTGCGCAGTAACACACCAGTAAGAGTTGGGGTGAGTGGATACAGTTATTAGAATTATTTCGAACGATTGAAATTTAGATTCTTTAGCCTTCTCAATGCTCAGTATTCTGAATCCTGATGTGGAGTCTTTCTAGGCAACTGCAGGTTTGAGGCAGTTGGGAGGTAATGCATCTGACAAGATTCTTCAAGCGGTAAAATTGATTCCTTTCCTAGACCATCATTCGTAACAGGCTTTCTTCCGCTTGGGCATGTCTTATATTAGAATTTTAAGTTTTCTTTTTCTATTTTGGATTTCTGAATACTTGGAATCACTAGAATCTCATTTGAAGGTGAGGGATTTTCTAAAGAGCAAAAGCAGCCTCAAGTCAAAGGCGAGTTGGGTTACTGTTCTTGACGGGAGTCAGGAAGGTGCTTACCAATGGGTATGTAATTTGAACTTCAACTTGTTCTTTTCTTCTTTGTACTTGGAACTGCTATACCATTCTAAGTTCGAGGTGCTTGCTTAATTCAAATTTTAGATACTTAGGGACTAGAGAGAAGCAGAAAAGTGAAGCAGTGGTTATGATATCATGTCAAAGATCCACTTTGTGGTAGTTTTCCTCTCGTGTGATGTTGGTTAGTTAATTCAAGGTCGTTGTCTCTTTATGCTCAGATGTAGGGTAAATAGAATGAAAGGAATGAATTCTGTCTTAGGTTCAAGGAGAAAATGACCAAAAGTAGAAAATGGCGGCCATGCCAATCTTTCAGTATTACCAATTAACTTCTTGAAGCTGCCTTTGAAGAAGCTTCATATAAATAGAAACTCAAGTTGGAGTTGTCTAACCAGAGAACAAGGACTCTATCTACATCCCAAATGCTATCTTGTTGCATTCACACCGTATCCCATAATTCCACAGAAGTATTTCGGTCTCCGTCAAGCCTTTAGGCCATGTTAGGGACACTAGATCAGATTTGCGGAAATAACTGATTCCATCTGAAAGATGAGATTTTTGTCCTACTCAAGTTGAACAAGAAGACCTTTATTGTGTTGCTAAATTCAGGATAACCTATCCCTTCCATGGGGTGGGGGATAAGGGATTGAGCTTTTAAGTTTATTGGATAACTTATCTTATCCCATCCTAAAGATAGGGATGAGCGGAAAAGCTTTAAGTTTATCCTTGTTCCCATCCTATACTGTTTGAAACAAAAGGTAAAATAAGCAAATTGGAGATTGTCCTATGTTTTCCTATATATTGAACGCTATTTTGGATTATCTGGATTATACCTTTTTTAATAAGTTATCATCTTATTTCTAGGACCCGTTTGGCCATGATAATTATTCACTTTTCCCGGAATACTTTTTCACTTTATTTCAGATCAGTGTTTGACCACGAAAATTTCAAATCCAACTTGAAGTTGGATTCCAAATTTGAAAAACACCTTATAACCTGTTTTCTGACTACGTCTTCGTAATTCAAAATAGAGTGTTCTCTTCTCGCCTTTGCAAAAAGTATAAGCAACATAACTCATCTTCAACTCCAACTTCATAAATTTCAAATAAACTGAATTTTTTTGGAATCTAGGGTCAAATACCTACCTAATGAATAGCTGTGCGGTAAGAAAGTGTTGCAATCTTGATTCAATTCTAACAAATGTAGCTCAAAAGAGCTCAACAGATTGTTAAAACTCATTTGTACTAGTTACATCTTGTTCTTTTAGTCAACAAAATATTCGGGTTATAATTATAATCTTGGAAAAAAAAAACTCTGTGACACTTTGCAGTATTTCAACCAAAAAACCGTTGAAGGATCACCTTTGTTCAAGGCAAACCCATTTTGTTTTGATGGCTTGAGATAAAAGCATAAGTCTGAATAGGCACTTGACTTTGTGTTGAGGCTTGGTTTTAGATGACTTGAGGAAGAGAAAAAGAAATGATTGCTTATGATAAGCAGATGATATGTTATGTACCTAAAATAAGTACATAAAAGTGTTATCTTTCCAACAATTTAAGTTTTTACATAATCCAATATTTTAATTGAGTAGGCAGAGTTATTGTTGTGAACTCTTTGTTTTTTCTTTGTCAGAAAAGTTCACTCCAATATGTCAGCTAAAAATCCCAAGTACGTGACACAACAAAAAGAATCCTTTAGTGAGAGAACGTGTTGTGGACCTGTAATAAACAAATAAAAAGTGTCTCCTCTATAAAAGTTATGCTTTTCGACGAGGCAGTTTACATAATTTAACATTATAGAAGTGAACCACATGGATCTTGATCTTGCTTGTGATAGGAGTCTTGGATAGATAAAGAAGTGCATACGTACCGTACTTACACTTGATTGGAGGTTATTTAGCGTTTTCTATCCTATTAGTTTGGCTGCTTGTGTTGATGATTTTGGGACAAATTAAGTAGCATCCTTCTCTTTGTTCTTTCTTAGCTTGATTCTCCCTACTCTTCAAAGAAATGTTGATGTGTTTTTACCTACCAACATATTCGTATGAATCAGAAATGTAAAAGGTATATGGCTTTTGCATTATTCAGAATCTAGGTCATCACTGTATCTTTTGAGACAATGGCTTTCTTTCTTTTATTCATTAGCTACATTTCAAGTGGGATGTGCTTTATCCGACATTTGTTGTGCTAAAGTAAGTGTAGCTTGTTACCAAATTCAATTCATTCTTTCTAATGATTCCCTCTCCCTCTAATAGTGGAATCTAATTTGTTCTATTCAATAATGGTGGAAAATTGGGCAATTTGTTAGAAAAAGTTGACGTTTGCCTTTTTCTTCTCTTTTTCCTTTTTCCTTTTTTGATGACCAACGGTAATCTTATAGATATCAAAAACAGAACTAAACTAGTGCAAGATATATAACGAGGCTTGCTTTACTAGTAAAACTCTTTTTCTATTTAAGATCATTGCATATGTAGATAGAACTGATCACATTTGTATTAGTTTCTCTTGATCTTTAACCCAACCACATGGATTATATAACTCATCTAACTGTGTTCATAAACGGACGGTGAGATACACGAGACAACCAATTGATACAGTTAGCTGAATTTGTATTACAAATGTCTCTGCAGGTCACCATCAATTATTTGCTAGGGAATTTGGGTAGGAAATATTCTGATACTGTTGGAGTGGTTGATCTTGGAGGTGGCTCAGTACAAATGGCATATGCCATCTCAGAGTCAGATGCTCAAAAGGCTCCAAAGCTATCAGATAGAGAGGATACGTACGTGCAAGAAATGTATCTCAAGGGGGCAAAATATTACCTCTATGTTCACAGGTCCGTCTCATCCTATATAAAGATGTATATGATCTCAGAAAATGTCAGGGTACCCAGTTGGCACTTCTTAAATTTACCTTGAATTTCTGGTCCGACTTATTGGCATTTCACTTGTTATCTGGACATGTCGTATTCCTTGTTTTCACTCACCCTTTTATTGCTCATCTTTAATGTGATTTATCCATCTTGGTTGCAGTTATTTGCGCTATGGATTGCTAGCAGCTCGAGCTGAGATTCTGAAGGTGACTAAGGAATCTGGCAGTCCTTGCATCTTGACAGGGCATCATGGTATTAACTCTTTTTCTCATTGCTGCTATATTCTGTTCCATGGTTGCATCTTTTGGTGTGATGATCTTTTTCAAAACATCACTTACCCCCTCTCCCTCTCTCTCTCTCCCCCTCAACGAACAAGTAAGAGAAAAACCCTTTCTCTTAACAATCCACAAAAACAGTAAGAAAAAAATCCCCCCTTCTCTTTGTGAAGTTTAAACTTTTGTTTGCCCCAAAAAGCAAGGTTGACCTTAAATGTTTAGTTACTCTTAAAGCAAGTCACTCATCTTTATTGCCAAGTAATGGCCTTTTGACTATCCAGTTTAAAAATTTGCCGGAACTCGTGTCATCATGTGCAGATCAGGTGAAATTTCACCCCTCCATATCTGAAAATGTTTGAAATACATATTGGCGAAGAAAAGAAGAGATTTTCTACTTAAATAGAACATAATTAGAATTTAATGGAATTTTCAGGAAAGGATTCAAATATGTAATTAGTCATCTGGTAAGTTGTAGAAAGTAGGATCACAGAATACCTAATTTACAAAAAGCTTGCGACTCCTGTTGGTCCTGGAATTATTTCATTAACTATATTTTCCTATGTAAGTAAATTTGTCTTGACAATGTTTTCTCTATAAGGGTCCTACAAGTATGGAGGAAAGGTTTACCCAGCATCGGCTATGTCTCAGGGTTCAAGCATGACAAATTGTAGGTTGGTAGCCCTGAAGGCTCTGAAAGTAAATGAATCAACATGCACTCACATGAAATGCACCTTTGGTGGGGTGTGGAACGGTGGAGGTGGAGATGGTCAGAAGAATATGTTTGTTGCCTCATTTTTCTTTGACAGAGCTGCTGAGGTATGAGTAACCACTGAGTTAGATGCTTATCAAATTTTGATGGGCTTACAATGATACCTTTTGCTGTTGTTCCGAGAAAGCATAAATTCCCTACTTTTCTATGGTTTTGCAACTAATAGAACTGTCTTGTGGGCACAGGTTGGTTTTATTGATCCAAGTGTAGCTGTTACTAAAGTCCGCCCAATTGATTTTGAGAGTGCAGCTAGACGTGCTTGTGATACTAGACTTGATGATGCCAAAGCTACATTTCCTCTTGTGGACCCAGATAACTTGCCATACTTGTGCATGGATCTTGTCTACCAGTACACACTACTTGTAGATGGATTTGGTAAGACTAGATTCATCCTTCAGGAAATACACAAATTACATATCATTTTTGATATGTATCAGTTAGACATTGAATACTTTATTGGACAGGACTTGATGCTCTTCAAGAAATGACATTGGTGAAGAAGGTGAAATACAAGAATTCCTTGGTTGAAGCAGCATGGCCATTAGGTAGTGCCATTGAAGTCGCGTCATCAATGAATTAACTTGGAGATTCAAGATTAACATATCCAGTTTTGCTTTGTATTAGCTTGTGGTTATCAACTATCAGCTCTCTCTGACTTGCAGCTGGGCTCATCATGCTCGAGAAGATCATCCTTGCCGAATAGGTTGATGCCTGGTCCAAGCTAATCGCGATTGTTTCCCCTTTTATTCAGGGGGATAGATGATTAAGAATAATGATATCTGTTTTTGATTATATTATAGGATTACACTGATTTGTTTCACCATATGATTAACAACAACAACTTACCCAGTGTATTCCCACGAGATGATAAATTCATATATTTTAGTCATTCTTGTACAACATAAAATGCTCATCCTTCACACATCTTTGTCCATGAGTGGAAATCATAAAGTTAGCAAACCTATAGTGGTTTCGACATGAGAAATTGTTGAATTGACTCTCTTGGAAATATCCAATGAGACGGATAGAACTGGAAAGAGGTTATGAGTCATCAGATATTGTAAGCTAAGATTAGAAAAGGAAAAAGGTTCAAACAACGTCCAACCTTAAAACATAATAAAACTGGAAATAAACTTTTGAAAGTAAACCAAATCAAGATTAAACACAACTAATTCAAATCAACAACTGTCACACCAAACAACATTGATATTAGACAAGTACTGTTTGAACCAAAAATCTACTACGTTCAGCAAAAACACTAGTTGTTTGGACTCGCTGTTTCATCTCTCCTTAACACAAAAGACAGTAAATGCACTAATAATTTTTTTTTATTATTTTCTTACAATATCACTTTTATTATTAAGTAACTAGGAGAAGTTTGCAAAAGAGACACTCTTAACACTTATTTGACATCAAGACAACAAGTTCTAAAAAATTAGGAAAAGAGACTTTTTAAAAAGGACTTTAAAAAAGACAACCCTAGCACTAAAGTTTAACCTCTGACCCCAACTTTTAAAAAATACAAATCAGTCCATTCCACAATATTATAAAACCAGATTTTATTAAAAAAAAAAAATACAAAAATCAGAAAATTCCTCAAGAAGCTCCCCAGCTAGCTCGATCAACACTATCTTCGCGCCATTTTTTGCGATCTTGGAGCTTCGCAGACGATTTTTGCCGGCTACCATCGGAAAATCACACTATCATTGCTATAATCCTTCCATTTTCATCCATTGCTAAACATTTTTCCACTGATTATTACCTCCATTGTTGCCCATACAACTTTCAAATTAGTCCACTTTTCTTTTCGACATTCTAGCTTCATTAGCTCTATTCCAACACTCCAGGTGTTCTTTCATAGCTATAATCCACTCCATTGTTTCGTTTTTCGTCAGAAAAACAACCAGGTCCAATATTTCCATCACTATATGAAGATCTCGTCAATCCTCGACAAGTATAGTCTAGGCAGTCTAGCCATCGATCAGTTATAAACCAGTAAGTTAATCTATTGTAGATTATCATCTATGTTTATAATGTCTATTACAGAAATTGTTGTTGTTGGTGTTCATATCATGGGTCATTAGGATGAGACCCCTAAATGTGGGAACTGGAAATCTGTGAGAAAGGAGACAATTCTCGTCGCCCTTCGTCACAACGGTTCATATGACGACATGATCGCAAGCATAATGGATAGTGGGGACTTAGTTGCGATCCAAGTGACTTGGTCATTAGCTACTTAATGAATGGGAAGGGGAAAATAAATACAACGTTCATAAACAATGATCGGCACATAGGATTCTACATGCTTGTTGTTGGCCTCGATGGTTCTAGGCCTATTTTGAGAGTTAGTGTAGTCGAAAGGCCTCGGGAGGAGGCTTCGACATCTGCCCCACCCCCACTACCGAACTCGTTTGTCTATGATAATTCTGTGGAAGACGAGGGCATGGTGGGTGATCATGCAATGGATATGGACGTGGAAAATTGTCCAAATGTCGAAGAAGAAGAAGAGTGTAGTGGTGGTGGCGAGGGAAAGTCCAACCACTCGTTCGATGCAGAACCAATTTTCATATCAAACAAATATTCCCGAATAAGAAAACATTGAAGATGTTAGTGCAGAAGGCCTCGGTGAAGAAGTGTTTCCATTTTGCTACGATTAAGACTTGTAAAAGATTATACAATTTGAAGTGTGTAAATTCTTCTTGTAAGTGAATGGTGCAGGCGAGTAGATATGAAAACATGAATAGGTTTTGCATCTTAAAATATGTTGGCGAGCACACTTGTGGTGTCGAACATATCACGGGCAATCATAAGAACGTCACTGCCGACGTAATTGCCTATTTTGTATGAATCAATTTATTAACAACAAAGGGCCAAGCCCGAAAGAGATCAAGAGGATCATTTTTAGGGAGCTCCGTTGCAACTTGGGTTATTGAAAGTGTTGGAAGGGAGGCGTCATCGCCAAGAACATAATTCGAGGGACACCGAAGCACGGGTATGCTGTCTTGCCCGTTTTTTCATACATATTTGAATCCCTCAACCATGATTCTATAAACACCATCATGGTCGAGAAGGATTCAAACAAGTTCAAATACTAGTTCATCGCCTTTGGGGCTTCTATCTACAGATATGCCCACATGAGGAAGGTCATTGCCATCTATGGCACACATCTTTATGGCAAGTACCAGGGAGTTTTGTTGTCTGCCATTGCACAAGATACAGATAACCATATCTATCCCATTGCATATTATGTGGTGGATAAGGAGAACGATGCATCTTGGAGCTTCTTCTTTGAGAAGTTGAAGTTTATTGCGGTCGATGAACCAGACTTATACATCATCTCCGACCGACATAGAAGCATAGCCAACGGGATCGTAAGCATTATTTCCATGCACACCACGGACTTTGCATGAGGCATCTTGGAGAAAATACCAGGAAAAATTACCACTGCTCAACTTATCTCCATGTGTACTACAACGCAACCAATGCGTACGGTTTGGAGGAGTTCACCTATCATTTCATGGAGTTCCAAGACAAATGTCCTGAGGCAGCAACCTTCCTCGAGCATGACGTTAGATTCGATAAGGGAAGCAGGGCATATTTTTTGGCCAACAGATTCACTGTCATGACCATGAACATTGCTGAGTCTCTTAACTCAATATTGAGGGATGAAAGGGAGTACCCTGTGGCGATCGTCTTCAATTCGATTGCTAGGAGGTTTGCCAAAAAATTCAGAGAGTATTATGCAAAGGTGAGCAAGGGTAGTAATACTTTCATGCCTACTGCTGAAAAGATCATTAGGGAGAACATGACCGAGGGCGATGCATTATACCTGTCCAACATAAACGGGAGCAACAAAGAATTCACCGTCATTGGGTATGGACGTACCGCCAAAGTCAATCTGTTGGAGAGGTCGTGTTCTTGTAGAAGTTATGACTTGGAGAAAATACCATGCCCTCAAGGGATGACAGCTTTGTGATTGAAGTATGGCAATAGGTATGGCTTAAGCATCTACGACTACTCCTCGCCGATCTATGAGAAAGGAGCGTACCTCCTTGCATACCAAGAACCTATTTATGTAGCTCCTATAGAGGATGAGTGGAATGTGCCCTCCAAAATTTAGAAATGAAGATTCTTCCGCCTGACTACGATTCGAAACTAGGGAGGAAGAAGGTGCTTCGCGTCAAGGGCTGCTCTGAATCGTTCAAGAAAATCAAGAGGAGGAACAAATGCTCCTTGTACAAAAGGTCAGGCCATAAGAGAACAACATGTAGCTTAAATGCAAAATAGGATGCCACTGTATGTTTATTTTGTTGAAGTCACTGTAATGTTTTGAAACTTTAATTCCAGTTCAGTTTTACTCAACCTTTATTAGTTTCTATCATTGAATTGTATTAGTTTCTTCTAAATGATGCATTAGGTCTATGCTAAATTATGTTCCATCAACCATCAATATATAATAGACTGTCGTCATGTTCTATTTCAAAACCTTATCCTAAGAAAATCCAATGGCTAAATTGTAATCATAACGCTTGGATAATTGTGCAGAAAGGAGACGATGAGACTGACTACTCAACTGACGCGCCCTTTGATTTCTACACTCCACCTCCTCGAATGACACAAACACATACACGTTGATCAATGATTGGATGATAGAACACTCCATTGGTCTATTTAAATGACGTACTGGTCTATTTTACACTCCATCTTCCTCAACAAGATAATTTCACTCCCAAAATTGAAACTGGCAAGGAGGGTGTACAACTTGAGAAATCTGAGGATGGTGCAGGCCACTAGGAACCACGATCTTTTCCAATTGAGGAACGACTTCAACTTCATGTTCCAAGGCTTCGACGCCGATCAACGCTGGCTCCAAGGGCAACTCCGGTGGATGGCCCATTTTATGTAGGCTATAGCAGAGAGGCTCCGTTTGGATCCCGATGAACTAATAATCCCACCACCATCCCCCCAACATCCCCCATAGTTTAAGTTTTTATATATTTTGTTTTGAATGTAGTTTAAGTTTTTATGTCTTGAATGTAGTTTAAGTTTTTATGTCTTTTGTTTTGAATGTAGTTCATTGCGGAAGCTTTCATGGTAGGTCTTGTGGAATGAAAGCTTCCCGTTTTGCTATTTTTGCTAGTTTTTGTCGATCTTTCTTGATGTAGAATGCAATGAACTACCATCATTATGAATATAAATGTTTAAATTTCTCTACCAATTTTCCCTTTTATTGTTGTTTATGCTTTGGATTGTGCACACTAGTATTACATAATGGATAATAGATCTAAATGATAATATTGCCTAAATCCTAAATATGTATCATAGACTAGAACACTATATGTCAAAAAGAAGCGGCAATTAAATTAACAAGCTCATATCTGAATAGTTTGACAAAGAGGATCTCAAATCCATATCATCGATTAACATATTCATCTATACTAAAATATTACAAAGGTGAATAATAAACCCTTGGGGTTTATCATAGATTCAAATTTGGGTCTACATTGGATTGTTTACAAGGTGTATAATCAATTCATCGAATCTATTGAGAAGGAGTATAATGACTAAAAAAATGAGAAATTAAATTAAATAAAATTAAAGTAGTGTAATTAACACCCTCCAAACATTGTAAGGCTACTTGGTTACATTAATTGTGAGTCCATGTCAATTTTAGACATGATCGAATGAGAATTAGGACAAGCAATGCTCATAAATCACTAAAATATGACAAAAAAAGGTGAAAAATAAATAAAATAAAATAAAATTGACGGAATGAACATCAATCGAGCACCGTAAAATAACTACATCATGTCGTATGAGAGTACACAATAATTGGACACGTGATCAAGTGATTATTAGTAAGAGTGATGGTTGTGAGTGGTGTTAAGACAAGTAATGTTTGAGAACAAGAGTTGTTTCTCAAGGCATAAGTTTGTTCTGAGTAAGTGGTTCTTACTAATACTCATATGATCAATGCTTATACTCATTTTTCAATTAATGTGGACTCTCATATAATGTGATTAAGTTATTTTACAATATTTTTTTTATGTTAATTATTTTATTTTATTTTAATTTAATTTTCCTACTCATAGACCAATCCTTTGTCATAAATTCATTTGAACGATGCTAGACTTTAGACATTTTCGTGTCTAAATATAGTACCGGGTCTGTTATAGATATGCATGTATATGATATACCTACATATACAAGAAAAGGAAAAAATTAAATTAAATTAGTGAGTATTAGAACCACTCGAGCATTGTAAAACAACTTAATCACATCATATGAGAGCACATCAATTGAAAATGTGATCAACTGAGTATTAGCATTGATCATATGAGTATTGGTAAGAACCTCTTACTCAGAACAAACTTATGTCTTGAGAAACAACTCTTGTTCTCAAACATTACTTGTCTTAACACCACTCTCAATCATCACTCCTCCTAATACTCACTTGATCACGTGTTCAATTATTGTGGACTCCCATACGAAGCGATTAAGTTATTTTATGATGCTCGAATGATGTTCATTCCACTAATTTTATTTTATTTTATTTATTTTTCACCCTTTTTGTCATATTTTAGTGATTTAGGAGCATTGCTTATCCTAATACTCATTCGATCATGTCTAAAATTGACATGGACTCACACTTGATGTAATCAAGTAGCCTTACAATGTTTGGAGGGTGTTAATTATACTACTTTAATTTTATTTAATTTAATTTCTCATTTTTTTAGTCATTATACTCCTTCTCAATAGATTCGATGAACTGATTATACACCTTGCCAACAGTCCAGTGTAGACCAATATCCGAATCTATGATAAACCCCAAGGGTTTATTACTTCTGAGAATGACATTAGTAGATCATACACAATTCGCATAGTCTATGATATGAATGCAACGGTCAAATTACAAGTCCCAACGGTAACTTTTGGCCTTGCTGCCTTTTTAAGTTGTACAAGGAAGACTCTAGAATGAACAACTAAGGTCTAGGATCGATCACTCTAATATATGATATACTGTGTAGTAAGTTTATGCTATATTTTGGCATGGTCTATGTTATATCTGCAACAATCAAAAAGGACAAACCTCCGACGGTCAAAATTCTGTTAGTCCACCATATAAATTAAGGACAATTTTTTGAAATCCTCTATATTCTTTTCTTCATCTACTCCTCCATTTTTCTTTTTCCTTCAACACGTACAATGTCTGAGTCATCTCAATCTTCCAAAAGGGCTCACATTTGTCACTGCAAAAATCTTGTTATCTTGAAGACATCACAAACCGATAAGAATTCGGATCGAAAATTCTATAATTATGTTGTTGAAAAGGTGAAATTTTTAGAAAAAATATTTAAGTAATAAAAAACTCTAATTAGTCGTTATTTGTTTAGGATAATGGTGGGTGCTCTTATTTTAAGTGGATTTCGTCTGAAACGGAGGAATAAACTTTTCAAGGCGTCACCAAATTTGAAATATTGTAGAGGCTCAAAGAATCAGAAGAAATTAAGAATTTGCTTATGACACTATTTAGAGAATCTGAACACAAGATAGATCATTTGAAAAGACTGTTGAAAGATACCGAAATAGAGAGGGACCAACTTAAACAAAGGTTGGTTGTGGCTAAAGAAAAAGAGAATGGCCTAAAAATCATGTTGTACGGTATATTATTAGTATTGGCTATTTGAAAAGGTGTAACAGGAGTGTAGTGGGGATGAATGTATTTTCTTTTGGACGTATTAACAGTAAAATTATCGCCGACTTTAGTGGTGTATATTTTATCAGCTTATAGCTTTCATTAAAGGTCTATAATGACAAACATCAACAATTATCAATTGTGTTAGCCGTCTACAGCAATTCACATATATTATATGAAAAACAACATTTTATTATAAAACATATAAAAGTTCTATAATAAGTAGGATAAACAGTTAAGCACATAAAATTAATCGATTCATATGTTGTAAAAATCATCCAAACCTGTTAAAAACAGACTAATTTTTTTGTGACATTCAAAGCACATAAAATTAAATAATTGTCTGAACCTCCAAATGTAATTACTAAATTCCCCGAATCCCAAATGAAAATTTTAAAATTGTCTTAAACACAAAGATTGTCTCGAACTCTCAAATAAAACTTTTGAACTGTCTTTTGTTTTCTCCACTGTCTGGTCACTCATTTTGTTATTGTTGATCTAGTCAACAATGTCCTTGACAACGACGCTTGAACCTTTTTCTTCATACGCTTTGTTCTCTTCTCTGCTGCTTCATCAGCTTTCTTATCTTCCGACGCTGCTTTCTTTTCTTTTTCTTCTTTCTTCTTTTCTTCTTCTTTGTCCTCTTTTACTGCTGCCACTTCTTCTTCTTCTTCTTTGTCATCACCTTCTTCCTCTACTGCAACTTCTTTTTTTTTGTTTATCTCTTTCTTCTTTCTTCTTTTCTTCCTCTGCTGACACTTGTTCTTCTTCTTTGTCTCCTTCGTGCTTTTCTTTTCTTCATCTGTTGCCTCATTTTTTTTCCTCTTCTTTCTTATCCTTCTTTTCTTCTTTATCTTTTTCTTTCTCATCTTGCTTTTCTTATTCATTCTCTTTTTCTTTATCAACAACGGGTTCATTGAGGATCATATCCTCATCTATCTGCTCTCCAATAACTGTCTCACTATCCAGATCAGCTGCCTAAAAGAGCACTTTTTTAATGCCTTCTCCTTGATGGGCAACCCTCATTGGTGAGTGTTCACTACGGACCTCCAGGTCTGCATTTACATGGATTCAACATCAAATCAATTTCGATAATAAACTATTAACGTGGTCTATAAAAGTTGACATAGGTTCTATGATAACAAACTCTTTATTTTATATAAACTATAAAGCTTCTATAATAACCAGACAAAACTTATATTGGCAAATAATTATGAACACCAGATGTTTCCAAGTATATTACCTCTCTTCTCTTGTTCATTCTTCTTGTTCTTTTCAATCCTCCTCATCATTTCCTCCTTCACGAAGGCATGCACATACTTCATTGCTTCCTTAAGATTTAAAACGCGCTCCGTCAGATTTCTATCGGCCTATCTGTGCACCACTGCCCTTGCCCTGTTTGACGTTGCACCGTCGGTAACATATCTAGACGCAAAATTGCCAACACCCAAATCTTGATCATTAATGTCATCCTCACCGTCCACCGTTAAAGCTACGGTATTGACGCCACGTAAATCGGCCTTCAAGGCATCAATAAACGCATCATTCACATCATCCGTGTATTCAACAAGTTTTGCAATATATTCCTTCTTTATTTTGCGGATGGTGGGGGTGAGGTACGGGTGCACAATTTACAAATAAAGAAATTTAATTATTAATAAATTCAATTTTTATTTTACTAGATAATTAAAAAGGAAATTTCATACCTTTGTACTCCATTCATGCACGTAAGGATCACCTTTGATAAGTCTATCGCTTTTGAAAGTGTGCCACCTTAGCAGCCTGGGAATGGGCTGAGGGCGATCCCGGGATTCTCTGTTACCTTTGCCGACTTGGGGAAAGGTTTCATATATCCAAATCTATAATCAAAAGAAATATAAATAAATAAAGCTTATTCAGTATATAATATAATGCATAATAACTAGTAGTCTATAATAAACTAATCAAATGATTGATAATACTTACCAAAAATGTCCAGGGAAATTCATACAGAGGGTACGACATACTATTCCTCTCAAGATATGTTTCCTTTAACCTTTTGAAATCTATCATCTTCTTCAGGTACTCTAGTGTCAGACCAAATGACTCTTTGCCCCATGGGTACTCTTTGAATAATTCGATAGAATCGGCCATCTTGATGATGTCCACCTCAACACTCTTTGATCCATCTCTGACAAGCAAAATCGTGTGCACAAACCACACCAAACAACACTTGTATTTGTCCTCCTTCCCCAACCTATCTCTTCTCACAAGTTTCAACAACTTATTCACACTAATTTTTTTTTATTACCCTTTTGTAAAAATCTCCACCGCTGTCAATCATCTAATTATGCTTTGAATCATTGGGATATTTGGAACAATTCAGCTCCGTGGTCAATGCAAAATCCTTCAAGCCAAAACAAGCTGGTATGTCATTTATGCAAAACCACATCTCGTTATCCTTAGGGTCCTTCTTCACTCTACACAATAAAGTGTAATGGACAAGCCATCCAATAAACTTGATAAACTTGGACAGCTTCCGTATAAACCTGATGTAAAATGATACACCAAAGATGAACACAACAAATAAAATAGAGATGAAATCAAAGGATTAGCAAGTAAAGAATGAAATTAGATTAGGGAGAATAAAAATTAGAAGAAAGAAAGGTCAATCCTACAATTAAATATACATTTAATTAATAGATTAAACCATGGGAGAAGAGATGAACTCATACCATGGAATTCTTATCAAGAATCCAAGAAGAGGTTCATGAAGAGATAAAAGGGTAAACCCTAAGCTCACAAAGGAGGCACTCAATATTCAATCTCTAACTAACCCTAATATGGAACACTTAGGACTATTTATACTAGTCTTGCAAAAATAGCCAAATTATAAATATGACCAAATTATAAAAATGATAGTCACTTGAGCCCTTTATGATCTCCTTGGGTATCACCACTTTCCTTGTAGATCCATTTGAGCATGTTATGGACTTTAAACGCTCTTTTTATGATACTTCCATGACACTTTAAATTCTTTGGGGGTGATTGAAAGCTTCTGTATTCAAGATAGTTCATATCGCACTTTTGCTATCAATCTTGCTATTTCGATTTCCATCATTCTCCACTTCTTGAAAAGAATTCATCCTCGAATTCAAATCTTGCAAAATAAAGGAGGAAACAACAACTAGACAAAAATTATCATAATCCTTCAAAGCATTGTCAATTCTACTAGAAGCATCTCCGAGATCAAAACAAACTTTAATCCTCTAAGAACATCAACAATCACTATAAGCATCTCCAAAAACATCAATAAGAAATTATCACCCCAAAATGGAGTCAAATTAAACTCTTTAACTAGACCACACCAATCTTTAAATGACTTGTCATCACATTTTAAGAAAGAAACATTGACATAATCCAACAAGAATGGCTCTTCAAGAAGATGAGCAACATAAGTAAAGAAATTAATACCAAAACTAGCATTAATCAATTCACTTTCATATGTAGGCTCATCATTTTCTTCCCACATTGCATTGCATGGTGGATTACCATATACCTTGTAGCCTTTAAGAATTTCTACTTCATCAACTTCACCACAAATATTACTATGTTCATCATTGAAATTGGTCATGTTATTTTCAAACAAAATATTATCTTTAAAGAGAGAAAAATCAATATGCAATGAAGAATTAAAGCATCTAAATTCACTCTCAAAAAGACAAATGTCATCTTTCACAAAATTAGCCATGATATGATCTCTATGGGTGAAACAAGAGATATGATCAACAATACTATGCACACTCCAAGAATCTTTTGTTTGACCCTCAAACTTATTAATTCGCACATCATTAGTTGGCAACAATTTAAGCTCACAAGAATCAATAAGTTTGGTTTCACACTTTAACTCAACTAGTGGAGTAAAATCAAGATGCAATAAGTCATCACTACCTTCAACAAGACACACATCACCACCAACATGATGGATTTCATCAAATAAAATTAAAGTAGAATCATAAGTTTCATTTGCATCTTCATCAAACAAAGGTGGAGTGTCATATTCAAAATCTTCATTCTTTCCAAAATAACCAACAATATTTTCAACACTAACTTGAGGTTTACTAAATAATTCACAAGTCCCCTCAACTAGTGGCATATCAACACAAGCAAGTCGGCTATCACAATCAATTTCAAAAAAATCACATTCCTTAAATTCAAGCTTATCTTGGAGTTACTCCTCAACACCATTATCAACAACAAGAGCATTCTTTTTACATAAGAAATATTCATAATCCACATCACATATAGTCAAAGAATCTCTTTTTAATCCTCCATATTCATCACAAGTATGAACACTAATTGCAAATACATTAAACTTAAAAGAATCATCACAATGATTTGCACAAGTAACTTCAACTAGTGCTTGACTACAACATTCAACATCACATTTATCACAAAGCAAAAAATTATTTTACTCAAAAGAAGAATGGCTTTCACTTAAACTAAAATTTCCTTCAAGCTCATTTAAAGGAAACAAAGTATTAGAGGTAGCCATTTTATCTTGAAATGCTCCTAAAATTCCTTATTTACCTTTGTGTTTATTATTTAAGCTCATTTGGACACTTGAAGAAGTAGTGGGTGTCTCCACCAACTCTTGAATCTTCAACGATGGAAAACTCTTCATTATTGTTTGCTTCATGCCTTCATTTTCAAACATATCTACAAAAGAGGCATTACAACTGGGAAAATAAGAATTAGCATTAGAGTTTAAAAAAAAAAAAAAGACAAGCTCTCTCAAACTCTCTTTATCTTCACTTTTCTCAAGTTTCTTTTCCTCTTTCTTTTCATTTTTAAATACAACTCTTTTTTTTGTGGCAACTCACTCACTATCCCCAACTCAAGCTCTCCTTTTTCCACTCTTGAGTTGCCATTTGTCACTCCCTTACTTCTCTCAATCTTTTCTCTCTCAAGCTTATTTAACATTGGGCAAGACCCAAGAATTCCTTTTGAAGGATTAGGATGACTCTTCACTTCAACTTTGAACTTTACTGTAACACCCCGTATACTCCTAACCCTATTTGATGGCATTGAACAATGTTTACTTAAGTTTCGAGATGCCATGAGTATGTGTTTTATAGTGTCATTGATGAAACAATTGATATTGGGCCTAATATGTGTGTTTAGACCTTAGTCAGAGGTATCTTGTGACTTCATGGAGCATTTGTGGGGTTAAAAACTAGGCTTGGAGGACCTCCAAATAAAGAATATTAAAGGTAAGAAGTAAGTGAAAGAATAGAACTTGAAGTACCTAACCAAATCCGTGAAGAAAAGTCGAAGAAACGAAAAATTAAAAAAAAAAGGGGGAGGGGCGCGCCCAGGGGCGTGCCAGGCCACTCTGGGCTGAAATTTTCAGCCCAGAGGCAGCAAGGGGGTGCGCCAGGCAGCGTGCCAAGCTGCCCCTGCGCACCTTTCACAAGCTGAAATTTTTCTAAGTCTTTTGGGCGTCCGGGGCCGTGCCGGGGTGCTTTTCGCCCGATTTCTTTTGCGATTATTAGTCCATTACGATGAATTTTGAATTATTATATACGTATTCCATATTGTTAGACCTACGCTTGGGCGTTGTTGACATTTAAATTACGTTTTTACCCTTTGAGGTCAAAGTGAGCCATGATTGGCTAGAATTGCCAATTTGGAGATTGAGGCTACGAAATGAGTCTCGTGAGTTAAATGTTGACGTGTCACTTACAAAATTATTTAAACATGAGATATATGATGAATTACACCTTGAATTTGATGGGCTAAGTTAATATGTGTTAATGGGCTCAAAGGAAGGCCCAAAATGAATTAAAAAGCATGGCCCAATGGGTCAAATGACTCATTCTTCCATTTGACCAAGTAATACACCTCAATTATTGAGTCAATGTGGCTAAGGATGACCATGAGAACTATATAAAGCCACAAAGGGCTGATTTTATTCATAAAAACCCTCATGCCTTTAGAGATATTTCCAAACCCATTTCTCTCAACACAAACCCTAAAGCAACCTACTCTTGGAGACAAGATCACTCATTTGCAAGTTTGGGTAAGTGATTTTTCTTATGGATTAATATATTATATGAATGGGAGAGTATGTAGATCATGATGGGTATGTCAAAAAGTGTACATAATGCATTCTTGATTTTTGGCTAAAAGATGTGTTATCCGTGGAACTTAAACTTGAATTATGACTTGTGGTTTTGGTGAAAAAGCATGGAATGGATAAAATATGAATATTTATGATGTGATTATGTTATTAAACTTGTTATTTTGCTATAAGTGTAATTTATGGGATTTTGGCCGATATGTGATATAAAGTGTATTAAAGTGACTTGATGGATTAATTGTGATATGGTGTTCGTGAGAAAGCGTAAAGAAGAAACTTTGTGGTGAAATGCTATTGGTATGTGATGTTGTTGTCAATGTATAAAATGTTATGGTATTGTTGGCATGAAAAGGCCATGAATGGTATTATAAAGGGTGAAATAATGTTATAGGGGACTCATGTAACTCATGGTCGTCTTATACACTTGGAATGTGCTTGTGGTCAATGTATGGCATGAATGGGGTATTATTGGTATGACAATGCCGTAAATGGTATTGTAGAGAAGGAAATGACATTTTAAATATAAACATGTAACTCATTGTTGTCATATGCATTTGTGAGGTAGTTGGTGGTTAATGTTGGTTTCGTTATGTACTTGTGTTGTAGAGTGAAACGTAAGGAAGGAGCTGAATTGTTATATTCACATATTGGATTGTGTGTTCACATTGAGGACATGAGGTATGTAAGGTTACTCTGTCCGTATCTTTCTGCGGCAAATAGTATTCACATTGACATTACACTTGTCCTATCCCAAAATGTGCTAAGGTATCCTATATGCGGTTACCAATTGTCAATATCACATGTTTCATACTCATTGATCAATTGTGAATCACACGTATCATATTCATTGATAATGTTCCAAAATCCCCATAAGGTTGTGCTCCAAAGTTCCAATAGTGGTTATACTCATGTACCTTGTTTATTGATTATTGCCCGATGGTTCCAATAGTGCTACGCTTCCAATAATGTTTATTCCTATGTCTTTCACTCATTGGTTATTGTTCTAAGCTTCCAACAATGTTATGGTTACAAAAGTATCAATCTCTCATAAGTCAAGTGTATCCTATTTTCGGGTATCAATTATGGTTCATCACATGTTCTTTATACATTGATCAATTGTCATTCACATGTCTCATATGCATTGGCTAATGTTCCAAAGATTCCATGGTTCCAATAAGTCTATGTTTCCAACAATGTTAAGTTCCAAAGTTCAAAGTGATGTTATGACTGTCAAAGTATCGATCCCTTATATTTAAAGAAAGGTAATGTGAAGTAAAGGGCAAAGTAATGCACATATGTGGTTAATGATTGATTTAAGGGTGGCAGCTCTAGAGGCATAAGCCTAGCTCGAGTTGATCCCGAGAATTTTTGTATCAGGGGGCAGCCCTAGAGGCAAAAGCCTAGCTTGGGTCGAACCTGACAGGGGGCAGCTCTAGAGGTAAAGAACCTAGCTCGAGCCGAACCTGCTATATTGATTTATGGGTGGCAGCTCTAGAGGCATAAGCCTAGCTCGAGTCGATCCCAGGGTGGCAGCTCTAGAGGCATAAGCCTAGCTCGAGTCGATACCAACATAACGATATGTTATGTAAAGACCCACTGATCAGTTGGGCCCAGGTACAGTATAGCACAGACAAAGATGAATAAGTACAGAAGTAAAGAAGCAAAGAACGTAATGAACGCAATGAACCTAATATACATGTTTCCAAATGTAATGGTTTATTTATATTGAATACTATTGTGTTTAACTCCAATGAAGTCTTATGTTATACACAGTTTCTATGGCCTTGCATACTCAGTACATTCTTCGTACTGACCCCTTTGGGGGCCTTACTTTACTTGCTGCAGGCACAGGTGTTAGTAGACCTTCACCGTAGGCTACGATATATCAGCAGATCATTGGTGAGCTCCAGTTATTTTGGGGCTTCCTAAGTCACTATGTACATTTGTTTGGTGTTGTCTTGATACTGTATGTATGTATAGAGCGGGGGCTTGTCCCGACTCTAAGATTGGTTTTGGTTATGCATCTGTAGAGGCTTTGTAGATGTTGTGGAACACGTGAAGGGTATGTAAGAGACATATGTTTTGTCATGATGGCCCCAACGGCCAAGTTTCATAATAATTATATATGTTTCATGAATTCCGCTATTGACATTTTATATTCATTTGAGATGGTGTTGTATATTGAGTAGCATGCATATGAGTGTACATGAGCCAAGATTGGTCCTCTCGGGCCTCAACGGCTCCGGGTGCCAGTCTGGCCCGAATGGGATTCGGGTCGTGACATAAATAGTATCAGAGCAGGTCATTCTAAGGGTGTCTATAAAGCCGTGTCTGAGTAGAGTCTTGCTTATCGATGTGTTGCGCGCCACATTGGTAAGTAGGAGGCTATGGGACATTTAGAAGTTGTTTCTTTTCTTCATTCTAGATCGTGCAATAGAGCCAAGGTGGTAAGTGGAATCATATGTGCTCAATGATCGTGGTTTTCCTTTACAGAGAAGTTGTAGGCGAAATCATAACTGACCATGGGGTTTGTTTTTCCTGTGTGTTTGATTAGAAATGTCAATGGCAAGAGAAGGTTGGGGAACGGAAAAGAGATATACAGGATTTTAGCACCACCTGAGCAAGTTGATCCAGGTGGGGCTGGAAATGAGTTGGTATCACGGGTTCCTCTTACTCTTTCAATTCCAGAGGAATTGTCCAATAATGCTAGTGTGCAAGATTTAATGAGTGCGGTGCACATACTGACCCATGTAGTTGCCGCACAAACTCAAAGACGAGTGTTGGAGCACCGAGAGGTGAAATTATTTCCTATCTTCAGGCAAGGAAAATGATATCCAAAGGGGTACATATGTCACTTGGTACTAGTGAGGGATACTAATGTGAAACCACCAACTGTTCAAATGGTTGGAAATGCATTCCTCGGGGTATGAGTTAATATTCATGTGGTGTCAGGTACTCAGCATAGTTTTATTCGTACAACATGGCCCCAGTAGAGTTACGGGAATGAAAAGAGAAAGTAAAAGACGTGATGAACAAGGGATTCATAAGACCTAGTACGACCCTTGGGGTGCATCAGTGTTCATTGTACGAAAACAAAATGACACATTGAGAATGTGTATGTACTATCGGCAAGGCAATAGGGTGACAAGTAAGAATCAATAGCTTCTCCCCAGAAGTGATGATTTATTTTGATCGGTCTTTCTAACGCTTAACCTAAGATCGGGTGAGCATCAAGTAAGGGGCAGAGAAACCAAATACACTCAAGATACCCTTTCGAACAAAGAATGGTCGATATGAGTTCGTCGTTATAATATTTGAGCTAACAAATACACTAGTTGTGTTTATGGGCATGAGAAATAGGGTGTTCAGGCCTATCTAAACGGATTCGCGACAGTGGTTTTAGATACTATTTTGGGTTACTCACAATCACACACACAAAAAAAAAAAAGACCATGCTAATCACTTGTGACAGGCGTTAGGGATTCTTTGTGACCTTAAGATGTAGGCGAGTTCTTGAAATGCAAGTTTGGTCACAATCTGTATCATCCTTAGGACACATTGTATCAAATGAAGAAATACGGATTAAAATACACAAAGAATTGGTCAAGACTCCCGACACCTACGGAAAGGCATAACCTCTTTGAATTGGCTAGTTATTACAGAAGAATAAAGGCTTCCTGTCATTACTTTTAACAAAGCTAACACACAAAGTAACTAAGTTTTTAGCGGAATGATGTATGTGAGAAACATTTACAAGAGTCGCAAGATACATTGACTCTTACACCTGTACTAGTACCTCCCAAAGGTACCTAAGTGTATGCGGCGTATTGTGATGTTCTAAAAGTTGGTGTGAGGTGTGTATAAATGCAGCACGACAATGTGATAGCGTATGGCTTAAGACAATTGCGTCCACATAAGAGAGGTTATCCCACATATAATGTTAAGTTAACAGTTGTGACAAGTGCTTGTAACTGATGGCACCACTACTTGTATAACATTTCAAGTGAAAGAATTATAATGTCAACTGTGGTAGAATGTTCATGGGTAGCTGAGATGAAGGAAGAATTTGGTTACATGAAAAGAAATGTACAACAAAGTTCCACAAAGGTATTTGAGTAAACATAAGGGGGGAGTACTTTAACGCCAATATAGACTGTGTGTACCGAGTAAAGACGAGTTAAGGAAATGAATTATAACAGAAGAACATCATTCACGGTACTTCATTCATTCGGAAGAAACCAAAATGTACCATGGTTTAGCGGAGAGGTCTTGTGATACAAGATCAAGTCCACAACCCACAATATGCAACAACCAGCCACGAAATCAGCCAACCAACACAAGATTAACAAGTTAAACAACAATGCTAGTGAATCGAAAGAGCCCCACACGGCTTCACTAGACTTCAAGATCTCAAACACAACAACAACAAGATAATAAAAAGATAGTTAACTTGACATATAATATTCAAGAGACTAAGAACCCTAACATCAAGAAAGGACCCTAAGACTAATGAATATAAACACCAAGTTCTTACTTAGACCAAGAGGAACTCAATGACCTCAAGATCCTTGTTTCTAGCCAAAATGCAACACAAGTGTCTCTCTTCTTGTGGGTTGTTTTGAGAGAGAGAGAGAACCTAAAATATTACAAGTCTTGTGATTCAAAATATTAATGGAAGAACTACTCAAAATAACCCTAATGTGTTCTATTTATATTACAAGGTAAAATGAAGCCAAAAAAGACTAGTTTGCCCCTCTCCAATCTACCGCCCCCTTGGAGTGTAAGTTTATTACACTTAAAATATTTAGATCCTTTGGCGGTTCAATGACCAACTCACACACGGCCATTTGCATGAACAAGGCTTGGAGTTTTTGTAACTCCCGAGCTTGGCTTCGTGTGAAAGGTCGTGTACTTGTGGAGCTTGTCCCACCCGTATCATCCTCTCCATCTTGAGAGGAATTTGACCTCAAATTCAGCATTTGGTCATCGTCCACCGCACTCACGAGAGAGAGATCACAAACGTTGAAAGTGTGGTGCACTTGATATTCCGGTGGAAGGTCAATCTTGTAGGCGTTGTCATTGATCTTCTAAAGTACTTGGAAAGGCCCGTCACCCCTAGGCATCAATTTGGACTTTCTTTGAGATGGAAACCGATCCTTCCGAAGATGCACCCACACCCAATCTCCCGGTTCAAGAAAGAATTCCTTTCTTCCCTTGTTTGCCCTCCTTGCCATGTCTTGGTTTTTCTTCTCAAGTTGAAGCCGCACCTTCTCATGTAACTTCTTCATAGAATCTGCCCGCTTGCTTCCATCTAAGCTAATCATGAGATCACTTGGCAAAGGTGTTAAATCCAAAGGGTTGAGAGGGTTGAGGCCGTATACACACTCAAAGGGAGTCATTCCCGTACTTGAGTGTATGACACGGTTATAGGCAAACTCAATCAATGGCAAGTGCTCTTCCCAAGAAGTCATTTTTTCCTTAACCATGGAACGTAGCATAGCACCCAAAGTCCTATTTACTACTTCCGTTTGGCCATCGGTTTGTGGGTGGCAAGACGTAGAGAATAACAACTTGGTACCAAGCCTACCCCACATAGACTTCCAAAAGTGGCTTAGGAATTTAGAGTCCCTATCACTCACAATGGTCCTCGGGACACCATGCAATCTAACAACATTATCAACAAATAACGAGGCCACGCTAGGGGCATCATCACACTTAGAGCAAGGAATAAAGTACGCCATTTTAGAAAACCGGTCGACTACAACAAAAATACTATCCCGACCTCGTCGATTCCTTGGCAGCCCCAACACAAAGTCCATAGATATATCAAGCCAAGGACGTAGAGGAGTGGGCAGCGGGGTGTACAACCCGTGAGGTAGGAGCCGAGATTTGGCTCTCTTGCATTCTACGCATTGGCCACAAATCCTAGCCACATCCTTGCGCATTTTGGGCCAATAGAATTGCTCCTCCAATATTCCGAGGTTCTTTTCGACCCCAAAATGACCCATTAGACCGCCATCGTGTGCTTTCCTCACAAACAACTCTCTCCAAGAGCTAGAAGGCACACACAATCGTCTACCTTTAAATAAGTAACCATCAAACTTGGCATAGGGATTTGAACCCCTAGCCGATTCCCACTTGTCCCTACCCAACTCTTCGCATTCCCTAAAGATAGGAGCGAAGTGAGGGTCCTTGGGATACAACTCTCTTAAACTCTCAAAACCCATCAATTTGGTTGACAAAGTGGACACAAGCACATGTTTTCTAGACAAAGTATCGGCTACTACGTTGTCCTTACCCCTTTTGTATTGGATAACATAAGGGAAGGTCTCAAGGACTCAATCCATTTGGCATGCCGTTTGTTAAGCTTGTCTTGGGCCCGAAGATGCTTTAAGGATTCATGGTCCGTTCGGATCACGAACTCCTTAGGCCATAAGTAGTGTTGCCAAGTGGCCAAGGCTCTAATCAAGGCATACAACTCTAAATCATACGTGGAGTAGTTTAGAGTTGCTCCTTTGAGCTTTTCGCTAAAGTAAGCAATGGGTTTCAATTCTTGCATCAAAACAACCCCTATGCCTACTTTACTCGCATCGCACTCGACCTCGAAGGTCTTATCAAAGTTGGGCAATTGTAACAAGGGTGCGGAGATGAGCATCGCTTTCAAGGCTTCAAATGCCTTAGCTTGCTCGACACCCCACTTGAAGGGTTGTTCTTTCCGAATGACCTCGGTCAAGGGGGCTGCTATGGTGCTAAATCCTTTGACAAACCTTCTATAAAAACTAGCCAACCCGTGGAAGCTTCTTACTTCTCCAACGGTTTGTGGGGTTGGCCAATTTTTGATAGCATTTATCTTGGATTCATCCACTTAGACCCCTCTTGAACTAACAACAAAACCCAAGAAAATAACTTCATTAACGCCAAAAGGGCACTTTTCCAGATTTGCATACAATTTTTCCTTTCTAAGGACATCAAGCACACATTGTAAATGCATCACATGCTCTTCTAAAGACTTACTATACACCAAGACATCATCAAAGTAGACAACAACAAACTTTCCAATAAATGGCCTCATCACATGATTCATTAGCCTCATAAAAGTACTTGGAGCATTTGTGAGGCCGAATGGCATAACCATCCATTCATAGAGACCAAACTTGGTCTTGAAGGCGGTTTTCCATTCATCACCGGGTTGCATTCTTATTTGGTGATAGCCACTCCTTAAATCAATCTTGGAAAACAAACATGAACCATTCAACTCATCTAGCATATCATCTAACCGAGGAATAGGGTGGCGATATTTTACCGTAATTTTGTTGATGGCCCGGCAGTCCACACACATGCGCCACGTTCCGTCTTTTTTGGGCACTAATAGCACCGGAACAGCACACGGGCTCATGCTCTCCTTGACATACCCTTTGTTGAGGAGCTCCTCAACTTGACGTTGCAATTCCTTGGTGTCCGTAGGATTGCTCCTATAAGCCGGCTTGTTTGGCAATTGTGATCCCGGCACAAAATCGATTTGGTGCTCAATTCCCCGAAGCGGGGGCAATTCTTGCGGAAGCTCCTTAGGAAATACATCCTCATAATCCTGCAACACACAAGAAATCAAAGGGGAAATGGAAGAATTAGTGGGGTTAGCATTAAAACAATGAGCCAAGAGTAACATAGGCGTGTCCTCATCATGATCCACGAAGAGTTCCTTCCTCCTAACTAACATCACCATGTTTTCCAGCCCTTTTGACGTTGGGGCAGCCTTGGATGACCCCACTGCCCCACCTATGGAATTCCCTCCCTTTTCTCCCTTTTCGGATTCCTTTCCCTTTTCTTTCAATTCCCTCATCCTTTGATGCCACTCATTTACTTGGGAAGGCGAAAGCGGATGAAGAGTAACCTTTCGGCCATCCTTCTCAAGTGTATACCGATTGGTCCTCCCATCATGCTTAGTAGAACTATCATATTGCCAAGGTCTAGCTAGCAACAAATGACATGCTTGCATTGGTATCACGTCACAAAGCACTTCATCGTGGTAGTTTCCCACCTTAAACCGTATCACACATTGCCTTGCGACCCTTAACTCACCACAATCATTCAACCATTGTAACTTGTAAGGACTAGTGTGTGGGGTAGTTGGTAACTTCAAGAAATTTACCATAGCATGACTTACAACATTTGTACAACTACCACTATCGATCACCAAGGTACACACACTCCTCTTTACAAGACATTTAGTATGGAATAGATTTTCCCTTTGGCTTGGGTCATCTATTGCCTTACTAATCATGATGCGCCTAACCACAAAGTTTGGAACCACACACTCCCCTTCTTGCGGGTAAACATCTTCACCATCATCACCATCATCATCATGTGGTCCATCATTGGTTTCCTCTCCATCTTGAGGCTCGGCCTCATCTTCTCCCCTTTCGGGACCCACCTCCTCACCAAGGTAATACACTCTCCCTTCCCGTAGGATCACATTGCGTCGGTTTGGACATTCATTGGCCTTATGCCCCCAACCTTGGCACTTGAAACATTGGAACCCCTTTGGGTTAGGATACTTGTGAGCCTCCGGTTTCGGAGGGAATTTGTGGACTGTTTTGGGCTCGGGCAGCCTTGTAATGGCGGGTTGGTCCTTGTTTTTTGGCCAACCCGAGGGGGCTTGTCCCTTTGCCTTGAAGGATGATCTCTCTTTAAGTTCTTTTTCAATCTCAAGAGCAGCTTGGAAAATACCGTCAACGGTTTCAAACTTGTGAAGGGTTAAATGAGTGGAGATCTCTTTGTTCAACCCACACTTGAACCGGATGATGTCGTGACTGATTTGCTCCCCACGATGATCAAGTTTCAACATGAGTTGTTGAAACTCATCAAAATATGCCATCACACTCTTGTTACCTTGACACAAGCCATACAATCTAGCAAGCAACTCATGGCGATATCTCTCGAGAAGGTATCGTTGCCTCATCAAGTACCTCAACCGATACCAAGGTGGTGGCTGCCCATCAATTAGTTCATTACCAAACCGCTTGACATACTCCCACCAAGTGTTAGCATAACCCTCAAAATGAGCTATAGCATAGCATCCCTTCTTTTCCTCCGAGATATCATTAACTTGGAAAACTTTGTCACAAACCGATTCCCAACCTAAGTAAGCCTCGGGGTCACTTTCACCTTTAAAGATGGGTAGGTTCAACTTGATGGTGTTGATGCCTACATCTCTCTCTTGGTGTCGGTTTCCCCTATCTCCATACCCTCGGTATCTCCTTGGATCACCTCGACCCCCTCTTATCTCCTCCTCCCTCATGTAAGCATCATCAAAGGCTCCATATCCTTCATACTCCTCTCTACCATATCCTTCAAAGTGGGCTGGTCGGTCTTGGGCATTTTGATTCGGAGGAATTGGATTTGGTGGCCTTTGGTTTAATGGAGCTTGGAATGGAGGGTTCGGATTTAGTGGAGGTACTTGACGTCCAAATCCCTCTTGTGGAACTTGAGGAGCTTGGAAATGTATTGGTCTAGTGGGGTCACGGTTTGGAGGGAAAAGGGTGGTTTGGCTTGCGGCATTTAGTGGAGCTTGAGGTGCATTTAGCATTTGGTGGACTGTTTCGGGGGTGATGGTTGCGGAGGAAGTCCGATCATGCCCATTGGTAGAAACATGTAGAGGAGTAGAAGGACGAGAGTTCCTTTGACTCTCCACTTGTTCTAATCTCCCACTAATAGTCGACACCTCTCCCTTGATTGCTGCCAAGTCCCCTCTCACGGCCCCAAATTTCGAATTCAACCTCTTAAGTGTCCGGGTAACGGCCTCAAGAGTGACCCTCATAGAGTCAAGTGCATTAGTATCCACGTTATGGGACGTGGTCCCTTCCATTGTCAAGGTATTATACTCTTTAGATCACCACACGCTTGAGTTCCACAAGTGTTGTAAATTGGCTAGTAACCGTGAATCCTTTAAGGTATGAGTAAGCTCTTATCCGGAGTGGATTTTTGTTTGAAGACTCAAAGAATTCTTGTCGGACTAGAACCAAAAATAGCAACGTATTCAAAAGATAAAAGGCACTCAAGTAATCGTTGACACGAACAAACGAATTCAAAGGACTAATCGACAACCTAGTAGGAATGTACTAGTTTGTTAATTAGTTCTAGAACCAAGTAAAGGAAACCAAGAATCAACAATTAGCAACTAGAATAATATCCAAAGTTGAGCTTATAGTGACGTGGCAGCATGTAAGTGGTCCCACACGTTTTTGCTTCTTCCTTGTTCCTTTTTTTTTTTTTTTTTTTTATCTCAAATCTGAAATTTTTCAATACTCACACAACTTGTTATAGATGACAATGTGTTTTGGAGGGAAAGTAAAAGTCTTGTAGTCTTTCAACCTTTCAAACTCAAAAAGGTAAGATTTGACTAGGCTAATCCCACAAAACAAGGTTCCGTGTTTTAAGGAAAAGTGGTTGTCAAGTCTTGGAAGAGAAGGGTGCAAGTCTTTCACCAACAACTTTATGACTTGTGTTGCAACTTGAACACAACAAGATGAACAAGATGAACAAGTTTAAAAGATGAACACCTCAACAACCTTCATCAACTTCTTCAAGCACATAACACACAACCACCAATTTTTGTCATCAACAACATACAACTTTCAGCCACTTCAAGTCACCACAACAATGGTCAAGTTTTCAAGCTCAACTTTTAGATCTAGACACTTTAGTGTTGGTGAGAAAGAAACCAACACTAGAAACACACTAAACAAGCAAAATAACACCTAGATCTAAACATACAACAACATTCTCGGTTTTGTCTTCAATAGACAGATTTCAGAATTTTTTTTTTTATTTTTTTTTTTTTAATCCGAGAACAAGCCTAAGATGGGTTGTGTTGGAACACAACCGGTCTTGCTCTGATACCAAATGATACAAGATCAAGTCCACAACCCACAATATGCAACAACCAGCCACGAAATCAGCCAACCAACACAAGATTAACAAGTTAAACAACAATGCTAGTGAATCGAAAGAGCCCCACACGGCTTCACTAGACTTCAAGATCTCAAACACAACAACAACAAGATAATAAAAAGATAGTTAACTTGACATATAATATTCAAGAGACTAAGAACCCTAACATCAAGAAAGGACCCTAAGACTAATGAATATAAACACCAAGTTCTTACTTAGACCAAGAGGAACTCAATGACCTCAAGATCCTTGTTTCTAGCCAAAATGCAACACAAGTGTCTCTCTTCTTGTGGGCTGTTTTGAGAGAGAGAGAGAACCTAAAATATTACAAGTCTTGTGATT
Source organism: Capsicum rhomboideum (assembly GCA_031232105.1). Classification (NCBI taxonomy): domain Eukaryota; kingdom Viridiplantae; phylum Streptophyta; class Magnoliopsida; order Solanales; family Solanaceae; genus Capsicum; species Capsicum rhomboideum. Next base: position 98,828,444 of record CP124718.1, read on the forward strand.
CAAAATATTAATGGAAGAACTACTCAAAATAACCCTAATGTGTTCTATTTATATTACAAGGTAAAATGAAGCCAAAAAAGACTAGTTTGCCCCTCTCCAATCTGCCGCCCCCTTGGAGTGTAAGTTTATTACACTTAAAATATTTAGATCCTTTGGCGGTTCAATGACCAACTCACACACGGCCATTTGCATGAACAAGGCTTGGAGTTTTTGTAACTCCCGAGCTTGGCTTCGTGTGAAAGGTCGTGTACTTGTGGAGCTTGTCCCACCCGTATCATCTTGGTAAGGTTATGAGAAGCACATTGTAGAACTTGTATCTCAATGAACAAGTGGTCACTGATTACCAGTATGGCATCAGAAATCTGTATGTGTTATGCAATGTATTACCCTTCCAGTTGGAAAGTGGAATATGAATAACATGGATTTAATCGCAGCTTTGCCTCGTATACTGTGAAGGTTGATTCCATATAGGTCATAATTGACAGGCTTACCGAGTCAGCATACTTTTTACCAGTTGGGACCACGGATACAGCTGAACATTATGTAAAGTTGTAGGTTACAGAGGGAATACAATTACATGGATTTCCACTCACTATTATATCAAACAAAAGAGCTCGCTTTATTGCTCATTGTTGCAAGTCTTTTCAGTAAAGCATGGGTGCACAGGTGAATGTAAGTACTACTTGTCATCCTCAGATGGATGGACACACAGAACGTATTATACGAATATTTGATGATATGCCACGAGGTTGTGCATTAGACTTTAAAGGTAGGTGGGATGAACATCTTTCGTTTATTGAAAATTATTTATAATACAAGTACCAAAATGGCCCCTACGAATTTTTACATGAAAGCAAATATAAATCATCCATTGGATGGGTTACAGTTGATGAAATTTGCTTTGCCCAGGTGATGCCGATACTAGAAGAAGGGAATTAAAGTATACCATAGGTGATGAGGTATTTTTAACAGTGCCACCAATGAAAAGAAGATAATGAGATTCGAAAAGAAAGGAAAGTTGTCCAACGCTTTGGACAAACTACGTCTCTATTAGCACTAGTCCATGAACCCATTCGGTATTTCATATTCGATGCTTTGAAAGTGTATAGGAGATTATGTCATATTGCTCCCAGTGGAAATATACAAGTTACGAAAGATCTCACATGAGAAGAAGTAGCTTTCGTAAAGGCACTATTGGAGAAATTAATACGTAGAAGAAATCACAAGGGAAACCACAGAAATAATTGTTGTACACGGAAAGAAAAGATCAAAGTGAGAAGGTGGAGAAGGAATAAATAAGTAGTTACGAGTGTATATGTATAGATATGCTCATATAAAGATATCTTTGTTGTACAAGAGACGATGCTATTAATATTCGAGGATGAATGTTTCTAAGGGGGGAAGAATGTAACACCCCGTATACTCCTAACCCTATTTGATGGAGTTGAACAATGTTTACTTAAGTTTCAAGATGCCATGAGTATGTGTTTTATAGTTTCATTGATGAAAGAATTGATATTGGGCCTAATATGTGTGTTTAGACCTTAGTCAGAGGTATCTTGTGACTTCATGGAGCATTTGTGGGGTTAAAAATGAGGCTTGGAGGACCTCCAAACAAAGAATATTAAAGGTAAGAAGCAAGTGAAAGAATAGAACTTGAAGTACCTAACCAAATCCGCGAAGAAAAGTCAAAGAAACGAAAAATTGAAAAAAAAAAAAGGGGAGGGGCGCGCCCAGGGGCATGCCAGGCCGCTCTGGGCTGAAATTTTCAGCCCAGAGGTAGCAAGGGGGCGCGCCAGGCCGCCCCTGCGCACCTTTCACAAGCTGAAATTTTTCTAAGTCTTTTGGGCGTCCGGGGCCGTGCCGGGGTGCTTTTTGCCTTGAATTTAATGGGCTAAGTTAATATGTGTTAATGGGCTCAAAGGAAGGCCCAAATTGAATTAAAAAGCATGGCACAATGGGTCAAATGACCCATTCTTCTATTTGACCAAGTAATACACCTCAATTATTGAGTCAATGTGGCTAAGGATGACCATGAGAACTATATAAAGCCACAAAAGGCTGATTTTATTCATAAAAACCCTCATGCCTTTAGAGATATTTCCAAACCCATTTCTCTCAACACAAACCCTAAAGCAACCTACTCTTGGAGACAAGATCACTCATTTGCAAGTTTGGGTAAGTGATTTTTCTTATGGATTAATATATTATATGCATGGGAGAGTATGTAGATCATGATGGGTATGTCAAAAAGTGTACATAATGCATTCTTGCTTTTTAGCTAAAAGATGTGTTATCCATGGAACTTAAACTTGAATTATGACTTGTGGTTTTGGTGAAAGAGCATGGAATGGATAAAATATGAATATTTATGGTGTGATTATGTTATTAAACTTGTTATTTTGCTATAAGTGTAATTTATGGGATTTTGTCCGATATGTGATATAAAGTGTATTAAAGTGACTTGATGGATTAATTATGATATGGTGTTCGTGAGAAAGCGTAAAGAAGAAACTTTGTGGTGAAATGCTATTGGTGTGTGATGTTGTTGTCAATGTATAAAATGTTATGGTATTGTTGGCATGAAAAGGCCATGAATGGTATTGTAAAGGGTGAAATAATGTTATAGGGGACTCATGTAACTCATGGTCGTCTTATATACTTGGAATGTGCTTGTGGTCAATGTATGGCATGAATGGGGTATTATTGGTATGACAATGCCGTAAATGGTATTGTAGAGAAGGAAATGACATTTTAAAGATAAACATGTAACTCATTGTTGTCATATGCATTTGTGAGGTAGTTGGTGGTTAATGTTGGTTTCGTTATGTACTTGTGTTGTAGAGTGAAACGTAAGGAAGGAGATGAATTGTTATATTCACATATTGGATTGTGTGTTCACATTGAGGACATATGGTATGTAAGGTTACTCTGTCCGCATCTTTCTGTGGCAAATAGTATTCATATTGACATTACACTTGTCCTATCCCGAAATGTGCTAAGGTATCCTATATGCGGTTACCAATTGTCAATATCACATGTTTCATACTCATTGATCAATTGTGAATCACACGTATCATATTCATTGATAATGTTCCAAAATCCCCATAAGGTTGTGTTCCAAAGTTCCAATAGTGGTTATACTCATGTACCTTGTTTATTGATTATTGTCCGATGGTTCCAATAGTGCTACGCTTCCAATAATGTTTATTCCTATGTCTTTCACTCATTGGTTATTGTTCTAAGCTTCCAACAATGTTATGGTTACAAAAGTATCAATCTCTCATAAGTCAAGTGTATCCTATTTTCGGGTATCATTTATGGTTCATCACATGTTCTTTATACATTGATCAATTGTCATTCACATGTCTCATATGCATTGGCTAATGTTCCAAAGATTCCATGGTTCCAATAAGTCTATGTTTCCAACAATGTTAAGTTCCAAAGTTCAAAGTGATGTTATGACTGTCAAAGTATCAATCCCTTATATTTAAAGAAAGGTAATGTGAAGTAAAGGGCAAAGTAATGCACATATGTGGTTAATGATTGATTTAAGGGTGGCAGCTCTAGAGGCATAAGCCTAGTTCGAGCCGATTCCGAGAATTTTTGTATCAGGGGGCAGCCCTAGAGGCAAAAGCCTAGCTTGGGTCGAACCTGACAGGGGGCAGCTCTAGAGGTAAAGAACCTAGCTCGAGCCGAACCTGCTATATTGATTTATGGGTGGCAGCTCTAGAGGCATAAGCCTAGCTCGAGTCGATCCCAGGGTGGCAGCTCTAGAGGCATATGCCTAGCTCGAGTCGATCCCAACATAATGATATGTTATGTAAAGACCCACTGATCAGTTGGGGCCCGGGTACAATATAGCACAGACAAAGATGAATAAGTACAGAAGTAAAGAAGCAAAGAACGTAATGAACCTAATATACATGTTTCCAAATGTAATGGTTTATTTACATTGAATACTATTGTGTTTAACTCCAATGAAGTCTTATGTTATACATAGTTTCTATGGCCTTGCATACTCAGTACATTCTTCGTATTGACCCCTTTGGGGGCCTTACTTTACTTGCTGCAGGCACAGGTGTTAGTAGACCTTCACCGTAGGCTACGATATATCAGCAGATCATTGGTGAGCTCCAGTTGTTTCGGGGCTTCCTAAGTCACTATGTACATTTTTTTGGTGTTGTTTTGATACTGTATGTATGTATAGAGCGGGGGCTTGTCCCGACTCTAAGATTGGTTTTGGTTATGCATCTGTAGAGGCTTTGTAGATGTTGTGGAACACGTGAAGGGTATGTAAGAGACATATGTTTTGTCATAATGGCCCCAACGGCCAAGTTTCATAATTATTATATATGTTTCATGAATTCCGCTATTGACATTTTATATTCATTTGAGATGGTGCTGTATATTGAGTAGCATGCATATGAGTGTACATGAGCAAAGATTGGTTCTCTCGGGCCTCAACGGCTCCGGGTTCCAGTCCGGACCGAATGGGATTCGGGTCGTGACATTTACATTTTGAGAATCATCAACTCTCATCTTCATATTTTTCTCTTTAGCCATGACATCTTTTTTCTCAAGCTTTGCCTTTCTTCTTGTCAATCTTAGCAACTCCAAATATTTTTCTTTCACCTTCAAAAGTGTAGATGACACAAAGAAATACTCGTGACCTCTTAGGTTGACACAACACTTGTTAGTCTTTTTATCAAAAGTAGCTTCTTTTTCAATTATCCAAGATCTTCCAAGTAACAAATGACAAGCTTTCATTGGGATAACATCACATGTACTTCATCATGAAACTTGCCAAGTTGGAACTTCACTAAAACTTGTTTTGTTATCTTTAAAGTTCCTTTTTCACTTGACCATGAAAATCCATATTGTTGAGGATGTTTTCTAGTCTTCAACTTTAAGTGCTCAATCATGCTTGAACTTGCAATATTTATGGAACTCTTGTTATGTATAATAATGGCACCACAAAGTCCTTCAATTTGACCATAAATATGAAACATGCTCTTTCTTTCTTCCACAAATTGGTCAATGCATGCTTCATCACACTCATGGTGTTCAACAAAATGATCTCCATTTATCAAAGCATTCAAATCATCATTAGATCAATGCACAACCTTTCTACCATAAGTAGTATATCTATTCACATTTTGTCTCACTTTTTTTTGTGATAGATCTACCGCCTCCAACAAAACAAACATAAGAACTACTACCATTCTCATGTTTAAAATTAGAATCATAACAAGAAGATGAACAGGAATATTCCCTAGGAGTTTCCTCATTATCATCATCAAGACTATAATCACTTTCCTCACTATAAGATTCATCACAAGAAGAGTATGTGGAAGAGTCATACCTTGAAGCATCATCATTTTCAAAGTCATTATTGAAAGCATCAGAATCTTCGCATTCACATTATTCATCATAGTAACTCTCATTATCCTCATAACTATTATTTTCAAAATCATCATCACAAAGATCACCCGAAGCTATGGAAGACATGCTTGCAATAAAAAAGAAGTAGAAATAAAGTCAAAGTACCTCACAAATTCACTCCCTCACGTGTATCACTCATCACTCATGTATACACTCAAGGTCAAGGCTTTTAAACCTCACTCAATTAATCTCACCAACTCTCACCTTTTTTCTATCAAAAAAAATTTCCTCAAATCTCTTCAAGAACCAACAACTCAATCAACTCAAAGTAAGCATCCAAGCATTGGTTCGGAGCGGAGTTTATGGTTAAACAAAGAAGCACAATAAAACTAACGGACTTGAATCAAGAAATTCATAAAGAGAATAAAGAGAAAAGCAAGAAATAATTAGCACGAAATAAATTTAAGCACACAATTACTAATACAAAGAATAAGAACAAGTATCCTAAAATATTAGCAAAGATTAGTTATGAATGATAGTAGAATCTAGAATCAAAAAGAAAGTCATTCATAGTAACCACAATTGATCAAATCTATCTAGGCCCAACTCCAATTAATTTTACCTAATCAATATAGAGCATTTCTACGCACCACCCAATAGTTTTTGAAGCAAGGAATCAACTTAAAGTTCAAAATTTTCAAGAAATTCGTACAAGAAAATAGCCCATATTTTAAACTCAAAATTGACTCCAAATTCATCCTTAGATCCCAAAATTGGAACCTAATATAGTTTACCCATAATGGAAACAACTTAGATCCAAAAGATGGTGCCAAAATTTGCACAAAAGAGCTCAAAAATTCAATTTTTGCACTTTAAATAGTGCAGAATTTTTGAATGCGAAAATGGGGGGGAAATGAGCAAAATCAACTCCAAACCACCTTCAAATGCTCCCAAATTTGATATGCAAGAACTTTAGACTATTTCCAACAAAACCCAATAATACCCATTTGAAAATTTCATCAATTTTTGGATCCGATTTTTTTTTTCTTTTTTTTTTTTTCAAAAGATGCAAGCCAAGGATTAAGAATTGTAGAGTCTTGCTCTGATACCAATGTATGTAAAATGAGATACAAGGTAGATAGATTCAAGAAATTAAGGGGAGAAAGAGGAGAAAGAAAGAACAATCCCACAATTGTAGTAAATTAGAAACCAACAAAAATAGATTCACAAATCTCTAATTTGAACAAACAGTTACATGATTAATTCAAGGAAGAAGAGAATTGGATTTATACATGAATAATCTTACCAAAAGATATACTAGAGAGATCCAATGAAGAGATAAAAGAATTCAACCCATAATACGACTGCTTGAACCTAGCTTTAAGATTTTGATCATCCAAAATCTTTGTAAATTGATCGTAGAGTGTCATCCTAGACCAAACTAAAATTTTGGCTGAAAACAGCCAATATCATCAGAAATAGTGGCGAGGTCGTACCTCTCACCAAAAATGTACCTTATGCAATGAGGCATGGACAACGTCTCCTCATCTACCTCCTACTCACTCCCACCTCCCCGCGCAAAAATGTCTTCGACTACACTCCCCCGCATTTTCTTCATCAAACGACTCCTATCTTTCCGACTCTCTTACTTCAACTCTTTTCCTTTTTGAAGCCCTCGAGGCTTCTTCTGCTCTCCTTTTACTATCCGTGCTTTGCAACGCACCTCTACCTCTAGCCACAATTTTTTAGAAGATCTACAATAGACCAAAGAGTCTATTAAAAGAGCGACTATTTGCAACAAAAAAATCGACAAAATACAGAATCAAAATCAGCAAAGACCATTATAATGAAGGAGAAGAATTCAGAAAACCCCAAAAAATCAAATATTTAATCGACCGCATATCTACTATCAAAACATGCATTTGCAACAACAAAAATACACAAATTCAGAATCAAAACTAGCAAAATATAATGGTATTTACCATTACAATGAAGAAAAATTCCAAAAAAACACCCCAAAAATTCATAATGTGAAACGTAAAAATCCGAATTTTTTTTTGAAATTTTAAAGTGAAATGTTGACCACAATCCAACCAAAAACGATATACAATCACATAATTGAAGCTAAATAACATAGATTTTTAAGTGAATCACTGCCCTAATTTGAAGAAATTTTGAATTTTTTTTGAAGAAACCCAACAGTCACAAACCCAAAACGAAAACAAAAACAATCAATATATTGCTTAAAATGACCGGAAGATCGATAATACTAACCTGACTATGAAGACGAATGGAGATGCAGGGCTTGAAGAGAAGAAGAATCGTCGACTGAAATTTGAGAGAGTTTTTCGTTGGGAGAGAGCGGGGGTGCCAGAAGTCAGGAGAGAGGGAATGGAAATGGGGGTATTTTAAGGGAATGGGGGGGGGGGGGAGGGGTGATGTGTTTTAAAAAATAACTTAAAGGGGTTCTACAAGCTTTAAAAATAACTACTTAACCCTAACCTCACCCTTTTATTACAAAACCCTAAAAATTAAATGAATATAAATAGTGTCTCTTTTTCAAAATAAGTTTTGAAAGTTTCTTCTTTTCCAAATCTTCTCAAGTAACTACATAAAATGCTAGAAATTAATGTTAGACATTTTAGAGCAATAGCACAGCCTAAATAATAGATCGACATACCTCCCACCATTGTCACGGGGTAATCGGAGTCGCTGGATTGTTGACATTCGTATCGATGAGTTTTCTAAGCACTCAGAATATCTCACTAGATGGTGTAGTATTGTCACGGGGTAATTGGAGCCACTGATGTCGTAGGCGTTCAGTGAGTTTTCGAAGCACTCAGAATATCTCACTAGATGATATAGTATTGTCACGGTGTAATCAGAGTCGCTGGCAAGTGGCATTATCGACGTTCGTATTCCAATTGCAGTGAGTCTTCTTAGCACTTAAAATATCTTACTAGATGATGTAGCATTTTAGGAGATGAATTTCTATACTTTTGATTCAAATTAGTGTTAGAAATCATAAGAAAAAAGATTTTCTAACATACTTTGTATCGATTTTTCGTTGTCTATAATGATAAAAAAAAATTTGGGTATTTTAAATGGGTTAATAACCTGTTGAGTGGTTGAAGACGACCTGTAGGCAATAATATTTTTTTCCTCTAGACCGAATTTTTTAAAAAAGGATAATACTTCCTCCATTCTTAAATAAGTGCATGTTTTGGGTTTGACACACCCAATAAACTTCTAAATTCTAGAAAATAAAATGTAATTTTGCCAACTTACCCCTAAATAAAGTTTATACCTCTTTTTAAGTTGACATTGATTACATTTAAAAATAAGAATTTGACATTAATGGTACAAAGACATATTAGAAAGATTATGATCAAAATATTTTTGAAGACTTAAAAATGTACTGTACTTATTTAGGAATAAAATCAAAAGGCAAAACATGCACTTATTTAGAGTATTAAATCTATATCTATAATATATTAAAAGTGTGAAGATTCTTAGAAAAGTGATTTGAACTTTTTGCCTTTCATTAAAAGACTCTACAATAGACAAAATCATCTTTTTGCTATTTTTCTCAAACTATTATTATACATAAACACTAATAAGAAGTATTTAGGCATACTACATCGTAGGAGTTACTATTTTTCTCAAACTATAATTATACATAAACACTAATAAAACTATTTTTTGAAAAATAAAAAATTGGTGTTATTTTAGGCATACTACATCGTAGGAGTCTAACAAAACTGCAAAAAAAAAAAAAAAAAAAAAAAAGCCTAATTTTTGGAAAATAACAAGTGTCATTAATAGTGTTTGGCAAACTAACACTTGGTAGGAGTCTCAACACGTAGGAATCATATTTTTGGCCAAAAAAATATTAAAAAAAACTGCTTTTTTTGCAAGACAAAAACTGGTATATAATTATTATTTTTTTGGCAAAATAAAAAATGCTGTGAGTCCTTTTTCTATTATAGTACAACAGTCTTCTTTTCTCTTTTTCCGTTGATGCAATCCTAATAGAAATTGTATAAAAGTTCAAAATCAAATTCTTTTTTGGTTTATGAATACTTCTCCTATAAAAAGAGTTGCTTTGTGTGCTGATTAAATTGTCACAGGGAGTAGAAGGTAGGAGTAGTAAATTTTTTCTTTTATTTTGTCGTCTCTTTAGTTAAATTTTTCTTAAAACTTACTTTTCATTATGTTTTCAGTTTTGCAATGGTGTATCGGGAATGGTGTGGATGATTGTTATGCATTGTATTGTTTTATATTATATTGTGTTTATAGTTAAAATATAATATTTGTTTTGATTGTTGTTTAAATTTTACTGTACCGTATCATTAAATTCATCGATATGTAACGACATCGTTAAATCCACCGTTAAAATAGATATTCCGAAGGATCAGGAGGTGCTTATATTCCTGCACATATTTTGGAGAGGGGGCATTAAGAGAAATTGTTGCATATATTTGGATTTACCAAATAGAAGTACATATTAATTTTAAATTTTAATTCTTCATCGAAATTTGGTAAGTTGGAATATGATTAAATTTTTTGCCTTTAATTTGTTTCAAGCTGTTTGTTTTTTCGTGCTTCTTTAGTGCATAAACATAATTAGATTAATTGGTAAAATTCTTGAAACAAAAATAATAGAAAAAGAGAGAAGGGAGGGAAGACACCAATTATTTCAATAAAATTATTGAATTGATTTTTATAAGAGAAATCTTTAATTTGGTATTGATGGTTATTCCTTCTATAGGTTTTGTTTTTGTTTTTTCAAATTTTATTTCTCCTTCATATTAATTCTATTTATATTTTCCAAAGTTTCTTATTACATATGTACATACAATAAATTCAAATGTCGGAATTATACTTATATAACGAGTAATTTTTTTTGTGATGAATATTTTGCCTTGAGGTTGTGCGGTAAATTTCCAGATTTGAAGTTGACTCCTCATCGTAGTTTATGAGTAATTAGGGGCTAATATCTCTACTTTTGGTATTAAAGAGATTCTCATGGATATATTGGGGGTAAATTAAAGTCTTTATATTACATGTTTGATTTGACATCTAATTGTTTATAGACAAGAAGTTTTGATTCTTGATATGAATATATTTTAAGAAGAGATGAATTAGACAAGACATAACACAACTTCAGATTATCGAGGACATGATTTTAGATAGGAGGGTCGATGAAGGTTAATAGGTATGAAGTGTTGTCTTTCTTTTTGAGGAGTTTAGGTTTAGATGTGCTTTTGGTATATATTTTGGGATAAGAAAAAAACTCATAATAAATTAAGGATGATTATGTTAATTTGTAGAGTACTAAATTTACGTCAATTATGTATTAGTGTAGCAACTTATTGAATAAATCTACACACAAATAATGTTTCAATTCAAAACTATATATAACTTTGAAAACATCATACATGAAATCTTCAGAGCTTAATCACAACTTTCAAATTTGAATAAGTAGGAATTCAAAAATGCCAAGTAGTCATATACGCCAATTAAAATTCTTTTAATATATATTGGTATAATGTTATTATCACGTTTAGGTGGGATAGAACAAGGTCATCCATAATTTCAATTAAAGGCATCAATATCATTACTATCTTGCTCTCCTTTTTTTTTTTTTCACCCGGTGTTCGATATTTATATTAAAGTCCGGCTAAATTCGAATTCGTGTCTGGAAGTCCCACATTAATGTTGGATCAATACCATACCATATATATTACATTAATTTACGGCCTGAAATGAGAAGAAGAAAGGAAACAAGGGTCACAAGTTTTATAAAAAAATTGGTCTGAATCTATATGAATTCTTGTGTAAATTTAACTTTTTTTTCTTTTATCCTCCCTCTTTTTGTATTGGAGTTCTTTAAATTTTATAGGAGAAAATACTAAGAGTTATTTAGTTGTAAATAAAAATAATTTCGTGAGTATTTTAAATAAGAAAATCGAAGAATTTGCATGAATATAGGCATAACATGGGATGTAATCTATATATGTACGTAGTAAAAGAGGAAAACAGAAATGAAAGAAAACAATGGGAAAGGAAAAATGATTGCATGTTGGTGATGCAAGAAGACAATTTGAATCAAAATTAAGAAAAAAAACCACAAAAAGTAGAAGAAACCGTATGTTTTTTGTAGTTTGATCGAAAATATTACTTAAATAAAATTGTAGAAATTCTTTCTTATATAAGATAAAATTCTAATTAATTTAGAAGTGTTAAATATTATTATGTCTTACCATGCAATTCAAATTTTAAAGAAATAGTTTTTTTTCCCATAAATATTTGTATCGAAGATTATAATTTAGTTCTTTTTTGAGAATTTATTTTCCTCTTTTAATGATATAAGGAATTTTAGATTGAAAATTTTGTAGAAAAAAATGTAATGTGTGTATATTATTTAATTTTATTATATCCAAGTATATTTTGCTAACTAAGAGGAAAATACATAGTAAGGGGTCGTTTGGTACGTAGACTAAATTGTCTTATGATTATAATTCCTAGACTATTTTATACCATATGGGAGGTGGTATAAAATAGTCTCATGGTTGATGGGTTATACCAAGACTAACTTTGGTATTAATTTTATACCATATTTGGTTGATGGTGTAAATTAGTCCCGGGATAAATTTATACCATCAACCAAACATGGTATAAATTTTATTCATGGGATAACTTAAATTTCTCTATGGGATATCCCACCTTATACCTCCTACCAAACGACCCCAAGAGTACTACAACCCTATGTTGTGCTTCATCAAAGTAGCCCCTTTTCACACTTGAACAACTTCTAACGGAAGATCACTAAACCTATAAATTCTCGTATGCTTGGCAAATATGCATGTCAGTGACCATCAGATGGTTTAGAGTCTTCAGTATTCAGTTATTGAATTATGCCCCAGTTAAATTAGCTTTCTCATCTTATATTTGATTATTAGATTGTGCTGTTTTTGTGTATCAATTTTTTTTTAGACTTAATCGTTTTAAACTGCTGTTCACCATCACATTGCATGTTTTAGACGTGAGTGTGTTTTTATCTAATTACAATATTTAGAGATATTATTTTATAGATGCCTTTTGATAATAACTATTTAGCTTAGTCTTATATGTAAAGAAGACTCCTATATATTATGTGTATAAATTCACATGTACGTAAACTGTATGTCAAAAGCAAATTTGCTTGAAACAAAATTTACCAAAGGCATTATTCTTTCTCTTATTTTTCTTATTTTTCAAAATTTAAAATTGAGTAATGCTTTGATTTAGGGTCATCATATATATGAATCATATGTTATTGGTAATTTTTGTCATGTTCTCAATTATTTGTGCTTTGATTTAGAATCAACATAATACAAGTTTAGTTTGTATGAGATTGGTTTGTCTCAATTTTCTCTCATCATAAGCTTCATATTCTCTCTTTCAGTATATTCTCAAATTATTTGTTCATCTGTCTAATTTATAATTTAATTTTTGTTTATGAAGTTTCGAGAAATGTGTTTTATGTTTGTAAGGGAGGTGCTAATTAATTGACGTGACATCCAAGTGCAAAACATATACTAAAATTAAAAGAACAAACATTTTTACCATTTAAATCATAAATATCATATATTGCAATACTTATTTTTTTTGTATGCAATCTTTTTTACTCATGAAAAATACATGTGCAAGGCATGTAACTTAAATTAGTTATATTAAATATTTGACCAAAACAAAAATTATGTAATCCCCACATAATTACACCTCTAAAGCCAAAAGACCTCAATATTAATGAGACAATTGAAATAAAGTGCAGTCTTTTGTTCGTAGCATTTTTCAGACTTGATTGAAACCTCCGATTCTTTAAACTCCTCTGTACTTATCATCGAAGGATGTCTCGAGAGAGAGGCAAACGTGCGACACTGCCTCCAGCTCAAGAGGTGCCAATTTATTTTCTTCCTCATAATTCTTTATTTCTTTTTTGTTTTGTTGACTTCTAAATCTGAATTAGCCCTTAATTTTAAAAATCTATGGCAAATTATTTTAATATATAACCGTGGTGTCGGAGCCAGTTTTTAAATTCAGGGTATCTGTCATCTCCCACCAGCAATACAGATAGATATCAGATGACAATCTATGGCAAATATTTTTGATTTCTAAATCTGAACTAGCCCTTAAGTTTAAATCTATGGCAATTTTTTTTGATAACTGTGGTGTCGGAGTCAGCTTACATATTATGGGATACCCGTCACCTCCCACCAACAATACAGATAGATATCAGTTAACTCTGTCGAACAAAGCTAGGACAATCTATGGCAAATTTTCTGATGTCAGATTTACATGATTTATAATTTTTGCAGAATATTGAGAAGTTGGAAAAGGTTGTAAAACAGGGAAATTACTATGGAGCTCAACAAATGTTCAAGTCTATTAGCGCTAGGTACACCCCTCCTTTTTGATAATTTGGCATCAATTCTATAAAGGGGTAATGTTGGATTTAGTTTTTTAATATTTGATATCGTTTCAGATATGTGTCTGCTGAGAGGTACTCTGAAGCCTTGGATATTCTTAAATGTGGTGCTTGCTTACAATTGGAGAATGAACAGGTTATGATCCATTCCACATATTTAAACTGGAGGGATACTTCCTCATTCCTTGATTTTATTTGACGATATTTGAGTTGGTTTCTTGTGGTCCGGTTTCTGTTACTATATGTTGTTTCGATTAGTTTGATTATAGCAGTATTTTGTTGTAATATTGTTATGCTATTATCTGTTGTTTTTAGTATTGTCTGTTGTTTCTTTTATTTCCAGTATTTCTTGTCTAAACTGTTTTTATCTTTAAAGTGGAGGTGTATTGGAAACAACCGCTCTACTTCTAAGGTAGATGTTAGGTCTGCGTACACCCTGCGCTCCTCATACCCCACTTGATGGAATTACACTGAATATATTGTTGTTGTCGTTGTTAGTATTTGATTGAGTTGGGTCCCCAGAGTAAAAGATTTTAATTTGACTTAAATATGCACTCGGTGGTGTGACCTAGCGGTTAATGAAGTGCATTGAGAACCATGAGGCTCTCAGGTTCAAATCCCAGCAGAGAAAAAAAGCCAGGTGATTTCTTTCCATCTGTTCTAGCTTAGGTGGACAGAGTTACTTGGTATCTGTTGTTGGTGGGAGCCTGGGAGGTGGTAAGTATCTCATGGAATTAGTCAATGTGACACCTTGAATTTTTGGGCTAAAAATCTGGACCGCGCTACATATGTAGTTAGACATGAATCTAGCAAATTTATTGTATCTAGGTGTAAAGGTCATGTCTTAAGTGAGGGAGAGGTATTGGATATAAATTAAGGGCATAAGAGATATCTAGCACGAAGTTGAGTTGAAAGGTCCTTTAATGATTAAGTTTTCGTAAACAAGCACTCCTCCTAGAATATGTAGAGTTCCGTGACCCATTACCTATCAAATTAAAGGTTTTTGAGTCTTCTTTTCAACTCCACCAACCGCTCGTCAATCCGAGTCTTGAGTAAAAAGTCATGTGCGTTTTATTGAGGAACAATCTGAACATGCGGGCTACTGCCCAAAATGTCTGGTGCGGCGCCTCAGGTGACGCCCAGGGCCATGTCACAAGCCTTTTAGGCAGTGGAGATTGGGCACTTCGCCCACTTAGGGGTATTTTCTCCTAGGGCTTTGGATACTCATTATAAGCGTTTTAAAGCCCTCTTGCACGATTAAAATCCCTTCTCCCCATCTGTTTTTCATATGTTTTTTATCAATTAAATTGAATTCTTAAGACAACTTGTTGGGATGTTTATGGATACTTCTTTATTTCATGATTCCTTTGAAATTATATGAATTTTAATGGCCCTCGACGTGAGAATCATAAATCTTGTAATTTATGGAACTTGTGAAATTCATGAATTTGGTGATTATTCTTTTATGATTTGAATTGTGCCATGAAACCTACAAATCTTCTTGAATTTTCCCCCCAACTGGAGTATTTGACATATGATGGAATTTCTCATGATGTTTGTGAAGCTTATGAAACTTGTGAAATCGGGTGCGTGCCATGTCCAGGTCCTCAGCTCGGGGCGTGACAACGCCCTGGATGTGGCACTCGCCCGATACTATTGCTAGAACAAGTGAAGTTCTGGCATATCACATGAGCATACAACTAACATGGATAAAGGGGAAACAACATGAAGTTGAAATAAGGTTCCTTAAGGGAGAAAGACTTTCATCAAAGTTTATTAACACCACTTAATATCTAACGATACTAATAGTCATGATAAATAAAGACTGAAAATTACAAAATCTGTTTGACCACTAAACCGGTCTGTGAAGCTACCCCAATATTGAACGAAACATAAGAAAATTGTCTTATCTAAATTTGTCCCTAGCTAGAAAGGAGGCTCACCAATGGTAGAAAATAGAGATCCTAGTGATGCACCTCGTCACGGGCCTGAGAGCCTGAACCTACATCATGAAACGATTTAGCACCAAAGACAGTCAATACATGGCGGTATGTAAAACCATACCAAGAAAATAGTAAAGCATGAAAATATCAATATAAAAGGCTCACTCCAAGTGTTGATAAGCTAAAAGGAGCGAGAGTATAAGCTGAAGTAGAAACTGACAAAGTAAAGTGAATTTATTTAGTCCTTTTAGTTATTTATGAGAGCAAGTGATGAACCAACATAAACCACCATGTGAGCGCATGGAGTTTGATCTCAGCCCGATCATCTAAGCCATCTTATACCTTGCCGGGCGTAAGACATGACATGACATGATTTGCTAGCAAGGATCCATAATTAGCTCCTTTCGGAACACATGAAAAAGAGTCATCTGACTTGCGGAATAACCTCTATCGTACGTCGGCAAATGTAGTTTTGGGCATTTGTCATTTAGACTTATGCCTACTCGGTCAACCAACCAACTCCTTAAAGCTCATAATACTACATAGATATCATATTAGTTCTTGATAAAAAATATTAGCCTTGTTAGGCTCATGCTCATGGTTTAGAGGCCTCATGCCGGAGAACAAACCATAATGAGTTCATACGTCATTAGTTTTCTATTATTCCTTAACATTTTTGAAAAGTCATGAAGGATAAAAGTCATGATACTTCATGTCACTGATTCATGTCATAGTCTTCATAACATTTAAAGGAATTAAGGAGCAAGGAAAAGTGTTCTTGTTGAAAATCATAGTTCATATCTTAAAGGTGAGGGAGTTCAAGTTATCATGCCAAAGTAAATAATCCAGGTTCACATCGAATTATTATGAAGGCAGCAAGGGGATTAATATCAAACATCATGAGAAATTCCATCATATATCAAATTCTCCCGTTGGTGGAAAAATTCAAGAAGATTTATAAGTTTCATGACACAATTTAAATCATAAAAGAATAATTACCAAATTCATGAATTTCACAAGTTTCATAAGTTACAAGATTTATGATTCTCACGTCGAAGGCCATTAAAATTCACATAATTTGGAGGAATCATGAAGAGGTATCCATAAACATCCCAACAACTTGCTTTAAGAATTCAATTTAATTGATAAGATCATAGAAATTTCTTCAACCCTAGATATTTTGAGAGTAATTTGAATTGGGGAAGAATAAAACTTAAAGGAATGTGAGAAAGTAGTAGTCTTAGATACCTCCAAACCTTTGAAGAACTTGAGATCGGAAAGGAGGAATTTAGACTTGATTCTTGAACCAATTCTCTTGAGTTTCTTAGGAATTGTGTTTGAGAGGAGAAATAGGGATGTTGGTTGACGGAAAACCTATGAAAAACTAATGGAGAGCAGGGGTTTTAATCGTGCAAAAGAGCTTTAAAACTTGTATAATGAGTGCCCTAGGACAAAAATACCCCTAAGTGGGCGAAGTACCCAATCTCCACTGCCTAGAAGGCTTCTGGTGTCGCCTGGGGCGCCGCACCAGGCATTTTGGGCGGTAGCCAGCCTGTTTTCCTCAGTAAAACACACATAACTTTTTAATCGGGACTCAGATTGACGAGCGACTAGTGGCGTTGGAAAGAAGACTCAAAAACCTTTAATTTGATAGGTAATGGGTCACTTAATACTACATATTCAGGAGGAATGTTTGTTTGAAGTTGGCCTTTGTATGAACCTATACGAAAACTTAATCGTTAAAGGACCTTTCAACTCAACTTCGTGCTAGAGATCTCTTATGCCCTTAATTTGTATCCAATTCCTCTCCCTCACTTTAGACATGATCTTTACACCTAGATACAATCAAATTTGCTAGATTCAGGTCTAACTACATATGTAGCGCGGTCCACATTTTTAGCCCAAAAATTCAAGGTGTTACATTCAAGGTGCATGAAAGCTGGTCCGGACACCACGGTTATCAAAAAGAAAGATGTTAATTTGACTCAAATATTGTATTAATGCTAGTAGAAGAAAATATTAGAGTGATGGTTGAAAAGTTTGTTTGATACAGGAAACGTTATAGATTGAACAACTTAATGTACTTGAATCTTGAAAGTTGTATAGAACTAAATTGTGCGAAACATTTTTGGGGTGTTCTAAAATTAAAAGAGTACAGATAAATTTGGATTTGAGGAGGGGAAGGGGGTTTACATTTTTTCATTCCCCAGATATATTCCCAGTAGGAAGATTACTATATGTATTGTGGACAATTCAGCGGATAAACTTTTCAATTGCAAGTTTTGCAACAAAAGTCTACTATGTTATCTGGATGACTTCAAGCAATTTGAGGTTATTCTTGTTGGAAGACTAAAAAAGAACATATTTACTTATGTATTGATAACAGATGATCTTGACAATTTGCAGGTTACCTGTGGGTCAGAGCTTGCTTTGTTGTTTGTTGAAACTCTTGTAAAAGGAAAAGTTTCTTATAATGAAGAAACTCTTGGTAAGTCTGATCTTATGTTTTTACGTTCTGGTAAATTTTCCTGTCCTATACATTTATAATTTATCAAGCTGAGTTAGTTCATGAACTATCAGTTAGTCATTTCTTTATACTTGTTTTATTCTGTTAATTAACCTACTTTATCATTACTTCAAATCACTCCAGTCTTTCTAGTTCACATTTCCGTTTCTTGACTTAATTTGCACTTTTACAGAATACTAATGAGTGTTTCTGTTTTCTCACCATCCATGTTCAATAACCTTGATGTTTAGTTCAATAATTTGGATGATCCCTTAACTTATCTTGTCAAATGTTTTTGTTCCCGTTAAAACTTTTCGTTACTTAAACTTTTCTCCCTTAAAAAATTGTTCTCCAAAACTTAGTACCACTTTATTGAATTGTTTATCAAATAGTGATGAAAATGAAGTACTTTATCACAGAAAGAAAATGATACCAGTTTCAAAAATAAAATAAAATTACTGATTGCATTTTGATTTACTGAAAAATAATAAAACAGTTACTTCAATTGTATAATATTTCATTAAAGTTAAAGGTTCTATACTTGTTACTCTTTCTATGAGTTCTTCAAATGACTAGGAAAGACTAAAGAGATACCCAATATTCTGAAAGTTAGCCAGCATGAAATTAAATCCTGATGTGATTCCATAAAGCTATATCATAAGCCATAAGGGTCAGCTATGCTACTCTTCTTTTTCAAGTATTGATCTTAATAATTAGTTTTCCTTCTTGCTTGATTGTAACACAATTCTCCTTAGACCATGTCAGGAAAATCTATGAGAAATTTCCTCGACCTTCTGTGCCACAAAATTTGGACCTCGCAGATGATGATGATATGCAAAAGCTTTCAGAAGCCATTGCAGCAGCCAAAACCCGAGTAGAATGCTGTTCTTCTTTTTTAAAAGCTTCCATCAAGTTAGATACTCTCTCATTCTTTCACATGTTCTCTATGTTTCTTTCATTTGTAAATTCTTAAAAGACATGTCATTTTAGTTGCTTGAATTATGTATTTCTTGAACATTTTATATTATACACCCATGATTTGCTAGTGAGTTTGCTTTTAATTTTTAAGGGAATTGGCTTTTAGTTCACGTGTACCATACTTCTTGGATAATTGATAGAAGAAGAAATCAAAAACTCAGCAAAATGTACTTAGATCTCCAGAAGTAGCACTTTAACATTTTATACAATTGGTTGCATAATCTTCATTTATACCCTTCTCTGCCTTTCTTCAAAACTTAATCAGTGCAACCGATTCGGATAGACCATTATTTGAGCAAAAGAAAGGCCGCACCGTTCCTTAACTCTCTTCAGAACTTATTCAGTCTTCTTTTTTTATGGAAATCAGAGAAGTATCAATGTGTTCCCTAGAATTCAAACCTTCACTTTTGGAGCCCCTCTCAACACTTGACTGTCCATTCTGCAGTTCGTCTCTGGAGGATCCACACCACTGTGCAATTTTCCTTCAAGACATCCTCAAGTACTCTTTTTACCTCTTTATTACGGTGTTGGAACAGTAAAGATTACCTCATCTTGCAATCTTTTCTGGTAGCAATTTCTGTCAAGGGTTAGTATAAGCCGTTCCGTGTCTCTTAATAGAGCTCATACACGATTATGAGTTCACAGGGTAGATTTTTCTTCCCCAACTACGAATTTGGAAGCAATTAGAAATTCTCTTTCTACGTCGCCTATTACGATCAGGCTCGCGAAGTGCAAGTTGTCGAAAGTAATTGTGCCTGACAAATGGAAAGAAGGTGCCAGCAACACTACTGAAGGTGGCGGCCTAACGAGAACAAGTTGCTCTCCAAGAAAAAAAGGTGGACACCTCAGGGAAATACAAAATGGACTCTTTGCAAGCAACAAGTGCATCAAGATGCTAAAGTATTGTCATACCTGCGCTCATAGTAAAGGAGTATGTGCACTGTGTGGGCAAGCTCTTGTCACCAAGTTATACAAACAAAGCAATGTATGATGAGGACATGGTTGACAATCTAACTTCTCTGGTACCTGAGCATCTTATCCTAGAGAATAGTTCTTACTTTTTGAATGCGATCAGATGCGATGAGAGGCAGTTAATTCTATATTCATGATTCTGTAAAATACTTAAAGAGCTGTACCTAATGAGGTGCCATAAATTGGTGGTCTTTTGAAACATTTTAAAAAAAGTTCACAAGGAAAATTATCTTGGTTGATTTTTAAGTGGCAACATCTTGTCCTCCTTTTTCAATGTTCTATGACCTCATTTATTTATTAATATCTTTTGTTGAGAAAATGCTGTTCTTTTATAGGTGGTCAGCAGAATATGGTACACATAGGTATGGATCTTCAGAGCTGCATGAGATGCTGGCAGATTATATGTATTCTCAATCTCCCGAAGTGGTATGTTCTCCGGCAAAGCTTGATGCTCTTTTGTGCTTATTTCAAGAAATATGAAATGCCTGTTATGTTACTTAAGTGGTTATTTCTTCATTTCTAGAAAGAAAGATTAGTTTCTAACACG
This sequence comes from Capsicum rhomboideum, assembly GCA_031232105.1. NCBI lineage: Eukaryota > Viridiplantae > Streptophyta > Magnoliopsida > Solanales > Solanaceae > Capsicum > Capsicum rhomboideum. Next base: position 98,849,248 of record CP124718.1, read on the forward strand.
ACTAAGACAATTCATAAAATAAAGAACTGTTAATAAAACGAATGATTATCTTGTTTTAGAGAATCCTACTGTTGCTAATGAAAGCTTTTTTCACTTTGGTCATACTAACATACTATATGGAACTAAAACTTGAAAGAGGCTAAAGCATATGATCATATTTATCAGTTAGTCTATGTTTGCATTTACTTGACCTGCTTGTAGCAGCTTTTATATGTTTGCATATCATGACTGTAGCATCTTTACCAGCAGTGGTCTTAATGTTTCCTCACAGTACTTTGCTATCTGAAATTGGAAGAAGGTAGTGGCTTCTAGTAGCTGACAATTAAGACAATTGGATTTCAAGGACAATCATTGGAAATTCAGTAGACCTCCTTACATTCTTCTTACTTTGCAGGACATGGTTAAAGTATCTTTTCATTTTGTTAGAGGAAGGAATCTCAAGAAATTTGCTTCGACTATCATAAATTTCATGGGCAAGGTAAGCACTGATTCCTGTGTTTTAAGTCCAAAAACTGGATCACCAGTTTTCTGTGGAAAGATAGGTTTTCTTCCATTTTAGGGTTTTATTGCTTTTGCCAGGCAACAATCTCATGAAGGTTTTTTGTGGCTATTGATGTAATGATGCTCTATTATAGATTTGAATATAATATAATTCATAACATTTAACCTGCAGTGCTATCCAGGAGAGGATGATTTGGCTATTGCCCGGGCAATTTTGATGTAAGAAGCGTTGTCATATGAATAAGTGTCTTGCATTCAATTACTGTTCTACTCAGTTTATCCCGTTTGTGCTGGTCCATATTAGGAACATCGTATTTCAATAAATTATTTTACACTTTACAGCTACTCCAAGGTCGGTAATATTTGCAATTTTCTGAGCATTTGCACTATTGTAGCTCTGCATATTATTGCCCCTTTATTTGTAATATTCTGGCAACATACTTGCATGTCTCTCAGAGAACCCTCAGATATCTGATCAAAGAATTAAATTCGGTCTTTGTGCATATTTTTCAACCATATTACTGACTTTCGGTTTGTTCCAGTATATAGAACAGAAATGGGCTACCAGAATGCTAGCAATGTGGAAAATTGTGGCCTTAGAAAATACACTTGCACCCAAATTTATCTAAATTGAAACATTCGTCTTATGCTTATACCTTTCAAATTTTAGTGTGTGTAAAATGCCCCGCTGAGAGCCATAACCTAGAATTATGTTTCTCCAGCTGTTTAAATTTTCTATTTGTCTGATGTTTCAATCAAGAGTCTTTTTTATGCTTTTTTAGTTTTTAGCTTGTAGGTTGAGCTTAGAGTTTCATTTTGCCATTCCGCTTATGGCAGGTACTTGTCTCTAGGAAACCTAAGGGATGCTAACAGGCTCGTGGATGAGGTGGAAAAGGAAATGCAGTCGAAGCATCTTGACTTTCCTCAGGCAGAATTAATGCAGTTTATCAACTACCTTTTGCTGACGTAAGTCTCAGTATCTTTTTTGAATACTTTACTTTTGATGTGTTAAAAGCACCCAAGGGTGTGACCTAGTGGTCAATGAAGGGTGTGGCCTAGTGGTCAAATCCCAGCGGAGACAAACACTAGGTGATTTCTTCCCATCTATCCTAGCCTTGGTGGATAGAGTTGCCTGGTACTTGTTGCTGGTGTGAGGTGGCACGTATCTCGTGGAATTAGTCGAGGTGCGTGAAAGCTAGCGCGGACACCATGGTTATTAAAAAAAAAAAAGAAGTAAATGTTCATTTTTCATTTTTTATATGCTGTTGCTGAAAGCCTCTCTCATTTTCTCTCGCTCAAATTATTAAGCTGTCTATTTTTCAAGAATTTCACAAATATCGCTCCTGTACCCCTCCCTTTGTCTCAGATCTTACAAAATTGGTACCTTCTGCACTGGCATTTAGGCCTTATGATCGTCCTAATGTCTTTTACTTCATTTAAATCAAATGAATTGACTATTACATACTCAATTTGTAATTCAGGTTGCAGAGAGATGCTTTACCTCTCTTTAATATGCTGAGACAGAGCTACAAGTCTAGTATAGATAGAGATCCTCTATTTAATGAGGTAAGCTCTTTGTAAATGCGAGTAATGTGCCTTCTTTCAATCTTTATGATGAATGATTCTCTTTGCAGTTTTTCATCCGCTGTTTAATGACTCCATTCTCCATCCGGTTAGACTGATGGTTTTCCTCCTAATTCACATTTTTTACCGGTCTCTGGTTTAGTTGCTAGATGAAGTTGCAAAGAAGTTCTATGGTGTACAGCGTAAAAATCCTCTTCAAGGCGTGTTTGGAGATATCTTCAAGGTAATATAATATTGTCTAGGTTTAGCAATTTAAGAATTTACTGACAGAAGCAAAGGGTTAGTCCGTTAATTACACCTTATCCTCTTGTGTTCTTTTAATGGTGGACCATTACCCACCCTCTAGGGGCACTTGCAAATTATAAAAACATATATGAATAACCTCCCAGAAGTAGAAAACGAAACAACTTTTTTATTCAGTAATAAGAAGCATATTGTATTGCAGTGTGAACATCAAAATCTATCTTCCCAGAACCACTTATCATTTGATGAATCAGACCTCCCCTTTTAATATGAGTAGCTTTCTCTTTTGTCTATCTTGTATCTTTGGTATAAGCAAGAGATTCAGGCTTGAGTTGATGACTGACTGGAATTTTGGAGGCTGAAATATATATATATATTTGTAATAGACACCATCCTGGTGTATATACATGGCCTGTCCAACCACTAGGTAGATGATCGACTGAGTTTCATTCTCACTTACTGAATTAGGCTTCGTTTTTGCTCTAAAATCTAAAATCCAAGTAGTTAGTGAAGAAACAGGAAGCATTTTTAACCACTCAATCTAGCTTGGCCTGTTTGTTGTGGGTTATCACGTTACTGAAGTTCTTATCTTTCGAGCTAATGCTTACTCAAACAAGCTTTGTTGAGTTAGTTTTTGTAGGTTAAAATGTACTTGCACAATCCCTCCCCCCCCCCCCCCCCCTCTCCCCCCCCCAATCAAACCTAGCATTTTCTTTTCTTTTAACCAGTTCTGGTGTTTGTTTTCAAAGTTCTCTTTTAGTTTTTGCTTATTTACTTTTCTGGTTTTGCAGATGATGGGAGGCGAATAGGATGAGAAAGAAATTCGTTCAACATTATTGCACATCTAAATAGTGTGACCTGATAAGAGTAATTGGTTCATATCAACACCAATCCAAAGTAGTCCATGAAAGATCCCCTGCAGTTAAATGGATGTGCTTGCCAAAATTATTCTTGTTTGGTTTGGTTTTATGAACATATGTTGCAGAATGGGGTCATGAATTTTCATTGATTGCTCAAGGTTCCCTCCTCTTGTTGCTAATATGTGATCCCCTTGCAAATATTTCTATTATGAAATCCAGATATCCTTTTCCTTTCCAATGTTTGTTCTCTTACTTTTGGACAATGGATTAAACCTCTGGTTTTAGTTGTATCATTAATCTTTGGTGTATTTTGAGATTGAAGTTTCTACACGGATTGCCCATATTTTAGGGTGGTTTTTAATTTTTGCACTCAAATATGGTCTTTAATTTTTCTCTTGCTGTTCATTTAATGAAAATTTGTGGATCAAAGCACCTTATCTATGATCTAATTTTGTTTGGCATAAGTTAGATAGGAATTAAGTTATGCGGCATAAATTGTGAAGTATTTCTATAACTTAGTTTTGCTAGCACAAATTTAGAGAACTATCACACAAGCTAGGTAGGAGTTAAGTTGTGTCTTCTACAACATACTTTGTGGGTTTTGAAACTAAAGTTTTGCTTCCATTGGCGTAAGTTCCATGGGAACTAAGTTATGCTTTTCACGACATATGGGTTTTGAACTGAACTTTTGTCTCCATTGATACAAGTTTTATGACAATTAAGCGGCATAACTTGTGTTATACTACGATATGAAAATATAAACTTTTGCTTAGCATAAGTAGTTCGTTATTTTAGTTTCAAGAGTATTTTTGGCCACGATTTTTTTCTTTAAAGTATTGAAGGGTAAAAATTATCTCATACCACAACTTAACTTACCTAAACCATTTAAAATTTTTACCCTTTTGATTAATTACTAAAATTTCTCTCTCTTTAAATTTTCGGATACATCACAAACTTCCCCATAACTCGCGTAATGAACCGCGATTCTCGGCTCAAATCAAGGGCATGCTTCAACGAATTTCAAAGAAATTAGGAGCAGCAAGTTCTCCACCTTCTCCTCCAATTTGATTACCCATTTTAATTCAATTCTCCTCCACCACCACTACAACTCCTCCACGATTCCTCCCCATTATTCTCAGATCTACCAAATTTCTATCATATTTCCACTGCATCTCCACCTTTCTCTCAACTTCTCCTTTTCTCTCACTTTCTCTAATCGAAAAAGCATCACCGAAGGCAGCGAAAAGCTTCCATCTCTCCCACCACAAACCGTGTTTAAAATTTGACAAAATTCTATAAAAAGTACAAATTCTATGTATCGTACTAATTTTTGTGTACAAATACATAAGAATGATGTATCTGGTTGAAAATATGACAAAAATTATATATTGGAATGCTTTTTTGTGTTACTGATATATAAGACTTATGTATCAGAATGAGATTTGTGTTACTGCTACGTAACAATTATGTATCGGGATGAATGTCTCTTGAAGATATGACAAAAATTATGTATCGAAATAATTTTTTTGTTAATGATACATATGATTTATGTACCGGAATGAGATCTGTGTTACTGATAGATAAGTGTGTAAATTTGTGTGGATGGTGGTGTTTCACCGATTGGCTAGTTGGAGCGACGGTGATGGTGATGATTTTGTGCTTTCCGATGGAGAAGAGGAAATTATTGGTTTTGGGGTATGGGATTCAGCCGGAACAGTGGTCGGCAGTGGAGGGTTTAACGGGTTAGAGCTCGCAGCGATTTTGGAGTTGTTGTGTTTGCTCCAGCAACGCGAGTTCGCCGGAGATGGAGTTTGGGCCGATGTCGTCTCTTTTGATATTTGGAACGGAGGGAGTGCTCTATTAGTGAGTGTGTTAATGGAGAAAAAAAATGGTGTATTTGGATGGAGTTGGAGTTGTGGGCAGTTATGTATCCGGTGGTGATATATCAGCGTTAAGTGATGTATCCAGATTGTCAAAATTCGAAATTTAAAGTAATTTTGATAAAAGTTGAGATAGGGGGTAATTAGCTCTTAAAGGGTTGGGATTTATGTAACTTTTACAAAAATTAATAATTCACCCGAAGTAGGTGGGGTGGGGGTGGGGGTGGGGTGGGGTGGGGTGGGGTCTCAGTGGTTCTTTCCCTGCAAGTTTTGAGTCAAGTATTTGAAAGGAAAAAGTAACGTCCTTCAGATTTTCTGTTGATGTGAATTATTCTTTGGATAAAAGTGTTGAAACTTAACAAAAAAATATTGATAAAGTATTCTTTTGTTAGAATGAACAAAATATCCTTAAATTTTTTACCAAAAATTATAAATTTGTAAGTATTTTGTAAACAAAAGGAGGAACACTGTATATGGAGTGAGGAGGAAATTTGAAATTTGAATTTTTATTTTGAGAAAGGTGTTTTGAGAATGGAGAAAAATATGGGATAGTAAAAGAATTTGATCAAATTAAAAGCGCTTATAGAATGAAAAGTCACTAACTTATGACTTGTGGTTGATTTTGGTTTATAAACACTTCAGGTAATTGTCAAACATATAAATAAACTAAAAACTACTTATAAATTAATTTGATCAACTTATAAACTTAGCCAAATATCTTCGAATACATCAATTATGATATGGATCTCTTGGTTTCTCATTTAAATTAAGCCAAATCCATAATTAAATTTGGCCCTTTAAAAGAGTTGGTATCACTTTTTCATTTATGATATAGACCTGGGTTTCTCATTTAAATTTGGCCAAGTTCATAATTGATGTCATTTGAGGCTTGTACCTATTGAACTTTCTAATGAGTCAATGTTGGAAAAACTACATAATTAAGCAAATATTCCTAATATAACAATTCAACCACATGATATTAAACCCCCCCTTTGAGTTTCGCAGTAGATTGCCCATTAGTTGAGAAATGGTTTTCTAGCCTTCTATAATTTTTTTCTTAATTTTGTGTCTTTTTTACAAGAGATCTTGATTTTTACACATAAGAGATCTAAAAAGATTATTTTCTTAATTTCAAATTATAAGAAGGCAAGAGATCTCATTTTCTCTATTTTTTTAGCCTAAAATTACTCTATCATGTATTTATCACTCAATTTCTGCCCCTAATCACGCTACTTCTTTCCATTTGTGCTCCGTCTCTCAGATTTTCCTTTGCTTATCTCTCCCACCTTCATCCTTGTTCCTCACTCCCTGTATTTGTTGAAAAAACACCAAGAAAAATGATATATTTGATAATTTGAGTTTGGTATAATTATTATGCATGTAGATATGAGTTTTCATTGGTCGGGTGGGGTGGGGGTGGGGGGGTGGGGATTCCAAAAAGTGAAGCTTTTTTTTTGCTAATGTAATGAATTCATGGACTAGAATGGGGGACCGACGAATTGGGGTTGAGTGATTATTGCTTGATTGATTAGATTGATGGATTTTTTATTTTTATTTTTTTTATGGTTTTTGCTAGGGGTGAACAAAACTAAACCGCAAATTGCGCCAAACAGCAAATCGAGTCAAACTTAAAAAAAATTCGACTATTGATTTGGTATTGGAAAAAAAAAAACTTGACTATCATTGGTTTGGTTTTAACTAAAAAGGATCAAACCAACCCGATATTATATTTGTACAATTTTTAAAAATATTTGATACATAAAAATATTTATTATGATGTAATTTATAAATATTTCTTAAACTTTTTCATTGTTTTTATCTTTTAACATAATATTTCAAGTTTAAACTTAGAATTTTGAATGGTCCAATAAGTTTTTTAGCCCATAAATATTAGGAAAAAGTACACTTTTTAGACCAAAAAGCAAAACTAATTACACCCACATACCCCCTCCCTTACTAACTCTACTTATGTCCAGGCGGCCCAACTTATTTACACCTCGTGCCCCCCCTCTTTTAAGCCCAATAACGGCTACTTCATCTTCTAGCTTTAATGCTTGTATGGTTAAACCCCAATTTCCATAATTTTTTTATTCTTTCATATTTAATGCTACACGTTGCAACGGTTTTCACTTCTTTCACTTTTCAAGTCAATTTGAAATTGAAAAAAAACTGCAACTTCTGGTATTTTTCTTTTTTACGGTGTAGGCATTTTCGTGATTCCTTTTAAGTATTTTGTACAAACTACATTTTCATTTACGGTTATTTTTGTTGGTTATCTTTGATTTTTTTTGCTATGGGTCAGAAACATGTAGCAAAGAAGAAACGTCATCCTAAAGATTTTAGTGCTTTTGATGATGTAGGTGAAAAAGAGTCATTTGCACCGGTTATGTCCGCTCCGAGCTTCTCCCTGCATTTGGATGATAGTCCAAATCAAAGTCAGGTTGCGTCAACCCCTGCTCCTGCAAATAGAGAAGCGGGTGTTGAAAATTTGAATCAGGGTGAGTCAAACCTGTTCCTGCAAATACAGAAGCGGATGTTGAAAATTTACCTGAAAAAATTAAAGATGAGAATGCCAAAAGGAAAGGGAAGGCAAAAATGGATGAGCAATTAAATAAGAAAAGAAAAATCAATACACCTGATCCTGCTTGTGACTCTTTCCCACAAACAGTAAGTGAGACACTTCCTGAGACCCTTGATGAAAATATTGGTGTTGAACCGTCTTGGAAGGTATCATGATTTTTTGGGGACTTTTTTGCATGAATGTTTGATTGTGCCTCAATGATACCATGCTAGTATACGAATATATCATGTTGGTATCATTAAGGATTAAAATAGTGTGCCAGCGTGTCATTTTCCATGAATGATATCATCACATTATCAGATACTTCTGTGGTATCATAGAGTAGTTTTGTATGCTTCTAATATTCTTTTTTTTTTCTAGTGAGTAGTTGTCACTGAATGATATCCTTATAGTATCATATGCCTTTTTTGTTATCATATACTCCCTCCGTCCCAATTTATGTGATGTAGTTTGACTTGGCACGGAGTTTAAGAAAGAAAGGAAGACTTTTAAAACTTGTGGTCTAAAATAAGTTATAAATATTTGTATGGTTGTAAATCATTTCATTAAGGGTAAAGTGGGTATTTAAAAGTTAAATTGTTACTAAATATAGAAATGTGTCATTCTTTTTGGGACTAACTAAAAAGGAAAATGTGTCATATAAATTGAGACAGAGCGAGTAGTAGTTTTATATGCTTCTAATATGTTTTTGGATGGTGTTGTTGTTTTCTAGTATGTCATTATCCCTGAAAGATACCACAACAGTATCATATCGTACTGTGGTATCATATAGTAGTTTTGTGTGCTTTTGATATGCTGGTTTTTGTGGTATTTTTGGTTTCCTAAATTGTCTAAGCATCGTTTTTTACAGAATGGTGAATTTTATGTTGAAATGGATGTAGATTATAAACCAAAGATTGAATATAGCACCAATTGCTCTGTTGTTGCTGATTTGATTGCAAAATTAACAAAGAAGCAAGTTGCCATGTTTGAGCAAGCGTGCTTCTGTCCCTTTTTGGATTTGCCACCTGTGATGATTCAGGGGCGTGTGTTACACAATATATTGTTGAGGTAGGTGCATGATGAAGAAGAGGAAACCATGCACTTTGTGGTAATGGTTCACACCTTAGGTTTGGGGACTTTGCTGTTGTTACTGATTTGAGATGCAAGGGTAATATAATAATTAGGATTAAAGATGGTAATAGATTGTTGAAGAATTACTTTAACGGTGCAACCAGTGTGTCATTGGCGCAGTTTAATTTTTGCTTTCGTAATACAAAAGTCAAATCTGATGCCGATGTGATTTTTTTTTTTTTTTTTGTATACATTCTTGTTTGTCTCAGTTAAAAGCAAACTAGTTGAAATGTCACATTTTGAGTTGGTTGAAAGTGGTGATTATAACTTTTATGCATGGGGTATTGATGTTTTCAACACGACCATTGCTACGTGTACAAACAAGTTTAGGACAAAACTCGGATATTATAGACACGGTGGGTTCCTATTAGCTTTGCAAGTTTGGTTTTACAAATGCTGTCCTGGTTTGAATAGTCGGTTTGCTGACTGTAAAGGTTATGATGTTCCTCGAATTATGAATTGGAGGATAGAAAAATAAATGGGTCATGACTTTGTGTGTTTGCGTATATTCCGCTTACGACCTGATTAGGTACATTTATGTATTTTTTAGTGTCTGTTATAGGTTGTTGTTTAATTCATATTTGTTGCAATTTACTTATTATGTACTTGCAGGTTAATAATATAACCAACTGATAATGAATTTTTTTTATTAGAGTTGGATGGGTTAAAATTTGAAAGTAGTTCTGGTTCTTCTCAAAGTCAGAGATTCAGTGAGGACTTTTTTTGCATAGAAGTTCCAAAGGTTGATGTTGGAAAAAAAAAATATTCGTGATGGAGTACATAGTGATGGTGACTTGAAGAAAGAGATGCATGATTTTAGAAGACATGTTGATGAAAAGTTTGGAGAGATTCTTCAAGCTGTTGGTGATTTGTCGAAGAAACTAGAGGTGATGGTATACTATTTTGGTATCAGATACTGTTTTAGTATCATGAAATTTTTTGTTGTTTTACTATTGTTGTTTTTTTAATATTATGTCAGAGCATGCATTTATGCAGCTCTATATGATACCATCACAATATCATATACTATGGTGGTATCATGTAGCTGCTACATTTTTTATATTATGCAATTATAAAGTTTTAAATTTGTTGTCACATTTTTTTGGGGAGAAAAAAGAATAAACAAGATCCCCCTGTGGATGGTGATGATACAAATTTGGGCAATGATGGTGCAGATGATTTAGATAATTTTGTTCAAGACGTTTCTCCTCCAGTCTGTGAAGTTGGTGTGGCTAATGAGAAGTCTGAGATATTGAAAGTTGTTGTAGATGCTGGAGATAGCAGTGCTAAGGTTTTTGAAGTTGATGTGAGTGGTTAAAAAGATGATACAGTGAAAGGTGATGTGAATGTTGGTGAGGATACTGAAACAGTGAGGCTATTGAAATAGCAAAAGGCAATGTGAATATTGGTGAGGGTATTAAAACAGTGAAAGGCGATGTGAATGTTGGTGAGGGTATTGAAACAGTGAAAGGCGATGTAAATGTTAGTGAGGGTACTTCTAAGGGTACAAGTGTTCATGTAGAGGATTCACAAATTGGGTTTTTATTGTTGTCTGTGCGTGAGTCTGCACTTGCTACCATAGAAGAAAAATATTATAGGAATAAAGCTGCCAAAGAACAAGTTGCCAAAGAAACAAGCTGCTAAAGAACTAGAGTGTGAGTTGAATTATTCTTCTGATATCTTGTTGACTGATGACATTTTTGTTGATATAAGTGAGTCTGATTTAGCAGCGATTACACAAGTTGCTATTGTTTTGGCGAAAACTCAGAGCAATGTAACTGGTGCAGATGGAGATAGTGGTGCAGCTAGATTAGATCCAAGATGTGTTACCATACCTGTTGAAAATGCACCTAATGAGCCTCGAGTTGATGATGTTTTAGAGTTTGATCCTCCTGAGTTTTCTATTCCAGAAGGCACTAATGTAGTTGAGGTCTGTGATGATGAAAAGACCCCTGTAGAAGATCGGATAATGAGACATAGACTTCCTTGTCCAGCACAATAGTCACCATTTGTTGCTGGATCGAGTCTTAGTGAGTTGGGCTCAGTATCATTGAAGCATGTCAAAGGGAGGTCTCTGTTGATGTCAAGCATTACATCACCCTTGAACCCCGTGCTTGAAATGGACTTCTCAGTTTTTGTTGATACAAAGTTGATCAAAAGATCATATGCATTTTCTTGTTTTGTTTTCTTTTTTTGTCTTCGATACAATCATTTTAAACATGTGATTTTTCTATGTATCGTAGGAAAAGTGTTGTTGTTTATTCAAAAGAAGATGACCTTCTTGATCCAGTTTTTGAATTTGAAGTGGGTTCGATCTCATCGAAGACTTGGTTTCACACTTTAAACTACCCCGACAGACCACTGTCTAATCTTGTATATATACTTACTGTCTGGTTTTTTAATTTGTTGCAAGTTTTTTTCTTCTAAATCTGTCTGCGTAGTATTTGTATGGGTGTTGAAATTAGTTAATCATGATACTATTTTAGTATATGGTATATGTTATAATGGTATCATGCATAAGTGAGTGGACCCTTTTATGAATGCCTTGGTCATTACTCAATGATACCATATTCGTATATATATACTGATTTGGTATCATGCATAAATAAGTGGCCTTTTTATGAATCAGTTGATCACTCCACAATGATAACATTTCAGTATATATATACTGGTTTGGTATCATGCATAAATAAGTGGCCTTTTTATGAATCAGTTGGTCACTCCTCAATGATACTATTTTAGTATATATATATATATATATATACTGATTTAGTATCATGCAGTATTTTGAGGATTGTTTTATTAGTGATTTCATTTTTTTGTAGCATCTGGATGTTATTTTCTATTATCTCAGAAAGAAGGCAAAGTATGGGCAATTTTCAAAAAAAGTAACAACAACAGTCTGTTTCTTCAATCATGTATAATCAAGTTGTATACAAAGGTTGAATCTGGGGTGATCAGGGGAATCTTGTTGCAAAAGAAAGTGATATCTTGGAGTAAATGTATGAATTTCGGTTATTTTGTAACACTCCATGGACTGAGGTTGATTATGTGTTGTTCCCTATTCACCTGGATGGTAATAGGTGGCATTGGGTTATGGGTTGTTTCTCAGTCCATGAGAGGTGCTTTTTTTGTTTACGATTCTTTGCGTTCTCCTGTATATGCGAGTGCTGTTGATCAAGTTGTAAAGGCGTATTGTGTGTTGTTTCCATTGTTTTTGGAGACTATTGAGTTCTATAGTAAAGCAAGGACATTGAATTGGTAGATGGCCTTCACCGAGGTCATCAATTACAAGATCCACTCGATGTTATTATGGTGGAGAATCTGCCCACATAGAAAAATACGTATGTTAAATTATTTTTTGATTTTGTTCTTTATTTCTTTCTGTTTTATTTTTTATTTTTCTTACTGTGTCATTTTTATGCAGTGACTGTGGTGTTTTTGTTGCGGCTTTTGCTGAGTATTTTATTGAGGATCTTGAAGTGCATGTTGAAAATTTAGACATTGATGAGATACGATTGAGGTATGGCACATTGCTGTAGGGTTATGGTAGAAGGAAGCATCTGGATGGGGAATGCAGTGACTCTGAGAATTCTGGAAGTTGGGGTAAACCAAGTCGTGGAAGAAAACGAAAGACTTAAGATTTTTTGGATATTGCATTGTAGTAGCTGGAAAAGCATGTAAATGTTTTTGAAGTGATGCTATGTAGTTATTATCTTTTTAAATGTTTTTGAACTTTATGTATTATGGGTGCTTGACTTGTATGTTTTGGTTTTTATATGGTATAAATATGATAGAATAAATTTATATTTGTGCTATTGTTGAATGGTTTATTGGCTTAATGGTTGAATGAATCCTTAATGATACCATCACAGTATATGAATATCATAGATAAGTTTGAATATAATTCACAATTTGTGATGTGCATTATAGATAAATGATAATGCAAAAATTGAATACCATACATAAAATTGAATACCATCACAGTATATGAGAAATTATGAGTACCCTCCCCCAACCCCCAACCCCAACCCCCTGAAGGATTGCTAATTAGTGAATGATACCATTCAGTGGAATGATGCGTGTGAGAAAAGCTTCCAAAAGTTGAAAGATAAATTAACCTCCACACCAGTTTTAGTACTTCCTGAAGGTACTGAAGGTTATGCATTGTATTATGATGCTTCCGGGGTTGGCCTCAGATGTGTATTGATGCAGCACGGTAATGTCATAGCATATGCCTCACGACAGTTGTGGCCACATGAAAAAAACTATCCTACCCATGATCTTGAATTAGCAGCGGTGATTTTTGCTTTAAAGATATGGCGTCATTATTTGTATGGAGTTCATGTTGATATTTATACTGATCACAAAAGTCTGCAGTATATCTTTAAGCAGAAGGAACTCAATTTAAGGTAAAAAAGGTGGCTTGAGTTATTAAAAGATTATGATATTGATATTCTATACCATCCAGGAAAAGCAAATGTGGTAGCTGATGCATTGAGCCATAAGGCAACCGGAGTCATTGATGATCACTTGACGGAAAAGAAAGAGATAACCAAAGATTTATATCAATTGGCCAGCTTGGGGGTTCGTCTTCTTGAATCCTCAGATGAAGGAGTTATTGTGCAAAATGCGGCTGAATCTTTGCTAATAGCTGAGGTGAAAAAAAGCCAGTTTACAGATCCTATGTTAATGCAGTTAAGGGAGAATGTAGAAAAGAATTTGACAAAGGCATTTGATCTAACACAAGAAGGGGTGCTACAATGCCAAGGTAGATTATGCGTACCAGATGTAGATGAACTGCGAAAACGAATCATGACTGAGGCGCATCATTCGCGCTATTCTATCCATACGGGTGCTACTAAAATGTATCATGATTTAAAAGAAGTGTATTAGTGGGGAAATATGAAGAAAAATATTGCAGAATTTGTCGCTCAGTGCCCGAATTGTCAACAAGTAAAGGTAGAGCATCAGAAACCAGGAGGTTACATGCAATGTATTAATCTTCCAGTCTGGAAATGGGATATGATTAATATGGACTTCATCACAGGTTTGTCCCGTACATTGCGGAAATTTGATTCTATATGGGTTATAATGGACAGGCTTACCAAGTCAGCGCATTTTCTACCAGTCAAGACCACCTATACAGCTGAGGATTATGCAAACTTATATGTGAAAGAGATAGTACGATTGCATGGTATTCCACTTTCCATTATATCAGACAGAGGAGCACAGTTCACAGCGCACTTTTGGAGATCTTTTCAGCAGAGTTTGGGCACACAAGTGAATTTGAGTACGACTTTCCATCCTCAGACTGATGGACAAGCAGAACGTACTATCCAAACACTTGAAGATATGCTACGAGCTTGTGTGTTAGATTTTCAAGGTAGTTAGGATGATCATCTGCCTCTTATTGAATTTGCTTATAACAATAGCTACCATTCAAGTATTAAAATGTCACCTTATGAAGCATTATATGGAAGAAAATGTAGATCACCAATTGGGTGGTTTGAAGCAGGTGAGACTGCTTTACTTGGGCCAGATCTTGTTCATCAGGCTATGGAGAAGGTTAAAGTAATTCAACAACGATTACATACGGCCCAGAGTCGACACAAGTCATATGCCGATGTTAGAAGAAGAGGATTTGAGTTCACCATAGGTGATTGGGTATTTCTGAAGGTGTCACCAATGAGAGGAGTAATGCGATTCAGAAAGAAAGGAAAATTGAGTCCACGGTATATAGGCCCATATGAAATTATTAGAAGATTTGGGCAAGTTGCGTATGAGTTAGCGCTACCCCAGGAACTCTCCACAGTTCATCCAGTATTCCATGTGTCGATGCTTCGAAAATGCATAGGAGATCCATCTCGTTTTACTCCTATTGATGATGTACAGGTTACAGAGGATCTTACCTATGAGGAAACACCTATTGCCATTCTGGATAGACAAGTGAAGAGGTTGAGAAACAAAGACATAGCTTCCGTAAAGGTACTTTGGAGAAATCAACAAATAGAAGAGATCACATGGGAATCTGAAGAAATGATGAAATCCAAGTACCCTCATTTGTTCCAAGGGGAAGAATGACAAGTAAGTATTTATAAGCTTTGAGTATATCTTTATATGATGACATGAATAATGGTCCTAAACTTGTAATTGTCTACTTTGAATAATAACACTAACATTCGAGGACGAATGTTTCTAAGAAGGGAGAATGTAACACCCCGTACGTTTCTAAGTCTAGCTGACAACCATAACATTTATGGAAATATGGAAACATGAGAGAATTGATGAATTATTTATCAATATGTGGGCATTTAAAAGTCTTGCACAATTGGGCCCAAAAAGAAGCCCAAAATCATAAGGAAGACATGGCCCAAAAGAATTTTTGACCCATTCTTGCATTGCTCATCCATGGACCAAGTAAACCCACCAAGTGTGTGGATAAGAATCATTCAAAAGGGACTATATAAACCCATAAATCAGATTTTTATTCATTAGATACACACATGCCTTTTTAACATTTTTCTTAAACATTAGCTTTCACACAAAAACCCTAAGGCAACTACTTGTTGGGCCAAGATCACTCTTTGGTAAGTATTTATTGTCATGGTTAAGTATATAATATGTTTAAGATGGTGTATAAATCATGTTGGTTGTGTTGGAAAGGTGTTGGACAGTGTGTTATGTGTAAAACTGTCTATTTTGCAATCGGAGAATGGTTTTGTCTTGTAAACTTGAATATGCACTTGTGGTCTTGAAGTAAATGAACTTGTTGGAGTAAATATTGACATGTGAGATGTTATTATAGTCTCACTTTGTTTAATCCTTTTGTAGAACGTTTGGAATTGTTATTGTGAAATTGGTTATGGTTTTGGTGTCGTATTGGCCGTGAAATGTAGTTTTGGGTGTTGTTATGTGTATTGTGAGACCATGGCTGAATTTTTGTGATTAAGATGATCAAAAATATGTCAAAATAAGTTTGGTTATGATCATGTACCATTCATGGCATGAAAAGACCCACAAGAGGCCATTTCGGACCAAAAAGGGCATCCGCTCCCACAGACGAGGACATCTGTGGGCGCAGATGCCCCTGGAATTTTCCATAGGCCATCTACGCGGGCATATCATCCACCTGCGGGCGCAGGTGGCAGCGCAGGTCAGTCCCAGAATTGATTTTGTGTGTGTTCATCTCTAGTTGATCCCCGAAGGCCCCTATACCCTTTTTGGATGTAATTATCAACTTGTGATGTCGTTTTAATAACTTTAAAGTATCGTATGGAGGTGTGTTGGACTGTATTAAGCATGTATGGTTGTTCATATGTTGTTATGAAGGAGTAATTGTGACGGAATGATAAAGATAAAAGCGTAAAGGGAAGTGTGGTGTGAAATGCTATCGATGTATGATCTCTTGGTTAATGTGCGTAATGTTGTGGTGTTGTTGGTATGATAATGCCTTGGATTGTATTGTAAGGGGGTGACATGATGTTATGCGGCAGTCATATAGTTCATTATCATCTTGTACGCCTGTATAGTAACTAGTTGCTAATGTAAGTTTTGGTATGAACTTGTATTGTAGAGTAAGACGTAAAGAAGGCGCTGGACTATTGTGTTCATACATAGACTTGTGTATTCATACTTGGAAGTGCAGGTATGTAAGGTTACTCTGTCCGTATCTTTCTGCAGCATATAGAATTCACATTGACGTTACACTTGTCCTATTCCAAAGTGTGTTAAGGTATACTATTCCCGATTACCAATGGTTATTATCACAAGTTTTCGAATCATTGTATCAATCTCAAAGTAATGAATAAAGTAATGCATATGTGGTTAATGATCAAGTATGAGTGGTAGCTTTGGGGGAGAAATGGCTAGCTCAAGCCGATCCCAAGATTGTTGGATCAGGGGGCAGTCCTGGGGGCATAAGCCTAGCTCGGACCGAACCTGACAGGGGGCAGCTCTAGAGGTATAATCCTAGCTCGAGCTGAACCTGATATGTTGGTTAATGGGTGGCAGCTCTAGAGGTAATAACCTAGCTCGAGCCGAACCCAATGCTTTGATTCTTAGGGTGGCAGCTCTGGGGGCATAAGCCTAGATTGAGCCGATCCCAACATAACGATATGTTATGTTAAAATCCACTGTTCAGTCGGGGCCCGGGTATCACAGTTCACAGGCAAAGATGAATAACCATAGAATCAAAGGAACAAAGAAAGTAAAGAAAGCAATACACATGGTTTCCAAAGTACAGTATTGTGACTTATCCATATTGATCATTTATTGTATTTGAGCTCATTGACATGTTTACATATCATACAAGTTTCATATGGCCTTACATACTCAGTACATTCTTCGTACTAACCCCTCTCGGGGGATTTACCTTACTTGCTGCAGGCGCAGGTTCTAGTAGGCCCCCACAGTAGGTTGCCGGTTATTGCCGATCATCGGTGAGCTCCAGTTAGTTCGGGGCTTCTTCGAGTCACAGTTGTACATATGTTTTGGTGTTGTACATGTTGTATAAAGCGGGAACTTGTCCCGACTTTTAGTTCATTTTGGTCAATGCACTTGTTAGAGGCTTTTGTAGACAGGTATGGGTGTATAAATGTAAAAGGTGCATGTCATTTTTGACTTGATGGCCTCAACGGCCAAGTTTCATATATGTATATATGTCGCATGTTTCATGAATTTCATTGTTAGCATTATAAGCTCCTACGTGATAAGGGTGTTTCGGATGGCATGCATATGAATGAATATAGGCAAAGCTTGGTTCTCTCGGGCCTTATCGGCTATGGGTTCCAATCACGTCTCGATGGGATTCGGGGGGTGACACCTACGCTATCCTAATTAGCTAGGAGAACCCTTATTATTCAACCAAAAATATGCGGAAGACTTCTGATTTTTTTAAGAGAATATTGTATTAAATAAAACAAAGTAAATTAAATATCAATAAATAAACTTTTTCAAAACTTCTTACAACTATCCTTCACTACCCCAAGACCTAGTCAGACATGTACAAGAGCTACCTATTACAGAATAGACTGATAATAAAATAAATAACACAAACACTCCAACATCTGCCAGAAAAGAAGTGCAGAAGTTATTGTTGAAGATCACCATCCATCTAGTAACTGCAAACTAACCTGCATCCAGTCTACATAATCAAAACATAGAATCAAAGAAAAGAAATCATGACATCTTAAATAGAGTATAATTCTACTAAGGCTGTAATATCATTATAACACTTTGCCAATATAATTTACAATTTTTCAACTCTATTAATGAGATTATATTCACCACTAGCATAGTCTAGCCTCATTAATTCACACCATCCACCACTATCCACCACTAAACCATCACTATCACTCTTTATTCGCATTACCATTTCCATTACCCACATATATAGGATCAACCCAGTAATCATAGACAACTCATACTTAACTCTCGGGCTAGAAATCAAACATTCTCTTATAACATTAAAGAATAATAACTAGCCAATCGGTTAAGCCATAATTACAACAAGTATAAATGAAGAAAGTCGACCAACATATAGCAAGTAAGCACAGAGTTTCACTTTTCCAAGTACATGTCACACAATCAATCTCAAGGATACAATCAAGTAGGGAATACAAGTCAACTAATATCTCAGTAAAACACACAAGAGAACTTAAGTCTCATTAGCAAACCTTATAAATACTCTTGGAGAAGGATATTCCAATTATTGAAACTTCGGGATCTTTTTTTTGGGGATTATTCATTGGATTCATCACTTTAGATCACTTCATTATCAATTCCTTTATTATTAATATTACCATGCCGGCTCGTAGCACCCGATCTACTCATGTCTTACAGCAATACCAGAATTTAACATCGGCCACATTGCTTAAGAAATCAATAAGGTAGCAATATCGGAATTTAGCATCGGCCACATTGCTTGAGAAAATAATAAGGTAGCAATACCGAAATTTAACGTCGGCCACATTACTACTGACAATCTTTCCACTTTTCAGTTCTTGATAAATATTCATCTTTCACTTTTCAACCTGTATGAAGGTATATCACAAGCCTTCTTTACTCAAGGCGTTCTTTTCAGTCACATTATTATTATGGATCAAGATCTTTCCTTTATCAACATTTTGACCTCTCACGGGCATTATTTCAACAATTCATCATGATCATCAACAAGCCATTCATGGCATCAGTTCAAGGAGTTATCATTTTTAAACAAGCCTCTCATAGACACAATTCAATAAATCATCATTATCACCAATTTAGCCTCTCATGGGTATCCAATAGATAAAGTGTGTTTATCAATGCCAAATCAAGAATATCATAAAATAAATCACAATGCAACACTTAAGCATACAAGTCACTATTGGAGCCATCATTACTCATTGATTATTCAATTATCACTACCTCCTCAAATACCACAACTTAGATTCTAACACCACCACCCATAACTAGCACATTCAAGTCTATCATTATTCTCTACCTCTCTCCGCATTATACAATGCTCATAATGATTCAAGTCATCTATACCTTAGGCCTCACCATTATCATGGCACAATATGCAAATTATTACCTTTATAACTCAGTTAGATTCATCACTAGAACAACTAAGAAACATCATGTCCATATACTTCATTCACAACAATCCCCTTTCAGGCACATAACACATAATATAATTAATATCGCATAATCAATCAATAACATAGTTTTCGGGATTAAAGTAAAGTTCTTATGTCTTTATCCACCTTAACTCCATGTCCGCAGGCCTAGACATGCTTTCTCCCATCAATTCTAAATTATGAAGATGTGAAATAACACAGTCTTCTACTCATTAACCTAGCCTACCTGGACGCCAAGCTTTTTGAAGAACCAAGAGCTATCAAGGATGATCCTTCCCTTTCTTCATGCTTCGGAATGATCAATCATCTAACAATCAAGCAATCATAATAGTAATTAATCAATTGCTCTTCAAATAAATATCTTTGGGAATTCAACCCCACTATCATTCCCCAAGGTCAATTAACCATTATCTAATTCTTTCAAGCTTAACCCATCTCCATTAATGGAATTTTTATGCTAAAGGTTTCATCTTTATGGGATTCAAGATTTTCAACCAACAAAATACATAATCTAGTTTACCAAGTTCATGCTAGAAATCATTAATTTATAATCTAGAATTAGTTCTAGGTGATATTAAGAACACCCATAAATGTTCCCCAAAAATCCACCATTAAAGGTTCTAACCCAAAATTTCACCTTTGAAGGTCTTTTTAATAATTCTAGGATGTTAAAGTATTAAAAGACGAAGAAGATGATGGAAAACCTTACCTCCACGAAGGACTTTCACCCTAAACCTTGGAAAATCACCTCTCTAGGGTTGGGGAATGAAGTTTTGGAGTTTTGGATCTGAAAATCAGTTAAAACTGATTTAAATACCACCATAATTCTCGCTACAGCGAAATTTCAGTTTCAACCCGGACAGTGTTTGGTAAAACTGTCATAACTTTTCACTCCAAACTCTAATGGATGAATGGTTTATTGAGTTGGAAAGAAGACTCAGAGATATTTGATTTGGTGGGTATTGGGACCCCTAACTTCTTATATTCTAGGATATATGATCGTTTGAAGTTGGCCCTAGTAGAAACCCATATCAAAACTCTATCGGTTAAAAATGTTTTCAACTTAACTATGTGCTAGGGATATTGTACGACCTTAATTCATATCTAAAGAACTTCCAAATTAAAGGGATTGATATTAGTACTCATGAATAATTAAATTCATTGGGCTTGAGTCTATCTAGACACATCGAAAGGCTAAAGTCTTCGCCGAAAAGCTTGAGGTGACACAATAAATAAAATGATGGCTATTTTGGACTCAAGTTAATATTGAGGAATGAAAATTAAGAATTTTCATGAATTTATCATGGATAATTTAGTAACGACGAAATAGATCGTTACATGAATACTATACATAAATGACAAAACAATTACTTATAGTAGCAATATAAAACTTGTGTTTGAATTTGAATATGCGAAAACATCAAATGAACAATACTTCAATATTGAATAGTACTTTAGTCGTTCAGTGTAGAAGACTTATACGTTGGTAATATTGCACTACATGAAAATGAACAGTACTTTAGTTTTTCTTTGGAATTCTCTTACATCGCTTGCATGTTATTTTGGTACTAGGAAAGTGTGGTTCAAATCGTCCTTTCACTCTCTGTTTTTTTGGCCTTCCTGGTAGAATTTTGACATTTGGTGGCAGCACCTTGCGTGCAGATATGTCATCAGGAATTTAGCACATGCGTTGATCTGGTAGAGGATGAACTGGTGCCTCATATGTTATGATCAAGAAATATCTAGTGAAGTAAGGGGAGCAATATGTGTATTTTCTGAGGTGGAATTTTGTTAAGACTGCCATTGCATGTGCACATGGGTAGTCCTCTACTTGAAACTTTCGGCATGTACATGTCTTTTTGTGTAGACACACAATGTATTTCATCTGACCATCTATTACAGTACGCACAAATTGAGTTGAAGGGATGATATATATTTGTATTTATAGGAAAACATACAAGTTAATAGGTGAGTGAAACTGTAACAATAAACAAGTTTTAGAATACAGAGATTTACAAAAAGTATCTTACCAACATCATTTGTGCTTCTTTCTGTGCATCACTCAGCAAGGATTCATACTTGTTGGTTAATATTATTTTTTCATATGTGGCAGCAGTATCATTTGTGTAATTCCACTTTTGTACTATGTTTGTCATAAAATCAAGCAAATCTAACACTGGAAGCTCTCTTGTGTGCCTGTTTGCTGAATTTACTGATTCTACAATGTTTGATGTCATTGATGTTGTTCGATTTGCTGTGCAATGAGACCGGGCCCATTTATGATATCCAACATTTTGCAAGTAAGGTTTTACCTTATTATCAATTGCATCTAATTCTTTCATTATGCTGTTAAATTCCTGAATAGTGTATGCTCTTGCCAGTGCATAGTAGACATCTTTGATATCTTTTGCACTCCTTTTGAAATTTCCCTTCACGTTGTTCTAGAGGTGGAACATGCACACACAATGATGAACTGTTCGATAGACAGTGGCAGCTCTCTTAACTATACTCTCATGTCTATCAAATACTATGCACATCCCATCCCGTTGTGGATAAATTTTTTTTAAACGTTGAAAGAATCATTCCCAAGATGCATCATTTTTTGAATCAACAATACCATAAGCAATGGGTATAATTTTTCCTATGTGAAGTGTGGTAATGTTAGCAAGACTATTAGGATAAATGAGAAAAAACATATTTTACAGTGAATTTTTTTAAAAGCGGTAGATCATGATACTATGTTAGCATATATATACTCTATGGGTATCATATAGTGTCTAAGCAGTAAAGTGAAACAGGGTATGAGCATGTGGTACCTTGTTCATCTTGTGTGGCAGCTGTGAGCATTGTACCTCGGTACATTGCTTTCAGAAAGGTGCCATCAACCACCAATGTAGGTTTGCAATAGCTCCACCCTTTAATTACTGCATTTGATGCTATGAAAAGATACAAGAAAGATCCACCTTCTTCGGTGTCCAACCGTGTAACTGTCCGTGGATTTGAGTATTCTAACATGTACAGGTATGTGGGTATTTGTACGTATGAATCTTTTGGGTTGTCTCTCAAAAGTTCAATTGTTTTTTCCTTTGCTCGCATGCTTGCATGTAGGTCAAGTTGACACCATGTGTTTTCTTGAAATATCTTTGTATATCTGTTAGTGTGTAAACTGTTTTTGGATCATTCAGTTTTTCTTGAATAATATGGCTAACAAATAGCGTGATGGCATGTCTCTCTGCACAAGCTCTTTCATGTTGTGGGCAGGTGTGGACATCATCGAAATTTTTCACTCGAAAGAATTTTGATTTTCGGATACTTCTTGCTTTAAGACTCTAATGGCATGTGTCATGTAGACAAAAAACAGTATACCTGCAGTCCAATGGTTTGTCAATGCATTGTATGATGTCATTTTTTATGAAGTAATAGTTGTTTGTTAATGATATTATGACAGTGTATGTATGTACTGTGGTGATATCATTCATGATTTGAGGAATGCCATGTGAATGACTATAGACTGGTGGATTAGAATAATACATGTCCGTGGATTAGAATAATACATGTTAGAATACTCAATGTCATACATTCATGTGAAAATCAGACATTCATGTGAAAATCAGACATTGAGGAAAAATCAGACATTCATGTGAAAATACTCAAATCCACGGACATGTATTATTCTAACATGTGAATATATACTATACTCGTATTATTCATCATTTTTCATTTTTTCACATGAATGTCTGATTTTTCCTCAATGTGTAACACCCCGTACCTTCCCGACTCTACTTGACGACTTTGAACAATGTTTACTTAGGTGTCGAGAGCCATAAGTATGTATTTTGTAGTGTCATTGATGAAATATTTGATATTGGGCCTAGTTCATGTGGTTAGACCTTTGTAGTGGGTGGCGTTTGTGACTTTGTGGAGCATTTGTGGGGTGAAAAATTGAGGTTTAAGGGACATCCAAGCAAAGAATCTTAAAGCTAAGAGGTAAGCAAAAGGTTGGGACTTGAAGATCCAACCAACTTCGCAAAGAAAAGCCAAAATCAAAAATTTGGCATGGGGCGCTGCAGAGGGTGTGCCAGGCCGCTCTGGACGAAATTTTTGTTTCCACAGGCAGCAAAGGGGCGCGCCAAGCGGCGTGCCGGGGTGGTTTTCGCCAAAATTTTTCTTCAACTATTATGATGTATATAAGACCTTTGAGTCATGGTATCATTACTCCACCATAGTAGGACTATTCTTAAGCGCGTTTAGCATCCGAGTTGGGGTTCATTCTTCGTCACAAGTATTTTAACAAATTATGTTCAAATAAGCCATGAGCGACTAGAATTTCTATTTTTGCAATTGAGGCTACAATAGGGAATCTCGTAAGTGAATATTGTCGTGACAATTATGGAAGTAATTAAACATGAGATATATTATGGATTACACATTGATTTTTGTGGGCTAAGATAATATGTGTTAATGGGCTCAAAGGAAGGCCCAAAATGAATTAAAAGACATGGCCCAATAGGTCAAATGACCCATTCTTGCTTTGACAAGTCAATTATTGACTTAAGTGGCTAAGGATGAGTTAAAGGGTGTATAAAAGGGAAAGGAAATCAGATTTTATTCATGAGAAGGCACATGTATTTCTAGACTTTTCCAAGAAACCAAAAAGAGACATTTTCTCTCAAATTCTCAAACCCTAAGTCATCTCCTTGACCAAGATCATCATTCTACAAGCTTGGGTAAGTGTTTATTCTTATGATTTAATATATTATGTGCATGAGAGGTTATGTATATCATGGTGGTTATGTTGGCAAGGTGTTAAATAGTGCACGTTGGCTTTTTGCTAAAAGATGTGCATTCTTGTGAATTAAACTTGAAAAAGGACTTGTTGTTTTGATGAAAGTGAATGGTGTGGATGATATCTCAACATGTATGGTGTGGTTATGTCCATAACTTGTTATTTTTTTCTCTATGAGTAAATTGTGGAATTTTGGCTATAAAATGTATTGGAGTGATTTGATGGATTCATTGTGATGTGGTGTTAATGAGAACATGTAAAGGAGGAACTTGGTGTGAAAAGCTATTGGTTTATGATGTCTTGGTCAATGTATAGAATGTTATGGTATTGTTGGTATGATAAGGCCATGAATGGTGTTGTAAAGGGTGAAATAATGTTATAGGGCAATCATGTAACTCATGGTCCTCTTATACACTTGGAATGTAGCTTGTGGTTAATGTTGGTTTCGTTATGTACTTGTGATGTAGAGTGAAACGTAAGGAAGGAGCGAAATTGTTGTACTCACATATTGGATTGTGTATTTATAGTGGGAAGATAAGTTATGTAAGGTTACTCTTTTCGTATCTTTCTGCAGCACATATTAGTCACATTGACATTGTACCTATTCTATTCCGAAATGTTCAAAGGTATCCTATTTCCGGTTATTAATTATTGCTATTCACATGTTCCTTATTCATACATCAATTGTGATTCACATGACTCATGTTCTTTGGTTAATGTTCCAAGTTCCAATAATGTTACAATTATCAAAAGCATCAATCTTTCACAAACAAAAGTATCAATCTCTCACAAGTGAATGTATTAATCTCTCATGAGTGAGCGTATCAATCTCATGAAAGTGAGGAATGAAGTAATGTATATACATGTTTCCAATGATGTTCCAATCACCAATGTATCACTCTCATAACAAAAGTAAAGAGAAGAAGCAATGCAAAGAAGTAATGTTTACATGGTTACTTTATGTTTTATTGAGAATGGATCTCAAATCAAAAGGGACTAAGCTCGGATGGAACAATCCCAATTTTATGTTATATTATGTATACTATATACATTATATTATAGCCCACCAAGTGTGGATGACGGTTATTATATTATAGCCCGCCAAGTGTGGATGACGGTTATTATATTATAGCCCACCAAGTGTGGATGAAGATTATTATATTATATCCCACCAAGTGTGGATGACAGTTATTATATTATAGCCCACCAAGTGTGGATGACGGCTACTATATTATGACCCACTAATAAGTGGATGGTTGATAATAAAGATGAACGTAAAGCCAAAGGAAGCATGTCAAGTAATTGAAAATATGAAGGAATGTTATTTCACGAATAAAAAATGATATTAATGAATGATCAAACAATGAAAGTAATGAACATGGTTCCACACATGCAAAACGGTGATTGACCCATAATGTTTATTCACATGTGCTGACCCCATTTGAGATCCTATGTTGCATACAGTTTCTTATAGCCTTACATACTCAGTACATTCTCCGTACTGACCCCCTTGGGGGGATTTACCTTACTTGCTGTAGGCACAGGTACTAGTAGACCTCCACGGTAGAGTGCAGGTCATTTACAGATTTTTGGTGAGCTCCAATTGGTTCGGGGCTTTCCGAGTCATAGTGTACACTGATTTTGGTATTGTAAATGTTATATAAAGCGGGGACTTGTCCCGACTCTAGCTTGGCTATGTATATGTATCTGTAGCGGCTTTGTAGACATATGTGGGATGAGGAATGTAAGAGATGTAAGTCCATGTTGACTCGATGACTCTAACGACCAAGTTTCTTATATGCATATATCACGTGTTTCCATAACTTCCGCTATTGACATTTTATACCTCTATGTGATAGTGCTGCTTATTGAGTGACATGTATATGACTAGACATGAGCAAAGATTGGTTCTCTCGGGCCTCATCGGCTTCGGGTGCCAGTCCGCCTCGATGGGATTCGGGTTGTGACAAAAGTGGTATCAGAGCAGGTCGTCCTAAGGGTGTCTACAAAGTCGTGTCTGAGTAGATTCTTGCTTATGGATGTGTTGCGCGCCACATTTATAAGTAGGAGGCTACGGGCTTTTAGGAGTTGTTTCTGTTCTTCATTCCTAGATCGTGCAGTAGAGTCAAAGTTGTAGGTGGATGCATTTGTATGCATTGACACTGGTTTTCTTTTGCATAGTCAAATGCTGATTATCAGACAAGATAAGGGCAAAGGTAAGCAGGTTGATATGCCTGCCGAAGAAGAAATGAGTAAATCACCACCTGACCAAGCTAGTCAAGGTGGGGCTGCCATAGAATTTGCAATACGGGTTTCTCTTAGCCAAAAGGTAGAGAAGTATCCGCAGAACCACCTATAAATGCCACTGAACAGGATTTAAGAAATGTAGTGCATATATTGACTCAGATAGTTGTTGTACAATGTCACGAGCGAGCTGGCCCAATGACGAGTGATGATGGTGCGACTAGGGCAGCTAGTCGTCGAACACAGGATTTTCTGAAATTAAACCCTCCCACGTTCACCGGGTCGGATCTGAATGAAGACCCGCAGGACTTTATAGACCAAATCAAAAGGGCTCTAGATGTTATGCATGTGACTGGTTTATTGATATACTTCCAGCTAGTTGGGAGGAATTTAAAATGACATTCTTTGACCAGTACCTCCCATATGAGGTCCGAAAAGCTCATGCGGACCAATTGCTAAATCCTTACCAAAGGACTATGAGTGTCAAAAAGTACAATCCTCGATTTAATTCTTTGGTTAGGTATGCTCCAAAGGTGGTAGCTATTATGACCGATAGAGTGCATCAGTATGTGGATATATGGATTGTACTATTGCGGCCTTGCAAAGAGATATGGATATAGGGATTCATAAGACCTAGTACGACCCCTTGGGGTGCATCAGTGTTTACTATCGACAACCGAATAAGGTGACAATGAAGAATACATGTCTTCTCCACGGAGTTGATGACTTATTTGATCAGTTATAGGGTGCCAAATTCTTCCTAAAGATTGACTTAAGGTCAGGAGATCATCAAGTAAAGTCCAGAGAAAATAAAGATACCCAAAATAGAGGTATGGTTGTTATGAATTCGTAGTTATGCCATTTGGGCTAACAAATGCACCAGCTGCGTTGATGGGTTTGATAATTAGGGTGTTTAAGCCATCGCTAAGCGTATTCGTGATAATGTTTTAGATGCTATATGAGATTACTCAAGATCACAAAAGGACCATGCTAATCACTTGTGACAGGTGTTACGGATTCTTCGTGACCGTAAGATATATGCAAGTTCTTTAAATGCAAGTTTGGTCACAATCCGTATCGTCCTTAGGACACATTGTATAGAATGAAGGAATAAGGATTAATATACACAAAAGAAGTGGCCAAGGCTTACGACGCCTATGGAAATTCGTAGTTTCCTTGAGTTGGCCAGTTAGTACAGCCGAATTGTTAAAAAGGCTTTCTGCCGTTACCCTTAATAAAGCCAACACACAAAGTAACTAAGTTTCAGCGGAATGATGTATGTGAAAAACGTTTGCAAGAGTTGAAAGATAAATTGACTCCTACACCTGTAATAGTACCTCCCAAAGACACATAAAAGTATGCAGTCTATTGTGATGTTTTAAAGGTTGGTATGGGATGTGTAGACATGTAACACGACAATGTGATAGTTTATGCCTTAAGACAATTGCGTCCACATAAGAGAAATTATCCCACATATGATTTTAAGTTAACAGTTGTGACAATTGCTTGTAACAGATGGCACCACTACTTGTATAAAATTTCAGGTGAAAGAATTATAGCGTCAAATGTGGCAGAATTTTCATTGGTATCTGAGATGAAGGAAACAGCAATATGTAAGTCATATTTTTAGTTCAATTGAAAAAAAAAATGTACAACAAAGTTCGACGAAGGTATTTGAGCAAACACAAGGGGGAGTACTTTAACGCCAATGTAGATTGTGTGTACTGGGTATAGACGAGTTAAGGAAATGAATTATGAAAGAAGAACATCATTCACGGTATTTTATTCATTCCGAAGCAACCAAAATATACCATGGTTTAGCAGAGATGTCTTGGTAAGGTTACCTGAAAAGCACATTATAGAACTTGTAGCTCAATGTCCAAGCGGTCACTGATTAACAGTATGGCATCAGAAATCTATATGTTTTATGCAATGTATTACCCTTCCAGTTTGGAAGTGGAACATGAATGACATGGATTTAACCACAGGGTTTCCTCGTACACTGCGAAGGTTGATTCCATATAGGTAATAGTTGACAGGCTTACCGAGTCAGCATATTTCCTACCAGTTAGGACCATCGATACAGCTGAACATTATGCAAAATTGTGTGTAACAGAGATAGTACGATTACATGGGATTCCATTCCCTATTATATCAAACAGGAGAGCTCACTTTATTGCACAGTGTTGGGAGTCTTTTCAGTAAAGCATGGGTACACAGGGTGCATATAAGTATGGCTTGCCATCCTCAGATGGATGGACAAACAGAACGTATTATATGAACATTTGAAGATATGCCACGAGTTTGTACATTTGACTTTAAAGGTAGTTGGGATGAACATCTATCGTTTATTGAAATTGCTTACAATAAAACTATCAAAAGGAACCTTACGAAGCTTTATGTGAAAGAAAATATAGATCATCAATTGGATGGGTTACAGCTGATGAAATTTGCCTTGCTCGGGTTAGGTTTTGTTCATCAAGCCATAGAAAGGGTGAAAGTGATATAACAGCAGCTACAAATGGCCCAAAGTCGATATAAATCATATGCCGATATTAGAAGAAGGGAATTAAAATGTGCCATAGGTGATTAGGTATTTTTGACAGTGTCCCCAATGAAGAAAAATAATGGGATTCGGAAAGAAAGGGAAATAGTCCAAAGATTTGGGCAAATTGCGTACCTATTAGCACTAGTCCAAGAACTCTTCACGGTTCATTCAGTATTTCATATTCGCTGCTTTGAATGTGTATAGGAGATTATCTCGTATTGCTCCCAGTGGTGATATATACGTTACAGAAGATCTCACATGTGAAGAGGTACTGCTTACTATTTTAGATCGACAAGTGAAAACAATGAGAAATAAAGAAGCAGCTTCTGTAAAGGCACTATTGGAGAAATAAGCACGTAGAATAAATCACAAGGGAAGGAAATCTAAAGTACTCATAATTGTTGTACACGAAAGAAAAAACTCAAGATACAGAATTGGAGTCATAATAAGTAAGTCTTTACAAGTAGTATGTGTGTATATGATAGTGTGAAGGATCCACTTCGACTTAAGTTGTTACAATGAGACAATGTTACTAACATTCGAGGACGAATGTTCCTAAGGGGGGAAGAATGTAACACCCCGTACCTTCTCGACCCTACTTGACGACTTTGAACAATGTTTACTTAGGTGTCGAGAGCCATAAGTATGTATTTTGTAGTGTCATTGATGAAATATTTGATATTGGGCCTAGTTCATGTGGTTAGACCTTTGTAGTGGGTGGCGTTTGTGACTTTGTGGAGCATTTGTGGGGTGAAAAATTGAGGTTTAAGGGACATCCAAGCAAAGAATCTTAAAGCTAAGAGGTAAGCAAAAGGTTGGGACTTGAAAGATCCAACCAAATCCGCAAAG
Source organism: Capsicum rhomboideum (assembly GCA_031232105.1). Classification (NCBI taxonomy): domain Eukaryota; kingdom Viridiplantae; phylum Streptophyta; class Magnoliopsida; order Solanales; family Solanaceae; genus Capsicum; species Capsicum rhomboideum. Next base: position 98,879,056 of record CP124718.1, read on the forward strand.
AAAAGCCAAAATCAAAAATTTGGCATGGGGCGCTGCAGAGGGCGAGCCAGACCGCTCTGGCCCAAATTTTTGTTTCCACAAGCAGCAAAAGGGCGCTCAAGCAGCATGCCGGGGTGGTTTTCGCCAAAATTTTTCTTCGACTATTATGATGTATGTAAGACCTTTGAGTCATGGTATCATTACTCCATCATAGTAGGACTATTCTTAAGTGCGTTTAGCATCCGAGTTGGGGTTAATTCTTCGTCACAAGTATTTTAACAAATTATGTTCAAATAAGCCATGAGCGACTAGAATTTCTATTTTTACGATTGAGGCTACGATCAGAAATCTCGTAAGTGAATATTGTCGTGACAATTATGGAAGTAATTAAACATGAGATATATGATGGATTACACATTGATTTTTGTGGGCTAAGATAATATGTGTTAATGGGCTCAAAGGAAGGCCCAAAATGAATTAAAAAACATGGCCCAATGGGTCAAATGACCCATTCTTGCTTTGACAAGTAAATTATTGACTTAAGTGGCTAAGGATGAGTTAAAGGGGCTATAAAAGGGAAAGGAAATCAGATTTTATTCATGAGAAGGCACATGTATTTCTAGACTTTTCCAAGAAACCAAAAATAGACATTTTCTCTCAAATTCTCAAACCCTAAGTAATCTCCTTGAGCAAGATCATCATTCTACAAGCTTGGGTAAGTGTTTATTCTTATGATTTAATATATTATGTGCATGAGAGGTTATGTATATCATGGTGGTTATGTTGGCAAGGTGTTAAATAGTGCACTTTGGCTTTTTGCTAAAATATGTGCATTCTTGTGAATTGAACTTGAAAAAGGACTTGATGTTTTGATGAAAGTGAATGGTGTGGATGATATCTCAACATGTATGGTGTGGTTATGTCCATAACTTGTTATTTTTTTCTCTATGAGTAAATTGTGAAATTTTGGTTATAAAATGTATTGGAGTGATTTGATGGATTCATTGTGATGTGGTGTTAATGAGAACATGTAAAGGAGGAACTTGGTGTGAAAAGCTATTGGTTTATGATGTCTTGGTCAATGTATAGAATGTTATGGTATTGTTGGTATGATAAGGCCATGAATGGTATTGTAAAGGGTGAAATAATGTTATAGGGCAATCATGTAACTCATGGTCCTCTTATACACGTGGAATGTAGCTTGTGGTTAATGTTGGTTCCGTTATGTACTTGTGATGTAGAGTGAAACGTAAGGAAGGAGCGGAATTGGTGTACTCACATATTGGATTGTGTATTTATATTGGGAAGATAAGGTATGTAAGGTTACTCTTTCCGTATCTTTCTGCAGCACATATTAGTCACATTGACATTGTACCTATTCTATTCCGAAATGTTCAAAAGTATCCCATTTTCGGTTATTAATTATTGTTATTCACATGTTCCTTATTCATACATCAATAGTGATTCACATGACTCATGTTCTTTGGTTAATGTTCCAAGTTCCAATAATGTTACAATTATCAAAAGTATCAATCTCTCACAAACAAAAGTATTAATCTCTCATAAGTGAATGTATTAATCTCTCATGAGTGAGCGTATCAATCTCATGAAAGTGAGGAATGAAGTAATGTATATACATGTTCCCAATGATGTTCCAATCACCAATGTATCACTCTCATAACAAAAGTAAAGAGAAGAAGCAATGCAAAGAAGTAATGCTTACATGGTTACTTTATGTTTTATTGAGAATGGATCGCAAATCAAAAGGGCCTAAGCTCGGATGGAACAATCCCAATATTATGTTATATTGTGTATACTATATATATTATATTATAGCCCACCAAGTGTGGATGACGGTTATTATATTATAGCCCACCAAGTGTGGATGACAGTTACTATATTATGGCCCACTAATAAGTGGATGACTGATAATAAAGATGAACGTAAAGCTAAAGGAAGCATGTCAAGTAATTGAAAATATGAAGGAATGTTATTTCACGAATAAAAAATGATATGAATGAATGATCAAACAATGAAAGTAATGAACATGGCTCCACACATGCAAAACGGTGATTGACCCATAATGTTTATTCACATGTACTGATCCCATTTGAGATCCTATGTTGCATACAGTTTCTTATAGCCTTACATACTCAGTACATTCTCCGTACTGACCCCCTTGGGGGGATTTACCTTACTTGCTGCAGGCACAGGTACTAGTAGACCTCCACGGTAGAGTGCGGGTCATATGCAGATTTTTGGTGAGCTCCAGTTGGTTCGGGGTTTTTCGAGTCATAGTGTACACTGATTTTGGTATTGTAAATGTTGTATAAAGCAGGGACCTGTCCCGACTCTAGCTTGGCTATGTATATATATCTGTAGAGGCTTTGTAGACATATGTGGGATGAGGAATGTAAGAGATGTGCATCCATGTTGACTCGATGGCTCTAACGGCCAAGTTTTTTATATGCATATATCACGTGTTTCCATAACTTCTGCTATTGACATTTTATACCTCTATGTGATGGTGCTGCTTATTGAGTGACATGTATATGACTAGAAATGAGCAAAGATTGGTTCTCTCGGGCCTCATCGGCTTCGGGTGCCAGTCCGCCTCGATGGGATTCGGGTTGTGACACAATGCCACCATGACAGTATATGGTACTGACATGGTATCAGTAAGGATTTTAGCAGTGTACCATGGACTGCTTATCTACATTTGTATGCTACCATCATAGTATATATATACTGCTATGATATCATTTAGTATTTTTGTGAGTTTCCCTATGAATGTCTAATTTTTCATGATTGCTACCATTCAAATATCATACTGTATCATATAAGAATTTTAGGAGTGTGATATAAGAGTACTTGTGGAGATCTGTATGGTAGCATCACATTATAAATATACTATGATACTATCAAAGTATATATATATTGTGATGGTATCATTCAGTATTTTTTTATTTTCCCCATGAATGTCTGATTTTTTCTTAATGGTACCATTCTAGTATATGATACTGACATGGTATCAGTACTGATTTTAGGAGTTTATCATAGACTACTTATGGACAATTGTATACTACCATCACAATATCAATATACTATGATACCAGCAGAGTATATATATACTGTGATGGCATCTTTCATCAAGAATTTATCAGTGTATTTACTTCATGATACTATGTAAGTATCATATATGTTGTATAGGTATCATACCTGTTTTTGTATGATTTTTTTGTTCGATATTGGAAACCTTCCTGCACTGAATATCGTCGTACAATATTTGAAAGTATGCGTTTGTTAGCGTATATTTGATGAAATTCTATTGCTTGCTTAGACATGTCGCTAATTATATTTTTCGAACGGAATTCCTCATGAACAAATGTGTTTGTTTCTGGCAAAGCCAACAAGTTTGTTTTTTTTGTTGATGTTTCTGGGCGATCAAGGATTGGTATATCTATTTTGATTGGTGTATCTATTTCAACTGGTGTGTAATCGTAAGAGATTATTAAAGTATAGGAAGTAATGTCGAGCTTCTTCTTCTTCAAATCAATGTAGACCTTAACGCCCATCTCATTAATTATCTTCAGTGGCGGGAATCCGACTGCAATTACATATTAAATGTTGATGTTGTACTAGCAACAATTTGGAGCTGATTTGTGATTTCTACTACTAAAGTTTCGTAATTTGTAGTAGATTCAATCAATAAAGCCTCTACAGTAGTAGTAATGTGTTGTTGCTCTGAATTCCAGCTTTCGTTGTGCTGTAGGAGAATTGTTATTTGCTCCATTGATGAATTGTTGTAGAATTAGAGCTGATTTGAATTAGGACAGAATCAAAATCGAAGATTTTTGGAGAATTAGGATTGATTTGAATTGGTGAAGGATGAAAATCGGAGAAGAGAACCAATTTTGAAAAGGCAATAGCTTTTCCCTTTTATGAACAGCTGAAAGAATGTCGCGTACGTTTTATATAGCGGCAAAACAGGTTGGGTCGCTTGGGGGGGTATTAAATGTAATTATTTTGGGGGCCATTTTTTGTAAGGGGGCATTTGGGTGTAATAGTTTGCTCATATGGGGTATATATGTACTTTCCCCGAAATATTATTAACTCAAATAAAGTCCAAATCAATACTAATGCTAACAAAAATATTCAATTAAACACTAGAAATGACAATAATGTTGGATATCTAATCTTTAGTTTTGTATAAATACATAACCTAATTTTTTTTTTATTTAATAGTTAGTATTATTTTTTTTAAGAAACACCTAAGATAGTTATATCTTGCTAGGATTAAAGAAATATTTGAAGCACAAGTTAATGATATGTTTATGTGAAGATTTTACCGAAAAACATTCGAAAAACCGAAAAACTCAAAAAAATTCAAAATTGAAAAACCCAAATTTTATTGGTTTGATTTGCTATAGATTTAAAAACCCGACACAAATAGTTTGGTTTGGTATTTAAAAAATTCGAACCAACCCAGTCATGTACACCCCTAGTTTTTACGATGTTTTGAGATTATTGTGGAATCATTACAGACAATATTATATTTTCAAATTGGTTTAGGGTTTATATCAAGCTTTTTTTCAAGTTCATCAATAGCTAAAGAGGATTCTAGCAATAAGAGGATTACTCGAAACATGCACAAATATCCTGCATATTTGTGCGTATGTATCTATGCATAGATACACTAGATACTGACTTATTTGATGAATGTACTAGTGCATATTTGACACCAGATATATGCATTTATGCACCAGATACATGTATCTATATATACAGTATAAAATTGATATTGAATACATCAAATTAATACTGAATACACTAAATGAAATTAATACAAGATATATCAATTGATACTTGATACACTGGATATATTGGATACGGATATACTAAATACAAACAGATATAGAAAATTGTGAAACATAGATACATTATGAAAATAAAGATATAAATAGTTATTGTGAATCACAAATACAGTGATTGCATTTCTATGAAATTGAATAATAAAGTGACTTTGAAATAGATAGAAGATAACCTAAATTGTTTGCTTTGGTTTTTTAGCTCAGGAATATTCTGGAGATCCTGCATATTCTTTTTTAAGGTCTTATATTAGCGAGAAAAAACAAAATACTTCCCCTCCTTTTTATTGAAAAAAAAAAAAAGAAGAGAAAAGTAGAATCATGATACTCAAATGGATAAAGATCGAATTGCAAATCTAATTAAGATTACATTGCCATCCTTCTTTTCAAAGGAGTTGCCAAGTATTATGACGGATCGAAGGAGATTGAAGTTGAATCTGACTCCCTAATCCTAATCAATACAATAAGCAAACAAACAAACTAGAACACCTCGGCAGATTGTTCACGAATTATTAAACTAAAGCAAGAAGGTAATTTCAAGTTCACATTGTTATGGAGAACCAAATTGTTCTGAGGCAAATTTGCTAGCTAACTGGAGTTTACATAAAAAGATTTCTACTTTCTTCATGGGAGTTGACACTGGCAGACACATTACCTTTGAAGGTGAGAGCTAATTTGAAGAATGACAAAAACCAATTGATCAACTTCAGAATTAGAAGTCGGAACTAGGAATTTTAACCCTTTATGTAATCATATACAAGTTTGAGTTCATGCTTAACCTCTCACCACAACGGTGACACCAAAACCAGAATATATATGCTCTATTGAGCCCTTACTTTTCTTTCCAAAAAAAAGGAAAGCTAACTTATTTTTACTTCGCATGCTCTCGTTAAACCAAAAGGAAAGGGTTGAAATTTTCTCCCACCCTCTCTAGCATTTCACTCTTTTGCAACCCATGCTATAAGATTCAAAAGAAACTTTTCCACAGATTTATTAGTAAAATAAAGAAGGCCATGAACCTTTAAAGAACAGATTATAACAATGAATGGTAGACTGAATAATATGCAGGAAGTTACGAAAAGCTACATGAACTTTAGGATATAATTATGAAATGTTTGCATCTTTTAGTGATGGGCTGACAACCACACCTGTTGAAACTCGCATACAATGCGTTCCTAATGCAGCAAGACACTCGCCATCCGTTTTTAGATGTGGCTGTACTAGCTCCCAAATTTTTTTCTTTGCTACCTGCATAGAGTTGAAGAACGACATCAGACCAAAGCCAAATAGAATACCTCCTCCTCCTCAACCAACAAAAAGAGTAAATATATAAGGGATATTAGAACAGAACTCTCTTTAACGAAATGAGTAAGCAAACACAATAGGAGTATTCAATTTCTCGTGTTTCATCCTCTGCAATATACTACAAAGCTTTTAATAACAATTGCTACTAAAATCTATCAGACAAGCTACTTTGCTCTTTCCTGACAATATTACCAGATTGTTTACCAAAAAGACAATATTACCCAATCGTTAATAACTGAACGAGGTGCAGTCTGATTGCTTCTCCAAGAAATCAACAGATATCCATCTCAGCAATAAATTGATTTTATCCAATTTTAAATTCAGGAAATGACAGATTTTTAATAATTCTTCAATGAATAAAAGGGGTTTCGCCCCAAAAGTTCAAGAGGTAACTAGTTAGTACAAAAAGTTAGTAGTATTCAAGAGGTTACTACGGGTTTCTTGGAATCTGTCTTACATATGCATATCCACACTCTCTAAATTCTTTGTTGTTCGTTCTTAAAAAAGGATTTAGGAACTATGGATAAGCATCTGTAAGACAGATTGCAAAAAAATGCATGATAAACCACATTTTATTATTTTGCAAATAGAGTTTTGGAAAGGAGGATGTCTAGTCATAGATGGAATAACATGAGTAGAGATCCTTCAATTTCATCATCCTACTATGTGACAATTGTTAGCCCCAAATCTAGTTTTAATGATGACAACACTAATCCCTAATTTTGTGCAGGATAATGAAGGAAGTAACCAGCCTAGTACTTGCTCAAAAATGGAAAAGCCACGATCAAAGGATATCCCGGCATCAATCAAGATCCTACTACAATTGGAAGGCAAGCCGCAAAACGAAGAAACATACTCAGCACAAGAGAATAAGGAAGAAAATATGGGCGTATCTGATATGGACATATTATGTCATCTAGGTATTCAAATACCAAGCCTAGATGACCCCGCAAATCCCTTGGATTCCCCGATATCATAGAGCAACGGAATCAGAAGAATGGAAATTCTAATTCCCCTAAATCAAGGCAAATTTGGTTCCACTTGGAAAGCTGAGATCGGTCAAGATTCTGAACATTGGAGAATCGCATAGCATTAATATCTTATCCCTTGTATAAATAGATCATAAGTAGCCTGGGTTTATTCTTGTACATCTTCACTTGAACAATATTCTAGTTACTTCTTTAGCCTTATACAATTCATTGAAATACATTATAGTGAACACAAAAGAGAGAAGAAACTAGGTGCTATACAAGTAGAGGTTTCTACCCTTCTCGGAGAAGCTAATCTATAAAGCTCTCGAAGAAACATTCTGTAATCATTCAAGTTGCTCTAAAGGGAATCTCTTGTAACCCAAGGGGACTGGAAGTAGGCACCACAAGGGTGTTCTGAATCAGGATAAATTTTACTGTGTCTTTTACTTTATTTCTGTGTTTTATTTGTTTTTGAGTCAAAGGTAACTAGTATTCAGAAAGAACTCATCATCCAAAAGATGATGGAATTTACAACCCACATTCTATGTGGAATTTCCCCAAGAGGATTGCCAAAAAAACAGAGTAAGCTTTACAAGTTAGCTATGAAATCCACTAAAGCTATGGTATCCCCCCTACTTCCTGTTTACACCAAAAATAAAGTAGACTAAGACAATTGCTTTTAATCTTCTGGATGTTGCTGCTCTTGCCTTCAAAACATCTCGCGTTCCTTTCTTTCCATAGAGTCCACCAAACACATGCTGGAATGCTCAACCGCCAGTCTTCTGTTGAACCTCTCTTCCCAACTCCCTTCCAACTGTTTAGGAATTCCAGTGTGGACCTTGGCATTGTCCAACTAATCCCTAAAATACAAAACAACATGTCCCACAATTTTACAGCTATGTTACAGTGCAAAAATAAGTGACTATTCACTTCAGCGTCTTGGTTGCACAGAAAACATCTTGAGCAGATCTGCATTCCTCTTCCTTGTAGAGCTTCATGAGTTAGGCAGGCCTTTCTGATCACTAACCAAACAAAACAAGTCACTTTCAATGGACTCTTGACTTTCCATATTTGCTTCCAAGGCCAATTGCTTATTTGGTGTTGACTGTTGTTTCTACTCCAATAGGAAGATTTTACTAAGAACACCCCTTTTTTATGGATCTGCCAGATTGGTTTATCACCACTATTAGAGGTTCCAAAAAATATACTCAGTATTTGGAGAAGTCTTGCAACCTCTGACACTTCCCAATCATTTAGAGCCATCCTAAAGACTAAGTTCCAGCCCTGTGGACTCCACACTTGAGAGATTGAAACATTTCTTTGTGAAATTAAGATATAGAGCTGGGGAAACAAGTTTCTCAAGCTGTCTCCCCCTATCCAAAGTTCATTCCAGAAATCAATTTTGGTCCCATCTCCCACTTTTAAGTAGATATTGGCATAGAACTGAGTCCATAGCCTCCTGATGGATTTCCAGACACTGCATCCAAAAGTACCCAAGACCTCTTCCGTTGTCCATTGAGTAAGCATTCCATATTTTTCAGCAATGAATCTTCTCCAAAGAGCCATGTCTTCAGTACAAAACCTCCACAACCATTTCTGAAGTAAACATGCATTTTGAGTGCTGAGATTTTTAATGCCTAGTCCCCCTTGACTTTTGTTCAATGTCACAATATCCCATTTGACCAGATTATAGCCCTTTTTCTCCTTGTTACCTTGCCACAGGAAAGATCTTCTTAGCTTGTTAATCTTCTTCTCAATGCTCTTAGGAATTGGGAATAGACTCATCATATAAGTGGGAAAGGCATCCACCACTGACTTGATGAGTGTCAATCTGCCCCCGGGACAAGTATTGGCTCTTCCACCTAGCTAGTTTCTTGTTACATCTCTTTAGGACTTCTCCCCAAACTTCAAGATCTTTGTTTTTGGCGCCCAAAGGCATTTCTAGATATTTGGTAGGCAAAGTTGCTATCTGGCAGCCTAGATTCTCAGCTAGAAGATGTAAGTTTGACACTTGATTGACCGGAAAAATAGACCTTTTATTCCAGTTAACATGTAGTCCAGAAATGCCTTCAAAGATGGTTAATATTGCTCTTCAATATCTGAGCTGGGAAACTTCTGCATCGCAAAAGTAAATCATCAACATACAACAGATGTGTGATCTCCATAGAACTTCTCTTGTTTACTTGGGCACAAAAGCCTCTAATCCACCCACTATCCTTAGCTCTTCTGATCATGTGATTCAATCCTTCCATTGCTAACAGAAAAAGAAAAGACGATATGGGATCACCTTGCCTCAAACCCCTCTGGGACTGGAAAAACCATTCACTGTTCCCATTGATTATGCGAGAGAACTTAACATTAGATATACAAAATTTTATCCAGTTTATCAGCTTATTGCCAAAACCCATGTCTGCAAGGACTTTGAGTAGGAAAGAGCAATTTACATGGTCATAAGCCTTCTCAATATCCAATTTACAGAGAATTCCCGGTGATTTTTGTCTGATTCTAGAGTCAACCAATTCATTGGCTAGTAGGGCTGCATCCATGATCTGTCTGACTTGTAGAAAGGCCATTTGGTGTTCATTGACCAATTTCCCCATCACAATCTTCATCCTTTCAGTAATGAGTTTCGAGATAATCTTGTAAACTCCTCCTATCAAACTGATTGGCCTGAAATCTCTGAGTTCTTCTGCTCCTGGTTTTTTTGGAATTGATGCTATGAAGGTAGCATTAAATGATTTTTCAAAAACTTCTTTTTTGATGGAAGTTTTGAATGGTCAGCATTATATCTTCCTTCCATATGCACCAATCATGACTTGAGAAATCGAGTCGTGACAGAGTAGTTGAACAAAAGAACAGATCTCTCCAAGAAACTACCAAAACCATGCTATTGGAACAAAGTCTGCCTGACCAATTCTGGGTAGAAGCAGTAAGCACGACATGTATATACTCAATAGATGTTTGATCTTGCCCATTCTAAAAAAGACCCCCTACGAGCTCTGGCGAGGAAAGAAGCCGAACATCAGTTATTTTCATCCATTCGGTTGTAAGTGCTTCATTCATAATAATGGTAAGAACACACTAGGAAAATTTGATCCTCGAAGTAATGAAGGTATTTTTCTTGGATATTCTCCCACTAGTCGTGCATATAGAGCTTTTAATAAAAGAACTTTAAGCGTGGAAGAATCTATGCATATAGTTTTTGATGATTCTAACCCTATTTCTATGAGTATGAGCATTGATGAGGAACAGGTAAACAACTCTCAAACCAAAAATATCATAGAGTCTGCAACCCCAAATGACAAGGAGTGGACTTCAACAACACAGGAGTCGACTACACCTCCTGAGGCTCCAACAACAAATGTACCAAAAGAATGGTGACACGCTGCAAGTTTTCCAAATGACTTCATCACTGGAAACCCAAATGATCGAATGCAGACAAGAGGATCATTAAGAAAGCAAGCATCCGTAGCTTTAGTATCTCAATTTGAACCTAAACGAATTGATGAGGCTCTAGAAAGTGAATCATGGACTCAGGCCATGAAAGAAGAACTAAATCAATTTGAAAGAAATCAAATCTGAACTTTGGTAAAACAACCAAAGAATTGCTCAGTAATTGAAACTAGATGGGTCTATAGAAACAAGATGAACGAAGAAGGTAAAGTTATCAGAAACAGAGCCAGTTTAGTAGCTCAAGGTTGTTCTCAAAAACAAGGTATTGACTACGATGAAACCTTCGCTCCTATAGCAAGGTTGGAATCCATTCGTATTCTTTTGGCTTATGCTTCTTTTAAACGCTTTAAATTATTTCAAATGGACGTAAAAAGTGCCTTTTAAAATGGTTTTATAAATGAAGAAGTTTACTTCAAGCAACCTCCGGGTTTCGAAAATCCCTCTTGCCCTGACTATGTTTTCAAACTCTCAAAGACACTTTATGGTCTCAAACAAGCTCTAAAAGCTTGGTATGAGCGGCTTAGTACCTTTCTATTAAATAATGATTTTCAAATAGAAAAAATTGACACCATCATTTTTATCAAAAATTGAATTCAAGCATTCTTCTTGTACAAATTTACGTTGATGATACTATTTTCGGAAGCTCTAACACCTCTCTATGTGAGAATTTGTTGTTCAAATTTTGATTTAATTGAATATTCAGATGCCGACTTTGCAGGTGATAAAAATGATCGAAAAAGTACAAGCTAAACCTGTTAATTACTTAATGACTCATTAGTGTCATGGCACAGCAAAAAGCAAACTTCCGTTGCACTATCCACCACGGAATCGGAATACATGACTGTCGGTAGTTGTGGTACTCAATTACTATGGATTATGCATCAATTACTTGATTATGATCTTTTATATGAGTCAGTTCCTATTATGTGTGATAATACCAGTGCTATCAGTCTCTCTAAATATACTGTTCATCACTCGAAAGCTAAGCATATCGATATTAAGCATCATTTTATTAGAGATCATGTTGAAAACGGAGATTTTGAGTTAAATTTTGTTGAATCTGAAAATCAGTTTGCCGACATTTTTACAAAACCTCTTTTGGAAGAGAGATTCTATTTTCTAAGAAAAAGACTCGGCATTACTAGTTTTGAATATGTTTAGTAATCTTTTTGTATATATAAATAATTTTGAATATATAGTTTTATTTTATTTTATTTTATTTCCTTTATTAAATGATTTTGTGCTTTAATTAGTTTGTGTGTCTTTGTTAGTCAAATCCCTCGTTTCCCGCAATTCCCCTTAAATATTTTACTCTGTTCCATAAATAAAATTGTTGCACTTCTCAATGTCTTTCTTTTCTCAGTCGATTCACTGAACCGACGTTTTCCCTTCTCCCCTCTTCTCTCGATATAAACCCCCCTTACTCTCCATTCACTCATTCATCTCCAAAATGACCAGAACTAGATCTATGGCCTCTCTTCCTCCTCCTCCCCAAGTCGACTTCTCTCAAAGCTCCTCCACAAACATCGTCAGATCTCTCTTCAGACTCGTCTGAAGGAAAATCCCATGTCCCTGCAGAAAAGACATCAAAAAGGCGACCCAGTAGTGACAAAGGCTCTTCTTGCAAAAAATTCCGAGTTGACACTCATGGTTCATTCACTCAGGAAGACATGCAAAACTCTGAAGCAACTCAAGGAATGCCAATGCCCGGTAAGTGATGTTTTCAAGGCTCAGAAACTAAAACTGTTTTTCAAAGTTTGTGGTATTGAAGTCTATAAAGACCCTGTCCATCTGCTTTATGCCAATCTTCGAGTATCTCAAGAAAGTGGTGAACTGGAAACCCTAGTGGTAGGCACTAGAATTGTCTTAAATGATTTTCTGTTTGAAAAAGTGTTTGAAATCGACTCCTTTGGGGGTATTCCTTATATGAATGGTGGCTCGATGATTTTAAAGTCTCGTTTGAAGGTGCTAAGAGAGCAGTATCCGAATCCGGTACTCATCTTTCTGATTTTGGACCCTTGTCTCTGTTTCGAAAATAGAATTTTAGCCCATATAATTGCTACCACCTTGGTTCCCCGCAAAAATTCCCTTAGTAACATCTCTACTAAGAATTTATTTGTGTTGTACTGCTAGATTAAGAAATATCGCCTAAATTGGAGTGGGTGGTTTCGTGGATACATGCTGGAAAGTGCTCAGGATTCTAGCCCCTTTGCTAGTTTACCTTATGGTGCACTAATTACTCGTATCTTGCTTCATTCAATGATTGATCTATCTATCTGGTTTTCCGGTTGTGGAAGTTACTGGCACATATGAAACCCGAGCTTTTAAAAGGATGGGGTATGTGTTGGTTGATTTTCAATGGTGTAAAAAGGACTCAACCAAAGCTCGTTCTGTGAAAGTTAACTCTGGAAAAGCTCCAGTTGACTCTGCAGCAATCTTACTCCAAGAGGTAAAAGGTATACAAGAATGGTTAATGACCCTGGAAGAAGGTATGATTTCTCTGCAGGAAACTGTCAGGAAAATCAGTCAAGTGACAAAGGATACAAGCGCAGATGTTGGAAAGCTCAGGCTCATAATGGACAGTCTGAAGGAGGAAGGAATTCGGACAATGAATAAGTTGATCAAGCAAGTTGACCCTATCAATGCAGGAACCAGCTCCTCTCACAAAGAACTTGTTGTTACCTTTCGGACATCGTATTCAAACTTTTCAAAGAATGTGCAAAAATCCTATGATGCTTTCTGCAGGAACGTGATCAATACCTTAACTTACTTCTTGAAAAAACAATCTCCTCCTCGCTCTTGATTCAATAGGGGTGTGTCCCTATCAGACAATATATTTTTGTACTATTGCCAACCATACTCTTTGACTCTTCCCCCTTTGGAGTTATCTCTGCTATGACTATGGTTTTATGTATGTTTTCTGTTATCTGTGTCTTTTCCTTTTTGATTATGCCAAAAGGGGGAGAAAGTACTGGTAAAAGGAATGCACACCTTGAGGGGAGTACAGGTAAAAGGAATGCAAAACTTGAGGGGGAGTACAAAGCCGGCTCAGAAACTCTAAACAGGGAAGTTAAAATTAATAAAGGCTTTACTTTTTGTCATAATAAAAAAGGGAGAGATTGTTAGCCCCAAATCTACTTTTAATGATGACAACACTAATCCCTAATTTTGTGCCGATAATGAAGGAAGTAACCAGCCTAGTACTTGCTCAAAAATGGAAAAGCTATGATCAAAGGATATCTCGGCATCAATCAAGATCCTAGTACAATTGGAAGGCAAGCCGCAAAAGGAAGAAACATACTCAGCACAAGAGAATAAGGAAGAAAATATGGACGTATCTGATACGGACATATTATGTCATCTAGGTATTCAAATACCAAGACTAGATGACCCCGCAAAATCCCTTGGGTTCCCCGATATCATAGAGCAACGGAATCAGAAGAATGGAAATTCTAATTCCCCTAAATCAAGGCAAATTTGGTTCCACTTAGAAAGATGAGATCGGTCAAGATTCTTAAAATTGGAGAATCGCATAGCATTAATATCTTATCCCTTGTATAAATAGATCATAAGCAGCCTAGGTTTATTCTTGTACATCTTCATTTGAGCAATATTCTAGTTACTTCTTTAGCCTTATACAATTCATTGTAATACCTTATAGTGAACACAAAAGAGAGAAGAAACTAGGTTCTATACAAATAGAGGTTGTTACCCTTCTCGGAGAAGCTAATCTATTAAGCTCTAGAAGAAACATTCTGTAATCATTCAAGTTGCCCTAAAGGAAACCTTTTGTAACCCAAGGGGACTGGAAGTAGGCACCACAAGGGTGTTCCGAACTAGGATAAATCTTACTGTGTCTTTTACTTATTACTTCTTTGAAACTAACATTGTTGTGCAGGGGAGTCGACTTAAGGATAAAAATTTCAATTCACTCCCCACCCCCGCTTGTTTATTAACAATTAATCGCTGCTTCTCATTTCTGATGTTCCTTTTACACCCAAAATAAGTTCACACATTGCGCGGAGAACATAAACAGCAGAATGCGTGACTAAGGTGTCTATTTACACGTGAATCTCTTTTTGAGATATGGATAGTTAATAGTACGTTAAAAACTCCCCACCCGGTGCGTAGACCAAACTAATGAATGAAAGACATGTATTTTTCATATACATTTATCATATAACCATGGCTATATGGTTAAGTGATATCTACCCTCACTTTAATTTTTACCTGCTAAGGTTGAATTGCATGATTTGGTGTAAAGTGTAAACACCGGGTGGAACCTACTCTTAATTTACCTCTAAGCAATTTACAGTATTCCATATTATTTACAAAATGAATGGATAGAGTTCGGTATAACATGATTTAGGCCCGTTCTCTTTATTTCTTCAATATATATATATATATATACACACATACATATATAGATACACACACACACACATATATATAGCTTCGCAAAAATAGAGAAATTCATATAAATAGTTTATTTCCAATAAAAGAGCAAAAGAAAATCAAATTTTCTGCTCGAGAAATCTGTTACACCTAAACATAAATCATAGGAGGTGTATCGCAGGGAAAGATGGTTAATAAACCTAATTTTCTTTTTTTTTTGTCTTCTCAAGTTTCAAGAATATATTAAATATATATAGTCAACATAAAGTAGGAGAAACAAGGAGTATGTCCAAAATAGACATTAGTTTTATACAAGGATAAAACACCATTTGGCTATAGTCCTTTCCTGATGGTCCAGAAACACTAACAAGTGAAGTGTAACTTCTGGGAATAAAAAGATCTTTTTCGGGGGTTGAACTAGGAAAGATAGAGCTTAAAAACGTAGGGCAGTACACACCTGTAGACAGTCATTCTTCAAAAACTGAATCTCAAGTGCATGTAACCTTAACTACTTAACATAGTCAAAGACTTTACCTGGATAGCAGTCCTATTTCCTCATAGTCCAATGAGCAACAATTAAGGAAAGGACGAAAGCATTTCCCTTTCCTCCCAACTCAACTACCCTCACGCTCACTATAGCATAACTAGTTGCTTCAAATTATAGAAATAACACACAGAAGCCCCTTGGTTTTTAGGCTAGTGCACCACCTCGTATAGGCAATCAAACTTTACAACGGAGATGTTACCTGGTTGGGTGTTGCCACATCAGGTAGATTATCCTTTTCATCAGCAGAACCAAACCATATCCTTTCCCCAGGTACTGCGCCTTCAGGTGGTTCAAGAAGTTCCACGTTCTCATGAGATGCATCAGATGCTGCCATCAGCATTCCATTTGACTTGACACCACGCATATTCCTTGGCTTTAAATTCGCAAGAACAATCACACTCCTTTCCTGCATTTTGCAGCATGCATCAAATGCTTTCTTCAAATTATGAACTGTAAGAATCTTAAACACGGAACTAGATGGACTTTAGAAGCTTAAGTGTGTAAGAAACACAGTCACTACAATCAAGTTGTGTTACATCTTGAGATATGCCAAAAACTACAATAACAACAACATACTCAATGTATTCCCACACAGTGGGGTCTGCCGAGGGTAGAGTGTATGCAGACCGTACCACTACCTCAGAGGTGAGGTAGAGAGGTTGTTTCTGATAGACTCTCGGCTCAAGACATATGCCAAAAACTAACATATTATTAATAACAGAAAAAGACGCAAAATCAAACAATCATAAATGAGTTGTCCCAGGGAAAAACTAATACATAAAGTTCTATTTTCCAGTTTGACTAGAAATGTGCTCCAATAATACTTGAAGCAAGAGGACTTTTTAAGCCCAACCATTGGGATTTACGAAGAGTAAGACCCAAACTCCAATCCTAGAAACTTCAAATCATAACTATTTTAAAGGTTGTTTGATGTCAACTATTTATTTTATTTTTTTGCTAAAAGCGCTCATTATATTATAGAGAATGAACTTACTCATTTGAGTTCAAGTGAGTAGGCACTTTGCGATGTTTCACGAAAGAGTGCAAATAAGCATAATATCAATGGAGCTTTAGGTGAAAAGAGAAAAGTGAAGCGCACAACTAATCAAAAACACAAGAATTTATCTAACATATATGAATTTAGGACTTGTAACATCACATTGCAATTAAAATTACGAAGTTAGGCATCCAATAGAGAAACAATAATGCAAAAACTTAATTGAACATTATTAAGATGTAATTACAACAAACTTCAAATCATAAAATTGGTTTTCATTTTCAGTAAATCGCCATGGAAGATAATTAATTCAACATAACAACAACAAAAATGCCTCAATCACATGCAAGTTAGGGCCAACTATATGAATCCTGGCTCCAAATCGCTCCTTTTTCACTATAAAAGAGGATTAGTTTGCAGCATGAATTTCATATTTAATTGCTTTAGTAAGAATACTAAGAGAGTAGGAGAGAGAAGCAAAAGAGAAACCTAAAAAAAAGGATTAAAGAATAAAAATAACAAGAAATAAGAAAATCAAAGATGAAAATAAATAGTAGTATAAGAACGGCATTTCAAATTTGACAAGAAAAAGAATGATGACAAACAATGTTGAAGCATTCACGGACAGGACTTCCCATAGTCAAAGAGCAAAAGGCCTTATTAACCTCCTCCTTTTTGTTTTTTCCTTCTTCTTTCAAAGTATTCTTTAGGGTAAATTTCATTAAAGTGTCTTTTTTTCACTAAAATTCACACCAACTTTGTTTTGTAACTTAAAAGTCACAAGACTTTCACCTTAATAACACAAAAGTAATAGTGTCAGAAAATCAACCTTCTTTGGATGCACTCATAACTTTTTACTCCACATTAACCATTTTTTAAAAAAAATTAATCTAATTTACCAACCCAATTTTAAAAAGGAACTGACCGACCCAACATGACCCTACACAACACTCATAGGGGTATGTCTCTATCACTTTAAATCAGTTTTCTCCTTTGTTTGTTTATGTTAGAATATGAGTAGGAATAGAAATAGGAATAGTATATTAGAACGAGTAGAAATAGGAATACTATATAAAATCCTACTTGGAAAAGGATTGTAATGTAGTGTCTAATAATAGGATCTCAATGTAATTATGTAGATACACAATTCAATAATAATTTTCTCATATATTTCTCACATGGTATCAGAGCATTGGTGAGAAACTTCAGGGAAAGAAAATTCAGTCACCGTGCGTCAATTTTCGGTGACTGATTTGTGTCATCTTCTGTTTGGTAAGTGTTGTGCGAAAACCAACACTACCACGAGGCTCGGCAATCTCAGGCGACCACACCCCGACAAGAACCACCGGAAAACATCACCTCACGCGCTCTTACACGCCGACGACAGTGAGGTTTTTCTGATGAGATCTGGGTCACGCCTCGGCCAGTGAGAGCTTTTCCGATCTATTTTCATAATTTTTCTTCTTCTGTCGGAGTCGTCCAGGTATTCCTGCAATTTTTTCTCGATTTCGATCGGTGAAATTGGGGTTCCGGCGATTTCTAGGGTTCCGACGACTTCATATTTTTTTTCAGTGAGTTTTCCAGCAATATCAGATATCCGAATCTCTGTTTCTTAGTGATTTCAAGTCAAAATTCAAAAGATGTCTTTTGAGTGTGATATTTTTGGCTCCAAAAATATTGGAATTGGAAGATCAAGTCCTATGATCACTTCCGAACCATTAATGGGAAGTTCAAATTATTTAGCTTGGGCTTCATCGGTTGAGTTGTGATGCAAAGGTCAAGGTGTCCAAGATCACTTAAATATCAAGGCTAGTGTGGTAGAAGAAAAGGCAAAAAGGCAAAATCTAGTGAGGAAGATGTGAAAGCCAAAGAATAATGGGAGAAGGTTGACGCTAAATTATGTATTCTCTTATGGCGATCTATTGATGCCCTTGTTTCGCCCATTTCAGACATGTTATTTAGTTTGGGAAAAGGCTCGTGCTTTATACACTAATGACATATATCGTTTTTATGATGTGATATCTCGAATGACCAACTTAAAGAAACAAGAATCCAATATGTCTACTTACTTGGGAGAGGTACAAGCAATCATGGAGGAATTTGAAATGTTGATGCCCGTTAATACAGATGTGGAAAAACAACAAAAGCACAGACAGACGTTATTTCTAGCTCTTACACTTGCTGGGCTTCCTACTGACCATGATTCAGTACGTGACCAGATTTTAGCTAGTATTGATGAGTTATTCTCTCGTCTAATTCGTCTTGTCGTGCCTCCCAGTCACAAAGTAATTTCATCACCCGCCGTTGATTCCTCTATTCTCATATCTCAAACCATAGAAAAACGAACATATCAGCCTATAGAGAATCGGCAAGGAGGAGGTCATTTTGGAAAATGTCGATCTAAGTGTAGGTATTGTCATAAGCTTGGACACACTCAGGACATATGTCATATTTTGCATGGTCCACCACCCAGTTATGATCCTATTGCTATAAAGGGATATAATGAGCTCCTTCGGAATCGAGCAAGTAAGCAGACATCTCCACAGCCTAATTAACCATCCAATAATGCTCATATTACTCAGACAGAATATGATGAGTTCCTTCAGTATCGAGCAAGTAAGCAGACCTCTCCACAAGTAGCCTTGGTGGCTCAACCTGGTGCT
Source organism: Capsicum rhomboideum (assembly GCA_031232105.1). NCBI lineage: Eukaryota > Viridiplantae > Streptophyta > Magnoliopsida > Solanales > Solanaceae > Capsicum > Capsicum rhomboideum. Next base: position 98,898,234 of record CP124718.1, read on the forward strand.
TCCGTTGCTGGTAATTCTTTTGCTTGTGTTTCACAATCTAGTACTCTTGGATCATGGGTCATGGACTCAGGCGCTTCTGATCATATTTCTGGTAGCAAATCACTTCTGTCTGATATTGTTTATTCACAATCTCTTCCTGTTATTACTTTACCCAATGGGATCCAAACAAAATCAAAAGAAGTTGGACAAGCCAAACCCCAATCTTCTGTCACTCTAGACTTTTTTCTTTACGTCCCTGGTTCTCCTTTTAATCTTGCATTTGTTAGTCGTTTGACGTGTCCCTTCATTGTGGTATAACATTTTTTGATGACGTTTTTCTCATACAGGACCGCAGTACGAGACAGACGATGGGCACAAGACATGAATCACAAAGCCATTACTATCTTACCTCTTCAAATTCCTTCACAGCATGCTCCGTTACAAACCCTCCAGACCTAATTAACAAACGTTTGGGACATCCGAGTCTATCCAAGCTACAGAAGATGGTGCCTAGTCTGTCTAGTTTATCCACATTAGATTGTGAGCCATGTGAACTTGGGAAACAAACCCGTGCTACATTTACACGTAGTATTGAGAGTCGTTCAGAGTCTATTTTTCCATTAGTTCATTCTGATAGTTGGGGTCAAGTAAAGTCAGTTCACCCTTAGCATTTCGTTATTTTGTTAGTTTCATTGATGATTTTTCAAGATATACTTGGGTTATCTTAATGAAAGCTCGTTCTGAGTTTTTTTTTAAAAACACAGTTTTTGTGCTGAAATACAAAATCAATTTGGTGTTTCTATTCGTACTATTCGTAGTGATAATGCCTTAGAATACTTATCCTCCCAGTTTCAGGAGTTTATGACTCACCAAGGCATTATTCACCAGACATCTTGTCCATACACCCCTCAGCAGAACGGTATAGCAGAAGGAAAAATAGGCATCTCATTGAGACTGCTCGCACTCTTCTAATTGAATCCCATGTTCTGCTGCGTTTTTAGGGCGATGCAGTCCTCGCATCTTGCTATCTAATTAATAGAATGCCATCATCTTCTATTCAGAACCAGGTTCCCCATTCCATACTGTTTCTTCAGTCACATCTCTACTCTATCCCCCCTCATGTCTCTAGGAGCACATGTGTTGTTCATAACTTAGCCCCAAGAAAAGATAAATTAGCCTCTCATGCTCTCAAGTGTGTCTTCCTTGGTTACTCTCGAGTTCAAAAAGGATATCATTGGTATTCACCTGATCTTCGTCGCTACCTTATATCCGCTGATATCACATTCTTTGAATCTCAACCTTACTATACATCTTCTGATCATCTTGATATCTCTGAGGTCTTACCCATACCTCCAGTCTTACCTGCGCCAACCTTTGAGGAATCTATGGTTACTTCTACATCTCCAGCTACAGTGCCACAACTTCTGACTTATCATCGCCGTACGCGTCCAACATTAGTCCCAGATGATTCATGTCATGCGCCAGACGCTGCTCCTACTGCGGACTTGCCTCCTCCTAGCCAATCGATTGCACTTCAAAAAGGTATACGATAAACTCGTAATGCTAACCCACACTATACTTTCTTGAGTTATCATCGTCTATCATCACCCCATTATGCTTTTGTATCATCTTTGTCCTCTATTTTCACCCCTAAGACTACAGGTGAAACACTTTCTCATTCAGGATGGAAGCAGACTATGATTGATGAGATGTCTGCTTTACATACGAGTGGTACTTGGGAGCTTGTTTCACTTCCTGCAGGTAAATCTACTGTTGGTTGCCGTTGGGTTTATGCAGTCAAAGTTGGTCCAAATGGTCAGGTTGATCGGCTTAAGGCTCGCCTTGTTGCCAAAGGGTATACTCAGATATTTGACCTAGATTATAGTGACACTTTCTCTCCCATGGCTAAAATAGCATCTGGCCGTCTTTTTCTATCTTATGGCTGCCGTTCGTCGTTGGCCTTTTTATTAGTTGGACATTACGAATGCTTTTCGGCATGGTGATCTTGAAGAAGAAGAAGTCTATATGGAGCAACCACCTGGTTTTGTTCCTCAGGGGGAGTCTAGTAACCTCGTATGCCGATTGAGCAAGTCACTATATGGTCTGAAACAGTCCCCTCGAGCCTGGTTTGGGAAGTTCAGCACAGTAATTCAGGAGTTTGGCATGATTCGTAGTGGAGCTGATCACTCTGTATTTTATCAGCATTCTGAACCAAACCTGTGTATCTATTTGGTGGGTTATGATGACGATATCGTTATCACCGGCAATGATCAAGATAGTATTACTAATTTGAAGTAACATCTCTTTCGGCATTTCCAGACTAAAGACCTCGGCAGACTGAAGTATTTTCTAGGTATTGAGTTTGCTTAGTCCAGATCAGGTATTGTTATTTCTCAACGCAAGTATGCCTTAGACATTCTTATGGAGACAGAAATGATGGGATGTAAACCCATTGACACTCCTATGGATCCGAATGCTAAGCTTCTGCTAGGACAAGGGGAGCCACTCAGTGATCCTGGAAAGTATAGGCAGCTGGATGGAAAGATGAATTATCTCACAGTGACTAGACCTAACATATCTTTTCCTGTGAGTGTTGTAAGTCAGTTTATGACTTCCCCTTATGATAGTCATTGGGATGCAATTGTTCGTATTTTCTAAAAACATATAAAGTCAACTCCAGGTAAAGGACTACTCTTCGAGGATCGAGGCCATGAGCATATCATTGGATATACAGATGTTGATTGGGCAGGATCACCCTCTGATAAACGTTCTACATCAGGATAGTGTTTTAGTAGGAGGTAATTTGGTGTCCTAAAAGAGTAAGAAACAGAGTGTGGTTGCTCGATCTAGTGCGGAAGCAGAATATCGAGCAATGGCTATAGCAACTTGTGAGCTAGTTTGGATCAAACAGTTGCTGAGAGAACTAAAATTTGGAGGAATCGATAAGATGGACCTTGTGTGTGATGATCAAGCGGCCCTTCATATCGCGTCAAATCCAGTATTTCATGAGAGGAATAAGCACATAGAGATTGATTGTCACTTTGTCAGAGAAAAGATACTCTTAAGAGATATTGTTACAAAAATTCGTGAAGTCAAGTGATCAACTTGCAGATATCTTCACCAAGTCTCTCATCAGTCCTCGTATTAATTACATTTGTAACAAGCTAGGTACATATGATTTGTATGCACCAGCTTAAAGGGGAGTGTTAGAATATGAGTAGGAATAGGATAGTATATTAGAATATGAGTAAGAATAGGAATAGTATATAAAATCCTACTTGGAAAAGGATTGTAATGTAGTGTCTATAAATGGGGTCTCAATGTAATTATGTAAATACACAATTCAATAATAATTTTCTCATATATTTCTCACAGTTTATATTAACTATTCCAATATGCCTTTACCAATAATAGCATTTTGTGACTGTTTATTAATACATAATTTAAATATTCTTATGTTTCAAAGCAAACAATCCCTAAATCATTACTATTATCTCAACAATCTTTATTATGAGAGATCAACTTTTAATTGTAGAGTTTGAATGCGCACAACGCACTAAAATAAAATAAATACTATAGCAACTCTTTATGGTGTAAGGAAAACGGTTGTTAAGTTCTTGGTATTCTCTTTTGGAAAAAAATATGTCAATTCTCAATAGAATACACATACTGTAAAATGAATTTTGGGTCGAACTCAACCCCAAAACCTAGCTCATGGGGGGAGGATCCCAAGACGATATGAGAAGGCCTTCGCATATCTAAATGAACGATGTGGAACTTAACACTCCCCCGCATGCCCAACTTTGGACATCTGGAGTGTGGACAACATAAGATGGGGGCCCAACATCGGTAAATGAATTAGAAAGGTCCTGATTCTGATACCATGTAAAATGAACATTGAGTCTAACTCAACCTCAAAAGCTAGCTCATGGGGAAGGCTTGCCAAGACCATCTAAGATATTCCTATCCATTGGCTGAGATAGTTTGGGCATGTGTAGAGGAGAGATGAGAATGTACTAGTAAAAATGTGTGAGAAGTTAGCCATAATCGATGTTAGGAGAGGTAGAGGTAAGCCGAAAAATAACTGGGGAGCGGGTGGGTGATTCGACAGAACATGGGTCACCTCCAACTGTCAGAGGACATGATCCTAGATAGGAAGGTTTGGAGACGGCGGATTAGGATAGAAGGCTAGTAGGTAGCTGAGTGGTGTAGCACCTTTAAGGGGGAGTAAGGGCGTTAACTCTTCTGCTACTTTTCTCTTTTTAGCAATATTACTATTTAGTACGTGAGTGGTGCTTTTTATTTCATTTTATTGTTACCTGTTGCTTCATAGGTTGTGTCTGTCTTGCCTCTTTGCTACCTACATTTTTTTCTAGCTGCTTTGGTATTGCTATTTTGTTCTCATATTATTCATACAATTATGTTTCGATATTTGTTCTTCTAAGACGAGGGCCTATAGAAAACAACCTCTCTACCTTGAAGGTAGAGGTAAGGTCAGCGTACATCATGCCCTCCCCAAACCCCGCTTGTGGAATTACACTGGGTATGTTGTTGTTGTTGTTCCCATCCCTAAATGAACGACGTGGGACTCAACACATACTAATTTTTCCGATGTGATTATTTTTTATTCTGAACTCGTATTGTTAAATCTTGCAATTTCCTCCATTAGTACTAGAAAAAGAAAAAAGTAAATCAGTAAGTAGGCATTTGAACATAATTTGGATGAGATTTGAAAAAAGTAATATTGGAAGTAGAAATTGAAAAAATGATATTTAGAAGATGGAGTTACATTTGGACATGAAACAAAGTTGAAGTTTTTTGAGTAAAAACTTGAAAAACTCCAAAAACCTATTTTTGAAATCTCAAATTCTATAAGGTATACCTTCTATGTGAATTTTTCCATTTTCTAAAAGTATTCGGTATTGTTGTCTCCATCCTTAAGCCATAGAAATCAACTCTTCTACCTCCAAGAAATTTGTTCAGACATCGCCAGTTGCTGGATTGTTGTAGCTCAAGTTTGAGATCCATGGATTTTGCAATTTTTGATGGTGATAGAGGTATGGCAACAACAGTTTGTTTGATTAGCATTAACTCTCTCAAGGCTCTACTCTGTTATATCTTAATTTTATCATAGACCTTTTTTTTTTTTGGATAACCGTGGTGTCCGGACTAGCTTGCGTGCACCTCAACTAATTTCACGGGATACCTGCCACCACCCACCAGCAATAAGTACCAGGTAACTCTATCCACCAAGGCTAGAACAGATGGAAAGAAATCACCTAGTGTATGTCTTCTCCATTGGGAATTGAACCTGAGACTTCATCGTGCTCAACCCACTTCATTGAACCACTAGGCCACACCCTTGGGTATCATAGACTTCTTTTTTCATGTTGCAATATCCTTCTTAAGGCATCTCAGTTTTTGCATCAGAATTCACACATTTGTTTCCCAAAATTGTCTAAGTAATCTCGACGACTAGTCCTCAATTTATGTTTCTTGAAGAAAAACTAAATCAATTTTCCATTTCTGAATTAAAGATTTCAGAGTTTCCCTCTTGACACTTTCATTCAGCCCCCTCAAATTCCAGTTGAGTATTTTTAACTTCATTCAGAAAAAACTTTAAGGTGCATGTCCTCAAACGTTTCTCCCCCCTCCTCCTTATAATTGACCAAACACTATGGATTGTGAATTTCTTTCTCCATCTTCGAGTCCCCCGGTAGATGTGGTGCTTTCCATTGCAGTTGATGTTGTGCTTTTGTTCCATTCTTAAGACCATCTCCAGAAGCTCATGATGAAAACCATTAACATTAATCCCAACGACCTTGCACCCTACCCATAGCCATCCCGGTCCACTTTGAAGTTCTGAAGATCAATAGTGTGTGATTTATCTGAGAAGAATAAGCTTTTGTATGCCATAGTAGAAATAGAGGTTTGCAGAGAAATGAGAGGAGAATTCGGTGTCAAAGCTACTCACAGTTGACCTCTTCGGTGTTAGCATAAGCTTAATTATCAGTGATAGGATCATCTCAGTTGGCTCAGCTTCGTCATCAACTTCGAAGGTAATGTCTGGAGAGAAAGAGCCTCCCTAATGTTCAAATTGTGGGTTACCTGAAGAGAGGGGGCTTGTGATTTGATATTAATTTCTTTACCTCTTGGGTCGAGTAATAATTTCTTGTATCTCGAATACTTGGCCCCTTTGTTAACCCCAACAAATTTTTAGTTTTTATTGGGTTTCTAATTTGGCCCTTCTTATAACAATTATTATCCAACCTTTGCTCAATTCAATTTCAGCCAACCCAACGAAATTTGAATTAAAGTTCCTATCAACGTCAGTGCCAACATACCTAGCAGTTCAAGCGATTTGAATTTTTAGGCTCCAGATAAAAGCACCAACAATCACTCCTTTTCGTTTATTGGCGATTTTTTTTCCTGAAATCTTTTTCGACTTCTCTTCCATTTGGTTTCATCTTTATATGAATATCCGGGAAAATTGAAATTTCAAATCTCCAACCTCCTTTGTCAATTTGAATCATCGACAGTAACACTATGTTGGTGGATTTCTTTATGCATATTTTGGCCCAATTAGCAGGACCTTGGGCCCTCATCAATTTCAACAAACATCCCCCCCCCCTCCCACACATAAATCCCTATTAGGTCTATACTGAACTAAGCTCACTTGATCACAAAAAACTTATCCATCTGATTTGACAATCTTGGTATTCTTCAGTATTCTATGACTAAAGACGCTCCAAGAAAGTTACCACTGTTGGGAAGGGGAAAGATCAATAGAACTGGATCCAAGTTGGGATACAAGCGTCCTTTCTAACCAATTCCGAATGGATTCACTCATGCTGGAGGGAGCATCCTCACTTAGTGACTTTAGATTCACATCAGGTAATGCTACATCTAAGAGCTTATTCTTCATGAAAATATCTGTGTCTTCTTGCTGCGGATTCTTGAATCGCTTCACGCAAATTCGAAGAAGTTATAACGGACAAGCCATATGTAGGGAATATTGTACATGTGATTTTGGCCGAGCTTTCTAGCATCTAATAACCTTGTTTATGCTAAGTTGCTAGGCGTTTGCTTCTCGCCCCTTGTTTCAAAGTCAAGGTAAAGCCCTGATTGACAGGAGAAAGATGAGATCAATAACCTAACTTGTACAAAGGGCTTGGGATTGAATGGCCTTACTCAACAAGCACCTTTCTTAATAAGGTTGCATGTTTCCACTCATTGAAGATTTTAGCTCCAAAAGAAGGTCAACAATTTCATCATAGAATTCTGACTTTAGTTTCTCATTCAATTCAACTTAAGCGAAGGGATCTCAAAATTCTCCTAAAAGAATCAGTCTAACAAGGCCATTTCACTAATCGGATTTCCTCTAATAAAACAAATCAATCCAACTTAGAGTGAATATACTTCTATTTATTGATCTAATCCAAATCATCAATCGTAGAGAGATTTTTGAATTGAGAGGTCCCATTACGAGATCAATATATACAAGTATTTCTGAAAAATTAACTCGAATTTCATATCACTCACTTTCTTTAACTACTTTTTTTTTTGATAACCGTGGTATCCGGGCCAGCTTTCGCGCACCTCGGTTAAACTCATAATATGGATTTAGGAGCATCGACTCGATTCCTGCAGGCTTTTGAGTACGTTTTGGTGTGATATTACCTATTGCTTCTTGCTCCCTGTACCCTTTTCTGGTCTGTGTGTGTTTTGAGCGGGGGGTCTTTCGGAAACAGCTTCTCTATCTTACTCTGAGGTAGTGGTATGGACTGCGTACACTTACCCTCCCCAGACCCCACTTTGTGGGAATATACTGAGTTTGTTGTTGTTGTTGTTTAGTTGTGCAAGCCTTCCACTTCTCTCTTAGTATTGCATCCTGCAAATCCTTTGGCTATTTGGCTCTTCCCTTTAATAGGTTAAATCGAAATGTAACATCTTTTTGCTTAAATAAGGAAAGGAAACATTGATAGGTTGGTAGATCACATGAATTTCGAATAATATTGAAGAGATAATAGTCAGACGCAACCTGAAAGGAGATATCTAAAGAGTAATGTCGTCTAAGTGGATAGTCGAGTGGTTGAGGCATTAAGAGTAGCAACATGAAGATTTTAGGTACAAATGCCACTAAAAACACCCTCTGGGTTGATGTCGTTCACGTACTTGATATCCAAGTACCATAATACAAGAATTGTTATGCAGAGAGCAAGAGCACTAATGTAGAGAATGTGATACAATGGACAATAACATAAGGATTCTCATACAAGAATAATAGTAAAAGAGATAGTTATGTAGGGATCACCTGCATTAAACACATTTTTGTTATGCAAAGTTCAATTTCAAAAATAGACAATAGGATTAGCATACATAGTGTTATACAAGAAAAAAAATGATGTTTGACTACAAAGACATTACAGTAGTAAGCAGAAAAAAATATACTAAAAAAATTATTATAAGGACAGTTAAAGAAAACAAGTTTTGTACTTGTTCGGATGGTTGTTACCTATTGTATTGTATTATTAGTTTGAATACAATGTTTGTTTTGATTGCTACTTAAATTGTTTTGTATCATATCGTTAAATCCGTCTTTAGGTAACGACGAGAAGTCCCATTTTATGTAACGACGGATTTGGTGTGATCATGTCGTTACTTTTTTTTCCTCATTTTGCCTTTATTTATTATGTAATAATTCTATTTTACTCTCTACCATACATTTTTAGAGTAGCTCTCTCCGTACCCTACTTTTCTTGTAGGTTTATCCTTCAAATTGTCAATATGTGACACTACGTAACAATGGAAAATGATGCAATCTATCCAAATGCTGCATTCACTGAAACAATACCGTATGATATAATTAAATACACTACAATACAATACATTATAAAACAATACGTAACAACCATCCAAACATAATATTAAGAAATTAGTAGCTGTATTAGAAAGCAGCAGTACCTGAAGATTTTCGAGAGGTACATACTTCACCAACCCACTACAGATGATTCTAGGTTCAGCCTCACCAACATCAACCTCTTCAACATAAAGCGAATCAGCCTCCTCATGTCTCCACGCTTTAATTATTCGCCCAACCCTAATATCCAAACTATTCGCCGCATCCTTAATCTTCTTCACCTTAGTCTCCTCATCCTCCTCAACTACAGGATTTTCCTGCTCTTCTTGTACACTCACATTTGACGGCGCCGTACAGTATAATTTTGTGCTCTTATTGTTCCAATGACCAATTTTATGGTCATTAACACTAGTAGTATTGAAAAGAGTTGTATAGCTATGTAATTTGTAGTGTTGGATTGAAAATGTTGGGGAAAAATAATTGAGCCGCGAGCGTGAAGCAATCGCCACTGCAGGAATTGAATTGGTGCGGCAAGAGAGTAAGAGAGTACTACTTCCCTTTAACCAATTAGCTGCCCCAATTCCCATTACACTCATCTTGCTAGTAAAAGCGGGACGCACAAGAAGTGAGGAAGTGAAGAAGAGTGATTTGGGCTAGGATAATTAGAGAAAATGTTCAAATTAGTCCCTTTAAGTTTTGAATCTACTCAAATTCAAATTACTCTCGATTTCAATTTGTTTGTTTGGTTTTTGACACGACATATAGTTTAAGAAAATAAAGAAGTTCTTTTAAATCTTTGATTTTAAATTAAAGTTATGTAGAATGTATTAAAGTGTCTTTTAATCTTACGGTTCTAAATATGTTGGGTGAAAAGTTGAAATTAAAGAGTTGTAAAAAAAAAAGACGATTTTGAAACTCACTAAAAAGAAAAGTAAACAAATAAATTGAAATGGAGGGAGTATATTTTATAAAGTGGAGAGTCAATAGTCCTATATAACTAATTTTATACCTTATTCTAGCTTTAATTTCTCCACCCTCAAGTAATAGCATGGACTAGTATATGATACAAATAAGCACATTTTATGGGAGCCATTCATCTATCATTCATTAGATATATCCCCTAGTTATTCTTGAATGACATATATAGGCTGTGAAATAAAAAAACATTGTACGTGATATAAACTCGATTTTTTATTGCAAAGTTTGGTAAAAGCTTTTTTCTATGCATTGATTGATTTCGAGTATATTCACAACTTGCCAATTGCATTAGGGGTGCTTATCGATCGATTCAGGATGATTTATAAAATTTCAACTCGGTATTAATTTGGTTTCTTAAGATACTATATCATAATTAAATCTAAATAAATTTAGTATGGTTCGATTTTTATCTTTTTGGTTTTGACTTGTTCATTTAGAGTTTACATAATAAAAGGGTCACAATTAGCATTGTGGATGTGTCGTCATATTGTCTAAATAACGTGACAAATACAAGGATGGTAAAAAGACAACTCGGTGCATAAAGCATTCTGCGTTCACGCAGGGACCGAAGAAAGGGTGTAATGTAGACAACCTACCCTAATTCCAGAATTAGTGGTTGTTTCCAAGGATCAAACTCGTGACCTATAGGTCACATGGAGATAACTTTATCGTTGCTTCAAGACTCCCCTTTATGAATGCAAGGATGGTATTAAGTTATTATTGTTTATAGCCAGTAAGAAACATGAAGGATAAATGTCTCTACATTAGAGTAAAAATTTGTATTGGTGTGCTTTTGAAAGGGTCACATTTTTGCACTTTTTAAAAGAATAGAAATTAGCGACAGAGGAATTATGTAGCTAAATAGCAAAAGTCTTTGCTAATCCTATCTCTTGACGGATTAGCAATCAATTATCATAAAATTATGTTATCTACTGGTAAATTAGCCAAGAATTAGATATCAATTATCACAAGATTATGTTGACTACGAGTAAATAAGCGATGAAGTTCGTACCTAATCCCAATTAATTTTTAGTCTGGAAAGCATATTGTTCATCATCCTTGCCTTGAGGTTTATCATGCTTTACAAACCCATTGTAAGTAGTGATTTGCGAAGAATTTGAATCTGCATCCAAATTAGAACTTTGATTATTTCTTCCACATATTCTACATGGATTTCACTTTGGTCCCTCTTTTTGTTGGTTGTTTCCATTGTTTACTCCTCCAAATTGACTTTGGTAAGAGGGGTCTATTCCATCTTCTTCTCTATTGTCCTCTTCCTCTAGAGAAATTACGATGACCTCTACCTTGGGATTTTTGAGCTATAAAGCCATAGTGGAATTAAGATTTGATTGACTCAATTACTCGTCATTGCCGTCTCTCATTTTGAACCCTCTTAAGATGTTAACAAACTATATGAATTTAGGGTAAGGAGGTTTTGTTGGTATTACAGTTTGAAGAGTCTTGTATTTACTTCCAATAACTCTAGCAAAGTTGATAACATTGCTATCTTCATTCAATGGTTTAAGTATAGTCATAAGATATTGCAAATTCATTTGAACTCATTAGTGTATTCATCTATTGTTTTGGTGCCTCTTTTCACAGTTTGTTGTCGCTTTAATTAAAATTCTTTGTCTTTGCTTTCTTGTAGGTATGTATCCTCATGACAACACATCTATTTGGTAGCTGAACGCCCTATGATGAGAAACATACACTCTTTAATCATTTTAACTAGAACATCATACTATTTCCATTTCTTGGAATTTAGGGTTAGTATTGGTCTCTTCCTTCTCACTTTCTAGGATCTTACATGGTGGTTCTTCTTTGATTATACTAGAGACTTTTAATGTCTGTATAAGTAGGAGAAACTTTATTCTCCAAACAAGGTAATTGATAGATTTCAATTTGATTGGGGAGATGATAATATTTTGGTGAAGAAAAGAGGGTGAGACTTAAACTTGATGTTACTGTCATAGTGATATTACCAAGAAAGAATAGTTTCATATTTTTTTTATTTGAGCCAAAACTCTAATACCATGAAGAAATTTAACAAGTGATTAAACACAATTATTAAACTCTTATTCATAAAACTGTAGCCATACACGACAGTGTACTTATACACCTTCGCTGAAAGAGTCCTACTACTTATTCAAGCCTATCTTGACATACTTATGTGTATCACAAGCTTCTCTATATATCATCAACTAGGAATCTTATTTACATGTAGAATAGTTGTACATAAACACTTCGTAGTTAGCTCATAGTAGGTTAGCTTCAACAGTTGCATGATCAACTAAATCTATTTCTCTAATAAAAAAAACATTATAAGATGGTATGTTGAGGTGAAATGCAACATGGACACAAATTTTATGACCGAAATATGATAACATGTCATGACACATCAATTTATATTGCCTTAAATGACCGATTCAGATTACATGGCAACCATGTCTATTGCATGTGAATGTCAAGGTTTCACAAATATATGACAATTTTTCAATCTATTGTTGAATACTGTTAAATAGGATTAATACATATTTTGCCCCCTCCACAAATTATTTATAACAAAATCCCTTTTGATACACCCTTAATTCATGAGAAAACTTTTACACACCAAGACTTTCCTAAATTGTGTCTAATACACACATCTTCAGTATGTGACTACTTTTTTAGCAAGTGTATGTCAAGCAATAATAATGATGTTATATATTGTCATTAACTAAAAAAGTATTCATAATTCCAGTCCTTTACCCAAAAAAAAACCAAAAAAAAACAAAAAAACCATTAGAAAATACCAACCAAAAAATATTCTAGTGATTGTCACTCTCTTAGATGAATTTTTCTTTTATCTCTCTACATCTCCTCTTCTGTTCAACTCAATTCTCAAGAAGTAAAACTCAAAATACCACAACCCTCTTAAATCCAATCAATTATCATAAGATTATGTTAGCTGCGAGCAAATTGGCGAAGAAGTTAGTAGCTAATCCAATTATTTTTAGTGTGTGGGAGCATTATATTGGTCATCACCCTTTCTTTGAGGTTTGTCACGCCTTACAAACTCATTGTGCTTATATGTGTTTCTATTCTTGTGAGTAATTTCTTAGTGGTGGATCAGGTGTACCAATCGTATGTTTTTATTTTTGATGGGTTATGATATGTGGATAGACTTAATTATATTAGATATGGTTGATTTCAATGTCATTTTAGGTATGAATTGACTTTCTCCTTATCGTGTGATTCTAGATTGTCTATCTAAGATGGTCACCTTAGCTATTCAGGGTATCCCTAGATTAGAGTGAAATGGTACTTAGTGTTATTCGAGGAAGGTGATTTTATTTTTGAAGGATCAATGGTTGGTATAGAAGGGTTGTCTCTCATATTTGACCTATGTTTGTGATACTAGTATTGATACTCTCCCATTGGAGTCAGTACCAGTGGTGAGAGAGTTCTCAAAGGTTTTTCTGATAGATCTTTCACATGTTTCATATGCTTGAGATATTGTTTTTGATATTGACTTGGAGCCAGACACTCTGTTTATTTCTATTCTATTGTATCGGGTGACTCTTATAGAGTTGGAAGAACTGAAAGAGAAGATTTAGGATTTGTTAAGCAAGGCCTTTATTTGATCAGGTGTTTTTCCATTGGGGCGCTTCAGTGTTATTCGTGAAGAAGAAGTATGGGCTATGAGAATATGCATTGACTATCAATAGTTGAACAAAGTGACCATCAATAACAAGTATCATATACCTTGTATTAATGACTTATTTGACTAGTTTTAGGATGCTTCAATGTTTTCGAATATCAATTTAAGGTTTGAGTATCATCAATTGAAGATTAGGGTTGGGATGCCCCTAAGATGACTTTCAAGACCCGTTATAGTTATTATGAGTTTATAATCATGTCATTTGGGTTGACCAATGCCCCAACAACATTATGGATTTAATGAATAGTGTATTCATGCTCTATTTGGATTCCATCATCATTATCTTTATTTATGATATTCTATATTATTCTCATAGCAAGGAGGATCATGAGAGACATTTGGACTTTGCACTTTAGACTCTAAAGGATGAGAGATTGTATGCAAAGTTTTCAAAGTGCGAGTTTTGGTTGAGTTTTGTTGCATTCGCGGGCCATGTGGTGACTAAGAATGGTATTATGGTTGATCCTAAGAAGTTAAACGTAGGTTGGTATTGGGCTACCTCAACTACAAAGTTTAAGAGTTTTATACATCTGCCAGGATACTATTGATGACCCATACAATGTTTCTTTTCTATTGCATATCCATTGATAAAGTTGACTTAGAAGAATGTGGTTTTCAATGGTCCGATGATTATGAGGTGAGCGTCCAAAATCTCAAGACCTTTTTAACTTCAGCTTTAGTTTTGAACTTACCTGTGGAAGGTGAAGGCTTTATAGTCTGTTTGGATGCTTCACAAATTGGCCTTGAAAGTGATAGCTTATGCTTTAAGGCAGTTTGTAACACCCCAAATTTTTCAAGCTAAGATCCAAACCATTTTTTGAATGCATATAGAACCGAATCTGATGATTTGTAATTTTTCATAAGTGTTGAGATCAATTCCTTAGTTTGTGAAGAGCTTTAGATATAAACTAAGGTCATAAGGAACCTCTAGCTAAAAGTTGAGTTGAAAGCTTTAATACCGATTGAGTTTTAGTATGAGATTTTATTAGGGTAAAATTCAAACGATCATTACAACTAAAATATGAAGAGTTTTGTGGCTCAAAACCTACCAAATTAAAGATTTTTGAGTCTTCTTTCCAACGCAATCAATCATTTGTCAATCCGAGTTTGGAGTAAAAAGTTATGAGCATTTTAGTGAGACACTATCCCAGGTGCTTGTTGGGCAGCGTGGGGTGAATCTGGTGAAAGAAAATCACTAGAAAGCCTTAGTGTTGGGGTCCGCAGCGTGGAACACCCCTCCCAGGCATCAAAATTTACATTTTCTCTCATTAAATTAGGGGCAAACTCATCCTTTTACCCCATCTAACCTCCCCAATCCATTTTTAAACATCTAGAATCGTCCTAAATCCCCAAAAAAATCCATCCAAATCATTCAACTCTCCTCTCCCCCAAAACTCAAGAACACAAGAATAGGGGTTCTTAAATCCCCAAGCTCTAAGGCTCCAAGATTCAAGCTTTCTTCAAGAATCCTTCCAATTTTAGTTATGTGGGTGTTTAGCAAGGATATCCGTCCATCCTTGTGCCCCAATTTAAGTTTTATAAAAAGGAATTTCTTAAGTTTAAATCTTAGGGTTTATGCCCATTTTGTGATTTCAGGTTTACTCTATCAATATCATGTTTCCCTTTACTTTGAATGGTTTAGAACATATGGTTTATTAGCTTACAAGCTCCTCACATGAATTTAACCTAACATGACATGAGTTTGTATGAATTTCCCTAATCTGGCATAAATCCCCTATGTTTGGTTATGTAATAGCCTTATGATTTTAGTTATCATGAATTACTTATAGATTATGTATCATTGTATTACAACAGTAAAGAAGTATGATTGATTTTAGCATTTTCAGGACTATGGTCATCAACTTGTCTTAAATTTGATTCATGTTTATTTTTCATAATGGGTTGTCTATAATATGAACACTAGTATATTTTTTTGGAGTAGTATTGAGCACCGAGCGGGCACGGGTTCAGCGTACCCAAGTCCTAGAGCTACGTGCCACCGTAGGTTCACTTGGCCTTTTGGCCTTATGTTAATGGATCCATAACAAACACGCCTTTATACCCTTGGAAAAGGTATATCGGGTCCTCCCAATGGGGCGTGTACATTGGATTCCACTCAGTCATACATTTATACCCTGGCAAGGTATATTGGGTCCTCTCGATGGGGCGTATACATCGAATACCATGTTAGCTCATATGGTTCATGTCGGTTAAGAGAAACTCCCACATAAATAGTTTTACATAGTTATTGTGCTTGACCCTTATTTTTACTTATTTTGAGATTTCTTATGTGATTTTTATTATACTTCAGCAATGCAGATTATGAATCCATATTTTGGGTCTTGTACTTTAACTCAATGTATTTGTTAAGTTATGCATCCTCAGTTAAACTAGTTTTACAGCATGTTCAGCACTAGTTTTAAATCATATTAAATATTTATGCTTCTAGAGCTTTCTAGCTTTTAAGAATGTTTTAGCTCGTAATTCAGAGATTTCACTATGTCCCACAACTTTTTCGTAAAGACATAATTTAAATGTATATTTCAGTAAAAGGTTTATGTCCTTAGTTTTAAAAGTATGATTTAATTATTATTCATGATTATCGCATATCTCGCATACTCAGTACATTCAAAAGTACTAATCGCATACCTCTTTTACCTACATTTTTCATATGATGTAGATTAAGGTGCTTACTATCAGGATCATAGTCAGGCAGATCACAACTTCCAGCCAGCAGGTTATGAGTTCTCTTGATTTGGGAACTCAAGTCAGCTTGTACTTCTAGTAGTTTATTTTTGTTCATATGTATTGATAAGGGATAGCTGAGGGTCATGTCCCGGTTACCTTTAGTCAGTTTAAGTAGAGACTTCGTCGATATTCAGTCAGAGTTGTTATATTTAGTTCCAGTTTCTTTTTAGATTTTTGTGGTTGTAAATAAGATTTGATTAGTATTTGATATTTATTCAGCCGTTTCCACGCTCAGTATCTTATTTTCATTTATTTTCAATACTCCTTGTGTCATGCTAGGTCATGGGTTAGCTTGGGGTCATTTGTTGCCCTAGGCACCATGTAGGGGGTGGTCTCAGGTCGTGAAAAACTTGATATCAAAGCCCAAGGTTCAAGTGTCCTAGGGTGTCTATGAAACAGTGTCTAGTAAAGTCTTGCGTAATGGTGTGGAAACATCTATACTTTTCCTCGAGAGGCTACAGGGCATTTAGGAACTATTTCCCTTCTTTCGTATTACAGATCGTGCCATAGAGATATTCTCTACCAAATATATGTAGATCCAAGCATTACTCTATTTCCGCTGACTAAGCCTCATTTTTGAGGTAATAGAAACAACCTCACTTAAATCTCTACCCATAAAGTTTTCTCAAATAGAGCCTACCTACAACCATGAGACTACATAAAGGCTTGAAAGGAGCCCACTAGTCCCTTTAAGTTCAGTGATTCAAAAGAATTCACTCTTGTCTATGTAAATTGTGCATCTGAGCCAAAGTAAGATATGTTCTCAAACCCATTCTCAGAATCTTATGGAAGAATGACCCCATATTTAGAATTATGAGCCTAGAAGTGTAACAACTATAAAATGGTTAGAAGAGTGGTAGATTTAGATAGTATCTTATGAGGTTATGAGGGTACATAGAGTGTAGTGTGGTAATACGAAATAGTAGTGAGATCATGAAAGAGGAAGGTGCTTATAGACTGAAGTTAGATAGAAGGCTTGATTTATGTTGATTATACTTTGTTATGAATGTTGGTGGACTAGTGTTTCCTTGATCCTTATCTAGTAGTTGAAGGTTGGTATAGTGTATGAGAAGTTGAGTGATTGTTCGTGATGAATGTTAGACTCTATTCATGATGAATGTTAGACTCTAAGTTTAAATTGTGGTTGCTAAATGAGATAAATATAATGACTATGTAGGGATGATAGTGCTAGTTTTATGGAATGAATCTAGTAGGTTGACATAGCATATGCACGAATCTAAGTTGACTATATTGTTAGTGATAGTGGTGGTGCAAGTTTAAGGTTTATGTGATTACCAAGTTGAGTAGTTAGTTATGGTGTAGTATCTCAGAAGGGAGCCCAACATAGGTTTTGTATCTTTTGATGTAGTCTTTTAGAGGGGATTAATATCCATGTGCATAAAGGTCCCCCGACTATTAGAGTAGGATAAGGTGGCTCAGTTTAGAGTTTATTGAGAATACCTACAAACTTATAATGTTGGCTACTAATCCAAGGGGGAGATAATAGTGGGTAGAACTAGTCAGGTTTTGAAATTCAAATAGTAAGTTAGTGAGTTCTAAAGCAAAGTTAAGGAATTGCATAGACCTATTCCCATCTTAACATTTTCAGCATGCTCCGGTCATTACGACACTCTACTCATGTATTACATGTTAGTGTCATAATCATACTTCTTACTCATACACTTCATGCAAATTTATGCATATTCTCAGTTCCATTGTTCCTAGCATGAGAAGTAAATGACTCACTCGGCAGTCCTAGCCATACTCCATGAATCCATAAATTTTAGTCTCATGTCATACAACTCATGACTCATGCACCCATGATTTCTCAGTATGTTCAGCTTCTTGAACTCATGATACACTCTTAATGACTAGTGAAATCATATTATGTCATGTATGTCCTCAGTTTGGACCTCTCTAATGAATCCATGCCTATGATACTTTATTCCTTAGGCCTTAGTTAAGTGTCAAAGTTATGTATAGTATTCTTTTTTGCTTTAGGTCCTTATGTTCTAGCCCTTCAGTGACCCCTCTTATGTTGAGATAGTGGTGATGAAAATGGATGAATAATGGTTTAGATGAGAGAGAGTAGATGTTCTTTATTTGGGGAAAAAATATTATGTGTTTGTTTTATCTAAGGTTATAAGAATGGGGGAGATCGAGGCAAAGTTCTGGTATATGAATATTTAGTTGAGAAGTTTTGGTGTTTTGGCGATAGTTCATGAAATTGTTATCAATAGAGGTATTGGAGAAAATGAGAAAATTCTTAGATGGTTTGGTTGCCTAGAAGTTCATATGTGGTTATAATGATAGGCTTGAATGTCGTGTTGGTATACAAATGGACAAATGTATTGTGCACTAGTAAATTCTTGATTAGAGTTCGAAGTTAGTTGTTGAAGTGGATATAGACTTAAAATCCCTGCAATTGAGATTGGGATGTTTACCTCATGTATAGTATTTTGTACCTACGAGTTAGGTTTGAACAGAGTAATATCATGCAACTAGACTTATTCTTTAGTAACCTTAAATAGTGCGTCCTCAAGAGAACTTGAAGTTGCAGCCAGTGAAGTGTGGTGTCTCGTAAGAAGGAGTATATTTGAGAAGTGTTGTTAAGCATGAAAATTGGCAGTCGTAGTGCTTGAGGCATAGTAGTCCTATTCTTGTTCTCTGCCTGAGGTGTCCATGTTATATAGTTGAAGCCAGAGGATTCCACATGTTTAAGTCTATACTGCCCATGCTTTGTGAACCCATTTTAGTAGACTAGAGTACTCAGACTATGATAAAATCCCTTATTTGATGTGTCACTTGGCTCATTGCCTATGACTTATTTCCCCTATTTGGTTATTAGAACTTGCAAGGAAGAGTGTTTGAAGTAACAAAATCTCTTCTCAATGACTCTCAAAAATTTCATGTCAATACCTATCACTTAGCAGTTCTATATGTACATTCGTACCATGTATGCCTCAGTTGAGTTTTAAATGCTTAGTATGAATCAGCCCTTATAGCTAGCAATTCAGTTCAGAGAATTAGACAGACAGTTACAGTAATTTCCCCGCATTCCTTTTAGTCTTACTCTCCTAAGTTTCATATCTATGCCTATTCCATGTGATTCTGTATTTGCATTCATGCTATGTGTAAATTTAGTTGAGTCTTTACTCAGTCTAAATTACCCCATCTATGATAAATATCCAAATTCATAAATGAGTTTCATTTTAGTGGTTCCTATTTTTCAACCCATCTATATCATTCATTCGAGGATGAATGATCCCAAGGGGGAGATATTGTAACACCTTAAATTTTCCAAGCTAAGATCCAAAACGTTCTTTGAATGCGTATAGAACCAAATCTAATGATTTCTAATTTTTCATAGCGTTAAGATCAATTCCTTAGTGTGTGAAGAGCGTTGGATATGAATTAAGGTCATAAGGAACCTCTAGCATAAAGTTGAGTTGAAAGCTTTCACCCCGATTGTGTTTTAGTATGATATTTCAATAGGGTCAACTTCAAACGATCATTACTCCTAAAATATGATGGGTTTTGTGTCTCAAAACCCACCAAATTAAAGGTTTTTAGTCTTCTTTCCAACGCCATTAATCATTTGTCAATCCGAGTCTAGAGTAAAAAGTTATGAGCATTTTAGTGAGGCACTATCCTAGGTGTGCGTTGGGTATCACGGGGCGGGCTGGTGAAATAAAATCACTGGAAAGCCTCCATGTTGTTGTTTGTGGCATGAGAGCACCCCTCCCAGGCATCAAAAATAGCTTTTTCTCTCATTAAATTAGGGGCAAACTAGTCCTTTCACCGCATATAACTTCCCCAACCTGTTTTTAAACATCTAGAATCGTCCTAAATCCCTAATAAATCTATCCAAACCATTCAACTCTCCTCTCCCCTAAAACTCTAGAACACAAGAATAGGGTTTCTTAAATCCCCAACCTCTAAGGCTCCAAGGTTCAAGCTTTCTTCAAGAATCCCTCCAATTTCAGGTATGCGGGTGTTAAGTAAGGATATCCTTCCATCCTTGTGCCCCAATTTTAGGTTTATAAAAAGGAGTTTCTTAAGTTTAAATGCTACGGTTTATACCAATTTTGTGATTTTGGGTTTACTCTGTCAATATCATGTTTCCCTTAACTTTGAACTGTTTAGAACATATGGTTTATTAGCTTACAATCTCCTCACATGAACTTAAACCTAACATGACATGAGTTTGTATGAATTTCCCTAATTTGGCATAAATCCCCTATTTTTGTTTATGTAATAGCCTTATGATTTCAGTTATCATGAATAACTCATTGATTATGTATCATTGTATTACAACAGTAAAGAAGTATGATTGATTTTAGCATTTTCAGGACTATGGTCATCAACTTGCCTTAAATTTAATTCATGTTTATTTTTCATAATGGGTTGTCTATAATATGAACACTAGTATGATTTTTTGGAGTAGTATTAAGCACCAAGCGGACACGGGTTCAGCGTACCCAAGTCCTAGAGCTACGTGCCACCGTAGGTTCACTTGGCCTTTTATTAATGGATCCAAATCAAACATGCCTTTATACCCTTGGAAAAGGTATATCGGGTCTTCCCAATGGGGCGTATACATTGGATTCCACTCAGTCATGCCTTTATACCCTGACAAGGTATATTGGGTTCTCTTGATGGGGCGTATATATCGAACTCCGCGTTAGCTCACGTGGTTCATGTCAGTTAAGAGAAACTCCCACAGAAATAGTTTTACATAGTTATTGTGCTTGACCCCTATTTTTACTTATTTTGAGATTTCTTATGTGATTTCTATTATACTTCAGACTTGTAGATTATGAATCTATATTTTGGGTCTTGTACTTCAACTCAATATATTTGCTAAGTTATGCATCCTCAGTTAAACTAGTTTTACAATATGTTCAGCACTAGTTTTAAATCATATGAAATATTTATGCTTTTAAAGCTTTCTAATTTTCAAGAATGTTTTAGCTCATGATACAGAGATTTCAAAATATCCCATAGCTTTTTCGTAAAGGCATGATTTAAATGAATATTTCAGTAAATGGTTTATGTCCTTAGTTTTAAAAGTATGATTTAAGTATTATTCATGATTATCGCATATCTCACATACTCGGTACATTCAAAAGTACTGATCGCATACCTCTTCTTCCTATATTTTTCATATGATGAAGATTCAGGATCATAGTCAGGCATATCACTTAGCCAGTAGGTTATGAGTTCTCTTGATTCGGGAACTCAAGTCAGCTTGTACTTCTAGTAGTTTATTTTTATTCATATGTATTGATTAGGGATAGCTGGGGGTCATGTCCCAGTTACCTATATTCAGTATTAGTAGAGATTTCATAGATAGTTAGTCAGGGTTGTTATATTTAGTTCCAGTTTCTTTTCAGATTTTTATTGTTGTAAATAAGCTTTGATTAGTATTTGATATTTATTCAGCAGCTTCCACAATGAGTATCTTATTTCCATTTATTTTCAATATTCTTAGTGTTATGCTAGGCCATGGGTTAGCTTGAGGTCCTTGTGGCCCTAGGAACTGTGTCGCGACTAAGGGGTGGTCTCGGGTCATGACACAGTTAATGATTTACGAGAAGACTACCCTACTTATGACTTATGTCGGTGGTAGTATTAGTTGCTTTGAAGATTTGGAGGCATTACTTTGATGGTGTGCATTGTATGGTTTTCATATATCATCGGAGCCTACATTACATTTTCAACTAAAGGGATTTAAATTTGAGGCAAAAGAGTAATGTTTGGAGCTACTCAGGGACTGTGATATAATCATCCGATCAAGGTTAATATGCTAGTGGATGCCTTGAGTCAAAAGGCGATCAACATGGGTAGCTTGGGTCTATTGCAAGTATTGTAGTGACCTATGACCATGTATATTTAGACCTTGGCTAACAAATTTCTGAAACTTAACATTTAAGAGCTTGGTAGGGTTCTTGATTGTGTTGAGGTATAGTCACTTTTGATAGAGCAGATTAAGGCTTTATAGTTTGAAAATGAGAGATATTACAGGATTCAAGCCAGAGTATTAAGGGGTGAGGCTAAAGAAGCAATTTTGGATTAGAAAGGTGTTTTGAGGATCAAAGGTCGTATTTGTTTTCCTAGAGTGGATGATTTGATCAGTCTAATCATAAGAAGGCTCATTCTATTCATTCAGAGCCAAAAATATGTACTATGACTTGAATAAATACTATTAGTGATGTAGGACAAAAAGGGATATTATAGAGTATATGTCTATGCGTTTGAATTACCAACAAGTATGAGCACCAAACACCAGGTGATATAACTTAGAGAATGCCTATACCTAAGTGAAAGTGGGAGCATATAGCTATGGAATTTCTGGTAAGGTTATCACAAACCTTGAGAGAGTTTGATGTTATTTTGGGTCATTGTTGATCAATTGACATAATTTGCTCATTTTGTTCTGATTCAAACTGCCTACAATTCAAAGATATTGGCCAAAACCTATAGTCAGAAGATTGTTCATTAGCATGGTGTGCTATTTCCTTTATTTCAGACTGAGGTACTTAGGACACATCTCATTTTTGGAGATCTATGTCTAAAGAGTTGGGTGGTCGGATAGAGCTCAGTGTAATATTTTACCCCCAGAAAGATAGTCAATCCTAGTGGACTATTTAAGTTTTGAAGGATATGTTACGGGCATGTGTGATTGAATTTGGAGGTCATTTAGACCAATCCTTGCCTTTGGCAGAGATTGCATATAATAATAGTCACCTTCCAATATTCATATAGCTCAATTTGAAGCTTTATATAATACAAGGTGTAGGTCTTTGATTGGTTGGTTTGATGCTTTCAAGGTCAGGCCACGGGGTACAAATTTGTTGAGTGATTATATGGATAAGATGAAGTTGATTTAGGATCAACTTCTTATAGCCCATAGCAAATAAAAAAGTTATACGGAACGGAGGATTCGTGACTTAGAGTTTATGATTGGTGAAGTTTTGTAGAAAGTATCATCCTATCTATGAAGAAGGTCAAACTAAGCCTTAGGTTATGGTCCATTTGAGGTGATGCAACATATTGACAAGGTGGCCTATGAGTTGGCTTTGCCACCAGGTTTATTAGGTTCCATATTTTGATGTTAAAAAAATACTATTCTAATGGTTCTCATGTGATCCATTGGGATTTGGTGTAGTTAGATCAGAAACTGGAATTTGAAGAGGAGCCAATACCCATTTTAGATAGGTAGAATCAAAAGTTGAGGTCTAAAGATATAACATACGGGAAGGTGTAGTAGAGGCTTCGACTGATGAGAAAAGCCATCTGGAGAACGTAGTCAGACATACGGAGAAAATATCTTCATCTATTTGATAGTTAAGGTACATTTTTTCTCTTTCTGTTCGAGAATGAACATGTATTTTAGCATTGGATAGTGTAACAACCCTCCTAGTAAATTTGTATTTTTAGCATGTTTTCCCAGTTTTGACTCTTCCTGTAGTTTCATTATTCTTCTTATGACCATAAATGAGTGGCATGATTTCCCAGGTGATCTAATATGTTTTAGAAAAGATTCTTAGTTATGAAGGTTTAATATCTAGAAAATTTGATCAAAGTTAACAATTGTGTTAATGAGATTGGACTTGAGTTTTGACAAATCCATTAGGTTCAAAGGGTAATTTATGACTTGGTTGAATAGCTTTATAGATCCCGAGGCACTTAGGAGTGATTTGGTTCATTGATTGGATTCTAGTATTTTGGAAAAAAATTAGGTTTGACCATGGTCAACTTTTGGTTAAGAGGACCTTAGGTCGGTGATGTGATGACTCAAATAGGCTAAGAATGTGTTTCATGGCCAATCTACATGTTTGATTTGTATCCAGGGAGTTCTAAATAAATTTTGAGATGTGGATCAGGATTTTAATTAAAGTTGTAAATTGTTGGTTTGTTGTCGCTAGTGCAAACATCTGCTTCTATTCGCATTACCGTGGGCCTTCGTCTCATTCACGAAGAGTAGAGGGGTTAATACATCATGATCATAGTAGATAGATCATGATAGCATATAGGAAATCAGTCGGGTCATGTTTTGCATCAGATTGTGTTTTACGTTTGCGAAGGTGTCTTCTCATTCACAAAGAAGAAGCCATAGGTCGGGTGGCACTAGGTCTTCATGATCATGAAGCCATATATGTGTTCATGAAAAAGGACCAAACAATGACTATTTTAATTCCCTAATCTAATTTCATAGATTATATGTCAATATTAGGAGTTAGGAGTCTCAGATTTTGGTGATTTCAAGTTATACTTCTTGACTTTTTATGAAGTGCTAGAGTTATTACATTATTAGATTAAGGGGTAATCGAGGTCCTATATAAATGAGATGAAGAGCATTTATCAGTTCCATTCTATGGATAAATTAATGATTACACTACAACATTTTATGCCTTCAACCACCCTTGAAAAGTGTGGCATAAACTATCAAAAAGTGTGGTCTTTGATCAAAGGCCACACTTTTAAACTTTCGGCAACACTTTTATGGGGGTGTCCAAAAGAGGCGTAACCTTCGACCTAAGGCCACACTTTTCAAATGTAGCCTTAGAAGCCACACTTAAAAAGTGTGGCCGATAGCTATCAAATACCACGCTTGTTACACTCCATATGGAAACACTTTCACATCCTGGAGCTACATTTTGAAAGTGTGGCCTTTGTTACTTTATTGGCCATGCTTTTAAAGTGTAGCATCTACCAATATACATGCCAGTCATTTTCCTTATGGCCACACTTTTAAAGTGTGGAAATTTCACTTAGGTCATAAAATACATTATTGAAATATTTTTACTAGCAAATATTCTTGTTAAAATGTTACATTTTACATATATCTTGTAGTCACAATTATGTCAAACATATACATGATTTAATCAAACTAGAAAGTCATTGAAACTAATAAAAACATCAAGACTTCTAAAGAGACGAACAAAATATTAAATCAAGATGACAATTTTATCCAGTACAAAATCATCAAAGGAAACTATAATCCTCTGATATTACCAACTCCTTTTGTCTTAAATAACCTGAAAATATTGTCTTGAATTTAAAAACTGCGATAACTATAGGGAGCTGTACCAAAATAATCCTACTTATTAAGTACTCCTTCAAGATGTGCCCCATCATTTTTCTTTGGTTTCAATCACCTTCTTGGCAAATGATGGCAAACAGAATGATGCTTGGTGAATCTGGAGACGAAAGAGGAGGGGGGGAAACAACAACAAAAGTGAGTAACAAATTAGAAGTTGAAGTGCTATAGATGATGTGAGTAACGAAGATCAAAACAAGGATCAGAATGCCAACATACCTCAGAGTTGTGGAACTTCAAAGGTTCAAGGGTCTTGGCATGGCTTACGTTATCAATGGGGTTAGTAGGGTTCTTTAAATCAACTGCAGGTCCCGTGGTAGAGCAGAGCATGAACACAATCATGCCACTAGAAGTGATATACATCCAAACCACCCATATTAGGATCAAACCAGTATGTCAATAGCAAAAAGTATACAACAAAACAAATTAAACAAATATGCTTCAATCAAAAACTAGTATAAGTGACATGCAGCTCAAGAAATCATACCCAAAAGAAGAGAAAAAAAAAGAATATTATGAAAGAAGTAACAATGCATGGACATCAAAATCATATATATGCACATATATCTGACAATGCTGGTTATCAAGAATACGCAAGAAGGCACTTCAAATTGTTTATTAATTGTCTAACGGACCTTCAATCCTAATGTAATTCCACAAGTGGGATCTAAGATGGATGGAGTATACGTAGACCTTATCAATGGATGACAACCACTATTTCATAATTTCATAAACATCTAGAACCTTATTTAAATATAGGATATGCATAAACAAAATCATCAGATCTGGAAATAAAATAGTTTGTTTTGTAGATATATTCATTAATTTATACAAATAAGTTTGCACCATAAAGCTGTATATTATCGAAAATATAATTAAGTGTACAAAATAGTGAAGAACTTTGGCTTTCATCATATACCTTCATTGTTATCCCTTGCTGGAAGAGTTGAGAACGAACCAAGCAAATTGGACAAACATCCCATCCTGGACTCTGAGGTTGACCTCTTGAAAGCCTACAAAAATAAAATGTTGAATCAGTTAATATTTCATAATTGGAAAAATGATTCCCTTTTACTTATACTGAAAGTGAATTCAGATTCAACAGTTCAGGAAGCATGATTAATGAACCTGAAGACGACAACTTTTTGCCCACGAAGAATATAATTTTTCAAAGAGAGTAAATTTCAATACTTACTGATTCTTACTTGAAGATTCCATACTTAGGCTCCATCTTTAAATGATTGACTAATAAAATAGAATGAATAGATGTATCAGCAGAAGATATGTTAAACTACTGGAAGAGAATCCTCACACAATTCCTTTAGAGAGCAGTCGGTGATATCCAATAGCAGTAGTTTAGCATCATTTTGATGCGCCAAAGCCTTCCCAAGTGATTGATGGTAAAGTTCTACATTCATGTATCAGAACACAGTCAAAAAGTGCAAAATGTAGATAATAACATATCAAGTTGAAAAAGATTTAAATGCAAAAGCCATACCAGAAGATCCTGAAAGCAATATGGCCCTACTTGTAGGAGAAAGATTTCTTATACGTTTAAACACATCTAAGTGATGCAGATGAACATATGCTGTACTTGTTAATAATACCTGTGTTCGTTCACTAATGAAGTCACATTTGAAAGAGATTAATAAGTTTGATCCTTTTTCAACATATATTCATGGAAATGTTAACTTGTGAAAGTAGAGAGGTTGTTTCTAATGGACACTCGGCTCAAGTAAAGTACTGAGATATCTTTGAGTGATTAGCATTTCTCAAATTTGTTCCTATCAACAGAACCTTATTGGATCAAATGACAAACATAGAAGTACCTTGGACAAGTAATAACAGTGGTATGCATAGTTGAACAAGCCTTTGAAGATCTGGTGGCAATTAGCAACAATTTCTTCAATTATGAGCATATGAAGCCATATTCTCTCAGCCTGCTTAGATACAACCCCTCATGGATGAAGAGCCTTAGCTATAATTTCAAAGAAAAGCTTTTTGAACAACTCTTGTGCTGGACCTGAAGTTGAAAAATAAGCTTGTTTGGGAACTAAAATTTCATGACAAAGGTAGTACTCAAGCAATGATATGATAGGATTACCTGTAGGGTCAGATGAGTTCACTATGAGAACATCGTATGTTCCTGCAGGAATATTTTTCAAAAATGCAGCTCCTGTAGAAAAAGGAGGAAAAAGTAAACGCTAAGAACTTGTGTTAGCAAGTGAACAATAATGAGAACCAAAAAAAAAGTTGAGAAGATAACAAAATCATTGATTGTACGATCACCAATGTGAATATTGACATATGGATCCTCATATCCTACAGTTACATCTGGGAAAACTATTTAGCAACCGATTGAAATAAAAGGAAGACTTAGTTTCAAAAACGTATTATGGTCCAGGAGCTTAAAGCTGGTAAGTGTGATGTGCCTAACACGAAGTACATAAAGCAACATATTAAAACCTTTTAATAAGTAATACACAGAATGGGAAATCTAGTAGCATTTCCTAATTGGATCAAATATGGCATAAGACACTACTAATACATGTACTCAGAAGTATCAACTATGTTTCTCTACACCTAGAGGAGATGAAAATATCAATGGTAACCAAACTATAAAAAATATATCATCTTTATGAATTAGCATTAACATTAACAAGTCTGCGTACCTTAACTACCATTATGTCAGTCTCACATATATCGATCTGTTCGACAAAAGAATGATCGGATACCTCAAGCAAGACACCACTATCTTCTCATCCAATAACCAGTACCTGAGGGAAGAAGAATTAGCTTAAAGTTGGCACACAAGTCAAAGAGACAAACTACATCAATAACTTTAGGCCTTTACGCCTGCAAATATCCTAAGTTGTGTGGACTCTTCAATTTTGATACCACACTTGTGTTGGATTCTCCAAAAATACACTACTTGAAGAATACAACACGTATCCGTTGGCATTTTTGAATAGTCCGAACAACATCTTTTAAAAGCAATTGACCACCACATGCTTCACAACCCAATATAACTCATTATAAATAGCTTTCAATCTTATTAATTAAGCATTTTTTTGTTGAATCGGATTTACACATTCCAAAAGAAGAATTTAAGCGAAACAGAAATTGTCAGTATTCTAAAATAAATAATTGACTACACCACAGACATTCCTCCCTTGAATTAAACCTAGTTTGACTAGAACATAGATTAAGAAGGAAAAGTTTAACAATAAGAAGCAAATTTCAGTTAAGGAAGTTTTACACAGGTGAAAAAAGTAGAGTAATTAGATGAAATGAATTTATGCCAAGATTAAGATCACATAGAAAGTAGTAATCTTCATTATTTTGAATTATTAGAGTTCAGAAAAGATTGTCATTCAAAGAAACAGGAAAGCACTAGGACTGGTCGGAGCATCAATTCCATGAGAAAAGCAAAAACTGGTCACCTGTGCTTTTTACAAGTCTTCTGGTCTTCTGCTGCTTCAATTGTAATTCCCCTATCCAGGCATAAATTAGTTCTTGATTCCAAGCAATTGTTGTAATACTTAATTTCTTCTTCGACCTCACTATTGTAAACTATCACCAAAAACTTATGATAAAAAATTGCTCTCATATAAAATCATATTTTCTCTTCAACCAATAAAAATAATTAGGGCAGCCTGGAACATTAAAGCTCCCACTATATGCGGAGTCCAGAGAAGAGCCAGATTAGTCATAAATAATATCTCACTTGTGCTTATTTATCTCGTTACGATCCATCTTATTCATGACAGTTCCTTCACCATTTTAGTGCAATAGTGCACTGGGAATTTGAAATTGACATAAGAAATTCCTTCAAACAAATCTATTAACCTTTACTTCAAAAATAAAATAAAATGTTATAATCATCCAAGTGACTAGGAACAAAACAATATATATATAAGTAAATATAATGACTTCAGTTACTACGTGTATAGAAACTTTTAAACAGAAGAGTCAACCATAATTTGTACCATTTAAAAAATGTTATTTTGTTTAAAAGCTTCATAATTAGATTAACACTACAAATTCAGAATATTACACTTATCTCGAATTCAAGATAGCCATGGAAAGAAATTGTCTTATGTGAACTAAGAATGGTGAGTAGCTGACTCCTATATGCAGATAGTTCCTGAATACAAGTACACATGAATTTGTATAGGTAAAAGTGATTCTTATAATCCATGTTGCATTCTATTAGTGTAGTACTTTAATTAATCCTTACGCATAGACTTTTAACGAGAAAGGTTGATCATGACCTAACCTCTTGTGCCATTTTTGCTACTTCACATTGAAAGGAGAAAACCTTTATAAAATAGTCTTCAAGCATATTTAACCAGGCAAAATAACATCCAGAAAAATGACATAATGACGAATAAACTTAGTTTTTCATAATGGGAAAGAATTAAACTTTTTCATTAGCATTATCGACATTCATAAGAAGAGCTGACATGGATGTAAATTATAATACAAAATTTTATAATAAATGAAATTTTAAGGTCACCATATAAACCTTAATAGAGACATTTTCATGCTTCAGATAACAAGAAAAGCCATTGATATTTCAACCTTTCTTTTTAATCATTCCACCAGGAAGACAAATGACTTCTTTTAGTTTTCATGTTGCATAATTTGATCCAACAAAAACAAGAAAGAGGATAAGCACAATTTTAAACTGAAAATAATGAACATTGCAGAGTAGTTGGGCTTTACAGTTCAAAAGATCTTTCCTACCCCCACCCTCAAAGATAAATATAATTGATGTGCACTAGATAAACTTGCAAGTGTATTAAATCATTCAAGTATAAAGTAATTTCTCATGATGGCAATGTAATCGACCAAAGTTTCAACAACTATAACATAAGTTTCTAAAGTACTTTTTTTAAAACTGTGTCAAGCCAAATAGTGCAACATAAATTAAGATAGAGGAAGAAAAATTACTGATAAATGGTGTTTAAACTTCAAAAGGCAAGACCAAAACTAACCCACTACTCCATCTTCTCTACCTTCTACTATATATTTTGTTCCTCTAACCAACAACATTCTACTCTTCATACTAAAGAAATGCATACCAAAATTCCTCTTTCTTCATTGCCATCCTTGAATGTACACAAGGAGAGGAGAGGAAAAAAGCACAAACTAAGGTGATGTGAGACAAAATATAATGTTAGACAGCATTGCATGAGCAAATCGTACAAATTTCAGCAAAGCTAAGATAATGTGAGACAAAATCCAAATTAAACAAAGATTCAACCTTCATAGGAGGCAATCAACAAAATACCTGGTAGATTCAATCCATAAATTAAAAAATTATAGCTTACCTAGTAGATTTGAAGAGAACTGGTGGTGAGAACTATTATTTGGGTCTGTAAGAAACACAAAAACACCAAAGAATTTAGAAGAACTGGCAGAGAGAACTTTTATCTGGGTCAAAGAAAATCATATAGAAATTGAAAAACCCTCCAAATAGAATAGTGGAAGAGATGGGGCAACTGGTGAAGAGAACTATTATTCGGGTTGAAATTTTAGGGCATATATTTTGCCTTTAAGAAATTGGGGGGGGGGGGGGGGGAATACAGAGATATGGAGGGAACTAATTTTTTTGGTCTAAAATTTTAGTGAAACATTAGACCACACTTGAAAAATGTTGTTTTAAAATTATAAGAATACCACGCTTAAAAGGGGTAACAAATATATAAGAAAGCGTTGCCAATTATTTTATATTTTAGCAACATTTATAAAGCGTAGCCTATTACTTTAAATACCGCACTTCAGAAGTGTTGTCAATGTTATTGTGGCCAAAATCTTAGTGCAACGGCCACACTTTAAAAGCATTGTCAAAAATATTTTTGGCAACACTTTACAAGCGTTGTCTAGATTGAGTGTAGCCATAAGCCTAAAATGTTGTAGTGTTATCACCTTGATTGATGATTTCGTGATTATGTGAGCATGATTGTTGAAGTGTTGATTGACTGAACTTATATCTTGCTAACTTCATTTTTTTCACTTTCTTACTCTAATGTATTGATTGGGAGTTGATTATGACTATTTGTGCTAGGAATAGAATCTTGTGTTGAAATATCATATTGACATATGCATGTCATTCTTGTACATTGATATTATGGAAGTAAAAGGATAAATCTCAATAATGGGTCGTTCAGGATATTCATGGCACAGGATTATCTGATATAAGATTGGAATGCAGAACATTCCATTTAGTGTTGTCTAGTGTAGGTGCATATATGGAAATTGCGAGTCCCCAACTATCTGATAGAGGAAGAGTGTGTATACATGTTATTGGCTAGTTTATACACATTTACATTTTATTTCATCCTTATTACATTACATATTGAGTCTGAATAGTGAAGGGGTAAAGTGATGGTAATAGTGACTTATTTTCCTCCCTACTTGGTTTAGATGATTGAAAGAGTTGAATTCTATTCTCGAGGTAGTTTGTAAATTACACTGATATTGACTCATTTCAGATTTTTCTCTATCTTGATTATTGTTGTCATTGGTTGTTGAAAAACTATTCATTAAAACCTTTGTAATGACCCTCCAGGTCATTTCCCTCGTTTGCACATATTTGTAGTGCTTAGAGCTTTCCTATAGCTGGCCCAGGTCATTTGTGACTTGCTGGGACTGATGGTTCAGTCATTAGGCAGATCGTTTAGATTTTAGTGTCGTTTTCTTATTTAGAGGTTTCAAGTAGTTGGATATGGGTCTCGGGTCTAAACTCCAGTTATAAGCCCTCAGATGCCATTTTTTTACCATTTTAACGGATCCAAAATGTCTACTTTAGGCTAGATGCACCCTTGGTTCGGGTCTGGAGGTTCCTGAACTTGTTTTGGGCTACAGGCCGGTCATTGGTTTTGCTATGTCAGCCCTTGGGGTGTGGGCCCTACTTCTTATCTGAAGGACCTTTGATGGAAATTCTGACAACTCTATTGAGTTCGAAACATCGAAATTAGTCATGTAGCATAGTTAATTTATGTATATGGGATCCCAGATCAATCCTGAGCACATAGTCGAAAAGGCCCAAGACTTTGTCATCCTTGCCATTGGCCATATGCTTAAGCGGCCATAGGCAGGCTTTAGCGCCTAGCGCTTAAGCGCCCATTGGTGCGCTAAAGCGGTCATGGCATAGGCAGGCACTTAAACGGCCATGGGTTGGCTTTAACGCAAGGGTGAATAAGCCATCCAAGGCAGCGCTAAAGAGGCCACTTGGTGGGGCGGTGGGTAGCACTTAAGAGACTACTTGTGGCGCTTTAGAGCCAGACGCTTAAGCAGTTATAAAGGCACTTTAGCTCCACCTTCATCCTATATATATATATATGTTTTCCACTCTTCTCTCTCATTCCAAGTGGTGGACATGGCTATATACCCCATTTCTGAACATAAAAGCTCAACTTTGAGCAATTTTCTTGATGTCCAAGCTTAGGGGTTGGCATATTTGCATCTGTGGGCTCATTCTCATCATTTCTATGGTACATTTTCTTTGTTTTATGGTTGTTTTCATTTATGTTGGTGGTGTTGCTACTGTTATTGGTGTTTGAGCTATTATTTAGGCTCAAATTTGGTTATGGTAGTTGTAAATACTGGACATGAGGTAATTTGGGACGTCGTGACGATTTCAATTTTGCAATTCCACAAGCAATCCCCACGTCGGTTGTTTGGTCATTTTTTGACCTAATGCAATATGGGTATTGATAGTCATGTTTTGACTTGTAGTTTACTATTGTGATAGCATTGCAGCGATTGAAGGCCTTTCGAAAGGAGAAAACTCTTATGTAGCTGATTCATGGATATGCTTTCGACGGCGTCCAGGTAGGCTTTGGTCTACTGTGTTTTATTAGACATTGTTTGATATTGATTATGTGCTAGACATGGGTGTGACCTAGGTTGCTTGGCTTATCTTTTGGCTTATACTTTATGGCCTTCACTGCAACATGATTATTATATGAACCTTAGCCTAGACTACCCACCCTAGCTTCAGAATAACGGTAGACCTGATTGGTCATGTATTATATGTGACCTTAGATTGGTCTTGGAGATCTCTATTATGGGAGCTAAGGCAGTATATGTCTGTTCCACTGGTATTTACCTGATTATGCTCCCCTGGTAGTATGATACGCATCCTTGATGCCATACCCTGATAGTGTATACCTGGTTGTATGATATGCATCTGATTGGTCTCATGTTCTGCTTATGGATATACCCTGTGATTATGTCATATATTGTTCTATTGGGCCCGAGGCCTTAGTTATGAGACCATGGATACTAGGTTAGTTCCCTTACACCTTACTGGGGAGTTGTGATACGGTCTATGGATATGTGGGTTCTTACCTTGAGTTGTGTGGATACTAGTGAAGGCATGCATTGGTTACGCGTAGTTCGCGCATGTAGTAGCCGATTAGTGACCCTACCTTCAGAGGCTAGATTTGAATTCCCATTTATTGATAGACAGCCACCTTAGGGCTAGACTTGGTCCCTTATTAGCACCTTGGGTTAGGAATGAGGCATCTTAGCCCTATCTTGGGTAGGCTTTATCACTACAACTAGTCGTAGGGTCGGTAGGAGTCCCCGCTGCCCTTTTTTCCAGGTAGATAGCCTTACAGGGATGTCTCCCGGATCTAGAGGAAATATGTATATTGGTGGGTGCTACCCATGACCTGAGTATATCTAGGCTGATTAAAATGCCTAGTTAGCTTCATTACCCTCAGCGAGAGTTGTAGCTCGGCTTACAAGCTCGAGGCTGTAGTCTTAGATATATATACACATGAGTGGTTGTGGGCTTAGGACCCCTGGTTTATCATTAGTTATGTTACACCTAGGAGCTCCGGTAGGATCTAGCATTGACTTATACTGAGATTGACCTCCATTAGGCGTGCTGGTTACAGTTACATTGACTATGAGTTCAAGTTCGAGTCCAACAATGGTTCACAGTTATGATTTATCAGGCCTTTCGTTATTACCCTGAGGATCCTGTTCAAATTTGGCGGTTATTGTTATATAATTATGGAACATTTGGTATCTGGGTTACTGATGTGACATATGGCTCTGGACTATGATTATAGAAGTCCTGGTTTAGGATCAGGCAGTGTATGTGGACTTTCTGAGTTCCCTGCGGACCTCTTTGTTCGATAGCTATAGTGTCGAAAGAGGTTGGTCACCGTAGGTCCCACCTTTGTGATCTAGGTGAGCTGGAGGGGGTGTGTACACTTGGTTTGCTTTGACTTGGTATTGGTTTCACTCAACATCAACACTCAGTTTGGTTATATTTCTGTTCCTTACATGCATCGCCTATCACCAGTATAGTTCTCACTTATGTGTCCCACTATGGTTTATGGGGCCTGGTTGGGTGGTTCCGTATGCTTCAGTTTCCCTTTGGATTATGGGGTTCAGGTCGGGTTTTATTTGCAGTTTGTACATTTCTGCCTTGCCGAAGGAGGGATGATAGCCAGTTAGGTGATGATGTGTCCGGACTAGCCGGTTAGATTCTGATTACTTGACTATGACTTTTTGGTGATTACATCTCTGGTGGGATCGACACTTGTCGGTTATAGTTGGACACCTGGGAACTCGAGTATCCCCGATTCTGTACTTACGTTTAGGGTGAGCTTTAGGTATACTGAGCCTTATAGGAAGACATACGTACGTTATTTAGGGACCCTTCTTATGTCAGGATTAGCTCCCCTAGTAGGTCACGATTCTTGATATACTAGGCCCGCTGCCTTTATTTAGCCCAGCCCAACATAGTTATATTTACACTATATGACAAGCTGTCCGCGTGGTGGTGCGTATATATAAATACAAATATATATATATATATATATATATATATATTTGTATTTATACACTTCTTCCTTTCTGCTACTACTACATATCATTTGTATACCCTTCTTTCATATACATGTTTATCCCATGTCTTTTTGTTCATTACACCACGGTACGGGGACTAGCCTTTTATTGGTATAGCCTGGTCTCAAGATACCTTTAGGGTGATAGCTTATGTTAGCTACTCTTAGCTTGACTTACAGTCCTAGCATTATGACATCTCCTATTATAGATAGTTACCTGCACTGCTTACACCTGTTTTACATGTGATTCATATTTGCATTGTCTTTGGTACTCATACTACACTTCTGCACCCTGCAGTTCTTAGTACGAGTTTTCGCCTCTGATTTGTGCATCTTGCGGAGCAATCATGGACCGGAGACCTGAGGTGAGCTTCAGATGGTTGGAGTTGTGCCTACTCTACCTCTTTTGCTGGACTGATCTTTATATTATATCTCAAAAACGGTTCTACATATACTTACATTATGTTTATCTTGTACTCTTGGTTATTAGTGGCTCTCGTACTAGCATACCAGTCTTGGTGTATTTTGTTGTATTTCTTTGGACTCTCTTCTGTTTGCACTTGATATTATTTTTGGTTCTTCATATTAGTTCGCTACTAGCCGTTCCGGACTATGGGTTGGCTTTCCTACTGGTGGGTTAGATTAGGTGCTATCATGACCTAAGAAATTAGGTCGTGACAACCTTATCCTTATATTTATGATAATTATTGAGAAAGACAGTGGTTGGACCAACCCTCGCCATTGCTTCTAGAAAAGGGTCGATTGGCGATATTATTGAGTACACATTTTTTGTACTCACTCTATACTTGTTGCACCTTTTATGTGCGTGTTCAGTTTCAGGTTTTAGTGTCGGTTGAGTCATCACTGAACTTGAGGAGACATATCAAAGTTCAGCGTGAGCTGCTTGGCTGTTCCATAAAACTGAATTCTGGATCTACTTTTTATTTATATTTTTTCTTCTTTTCAGATAGCTTGTATATTCTTTCGGGCTTGAATTTTTTAATCTTAGATATTCTTGTACTAATTACACCAATCTTGGGGGTTGCTTTTATTTTTCAAACATTTTATGACTTTGGATACAAATTTCATATTTAGTGATGCTTTATTTGAATTTACACATATTTCTGCTTTTTGCTTGTCTTAAATGGTTAATAATGAATAGGATTCACCTACAGAAAGGACAAGGTGCCCTCATAAGCGACTTAATAGGATTTTGGATTGTGACAAAATAATAACCCTAATGGGTAGAGAGAATACCAATTTATAGGGATTAATTTTTAATCTGATACGTCCATAAAGTATCTGATTGAATGGTTGAGATTTTTCCATTAGTATATAAGTTTTTATCTTTACATAATATTAGCCTACACATAATAAGAAAATCTTACATTGATTTGTTTAGTATGCCTAGTAGTTTAAATTTGTAGTTAATAAGGCACAAAATGAGTCTTATTGGTCAAATTTGGTTTTCTTATGTGTCTACACACATGTGGACTTGTGAAGTTCACTAATACTTGTCAAAAGCAACCAAAAATCTTGCTCATAGTATTAATTAATATGGATACTTACGCATGTAAAAAAAAGGTTCTAATGCAAAGGTGGCAAAAAGTGACTAGAATTTTACATTTTTTTTTTTTCAATAAAGACCCAATTGGGCCAGACTTATTGCAAATAAAAAAGCTCTGTAAAAACAAAGCAGGTTAAGAAACCCGACCCAAAATAAAAGTAAACAAGAATAAAAAAGAGAACAAATATACGTATAAAAAAAGCAAAATTGGAAAGTGGAAGGACAAAGCTCCTCTCTAGAAACATCGATCTTCAGCAGCTCCATCTCTGTGCTGATCAGATCTGTTCTGACTAGTTGAGATCAATCTTCTATTGACGAGCATAAGCCAACTCCTTTAAAGAGGGTTTAACTTTTCCATATCACTTTATAGATCACTAAACTAACACACATTTCATTCTACGATGAACGAGGTCAAGATCTGGACTAGCATGTGCCAACTTCAATCGAGTAGAAGTTAAAGAAGCTTTTCCGATCTAAATTTTTAGACCAAGATCAAGATCTGAACCAAGCTAGAAGCTGATTCACCTAACAACTACTGATTCAAGGTACATCTCTGATAACCCATGAATCAACTTTCAATTTCCTACCTAATCTTCAATGGGTTGAATCCCATAAATAGGATTAATACCACCATTAAAAGACCAGATATTTCTATTGATTGTTACTTCGTCACTGTTTTAAACTAATGATAACTGGGACTGAATTACGTCAAGTTCAGATTTAGGTGAGTTGGTTATTTGTAACCTTTAAGACTTAGTTCAGTACTAATAGGACACCTCAACACTCTTACCAGGTGCAAGTACTGTCAACCAATGAAGTTGCTTCAGGCTAAAAGGAAAATTAGACAACTAACTCACCATAATCCTCTCGTGTAATTTAGAAATTAACATTATACAACTCTTAGTTGGATATATATGTGATTCTTGCCTTATTTAACCTTAAACTTGGTGTAATGCTTTTATCAAGAACTATGTTTCTCTTTCCTACACTTTGAACCTGTAGATAATTGTAGAATTCATATGTTCCTATAAAACTAAAAATCAGGTTAGCTAAAAAATCAGCAAGAGTATTTCCCTCCCTTAAGGAGTGTTGTCCTTTCAATGTAATAAGATCTCTGATTCTATGAATGGCTTGGACTTCCATACTCATACTTTAAGGAATCTCCCACATTCCATTAATGATATTGACCATAGACAAAGAATCTGATTCAGTAATAATATTTGAAAGTTGCCTATCTAGGCAATACTGTAGTCCTTCACTAATAGCCCTAGTCTCAGCCACTAAGTTAGTAGAATCAGACAACCTTAAACCCTTGGCACCTAATAGTGATCCTCCATGATCTCTTAAGCAAAAGGAAGCTGCACTAGGTATAGGGTTACCTCTAGATGCCCCATCAGTATTACACTTCAACCAACTAATAGGAGGTGGTAACCACCTAACAACTTTGTACTGTAACAGTGGTCTGTAGTTTTCCAGCATGCTTACCATTTGAATCTAGTTATTAGGACAAGTTATTTAAAACTTTAACGTAATGAACTTGGAAATGGTAGAGCTGATCTGCCACAACACCTTGTTTCTATAAAAACACCATCATGTAAGATTGTGTTCCTCCTCTTCCATAAGAACCATAGAATAATATTAGGTATGGCTCTGAAAACCATTCTCATTCTAGCATCCCCTTAAGCAGTCCACCACTTTTTCATAGTGTATCTAACCTGAATCCATGATCCAAGGATTCCAGCAGCCCCAACATAGAAGTTCCAAACAAAATCTGCCACTTTCCCTTACAGAAAAAGATGCTCAATAGTTTCCTTAACAGGAACCCTGCAGTAATGACACAAATCAGAAGTATTAGGATTCCAGGAAGACATAATAGAGGCAATAGGAATTTTGAAGGTCCGTACTCTCCAACCAAATAAGGACATTTTGAAAGGTAACCCTTGTGCCCAAATATTCTTATAATCCTTTGAAGAATCTACCCTACTTCAAAGGATTTCCCAAGTTGATTTAACTGTAAACTTGCCGGTACTAGACTTTATCAATCATGGACTATCCACTTGACCAGTTTGTCTAACATGACCAATAGTTAGTCTCACATGCTTGACTATATTATTAGGCAAATGGTCCTGCATAGTTTGAAATTTTCATCCATCTTCATTAAGAAAGATGTCAATATTAGCCAAGGAATGACAACCCTATACTTATGTAGGATGAGAAAATAAAAGACCAGGATTGGTCTAATTGTCAAATCAAATACTTTAAGATCCTCCCTTTGGTTCCCACCACAAGTACTGTACTAATACCTTTTTATTTTCCAGCATGTACTTTCATACTTGGGAACCACCTTTCCACTGAACAAGAATAGGAATTTGTTTCTTACAATACTTGTTCCTCATGTAATTAGCCCATAAAGAACTTTGAGTTCTAAATTTCCACCATAATTTTTCATACATTACTTTAGATACATCAAATATGGATCAAAAGCCTAAACCGCCTTCAGCCTTTGGTAAGCAGGCCTTATCCTAAGTTGCCCAATGGTTGCTTCTATCTGTTAATTTGTTACTCCAAAATAATTTTGCAAAAATCATGTAGGGTTATTTTATCATACATTTAGGAGGAACAACAACAAATAAAGCATGTATTGGAATGATTAGTAACACATAGGTTAACAACACTTCTTTACCTCCAAATGAAAGCATATTACCTTTCCAAGCTTCCAACTTACTTACCTTCACCCTTTTAATAAGATTTGCATAGTGCTCTTTCTCTCCCTAGTATGAGTAATAGGACAACACAAATATTTCCAGGGAAACTGACCCCTAGAATTTCCCATAGTTTCCTACACTAATGATCTCATTTCTGCAGCAACACTTTGTTGAATAAAGAAAGCACTTTTATCTTTATTAATCTGCTGGCCTAATTGAACTTCATTATTTTGCAAAGTAGAAACTATCCTCCCCAAAGAGTATTTGTCAGTAAAAGAAATTATAATTTTATCATTTGTATATGCTAGATGATTAAGTTGTGCACTCCACTTTGGTAGACCATACACCACAAATTGCCCATAATCAAACAAAACATTCAAGGACCTAAATAGAACCTTTGCTTAAATAATAAATAAAGTAGGAGAAAGAGGATCTCCTTTCTTTACTGCCCTAGTAGAATGAAAGAAATCCTATGATTGCCCATTAATCAACACTGAATACCAGTTATTAGAAATCAATCTCCAAATCATATCTACAAAATTATTTGAAAAGCCCATTTTTCTTAGAACCTTCATTAGAAAAAACCTAGAAACTCTGTCATAAGCTTTAGACATATCAAGCTTTATGACCACATTAGCATGCCTACCCCTCTTTCTAATATCTGTATCAATCTCCTAGATCAATATAACATTTTCAATAATGCTTCTCCCTTTAACAAAACCAGATTGATTACATGAAATCAAGCTAGGGATCAAGTTTTCAAGTCTATCATGAACAACTTTGGAGATAATCTTATTAATGAAATTACTCAGACTAATAGGCTTCAAATCAGAGAAAGATTGAACATTTTCTTTCTTTGGTAAGAGAACCAAAATAGTATGAGTAATAGATTTAGTCAAAGAATTACCTTGAAAGAAATCATGGACCATTGCTACAACATCATTTCCAACAATATCCCAACAACTTTGGTAGAATCTTCCTGTTAATCCATCAAACCCACTTGCACTATCACCATTAAGATTAAAAATAATGCTCTTTACCTTCTCTAAATCTGGCAACCTGCATAAATCTAAATTCTGTTCTGCATTGATAGAAGTAGGAATGTGCCTTAATAGTGAAAAATCAGTAGCGTCCCTATCTTGAGTGAACTTCTTATGAAAGAAATAAATAGATTCAACTGTTATTTTTTCTTCCTTCTCCAACCAGTCCCCCTGTTTGTTTTGTATTCTCTTCAGATGAAGCCTCTTTCTTCTACCCTTCACTATACTATAAAAAAATCTTATATTTCTATTCCCATTTTCAAACCAATCATAACCAGCTTTCTGTTGCAAAAAGACCTCTTCAAAATGAAGATATCTTTTAAATTCAGCTTGGGCCTTTTGTAACACTGCTCTATTCAACATGCTTGGAATTTCTTCACACAAATTTTCTTTAATTCTTACTATGTCCTCCCTGATAATTAGTTGTTTGTAAATGTCACCATAAGTATCTTTGCTCCATTTGGTCAGTGCAGCCAAAACTCCAAGAGACCTAATTTTGGTTCACAATCTTCTTGAAACTCTCATGCTCTATCCAGAACTTTAGAAACCTAAATGGTTTCCTATATCTAAAACTATTCTCATCACAATTCATTAACATAGGAGCATGATCAAACCCAGTTCTTGACAAATGCTTAACTTCAGTATGATTGAACCAATTGCTCACCTCCTGATTGATGAGAATTCTGTCCAACCCTTCAAAAATGCAATCATTCCCAGCTCTACTCTGTAGTGAACTTTTGCTAATTCACAATTTGAAATACAAACTTCAAAATCCTCATGTTCTACATCTACAATAGGTAAGCCTCCTAGCTTTTCCTCAACATTCAAAACAATATTAAAATCACCCCCACAATCCATGGGCAACTTATATCCTCTGCTAAGTGATAGATATCCTCCCACAAGGACAATCTTTCATCTGTACTACACTTAGCATACATAACAGTAATAGTAAAGTTGCTTTGAAGGCTTTGATGTTGTAGGTTTAGAGTTAACTGCTAAACAATATTACTCACTATAGTAGTGAAAAAATTATGGTTTTAAAGACCCATATTTTTCCATTATAATTTGCAAAAGCATTAGGCATCCTCAACCTCCTTTTATACTTGTTGATGTGTCTACTGTCTTGAAATAGCTCCAAAAGAGCAATGTAGGAAAATTTAAAGAACTTGTACAACATTTGAACCCTTTGAAAAGCTTTTTGTGACTTCACTGACCTTATATTCCATGTAAATGACTTCATCATCTATAATTGATACATTTATTTCTCGTAGGTTGCACCCTGATAAGTTGAGCACTTAAACCATCACCTTGTTTCTTACCTTTTCTAGCAGTTTTCATTACCCTTGGAGATAAGTCTGCCTCTTTAGATATGTGATCAAACATCTAAATAAATGGGAATTTTATCAATAGATATGGGAATTTTATCAATTTGTTATTATTTTAATTAATTTTTTATTATTACTAATTTTTGCATAGTCTTTTTATAAATAAATGTTGTTTTAATTTTTTTAAACTATTATATTGGTCTTCAATTTAGATCATATTTTTATCTGGCATTAAACATAATTTTTAAAATTTATTTTTATCACAATCCGTTAATTCATAAAAGACGGAGAAGATTTTTTTACACAAATAAGGTTAAATAATCATAATTTTGGATAACTCATGGTTTTGGATAGCCCATGGTTTTTCAAAACCATGGTATTGAGCACATAATTTTTCTCTTGAGTAGTTTTATTTTGTCTGTAAAACTAATCTACTCTCTTCACAATTAATACAAGAACAACAACATACCCAGTGTATTCTCACAAAGGGGGGTCTGGAGAGGATAATGTGTACGCAGTCTATACCACTACCTCAGATGAAGTAGAGAGGCTGTTTCCGATAGACCCCCAGTTCAGGACAAATAACAGTATAACAAACATAAAAGCATAAAAACAAACAACAGAATGGGATAACACACCACTAGATAATAAAAGAAACACCACAAACAAGAATCTACAAGACACACACATAACACTATGACTACAGGCACAACTACACACAAAGCACTCCTTCCTACTAGTAATGACACACACCTACCCACTAGCCCTCTACCCTAATTCGCATCCTCCACACCTTCCTATCAAGGATCATGTCCTCCGTAAGTTATAACTACTTCATGTCATGTCTAATCACCTCCCTTCAATATTATTTGGCCTACCTCTACTCCATCTAAAACCATTTGTAGCTAACATCTCACACCTACGAACTGGGGCATCCGTGTACCTCCTTATCACATGCCCGAACAATCTCAACCTCTCTTCCCACTTCTTATCTTCCACCAAATCCACTCCCACCCTCTCTCGAATAACCTCATTTCTAACCCTATCTATCCTAGTAAGTCCACATATCCATCTTAACATCCTCAGCTCCGCCACCTTCAACTTTTGGATGTGGGAGTTCTTTACTGGCCAATACTCCGCTCCATACAACATAGCTGATTGGACTGCCACTTTGTAGAACTTGCCTTTAAGCTTAGGAGGCATCTTCTTATCACACAGAACAGCCGAAACGAGCCTCCATTTCAACCACCCTACACCAATGTGATGCATGAAATCCTCGTCAATCTCTCCATTCCCTTAAATCATAGACCCAAGATACTTAAAACTATCTCTTTTTCGAATGGCCTGGGCATCCAGCTTCACAACCACGTCAGCCTCATGCGTCAAATAACTGAACTTGTACTCTAAGTAGTCTTTCTTGGTCCTGCTCAACCTAAACCCTTTAGACTCTAGGGTCTGTCTCCAAACCTCCAACTTATCATTAACATCTCCCCGGGTCTCGTCAATTAGAACTGCATCATCAGTAAATAACATACACCAAGGCACCTTCTCTTGAATATGTCTCGTCAAAACATCCATCACCAAGGCAAATAAAAATGGACTAAGAGTCGATCCCTGATGTAACCCTATAAAAATAAAAAAGTACTCCGAATCTCCTCCCACCATCCTCACATGAGTCTTGGCTCTGTCGTACATGTCATGAATCGACCTAGTGTATGCCATGGGCATACCTCTAGCTTCCAAGCACTTCCACAGAACCTTTCTAGGGACTTTGTCGTATGCCTTCTCAAGATCGATGAACACCATGTGTAAGTCCTTATTCCTTTCCCTATAGTGCTCTATTAATCTCTTCACTAGGTAAATGGCCTCGGTAGTCGAGCGACCTAGCCTGAAACAAAACTGATTCTTGAAAATAGTCACGGTCTTCCTCAGTCTCAGCTCTACCACGCTTTCCCAAACCTTCATAGTATGACTCAATAACTTAATACCCCTATAGTTGTTACAATTTTGAATGTCCCCCTTGTTCTTATATAATGGAATCATCGTACTCCATATTTAAGCTTTGTT
This sequence comes from Capsicum rhomboideum, assembly GCA_031232105.1. Taxonomy (NCBI): domain Eukaryota; kingdom Viridiplantae; phylum Streptophyta; class Magnoliopsida; order Solanales; family Solanaceae; genus Capsicum; species Capsicum rhomboideum. The sequence goes on from CP124718.1 coordinate 98,942,184, forward strand.
CATCCGTGCTATTCTAAAAATGATGTTAAACAACTTTGTCAACCACTCCATACCTGCCCCTCCAGTATTCTTCCAAAAATCCACTGAAATCTCATCTGGTCAAGTTGCCCTACCCCTACGCATCCCACGAGTAACACCCTTGACCTCCTCAACCCTAATACGCCTGCAATAACCGTAATCGCGATACCTCTTTGAGTGTTCCAAGTCCCCTAACACAATTTGTTTATCCCCCTCGTCATTCAAAAGTCTATGAAAATAAGACTGTCACCTCCTCCTGATGAGGGCGTCCTCCACTAATACCTTTCCATCTTACTCCTTGATACACTTCACCTGGTCAAAGTCACAAGACCTCCACTCCCTAGCCTTGGAAAACCTATACAACTTCTATCCCCACTTTCTCCTCTAAAGCAGCGTACAAGCTCTCGAAAACAGCTATTTTAGCCGCCATAACTGCTAACTTAGCCTCTTTCCTAGCTAACTTATACTTGTCCCTATAGGTTTGATTCTCCTCTTCATTCTTGCTCTCAACAAACTTTGCATCAGACATCTTCTTAGTTTCCACTTTTCTTTTAACTTATTTGTTCCACCACTAGTCCCCCCGGTGCTTGCCAAATCGGCCTCTAGATACACCCAACACCTCTCTAGCTGTCTCCCTGATGCAACTGGCAGTCATCTCCCACATACTATCCACATCCCTTTTACTCTTCTAGGACCTCTTAGTCGTCAACTTCTCTTCTATCTCCAAAGCACTGGCCAAAGTCAAGCTACCCCACTTAATACTGGGTCACTCCTCCCCACCCCTCTTTTTTTTGCCCTTCTTGATTTCCAAATACATCACCAGAAGCTTATGCTGCGTTAAAAGATTCTCTCTAGGTATGACCTTACAGTCTTAACATAACGCTCTATCACCCTTTTGAAGGAGAAAAAAGTCTATCTGAGTCTTGTCCACAGACCTACGAAAGGCAATAAGGTGTTCCTCTTTCTTCGAAAAGCTTGAATTCACTACCACCAATCCAAAGGCCCTAGCAAAATCCAAAAGTGAAACTCATCCTTCATTTCTTTCCCCAAAACCAAAACCTCCATGCACATCGTCATAGCCTCCCGATAAAGACTTGATATGCCCATTGAAATCACCTCCTACAAAAAGCTTCTCAGTGTTAGGGACATCTTTTCACAATTAATGGTGGTGAAAATTTATAGATTTGGCCAAATATCCAAATTAATTTTCTTTCCTTTTTCCTATTATTTTTTCGGTGACCACCACCACCGGAACACCACTAGTGACCATCTCCCATCACTGTTCACTACACCACTGCCACCAACAAACAACTAGCTTCACCAGCCTTTAACCACCCTTCTTCTCCATTCTTTTTTCCAATTTTTTTGTCAAACAACCAAATGACTAACACCACTTTGGTGAACAATGAACACACTACCTCTTCATTTTTGTCTTCTCTGGCGACTTACGATGCCGGAGTTCTACCTTCACGAACCCATCACCACCAGTCTCCTTTTACCCTTCACAACCACCAACTTCTCCAACTAAGCAACATATCCATTCCACCACCAGAACCCTACAAACACTCCACCAAACGACCTCTTTACCTATCCTCCGTCACCGTTCTGGAGAAATGAGGAGCACCAGTGAATGAAATCAACAACAATCAACAATAATCAAAGCAGAAAAACTAGAAACTCTAGGCTCCACCCACCTCACCACCTCATTCCTTTTCACACCATTAATGGAGAGCTTGAAGCTCCAACCCATAAATCCAGAGAACACTAACCGGTCCCATTCTCTCTTTTTCTTTCACATTTGTTCTATTTTGCTGGTGTTCTGGCTAACCCCGATAAATCTATTGGCAAAGTCCAACAAACAATGCAGTAATAACGACACCAGTCATCGACCCCGCCCTGATGTCGCCTCACCTCTGTTCACCACCATCTCTTTGTTTTTCCTCAATATCAGAATCTGACGAACACACCATCTTCGAGCACCAGTAGCTCTGACAAACCAATAGCTACAGCAATAAACAACACCAACCCCAACAACTAATCTTCACGATGGAGTAACCAACTCAACAATGACGAAAACCACGGCGAAGCTCACCACTCTGGTGAAACCGGATTCAACCAGAGTAAAAAGTAACCAATAATTCCATTAAGATCAATAAACATCACTGGTATTTCTCTCTTCCTTTATTTTATCTCTATTTTGTGTTTTACATTAGTTGTATACGAATATTTGTTCATTTTGTTGTCATTTTTGTTTAGAGTTGGTACCATTATTTTATTGTTCTATTTTTATTTTTATTGTTGGTGTGATTATTATCATTATTTTTTAGATATGTGTTGTTCTATTGTTAGCGTTTTTAATTATTATCTTTTGGTTTGATGTTACTTTTATAGCAATCCTGATCGTTCAATTGTTGTCTCATTTTTTGTCACTAGTTAATGCTAGTTTAGACTGTTTTAACATTTACTATTCATTTAATTGGCAATGGCCACATGCTATAATCAATTGGTCAAGGAAAAAACCTCTCCATCGGTTTTTTGAGGCCTCCACTTGTATAAAGACAGATGTTATTATCTGTCAAGTTCAACTATTTTTCAAATTCAATTATTTGTCAGGTTTAATTATTTCTTAAATTCAATTAGTTTTCAAGTTCAATTATCTTATATCAAGTTTTAATTTAATTGGCAGATGAAGAATCTTCCATCGATTTCATGAGTTTTACTTTTCATTTATTATATTACTTTATTCTTTGTGTATATTTTATATTTATTATACTTGTTTAAATGATTTTATCTCCAGCTCAATTAAAAAAATGAGTTCAGCCAGGATCCACTGTTATGGATTCTGAAGGATGCCTAACCCCTTTCCTTCGGAAGAACTTGAACTCTTATCTAGAATCTAATTGGTTACGCAGACTAAAAAGTTTTCTTTAATTAAATGGTTTTCTAGTTTTCCAAAAATTAGGTGGTGTCTCTCAAAATATTTTAAACTAATTATTAATTTATTTTTGAGCCCCGAAGTTGTGCCTTATGAAAATAGGGATGTAACAGAATGACGACTTCACTGGGGATTTAAAGGTTCTAACCATTATGAGTTCATTTTTTTAATTGAGGAGTTTTTACTTTTTGTGATTTTTATATTTCTTTGTATATTTTGTTGATTATTTGTATCTTGTATATTTATCTTACTTAATTATTTATTCATTATTTATTTGATTATATATATGCATCATCTTTGCATTAATGGCATATTCCCTCATTGATATTAAATTGCTTGGGGTTCGCGGTTGTCATGGCCCCTGTTGTTCAACTCCAAATAATTTTTGGAAATGTTGTAGTTTATTGGTACGTTAGGCATCCAATGGCTATCGCATTTCCAACCCAAGTTATCCACTTGGGACCGGCTAGTTTCAAAAGCCCACTCTAGACACCTAGAATAGAGAAAAACTAAATCCCACGAAATAGGCATTTGACCTAAGAAATCCAGTATTCAAAGGGTATCGGGCCCATTATTTAGACCACCTTGCGTCCAAAAGACCCATGACCTAAATGGAAAATCATCCATTATGTGTTTAAATTGAAGGGTGTGATGTCAATTTGTGTTTAAACATTATTTGTCCATTTCATTCCAAAGTTTTTTGAACTACATTTAACCTAATTCTTGGCTCAACGGGATACGTAGGTGCCACATTCTCAAAAATTCTACAAAAGAATATATTTTTTTATAAATTTAACACAGGGATTTGTTGAAGTAGAAATTGGGGTAGAATTTTTGAGAAGGTCTCAAAAATTTCACTCAAAGTAGCTTCAAGAAGTTCAAGAAAGTTCTTTTGTGTTCTAAACTGGGCCAGAATTTTTAAGGAAGGTCCTCAAAAATTCCATCAAGCTTGCACTTTAAGAATCAGACTACATTTGGCTTCGGACTCCATAAGTCACCAATATCTAATGTGGAAGACAAATCAGGGGAGTGTTCTACTATCCAATCACTCTCTTTTAGTTAATTATAATTTTCATGACTTCCCTGTTTTCACTTTTTTCTCATCTCTTTGTAGGAAAATCGTCCTCACCGACAATCGAAGATGGTCACAATAATGTACTACTCTAGCAGATAGTTGGGAAACCCCACAATCCTTGAAAACAATACAACAAGTGCCTTAAAAAACAATCAAGGAGGCACAATATGTCATCCCTAAAAAAATTAAGATACGTTGTTTAGATAAAGACGTCAGTTGACACCGGACATACGAGGCACTGCTCCGAGTTTGTATGTACTTTGCATTAAATTTTGTGTGTATCTCTGATTCTAGTTGTCTTACATTTTTCAAGAAGATGAATTCTTTTATATCCTACCTGCATGAACTACACATACCTGATTCTCATCCTTTGGGTTGAGATACGTAGGCAGCCCTCTTCGGGTTTGGTATCCTTTATTCAAAAAAAAAAGTATGTTTTGAATCATGCCTTTGACTTGGTTAGTACCAACGCAGTTAGAAGCGTGCAAATAATTAATAAGATTGACAAGGTCGACTTCATAGTGAACCTTAGGGTCTTTTGGTACCTCCCATTCGTATTTTTGTGACAATCAATAAAGTTCTCTTTTATGCATTCGAGGTTAGAATAAAATCAATCTCATTATTTCATGTGCATTGTGTAGTGAGTTTTAGATTATATTCAATTGCATTGCACAACTAATCTAGAACTTGGCCTGGATATTTGTTGAGGCGAAATTCTGAGTACTATTTGGTTTTAAAAGGATCGTAGGCCTTTTTTGACCCGTTTGTGCCTACCAAATGACGTTAATCCCTAGTATGTCCCCCTTTGAGCCTAAAGACTCTTCTTTATATAACCACATCTTAACTTTTACCCTTCTGAGTGGTTACATGAACTATCCTTCTCTTGGCCCGACCTCTTTAAGCATGTTGCAAATGTGCAAATTATAAACGAAATTCAAATTCGAAATTGACAAAAGATGCAAATTCCCTAAGGTTAAGAAAACAAAAAACGACTTTAAAAGTGTTGCAAAAGAAGAGTCAAAAACTCCCACAAAGCAAGGAGAAATCTCAAAAGAAAGAAGGGAGAACTTTCCAAACAAAAGAGGGAATTTTCAAAAGAAAAGAAAACATCAGAATTTTCCATCATTTAAAGACTCAAGGAAGTCAAAACAAAGAAAGGGATAAAAAAATCAAGCGTCAAAGGCACGAAAATCGTCAAAAGCACAAGTTCAGTACAACGCTTAAGGAGGAATTTGTAACACCCCGTACATTTCCGAACCTATGTTATTACCGTAACATTTATGGAATTAGTTAAACATGAGATAGTTGGTATATTATTCATGCATGTTATTGGTCTAAGTTAATCTTGTGCCATTAGGCTCAATTTAAGGCCCAATAATTAGGCAAAAGACATGGCCCAAAATGGAAAATGACCCATTCTCAATGTTGACCAAGTAAACACTTCAATTATTGACCCAAGTGTGGTTAAGGATGGCCATGAGGGGCTATGTAATGTGGAAAAATCAGATTATTATTCACTTAGACACACATGCAAATCTAGAAATTTCCACAAGATATTTCTCATCTTTCACAAACCCTAAGCTACTATATCTTTGGACAAGATCACTCCTTTGCAAGCTTGGGTAAGTGTTTAATCTTATGATTTAATATATTATATGCTTAATATGGTGTATAAATCATGTTTGTTATGTTGGCAAAGTGTTGGACAGTTCAATATGTGTAAAATAGTCTACTTTTGCTTAATTGGTGAAGGATTTTGCCTTCTAAACTTGAAAGAGGACTTGTGGTCTTGAAGGAAGTGAACTTGATGGATTAAATATAAACATGTAAGATGTGGTTATGTCCTTGACTTGATTTCTCCTTGTGTATAACATTTGGAATTGTTGTTGTGAAATTGTGCACGAAATTGGTGACGTATTGAAAGGAAAATGTAGTTTTTTGGTGGTGTTCATGTGCATGTTGAAACCATGGTTGTTAATTAGCATCAAGTTGACCTAAAATATGAAAAGAGAAGCTTAATTATGACCATGGACCATTCATTGCGAAAAAGGACCCGACAATGACCTCTGGAGGCTGAAACGGGCACCCGCCCTAGCGGGTGGGGCACCTGCGGGCGCAGATGCCAACGCAGGTGACCCTGGACCAGGACAATGGTCACCTGCAGATGCACCTCACCCACCTGCAGGTGCAGGTGGCTTTGCAGGTCAGTCCAGAACCCCGTTTTGATTGTTTTTGCATCTCTTTGACCCCCCAAGGCCCCTATACCCTTCTTGGATGCAATTATCAATTTATAGTACCTTTTGAATGAATATAAAGGAGTAGACCGGAGGTATACATTATGGATTGTTGTTAATGTGTTATTGTGAAAGGTATTTATGTGACTTGATGGAGAAAAGGGTAATGTAGTGTTGAAGGGGAAGTGTAAAGTATAACTTTGGTGTGAAATGCTATCGTTTTATGATGTCATGGTTAATGTGTAGTATGTTGTGGTGTTTTTGGTATGGTAATGCAGTGAATTGTATTGTGAAGGGTGAAATGACGTTATATGGCAGTCACGTACTTCATTATTGTCTTATGCATTTGTAATGTAGTTAGTTGTTAACGTGAGCTCCGTGATGTACTTGTGTTGTAGAGTAACATGTAAGGAAGAAGCTGGATTTTTGTATTCACATATAGGATTGTGTATTCATATTGGGAAGATAAGGTATATAAGGTTACTCTGTCCGTATCCTTCTGCAGCACATATTGTTCAAATTGTCACTGTACTTGTTCCATTCCAAAATGTTCAAAGGTATCTCATTTCAGGTTGTCCTATATTGTTATTCACATGCTTCTTATTCATTGACCAATTGTTATTCATGTGTCACATAAGTGTGGACATGGTTCCAAAGTTCCAATAATTTTACATTCCAAAGTTCCAATAATGTTATAACCACCAATGTATCAATCTCACAAAAGTAAAGGAATGAAGTAAAGCATAGTTGTTTGATATTTGGGACCGGGTGGGAGATCAAAGGGGAATAAGCCTAGCTAGAGATGATACCGAGATTATTGGATCAGGGGGGGAGCTCAATGGGGCAATAGCCTAGCTCGAGATGAACCTGCTTTAGATTTTAAGGGTGGGAGCTCAAAGGGGCATAAGCCTAGCTAGAGACGATCCCAATGTTATGATATGTTATGTTATGTTATACGAATGATTGTGATAATGATGATGAGAATACAAGCAAAGAAAGTAATATACATGGCTCCACACATACAGAACGGTGGTTTATCAGTATTGATTACTCCCTTGTTTTTTATTCCATTGAAGTACGTTTGTATCATACAGTTTCTTATAGCCTTACATACTCAGTACATTCTTCGTACTGACGTCCCTTGGGGACTTACCTTACTTGCTGCAGGCACAGGTGCTAGTAGACCTCCACAGTAGGCTACGGTTCATCTACGGATTATTGGTGAGCTCCAGTTTGGTTCGGGGCTTTTCGAGTTATATGTACATATTGGTTTTGATGTTGTGTAACAGTTGTATAATGCAGGGACTTGTACGACTATAGGCATGGTCGTGTAACTATTACAGGCTTTGTAGACGTTGTACAGTTGAATGAAGGAATGTATTACCTTTTGACTTGATGGCCCTGACGGCCAAGTTTCTTATGTATCACATGTTCTCCATGGCTTCCGCCATTGGTATCTTGTATTTACATGAGATAGCATGTTGTTCACCCAGGGACAGTCACATGAATGTACATGAATGAAGATTGGTTCTCTCAGGCCTTAACGACTTCGGGTGCCAGTCCACCCCTTTGGAATTCGAGGCGTGACAAAAGTGGTATTAGAGTGGGTCGTTCTAAGGGTGTCTACAAAGCCGTGTCTGAGTAGAGTCTTGCTTATGGATGTGGTGCGTGTCATATTTATATGTAGGAGGCTACGGTACATTTAGGAGTTGTTTCTTTTGTTCATTTCTTAGATCTTACAGTAGAGCCAAAGTTGTAGGTGGAATCATATCTGACCATTGTAATTGATTTTCCTTGTTATAGTAAAATGTCGATTACAAGACAAGGTAGGGGTAAAGGTAAGGAGGTAGACATGCTTGCCGGAGAAGGAACTAGTAAATCACCACCTGACCAAGCTAGCCCAGGTGGGACTGAGACTGAATTTGCATCGCAGGCTTCTTCTACTTTTCCAGCTCCAAAAGAGCCGAGAAGGAGAGAAAAACCTGCAGAACCACCTGTTACTACTACTGAGCAGGATCTAAGAAATGTGGTGTAAATGTTGGCTCGTATAGTTGCTACACTGACTTAAGGAAAAGTTGGTCCAACGACAAGTAATGATGGTGCGGGTAGGGCAACTAGTCGAAGGACACATGATTTTCTGAAATTAGATCCTCCTACGTTCACCGGGTCAGATCTGAATGAAGACCCACAGGACTTGGTAGACCAAATCAAAAGGGCTCTAGATGTTATGCATATATCTGGCACAGACACAGTTGAGCTAGCAACATATAGATTGAAAGGAGAGGCTATATTATGATACGAAGATTGGAAATAATCGAGGGGTATTGATGCACTTCTAGCTGGATGGGAGGAATTCAAAGCGGCATTCCTTGATCATTACCTTCCATAAGAGGTATGAGAGGCTCGTACGGACCAATTCTTAAATCTTCGCCAAGTGAATATGAGCGTCAGAGAGTACAGTCTTCGGTTTAACTCTTTGGCCAGGTATGCTCCAAGTATGGTAGCTACCATGGCCGACAGAGTTCATCGGTACGTGGATAGATTGGATCCGTACTTGGTCCGAGATTGTACTATTGCTTCTTTGAATAGAGACATGGATATAGCCAGAATACAGGGTTTTGCACAAAAGATGGAGGATCAGAGGCAAAGGAGAGGGGTGCAAGAATTTGAAAGAGGGACGTCAAAGAGGGATAGACCTATGGGACAGTTCACGGCATTCCAAGGAGAATTCAGGCCTTGGGTTTTTCCTAGACCGCCTAGACCATCATTTTCTTATCCTATAACATGTACTCCATCCCAACTTCAAGGGTTTAGAGGTAGCTATTTTGGGCAAAGTAGCGGGATTCGAGGTTCACAGATGGGGGGATTTTCTCATTAGCCGTGTTAGCACTGCAAAAAGTCTCATTTAGATGAATGTTGGGTTGGGAAGAATGTTTGCTATTGGTGTGGAATATCGGGGTACATGAGAAGGGAGTGTCCACGGAAGAGCACAGGTAGTATGACTCGACCTACGGGACCAGCCATTGCATTATCATCATCGGTTCCTTCCTTAGGCCGAGGTATATAGCCTGCTGGGTGTGGTAGAGGTGCTGAAGGAGTAGCCAGTCCTAGTGGATTCCAGAATCGTACCTATGCTCTAACGGACCGGTAGAATTTGAAGACTTCTCCTGATATAGTTACAGGTACATTATCTATATTTTTCCATAATGTATGCATTGATTGATCCGAGTTCTACCCTATCATATGTTACACCATTGTTTGCTAAAGAATTTTTTTTTTTGGAAGAACACCAGAATTATTAGTTAAGCCATTTGAAGTATCTACACCAGTCGATGAATCTATTATAGCTAAAAGAATTTATCGTAATAGTATAGTCACTGTTTGCGGTCATGAAACATTGGCCGATCTTATTGATCTGGAAATGGTGGATTTTGATGTTATAATAGGTATGGATTGGTTGGCTTCTTGTTATGCCATGATAGATTGTCGAGCTAAGAAGGTACATTTTTATTTTCCACAAAAGACCGTCCTTGAATGGAGGGGGTAATGTTGGAGCACTGAGAGGTAAATTTATTTCATATCTTAAGGCAAGGAAAATGATATCCAAGGGGATTCATAAGGCTTAGTATGTCCCCTTGGGGTGCACCAGTATTATGTGTACGGAAGAAAGATGGCACGTGGAGAATGTCCATTGATTATAGGCAATTGAATAAGGTGACAATTAAGATAAATATTCCCTCCCCAGAATTTATGATTTATTTGAGAAATTACAAGGTGTTAAAGGTTTTTCAAAGATCAACTTGAGATCGGGTTCTTATCAGGTAAGGGTTAGAGAAAAATATATACCTGAGGCAGCTTTCCGAACACGGTATGGTTATTATGAGTTTTTAATTATGTCATTTGGACTAACAAATGCACCAGCTGTCTTTATGGATTTGATGAATAGGGTGTTCAAGCCATTTTATATGTGTTCGTGACCGTGTTTAGAGATGATATTTTGTTTTACTTAAGATCACAAGAGGACCATGCTAAATATTTACGGCAGGTGTTACAGATTCTTCATGACCGTAAGATATATGCAAAGTTCTCTAAATGTGAATTTTGGTTAAACTCTGTAGTATTTTTGGGTCACATTGTATAGGATGAAGGAATAAGGGTTGATACACAGAAGATAGGAGCTGTGAAGAATTGGCCAAGGCCTACGACGCCTACGGAAATTCGTAGCTTCCTTGGGTTGGCAGGTTATTATAGAAGATTTGTTGAAGGTTTTTCTTCTATCTCTACACTTTTAGCAAAGCTAACCCACAAGGCAACTAAATTTTAGTGGAATGTACTTTCGAAAGGCACAGAAGGATATGCAGTGTATTGTGATGCTTCGGGGTTGGTTTAGGATGTGTATTGGTGCAATACGGTAATGTAATAGCATATGCCTCACGATAGTTATGGGCACATGAGAGGAAACTATCCCACACATGATCTTGAGTTAGCAGTCGTGATATTTGCTTTAAAAATACGATGCCACTATTTGTATGGGGTTCATGTTGATATATACATATACTGATCATAAAAGTGTGCACTACATCTTTAAGCAGAAGAACCTAAATTTAAGGCAGCGAGGTGGATGGAACTCTTAAAGGACTATGATATCGATATTTTATACCATCCGAGAAAGGCAAATGTGGCAGCCGATGCATTAAGCCGCAAAGCACTAGGACGTACTAATGGCCAGTTCACGGAACACAAGGTATTATCAAGAATTTACATCAACTAGCCAGCTTGGAGGTTTGTCTTCTTGAAACTCCAAATGAAGGAATCATTGTGTAAAATGCGGCAGAATCTTCATTAGTAGCTGAAGTTACAACAAAATTTGACAAAGGCATTTGATCTTACGTAAGAGGGAGTGTTTTAGTGCCAAAATAGATTGTGCGTACCCGATGTAGATGAACTAATGAGATGGATTGTGACAGAGGAACATCATTCACGGTGTTCTATTCATCCGGGAGTAACTAAAATGTATCATGATTGGAAGAAATTGTATTGGTGGGGTAACATGGAAAAGAACATTGCCAAATTTGTAGCTCAGTGACCGAATTGACAACAAGTAAAGGTAAAGCATCCGAAACCTAGAGGTTATATGCAATGTATGAATTTTCCAGTTTGGAAATGGGACATGATTAACATGGATTTCATCACAAGTTTGCCTCATACACTTTGGAAATATGAGTCCATAAGGGTGATAGTGGACAGGCTTATCAAATCAACACACTTTTTACCTGTCAAGACCACCTACACAACCAAAGATTATGCGAGGTTGTATATTAAAGAGATAGTTCGACTGCACAGAATTCCAATTTTTATTATATCAGACGGGGGAGCTCAATTTACTGCACATTTTTGAAAATCTTTTCAGGAGAGTTTGGGAACCCAAGTAAAGTTAAGTACAACCTCTCATCCCCAAACAGATGGACAGGCAGAATGTACTATTCAAATACTTGCAGATATGTTATGAGCTTGCACATTGGACTTTAAAGGTAGTTGGGAAGATCATCTACCTCTTATTGAATTTACCTAAAATAACAGCTATCATTCAAGTATCAAAATAGCTCCTTACGAAGCTTTATATGGAAGAAAGTATAGATCACCAATTGGATGGTTTGAAGCGGGCAAAACTGCTCTACTTGGACCAGATCTTGTTTATCAAGTTATAAGGTGATACAACAGTGGATACACACGGCCCAAAGTCGATACAAATCATATACCAATGTTAGAGGAAGAGGACTAGAATTTGCCATAGGTGATTGGGTATCCTTGAAAGTGTCACCAATGGAAGGGGTAATGAGATTTGGGAAGAAAGGAAAGTTGTGTCCATGTTATGTAGTGCCATATGAAATTGTTCGAAGATTTGGGAAAATTGCGTATGGATTGAAACTACCCCAAGAAATCTCCATAGTTCATCCAGTGTTTCATGTTTTGATGCTTCGAAAGTGCATAGAAGATCCATCTTGTATTTCTCCCATTGAAGATGTGCAAAATATGGAAGATCTCACATATGAAGAAATACCCATTGCCATTCTGGATTGACAAGTGATGGGGTTAAGGAATAAAGAAGTAGTTTTCGTAAAATTACTTTAGAGAAATCAGCAAGTGGAAGAAATCACATGGGAAGCCGAAGAAATGATGAAGTCTAAATACTCGTATTTGTTTCAAACCGAAGAGAAAATCCAAGACACTGAGTTGGAGCAATAACAAGTAAGTATATGTGAGCATTATAGGTATGTGATAATATGAATAATGCAATTAGACTTGGACGTGTTTAGACTGGATAACGTTATTAACATTCGAGGACGAATGTTTCTAAGGGGGGAAGGATGTAACACCCCGTACATTTTCGAACCTATGTTATTACCATAACATATATGGAATTAGTTAAACATGAGATAGTTGGTATATTATTCATGCATGTTATTGGGCTAAGTTAATCTTGTTCCATTGGGCTCAATTTAATGCCCAATAATTAGGCAAAAGACATGGCCCAAAATGGAAAATGACCCATTCTCAATGTTGACCAAGTAAACACTTCAATTATTGACCCAAGTGTGGCTAAGGATGGCCATGAGGGGATATATAATGTGGAAAAATCAGATTTTTATTCATTTAGACACACATGTAAATCTAGAAATTTCCACAAGATATTTCTCATCTTTCACAAACCCTAAGCTACTATCTCTTTGGACAAGATCACTCCTTTAAAAGCTTGGGTAAGTGTTTAATCCTATGGTTTAATATATTATATGCTTAATATGGTGTATAAATCATGTTGGTTATGATTTCAAAGTGTTGGACAGTTCAATATGTGTAAAACAGTCTACTTTTGCTTAATCTGTGAAGGTTTTTGCCTTCTAAACTTGAAAGTGGACTTGTGGTCTTGAAGGAAGTGAACTTGATGGATTAAATATCAATATTTAAGATGTGGTTATGTCCTTGACTTTCTTTCTCCTTGTGTATAACATTTGGAATTGTTGTTGTGAAATTGTGCATGGAATTGGTGACGAATTGAAAGGAAAATGTAGTTTTTTGGTGGTGTTCATATGCATGTTGAAAACATGGTTGTTCATTAGCATTAAGTTGACCTAAAATATGAAAATATAAGCTTAATTATGACCATGGACCATTCATTGCGAAAAAGGACCTGAAAAAGACCCCTGGAGGTTGAAACAGGCACCCGCCCTCACGGGTGGGACACTTGCGAGCGCAGATGCCAATGCAAGTGACCCTGTACCAGGACAATGGTCCCCTACATACGTACCTCACCCATCTGCAGGTGCAGGTGGCTTCACAGGTCAGTCCAGAACCCCGTTTCAATTGTTTTTGTATCTCTTTGACCCCCCAAGGCCCCTATACCCTTCTTGGATGCAATTATCAACTTATCGTACCTTTTGAATGACTTTAAAGGAGTAGCTCAGAGGTATCCATTATGGATTGTTATTAATGTGTTATTGTGAAAGGCTTTGGTGTGAAATGTTATCATTTTATGATGTCATGGTTAATGTGTAGTATGTTGTGGTGTTGTTGGTGTGGTAATGCAGTGAATAGTATTGTGAAGGGTGAAATGACGTTATATGGCAGTTACGTACTTCATTATCGTCTTATGCACTTGTAATGTAGTTAGTTGTTAATGTGAGCTCCGTGATGTACTTGTGTTGTAGAGTAACACATAAGGAAGGAGCTGGATTTTTGTATTCACATATAGGATTGTGTATTCATATTGGGAAGATAAGGTATGTAAGGTTACTATGTCCGTATCCTTCTGCAACACATATTGTTCACATTGTCACTGTACTTGTTCCATTCCGAAATGTTCAAAGGTATCTCATTTCAGGTTGTCCTATATTGTTATTCACATGCTTCTTATTCATTGACCAATTGTTATTCATATGTCACATAATTGTGGACATGATTCCAAAGTTCCAATAATGTTACGTTCCATAGTTCCAATAATGTTATAACCACCAATGAATCAATCTCACAGAAGTAAAGGAATGAAGTAATGCATAGTTGTTTGATATTTGAGACCGGGTGGGAGCTCAAAGGGGAATAAACCTAGCTAGATATGATCCCAAGATTATTGGATCAAAGGGGGAGCTCAATGGGGAAATAGCCTAGCTCGAGACGAACCTGCTTTATATTTTTTTAAGGGGGAGAGCTCAAAGGGGCATAAGCCTAGCTAGAGATGATCCAAATGTTATGATATGTTATGTTATGTTATGTTATACGAATGATTGTGATAATGATGATGAGCATAAAAGCAAAGAAAGTAATGAATGTAATATACATGGCTCCACACATACAAACGGTGGTTTATCAGTATTGATTACTCCCTTGTTTTTAATTCCATTGAAGTAATTATGTATCATGCAGTTTCTTATAGCCTTACATACTCAGTACATTCTTCTTACTGATGTCCCTTGGGGACTTACCTTACTTGCTGTAGGCACAGGTGCTAGTAGACCTCCACAGTGGGCTACGATTCATCTATGGATTATTGGTGAGATCCAGTTTGATTAGGGGCTTTCCGAGTCATATATACATATTGGTTTTGATGTTGTGTAACAATTGTATAACGCGGGGACTTGTCTCGACTATAGTAATGGTCATGTAACTATTAGAGGCTTTGTAGACGTTGTACAGTTGAATGAAGGAATGTATTACCTTTTGACTTGATGGCCTTGACGGCCAAGTTTCTTATGTATCACATGTTCTCCATGACTTCTGCCATTGGTATCTTGTATTTACATGAGATAGCATGTTGTTTACTTAGGGACAGTCACATGAATGTACATGAATGAAGATTGGTTCTCTCGGGCCTTAACGGCTTTGGGTGCTAATCCGCCTCGTTGGAATTTGAGGCGAGACAGAATTAAGTTATTTTTATCCCAAATTAATTTTCTACCCATCCCTAGGCCTATATTACAAGCCGATATCAAGTCCTACATGATCTCATTCCAAATGTTCTCACATTAGTGGAGACTTACATGAGAGCCAAACTTATGGTATGATAGTTGTACGCTTTGAACATTTTGTAGTATGAGCGTACTTTTCAAATATCCTCAAATCAAAATATACTCCAAGTGTGTGCAAATAAGGACTTTCTTTATGGTGAGAGCACTTGAAACATGAGGTTAGGTTTAGTTCAAAATCTTTATTTGAAGTAAGGTGAACCTTGTAGACACTTAAGTATGTTTGAGGTATATCTCGAAGATATAAGAATTATCTCAAAGTCTATCTCGACTAAAAGAGAAGAAAAAGTGAAATTTCTTCTTTATGGTGAGAGCACTTGAACATGAGGTTAGGTTTAGTTCAAAATCTTTGTTTGAAGTAAGGTGAACCTTGTAGACACTTAAGTATGTTTGAGGTATCTCTCAAAGCTATAGGAATTATCTCAAAGTCTATCTCGATTAAAAGAGAAGAAAAAGTGAAATTTCTATGATATGCCAATTGTTGGTACCAACTATAGTCAAGAATTGATTCTCTTTTCTGTTCAAATGAAATTTGGGGTAATACCCACCTTTGAATACCTGTCTAAGTGACTCGGTGGTCCTTTCTTTGATAGGATTCATTTTCTTAATTTGTGTCATACATTTGTAAAAGTGACATGTTATGTTATATTGGATTGTCACCTCTATCTTTGTGACATGTTATGTTTTGTTGGATCGTCACCTCCTATATTTGTGACATATTTTGTTGGATTGTCACTCATATATTTGTGACATATTATATTGGATCGTCACCTCTATCATTGTGACATGTGGCACTTGATACTAATAAATTTAGTACAGGAAATTATAAGACACATTGAAAAGTCACTCCGTTTAAAGTAACATGTTGCATAAGGTATGCACAATTCTTAGTAGTCGTTGTATTTCATTTGCTAATAATAAGTTTAGTGCAGGTGATTATGATACATGTTGGGATGTCACCTCGTTTAAAGTGGCATGATAGGCCGTCCACCTTTCATTGAGACACATTGGGAAGTCACCTCATTCAAAGTGGCATGTTAGGTCGTCCGCCTTTTAATGAGACACATTGGGGAGCCACATCTTTCAAAATGACATATGGCATTCAAATCATCGTCAAAGTGAAAATCAATTATCCAAAATGGCTTCAAGTTGATTCCATTTATCCATATAGGTCATTCACCTTTCAACAAGATAAGTTGGGTTGCCACCCATTTAAATGACATATCAAGTTCAAAATAGGTCGTTTGTCTTTCAACAAGACAAAGTGGGTTACCACCCATTCAAATGATATATAAAGTTTAAGATGAGTCGTCCACCTATCAATGAGACTAGTTGGGTCACCACCTCGTTCAAATGGCGTATCATGTTCAAATGGGTTGTCCGCCTTTCAATGAGACAAGTTGGGTATTAGTCACCTCATTCAAAGTGCATATCATGTTCAAGATGGGTCATTCTCTCTTCAACGAGACAAGTTGGGTTGCCACCCATTCAAATGGCATGTTATGTTCAAAATGGGGCGTCTTCCTTTCTATGAGACAAGTTAGGTATTAGCCACCTCATGCAAAGTGGCATATCATATTCAAGATGGGTCGTCTGCCTTTCAATGAGACAAGTTAGGTTGCCACCCATTCAAATGGCATATTATGTTTAAGATGGATCGTCCGCCTTTCAGTGAGATGAGTTGGGTATTAGCCTCCTCATTCAAAGTGGCATATCATGTTTAAGTTGGTCGTCCACCTTAAATGACACATCATGTTCAAAATGGGTCATCCACCTTTCAACGAGACAAGTTGGGTTGTCACCTGCTCAAATGACACATCAAGTTCAAAATGGGTTGTCCACCTTTCAACGAGACAAATTGGATCACTACTTCATTCAAAGTGGTATATCAAATTCAAAATGGGTCATTTTCCTTTCAACAAGACAAGTTGGGTCGCCACCCGTTCAAATTGCATATCAAGTTTATGGTGGGCCGTCTACATTTAAACGAAACAAGTTGGATCACCACCTCATTCAAAGTAGCATATCATGTTCAAGTTGGTCATCCACTATTCAAAGAGAAAAGTTGGGTTATCACCCGTTCAAATGATACATCAAGTTCAAAAATGGGTTGTCTGCCCTTCAATGAGATAAAGTGATCCGCTACCTTGTTCAAATAGGTACACAACCTTGAATCCACAATGCCTCACAAGCTCAACACTGAGGTAATTTTGGAAGTCGATTCGAAGGTACGTGAATGTTTTATCTTCGAACAACCCTTCCCCATTTATCAAAAGAGAATCCATCCTTTCCAACAGACGGAGAACATTGTCAATCTTTTTCTTCTTTGTCTAACCAAAATTGGCTACGTTTCAACTTCTTCGTTCAAAGATTCTTTCATCATCCCTGAACAAAGAAGTGGAAGTTTTTGACACCTATTTTTTGCCCGACATTTTTAAAATAAATACTTTTGTGCTTCTTATTTGTTAAAGACCACAAAATTCAATTTTTACATATTTTTTTTCAATTTTACACAAGTTATTGATAATTATCCTTATTTTTAAAAAAATATTTGGATTTTTTTCAATTTGTTGTTATTTTAATTAATTTTTGATTATTATTGATTTTTGCACAGTTTTTTATAAATAAATATTGTTTTAATTTTGTTAAACTGTTATTTTGGTCTTCAATTGAGATCATATTTTCATTTGGAATTAAATATAATGTTTTAACTTTATTTTTATCACAGTCTGTTAACTCATAAAAGATGGAGAAGAATTTTTTACACAGATAAGGTTAAGTATTCATAGTTTTAGATAGCCCATAGTTTTCCAAAACCATGGTATTGAGCACAAGATTTTGCTCTTAAGTGGTTTTATTTTGTTTGTAAAACTAATCCACTCTTTTCGCAATTAATGGTGGTGAAAATTTCTAGATTTGTCAAAAGATCCAAAATAATTTTCTTTCCTTTTTCCTATTCTTTTTTCGGTGACCACCACCACTGGAACACCACTAGTGACCACCTCCCGTCACTGTTCATCACACCACTGCCACCAACAATCGACCAGCTCCACCAGCCTTCACTCACCTTTCTTCTCCATTCATTTTTCACTTTTTTCCATCAAACAACCAAACGACCAACGCCGCTCCGGCAAACAACAAACACACTGCCTCCCATTTCTGTCTTCTCCGATGACTTATGATGCCAAAGTTCTACCTCCACGAATCTATCACTACCAGTATCCTTTTACCCTTCACAACCACCAACTTTTCCAACCAAGCAACATCTCCGTTCCACCACCACAACCTCCCAAATACTCCACCAAATGACCTTCTTACCTTTCCTCTGTTACTGTTCTGGCAAAATGGGGAGCACCAGTGAATGAAATCAACAACAACCAAATCAGAAAAACCCAAAAACTTTAGGCTCCACCCACCTCAGCACCTCATTCTCTTTTCACACCATTAATGGGGAGCTTGAAGCTCCAACCCATAACTCCAGTGAACACTAACAGGTCCCATTTCCCTCTTCCTCTTTCATATTTATTCTATTTTGCAGGTGTTCTGGCCAACCCCAATGAATCCATTGGTGTAGTCCAACAAACAATGCAGCAACAATGACACCAATAACCAACCCCGCGAAACCCCGATGTCGCCTCACCTCTGTTCACCGCCTTCTCATTTTTTTCCTCAACATCAGAATTAGATGAATACACCATCTCTGAACACCAGTAGCTCTGACGAACCAACAACTATAGCAAAAAACAACACCATAACTAATTTCCACGATAGAGTAACCAGCTCAACAATGATGAAAACCACGACAAAGCTCACCACTCCGGTGACACCGGATCTAATCGGAGTAAATACTAACCAATAATTCCATTAAGATCAATAAACATCACTAGTATTTCTCTCTTCCTTTATTTTATCTCTATTTTTGTTGTCTTTACATTAGCTGCTTACGCATATTTTTTCATTTTGTTGTCATTTTTGTTTACTGTTGGTACCATTATGTTATTGTTCTATTTTTATTTTTATTGTTGGTGTGACTATTATCATTATTTTGTAGGTGTATGTTGTTCTATTGCTGGCATTTTTGATTATTATCTTTTGGTTTGGTGTTACTTTTACAGTAATCCTGATCGTTCAATCGTTGTCTCATTTTTTGTCACTAGTTAATGCTTGTTTAGACTATTTTAGCATTCACTATTCATTTAATCGACAATAGCCACATGCTATAATCAATTGGCCAAGGAAAAAACCTCTCCGTCAGGTTTTTGGGGCCTCCACTTATATAAAGACGGATGTTATTATCTGTCTAGTTCAACTATTTTTCAAATTCAATTATTTTTCAAGTTTAATTATTTTTTAAATTCAATTATTTTTCAAGTTCAATTTTCTTATTTCAAGTTTTAATTTAATTGGCTGACGAATTTTTGATTTTCATTTATTATATTACTTTATTCTTTGTGTATATTTTATATTTATTATACTTGTTCAAATGATTTTATCTCCTTCTCAATTGAAAAATAAGTTCAGTCAGGACCCACCATTGTGGATTCTAAAGGATGCCTAACACTTTCCCTTCAGAATAACATGAACCCTTACCTAGAATCCAATTGGTTACGCATACTAAAAAGTTTTCTTTAATTAAATGGTTTCCTAGTTTTCCTAAAATTAGGTGGCGGCTCTCAAAATGTGTTTTAAACTAATTATTAATTTATTTTTGAGCCTTGAAGTTGCGACTTATGAAAATAGGGATGTAACAATAACTGCATTAGTAATCTACTTAGATCCCTCTATCTCCAACATTTCTTCTTCCTCAATAGTATGAGAAACTATATCATGTAAAACTTTGTTAAGTGATTCTCTTTAAATTTCTCTTAACCGAAGATTATCTATTTGCATCACAGTGAGTATCAATACTACTGCCATATTCTCATCGGTGTCTTGCTCCACCACCTTATCTTCATCTATGTTGCTTTTATCATTGTTAACATCAACTATATCACCTTACTGCTTATCAAGAACCATAATATCATCATTTTAACTAGATTACTTTTGTTGCTGCTTATCTACAACTTGGTCATTATAGTTAACATCAACTATATCACCTTGTTGCTTATCAATACCCACAATATCACCATTTTGAATGGATTGCTGCTTGTCCATAATTTTTCCAGTGACTTGGTCAACCTTGATGCATTTTCCTTCTTTACTGTCACTACTAATTTGCTGATTATTATTGATCTGTGTAGGTATTTGAGTTGAAGAGATTGGATCTAATCTTTACAAAGTCTGACCAAATAATACTATAATTGACTCCTTAGCCGACATTGGTTTCTCCCCCTCATCCTCTTTCTTCTATGTTGTAATAACTTTTTAAATGTTGCTGTTGTTGACAAATATGGCTGTATTAGTGGTTGTTGCTTACATATCCATTTGCCCATCATCTTCCTATGAGTGCATCAAATTTGTTCTCCACTGGAATGTGCATTGGATCTTCTTTTGGTCTCATGTTCCTCACCACAATCCACTGACCAGGGTCTCCTACCACTTTACCACTAGATAGAATTCTAGATTTTCCTTTCTTCATTATGTGAATGTATGGTTGGTGATATTCTTTCTCCCTTTTATCTTTGTCCTGCGACTCATGAACCCCTTTTTTATACTTTGGAATATTGCTGCATCTACAATCCTCCTTACTATGGCCTTGCATCTTACATTCATAGCAATTTATTAGAACATAGTCATATTTAATCGCAATCAAGTTTGTCCTCACTTTTCCAGTTGCTTCATTTTCTATTTGCATCTGAAATGCCTCAGAGAAGTTACCTTTTAAATCTACCAACATCTTCACACATGCACAACTAGGTCTGGACTTGTTAATTATGGCTTGATCTAGTTGAATAGGTTCCTCCACCACAAATGCTAAAGAGAATAAGCTTTCTTTGACAAAGAAGGTTAGAAAACAAAATCCAAGCCATTGCCATTGATATTTCCTCATTAACCTTCAGCATAGAATTATCTATCAAAGTGTACATTAGGTATGAATAGCCATTTTTGCACTTAATATAGAAAGCACCCTTCAAAACTAAGTTAATAAAATCCTCCTGGTGTGTCAATCAAATAAGGATGTGTTTACTTTGAAACAGATCAATACGACATCCCTCTTTGATCTCACATTGTTGAGTAATAATCCTACTTAATTCCTCTAACTCATACCACTCATATGTGAATTCACCAATCACTACAAATCAGAGGTCTTCTAATAGAGTCATTCTATCAACTTCCTCCTCCTTCCATTTGATTTGAGGAATACCTTCTACCATAGTTATGTCCTTCCGCAGATCCTCATGAGAAAGTTGTATTGATTAATGTATTGAATTAGCATATATATTCTCTTTAGGAAAACTAGGATTTGTGACATTGGGTTCATTGTTTGAAGAAGAAGTAGAGATAGAAAATTAGAAATGGATAACTGGAGACCAGCCACTAGAGGGGTTGGCTGCCGGCTGATTACGACATAGTCTAGGTTTAAAGGTTCATTTTAGGAGAGTGAAGAGAGAATTTTTTTCTTATATAAATTTTTAGTGATAACCATATCTTCACCAACAAGGATTTTACATCTCAGGACATTTTTAATTTTGTTTCATCTTTAGAGTTAAATTTTCTATTTTCAGCACTACCCATCAAAATAATTTTATATTTTTCTTTATCTTAGCTAGATGAATCTAGAATGTATTAAACACAAAGGATAAAGTAATTCTTTCCCTTGGATGATGTAATAACCCTCATAATAAAGTTTTAATTTTGGTGTATTTTGACCATTTTACCTCTTCCAGTTGTTGCTTATGATATTTGTGGTCTGTGGGTGTGAATGCTATAGTTACTAAGGAGGTTGGTTGCATATTATGTGAGTTTTTCGTTTTATAAGGTTTGAAAGTCGGTATGATTGACTTTGGTCAATATTTGGTGTTAACAAGGTTGTATGGGAATTTTTCATTTTTGTTAGCCCCAAAATTTCCTTTTGGGTTAGTATGACCGTTGGTTCGAATCCCAAGACATATTGATGGATTTTGAGTAGTTTGTTGGAGAGTTTGAAGTTTAAGGCATAAGGTTGACTTTTGTAAATATTTATTTAAGACAATCTTTGACCTATATTTTGATGATTCGTTGAGTCTGGAATATCATTTTCAATTGGGGAGCATATTTAGTTGGTATTCATGGGGTTTTGGGAAAGTTTCAAGGATTGATTCCGAGGTTGTTTGTTGGTTATTACTATTGTTGTTGCGGGTGCAATCATACCTACAATGCCTTGGTTGCACCTTGGAGCCATATTTGCAATTAGGTATTGCTCTTGCAGGACCACACCAGAGGGATGTCCCACTCAAGCGAAGGATAGAAGGGGTGGGCTTGACCACTCTTATGGAGCATCGTCCGCATCGACAGAGTGCAGCTGTAAGATTTTCTCGCACCTGCAAGCTTGATCTTGTAGGACCAGTCTATTCTTGTGATGGTCCATATGGCAAGTGACCTTCGTTGTTGTGAAAGATTCAGCGCACCTGCGGTATCTCATCTATAATAAGATCTTCGTAGGTGTGGAGATCACTACAGGTAAACAACAGATTTTCCATTTTCTTATCTTATTTTCATATCTCAATTTTTGAAGCTTGGTAACTCAATTTTGGGAGAATCAAAAGGTATTATAATCGATTCTTCTTTGGATATGATTCTTATACTATTTTTACACATTCCCAAATGAGCTGTTTATGATTTTATCATCAAATCTTGGTTTTCCAATTAGAAATTTGGAGATATTAAGGTGAAGTAAAGAAACAGTATCTTGATAATTTGAAGGTCTATTTTAACTCCATTTCTTTATGAAATATCATATTTGAACTCCTTAAGCTATGGATAACGTGATTTTCTAATAAAATTCCAATTTTACTCTTGTGGGATTGTGGTTGACTTTTGGATTGACTTTTTGGACTAGAAATTTTCCTATAGCAATATGGGCATCTATGATTTTGTTTTCTTATGTTGAATACATATTAGATCAGACCCGACTCATTTAGAGTTTCTACGGAAGGGTAAAGCTTTGATTTGACTCCTCGAACTTCCTTTAAAGCAAGTTGAGACTTTCTTTGACTCTCTTTTGAAGTATTTATGTGCTAGTTACTTGTATGTGGAGTAATGGAGAGATATAAATCATGTGTAGATGACATGATGAGCATCTATGCGGGTACTGATATTTTGTGAAAGGTTAAAAATGAGTAATTGACTTGATTGGACTGTATCCCCTTATTATTGATAACTGGTTTATAGATTGTAAAGTGGAATAGTGTCTTATTGGATATGCTAGTGGTTGATAATGATGGTACTTCCCCTTATGAGCATTATTTGAGTAATTGGTAGCAATTGATGATATTTGGGCTTGTAATCGGTGTTTTTGAGTTGAGTATGACTTCGTGTGCCTAGATTTAGAGATTTGTGTTCATATTATTAGTGTCAATCAAGCATACCCACTCATATTCATGTCATGGAATTGTTAAAGAGAGTTTGTTGAGAAAGATGATTTGAAAATAAATTGCATGCCCGATGGGAAAGTATTCTAGATGGATTTTTACTAATTTTGACTTGCATGCCCGATGGAAAAGTGTTGAGTGAATTTTCACTGATTTGGACTTGCATGACTGATGGAAAAGTATTTTGAGTAAATTTATGATGATTTTGGTTTGCATGCCCAATGAAAAAGTGTTTTGGGTGGCCTGATGGATAATGTTTCGGACAGATTCATGATTTGCATGCCCGATGGAAGCTTGTTTTAGGTGATGGAAAATGGTTTTGGACAGATTTACAATTTGTATACCTAATTGGAAAATATTTTGGGTAGGTATACGGACCTCGCTATCCCCCCATGGGTCCCAGCTAGCTTTACATGACACGAGTGTATATTGTAGCATACATTGCTTCATATTGTATTTATCTTATTGTTTTCATTTGATTGGTACATGTTATTGTTATGAATAGTGATTGGGTGGTTTTTTACTCATTTCTGATTTGAGGAGTTGTGGATTTTGTTTAGTGTTGTTTCCAGATTATTGATGTATAACTTCTAGATTAGGTGTGGCCCTCCTGATTGATAGGTGTTTGAGGATATAGTCGGTAGTAGTGTTTTAAGTGATTCTCGTTATCACTTTGAAATAGGGACAATCGAAGATGTCATTGAGTGCATGTTGTTTGGTACTCATACTTCTTTATTTTTGCACTCTAGTGTAGGTACTGAGCCGCCTATTCCCTGACATTGAGTTAGAGACTACATTCAAGTTTTCTTATATCGAGATTCAAAGGTAGCGACTGATTGACCTTGTACCAACTGAATTTCGTCTATCTTATTATTGATGTTTTTCCTTACTTTGAGATACTGCAAATTCCTGTTGTACAAATTTTATCACTAGAGGCTTTTACTTGTGGCGTCCGAATTTTGCGGGTGTTTGTTACCTTTCTTACTTCTATATCAAGTTATTTATGTTGTTTCGTATAAGACTTATCTTTACTTTACTTCTTCCATATATTTATTTAATTATTACTACTGTTTGTGTGATGGGTTGGCTTATATATTGCAGGGGGTGTGATAGGTGCCATTACAACTTGAGTGTTGGGTTGTGATAAGTTGGTATCAGTGGACTAGGTTCATTAATATCACAAGTATAAGTCGAGTCTAGTAGAGTCTTGTGGATCAATGTAGAGACATCCATTATCTATATTTGAAAGGCTACAAGACTTTAGGAAAATCCTTTACTTCTTTGTTATGGTGTAAAGATTGATTTCATCAGTTACTGAGATTTTTGGTTCATTCTCTGATAGATGGTGAGGACTTGTGAAAACATAGAGAGAGATTAGGAGCCCATTCCAGCATTTGAGCTTAGTGCTCGTGTCAGGAAATATGGATATGGTAGGGGATATAATAGGGGCCGAGGTAGAGGTTGAGGTAGAGCCCAGGCAACTGCTCAGGTACCAGCTATTGTAGAGTCTACTAAGGGTGAGTTTGAGATTGGGGAGTATCAGATTCTGATTGAAGAGGTGGGCCTAATTTAGGCTCCACTGTTTTTTAGCTACTTCGATGCTTTAGGACACTTTGATTCATATGTTGGGTCTGTTAGAGGATATGACATAAAATTATGGTTTGAATAGTACTCCCTAGGGTTCACAAACTAAAGTTGAGGCTCAAACTTCAGACCATCAACCTATCCCAGCTTTCCAGGGCCTAGTGGGCTAGCCAACAATTGCAACATTTAGATATAATGGGTATGCCTTTGCCAGGTGTAGAAGCCATGAGCGTGGATAGACCAGTGATGTATAATGAGGAGAAAAGGAGGTTTAAAATATTCAGGAAGATAGATCCACCTCAATTTTAGGGTGGACAAAGTGAGGATACTTATAAGTTTTTAGTGAGTTGCCATGAGAGGCTTAAAAGTGTGGGATTGGTGGAGTCCCATGGGATTTATTATATGTCTCATCATATGTGTGGCCTCGCTAAGCATTGGTGGCACTATTATGTTGATTCAAGGCCCACAAGATATCTGGTTATGGCTTGGGCATTGTTTGCCCAGGCTTTTCTTGATCAGTTTGTTCCTTATAGTTTGAGGGAGAAATGGAGGCATCTATTCAAGTATCTGAATCAGGAGGGGATTTCGGTGACTGAGTATGAGACACAGTTCTATGCATTATCTCTCCATGTCTTAGTGATTGTACCAAATAATTTTCACGACCCAATTTTTTGTTCATGATGACACCTACTTTAACTCACCAGTAGGTAAGCCAAACCATAGCCCGGAACGACAAGTAATGGGCTAATCGGCGGAAGATAAGATAAGCATGAAATATAGACTCACAATAGAAGTACTAAGCAGCGACATAGATAAATAAGATCATATGGAATAACAAAGAAACAGAGTAAAAGTATTAAAGAGTATCTCATGACCTAGTAAGGTCGGTATAAGAGCCACTAAATAAAAAATAAGAGTACTAGATAGTAGCAAATATACAAGTAGTCTCAGAATATGCAAAAGACTATCCAAAAGTAATAGAAGGAGAGAGGATGAGTAGTAAGCCTGAAAGTAACATCAGTAGTGATAGCTCATACTCGGATCTGCATCAGAAAAAGATTCAAAAGTGCAGTATGAGTACCAAAAACAACGGGTAGTCAGTAGGCATCATAGGCCGACCGAGCTAAATTACAATAAAATGCGAGAAAGACAATGAAAAAGAAAATGTAGAATTATAGTAAAAAATTGTGATGTACTATTAATTAATAAACATTTCGGGGTATGGTTTTCTTATTAGAGCCAATTTAGAACCTTTTTTCTTTTGGTTCAACAAGTTCATCTTGTTGCATAAAGCCCTAATGAAAATTATTAAGAATTCAAACAATACAAAGCACAGAAGAACGAAAACCACAAATGCAAACAACAGTAACAAGTACAGACATAAAAGTGCAAGATGATCCATACACGCTCGACCACGAAAAGGAGAAAAAAACCTTAATCTCCACTATTTCTGATTAAGAACAATAAAGTTTTCTCCTTTCCTTTCCCTTCTTGATGACGTGCAACACCAACCTGCGCTCTTTTTCTCATTAACCATGAACCATAGACCATACCACGACCAAAGTTTAGGAAAAAGTGAGATTTCTTTTGTCATTTTCTTTATACTCAATTTCTACTCATCAACTTGAAAAGAAGCCTCTCTTAAGTTCAAGAGTTTAGAAAATGTAAACTAAAGTCAAGAATAAAGGGCTAAATCCGAAATAATACTCCAAACCAGGCTAAAGCAATAATTATGCAGAATAAGTAACTAAAAAATAAATACATGCAAACTACAACCTAACTAGGCCCCAATAATCCCAGAAGGTACAAACAAGAGAGAAATAACCCAAATGAGCCCCCATAAGCCCGGTGGGTACAAACAAGGAGGAATACCAAAAATAATAAGGTCAAAGTGTGCCGACGAGTGATAAAATACCTGGAATTTCATTCGAACCATAAACGCCAGACTTGAACCGGAACTAGAGAATAATATTATCATAATAAAGTATCGCGTATAGATCAAGAGTGTCGGACTTGAACCGGAACTAGTAAATAGTTTCAAGGTAATGATATCCCAAGCCATAACTTCCTTTAAGTCCAAACTAATCTTAAATCCACGAATTCAATGGTCAAATCAATAAGAGGAGCGAGTTCTAATCACTAAGTCTAAGAATTGATGTTTAAAGGTCAATCGTACTCTAATCTGAGTAATAAAGCGAGGCAAAATTCGACAAATGGCCTAAGATGTATAAAGGCTCAAGAATTAGTCTAAGGTGATGAATAAGGTTCTATAGGGTCTACAAAGAGTTAATCTAGGCAATTGACCTAAAAGGAGGGCCGGCACAACCCGTTACTAGTCCCAAAAACTCACACTAAAGAAAAAATCTACTCTAACCTAAACTAAAGCTTTAAAAATTCAAACCAAGGTCTTAAACAAACAAAAAATATTCCTAAAGTATCATTATAACTATTACGAGGGAAAATGGGGCCAAATTCTACAAAAAAGGCCTCCAAACTAGCTAACTTTAACCAATAAAATACTAAACTATCCACCAAGTCGTAAATACATACCCATAGCTAGCATAATACTACACTAATACCATAAAATAAAGCTCAATCTATGAGAAAAGTAAGCGTAGCCTACCTTGACGCCGCCGAAAGCTCGTAAAGTCCACTACTCTAGAGCTTTTCCCTTTCGACAAGCCTCCGAATACTGTCACACTATCAAAATAATAATCTATGCATCAAGACGAGAATAATGATACCCATATTGCATATAAATGCTCCGGGTCAAAAGTCAAACTAAAAATACCACATGGGACCCGCTTGCAGAATCGCGAAATCAAAACTATCAATGCGTCCCTTATAGCTCAAGTATCATTTACTCCAAAATTTGGGTGAAATCCGAGCTCAAATAATCCTCAAATAAGCCCCAATAGTATTCGGAATCTAAGAATTAAATCGAGGAAATAAACTAGAATTTAGACGGAACTTATGGGAATAAAGTCAAGGAAATGATCGCAAACTCGTCTATAGATCAACCCCAATACTAGATAGTCGATCCCTCATAATATCTAAGCTCCCAAGGTATTTAATGGGGGTTTTATCTCTTGAAAAATGCCCAAAAAGCTGAGGGGACAAGAATTTAATGGTGCAGCGAGTTCGCCTAGGCGACCCTAGGCTCGCTAAGGCGACATAGCCTAGGAGGCCAAGGATTCTCTAGGGAGATGGCATGCCAAGGAGGCCTTAGCGCAAAGGCGACATAGCCTAGGCGGCCAAAGAGTCGTTTGGGCAATGGCCTTGCCAAGGCAGCCTCCTCGCTTAGGCAACAATAGGCACGCTAAGGCGACATTGCCTTTGTTACAACCCAATCTACCGGATCGTAAGGGCACCTACTCTAATCCACCTAGATAGGAGAACCCCTTACCACCCAGCCAACATACATGCGTAAGTCTTTAATAATTGGAAATAACCAACTTTTATTACAACTGTTTAAAGAAGGAGATGCAGAAAATAAAAACTACCCTAGGACCTAGTCTATACAGGTACAAGAGCTGCTAAGGAGGGATAAGTAGACAAGACATAACTTCCACCATGAGTAAGAAGAGTGCGAGCTGCTGAAGAGTCACTACCGCAACAGTCAAGCAACCATCACTAATTCTTACAAAAGACTATACCTCGAAAAGGGTATAGCAAGAGTAACATCAGTACAAACAACATGTACTAGTAAGCCTTATCGTTGACCCAAATTGGATTACACAAATATAACATAAATAGTCAAAAGAAAATATGTATTCTTTTACTCTCACTACCGAACCCCTAAAGTGACCCCATTTCCCTTAGCTACACCCTAGACTTGAACTTCGAGATACAACTACTCCCCCTACGACTCTACTACCCCGAACCACTAAGTCTGACCTCACACCGAGGATTAACCTAACTTTGAAAGGCCACTACAACAAAAGCGGAGACCCTAGGACTGAATCCATAATTTTAATAAGTCACATAGCATCCTGGAGAAGACTCACCCGGACATGTAACCTGTCCACCTGCCCCCCCTCCCCCCCCAACCCGAACATCAGATCGAGCTTAACCCCTGACTCACATCAGTCTTCTCCCTATTTCGCAAATATAGGACTCTTTACCCAACCCCTACCTCCTTGGTCATTCCACTACCCGATGTAATATAATAACCTAAGACAAAATAAGATGTAAGAATTATGCTATAAACGAACCACCCTTAACTAGATTCCATTACAACAAGTTAATCCATATTCAATCTAACATACACTCAGCACATCAAGAAATCAAATAGGCCAACATATTATCACCAAATCAAGTTCAGGCAGGCTAAACAGGCAATTCACAAAACGATCAGTTAAGTCAAACCATGATCAAGTCAACACGATATCTAGCGCACTCCAATACAACATAGAAATCCAATTCATAAATACCAGTTGAAGGATCATATTTAATTTCAAGATCAATGTCAACATATCATGACTCCATTACCAAAAATCCCCAAATATATGATAAAAACCGGACCACACAAAGAACCCAAACATATAACAATATATAAATATATTTCTCGGTCTACTCATGGAATCATCAAGCTCACTTGACCCTCGTACATACATATTGTGGGTTATGTATCCACTCTCTAGACATGACTTGCAGGGGACAATATCTGTCCATGTACTAAATCCCAGACACAAATGTCTGTCAACCTTATTTCACCAAAACCCGTGAGGACTTTCTAAGTACCGAACATTCCACAATCAAAAATGAGGTAAGTCAAGTTCTATAATTACCGCATATATCAACTGCAATGACCACACCAAACAATATGCACCAACAAGCCACACTATCAAGTAGGAAACATGCACACATAATACTAATTGATAAAACTATGATACCCTCACCTACACTACCGGTTAGGCCTTTAGCCATGACACACCCACCAAACTACGCTCCTAAGACCACCCCAAGGATTAACACCTTAGATTCTTCAGAGGCTCACTAACACCTTACTTGGTATTATCATTTCCCTTAAGGTTTAACTAACAACCGATAATTTTCCATTTTAGCTACCCCAAATACAAGTATACAATTGTGAACCATAGCACAAGTATAGCATAAACATGATAATGTATACAGACAATCCTCAATTATACTTTACCCAGACTTAAACAATTTTAGCCATCCAAACTCCGTGCCTGAAAAACTAAACATGAAATCTCCCATCCATCTACGTTATACTCATGCTCTCTAACCCGGGTCTATGCTACTCAATTAACCTTAGCTTACATGGATGTCACCAGTTGTAGGAAGAATAAACGAATGTGAATTCCACCCTTGCCAAGATCACAGGCACTTAAATCCTTGAAAATTCATGGGTGTACACCCATCCGCACCTCTTTCTCCTCTCCTTTATAGTTCTAAAGTAGGGGGAGGCAGCCTTTAGGGTTTTTGGGACCTCTCACATCATTTGTTTCAAATAAGGTGGAGAAAGGAAATAAAACCTGCCTAAGTACTATTCTGGTCAGCATCATACCACTATAGTGGCCCGCTCACCACTATAGCAGAACAAATTCTGCTATAGTCGAATGATGTAAGACCGACCCAACTATATTTAATCCCCAAATTTAATACACGTGGCCCCGTATAATTTTTCCAATGCAATTTCATCTATACCTGTACTCCACACTACTATCGAGGAGTTTCCTAGTAATGAAAAATTTGGTTGTTACAGCCTAGGCGGCCAATGTGTTGCTAAGGCGATGTCACCAATAACATCAGGCACTAGCAAACTTGGCGAAGTGTTAAGTTTCTAATCGGACCCTTGGGATCGTTTGAAATCCTGTGAACATAAACAAACTATGCTACGCTACCAAATTCAGCATTCCATACTCAACAGTGCCATCAAAATTTCCATCCGAGGTCATTTCGATTGAATATGGGTCCCACACTCAAATGATCATTTTAACCAAAATCCACTCAATAGCCCAAAATGAGTTTGGAAACCTCAGGACCCAAACCAAGGGTACCTCTAGCCTAAAATTAACATTACAAAAGCTAACAAAACTATCAGAATTGACATCTGAGGCTGTTTACTTGAAGTTTAGGCCCGATACCTTTTTCTTAACAATGAAAGCTCCAAAATATGGAAATGGCTCTAAAAAACAAATGAACTGTTTGGTAACCAAACTATCAGTTCCAGTAAGTTATAAATGACTTGGGGTAGCTATGGGATAGTTCTAAACATCAAAAAAGCATGAAAACACATAAAATGACCTGGATGGTCATTACAATAATATTGAGAGGATTCGTAGATTTGTGAGGGGTTTGACCTACCAGATTTGAGAGGTAGTCTTTCCTATAGCTCATTTTGGAGTTCTTTCAGAGGTTGGTCGAGGTGGCTAAGGAGTTTGAGCTTCTGTACTGTGAGGAGTTTGTGAACTTAAGGGATAATTGGTCTAATAATTTTGGCCAGTTCTGTATTACTTCATTTAGAGATAGGGCTTTTTTAGAAGAGATTTTTGTCCTCAGCATAATAGACCAGTTCATGCTTCTATCCAAGTTTCCGAGGGTGGGTATTCTGAAAAAGACTCCTTTAGTTCACACTGACTTTTCATGATTCTTCTTAGAGGTTCGTAAGCCATGGTGGCTATTTTGGTTATTTGAGATTTTTTCAGTAGATGGAGGTTCCTAGATCTTGTTATGAGTGTGGTAGTCTAGAGCATCTCAAGAGGGATTGTCCTAGAGTTAGGGGTAGAGATCAGCAATGCGGTACTCAGACTCCAGTTAAGGTAGCAGTACCCCCAACTAGGGTCATGATCAATATTAGAAATGTAGGGTTACGCCATCGGCTGGATGAAAATATTGTAGAGGGATTACTCAAGCAGGTGTTGATGGAGCTCAATACTATGCTTTTTTGGGTAGACTTGAGGTAGAGGCCTCTGATGGGGTTATCATAAGTATCACCCCAGTATGGAATCGATATGTTTCAGTATTATTTGATCTTGATTCTACTTTCTCATATATGTCTATATAGTTGCATTAGGTCTTGATATGATGTGTGAGTCACTTTCTCTATCTATTCATATTACTACCCTATTAGGTAATTCTTTAGTGGTGGATTGGGTGTAGGGATCCTGTGTTGTGACTCTTTTGGGTTGTGATACTTAGATAGAATTGATTATTTTGAATGTGGTTGATTTTGATGTGATTTTGGACATGGATTGGTTTTTTCCATGTCATGTTGACTTTAGTTATGTAAGGTGTATGTGGTTAGAGTGGAAGAGTGCCCAGAGCTCATATCCTAGGAGGGTGTTTTTTTTTTTAAAGACTTAATGATTGATTAAGAAAGGGTGTCTTTCTTATTTAGCACATATTCATGATATTAATACTGACACACCTCCCTTGGACTCGATGAGGGTGATTGGAGAGTTTCAGGATGTATTCCTTATGGATCTTCTATGTGTTCTAACAGATAGAGATATTTATTTTAGCATTGATTTGGAGCCAGGTACTAAGCCCATTTATGTTCCTCCTTATCAGATGGCTCTAATGGAGTTGAAGGATAAGTTGTAGGACTTGTTGAGTAAATGATTCATTAGGCCCAGTATTTTGCCTTAGGTGCTCCCGTACTATTTGTGAAGAAGAAGGATGAGTCTATATGGATGTGTATTGACTAGCAACAATTGAACAATGTAACCATTAAGAACAATATTCTCTTTCACACATTGATGATTTATTCAATCATCTTCAGGGTTCTTCAATATTTTCAAATATTGACTTGATATTAGGGTACAATCAATTGAAGATTAGGATTTCAGACATCCCTAAGATGACTTTTTAGATCGGTATGGTCACTATGAGTTTCTTGTTATGTCATTAGGGTTGACTAAATCCCCATTGACATTTATGGAGTTGATGAATAGAGTGTTTCAGACTTATCTCAATTCTTTTGTCATTGTGTTCAATAATGATATCTTAGTGTATTCTAAGAGAAAGGAGGAGCTTCTGCAGTATTTGAGAATTATTCTTCAGATATTGAGGAATAAGTTGTTATACACAAAGTTTTCAAAGTGCAAGTTTTGGCTCAGTTTCGTGACATTCTTGGGACATGTAGTGTCCTTGGAGGGTATTATGGTTGATCTGGCTAAGGTTAAGGTGGTTTGGGATTAGTTTAGGCCTACTTCAGAGTTTTGTTGGTTGGGCTAACTATTACAAACAACTCATGGATAGTTTTTCTACCATTGCAGCCCCTTTGACCAGATTGACTCAGAAGAATATTACTTTGCAGTGGTCTGATGAGTGAGAGATGAGCGTTCAAAATCACAAGACCTTTGACTTTAGCGCCTATCTTGATGAAAGGTAAAGGTTTTACTATATATTGTGATGCTTTGAGAGTTGGCCTTGGTGGTGTTTTATGCAAAGAGGGAAAGTTCTACCATGCTTCAAGTTAGTCAAAACCTCATGAAAAGAACTACACAATCATGATTTGGAGTTGGCAGAGGTTGTACTTGTTTTGAATTCATGGAGGCATTACTTGTATGGGGTTCATTATGAAGTATTCACTGATCATCGAAGCTATAACAACCCTTGTTGTGATTTTTAGCTTTTTCTATATTTTGACTATTTTTATCTTTTATGTAGTTGCTATATATCATTTATAAGTTGTAGGGATGGTTGGCACGGTCCATGAAGCATTCAGGAGTGATTTAAGTGAGTTTGAGGTATGGAATAACCTTGAAAGTGATTAGTTTGACCTTGGTCAACATTTTGTGATCCAAGAATCAGATGATGAGTCTATCAGTTTTATTAGATTCGGAATGTCGATTTTAGGGTAGTAGCGTGGTTGGTTTGGGTTTTGAGCCATTATTTTGAGTTTGGAACCTTTAGATGAGAAATTAGTTAAAATAACTTAAAAGGGGTCTTGGTGGTTAACTTGTTGGAAACAACCTTTTTTGATAAATTCGATGTTTCTACTGAGTCCCAAACATTGAAATTAGCCTAGTAGCATTATTAGTTTATTTATGGGGGTCCCGAACAAGTCTTGAGGGTCTATTTGGAACTTTTTTGGGACTTGGACTATTACTGGTGCATTTACTCATCGTGATTGTGTGGTAGGGGGTTCACGATCACGAAGAGTTAATTCTTCCTTTATTGCGATCATATAATGGGTTCAATGATCATGAGGTTTGAGTCGGGTAGGCATCGGGGTCGCGCGGTTCATTCCCTCAATCCCGATGACCATTTTAGTCGTGGTCAATGTTTGACCTCACGATCACACAGGTTAGGTCGTGATCGCAAGGTATTGTTCATAGAAAATTATATAAACTTCATTTTCGTGATTGTAGTCCATTTTCACCATTTTTGAACTTGGGGAGTATAAGGGGACTGTACTCACTCCTACTTTCTGTACCCTTTTGGTGTATATCCCAGTTCGAGTGCGACCCGTGGAGCTTGAAATCATGTATGTTGAGGCTGTTTTGGAGTAATGGTGAGCTCCTCGTTCAGGTATTGATTCTAGACTTCGTCCTATCTATCTTGTCTTTTCTTTATTATTTAGAGACAGAGTTGTGTATTTTCTTACTCTTTATCAGTATTAGTGCTCTTTACTCATGACACTAGATTTTGGGTTTGGAGTTGTATTTATCTCAGTTTTGGATTTGTTCTTTATTTATATATGGATTGAATTTTTTTATAGAGTCTCGTATTGGGTGTTATTTACTTTCTTTCCATAATTCTATCTTTTTGGGTGTTAGGCTTACCTACCAAGGTTAGGTTAGGGTAGGTGTCATCATGACCTTGACTTCTAGGTCGTGACAAGAGCCTTCAATACTTGTTCAACTAGAAGGATCTAATTTGAGATAGCGTGGGTGGTTGGAGATGTTGAAGGACTATGACATGACTATTCTTTATCACCCTTGCAAGGCCAATGTAGTGGCGGATGCCTTGAGTAGAAGGTCGGTAAGTATGGGTAGCCTTGCCTTATTGTTGGTGAAGTAGCAACTTTTGGCTATGGATGTTCAAAGTTTGGCCAATAGCTTTGTGAGGCTTGATATTTTTGAGCCTAGTAGAGGTTTTGCTTATGTTGAGGCAAGTTCCTTGTTGGCCGAGCAGATTAAGGATAGAGAGTTTGAGGATGAAAAGTTATGTATTATTTGGGACAAGGTGTTGAAGGGAGAAACTAAGGAAGCGATGCTTGATCAGGAGGGTATTTTGAGGATCAAGGGTCGGATTTGTGTTCCCAGAGTTGGTGACTTGACTAGATTGATCATGGAAAAGGCTCATTGTTCAAGGTATCCATTCATCTGGGTACAACCAAGATGTATCATGACTTGAAGCAGCATTATTAGTGGTGTAGGATTAAGAGGGACATTGTGGAGTTTGTGGCTAAGTGTTTGAATTGTCAGCGAGTGAAGTATGAGCACCAGAGATTAGGTGGTATGACTCAGAAGAAAACTATACCTGACTGAAAGTGGAAGCATATTACTATAGACTTCGTGGTTGGTTTGCCTCATGCTTTGGGGAAGTTTGACTCTATTTGGATGATTATAGGCAGGTTGACCAAATTAGCTCATTTATACCGGTAAAGACCAACTACAATGCGGAGAGGTTGACTAAGATCCACATTTAAAAGATAGTTTTGTTGCATGGTGTGCCTATTTCCATCATTTTAGGTCGAGCCACTCAATTCACATTGCATTTCTAAAGTTCTATGCATCGAGAGTTGGCACTCAGTTAGAGATGAGTACAACTTTTCATCCATAGACATATGGTCAGTTAGAG
This sequence comes from Capsicum rhomboideum, assembly GCA_031232105.1. Lineage (NCBI taxonomy): Eukaryota > Viridiplantae > Streptophyta > Magnoliopsida > Solanales > Solanaceae > Capsicum > Capsicum rhomboideum. The sequence goes on from CP124718.1 coordinate 98,978,336, forward strand.
TGACTATTCAGGTGTTGGAAGATATGCTTAGAACTTGTGTGATTGATTTTGGTGGTTAGTGGGACCATTCATTGCCCTTGGCAGAGTTTGCTTTCACGACCCAAACTCCGTTTTGAGTGGCACCCTCACTAATCCTCCGTGAGATATCCATCTACCTGAATAATCATTACCAATACTTAGTCATTTTTAATACAAAAGAATAAAATTCTATATTAAAATCAAAATCCAAAGTAGTTCTAAACGAATCAATGCAGAATAATATCAAAACGTCTAGAACGCCCCCAGAAATTGAAGGTCATAGCACCAAAACATCTAAACAAAATAATCAGTAGGTACAACCTGAAAAACTAGTAATAACTAAACTGTCTATGTCTAAAACAAGTGGAAAAGAACATAGTGCAAGTATACCCATGACTACTCGAAAGATCATGCTCACCCTGGATTAGAAAACTGGTCGTTGTCTACAGAAGAGGTCTTGTCTAAGTTGCTGGAATATGCTCTGCACTCAATAAAAATAAGAGTATAGGGTGGTATCAATACAAAGCCACTATGTACTGGTAGGGTCATATGCCAACTCAACTTAATTATGTGAACACTTAACCAACAATTTGTAAATAAGAAGCAACCATGTAACATTAACAATTATCATTCAATTAGTTTTTCCTTCACAGATTTAGCTAAGCAAGAAATCAAATAATCAAGGAAAACATATCACAAGTACAAAATATCAACTTAAGTCAACTACTATGACTCATAAATAGACAACTCAACTTGTCACAACTACCACTTATTTGAATTTCAACAACATTAACTCAGTTCAAGTATATCAATAGCCCGGACCTCTCATGGATCCATTTAACATCAATAATATAACCCGGTTCACTCAAGGAACCTAATAACCATACCACAATATAACCCAGTCCACTCAAGAAACCATCAAACTCTGTAATACCATGTACACACATGGTAAGGATCTTATAAATGCCCACTAGCTATGACCTGGAGGGGACGAGCTCAGTCTATGTACCAAAAAACCCAGACAACTGGTGTTATACCACCTTATTCCAACATCCCCATCCTTATATTTCCTGAGATCCACCAATTTTGTGATGATTAACCTTTACCGATTCATCTCACAATATCAATTAATGTCATGCTATATATGATCACACAATGAGATAATTCAACCGTACTTGCACTTTAAACAAGCCCCTTTTATATAAACTTATTTCAAGTGATCACAACAACTTGTATAAATATTCAACAAGTCAGCATTTAGTAGCATGCATTGCAGTAAGTAGACAAATAGATAGTTAACATGCACACATAAACCAAATTGAGTTCTTAACTCCAATTCAACCATCACCTACCTCAATCCAAGCCCCGTAATGCTCTAACGTAGGGGTGGGAATAATATGATATATACCGAATTACCATATCAAACCAAAATTTTTAATACCGTGGTTTTGGTATTATAGTTTGTGGTATGGTATATGGTATACATTTAAAAAAATTAGTATTTGGTATGATATTTGGTATTTATAAATACCATACCTTTATTCCAAATACCATACCGAAGTATATAGTTATATAAATAATTTGTATGTGTTATTAAAATACTAACAAATATACAACTTAGTATTAGTACAAAACTAAATGTTTAGACGTTGAAACTTTAATTACTCCATCTTGATGAAATATCTATTTTTATGTAATTGATTAACAAGAGGAGTTGTTTGTACTTTATTTTTAATATATATTTCTATATGTGTAATGTGTTAGTATGATACAATTGGGACATTTTCTTTTTAGATGTCAAAGTCATAATACTCTATTATACGAGTATATATGGTCGAAGTTGAACAAACTATGGTTACCGATATACCATACTGCAAATTACCAAAACCAAACTTCAAAATACCAAACCATACCGAATTAATTTGGTATGGTAATGGTATAGTATTTTTAAAAACCAAATATCAAAATTACCATACCGAAGTTTCAAATACCATACCATACCATACCATGCCCATCCCTACTCTAACGAACTTGAGCCTTACCTTTTCTTACAACTTCGGCTTGATTGTGGTTTAAAAACAACATAATAATCACTAATCAAACAATGCTCTAACAATTTTAAGGATTACAACCTAATCCCTTAACCCAAAGGTCAAATTCATGAATCATTCCCTTATTCTAGGTTTTTTTTGACTTCATTCCACTTTAATTCCATCAAATTCATATTTACAAGAATGAATTCTAACCATGTAATCAAAACCCATCCACTCTTGAACAAAACCCAAGGCTTACACCTTGTTTTTCACTACTTTACTCCAGAAAGTCAACCTAGGTCAAGTTAATTCCTCCACCATGATCAAAATCTAGAGATTCTAGGGATTAATTAATGAAAAACTAGTTAAATTGGTGGATTAACTTACCTCAATGATGAAAATTGGATGGAAACAGGTGGAATTCTCCCTAATTTTCCCTCTCATGGTCTTGAACTAGTTTGTGATGAAAAATATGTTTTAAGTCCAAAAACTATATTTTACTATGCGTATCCTACTATAGCGGCCCAATTCCAGCTATAGTGGGATCTTCCTGCTATAGTGGGACTAACCAACATTGACTCCTGCTATAGTAGGAAAATTCACACTATAACGAGACCGTGGTAGCGGCCTGCCTCCCGCCATAGCAGCTTAGGAGAGGCTGTAACTTCGGCAGTCCCAGTTTTTGGCTAATTTTACAACACACTCCTAGATTTTGACATCCCAAACTAAGCTTTTTATGTCAAATGTTATATCTAGAGTTCTACTAACCCAAATTAGATTCCAAATTTTTTTACAAACTACTTAACCTCTTAACTAACACATTATGTTTTCAAATCACATGGTCATCAACTTATTTATTACTGAATTTACCTAGACCACAACACACTTGGAATTCATCCAAGACTAGGTTATCCCAAAATTTCTAACATTTCATCAGGGGAGAATCTTAACCCAAATTATGGCACACTAAGCTATATCGTAATAATCGAAAGGGTCGTTACATTTGCATAAAAAACAGTTATAATTCCAGCATCTAGATGGAACTATTTGAGGCTTTGTATGGGAGGAAGTATAGATCTTTGGTTAGTTGGTTTGATTTTTTTAAAATTAGACCTTGGGGTATGGACTTGCTGAGAGAGTCTATGGATAGGGTGAAGTTAATTTAGAACTGGATTCTAACAACTCAGAGTAGGCAGAAGAGTTATGCAGATTAGAGAGTTTGTGACTTGGAGTTCATAGTCTGTGAGCAGGTTCTATTAAAGGTATCACCCATGAAGGGTGTGATGATGTTTTTGAAGAAGAGCAAGCTTAGCTTAAGGTTTATTGGTCCTTTAGAGATTTTACAACGTGTTGGATAGGTGGCCTATGAGTTAGTCTTACCTCTGAGTCTTTCAGTTGTGCATCTAGATTTTCATGTCTCAATGTTAAAGAAGTTTCATTCTGATAGTTCTTATATGATTCAGTTGGATTTAGTGGATTTGGATCAAAATCTAACATTTTAAGGAGGATCTCGTGGCTATTTTGGATAGACAAATTCAGAAATTGAGATCTAAGGAAATATCCTTAATAAAGGTTAAGTGGAAGCATCCACCAGTTGAGGAGGCCACTTAGGAGACAGTGTTGGACATGTAAAGTAGATAATATCAGCTTTTTGATAGTTTAGGTACCTTCCTCGTCCTTATGTTCGAGGAAGAACTTTTATTTTAGTGGTGGATGATGTAACAACCTTCATAGTGAATTTTTTTTTTTGATGTATTTTGATTATTTTACCCCTCCCTATTATTTCTTTATAGTATTTGTGGTCTGTAGGTATAGGTGGCATAATTCTCAAGATGGTTGATTGTGTATTATGTGATTTTTTAATTTGAGAAGGTTTAGAAGTTGGTATGGTTGACTTCGTTCAATATTTGGTGAAACGAGGTCGTATGGAAATTTCATCAGTTTTGTTAGCTCCAAAATATCTTTTTTTAGGTTAGTAGAACCTTTGGTTTGGGTCCCAAGGTGTTTCGATGGATTTTGAGTAGTTGGTTGGAGAGTTGGAAGTTTAAGGTATTGGGTTGACTTTAGTCAATATTCATTTAAGCGATCTCTGGCCGGTGTTTTGATGATCTCATTGAGTCTGAAATATCATTTTCAATGAGGTAGCATATTTGGTTTGTATTCATGAGGTTTTGGATGAGTTTCGAGGGTCGATTCTAAGGTTGTTTGTTAGTTGTTGTTGTTGTTTATAGGTGCTGGTGTAACCACACATGTGGTGCATTGGTCACACCTAAAAAGCCACACCAATGATCAGGCATCACTCCTACCATACTACACCAGCAGGAAATGTCTGTTCCAGCGGAGGAGAGAGGGGCTAGGCTTGACCGCTCCTATAGAGTTGCGTCCCCACCGGTGGAGCTGTAATTGGGGGATTTCCTCGAACATGTGAGCTCACTCATGCGGTAAGAATATGCTACTATGATAGTCCATATGGCAAGTGACTTTAGCTATTGCAGCATTACACCTGTGACGAGATTTCTGCATGTGCAGAGATCGTTGTAGGTAAATAGTGGGGTTTTCATTTTCTTATCTTATTTCCTATAGCTCAATTTTTGAAGTTTGGAAAATTCTAATGGTTTTTTTCAATGATTCTTCTTTGATATGATTCTTATACTATTTTTACATATTTCCCAATGAGTTATTTATGATTTCATCTTCAAATCTTGGTTTTTCAATTGGAAAATTTAAGGATTTTGGGGTAAAGTTAAGAAATGATATCTTGATGATTTGAAGGTCGACTTTCACTTTATTTTCGATAAAATTTCATATTTAAACTCCTTAAGCTATGGATAACGTGATTTTTAAATAAAATTATAATTCTACCTTTGTGGACTCGGTATTGACTTTTTGGACCCAAAATTTAAGTATAGCAATGTGAACGGCTATGGTTTTATTTCTTATATAGAATACATATTGATCAGAGTGGGTTTTGTTCAGACGCATTATGAAAGGGTAAAGCTTCGATTTGATTCCCCAAACTTCCTTTAAGGCGAGCTAAGACTTTCTTTGAATCTCTTTCAAAGTGTTTATGTGTTAGTTGCTTGTATTGGAAGTAATAGGCATATGGTGGTCTGTATAGATGAGATAACTAACGTCTATGCATGTACTGGTATTTTGTAAAGGGTTAAAACTGAGTAAGGGACTTGATTGGACTGTCTTCTCTTGTTATTGATAAATAGTTTGTAGATTGAAATGTGGAAAGTGATTTATTGAATGTAATAGAGGTTGATAATGATGGTACTTCCCCTTATGAGCATGATTTGTGTAATTGGTAGAGATTGATGATATTTGGGCTTTTAGCTGGTGTTTTTGAGTTGAGTAGAACCTTGTGTGCCTGGATTGAGGCAATTGTGTTATCATATTAGTGTGAATCATGCATGCTCACTTATATTCATATAATGGCATTATTAAAGAGAACTTATTGAGAAAGATGAACTAAAAATGACATGCATACCTAATGAAAAAGTGTTCTGGGTGAATTTTCACTGATTTTGACTTGCATGCTCGATGGAAAAAGTGTTCCGAGTGGATTTTTACTCATTTTGATTTGCATGCCCGATGGAAAAGTATTTCGGGTGGCCTAATGGGAAATGGCTTCCGATAGATTCATGATTTGCATGCCTGATAGAAAATTATTCCGATGGGTATATGAACCTCGCGAGTCCCTCATGGGTCCCAACTAGCTATATAGGGCAGTGGGTATATATTGTAGCATACATTGCATTATATTGCATTCATCAAATCATTTACATTTGATTGGTATGGTTATTATTGTGAACAATAACTAAGTGACTTGTTACTCTTGTTCTGATTTGAGGAGTTGTGGATTTTGTTTAGTGTTGCTTCCATATTATTGTTGTATAACTGTTCGATTAGGTGTGGCTTTCCTGATTGGCAGGTGTTCGAGGATATAGTCGGTAGTAGTATTTTAGGTGGTTTTCATCATCACTTTGAATTAGGGCCAGTCGACAATTCTGTTGAGGTACATGTGGTTTCTTACTCACACTTATTTATTTCTGTACTCTGTGTGCAGGTACGAAACCATCTGTTCCAGGACGTTGATTTGGACACTACTCCCGGATTTTCTTACATTGGGATTCAGAGGCAGTGATTGATTTACCCAATGCCTACCAAATCTCCTCTATCTTACTACTGTTGTTTTTCCTTACTTCGAGATACTTTAGACCTCTGTTGTATTGATTCTATCACAAGAGTCTTGTATTTGTGACATCCAATTTTTTGGGGTATTTGTTACTTTTCTTACTTTAATGTCGAGTTATTTATGTGATTCTGTATGAGACTTATCTTTACTTTACTTCTTCCGTATATTTATTTAATTATTATTCTTATTTGTGTGATGGGTCGGCTTACCTAACGCGAAGGGTGTGATATGTATCATCACGACTTGAGTTTTGGATCGTGACACATTAATTCTAAAACAAGTTTAATGTGAATACATATGCACTAAAATGTGCGAGACAGAAAATTAGTATTTTAATTTAATTTCAACAGTTGTACGTAAAGATACACTTTTAAAAGAATTTTAAAAAAATAAAAAAGACAAATAATAACTTTTCGTTCTGAAATTTCTATATTATAACTTAAACTGATAGTTTTAAAATACATGTATGCAATTAAAAGTTTTTTTATTCTTATAAATTAATATGATACATGCTTGCAAAACTTGTGTTAAGTTACTCGTTTTTTACATTAAACAAATTTTGCATACTATGAAAATAGAACTTACTTGTGAAGGTAATTAGAAGTTTGAGTTGTTCAATATAATTTCTGAGTAATATTCTTTGATGAGGAAGCACAAATTGAGCTTTGAAAAAATAAGTTGATTTATGATAGGTGTTTGGTGTGTTAATACCTATTATTTCTTGTTCCTTTAATATTTCTTTTTTAGCCTGTTTTTGTCTTGAGTCGGGGGTCTATCGAAAACAACTCTCTATCTCACTTCTGAGGTAGTAGTATGGACTGCATATACTTACCCTCCCCAGACCTCACTATGTACATGAAAAATCTTTGATATTTGTCAAGAAATTTAATTAAAGATCGTGTTTCTATCTGTAAATAGTACATATGTTTATATATGCATTTTAATTTTTTTTATCAATGAATAAATTAACTTTTTTGAATACAAACATATACTTTATGCGTAGTCATTCATACTATCGCATAAGATATATATAAGGATTTGAACATGATAAAATAACAAAAAATTCATAATAAAGAGTATACGTCACCTCATACGAAAGATGTTATAATAGTAGAGATCTGAGAAGACTTGTAGATAAATTGATCAGTCTCCCTTTGCCCTATCTTACCTTAGTATAATTTTAGTGATGGAAAAGTTGAGAGGAGATAATCACCTAAATGGGTTGGGAGTGGACCAATTTATAGGGATTAATCTTTAATTTGATACGCTCATCAAATAACTGAATAAATGGATAAAATTTATCCATGATTGAATTGAATATAAGTTTTTGGCTTGATATAATATTTGGTAATAAGATAATTTTAGCTTACATTGTTTAGAATAATCAGGGATGGTACAAATTATAGTCAATAAAGTAGAAGATGAGTTTTAAGGGTGAAATTTGATTTCTCCTATATTGACATACAATGTGAACTTGTGAAGTTCATATTTGTCAAAAGCAACCAAAGTACTTGCTTCTAGTATTAATTAAGACGAATGCTTAGGTATGTAGAAAAAAATTCTGATGCAAATATGGCAAAAAATTATTAGGATTTTACACCTCAAGATACTTCTTTAAATTTATTTCATTTTTCGCTTTTTTTTTTCTTTTTTTTTAACTTTTCTATTTTCAATACCATCAATCAAAATTATTTTTATTTTTTCATCTGAGTTGGATGAATCTAGAATGAATTAAACATAAAGATGAAGTAAATCCCGATGTCCATCCTAAAATATTTGAAAGTGAATTCATATGAATTAAAGAGTGTGAGACAAAAGAAGAGTGTTTTAATTTAACTTAAATATTTGTAGGCAAATATACACTTTTGAAAGAATTAAGAAAATTGATGTTGACAGAAAATAATTTTTAGTTCTTCAACTTCAATTTTCTAACTCAAACGTAGTTTTAGAATACATATATACAATTATAAGTTTTTATACAAATTTTATAAAACATGGCGTGACATACGCGTGTAAAATTCATGTCTAGCTACTAGTTTTTTATATTGAACAATTTTTACATTCTATGGAAATAAGATTTATTTGTGAAGATAATTTGAATTTTTAAATATGATTTAGGAGTAATATTTTTTGATGATGAACGACATATTGGGCTTTGATAGAGTAAATTGATCAGTGTACGTGGGTATGTACATGACAAATTCTTTCATACTTGTCAAAAAAATTTAATTAAAAATTATATTTTATTTTTAATTAGTATAGATATTTATACATGCATTTCTAAAATTTGTCATGATTAAATAAAATAATAGTGTTTTTGATTGTAAACATAAACTTAAGCATATATAGATATATATATGACATAAATTCAACATATATACTAAGATCTTGAACATTATAGTGCCACATAAAATTCATCATAGAGAATGTATTTGATACAAAAGATATTATAGTAAAGCAGTAAGAAAATTTGTAGATTAAGGGTGTGTTCGCTACGGAGGAAAATATTTTCCATGGAAAATTCGTCTAGAAAAATAAGTTGTTTCTTACTTATTTTCTTGTGTTCGTTACGCAAGCATGAAAAATATTTTCTAAAAACATTTGTATATATTTAACATAAAATAATGAACGAATAGGGTAAGCGGGGTAGGGTAAGAAAAGAAATTTGAATTTATTTTTAAAAAAACAAATTTTAAAAATTTTAATTTATTTTTTTGGGCTTAGTAGGGAGGGTGGGGTGGGGGTTCGGGGTGGGTGATAGGGGTGGGGGTGGGGGTAGGGTAAGTAAACAAAATTGAAATTTTCTAAAAACAAATTTAAAATATTTTTAAAAAAATCTTTTTTTTTTGGGGGTTCGGGGTAAGAAAAAAAATTGAAATTCTTTTTAAATAAAATTTTGGAAGGGGGTGGGTAAAAAGTTTTTATTTTGGGGTGGGGTGGGGTGGGTGATTTTGCTAGTGATATGAACATTGCAACTTGTTTTCCCTACTTTGATTAAAGAAGTCATTTTCCTTAATTTGAAGGAACTTGTTTTCCAAGGAAAAATATTTTTCACAACTTTTAGCCAAACGAACATGAGAAAATAGGAAAATATTTTCCAGAAAACATTTTCCTTCATACCGAACACACCCTAAATTAATTTCTTTCTCTTGCCCTATCTTATCTTACTAGTTGCGAGACGCCCGCGCAAGGCATGAGCCTAATAATATGAAATAAGATAGTAGAAATATTTTTTTAAGAGTATAATGTTAATTTCATTATTAATAGTATTTGTAAATGGAAATAATATTTTCTTTGTCCCAATTTATGTGGCACCTTTCAAATTTTGTGATTTAATTAAGTTTTTCTTGGATCATAATTATTTTACATATCTTTTAAATAGTTTGAATTGTCAATTATTATGACTTGTTATATTTATTTTTTTTATGTAGTTTAAAGATTTTATGTCAAAATTACAAGTGAAAATAAAATTGTTTAACTTCAAAGTTTGAACTGTGTCACATAACTTAGAACAAACAAAATAAATTTTTTTTTACATTAATTTATGTGACACAAATAAAATCTTGAGAGCCAAACAACTTTTTTTTAACAGTGGTTTTTTAATTTGTTTTTAAAATTATTAATTATTGCGATTTAGAGTAATTTTTACATTATTTTCAAATATATAAATTATTTGGAAAAGATTTTGGCTATTGAAATATTTTTATACAAGCCGGGGGTCTATCGGAAACAACCTCTCTACTTCATCTGAGGTAGTGGTATGGACTGCGTACACTTTACCCCCCTCCCCCCCAGACCCCACCTGGTGGGAATACACTGAGTATGATGATGAAATTTTTTTATGCAAAAGAAAATACAAACTATAGCCATAATATTCACAAATAAATGAAAAGTGAAAAATGCAAAATTTAATGGGCCCAATTTTCAGAAGAGTGCAAAATTCAATGGCCCAATAAATTACTTATACACATCTAAGTTTAAAAGACCAAGAAGTAATGTTTCATTTGAGGCTCAATCTCTAGACCTCGTGCATGCAATATCAGGCTCTGACCACCAGACCAAAGCAACTAATACATTGAGGAAGCACACATGTTGACGGCCAGCTGTGTGCTTCTCTCTTTCCCTTCCACTCTTATTAGTAAGTAACTAGTGGCATGGTGCCCGTGCTAAGAATGGACCCAATATTTATACTTTATTTTTTTCAATTTATATGTCGCACTTTTATTTTTAATTCGTTCCAAGAAGAATATCAGTTATTTATATTTAAAAAATAATTTGATTTTAAAAGATTTTACATAGTTTTTTTTTTAGCTATGATTTCTGCGACGTTTGAAATATTCACAGATATTACTATTGAAAAGTACTTCATCCGTCCATTTTTAATTTATCATTTTGTATCTATTTTATCCTTATTATTAAATATTGTTTATTTTCTAATACTTAAATGACTTATAATAACTAATTAGAAGTGATATAGTAAAATTACTATAAAAAATACTTGTGAATTTTTTTTAAGTGTTTCAAAGATATTACTATTGAAAGGTACTTCATCCGTCCTTTTTTAACTTATCATTTTGTAGCTATTTTATCCTTGTTATTAAATATTTTTTAGTTCTAATACTTAAATGACATATAATAACTAATTAGAAGTGATATAGTAAAAATTACAATAAAAAATACTTGTGAAAAAAATTTAAGTTGGCCCCATATAAGACGTCAAGTTAATGTAAAATATCAAGAGTTAATTTATCATTTTGCGTCTATTTTACCTTTTTTTTTATTAAATATTATTGATTTTCTAATACTTAGATGACTTATAATAATTAATTAGGGGTGATATAATAAAATCATGGTCAAAGCAGCTGAAGCAGGCATGTCGACCATGAACTGCCTGCTTCAACAGCTTCATCCACACTTACATATTTGTAATAGATATATGATTTTAGTGATAAAAAAAATTTGAGTGGAGACAGCAACCCTAACGAATAGGGAGAAGACTAATTTATTGAAATTAATTTTTAATTTGATACATACATCAAGTAACTGAATGGATAATTGAGATTTATCCATTTTTAATAAATATAAGTTATTTATTTGACATAATATTGGGTCACACATAATAAGAAAATATTACATTGATTTGTTTAGTATGCCTAGAAATAGCATAGGTAGAAAAATAAATTTTATTGTGGAATTTGATTTCTCCCATGTCTGTGCATATATGTGCACCTGTGAAGTTTACTGATACTTGTCAAAAATAATTAAAGATATTATTTTTAGTATTAGTCAAAATAGATGCTTACACATGCAAACACAATTTGGAAAAAATATACTAAATGAATCAAAAAATTAAAGTATTACACCTAAATGTTCCCTCCCAAACTAATTTTGGAAATACCCAATCGCTTAATAGTATCTACACTCGCTATCCCCACCCCCACCCCGCGTTGCACAAAATCGGGGAACTAATTCCATGCGCTATCTTTTTCCAATTGATGAGTTCATTTTCTTGTTCCATATTTGGTCAAATATTACAGCTTTGACTAATTTCTTTGTATTTCTTTTCGTTTTAACAACTTTGATAAATTGATTATGAAACCTTTTCTTTTTCTTTTGGTTTTGTTAATATTTCAAATTTTATGTGGAACAAAATAATTAATGTTTATGATTAATTTTGCTAATAGCTAATTTTAATATTAGCTAAGTATTATTAAATTAATAAAAATAGAAAAACTAAATAATTAGATTACAATAATAAATAATTAAGAAAAAAATATTAACATCACTAGCTTATTTACTAACATATAAATTAATAAAAATATATTTTATAACAAAAATTATTTACTCATAATTTATTGTCATACCATGACAGTATATCTATACTATGATGATATCATTACACACTGAAGCAAACCCCAATGTTACTAAGTCAGTATATAAATATACTGTGATGATATCATGGAGGTCTCACTTAAGGGTTGAATCAGACATCAGTGATACCATGACAGTGTATATATATATATATATATATATATATATATATATACTCTGATGGTATCATTACGGACTAAAGCAAACCCCAATGATACCATGTCAGTGTAATGACCTTCCCGGTCATTTCCCTCATTTTCGTGTATTGTCAGCGTTTAGAGCTTTCCTATAACTGCCCCAAGTTATTTATGACTTGCTGGGACTGACAGTTCGGCTCCCGGGCAGTTCGTTGGAGAATATTGTTTAGACCGAGCACATTGTAAAATATTAAATTAAATTAAAAGTTGGTAAAATGACATAGTTAATTACCTTTTGAAAATATTTTTGAAATTTATAAAATTTATAAATTTCTTTAGTTATGATATATCTATACTATTTTATAATAGTTTTATAACCTATTGATAGTTAAAGCGGAGATAGTGAATTTAAATATGTTAAAATAATATTTTTATTTTATAGAGGTTTTGTTAGAAACAATTTTCTATTAATTATGGTATATTCAAAAAGTTGTATTTATTTTACCACGAGTCTATGCAATACCCGAATATATATATAATGAGATGAGACTTTGGGTGGCATCGCCACCTCCACGTTCACTCTTAGCATACTGCCACCTATCAAATTAACTTACAAATTAGTGTATATGTACATATATATCTCATCATTTCATCTTAAAAAAACAAACCTAACGTTTTCTTTCTAATTCTACTATCTGTTATCAAATTAAGCTCAATCTTGAGCTATTCTGTTAAGATTTGAGCTTAGAGGTTTATATATTCGAGTCCGTGGACTCGCTCTCATCATTTCTACGGTACGTTTTCTTATTTTTACGGTAGTTTTCGTCTGCGATAGTATATTTTGGGATTGATATTGATGTTTGAACTACATTTTGAGCTCAAATTGAATGGTGCTAGTTGTGACTATTGGTCACGGAGTTGTTTGGGACGCTGTGACGGTTTCAGTTTCGAGATTCCGCAAGCGGGCCCCACAGGGACGGTTCGGACATTTTTCCGAACTAATGCAATATAGGTGTCAATAGTCATGTTTTGACATGTAGTTTATTATTTTGGTAGCTTGGCAGCAGTCAGAGGCCTCTCGAAAGGGGAAGGCTCCTGAATAGCTGATTCTTTTAGCAAGCTTGCGGCGGCGTCCAGGTAGGCTAGGTTTACCTTCCTTTACACTTAGACTGGGCTTATGTGTTATATATGTATGCTATTGTGCTGGTATTGTGGGCTGGTATTATAGACTTGGTGGTGGTGGTTAGCTGTGATTTAGGCCTTCTAGGCCGGATGGGGCTATTCGGATATATTCCAGGCCCGTTATCCTCGTGGTACCCCACAGATGACCTATTTGGGGTCGGATAGTATTGTTGTTGTTGTTGCTAGTGTGGGAATGTTATTGTTGGACCTTAATCCAGGCTTAGACAGACTTAGCCCAGACTTAGACAAGTATAACCAGACCTGGTTTTCGGGACCCGATAGCGGGCCCCGTTACCCTTTTTGTCGACTTGTCGAAACTTTGACATCTTTGGGCTTAGATAAGCCCTATATGACTATTAGGGTTATGCCAGGATTGAGTCACCCCGATTATACCCGGTTGGCCTGTTTAGCTTTGTTCGTCCCTGATAGCACCGTATTTGATTGGGGTCAGCTAGTTTGACTTAGAACGCTGAACCGCCTTTCCATGACTTGTAAGGTATACCCAGACTTGTATATACATATTTTTATAGTAGGTAGTTAACCTAGAAGGACCCCGAGATTGACTTGTAGCATGTTGTAGAGTTAGCTTCTGTACCTATAAACTAGTATTGACTTGGAACTAGGGCGTTCCCCGTTTATCTGATATGATATGACATTTGATTCTGTTCTGGTTACTGGCTATGATAAGTTTCGGTTCGAGTCCGGCTGCTGATTCAGGTATGATGATTTTGGTTATTGACTATTGGGTGTTCCGGTTCGAGTCCGGCCCCGAATTGTGGTACACTATGAGTTCCGGTTCGAGTCCGGCCACTGATTATTATGAGTTCCGGTTCGAGTCCGGCATCTGATTATGATATGATTGGAGAGTTTTGGTACTGGGTACCGTGATCATGATACTGTTGTTCTATGAGTTCCGGTTCGAGTCCGGCAGATATGATATATATGTGGCCTCTTGTTATTACCCACGGCTTTAGGTTCGACTCCGGCGTCTGGCCTCTTGTTATTACCCATTGGTGCCGGTTCAAGCCCGGTGCACCCATGTTGGTTATTGTGGTTACTGGATACTGACACAGCTTCGAGACACTGATGACTATGCATTTATTATTCTTGTGTGTCCCGCCGGTTTATGGGGGCCAGGCAGGGTTATTGTTTTCTTCCGTGTGCCTATCGGGTTTATGGGGGCCCAGATAGGTTATGTTTGACTTGTGTGTTACTTATGCATTTATTTACTCGTTATTCAGTATCGCATTTATTTTTCTCTTGAGCGTATCTGTACGCCTCAGCAGTTATTTATGTATTTATTACTTATAACCCGGACTTAGCATGCACCCTCGCATTTTAGCTTATTTGTATTACATTGAGCTCAGTCGGTCGATGATGCCTACTGAGTACCCGTTGCCCCGGTACTCATACTGCACTTCTGCATCTTTTTCCCCGATGCAGATCCTGGCACTAGCCGACAGTTTTGACGTTACACTCTTCTCAGCACTGGTTCCGGAGCAGGGTGGGCTTACTGACGTCCGAGGCAGATCCTACTCCATCTCCTATTGTATAGTCTTTTGCTCTCGAGACTGTTGTACTTGTTATACATATTTGGTTTCTGTCTTGTATTTTGGGTATGTTTAGTAGTGGCTCCTGTACTGACCTCACCAGGTCTTGGGAGGGGTTCTTGACTTTATATACTGTCCTCTTCCTTCTCAGTCTTGGTATATATCCATATTCTGATTCTGTCTTACTTCTCTGTTTTATGAGATTCCGCCCGTTAGCCCATTGTTTGTCGCTCCGGGCTAGGGTTTGGCTTGCCTATTGGTGGGTTACGGTAGGCGCCATCATGACTCGAAAAATCGGGTCGTGACAGCTTGGTATCAGAGCCTAGGTTGTACGGGTAGTGTCGGTACATGAGCCAGTGTGTAGTAGAGTCTTGCGGATCGGTGCGGGGACGCCTGTATCCTATCCTCAGGAGGCTACGGAGCATTCTTAGGGGAGTCTCTCATTTAATTGACTCATGTCCGTGCGTTAAGTCTATGTTGGTTTCTGATTTTCATTTGGTTCACTCTTTATGTAGATGGTTAGGACGCAGGGTGCGATACCCGAGGGTCAGGACCCCGAGCCTACAGCGAGGGCTCCTGTTAGGGGTCGAGGTCGACCCAGAGGTCGGGGGCAGGGCAGACCAGCAGCCCCAGGCCGAGATCATGCTAGGGATCAGTTACCCGATCCCGTTATAGCTCCAGATGTTCCGCCTCCACAGCAGCCGATGGGCCAGGGAGCAGCCCAGGCTCCACCTGGATTTATTGATGCTTCTTTGCTCTGAGGTACATTACTTCAGTTGTTGGGGATAGTTGGAGGTCCGTCAGCTGAGAGAGCCCAACCAGCAGTACAGGGAGTTGGTGTTGGGGCACAGCCTGCAGCTGCAGCACCCAGAGTTGAGATTCCGCCAGCGCCGGTAGCTCCACAGCCGGTTATAGATCAGCCTGTGATGTCTGTTGATGAGCAGAGGATGTTGGGGCGTTTCTTGAGGTTGACTCCACCGAGATTTGCTGGTACTCCGGGTGAGGATGCATATGAGTTCTTGTCCAGCTGCGAGGATAGACTGAGGAATTTGGGATTGGTACAGTCTCGTGGTGTTGATTTTGTGGCATATCAATTTGATACTGCAGCGAGGAGATGGTGGAAGGGATATCTTGATTCTAGGCCAGCAGGATCTCCGCCGGTTACCTGGACCCAGTTCTTTGAGATTTTCTTGGGAAAGTATATGCCCCGTACTATGCGGGAGCGACTCAGGGATGAGTTCTCCAGATTGACATAGGGTTCATTATCTGTCGCCGAGTATGAGGCGAGGTTTCATGATCTTGCTAGGCACGCTACCTCTATTTTGCCTGATGAGTATGAGAGAGTTAGATGTTTTGTCAGGGGATTGAGATTGCCCCTCCGCAGAGCGACCCAGAGTTTAGTGACTTCAGGAAAGTCATTCGCAGAGATTACCGAGCATGTATACTCTATTGAGGAGATGGATCGCGAGGCCCAAGGGTGCAGCGATAAGAGACCACGTATTCAGGGTAGTTTCAGTGGGAGCCGTAGTGGTTTGCAGTTCAGAGGTCGTGGTTTCCAGTTTCAGGGTAGGTACCCTCAGCAGCAGCAGCAGTCCTTTCAGCGATAGGGTCATCCCAGTAGGCCCGTACAGTCAGCATTACAGATATCTGATAGGGGTCAGCCCCCCTATAGTGGTTCTATTAGACAGCCTTAGGGATGTGGTCAGTCCAGTTCATCGACTAGAGGGGGTCATACCGGATCAGCTGGACCTTCTAGGCCGAGCAGGAAGCCGAGAGCATGCTATACTTGTAAGGTTGTCAGTCATTTCGCGCATGAGTGTCCTCAGCGCATGGCGATTGAGCCTTCAGTTCAAACAGCACAGCCCCTTAGATCCATACCGCCAACAGGTAGAGGTGGTGCACAGGGTCGTCGGGGTGGTCCCTAGGGTTCTCGAGGTAGAGCGCAGGGAGGTCGGACTGGTGGTCAGGGCGGTGCTCAGACTAGTGGTAGCCAGCGTCAGTTGTATGCCATGCCGGCTAGATCGGAGGCCGAGGCTTCGGATGCAGTGATTACAGGTACGATTTCCGTATGCCATCAGCCATCTTCTGCATTATTTGATCCTGGATCCACGTTTTCTTATGTATCTACTTATTATGCACCACAGTTGGGTCTATGTTCTGAGTTATTGTCTGTACCCTTACGTGTATCTACCCCCGTTGGTGATTCCTTAGTAGTGGATCGGGTATATAGATCTTGTCTGGTGACTATTCAGGAATTTGAGACTCAGGTTAATTTTATTGTATTGGCCATGGTAGACTTTGATGTGATTCTGGGCATGGACTGGTTGTCTTTTCATCATGTAGTCTTGGATTGCTTTGCTAAGACCGTGACCTTAGCCATGCCTGGCGTACCCCCGATGGTGTGGCAAGGTTCTGTTAGCCGCACACCGACAGGGATTATTTCATATGTTCGGGCTCGTAGATTGATGTCGAGGGGATGTGATTCATTCCTTGCTTATGTTCGGGATGCTAGTATTGAGAGTCCATCGCTTGACTCCGTCCCTGTTGTTCATGAGTTTTCTGATGTATTCCCGACTGACCTACCTGGCCTTCCTCCTGAGCGTGATATAGAGTTCATTATCGACCTTGAGCCGGGCACTCGACCTATTTCTATGGCTCCTTATCGTATGGCTCCTGCTGAGTTGAGAGAGTTAAGTAGTCAGCTTGAGGATCTTTTGGGGAAGGGTTTTATCAGGCCAAGTGTATCTCCGTGGGGTGCTCCAGTTCTGTTTGTAAAGAAGAAGGATGGATCTATGCGTATGTGTATTGATTACAGGCAGCTAAATAGGGTGACGGTGAAGAATAAGTATCCTATGCCTCGTATCGATGATTTGTTTGATCAACTTCAAGGTGCAGCGGTATTCTCAAAAATAGATTTGAGATCTGGATACCATCAGTTGAGAGTTAGGGCTGAGGACATCCCAAAGACAGCCTTCAGGACTCGATACGACCATTATGAGTTCCTGGTGATGTCTTTTGGGTTGACTAATGCCCCAGTAACTTTCATGGATTTGATGAATCGTGTATTCAGGCCATACTTAAACTCTTTTGTTATTGTGTTTATTGATGACATCTTGGTTTATTCAAAGAGCAGCGAGGAGCACGAGCAGCATTTGAGGATTGTACTCCACACTTTGAGAGATCATCGGCTTTATGCCAAGTTCTCAAAGTGTGAGTTCTGGCTTGAGTCTGTAGCTTTCTTGGGGCACGTTGTATCCAGACACGGTATCATGGTAGATCCAACAAAGATTGAGGCTATTCGAGGTTGGGCTAGGCCCACGTCGCCTACTGAGGTACGCAGTTTTGTTGGGTTGGCAAGATATTACAAACGGTTTGTTGAGGGCTTTTCGTCTAGTGCATCTTCTATGACCAGACTGACCAGGAAGGAGGTTCCATTTCAGTGGTCTGAGGATTGTGAGGCAAGCTTTCTAAAACTCAAGGATCGACTTACTTCTGCCCCTGTGTTGACTCTTCCAGTTGAAGGCGAGGGTTTCACCGTGTATTGTGATGCATCTGGTATCGATTTGGGATGTGTTTTGATGCAGCGGGGTCGTGTCATTGCTTACTCATTGAGGCAGCTGAAGGTGCACGAACGTAATTATCCCACTCATGACTTAGAATTAGCAGCGGTAGTATTTGCACTGCGGATTTGGAGGCATTATCTATACGGTGTGTATTGTGAGATCTTTACAGACCACCGCAGTCTTCAGCATATAATGACTCAGAGGGATCTTAATTCGAGGCAGCGCAGATGGATTGAATTGTTGAAGGACTATGATATCTCTATTCTCTATCATCCGGGCAAGACAAATGTGGTAGCGGATGCCTTGAGCCGGAAGGCAGTGAGTATGGGTAGCTTAGCCTTAATTCCAGTCTCTCAGCGGCCGTTGGCTTTGGATATTCAATCCTTAGCTAACTCGATGGTGCGTTCGGATATTTCTAACCCAAGGAGGGTTGTTGCTTACGTCGGTGCGAGATCTACTTTGCTGGAGCAGATTCAAAATCGTCAATTTGAGGATAGCAGTCTTTGTAACCTTCGGGATCGGGTGTTAAAGGGTGAGTCCGAGAGGGCTACCTTGGATTCGAATGGTGTTCTGAGGTTTGACGACCGTATTTGTGTTCCGAGGGTTGGGGACTTGACTCAATTGATTCTGCGTGAGGCGCACAATTCTAGATATTCTATTCACCCTGGGACAGCTAAGATGTATCGGGATCTAAGGCAGCACTATTGGTGGAGTGGTATGCGGAGAGATATAGCAGGGTTTATAGCCCGATGCCTTTGTTGTCAGCAGGTAAAGACCGAGCACCAGAGACCTGGTGGAATGCTTCAGCAGTTACCCATTCCCGAGTGGAAATGAGAGCGCGTCACTATGGATTTCATTATTGGATTGCCTCGCCCCTCCCGTGGTTTTGATAGTATTTGGGTTATTGTGGACCGGTTGACTAAGTCTACACACTTTATCCCTGTTCGAGTCTCCTATAGTGCTGAGAGGTTAGCTCGTGTATATATTCAGGAGGTGGTCCGCCTACATGGAGTGCCAATATCTATTATCTCAGACCGAGGGTCTCAGTTTACCTCCAGTTTCTGGCAGACTTTCCAGGAAGAGTTGGGTACCCAGGTGGACCTCAGCACTGCATTTCACCCTCAAACCGACGGGCAGTCGGAGAGGACGATTCAGGTATTGGAGGATATGCTCCGCGCTTGTGTGTTAGACTTTGGGGGTCAATTCTTACCTTTAGCCGAGTTCGCGTATAGTAATAGCTTCCACTCCAGCATTCAAATGGCTCCGTTTGAGGCTTTATATGGCAGACGGTGTCGATCTCCAATTGGCTGGTTCGAAACTTCAGAAGTCAGTCCTCGTGGCACAGATTTTCTTTGAGAATATTTGGACCGAGTTCGAGTGATTCAAGATAGGCTGCGGACAGCTCAGAGTAGACAGAGGAGTTATGCTGACCGTAGACGTCGTCCGTTGAAATTCAGGGTGGGTGATAGGGTCTTCTTACGAGTATCGCCCATGAAGGGCGTGATGCGGTTTGGTAGGAAGGGTAAGCTTAGCCCCATATATATTGGACCCTTTGAGATTTTGCGGACAGTTGGAGAGGTGGCTTATGTGTTAGCTTTACCTCCGGCATTTTCAGCTATCCACCCAGTATTTCATGTTTCTATGCTAGGACAATACATTCCAGATGAGTCGCATGTGCTTCAGTGGGACTCGATTCAGTTAGACGAGAAGTTAGCATTTGTGGAGGAGCCTGTGTCCATTTTAGCCAGAGATGTCAGACGGTTACGCTCCCGGGACATTCCAGTGGTTAAGGTACAGTGGCGTCACCGTCTGATTGAAGAGGCAACTTGGGAGCTTGAACGTGATATGCGAGCCCAGTATCCCTACTTGTTCACGTCTTCAGGTATGTGCTTCTTCTTGACTTTCGCGGACGAAAGTCCTTTTAGTAGTGGATATTGTAATGACCTTCCCGGTCATTTCCCTCATTTTCGTGTATTGTCAGCGTTTAGAGCTTTCCTATAACTGCCCCAAGTTATTTATGACTTGCTGGGACTGACAGTTCGGCTCCCGGGCAGTCCGTTGGAGAATATTGTTTAGACCGAGCACATTGTAAAATATTAAATTAAATTAAAAGTTGGTAAAATGACATAGTTAATTACCTTTTGAAAATATTTTTGAAATTTATAAAATTTATAAATTTCTTTAGTTATGATATATCTATACTATTTTATAATAGTTTTATAACCTATTGATAGTTAAAGCGGAGATAGTGAATTTAAATATGTTAAAATAATATTTTTATTTTATAGAGGTTTTGTTAGAAACAATTTTCTATTAATTATGGTATATTCAAAAAGTTGTATTTATTTTACCACGAGTCTATGCAATACCCGAATATATATATAATGAGATGAGACTTTGGGTGGCATCGCCACCTCCACGTTCACTCTTAGCATACTGCCACCTATCAAATTAACTTACAAATTAGTGTATATGTACATATATATCTCATCATTTCATCTTAAAAAAACAAACCTAACGTTTTCTTTCTAATTCTACTATCTGTTATCAAATTAAGCTCAATCTTGAGCTATTCTGTTAAGATTTGAGCTTAGAGGTTTATATATTCGAGTCCGTGGACTCGCTCTCATCATTTCTACGGTACGTTTTCTTATTTTTACGGTAGTTTTCGTCTGCGATAGTATATTTTGGGATTGATATTGATGTTTGAGCTACATTTTGAGCTCAAATTGAATGGTGCTAGTTGTGACTATTGGTCACGGAGTTGTTTGGGACGCTGTGACGGTTTCAGTTTTGAGATTCCACAAGCGGGCCCCACAGGGACGGTTCGGACATTTTTCCGAACTAATGCAATATAGGTGTCAATAGTCATGTTTTGACATGTAGTTTATTATTTTGGTAGCTTGGCAGCAGTCAGAGGCCTCTCGAAAGGGGAAGGCTCCTGAATAGCTGATTCTTTTAGCAAGCTTGCGGCGGCGTCCAGGTAGGCTAGGTTTACCTTCCTTTACACTTAGACTGGGCTTATGTGTTATATATGTATGCTATTGTGCTGGTATTGTGGGCTGGTATTATAGACTTGGTGGTGGTGGTTAGCTGTGATTTAGGCCTTCTAGGCCGGATGGGGCTATTCGGATATATTCCAGGCCCGTTATCCTCGTGGTACCCCACAGATGACCTATTTGGGGTCGGATAGTATTGTTGTTGTTGTTGCTAGTGTGGGAATGTTATTGTTGGACCTTAATCCAGGCTTAGACAGACTTAGCCCAGACTTAGACAAGTATAACCAGACCTGGTTTTCGGGACCCGATAGCGGGCCCCGTTACCCTTTTTGTCGACTTGTCGAAACTTTGACATCTTTGGGCTTAGATAAGCCCTATATGACTATTAGGGTTATGCCAGGATTGAGTCACCCCGATTATACCCGGTTGGCCTGTTTAGCTTTGTTCGTCCCTGATAGCACCGTATTTGATTGGGGTCAGCTAGTTTGACTTAGAACGCTGAACCGCCTTTCCATGACTTGTAAGGTATACCCAGACTTGTATATACATATTTTTATAGTAGGTAGTTAACCTAGAAGGACCCCGAGATTGACTTGTAGCATGTTGTAGAGTTAGCTTCTGTACCTATAAACTAGTATTGACTTGGAACTAGGGCGTTCCCCGTTTATCTGATATGATATGACATTTGATTCTGTTCTGGTTACTGGCTATGATAAGTTTCGGTTCGAGTCCGGCTGCTGATTCAGGTATGATGATTTTGGTTATTGACTATTGGGTGTTCCGGTTCGAGTCCGGCCCCGAATTGTGGTACACTATGAGTTCCGGTTCGAGTCCGGCCACTGATTATTATGAGTTCCGGTTCGAGTCCGGCATCTGATTATGATATGATTGGAGAGTTTTGGTACTGGGTACCGTGATCATGATACTGTTGTTCTATGAGTTCCGATTCGAGTCCGGCAGATATGATATATATGTGGCCTCTTGTTATTACCCACGGCTTTAGGTTCGACTCCGGCGTCTGGCCTCTTGTTATTACCCATTGGTGCCGGTTCAAGCCCGGTGCACCCATGTTGGTTATTGTGGTTACTGGATACTGACATAGCTTCGAGACACTGGTGACTATGCATTTATTATTCTTGTGTGTCCCGCTGGTTTATGGGGGCCAGGCAGGGTTATTGTTTTCTTCCGTGTGCCTATCGGGTTTATGGGGGCCCAGATAGGTTATGTTTGACTTGTGTGTTACTTATGCATTTATTTACTCGTTATTCAGTATCGCATTTATTTTTCTCTTGAGCGTATCTGTACGCCTCAGCAGTTATTTATGTATTTATTACTTATAACCCGGACTTAGCATGCACCCTTGCATTTTAGCTTATTTGTATTACATTGAGCTCAGTCGGTCGATGATGCCTACTGAGTACCCGTTGCCCCGGTACTCATACTGCACTTCTGCATCTTTTTCCCCGATGCAGATCCTGGCACTAGCCGACAGTTTTGACGTTACACTCTTCTCAGCACTGGTTCCGGAGCAGGGTGGGCTTACTGACGTCCGAGGCAGATCCTACTCCATCTCCTATTGTATAGTCTTTTGCTCTCGAGACTGTTGTACTTGTTATACATATTTGGTTTCTGTCTTGTATTTTGGGTATGTTTAGTAGTGGCTCCTGTACTGACCTCACCAGGTCTTGGGAGGGGTTCTTGACTTTATATACTGTCCTCTTCCTTCTCAGTCTTGGTATATATCCATATTCTGATTCTGTCTTACTTCTCTGTTTTATGAGATTCCGCCCGTTAGCCCGTTGTTTGTCGCTCCGGGCTAGGGTTTGGCTTGCCTATTGGTGGGTTACGGTAGGCGCCATCATGACTCAAAAAATTGGGTCGTGACAGTCAGTATATTTATATACTATGATGGTATCATAGAGGTCTCATTGAAGCAGACATCAATGATACCATGACAATATATAGATATGTTGTGATAGTATCATGGAGATCTTACTGAAGGACCGAAGGATTGAAGCAGACATAAATGATACCAGATAATATACAAATGTAATGACCCTCCAGGTCATTTTCTTTGTTTTCATGCATTTTTGGTGTTTTTTGCCTTCCCACAGCGGTTACAGGTCATTTATGACTTACCAAAACCATTGGTTTAGTTTTTGGGCAGTTCGTTTGGGTTTTAAGCCCATTTTCCTGTTTTGGAGCTTTTAAAGTTAAGAAATTAGTCTTGGACCTAAAATTCTAGTAGACGACCTTGGATGAGAATTCTGATAGCTCCGTTAGCTCCGAAACGTAAATTTTAGACTTGGGGGACCCTTGGTTAGGGTCTCGAGGCTTTCGGGCTCATTTTAGGCTATTGTGTGGATTTAATAAAAAATAAAACACTGGGTGTGGGGCCCACTTTTTATCAAAATGATCTCGGATAGAAATTTTGATTGTTCCATTGAGTCTGGAATGTCAAATTTGGTATGGAAACTGCTTTAGCGGCCTTGTGCCACTTTAGCGATTTGGCTACCCGGCTTAATTCTCTTTAGCGATCCATGTTCGCTTTAGCGGACGTTGCTTAAGAGATCAGGGTGCTGCTTTAGCGACCTCTCACCCTCCTATACCCGCCGCTTTAGCGGTCAGCTACCACTTTAGCAGTAGTCGCTTCACTGCTAGTGTTTAAATCTTTCTCTTCCCCCAATTTTCCTTCATTTTCTAGGGAATTTTTCCTCCATTGTTGGAGCTTGAAGTGTGGAAAATTGTGGAAAATCATCCATTGAGGCTAAGGTAAGCTAATTCAACACCCTTTGGTCATTTTTCATTATTTTTCCCCGTCAAATTCCATCCTTTTCCTTGTAAATTCCTAGAAATTAGGTCTTAATTCCTTAACTTGTGGGCTGATTTGGGCCTCGATTCGAGCTCCCGTTGTGATCAAATTTTGAGAACGCATTCCTTGTCCTTTGAGGGACCTAGTGACAGATTCAATTTTGAAATTTCGTTTGTGAGCCTCACGAGCCTTTTTTGACCTGATTTTAGGCCCGGAGTTTTATATTGCAATATGGATATCGTTTTACTCATGTTAAAGTGTAGATTATGTTTTTGATAGTGCGACATCATTCAGAGATCATGGAGTGAAGATGAACAGTTCATGGATGATTCGAGACTACTATTCGATTG
Organism: Capsicum rhomboideum; assembly: GCA_031232105.1. NCBI lineage: Eukaryota > Viridiplantae > Streptophyta > Magnoliopsida > Solanales > Solanaceae > Capsicum > Capsicum rhomboideum. The sequence goes on from CP124718.1 coordinate 99,003,052, forward strand.
TGAGGTAGGCTACGGTCTACTCTTCTCTATGAGATTGTGTATTATATAGATCGCATGCTAGGTAGGGATTATAGGATAGGTTTATACCTAGTTGTATCATGACTTATCTTGTTTAGGAGATTTAGAATAGAAATGTAACTCGAGCCCTAGCCTAGAATACCCGTTATGGTTGTAGGATTCTAGTACACTTGATTATAGACTTGTTTAACTATAGATTGACATGAAGGATCCTTTAGTATAAGACTTACTGTATTACTTAGTGAATTGGGCGATATCCCTCGAATAGACCCTTCTAGTAGCTTTATGCCCTTGTTTCTCTTAGTTTCGCAAATTATGGTGCCGATATCTTGTTAATTTATATATTATTGGGCCCGAGGCCGTGGTTACAATACCAGTTGGACACCAGATTAGTACTCTACCCTTTGAAAGGACTTGGTTCAAGTTTATAGACGCTTACATTATATTGTTTGGATACTGGTGATGAAATGCATATATTTAGATGAATTTACGCTTATTTAGTGGTATGATTCCAGTTAGAACCTTGTTTTTACTACTATTTTCTAAAAAAGGGATTTATTCCAACCTTTTCACTTTTAAAATTGATTCTTTTAAAATGGAAGTCATATCACCCTTATTATTAGACTATGACATTTTAAACTAAACATAATACTTTAGAAATTAGACCGAGTCTGATTCTGGTACATTATTAATCCACTCTTTTACCACTATTTACTCACTTTGATTGAGGGAGATTCCGACCCTTTCTATATTATTACACCATTTTAGTCCCGAATTCGATCTCGAGCAATGGATTTATATATTTGTACTTGTTTAGTCTCAGTTCGATTTCGAGCACTTATTATACTTCTTTAGCATCGGTTCAAGTTCAGGCACCTTATAATACTCACACTTCTCTCCGGTACAGGATGGAGTACATTGGTTATGATGGTTATTAGAAGTCCTGGTTCAGGACCAGGTAGTATATACGAATAGCTTGAGTCCCCTGTGGATTCCTCTGTCTGGGGACCATATACTGGAATGGGTGATATTCATAGGTTCTTTCTTGCGAGCCAACGAGCCGAAGGAGGTGTATATACTTGGTACGATTTGACACTTAGTCGATATGGTAGTATTGGTTTATGTTGCATTCATTGATTCATATGCATTGCCTATCACCTGTATAATTGTTTGGCACATGTAACTATCAGTCTTATGGGCGCTGAATAGGTATAGGTTATGTTTGCTAGTGTTGAGTGATTAATTGTACCTCCTAGGATTATAAGGGCTCGATTAGGTTATTGGTTGTTTGAGCTAGCCGGTTACATTATTGTTTAGTTATTATTATATAGTTTATGGCAGGCTGGTTATGGATTGGTACTCGAGGTTGGAGGTACGCTTCCGTGTTCTTTTAATCCTTATCATGGTAAGTTTTATCACTATTATATTAGCTTATGCTTATTCACATTTCAGTTAGAGACCCTGATTATGCTAGAGTTAGCTCTCCTATTTGGTTCTAATCCTTGAGATATTAGTCTAGTTTCCCACAGGGTAGTAACTTTGTATTTGGTTATCTGCATAGCGCAGTTGTATATCCACTTTTCTCTAGCTATTATTTATATATCATTTCCTTCTTTCCTAATACTATTGTACATTATATATCTCTTTCTTCACCCTACTATCATTTATTGACTAGCTACTTATGGTATGGCATCTTTGTTCTAGATTACTTGTAGAGTTTGGTAGTTTATCTTTACTTTTCCATTAGTATTATTATGTCTCATTTCCTTGATAGTTGTTTGTAATGTATATTCCTGTTTTACATGTTATTTATACTTGCATTATCTTTGGAGCTCTGTTGGTCGATCCCTACTGAGTACCTCATTGTTTGGTACTTATACTACACTTCTGCACCTTGCAGATCATAGTATGAGTTCTTGTCATTAAAGTATTCATCATGCAGAGCTTCCATGGATCGGAGATTTGGGGTGAGCTCCTAACGTTCGGAGTTGTTCCTGTTTTTCCTCTTTTGCTGGACTAATTTTTATTTTGTGTTTGAGAGATAGTTTTGTATATATATTTACATTATGCTTACTTTGTAATCTTGTGTTGTTAGTAGCTCTTGTATTGGCGTTACTAGTTTTTGGGGATATGTTTACTTCCTTTTTGATTTTTTTCTCATTTTCATTTAGAATTGCTTCCACTTTTCTTATTAGTCTGTTACTGGATGTTCCGTACTATGGGTTGGCTCTCCTACTGGCGGGTTATGGTAGGTGCCATCATGACTTGAGAAATCGGGTCGTGATATCAGAGCATAGGTTTACTAGTGTTGTTAGTACAAGATCAAAGTGTCTAGTAGATTCCTGCGGATCCATACAGAGACGTTTGTATCTTATCTTTGGGAGGATACAAGGCATTCTTAGGAAATTCCAATTCTTGACTCCTTATTGTGTGTCTGTACTTCTATAAACTTCTGAGTACTTCTGCGCGTGTTACCACAGTTTTAGCTCAGCGACAGAGTAGGGAGTTAGAGATTGATATTGAGGATTTTTAGTGTCAGCCAGTGGGTCTGGGGCCATCCTAGGCTTTGGCAGAGTTTGTGACCACCTCATCTTTTTAGGATACCATGTTAGGGATTTTGATTCTTTTCATGGATACTTCGCAGTCAGTGGTGGTGCCCGATACATTGAGTGGTCCTCAGGCCAGAGTTGGGTTTGTTGGTGTACAACGGGGCTCTTTATCAGTTTCAGAGTATGAGATTGGGTTTCTCGAGTAGGCCAAACATACTTCTATATTATATTATACAGAGCATGAGTTGGTGCAGAGATTTACTAGAGGATTGACTTTACCACTCCGCTTGGCGTCAGAGCATTTGATAGCGGCCGAAGCTACTTTCTCTCAGGTTTTTTATCATACGAGGACTACAGAGAGGACATGTATTGAGATATATGGAGGTGGCGGTAAGAGTCCATATCAGCAGTACAGTGTTAGTAGTATTCCATCTGGAGATAGGGATCCTCCTAGCAGAGATTAGCATCACTTACGAGGTCCGTATAGGTAGCACCTCAGATTACAGGTGACTCTCATATAGGTCGTGGTGGTCATAGTGGATAGAGTTCTAGTCGGGCATTGCAGGGTATTCGATCTAGGTCTTTAGGCCATGACGGTTATTCTAGGTTAGTAGGTGCAGTGCATTAGAGAGTTCCAGGGGTATGTTTTGATTGTGAGGAGACTGATCATTGGTCTAAGGAGTGTCCCAGGCATGAGTTAGTCAGCAGTTGGTCATCTCGTATTTCTTGTCAGGTTAGAGATTCAGGGGTTTGTTACGAGTGCATAGAGACCGATCATTGGTCCAGAGAGTGTCCCCGATAAGGGATTATTAAGCAGTCAGTGTAGCCAGATCAATCTCATAGGGTTGTGGCACCTTCGGGCAGAGGCACTTCACTAAGTATTTTAGTTGGTCGTTCAGATGCTCAGTCCGGGTTTGGACGCATTCAGATTCATACTTCTTCAGGCAGGTCAAGGTCCATGCCTTCTGATTCCATCATTATAGATGCCAATTTTGATTTACTATCTTTTAGTTTCTATTTGAATTGAGTTAGGATTTCCATACCCATCGGTGTTCTATGCCTCGATATTACTATATTGATTGTTGTATGCCTTTGTGTAGACATATGCATATGTGACTACCCCCGTAGATATTTTATTTTAGTATTAGATTGAGTGGATCGGTGTTGTGATTTCCTTATAGTGTAGCACTTGGGTTAAAGTCCCTTTTCTTTGGCGCAATGGCCTTGATGTGATATTTGAGTGGTACTGGTTGTTTTTCATTTTGTGGCACCTGCATTTTATATTGGTTTAACTATTGTTGCTGTTATTATCTTGGTTGTTATTGATTTTTACCTGATAAAAGGCTAGAGTAGCGTTATCTAGTTGGTATCCCTTTCTTTCGATTCTTGTCCGTTTGGCTTAGAACCTTGGTCAGTTGGTTTTCTTTTATATTAGCGTGGTGAGGTCAGTTGTTGAGTGTTTCTAGGAAGGAAGGTTTGGCCTTTCTTGGTTTGGTTGTGATTTTAGCTTTGGCAATCCTTTTTTATAGCTCGCTCATAATGTTGATAAGTCTGAGGTTTATTATTCTAATTTGTCTGGTTCATCACCTGATGGTAGTCTTGACCTTTGGTGCTAGTTTTGAGTTGGGTACTTCATTCTTTCTTTGATGTGGTTCATGGTCCAATTGGGTTGAGTTTGATTTAGATGGGTGAATTTGATCATTTCTTATTTCGGGACTTGTTCGGCCTAATGTGACTTCATGGGGTGCTTCTGCTTGGTGATAGATGATTGAGTATCAGTTATTAGTAACCAAAGCGGGTGTCTTGTAGGAGAAAGTATTCGTTTCCATAGATTGAGTATTGGTTTGACCAAATTCAGGCTAAGATTGTATTTTTCTGAGTTGCTTGAGAATTGGCTACCATTATTACTCTTTGCAGCCTTGGTGGGTTCTTGGTTATGCCTTAGGGTGTTGTGCCCACTAGCAAATGTGTATTTGATCGCTCGTATCTTCAATCGGTGGTTTTCTTCAGTTGTGATTATATTCTTCGGTAATATTTCAGTTTCAGCCATTGCGGGAATCGTTGGGTATATGGTTGATTTTTAAAAGAGAGATTCGTTTAGGTATTCAACATTTCGTGAAGACTTGTTACCTCCAGTTGTGACTTTTGACTCTTTTGAATGACGGCTTGAGAGTTGTGATAGATTTCGATGCGGATGCTTACTTATCATCAGGATCAGTTTAGATAGTTGAGGTTAAGTGGTTCAACTCCGTTAGTTAGATTATAGCTATGGATTGTGTAACTTGGTTGCACCTTTTTTTTTAGGTTTTGATTCAGTTGAACATTTGTTGACAAGCTGACTAAGCCTATATAGTTCATACCGATTCAATTTTCTTCAGTTTAGATAATTTGACTTTGATAGATACTTGAAGGATAGCTCGTCAGCACTTGGTGTTGCTTTCTACTACTTTTGACCTTGGTTCTCAGTTGTCATCAGAAATTTTGAATGTCTACTCAACGAAGAAAGTGTTCCTAAGTTTGGGTTAGCGTGGTTTCACCCACAGCCGGTAGGACATTCTGGATCGGATCATTCAGTTTTGAGAGATTGTGCTCCAGACTCATGACTATTGGTTTCGAGGGCCATCCGGATCATTTAGTAGCTTTGGCAGAGATCGCAAACATTGGTCGCCACCATTTGAATATTCAAGTAGAACCTTATGGGCGGCTTTGTTCTTATGCTAGTCAATGTGGATTTTTATAGGTCAGCTTCAGTCTTTCGAGGTTAATGTGATATGATTACCCGGATAGGACTTGGATGATGCTAGGGAGTCTCTGTGTAGCTCAAAGTAGGCATCAACTTTAGGAAGTCCAGAGAATATTAGTGTTGGAGTTTGGAGCTGGTGGTGTGATTCATGCCCTGGGTTATCTTTGGCATAGTTGAGTTTTTGCTTAGTTGTTCTTGTCTCGGTGTGGTGTCAGTATGCTATGGTTTGGGTTACATGCTTCAGTCGTGTTAGGTTCAGTTGGAGGCCAGTTGGTTGTTGTGGATGAGTTTTTGGTTACTTGGAAAGTGAAGTTAGAAAGTGAAGGAAAAAGAGATACCTTTAGCAAAATCCCTTAGAATTGCTGGTTAGCCTTGAGGTTATCTGAGGAGTCTTGCGTGGTATGCGGTCTCAGTACCTCATTCTTTCGAGCTTTCGGGCTCTTTCTATCCATTGACTTTCAAGGATGAAAGTCCTTTTAATAGTAGATATTGTAATGACCTTCAAAGTTATTTTCTTGGTTTCCATGTAGTTTTGGTGTTTTATGCCTTCCCACAGCGGTTACAAGTCATTTATGACTTGTCAAAACTGTCGATTCGGTTTTTGGGCAGTTCGTTTGGGTTTTAAGCCTATTTCCCTATTTTTGGAACTTTTGAAGTTAAGAAATTGTTCTTGTACCAAATCTTCTAGTAGACGACCTTGGATGAGAATTTCGACAGTGTCGTTAGCTCCAGAACATGGATTTTAGGCTAAGGGTGTAACACCCCAGACGTTTCCGAACCTATTTTATTACCATAACATTTATGGACTTATTTAAGCATGAGACTTGTTGGGGTTTTATATATTAATTTGGTTGGGCTGAATTCACATGTGTTCATGGGCTAAATTTGAGCCCCAAAATGAAAAAAAGATCCATTCTTGCTTTGACCAAAGAAAACCCTGAATTATTGACTAAGTGGATGGCTAAGGATGACCATGACACACTATATAAGGCCAAATCAGATTTTTATTCATAAAAAGACACATGCCATTTTTTAGAATTTTCCACAATTCTCTACACACAAACCCTAAGCTATCATCCTCTTTGGGCAAGATCAACTCTTTTTCAAGCCTTGGTAAGTGTTTCTTTTTATGGTTTAATATATTATATGCATGTAAGATGGTGTAGATCATGTTGGTTATGTTGGTGAAGTGTGAGAAGTTCACTATGTGTGAAACAATTTGTGTTTGCTTAATCGGTGAAGGGTTTTGCCTTGTAAACTTGAAAATGGACTTGTGGTCTTGAAGAAAGTGAGTTTGAAGGATTCAATATTGACATACGAGATGTGATTATAGCCTTAACTTGTTTTATCCTTGTACATAATGTTTGGAATTGTTGTTACGAAATTGGGCATGGAATTGGTGACGTATTGAAAGAAAAATGTGGTTTGGCGATGTTTATGTGCGTTGTGAAACCATGGCTGTTCGTTGGAATCTAAGATGATCTAAAATATGTTAATAGAAGCTTATTTATGATCATGGACCATTCATAGCAAAAAAGGACCCAAAAGAGACCCTTTTTTGCCGAAACGGGCACCCGCCCTCGCAGACGAAGCACCTGCGGGCGCCAGTGACTTCGCAGGTGCCCCTGGACACTGCCAGGGGTCACCTGCAGGCTCAGGTGGCTTCGCAAGTCAGGCCAGAACCCCGTTTCAGTTGTTTTTGCATCTCTTTGGCCCCTCAAAGCCCCTATACCCTTTATGGATGCAATTATCAACTTACGGTACCTTTTAAATGACTATAAAGGAGTATCCCGGAGGTATTTTGAATGGTATAAAATATGGATTGTTGTTAATGTGTTATTGTGAAAACTATCAAGTGACTTAACAGAGAAAAGGTAACGTAGTGTTAATGAGGAAGTGTAAAGGGTAAACTTGGTGTGAAATGTTATTGGTTTATGATGTCTTGGTCAATGTGTGGAGTGTTATGGTGTTGTTGGTATGATAATGCAGTGGATTGTATTGTAAAGTACGAAATGACGCTATATAGCAGTCACTTAACTCATTGTCATCTTATGCACTTGTAAGGTAACTAGTTGTTAATGTGAGCTCCATTATGAACTTGTGTTGTAAAGTGACACGTAAGGAAGGAACTGGATTGTTGTATTCACATCTAGGACGGTATATTCATATTGAGATCATAAGGTATGTAAGGTTACTCTTACCGTATCCTTCTGCAGCACATATTGTTCACATTGTCATCGTACCTGTTCCTATTCTAAGATGTCTCAAAGTATCTCATGTCAGGTTATCATATTTTGTTATTCACATGTCTCATAATCATAAATTGAGGTTCCAAAGCTCCAGAAATGTTACTACTATCAACATATCAATCTCTCAAAAGTAAAAGAGGAAGAAATGCTAAGAAATAATACATATATGGTTACTTACTTTATAGTTATTTTACGGTTACTTTATGGTTCTTTGAGTATGGGTGGCAGCTCTGGAGGCATAAGCCTAGCTTGAGCTGAACCTGCTTCATTTATTGACGGTTACTTTTATTGACGGTTGCATATTAACGGTTACTTTTATTGACGGTTGCATATATTGATGGTTATGTATTCAACGGTAATGTGAATGGTAATGTACATAAGGCAAGAGATTAATGAACATAAAGTACATGGTTCCAAGCATTCAGATCAACGGTTTGTCTATATTGGCTATTCCTTCATATTTGATTCCATTAAGGGCCTTATGTATCATGCAGTTTCTTATAGCCTTACATACTCAGTACATTCTTCGTACTGGCCCCTTTGGGGGAATTTACCTTACTTGCTGCAGGCACAGGTACTTACAGACCTCCACAGTAGTGTCACGCCTCGAATCCCAATGGGGCGGACTGGCACCCGAAGCCGATGAGGCCTGAGAGAACCAATCTTTGCTCATGTCTATTCATATGCATGTCACTCAATAAGCAGTACCATCACATAGAGATATAAGATGTCAATAGCGGAAGTCATGGAAACATGTGATATATACATATAAGAAACTTGGCCGTTAGGGCCATCGAGTCAACATGGTCATACGTCTCTTACATTTATCTTCCTACATACGTCTACAAAGCCTCTACAGATACATAACCATAACCAACCTAGAGTCAGGACAACACCCCGCTCTAAACACAACATTTACAGTGCCAAAACAAATGTACATATGAACTCGGAAAGCCTCGAATCAACTGGAGCTCACCAATAATCCGCAAATGATCCGCAACCTACAATGGAGGTCTACTAGAACCTGTGCCTACAACAAGTAAGGTAAACCACCCCTACCCCCTCCAAGGGAGGTCAGTATGAAGAATGTACTGAGTATGTAAGGCTAAAAGAAACTGTATGCAACATAGGATCTTAAATGGGATCAATACGTGTGAATAAACATTATGGATCAATCACTGTTTTGCATGTGTGGAACCATGTTCATTACTTTCATTGCTTTCTTTACTTTCATTGTTTGATCATTCATTCATACCAATTTCATTCGTGAAATAACATTGCTTCATATTTTCAATTACGACATACTTCCTTTGGTTTTACGTTCATCTTTATTATCAGTCATCCACTTATTAGTGGGCCATAATATAATAACCGTCATCCACCTATTGGTGGGCCATAATATAATAACCGTCATCCACACTTGGTGGGCTATAATATAATAACCGTATTCCACACTTGGTGGGCTATAATATAATAACCGTCATCTACACGAGGTGGGCTATAATATAATAACCGTCATCCACACGAGGTGGGCTATAATATATATATATATATATATATACATAATATAACATGATATTGGGATTGTACCTTCCGAGCTTAGTCCCTTTAGATTTACGATCCATACTTAATGAAACATAAAGTAACCATATAAGCATTGCTTCTTCCCTTTACTTTTGTTATGAGAGTGATAAATTGGTGATTGGAATATCATTGGGAACACGTATATACCTTATTTCATTCCTTACTTTCATGAGATTGATTCACTCACTCACGAGGGATTAATACATTCACTTATGAGAGATTGGTACTTTTGTTTGTGAGAGATTGATACTTTTGATAATTGTAACATTATTGGAACTTGGAACATTAACCAAAGAACATGAGTCATGTGAATCCCAATTGAGGTATGAATAAGGAAAATGTGAGTAACAATAATTAATAACCGGAAATGGGTTACCTTTGAACATTTCGGAATAAGATAGGTACAATGTCAATATGAATAATATGTTCTGTAGAAAGATACGAAAATAGTAACCTTACATACCTTATCTTCCCAATATAAATACACAATCCAATATGTGAGTACAATAATTCCGCTCCTTCCTTACGTTTCACTCTACATCACAAGTACATAACGAAACCAACATTAACCATAAGCTACATTCCAAGTGTATAAGATGACCATGAGTTACATGATTGCCCTGTAACATTATTTCACCCTTTACAATACCATTCATGGCCTTATAATACCAACAATACCATAATATTCTATACATTGACCAAGACATCATAAACCAATAGCTTTTCACACCAAGTTCCTCCTTTACATGTTCTCATTAACCCCACATCACAATGAACCCATCAAGTCACTCCAATACATTTTATAACCAAAATTCCACAATTTACTCATATAGAAAAATAACAAGTTATGGACATAACCACACCATACATGTTGAGATATCATCCATACCATTCACTTTCATCAAAACATCAAGTCCTTTTTCAAGTTTAATTCACAAGAATGCACATCTTTTAGCAAAAAGCCAAAGTGCACTATTCAACACCTTGCCAACATAACCACCATGATATAAATACTCTCTCATGTACATAATATAGTAAAACATAAGAATAAACACTTACCCAAGCTTTTAGAATGATGATCTTGCCTAAGAAGATGACTTAGGGTTTGAGAATTTGAGAGAAAATATCTTTTTTTGGTTTCTTGGAAAAGTCTAGAAATACACGTGCCTTCTCATGAATAAAATCTGATTTACCCCTTTATATAGGCCTTGTTTTCATTCTTATCCAATATTACATGTGTGTTTACTTAGTCAATGGAAGAATGGGTCTTTTGACCCATTGGGCCATGTCTTTTAATTTATTTTGGGCCTTCCTTTGAGCCTATTAACACATATTAACTTATCCCGCCAAATTCAATCTGTAATCCCTCATATTTCTCATGTTTAAATAATTCCATAAGTGTCACGACAATATTCCACTCACAAGACTCATATTCGTAGCCTCAATCTCCAAATAAGACATTCTAGCCACTTATGGCTTAATTGAACATAGAAGGGTAAAAACATAATTTGGATGCTAACTCCGTCCCAGTGTAGCTTTACCAAGATGGAAAAATTATATAATAACCCAAGAATCACATTTATAGGCTCGTGGTACGCGAAAAAATTCAGCAAAAAGCACCCCGGAACAGCCCCGGCGCCCCTTGGACTTAGAAAAATTTCCAACATTTGAAGGGTGTGCAGGGGCGGCCTGGCACACTGCCTGGTACTCCCCTTTTCTGCCTTTGGACTGAAAATTTCAGCCCAGAGCGGCCTGGCACGCCCCTGGGCGCGCCTGGCCTAAATTTTTTTAAAAAATTCCTTTCTTTGACTTTTCGTTGCGGATTTGGTTAGATACTTCAAGTTCTAATCATTAGCTTGCCTCTTGTATTTAATAACCATTATTTAGGAGTCATTCAAGCTTCATTTATTGCTTCTAAAATGTTCCAAAAAGTTTCCAACTCCTCATACAAGAGTCTAAACACATTGACCAGTACAATATCAATTGTCTCATCCAAAACCAATGCAAAATACGTAATTAGTACTCCCGAAGCTAAGGTTTACAACTATACCCTAGGTCACCAATTAATCAAGTTAGGGTTGGGAATGTACGGGGTGTTACATCCTTCCCCCCTTAGAAACATTCATCCTCGAATGTTAGTAACATTGTCTCATCGTAATAACTTAAGCCAAAGTGAATCCTTCACATTATCACATACACACATAATTCTTGTAAAGACTTACTTATTATGACTCCGGAAGCTACTTCTTTATTTCTTATTACTTTCGCTTATGGAGCTAGAATAGTAAGTTGTACATCTTCACATGTGAGATTTTTCGTAACTTGTATATTTCCACTAGGAGCAATACGGGATAATCTTCTATACACTTTCAAAGCATCGCATATGAGATACTGAATGATCTGTGAAGAGTTCTTGGACTAGTGCTAATAGATATGCAATTTGTCCAAATCTTTGGACAATTTCCCTTTCTTTCCGAATCTCATTATTTTTCTTCAATGGTGACACTGTCAAAAATACTTAATCACCTATGGCACATTTTAATTCCCTTCTTCTAATATCGGCATATGATTCATATCAACTTTGGGCCATTTGTAGATGTTGTTATATCACCTTCACTTTCTCTATAGTTTGATGAACAAAATCTGACCCGAGCAAAGCAAATGTCATCAGCTATAACCCATCCAAGTGATGATCTATATTTTCTTTCATATAAAGCTTCGTAAGGTTCCTTTTGATACTTTTATTGTAAGCAATTTCAAGAAATGATAGATGTTCATCCCAACTACCATTAAGTCCAATGTACAAACTCATGGCATATCTTCAAATGTTCATATAATATGTTCGGTTTGTCCATCCATCCGAGGATGACAAGCCGTACTTACATTCACTTGTGTACCCATGCTTTACTGAAAAGACTTCCAACACTGTGCAATAAGATGAGTTCTCTCCTGTTTGAGATAATAGTGAGTGGAATCCCATGTAATCATACTATCTCTGTAACATACAACTTTGCATAATGTTTAGCTGTATCGGTGGTCTTAACAGGTAGGAAATACACTAACTCGGTAATCTTATCAACTATTACCTATATGGAATCAACCTTCGCAGTGTACGAGGCAACCCTGTGGTTAAATCCATGTTATTCATGTTTCACTTCCAAACTGGAAGGGTAATACATTGCATAAAACATACAGATTTCGGATGTCATACTGTTAATCAGTGACCGCTTGGACATTGAGATACAAGTTATACAATGTGCTTCTCATGTAACCTTACCAAGACATCTCTTCCAAACTATGGTACCTTTTTGGTTGTTCCTGAATGAATAGAATTCCGTGAATTGAGTATTACATTACTCCCTCTTGCGTAAGATCAAATGCGTTTGTCATAGATACAAATGAAGAACCTGTCACATTTTACACTATAACGCTTTCATCTAGAGTCTCAAGAAGACGAATTAGCCACCTTGACTATACCTTGCTTGTCCGTAACCTGACCCTTAGTATCTTTTATCGCTTTGCGGCTTAATGCATCGATTATTACATTTGCTTTCCCCGTATGGTGTCATATATCAACATCGTAGTATTTTAATATTTCCAACCACCTTTGCTATCTTTAGTTCAGATCCTTCTGTTTAGAGATATATCGCAAACTCTTATAAGCTGTATATATATCAACCTGAACCCCATACGAATAGTGGCACCATACCTTTAAAGTAAATATCACCACTGCTAACTCAAAATCATGTGTAGGATAAGTGCTCTCCTGTGGGTGCAATTGTCTTGAGACATATGCTATTACGTTACCGTGTTACATCAATACACCTCCTATACAATTTAACCCAAGAACAATACGAATTTTAACCAAACATCATGTCTAGCAACCTTTGCATATAGTTTACGGTTATGAAGAATCCGTAACCCTTGTCGCAAGTGATTAGCATGGTTCTCTCGTGATCTTGAATATCATTTCCAAACGTGGTCTCAAACACATCTAACAATGGCTTGTATCGCCCTATTCATCCCCCATAAAAACTACTAGTGCAGTCATTAGTTCAAATAACATAACTCACACTCAATAATGCCCATACCATGTTTGGAAAGTCGTCTTGGGAATATCTTTCTCTTTAACCCTTACTTGATGATGACTCGATCTTAAGTAAATCTTTACGAAATCTTTGGCACCCTGTAATTGGTCAAATAACTTATAAATTTCGGGGAGGGAATATTTGTTCTTAATTGTCACCCTCTTCAGTTGTCGATAATCAATATACATTATCCATGTGCCATTTTTCATTCATACAAATAATACTGATGCACCCCAAGAGGACGTACTAGGTCTTATGACTCCTTTGTTCGTCATGTCTTTTAATTGCTTCTTTAATTCCCGTAACTTTGCTAAAGCCATTCTATACGGAGGAATAGAGATAGGCTAACTGTCTGGCATCACATCAGTACCAAACTCTACCATGTCCTAATCAATAAGGTTAACTAATGTATCATGATTACCAACATTCGCTATACAATTACGATATGCTCTGTTAGCTACAATTGCTTTACCAACTGGTGTATAGAATTCAAATGGCGTAACTAGTAAGTCTGGCGTCCTTTCTATGTCAATTTTTTTTTTCCATAATTAATGGAGTAACATATGGTAATGTCGAATACGGGACAAGAAATGCATATACCTTATGTAAAAATATGAATGTTGTACCTGTGTCTACATTAGGAGAAAACTCTGAATTCTGTTGATTCGCGAAGGTATAGGTACGGTCTTTTATTCTACCAGAATCGGCTGCTCCTCTAGCACCTCTGCCACGACCAATAGGTTGTACACCTGACAATGATAATGCAATGACTGACCTCGTAGGTCGCGTCATACTACCCGTGGCCTTCAGTGGGCACTCTCTCATCATGTGCCCTGACTTGCCACACAAAAAACAAATTTTTGTACCAAACCAACATTCACCTAAATGAAACTTTCTGCAGTGCTGACACAGCTGACGAAAAGATCCCGCTGTCTGTGAACCCCGTATTCCACTACTCTACCCAACCTGACTGCCTCTAAACTCTCAAAATTGGGGTGGAGTACCTACTGTAGGGTTCGAACATGATGGTCAAGGTGATCTAGAAAGAACTCGCGGCCTAAATTCTCCTTGGGATGCCATAAACTGTCCCATAGGTCTAGCCTTCTTTGACGGCCCTCTTTCAACTTCGTATGCCCTTCGCCTTTTCATTTGATCCTCCATTTTCTGTGCAAAGTCTTGTATTCTTGCTATATCTATGTCTCTATTTAACATAGCAATAGTACATTCCCTCACCAAATATGGTTCCAATCTGCTCACATATCGATGGACTCTATCGGCCATTGTGGACACTACATTTGGAGCATATCGAGACAAAGAATTAAACTGCATATTGTATTCTCTCACACTCATGTCCCCCTGACGGAGATTTAAAAACTGATCCGTATGAGCCTATCGGATCTCATATGGGAGGTAATGATCAAGAAATACTGTTTTAAATTCCTCCCAATTAGCTGGATTTGTACCAATACCCCTCGATCGTTTCCAATCTTCATACCACAATATAGCTTCTTCTTTCAATCTATATGCTGCAAGTTCCACTGTTTCTATACCGGTCACATGCATAACCTCTAGAGCCCTTTGAATTTGGTCTACGAAGTCCTGTGGGTCTTCATTCAGATCTGATCCGGTGAACGTGGGAGGGTTTAATTTCAAAAAATCCTGTGTCCTCCGACTAGCAGCCCTATCCGCACCATCACTACTTGTCATTGGACCTACTTGCCTTTGATTCAATGCATAAACTATACCAATAACTATATGAGTTAACATTTGTACTGCATTTCTTAGATTCTGCTCAGTATCATTAACAGGTGTGTTGGCAGGTTCTTCTCTCCCTCTCAGCTCTTCTGGAGCTGAATCTGGAAAAGTAGGGGAAGCTCTCGATGTAAATTCAATTTCAGTCCCACCTTGACTAGCTTGGTCAGGTGGTAATATACTCGTTCCTTCTCCGGCAGGCATATCTACCTGGTTATCTTTGCCCCTATCTTGTCTTGTCGTCGGCATTTTACTATATCAAAGAAAACCAATTACAATGGTCAGATATAATTTCACCTAAGACAATGGCTCTATTGCACGATCTAGAAATGAAGGAAAGAAACAACTCCTAAATGTCTCGTAGCCTCCTACTTATAAATGTGGCGCGCAATACATCCATAAGCAAGAATCTACTCAAACACGGCTTTGTAGACACCTTTAGGACAACCTGCTCTGATACCACTTTTGTCACGCCCCAAATCCCAATGGGGCGGACTAGCACCCAAAGCCGATGAGGCCCGAGAGAACCAATCTTTGCTCATGTCTATTCATATGTATGTCAATCAATAAGCAGTACCATCACATAGAGATATAAGATGTCAGTAGCGGAAGTCATGGAAAACATGTGATATATACATATAAAAAACTTGGCCGTTAGGGATATATGCCTACAAAGCCTCTATAGATACATAACCATAACCAACCTAGAGTCGTGACAACACCCCGCTCTAAACACAACATTTACAGTGCCAAAACAAAGGTACATATGAACTCGAAGAGCCCCAAATCAACTGGAGCTCACCAACAATCCACAAATGATCCGCAACCTACGATGGAGGTCTACTAGAACCTGTCCCTGCAGCAAGTAAGGTAAGCCCCCCCCCCAAGGGAGGTCAGTACGAAGAATGTACTGAGTATGTAAGGCTATAAGTAACTGTATGCAACATAGGATCTTAAATGGGATCAATATGTGTGAATAAACATTATGGATCAATCACTGTCATGTGTGGAACCATGTTCATTACTTTCATTGCTTTCTTTACTTTCATTGTTTGAACATTCATTCATACCAATTTCATTCGTGAAATAACATTCCTTCATATTTTCAATTATGACATACTTCCTTTGGCTTTACGTTCATCTTTATTATCAGCCATCCACTTATTAGTGGGCCATAATATAATAATCGTCATCCACCTACTGGTGGGCCATAATATAATAACCGTCATCCACACTTGGTAGGCTATAATATAATAACCGTCATCCACACTTGGTGGGCTATAATATAATAACCGTCATCCACACCTGGTGGGCTATAATATAATAACCGTCATCTACACGAGGTGGGCTATAATATAATATATATATATATATAGTATACATAATATAACATGATATTGGGATTGTTCCTTCCGAGCTTAGTCCCTTTAGATTTACGATCCATACTTAATGAAACATAAAGTAACCATATAAGCATTGCTTCTTCCCTTTACTTTTGTTATGAGAGTGATAAATTGGTGATTGGAACATCATTGGGAACACGTATATACCTTATTTCATTCCTTACTTTCATGAGATTGATTCACTCACTCACGAGGGATTAATACATTCACTTATGAGAGATTGGTACTTTTGTTTGTGAGAGATTGATACTTTTGATAATTGTAACATTATTGGAACTTGGAACATTAACCAAAGAACATGAGTCATGTGAATCCCAATTGAGGTATGAATAAGGAAAATTTGAGTAACAATAATTAATAACCAGAAATGGGTTACCTTTGAACATTTCGGAATAGGATATGTACAATGTCAATATGAATAATATGTGTTGTAGAAAGATACGAAAAGAGTAACCTTACATACCTTATCTTCCCAATATAAATACACAATCCAATATGTGAGTACAACAATTCCGCTCCTTCCTTATGTTTCACTCTACATCACAAGTACATAACGAAACCAACATTAACCACACGCTACATTCCAAGTGTATAAGACGACCATGAGTTACATGATTGCCCTGTAACATTATTTCACCCTTTACAATACCATTCATGGCCTTATCATACCAACAATACCATAATATTCTATACATTGACCAAGACATCATAAACCAATAGCTTTTCACACCAAGTTCCTCCTTTACATGTTCTCATTAACCCCACATCACAATGAACCCATCAAGTCACTCCAATACATTTTATAACCAAAATTCCACAATTTACTCATATAGAAAAATAACAAGTTATGGACATAACCACACCATACATGTTGAGATATCATCCATACCATTCACTTTCATCAAAACATCAAGTCCATTTTCAAGTTTAATTCACAAGAATGCACATCTTTTAGCAAAAAGCCAAAGTGCACTATTCAACACCTTGCCAACATAACCACCGTGATATACATACTCTCTCATGTACATAATATAGTAAAACATAAGAATAAACACTTACCCAAGCTTTTAGAATGATGATCTTCCCAAGAAGATGACTTAGGGTTTGAGAATTTGAGAGAAAATATCTTTTTTTGGTTTCTTGGAAAAGTCTAGAAATACATGTGCCTTCTCATGAATAAAATCTGATTTTCCCTCTTTATATAGGCCTTGTATTCATTCTTATCCAATATTACATGTGTGTTTACTTAGTCAATGGAAGAATGGGTCTTTTGACCCATTAGGCCATGTCTTTTAATTCATTTTGGGCCTTCCTTTGAGCCCATTAACACATATTAACTTAGCCTACAAATTCAATGTGTAATGTCACGCCCCGACTTCCAACGAAGCGTGATTGGCACCCGAAGCCGATAAGGCCCGAGAGAACCAATCTTTGCTTATGTTTGTTTATATGCATGCCATAAGAAATACCATTACCACATAAGAACTTATCATGCTAATAACGGCATTCATGAAACATGTGATAAATATATACATATGTGAAACTTAGCCGACAGGGCCATCAAGTCATTATGGACATACACCTCTTACATTTGTCTTCTCACAACCGTCTACAAAGTCTCTACAGATACATGACCATGTCTATACCATATTTACATAATACCAAAACCTAGGGTACAATTGTGACGTGGGAAGCCCCGAAGCAATTGGAGCTCACCAAAGAGTTACAAATACCCGATAATCTACTGCGGAGGTCTACTAGCACCTGCGCTTGCAGCAAGTAAAATAGATTCCCCAAAAGAGGTCAGTACGAATAATGTACTGAGTATGTAATGCCATAAGAATTACATCATACATAATAACAACAATAATGGAATCAATATAAGGGAAATGGTAAAAGTGAATGAACTCTCTTCTTTATGTGGAAACCCATGTACATTACGTTCTTTACTTCTCTTGTCTTTTCATATGTTCATCTTTGTTGTTCTACCCATGCTAGGCTGTTCTGTCGCCCCTGGGATGAGATTAACCCATGCTAGGTACTTTGACCCCTGGGATGTTATGTGAACCCATGCTAGGCTTTCGTGTCACCCCTGGGATGTCATTAACCCATGCTAGGTACTGTGACCCCTGGGATGTACTGTGATAACCCATGCTAGGCTTTCGTGTCACCCCTGGGATGTACTTATGATAACCCATGCTAGGCTTTTATATCGCCCCTGGGATGTATCGAGATCGACCCATGCTAGGATTTTTTGTCGCCCCTGGGATACCACCCGTGTTATTGGGATCGACCCATGCTAGGTATTTTAACCCCTGGGATACCACCCATGAATACTCATTATTCATACATTACTTCTTTCTCTTGTTATTCTTACTTTTATTACTTAGCGATACCTTGTGACTTGGAACACATACATACATTACTTCACGTCTTTAATCTTGTAAGATTGATACCTTTACTTGTTAGGGATAGATATATTAGCTTGCACATTACTTCCCACATTACTTTGATGAGATTGGTACTTTTACTTGTGGGAGATTGGTACAAAGATAATCATCATATTATAGGACTTTGGACCATGACATGATTGGAACAATGCTATTCAAAATAAATAGATTCTCTTTACATCATTACTCTCTTTCTGTATAGTTCTCTTAGAATTTACCACATCATGACAACTTAGGAACTTCAGTCAATAAATACTAGATAAGTGAATCATCATTCATCTAAGAGTAGGACACATGTGAATAGCAAGATATGTCAATCGTAGTTGGAAGTCTATAGAACCCTCATGGAGTGTAACACTTTTGGAACCTTAGGCTAATGATCCATATTAGCTAATAAACATGAGTCAACCACTGGACATGAGTCATATGATTCACCATTGACTAATGAGTAAGGAACTTATGAGTAACACTAGTCAACTACCGGATACGGAATACCTTAGAGCATTTCGGAATCGAATAAGTACTATGATAATGTGAACACCATATGCTGCAGAAAGATACAGACAAAGTAACCTTACATACCTTAACTTCCCAGTATGAGTACACGAGTCTATATATGAACACAACAGTCCAGCTTCTTCCTTACGTCTTACTCTACAATACAAGTACATAACAAAGTTCATGTTAACAACCAACTCCCTTACAAACGTATAAATGTCACAATGAGTTACGTGACTGCTACATAGCATCATTTCGTCCTTCACAGTACATTCCATTGCATTATCATACCAACAACACCATAACATTCCACACATTGACGTACATCAATAGCATTTCACATCACACTTACCTTATGCTTTCTCATTAGCATTCCGTCACAATTTCTCATATCAACTTGCCTCATAACAACATATGAAAAACAATCCATACTTAATACAGTCCAACATACCTCCATACGACAATTTAAAGTCATTAAAACGACATCACAAGTTGCTAATTATATCCATAAAGGGTATAGGGGCCTTCGGGGGTCAAAGGGGAAAAAAAATGCAAAACGGGGTTCTAGAAGTGACCTGCAAAGACACCTGCACCCGCAGGTGGATGAAATACATCCGCAGGTGCCCTTTGGCAGTAGCCAGGGGCATATGCGTTGCAGGTGCCTCACCTGCGAGGGCGGGTGCCCTTTTTCGGCCAAATTTGTCTCTTTTGGGTCTTTTTATGCAATGAATGGTCCATGATCATAAATAAACTTATTTTAACATATTTTTGATCATATTACATGCCAAAAACCAGCTATGGTCTCACAACACACAAAAACATCACCAAAACCTCACTTTCTTTTCAATACGCCACCAAATTTGTAACCAAATCTACAACAACAATTCCAAACATTATATACAAGGGTAAAACAAGGTAATACTATATTCACATCTCACATGTCAATATTGAATCCATCAAGTTCATTTCCTTCAATATCACAAGTCCATGTTCATGTTTACAAGAAAAAACCATCCTCCGATTTAGCGAACACAAATTGGTTTACACATAGTGAACTTCTCAAACTTCATCAACATAACCAACATGATATAAACCATCTTACATGCATAAAATATATTAAACCATGATAATAAACACTTACCAAGCCTTGTGCAAAAATGATCTTGTCCACAAAGATGAGGGCTTAGGGTTTGTATGATATTAGAAATGTTGAGATAATTCTAGAAAAGGCATGAGAGTCCAAATGAGTTAAAAATATGATTTCCCTCATATATATAGGTCCCTTAAGTCTCTCTTATCCCATTTTGGCATTAAATGCATGTTTGATTTGGTCAAACGGAAGATTGGATCATTTTTGCCCCATTGGGCCTAGTCTTTTGTTCTTGCATTGGGCCTCATTTGGCCCAATGGCTCATGACTCATTAATACCCATCAAATTAATGTCTAATTCATCTAATCTCTCATGTTTAACTAATTCCATAAATGTACACGTAGTCGTATAGGTTCGACAACCTACGGGTGTTTCACCTCCTACAAAGGTCTAATCCCATGTACTAGGCCCAATATCAATTATCTCATCAATAATATTACAATGTACAAACTTTTGACTCTCGACACTTGAGTGACCATTGTTCAACGTCGTAAAGTAGGGTTTGGTAGATACGGGGTGTTACATGTAATCCCTCATATTTCTCATGCTTAAATAATTCCATAAGTGTCACGACAATATTCAACTCACAAGACTCATATTCGTAGCCTCAATCTCCAAATAAGACATTCTAGCCACTTATGGGTTAATTGAACATAGAAGGGTAAAAACGTAATTTCAATGATAACTCCATCCCAGTGTAGCCTTACCAAGATGGAAAATTATATAATAACCCAAGAATCACATTTATAGGCTCGTGGTTGGCGAAAAAATTCGGCAAAAAACACCCCGGGCGCCCCTTGGACTTAGAAAAATTTCCAACATTTGAAGGGTGTGCAGGGGCGGCCTGGAACGCTGCCTGGTGCACCCCCTTGCTGCCTGTGGGCTG
The DNA here is from genome assembly GCA_031232105.1 of Capsicum rhomboideum. Lineage (NCBI taxonomy): Eukaryota > Viridiplantae > Streptophyta > Magnoliopsida > Solanales > Solanaceae > Capsicum > Capsicum rhomboideum. The sequence goes on from CP124718.1 coordinate 99,024,422, forward strand.
AAAATTTCAGCCCAGAGCAGCCTGGCACGCTGCCTGGTGCACCCCCTTGCTGCCTGTGGGCTGAAAATTTCAGCCCAGAGCGGCCTGGCACGCCCCTGGGCGCGCCTGGCCTAAAAATATTTAAAAAATTCCTTTCTTTGACTTTTCGTTGCGGATTTGGTTAGATACTTCAAGTTCTAATCTTTAGCTTGCCTCTTGTCTTTAAGAACCTTTATTTAGGAGTCATTCAAGCTTCATTTATTGCTCCTAAAATGTTCCAAAAAGTTTCCAACTCCTCATACAAGAGTCTGTACACATTGACTAGTACAATATCAATTGTCTCATCCAAAACCAATGAAAAATACGTAATTAGCACTCCCGAAGCTAAGGTTTACAACTACACCCTAGGTCACCAATTAATCAAGTTAGGGTTGAGAATGTACGGGGTGTTACATACTTTCCCCCTTAGAAACATTCCTCGAATGTTAGTAACATTGTCTCATCGTAATAACTTAAGCCGAAGTAAATCCTTCACATTATCACATACACACATAATACTTGTAAAGACTTACTTATTATGACTCCGTAAGCTACTTCTTTATTTCTTATTACTTTCGCTTATCAAGCTAGAATAGTAAGTCGTACTTCTTCACATGTGAGATTTTTCGTAACTTGTATATTTCCACTGGGAGCAATACGGGATAATCTTCTATACACTTTCAAAGCATCGCATATGAGATACTGAATGATCTGTGAAGAGTTCTTGGACTAGTGCTAATAGAAATGAAGGAAAGAAACAACTCCTAAATGTCCCGTAGCCTCCTACTTATAAATGTGGCGCGCAACACATCCATAAGCAAGAATCTACTCAGACACGACTTTGTAGACACCCTTAGGACAACCTGCTCTGCTACCACATTTGTCACGCCCCGAATCCCAACGGGGTGGACTGGCACCCTAAGCCGATGAGGCCTGAGAGAACCAATCTTTGCTCATGTTTATTCATATGCATGTCACTCAATAAGCAGTACCATCACATAGAGATATAAGATGTCAATAGAGAAAGTTATGGAAACATGTGATATATACATATAAGAAACTTTGCCGTTAGGGCCATCGAGTCAACATGGACATACGTCTCTTACATTCATCTTCCCACATACGTCTACAAAGCCTCTACAGATACATAACCATAACCAACCTAGAGTCATGACAACACCCTGCTCTAAACACAACATTTACAGTGCCAAAACAAATGTACATATGAACTCGAAAAGCCTCGAATCAACTGGATCTCACCAACAATCAGCAAATGATCCGCAACCTACAATGGAGGTCTACTAGCACTTGTGCCTGCAGCCAGTAAGGTAAGCCCCCCCCCCCCAAGGGAGGTCAGTACGAGGAATGTACTGAGTATGTAAGGCTATAAGAAACTTTATGCAACATAGGATCTCAAATGGGATCAATACGTGTGAATTAACATTATGGATCAATCACTGTTTCGCATGTGTGGAACCATGTTCATTACTTTCATTGCTTTCTTTAATTTCATTGTTTGATCATTCATTCATACCAATTTCATTCGTGAAATAACATTCCTTCATATTTTCAATTACGACATACTTTCTTTGGCTTTAGGTTCATCTTTTTTATCAGTCATCCACTTATTAGTGGGCCGTAATATAATAACCGTCATCCACACTTTGTGGGATATAATATATTAACCGTCATCCACACTTGGTGGGCTATAATATAATAACCGTCATCCACACTTGGTGGGCTATAATATAATAACTGTCATCCTTACGAGGTGGGATATAATATAATATATATATATATATAGTATACATTATATAACATGATATTGGGATTGTTCCTTCCGAGCTTAGGCCCTTTAGATTTACGATCCATACTTAATGAAACATAAACTAACCATATAACCATTACTTCTTTGCATTGCTTCTTCCCTTTACTTTTGTTATGAGAGTGATACATTGGTGATTGGAACATCATTGGGAACACGTATATACCTTATTTCATTCCTTACTTTCATGAGATTGATACACTCACTCACGAGGGATTAATACATTCACTTATGAGAGATTGGTACTTTTGTTTGTGAGAGATTGATACTTTTGATAATTGTAACATTATTGGAACTTGGAACATTAACCAAAGAACATGAGTCATGTGAATCCCAATTGAGGTATGAATAAGGAAAATGTGAGTAACAATAATTAATAACCGAAAATGGGTTACCTTTGAACATTTCGGAATAAGATAGGTACAATGTCAATGTGAATAATATGTGCTGCAGAAAGATACGAAAATAGTAACCTTACATACCTTATCTTCCCAATATAAATACACAATACAATTTGAGAGTACAACAATTTCGCTCCTTCCTTACGTTTCACTCTACATCACAAGTACATAACGAAACCAACATTAACCACACGCTACATTCCAAGTGTATAAGACGACCATGAGTTACATGATTTCCCTATAACATTATTTCATCCTTTACAACACCATTCATGGACTTATCATACCAAAAATACCATAATATTCTATACATTGTCCAAGACATCATAAACCAATAGCTTTTCACACCAATTTCCTCCTTTACATGTTCTTATTAACCCCACATCACAATGAACCCATCAAGTCACTCCAATACATTTTATAACCAAAATTCCACAATTTACTCATATAGAAAAATAACAAGTTATGGACATAACCACACCATACATGTTGAGATATCATCCATACCATTCACTTTCATCAAAACATCAAGTCCTTTTTCAAGTTTAATTCACAAGAATGCACATCCTTTAGCAAAAAGCCAAAGTGCACTATTCAACACCTTGCCAACATAACCACCATGATATACATACTCTCTCATGTACATAATATAGTAAAACATAAGAATAAACACTTACCCAAGCTTTTAGAATGATGATCTTGCCCAAGAAGATGACTTAGGGTCTGAGAATTTGAGAGAAAATATCTTTTTTTGGTTTCTTGGAAAAGTCTAGAAATACATGTGCCTTCTCATGAATAAAATATGATTTTTCACCCTTTATATAGGCCTTGTATTCATTCTTATCCAATATTACATTTGTGTTTACTTAGTCAATGGAAGAATGGGTCTTTTGACCCATTGGGCCATGTCTTTTAATTCATTTTGGGCCTTCCTTTGAGCCCATTAACACATATTAACTTAGCCCACCAAATTCAATGTGTAATCCCTCATATTTCTCATTTTTAAATAATTCCATAAGTGTCACGACAATATTCAACTCACGAGACTCATATTCATAGCCTCAATCTCCAAATAAGACATTCTAGCCACTTATGGCTTAGTTGAACACAGAAGGGTAAAAACATAATTTGGATGCTAACTCTGTCCTAGTGTATCCTTACCAAGATGGAAAAATTATATAATAACCTAAGAATCACATTTATAGGCTCGTGGTTGGCGAAAAAATTTGGCAAAAAGCACCCCGGCACGGCCCCGGGCGCCCCTTGGACTTAGAAATATTTCCAACATTTGAAGGGTGTGTAGGGGCGTCCTGGCACACTGCCTGGCGTGCCCCCTTGATGCCTGTGGGCTGAAAATTTCAGCCCAGAGCGGCCTGGCACGCCCCTGGGCGCACCTGGCCTAAAAAAATTTTAAAAATTCCTTTCTTCGACTTTTCGTTGTGGATTTGGTTAGATACTTCAAGTTCTAATATTTAGCTTGCCTTTTGTATTTAATAACCTTTATTTAGGAGTCATTCAAGCTTTATTTATTGCTCCTAAAATGTTCCAAAAAGTTTCCAACTCCTCATACAAGAGTCTAAACACATTGACAAGTACAATATCAATTGTCTCATCCAAAACCAATGCAAAATATGTACTTAGCACTCCCGAAGCTAAGGTTTACAACTACACCCTAGGTCACCAATTAATCAAGTTAGGGTTGGGAATGTACGGGGTGTTACAAATAGGTTGCGGATCATTTGCGGATCTTTGGTGAGCTCCAATTGCTTCGGGGCTCTCCGAGTCATAGTGTACATTGATTTTGGTATTATGTAAATGATGTATTACGAGGGGACTTGTACCAACTTTAGGATAGTTGTACATGTATCTGTAGAGGCTTTGTAGACGTACGTGGGAAGGTGAATGTAAAGAGATGTATGTTCATTTTGACTTGATGGCCCTAACGGCCAAGTTTCATATATAGCATGTGTTTCCTTGACTTCCGCATAGTTGCATGAGATATAATGATGTTCAAATAGAGACATGCATATGAATGGACATGAGCAAAGATTGGTTCTCTCGGGCCTCAACGACTTCGGGTGCCAGTCTGCCTCAATGGGATTTGGGGCGTGACAAGGGGTACCCTTGATCCCGGTCCTGAGGCTCTTAGACTCATTTTGGTCTATTAGGTGGATTTGATAAAAAATGAAATAGTGGGTGTCGGACCCATTTTTTAGCAAAACAACCTCAGATGGAAATTTTGATGGTTTCTTTAAGTCCGGAATGTCAAATTTGGTATGATAGCATAACTTGTTTACGTGCATGGTGTTCCAAACGTATACCAAGCACCCGGTTGGAGTCCGTTGGGACTTAGGCTTTTGTTGGTTTCTCAGCTGCTGGTGCAGCCGCTTTAGCGGACTTGTGCTACTTTAAAGGTTTGGCTACCCGATTGAGGGTCGCTTTAGCGATCCATGTCTGCGTTAGCGGATGCCGCTTAAGCGACCAGGGTGCCGCTTTAGCAGCCTCTCGCCTTTCTATACCAATCTCTTTAGCGGTCATCTTCCACTTTAGCATCAGCCGCTTTAGAGGCTAGGTGACCGCTTAAGCGGTCACTGCTGGTGTTTAAATCTTTCTCTTCCCTCTATTTTACTTTGTTTTCTAAGGCATTTATCCTCCATTATTGGAGCTTGGAGTGTGGGAAATAATGGGAAATCATCCATTGAGGCTAAGGTAAGCTAATTCAACACCCCACGGTCATTTTTTCATGTTTTTCCCCATCAAATTCCATCTGCTTCCTTGTAAATTCCTAGAAATCAGGTCTTAAATTTCTTAACTTATGGGCTAATTTGGGCCTCGATTTGAGCTCCCGTTGTGCTCAAATTTTAAGCACGCATTCCTTTTCCTTTGAGGGACCTCGTGATGGATTCAATTTTGGAATTTCATTTGCGAGCCCCACGGGCTTATTTTTGACCTAATTTTAGGCCCGAAGTTTTATATAATATGGGTATTGTTTTACTCGTGTTAACGTGTAGATTATGTTTTTTATAGCGCGACGTCATTCAGATATCATGGAGTGAAGACAAGCAGTTTGTGGACAGTTCAGGACTGTTGTTCAGCTGTGAGGTAGGCTATAGTCTACTCTTCTTTATGAGATTGTGTATTGTATATAGGTAGGAATTATAGGATAGATTTAGACCTAGTTGTATCATGACTTGGTCTATTTAGTGGATTTAGAATAGAAATGTAACTCGAGCCCTAGCCTCGAGCCCTAGCCTAGAATACCCTTTATGGTTGTAGGATTCTAGTACACTTGATTATAGACTTGTTTAACCATAAATTTACATGAAGGATCCTTTAGTATAAGACTTACCATATTACTTAGTAAATTAGGCGATATCCTCAGAGTAGACCTTCTAGTAGCTTTATGCCCATGTTTCTATTAGTTTCCCAAATTATGGTGCTGATATCTTGTTAATTTATACATTGTTGGGCCCGAGGCCGTGGTTACAATACCAGTTGGACACCAGGTTAGTATTCTACCCTTTAAAAGGACTTGGTTCTAGTTTATAGACGCTTATATTGTATTATTTATATACTGGTGATGGAATGCATACATTTAGATGCATTTACACTTATTTAGTGGTATTATTTCGATTAGAACCTTGTTTTTACTACTGTTTTCTAAAAAAACGATTTATTCTCACCTTTTCATTTTTAAAATTGATTCTTTTAAAATGAAAGTCCTACCACCCTTATTATTGGACTATGACATTTTAAACTAAACATAATACTTTGGAAATTAGACCGAGGCTAATTCCGGTTCATTATTAATCCACTCTTTTACCACTATTTACTCGCTTTGGTCGAGGGAGATTCCTACTATTATTACACCATTTTAGTCCCAAATTTGATCTCGGACAATGGATTTACAAATTTATACTTGTTTAGTCTCGGTTTGATTTCGACCACTTAATATACTTATTTAGTATCAGTTCGAGTCCGAGCACCTTATTATGCTCACACTTCTCTCCGATACTGGATGGAGTAGATCAGTTATGATGGTTATTAAAAGTCCTAGTTCGGGACTAGGCAGTATATACGGATATTCCGAGTCTCCTATGGATTTCTCTGTCTGGGGACCACATATCGAAAGGGGTGATATGCATAGGTCCTGCCTTGCGAGTCGGTGAACCAAAGGAGGTTTATATACTTGGTACGATTTGGCAATCAGTTGATATAGTAGTATTGGTTTACATTGCATTCATTCGTTCATATTCATTGCCTATCACCAGTATAATTGTTTGGCGCCTATACTTATCGGCCTTATGGGGGGCTGAATAGGTATAGGTTATGTTTGCTGGTGCTGAGTGATTAATTGTACCTCTTGGGATTATAAGGGCCCGGTTAGGTTATTGGTTGTCCGGGCTAGCCGGTTACATTATTGTTGAGTTATTATTATATAGTTCATGGCAGGATGGTTATGGATTGGTACTCGAGGTTGGAGGTACGCTTTCGTGTTCTTTTAATCCTTATCATGGTAAGTTTTATCACTATTAGATTAGCTTATTCTTATTCACATTTTGGTTAGAGACCCTGATTATGCTAGAGTTAGCTCTCCTATTTGGTTATAATCCATGAGATGTTAATCTAGTTTCCCTCAGGGTAGTAACTTTGTATTCGGTTTTCTGCATAGCACAGTTGTATATCCACTCTTCTCTAGCTATTATTTGTATATCATTTCCTTCTTTCCTAATACTATTGTACATTGTATATCTCTTTCTTCACCCTACTATCGTATATTGACTAGCTACTTATGGTATGACATATTTATTCTAGATTACTAGCAGGGTTTGGTAGTTTATCTTTACTTTTCCATTAGTTTTATTATGTCTTATTTCCCTGATAGTTGTCAGTAATGTATATTCCTGTTTTACATGTTATTTATACTTGCATTATCTTTAGAGATCTTTTGGTCGGTGCCTACTATGTGCCTCGTTGTTTGGTACTCATACTACACTTTTGCACCCTACAGATCATAGTATGAGTTCTTGCCATTGACGTGTGTATTGTGCGTAGTTGTCATGGATCGGAGATTTAGGGTGAGCTCCTGACGTCCGGAGTTGTTCTTTCTCTCCCTCTTTTGCTGGACTAATCTTTATTTTGTGTTTCAAAGACAGTTTTGTATATATATTTACATTATGCTTATTTTGTACTCTTGTCTTATTAGTAGATCTTGTATTGTCTTTACCAGGTTTTGGGGATATGTTTACTTTCTTGTTGACTTCTTTCTCATTTTTATTTAGTATTGCTTCCGCTTTTCTAATTAGTTTGTTACTAGCTGTTTCGGACTATGGATTGGCTTACCTACTGGCGAGTTATGGTAGGTACCATCATGACCTGAGAAATTGGATCGTGATAATTAATATAATGTGATGGTATCATGAAGGTCTCACTGAAGGATTAAAGCAGCTATCAATAATACCATGACAGTATATAAATATGTTGTAATGATATCATTATGAACTGAAAAAAACCCCAATGATACCATGCCAGTATATAGATATACTGTGATGGTATTATGGAAGTCTCACTGAAGGACTGAAGTAAACCTCAATGCTACCATGACAATATATAGATATAATGTGATGGTATTAGGAAGGATTGGATAGTGTCAAACTGAAGAAATAAAGCACATCTCAATGAAAAAGAGCAAAAAGAAAAAACGAAGAACGAAAATAGATTATGGAGAGATAAATAAAAGAAAAACAGAATGAAATGAAATTAGGAAAAATAAAAAATAAAAAAGGAGCCAAAATTGAGTATGAAATTAGATTATGGTAAAAAAATAAAGAATAATATTATTTGAGAAAAAAATGAATGAAAAAGAAGGTAAAAATAAAAAAAAATAAGGAAATAAATGAGAAAAAAACAAGAGAAGAAAAGAAAGAAAAAAGAAAAGGAGTATATAAAATAAAATAAATGAACGAATATTTACTATATCAATTTTTTTATAATATAGAAAAAATAATAAATAAAAAGAACAAACAAAATCATAAATAAAATTAGATTATGGAGGAAAAAATAAAATTAGAAAAGGAACAGGAAATAATTTATTTTTAAAACTAAGAGAAAACTAAAAACTAAAAAATACAAAACTGAACGAACAAAAATTGATTATGGTGAAAGAAGAACACAAAAATAACCTAAGTTGGGAACAAAATAAATGAACAATAAAAGAGAAAAAAAAAAAGAAAAGCAGAAAAAAAGGAGTCAAACTTGAGTATGGGGAAAAAATAATAATAAAATAATTTAATAAAAGATAAATAAACAAATAAGAATAAAAAAGAAAATAATAAATATAAAACGAGTAAAGAAAGAAAAGAAAAAAATAAAATGATCAAAGAAACTTAAAGAAGAAAAAAAATAAAGAAAAAAAAGGAGAAAAAAGAAAGAAGTAGCAAAAAAAAAAAAGAATGAAAAAGATTTTTTCAATCATAATAGAATGTACAAGGCCATTAGCTGTACAACTTTTACCTTATTGCCTAAGGTCTCTAATCCTAGCACTATCAAAGAGTACAGACTTATAGCCTGTTGTACAGTACTCTATAAGATCATCTCTAAAATACTAGATGCAACAATGAAGAACATCATGCCTGTAATAATTAGTGAGAATCAAGCAGGATTCATCCCAGGGAGGAAGGTTGCAAACAATTTCATATTGGCACATGAGCTAGTCAAGCATTATAATAGAAAGCATTTGTCTCCTAGGTGTATGTTGAAGGTAGATCTACAAAAGGATTATGATTCGATGGAATGGATCTACATAGAACAAATCTTGATTGGATTAAGCTTTCCTTCAAAGTTTATCACTTGGTTAATGAATTGTGTCAAGACAGATAGCTACTTAATTACTATTAATGGAGAGGCTACTAAACCATTTGGAGCAACTAAAAGGCTAAGTCAAGGTGATATAATATCACCTTATCTTTTTGCAATAGCCATGGAGTATCTCAGCAGGAATCTTGGTACATTAAAAGATAATCAGAAGTACAAGTTCCACCTAATGTGCTATCAACTAAAACTAACTCATTTGTCTTTTGCAGATGACTTATTATTGTTTGTCAGAGGTGATGATCAATCCATGCATAACTTATATGGGAAATTTGCCAACATTTTCAAAGCATCTGGGCTTCAAACAAACTTGAACAAAAGTAACATCTAATTTAGTGGAGTGTCTATAGCAGTCAGAGATAGGATAATCAAAATATTGGGTATTGAACAGGGAGAACTTCCATTTAGGTACTTGGGGGGTAACTTTAGCTACTAAGAAGTTATCAATCCTATAGTGGCAACCCCTAATTCAGAAAATTGTGGCAAAAATAGCTTCATGGACAATAAAGAAATTATCATATGCGGGTAGGATGCAGCTCATAAAGTCAGTAGTGTTTGGAATTCAATCATATTTGGCATTCAATCATATTGGTCTCAACTTTTTCTCATTTCAGCTAAGGTAATAAAAGTCATTGAAGCTTACTGTAGAAGTTATTTTTGGTCTGGTACTAATGAAATCACCAAGAGAGCATTGATAGCATGGAGTACTATTTGCTTGCCCAAAACTGCTGGAGGAATGAACTTGTTTGATCTGGGAAAGTGGAATAAAATAGCTATACTAAAACAAGGTTGAGACTTAGCTCACAAATAGGATGTCTTCTGGATCAAATGGATACATGCTATTTATCTAAATGGGAAACCACTTAGTCAGGTTCCTATACCATAGCAAGCACGCTGGATGGTAAAGAAAATCCTCACTGCAGGAGTTGTTGCTAGTCAAATGTAGGAGTCAACTACTAGGGGGAAAGCATAATTCAACATATGTACAGGTAGCTGATAGGAGATCATCCTAAAGTAATATGAAAGCACCTGATATGTAAAAATGGGGCTCGACCAAAATCAGTTGTGACACTGTGGTTGTATGGGCATGGACATCACAACACTATTAACAGACTAAGAAGATGGGGTGCAGACTTAGACACTACTTGTGTTATGTGTGGAGTAGCTGAAGAATCGAAGGAGCATTTATTCGTAGAGTGCTCCTTTGTGAGGTAGCTCTGGAAGAGACTTATGGAATAGTTGCATTCGCCAGCTAATCCCAACTTGAACAGTCAACTCATGCAATAGTGGATAATCAAGGAGACAAAAGGAAGGTCACTCAAGGCTCAAGTATTAAAGTTAGTTTCCACTGAAGCTATTCAAACAATTTGGAGTGAAAGAAATTTAAGAGTGTTTAAGAAGAAGAGAAGAGATGTAGTAAATTTGGCAAAGGATATTGTTGTTTTCTGTAATGTTAGGTCCTCGTATAAACTTAGATGTTATTTGCAGCAATGCTATTTTTGATGTATAGGTTGAGTCTAGCTAGAGGATAGTGAGTTGTAATGAAGAGAGGCAAACCTGGGATGTAGGTGTTGCCATGTACTTATTTGCTAATTGATGATTAATACAATTGATTAGTTACCTAAAAAAGAAGCTAAATAACTATACAAGTTATAAGGGAAGGGGGTATTTTCTTTAATTAATTAGCGGGTATTTTATGTATGAGGGCATTTAATTGTAAATAGTTTGCTCCTATAGGGAACTTTTCCCAAAAAAATTGAGATTCAATGATGGCGAAAAGTGCTAGAATTTTACATCTCAGGACATTTCTTTAATTTTTTTCATCTTTAGATTTAACTTTTCTATTTTCAGCACAACCGACCTAAATTATTTTATAGTTTTTTCATCTGAGCTAGATGAATCTAAAATGTATTAAATAAAAAAATGAAGTAAATCCTAAGATAGAAAAGGATGGAAAAGGTTTTTCTCTCCAGGAACTCGTTAGCTTAGCGTACGCACTCCATGAGAAAGTGAGCAAAATCCTCAAATCCAACTGCAATTTCAGGGGAGAATGTTCATGGGAAGCTCATACCTATAGTGAGTGGAGCTGAGGAGCGAGAAGGAACAGATTCAAAGACGATCTGCAGTAAAACAGTAACTAGTGTTATGACATCTTTGCAAAGTGTGACTAGAAGTTTGAATGTTGTGATGAGGAAAGGCTTGAGTAGTGGGGCTACAAATAGTGATGCTGGTGGCAGCTCAAGTCCTCATGCAACAATGGAATTGAATATCCAAGAACCTAGGGTTCATATGATAGGACAACTTGAATCGGAGCAATAATTACTGAAGAAATAATAAAAGGCTCAAATTGTGAAGGATAATGTCCAGGAATGGTTGAATATCACATCATCACCTCAATCATGGGCTGATGAAGTGGAAAATATGTCAGTTAATTCAAACAAGGAGTCTGGGAAGAAATTAGATGCACCTAGGGCTTCTATTTAGGATAATTTTAACATTAACAAGGTGTCAAATGCAGGTTTCAAACTCGATTATGTTAAACCAATCAAAGCAGGTGAGGTGTTGGTTGAAATTGAAGATAATGATATTAGTACATAGGTAGATTATTGGAATAATGCTATTGTTTATTATGTACTAGGTGCACATCCACCTTTTAGTGTGTTGAATGGTTATGTGTTGAGGAAATGGAGAAAAATTGGTATAAACAAGGTTGTTATGATAAAAAATGGGACATTATTGGTTAGGTTCAATACTGCTGAAGGGAAAACCATTAATTGTGAAAGCTTGGGCTCCTGAAATGGACTTTTCAAAGGAGGAATTGTTTTCTATGCCTATATGGATTAAATTGCTTGGACTCTAGTATAAGTACTGGAGTGAAAAAAGTTTGAGTAATATAGGAAGCCTTGTTGGTAAGCCACTCATGGTGGATAGAAATATAGAACCATAACGATCCTTTCTATCATTATAGGTAAGTCTAGCGTGCCAAAATTTGAGTTGAGGTTTTCCCTGAATTAAGAGTTAGAAATTTTCGGCTAGGCTAGTCTTAGAGAAAATCCGAGTGTGGTATGATATAGGGTAATATGTCAATGGATTAATTAATGGGTATATAATTCACAGTGATTTTATGATAGTTAAGACGATAAAGAGTCTGTAGGACTTCTTAGAAGTGAATTCGGGTGAGTAGAACACCCGGTATCGAATTTGACGTAAAGAGGTTGGTTCAGAATATTGAAATCTAAGGGTGTGTTGCAAAAATGACAAAACTAGGAGCAATCATGAGTTTTTACCTCATCTACCATGCTATAATGGGTGGCAGGCTGTTACCACTGTGCCGCTATAGTGGGAGTCATCTTTTTTCAATCCTACTATAGTGGGAATATCCATCTATTGCGAGGCTGCTATAGCTGGATAGGGCCGCTATACCAGGATATACACTAACTAATGCAAAAAATATCCCAAAAATATTATTTTCATTCCACTTTCGTATTGGGGATAACTATGGTGATTTAGGGTAAATTCCACCTATTTTCTAACAAAATTCCTTGTAAAGGTAAGTTAACCCCTTCCGTTAACTAGTTTTTCAATTATTGACTCATAAAATCACTAGTTTTCAGGTTTTGGGGAGGATTTAACTTGACCTAAATGATTTTTCTAGTGCAATTGGTAAATTAGGTAGGAAACCTTGAGGTTTGGTTAGAAGTTGTTAAAATACCCTTGCATGATTATAATTCACCATTGTAACCATGAAATTGGTATGATTAAGGTGGAATAATGATAGAAACCCTAGAATGGGAGGAATAATCATGAATTTAGCCTTGGGATTAGGTTATAATACTTGATATTATTAGGTCATTTGGTTGATTATGTGTTGTATTGTTGTTTTGAGACCACAATCAAGCCGAGGTTGCAAGAAAAGGCAAGGGTCAAGTTTGTTAGAGCATTGTGGGGCTTGGATTGAGGTAGGTGATGGTTTAATATAGTTAAAACGCAACTTGATTTATGTGTTCATGTTAAATGTTCCTTCGTATACTTGTTACAATGCATGTTCAAAGAAATAATTGGTTAAATGATATCCTAAGTGTTAATCACATCTAATGAGGTTGTATGAAATAACTTATTGATTGTACAAGTGTGGTTGTTATCTTCTTATTTGATTGTGGTTGTTGTGATATTCATTATTATTGTGGGATGTACCGGTATTTAGATATCTTCACAAGATTGGTTGACATAAGGTTGGCAGACACTAGATGTATGGGATTTGGTACATGGACAAGAGCTCGTCCCCTGCAGGTCATGGCTAGTGGGCAACCATAAGACCCTTAGCATGTATGTACAAGCTATTGGTGAGTGTGACAGTTCCTTGAGTGAATCGGGTTTAGTTGTTGACTTACTATATTAGTTCTTTGAGTGAATTGGGATTTATGATCATTGTCATTGTTGTCACTTAAATAGATCCTTGAGTGGTTCGGCCTAAATTGAAAGGGATTGACATATCTCTATAAATGGTTGTTTACTTATGTATTTGAGACAAGATGTAGTACATTATTGTTGAGTCATGGTTGTTGACTTGGGTTGATCATTGTTGTTGATTCATGTCTGTTGACTTGGGTTGATCATTGTTGTTGAGTCGTAGTTGTTGACTTGGGTTGATCATTGTTGTTGAGTCGTAGTTGTTGACTTGGGTTGATCATTGTTGTTGAGTCATGGTTTGTTGACATGGTTTAATGTCTATAGTGATTACACTTGAGTTGTTGTCATTTTGACTTGTACTTAACTGAATTCTATGGTGTTGTTGAATAAGGTTAAATGTCATAACTTGAGGTAATATTACATGATAGGTGTTCATAGTTGTTCTTGTTTTACTAAGTTATGGTTGCTTGTTCACATTTATTATTTTGGATTGGCTGATGACCCTACCAATTGATGTGTCGTGAACTTACGACACTTTCAACACTTAAAAAGGTGAATATTTACAAGTAAGAGGATATTTCTATATGGATATAATGGGTTTTTGGGTGTTTGCAGGTCAAATAGGTCCAGAAGAGTGGAGTGCTGAATTTTGGACAAATAATGCATCAGACGACCTCATTTCACGACCATGGAACCTGACCACGGTCGCACCAAGGCATCGTAGGAAGAATCAGAGGATGACTCTTAGGAGATGATCAGACGAAAGATACCCACGATCTTAGGTTGATGTCATGATCATACAACCTGATCATAGGAAAAATTTCCTAAAAGTACAAGCTACAGGAATTAAGTAAGAAGAAGATCAGACGATTGACTCCCACGACCGTGTGTCGAAGTTACGATCGTACCAAGGTGTCATGGGAGAAAGGTTCAAAAAACAAGTCTGTAGGAGTTGAAGTGTAGGAGGATCAGACGACCACATTTTACAATCATAGTTAGAAAATACAGAGTCGTACTGAGGATCGTACTAGAGAAGACCTGAAGATGAAAAAGTCTATGAGCAAACCACAATCACCAAGGACGATCGTGGAATCAAACCACGATTGTACCTTTGATTCATTCGAGATGACCGACACAGAAATCCTGTTATGTTTAGGATAGGTTTTACTTTGTCTATAAATACTGTTATTCGTTCTTTTGTATTAGTTTACGTTCTATTACATTATTGTAAGGTTCTAAGGCACATTCTCGATCTTGCAATCACAAACATTAATTTTTAGGGTTTTAATTCAAAGTGAGATTTTGGAGTTTTTCATTGTATTATTGTAAGTTCATTATTAGTTTTCTTATCAGAATTCTTCTTATGTTCTTGCAATTATGAGTAGCTAAACACCACAACTAGGGTTGTGGAAACCATGACGGATGAACGAAGTAGAATTCATAGTACGGAGTGATTTTCAACCGAGGTTCATACGTGTATTATTGTTTTCTTGGGTTTGATTGCTTTCTGGAGGTGTACAATGTTAGAACTCGCCTAATCTTTATTTTTGGACAAAAGGATGAGTACGGATGGGAAGAAGGGAATAAACAATAGAGACTTGGAGATATCAACCTCCACTTAATAGCTTGAACCGATAATTCGGGATGACTAATCAGGGATCCACGATAGGGGTTAGTAACGCAAACTCAGGAGAAGAGAAAACTTACTTGAGGACATTGCTTAGACAAGAGCGTAAAACTGTTTTAAGCATACATAGCCTATCAATTTTGTATATCGAACACCAACAGAGATTATGAAGTACAAAGAACCTACGGAGTTATCAAGCTATTGGGGAACACAGTCCTAGTGTTTCTCTCATATTGATTACAAATCCAACAAACCAACAACAGCTACTATTGAATTATTTATTTACAACCCCACCTCTTTAGCTGGAGATTGTTATTGATTGCCTCAACTACTTCTTACTTGATATTTCGACCTATTCCCTATGGGATCGACCCCAACTTTAGTTGGGTTCTATAGTTGACAGCAACCGTTTTATACTTCATTGTGAGGTGTAATTTGGGTGATGTATCGTGAACTTATGGCACTTTCGACACCTAAAATAGTGAATATTTCTAAAGTACGAAGAACCTACAGAGTTATAAAACTATTGGGGAACACAGTCCTAGTGTTTCTCTCATATTGATTACAAATTCAACAAACCAACAACTGCTGCTATTGAATTATTTATTTTATAAAAACCTTTTTTTGGAGATTGTTATTGATTGCCTCAACTACTTCTTGCTTGATATTTTGACCTATTCCTTATGGGATCGACCCTAACCTTTGTTGGGTTCTATATTTGATAGCAACCACTTTATACTTCATTGTGAGTTGTAATTTGGGCGACATCAAATTTTGGCACCATTAATGGGGAGTATGGTTAAGGAATTGATTAATTGAGTGTATTGGGCTATTGGTTTCTATTTCCTGATTTACTTTTTTGTTATTTCTAGGGCGAACACCAATGTATGCCCAATATGTAGAGTCAAGGCAATCCCCTAATTTCAATTGATATAGAACTTGAGAAAACTCTAAGAGCTAACAGAAGGATGGTGAACGAAGAAGTTCATAATCAAGGATCCCTTCTTGAAGGCATTCACGAAGATCCAGTAATCTTGAATCAGCCAACACACCAGTATAGTGGTCAGGAGACTGCAGAACAACTCACGGCTCAGTTGATAGCTGAGGAGAATACTATATAAGAAGCTGCCATATGGGAAATTAGGGAAGAAAGGGCTAGACAAGATGAAGCAAATAGTCTAGCTGCACTTGACGAGCGAGAGAAGCAGAGAAGGCATAGGGGGCAACAACCTCTATAACAGTATCTCCCTCATTATGAGGATCCGAAAGAAGATTTGGATTATGTAGAGCCGGTTGAAGGTGTTATTATTCCAGCAGAGTTACCTTGAGGAACTAAGTTTGATATCGCTAGTGCCATGATTCACTTGCTGAACTTGAAGAGGGTGTTCTCAGGCCTTCCTACTAATGATGCAAACATGCACATCTTATAAACTGCCTAGAGTAACCCAAGAGGCAATCAGACTGCGACTCTTTTCTTTCTTGCTGATGGGAGAGGCTACTTTATTATTGGTTGAGTTACCACGTAGATCGATTACTACTTGGAATGAGTTGAGGCCACAGTTCTTAGATAGATTCTTTCCACCTTCCAGGATGCTACAGTTGAAAGATGAGATTTATAATTTCAGGCATTTGCATTAAGAGGCATTATATGAGACTTAGTTGAGGTTCAAGAAACAGCTGCAAAATATTCCAAATCATAGGATAATTAGTAGAAACTTACTTGAGATCTTCTATAGAGCTTTGAATTCTAACACTAAGGCTGTAGAAGACATTATCACTGGTGGAGCATTCATGAGTCTACGTTGGGAGCACGCTTCTAAAATTTAGATCGGATCACAAAAACCAACCATGGTTGGCATACTCGGGATGTGGATAGACCCGTAGATAATTATGAGCATTGTAGAGAAGAGAGCACTATATGAGCTAGTAGCTCAAGAGGTAGCATAGCTGAGGACTGCCATTGGGTTACTTACTAAATAATTTGTAGCAATTGGAGCTGAGAAGGTGAAGCTGTCAGTTTGCAAGGCAAGGCACCTAAGTATGAAGATTCAGACTCTGAGAAGGAGGCAAAATATCTAGATAGAGAGGTGGCAAGTTTTTTTTGACAAGATCCAAGGGTCTAACTAAGATAATTGGAACTCGAGGCATGGGAATTAAGGTCAGAACTACTATAGAGATAACAAATACAATAAGTCTGGGTATAGAGATAGGAGTAGGGATTGACATGGTGATTAGAGGAGAAAAGACGACTACAAGAATAAGAGTGGCATTTATGTTCCATCTGGGAACTGTGATGCTGGTTCCAGCAATTCAAAGATGGAAGACATTCTTGCAAAGGTTGTGAAAGGGGTAGAGAAAATGAAAGACTATCTTAAGGAGATTAGGGTAGATATTTTGTGAAAGGGGTAGAGAAGGTTGAATCGTATGCTACCACCATAAAACAGCTCGAGCAATAGTTTTGTCAGGTTTTTACAACATTGAATCACCGTCAGCATGGTATACTTTTGAGTAACACCAGCCAAAATCTAAAAAATGTCAGTCATTGCTTAGCAATTACTACTCGAAGTGGTAAGATGACCACTGATCCACTTATACCGGTGATTGTCGATAAAGAGGTAGAGTTTGTTGTTGTTAATAATGAAAAGGTTTCCAAATTTGAAGACTCGTTGGTGGATGACAATGCACTTGAAAAGCCTCAAGTTGATGAACATACAGCAAGGGCAAGAAATAGAAAGGACAAGGAGGTCCCAAAGTTGTTGACTCCTATTCCATGACCTCATCCTCCTTTTCCACAAGACTAAAGAAGAAAGCTGAAGAGAAAAAGTACCAAAAGCTTATTTCTATGTTGAAGGAGTTGACGGTGAATATCCCTCTAGTCAAGGCCCTTGAACAAATGCAAGGTTATGCAAAGTTCATGAAGGACTTGATGACTAAGAAGAGGATGGTGAGTTTTGAGAATGTTGACAATGTGCACCATTGTAGTGCAATAGCCTCGAGATCTTTAGTTCAGAAGAAAGAAGACCCTGGAGCATTTACGATTCCATGCATTATTGTGTGTTTTAACTTCATAAAAGCTTTGTGTGATTTGGATGCTAGCATTAATTTGATGTTGCTAGTAGTTTATAAACAGTTGGGGTGACCTATGAGACTTCTCATGGCGAACCAAACTGTGAAGAAGCCGTTGGAAATCTTATGTGATGTTTTGGTGAGGGTTGCATCCATTATCTTTCCCATTATTTTGGGGAGACCATTCCTTGCTACTGGGCGTGCATTGGTTAATATGGAGACTGTGTAGATGAAGCTTTAATTGAATAATGAACAGGTTTGCTTTAATGTATCCCAATCCATGAAGCATCCAAAGGATATGCGGGTGATCTCTGTGATAGATACAGTCGACGAGGATGACTTGGTAGATTTTATTGAGGAGAGGCTTAGAGTCGAGGCTCTCATAACAATAATTATGAATTTTTAAGGTGATCATATTAAGAGTTATGATGAGATAGTGAGCATACTTGATGGTAGGGGTTCCTACACGTATGCACCGATAAAGTTAGATCTTGATTTGAAGAGCAGAGTAACCCACCAGCTCGGCCTTCTATTGAGGAGCCTCCAGTTTTGGAGCTCAAAGCTCTTCCATCTCATCTTCATTATGCATTTTTGGGAGCCAACAATATCTTGTCGGTTATTATTGCAGCAGATTTGGTGGATTGACAAGTTGAGGCATTGATGTCCATTTTTAAGAGGTTCAAGAAAGCCATTGGATGGTCCATTTCTAACATTATTGGAATTTTTCCCAAAATTTGTACGCACAAATTCCAACTTAATCTAGATTGTGTGCCTAGTATTGAGCATCAAAGGAGATTAAATCCACCTATATAAGAGGTGGTGAAAAAGGAAATCATCAAGTGGTTGGATGTAGGGTGGTTTATCTGATTCCAGACAGTAAGTGGGTGAGCCCAGTTGAATATATGCCTAAGAAGGGTGGAATCATTGTGGTTCCAAATGAGAATAATGAGCTTATTCCTATGCGGTCAGTTACTGGGTGGCGTGTTTGCATAGACTATAGGAAATTGAATACATTGACTGAGAAGGATCGCTTTTTGATGCCTTTAATAGACCAGATGTTAAACCGTCTTGCTGGTAAAGGATGGTATTATCTTCTTGATTGTTATTCAGGGTAAAATCAGATTTATATTGCAACTGAGGACCAAGAGAAGACCACTTTCACTTGTCCATATGGAACGTTCACGTTCAAAAGGATGCTTTTTGGTCTATGTAATGCACCCGCAACCTTTCAACGTTGCATAATGGCTATTTCTTCTGACATGGTTGAGGACACTATTGAGGTGTTCATGGATGACTTCTCAGTTGTGGGAGATTCATTCAAAGATTGTTTGGCACGTCTCGCTAATGTTTTGAGAAGATGCGAGGACTGTAACTTGCTCCTAAATTAGGAGAAGTGTCACTTCATGGTTAAAAAAGAAATAGTGCTTTGTCATGAGATTTCAAAAAAGGGGATTGAAGTTGACAATGCAAAGATTGAGGTGATTGAAAAGTTACCTCCACCAATTTCTGTGAAGGGTATTGGTAGCTTTTTGAGGCATACGGGTTTCTATGGAAGATTCATCAAGGACTTATCTAAGATTGCAAATCCTTTGTGCAAGTTGTTGGAGAAAGAGGTGAAATTTGTGTTTGATGATGCATGTCTGAAGGCATTTGAGTGCCTTAAAGAAAAGTTGATTTCATCCCCTATTATTGTGTTGCCTGATTGGTCCATGTCGTTTGAGGTTATATGTGATACTAGTGGTGTGGTGCATGGTGCATTCCAAGATCAAAGGTAAGAGAAGATCTTACATCCCATCTACTATGCTAGTAAAGCACTTAACCCTGCGCAGAAAAATTACACTTAGATAGAACAAGAGTTGCTTGTTGTGGTGTTCGTATTTGAGAAATTTTACTCTTATTTTCTTAGAACAAAATTGATTGTGCATACTGACCACGCAACTCTTAGGTACCTTATGGTAAAGAAGGATTCAAAGCCGAGGTTAATTCGTTGGGTACTTTTGTTGCAGGACTTTGACTTTGAGGTCAAGGATCGAAAGAAGACTAAGAATCAAGTGGCCGACCACTTATCACGCCTAGAAGAAGAGGCTATGCTAAAACTGAAGGATGAGCTTGAGATTGATGACACTTTTCCAAACGAACAGGTATTAACCACATTGCAAGATTTGATTTCGTGGTTTGTATACTTTGTAAATTTTTGGTGAGTGATGTGGTTCCTCAAGACCTGTCGTTTTAGCAACGTAAGAAGTTTATGCATGATGTGAGGAAGTTCTTTTGGGATGAGTCATACTTATTTTGAAGCTGTTGAGATTGAGTGTTTGGTGATGTGTGCCTGAGATTGAGATGATGAGTACCTTAGAGGCATATCACTCGTCATCATGGTGGTGCATGGGCTGCGCACAAGATCTTACAATGTGGATACTATTTCCCTACCATTTACAAAGATGTGCACAACTATGCCAAGGCTTGTGACCAATGCCAAAGGCAAGGAAACATCTCGTGAAGGCAAGAGCTTCCAATGACCACTATTCTTGAGCTTGAGTTATTTGATGTATGGGTATTGACTTCATGGGCCCCTTTGTCAGCATGTATGGAATAAAGTATATTTTGGTGACTGTTGACTATGTTTCAAAATGGGTAGAGGCAGTTGCACTTCCAAACAACGAAAGAAAGAATTGCACAGCATTCTTTAAAAAGAACATATTTTCCAAATTTGAGACACCAAGGGTTATCATTAGTGATAGAGGCCCTCACTTTTTAAATCTTCTATCCAAAGCTTTGCTTAAGAAATATGGTGTGAAACATAAGGTGGCAACGCCTTACCATCCTTAAAAAAGTGGGCAGGTTGAGGTCTCCAATCGGGAGATCAAGTCTATTTTGGCAAAAATTGTGAATGTCAATAGGAAGAATTGGGCTAGAAGGTTAGATGATGCACTATGGGCCTACCAGATAGAATTCAATACCCCTATTAGTGCTTCCTCATATCAACTTATGTATGGAAAAGCATGTCACTTGCCTATCGAACTTGAGCTTAAGGCATTATGGGCACTAAAGAGGTTGAATCTATAATGGACTGATGTGGCTAAATTGAGATAGAGCAGTTAAATGAGCTGGATGAATTACATCTCTGTGCCCATGAATGGTTAGTTCTGTACAAGAAGAGGATGAAGTGATACCATGATCGCAAGATCGAGAAAAAAGAATTTATCGCAGGCGATGTGGTATTGCTATTTGACTCTAAGCTGAAGTTGTTTCCAGGCAAGCTAAAGTCAAAATAGAGAAGACCATATAGAGTGACTAGAGTGTTTCCCTATGGTGCAATCGAGTTGGAAAATAAAGAAGGCCAGAAGTTTATAGTGAATGGCCAAAGGGTGAAGCACTATCTCTGTGACATTGATGAAGTAAAAGTGATATATGAAGTAGATTTAGATGGTGCTTGAGAATTCAAGTATACCCTAGTCATACCGTGACGTTAAATCAGGCGCTTCATGGGAGGCAACCCATGGACTATTTGGTGAAGTCTGAGTAACCAACTTGGCCACATCGTGCCATGATGTTAATCAAGTGCTTCTTAGAAGGAAACCCATGATTTTTTTACTTTTTTATATTATAGGATAATGTGTGTTATTTGTGCAGGGATTATGTAGAGAAGAAACTGTAGAACTGGAATCAGTACTGAACCCATGAAAGGATTGTACAACCGTAGGAAGGTCCCACGATCGTGGGTTCAGTTGTCTGTATAAAATCTAGAGGGAGGAATCTCATGAGTTATCTTACGATTAGTCACCACGATCGTAATTAGATGTCAAATCGTGGTATCAATCGTCTGATCAAACTTTGAAAAACCAACATTCCGCATATCGAACCTACGATTTTAAGGAACAGTCATTGTTATATATCCCAATCTTCCTTAAGGTTCATAGGTTCCCAGGTAAGTTTTCTTAAGCCCTTATAGTACAAGTAGGACCCACAATCATGGCAAGAACCACCGATCGTGGGTAAGAGTCATTTGTTGGGTCCACTTATTTAAGTAGGACCCGATCCAACCTGACCCAAATTAGGTTTAATATGCTTAAACCTTGTACCTTTGAGGCCCGGTTAAACCCCATTGAGAATTAAATTTCATTTCTCATACAAGCAATCAATCAAAAGCAAAGAAATAACAACTTCATACCTCAGCTTAGCGTTATATCACCATTTCCTTCAGTGTTCAAACTCCAGCCCCTTCAAGCACTCTCAATCACAATCAAAAATCATTGTCAGTCAATACTCATGCCTTAAAAATTTACCATGTAGAAAATTGATTAATAATGAGTTCTAATTTGAGTAACATTGCAATGGGATCTGTTAGAGTCGTTTGTGGGTGTTGAAATTGAATGAATAAATAAAGGACAAAGTCTGAGTACCTGTTTAGATCAAAATTTGGTCAAATAGGGTCAATAACGGTTGGATCAAGTGTTTAAAAGTTTACTAAGTGTCAGTGCACAATCCACAATATAATCCACAACCATTATTTCAACATACGATCATGGGTTGAATCATTGTGGGTGCCAGATGTTGACTTGCAGGAAGTTCATCAGATGGTCACATCCCATGATCGTTATTTCATGTTACGATCGTGGTATGTGCTCGTCTGATGTGATTACTCCCCAGTACTTTTGGGGAATCCTTCCTACGATTGTAAGGTATGATCGTACCTTCATTACACGATCATGGGAAAGATTGTCTGATCAAAGTCCTAAACCAATATTATTAATTCAAAACTAAGACTAATACCTTCTTGTACATGTATTATGCCTCCTAAAATTCTCCAAGAAATTCAGAAGGACATATCAAAGAAACGGGCACCCAAATATACACCTTCGAGCTCAGAAAGTGAGTCTGATAGTTTAAGTGGGTCCGAGGTTGAATTTTCCACCAGTGCTTCCGATGATCAGCGCTCGCTTTGGACCACTTGGGCCAAGACTAAGGAACTTGAGAAGGCCAAGGCTACTACTTCTACTACCTTAGTGCCAGCTGCTACCCCCATTGAAACTTCTTTAGCCTGAAGAGGGAAGTCACCACACAAACCAAGATGGGGGTGAACATAGAGTTAATGTTGAAGAAGTGGGTACTTAAAGGAGGAGAAAAAATCAAACCCTGAATCTTTTAAGGGACCTTCTACTGATGGGCCTCAAAGAGGTGTATACCCGAGGCAATTGAGTGTACTAAACTCCTGCGACTACAACATTTATGGGGTCTCCTTGAACAACTGAGAAAATAAGAAAATGAGCATTCAGGAGGAGGCGTCCAGATTTTGCCAAAATTACATCAAAAGGTCCTAGAGCTGAGCTGGGTATTTGATAGATGCAAGTTAGGGTGGATGACTATATCACTCCAGAACTATAGTCAGAGATGGTGAGGGAATTCTATGCTAACTATGCAGCGATGATCAAGAATTTGACTCCTTCGGGTAAAGATAAGGATATGAGGAAGCAACCTAGACTGGATGTAGTGAGAGTTTGAGATCATGATGTTGACATCTCAGTCGAAACCATTTCTAGGGCCTTATTTGGTACAACCTTTGTACCAATGGAAGAGACTCCACAGTACAACTTTCGGATGAATGACCTAAAAAGAGTGAAAAAATTAACTATTGATGACAAAAACATGTATTATAAGTGGTTGGTGGACCACATTGTGGTAGCAGGGAAAATATAGTTTGGGTGAATGGGTCAACCATTTACAAACATACTTTGAATTTCTTGGCCAAAGGTCGGTGGTCAATTGTTAGGCATCACATAGCACCTACGACAAATGACAACACATTAAGTGCCACAAATGCATGCCTAGTAGCGGCTTTCATGTCTGAGTTAGAGATGCACATCCCGCGTATCATTGTGGAAGTAATACGAGATAGGGTAATAAAGTTTAGCACCACACTCCCATTCCTTTGTTTGCTCACTAAGTTGATGCAGGATTCACATGTGCTGACTATACCACAGGTTGACAAATTTATCCGGCCTACAAAGATCGTGGATATTACTTTGATAAAGGATTTGAGAAACTCGGTGTCTCCAGCCCAAGTTCCTCTACCATATTTACCACCAGAGGTATTAGGGGGTGCCCCAGCCAGCGAGATCCCAGCATCTAAAGCCGATGCTACTTCGTCTTCTTCACAGCAAGCCCTAGCACTTATGGGTGCACGTCAGTTAGTAACTGCTGGTTATTCTTTGATTCCCACTGTGCAGTTAGAGTAGATCATCCGGAACTAGTTATTTCATAATGCTCGAATTTGAAAGTTTGAGGTAGGGGTAAATCCCCACGTAGTGGATGAGATAAAGGCTATAGTATGGGTGGTGTAGACCTGCTTTGACAGATTTGAGAATCGAATGACGGCTAAGTTAGAGGAAGTCCAGGCTCCTGATATGAGCACAATCACTACAGACATGGCCATATTAAAGGAAGTGGTCAAGGAGCTTATGGAGTGGACTGTCCTGGTTGTACCTCCTTCACCTCCTCCTATGTCATCCTTAGTTGACTTGGTAATAGATGAGCACTCTTTAGTCCCCAACTTTTATTTGTAGGACTCGGTAGTCGGGTGATGATTCTGATATTGAGGAGATGAGTAATAATTTGTAGCCTCATAGAAAGAGGAAGAGGGGAGATATGAGTGAGAAGAAAAAGAAGAAGAAAGCAAAGGAGAGCGAGCAGACTTTTGGGTACACATTTTGGAGAATGTTGAGATACCACCTGCTGTTGAGATGGTTGTGCAAACAAGAGGGGGTATGGAGATTGCCTCCATGACATCATTGAGTGCACTGGCCACCACTAGTGCCCATATATCAGAGAATGCCCCGTCCATAGCTGAAGCCATCACATCAGAGGACACTGGAGGGGTCTTATCTGAGACCCCAGCTGATCAGATTACTACCGGCATCTATTACACCTTAGGTATGTACCTTACCCCTCTTTTACATTTTGTAGGTGTCATGCAATGGGGACATTACATGGTTTTCTAAGTTGGGGTGGGGGTGTACCACAGTGAAGGGTTTTTGTTTCCATGTTTCTTTTCCCTCTATTGTGCTATCTTAGTTAGAACCATCATGTTTAGGAGTTTATTTATGTGTTTCTTTTGTTTTTGGTGTTATGTTATGTTTTGTGTATGATCGAGAGAAAAATAAGAGAACTTGGTGCAGTTAAAATAAAAAGAGCATGCAAATTCATTTGAATGATTTAAATGGTACCCCTCCTAAATTTTTATGTTGTGTTGTATGCTTATCTGGGCTGCGAGCAATGTTGGATCTTGTAATGGCATTAAGATTATAAACGTGATAACCATAGCCTAGCTTGCATGAACCGAATAGGTAATGATTGAATACATAGCCCTGCGCTAAGTGAGTGTGAGGTCTTTTCTAGTCAACATGTGTGTACGATCAAGAACTTGTCTGGTTAGTCACTCTAAATTAGTAGGATAGTAGGTTAGGAAAGGATCATAGGTCGTTCTTCAAATAAGTCCACTAAAAGCCTGAAAAGCCTACCATATGAACATGATATCCCTTGATCCTGAGTTTGAGCCTAAAAAGACCTTTTATTTGAACTAAGTTATTTACCTTCCCGATGATTTATAATTAACCTGCTTTGGCCCTGGTCCCTCCTTGGACACTGTGCACCTCAACTAAGGAAAATTGCCTAAGTTGAGGGTGGCTATTGTAGGGGTGCGTAAAAGATTGGGCATGAAGAAAATGTTAGTATAAAGAAAAAAGAGTTGGGTGCAGCAAAGAAAAGAAAGAAAAAACATAGGAAGTTGTGAAAATTAAACCACATCCGAGGTCCAAAAAGTTGGAAAAAAGGAAAGAATAAAAGAAAGTAGGAAAAGTGAAGACCAAAATAGTGTAGTGCCAAGGAGCAATAAGTAATTGTACCCATATATACCATACCAGTCCCCGAGCCTACATTAGAAACCAATAAAAATCCTATAGTGATCCTAATCCGACTGACTGAAAATTAAGGCGTAGAAAATAAGGGCAAACATATGGTATCAAATGCACACTGTCGAAATTTTTTATGAGAGTGAAAGATTTGATTCACTCACAATGATAGCATTTAATACAAATTTGAAGTGTTAGGGACTTTGTTGTTGTAAAGGCCTAGGGGTTGTACTGTGGTTACTACTTTTTTGGTTAGTGTCATTAGTTTAAGTGCTTGGTTTGTCCATGAGCAAACCACAATCACCAAGGACGATCATGGAATCAAACCACAATCGTACCTTCCATTCGTCCGAGATGATCAACACAGAAATCTTGTTATGTTTAGGATAGGTTTTATTTTGTCTATAAATACTCTTATTCGTTCTTGTATTAGTTTATATTCTATTACATTATTGTAAGGTTCTAAGGCACATTCTCGGTCTTAGAATCACAAACATCGATTTTTAGGGTTTTAATTCAAAGTGAGATTTTTGAATTTCTCATAGTATTATTTTAAGTTCATTATTATGTTTTCTTATCAAAATTCTTGTTGTGTTCTTGCAATTGTGAGTAGCTAAACACCACAACTAGGGTTGTAGGAACCATAATGGATTAACGAAGTAGGATTTGTAGTACAGAGTGATTTTCAACCGGTATTCATACGTGTATTGTTGTTTCCTTAGATTTGTTTATTTTTTGTGGTGTACAATGTTAGAACTCGCCTAATCTTTATTCTAGACGAAAGGATGCGTACAGATGGGAAAAAAGGGAATAAACAACAGAGACTTGGAGCTATCAACCTCCACTTAATAGCTTGAGCTGATAATCTGGGATAGCTAATATGGGATCCACGATAGGGGTTAGTAACGCAAACTCAGGAGAAGAAAAAACTTACTTGAGTATATTGCTTAGACAAGAGCGTAAAACTGTTCTAAGCATACATAACCTATCGATTTTGCATACCGAACACTGGGAGAGATTCCAAAGTATGAATAACCTACAGAGTTATGAAGCTATTGGGGAACACAATCCTAGTGCTTCTCTCAAATAGATTACAAATCCAAAAAACCAACAACTACTACAATTGAATTATTTATTTACAAAAACCCACCTTTTTGTGGATATTGTTATTGATTGCCTCAACTACTTCTTGCTTGATATTTTGACCTATTTCCTATGGGATCGACCCCAAACTTAGTTGGGTTCCATATTTCACAGTGACCACTTTATACTTCATTGTGAGGTGTAATTTGGGCGACATCACCAGTATACGATTGTTTTTGTGTACAGATACTACATATGCTCTTCTTTTTGTTGGGTGCAGAGTATTTTTCGACAACTGCATCAAGACCTCAGCTTTAGAGCATGTTGCATTCCTACTCAAGAGTGAGCTATATCTTTCGGACAACCATGAGTCATCTGCTTAGATTCTAGTTCATTTGTTTTGGACTTGGATATTTTCAGTTATTTTAGGTTGAACCCTTTTATTGACAATTGTAGTGGTTGTGGTACAATGACTTTCAGATTCTAGGGGATTGGTTAGACTATTATTAAATTCCGCATTTGATATTATTGTTAGAGAACTTTGAGACATCGCTTATTTAATGAATTAATTAGTTATTCTGAGATTTTTTGTAAGTATTGTATTGGTTATTTGCTTTTCACATCGGAGGGTTAGTGTGGGTGCCACTCACGATGTGTTTGGGTCGTAAAAAAGTTGGTATCAGAGCCCTAGGTTCATTGATCTCGTTGTATCAAAATAGGTCTAGTAGAGTCTTGCGAAATGGTACATAAATGTCTGTACTTTTCTTTGAGAGGTTATAGGACTTTAGGAAACTTTCACTTTCTTCCTTCTTTCATGATATAACTTGATTCCAATTGGTATTTGATGTTCCAATTGGTATCTGACCCTTTTTTTTATTTTGTCCACAGATGATGAATACTAAAGTTAACAGAGCTAGAGCAGCATTCCCTGCACCAGCAACTTTAACTATGGAATCAGTTGTTCGAGGATAAAAAAGGGGTAGAAAAAGAAGGAGAGGTAGAGCAACACCAGCCAAAGGTGGATCATGGGCAATAGTTGATCAGGCTCGCCAGAGATTTATGACACCTCTCCCACCCTAGGATCAGTTTAAGAATGTTGAGTTTAGGAATAAGGATGTTACCGAACAGGAGGAGGTGGCACTAATTGGGGGTGTAGCTCTTCCCTCAATTCAGGTGCCTTCTTTTCTAAGTGGATTGGACGATACTGGAACCACTCTTGATATGCCTGCTTATCAGTTTCCAGGTGTTCAGCTAATTGGCATAGTTGCTCTAAGAATGGGTGTGGCCTTGGGGACTGAGATTTTTGCTCGCCCGGTGTTAGGTCCTGTTATGATCGGGACTGAGCATGACATGCTGACTAAATTTCTAAAGATGAAACCTCCTTTTTATTGGCTCTGAGACTGAGGATACATTTGAATTCATTATGGATTATTATGAAGAGCTGCATAAAATAGGTATTTTAGAGCAACACAGTGTTGTGTTTGTCACCTTCCAGTTGCAAGGTGATACAAAGTAGTGGTGGAGGGCTTATATGGATTTTCGGTCACCAACTTTACCACCATTGGCATGGGCTCAGTTCTATGCCCTATTTTTGGAGAAATATGTACCCCATACTCTTCGTGATCACAAAAAAAATGAGTTTTTGTCCCTTGAGTAGGGTAATATATTTTTGTAGACTATGAGGCAAAGTTTCATGCTTTGTCCCGCCATACTACTCAGTTGCTTGGTACAGAAGATGAGAGGATTTGATAGTTTATGAAATGCCTGAACACTGACTTGCAAGTTTTGACTGTGCATATAAATTTTGTTAGGAAGACCTTTAATAAGGTTTCTGATTATGTGAAAAAGGTAGAAGGGCTCAATTAAGTTGGTCAGGCACAGGTTTTAGCAAAGAAGTCCCAGAATATGGGTAACTTTGGTGGTTCTTACTCTAGGGGTCATATCGTCAAGCCTGTTAGGCTCGCCCTATTCATTTAGCTCTACTAGCCTCTACAGGGGGTCATTTAGGGGCCACTCTGCAACCCTCAGTTGCTAGAAACCAAGGGGCTTCTTATTCTAATACCAATATGCCTTCTCTAGATTGAGGTTACTACACTTGTGGTGCTGTGGGGTAATTTAAGAAAGAGTGTCCTCACAGACATGCTGGTTTTCAAGGGCAGTATCAAGCTAAAACTGTTGTTCCTATTAGTAGAGGTGGTGGATGTAATGATTATTATAATAGTAAGGGTCATCCACAAGAAGGGTGATGGGTGGGGTAATCATCAGAGATGTCATAGTAGAAACCAAGGTGGTAGTAATGTAGGGAGAGGTGGTGCAAAGCCTGCTAAGGAGGTTGCCCAAATTAATGATAGAGATCACTGTTATTTCTTTCCAAGCAAGACCGAGGCTGACACTTTCGATGCTGTTAATACATGTACTATTCTCATCTGTGACCGAATGGCTACTATTTTGTTTGATCCGAGTTTGACTTATTCTTATGTATCTGTAAGATTTGCCTTGGGATTGGACTTGATTTGTGATATACTTGACTCTCTTAATTATGTGTCTATTCCAATTAGAGACCTTTGGTAGTGACCCATGTGTATCGTACTTGTTTTGTCTTGTTTATGGTTTCCACACTTGGGTAGACTTGATAATCTTAGATATGCTTGATTTTGACATCATCCTGGATATGACTTAGCTATTTCTGTATAATGATATTCTAAATTGTAACACTAATACTGTGACTTTAGAGATGCCTGGGATGAATAAGTTAGAGTAAAAAAGTGAGTATAAGCTGAGGTTGGTGAAAATTATATCTTTTGTTTGGGCTAAGAAGTTAGTTGGGAGAAGGTGTTCGACCTTTCTAGCATATCTCTGGGATGTTAGTGCAAAGTTTCCTTCTATTGAGTCGGTCCCCATAGTGTTAGAATTTCAGGAGGTGTTTTCCATGGATTTCCTGGTTTGCCTCTGGATCGGGATATTGACTTTTGTACTGATTTGGAGTCGGGCACTTGCCCAATTTCTATCCCCTTCTATCGTAGGGCTCCGATTGAGTTGAGAGAACTTAAAACTCAATTGTAGGAGGTGCTTGATAAGGGATTCATTCGTCCTAATGCTTCGCCTTAGGGTGCTCCAGTGTTGCTTGTTAAGAAAAAAAATGGTACCATGAGAACGTGTATGGACTACAAACAGTTCAATAAAGTTACCATCAGGAATAAGTATCCTTTGCCCCGGATAGATAATCTTTTAGACCAATGATCTAAGGCGTATTTATATGCCTTATGGATGGCTTTAACCCATTTTTAACTTAGTTTCGAGAGCAATACGTATGTATTTTGTATGGTTTTGATGGAATATGTGATATTATGCTAACAAATGTGATTAGACCCTTGTAGGTGGAATTTGCAACTATTTGGAGCATTTATGGCTTGGAAATCGAGGCTTGGAAGAGCTACGAGTGAAGGATATTGAAGATAAGAGGCAAGCCAAAGATTTGAACTTGAAGAATCCAACCAAATCCTCAAAGAAAAGTCGACGAAAGGAAGAAAATCAAAATTTCAGGGCCTGGAGCGCCAAGGGGCGTGCCAGGCCGCTTTTGGTGAAATTTCCACCCAAGTGGGCAGCAGGCAGGCGCGCCCAAGGGCGTGCTAGGCCTCCTGGGAGCACCTTTTCAGAGGCAAAATTTGCCTAAGTGCCAGGAGCGCCAAAGGGTGTGCCGGGCCACTTTTTGGCAAATTTTTGCCTCGATATTTTGTCTATAAATAGGGCTTTTGGGTTATTGTATCATAATTCCATCTTCACTAGACTACTTTGGGCATATTTGGGCATTGAAATTAGGTTTCATTCTTCATCTTTTCAGTTTTTATTTCTTTTTATGGTATTTTATCAACTTATGTTGTTAATTGACGTTATGAGTGGCTAAAATGCCTCTTTCTTGGGGTTGAGGCTATGAACATGAATCTCTTGACTTGATTTTATTGGTTTTTGCTGAAGTTTATCATAAATTGGTTATTCTTATATTCTTAATTTTACTATTTTAATGTTTGATCACCATTGAAATAAATCCCTTGTCTTGAGGTGAGCTCGAGAGAGAAACTAAGAGATAGAACATGGAATATAAGGAGCGTGATCTCTACTCGCAGAAGGGATTCCAAGAGATTTATATGTGGTTAGGACCGAGAGGTACCTAATCCACCGCGCTTGTTCAATTACGAGAAGATAGCTGAAAGGTATTAGAATTGGTTAAAATTATCACCGCTCAATGATGTAGTTAGGTTTCCAATTTCTAGTAGAAGGTTATAGTTTGGAGACGAATATAATTGTAACATTAACCTCGTGATCAATAACCAAGATAAACGACTCAAATTGCTTAAACCATTAACAATTATGCTCAAGATATGACGTTCGGAGTGCCTTGACCCTGGAAATTTACTTTTATTGACTTTTAAAACATATTTGCAAAAACTGAAGTTACGGTAGTGAAGATAGGAGTTCATAGTCCACAATCATTTAATTTTTAGTAACAAATCCCTTTTCTTTTTCGCAACACTAGTTTTTAATTATTGTTTGACGTCTAAAATTGATTTCTGTTGACGAAAGTCCCTTGGGTTTGATATCCGGCTCTTTTAAAGGAGCCATTATATTACTTGAATGATCACGTACACTTGCATGTATAACTGGGTTGAAACAACCAATTATAGGGTGTTTTAGTGTTCTCCAAGATAGACTTGAGGTTTGGTTATTACCAGTTAAAAATTTGGCCTGAGGATATACCTAAGACAGCTTTCAGGACTCGATATGGGTATTACGAGTTCTTAGTGATGTCTTTTGGGTTGACCAATGTGTCAACAGCCTTCATGAGTTTGATGAATGGTATTTTTAAGTCTTTCTTGGATTCATTTTTATTGTTTTTATTGATGACATTTTGGATTAGTCCAAGAATAAGGAGGAGCATGCAAGTCATCTTCGCATTGTTTTGGGGATTTTAAAGGAGAAACATCTGTATGTTAAGTTCTCTAAATGCAAATTTTGGTTGTCTTTTATTGCCTTTTTAGGGTATGTGGTTTCAGAAAAGGGGGTGATGGAAGATCCCTAGAAGATTGAGGTTGTTAAGAGTTAGGTTCGACCTCTAGCTCTACGACTAGGTTAGAAGTTTTGTGAGTCTTGCTAGCTACTATCACAGGTTTGTCAAGAAATTTACCTCTATTGCTACTCACTTGACAAGGTTGAACCAGAAGGAGCTGCCATTTATATGGTCAAATAAGTGAGAGGAGAGCTTTCAAAATCTCAAGGCTCTATTGACCACAACTCTTATTCTCACCTTGCTAGTTGAAGCTAAGGACTTCATTGTATTTTGTGATGCTTCACTCTCTGATTTGAGTGTTGTGTTAATGCAGGACAAGAATGTAATTGCATATGTTTTAAGGCCATTGAAGCCTCACAAGAAGAATTATGCAACCCATGATTTGGAGTTGGCAGCAGTGGTTTTTACACTTAAGATGTGGAGATACTACCTATATAGTGTCAAGTGTGAGGTGTTTACAGACCATCGTATCTTGCATCATGTTTTTACCCAAAGGTATTTGAACTTGAGGTAGAGAAGTTGGATGGAATTATTAAAGGATTATGATGTAACTATTTAGTACCATCCGGGCAAGGACAATGTGGCGGATGTCGCATTAAGCTAGAAAGTGGTGAGTATGGGTAGTCTGACTTGTTTGAGGGTGTCAAGATGACCTTTGTCTAGAGAGATTCAGACTCTAGCATTGCAGCTCATACAGGTTGGTGTTTCTGAAAGGGGTGGAGCGCTAGCTAGTGTTGAGGTAAGGTCAATGTTTCTCGATTAAATCAAAGCCATACAATTTGAAGATGTGAAATTGAATAAACTTTGGAACAAGGTAATGAGTGGTGAAGCTTATAATTCCACACTTAATGTGTTTAGGGTGTTGATAGTGAGAGGGCACGTGTGTATGCCTCGGGTTGGTGATTTGATTCAGAGTTTACTTGCAGAATCTCATGGTTCTCGGTACTCTATTCATCCAAGTGCAACCAAGATGTATCATATCTTGAGATAACTCTATTGGTAGCTCAGGATGAAGAGGGCTATAGTAAAGTATGTGTCTAAATGCCACAATTATCAGTAGATGAAATACGAACATCAGAAGCTTGCGGGTTTACTTCAGAGGATGCTCATTCTCAACTGGAAATGGAAGAGGATAGCCATGGATTTTATAGTGGGTTTCCTAAAGACCTTGGGGCAGCATGACTCAATCATTATGGATAGGCTAACCAAGTCAGCTCATTTCATTCTGGTTAGAGTAGATTACAACTCAAAGCAGTTAGCTAAAATTTACATCAAGGAGATATTGAGGTTGTATGGGTGCTAGTTTCTATTATTTCTAATAGGGGTACGCAATTTACCTCTAAGTTTTAGGACAGGTTACATGGAGAGTTGGGCACCAAGCTTGATTTCAGCACTGCTTTCCATCTTTAGACCGACGGCCAGTCGGAGAGGACTATTCAGGTACTTGAGGATATGATAAGGTCCTGTGTGATTGACGTTGGTGGTCATTGGGATAAGTTTTTTTTGTTGTGTAAGTTTTCATACAATAATAGTTGCCACTCTAGCATTGATATGGCTCTATTTGGAGCACTCTATGGAAGGAAGTGTAGGTCACCCATAGGATTGTTCGAAGTTAGTGATGTGAAGCCTCTGGGCAAAAC